>CM072774.1:12512500-15012500 GCA_036936925.1 Cenchrus fungigraminus
GTGGGACCGAGCCGGCCCACGCGTGACTCAACGTGCACCACAAGTATTGCAGAGGATCCTGTCGCAGAAGGGATAGATTCCGAAGAGATATAACATTGTTCAAATAAATTGTCAAACAAGTTATGAAATGTTATGTCGATGCAAGTAAGTAGAGAGTTTTTTCTTTATATCTGGCCCTAATGGCTGATGTGGACAACATCTCATCACGGGACATCAACATTTTTTTGAAACAACCCAGGTAGGAGAACTGCCCATTAATATTTAAAAGAAGATGAAACTCAAACCGGGTGAAAACAATAAGAAAAAAAGAACACAACACCAGCAGGTTGGATTAGATCATCAACACATGCTGCACCAAGCTCACACACTCAACTCAACTACACATGGGCCACTTGGATTGGAACATCAACACGCACCAAAACTGAAAACATCTCAAGCGACTACAGCAACAGATGAAATTAAGCCGAACCGTGGCCTCTACTAACAAATACACTCGTTCACTACATGGTTCTGGACCAATTGTCATGGATTTTTATGGCAACATGTGGTTTTGGTCGCTATAAATCGGGCTTAAGGCTACAATAGTTGATATTGGTCGTGTTAGGGGGGTACATTGTGACCAATTGTGGAGCGTTGCAATTTTAATGGCCTTTGTTGCATTACGTAAGGGTGTATGACAACACATGTACTTTTGTTGCAATTGTGGTGACGGTATTGCCACGTTTTCTCCTAATGGTTGCAATAGTTGCCCATGCCACAATGACTATGTGTTGACACCGTTTTTTGGAAACGAGTCAAAATGTGAAGATAAGAAGAATCAGCAAGACGTGCCGATGGGAGAACGGTGCAATCGGCCGATTGGAGCGAGGAAGGTGGTCAACAGGGTCCGCCGATGGTCAAGGCAGTCCAACCCGGTCCATCAATGGATGAGTGGGTCAACCCGATCGGCCGATGGTCAATTGGAAGGATCGGCCGATGGGAAGGAGGAAACCGGCAGTCGAGGATTATGCCAGGGGAAAGATGTGATAGAGGCAGGTCAATCAATAACTAACAATGGGTCAGAGTCAGTTTTAGGAGAGTTCGCCTCTTACGTGAGTCATTTCATTTTTGGTAGCCTTTATTTCTTTAGGTGCAAGTAAACAACGCCATAATCGGCTAGGAGTCGGGGTGTCCTCAGGAAATAAATAGCGACCCTGCGTGGTCGGAAAATCTGTACACACCAATATCAAACAAACCGCCTCCGGACAAACCCTTTACAATTTCTAGCATCTACTTTTACAGTATCTACTTTTCGGCAACTTCGCCATTGCGCTTTTTCTCTTTTCTCAACGTCGTTCTTCGAGTTTGCCGGGCCGCATCGATCGATCTCTGGCAAGCTTGTAAGTATTATTTTACCGAATAACCCTAGGCTTTAACCTCCAGGTGCATCACTGAGGTTTCGTCTAGTTCTTTATTGACAATTTATTGATATTAGCTACATCTACAAGTATTTGTACCAATTCTTGTAGTTTTAGCTTTTATCACCAATTTATCTAGCTCGATCTAGATCTCGTCAGCTTCTATGGTTTTAATCATCAACTATTCCCATAACCGGCTTAGATTTACTCGAGTGCTGATGTCACGATCGGCTGCCTCGGCCGAACCTTTTATACATACTTACACTTCGGTTGCTTTCGAGCCTGCCGATCCTGCTCTACTGTATCGGCCGATCGGCAGATACACGTGCCACTAAAGATCCATAGGTTCTCTAGCCGATCTCTTATTATTTAACACTTTTTTCCATTGTCAATCAACAGGTCAGATTGGTTGGCACGCCTCGCTATAGACCGGGGAGTCATGTGTGCTGCGCGTGGGGGTGACGTCCTATTTTCGTGTCAACACACTTTTGGCAGTCCTGGTGGGACACGAAGTAAAAGTCAACAATGTATAAGATCCCAAAGCCCAGTGAAGTTACTGATGAGGACATCCAACCAATCACCAGGGATCAGTTGAAAGATGCAGACAAAGCTGAGTTTGAGCCACACATGAAACAATGTGAAGAACTGTGCTTGGCTTCATATGGCCAGACCAAGAGTGGAGTCGTCAAGAAGAATCCTCTTCCTGGACCTCGACATATCACTTTTTCAGTTGATCATGGAAGTCTCCAAGACATGATGAATGAAGCCATGCATCAGACTATGATTAATCAGTTAGGAGTCTTCACCAATACTATTCAGAATTGTTTGACGAAGACTCCCAAAGAAGGAAAGGAGGAAGGATACGTGGGCCCTGCTTATTTCCAACCTAATCAGCCTCCTCCAGTGTTCTCAAAGACCTCATCGGCTTCTCAGCTGATTCTCGGTTCAAATATGGAAGTCTCTCAGTCAATTCAGAATCAAGGTGTTGAGGGAACATCTAAGGAACCTGTCGTCACATTGCCAATAGTTCAAACTTATTTAGCACAGTCCAAGATTCCGGGTCAAACATTTTCAGTGCAGGGTTCACCACAGTTCCCTCCAACAAAGGATGAGAATGGAAAGCTTACAGGATGGAGTCAACCTCATAATCACTTTGATACAAATATCTCAAACTTCTTTGAGCCTCCACCTGAAGAAATTCTATAAGTGAAATACCCAGAGTCTTATCAAGCATTGTTTGCGGGTACTCCAGGGACTGCACACATGACTAAATAAGGAGTGGAGTTTGTCTATTTCAATCAGAGGATCATGGGGTTCGAAAGAGTTAAGATAAATCCTGCTCATGCACATATGGTTATACCAATAGAAAGAAAAGCTCCTATTCCACCTCAAAAATCGGCTCCTCAGCCGATCTTAAGTCAGCCCATACAGACTACTCAACCACAGCAGACGACAGCATTGTGACCTGTCATGACCCCGGCTCATACGGTTACTCATATGAGGTCACCACCTCAGCAGCCAATTAATCAAGGAATGACAAGGCAACAGGTAACACAACAACGACAGCCAGATCCTGTGCAGACAATGCAAATGCTTCTAAATCAATTATCTAGCTCGGGCCAGTTGAACTTGCATTAACCTATTCCTTCAGCTGGACAGTCGATTTGGCAAACACCACCTGTGTTGGCTCAGTCACATCCGCAAAATCCTTCTGAGGCAAGATCATCAGCAGAAATGCTGAATCCTCAATCAGGAACTCTTGAGGAACAACCTTCAGAAACTCCATCGGCTGGCATACGGCTGATAGAACAGATATCTACTGAGATAAAATCGCATCTGAAAGAGGAATTGACTGATCAAATTACAGAGATGCTACAGAAGCATTTTGGGATGAAGCCTAAGAATCAAGTTTATATGTATAGGACACCGTATCCATCTGGTTATGATCAGATACCTTTCCCTCCAAGGTTCAAGGTGCCTGATTTTACTAAATTCTCTGGACAAGATGATACATCCACAATGGAACATATCACTAGGTTCATCATACAATGTGGAGAAGCAGGGAATATTGATGCACTCTGGATACGGTTGTTCTCTTCATCTCTCTCAGGGCCAGCATTTTCGTGGTTCACTTCACTTCCGGCCAACTCCATTATCAAGTGGTCTGATTTGGAGCAATAGTTCCACAATTATTTCTTCTCTGGTATTCATGAGATGAAAATTACTGACTTGACCAGACTCAAGCAGAGAAACGATGAAACTGTTGTTGGATTCGTTCAGAGGTTCAGAGAAGTCAGAAACAAGTACTACAGCTTGAATCTAGGAGATAAACAACTGGCTGAATTGGCGTTCCAGGGGCTCTTGCCATCTTTGAGAGAAAAGTATGCATCACATGATTTTGAGAGCCTCAGCTAGCTGGTAAGTCGGATGAGTCAAGAAACTGCAAAGTCTTATGAGCCAAGGAGGAATTTCCAAAAGAAAGTTTCTTATGTGGAGTACTCTGATTCAGAAGACGAAGAGAACATGATAGGACTTGCAAAGTGGGTTAAAGGCAAAAAGACTGTGTCTTGTCCTTTTGGTAAGAAGGAACCAGAGAAATTTGGCTTCAATATCACTAAAGCCGATAAGATATTTGATCTACTGCTCCAACAAGGGCAGATTAAGCTTTCTCAGTTCCATACCATACCATTTACAAAAGAGTTTAAAAGGATGAAGTATTGCAAGTGGCATAATGCAACATCTCATGACACTAATGACTGCAAGATTTTCAGACAACAGATCCAATCAGCTATGGAGCAGGAAAACTTAAGTTTGAAACCCCTGCCAAAGCTGAAAAGCCGATGAAGATTGATCAGCACCCTTTCCCAACTAATACAGTTGAGGTGTCTAGTAAAGACACATCCGAACCAAACTACTGACCTCGGAATTGGCTCAAAATAAAGGGGTTGTCGATCCCAAAGTACAAGCAACCGCTGCAGATGTTAAAGGAAAAGGATTGTTGCTTGAAGAAGAAGACATGAAGCAATGCCGACCTGTCACATCTCGTATGTTAATTAACAAGTTTCAGCGACGGCAAGAGAAAGCGAAGGAAAGAGAAGAGTGGACACGGTGTAATGAAGGTCATTGGAGATGTCCTTTCTTCAGATACTGTTGGGAGGAAGGAATCAAACTGCCAATGGCAGAAAATTGTCTAGAGTGCAATGGAGCCTACAATAATGGCAGTTCAACCAAGAGGGTTTGCTTTAATGACAGAAAGCCTATGACTGGGGATCATTGTGAATTTAATAATCAACGAGTCCCAGTTCATCAACGGCTGGGGGGCAAAGCCAACGTCTATGATCGGCTGGGGGGGGAAAGCCAACATTTGTGATCGGCTGGGAGGTCGAGTCAACGACAAGTCAGGCAATCACAATGGCTAGAAGAGTTAGCTGATTCTATGGTTCCTGATGAAGACATCATGTGCCGAGCTCCTGAACGACGACGCACCATGCAACTAGACAATGAAGGGTCAAATCGATCATACACAAAGCCTAATCCACAATGGTGTCCAGATGGTTTGACCAAATCTCAGAAAAAAGAGTTCAGCATTTGCATCAATTGGAACGGCAAGAAGAAGAAGAAAGGCGTGTGCTGGACAAGAAGAAAGTTCGGTCTCAAGTATGGCGTCCCAAGCCTAGAGCCGATAATGATAAAGACTATGGGTCCAAAGCTGACATAAACATGGTTTTCTTGTTACCAAAGGAGTTTATGGCCCAGTTGACTCGGATACGTCCGATGAAGAACTAGGATTGGCTCAGTTAATGTTGGAACCCAATCCGGCTATATTCGAAAAGCCGGAAGATGAGAAAAGACAACATTTGAAAGCCTTGTTTCTCAGAGGGTTTGTCAATGGGAAGCCAGTCACCAAGATGCTGGTAGATGGAGGAGGAGCAGTTAATCTGATGCCGTACACCTTGCTGTGAAAGATTGGGAAATCAGATGAAGACTAAACTCAAATGGACATGATGCTGGTGGACTTCGAAGGCAATGTTTCTCCAGCCCAAAGGGGCAATCTGTGTGGAACTCACAATCGGCAGTAAGACCCTTCCAACCACCTTCTTTGTCATTAAAGGGAGGGATCTTATAATGTATTGCTGGGCTGAGATTGGATACATGCAAATTGATGCATACCATCTACAATGCTTCAATGTATCATCCAATGGATTGGAGATTCAGTTGAGGTGATCAAAGGAGAGACTTCCTTAACAGTAGCAGCAACAGAAGCACAAGGGTGGACCTACGATTGAGTGAGATGCATATCTGGAAAAGCATGGGATACTAAATATTTCAAGGTGTCCGATTTCATACTACAATCGGTTCAAGCAGTCGGCTGTAATGAAAAGTCTTAATGGATCAATTCATAAAAGATGAAGGAAAGCTTAGACATGGGTTCACGTCGGCCGATGAATTGGAAAAGATAGATCTTGGAGATGGAAGTAAACCAAGGCCGACTTATGTTAGTGCCAAGGTAGATTACAAGATAGAGTTGATCACATTATTGAAAGAATTCAAGATGGTAAAGTTCGAGTACATCCCCAAGTGCCACAACAGTGAAGCCAATCGGTTGGCTCCAAGCCCATCTTACTATCGGCTGATTCTAGTTTTGGAGCTACCTGCCGATGATTAAAAGAGAGGAGTTTGCTAGAGCATTTAATGGGAAATATTTGAAGAAATATTATCCAAGCATATAAGTAGTTGCTTAGCCGATTATCGTGTCGAGCCTAACGGCCGATTGAGACTTTGAGCTGTAGCCGATCCTAAGTGTAATCGCCTCTAGTAAAATAGCCGATATATGTAGAGAATCGCCTTTAGTACAAAAAATGTAAAGTAGCCGATTGTCGGTTGACATACTCGGTTTTTGGTCATGGCCGATGTACAAATCGCCCCTAGAGCAAAAATAAATATATTTTGTTTTTCTTGTCTCTAATTACAATGATGATATTACAATTCAGATCTAGAGGTTACATTCACCTTTGAAATTTACAAAGTTGAAGAAATGACTGTCCTATCTCTCGTATGATGAGGATTGAATCGATGAACGAGAGAAGAACACCGCGAAGAGGAAACGGAAGACTAAGATCTTCACCAGATTCTGTAATCTTCCCTTGAAGGCTTTCCGAGTTGATGACCAAGATGGTCGTCCCCTAGGCACGCTCCTCCTCTGGTATATGTGCAGCAAGACATTCTACCTTGCTCCTTCCCCTCAGCCATTGAACCCAATCTTTTTCACAAGGATTCTTCTAGCTATTGTGCCTCCTGTTTTTTCAAAAGAGGGTGGAGGCAGAGAAGTGATGCTGCACTACTTCACAAGAATTCTTCTAGCCATGGAGAGAAAAGGAGAAAGAAAGACAGTCATACAACAAGAGCCTACGACCTATCGGATCTAAGTTTTGCACCATGATTTAGAAGTGTGGTTTCCTCCATTGAGCTTCATGTCTATTTATAGCCCCAGGTGACAGAAAAGGATAATTACAAGAGGGAATTGAAAAAGGCAAAATAGAAAGCGCCAGATCTGGTCAAAGAGGAAACAGTCTCCCTGTGAATGGTTCAGGTTGAACGACTAGCAATCACGTAGTGATGCATTTCCCAAAAAGCAGGAGTGGATTTTGAAAATTATTTGAATGAAGACAAGCGACCCCACTCTGTACCCCAGAAGAGGAGGTTTCTAGGACTTCCATGTCTCAACATTGCTAGCAATAGTGGCAAGCTTCAATGCATCATCTGGGTACAAGAGCACTTCAGAAAGAAATTTGCCAAGGAGTGGGGATCGCAACATTTTCCTGAGAACGCTTTTAGAGAAGCATGCCTCCTATTCTTAACAAAGACCGATTTGTTCATTGGGCAGAAGATCTTGACATTGCATAGGAAACGGGTTGCATTTTATAGTAAGCAAAGGGGCAAATCAGGTCATGTGAAGGCAGCTATGAACATGTCAGAGTAACTAGTGCCAAAACATTGCATTCAAGAATCATTAAATATCAACAAAAGGAGCATGATTCTATTCATAAAGAAAGTCGATTACATCGCTAAAAGTTCAGTACATCAAGATTCAAGGAGATCCTTCGCCTTATCTAATTCCGCCCTAACTTGAGTAATTTCTTCGCCTACATGATCTAATTCCTGAAGGAGAGACATCCTCTTGGCTTCAAGGGTTTCCAGTTTCTTCTCGTTGTTGGCAATCACAAGACGAAGGCCCCGTTCTTGCCTAACAGTTGCGTCTGTCGATTCACACCGAAGGCGTTGATGTTCATCAAGATTCACTCCATATCATCATGATTGAGAGACTGGGGAAGAGATGGGGAAACAACAAAAGGGGATCAAAAAGGCAGAAAGAGTAAAAGAAACCAACCTGATTTACAGAGGAAGAAGAAGAAGAAGCCATCACGCAAAAATGAAATGGGTGGAGCAAAGGATCTCGCATTTATAAAGACTGATTAAAACGTTCAGTCAAAGGCAATAAAAGAGGAGCGTTGGGAGTTGGCTCGCAAAGACTAGTTACAATCCAGAATTTACACAGTCGAAGGAATTAAACTATGCCTAAAGAATGGATGGCATTAATGAGCTCCAGGCGCAGCTGGTTAGTCTGCTCGATCTCCAAACGATCGGCATCAGCCGAACCAGGAATCGACATTTCTTGTTCTCGGAGAACTTGAGCTTGTTGAGCAATGGAAGTTTTCCATTCTTGCATGGTGGCAATGGTTCCTGGGAGGTCCTCCAGCTTCTTCTCTTCAATAGGCAATTCTTCTTCGATCTGACCAAGTTCCTTCATCAAGTTAGCTCGGCATCGTTTCAAGCGATCAATGCTGCCAACGATGTCAGAACAAGAAGAAGATAGCAATTCAATCCTGCTATCCAAATCGGCCATACTGCTGTCTAGATTTCCCTTGTCTTGAGTAAGTTGCTCCTGGCGTTTTCTTTCTTCCAACTGATCTTGAGCTTCTTGGACTTGAAGCTGCCTATTCTCGATGAAGGCTACTTGAAGCACTTTTGCCTTAAGATCCATAGGCAATTGGCTCTGGATCTGTTTGAAAATATTCTTGATCGGTTCGGCATCTTGTACAAGTTGACCAATGTCTTGATTGAGCAAGGGGGGCATCTCAAGAAGGTTGGCTTTTACATCATCAGGAAGAAAGTTGACCGATACACCTTGGCCGGTGAGGGGTAGGATAGGCTGAACCTGCAAAAGAGGAAAAGATCAACAAGATGATTATAACAGAAGACAAAACAGTTCAAGGGTTACCTTTGCAATAGAGGAGACTGCTCGTACTTGATTGAATAATCGGCCCTTCAGCCGATTTTGGTTCTGGAGCTTTGACAGCTGACATTTGTTGCCCATCACCGTCTGCTTGCTGAGGATCACCCAGGGATTCATTGAGTTGGGTCTCAACCAATGTCTCATTAGCCTCCTGCACGAAATGAGGATTCAGAGACAAGTAGAATGAATAAAGCTAAAATAACAAGTGAGGGATTCCTACCTCGGCTGAGATTGCTCAGTCTGGGGACTGGTTGGTTCAAGAGGATTCTGCTCGTCTTGGATCTGGTCACCTGAAACATCCAAAGTATCTGCTCTTTGACGATCTGTTTCAGATTGTTCAGTTGTCGTGACCAAAACTTCTTCAATCAAACCTTCTTGAGTTGGCTCCGACACCGTTTCTTTGCCAGAATCAGCAGTCAAGGCACTGATTTTGATCTGAGTCAGTTTCCCCAACAAACCTAAAGACTGCATAAAGAATGAACTGATCAGATGAAGTTTGAAAGGAAAAGAAGAAAGAAAATAAGGATGATTAATACCTTGAAGGCATCGGCCAACACTCCGGCCATGTTCGGAATGTCAACAGCTACAGGGTTGGTCTTTCTTTTGGTCCTACGACCGGGTGGCTTGCCTGAATCTGGAACTTTGCTGGCCAATACTTTCCTCTTGAGGCTCGACAAGAGTGGGTTGTTCGAAGTGGGAACTACTATTGGACCTTGCATAACTGAAGAAATTGGAGGGGCCTTGCAGCCGATATATGGTAGAGACCTCAGAGGGAGGTAAGTAACCGGCTTGCCGCTCTTGCTTTGAACAGGAGGTTCAATAGTGTCAGGTTGAGGAAAAAGCAAATTGGTCAAAACATTCAAAGAGGATAAAGTGCATAAAGTAATTGGGCAAGAAAATACCTCGTCAGTCGGTGCATCATATGCAGAGTCTAGCTTGTCACAGTAAAGATTGGGAGATACACAAAAGAGGTGATCACACCATTCTGCCGACCATATGTTAAAGAGAGGAGAAGCAAAAATGGCAAGTTTCCAGGAATCAGGATCAATAGTAGAAGAGTCAGGAATCAAACCTCGGAGTCGATTATAATGAATGTCATTTGGAATAATCTCCACTGGTTTGATCAGATTGGAAAAGTAGAGACTAATCGGCAGCTGACCAAACCCCAATTGACGAGCGCTCACTGAAGGGCTATAGAATTTGTATGTGGCCGATTGATCTTTTCCAAAGACACAAGATGGGAGAAGCCCCGGTTTGATCATCTCCTCAAAAATCATCCTGTTGTCATCATCATTGGTGATATCATCGAATCTGAACACAGTCTCAAAAGAGGAGTCGAGATCTTCATATGCGAACCAGATTGTGGAATCTGGCCTGAAACCGAGGTAAAAGCTCATGAAATGCTCAGCTATATGAGATGGAGTCTTCATATTTCCTGGGGATACAGAGACTGCCTCCCCAAAGGAAGTGCATCGGCGTTTTTCGATTGGGACATCGTCTGGCTGATCTTTCGAAAAAGACAAATTGAAAATGCCCTGCTCCAAACTATCGCGAAGGTGGAGGTTCAGCCACATGTTAATGAACCACCAAGGACCTCCTAGGGTGCCTATGGGAGTGCCAATTGACAAACTGACTAACACTTGGTGAAGTAGATTATAAACTGCGCCTAAGAGGTACTTTCCAAGTGGAATCGAAGAGCCGGTGGCCAGCCGTTCGGCTATAATCTAGAAATTAGAAGTGGGACCGAAAGATTTGCCACAGAAAATGAACTTCTCAAGCCACATGTTCAGGAATGCAACGTGTTCTCTGGTATCTGGGGTACCCGTCTTCATGTGCTCAACAATATAACCAAACCAGCCGCCGACGTTCTTTGTCTTTAGACGATGAGAAAGTTTGTCGTTCCGGCGAGAAAACAGGATATCCGAAGAAGAAATATCTAGACCAGTCAGCATGAGGACATCAGCCAAAGTCGGGGTCATCGGCCCATGACCAAATAAAAACGCATTAAGAGCATCAGACCAAAAGTACGAAGCAGCTATTAAAAGAGATTCATTCCGAGGCATATCAGACAAAGATAAAGTGATGCACTGGTCGATTTTGTATTTATCCCAGAAACCCCTGTTCTTTTGAGACATTCTACAGTACCAATTTCTCCATCCCATAGTGTACCCTGTCCAAGACCTAAAGCAAGTATCCCAATCTGCTAAATCCAAAGATGCGTGCTTGAAGGGAATTCTGCCGGTCTCAAAATTAATCATCTCAGTAGGGTTAGAATCGCCCATTGGACCGAGGAAGACAAATCCAGGCTTATCATCGACAGGGATAGTAAGATTGGATCTAAGTGCCTAAAGAAATTCAAAGAAACCTAAGGTTCAGGAGAACGAATGGTGACATTGGAATTGGCGGAAGCAGAAGTTGTGGAAATACCTGGGGAACCGAGGAAAGAGTCACCACCGGAGGCGCGGGAGGAGGATGAGAGCCGCCAGTAGAGCTGGAAGAGGCCCTGATTCGACAAGAGGTGCGGGCTTAGAGTTCGTCGCCTAAAAGCTTGAACTATTGGAAGCAACGGAGTTCGAAGGAAAAGAAGAGATAAAGAAGTTATATTTATTGATCCCTTTTGGAGATTTGTTTGGATTTTTTCAGTTGTCTTCGAATCTAGGAAGGATACTGGATTGAGTGAATTTCAGAGTAAAAGATATTTGCTCTGAAACTGGGGGGCATGTGTTGACACTGTTTTTTTTGGAAACGAGTCAAAAGGTGAAGATAAGAAGAATCAGCAAGGCGTGCCGATGGGAGAATAGTGCAATCGGCCGATTGGAGCGAGGAAGGTGGTCAATAGAGTCCGTCGATGGTCAAGGCAGTCCAACCCGGTCCATCAATGGATGAGCGGGTCAACCCGATCGGCCGATGGTCAATTGGAAGGATCGGCCGATGGGACGGAGGAAAGCGGCAGTCGAGGATTATGCCAGGGGAAAGTTGTGCTGGAGGCGGGTCGGTCAACAATTGACAATGGGTCAGAGTCAGTTTTAGGAGAGTTCGACTCTTACATGAGTCATTTTATTTTTGGTAGTCTTTATTTCTTTAGGTGCAAGTAAACAACACCGTAATCGGCTAGGAGTCGGGGTGTCCTCAGGACATAAATAGCGACCCTGCGTGGTCGGAAAATCTGTACACACCAATATCAAACAAACCGCCTCCGGGCAAACCCTTTACGATTTCCAGCATCTACTTTTACAGCATCTACGTTTCAGCGACTTCGCCACTGCGCTTTTTCTCTTTTCTCAACGTCGTTCTTCGAGTTCGCCGGGCTGCATCGATCAATATCTGGCAAGCTTGTAAGTATTATTTTACCGAATAACCCTAGGCTTTAACCTCCAGGCACATCGCTGAGGTTTCTTCTAGTTCTTTATTTACAATTTATCGATATTAGCTACATCTACAAGTCTTCGTACCAATTCTTGTAGTTTTAGCTTTTATCACCAATTTATCTAGCTTGATCTAGATCTCGTCGGCTTCTATGGTTTTAATCATCAACTATTCACATAGCCGGCTTAGATTTACTCAAGTGCTGACGTCACGATCGGCTGCCTCGGCCGATCCTTTTATACATATTTACACTTCGGCTGCTTTCGAGCCTGCCGATCTTGCTCTACCGTATCGGCCGATTGGCATATACACATGCCACTAAAGATCCATCGGTTCTCTAGCTTATTTCTTATTATTTAACACTTTTTTCCATTGTCAATCAATAGGTTAGATTGGCTGGCACGCCTCACTTCAGACCGGGGAGTCACATGTGTTGCATGCAGTGGTGACGTCCTATTTTCGCGTCAACACTATGACACGTCGCTATTAGCGGTGCTGTGTGTTGCAAAAGATTCTTACATATAGCAATGAAAATGCACGAAAATGTTGCAAATTGCTCGGAGGTATGGCAACGCTAACACAAATCATTGTAACAGATTGCATATATAGCATCAAACACAAAAATTGTCGCACTTCAGAAGATGCTATTGCAACAATATATTGTCGTTGCAATGGAAAGAACTATTAGTTGCGATTGATGTGTTTGTGGGTGCCACCAGGATATCGTGGGCCTTTACAATGGCATGCGGGCCTAGATAATATCCTACATACATACGACACTTTTTTCACGAGGCAAGTCTGATCCTAACCCAACTATCCTTTGACCTGTAATAATAAGAAGAAAGCCCGAAAACATCCTTATTGTCATCACGCGATCCGCCGGGGTGACGCTCCGATCATCTAGAACCACGAGCGGAAGTGCGATCACCTGCCCTAGCGTGCGAGTTGCTATGTGAGGAGTTAGTACATCCCCCCTCATGGTTCTCCTCAAGGATCTCTTGACCCGAATCCCATCCGCCAAGGTATAATCAATTATGAGATCCATGTGCATGGAATTTTAGTTTGTTAATTAGTTTATATACATCTGATATTAATACTATATTATCTAATACTGATCAAGCACCCTTTGTACACATGGTTTAAGAGTTGTAAATCTGCTGTGGTTGGTTTTTTTTGCAATGGCAAGTGAATAGCATTGTAGTTGGATGGAATTGCTGACTTCAGATGATGTGTGGCAACGCGGATTTGATAAGTTTATTGAGGATACTTTTCAAAACAGATTTGTAAGATAGTTTGTGCTCCTCCTTAATCTATTATAAAATATTTGAGGGTACGGTAGTGCTTAATTGATAGGGCAAATATCGTTTTTACTAATCAGAGTTGTTTGCCTGAAGATTTCTATTTTTTGACATGAAAAAGATAAAGTTCTTACATTCGGAACCTTTTTTCGAATCAAATTCGAACTACCAAGTCAGTTTTTGGATTTGTTAACTTATGGGGTAAACCTTGGTTGGTGAAAGGCAGAGTTCCAACTATACATCGGGAGTCTTCAGCTAGAACTTGAACCACATGCTTTTCCATATTTATAGGGACAAGAAGAGATTTTTCTCATAATTGACTTTTAAACCAGTGGGGAAGGAAAAAGTTTGCAACAGGTTTGTCAATGCATTTAGCTGATGAGGGCATCCCCCCATGACCATGAATAATTGGAAAGTCTTGACTATAGTGCATTTTAAAAAAAAATTGATAACCAACTCAAAGAAGAGGATTAGTCCACTGTTATTGCAAGTAGAAACATTTGCTACACCTGCAAGTTAAAAAAAAAAGATGCTAATATGACTCAAAAATCAATTCGCAAACTAAAAGACCATCAATTTGAATTAAAGAAACTTATAACTGCCATCTTCAAAGTTCGGCATGCTGAAATGAAGAGCTTCTCATTGTTCTCACTTCGCTGCAACTTGGCCCATGATCAGAGCCCATACATTCCCCTGAACAGTACCTCCTTTACCATAGATGTTTACGTTGCAGTTATTTTATTTTGATGTTGCAACGGAGTGACAGGTTATTAGTGAATAATTATTGTGGTGCTAATATAGCTATCAGATATAAAACAAATGGTAATGCATATGTCTGACCTTAGTTGCTCCTGCTGGACGTCTGGGCACTAGGAAGCCCCGATTTGATTTGACCAGATGGAGCCCAGCACCGCATCAAAAAAACAAGCCGAGCTGCATGCAAGCTGGTCGTTGTAATTCTGCATCACCAGATAAAATGTGCGGTCTGGATATACATTCCATGGGCGATCATACAAACAAGGATGCATTTCGGATAGAGGAGTTTACTTATGAAAAATGTTTAACTTGGTGCAGTCTGCACCCAATGTACCAACCAAAAGATTAATCCTGATAAACAGCATATTAACTGAATTCGCCAAAATGACATCTCTCCCTCCCATCTCTCCGGTACAAGTTGATTTTGCAAGCCTTGACAGGCAGCAGGACTCTAAACGAAAAACAAAAGAAAATAAGGATAGATGGGTCTCCACAAAAAGGTGAACATGCACTCTTCTTCGTGCCCCTCCAGCATGGTAAACAGTATTAGATGATGGCATGGTGCACCGTCAGCCACCAACTTAAGACAGCATTACTTGAAGCCCTCATCTGGTTACTTGAACATCGACTTTGCGCCCTTGATTGCTTTCACATTCCATTCACAGGAGTCTGCCACACCACTGGAAGAAGCTGAAGGAACCTGATCTTTGGTGGTTTTGCGAGCTCGCTGAGAAGGCCGGTTCCTCGCCATGTTCTTCAGGTCACCACCCTTCTTCCCCTTCCCGGTTCCAAATAGTCCAAAAGCAATAGCTTCTAAAGCTTTTGCAGTGAGAGGCCTGTTTCTGGTTCCCTGCCTCCGAGGGTTCACCTCCAAAGCTGCAGGCTCTGGTTGCTGGTGAACAGTGATAGGTCTTCCTGTTTCCTCAGAATTCATGTTTCTGTTCAAAATATAGGGAGCTCCATCATCAGCATTCATGCCACTGTTATGTTTTTCTGTTAATCTTCTGCGCTTTGACAATGGGAACAAAAACTTGCGCCTTTCAGGTTCTGTGTCGGTGTCTGCTGAATCAAATTGGTTGCCATTGCCATGCGAAGGACTATGACCATTAGCAGTCACCATTTCAATTTCCATGACCTCAGCTGCAACTCCACGACCTTCTTCCTGGCCATCTGATGATCTGTCAGTGTCATCTTCCTCCTCACAGGAACTGTAACTAGTCACCATATTAGATTCAGGGTGTGTAGGGACAAAGCTGAATTTTGCATCTGCAGGTAAGTTCCTCATCTCCAGCACATTAAAGGGTTCTTCCCCTTCGACTAAGCTGGTGTCCACAATTGGGAACTTGGGAAGCTCCTGGTATGCCTCCAAAGGACTATCTCGCTTCAGTTCCATAGCTGTGATATCACCAGCACTCTTCTCAGTAGCTAAATCTAACCCATCAGCCTCCAACTCAAGAAGAGCAGGATCTGCTGCCACCTTTTTTAGGACATCCCTCACAGAATCAAAATAATCAGTACCTTTAGTGAGTTCACTTCTAGAGAACCCCTTTACGCCCGGCACGAGAAACACAATGCAATTCTTAGCCTTCCTCACATCCTTTGGCTGCTCTGAATGCCACCCTTTTCCAAGCAAACGAGGCCAGACAGCTTCCCAGAAAATATCGTTTGATCTTGCCTTACTTCTTCTGGAGTCAACAGTCAGTAACTTTTTTATATCTTCTAAACCGAGTGACGACCAATCTTTGCCTGTCGGCATATCATTAGGAGAAGTGAGAGCTTGATTGGGTTTTGATTGGTCTGTAACAAGTTTAGTCAAATCATCCTTCCCTTTACCAAGACCAACCGCCTCCACAAAAACTTCTGTTCCAACAATGGATTTCAGAGAGAAAACAAATTCCTTCAAAGATGTTTGACTGCCACTGAAAGATTTGAAAACCTGTACCATGTGGAAGCAATTGATATCAAATAACTATGCACAACACTATAGTGCCAACAAATACTTGTATTACTTGTAAACACTTGTACTTTCTCTATAGAACAATGGAAATATTTAGGGTGTCATATATAACAGGAAAAAAGAAAAATAATTATTTTAATACTGAGAATCAGACTAACCAGATCGAGAGAATGTATTTAGTTTTGAAGTATCATTAGATAACTACATATTCTTTCATTTTAATGTCCAATCAATTAGTGAAACAATGAAGTGACAAAATAATCAAACTATTTCAACCAGTAGTCCAGTAAATGCAACATACCTTCGTCACTGAATCATGAGCTTCTTTCGGGATTTTGAATTTCAGACGTGACAATAATTCCTTCTGCCGCCGTCCTTGAAAAATCCGTTCCCCGAGAATGTGCTTTCTAGGTTTTGCCTTTCTACAGTCCGACCATCTTTTATATGCATCCCTTTGGTAGAACTTTGTATAGTAGTATGTAAGAATATCGCCAACGGTCTTTGTTCCAACAAACAAGCTCAACAGGTTAAGATTCTTCCCAAAGATATACAGCCCAAGGAGAAACACCTGTACCTCAAGATCCGTCCATAGGGCAATATATTCCATTCCAATCTGCTGCATAGGGTACCAGTAGCCCTGTGATGTAGAGCTGTTAAGTGAACCAGCTATGATGAGCTCATGGCGCCCATCCTTTGTAGCCAGATCGGGGATTTCGGCCTGGTACTCGCTTCCAATACGTGAAGTTGGACATATTGGCGAGTCTTCAGACAGCACATTAGAAGCAAGGGAAGCTTCTGAAGAAGTTTGGTGGTCACTGCTATTGTCATCAGAACTGAGTGAGCCAGACTGCATCTGTCATGAATGAAAAAAAAACAATGTCAAGAGTTATTAAAACAATATATTATACAAGAACATGTGCACCATGCGTATTAAGTAACAAAGGTGGTGATGTATGTATTTCGGATGAACCAGAAGCATGCACAAGAGAAATTTCTTCCTTTTCCAGAATTTTATGGGCTTACTATATATACCCTATGGTACGGTGCATGGTCGCTGTAGAATTCAAATTTTTTATATGCAAAAAGAAAGTATCTAACAATGGAAGGTTACTTTATTATTAGCTTTTGCAGTGACAAAAATGAACAGATGAAGTAGCTAGAGAATCAATATATAGTAGCAAGTGCCAGCGTTACCACACGTCATATATGGCTGACGGAACTGTGCCAATGTAATTATTCAAGCATGCCCTAAAAAAAGTAATTATTCAAGCATCTGTGATGAGTAGAACAACCTCCAGGAATATCTCGAATGCAAGGTTAAGAGAGGGCCATGCAGGGTAATGTTTTGAGACTGTAGGAATTGACTTTCCTGGCTAAAACGAATCACTAGTTGAAAAAGTCTTTCTGTGACATAATAAACAGTAGCACGGTGCTAGCTATAAGGTTTCCAGCCATGCTAGATGCTAGTACACACGTAGATGAACAAATACCACGGTAACTAGCGTGTCATCGAAATGATCAGCTTCCTACAAAAAAAATGCATCACACACAAATACAGGCAACTCTTGCACTTGCTAGCAGGGAAAGAAATTATGAAATCAATGCTTCATCAAAGAGCAACGCGATGTGCCATGTATGAACACAACTCGCTAAATTATTTACCATCACTACCAGGCACTGCAAAACTATGGGCGAAACAGGCAAACAGAGCCACCAGCCCACACCACACCTAGCAAATCTGGAACACCAAACGGGACCAGCGCGGTTGCCCCCGAGCGAGAGCACGAACGAATACGGAGAATAGGAAGGAGGAGGCTGCCGGACAAACCTTCTTGGGCTCCATGCAGGCCTGGACGGCGACGACGCCTCCCCCGAGCTCTCCGACCACGCGGAGCCTTGCGGCTGCAGCCTCCCGGACGAGTAACGGACGCGCACCCGGACTGCAGCGCGAGGGAGAACCGAAACCGGACGGCAAGAGCCGTGAGATTCAGCAGCGTCTTGCGGGAGGGAGGAGCACGAAGCAGCGCGCTGAGGAGGGAGCCGGGAGAGGGGGGACGGCGAGTGAGAGGCCTAGCCGCGCGCAGTGGTGTGGTGGGTTGGAGTGTAGAGAGGGGAGGGAGAGAGAGAGGGGGGAGGTGCAGCAGCAGCACGGTGGTGGAGGCTGGAGAGAGACGGGTCGAGGGGCTCGCGCATTAAAACGAGATGTAAGAGGCGGACGGCGTGACATGGGAGCGAAAAGCAAAGGAGTCACGTTTTATGCGGCTTACGGCGCGAGTCCAATGTATCTTTCCGAAGATTTTTTTAAGGACCGTGGGTCCGGCATGTCGATGTGGCAGCCACGCGTGATTGTTGATTCCGCTTGTCTAGGTGCAATGGTTTTGTGGGTCCAACATGTGGCTAGGTGTAACTCATGGTCCCACCTGTCCACATGTTAGATCATGGCTGTGGGTCCAGCATCTTTGTGGTTGCCACGTTGAATGGTGAATCATGTACATATATATAAGCAAGCAAAAATATTGCTAAGATTCGAGTTCGAACTTGGAACCGAACGAAGCAACACAACGTTTCTACCACTGCACTACTAACCATTTTGTGTCTATCTTTTGTTTTACCTCTACTTGTTGCGCATTCATGTTGATCTTGTGGGCCCGCATGACATTTGGTAGCCATGCGTAATTTTTTTTTAGTACACAATACAAGTGTACAACGTAGATGCTCACACACGCATACACACTCACCCCTATGAACACAAGTACGCAAACCATACCCCTATGAGCACCTCCGAAGAACTGGGCCGGTAGATCTGGAGATTCCCGAAGTCACCATTTGCGCCTTGTCGTCGACGGGTACGTCGCTTACCACTTAAAGCATAACGCCGGAAAATCACAGAATAAATCTAGAAAAATGCGAGCACCCGTGCCAAGTCGAGAACTTCAACCTGGGTGGGTAGGTTCCACCACAAGGGACCTAACCAACTGATCTAAGATCAGTTCGCAGCCATGCATAATAGTTGTGGGTTCAGCGTATATCCATGTGGTAGCCACGTGTAATTGTCAATCCCGCTATTCCGTATTTAATAGTGGGTCCTGCAAGTTATCAACCAAAAAAGAAGCCGCTACTACTAAGTTCGAACCGTGACGTGCAGGATCAAGGTAACACCACCACTGTGCTACGAGATTTTTTGTGTTTGCATGTACTTTTTTAAAATTTACACTGAAATTTAGTTGAGCGCAGCGGTGGTGCTTGTTCCTGTAATATGTGGACATGTAGGATATGAATGTGTAAATATGATACAAACATGTGGACTTATGGGGGTAGAGAATGTGATGGTAGGGCTACGGTGCACCGTGCTCGTCGCATGTTCCCCAAGGTGATGTGTTGTTCACGGACCCCCATCTGGCATAGCACTCAAGATGCAAGTTGGGTTAACCAGTGACTGGCCCACACTACCCATTAATACTTTTTTTTGGTTTTTGGGTTACACTGACCCAAAACAGCATTTATTCGTGGGTCAACCAAAAACACCAAATGACTGCGACAACCTGCGTGCAGGCACCGTCGGTAGAGGTGGTTGTCCTATGCACTCAGGGGCTTGGAGGACATCATCTCACCGCAGTCGACGCCGGTGGGTGTCGTCGGCGACGCAGTGTCCTAGAACGTGCAGGTGTTTCTGTCTACCGACAGTAGCACCTGCGACTGGGTTTGCCAAGACCCCGGTGGAGGTAGCGCAGTCGGTGCTTGTCAGCGGCAAGGACGACGTACATCATCGAATGATGGTGCTCACTCGTTCATTCTTCCCACCGGCCACCGGCGGCCACCACGCCGGTAGCAAGCCCAGAAGCACCTCCGGTGGGCCGCCTCCCTCTGCTTCACAGGCCATCGCATTTGCCTCCCATCACCCTGTAGCCATCTGCACGTCCGCGGCGGCCCGACGACAGCGCCCTCACCACCCATGCGCGGCGTGCTCCACGGCGGTGGTGAGCTCCCCCCACTGGCCTCGCCACCTGCAGCCGTTGGCCTGCCATGGCGGCGGCGACCTCGCCGCCGGCCTCGCCACTCGTGCACAGTGCGCTCCACAGCGGCCAGCGGCTAGGGTTGGATATCGAGCTCAGCTAGGCTCGTTAGAGCTCGACTCGTTAAGGCTCGGCTCTTTATAGCTCGGCTCATTCTAGCTCGTTATCTTAGCGAGCTAGAAACCCAGCTCGGCTCGGCTCGTTAAGAAGCTCGAGCTGGGAGCCAGCTTGTTAGCAGTTATAAATTCAAAAAAACATGGCGAACATGTTAGTACGAAATCAACAAATACAATATGTTTATAAGCCAATAAACCATAAAAGTAAGTAGCCAACAAACAATCTAGTACTCAAGAAAATTACTACTCTATCTGCTCTGCCAACAAGCAATCAACTCGTTTGCTGGCTGCTGCACTAGTTCGTTAGGGCTCGCGAGCGGCTCGCGAGCCAGCTCGAGCTCGACTCGTTATCGTAGCGAGCTAAATGTTGAGCTTGGCTTGTTCAAATTTACTAACGAGCCAAGACGAGCCACTAACGAGTGAGTTTGAGCGAGCTAACGAGCTTCGAGCTTTTCGTCTAGCCTTACCAGCGGCAGACTCCGAAGACTCTGCGGTGGCCCACCGGCAGCACCTTCTCTCTGTCCTCTTGTGTTGTGAGCTCCCTGTGCCCCGGCACGTCCGTCTCTGGTCGTTGGGTGTAGGAAAGCAAGAGTCAGGGACGAGATGTGGCGCAAGGCCGGCGGTGAACAAGACTACACTGCGACACCCCCAAGTAAGAGGTTGGGATGAGATTCGTAAGAAATTGGGTTACCCAGATGACCCAATGGGTTTTACACTATTTGGCTCTAGATTTGTTTGGGCCAACCCTACTTACACCAAAATATTTATTTTGGGTACTGGGTTATCGGGTTGACCCAGGAAAATATGCATCCCGACATAGCACCATCGACCGATTGACAAATGCACATTTAGGGGAGGCAAAACGCAGGGGTGTGTGGATTTGTGAGGCGTAGAATCAAAGTCGAGAGAGAGTTCCCGAGAGGTAATAAGAGAAGCAGCCGATGAACCACGTGCATCAGCTAGCACAACCGCATCAGCATAGCAGCACATGCACAGCACACCGTGCACACTATCACAATTACTAGGCAAAGTGTGTGAGCCACATGCTAATAAGAATCCCATGAGAGAGAGAGAGAGAGAGAGAGAGAGAGAGCATGGTGGTGGAGCGAGACGGGGGCTCAGTGTTCAAAGATAAGAGAAGAAGAGACAACGGTGTGATACAGGAGGAAGAGAGTACTCCGAAAAAACAGGTTTGCTTTTTTAGCGCAAAAAAAAGGAGAGGGCATTCCAGTTGCTAGCCACTATGTCGTCCGTATGGGTGACTCGGGCGGCCCCCATGCCGCGTGCCATCAGTGCCGTCCCGCTCCTCTGCCGGCTTGCCACCACTGGGGCACGCCCCAGGATGTCCAAGGGGCTGCATGGACCAGACATGATCATAAGTTTCCGGGTCAAAATTCATGGCCCGCGCCTAACCCACCACACGGTTGGGTCGGGTCAGGTTAGGTCAGGTTCGGGTTTTTTTAGTTATAATTTTCGGGTTGGGTCGGGTTTTTTCTTGGTTTGGGTGAAAATTTTGACTCGCGCCTGACCTATCGCACGATCGGGTCGGGTTTTTTTTCAGGAGCGTTGGGTCCCGATTATCGGATCGGACGGCCCATGATTAGGTCTAGCATGGACGGCGGCAGCAGGGTACCTCCCTCCCTCTCTTTCCCCCTCAGCTTCGTTCTCTCCTTCACAACCCTATAACCAAGTCAACTTCAGCCGTAGCCTCCCTACAGGTCGTTGTCGGCCGTTGGAGGCTCGATCTACAGCCTCAATGGCCGGATCGATACTCTCCACCTCTGGATCTTGTGCTTGCACCTTCATGTCACACCCCTACTGCTTTTGTTTCATCAGGCGTTGCTGCCACCCCTATCTCCAATGCTGACAAGCCATGGCAGGTGCTACGACTTGGCTTGGTGGCGTGGTCCTCATTGGGGGCGGCACACAACAATCTCCTTGGTGCCATCATCCAGGATGGCACTTGGCGGACTTCACTGGTGCCGCTGTCCGCGGCGATAGCGCGGTCGGGCTCCCCAGTGCGCCCCCCTATAGGAGGCACCATGGGGTTGGGCTCCCCGACCGGTTGTCGCTCGCAGTGGTAGCAGTGCTAGTTGTGCGGCTCCCTACCAATGGTTGTCGGCTTCAAAGATGCCTCCTTTCATGTTGTATGGTCATTGATGGAGGTCATTGGGTCACTGCCGATGGTTTCTATGGGGAGCTCACACCGTTGCGGGCACAGAGGCTGGTTGTTGTCTCATTGAGCTCAAGCGAAAACCTACTTAGTTCTGTGCTGGTCCAACAACGATCGCACTTGCGGGTGTCGTTCCCCTCCCTGGAGGCATTGTCGTGAGGTCTTGCGAGAGACGTCGCCTCCTTCCTCACCGCAGCATTGCCTTGTCTACCGAGGACTCCTCATTGTCGTGGAGCCACTACCACCCCTATGTCCGGTGCTGGTAGGCCACGGTGGGCGTCACGACTTGGCTTGGTGGCGTGGTCGGCCTGGTCAGGGCGGTGCACGATGGACTTCATCGGTGCCGCCGTCCGTAGCGACAACGCGGTCGGCCTCCCTAGTGCGCCCCTTACAGGAGGCACCATGGGGTTGGGCTACCGCCCATGGTGGTGGTGATGCTAGTTGTGCGGCCTGGCGGGAGGCCTCCCTCGCTTCCATTGTGGTGCCCCGCTCGCGCGGCTCCCTACGAATGGTCGTGGGCTTTAAAGGTGTTTCCTTTCATGTCATATGGTTGTTGGTGGAGGTCGTTGGGTCGCCGCCGATGGTTTCTGTGGGGGCTCGCACCACCGCGAGCATGGAGGATGGTCCTCATCTCGTTCCCAAGAAAGTCAAGCTAAAGCCTGCTCAGTTCTATGTTGGGCCAACAACAATGACGCTTGCGGGTGTCATTCCCATCCATGGAGGCGTTGTTGTGAGGTCTTGGGAGACATCACCGCAGCGTTACCATGCTTGTCGAGGACACCTCATCGTCCTAGCAGTCTTCTCCTGGCCCTCCCTCTCTTTCCATGGCGGTGTTGCTAGCCTCACTCGGCACCCTTGAAGCTAGATCTAGCGGCGGCAAGGCTGGATCCAGTGTCCCTAGACTGAGCATCACCGCTCTCACTGGTTTGCAGTGGCAGAGCGAGGGAGCAGTCGTGTAGGGTGGGTCCCTCGTGCATGCGCCTCGCCTCCCTTCGTCAGGCGACTCAATTTGCTGCGGCTTCGATGGCGCAGGACATGCTACCCTGCGGACGGTGGTACGGCGGTGGTCCAAGGTTGTGTCTTCCCTAGTGTCACTGTCCTTGACGGTGAGGCATCCTGCATCGACGCCGGCGTGCCCATGCTAACCAGACCATGGTCTGGTGCCATGAGGTTAAGGGTTGCGGGGAGCTCCGAGCGAAAGCCATGCCCAACATGTTGTTGGTGCTTTCGATGACGGCACCTGTGGACGTTGTTACCTCGCTGGAGGTGTCGTAATAGCTCTCTCTACCCTTCAGCCATAAGGTCCTAGAGGTGAAAACCTTACTCTGGTTGCGCCAGACCGACGATGACAGTGTCGTTGATGTCGCGACCTACTTGTAGGCATCGTCGTGGAGGAACTTGTCTGTTGTCAACACTAAGTGCCATCGCTACAATGGCTCTTCGTTGAAATCCTTCCTGGATGGTTACAAGCTAATTGTCTATGGGTGTCTACTTCAAGTCTCTATGCTCCGTCTTCATCCATGTTCCTTGGTTGCATCGTCTCATCAAAATGTCGGGTTGCGAGACCATGATCCCTTCTCTTGGATCTTTTTGTTCTCCTCTTGTCGGTCCTCCCCCTTTTAAGATTCCTCCCCTCAAATGGCGTTTGTGGATCGACAATTGGATCCTGGATATGCTCCATAGATGATGCAAGTCATGATCGTCGTCTATCAAATTTGACTCTGAGCTTTACGATTGCTTTGTGGAATGGATCGATGGACTTGGCTATTTGAAGGTGTCATTGCTTGGTGATAAGTGAATTGCCTTCATTTTTGGAGGACTAACCGTTGGTCTTGTAGCTATGTGTGTGTGTGTGTATGTTTTGTGATGAAATGCTCTTACATGAGTTGTTCATTGTGTTGTCCTCTTTTCCCTCTCTAGGTGTGTGTTGTGGAGTTTGTAAAATTGTTGAACTTCATGTTTTATCGAGCTTGCAAGAAGCTCTATCAATGAGAGTAGGTGGGGATCCTTGCCCATGACGAGAAAAGCCTGATCAAGCACAATTCCGAATCCTATGTTCGTTCGGCTTTAATTTGTGGCTCACTCGCTCATACTTCTACACCAAAAGCTGCTGCTTCTTTTTTCAATTTACACAGTACAACAGAGACGCTCACAACGCATACACACTCATCCCTATGAACATACATGCTCAAACTCTACCCTTAGGACTGCTTCTTGATCACTTTCACTGAACAATATTCCCAACTGGCAGACAAAGCAAAGCTGGCTAGCCATCTATCACATATGCTTATGCTTTTGTGAAATTAAAGCTGTTGCTTGATGCATGTTCCGTTCACTGGACGTATATTCAGAACTGCCAGGCGAAGCAAAGCTAACCAGCGCTTTGTACTATCATGTCAATCGATAAACAAATATTCTTGTCAACTCTGATGCCTGATCATACTTCTACTGTACCTACCTCGCCGGAAGTACTGCTTTCCGCTGCTCTACTGTGCTTCCGAAAGTACAGCTTCAAGCTTCATCCTTTTAGCATGCATCTCCTCCATCCCCATGTTTTCATTATCCTGAAGCCTCTTCAATCTCGTATCTGAAAATACACAACATAAGAAAAGGAATTAGACCTTCTGGTAAGAAAGGGCACTAGGTTAAGGTGCTACAAAATAACAAGCAGGCACCCCCTCCCCCCCTAATTAAAGCCCTTGTCCAAGAAAGCAATGAGGTTCCTCTGGAGTGGACGTAGTCCTAAAACAATTCAAGCAAGCACCATGCAAGATTGGTCGCTGACCGTCAGAGTGCCCTCAGACTTAGCCTCAGAGGACTCGTCCCCAACGAACATGCCCAACACTTATTGGAATGAAAACTCAATAGAATCAGTAATTCAGTATTCACAAAGCATAGAAAGTAAAGTACACACCCTTGTCGTGAGTAACAGGCTTTACTGCAGTTGTCCTGAATCAGAGAAGACAGTATTAAGTACTAAGAAATACAATCGAATCAGAAGCTAAGGTAATAATGCATATACAAACAAGAAGTTTTCAGTACTGAAATTAGGCTGGCCTGCTTTGAGCAGCTAAACTCGTAACAGGGTTGGCAACAGTCGACCTGAGTCAAAAGAAGACAGTATTAGGCCTCCAAAAATACCCTCTACTCAGAAGATACGGTAATGCATATGAATCAGAAGTTTCCAGTGAAATTAGGCTGACATGCTCTGAGCAGCTGCAAACGTAACAGGCTTGGAAACAGTCGACCTGGGTCAAATTCAGGGGCGGAGCTAGAGCAAAATTGTGGGGGGTGTGACACTTCATCTAAACTAAATATGTTCATGTGATTATTTTAAAAAAAATGTGTTCAAGATGGAAGAAGCATAAACTTTAAGTAGCACAGCATGTCCAAGAACAGTAAAATAGAGTTAACAATGTTTACCATACCAAAATAAGCAAAATGTAATTGGTGATAGACAGATAGTAGGTCACAATCGCAAACAAAAGACATCTGATCTTTGCAAAAGATATGGTCCAATCTCCAAATCCTCCCTGCTTAAAAAAAGGAGAAGGAAAAGATAAATTTTTAGCAAAGAAATTATAGATTTGTTTACAAAATGAAAAACAGTTGTATTAACTATTCAGGATATTACCTTTTAGAGCCCATATTTACGATCTTTTCCTTCCATGTTCATGAAACGACGAATCACTGCATCATTGGAAACTTTCCTAAATAATTCCTTCTCCACATAGCAAATAAGTCTATAACTCAATTGTTCATCACCAATTTTATTAGACAAATATGTCTTCACAAGCTTCATGGCTGAAAAGCATCTCTCTACACCTGCAGTAGCAACCGGCAGCACTAACACAAGCTTTAAAAGTCGATAAACCAATGCATAACATTGATTTTTCCTTGTTTGCACCATTTTTTGTGCAAGCTCACCGATACTGTTTAAGTTGGAGAATACCTCATCTTCTCGTACATCATCAATGTACATATTAAGTTGGTCCCTAAGATCCCTCAAATTATTAGTGCTGAAATCATCAGGATATAGCTTCGCTAGGCTTACCAAACTCTCCACATTGAAATCACGAAATGAGTCTCTTGGACTGAACGCAGCTGAGCAAACAAGCAACTGAGAGTTTTTCTCATTAAAGCGGTTGTCAAGCTCTTGAAGTAGCCAATCAATAACTTCATTAAAACAGTCCACTTCATAGTGATGCCTGTTTGTGATCCCAGATTTTTTCCTAGGTTGCCGAGGATCAACATATGGCTCTTCCATTTCCAATCTACTGATATCATGAAGTTCACAAAACTCATTCACTTCGTCTAATAATCTAGACCATCCATCTTTTCGAAGATTATCCAAATTGAGTCTAGTTCCTTTCACACATTTAATGGCATTCACAATGTCTTGGTCCTTGCGTTGCAATGCTAATGACAATGTGTTTGTGTTGGATAGTGTAGTTAGCATGAGATGCAAATAAAAGACAGTCAAAAGACTGGAAATATACTAAAAGATTTGATGCTTGGTCTCTATTTTTCCAATCTTTATCATCTTTTTCCACAACCTTTAGCACTTCAATTATTGTAGAAAACATGTCAACCAAACCTTTGAGTGTTTTGTAATGGGAATTCCAACGAGTATCTCCGGGTCTTTGAAGGCATTGCTCTTGATTTAAGCCTCTGCCAGTTTCAAGCTGCCCACAACCTAAGGCCTTTGTCACATGTTCATGATTAATTTCTCTCATTATGTCTTTTCTCTTGGCAGACCCACCCACCACATTTAACAAGATGAAAATCTTGGTTAAAAAATCACTAATGACTTTATGCTTTCTCACAATGGCCACAATGACTAACTGAAGTTGGTGCGCAAAACAATGAACAAAATAAGCTGAACTATTTTCTCTCATAATCAATGATTGCAACCCATTGAACTCACCTCGCATATTGCTTGCACCATCATATCCTTGCCCTCTAACTTGCTTTAAGCTTAGCTTCAGCTTTGCAAATAGAGAATCAATAGCTGATTTGAGGTAAGCAGAAGTTGTCTCAGTCACATGCACAAGGCCAACAAACCTCTCTTTCACAATTCCACATTTGTCAACATACCTCAAGACCACAACCATCTGTTCTTTGCATGAAACATCTCTTGATTCATCCACTAGCAAGCAAAACACATCATCCCCAATTTCTTCAAGGATAGAATGTACAACTTCATTTGCAAAACATTCAACAATGTCCTTTTGTATTTCAGGAGCCAACATACAACTATTACCTGCTGTACCCACCGCCTTGCATAAATCTGGGTCATGAGCTGCTAAGCAATCATAAACCTCCAAAAAATTCCCTTTGTTCAAAGACTTCTTGGACTCATCATGGCCCCGGAAAGGTAATCCTTGGTTCAGCAGCGACATAGTAGTGTCAATTGATCCATTCAATCGAGTAAAATAAGCCTTCTTCGGTGCATCTTTTATATTATTATAAACAACATCTATGTGTTGTTTTCTGTGTAACAGATCATCACACTTCTTCATTGCATTATAATGTGGGCCACCAACATTACCAACATGCGTCTTTAGTCTTTCTTTTCTATGAAAACCATTCCAGCCATCAACAACAAATGCTTTGTATTCTGCATCCTTTTTCTCTCTGAATAAGAAACAGAAAAAACAGTATGCCCTATCTTTGGACTCACTGTATTCAAGCCAACCTCCAAACTCATCGAACCATTCTGGAATAAACCTTCTTGGGTTTTCAATTTCTCCAATCTGTGAAGAGGGGAAATTTCATGTGCGAGGTTGGCAAGGTCCATTCTCTAAGTATTTCCTTCTAACCTTCTCTCTCAGATTAGGATGATAAGAATCAATTTCTTTCCTCAAGCCTGGATCATATTTAATCTCCTCTTCCCAATTAATCTCAGGGAGACGCAAACTCTTTGAATGATTGGCACCATCTTGCTCTGGTGCTTTTCTCTTGAAATAATTTAGCATGTTTTACCTATCATTTGCAAGAATATTCAGATTAATGTGGCGAAGTAACAATACCAAGGGAAATAAAACCCTAACTACAACTAAAAATCTGAAACGACCTATCCAAAATTCCAAATAACCCTAGAATCTGGATGAAAAACAAAATTGGCTGCACAACAACACAACTTGATGGGAATCAAAATAATGTGAGGGTTCTTACCTTGCCTTGTGATCGAGGGGATTGCTGGGGAATTAAAAATCGAAGTTATTGCTGCGGAGAAAAGAGAGGCCGAGAGGCGGGAGGGAGGAGACAGGAAGCGAGCAGAGGACTGTGGCGACGCCACGACGGAAGGCGAAACGAGTCGCACGACTCGCGACCTTTTGCCTTGCGGCCTTGCCTTTTTTTTTTTTGAGGATTTCCTTGCGGCCTTGCCTGCCTGCTGCCGTGCGTGACTCCTGGAGAAAGGCCTTCTCTAGCTGGGCTGATGCTTAATTAACTGGGCTGCGCGTGCTTAATTAGCTGGGCTGTGGGTGCTACGTATTGGGCCAAGGGGGTGCTAAAAGGGTGAAATACTGATAGCAATGACTGGTTTTCTTTTTTTGCCTGGGTGCGGCCGCACCCACACCGGCCAACATAGGTCCGCCCCTGGTCAAATTAGAAGATGGTATCATTAACCTCCCTCCAAAAATACCTTCTACTCAGAAGTAATGCATGTGAATAAGAAGTTTCCAGTGAAATTAGGCTGACCTACTATGAGCAGCTGCAAACCTTTTCATCAACTTCTTATCACCCACTACAGTAGACTTATCCTTGCTGAAACAACTCGGCAGAATATCTGGCCCTACAAATATAAGATTGGCAATGGTCAAATAAGAGCCAATCAGAGCATATTGGTCAGCACTAAGACAAAAAAATGTATAACAAGCATTATATACTCATGTTGTACAAACATTTTTCTGAGGAGACAAACAGAATATCTGAAAAGAAAACTAACAACTCAAATGAAGCTGACTTTCCTATCTATCTATATATACTAAAGAGTAAAGACCACACTAGAAAATGAACAAAGGATGCTACAACAGTACCACTGTACCCTTTCAATTCAGAACCATCTATCAATAAATTTGGTAGTTCTCATATCATTGAACTAGGCTACACGCACCATAACCAAACACAACAGAAAACCATCCTGAACCAGCATATAGTGTGTTCCATCAGCTGCAGCAGCCAACAAGCGAAACGTTCCACACATACAAGAAAAAGAAATAAAAATGGAATATATAGTAAATGTGCATGAAATGAAGTACAAAGGAACACATGCAAGTAGCCGAGAGATTCCATATGCAATAATACTTCCGAATTGTATAACTATAAATATCAGAATTATCAGTTCCTATGAGCACTCTGCAACTTTGTGATCTGCGGATAGCACGTACTAGCATGAAAATTAAGCAGGATACCTGACTATAAGATTCAGAACAAGGTAATTAAACTGACAACAAAGTAAGAGAACAGATCGAGTTTGTGGATGCAACGATAAGAGACACATACTGCACGAAGGGTCATTCTACCATACATGGACAAAGTGGGTGGAACACTTCAAATGTGGTGATGCTTTGGGCATCCAAAAATCACTGAATTCCACCACCTTCCTCGTACGCAGGTCGACGGCAAAGATGCAGCTGATGAAGAAGTACATCCTATCGGGGTCACTGGGGTGGAGCAGCGCAAGGGCAGGAATCCTCTTCGGCAGCGTAGTGTCCAGGTAGCTCTGGTCGGCCCATACATCAGCCAAAGACACGGTGCGCTCATGGATCCACTCCCCTGCCTGTGCCGGGTCGGCGAGCGCCCACATGGTGACCACTGGCGCATCAGGGTTGCCATGGATTTGTACATGCCTCGGCCTTCCACCGCTCACCTCCACGCATCGGTGCATGCCGCGATTGACTGGATCAGCAGGCAGCTCGTCTGGGACCCACGGTAGTGGGACATAGAGCAGCTCACATGAAGTCACGACCCTTCCGGAGGAGGCCGGCGTTGTCCCCGTGGATGCCCGTGAGCTGGAAGTGCCTAGGGATGGCGGTGACCTTGCCGGTGAGCGCATCGCAGCATAGGGGGGGGGGCTCGTCGCGGGCGACGGAGATGCTGACCGGCAGGCGTTTGCCTTTCGCCTCCTCGGTGGCCACGACCTTGGGAATTCCGGCCAAGATGGCCCACCGCTCTTGCGCCGCCGGTGGCATGGCCGCCTCGGGGGAATTCGGATGGGTTCAGTGCTGAGGAAGAGGGAAGGGGAAAGGGTTCGTCCTATCGTCGTCGCCTTCCGTGTGTGATGTGGGCTCTCGACTGACCTGTGTTTCGTCCTATCTGTAGGCCCGTATGGTTCGTATTCCTCTCCCTGTCTCCCACCTCCCTAGCTTTGCAAATCACCCTTCCCAATTTTCCATTCCTACCTCTCCTGAACGATCAACATTGTGTGGTTCAGATTGAACTTTTCATAGTTTTGCAGAGACGTTGGTTTCCACTGGATACGTCGCCCTCCCATAAATACTAAATTTTTCATATTTAGAACGGATTCAGCTTCTCATCGCAAAATCGTAGAATCGTAAGACTTCGTATCAAGAAACTGACCTTCTGAGTGCAGAATTTTTTTTATAGCAAATGATCCAATCAACATATCTTGACTTAAAGGATCCCTTAAGCACAAGGGAAGCCGTGACAATCAGCGGCAACAGTGTGCAGGGGAGCAGCTGCCTCATACCCCGTGGGAGCGATGGTGGCGGCGGCGACTAGCTCGTGGGAGTCCGGGTGAGCCCCTGCCCCTGCCCGAGGGGAGCAGCGGTGGGTGCGGTGATACCCCTGCCTCGCGAGTGTCCGAGTCATCCGCTGTGGACCTCAACTGCCTCAGGAACCGCCTGACAACACTAGCCCGCAAGGGCTGTACCACGGCAGCGCTACACCCAACCCCATCGAGACACTCCTCGCTGGCGTCGTCACCACCACCGTGGCAACCAGATGTCTTCGGGCTCCGGTGAGCTCCTCCTTGCCGAATCCCGACAGCAGCGAGCCCTGACGAGCTCTGCCGCAGCTAGGCACCACGACGGGCCTCGGTGAGCTCCTGCAAGCTAGATTCCCGATGATTGTGAGCTCCGACGAGCTCGTCCGAGTCTGATTTCGGGGGTGGCGAGCCTCGACGAATTCTGCACTGTGGCAGGCCTTAGCTTGATTCGTGGATGGGTCCCAGCTATCGCAATGGCCGATGAGGCGCCCTTGCCATTGCCCATGCAATGTTACAGATAAATTATATCTGACGATAGTGGGTACCTGAGTCATGGGTACCTGATTCGTAATATAAAATCACTACTAGAGAATCGACCTTCTATCCCAACCACAGTACCAATTAATTTTGCATCCGGTACTAAAGGGCCATTAGTACCGGGTGGGAAGGTTGGACCCCGCGACGTCCTCAGAATACCCTTTTAGTACCAAGGAGGAGGGAGATCCAGTACTAAATGCCACCCTTTAATACCGACTGGTAACACTAGCTGATACTAAAAGATCAAACCCCCATCTAGTACTGAAGTACACTAATAAGTAACGGGTGAAACGCTTCACCCAGTATTAAAAGGCAGCATATTCATCCCGCTACCAGCTCCGGTCCATCCACGCCTGTCTTTTTATTCATCCCCCTCTACTTCTTTGTCTTCTCTCACTCGTCTTTCTACATATCTGCTCACTCGGTTTTCTCACCTGTTCCTCATCTCACATCTCACTGACTTCTCACCAGGAGCATACGCGCAGCAGCGAGAGGGGTGGCCGATGGTGGGAGAGTGGCCTAGGAGCTGGGTCACAGCTGGAGGGGCTTGTCCCAGCACTAGGCGCAGGAGGCACCCAGCGGTGGGAGCGGGTCTCCTCGAGCACGTGCGCGGCGGGAGGTGGGGTCGTGGCTGGAGGGCGGCATGGGAGCCGACCTCAGCGACAAGTGGCCTGGGAGCCGACCTCGGTAGTGGGCGTAGCCAGGACGGGTCCTCCTCGGTGGTGGCGCGGTGGGCTGTGTTCTTGCTGTAAATCTGTGATGTGTGTTCATCCTGTGAATCTGTGATCTATGTGTTCTGATTTTTTATCTTCTTATTTCTTTGAAATGTGGGATTGTAATTGATTCTGGTAAATATGAAATTTCTATGAGAATTTGTGGTTCATGGATGTGAAAGAAGAAAGAAAAGAAAAAGGGAAGACAAAGTGACAAGGGGGGGGACGGAGACAGACATAGGGGGTCATTAGTACCTGTTATTTTAGTTGATACTTATGAGTTCTCCCTTTTAGTACCGAAATCTCAATACCGGTTAAATAACCAGTATTGAAGAGGGGTTTGGACCCGGTACAAAAGGTAGGTCCTCTAGTTGTCTTGATGTGCGCACGCATACATATTACGTGAGAGCAATTGTTGTGGCCCGATCTTCTCTAAGGATCTTCGAAACTTGATAACTATCGCTGTGTGATCAAATGAAGAGGTTGCACACCACGAGATATTGCACACACGACGAACAACGGAGACAATCACCCTTCCACATACCGATGTAGCCAACTCACACAATCACGCCGTATAGACGTGAAGGCACAAACTGGGTGAACTGTAGTTTGACGTTCTACAACTCCCTTAGTAGGAATAAAAAGAACAAGTTTGTAAGCCTCTCAAGACTCACGTGTAATATTTTAGAGATATATTTTTCCGAAGAAAATGATAGTCAAAAGAAAAGGTCCCCTATTGCTGCTAGAACGTGAATACATATAATGTGTGGCACATTAAATTAAGAGTAAAGTACACCACCGGTCCTTAAACTTGTGGCATTGTGTCATCCGGGTCACCAAACTTACAAAATGCCCAAATAGATCCCTAGTCTTGCTAATCGTACCATTTGGGTCCCAAATCTTAAAATATGAACTTAATATGCTTACGGGAGGTCCTCCACCATCTCTCTGATCCCCTTCCCCACCACCATAGGCACCACGTCTTGGAGCCTTGGAGCAAAAGACAACCATGGCCCATGGCAGACTCAATGCCGACGGGAGAGAAAGAGCACCTGGTGGAGTCCAGAGCTCGAGATCCTGTCGGCCCCGCTCCTGTGCTTCATGCTCTGCCTCACACTTCGTGGCACAATTGCTAACCTCGTCAGATAGCCGTCCGAGAGCCACCTCACACACGTCTTGCAGCACGACCTCCAGACTCGACGCTAGATCTAGATCACAGTGCTAGCTTCAGGAGGTCACGTGACCTACAGATCCGAGCTGGTTGGTCGGCATCGCAAGCCCTAGCTAGTGGGACGTTGGTTGTGGTGCTCTGCTCTAGCACATGGGATAGGAGGGAGCTGATGGCTTGCTTCTTGGTTTCATGGAGATGAACAAAGAAGAGGGAAGCGAGCTGCTGTTCTTTGCTTCATTCGGTGCAAAGAGAGAAGAGATGGCATGTTGTCGTGCTGGAGTCCATAGGTGGCTGAACTGCTCTGGGAAGAAAAAGATAACACAATTGTTGTTAGATCATATAGGAGTTTTAAGTCTTCGATTCAAAGACTTGTTACCCATATAGTACAATTAGCAAGTTTGGGGACCTATTCAAAGACTTGGGACCCATATAGCACAACACTGTAAGTTTAGGGACCAGTGGCGTATTTTACTCTTAAATCTATAATAACAACTATATAGGTGAGACCCACTAAAAGTCACAAATAGATTTCTCTCAACATGCAAGCATTACACGTCACCATCCACTATACACCATGTCACCATCCACTACATGCCATGGCATCATCCACCAAACCATCTATTTATGTCTTCAAGCGATTTTCTATGACTAATAGCATGTATTTGTGAGTAGCACACTGAATGTTGTTATGTAATCACTTTGGTGTTTCTACTTTCACATTGCACCTTAAAAATTTGTTTAAAAATTTCCCGTAGCAACACGCGGGGTATAACTGATTTGCAACGCGCGGGGTTAATAGTCGGAAGTTGCAGCATTCCTTTTATTCAAAGCCTAGTGCTCTCTTGTGGTTGGTCTTCTTTTGCATGCAACCAGGCGTGTAGTATTCTGGTAGTGGCATTAACGAAGCACACATGTGTGTATAACTGATTTGCAAGGTAGCTAAATGGTTCTCCTTCTCCCTTTACTCTCACAAGTACGTCAAAGCACCAAGCTGCTGCAATTAACATGTATGACACAATATAATATTTGTATATACAAAATAGTATTTAATATTTAGGGATAGCTTTCACCTATCACTTGATACCCCGCACGTTGCTGCGGAACTTTTTTAAACAAATTTTAGGTGAAATGTGAAAGTAAAAACACCAAAGTGATTATTACATGACAACATTCGTTTGGAAACAAAATTATATATCAAAGCATGTATTTCAACTACGAGAATTTTGTGGTGTGCTACTCAGACATACATACTATTAGTCACAGAAAATCACTTGAAGACATAAATAGATGGTTTGGTGGATGATGACATGACGTGTAGTGCGTATAGTGGATGGTGACGTGAAATGCTTGCATGTTGAGAGAATTCTATCCATGACTTATAGTAGGTCTCACCTATATAGTTGTTATAGATTATTATTCTTGCAAGATTCACACAATCTGCTACCATCAAAACATCAAAGTGATCACCACGCTGTTGGGGGACTAAACCCATCATCGTCCCATGCCATTGCGCACATGTCATCATTCCTAAGAATGTTCAAACAACAACTTGGAACCATCGAATGATCTGAAATATTTTCATTAATTAAAATAAGGTTGGCATCCATCTAAGAATGAATTTCCTTCTTTAGTTGTTTGGCTTTCATTCTTGTAACTGGACTAACAATATTGCATCTTTATTCTTATTAGTGTCAATGCTAGGGGCGTTCCAAACTGCCTCCGGCAAAAAAAATCCCATGCTGCCGGGTCTAGCCCGGCGCTCGCTGTGATCAGCTACCACCATACCCCCGGAAGCTGTCAGCATCGTGGCTGCTATGAATTAATGGAGGTTGCCAGGTATGATTCTCTAGCATCTGTATTATACAAATCTATAATGTCTTCACCTAGAGATCAGATGATCTCGTCGATTTGTTTATCCGATCCCTTGTTTGTGTTTGATTTGTTTATCGGTAATCCTAATGCCCGTCCTTGCTCATGCAGATTAGCACCTTGCACATGTAGATTAGCAATTTGGCACATGCAAAATATTTTTGAGATGAAAATCTCTAGTAGGGTAACGTAAAACACCATGACCAATCTGCTGAATCTCCATACCTGATCCACTCGCGGTGTGGACTTGATCGCTGCCAAGGTACTTGTCACGCGTTGTAAGCTTCTCGAGCTCCCCCGTGATGTGATCTGTGGCACCGGTATCCATGTACCAGTTCGTGTCCACGCCATAACCCGTCATTGCCGATGAAGCTTGCTTCTACGGTTGCTCGTTGTAGTTGCTATCAAAGCGCTTGAAACAACGTGGAGCAGGGTGCCCCTCCTTGCCGCAGATCTGGCAGTACACACCAGGCTAGAAGGTGATATGCCCGCCACGGCCGCGGCCAAATCTGTTGCGTCCACCACGACCACCGCCATTGCGGCGGCCGCCGCCTCCACGTCCTCCACGGGACGAGTTGTCGTTGTAGTTGCGGTTCCCTTTGGTCGCCGAATTAACCAAGGACTGACTGCCCCCGTTGTTGCATAACTCCAGATGCTGCTCGTGGCTGATGAGTTGTGTGTACAACTCACCCACTGATATTGGCTCCACACGCGCCTCCACAACCGACACGACCGGATCGAAATCGATCGATATCCAGGCCCGTCAGCACATAGGAGACAAGCTCCTCATCTTCAAGGCGACGTCCAGCCTCCGCCATCTCGTCCGCCAAGCTCTTCATCTTGGCAAAGTACTCGCTGACCATAGATGTACCCTTGGACGCCATGGTGAGGGCCGTCCGGGTACTGATGATCTTGGCATGGTACTGTGACGCAAACAACGCCTCAATGGCAGCTCACGCACCCTTTGTCGTGACCTCCATGTTGACGTGCCCAAGGATCTCCTTGGAGAGATTGGTGAGGAGGTAGCTCAGGACCATCTGGTCCTTTGCTACACATGTGGCGTACTCCGGGTTCACCACCGGGACTTCATCAGTGTCGTCATTAAGCTTCTTCTTGGGTAGGTGCTCCGCCGGAGGCTCGACATTGGCCTCAAGCCAATCCACCAACTGAGTGCCTCTCAACACCGAGAGGATCTGCACCTTCCATGATTGATGGTTGGCGCGGCTTAGCTTCTCTGTCACCGGCAGGAAGGTGGTGAGGGAGATGGCAGCAGAAAGAGTGGAGGAGGACGAGGCGAAAGCCATGGAAAAACTCGGTGGAGAAGAAGGCCGCTCTTGATACCATGTGAAAATGGATTGAACGTGTTGATGCTTTTCCGGTCAACACACACGAGCGCTAGATCACGCGGAACGTCGAAACACTGAACTCACCGATCTCCTACCTGGACCGATCTGACCGGTCAGGAGCACCGGTCTGACCGGCGGCTGCAGAGGCGCGGTGATCGACCTAAGATCGCCACCTCGGGAGGGACCCCGTTGGAGGTGGCGCGCCTAGGGTTGCTCTGAGGTCGGCAAGGCCACTCAGAACATCCCTGATCGTCGTCGAGACAAACAAGGAAAGCACGAGGTTGGAAAAGCTAGGGTTTGAGAGATAAAAGTTGTAAAAAGTAATGATCGATTGGGTGATAGGTCCTCAACCGGTCGTGGCCCTTTATATTTATAGGGTGGGGAGGTCTTGCCCCGCAAGGAATCCTTTTACAAGTCGAAATTCGCTAGGACTCCTCAATTCTACTTGGACTCGAGGTCCACCGGTCAGACCGGTCAGGCCCACCGGTCAGACCGTTGTGGCCGTTGCCGGATCAGCTACAGGGCGCCCGATCGGTCAGACCGTCCAGGGACACCGGTCTGACCGGTGGCGTCAGCCTGATCGGCTTTGTGCCAATTTTGGGTGCGAACATATGCCCCCCTATTTTTTTAGTAAAGCTTGCTGTCTAAAAAATAATTCTAAGGTTGATGTGACACTTCACCGGCCATTTTTTGGTCTAAGGGCGATTTTTGCTTTAAATTGACCATATCATATCAAGCATCTTGCCAAACACTTGGATGAAATTTCTTCAAGTATCTCCTGTTGAGAGCCCTTGGAAGTCGCTGTCCTTGCAATGTTTCCACCATATAAGAATTCCCAGAACAAACCTTGACAACCTTGTATGGACCTTCCCAACTTGGAGACCACTTGCCGAACTTGTTACTTTTAGTCCCAACAGGTAAAATTGTCTTCCAAACCAAATCACCTACCTGAAAAGATTTGGCTTTTTACCTTCTTGTTGTATGCTCTAGCAACCCACCTCTTGTACTTTTCAATTTCCTCCAAAGCCTCCATACGCTTGTCGGTCACTTCATCAATGTTGTCCATCATCAAAGCATAATATGTCTCAACATCAAGATTATTCTGCTTTGCAAGTCTATATGCGCCTAGATTCACCTCAATGGGCAAAACGGCCTCTTGACCATACACAAGCTCAAAAGGAGTAACTTTAGTAGCACCATGTCTAGAAATACGATGAGCCCATAAAGCTTCAGATAATACCTCATGCCATCTTCTAGGATTGTCTTCTATCTTCTTCTTGATGAGCGTCACCAATGTCTTGTTGCTAGACTCGGCTTGACCATTGGCTTGACCATAATATGGAGATGAATTGAGTAATTTAATACCATAGGAATCAACAAACTCACGCATCTCTTTGGATATGAACGAAGTCCCTTGATCCATAGTCAAAGTCTGCGGAATGCCAAACCTATGTATGATATGCCCATTAATAAACTCAATGACCTCTCTATGTGTCATATTCTTCAAAGGAATAGCTTCAGTCCACTTGGTGAAGTAATCAGTAGTCACGATCACAAAACAATGCCCCTTTGATGATGAAGGATGAATCTTGCCAATAAAATCCAAACCCCATCCACTAAAGGGCCAAGGCTTGATAATCGGATGCATCAATGCAGCAGATACCAACTGAACATCTCCATATTTTTGACACTCTTCACACCCTTTGTAGTACCTAAAACAATCAGCTATCATGGTAGGCCAATAAAGCTCGCCTGAGGAGCCACTTCATCTTGGGAGCCGATTGATGAGTACCACAAATACCTTCATGAACCTTTGCCATAGCCAACCTAGCTTGATCAGGACCCAAGCACTTTAAAAGCAAATCATCTGCGGTCCGGCGATACAATTCACCATTATCAAGAACAAACTTAAGAGCCCATCGTCGGACTTTTCTATCAACTAAACTGCTAGGATTTTGCAAATAATCAACCAGAGGCTTCCTCCAATCCTCCACCTCATCTTTGTCACGAAAAACCGATGAGGAACTTTTACCAGGGGACAGGTCATGGGCATCGGTCAAACCGGTGCCGTTAGCCGACCCAGAACCAGGGGACCGGTCAGACCGGTCGGTGACATCGGTCAGACCGGTGTCACCGGTTAGACCGGTCGGCTGCGTCGGCCTGACCGGTGCCTCCAAAGGAAAACAGTCGGCTATAAGCAACTGTTTGTGTTCTTGAAAATTTCTTTTTCGAACATTATAACCAGAAGCTTGCTGAGCCAGAGCATTAGCTCTAGGATTTTCCTCTCGTGGCACATGATAAATAACAAATTCATCCATACAAGATATGATGTCTAAACATTTATCAAGATAAGCATTTAAAAAGCCATTTAGACATTGACATACCTTGGAAACTTGCTGCACCACTAATAAAGAATCTCCATATGCTTCCACATGTTTTACTCCCATGTCATGTAAGATCTCCAACCCAAATAGAAGAGTCTCATATTCGGTTTGGTTATTAGTACAATCATGATCTAATCGGTTAAGAGCTTCAAAAACAGCTCCACTTGGTGAAATAATGACAACTCCAACACCACAACCATCTTTGCAAACCGATCCATCAAAATGCAATTTCCATGGAGTAAAAGTAGCATAACCGACATTTAAATTAAGTTGCTTATCTACTCTATGTCCAACAATAAAGTCGGCAACAATTTGACCTTTCATGGAGCTTAATGGTTCACAATGCAAATCATATTCAACTAAAGCATAAGCCCATTTGCTGACTCTACCACTTAAAATTGGTTTATGCAACATGTATTTAATTATGTCGGTTTGACATGCTACTATGCAAGTACTTGGTAATAAATAATGCCTCAATTTGGTACAAGTATGATATAGCGATAAACACAACTTTTCAATAAAAGTGTACCTTGTTTAGGCGTCCAATAATCTTCTACTCTCATATGCAACAATGTACTCCTTGCCTTCGGTCTCTTGAGTCAAAACACCTCCAATGACATCCTTCTCAGCCGGTACATACAACTTGAAAGGAATACCACTCTTGGCTGCTTGAAGAACGGGTGGCGAAGTCAAATAGCTCTTAATCTCATCAAATGCCTCTTGTTGCTTTGCCCCCCAAGTGAAATCAATATCATTTTTCAACCGAAGTAAAGGAGTAAAAGCATTCACCTTCCCGGACAAGTTACAAATGAACCTCCTCAAGTAATTTACCTTGCCCAAGAACTTTTGCAAATCCCTCTTACAAGTAGGTGCTTTAACATTCCGGATTGCCTCAATCTTTTTAGGATCTTTCTCTATGCCTTTCTCATGCAAAGCCCAAAAACTTCCCAGCCGATACACCAAAAGCACATTTGAGTGGGTTCATCTTTAATTTATACTGACGTATTTTTTCAAATGCAAGTCTTAAATCAGCTAAATGAGAATCAACTCCAGCCGATTTGACAACAATATCATCGATATAAACCTCTACTATGATGCCAAGCAAATCATGAAAGATTAAATTCATAGCCCTTTGATAAGTAGCACCCGCATTTTTCAATCCAAAAGTCATAACAACCCACTCAAATAAGCCAACAAAACCCGGGCAAATGAAATCCGTTTTGGATATATCCTCTTCGGCCATAAAGATTTGATTGTAACCAGCACTACCATCAAGAAAGCTAAGAATTCTATGTTCGGATGCAGCATTAACAAGAAAATCGGCTATGGGCATAGGATATTCATCTTTAGGAGTAGCTCTATTAAGATCTCTAAAATCAATGCAAACACGAAGCTTTTTTGTTCCTTTTTTCTCAACAGGCACAATATTAGAGATCCAGTCAGCATAACGACAAGGCCTAATAAACTTTGCATCAAGCAACCGATTGACTTCCTCTTTCACTCGGTCATAAATATCAGGATTAAAGTTTCTACGAGGTTGTTTATAAGGCCTAAAACCAGGTTTAATAGGTAAACGATGCTCAACTAGATCACGACTTAAACCAGCCATTTCATTGTAGTTCCATGCAAAGCAATCAACATACTCCTTTAACAGCTTTATTAAATCAGATTTAAATAAAGGATCAAGATTCTTGTTTACAAATGTCGGCCTAGGTATAGTGTCATCACCAATATCAACCTCCTCTAAAGGATCAGCCGACGTAAACCCTTGTCCTAACTTGCTCAAATCATCAAAGTCTTCGATAGCCTCACACATATCGTTCTTATGCGCCCGATAGTGCTCTCGCCTTTGTTGCAACCACTCTAGATTTGCATCCATCAAATCAAAAGAGAGGTATTAGCCTGATTAACGATCGGCTTCATGACAACAGTAGCAAAGCCATCTTTGGTAGAATCAATAAGCCTTAAATTAGATAAATCTAAACCAGTTAAGCACTTAAGATTCTCATGATTATCCATGGTAGAACTATCAGCCACTGCAACACAAGCCGACGTATCACCATGAACAACCTCTACCTCGTCGCCTACCCATTGGATTAAGAATTGATGCAAAGTAGAAGGCACACATTGATTTGCATGAATCCAATCACGACCAAGGATTAAGCTGAAGTTACCTTGTGTCTCAGCGACGAAGAATGTCGTAGCCAACGTCTTGCTCCCATCGGTGAGCTCCATAGAGATGACACCTTTAGCTCCCATCGGCTCGCCTCCTCCCACACTGCTGACGGTCATGTTGGTCTTGATCAACTCATCATCCGAACCTCCCAGCGTCTTGAACAAATAATACAGCATCAAGTTGACGATCGCTCCTCCGTCCACCAGCATGCGAGAGATAGGCTTCCCACTGATGTGTCCCTTCATGTACAAAGCCTTCAGATGATTTTCAGTAGTTTTAGGCTTCTGGAAAATAGATTCCTTTGGCCCAAAGTCGAGATGCGTGACGTCCTCCTCCGAGAGCAAATACCCATCCATAGACATATGGATCACGTTGATGTCCAAATTCATGCGCTCGGGCGAAGAAATGTAATCAACAAGCTCCTCATCGTCCTCTGGTGCAGGATCCTATGCGGACTTGTCATCACAAACCATGGGAACTGAAGAAGAGAAACCAGGCGGCGTCTCTGGGTCGTCGGTCTGACTGACGCCCTTCACCGGTCTGACCGGTGTGACCGGTCTGACCGACCCCTCCACCGGTCTGACCGGTGCTGGCTGGGAGCTGGTCTTGACTCTCCACTCTTTCCCCTGCGGTACCATGGGCCTGTACTGGTTGAAAGCTTTGTCCCTCTGTTTTTCTAGCTCCTTCTCCCTCTTCTCTTGAAACCTTAGGCGTTGAAGCTTCCTCCTTTGTGTGCGAGTCAAACCGGGAGGACACCACCTTGGCAAGAAGTACTTGGAGTTGGAACCACTTCCACTGGCCTCATGGTCATTAGCAGCAGTAAACACCTCTGGAGTTGATGTCACAACCTTATTGTTTGGAACAATTGGTCTTTTGCCATCCTCTCCAATGCGAACATCCATTGACCCAATCTGAATAATATCTTGACTTGTAGTCCTCTCTGGATCAATTTCCATCTTTTGCACCTCCTCCTTCTGCTTTGGCTTGTAGACTTGCTTCACGGGAAGTGGTACGGCTCTTCTGGCCGCACCGGTCTGACCGGTGCCAGCGACCGGTCTGACCGGTCGGGTCTGGTAACCCTGACCAGAACGGCGAGGAGCCAATCGGTCTTGGACGAGCCTGGAGATTCTGTCGAAAGCTGATTTCTATCCTCCCCATCCAGGATGAAAGGCTTGTTGATATGGCACCCACATTACTCCATTATCATCATAAATCGGGCGTGGTGCACTTGAACTTGATGACGCCCAAAGTGTAGTAAAGCGTTGACCTTGCTGTGATGATTCACCTTTAAGTCTTGTAGCAGCCCTTGGAGGTGAAGATGACCCTCCTTAGTGGGTAGGTGACCTCATCCTTTTTTTAATAGCTGATCACTTGTAACGGCCTTTTGCTTGGAATACTTGTCAAATAGCATGTTGAAAGTGACCTTTGGCTTAGGACCACTCCCCTGATTCTTTGCTACATTAAGCTTCCAGTTTCCAATCTCCGGACGGCTTGGCTTGATCATCCTCGGACGACCTGGGGGCGCACCGGTCTGACCGGTCACCTTCACCGGTCTGACTGGTCTGGCCAGAGACGGCTCAGACGGTCGTGGATCGGCAGGTGTGGACGACCCTTGCCCCCCATGTCCAGAGGCACTCACAGTAACTTTGAAGGTCTCTTTGCCATCAGGAGTCTTCTCATACTCAACTTTACGAACCAGCTCCTTTCCTCTCAAATCGGGCTTAGCCTCCCCGATTACCACATTCTTGCCTTTAGTTGCATCAGCTTGATGTGGCCGAACCAGTACCTTAGGCTGCTGTAAATCCATGGTGTTGATTGGAAAAGGAGTCTTGTCCAATTGCATCTCATGAAAAGTCAAACGACCTTCGTTTATGGCCGATTGAACCTGTCGACGAAACACATTGCAATCATTAATAGCATGAGAAAACGAATTATGAAACTTGCAATATGCACGCCTTTTCAATTCTTCAAGTGGAGGAATAGTATGAGTTAACTTGATATTTCCAGATTTAAGCAATTCATCAAATATACGATCACATTTGGAAATATCAAAAGTAAATTTAATTTCTTCTTGCCGACCTTTACTAGCCGGCTTAAGAGATGAACAAGAATAAGCTTTTTCTTTAGAGGGCCAAACAAATTCAACAGCATAAACTTCTTTATCACTATCATTCGAGCTATCAGAATCATAATCAATAATATGAACATTAGAACGACGTGATTTAAAGTTATCTTTTTCTTTATTCATTCGGTTTTCAACAACTAAAGCTCTTACTTGAACTTGTGCAACCGAAAGAAAATCAGTGCCCTCTATTTTATCCCTAATAGATGACCTTAAACCTTTCAGACAAATGTCTGCAAGGTCCATATCAGTGATTGACAAATTAAAGCACCAGTTTTTAGTTTCTTTAAACTTTTTAATGTAGACAGAGACAGTCTTATCTCTTCCTTGCCTAACCGATGTTAAGTCTGTCAATTTTAATTGCATACTCCCACTATAAAAGTGATCATGAAACTTACGTTCTAACATATCCCAAGATATAATAGAACTGGGAGCAAGCAAAGAAAACCAAGCAAAAGCGGTGCCAGTCAAAGATAGAGAAAATAAGCGTACTTTCAAAGCATTATAGACACCAGATTCACCTAGTTGTGCAGTGTATTGACTAACATGCTCCCATGTGGTTCGATCATCATCACCACTAAATTTAATTAAATCGGGCATACGCCAACCACGTGGGAGAGGAAATCTATCAAACTCGGGATCATATGGTTTTTGATACAAATTAGTATTACCAATATCAACACCAAGTTTAGTTTTAACCACATTAGCCAAATCTTCCTTAAATTTATTAAATTCCGCCCAATTATGATTATGTGGCTGTTGTGGCTGAGGATTCTCCAAATTCATTTTATTTAGATAGGGTGCTATCTTAGCTTGAGCTAGCCTGTAACTTTCGAACACATCGTCCAGAATAATGGTTTTTGGCGCCGATGTATTCATTGTCGTACTATAATGAGGTCCAGTATTACTAATTGTATTAGAAAAAGCAGGAACCATCTAATTTGGCACGACAGAAATTGGCAAAGGTTGGTCGGGCACCAACTCCATCGCACCGGTCTGACCGGTACCCTGCATCGGTTCGACCGGTGCGGCCATGTTTGGCCTGAGTGGTTGAAACTGCGGGTACTGACCAGATGCTGGATTTGGTGTCAAACCATATGCATGATTAGCATTATTTATAGGCAAAGGTGCTAAGCTAGGATAGGACCCTTGAGGATTAGCTTTAGGAGTACTACTATTAGTTTCATTATTAGTATAGCCTAAACTCCTATATTTTTCAAGATCCTCTAAGCGTTCTAAACGAGCAATGTACGAAGCAAGTAATTCATCGCTTTCCACTGTAGATTTCGTAGGAGAAGGTTCAGGCGGGGGTTTCTTACTTACAGTGGGAATTACCTCAACGTTGTTGTCGTTTAGCCTGATCGCCGGCAGCTCGAACTCTTTCAATCTTGCCACCTTGCCGGATCGATCCTTCTTGACGCCAGCTAGGAATTGAACTTGCATGTACTCTTGTAGCACCTTGAACTTCTGCTGCTCTTCTGGAGAGAGATCTTCCAGCGACGCGGTGACAATGTTGTTCATGTCGAGTTCGCACCGAGCACCCATCTGGCCGTGGCTAGATTGAACGGTTTTATCAACCTGATCTTTTTTCCCCAGCGGAGTCGCCAAAAGTATGTTGACGCTTTTCCGGTCAACACACACGAGCGCTAGATCGCGCGGAACGTCGAAACACTGAATTCGCTGAGCTCCTGCTCGGACTTGTCTGACCGGTCAGGGGCACCGGTCTGACCGGTGGCTGCAGAGGCGCGGTGAAGACCTAAGATCGCCGCCTCGGGAGGGACCCCGTCAGAGGTGGCGCGCCTAGGGTTGCTCTGAGGTCGGCAAGGCCACTCAGAACATCCCTGATCGTCGTTGAGACAAACAAGGAAAGCACGAGGTTGGAAAAGCTAGGGTTTGAGAGATAAAAGTTGTAAAAAGTAATGATCGATTGGGTGATAGGTCCTCAACCGGCCGTGGCCATTTATATTTATAGGGTGGGGAGGTCTTGCCCCGCAAGAAATCCTTTTACAAGTCGAAATTCGTTAGGAGTCCTCAATTCTACTCAGACTCGGGGTCCACCGGTCAGGCCCACCGGTCAGACCGGTGTGGCCGTTGCCGGATCGGCTACAGGACGCCCGACCGGTGACACCGGTCTGACCGGTGGCGTCAATCTGATCGGCTTTGTGCCAATTTTGGGTGCGAACAGAACGAGATACCTTTCGGTGTTCTCGGTTGTGTGTTAATATAGGGTGAGAATAGCCCTCACCGTGGCTTGTACAAGGAGTCAAGATTACAACAGATGATTGTATCTCATCTATCCTAACTTCTTCACTTGTCCAACACACCAAGAATACAATGCACCAACACATCCTATCGTCTAACACACCTTTGCCACCCGAAAGTGTTTTGGCAGTGGCTTGAGATTGCGATCAGACTGGCAACTAGACACACGCGAGGAAGGCCTTGGCATGGGAGTTCCAGGCACATCTCTGATGGATCTGGCATTTTCAAGGACATCAATCTGATGGTCTTGGCACCGGAATCTCACTACCGTGCTAGGAATTGTGAACCTGGCCGCGCGCGCCCTATATCATGGATATGCCTACTGTATCTCAGTTGTACACAGCTGACTCTACATTTTGAACCAAGTGGAGAAACTAGCTACATAATGTGCAGCAATTACAACTGTTAGTTTGTCCTTAAATGTCCTTAAAATAGCTACGTAGATAGGTTGAAGTGGCACGGTGGGGAGTTGAGTTGGCCCACCTGAACTTCAATTGAAAGGAGCACAAAGCTCAGGAGGCACGGCGTGCCGGAGAGTTACAACAAGGGGGAGGGAAGCAGTTTTACACAGAGGCACACACTACAAAACAGGCAGAGAGCACTAGTCGAGCAGGGGTGAAGTGTCGACGCGGCGGCGCGCGCGGACGACACAAAGGCAGGCGTGGGAAGCCACTGCGGCGAGCAGGGTAGGCAGGGCTTCATCAACGCCGTCGAAGACCATGGGGTTGTGGCTTTTCCAGATGACCCAGAGGAGCAGGAGCGCCGCAATGTGCTGAAGATCACCGGGCGGGAGCGGGGTGGCGCCGAGGAGCTCTGTCAGGTCGCGCGGGGATAGCCCAGGGCAGGCGGCGTTCCCGAACGCGGCCACCTGAGGCAGGTGAAGAAGAGGTACGGTGGTCGCCATCCTCAATCTCGACGGGGCAGAAGGGGCATCGGTCGGTACCCAGGGCGCCATGGCGGTGGAGGAAGCTCCGGGTGCGCGTGTTGCCGTGAAGGGGACCCAGAAGAAGATGCGGACTTTAACAGGCCCCAGTTGATGTCCGTGAACGGGGCGCGCCCCGTCAGCTTGATGGCACCGTGAAGTATCATATACCATATAAATTAATCAAAACTAGAAAAATAGTAATAGCTGACAGAGATCACCATGCATGTGATGAATGATCCTCTAGACAGGAAGCAAGTGAGTTGATCATCAATACACTGGTAAATCGGCCATTTCGTGCATCAACAATGGATCGAACATGGCACACGGATGCAAACAAAGACCGCAGACAGCTTTATTTCACGATGACTGAAAGTAAAGGGAATTTGAAACGTACAGCAAATCACGGTACAGGAGGTGCACTTAGCGCGCGCGCACCTACCGGCGTATATATTCATACGGCCGGAGCAGCAGCAGGAGCAACAACACGAAGTACTGGAGCTGTGTCTGCCTAATTGCATCTGGTCCGCGCGCACATTCGCAATGCTCGATTAGGAGGACGGTGGCGGTGGTGGCGGCGGCGGCGGGCAGTTGCCGAGGCTGCGGCAGCCAGCAAGGCATGGGTTGGCGCACACTACGAAGGCAGCAGTCTTGCAAGATTCGCAGGAAGAAGGTGCGTTGGTGCAGGTGCCGAGGCATTCCCACTCAGACTCGGTCTTGCACGACGGGCCACATCCATTGTAGCACTCGTCGCATGACGTGGTTGTGGCCGCCGCCACCTGGATGATCAGCACTAGGCAAACAGCCACCTTGATAGCAGCAGAAGAAGAAGCCATTGATGGGTTCTAGGCTCTAGCTACTCTAGCCGCGGATGCTGCAAAAGAATGTAGCGCGCTGTAAGGAGATGGTGAGCTTGCGACGATGGAAGGGGAGCGGATCGATCGCCTCTATTTATAGGCACATTGAATGCGCGCCCAGATTCCATAAGTTTATTTGATATGATTTTTGTATACATATAAAATTATGGTGCACATTGCCAGTGTTCTCCGATCCAACGGGAGACACAAAGTTCAGGCCCTCGCGTCAACTCCGGAAGTGGCCTGCAAATTTAAGCTCACAAAACTCATTTGTAGACCAGATTGCAAAAAAAAAAAAGGCCTGAAATTAGCTCTCCACTCAAGTGGGAAATGAACCCAGACTCTATTTTCTTGTGGACCTGTCTGTCAGCGAGAGAGAGGCTATCCCGTCGCGTCCCTCCTCTCCTTTCTTCCCAACGCATTTGCCGGAGGCCCACTGGCGGGAAGGAGGGGTTACTGGCGTTGAGCCCTATCGGTCCGAGCACCTGTCTAGCCCTGCTGCACCTTGGACCACAACGCACTGGCTGGACCCTAGTTCGCCACCTCCGCCCCTCCCGCCCAAGATCCCACAGGAGCTGGTGGATCCGACTAGTGAAGCTGCCTCATCGCTGTCGCCACGGTGCAGCCGCCTCGTCGATATCACCGTCACGCACTAGAAGTCGCAGCCAGGAGGCAGCCCCTCTAGCGCCACCATTGATGAAAAAGACAGCGACCCCGATGTGTGGCTCCATCTCTGCGCTCAAGCGCGCGCCCATGGTCGAGGCGTCGTCGGAGCTCAAGAGAGAGGATGGTGGCAGGGGTGCCCTCCACTTCTCTGCCCGCATGTAGGGGCACAGCCGGAGTCGAGATTTGGGGGTGGTCGGGCTCGCCGCCACTGGCCCCAAGCCCCACCCGTCCCGCACCGCCGCTAGAGGAAGAAGATGCGAGGAGGCGGAGGTTGTGGGTGAGAGACAGGGAGGAGGTGAGGAAAAGAAAAGAAAAGAAAAGAAAAGAAAAAATAAAAATGGTGGAACCCACGCTTTTGGAAGAGAATTGGATGTCCTCTAGGAATGGAGTCTTGGACCTGGCTGGAATTTGGATGACCATGAAAATGCAGGTCATTTAGAGACACTGCTAGAGTTGAATTTTTGAATCAAAACTCTAAATTTTATAGTAAAAACCTATTTGCATGCCACTATTGGAGTTGCTCTTAGGATGATGTGACAAGTGGACAAGTTGGGTTGCTCTCGGTCGAGCTAATTGATGGCTGGTGTACTGAATCCTTGGAACCCTAATACTGAGCTACCGTTAATTGGCTTGGCTGTCTGCAACCTGTACTGTATCATACATACGCTGGAACTACATGCATGCACGTTAATTGTTGACCTTGATATGATTATACAACAATTAGCATGCTCTGCATTCTTCCTTTTCTATTCAGATTCCCTTTTCTACGAACTTACCTGCACGTTGGTACAAGCTGCATGTGCTAAGTTACTGCTCTCTCCGATCCGTTCCAAATTGTAGATCGTTATTTTAGTATTTCTAGATTCATAATTTTTGTTACATACCTAAATATAGTGTATATCTATATGAATAATAAAATCTATGAACCTAGAAATACCAAAAAGATATATAATTAGGAGTAGCTAGCACAACCATAGAGTCCAGATGCCAGTTCGGCAACTGCTACTGCTGTTAATATTTTGTTGGAGGTGCTCGGTCTTGCCCAAAATGTAATGCATGGAATGTATATTAGGAATTGAGACTCTTATATAATACTCTCTACGTTTCAAATTGTAGGTCGTTTTGGCATATTCAGATATATAGTTTTTAATATGTATCTAGACATAGTGAATATGTAAGTACGTACCAAAATCTATGCACTCAGTAAAGCTAAAAATGACTTTTAATTTTTTGACTGAGGAGTACATATTAAGTTGACCTCGATAGGATTATACAACAATTACCTGATCCTCTCAGATTCCTTCATATTCCTTTTTTTCCATGAATCCACCTGCACCCAACTTATTATACAGTTTCATATGTTTCTAGAACTTCGTGTTCTTCTGGTGATCCTTGATCACGGTGGGCGTTCGGTAATACCGAACCGATCGGTTCGGTTCCTCGGTACCTATGCAAATTCGGTTCCTGAGAAAAGTGGTACCGATCGGTTCCCAGCAAAATCCAATACCGAGGTCATTCGGTTCCGGTTCTTTTGGTTCGGTTTCGGTATTTACCGAAAGAACCGAACATATTACAGCAGCACGTAACCAATGTTTTCAAATTGTATTATCGAACCTTATCGTAAGGGTACCGATAAGATGATTAATCATGATAAGTCGTCGATAAGACCGATTAATCGAGGCTAATCGACCTAATCGGTCCTATAATCGTCCTAAGGATTATAGGACTAATATACATACCATATAGTATATACTATACAATTTTGAAGGCTGAAAAGCTAGCAAACCATAACAAGCAGCAAGCATATAATTAAACAAGATCTCAAATGATGACAACAGTATTAATGCAATATCAATTTGACCACTTGTCTTGCAGCAAACAAATGTAAACTACTTACATGAGCAAAAGCGCTCCAACAAAGCTCACATCCAGATGCTACAACAGAGGTTGATAACTCGTTTTGCTAAACTTTGTAGCTCATATGCAAGGCCATCATATTAATTATTCATCACAGAATACAGAGATTAAAGTGCTTAAGGAACAAAGAAAGGAACTAAGTTGTTACCAGGATTCTTTTTATCTCTGTCTTTCAATGTTTTCAAATCGTATTATCGAACCTAATGGGCTCAAATACCAGCCTAAAACAATCTAAGCACACATATGTATTTCGGTCCAGCAATTTTGTCTGTCAAAACTTATCGTCCTAAGTCAAATCGGACTATTAATCGTGATTAATCAGACGATCAGCTTTCTAATCGAGCAAATCGGGTCGCTAGTACTTATCGGTAGGTGCTGAGCGATAAGGGCGATTAATCGCGATTAATCGTGATTAATCAGACGATTTAAAAACATTGCACGTAACAACAAGAAGCAAATTGAAGCAAATCGAAGCACATAACAGCAGGACGTCGCGGTCGCGGCTACCTGGGGACGGCACGTGGGTCAGAGGCGGGGCTGCAGGGCTGCGTGGGTGAGGCCGCGCCGACGAGCCGCTGTATGCTGAGGAGCAGGCGGGCGGGACCAAGATGCGGTGCGGAGGGCGGAGGCGCTGTCCGCGGTGGGCGACGGGCGGGACCGCGAGGGCGGAGCGTCAGTCGCCGCCGTGCGAAGACGCAGTGGCGGGGTGGAGGCCGTGGAGCGTTGAGCCTCGGGCGATTGGGCGAAGGGTGGCGAAGCAGCACGGGGCGGACGACGGAGTGTCGGGTGTCGGCGGCGGGGGGGGGGGGGGGGAGAGCGTCGGGTGGCTCTGGGAGTTAGGAATGACTCGAATGAGCTAGGGATTGGGTGACTTTCTTCTTACATGGGCCGCCTGCTGTTGGGCTTTCGTAGGGTAGGATGTCACATTTTCACTTACTGCTGCATGTTCGGTACCAAATAAGGTACTTCGGTAAACCGAGGGTAAATACCGAATTTACCTCGGTAAATTCGGTTCCTGAGGGAAACCGAACAGGAACCAAATTTTTTCGGTTCGGTATTTTTCGGTTCGGTTCTCGGTTTTTTCGGTTCGGTTTCGGTTCCCGGTATTTCGTGCCCATGGCTAATCCTTGATAAACTACCAGTTTGGCAATAATAAATAGCTTATTTAGGATATTCTTGGTATTCATATTTCTGAATATGGTTTTGATTTCTTCTTATGTAGGATAAAAACTCTATAAAATATTTCATCTAAATATCTTGATGGAGTGTGATCTCGTAGTATGAAACATGATGGTACGATCGAAACTAATTTGAATACTCAACAAAAAAAAAACATATACTCCGTATAGCTTCTCTGAATACTCCTCCCTTCAGTCCCTTCATTCTCTTTGATGTGATATTTCACCTTAACACGATGACCAAAGAAAAGCAACCTTGCTTACCATGTAATTAATGCAACACAAGGCTACTACTCGGACGCAGACGCAGATGCTCACAACACGCATGCGCACTCACCTCTATGAATGCACATGTACGCAAACACTACCTCTATGAACACCTCCGAAGGATTGAGCACTTGGCAGATCTAAACATTATTCCCGAAGTCACCATTGGCTTGAACCACACCGCGGTAAATTTTGAGAAAATCTCAGAAAAATGTGTGAGCAACAGGATTTGAACTCTGGTGGGTAACGTCCCACTGCACCGTCTTACTATTGGACTACAAGCCAATTCTTAAAAGGAATGGAGATGTGCAGCCTGTTGTGTGCCTATGGTGAGCGATTGAGCCTGGGCTCCATTTGCTCAACCAGAACCACTGAAGCCCAGTTCAAACCTGACTGACTGTGCAAACCAAACTGAGTCAACCCATTCAATGTCAGAACATATCCACCGAACCAAACGCCGACTAGCGGGAGCCCAACCCATTTCACCAGACAGGCTTATCTGAAATGGATAGCTTCCAGCACCGGTCGACGAAGAGACAAATGCATGGACATCGCTTCCTCCACAATTTGAAACTTCCGCATTCACCATATATTTGGTGGAGACGTCGAGCAGCTGCGCCGATCACTGTCGGATGGCACACAGCGGGACTAAGAGGGACGACACTCTGGAAGTGGGTGCGGATCCCGACTCCCGCAAGAGTAGACGCGCCGCACGCCGAGGAGCAACCGTCGACGCTGCACGATGAATCGACGGAAGATTTGGTCATCCTGCATCATCTTCCTTTGTGTTGTACGGAATGCTACACTCATGTACGAGCTACATGTGAAAAAGTGTAAACAAAATGAAAGACTGCAAATATGGATGAAACATTATAGTAATTTTGTATGAAAGCATGTTAATTTTGTTGAGAGTGAACCATTCTTAAATAATTGATCCTATATGTATTTCAACTGTGAGAATTTTATGGTGTGCTACTCGCAAATACAATATGCTATTAGTCACAGAAAATCGACGAAGACATAAATATATGGTTTGGTGGATGTTGACATGACTTATAGTGGATAGTGACATAGCGTGTAGTGGTGTATGTCGTGGCGCGTTGAGAGGCAGGAGAAATCGTTAGTGGGTACCAATTATATAGTTGTACTAGGTGATACTACACGCGTTGCTGCGGGAATTTCAACAAATTTTAAAGAAAATTTGAAAGTAGAAACTAAGTCATACCTGTGCTCCGAGGGTGCATCGCGATGGGCTATGGGCTTGTCAGTTCTAACCGGTTACAAGGGGGTGGCATGGTGAGACGCTCCCAGCCGGGCACAGCGTGACGGCTCTAGCGCAGGAGTTTGTGGGATGGCATGCCGCAACTTGTCGTCGTTAGGGCTGATCTTGTGCAGGTGTCACTTGATCCCGTCACTGACGACATAGGGAATGTGCTCGTCCATCACACGCACCAATCACCAGTACCCTCTCTTTTCCCATTTCTCTCTCCCATATCTAATTCTATCTCTCCCTCTATCTGATTTGGTTGCAAGCTCCAGGGCGAGCGAGATGAAGCATTGTGCGTAAGACATGTTGAGCTTCTCGGTTGGTTTCGGTTTATACCACTGTTGGTGGCTATTTGTGGCTGTTGTTTCCAATCGAGACTAAATGCTTTAGTACCGGGTCTAAAATCATCCGGGCCTATATAGTGGTACGATGAAATTAAAGGTTGTTTCTCAACTAGTGGTTGCCACCTACTTGCTGACTAGCTTCTTTGTTCCTTCATTTGTGGAGGCTAGTCCAATGCGGCCGCGCACGAGAGTGAACCAATGACACAAGAGGTCGCTAATAGTTTGACACGTCTCGGTAACAGGTTTTTTTTTTACCGACCGCCAGGGTAAAACCGCCGCCCCTCGGTAACGGTTTACCGCAGCACTACGAGCGGTTACCGATTTATACCGCTCGAATTTAAAATTCCAAACGAAACCTCCCGTGTAAGCGGTTTCAAATGGTTTACCGAGCGGTTTGAGCGGTAAACCGCTCGGTTCCACTGGGGAAAAAAATCGGCGCAGTGAAGAATTTGATGTGTTTTCAAATTTGATTTAAAAAATTGGAAAATATAAGAAAATTTTCTAAAAATATTTTAAGGTGTGTATAATCTAATGGTGTCAAAATTTTTCAAATATTAGTGCATTTAGTATTTATTGCGGGCATTAGAACTTCAACCCGCAAAGTATACTAGACAGACGAATATTTGAAAAATTTTGACACATTTAGATTCGGCAACTTGATCTATTTTTAGAAATTTTTGGGATTTTTTTAAATTCAAATTCAAAATTTTGAATGAGGCGGTTACTGAACCGGCCGGAACCGCAACCGTTCCGGCGCGGTTTCAGCGGTAACCGCGGTTACCGCACGGTAAAAATCAGTATTTTTAACCCTGCTCGGTAGGCTGTCAGGTATAAAACATCTACATTGAGAGTTTGAGACTGACCTTACTATGCATGGACATCACTCACATGACCTTACTATGCATGGACCCCAAGGAGGTAGTATGGTACCATCCTTTAATTTTACCAATACATGATTTTTACCACAATGCACTTAATTCTACAGTCATATTATTATTATCAGTTTACCACCATGCGTGCACTAGTTTGCTGGCAAAGCTAGCTGCATTTCATTCGCCTTCTGAACCCATTCCACTATCCAGCCGTGAAGCCTAGGATAGTACTAGTGATATGATTTAACTGTGTATAAGTACTAGTGATATGATTTACCCATTTCTTCGAGCTTGCCGACCAGCTTGTCTCCTCCGCAACTGCAGAACTGACCATCTCCGCCATTGTGGTGGTAAGTAAGATAGTACTAGTGATATGATTTAACTGTGTATAAGTACTGAGCTGAAGAGATCAGTAAATTACCATACTTGTTGCGAGAGTGAGGGATGCTATATATACAGAGATAGGTAGAGAGGAAAGTAAAGGAAATAGACAGAAAATAGTGACAAGTGGAAATTACCGAAGACTTCGGTAAGTAAGCAGTCAAGTTCTTTGACCTGGAATGATTCAGTGGAGTAGATTGACGAGTGATGACAAGGTGAGGGGGGCAAATATTCAAAAGTAGACAAAAGGTCCACGAGGAATTTAAATTGGTGGAAGGTTCTGTAAATATGTGACTCACGCGAGTACATTGATAGTTGTCTTGTTTCACCCTGTTCATCTGGCTTATTAACCACCAGCTAGCAACACTTTTCTCTCATAAACAAATCAGTCACTAGCCAGCAGTACTTTTCTCTCAAAACAAATCAACACTAGCAACCAGCTACCATCCAAACGAACATGCCCTTTATTTTTTCTGAATGAGCACGAGAATATGCTATTTTTACAGATGGAGATCGAAGAGAGTTTTACATCTCGGCTAGCTAGATTGAAAAAAAAAAGTCATGTTTGTTTGAGCTTCCTGGCAGCTCAAACAAACATCTCATGCAAGCTTCTAAGTTTTGAGAAGCTGGTGTCTGGAATAGATCTTCGGTATTCGCAAGGAAGAAAGATGAATCCTACTAGAATTTTTTTGTTCTTACTGGAACTCATACCATGTAATACTACTTTTTTTAGCCAAACACCATGTAATCCTGCTAGGACTCCACCTTGTAACTGACTAGAAATCTCGCCTCTGGAGTATATAAAAGGAGATCAGGGGTCCCTAGATCAGCACGCTCAATACCTTATAACCTAACACCTAAGCTTACCAAACTATGATCCTTGATAATAAGTAATATAACATGGATATCTAAAGGAGACAGAAACCACAAATAGGAATATCTACTTAGACTTTTGTTCAAGTAATTTAGCTAGGTTAGTTCAGTTTTTAACGGAAGGTTCAACACGTTGCTAGCTGCATTTACAGATTTTTATTCCAGCCCCTCAATCAATCTATATATAGTCAGCCAACCTCATACAACGGTACAAAAAAGTAGTCGTCGTCACTGGTCTCATCAGGGTAAAGCCGTACGTAGACCGCGACTGTCCATTCAGTTTTCAATTTGACAATTAACAAGCAACGATTCCTTGAGAGGTCCAAACACGTGAAACCACCGAGTTTAGCCAGCCATCAATGGATGAGCGGGTCAACCCGACCGGCCGATGGTCAATTGGAAGGATCGGCCGATGGGAAGGAGGAAACCGGCAGTCGAGGATTACGCCAGGGGAAAGATGTGAGAGAGGCGGGTCAATCAATAACTGACAACGGGTCAGAGTCAGTTTTAGGAGAGTTCGCCTCTTACATGAGTCATTTCATTTTTGGTAGCCTTTATTTCTTTAGGTGCAAGTAAACAACGCCATAATCGGCTAGGAGTCGGGGTGTCCTCAGGAAATAAATAGCGACCCTGCGTGGTCGGAAAATCTGTACACACCAATATCAAACAAACCGCCTCCGGGCAAACCCTTTACAATTTCCAGCATTTACTTTTACAGTATCTACTTTTCGGCGACTTCACCATTGCGCTTTTTCTCATTTCTCAACGTCGTCTTCGAGTTCGCCGGGCTGCATCGATCGATCTCTGGCAAGCTTGTAAGTATTATTTTACCGAATAACCCTAGGCTTTAACCTCCAGGCGCATCGCTGAGGTTTCGTCTAGTTCTTTATTGACAATTTATCGATATTAGCTACATCTACAAGTCTTCGTACCAATTCTTGTAGTTTTAGCTTTTATCACCAATTTATCTAGCTCGATCTAGATCTCGTCGGCTTCTATGGTTTTAATCATCAACTATTCCCATAGCCGACGTAGATTTACTCAAGTGCTGATGTCACGATCGGTTGCCTTGGCCGAACCTTTTATACATACTTACACTTCGGCTGCTTTCGAGCCTGCCGATCCTGCTCTACCGTATCGGCCGATCGGCAGATACACGTGCCACTAAAGATCCATAGGTTCTCTAGCCGATCTCTTATTATTTAACACTTTTTTTCCATTGTCAATCAACAGGTCAGATTGGTTGGCACGCCTCGCTACAGACCGGGGAGTCATGTGTGCTGCGCATGGGGGTGACGTCCTATTTTCGTGTCAACACACTTTTGGCAGTCCTGGTGGGACACGAAGTAAAAGTCAACAATGTATAAGATCCCGAAGCCCAGTGAAGTTACTGATGAGAACATCCAACCAATCACCAGGGATCAGTTGAAAGATGCAGACAAAGCTGAGTTTGAGCCACACATGAAACAATATGAAGAACTGTGCTTGGCTTCATATGGCCAGACCAAGAGTGGAGTCGTCAAGAAGAATCCTCTTCCTGGACCTCGACATATCACTTTTTCAGTTGATCATGGAAGTCTCCAAGACATGATGAATGAAGCCATGCATCAGACTATGATTAATCAGTTAGGAGTCTTCACCAATACTATTCAGAATTGTTTGACGAAGACTCTCAAAGAAGGAAAGGAGGAAGGATACGTGGGCCCTGCTTATTTCCAACCTAATCAGCCTCCTCCAGTGTTCTCAAAGACCTCATCGGCTTCTCAGCCGATTCTCGGTTCAAATATGGAAGTCTCTCAGTCAATTCAGAATCAAGGTGTTGAGGGAACATCTAAGGAACCTGTCATCACATTGCCAATAGTTCAAACTTATTTAGCACAGTCCAAGATTCCGAGTCAAACATTTTCAGTGCAGGGTTCACCACAGTTCCCTCCAACAAAGGATGAGAATGGAAAGCTTACAGGATGGAGTCAACCTCATAATCACTTTGATACAAATACCTCAAACTTCTTTGAGCCTCCACCTGAAGAAATTCTATAAGTGAAATACCCAGAGTCTTATCAAGCATTGTTTGCGGGTACTCCAGGGACTGCGCACATGACTAAATAAGGAGTGGAGTTTGTCTATTTCAATCAGAGGATCATGGGGTTCGAAAGAGTTAAGATAAATCCTGCTCATGCACATATGGTTATACCAATAGAAAGAAAAGATCCTATTCCACCTCAAAAATCGGCTCCTCGGCCAATCTTAAGTCAGCCCATACAGACTACTCAACCACAGCAGACGACAGCATTGTGACCTGTCATGACCCTGACTCATACGGTTACTCATATGAGGTCACCACCTCAGCAGCCAATTAATCAAGGAATGACAAGGCAACAGGTAACACAACAACGACAGCCAGATCCTGTGCAGACAATGCAAATGCTTCTAAATCAATTATCTAGCTCGGGCCAGTTGAACTTGCATTAACCTATTCCTTCAGCTGGACAGTCGATTTGGCAAACACCACCTGTGTTGGCTCAGTCACATCCGCAAAATCCTTCTGAGGCAAGATCATCAGCAGAAATGCTGAATCCTCAATCAGGAACTCTTGAGGAACAACCTTCAGAAACTCCATCGGCTGGCATACGGCTGATAGAACAGATATCTACTGAGATAAAATCGCATCTGAAAGAGGAATTGACTGATCAAATTACAGAGATGCTGCAGAAGCATTTTGGGATGAAGCCTAAGCATCAAGTTTATATGTATAGGACACCGTATCCATCTGATTATGATCAGATACCTTTCCCTCCAAGGTTCAAGGTGCCTGATTTTACTAAATTCTCTGGACAAGATGATACATCCACAATGGAACATATCACTAGGTTCATCATACAATGTGGAGAAGCAGGGAATATTGATGCACTCTGGATACGGTTGTTCTCTTCATCACTCTCAGGGCCAGCATTTTCGTGGTTCAATTCACTTCCGGCCAACTCCATTATCAAGTGGTCTGATTTGGAGCAATAGTTCCACAATTATTTCTTCTCTGGTATTCATGAGATGAAAATTACTGACTTGACCAGACTCAAGCAGAGAAACGATGAAACTATTGTTGGATTCGTTCAGAGGTTCAGAGAAGTCAGAAACAAGTACTACAGCTTGAATCTAGGAGATAAACAACTGGCTGAATTGGCGTTCCAGGGGCTCTTGCCATCTTTGAGAGAAAAGTATGCATCACATGATTTTGAGAGCCTCAGCTAGCTGGTAAGTCGAATGAGTCAAGAAACTGCAAAGTCTTATGAGCCAAGGAGGAATTTCCAAAAGAAAGTTTCTTATGTGGAGTACTCTGATTCAGAAGACGAAGAGAACATGATAGGACTTGCAAAGTGGGTTAAAGGCAAAAAGACTGTGTCTTGTCCTTTTGGTAAGAAGGAACCAGAGAAATTTGGCTTCAATATCACTAAAGCCGATAAGATATTTGATCTACTGCTCCAACAAGGGCAGATTAAGCTTTCTCAGTTCCATACCATACCATTTACAAAAGAGCTTAAAAGGATGAAGTATTGCAAGTGGCATAATGCAACATCTCATGACACTAATGACTGCAAGATTTTCAGACAACAGATCCAATCAGCTATGGAGCAGGAAAACTTAAGTTTGAAACCCCTGCCAAAGCTGAAAAGCCGATGAAGATTGATCAGCACCCTTTCCCAACTAATACAATTGAGGTGTCTAGTAAAGACACATCCGAACCAAACTACTGACCTCGGAATCGGCTCAAAATAAAGGGGTTGTCGATCCCAAAGTACAAGCAACCGCTGCAGATGTTAAAGGAAAAGGATTGTTGCTTGAAGAAGAAGACATGAAGCAACGCCGACCTGTCACATCTCGTATGTTAATTAACAAGTTTCAGCGACGGCAAGAGAAAGCGAAGGAAAGAGAAGAGTGGACACGGTGTAATGAAGGTCATTGGAGATGTCCTTTCTTCAGATACTGTTGGGAGGAAGGAATCAAACTGCCAATGGCAGAAAATTGTCCAGAGTGCAATGGAGCCTACAACAATGGCAGTTCAGCCAAGAGGGTTTGCTTTAATGACAGAAAGCCTATGACTGGGGATCATTGTGAATTTAATAATCAACGAGTCCCAGTTCATCAACGGCTGGGGGGCAAAGCCAGCGTCTATGATCGGCTGGGGGGCAAAGCCAACATTTGTGATCGGCTGGGAGGTCGAGTCAACGACAAGTCAGGCAATCGCAATCGGCTAGAAGAGTTAGCTGATTCTATGGTTCCTGATGAAGACATCATGTGCCGAGCTCCTAAACGACGACGCACCATGCAACTGGACAATGAAGGGTCAAATCGATCATACACAAAGCCTAATCCACAATGGTGTCCAGATGGTTTGACCAAATCTTAGAAAAAAGAGTTCAGCATTTGCATCAATTGGAACAGCAAGAAGAAGAAGAAAGGCGTGTGCTGGACAAGAAGAAAGTTCGGTCTCAAGTATGGCGTCCCAAGCCTAGAGCCGATAATGATAAAGACTATGGGTCCAAAGCTGACATAAACATGGTTTTCTTGTTACCAAAGGAGTTTATGGCCCCAGTTGACTCGGATACGTCCGATGAAGAACTAGGATTGGCTCAGTTAATGTTGGAACCCAATCCGGCTATATTCGAAAAGCCGGAAGATGAGAAAAGACAACATTTGAAAGCCTTGTTTCTCAGAGGGTTTGTCAATGGGAAGCCAATCACCAAGATGCTGGTAGATGGAGGAGGAGCAGTTAATCTGATGTCGTACACCTTGCTGTGAAAGATTGGGAAATCAGATGAAGACTAAACTCAAATGGACATGATGCTGGTGGACTTCGAAGGCAATGTTTCTCCAGCCCAAAGGGGCAATCTGCGTGGAACTCACAATCGGCAGTAAGACCCTTCCAACCACCTTCTTTGTCATTAAAGGGAGGGATCTTATAATGTATTGCTGGGCTGAGATTGGATACATGCAAATTGATGCATACCATCTACAATGCATCAATGTATCATCCAATGGATTGGAGATTCAGTTGAGGTGATCAAAGGAGAGACTTCCTTAACAGTAGCAGCAACAGAAGCACAAGGGTGGACCTACGATCGAGTGAGATGCATATCTGGAAAAGCATGGGATACTAAATATTTCAAGGTGTCCGATTTCGGACTACAATCGGTTCAAGCAGTCGGCTGTAATGAAAAGTCTTAATGGATCAATTCATAAAAGATGAAGGAAAGCTTAGACATGGGTTCACGTCGGCCGATGAATTGGAAAAGATAGATCTTGGAGATGGAAGTAAACCAAGGCCGACTTATATTAGTGCCAAGGTAGATTACAAGATAGAGTTGATCACATTATTGAAAGAATTCAAGATGGTAAAGTTCGAGTACATCCCCAAGTGCCACAACAGTGAAGCCAATCGGCTGGCTCCAAGCCCATCTTACTATCGGCTGATTCTAGTTTTGGAGCTACCTGCCGATGATTAAAAGAGAGGAGTTTGCTAGAGCATTTAATGGGAAATATTTGAAGAAATATTATCCAAGCATATAAGTAGTTGCTTAGCCGATTATCGTGTCGAGCCTAACGGCCGATTGAGACTTTGAGCTGTAGCCGATCCTAAGTGTAATCGCCTCTAGTAAAATAGCCGATATATGTAGAGAATCGCCTTTAGTACAAAAAATGTAAAGTAGCCGATTGTCGGTTGACATACTCAGTTTTTGGTCATGGCCGATGTACAAATCGCCCTTAGAGCAAAAATAAATATATTTTGTTTTTCTTGTCTCTAATTACAATGATGATATTACAATTCAGATCTGGAGGTTACATTCACCTTTGAAATTTACAAAGTTGAAGAAATGACTGTCCTATCTCTCATATGATGAGGATTGAATCGATGAACGAGAGAAGAACACCGCGAAGAGGAAACGGAAGACTAAGATCTTCACCAGATTCTGTAATCTTCCCTTGAAGGCTTTCCGAGTTGATGACCAAGATGGTCGTCCCCTAGGCACGCTCCTCCTCTGGTATATGTGCAGCAAGACATTCTACCTTGCTCCTTCCCCTCAGCCGTTGAACCCAATCTTTTCACAAGGATTCTTCTAGCTATTGTGCCTCCTGGTTTTTCAAAAGAGGGTGGAGGCAGAGAAGTGATGCTGCACTACTTCACAAGAATTCTTCTAGCCATGGAGAGAAAAGGAGAAAGAAAGACAGTCATACAACAAGAGCCTACGACCTATCGGATCTAAGTTTTGCACCATGATTTAGAAGTGTGGTTTCCTCCATTGAGCTTCATGTCTATTTATAGCCCCAGGTGACAGAAAAGGATAATTACAAGAGGGAATTGAAAAAGGCAAAATAGAAAGCGCCAGATCTGGTCAAAGAGGAAACAGTCTCCCTGTGAATGGTTCAGGCTAAACGACTAGCCATCACGTAGTGATGCATTTCCCAAAAAGCAGGAGTGGGTTTTGAAAATTATTTGAATGAAGACAAGTGACCCCACTCTGTACCCCAGAAGAGGAGGTTTCTAGGACTTCCATGTCTCAACATTGTTAGCAACAGTGGCAAGCTTCAATGCATCATCTGGGTACAAGAGCACTTCAGAAAGAAATTTGCCAAGGAGTGGGGATGGCAACATTTTCCTGAGAACGCTTTTAGAGAAGCATGCCTCCTATTCTTAACAAAGACCGATTTGTTCATTGGGCAGAAGATCTTGACATTGCATAGGAAACGGGTTGCATTTTATAGTAAGCAAAGGGGCAAATCAGATCATGTGAAGGCAGCTATGAACATGTCAGAGTAACTAGTGCCAAAACATTGCATTCAAGAATCATTAAATATCAACAAAAGGAGCATGATTCTATTCATAAAGAAAGTCGATTACATCGCTAAAAGTTCAGTACATCAAGATTCAAGGAGATCCTTCGCCTTATCTAATTCCGCCCTAACTTGAGTAATTTCTTCGTCTACATGATCTAATTCCTGAAGGAGAGAGATCCACTTGGCTTCAAGGGTTTCTAGTTTCTTCTCGTTGTTGGCAATCACAGGACAAAGGCCCCGATCTTGCCTAACAATTGCGTCTGTCGATTCACACCGAAGGCGTTGATGTTCGTCAAGATTCACTCCATATCATCACGATTGAGAGACTGGGGAAGAGATGGGGAAACAACAAAAGGGGATCAAAAAGGGAGAAAGAGTAAAAGAAACCAACCTGATTTACAGAGGAAGAAGAAGAAGAAGCCATCACGCAAAAATGAAATGGGTGGAGCAAAGGATCTCGCATTTATAAAGACTGATTTAAACGTTCAGTCAAAGGCAATAAAAGAGGAGCGTTGGGAGTTGGCTCGCAAAGACTAGTTACAATCCAGAATTTACACAGTCGAAGGAATTAAACTATGCCTAAAGAATGGATGGCATTAATGAGCTCTTGGCGCAGCTGGTTAGTCTGCTCGATCTCCAAACGATCGGCATCAGCCGAACCAGGAATCGACATTTCTTGTTCTCGGAGAACTTGAGCTTGTTGAGCAATGGAAGTTTTCCGTTCTTGCATGGTGGCAATGGTTCCTGGGAGGTCCTCCAGCTTCTTCTCTTCAATAGGCAATTCTTCTTCGATCTGACCAAGTTCCTTCAACAAGTTAGCTTGGCATCATTTCAAGCGATCAATGCTGCCAATGATGTCAGAACGAGAAGAAGATAGCAATTCAATCCTTCTATCCAAATCGGCCATACTGCTGTCTAGATTTCCCCTGTCTTGAGTAAGTTGCTCCTGGCGTTTTCTTTCTTCCAACTGATCTTGAGCTTCTTGGACTTGAAGCTGCCGATTCTCGATGAAGGCTACTTGAAGCACTTTTGCCTTAAGATCCATAGGCAATTGGCTCTGGATCTGTTTGAAAATATTCTTGATCGGGTCGGCATCTTGTACAAGTTGACCAATGTCTTGATTGAGCAAGGGGAGCATCTCAAGAAGGTTGGCTTTTACATCATCAGGAAGAAAGTTGACCGATACACCTTGGCCGATGAGGGGTAGGACAGGCTGAACCTTCAAAAGAGGAAAAGATCAACATGATGATTGTAACAGAAGACAAAACAGTTCAAGGGTTACCTTTGCAATAGAGGAGACTGCTCGTACTTGATTGAATAATCGGCCCTTCAGCCGATTTTGGTTCTGGAGCTTTGACAGCTGACATTTGTTGCCCATCACCGTCTGCTTGCTGAGGATCACCCAGGGATTCATTGAGTTGGGTCTCGACCAATGTCTCATTAGCCTCCTGCACGAAATGAGGATTCAGAGACAAGTAGAATGAATAAAGCTAAAATAACAAGTGAGGGATTCCTACCTCGGCTGAGATTGCTCAATTTGGGGACTGGTTGGTTCAAGAGGATTCTGCTCGTCTTGGATCTGGTCACCTGAAACATCCAAAGTATCTGCTCTTTGACGATCTGTTTCAGATTGTTCAGTTGTCGTGACCAAAACTTCTTCAATCAAACCTTCTTGAGTTGGCTCCAACACCGTTTCTTTGCCAGAATCAGCAGTCAAGGCACTGATTTTGATCTGAGTCAGTTTCCCCAACAAACCTGAAGACTGCATAAAGAATGAACTAATCAGATGAAGTTTGAAAGGAAAAGAAGAAAGAAAATAAGGATGATTAATACCTTGAAGGCATCGGCCAACACTCCGGCCATGTTCGGAATGTCAACAGCTACAGGGTTGGTCTTTCTTTTGGTCCTACGACCGGGTGGCTTGCCTGAATCTGGAACTTTGCTGGCCAATACTTTCCTCTTGAGGCTCGACAAGAGTGGGTTGTTCGAAGTGGGAACTACTATTGGACCTTGCATAACAGAAGAAATTGGAGGGGCCTTGCAGCCGATATATGGTAGAGACCTCAGAGGGAGGTAAGTAATCGGCTTGCCGCTCTTGCTTTGAACAGGAGGTTCAATAGTGTCAGGTTGAGGAAAGAGCAAATTGGTCAAAACATTCAAAGAGGATAAAGTGCATAAAGTAATTGGGTAAGAAAATACCTCGTCAGTCGGTGCATCATAGGCAGAGTCTAGCTTGTCATAGTAAAGTTTGGGAGATACACAAAAGAGGTGATCACACCATTCTGCCCACCATATGTTAAAGAGAGGAGAAGCAAAAACGGCAAGTTTCTAGGAATCAGGATCAATAGTAGAAGAGTCAGGAATCAAACCTCGGAGTCAATTATAATGAATGTCATTTGGAATAATCTCCACTGGTTTGATCAGATTGGAAAAGTAGAGACCAATCGGCAACTGACCAAACCCCAATTGGCGAGCGCTCGCTGAAGGGCTATAGAATTTGTATGTGGCCAATTGATCTTTTCCAAAGACACAAGATGGGAGAAGCCCCGGTTTGATCATCTCCTCAAAAATCATCCTGTTGTCATCATCATTGGTGATATCATCGAATCTGAACACAGTCTCAAAAGAGGAGTCGAGATCTTCATATGCGAACCAGATTGTGGAATCTGGCCTGAAACCGAGGTAAAAGCTCATGAAATGCTCAGCTATATGAGATGGAGTCTTCATATTTCCTGGGGATACAGAGACTGCCTCCCCAAAGGAAGTGCATCGGCGTTTTTCGATTGGGACATCATCTGGCTGATCTTTCAAAAAAGACAAATTGAAAATGCCCTGCTCCAAACTATCGCGAAGGTGGAGGTTCAGCCACATGTTAATGAACCACCAAGGACCTCCTGGGGTGCCTATGGGAGTGCCAGTTGACAAACTGACTAACACTTGGTGCAGTAGATTATAAACTGCGCCCAAGAGGTACTTTCCAAGTGGAATCGAAGAGCCGATGGCCAGCCGTTCGGCTATAATCTGGAAATTAGAAGTGGGACCGAAAGATTTGCCACAGAAAATGAACTTCTCAAGCCACATGTTCAGGAATGCAACATGTTCTCTAGTATCTGGGGTACCCGTCTTCATGTGCTCGACAATATAACCGGACCAGCCGCCGACGTTCTTTGTCTTCAGACGATGAGAAAGTTTGTCGTTCCGGCGAGAAAACAGGATATCCGAAGAAGAAATATCTAGACCGGTCAGCATGAGGACATCAGCCAAAGTCGGGGTCATCGGCCCATGACCAAATAAAAAGGCATTAAGAGCATCAGACCAAAAGTAAGAAGCAGCTATTAAAAGAGATTCATTCCGAGGCATATCAGACAAAGATAAAGTGATGCACTGGTCGATTTTGTATTTATCCCAGAAACCCCTGTTCTTTTGAGACATTCTACAGTACCAATTTCTCCATCCCTTAGTGTACCCTGTCCAAGACCTGAAGCAAGTATCCCAATCTGCTAAATCCAAAGATGCGTGCTTGAAGGGAATTCTGCCGGTCTCAAAATTAATCATCTCAGTAGGGTTAGAATCACCCATTGGACCGAGGAAAACAAATCCAGGCTTATCATCGATAGGGATAGTAAGATTGGATCTAAGTGCCTAAAGAAATTCAAAGAAACCTAAGGTTCAGGAGAACGAATGGAGACATTGGAATTGGCGGAAGCAGAAGTTGTGGAAATACCTGGGGAACCGAGGAAAGAGTCGCCACCGGAGGCGCGGGAGGAGGATGAGAGCCGCCAGCAGAGCTGGAAGAGGCCCTGATTCGACAAGAGGTGCGGGCTTAGAGTTCGTCGCCTGAAAGCTTGAGCTATTGGAAGCAACGGAGTTCGAAGGAAAAGAAGAGCTAAAGAAGTTGTATTTATTGATCCCTTTTGGAGATTTGTTTGGATTTCTTCAGTTGTCTTCGAATCAAGGAAGGATACTGATTGAGTGAATTTCGGAGCAAAAGATATTTGCTCTGAAACTGGGGGGCATGTGTTGACACTGTTTTTTTTTTTGGAAACGAGTCAAAAGGTGAAGATAAGAAGAATCAGCAAGGCGTGCTGATGGGAGAATAGTGCAATTGGCCGATTGGAGCGAGGAAGGTGGTCAACAGAGTCCGTTGATGGTCAAGGCAGTCCAACCCGGTCCATCAATGGATGAGCGGGTCAACCCGATCGGCCGATGGTCAATTGGAAGGATCGGCCGATGGGACGGAGGAAAGCGGCAGTCGAGGATTACGCCAGGGGAAAGATGTGATGGAGGCAGGTCGATCAACAATTGACAATGGGTCAGAGTCAGTTTTAGGAGAGTTCGACTCTTACGTGAGTCATTTTATTTTTGGTAGTCTTTATTTCTTTAGGTGCAAGTAAACAACACCGTAATCGGCTAGGAGTCGGGTTGTCCTCAGGACATAAATAGTGACCCTGCGTGGTCGGAAAATCTGTACACACCAATATCAAACAAACCGCCTCCGGGCAAACCCTTTACGATTTCCAGCATCTACTTTTACAGCATCTACGTTTCGGCGACTTCGCTACTGCGCTTTTTCTCTTTTCTCAACGTCGTTCTTCGAGTTCGCCGGGCTGCATCGATCAATATCTGGCAAGCTTGTAAGTATTATTTTACCGAATAACCCTAGGCTTTAACCTCCAGGCACATCGCTGAGGTTTCTTCTAGTTCTTTATTGACAATTTATCGATATTAGCTACATCTACAAGTCTTCGTACCAATTGTTGTAGTTTTAGCTTTTATCACCAATTTATCTAGCTCGATCTAGATCTCGTCGGCTTCTATGGTTTTAATCATCAACTATTCCCATAGCCGGCTTAGATTTACTCAAGTGCTGACGTCACGATCGGCTGCCTCGGCCGATCCTTTTATACATACTTACACTTCGGCTGCTTTCGAGCCTGCCGATCCTGCTCTACCGTATCGGCCGATTGGCAGATACACATGCCACTAAAGATCCATCGGTTCTCTAGCTGATCTCTTATTATTTAACACTTTTTTCCATTGTCAATCAATAGGTCAGATTGGCTGGCACGCCTCACTACAGACCGGGGAGTCACATGTGTTGCACGCAGTGGTGACGTCCTATTTTCGCGTCAACACTATGACACGTCGCTATTAGCGGTGCTGTGTGTTGCAAAAGAGCCTTACATATAGCAATGAAAATGCACGAAAATGTTGCAAATTGCTCGGAGGTATGGCAACGCTAACACGAATCGTTGTAACAGATTGCATATATAGCATCAAACACAAAAATTGTCGCACCTGAGAAGATATTATTGCAACAATATATTGACGTTGCAATGGAAAGAACTATTATTTGCAATTGATGTGTTTGTGGGTGCCACCAGGATATCATGGGCCTTAACTTTACAATGGCATGTGGGCCTAGATAATATCCTACATACATACGATACTTTTTTCACGAGGCAGGTCCGATCCTAACCCAACTATCCTTTGACCTATAATAATAATAAGAAAGCCCAAAAACATCCTTATTGTCATCACGTGATCCGCCGTGGTGACGCTCCGATCATCTAGAACCACGAGCGGAAGTGCGATCACCTGCCCTAGCGTGCGAGTTGCTATGTGAGGAGTTAGTACATCCCCCCTCATGGTTCTCCTCAAGGATCTCTTGACCCGGATCCCATCCGCCAAGGTATAATCAATTATGAGATCCATGTGCATGGAATTTTCGTTTGTTAATTAGTTTATATACATCTAATACTAATACTATATTATCTAATACTGATCAAGCACCCTTTGTACACATGGTTTAGGAGTTGTAAATCTGCTGTAGTTGGTTTTTTTTGCAATGGCAAGTGAATAGGATTTAGTTGGATGGAATTGCTGAACTCAGATGATGCGTGGCAACACGGATTCGATAAGTTTATTGAGGATACCTTTCAAAACAGATTTGTAGGAGAGTTTGTGCTCCTCCTTAATCTATTATAAAATATTTGAGGGTACGGTAGTGCTTTATTGATAGGGCAAACATCATTTTTACTACGCAAAGTTGTTTGCCTGAAGATTTATGTTTTTTGACATGAAAAATATAAAGTTCTTACATTTAGAACCTTTTTTCGAATCAAATTTGAACTACCAAGTCAGTTTTTGGCTTTGTTAACTTATGGGGTAAACCTTGGTTGGTGAAAGGCAGAGTTCCAACTATACATCGGGAGTCTTCAGCTAGAACTTGAACCACATGCTTTTCCATATTTATAGGGACAAGAAGAGATTTTTCTCATAATTGACTTTTAAACCAGTGGGGAAGGCAAAAGTTTGCAACAGGTTTTTCAATGCATTTAGCTGATGAGGGCATCCCCCCATGACCATGAATAATTGGAAAGTATTGACTATAGTGCATTTTTAAAAAATGAAAACCTCCTCAAAGAAGAGGATTAGTCCACTGTTATTGCAAGTAGAAACATTTGCTACACTCGCAATTTTTTTAAAAAAAGATGCTAATATGACTCAAAAATCAATTCGCAACCTAAAAGACCATCAATTTGAATTAAAGAAACTTAAAGCTGCCATCTCCAAAGTTCGGCATGCTGAAATGAAGAGCTTCTCATTGTTCTCACTTTGCTGCAACTTGGCCCATGATCAGAGCCAATACATTCCCCTGAACAGTACCTCCTTTACCATAGATTTTTACGTTGCAGTTATTTTATTTTGATGTTGCAATGGAGTGACAGGTTATTAGTGAATAATTATTGTGGTGCTAATATAGCTATCAGATATAAAACAAATGGTAATGCATATGTCTGACCTTAGTTGCTCCTGCTGGACGTCTGGGCACTAGCAAGCCCCGATTTGATTTGACCAGCAGCCCAGCACCGCATCAAAAAACAAGCCGAGCTGCATGCAAGCTGGTCGTCGTAATTCTGCATCCCCAGATAAAATGTGCGGTCTGGATATACATTCCATGGGCGATCATACAAACAAGGATGCATTTCGGATAGAGGAGGGGTTTACTTATGAAAAATGTTTAACTTGGTGCAGTCTGCACCCAATGTACCAACCAAAAGATTAATCCTGATAAACAGCACATTAACTGAATTCGCCAAAATGACATCTCTCCCTCCCATCTCTCCGGTACAAGTTGATTTTGCAAGCCTTGACAGGCAGCAGGACTCTAAACGAAAAACAAAAGAAAATAAGGATAGATGGGTCTCCACAAAAAGGTGAACATGCACTCTTCTTCGTGGCCCTCCTGCATGGTAAACAGTATTAGACGATGGCATGGTGCACCGTCAGCCACCAACTTAAGACAGCATTACTTGAAGCCCTCATCTGGTTACTTGAACATCGACTTTGCGCCCTTGATTGCTTTCACATTCCATTCACAGGAGTCTGCCACACCACTGGAAGAAGCTGAAGGAACCTGATCTTTGGTGGTTTTGCGAGCTCGCTGAGAAGGCCGGTTCCTCGCCATGTTCTTCAGGTCACCACCCTTCTCCCCTTCCCGGTTCCAAATAGTCCAAAAGCAATAGCTTCTAAAGCTTTTGCAGTGGGAGGCCTGTTTCTGGTTCCCTGCCTCCGAGGGTTCACCTCCAAAGCAGCAGGCTCTGGTTGCTGGTGAACACTGATAGGTCTTCCTGTTTCCTCAGAATTCATGTTGCTGTTCAAAATATAGGGAGCTCCATCATCAGCATTCATGCCACTGTTATGTTTTTCTGTTAATCTTCTGCGCTTTGACAATGGGGACAAAAACTTGCTCCTTTCAGGTTCTCTTTCGGTGTCTGCTGAATCAAATTGGTTGCCATTGCCATGCGAAGGACTATGACCATTAGCAGTCACCATTTCAATTTCCATGACCTCAGCTGTAACTCCACGACCTTCTTCCTGGCCATCTGATGATCTGTCAGTGCCATCTTCCTCCTCACAGGAACTGTAACTAGTCACCATATTAGGTTCAGGGTGTGTAGGGACAAAGCTGAATTTTGCATCTGCAGGTAAGTTCCTCATTTCCAGCACATTAAAGGGCTCTTCCCCTTCGACTAAGCTGGTGTCCACAATTGGGAACTTGGGAAGCTCCTGGTATGCCTCCAAAGGACTATCTCGCTTCAGTTCCATAGCTGTGATACCACCAGCATTCTTCTCAGTAGCTAAATCTAACCCATCAGCCTCCAACTCAAGAAGAGCAGGATCTGCTGCCACCTTTTTTAGGACATCCCTCACAGAATCAAAATAATCAGTACCTTTAGTGAGTTCACTTCTAGAGAACCTCTTTACGCCCGGCACGAGAAACACAATGCAATTCTTAGCCTTCCTGACATCCTTTGGCTGCTCTGAATGCCACCCTTTGCCAAGCAAACGAGGCCAGACAGCTTCCCAGAAAATGTCGTTTGATCTTGCCTTACTTCTTCTGGAGTCAACAGTCAGTAACTTTTTTATATCTTCTAAACCGAGTGACGACCAATCTTTGCCAGTCGGCATATCATTAGGAGAAGTGAAAGCTTGATTGGGTTTTGATTGGTCTGTAACAAATTTAGTCAAATCATCCCCTTTACCAAGACCAACCGCCTCCACAAAAACTTCTGTTCCAACAATGGATTTCAGAGAGAAAACAAATTCCTTCAAAGATGTTTGACTGCCACTGAAAGATTTGAAAACCTGCACCATGTGGAAGCAATTGAGATCAAATAACTATGCACAACACTGTAGTGCCAACAAATACTTGTATACTTGTAAACACTTGTACTTTCTCTATATAACAATGGAAATATTTAGGGTGTCATATATAACAGGAAAAAAAGAAAAATAATTATTTTAATACTGAGGATCAGACTAACCAGATCGAGAGAATGTTTTTAGTTTTGAAGTATCATTAGATAACTACATATTCTTTCATTTTAATGTCCAATCAATTAGTGAAACAATGACTGAAATGACAAAATAATCAAACTATTTCAACCAGTAGTCCAGTACCAATGCAACATACCTTCGTCACTGAATCATGAGTTTCTTTCGGGATTTTGAATTTCAGACGTGACAATAATTCCTTCTGTCGCTGTCCTTGAAAAATCCGTTCCCCGAGAATGCATTTTCTAGTTTTTGCCTTTCTACAGTCCGACCACCTTTTATATGCATCCCTTTGGTAGAACTTTGTATAGTAGTATGTAAGAATATCGCCAACGGTCTTTGTTCCAACAAATAAGCTCAACAGGTTAACATTCTTCCCAAAGATATACAGCCCAAGGAGAAACCGCTGTACCTCAAGATCCGTCCATAGGGCAATATATTCCATTCCAATCTGCTGCATAGGGTACAAGTAGCCCTGTGATGTAGAGCTGTTAAGTGAACCAGCTTTGATGAGCTCATCATGGCGCCCATCCTTTGTACCCAGATCGGGGATTTCGGCCTGGTACTCACTTCCAATACGTGAAGTTGGACGTATTGGCGAGTCTTCAGACAGCACATTAGAAGCAAGGGAAGCTTCTGAAGAAGTTTGGTGGTCACTGCTATTGTCATCAGAACTGAGTGAGCAAGACTGCATCTGTCATGAATGGAAAAAAAATGTGAAGAGTTATTAAAACAATATATTATACAAGAACATGTGCACCATGCGTATTAAGTAACAAAGGTGGTCATGTACATATTTCGGATGAACCAGAAGCATGCACAAAAGAAATTTCTTCCTTTTCCAGAATTTTATGGGCTTACTATATATACCCTATGGTACGGTGCATGGTCGCTGTAGAATTCAAATTTTTTATATGCAAAAAGAAAGTATCTAACAATGGAAGGTTACTTTATTATTAGCTTTTGCAGCGACAAAAATGAACAGATGAAGTAGCTAGAGAATCAATATATAGTAGCAAGTGCCAGCGTTACCACACGTCATATATGACTGATGGAACTGTGCCTATGTAATTATTCAAGCATGCCCTAAAAAAAGTAATTATTCAAGCATCTGTGATGAGTAGAACAACCTCCAGGAATATCTCGAATGCAAGGTTAAGAGAGGGCCATGCAGGGTAATGTTTTGAGACTATAGGAATTGACTTTCCTGGCTAAAACGAATCACTAGCTGAAAAAGTCTTTCTGTGACATAATAAACAGTAGCACGGTGCTAGCTATAAGGTTTCCAGCCATGCTAGATGCTAGTACACACGTAGATGAACAAATACCACGGTAACTAGCGTGTCATCGAAATGATCGGCTTCCTAAAAAAAACGCATCACACACAAATACAGGCAACTCTTGCACTTGCTAGCAGGGAAAGAAATTATGAAATCAATGCTTCATCAAAGAGCAACGCGATGTGCCATGTATGAACACAACTCGCTAAATTATTTACCATCACTACCATGCACTGCAAAACTATGGGCGAAACAGGCAAACAGAGCCACCAGCCCACACCACACCTAGAAAATCTGGAACACCAAACGGGACCAGCGCGGTTGACCCGAGCGAGAGCACGAACGGATACGGAGAATAGGAAGGAGGAGGCTGCTGGACAAACCTTCTTGGGCTCCATGCAGGCCTGGACGGCGGCGACGCCTCCCCCGAGCTCTCCGACCACGCGGAGCCTTGCAGCTGCAGCCTCCCGGACGAGTAACGGACGCGCACCCGGACTGCAGCGCGAGGGAGAACCGAAACCGGACGGCAAGAGCCGTGAGATTTAGCAGCGTCTTGCGGGAGGGAGGAGCACGAAGCAGCGCGCTGAGGAGGGAGCCAGGAGAGGGGGGGCGACGAGTGAGAGGCCTAGCCGCGTGCAGTGGTGTGGTGGGTTGGAGTGTAGAGAGGGGGGGAGGTGCAGCAGCAGCACGGTGGTGGAGGCTGGAGAGAGACGGGTCGAGGGGCTCGCGCATTAAAGACGAGACGTAAGAGGCGGACGGCGTGACATGGGAGCGAAAAGCAAAGAGTCACGTTTTATGCGGCTTACGGCGCGAGTCCAATGTATCTTCCCGAAGATTTTTTTAAGGACCGTGGGTCCGTCATGTCGATGTGGCAGCCACGCGTGATTGTTGATTCCGCTTGTCTAGGTGCAATGGTTGTGTGGGTCCAACATGTCGCTAGGTGTAACTCATGGTCCCACCTGTCCACATGTTAGATCATGGTTGTGGGTCCAGCATCTTTGTGGTTGCCACGTTGAATGGTGAATCATGTACATATATATAAGCAAGCAAAAATATTGCTAAGATTCGAGTTCGAACTTGGAACCGAACGAAGCAACACAACGTTTCTACCACTGCACTACTAACCATTTTGTGTCTATCTTTTGTTTTACCTCTACTTGTTGCGCATTCATGTTGATCTTGTGGGCCCGCATGACATTTGGTAGCCATGCGTAATTTTTTCTTTGAGTACACAATACAAGTGTACAACGTAGATGCTCACACACGCATTCACACTCACCCCTATGAACACAAGTACGCAAACCATACCCCTATGAGCACCTCCGAAGAACTGAGCCGGTAGATCTGGAGATTCCCGAAGTCACCATTTACGCCTTGTCGTCGACGGGTACGTCGCTTACCACTTAAAGCATAACGCCGGAAAATCACAGAATAAATCTAGAAAAATGTGAGCACCCGTGCCAAGTCGAGGACTTCAACCTGGGTGGGTAGGTTCCACCACAAGGGACCTAACCAACTGATCTAAGATCAGTTCGCAGCCATGCATAATAGTTGTGGGTTCAGCGTATATCCATGTGGTAGCCACGTGTAATTGTCAATCCCGCTATTTCGTATTTAATAGTAGGTCCCGCAAGTTGTCAACCAAAAAAGAAGCCGCTACTACTAAGTTCGAACCGTGACGTGCAGGATCAAGGTAACACCACCACTGTGCTACGAGATTTTTTGTGTTTGCATGTACTTTTTTAAAATTTACACTGAATTTAGTTGAGCGCAGCGGTGGTGCTTGTTCCTGTAATATGTGGACATGTAGGATATGAATGTGTAAATATGATACAAACATGTGGACTTATGGGGGTAGAGAATGTGATGGTAGGGCTACGGTGCACCGTGCTCGTCGCATGTTCCCCAAGGTGATGTGTTGTTCACGGACCCCCATCTGGCATAGCACTCAAGATGCAAGTTGGGTTAACCAGTGACTGGCCCACACTACCCATTAATACTTTTTTTTGGTTTTTGGGTTACACTGACCCAAAACAGCATTTATTCGTGGGTCAACCAAAAACACCAAATGACTGCGACAACCTGCGTGCAGGCACCGTCGGTAGAGGTGGTTGTCCTATGCACTCAGGGGCTTGGAGGATACATCATCTCGCCGCAGTCGACGCCGGTGGGTGTCGTCGGCGACGCAGAGTCCTAGAACGTGCAGGTGATTCTGTCCACCGACATTAGCACCTGCGACTGGGTTTGCCAAGACCCCGGTGGAGGCAGCGCACTCGGTGCTTGTCAGCGGCAAGGACGACGTACATCATCGAATGACGGTGCTCACTCGTTCATTCTTCCCACCGGGCACCAGCAGCCACCACGCCAGTAGCAAGCCCAGAAGCACCTCTGGGGGGCCGCCTCCCTCTGCTTCACAGGCCATCGCATTTGCCTCCCATCACCCTGTAGCCATTTGCACGTCCGCGGCGGCCCGACGACCACGCCCTCACCACCCATGCGCGGCGTGCTCCACGGCGGCGGTGAGCTCCCCCCACTGGCCTCGCCACCTGCAGCCGTTGGCCTGCCATGGCGGCGGCGACCTCGCCGCCGGCCTCGCCACTCGTGCGCAGCGCGCTCCACGGCGGTCGGCGGCTAGGGTTGGATATCGAGCTTAGCTCAACTCGTCAGAGCTCGACTCGTTAAGGCTCGGCTCTTTATAGCTCGGCTCATTCTAGCTCGTTATCTTAGCGAGCTAGAAACCCAGCTCGGCTCGGCTCGTTAAGAAGCTCAAGCTGGGAGCCAGCTTGTTTGCAGTTATAAATTCAAAAAATCACGGCGAACATGTTAGTACGAAATCAACAAATACAATATGTTTATAAGCCAATAAACCATAAAAGTAAGTAGCCAACAAACAATCTAGTACTCAAGAAAATTACTACTCTATCTACTCTGCCAACAAGCAATCAACTCGTTTGCTGGCTGCTGCACTAGCTCGTTAGGGCTCGCGAGCGGCTCGCGAGCCAGCTCAAGCTCGACTCGTTATCGTAGCGAGCTAAATGTTGAGCTGGGCTTGTTCAAATTTACTATCGAGCCAAGACGAGCCACTAACGAGTGAGTTTGAGCGAGCTAACGAGCTTCGAGCTTTTCGTCTAGCCTTACCAACGGCAGACTCCGAAGACTCCGCGGTGGCCCACCGGCAGCACCTTCTCTCTGTCCTCTTGTGTTGTGAGCTCCCCATTCCCGGGCACGTCCGTCTCTGGTAGTTGGGTGCAGGAAAGCAAGAGTCGGGGACGAGATGTGGCGCAAGGCCGGCGGTGAACAAGACTACACCGCGGCACCCCCAAGCAAGAGGTTGGGATGAGATTCGTAAGAAATTGGGTTACCCAGATGACCCAATGGGTTTTACACTATTTGGCTCTAGATTTGTTTGGGCCAACCCTACTTACACCAAAATATTTATTTTGGGTACTAGGTTATCGGGTTGACCCAGGAAAATATGCATCCCGACATAGCACCATCGACCGATTGACAAATGCACATTTAGGGGAGGCAAAACGCAGGGGTGTGTGGATTTGTGAGGCGTAGAATCAAAGTCGAGAGAGAGTTCCCGAGAGGTAATAAGAGAAGCAGCCGATGAACCACGTGCATCAGCTAGCACAACCGCATCAGCATAGCAGCACATGCACAGCACACCGTGCACATTATCACAATTACTAGGCAAAGTGTGTGAGCCACATGCTAATAAGAATCCCATGAGAGAGAGAGAGCATGGTGGTGGAGCGAGACGGGGGCTCAGTGTTCAAAGATAAGAGAAGAAGAGACAACGGTGTGATACAGGAGGAAGAGAGTACTTCGAGAAAAACAGGTTTGCTTTTTTAGCGCAAAAAAAAAGGAGAGGGCATTCCAGTTGCTAGCCACTATGTCGTCCGTATGGGTGACTCGGGCGGCCCCCATGCCGCGCGCCATCAGTGCCGTCCCGCTCCTCTGCCGGCTTGCCACCACTGGAGCACGCCCCAGGATGTCCAAGGGGCTGCATGGACCAGACATGATCATAAGTTTCCGGGTCAAAATTCATGGCACGCGCCCGACCCACCACACGGTTGGGTCGGGTCAGGTTGGGTCAGGTTCGGGTTTTTTTAGTTATAATTTTTGGGTTGTGTCGGATTTTTTCTTGGTTTTGGTGAAAATTTTGACTCGCGCCTGACCCATCGCACGATCGGGTCGGGTTTTTTTTCAGGAGGGTTGGGTCCCGATTATCGGATCGGGCGGCCCATGATCAGGTCTAGCATGGACGGCGGCAGCAGGGTACCTCCCTCCCTCTCTTTCCCCCTCAACTTCGTTCTCTCCTTCACAACCCTATAACCAAGTCAACTTCAGCCGTAGCCTCCCTACAGGTCGTTGTCGGCCGTTGGAGGCTCGATCTGCAGCCTCAATGGCCGGATCGATACTCTCCACCTCTGGATCTTGTGCTTGCACCTTCGTGTCACACCCCTACTGCTTTTGTTTCATCAGGCATTGCTGCCACCCTATCTCCGATGCTGACAAGCCACGGCAAGTGCTACGACTTGGCTTGGTGGCGTGGTCCTCATTGGGGGCGGCACACAGCAATCTCCTTGGTGCCATCATCCAGGATGGCACTTGGCGGACTTCACTGGTGCCGCTGTCTGTGGCGATAGCACGGTCAGGCTCCCCAGTGTGGCCCCCCTATAGGAGGCACCATGGGGTTGGGCTCCCCGACCGGTTGTCGCTCGCAGTGGTAGCAGTGCTAGTTGTGCGGCTCCCTGCCAATGGTTGTCGGCTTCAAAGATGCCTCCTTTCATGTTGTATGGTCGTTGATGGAGGTCATTGAGTCACTACCGATGGTTTCTATGGGGAGCTCGCACCGTTGCGGGCACAGAGGATGGTTATTGTCTCGTTGAGCTCAAGCGAAAGCCTACTTAGTTCTGTGCTGGGCCAACAACGATCGCACTTGCGGGTGTCGTTCCCTTCCCTGCAGGCATTGTCGTGAGGTCTTGGGAGAGACGTCGCCTCCTTCCTCACTGCAGCATTGCCTTGCCTACCGAGGACTCCTCATTGTTGTGGAGCCACTACCACCCCTATGTCCGGTGCTGGTAGGCCACGGTGGGCGTCACGACTTGGCTTGGTGGCGTGGTCGGCCTGGTCAGGGCGGTGCACGACGGACTTCATCGGTGCCGTCGTTCGTGGCGACAACGCGGTCGGGCTCCCTAGTGCGCCCCTTACAGGAGGCACCATGGGGTTGGGCTACTGCCCATGGTGGTGGTGATGCTAGTTGTGCGGCCTGGCGGGAGGCCTCCCTCACTTCCATTGTGGCGCCCCGCTCGCGCGGCTCCCTACGAATGGTCGTGGGCTTCAAAGGTGTTTCCTTTCATGTCATATGGTTGTTGGTGGAGGTCGTTGGGTCGCCGCCGATGGTTTCTATGAGGGCTCGCACCGCCGCGAGCATGGAGGATGGTCCTCATCTCGTTCCCAAGAAAGTCAAGCTAAAGCCTGCTTAGTTCTATGTTGGGCCAACAACAACGACACTTGCGGGTGTCGTTCCCATCCATGGAGGCATTGTTGTGAGGTCTTGGGAGACATCACCGCAGCGTTACCATGCTTGTCGAGGACACCTCATCGTCCTAGCTGTCTTCTCCTGGCCCTCCCTCTCTTTCCATGGCGGTGTTGCTAGCTTCACTTGGCCCCTTGAAGCTAGATCTAGCGACGGCAAGGCTGGGTCCGGCTTAGCCAAGGTTGGATCCAGTGTCCCTAGACTGAGTATCACCGCTCTCACTGGTTTGCAGTGGCAGAGCGAGGGAGCGGTCGCGTAGGGTGGGTCGCTCGTGCATGCGCCTCGCCTCCCTTCGTCAGGCGACTCAATTTGCTGCGGCTTCGATGGCGCAGGACATGCTACCCTGCGGACGGTGGTACGGCGGTGGTCCAAGGTTGTGTCTTCCCTGGTGTCACTGTCCTTGACGGTGAGGCATCCTGCATCGACGCCGGCGTGCCCATGCTAACCAGACCATGGTCTGGTGCCATGAGGTTAAGGGTTGCGGGGAGCTCCAAGCGAAAGCCATGCCCAACATGTTGTTGGTGCTTTCGATGACGGCATCTGTGGATGTTGTTACCTCGCTAGAGGTGTCGTAATAGCTCTCTCTACCCTTCAGCCGTAAGGTCCTCGAGGTGAAAACCTTGCTCTGGTTGCGCCAGACTGACGATGACAGTGTTGTTGACGTCGCGACCTACTTGTAGGCATCGTCGTGGAGGAACCTGTCTGTTGTCAACACTAAGTGCCAGCGCTACAATGGCTCTTCGTTGAAATCCTTCCTGGATGGTTACAAGCTAATTGTCGATGGGTGTCTACTTCAAGTCTTTATGCTCTGTCTTCATCCATGTTCCTTGGTTGCATAGTCTCATCAAAATGTCGGGTTGCGAGACCATGATCCCTTCTCTTGGATCTTTTTGTTCTCCTCTTGTCGGTCCTCCCCCTTTTAAGATTCCTCCCCTCAAATGGCGTTTGTGAATCGACAATTGGATCCTGGATATGCTCCATAGATGATGCAAGTCATGATCGTCGTCTATCAAATTTGACTCTGAGCTTTACGATTGCTTTGTGGAATGGATCGATGGACTTGGCTATTTGAAGGTGGCATTGCTTGGTGATAAGTGAATTGCCTTCATTTTTGGAGGACTAACCGTTGGTCTTGTAGCTATGTGTGTGTGTATGTTTTGTGATGAAATGCTCTTACATGAGTTGTTTGTTGTCCTCTTTTCCCTCTCTAGGTGTGTGTTGTGGAGTTTGTAAAATTGCTGAACTTCATGTTTTATCGAGCTTGCAAGAAGCTCTATCAATGAGAGTAGGTGGGGATCCTTGCCCATGACGAGAAAAGGCTGATCAAGCACAATTCTGAATCCTATGTTCGTTCGGCTTTAATTTGTGGCTCACTCGCTCATACTTCTACACCAAAAGCTGCTGCTTCTTTTTTCAATTTACACAGTACAACAGAGACACTCACAACGCATACACACTCATCCCTATGAACATACATGCTCAAACCCTACCCTTAGGACTGCTTCTTGATCACTTTCACTGAACAATATTCCCAACTGGCAGACAAAGCAAAGCTGGCTAGCCATCTATCACATATGCTTATGCTTTTGTGAAATTAAAGCTGTTGCTTGATGCATGTTTATATTCAGAACTGCCAGGCGAAGCAAAGCTAACCAGCGCTTTGTACTATCATGTCAATCGATAAACAAATATTCTTGTCAAACTCTGATGCCTGATCATACTTCTACTGTACCTACCTCGCCGGAAGTACTGCTTTCCGCTGCTCTACTGTGCTTCCGAAAGTACAGCTTCAAGCTTCATCCATTTAGCATGCATCTCCTCCATCCCCATGTTTTCATGATCCTGAAGCCTCTTCAATCTCGTATCTGAAAATACACAACATAAGAAAGCATGCACCCCCTCCCCCCCTAATTAAAGCCCTTGTCCAAGAAAGCAATGAGGTTCCTCTGGCGTGGACGTAGTCCTAAAACAATTCAAGCAAGCACCATGCAAGATTGGTTGCTGACCGTCAGAGTGCCCTCAGACTTAGCCTCAGAGGACTCGTCCCCAACGAACATGCCCAACACTTATTGGAATGAAAACTCAATAGAATCAGTAATTCAGTATTCACAAAGCATAGAAAGTAAAGTACACACCCTTGTCGTGAGTAACAGGCTTTACTGCAGTTGTCCTGAATCAGAGAAGACAGTATTAAGTACTAAGAAATACAATCGAGTCAGAAGCTAAGGTAATAATGCATATACAAACAAGAAGTTTTCAGTACTGAAATTAGGCTGGCCTGCTCTGAGCAGCTAAACTCGTAGGGTTGGCAACAGTCGACCTGAGTCAAAAGAAGACAGTATTAGGCCTCCAAAAATACCCTCTACTCAGAAGGTATGGTAATGCATATGAATCAGAAGTTTCCAGTGAAATTAGGCTGACATGCTCTGAGCAGCTGCAAACGTAACAGGCTTGGAAACAGTCGACCTGGGTCAAATTCAGGGGCAGAGCTAGAGCAAAATTGTGGGGGGTGTGACACTTCATCTAAACTAAATATGTTCATGTGATTATTTTTAAAAAAAAATGTGTTCAAGATGGAAGAAGCATAAACTTTAAGTAGCACAGCATGTCCAAGAACAGTAAAATAGAGTTAACAATGTTTACCAAACCAAAATAAGCAAAATGTAATTGGTGATAGACAGACAGTAGGTCACAATCGCAAACAAAAGACATCTGATCTTTGCAAAAGATATGGTCCAATCTCCAAATCCTCCCTGCTTAAAAAAAGGAGAAGGAAAAGATAATTTTTTAGCAAAGAAATTATAGATTTAAAAAGGAGAAGGAAAAGATAAATTTTTAGCAAAGAAATTATAGATTTGTTTACAAAATGAAAAACAGTTGTATTAACTATTCAGGATATTACCTTTTAGAGCCCATATTTACGATCTTTTCCTTCCATGTTCATGAAACGACGAATCACTGCATCATTGGAAACTTTCCTAAATAATTCCTTCTCCACATAGCAAATAAGTCTATAACTCAATTGTTCATCACCAATTTTATTAGACAAATATGTCTTCACAAGCTTCATCGCTGAAAAGCATCTCTCTACACTTGCAGTAGCAACCGGCAGCACTAACACAAGATTTAAAAGTCGATAAACCAATGCATAACATTGATTTTTCCTTGTTTGCACCATTTTTTGTGCAAGCTCACCGATACTGTTTAAGTTGGAGAATACCTCATCTTCTCGTACATCATCAATGTACATATTAAGTTGGTCCCTAAGATCCCTCAAATTATTAGTGCTGAAATCATCAGGATATAGCTTCGCTAGGCTTACCAAACTCTCCACATTGAAATCACGAAATGAGTCTCTTGGACTGAACGCAGCTGAGCAAACAAGCAACTGAGAGTTTTTCTCATTAAAGCGGTTGTCAAGCTCTTGAAGTAGCCAATCAATAACTTCATTAAAACAGTCCACTTCATAGTGATGCCTGTTTGTGATCCCAGATTTTTTCCTAGGTTGCCGAGGATCAACATATGGCTCTTCCATTTCCAATCTACTGATATCATGAAGTTCACAAAATTCATTCACTTCGTCTAATAATCTAGACCATCCATCTTTTCGAAGATTATCCAAATTGAGTCTAGTTCCTTTCACACATTTAATGGCATTCACAATGTCTTGTTCCTTGCGTTGCAATGCTAGTGACAATGTATTTGTGATGGATAGTGTAGTTAGCATGAGATGCAAATAAAAGACAGTCAAAAGACTGGAAATATACTAAAAGATTTGATGCTTGGTCTCTATTTTTCCAATCTTTATCATCTTTTTCCACAACCTTTAGCACTTCAATTATTGTAGAAAACATGTCAACCAAACCTTTGAGTGTTTTGTAATGGGAATTCCAACGAGTATCTCCGGGTCTTTGAAGGCATTGCTCTTGATTTAAGCCTCTGCCAGTTTCAAGCTGCCCACAACCTAAGGCCTTTGTCACATGTTCATGATTAATTTCTCTCATTATGTCTTTTCTCTTGGCAGACCCACCCACCACATTTAACAAGATGGAAATCTTGGTTAAAAAATCACTAATGCCTTTATGCTTTCTCACAATGGCCACAATGACTAACTGAAGTTGGTGCGCAAAACAATGAACAAAATAAGCTGAACTATTTTCTCTCATAATCAATGATTGCAACCCATTGAACTCACCTCGCATATTGCTTGCACCATCATATCCTTGCCCTCTAACTTGCTTTAAGCTTAGCTTCAGCTTTGCAAATAGAGAATCAATAGCTGATTTGAGGTAAGCAAAGTTGTCTCAGTCACATGCACAAGGCCAACAAACCTCTCTTTCACAATTCCACATTTGTCAACATACCTCAAGACCACAGCCATCTGTTCTTTGCATGAAACATCTCTTGATTCATCCACTAGCAAGCAAAACACATCATCCCCAATTTCTTCAAGGATAGAATGTACAACTTCATTTGCAAAACACTCAACAATGTCCTTTTGTATTTCAGGAGCCAACATACAACTATTACCTACTGTACCCACCGCCTTGCATAAATCTGGGTCATGAGCTGCTAAGCAATCATAAACCTCCAAAAAATTCCCTTTGTTCATAGACTTCTTGGACTCATCATGGCCCCGGAAAGGTAATCCTTGGTTCAGCAGCAACGTAGTAGTGTCAATTGATCCATTCAATCGAGTAAAATAAGCCTTCTTCGGTGCATCTTTTATATTATTATAAACAACATCTATGTGTTGTTTTCTGTGTAACAGATCATCACACTTCTTCATTGCATTATAATGTGGGCCACCAACATTACCAACATGCGTCTTTAGTCTTTCTTTTCTATGAAAACCATTCCAGGCATCAACAACAAATGCTTTGTATTCTGCATCCTTTTTCTCTCTGAATAAGAAACAGAAAAAACAGTATGCCCTATCTTTGGACTCACTGTATTCAAGCCAACCTCCACACTCATCGAACCATTCTGGAATAAACCTTCTTGGGTTTTCAATTTCTCCAATCTGTGAAGAGGGGAAATTGCACGTGCGAGGTTGGCAAGGTCCATTCTCTAAGTATTTCCTTCTAACCTTCTCTCTCAAATTAGGATGATAAGAATCAATTTCTTTCCTCAAGCCTGGATCATATTTAATCTCCTCTTCACAATTAATCTCAGGGAGACGCAAACTCTTTGAATGATTGGCACCATCTTGCTCTGGTGCTTCTCTTGAAATAATTTAGCATGTTTTACCTATCATTTGCAAGAATATTCAGATTAATGTGGCGAAGTAACAATACCAAGGGAAATAAAACCCTAACTACAACTAAAAATCTGAAACGACCTATCCAAAATTCCAAATAACCCTAGAATCTGGATGAAAAACAAAATTGGCTGCACAACAACACAACTTGATGGGAATCAAAATAATGTGAGGGTTCTTACCTTGCCTTGTGATCGAGGGGATTGCTGGGGAATTAAAAATCGAAGTTATTGCTGCAGAGAAAAGAGAGGCCGAGAGGCGGGAGGGAGGAGACAGGAAGCGAGCGGCGGACTGCGGCGACGCCACGACGGAAGGCGAAACGAGTCGCACGACTCGCGACCTTTTGCCTTGCGGCCTTGCCTTTTTTTTTTGAGGATTTCCTTGCGGCCTTGCCTGCCTGCTGCCGTGCGTGACTCCTGGAGAAAGGCCTTCTCTAGCTGGGCTGATGCTTAATTAACTGGGCTGCGCGTGCTTAATTAGCTGGGCTGTGGGTGCTACGTATTGGGCCAAGGGGGTGCTAAAAGGGTGAAATACTGATAGCAATGACTGGTTTTCTTTTTTTGCCTGGGTGCGGCCAACATAGGTCCGCCCCTGGTCAAATTAGAAGATGGTATCATTAACCTCCCTCCAAAAATACCTTCTACTCAGAAGTAATGGATGTGAATAAGAAGTTTCCAGTGAAATTAGGCTGACCTACTATGAGCAGCTGCAAACCTTTTCATCAACTTCTTATCACCCACTACAGTAGACTTATCCTTGCTGAAACAACTCGGCAGAATATCTGGCCCTACAAATATAAGATTGGCAATGGTCAAATAAGAGCCAATCAGAGCATATTGGTCAACACTAATTAAGACAAAAAATGTATAACAAGCATTATATACTCATGTTGTACAAACATTTTTCTGAGGAGACAAACAGAATATCTGAAAAGAAAACTAACAACTCAAATGAAGCTGACTTTCCTATCTATCTATATATACTAAAGAGTAAAGACCACACTAGAAAATGAACAAAGGATGCTACAACAGTACCACTGTACCCTTTCAATTCAGAACCATCTATCAATAAATTTGGTAGTTCTCATATCATTGAACTAGGCTACACGCACCATAACCAAACACAACAGAAAACCATCCTGAACCAGCATATAGTGTGTTCCATCAGCTGCAGCAGCCAACAAGCGAAACGTTCCACACATACAAGAAAAAGAAATAAAAATGGAATATATAGTAAATGTGCATGAAATGAAGTACAAAGGAACACATGCAAGTAGCCGAGAGATTCCATATGCAATAATACTTCCGAATTGTATAACTATAAATATCAGAATTATCAGTTCCTATCAGCACTCTGCAACTTTGTGATCTGCGGATAGCAAGTACTAGCATGAAAATTAAGCAGGATACCTGACTATAAGATTCAGAACAAGGTAATTAAACTGACAACAAAGTAAGAGAACAGATCGAGTTTGTGGATGCAATGATAAGAGATACATACCGCACGAAGGGTCATTCTACCATACATGGACGAAGTGGGTGGAACGCTTCAAATATGGTGATGCTTTGGGCATCCAAAAATCTCTGAATTCCACCACCTTCCTCGTACGCAGGTCGACGGCAAAGATGCAGCTGATGAAGAAGTACATCCTGTCGGGGTCACTGGGGTGGAGCAGCGCAAGGGCAGGAATCCTCTTCGGCAGCGTAGTGTCCAGGTAGCTCTGGTCGGCCCATACATCAGCCAAAGACATGGTGCGCTCATGGATCCAGTCCCCTGCCTGTGCCGGGTCGGCGAGCGCCCACATGGTGACCACTGGCGCATCAGGGTTGCCATGGATTTGTACATGCCTCGCCCTTCCACCGCTCACCTTCACGCATCGGTGCATGCCGCGATTGACTGGATCAGCAGGCAGCTCGTCTGGGACCCACGGTAGTGGGACATAGAGCAGCTCACATGAAGTCACGGCCCTTCCGGAGGAGGCCGACGTTGTCCCCGTGGATGCCCGTGAGCTGGAAGTGCCTAGGGATGGCGGCGACCTTGCCGGTGAGCGCATCGCAGCATAGGGGGGCTCGTCGCGGGCGACGGAGATGCTGACCGGCAGGCGTTTGCCCTTCGCCTCCTCGATGGCCACGACCTTGGGAATTCCGGCCAGGATGGCCCACCGCTCTTGCGCCGCCGGCGGCATGGCCGCCTCGGGGGAATTCGGATGGGTTCAGTGCTGAGGAAGAGGGAAGGGGAAAGGGTTCGTCCTATCGTCGTCGCCTTCCGTGTGTGATGTGGGCTCTCGACTGACCTGTGTTTCGTCCTATCTGTAGGCCCGTATGGTTCGTATTCCTCTCCCTGTAGTCCCACCTCCCTAGCTTTGCAAATCACCCTTCCCAATTTCCCATTCCTACCTCTCCTAAACGATCAACATTGTGTGGTTTAGATTGAATTTTTCATAGTTTTGCAGAGACGTTGGTTTCCACTGGATACGTCGCCCTCCCATAAATACCAAATTTTTCATATTCAGAACGGATTCAGCTTCTCATTGCAAAATCGTAGAATCGTAAGACTTCGTATCAAGAAACTGACCTTCCGAGTGCAGAATTTTTTTTATATAGCAAATGATCCAATCAACATATCTTGACTTAAAGGATCCCTTAAGCACAAGGGAAGCCATGGCAATCAGCGGCAATGGCGTGCAGGGTAGCAGCTGCCTCATACCCCGTGGGAGCGATGGTGGCAGCGGCGACTAGCTCGTGGGAGTCCGGGCAAGCCCCTGCCCCTGCCCGAGGGGAGCAGCGGTGGGTGCGGTGATACCCCTGCCTCGCGAGTGTCCGAGTCATCCGCTGTGGACCTCAACTGCCTCAGGAACCGCCTGACAACACTAGCCCGCAAGGGCTGTACCACGGCAACGCCTACACCCAACCCCATCGAGACACTCCTCGCTGGCGTCGTCACCACCACCGTGGCAACCAGATGTCTTCGGGCTCCGATGAGCTCCTCCTTGCCGGATCCCTACAGCAGCGAGCCCTGACGAGCTCTACAGCAGCTAGGCACCACGACGGGCCTTGGTGAGCTCCTGCAAGCTAGATTCCCGACGATTGTGAGCTCCAACGAGCTCGTCCGAGTCTGATTTCGGTGGTGGCGAGCCTCGACGAGCTCTGCACTGTGGCAGGCCTTAGCGTGCTTCGTGGATGGGTCCCGGCTATCGCAATGGCCGATGAGGCGCCCCTGCCATTGCCCATGCAATGTTACAGATAAATTATATCTCACGACAGTGGGTACCTGATTCGTTATATAATATCACTACTAGAGAATCGACCTTCTATCTCAGACCACAGTACTAGTTAATTTTGCACCCGGTACTAAAGGGACCATTAGTACAGGGTGGGAAGGTTGGAACCCGCGACGTCCTCTGAATACCCTTTTACTACCAAGGAGGAGGGAGATCCAGTATTAAATGCCACCCTTTAATACCGACTGGTAATACTAGCTGATATTAAAAGATCAAACCCCCATCTAGTACTGAAGTACACTAATAAGTAACATGTGAAACGTTCACCCGGTATTGAAAGGCAGCATAGTCATCCCGCTACCAGCTCCGGTCCATCCACGTCTGTCTTTTTATTCATCTCCCTCTACTTCTCTGTCTTCTCTCACTCGTCTTTCTATATATCTGCTCACTCGGTTTTCTCACCCGTTCCTCATCTCACATCTCACTGACTTCTCGCCAGGAGCATATGCGCAGCAGCGAGAGGGGTGCCGAAGGTGGGAGAGTGGCCTAGGAGCTGGGTCACAGTTGGAGGGGCTTGTCCCAGCACTAGGCGCAGGAGGCACCCAGCGGTGGGAGCAGGTCTCCTCGAGCACGTGCGCGGCGGGAGGTGGGGTCGTGGCTGGAGGGCGGCATGGGAGCCGACCTCAGCGACGGGCGGCCTGGGAGCCGACCTCGGCAGTGGGCGTAGCCGGCACGGGTCCTCCTCGGCGGTGGCGCGGTGGGCTGTGTTCTTGTTGTGAATCGGTGATGTGTGTTCATCCTGTCAATCTGTGATCTGTGTGTTCTGATTTTTTATCTTCTAATTTCTTTGAAATGTGGGATTGTAATTGATTCTAATAAATATGAAATTTCTATGAGATTTTTTGGTTCATGGATGTGAAAGAAGAAAGAAAAGAAAAAAAGGGAAGAGAAAGTGACGCGGGGGGCGGGAGGAGACAGACATAGGTGGTCAGTAGTACCTGTTAGTTTACCTGATACTTATGAGTTCTCCCTTTTAGTGCCGAAATCTCAATACCGGGTGCATAACCAGTATTAAAGAGGGGTTTGGACCCGGTACAAAAGGTAGGTCCTCTAGTTGTCTTGATGTGCGCACACACGTACATATTACGTGAGAGCAATTGTTGTGGCCCGATCTTCTCTAAGGATCTCTGAAACTTGGTAACTATTGCTGTGTGATCAAATGAAGAGGTTGCACACCACGAGATCTTGCACACACGACGAACAACCGAGACAATCGCCCTTCCACATACTGATGTAGCCAACCCACACAATCACGCCATATAGACGTGAAGGCACAAACTGGGTGAACTGTAGTTCGACATTCTACAACTCCCTTAGGAATAAAAAGAACAAGTTTGTAAGCCTCTCAAGACTCATTGTAATATTTTAGAGATATATTGTTCCGAAGAAAATGATAGTCAAAAGAAAAGGTCCCCTATTGCTGCTAGAATGTGAATACATATAATGTGTGGCACATTAAATTAAGAGTAAAGTACACCACCGGTCCTTAAACTTGTGGCATTGTGTCATCCGGGTCACCAAACTTACAAAATGCCCAAATAGATCCCTAGTCTTGCTAATCGTACCATTTGGGTCCCAAATCTTAAAATATGAACTTAATATGCTTACGGGTAGCTTTCCAGGTCCTCCACCATCTCTCTGATCCCCTTCCCCACCACCATAGGCACCACGTCTTGGAGCCTTGGAGCAAAAGACAGCCATGGCCCATGGCAGACTCAATGCTGATGGGAGAGAAAGAGCACCTGGTGGAGTCCAGAGCTCGAGATCCTGTCGGCCCCGCTCCTGTGCTTCATGCTCCGCCTCACACTTCGTGGCACAGCTGCTCACCTCATCGGATAGCGGTCCGAGCGGCACCTCCCACACGTCTTGCAGCACGACCTCCAGACTTGACGCTAGATCCAGATCACAGTGCTAGCTTCAGGAGGTCGCGTGGCCTACAGATCCGAGCTGGTTGGTCCACATCGCAAGCCCCAGCTAGTGGGACGTTGGTTGTGGTGCTCTGCTCTAGCACATGGGATAGGAGGGAGCTGATGGCTTGCTTCTTGGTTTCATGGAGATGAACAAAGAAGAGGGAAGCGAGCTGCTGTTCTTTGCTTCATTCGGTGCAAAGAGAGAAGAGATGGCATGTTGTCGTGCTGGAGTCCATAGGTGGCTGAACTGCTCTGGGAAGAAAAAGATAGCACAATTGTTGTTAGATCATATAGGAGTCTTAAGTCTTCGATTCAAAGACTTGTTACCCATATAGTACAATTAGCAAGTTTGGGGACCTATTCAAAGACTTGGGACCCATATAGCACAACACTGTAAGTTTAGGGACCGGTGGCGTATTTTACTCTTAAATCTATAATAACAACTATATAGGTGAGACCCACTAAAAGTCACAAATAGATTTCTCTCAACATGCAAGCATTACACGTCACCATCCACTATACACCATGTCACCATCCACTACATGCCATGTCATCATCCACCAAACCATCTATTATGTCTTCAAGTGATTTTCTATGACCAATAGCATGCATTTGTGAGTAGCACACCGCAAAATTCTCGCAGTTGAAATACATGTAGGATCAATCGTTTAAGAATGGTTTCACTCTCAACAAAATAACATGCTTTCATATTTAATGTTGTTTACAAATTAATGTTGTTATGTAATCACTTTGGTGTTTGTACTTTCACATTGCACCTTAAAAATTTGTTTAAAAATTTCCCGTAGCAACACACGGGGTATAACTGATTTGCAACGCGCGGGGTTAATAGTTGGAAGTTGCAGCATTCCTTTTATTCAAAGCCTAGTGCTCTCTTGTGGTTGGTCTTCTTTTGCATGCAACCAGGCGTGTAGCATTCTGGTAGTGGCATTAACGAAGCACACATGTGTGTATAACTGATTTGCAAGGTAGCTAAATGGTTCCCCTTCTCCCTTTATTCTCACAAGTACGTCAAAGCACCAAGCTGCTGCAATTAACATGTATGACACAATATAATATTTGTATATACAAAATAGTATTTAATATTTAGGGATAGCTTTCACCTATCACTAGGTGATACCCCGCACGTTGTTGCGGAACTTTTTTAAACAAATTTTAGGTGAAATGTGAAAGTAAAAACACCAAAGTGATTATTACATGACAACATTCATTTGGAAACAAAATTATATATCAAAGCATGTATTTCAACTACGAGAATTTTGTGGTGTGCTACTCAGACATACATACTATTAGTCATAGAAAATCACTTGAAGACATAAATAGATGGTTCGGTGGATGATGACATGACGTGTAGTGCGTATAGTGGATGGTGACGTGAAATGCTTGCATGTTGAGAGAATTCTATCCATGACTTATAGTAGGTCTCACCTATATAGTTGTTATAGATTATTATTCTTGCAAGATTCACACAATCTGCTACCATCAAAACATCAAAGTGATCACCACGCTGTTGGGGGACTAAACCCATCATCGTCCCATGCCATTGCGCACATGTCATCATTCCTAAGAATGTTCAAACAACAACTTGGAACCATCGAATGATCTGAAATATTTTCATTAATTAAAATAAGGTTGGCATCCATCTAAGAATGAATTTCCTTCTTTAGTTGTTTGGCTCGCATTCTTGTAACTGGACTAACAATATTGCATCTTTATTCTTATTAGTGTCAATGCTAGGGGCGTTCCGAACTGCCTCCGGCAAAAAAAATCCCATGCTGCCGGGTCTAGCCCGGCGCTCGCTGTGATCAGCTACCACCATACCCCCGGAAGCTGTCAGCATCGTGGCTGCTATGAATTAATGGACGTTGCCAGGTATGATTCTCTAGCATCTGTATTATACAAATCTACAATGTCTTCACCTAGAGATCAGATGATCGTCGATTTGTTTATCCGATCTCCCTTGTACTAGGTCTCCTTGTGTTTGATTTGTTTATCGGTAATCCTAATGCCCATCCTTGCTCATGAAGATTAGCACCTTGCACATGTAGATTAGCAATTTGGCACATGCAAAATATTTTTGAGATGAAAATCTCTAGTAGGGTAAAGTAAAACACCATGACCAATGTGCTGAATCTCCATACCTGATCCACTCGCGGTGTGGACTTGATCGCTGCCAAGGTGCTTGTCACGTGTTGTGAGCTTCTCGAGCTCCCCCGTGATGTGATCTGTGGCACTGGTATCCATGTTCCAGTTCGTGTCCATGCCATAACCCGTCATTGCCGATGAAGCTTGCTTCTACGGTTGCTCGTTGTAGTTGCTGTCAAAGCGCTTGAAACAACGTGGAGCAGGGTGCCCCTCCTTGCCGCAGATCTGGTAGTACACACCAGGCTGGAAGGTGCTATGCCCGCCACGGCCGCGGCCAAATCCGTTGCGTCCGCCATGACCACCGCCATTGTGGTGGCCGCCGCCTCCACGTCCTCCACGGGACGAGTTGTCGTTGTAGTTGTGGTTCCCTTTGGTCGCCGAATTAACCAAGGACTGACTGCCCCCGTTGTTGCGTAACTCCAGACGCTGCTCGTGGCTGATGAGTTGTGTGTACAACTCACCCACTGATATTGGCTCCACACGTGCCTCCACAGCCGACACGACCGGATCGAAATCGATCGATATCTAGGCCCATCAGCACATAGGAGACAAGCTCCTCATCTTCAAGGCGACGTCCAGCCTCCGCCATCTCGTCCGCCAAGCTCTTCATCTTGGCAAAGTACTCGCTGACCATAGATGTACCCTTGGACACTGTGGTGAGGGCCGTCCGGGTACTGATGATCTTGGCATGGGACTGCGACGCAAACAACGCCTCAATGGCAGCCCACGCGCCCTTTGTCGTGACCTCCGTGTTGACGTGCCCGAGGATCTCCTTGGAGAGATTGGTGAGGAGGTAGCTCAGGACCATCTGGTCCTTTGCTACACATGTGGCGTACTCCGGGTTCACCACCGGGACTTCATCAGCGTCGTCATTAAGCTTCTTCTTGGGTAGGTGCTTCGCCGGAGGCTCGACGTTGGCCTCAAGCCAATCCACCAACTGAGCGCCTCTCAACACCGAGAGGATCTGCGCCTTCCATTATTGATGGTTGGCGCGGCTTAGCTTCTCCGTCACCGGCAGGAAGGTGGTGAGGGAGATGGCAGCAGAAAGAGTGGAGGAGGATGAGGCGAAAGCCATGGAAAAACTCGGTGGAGAAGAAGGCTGCTCTTGATACCATGTGAAAATGGATTGAACGTGTTGACGCTTTTCCGGTCAACACACACGAGCGCTAGATCGCGCGGAACGTCAAAACACTGAACTCACCGAGCTCCTACCCGGACCGGTCTGACCGGTCAGGGGCACCGGTCTGACCGGTGGCTGCAGAGGCGCGGTGATCGACCTAAGATCGCCACCTCGGGAGGGACCCCGTTGGAGGTGGCGCGCCTAGGGTTGCTCTGAGGTCGGCAAGGCCACTCAGAACATCCCTGATCATCGTCAAGACAAACAAGGAAAGCACGAGGTTGGAAAAGCTAGAGTTTGAGAGATAAAAGTTGTAAAAAGTAATGATCGATTGGGTGATAGGTCCTCAACCGGTCGTGGCCCTTTATATTTATAGGGTGGGGAGGTCTTGCCCCGCAAGGAATCCTTTTACAAGTCGAAATTCGCTAGGACTCCTCAATTCTACTCGGACTCGGGGTCCACCGGTCAGACCGGTCAGGCCCACCGGTCAGACCGGTGTGACTGTTATCGGATCGGCTACAGGACGCCCGACCGGTCAGACCGTCCAGGGACACCGGTCTGACCGGTGGCGTCAGCCTGATCAGCTTTGTGCCAATTTTGGGTGCGAACATATGCCCCCCTATTTTTTAGTAAAGCTTGCTGTCTAAAAAATAATTCTAAGGTCGATGTGACACTTCACCGGCCATTTTTTGGTCTAAGGGCGATTTTTGCTTTAAATCGACCATATCCTATCAAGCATCTTGCCAAACACTTGGATGAAATTTCTTCAAGTATCTCCTGTTGAGAGCCCTTGGAAGTCACTGTCCTTGCAATGTTTCCACCATATAAGAATTCCCAGAACAAACCTTGACAACCTTGTACGGACCTTCCCAACTTGGAGACCACTTGCCGAACTTGTAACTTTTAGTCCCAATAGGTAAAATTGTCTTCCAAACAAAATCACCTACCTGAAAAGATTTGGCTTTTTACCTTCTTGTTGTATGCTCTAGCAACCCGCCCCTTGTACTTTTCAATTTCCTCCAAAGCCTCCATACGCTTGTCGGTCACTTCATCAATGTTGTCCATCATCAAAGCATAATATGTCTCAACATCAAGATTATTCTGCTTTGCAAGTCTATATGCGCCTAGATTCACCTCAACGGGCAAAACGGCCTCTTGACCATACACAAGCTCAAAAGGAGTAACTTTAGTAGCACGATGTCTAGAAATACGATGAGCCCATAAAGCTTCAGATAATACCTCATGCCATCTTCTAGGATTGTCTTCTATCTTCTTCTTGATGAGCATCACCAATGTCTTGTTGCTAGACTCGGCTTGACCATTGGCTTGAGCATAATATGGAGATGAATTGAGTAATTTAATACCATAAGAATCAACAAACTCACGCACCTCTTTGGATATGAACGAAGTCCCTTGATCCATATCAAAGTCTGCGGAATGCTAAACCTATGTATGATATGCCCATTAATAAACTCAATCACCTCTCTATGTGTCATATTCTTCAAAGGAATAGCTTCAGTCCACTTGGTGAAGTAATCAGTAGCCACGATCACAAAACAATGCCACTTTCACGACGAAGGATGAATCTTGCCAATAAAATCCAAACCCCATCCTCTTAAGGGCCAAGGCTTGATAATCGGATGCATCAATGCAACAGATACCAACTGAACATCTCCATGTTTTTGACACTCTTCACACCCTTTGTAGTACCTAAAACAATCAGCTATCATGGTAGGCCAATAAAAGCAAGCTCGCCTGAGGAGCCACTTCATCTTGGGAGCCGATTGATGAGTACCACAAATACCTTTATGAACCTCTGCCATAGCCAACCTAGCTTGATCAAGACCCAAGCACTTTAAAACCAAATCATCCGCGGTCCGGCGATACAATTCACCATCATCAAGAACAAACTTAAGAGCCCATCGTCGGACTTTTCTATCAACTAAACTGCTAGGATTTTGCAAATAATCAACCAGAGGCTTCCTCCAATCCTCCACCTCATCTTTGTCACGAAAAACCGAGGAGGAACTTTTACCAGGGGACCAGTCAGACCGGTCATGGGCATCGGTCAGACCGGTGCTGTTAGCCGACCCAGAACCAGGGGACCGGTCAGACCGGTCGGTGACATCGATCAGACCGGTGTCACCGGTTAGACCGGTCGGCTGCGTCGGCCTGACCGGTGCCTCCAGAGCAAAACACTCGGCTATAAGCAACGGTTTATGTTCTTGAAAATTTCTTTTTCGAACATTATAACCAGAAGCTTGCTGAGCCAGAGCATTAGCTCTAGGATTTTCCTCTCGTGGCACATGATAAATAACAAATTCATCCATACAAGATATGATGTCCAAACATTTATCAAGATAAGCATTCAAAAAGCCATTTAGACATTGACATATCTTGGAAACTTGCTGCACCATTAATAAAGAATCTCCATATGCTTCCACATGTTTTACTACCATGTCATGTAAGATCTCCAACCCAAATAGAAGAGCCTCATATTCGGTTTGGTTATTAGTACAATCATGATCTAATCGGTTAAGAGCTTCAAAAACAGCTCCACTTTGTGAAATAATGACAACTCCAACACCACAACCATCTTTGCAAACCGATCCATCAAAATGCAATTTCCATGGAGTAAAAGTAGCATAACCGACATTTAAATCAAGTTGCTTATCTACTCTATGTCCAACAATAAAGTCGGCAACAATTTGACCTTTCATGGAGCTTAATGGTTCACAATGCAAATCATATTCAACTAAAGCATAAGCCCATTTGCCGACTCTACCACTTAAAATTGGTTTATGCAACATGTATTTAATTATGTCGGTTTGACATGCTACTATGCAAGTACTTGGTAATAAATAATGCCTCAACTTGGTACAAGTATGATATAGCGATAAACACAACTTTTCAATAAAAGTGTACCTTGTTTGGGCGTCCAATAATCTTCTACTCTCATATGCAACAATGTACTCCTTGCCTTCAATCTCTTGAGTCAAAATACCTCCAATGACATCCTTCTCAGCCGCTACATACAACTTGAAAGGAATACCACTCTTGGGTGCTTGAAGAACAGGTGGCGAAGTCAAATAGCTCTTAATCTCATCAAATGCCTCTTGTTGCTTTGCCCCCCAAGTGAAATCAATATCATTTTTCAACCGAAGTAAAGGAGTAAAAGCATTCACCTTCCCGGACAAGTTACAAATGAACCTCCTCAAGTAATTTAACCTTGCCCAAGAACTTTTCCAAATCCCTCTTACAAGTAGGTGCTTTAACATTCTGGATTGCCTCAATCTTTTTAGGATCTATCTCTATGCCTTTCTCATGCAAAGCCCAAAAACTTCCCAGCCGATACACCAAAAGCACATTTGAGTGGGTTCATCTTTAATTTATACCGACGCATTTTTTTCAAATGCAAGTCTTAAATCAGCTAAATGAGAATCATTTCCAGCTGATTTGACAACAATATCATCGATATAAACCTCTACTATGATGCCAAGCAAATCATGAAAGATTAAATTCATAGCCCTTTGATAAGTAGCACCCGCATTTTTCAATCCAAAAGTCATAACCACCCACTCAAATAAGCCAACAAAACCCGGGCAAATGAAAGCCGTTTCGGATATATCCTCTTCGGCCATAAAGATTTGATTGTAATCAGCATTACCATCAAGAAAGCTAAGAATTCTATGTCCGGATGCAGCATTAACAAGAAAATCGGCTATGGGCATAGGATATTCATCTTTAGGAGTAGCTCTATTAAGATCTCTAAAATCAATGCAAACACGAAGCTTTTTGTTCCTTTTTTCTCAACAGGCACAATATTGGAGATCCAATCAGCATAACGATAAGGCCTAATAAACTTTGCATCAAGCAACCGATTGACTTCCTCTTTCACTCGATCATAAATATCAGGATTAAAGTTTCTATGAGGTTGTTTATAAGGCCTAGAACCAGGTTTAATAGGTAAACGATGCTCAACTAGATCACGACTTAAACCAGCCATTTCATTGTAGTTCCATGCAAAGCAATCAGCATACTCCTTTAACAGCTTTATTAAATCAGATTTAAACAAAGGATCAAGATTCTTGTTTACAAATGTCGGCCTAGGTATAGTGCCATCACCAATATCAACCTCCTCTAAAGGATCAGCCGACGTAAACCCTTGTCCTAACTTGCTCAAATCATCAAAGTCTTCGATAGCCTCACACATATCGTTCTTATGCGCCCAATAGTGCTCTCGCCTTTGTTGCAACCACTCTAGATTTGCATCCATCAAATCAAAAGAGAGGTCTTAGCCTGATCAACGATCGGCTTCATGACAACAGTAGCAAAGCCATCTTTGGTAGAATCAATAAGCCTTAAATTAGATAAATCTAAACCAGTTAAGCACTTAAGATTCTCATGATTATCCATGGTAGAACTATCAGCCACTGGAACACAAGCCGACGTATCACCATGAACAACCTCTACCTCATCGCCTACCCATTGGATTAAGAATTGATGCAAAGTAGAAGGCACACATTGATTTGCATGAATCCAATCATGACCAAGGATTAAGCTGAAGTTACCTTGTGTCTCAGCGACGAAGAATGTCGTAGCCAACGTCTTGCTCCCATCGGTGAGCTCCATAGAGACGACGCCTTTAACTCCCATCGGCTTGCCTCCTCCCACACAGCTAATGCTCATGTTGGTCTTGATCAACTCATCCTCCGAACCTCCCAGCGTCTTGAACAAAGAATACAACATCAAGTTGACGATCGCTCCTCCGTCCACCAGCATGCGAGAGATAGGCTTCCCACTGATGTGTCCCTTCATGTACAAAGCCTTCAGATGATTTTCAGTAGTTTTAGGCTTCTGGAAAATAGCTTCCTTTGGCCCAAAGTCGAGATGCGCGACGTCATCCTCCAAGAGCAAATACTCATCCATAGACATATGGATCACGTTGATGTCCAAATTCATGCGCTCGGGCGAAGAAATGTAATCAACAAGCTCCTCATCGTCCTCTGGTGCAGGATCCTATGCGGACTTGTCATCACAAACCATGGGAACTGAAGAAGAGAAACCAGGCGGTGTCTCTGGGTCGTCGGTCTGACCGACGCCCTTCACCGGTCTGACCGGTGTGACCGGTCTGACCGACCCCTCCACCGGTCTGACCGGTGCTGGCTGGGAGCTGGTCTTGACTCTCCACTCTTTCCCCTGCGGTACCATGGGCCTGTACTGGTTGAAAGCTTTGTCCCTCTATTTTTCTAGCTCCTTCTCCCTCTTCTCTTGAAACCTTAGGCGTTGAAGCTTCCTCCTTTGTGTGCGAGTCAAACCGGGAGGACACCACCTTGGCAAGAAGTACTTGGAGTTGGAACCACTTCCACTGGCCTCATGGTCATTAGCAGCAGTAAACACCTCTGGAGTTGATGTCACAACCTTATTGTTTGGAACAATCGGTCATTTGCCATCCTCTCCAATGCGGACATCCATTGACCCAATCTGAATAATATCTTGACTTGTAGTCCTCTCTGGATCAATTTCCATCTTTTGCACCTCCTCCTTCTGCTTTGGCTTGTAGACTTGCTTCACGGGAAGTGGCACGGCTCTTCTGGCCGCACCGGTCTGACCGGTGCCAGCGACCGGTCTGACCGGTCGGGTCGGGTAACCGTGACCAGAACGGCGAGGAGCCAATCGGTCTTGGACGGGCCTGGAGATTCTGTCGAAAGCTGATTTCTATCCTCCCCATCCAGGATGAAAGGCTTGTTGATATGGCACCCACATTACTCCATTATCATCATAAATCGGGCGTGGTGCACTTGAACTTGATGACGCCCAAAGTGGAGTAAAGCGTTGACCTTGCTGTGATGATTCACCTTTAAGTCTTGTAGCAGCCCTTGGAGGTGAAGATGACCCTCCTTAGTGTGTAGGTGACCTCATCCTTTTTTTTAACGGCTGATCACTTGTAACGGCCTTTTGCTTGGAATACTTGTCAAATAGCATGTCGAAAGTGACCTTTGGCTTAGGACCACTCCCCTGATTCTTTGCTACATTAAGCTTCCAGTTTCCAATCTCCGGACGGCTTGGCTTGATCATCCTCGGATGACCTGGGGGCGCACCGGTCTGACCGGTCACCTTCACCGGTCTGACCGGTCTGGCCAGAGACGGCTCAGACGGTCGTGGATCGGTGGGTGTGGACGACCCTTGCCGCCCATGTCCAGAGGCACTCACAGTAACCTTGAAGGTCTCTTTGCCATCAGGAGTCTTCTCATACTCAACTTTACGAACCAGCTCCTTTCCTCTCAAATCAGGCTTAGCCTCCCCGATTACCACATTCTTGCCTTTAGTTGCATCAGCTTGATGTGGCCGAACCAGTACCTTAGGCTGCTGTAAATCCATGGTGTTGATTGGAAAAGGAGTCTTGTCCACTTGCATCTCATGAAAAGTCAAACAACCTTCGTTTATGGCCGATTGAACCTGTCGACGAAACACATTGCAATCATTAATAGCATGAGAAAACGAATTATGAAACTTGCAATATGCACGCCTTTTCAATTCTTCAAGTGGAGGAATAGTATGAGTTAACTTGATATTTCCAGATTTAAGCAATTCATCAAATATACGATCACATTTGGAAACATCAAAAGTAAATTTAATTTCTTCTTGCCGACCTTTACTAGCCGGCTTAAGGGATGAACAAGAATAAGCTTTTTCTTTAGAGGGCCAAACAAATTCAGCAGCATAAACTTCTTTATCACTATCATTCGAGCTATCAGAATCATAATCAATAATATGAACATTAGAACGATGTGATTTAAAGTTATCTTTTTCTTTATTCATTCGGTTTTCAACAACTAAAGCTCTTACTTGAACTTGTGCAACCGAAAGAAAATCAGTGCCCTCTATTTTATCCCTAATAGATGACCTTAAACCTTTCAGACAAATGTCTGCAAGGTCCATATCAGTGATTGACAAATTAAAGCACCGGTTTTTAGTTTCTTTAAACCTTTTAATGTAGACAGAGACAGTCTCATCTCTTCCTTGCTGTCACACCTGATTTTCCAAAGAAAACCAAATGCATCTCATATGTGCGCCAGGATCAAGTTTACACACATATGATAGACGTCATGAGTGAAATATCAATAAACAGTCATAAAAACGTACAAGAGTTAAACCATTACATTATCTCTTTATTACACTCAGACGATAGACTCGAAGGTCTTACAACGATCAAACGATAACTATGAAGATGCAACTCCATCTTCATCTTCCACAGGCATCTGACTGGGGGCACGCAAGCCTCAGAACTCCTCGTAGTCGCTGAAGCACTCCTCTCCAGTGTTCCCTTCTGAACAGCGGGTAAGCAAGGGTGAGCACACTTATGGTTGGAGCTCAGCAAGTGGGGGAAAGATGCAAGGCCATCAAGGATAGGCTAAGAGTTTTGCTGCGGTTAGCATTTTAATGTTGGTCAAATTTTATTAGCAAGCACCTAATTACTAGGTGTAAGTTTATACCAACCCAATTAAGCATTTAGAAAAGCATCTCCTCTCAGAAACCCACAAGAAACCACGATTTAATTCCATCTTCAAGTTTATTAATCATGTGAGGGTCCAGGCCACTCTTGACCGTGAGCACGGCTGATCGATCAGTTTTCACTCTGCAGAGGTTGTACACTTTACCCACAGTTCATGTTCCCCATGTTGCCTGGGTTGATCAGACCCTTAAACACTTCCGAGGTGAGTGGCTAGGGGTCCACTACGAAGCCTTTACAAAGGAAAGAAGAGAAACCAACAGCCCGCGACAGTTACAGCAGCGGAGCGGACCATAACCCTCCCTAATGGTCAGCACCTTAGCCAAGGCTGCTACCCCAAAAGAACTGGGCTATACCCCTTCAACTCCGGCCCCCTGTGCCCCTCTCGGAAAAGGGCTATCAGCTAACCCACTCTCCTAATTACTTGGCTAAGCCAGAGCCATGTGGACTGTGGTTGCACTGTTTTCCTGGGTGGTTCTCCATGTTCCGATTAAACCATATGATCTTGTTATTAACCATAAGCACACACATATATATCACCAAAGTTATCATGATCAACATTCATCATATTGTAAAAGATTCATTTTAACCATCCCAAGTTATAGCAACTAAGCATTTCTACCCAAAACATTTATTTAAAAGGGTTGTCCAAGGTAAAGGGATAAAATCTAGTCATGTCCTTAAAAAGGTGATTTTCCCATCAAGTTTATGCATAACAACATTTAAAAGTAAACTTAGTTATCATGCAAGTTGTGTGGGACAAAAATAGAATATGCAGGGGGAGAAGTCCACTTGCCTTCCTTGCTTAAACACTGGAGTTCTTCTTCAAACACTTGCTCTTTGATCCACTTCAATTGGTTGCTCACTTGAAACTGGCACGATGTCTACGAGCACACAAGAAAACATACAATAAACAAAACAATACACCAAGCAAAGGTAAACTGATCTGACAGAAGAAACAGATAACAAGGTAGCTTTAAAGAAAGGTGGCTAGGAAAGATTAGGTGTAAGAACATAGTTGATTCACCAAGAGAGAACAAGGGTTGGCTATAGGAAAGCGAACACAAAAGCACTAGGAACTATTGAGAGCTTTGGATGATCACAAACAAAAGCTAGCTATGTGCTTGGTATCTTTTAGTTAAGTAAAATCATGTGTATAGGTTATTTCAAAGAAATACCCTATTAATAATTAAGCAAGTTATATTGGTATTTAAAAGACGATGTAAGCCTAGTTCAATTTTATTTATAAATATTCAAGTTTAACTTATACAAATTAAACATTTTAATTCAAAAGAAGCATGTAAAAGCATCTAGGCGCTTATCTTTATATTTCGAGTTATTCTAATCAAATTATAATTTAAAACACAGTTATATTCATATTAATCAATTTAACAATTTAATTAAGAAAACTCGAGATAAACCTATATTGCTTTTATTTAGGAAGCAAATTGCATAAACATTACTCAAATTAAGTTTGATTATAAAAACCGAGGTACACATCTAATTAGCTTTTAATTATAAGAAGTATTTAACTAGTATTAAGCATATTAACTTTCTTATGAAAACACGTGTTGAACTCTAGCTATATTTTAATTAGAAAAAGCATCCATAATAAGATTTAATCATATTTAACATTTAAATAAATTATAAAACAAAGATTATGTACAACATTGGTCCTATCACGTAGTTTTAGTTGATATGAACCTAACGCAACTTGAAACGGTGGAAACGGAGCTAAAACGCAAAAGATACAGCCAAAACAAGGTTCTAAAACTGACGGGCTTGAAAAGACGGTCGCGTGGACACCAAGAACGCTTAAAACGGAGTTAGGACGGAAAAGATATGGCTAAAACAAGTTTCAGGGGCTTTTCTGTGAAGAAACAGGACTTCCAGGGGCTTATCTGCAAGAAACCAGGGTTTAAAACATAATTACACTTATAAACCGAAGGTTTATAGTGTAAAAGGTTAAGGGTGGACCTCTGATGGGAAGAGCTAAGAAGGACAGGGGCTTAAACGTTGAAAACAGGACCTAACTGAAAGGATTTCTATAGGTGGAAGGGCATGGTTGTGAATTCCGGAAACTGGAGGTCCCTTTTTGCAAAACTGCCAAGGCAGCCGGTGGAAAGGCCGAGGGTGTGCCACGTGGCGAACTGCGGTTGGCTGGTCTGACGCAGGGCTGACGCAAGCATGACGCAAGCTCGTGGACCGGCGCGGTGGACCTAGTCCACCGGTCCACGGTGGACCGATCTAAGGGGTACGCCCCCCTTTTGATCTAGGCCGTCCGTGCCCATCGGACGGCCCCGGTTGCACGCAGGCGGCGGGCGGCGGGGAGACGACGGCGCGCGGCGGCGCCGAGCCGGCAGCTCGCCGGAGCATCGCCGGAGAAGGCGGCTCGGGGCTACGGTGCACTATTTGCGACGTGGTTTGGACCGGGAGCAAGAGGAGGAGATCGCGGAGCTCACCAGGGGCTCGTTGACGGTGGTGGGGCGGTGTAGATGACGTGCGACGAAGAGGGGCGGGCGGGATCACGGGCGCCCGCCGGGGAGGTGGTTGCGGCCTCGGCTGCGCGCCTTCGAGGGCGGGGACGGCGTCCTGGGGGTCCTGTGCGTGCAAGGGAGAGGAAGGAGGATGAGTTCGGGACCGACGGCGCCAGGACAACGGCGGCGGCGGAGCGCTTTACCTCGGCGGCGGCGGTGGGTGCTGCGGCTCGGTTGGCGGGGAGGAGAAGGGTTCGGGGGCGCCGGGTCCTCGTGTGGGCGGCGCGCGCGACGAGCGAGGACGAGAGGAGCACGGGGAAACATTTGCCGGCGGCGGAGAGCTTCGGGCGGCCAACAGTAGCCGGCGGCCGGAATTAGATGGCGACGGCGCGAGCGCGTGAATGAAGGGTGTTGGGCGTGCACGGTTGCGGAAAGGGAGCGCGAGGGGCTCAAGCACCACTTTTATAGCGCAAGGGAGGGAGAGGGAGCGGCGACCGGGCCAATTGGCCATCAATGGCCATGGCGGCCGGCCCGGCCTTGATGGCATTCAAGGAGGCGGCTTGATTAGGGGAAACGGAAGGGATTAAAGGAGGAAGAGGAGTGAAGTCGGGCTTCAATTGCCCTAAAGAGGGAGGTTGAGGGAGGGGCGGCGCGAGAGGCGGGAGAATCGGCCGGCGGTGGCGCCCTGTTGAGAAACAGAGGAGAAGAAAGGGGGCGGCTGGAGGTTAGGGGTGACCCTGACGGGTGGGCCCCCCCTGTCAGTGCGAGAGAGAGGGAGGGAGTGGAGGTGGGCCGGTGTAGCTGAGTTGGGCCAAAAGCGGGAGCTGGGCCGGGGAAGGAAGATGGGTTGGGTTTGTTTTTTTCTCTTTTCTTTTCAAATCCTTTTCAAATCTTTTTCAAACCCTTTTTAAATTCAAATCTTTTACATCTTTTCAAATTCAAATTTTAACACAAATTTCTCCAACTATTTTAAAGGCTTTTCACAAACCATTTTTAACAACTTCTTAAACATATTTAAATTCAAACCTTTAAACAAGTTTTCACAAACTTTTCTCAATTATTTTTAAGGACTTTTTCACAAATATTTTAAGACTTTTAAAACCACACCACAGCCAAAACTCATGCATTCAAATCATGATGCACAAGCACTTATTGCTTCTAAAATTATTATTAAAATGATATTAAAATATTTAGAGACCAAATTTATTTGATAATTTATTAATCCTTAGAGAATAAAAATCTAAAACACCTTGTTGCTTACATTAATTTAGTGATGGAATTTTAGGGTGTCACAAATCTACCCCCCTTAAAAAGAATCTCGTCCCGAGATTCGGAGAGATTGGAAAAGAAACTAAGGGTACTCTTCTATAAGTCCATCTTGCATGCTGAGTTCTTCTGGCAGTCATAGCTTCTTCTTTTGCTTTCCTTCATCTTAATTCACTTTTCCTTCCTTCTTGGACGGGGCAGTCGTGGCAACTTCAATCCTATCTCCTTGTGGGCCGGTTAAGAGCACTGACTTCTTGGCACACAGAATTATTCCATCACATTCGCCTAACCAATCCATTCCAAGAATAACATCTATTCCACTTGATGTAAGAACTACTAGATCAGCTTGAAAATCTATTCCCTTGATTTTAAGATTGACTTGTGGACATATATATGTAGATTTCATTTCACCATTCAGGGAACTAATCAGCAAATGTGTCTTCATAGAACTCATAGGTATATCATGCTTTGCCACGAATTGTTCAGTAATGAAACAATGCGATGCTCCAGAATCAAATAAAACTGTTGCTGGTATAGAGTTGACAGAGAACATTCCCAACACAACACCTGGAGCGTCTTGAGCTTGTTCAGCTGTCACACGATTCACTCTGCCACACACGTAATTCCGTTGACCCTTGTTGATCTGAGAATTTGCACTTCCATGGTGTATCTGAGATGTTGGTTGTCTGAACCTTTTACCATTATCTTTCTGGGGAGTCTAGATGTTACGATTTGGGCAGATGCTGGTATATCATTCCAATTCTCCACAATTGAAACAACCATTAGAGTGAACTTGAGAGTCGTTTCTCATTAGGCACCTAAGCGATCTCGATGATGATTTGGAACATGTGGTGTTTGTTGGCTGAAATGTTGGAACTGCTGGGTTGAATGCTGCAACCGAGAATTTTGCAAATAATTTCCACTTGATCCACCAGAACTAAACTGAGAACTCTATGATGAGTTGAAGCGGGGATGTGTTGCTGATTGTCCACGAGATTGGAATTTGCGCTTCTGTTCACCAAGTTTCAAACGTTTGTTCTCCAGACCTATAGTTTTGTTCAGCAATGTCGTGAAGTCCGGGAAGCGGTGACTCTGTAGTTGATAGTTGAGTGGCCCTATCAGACCATCCAGGAAGTGTTTTTGCCTCTTTGGGTCAGTATTAACTTCATTTGATACATAGCAGGACAACTGAGTAAACTTATCCAGATACTTGTTAACCGACATATTGCCTTGCTTTAGAGCGAGGAAATCCCTTTGTTTAAGCTTGATCACACTAGAGGGATTGTGGTGCACGTGAAAATGATCCTTGAACTCCTGCCAGGTGATGGTGTTAGGTGTAGCATATGTGACAGTGTACGCATTCCATCATTCAGCTGTTAATTCTTCCAAACATCCTGTTGTATACAAGATCATCTCTCGATTAGTGCATTGCGTCATCTCCAACTTCTTGGTGACAGTCTTTAATCAATCATCAACATCCAATGGATCGGTTGAGTGGGAGTATGTGGGAGGACGGTGACTCATGAATTCCTTATGCTTGTCCACCGGTGCTGGTGGTGACTGATTTTTGCTGAGGTTGAATGTTTTGAATAGTGGTAGGCAGGTTTTGGGTTAGCTGCATGTGAGCGGCAAGAGATTGTTGCGTTACTGGACCCATTGCTGGGTTGGGGGTGGGGGTGATGCTTGAGTCTGCTGATTAGCAATATGAACACAAACTACAGATAGATTGTCTTGACCTTCTCCTGACCTGATGGTTACCATCTGATTGTTGGAGAAAGATATTTCAGGTAGGAATAATGAACTAATGCATGGTGAGATGAACTCAAAAAGATAAAACAACGTGAACTTCCAATTTAAGACAAATTCTCATCCTGAGATTCACAAAGGCTAGCATGAGACAAGAGTTCGGGTGTTTAGCATCCAACACTGCTTATCTTGCTTCCATATAATTCATTTTACACAAGCTCCATATACATAATTCTTTATTCTTCACAACTCACTTTATAAATAAAACACCTCATGACATATTCAATCTAAATTCATTTGTAATTGTCCATTCCTTTTCTCGACTCTGTTGATTTGCCTTTGTAGGATTTTCTTCTTTTCTTGATAAAGTGATTTGAATAGAGCTGGATCGACTCCATAATTGTTTCTTTTCCTAAGCTTAGTCATCTCGAATCATACTTCGGGTCCTCATATACAACTTTTAATATTCTTCTCTATTTGATCCAAAGGCTTCTTGGGTACTGTCTTATGAAATGTCCCTCTTTGTTACAATAGAAACATGCTTTTCTTGCTTTAGTATCCTGGTGATTGTATGTTTGACTAGAAGTAAGGGTATTGAGACTTCGATCCTGGGGTTGATTACTATCCTATTTTGCACACCAACTAGCAAGATATCCATTTTCTCCATGCTTGAGGCAATATAATCCATCGTGATTAGGCAAAATCCTCTTACACTTTGTTGAACAAATATTAACATAGTGGCCTTCTTTACCGCATCTGAATCACAGTCTTTTAATACTATTGTCTTGGCTTTCTTCACTTGCATGCTTCTTGAGTTGTTTAATTCCGTCAGGCTGAAATTCATTGAAAGTTATACTCCAATCCTCAAGGTTGATAATCTGATTACTATCTATAGCTTGAGATTTTTTTTTGTAGGACTGGATTTTGGGTACATAACTTCCTTTTCTTATTGATATTCAAATGGTAACATTGTCTAGCCTCATCTGTCATTAGGCTGGCTTCTTTTTGGAGACATGAACGACCATAATGCTCACAACATTGACATGCTCCTGCAGTCTTCATATGTTCTTGTTGTTCATTCGTCCGCAATTCTGGTGCTCCATGACTTCTCTGATTATTTTGATGATTCCATACAACTTGCTTCATTACTGGTCTGGCGGGAACTCCAGCTTTGGTTATCTCTGTGTTATGAGGGGGTGACGTGCTAGTCTGCTTCCGTCCTTGTAAGACTTGAGCTTGCATGACTGATAGCTTTTCTTTGTCCAATGACAGTGGAACAGATGAAATCTGACGGTTATCACCCAAAGCAAGATTGGGGTTCTTAGGATTTGATGCTTTCTCTATAATATACTGATGGATATTACCCATGGTTTGAGTCATTGCTTGTAGAGTCTGAATTTGTGTTGCCATATACTCTAGCACTTTGCGTTCAATTGCTGAGATTGTAGATGGAATGTCGATGTTTCCTTTGTTGTCTTTATCCTCGTGATTTCTATTGGGACTCGCCTTCTGATTGTGTGATAAAGATAAGCTCAGAAGAGGTTGGAAATAAACAGATTGAAGAGCAAGGTAAAATTATTGATATCACATCCATTTTTTTCTTGTTGTGATTGTAATCACATTGTGGTAGAGAGGAGAATAACAAGGATGAAAGAAATTGACCATCTTTTTCTTTAACTTCTCTTATATGTTGATGTCTGTATTCATTTGTAGATTTCTTGTTGTTGATGTTGGTGTTGCTTCTAGACTTTAATCTTCTGACATCTTTCAACCAACTTGAATGGCAGATAAGGATAAACCAGATTTGAACCCAAACTATCTTATTAACCTAACAATTTATTTCTTGTTGCATTTGTGGCCATCACTCCACAATACAACTCACACAAGCAAAGATCCAAATCAATCATGTGTTCAAACAACAAACATTAGCACAACGATCGTCCTCACAGAAACGTTTCTATCGAAGTTGATAAGGGGCAGGCAAACTAAGAACTTATATTAGACAACACTGGTGGTGAGGATCCAGTTGATTGATCAAGAACTGAACTCAGTATAGATTAAAACAAAAAGATGTGTTTTAATCAAGGAAACAACGAATAAAATAGATTTTAGACGTAAATAAGTCAATTTTGAAGGATGATAGGCTTTCTAGATCATGAATCCTTACTTTTCGACCATTTCTAACTTAAGGTTGCGTCCTACAGTCAACACTGCTCTGATACCACTCTGTCACACCTGATTTTCCAAAGAAAACCAAATGCATCTCATATGTGCGCCAGGATCAAGTTTACACACATATGATAGACGTCATGAGTGAAATATCAATAAACAGTCATAAAAACGTACAAGAGTTAAACCATTACATTATCTCTTTATTACACTCAGACGATAGACTCGAAGGTCTTACAACGATCAAACGATAACTATGAAGATGCAACTCCATCTTCATCTTCCACAGGCATCTGACTGGGGGCACGCAAGCCTCAGAACTCCTCGTAGTCGCTGAAGCACTCCTCTCCAGTGTTCCCTTCTGAACAGCGGGTAAGCAAGGGTGAGCACACTTATGGTTGGAGCTCAGCAAGTGGGGGAAAGATGCAAGGCCATCAAGGATAGGCTAAGAGTTTTGCTGCGGTTAGCATTTTAATGTTGGTCAAATTTTATTAGCAAGCACCTAATTACTAGGTGTAAGTTTATACCAACCCAATTAAGCATTTAGAAAAGCATCTCCTCTCAGAAACCCACAAGAAACCACGATTTAATTCCATCTTCAAGTTTATTAATCATGTGAGGGTCCAGGCCACTCTTGACCGTGAGCACGGCTGATCGATCAGTTTTCACTCTGCAGAGGTTGTACACTTTACCCACAGTTCATGTTCCCCATGTTGCCTGGGTTGATCAGACCCTTAAACACTTCCGAGGTGAGTGGCTAGGGGTCCACTACGAAGCCTTTACAAAGGAAAGAAGAGAAACCAACAGCCCGCGACAGTTACAGCAGCGGAGCGGACCATAACCCTCCCTAATGGTCAGCACCTTAGCCAAGGCTGCTACCCCAAAAGAACTGGGCTATACCCCTTCAACTCCGGCCCCCTGTGCCCCTCTCGGAAAAGGGCTATCAGCTAACCCACTCTCCTAATTACTTGGCTAAGCCAGAGCCATGTGGACTGTGGTTGCACTGTTTTCCTGGGTGGTTCTCCATGTTCCGATTAAACCATATGATCTTGTTATTAACCATAAGCACACACATATATATCACCAAAGTTATCATGATCAACATTCATCATATTGTAAAAGATTCATTTTAACCATCCCAAGTTATAGCAACTAAGCATTTCTACCCAAAACATTTATTTAAAAGGGTTGTCCAAGGTAAAGGGATAAAATCTAGTCATGTCCTTAAAAAGGTGATTTTCCCATCAAGTTTATGCATAACAACATTTAAAAGTAAACTTAGTTATCATGCAAGTTGTGTGGGACAAAAATAGAATATGCAGGGGGAGAAGTCCACTTGCCTTCCTTGCTTAAACACTGGAGTTCTTCTTCAAACACTTGCTCTTTGATCCACTTCAATTGGTTGCTCACTTGAAACTGGCACGATGTCTACGAGCACACAAGAAAACATACAATAAACAAAACAATACACCAAGCAAAGGTAAACTGATCTGACAGAAGAAACAGATAACAAGGTAGCTTTAAAGAAAGGTGGCTAGGAAAGATTAGGTGTAAGAACATAGTTGATTCACCAAGAGAGAACAAGGGTTGGCTATAGGAAAGCGAACACAAAAGCACTAGGAACTATTGAGAGCTTTGGATGATCACAAACAAAAGCTAGCTATGTGCTTGGTATCTTTTAGTTAAGTAAAATCATGTGTATAGGTTATTTCAAAGAAATACCCTATTAATAATTAAGCAAGTTATATTGGTATTTAAAAGACGATGTAAGCCTAGTTCAATTTTATTTATAAATATTCAAGTTTAACTTATACAAATTAAACATTTTAATTCAAAAGAAGCATGTAAAAGCATCTAGGCGCTTATCTTTATATTTCGAGTTATTCTAATCAAATTATAATTTAAAACACAGTTATATTCATATTAATCAATTTAACAATTTAATTAAGAAAACTCGAGATAAACCTATATTGCTTTTATTTAGGAAGCAAATTGCATAAACATTACTCAAATTAAGTTTGATTATAAAAACCGAGGTACACATCTAATTAGCTTTTAATTATAAGAAGTATTTAACTAGTATTAAGCATATTAACTTTCTTATGAAAACACGTGTTGAACTCTAGCTATATTTTAATTAGAAAAAGCATCCATAATAAGATTTAATCATATTTAACATTTAAATAAATTATAAAACAAAGATTATGTACAACATTGGTCCTATCACGTAGTTTTAGTTGATATGAACCTAACGCAACTTGAAACGGTGGAAACGGAGCTAAAACGCAAAAGATACAGCCAAAACAAGGTTCTAAAACTGACGGGCTTGAAAAGACGGTCGCGTGGACACCAAGAACGCTTAAAACGGAGTTAGGACGGAAAAGATATGGCTAAAACAAGTTTCAGGGGCTTTTCTGTGAAGAAACAGGACTTCCAGGGGCTTATCTGCAAGAAACCAGGGTTTAAAACATAATTACACTTATAAACCGAAGGTTTATAGTGTAAAAGGTTAAGGGTGGACCTCTGATGGGAAGAGCTAAGAAGGACAGGGGCTTAAACGTTGAAAACAGGACCTAACTGAAAGGATTTCTATAGGTGGAAGGGCATGGTTGTGAATTCCGGAAACTGGAGGTCCCTTTTTGCAAAACTGCCAAGGCAGCCGGTGGAAAGGCCGAGGGTGTGCCACGTGGCGAACTGCGGTTGGCTGGTCTGACGCAGGGCTGACGCAAGCATGACGCAAGCTCGTGGACCGGCGCGGTGGACCTAGTCCACCGGTCCACGGTGGACCGATCTAAGGGGTACGCCCCCCTTTTGATCTAGGCCGTCCGTGCCCATCGGACGGCCCCGGTTGCACGCAGGCGGCGGGCGGCGGGGAGACGACGGCGCGCGGCGGCGCCGAGCCGGCAGCTCGCCGGAGCATCGCCGGAGAAGGCGGCTCGGGGCTACGGTGCACTATTTGCGACGTGGTTTGGACCGGGAGCAAGAGGAGGAGATCGCGGAGCTCACCAGGGGCTCGTTGACGGTGGTGGGGCGGTGTAGATGACGTGCGACGAAGAGGGGCGGGCGGGATCACGGGCGCCCGCCGGGGAGGTGGTTGCGGCCTCGGCTGCGCGCCTTCGAGGGCGGGGACGGCGTCCTGGGGGTCCTGTGCGTGCAAGGGAGAGGAAGGAGGATGAGTTCGGGACCGACGGCGCCAGGACAACGGCGGCGGCGGAGCGCTTTACCTCGGCGGCGGCGGTGGGTGCTGCGGCTCGGTTGGCGGGGAGGAGAAGGGTTCGGGGGCGCCGGGTCCTCGTGTGGGCGGCGCGCGCGACGAGCGAGGACGAGAGGAGCACGGGGAAACATTTGCCGGCGGCGGAGAGCTTCGGGCGGCCAACAGTAGCCGGCGGCCGGAATTAGATGGCGACGGCGCGAGCGCGTGAATGAAGGGTGTTGGGCGTGCACGGTTGCGGAAAGGGAGCGCGAGGGGCTCAAGCACCACTTTTATAGCGCAAGGGAGGGAGAGGGAGCGGCGACCGGGCCAATTGGCCATCAATGGCCATGGCGGCCGGCCCGGCCTTGATGGCATTCAAGGAGGCGGCTTGATTAGGGGAAACGGAAGGGATTAAAGGAGGAAGAGGAGTGAAGTCGGGCTTCAATTGCCCTAAAGAGGGAGGTTGAGGGAGGGGCGGCGCGAGAGGCGGGAGAATCGGCCGGCGGTGGCGCCCTGTTGAGAAACAGAGGAGAAGAAAGGGGGCGGCTGGAGGTTAGGGGTGACCCTGACGGGTGGGCCCCCCCTGTCAGTGCGAGAGAGAGGGAGGGAGTGGAGGTGGGCCGGTGTAGCTGAGTTGGGCCAAAAGCGGGAGCTGGGCCGGGGAAGGAAGATGGGTTGGGTTTGTTTTTTTCTCTTTTCTTTTCAAATCCTTTTCAAATCTTTTTCAAACCCTTTTTAAATTCAAATCTTTTACATCTTTTCAAATTCAAATTTTAACACAAATTTCTCCAACTATTTTAAAGGCTTTTCACAAACCATTTTTAACAACTTCTTAAACATATTTAAATTCAAACCTTTAAACAAGTTTTCACAAACTTTTCTCAATTATTTTTAAGGACTTTTTCACAAATATTTTAAGACTTTTAAAACCACACCACAGCCAAAACTCATGCATTCAAATCATGATGCACAAGCACTTATTGCTTCTAAAATTATTATTAAAATGATATTAAAATATTTAGAGACCAAATTTATTTGATAATTTATTAATCCTTAGAGAATAAAAATCTAAAACACCTTGTTGCTTACATTAATTTAGTGATGGAATTTTAGGGTGTCACACTTGCCTAACCGATGTTAAGTCTGTCAATTTTAATTGCATACTCCCACTATAAAAGTGATCATGAAACTTACATTCTAACATATCCCAAGATATAATAGAACCGGGAGCAAACGAAGAAAACCAAGCAAAAGCGGTGCCAGTCAAAGATAGAGAAAATAAGCGTACTTTCAAAGCATTATAGACACCAGCTTCACCTAGTTGTGCAGTGTATTGACTAACATGCTCCCATGTGGTTCGATCATCATCACCACTAAATTTAATTAAATCGGGCATACGCCAACCACGTGGGAGAGGAAATCTATCAAACTCGGGATCATATGGTTTTTGATATAAATTAGTATTACCAATATCAACACCAAGTTTAGTTTTAACCACATTAGCCAAATCTTCCTTAAATTTATTAAATTCCGCCCAATTATGATTATGTGGTTGTTGTGGCTGAGGATTCTCCAAATTCATCTTATTTAGATAGGGAGCTATCTTAGCTTGAGCTAGCCTGTAACTTTCGAACACATCATCCGGAATAATGGTTTTTGGCGCTGATGTATTCATTGTCGTACTATAATGAGGTCCAGTATTACTAATTGTATTAGAAAAAGCAGGAACCATCTAATTTGGCACGACAGAAATTGGCAAAGGCTGGTCGGGCACCAACTCCATGGCACCGGTCTGACCGGTACCCTGCATCGGTTCGACCGGTGCGACCATGTTTGGCCTGAGTGGTTGAAACTGCGGGTACTGACCAGATGCTGGATTTGGTGTCAAACCATATGCATGATTAGCATTATTTACAGGCAAAGGTGCTAAGCTAGGATAGGACCCTTGAGGATTAGATTTAGGAGTACTACTATTAGTTTCATTATTAGTATAGCCTAAACTCCTATCTTTTTCAAGATCCTCTAAGCGTTCTAAACGAGCAATGTACGAAGCAAGTAATTCATCGCTTTCCACTGTAGATTTCATAAGAGAAGGTTCAGGCGGGGGTTTCTTACTTACAGTGGGAATTACCTCAACGTTGTTGTCGTTTAGCCTGATTGCCAACAGCTCGATCTCTTTCAATCTTGCCACCTTGCCGGATCGATCCTTCTTGACGCCAGCTAGGAATTGAACTTGCATGTACTCTTGTAGCACCTTGAACTTCTGCTGCTCTTCTGGAGAGAGATCTTCCAGCGACGCGGTGACAATGTTGTTCATGTCAAGTTCGCACCGAGCACCCATCTGGCCGAGGCTAGATTGAACGGTTTTATCAACCTGATCTTTCTTCCCCAGCGGAGTCGCCAAAAATATGTTGACGCTTTTCCGGTCAACACACACGAGTGCTAGATCGCGCGGAACGTCGAAACACTGAACTCGCCGAGCTCCTGCCCGGACCGGTCTGACCGGTCAGGGGCACCGGTCTGACCGGTGGCTGCAGAGGCGCGGTGAAGACCTAAGATCGCCGCCTCGGGAGGGACCCCATCAGAGGTGGCGCGCCTAGGGTTGCTCTGAGGTCGGCAAGGCCACTCAGAACATCCCTGATCGTCGTCGAGACAAACAAGGAAAGCACGAGGTTGGAAAAGCTAGGGTTTGAGAGATAAAAGTTGTAAAAAGTAATGATCGATTGGGTGATAGGTCCTCAACTGGCCGTGGCCCTTTATATTTATAGGGTGGGGAGGTCTTGCCCCGCAAGGAATCCTTTTACAAGTCGAAATTCGCTAGGAGTCCTCAATTCTACTCAGACTCGGGGTCCACCGGTCAGGCCCACCGGTCAGACCGGTGTGGCCATTGCCGGATCGGCTACAGGACGCCCGACCGGTGACACCGGTCTGACCGGTGGCGTCATCCTAATCGGCTTTGTGCCAATTTTGGGTGCAAACAGAACGAGATACCTTTCGGTGTTCTCGGTTGTGTGTTAATATAGGGTGAGAATAGCCCTCACCGTGGCTTGTACAAGGAGTCAAGATTACAACAGATTATTGTATCTCATCTATCCTAACTTCTTCACTTGTCCAACACACCAAGAATACAATGCACCAACACATCCTATCGTCTAGCACACCTTTGCCGCCCGAAAGTGTTTGGGCAGTGGCTTGAGATTGCGATCAGACTGGCAACTAGACACAAGCGAGGAAGGCCTTGGCATGGGAGTTCCAGGCACATCTCTGATGGATCTGGCATTTTCAAGGACATCAATCTGATGGTCTTGGCACCGGAATCTCACTACCGTGCTAGGAATTGAGAACCTGGCCGCGCGCGCCCTATATCATGGATATGCCTACTGTATCTCAGTTGTACACAGCTGACTCTACATTTTGAACCAAGTGGAGAAACTAGCTACATAATGTGCAGCAATTACAACTGTTAGTTTGTCCTTAAATGTCCTTAAAATAGCTACGTAGATAGGTTGAAGTGGCACGGTGGGGAGTTGGGGGGGGGGAGGGGGGCAGAGTTGGCCCACCTGAACTTCAATTGAAAGGAGCACAAAGCTCAGGAGGCACGGCGTGCCGGAGAGTTACAACAAGGGGGAGGGAAGCAGTTTTACACAGAGGCACACACTACAAAACAGGCAGAGAGCACTAGTCGAGCAGGGGCAGGGTTTATTTTCTCGGCGAAAAAAAAACGAGAAACGCGATTTTCACGTTTCTCGGTTGGGAGCGGTTTTTTATTTTATCACCGAAAAATCGTCCGAACCAATTAATACAACCTCCCGACCTTTCATAACTCTAAAACTTATCTCATTTCTATGCATTGCTTTCATGTTAGGTTGTTTGGAAACAATCTAGGCTGTTTTGTGTATAAATTGAAGATTTTTTCTCTAAATTTTATCCGAAAGGAAAACGAAGAATCCGAAAAATTTCCAAGAAATCCGATAAACACGTTTCTCACCAACCTCCGGTTTTTTTTCCAAACCGGTAAAATAAACCCTGAGCAGGGGTGAAGTGTCGACGCGGCGGCGCGCGCGGACGACACAAAGGCAGGCATGGGAAGCCACTGCGGCGAGCAGGGTAGGCAGGGCTTCATCAACGCCGTCGAAGACCATGGGGTTGTGGCTTTTCCAGATGACCCAGAGGAGCAGGAGCGCCGCAATGTGCTGAAGATCACCGGGCGGGAGCGGGGTGGCGCCGAGGAGCTCTGTCAGGTCGTGCGGGGATAGCCCAGGGCAGGCGGCGTTCCCGAACGCGGCCACCTGAGGCAGGTGAAGAAGAGGTACGGTGGTCGCCATCCTCAATCTCGACGGGGCAGAAGGGGCATCGGTCGGTACCCAGGGCGCCATGGCGGTGGAGGAAGCTCCGGGTGCGCGTGTTGCCGTGAAAGGGACCCAGAAGAAGATGCGGACTTTAACAGGCCCCAGTTGATGTCCGTGAACGGGGCGCGCCCCGTCAGCTTGATGGCACCGTGAAGTATCATATACCATATAAATTAATCAAAACTAGAAAAATAGTAATAGCTGACAGAGATCACCATGCATGTGATGAATGATCCTCTAGACAGGAAGCAAGTGAGTTGATCATCAATACACTGGTAAATCGGCCATTTCGTGCATCAACAATGGATCGAACATGGCACACGGATGCAAACAAAGACCGCAGACAGCTTTATTTCACGATGACTGAAAGTAAAGGGAATTTGAAACGTACAGCAAATCACGGTACAGGAGGTGCACTTAGCGCGCGCGCACCTACCGGCGTATATATTCATACGGCCGGAGCAGCAGCAGGAGCAACAACACGAAGTACTGGAGCTGTGTCTGCCTAATTGCATCTGGTCCGCGCGCACATTCGCAATGCTCGATTAGGAGGACGGTGGCGGTGGTGGCGGCGGCGGCGGGCAGTTGCCGAGGCTGCGGCAGCCAGCAAGGCATGGGTTGGCGCACACTACGAAGGCAGCAGTCTTGCAAGATTCGCAGGAAGAAGGTGCGTTGGTGCAGGTGCCGAGGCATTCCCACTCAGACTCGGTCTTGCACGACGGGCCACATCCATTGTAGCACTCGTCGCATGACGTGGTTGTGGCCGCCGCCACCTGGATGATCAGCACTAGGCAAACAGCCACCTTGATAGCAGCAGAAGAAGAAGCCATTGATGGGTTCTAGGCTCTAGCTACTCTAGCCGCGGATGCTGCAAAAGAATGTAGCGCGCTGTAAGGAGATGGTGAGCTTGCGACGATGGAAGGGGAGCGGATCGATCGCCTCTATTTATAGGCACATTGAATGCGCGCCCAGATTCCATAAGTTTATTTGATATGATTTTTGTATACATATAAAATTATGGTGCACATTGCCAGTGTTCTCCGATCCAACGGGAGACACAAAGTTCAGGCCCTCGCGTCAACTCCGGAAGTGGCCTGCAAATTTAAGCTCACAAAACTCATTTGTAGACCAGATTGCAAAAAAAAAAAAGGCCTGAAATTAGCTCTCCACTCAAGTGGGAAATGAACCCAGACTCTATTTTCTTGTGGACCTGTCTGTCAGCGAGAGAGAGGCTATCCCGTCGCGTCCCTCCTCTCCTTTCTTCCCAACGCATTTGCCGGAGGCCCACTGGCGGGAAGGAGGGGTTACTGGCGTTGAGCCCTATCGGTCCGAGCACCTGTCTAGCCCTGCTGCACCTTGGACCACAACGCACTGGCTGGACCCTAGTTCGCCACCTCCGCCCCTCCCGCCCAAGATCCCACAGGAGCTGGTGGATCCGACTAGTGAAGCTGCCTCATCGCCGTCGCCACGGTGCAGCCGCCTCGTCGATATCGCCATCACGCACTAGAAGTCGCAGCCAGGAGGCAGCCCCTCTAGCGCCACCATTGATGAAAAAGACAGCGACCCCGTTGTGTGCCTCCATCTCTGCGCTCAAGCACGCGCCCATGGTCGAGGCGTCGTCGGAGCTCAAGAGAGAGGATGGTGGCAGGGGTGCCCTCCACTTCTCTGCCCGCATGTAGGGGCACAGCCGGAGTCGAGTTTGGGGGTGGTCAGGCTCGCCACCACTGGCCCCAAGCCCCACCCGCCCCGCACCGCCGCTAGAGGAAGAAGATGCGAGAAGGCGGAGGTTGCGGGTGAGAGACAGGGAGGAGGTGAGGAAAAGAAAAGAAAAGAAAAAATAAAAATGGTGGAACCCACGCTTTTGGAAGAGAATTGGATGTCCTCTAGGAATGGAGTCTTGGACCTGGCTAGAATTTGGATGACCATGAAAATGCAGGTCATTTAGAGACACTGCTAGAGTTGAATTTTTGAATCAAAACTCTAAATTTTATAGTAAAAACCTATTTGCATGCCACTATTGGAGTTGCTCTTAGGAGATGTGACAAGTGGACAAGTTGGGTTGCTCTCGGTCGAGCTAATTGATGGCTGGTGTACTGAATCCTTGGAACCCTAATACTGAGCTACCGTTAGGGCCAGTTTAGTTCCCAAAAGTTTCACTAACAACCCGTCACATCAATCTTCTTTCCACTAATTTGGAGTATTAAATGTAGATTAATGATAAAACCCATTCCACGACCCCTACCTTAATTTTCGAGACGAATCTAATGAGCCTAATTATGTCATGATTAGACAACGGCATGCTACAGTAACCAAACTCTAATGACGGATTAATTAGACTTAATGAATTCGTCTCGTAATTTCCTGTCCATTCGTGCAATTATTTTTGTAAATAATCTACGTTTAATACTCCTAATAGACCTTGAAAGGGGACCCAAAAGTTTCACTTCGCGAACTAAACGGGCCCTTAATTGGCTTGGCTGTCTGCAACCTGTACTGTATCATACATACGCTGGAACTACATGCATGCACGTTAATTGTTGACCTTGATATGATTATACAACAATCAGCATGCTCTGCATTCTTCCTTTTCTATTCAGATTCCCTTTTCTACGAACTTACCTGCACGTTGGTACAAGCTGCATGTGCTTTTTGTAATCTCCATATATACATGAGTATATGTACTTAAGTTACTGCTCTCTCCGATCCGTTCCAAATTGTAGATCGTTATTTTAGTATTTCTAGATTCATAATTTTTTTACGTACCTAAATATAGTGTATATCTATATGAATAACAAAATCTATGAACCTAGAAATACCAAAAAGATATATAATTAGGAGTAGCTAGCACAACCATAGAGTCGAGATGCCAGTTCGGCAACTGCTACTGCTGTTAATATTTTGTTGGAGGTGCTCGATCTTGCCCAAAATGTAATGCACGGAATGTATATTAGGAATGGAGACTCTTATATAATACTTTCTACGTTTCAAATTGTAGGTCGTTTTGGCATATTCAGATATATAGTTTTTAATATGTATCTAGACATAGTGAATATGTAAGTACGTACCAAAATCTATGCACTCAGTAAAGCTAAAAACGACTTTTAATTTTTTGACAGAGGAGTACATATTAAGTTGACCTCGATAGGATTATACAACAATTACCTGATCCTCTCAGATTCCTTCATATTCCTTTTTTTCCATGAATCCACCTGCACCCAACTTATTATACAGTTTCATATGTTTCTAGAACTTCGTGTTCTTCTGGTGATCCTTGATCACGGTGGGCGTTCGGTAATACCGAACCGATCGGTTCGGTTCCTCGGTACCTATGCAAATTCGGTTCCTGAGAAAAGTGGTACCGATAGGTTCCCAGCAAAATCCAATACCGAGGTCATTCGGTTTCGGTTCTTTCGGTTCGGTTTCGGTATTTACCGAAAGAACCGAACATATTACAGCAGCACGTAACAACAAGAAGCAAATTGAAGCAAATCGAAGCACATAACAGCAGGACGTCGCGGTCACGGCTACCTGGGGACGGCACGTGGCTCGGAGGCCGGGCTGCAAGGCTGCGAGGGTGAGGCCGCGCCGACGAGCCGCTGTATGCCGAGGAGCAGGCGGGCGGGACCAAGATGCAGTGCGGAGGGCGGAGGCGCTGTCCGCGGTGGGCGACGGGCGGGGCCGCGAGGGCGGAGCGTCAGGCGCCGCCGTGCGAAGACGCAGTGGCGGGGTGGAGGCCGTGGAGCGTTGAGCCTCGGGCGATTGGGCGAAGGGCGGCGAAGCAGCACGGGGCGGACGGCGGAGTGTCGGGCATCGGCGGGGGGGGGGGTGGGGTGGAGAGCGTCGGGTGGCTCTAGGAGTTAGGAATGACTCGAATGAGCTAGGGATTTTGGTGGGCTCCTGCGTTGGGTGACTTTCTTCTTACATGGGCCGCCTGCTGTTGGGCTTTCGTAGGGTAGGATGTCACATTTTCACTTACTGCTGCATGTTCGGTACCAAATAAGGTACTTCAGTAAACCGAGAGAAAATACCGAATTTACCGAGGTAAATTCGGTGGTAAATTCGGTTCCTGAGGAATGGAAACCGAACAGAAACCGAATTTTTTCGGTTCGGTATTTTTCGGTTCTCGGTATTTCGTGCCCATGGCTAATCCTTGATAAACTACCAGTTTGGCAATAATAAATAGCTTATTTAGGATATTCTTGGTATTCATATTTCTGAATATGGTTTTGATTTCTTCTTATGTAGGATAAAAACTCTATAAAATATTTCATCTAAATATCTTGAAGAAGTGTGATCTCGTAGTATGAAACATTATGGTACGATTGAAACTAATTTGAATACTCAACAAAAAAAAACATATACTCCGTATAGCTTCTCTGAATACTCCTCCCTTCAGTCCCTTCATTCTCTTTGATGTGATATTTCACCTTAACACGATGACCAAAGAAAAGCAACCTTGCTTACCATGTAATTAATGCAACACAAGGCTACTACTCGGACGCAGACGCAGATGCTCACAACACGCACGCGCACTCACCTCTATGAATGCACATGTACGCAAACACTACCTCTATGAACACCTCCGAAGGATTGAGCACTTGGCAGATCTAAACATTCCCGAAGTCACCATTGGCTTGAAGCACACCGCGGTAAATTTTGAGAAAATCTCAGAAAAATATATGAGCAACAGGATTTGAACTCTAGTGGGTATCGTCCCACTGCACCGTCTTACTATTGGACTACAAGCCAATTCGTAAAAGGAATGGAGATGTGCAGCCTGCTGTGTGCCTATGGTGAGCGATTGAGCCTGGGCTCCATTTGCTCAACCAGAACCACTGAAGCCCAGTTCAAACTGACTAGACTGTGCAAACCAAACTGAGTCAACCCAATCAATGTCAGAACATATCCACCGAACCAAACGCCGACTAGCGGGAGCCCAACCCATTTCACCAGACAGGCTTATCTGAAATGGATAGCTTCCAGCACCGGTCGACGAAGAGACAAATGCATGGACATCGCTTCCTCCACAATTTGAAACTTCCGCATTCACCATATATTTGGTGGAGACGTCGAGCAGCTGCGCCGATCACTGTCGGATGGCGCACAGCGGGACTAAGAGCAACTTCAGCAGCTTCCCTATCTCCTCCCCAATAGCAAAAATATAGTCATATAGGGATGAAACCTTCTCCAGCAGATTCCCTATAGCCCTCTTTTTTTCTCCATGGCCTAAAGACCCCTCTCCATCCCCTCTATAGAGGGAACCTCTCCTCCACCCCCTAAACCGTGGGACCCACACGAGAAAAGATCAGATCGAGTCCGACTCTGTCAACCCGATCGAGCCGCCGCCGCCGCCTCCCGGTCTCGCCAGCGGCGCCCGCCTTCCCCTGATCCCCTCGCTCCGCTCCATTGCTCGCGCGGCCGCGCCCGCCTTGCCCTCGCCCCCGCCGCGATGCCGTCGGCGGCTGCACCCCGTGGCCTCCTCCTCCGCGGGAACCACGACCCTCGCCGTCAGCTCGTCCCGCAACCTGCTCGCCCTCTCCACGGCTGCTGCTGGCGGCGACAACTGCGGATGCGCGAGCTCGCGCATCGACCTCATCAGGCTATGGAGGGAGGAGGGGGAGCAGGAGCTGGGGAGGCCGCTGAAGGCCGTCGCCTCCATCCCGGACTTCGACCGCGTCGTCCACCGCCTCGCCTGGTCGCGCGGCGTCGCTACTTCATGGTATCCGCTCGGATTGAACCGGCGAGGACCAGCGGAGTGCGGCGTCGAGGTCCCCGCGGCCCTGGAACCCATGAGGCGGGCGGCGGCCTGAAGAAGGGCTGGCCCTCGACCGCGTAGTGCCCCGGCGGCACGGCGGCGGGGGTCTCGCCACGGCGTGCGGGGCGGTGGTGCTGGTGCAGGTGCAGAGTCGCACAGAGCAGAGGAGTTGGAAGGAGAGGAGCCCCCGCCGGCCTCTGCTGCGACCCGCGGTGGTCCGCGTCCTCGTCACGCTGCCCGACGTGCGCCGACGGCGCTGACAAGTTGACGATGGAGTTGGACCGGCCCGGGGAGTAGAGGAAGAACCGGCGCGACGCGATGGCCGACGACAGCCCGGACTCGGACAGCGCGGACAGGTTCTTGCCCACCGCGCTGTCGTCGTGTATGCTTCATGTGGTTGGAATTCCTTTTGTGTTCACTTCAAACTTATTTACTGAACTGGTGCATCATGAAATGCTTGCTTTGGCAGTTGCAGTATAAGCCATTTTCAGTTCATTTGGTCATGCAGGAGCTTTCTGACAGTTTATCTCTTGACAGATTCAAGGGGACAGTTTGCTTTCAGGAACTTACAGGGAAATTCAGGATTGTTTCAGGACCCTATAATTAGGGAGATGCAAGGTCATATGCACGAGCTGATCATAAACAGCTGATTAGTTTTTTTTTCTCCTCGTACTTCTGTATCATTGTTCCTGATTAGCAGCAGGAACAAAACTTCTGTATCATTGCTGAACTGATGCTTGTGATGTGAATGTGCTTGATGTATGAATGTATGAATGTCTACTGAAAGATAATTAGTTCAGATTATATGAATGTGCTTTCAAAGATGGCAAATCTGGTCCCTGTTCTTTCACCACTTGCATTGTTGTGACTTCCATTTCAATTATATGCACTGATACTGAATTACTGAATCTTGTCAGTAGAGGAGTTGGTGGTGATTTGTTATGGCTAGATGCCCAGATCATAGGAAAATGAACTTGCCATGAATTGTAGCCAGAGCAAATCTTTGATTTTGGACAGTATGATCTTGAGGTAGTGCTGCATTGAAAGAGGTGGTGTGGTGGTGTTGCTGCAAAGGAGGTTCTAGTTGTGCCAAAGTTGAGTTGCAGACTTGCAGGTCATGCAAGCAAGCCTCTCTTTTGGGCAGGGGGCAGTGTTTGGCTTTGGCTTTGGCCTGGGCTTGAGAATCACACACAGGTCGTCACAGCAAAGGGAGAAGCAAGCAGCCAAGCTGTCGCTGGCACACCTGCAGGGTTCTAACTGTCTGCAACCTGAAGCATTTGCATTTGCATTTACAAAAAATTGAAACAGGAAACAGGAGTATAGCACAGTGCTATAATAGCAAATCCACTGTGTCCATTGCCATGTTTCAGATGAACAGGGAAGGAATCAGAACAGATATATTTCAGTTTATTTCCTAATTCTTTCTGCAAATATGAAACTGTCAAATTTAACAGATATCTCAAGAATGACTGAATGCTCAGTTAACAACATAAGCATTAGAACTTACAATCTGATCCCAGTCCAGGAGATGAGGATGAGTAGATTTTAACAGCATAAAAATTTCTTGAACATTAAAAAAAAAACAGTAGAAGCTTCATTCAAAAAGCAAACTCTGCACACATTTGTTTTTCCAAAAAGCACCAGCAAGTATGCACAGAGGAAGACATCATTATTTCTGAATATCTGCGTCATTTAACTTACATAATCATTTCTGAATATCTACATCTAGAGGAACACATCTAGAGTACTAAAATTCCACATTCCCCAAGGGCTCAGCTTCCTCCTGCTGCTCAGCTTTGCTTCCTTTGGCAGCAGCTTTCTTCAGTCTTGTTTCCTTATAAATATACATCCAAAATTGGAAGAAGTTACCTGCACATAGATGAATAAGTTAGAATTGGCATAGATGATCCAAAATTACAGATTACAGATTCAGAGCTGCACTAGATTTGGCTAAACAAAATGTAAGTTGTACCACAACAGAAAGGCTATTTGTGGAACAGATACAATTTATGTTTATATATGTAGTGCACAATTAACTGTCAAGGAAACTATTTACATGATCTTGAATAGCTTAAAAAATCAAAAAATTATCAGAAATGAGAAAATGAAAGAAAAATTACCAAATCTCAACTCTGTCTCCGTTGTCGCCCATGGAATTCCCATAGATGCTCAACAAGGTCCTCCTGAAATTGGTTGTGCCCCTCACGGTTGTTGATTTGCCTGTGCACTTCGAGGAAGTTGTAAATTCGGCCTTTATCCTTCTGGGGCTGCACTGGAGTTAGATCATGCTTAGTTGCCTCATAGATGTAGTCTACATCCTGACCTCGCTCATCCTCTAGGATCATATTGTGCATGATGATGCACGCTGTCATGATGTACCACAGAGTTTTTTGATCCCAGAATCTAGCAGGTCCTCAAACAATTCCCCACCGAGCTTGTAATACCCCAAAAGCTCTCTCAACATCCTTCCTTTCAGATTCTTGAGCTTGTGCAAAGTGAATTCTTTTGTTACCTCTAGGTTTGGAAATTGTCTTCACGAAAGTCGCCCATTGAGGATAGATACCATCAGCCAAATAGTAGCCCATGTTGTACTGGTGACCGTTGACCTCAAAGTTAACCGGTGGCGCCTCTCCAGCAGCTAACCGTGCAAACAATGGGGATCTATGCAAAACATTGATATCGTTGCAGCTTCCGGGCATCCCAAAGTATGCGTGCCAAATCCACAGATCATGCGATGCGACAGCCTCCAAGATAATTGTCGGATCATGACAATGACCGGTAAACTGACAAATGAGAAGAGTGTTATGCAAAACTACAAGGCATATCTCTACTGGAACCCAAACAACCAAATCAATAAGAATAGTGCAGTGCTCTACTTCTAGTACATGGGATTATATGCCTGCTCATGAGACAGGAAATGTGCTATAACATCACTCATGCTAAAAGAACAAAAAAAATGTTTTAGCCTTTCTGATAGCTAATAATGTTTTCTACTAAGCTTCTCCACCAAGAAAGTGTCCCATCATCCCACACACACAGTTCTTGAAACCGCTGGCTTCAAAACAATCAAGAGGGCCGAAGACTTGCCTGTATGCTGTGTGCTTTCTGCTTGGATTAATCCTCTGTGGATAAAAGTGCCATTCTATGTGATGTAAGCAAATAATAAAATTGCAGACATGTGCCATCTTCCTTGTAATATAGAAATAGATCACATCCACAAATATAATATGAATATCTGCATTGCTACCAGCCCCACCCTAAAAGAACATAATAGCACGCACTTAAAAGTTTATATTTTACAATATGCTACACGGGGCATCAGAAATCAGAAATATGAGTATGCTAGCTGTGCATGTGCCCCAAATCAAGGAACAGGCAGATCAAGCACAGAAGGCTATACACATGGATTGCGCTCAAGAATAAACATATTTACTATCCATATGCTTTATATGTACTACATGTTCTTACAATTGAATGGGACAAACATTAAAATTGGCTAGTAGATTTGATAGTAAATTGGACAAATTTATCCACCAAAAAGAACAGAATGCTGCACTTGTGCTCTGAGCTGAGACTTAAAATTGGCCAGTAGATTGATGACTTACCGTGCTCATTGGACCACAGTGGAGGCTGGCATCTGCATCGTCGGCGGCGCCATGGGGGCGAGGCTGGACGGAAGCGTGAGCAGCTGGTGCAGCGCCGCCGCCGCCGCCTCCTGGAACTGCAGCGCCGCCGCCGCCGCGAAGTCGAGGCTGTTGTAGAGGTGGAGCTCCCGGGGAGGGGTCCATGCCGCCGACCGACGAAGGCTCCGCAGTGCGCCCGTGCCCGCTGCGTTGGGGGCGTCCAGGCGCGCGGTGGCTCGGGGGAGGTCGGGGGAGCGTGGATCGGTGGCGCGCGGTGCCGTCGCCCGCGGAAAGGTCGAAGATTGGGGGAGGTGAAGGAGAGGATGACGTGGCGTGGTGGGACCCACGAGTTGGGAAGGAGAATAGGGAAACTGCTGGAACAAATTGTATTTTAGGGATGAAAATAAATTTTCTCCACCCCCAATAACTTTATATAGGGGATCAAATTTACTCCATCTGCTGGAGTTGCTCTAAGAGGGACGACACTCTGGAAGTGGGTGCGGATCCCGACTCCCGCAAGAGTAGACGCGCCGCACGCCGAGGAGCAACCGTCGACGCTGCACGATGAATCGACGGAAGATTTGGTCATCCTGCATCATCTTCCTTTGTGTTGTACGGAATGCTACACTCATGTACGAGCTACATGTGAAAAAGTGTAAACAAAATGAAAGACTGCAAATATGGATGAAACATTATAGTAATTTTGTATGAAAGCATGTTAATTTTGTTGAGAGAGAACCATTCTTAAATAATTGATCCTACATGTATTTCAACTGTGAGAATTTTATGGTGTGCTACTCATAAATACAACATGCTATTAGTCACAGAAAATCGACGAAGACATAAATATATGGTTTGGTGGATGTTGACATGACTTATAGTGGATAGTGACATGACGTGTAGTGGGGTATGTCGTGACGCGTTGAGAGTATACCTGCCGTTGGGGAGGGTATGAATATACCCGCTTTTGTCCACATTCATACCCAGATTTTCTCTACCCATCATTCACCCTCCCCATACTTATCCAAATTCATTTCCTCCACACCCTCACCCTCCCCATACTTATCCAAATTCATTTCCTCCACACCCGTGGACAATTGGATAAACCAATGGGTAATGATGTAGTGGAATGCAACAGGCTGTTGCTACCTTATTATTACCCACGTTCAGACCTAGGTACATTGCTGCCACTTGCTTTGTTCATCTATCCGAGAGTAAAAGGAAGTTAGTACAGAATACATTATAATCAGTCCTCAAGCTAAGTACTCTATATATTACAATGATATTTCTTAATCGTTCCTCAAGAAATTAAAATTACACCATGACAAGCAAAACTACTTGTATATTACAATGACATTTCTTAAGTTATTAAAATAATTTAAAATCAAGACAGATCTACTATCGTAGGGGGGGGGGGGGACAAGACATTTTCATCATTTTTCTTGAACATTTTCCAATTTGATGGAGGGGTCTTGACTCCGTACTGCCTCAATCACCCATAGCTTGGAGAAAGACCATTGTCCTATACAGATTAAAATTTTCAGACACATGAAAAAGGAAGGCAAAATATTGATAGATGATAACCAAGAAAATCACCTTTTCTGCACTAGAATAACTTGGATGTGGATTTATAGATGATAATAGTTACACATATTTTCTTGCTTCTTTATTTAGTGTAAATTGGAGAAGAGTGCTTAAAGGTTTGACAGTCTATGTATGTCATGCTTAAAGAAACATGATGCTGGAAGTCTATCTGCAGTAACATCTAACTGATGGGTATGTATCAAGCATTGTAACATCTAACTTACATTGTAAGAACACTACTACCATCACAATGTTGTACCTGGCACACTGATGGGTATGGATTGGTGCTGGTATGAATATATTCAAATTAAATTTGCAGCTCTGTCTTTACCAGTTGGTTTTGCTGTTAGTATGTACCGGTCGCAAAGGGTAGCTGTGATGCAAATGTAACCCAATGATAACCTTTTTAGAACAAGGGCATATACAGAAGTTGATTTATAGATGACAAAGTTTCAGCAGAATAACTTGGACACTGTAACGCAAAATATTGATATATGATAACCAAGAAAATCACCTTTTCTGCACCAGAATAACTTGGATGTGGATTTATAGATGACAAAGTTTCAGCAGGAATAATATCATCAGTTGTCCTTGACTTGACTATTTCAAATACAAAATATGAGTAAGCCACTAAAAAACAATGCATTATAATTTCTTTCAAAATGAGTAAACATAGTTAATTAACAAGTACATGAAAGAGAAAACTTACTTAATAGCATTGCTTTCCTCACATTGTTCAGTATGGTGAATCCTATCTGAGCTTTCACTAATGCCAAGCGTTCTGCTAGAGCTCCTAGCACTGTTTGTACCGAGATTCCCTTGACTATCATGCATACTAGCACTGCTTCTGCTAGGGGAAGAACATGGACTATTATTAGACAGCCATGACAATATTATTATTGGTAAAACATCAATCAAAGCATTTGGTTACAGCCATGTATGGAGTCCAACAAGAGCAGTTCATTTTATCCAAGAATGTGTGCGCGGCACTAGTCACTACTTAACTGAATCGAAAAGAAAGGCAACAAGCTAACAGACTCATACGGCACATAAATTCAACTAGTAGCATTTCGATTTGATCAGACCCATGAGCCGGTGGCCTGCCTACATGCATGTTAGCAACAGCACAATCCTTCATGCAGTGACTGAAATGTTGACCTTACAAGCTGTTTAGCTAGATAACCATAAGCATGCACTACATATTCAGGAGAATTATTCCCAAAGCACAATTAAGCAAATCTATCATCTAGATTAACCATGAGGGGCAGGAGATCAGGACCAGAGCGCGGGGGATGAGAAATTGAAGGTACTGCGAGGCATCGAGCTTGACGAGGACCGCCGCCGCCGCAGCGATCTCCGCTTGCGTCCACGTGATCGCAATCAAATCTCTCAGAAAAAGAAGGCGCAAGAATTCAACCCTCACCCCTTAAAATCCAATTCAAGTGCGACAAATCGTAGTACACTACTAGAATCCGTGAAGGGATCAGTTGGATTCAAGAAATTTGCCTTGATTATTTCTAGGGTTAGAAAGAGAGAGGAATCGTATGGATCGGATTGGAATATACATACCCATCAGGAGTCGCTTCGAGGGTGGGGATGGCGTAGCGATTATTCGTCATCTGATCTCTTGCTCGCCGTCTCGCCTGCTCACCCTCTCGCCGCGCCGCCGCCTCGGCACCGCCGCCCGCCGCGCAGGAGGCCGGGACGAACGATTTTTTTTTTTTTTATAACTGGATGCACGGAGGTTTGAGAAGTGGACAAACGGGGATTGCGCTCCCCATACCCTTCGTTAACGGGTATTACCCATATCCTATACCCTTTTAAAGTGGACACACAAAATTCTACCCATACCCTACCCGTTTCACCCGGGTACGGGTTTGGGGAGTGGGTTTGAATACCCAGCGACAGGCATAGTTGAGAGGCAGGAGAAATCGTTAGTGGGTACCAATTATATAGTTGTACTAGGTGATACCACACGCGTTGCTGCGGTAATTTCAACAAATTTTAAAGAAAATTTGAAAGTAGAAACTAAGTGATACCTGTGCTCCGAGGGTGCATCGCGATGGGCTATGGGCTTGTCAGTTCTAACCGGTTACAAGGGGGTGGCATGGTGAGACGCTCCCAGCCGGGCACAGCGTGACGGCTCTAGCGCAGGAGTTTGTGGGATGGCATGCCGCAACTTGTCGTCGTTAGGGCTGATCTTGTGCAGTATACCTGAGCATTTTTGGCCCGGCCCGACCCGGCCCGCTGGCCCGGCCCGCGCCAGGCCCGCCCACGGACCTTACTGGACGGGCGTGGGCAGAGATCTTGAAGCCCGCGAAATTTTTTTTTGGCCCGAGCCCGGCCCGAAATGCTGTTTTTAGTTACTTTACACTATAAAATGTGCGGGCGGCCCGCCCAAGCCCGGGCCCGGCCCGAGCCCGGCCCGAAAAATGAGGCCCGACACGTCTCATGGGGCGGTCATGGGCAGGATTTTCTCAACCCGAAAAACCCGGATTTTTTTTCGGCCCGGCCCGAACCCGGCCCGGCCCGTGGAATGCTCAGGTCTATTGTGCAGGTGTCACTTGATCCCGTCACTGACGACATAGGGAATGTGCTCGTCCATCACACGCACCAATCACCAGTACCCTCTCTTTTCCCATTTCTCTCTCCCATATCTAATTCTATCTCTCCCTCTATCTGATTTGGTTGCAAGCTCCAGGGCGAGCGAGATGAAGCATTGTGCGTAAGACATGTTGAGCTTCTCGGTTGGTTTCGGTTTATACCACTGTTGGTGGCTATTTGTGGCTGTTGTTTCCGATCGAGACTAAATGCTTTAGTACCGGGTCTAAAATCATCCGGGCCTATATAGTGGTACGATGAAATTAAAGGTTGTTTCTCAACTAGTGGTTGCCACCTACTTGCTGACTAGCTTCTTTGTTCCTTCATTTGTGGAGGCTAGTCCAATGCGGCCGCGCACGAGAGTGAACCAATGACACAAGAGGTCGCTAATAGTTTGACACGTCTCGGTAGCAGGGTTTTTTTTACCGACCGCTAGGGTGAAACCGCCGGCCCTCGGTAACGGTTTACCGCAGCGGTACGGGCGGTTACCGATTTATACCGCTCGAATTCAAAATTCCAAACGAAACCTCCCGTGCAAGCGGTTTCAAATGGTTTACCGAGCGGTTTGAGCGGTAAACCGCTCAGTTCCGCTGGGGAAAAAATCGGCGCAGTGAAGAATTTGATGTGTTTTCAAAATTGATTTAAAAAATTGAAAAATATAAGAAAATTTTCTAAAAATATTTCAAGGTGCGTATAATCTAATGGTGTCAAATTTTTTCAAATATTAGTGCATTTAGTATTTATTGCGGGCATTAGAAGTTCAACCAGTCAATTTTTTTTCCTTTTTCTTTTTTGGTTGAAGTTCTATTCTAATGCCCGCAAAGTATACTAGACGGACGAATATTTGAAAAATTTTGACACATTTAGATTCGGCAGCTTGATCTATTTTTAGAAATTTTTGGGATTTTTTTAAATTCAAATTCAAAATTTTGAATGAGGCGGTTACTGAACCGGCCGGAACCGCAACCGTTCCGGCGCGGTTTCAGCGGTAACCGCGGTTACCCGTGGTAAAAATCAGTATTTTTAACCCTGCTCGGTTGGGTGTCAGGTATAAAACATCTACATTGAGAGTTTGAGACTGACCTTACTATGCATGGACATCACTCACATGACCTTACTATGCATGGACCCCAAGGAGGTAGTATGGTACCATCCTTTAATTTTACCAATACATGATTTTTACCACAAGACACTTAATTCTGCAGTCATATTATTATTATCAGTTTACCACCATGCGTGCACTAGTTTGCTGGCAAAGCTAGCTGCATTTCATTCGCCTTCTGAACCCATTCCACTATCCAGCCGTGAAGCCTAGGAGGTGCCTGCGCAACCCACAGATTGAGGAAATCTCTGACCACCTGTATCCATTTCTCCAGCTTGGGGTCTCGGCGTTGCCTGATTGCAGACCTCCTGTTCCCAACGCCTCTCATATGTTTCGGTTGCATCTTCGTCAAGCCTGTCTTCTCGACCTGAAGGAACGCCATGCCATGCTTGGACCTCCAAGACATCTGGTACGCCATCGCCTCGGCCTTCGAGAGGAGACAGTCTATGGCCTTGGGCATCATGAACTCGTCCAGCTGCTCGAGGCTAATGTTCGTGTGCACGCCGCTCTGCTCCACGCCGTCGATCACCTCGGTCACCGAGCTCTCGACCGCCGGAGCCAGGTCTTCGGAGAAGCCGTGCGGGCAGAAGAGGAGCCCGAGCCTCAGATGTGGCAGGTTCTTTAGGCAGCTGCTCTCACCTTCAACTGCTCTGGTTCTGTGCACGTTGTACTCGGCCAGTGAGATGTGGCGTTGCAGGAACAGCTCGATAACCGGTTCTAGGTCAGCGACACGGGACAGTTTCATTGTGCTACTGCTACTGCTACCGCTGCCACTGCTATAGGAGGGCTTGGGCTCATGGGGCTTGCAGCACAGCGGGTTTGGCCGAAACCACTGGCTCAGGTTGCTGTGCATGGTGTTCCAGTGTTCCTTGTGGCTGGACTCAACATACGGCACCCAGGAGAAGTCCTGCGTCGGCAGCTGGGAGATCTCCCTGCGAGCAGATTCAGCCGTGGGCTTGAAATGAGGGGTGACAAGAAGCTCCAGGCACTTGAAGATGGTGCCAACAACGTCCGTGCTCTCCGAAAGCCGGAGTATGGAACCCAAGCACAGGTTCTTTTCCGGCGCCTCGTCATCTTCGTACAAGAAGAGGAGCTTGGCTTCGACCCCGCGGTCGTCCAGGCTGAGGGGACGCACGCAGAAAAGATGGTACTGGTTTCTCCGGAAGATCCTGTACCGAAGCTCCTTGCCGGCGAGGAGGTGCCCGATGAGGGGGTCGATGAACGCGTAGCGCCGCGGCGTGCCGCCGAGCTCCACGAACCTCAGGAACTCGCCGGCGCCGTCGGCGAGCCACTCGAACCTTCTGACGGCAGCGGCGTCGTCGGTCGTCGCACCATGGCTGCCGTCGCGGCCCAAGACTGCGGCGAGGAGGGACTTGGTGGCGTGCGCCAGGCGCCGGGGGAAGGAGGAGCTCCGGAACTCCTGTTCTCTGGCTTCGTCCTCGGCGGCGCGCCGCTTGCACTCGCGCAGCGTGTCGTCGCACTCCTTGGCGACATGTTTCAGCTTCTTGCGCCACCGCAGCAGCGAGGCGTCCCTGATGTGCCACAGGCGAGATGTCTCGAGCGCGGCCTCGAGCTTGATCTGCGCCATCTCCAGCCTCTCCATGTGCTCATCCTTCTCGTCATCAGCTGATCTCTCTTCCAGCTTGCCGACCAGCCTCTCCATGACTTGCTTTACTGTCTCCTCCGCAACTGCAGAACTGACCATCTCCGCCATTGTGGTGGTAATGGTAAGTAAGATAGTACTAGTGATATGATTTAACTGTGTACAAGTACTGAGCTGAAGAGATCAGTAAATTACCATACTTGTCGCGAGAGCGAGGGATGCTATATATACAGATATAGGTAGAGAGAGGAAAGTAAAGGAAATAGACAGAAAATAGTGACAAGTTGAAATTACCGAAGACTTCGGTAAGTAAGCAGTCAAGTTCTTTGACCTGGAATGATTCAGTGGAGTGGATTGACGAGTGATGACAAGGTGAGGGGGGCAAATATTCAAAAGTAGACAAAAGGTCCAAGAGGAATTTAAATTGGTGGAAGGTTCTGTAAATATGTGACTCGCGCGAGTACATTGATAGTTGTCTTGTTTCACCCTGTTCATTTGGCTTATCAGCCACCGGTTAGCAACACTTTTCTCTCATAATAAAACAGTCACTGGCCAGCAGTACTTTTCTCTCAAAACAAATCAACACTAGCAACCAGCTACCATCCAAACGAACATGCTCTTTATTTTTTTTTGAATGAGCACGAGAATATGCTATTTTTATAGATGGAGATCGAAGAGAAGTTTTACATCTCGGCTAGCTAGATTGAAAGAAAGAAGTCATTCTGTTTGAGCTTTCTGGCAGCTCATCAAACAAACATCTTTGGAATAGATCTCCCGTACTCGCAAGGAAGAAAGATGAATCTTACTAGAATTTTTTTTGTTCTTACTAGAACTCATACCATGTAATACTACTTTTTTTAGCCAAACACCATATAATCCTACTAGGACTTCACCTTGTAACCGACTAGAAATCTCGCCTCTGGAGTATATAAAAGGAGAGCGGGGTCCCTAGACCAGCACGCTCAATACCTTATAACCTAACACCCAAGCTTAACAAACCATGATCCTTCATAATAAGTAATATAATATGGATAAAAATATCTAAATTAACGGAGACAGAAACCACAAATAAGAATATCTACTTAGACTTTTGTTCAAGTAATTTAGCTAGGTTAGTTCAGTTTTTTAACGGAAGGTTCAACACGTTGCTAGCTGCACTTTACAGATTTTTATTCCAGCCCCTCAATCAATCTATATATATAGTCAGTCAACCTCATACAACGGTACAAAAAAGTAGTCGTCGTCACTGGTCAGGGTAAAGCCCCGTAGAAATGTATCACAATTCACCGTAAGTAGACCGCGACTGTGCATTCAGTTTTCAATTTGACAATTAACAAGCAACGATTCCATGAGCGGTCCAAACACGTGAAACCACCGAGTTTAGCCAGCCATCGACTTCATGGACAAAAGGATTTTTACCCTTTCTTGCGTTATACATCGTCCTGTTAGTAGGTCGTGGCTATCATAAATGGGGAATCAACAGTGACAGAGGCATGATTAAATCGAGGGGTTGAGTTCTTCTTCATTCTCCACTTATTCTTCCTCTTATTCTTCTTATTTTTCCTCTCTTTTTCTCCTATTCTTCCATTAAAATCAATGGAGTTCTTGGGCAGTAGGGGGGCAGAGCCCCCTAGCCCCCCGTTGGATCGGTCGCTGGGAATCAAGGCATGGCATGAGTAAGCGTAGAGCAGTACACTGGTACAGAGGGAGGCTTTGGTTCGAGCCTTTAGTTCCGGTTGAACTTTAGAGCCTGGACTAAAGGCCTTTCGTCAACGTGGCCCGAAATACTGGCTGGAGACACCCCCTTTAGTCCCGGTTGGTATAACCAACTGTGACAAAAGGGCTGGCTCCCAACGTCTCTTTCCCGCAATGATTGACGCGGGCTATTAGCACCGGGTGGAGTTACCAACCGAGAATAAAGGGTCCCCTTTATTCTCGGTTGGTAACTCCACCCGGTGCTAATGCTTTAGTCCCGGGTGGAGTTACCAACCGGGACTAAAGGGTACCCTTTAGTCCCGGTTGGTAACTCCACCCGGGACTAAAAGCCCGCGCCCTATAAATCCAGCTTCTTCTTCCTCTTTCTCTTGCCTGAGCCATTCTTCACCAAGAGCTCAAGCTCCTCCTCCATGGCGCCTCAACCTTAGAGATGTGCTGCTGAATTTTTTCTTCATCTATTTGTGAAGATTTCTCTCCTCTAAAGTGTTGCCAAGGTTTGATTCTTCTTCCTCCCATCATTTGTTGTGATTAATTTTTTTATATATATTTTAGAGATGGAGAAAATAGAATAATCTTAAATCCTAGGTGGGAGGAGCTAATAAGAGATGAGGTTATTTATGTACTTTAGATTTAGAAAAAAAGTGGTTGGCTAAACACTAGCATTGTCTTGTTATCTTTCAAATTGATGTAGAGAAAATTGAATTTTACTTTTTGATATAATGATACATAGAACTAATTATGATTTTACATTTAGCTAATTTTTTAGAAGTTAGTTTATAAAAAATATGGTCATTAATAATGGAGATAAAAAATGGCCATCAGGTGACCTCTGTATGTCATTGTATCACAAGAAATGGCCAGATGTATGTAGTTCACATAGGATGCAATGATTGTCGCGGTTGTGGTGCAATGACATACATACAGATGAGGTCACTTGATGACTATTACAAGGCACGGCATCAATAGCAATGAGTACAAGTCCCAAGCTAAAACTAGTCAGCTTCTAGCTTTTGAACCTCTGCTTCAAACACATTTATGAATTCACATATTGTGTTGAGATGATCAACATGTTCATGAAGAATGTACGTACGCCTCCAGTTCTCATCATCCAGTTCATAACGGAATACATCATCAAACTCACCCTTCTTCATCTTTTTCTTTGTTTACTTTTTGATATAATGAAACATAGAACTAATTATAATTTTGCATTTAGCTAATTTTTAGAAGTTAGTTTACCAAAAATATGGTCATTAATAATGGAGATAAAAAATAGCCATCAGGTGACCTCTGTATGTCATTGTATCACAAGAAATGGTCAGATATATGTAGTTCACATAGGATGCAATGATTGTCGCGGTTGTGGTACAACGACATTCATACAGATGAGGTCACTTGATGGATATTACAAGGCACGACATCAATAGCAATGAGTACAAGTCCCAAGCTAAAACTAGTCAGCTTCTAGCTGTTGAACCTCTGCTTCAAACACATTTATGAATTCAAGTATTGTGTTGAGATGATCAACATGTTCAGGAAGAATGTAGGTAGGCCTCCAGTTCTCATCATCCAGTTCATAATGGAATACATCATCAAACTCACCCTTCTTCATCTTTGTCTTTGTTATTCTAATTTAAAGGAAATAATTTTTGGACTTAGTATGATGTAGATGAACCGGCAATGGATGAACACCGACAGACGATCCCCGGAGTACATTGCTGGCATGCAAGCTTTTCTCGAAGTGGCCAAAGCCAACAAGAACCCAAAGGGATTAATTCATGTGTTGTCCATGCTCTTTGTGCAGAAATGACAAAGACTACTCTGACTGGGGGACTCTTCACCTCCACTTGATTAAAAATGGATTCATGGCGAACTATGTGCTTTGGACCAGGCACGGTGAAAGAGGGGTTGTGATGGAAGAGAACGAAGATGAGGAGGATGATAATAACATTCCTGACTGGGCCGCGGGGCAAGCTTTTGTGGATACTTTAATGGAAGATGCTGACGAAGAAGAGATACCGGAAGATGGCCATGTTGATGATCTTGGTCAAGTTCCAAAAGATGCACAAAGGGACTGTGAAAATTGTGACGCCCCAGGTTTTTAATTAGCGTCAGTAATGCTAATAACCGAATCAACTAGGTCAAACCTGCCGGCGCTGGTCAAACCATAGTCAACCTGGGTCATCACTTCGAAAACCTCGTCAACAATCACTAATGACCCCCTTAATAGAGTCAACACACACTGTTGGTCAAAGCTTGGTCAAAACCCCGGTCAAACCCCTTTGCCCTTGAGCATCCTCCGGAACTTTTGCCGCGTTCTCCAAATTTCACCTAAACACTCCAAAATCTCCCAATATAAAAGTTGTCCAGTTTTTCGAGGGACACAACTTTGCTTCTGGGTAGCATTGAAAATTTGGAGTGGAAAATAGTGAAAAACTTGGTCAACTGCAGATTTTACTATTCATAGGCGCCCTGAAAAACCAGAACTTTGCATGACGTTCCTGCTCAAACCATTCAGAAAAACATAGGACGGCCTTTGTAAAAGTTGTAGAGGGACACTTGATCTACAACTTTTCTATTTACACTGCAGTGCACTTTTATTCCAATTTTTGGAGTTAAAGCTAGTCAAACAGGGCTAAGGGCAATTGGATCGGCGCCGCGCCGCGACGTCGCGCCGGCCAGAGCGCGCCGGGCGCGCCCGCGCGCGTGCGCTGCGCCGCGTGGCGCCCTGCCACTCTCGGCGTCCGGGCCCCTCCCCGTCGGCCACGCCTCCCGAGGCGGCACTCCCGAGGCCGCGCGCTCGCCGAGGACCTAGGGTCCCGCGCCCTCGCGCGTGTCGCGCTCCCGCACGCCGCAACCGGCCACCACCCGCGCCACACGCCGGCGGCGTCGCCCGCGCCCCAATGCGCCGGCCGGACCCCCCGTTCTCCTTCGAACGCCTCAAGCGCCACTGGACGCCGCCTATAAAAGGCCAGGGCCGACTCCTCGCGCGTGCAGACCCCCCCGCCGTGCCCGGAGCTCGCCGCCGCCCCGCCATTGGTGCCGCAAGCCGAGCTCCGCCCCCGGGCGCAAACCTCACCACCTGACCGTTTAAGTGCCTCCACCACATCACCTTCGAGCTCCAGCAGTCGCGTGTTGCCTAGCCCCGCCGGCCTCCTCGCCGGATTTGCCACCACAGCGGCCGCCGCCGCCGGGCACCGCCGAACTCCGCCGCCGGCCGCTCCTCCGCTCGAACTCTGACGCCCCTTAGCCCCTGGGTGAGCTAGCGCACCTCCCCCACCTCTTCCCCGACCACCTGCGCCGCCGGCTCGCCGGAATTTGGCCGGAGCCGCCGCCGGCCGTGGCCTATGGGCCACATTGCAAACCCCCAACTCTTTCCAGGGACTTTTGTGTAAACGAGGGGCAGATCTGCGAATAGTTTTGTGAATCCGAGGGCCTCGATGTAAACTAGATCTTGAATAGTATTAGACTTTGTGCTGGAACTTAGAAATTCATAGAAAATCATAGGAAAATCAGAAAAATGCAAACTTAATTTTGTTGGATTCCTTGTGAAAAACCCTACAACTTTTGTAGAGCATGTCCATAGTTTTTCCTGAGAGTTTTTGCATGAAAAATAGAAGATTGATAAACCTAGATCTGTTGTATCTCCAAATCTACAAGTTATCTGTAGATGAATTTTGGATATATTGTCTGTTATACCATGCCTAGCTCCTGTACCAAAAATTGCACCAATTTATGTTATAAATATTTTTATATGATTTATTTTGTATTTATGCAGAATCTGTCTAGATGATTTTGTAGCTAAAAACATATAGAATTTTGCGCCCAACTTCTGCATGTTATCTTGCTATGCCAAAATGCACATCTGGTGGATTAATCACAATTTTATATTTGTCAGAAATATTTATTCTTGAATTATGCCTAATTTCCTTTGTAAATGTAAAACCCAAGATTTATAGCAGCTCTAGGTGTTTGTGTTGCATTCCTAGCTTAGTTTTGGACCAGAGACTATGTGTGAGAAAGTTGGAATCATTTTGATGTGTATTTATTTTTATATGTGTTTATCTTGCTTAAGTAACTAGCTTTTGTTATTTTCGGTATATTTAATTTCATAGCTCTCCTAAGTGTGCATGGGTGTTCAGTGGCTTTGTATAGGTGTTTAGTGCTTAATAAACCCTTCCACTGAATTTTATTAATTTATTCTATGAATAAAAGTAATGGAAGTCATTTAAGCTTATATTAAAGTAAATTGGAAAATCACCACCTACACACCTAGTGGCGTTAGGTTTGTGTTGTAAATCATTTTAAAAGGCTTAAGACCAACCCCATGCTGTTTGTGAAATTTAAATTAAATTATTTACATAAATGTGTACACAGTCACCATTAAAAGAATAAATAATAAAGAACCGCATATTGTTCCTTTTTGGAAGAGTATGCTGAATGTATTTCCTATCTAGGTGAATGTGGTCAGCCATGCACCCCATGGTTGTCATTTGTGGTTGTAATTGATTAAGTTAAAAGTCGTCAATTAAATCTTGCATTTGCATCCTCGTGTAGATTTTCCCGACGGTAGATATACGCTCGTGCCGGAAGGAGGAGACGAAGGTGCTAACGAAGAGCTACAGTACGTGGACGTAGCTCAAGACCTGGACCAAAGTCCAGAAGGGCCCAAGGCCAACCTTGCCAGCGAAGGCAAGCCCCGGATCATTAACCCCGTCTTTTAAAATTATGCAATTACCTTTGCTATGTTTGTGCATTTACGTTTCAGGAGTTGAATTGAAACCCTAGATGCATGAATCCTTAGGTACCTATGCTCTATCACTAGTATGCTAGGTCGATAGCTGCTATGCTATAGGACCCGGTAGAAGTCGAGTGATGTTCGTCACTCGCGACAATAGGTCCTTATGTTGGAATCATAAGATCTTTATAAATGGATTGCTCATGTGGTAAGAGCGTGGGATTTGGGCTCCGGTCCAGTGGCTTTCGTGGGCTAAGCTTTTGAACGTACTAAGCACTTGTCGGGAATGGGACCGGTAAGCCTAGTACTTTAATGAGACGGTGCGGGAACTTACCCTTACTAATCTTGAGTATTTACCTACCTGGCTAGCTACCGGGAAGGGGGGTACATGTGTGACGCTGGGTGCCTCGCGGGGTATGCCAGCTAGCCTTGTACCCAGGACTGTAAGCTTTGATCCCAAGCTGAGGATTTTTGGGAACCACCTGGTTGGTGGGCTCTTGGTGAGTACACCCTCCGTGTGTTTAGGTTTACCTTGCAAGGTTTAAATCAATCGATTGTCGGCCTCTCACCGTTATCTGAGACTGCTTAATCAACTGGCCATGATATCCCTTAATGATGGAACTCGGTGAAGTTTACGGCTCGAATTAATTGCTTGTACAATTCTTGATTGAATTAGTTGGCACACTTAGAAATGGTAATCAACTAGAACTTGTGCTAAAATATTGAAAGTAAGGACATACTCTTTGTTGCTTTTCAGCAAAAGAACTCCACCGGCCATAAAGCCTCTCATGTCTAGAGTTTGGTGATGTAGTTATCACCCGACGGTTAAGTCTTGCTGAGTATTAGTATACTCAGCCTTGCTTTAAAACTGTTGTTGCAGGTGTTGTTGACCGGGTGGATGACGACAAGTGATGGCATCACGGATGGCCTCCTGTGATGTTTACCGTTGCGCTAGATAACTTTATTTCCGCTGTTTTCAAACTCTGAACTTTTACTTCGTGTCACGAACAAAGTTTTGTAATAATTAAACCCTTAGTGGTAATTTGGATTTAAATTGTGTTTGTACTCTGGACTCGCCTTCGCGTGAGTTTTAATGCATATGTTCGATCCTCTGTGTGAATTCCAAGTGATTTACCGGGCGTTAACCCGGCAACTAACGACAGGATGATACTTTACTGTCGCTTAATGGCCAAAGTGGATTGGTTTAGGCGATAGTACTGTATTTTCCTGGGCGGGTTGTCACAGCTGGTATTAGAGCGGTTATATGCACTAGAGTTTAATTAACAATCTTAATCACATGTTTTTGAATAAAATTTACCAAGATTGTTTGGATTTGCAAATTACGTTGGTCCGTTAAGGATAAATTAGACCGAGAGGCCCTAGAGGGAATTTTTGGGTTCTTTCAGGTGGCTTAAAAATCTATGGTTTATTTAGCTAACTTCCAGCACATTTTATTCCTGTCAGAACTTACTTTCTGTACAACCATACTAGTTCATCACGTTTTGCCATACGTGGTGGTACCATAGGGAAGTCCTGTGAGGGATGGATGGGACCTATTCTAATGGGAACCCACCGTCGCGTCTGTGTCTCGCCACGTTTTGCCATACGTGGACATTCCGCATTGTGAATATGCGAGGCAAGGATGCACTTCATTCAAAAAGGAGCGTATCTGAGGTTGGACGCTGTCCATGCAGCGGCTTGACGCATGGATACCGTTTCTATAGTGAACGGTAATGTATGTGGACGCTTTCGTGAGTGATGGCATGAAAGGTTTGATGTGTTCTGTGATCTTCTCCAAGTACACTAACCACATTTCGTAAGTCGCTAAGTGAGCTTCGACTAGTTCTCGACTAGTTATTATATGGACAAGCGTGTATATGCCTTGCCACCGGCACTAACTTCGAGTTTCGGCTTGATTACCTTGTGAGGACGAATAGGATGTCTTGCATCATGTTAAAAATCGTGAGAACTTAAAACTGAACCCATACTTGTTTCATGTGCTCTTTAAGTTAAAATTTTGCTAGTGTGTTTTGTCTTGCTTAGCCTCTCGTTTGCAGGTGTGATGCTGTCCAAAAATCTGGTGTGACTGTTTGCTTGATTTGTGCACCCGGTTCAAGAATCTTTTTGCCAAGATGATCTCTACCAAAGTTGCTCCAAATCTAATCTAGTTTCTGCTCGCAAAAGTTCATGGTCATAGCTTTTATCTATCTCGAGTTATGCTCAGATTAGTGAACCTCTGTCTTGCTGTTTTTCCGGAAACCGATCAAAACCTTGCTTAGTCGAGGCACCTTCCTAACCTTCCTAGATCGATCTTTGCATACCAAATCTATGCCTCATAACCTTGTTGAGTTGCTACACAAATTGGGGAATTTTTGGGGATCTGGTCTCTAAGTTATGAATGTTTGTTCACAACTGTCAGAACTTTATGTCATTATGTATGTATGCTCGTTTTGAGTTCTACCATACGATTGTACCTTTGTACACATGATTACCCCATTTCTTAACCACGAGTTTGGTTATCATTGTCTGGGTCTATCTTGTACACTCGAATCCGTCTGATTCTCACTTTCGTCCTTATGTCCAGATGGACAACATCGGATCTGTGTTGGCTGATGTGGAAGCATGGACTCTCGTGAACTGTCTCGAAGAGGGTGGATTTCCTGCGCTCTTGTGGGACACCCTGAAGGACTTTGGGTACACCGCTTATCCAGAGTACTCAACACATGAGGTCATGACCACAGGCTAGCTCCTTCATTATGAAGTAAAGGTGAAGATTCCCGTGTGCCCGACCAATCCTGCTTGGGAAGAGTGGGAGTGTAAGGCACAAGGGTTGAACCTGGCTGACACTGTGCAGAAGGCTGCTCTTGAAGCGCTCACAACTTTTTGTGGGAAGCACCCTGACGTGGTAGCCGGCACCGCAGCCAAAGTGATTCCTGTACCTGAGCGACACGCTGGACCTCGGGTCAAACGCGAAGCTTTTCTTTCAGCTCAGGGCAACTCTCACTATAGCCCTGATCTCGCTACCTCGGTTCGTTTTTCTGAAGCCATGTATGACACCTACCGACGGATGGTGGGAGAAAGTGTATTCTATAGACACCAAATCTATAGGTACCGAGTTAAAGAAGTGGAGAATACCGCTCAAGCGTTGAAGGAAGCCCGAGCAATGATAGCTACTCTCAAGAAGGGAAGACGCAAGGACAAGGCAAAGATACGAGAATTGAGTGAGGTTATCCATGAGTAGAATTTCCTGTTGCAGCATAATGACCAATATATGTTTGAACTAGAGAATCAACTGGAAGCTATAGCAGCTCCACCTCCGGAACTTGTCATTCCCGGACCAGAAGAAGATGCTGAGGAGATTCAAGGAGAGTCTGGAGTAGAGTCTGAGTCTGCTTCGCCGTAGTTCTTCGGCATGGGAGACTCAAACCGTAGTAAGTCAACCTAAGGCTAGCTTGTTGTCTAGTTGGAAGTTGGTATGCTTTAAATAAAGTTCCGAGTTGTATGAGCATAGTAGTAGTGAGGAACCCCTAGTGTGTGCAGCCACGTTTGGTTAGTTTTTGTAGGCTGAACTAGGAGCTTTCTTTTGTGCAGCTAGTCTGCATGGTAATCCCCAGGAGTTGTTATGGTGATCCCGAAACCTTTCCTCGATGTAATGCTTTGGTCGAACATCTTCCTCCAGTGATCCGTGTGAGGGAATTAATTAAGCTAGTTGTGATCAGATCTGAGTTCTGTGATGAGTATCAAACTCGTCCAAAATTTTCATGCCAATCATGATCAATCCGATCTCTCTATCCTGAACTTATTCTTTTTGGTCTTGCTCACAACCTTTTGAATTAAAACAAATGTCACTTTTGAGTATGCATTGCATAGCACATGCATGTGGGAACCTTGGGTGAACTACGTGCATACTCATGAAAGATTTCAATATTTCCTACTCTATCCTTCGTATGTCTTGGTGATGTGTCATTCCATAACCAAAGGTGCCGCGACGGAACCTAGGGCATCATGTGCGCTGCAGCCATGTGATTGCCACTAGGGGCGCGCTAGGTATCTTATTGGTTGTGGGAATGCGACTCGCCATGCATACTTCTTCTCAACCTATGATTGCCCTCTCAATCCCTAACTCATTTTGGGGGTAATCGAGTTATGCTAACATGCATCATGAGCACCATACCGCATGAACATGTGCATCGTGTCTTCATAAGCACGTGCATCGCACCAACTTATTAAATTCACCGCACTGTAATGTAATGAGTAAATACCACCCAATTTCACAAGTTAAATAATGTGTGAGCAAGATTATTCTGAAGTTCCCCATACTAATTTGTCTTCCGTACACAGCAATTACGGAAATCTTTTACTAGCCTTCCCTTTCTTCATAGAAATCTGTTTTGATGATCACCTTTCGACTTGGTCTCTTACCGCCAATCTCGACGTTTTCTTAGCATCCACTCCATTCAACCGGCTAAGTTGAATAAGTAGAAGTAGAGTTTCTTGAGCAATCAAGGTTCTCGAAAAGTCAATGTTTGAGGGTTCCCCATCGCTTATCCGTCCATGATCCGTGATCGTACCCTCCAAATCCTCGGAGTCGAGACAGAGGCAAACCCAGGATCGGTAGAAGCTTTGCTCCATCCGCCTAGTTTCAATCTCAAGCCTAGAGGGCGGATACCTTGAGCTTTTCTCGTTTGTCCCACCATCACGGTCGATTCTTCGGACCGTTGGACCCCATCCTTTTCAGTGCCCCGACGGTACGACGCCGTGACGTCGCTCAGCCATCTCTTTTCCGCGGCCACGATCACGTCGCCGAGACCTCACGGGCTGACCATTGTCGAGCCCCGCGTTGCCACCACCGGATACCTCGGGTGGTTTGGATGACTGTTGCAGCCCCGCTGCGACCATAAAAAGGAAGCCCTGTTGTCAATACCGCTAGTACCAAGCCTCGCATCCTTTCAAGCTCGACATCACCATCGCTCTTGTTCTCCTCCGGCTAGTTTTTGGCCAACCTGCCACTAGCCCATCCCTTCCGTCCGCCCGTTCCTCGCTGAGCAAGCTGTCCCTCCGTCTTCACTAACGACGTTGGGAAGAAGCTCGGAAGTAGGTCAGGAGAAGAACTCAAACCGCGCTGCCATCCATGACTCAGATCTTGGAGGTGTTCGAGTCGCTTCGCTAGACACTGATAGGGATATATCTCTGCATCGCAGGCGGAATCTGTCTGCTCTTAGTTTTTCACGTGCACATTCATCACCCGCTCCCTCATGAACGGCGTTGAGGCAGCAGGGGATGCGCCATGTATCTTTCGTCCTATCTGAATTCTCGATGTCGAGAAGTGTAACCGGATATATCTTTCTCCCTTGTCACCCCTGGCATGTTGGAAGGGATCACTCTAATCTTGTTGTCGAATCTCGGGACGAGATTCCTTTTAAGGGGGTAGGCTGTGACGCCCCAGGTTTTTAATTAGCGTCAGTAATGCTAATGACCGAATCAACTAGGTCAAACCTGCCGGCGCTGGTCAAACCATGGTCAACCTGGGTCATCACTTCAAAAACCTCGTCAACAATCACTAATGACCCCCTTAATAGAGTCAACACACACTGGTGGTCAAAGCTTGGTCAAAACCCCGGTCAAACCCCTTTGCCCTTGAGCATCCTCCGGAACTTTTGCCGCGTTCTCCAAATTTCACCTAAACACTCCAAAATCTCCCAATATAAAAGTTGTCCAGTTTTTCGAGGGACACAACTTTACTTTTGGGTGGCATTGCGAATTAGGAGTGGAAAATGGTGAAAAACTTGGTCAACTGCAGATTTTACTATTCATCGGCGCCCTGAAAAACCAGGACTTTGCATGACGTTCCTGCTCAAACCATTGAGAAAAACATAGGACAGCCTTTGTAAAAGTTGTAGGGGGACACTTGATCTACAACTTTGCTTTTTACACTACAGTGCACTTCTATTCAAATTTTTGGAGTTAAAGCTAGTCAAACAGGGCTAAGGGCAATTGGATCGACGCCGCGCCGCGACGTCGCGCCGGCCAGAGCGCGCCGGGCGCGCCCGCCCGCGTGCGCTGCGCCGCGTGGCGCCCTGCCACTCTCAGCGTCCGGGCCCCTCCCCGTCGGCCACGCCTCCCGAGGCGGCACTCCCGAGGCCGCGCGCTCGCCGAGGACCTAGGGACCCGCGCCCTCGCGCGTGTCGCGCTCCCGCACGCCGCAACCGGCCCCCCACCCGCGCCACACGCCGGCGGCGTCGCCTGCGCCCCAATGCGCCGGCCGGACCCCCCGTTCTCCTTCGAACGCCTCAAGCGCCACTGGACGCCGCCTATAAAAGGCTAGGGCCAACTCCTCGCGCGTGCAGACCCCCCGCCGTGCCCGGAGCTCGCCGCCGCCCCGCCATTGGTGCCGCAAGCCGAGCTTCGCCCCCGGGCGCAAACCTCGCCACCTGACCGTTTAAGTGCCTCCACCACATCACCGTCGAGCTCCAGCAGTCGCGTGTTGCCTAGCCCCGCCGGCCTCCTCGCCGGATTTGCCACCGCAGCGGCGGCCGCCGCCGGGCACCGCCGAACTCCGCCGCCGGCCGCTCCTCCGCTCGAACTCCGACGCCCCCTAGCCCCTGGGTGAGCTCGCGCACCTCCCCCACCTCTTCCCCGACCACCTGCGCCGCCGGCTCGCCGGAATTCGGCCGGAGCCGCCGCCGGTCGTGGCCTAGGGGCCACATTGCAAACCCCCAACTCTTTCCAGGGACTTTTGTGTAAACGAGGGGCAGATCTGCGAATAGTTTTGTGAATCCGAGGGCCTCGATGTAAACTAGATCTTGAATAGTATTAGACTTTGTGCTGGAAATTAGAAAATTCATAGAAAATCATAGAAAAATCAGAAAAATGCAAACTCAATTTTGTTGGATTCCTTTTGAAAAACCCTACAACTTTTGTAAAGCATTTACATAGTTTTTCCTGATAGGTTTGGCATGAAAAATAGAATATTGATAAACCTAGATCTGTTGTATCTCCAAATCTGCAATTTTTCTGTAGCTAAATTTTGGATATGTTGTGTGTTATGCCATGTCTAGATCCTGTACCAAAAATTGCACAAAGTTATGTTATAAATATTTTTATATGATTTATTTTGTATTTATGCAGAATCTGTCTAGATGATTTTTGTAGCTAAAAAAATAGATTATTGTGCCCAACTTCTCCATGTTATCTTGTTATGTCCAAATGCAAGTCTTGTGAATTAATCACAATTTTATATTTGTCAAAAATATTTATTCTTGAATTATGCCTAATTTCCTTTGTAAATGCATAACCCAAGATATATAGCAGCTCTAGGTGTTTGTGTTGCATTCCTAGCTTAGTTTTGGACCAGAGACCATGTGTGAGAAAGTTGGAATCATTTTGATGTGTATTTATTTTTATATGCGTTTATCTTGCTTAAGTAACTAGCTTTTGTTATTTTCGGTATATTTAATTTCATAGCTCTCCTAAGTGTGCATGGGTGTTCAGTGGCTTTGTATAGGTGTTTAGTGCTTAATAAACCCTTCTACTGAATTTTATTAATTTATTCTATGAATAAAAGTAATGGAAGTCATTTAAGCTTATATTAAAGTAAATTGGAAAATCACCACCTACACACCTAGTGGTGTTAGGTTTGTGTTGTAAATCATTTTAAAAGGCTTAAGACCAACCCCATGCTGTTTGTGAAATTTAAATTAAATTATTTACATAAATGTGTACACAGTCACCATTAAAAGAATAAATAATAAAGAACCGCATATTGTTCCTTTTTGGAAGAGTATGCTGAATGTATTTCCTATCTAGGTGAATGTGGTCAGCCATGCACCCCATGGTTGTCATTTGTGGTTGTAATTGATTAAGTTAAAAGTCGTCAATTAAATCTTGCATTTGCATCCTCGTGTAGATTTTCCCGACGGTAGATATACGCTCGTGCCGGAAGGAGGAGACGAAGGTGCTAACGAAGAGCTACAGTACGTGGACGTAGCTCAAGACCTGGACCAAAGTCCAGAAGGGCCCAAGGCCAACCTTGCCAGCGAAGGCAAGCCCCGGATCATTAACTCCGTCTTTTAAAATTATGCAATTACCTTTGCTATGTTTGTGCATTTACGTTTCAGGAGTTGAATTGAAACCCTAGATGCATGAATCCTTAGGTACCTATGCTCTATCACTAGTATGCTAGGTCGATTAGCTGCTATGCTATAGGACCCGGTAGAAGTCGAGTGATGTTCGTCACTCGCGAGAATAGGTCCTTATGTTGGAATCATAAGATCTTTATAAATGGATTGCTCATGTGGTAAGAGCGTGGGATTTGGGCTCCGGTCCAGTGGCTTTTGTGGGCTAAGCTTTTGAACGTACTAAGCACTTGTCGGGAATGGGACCGGTAAGCCTAGTACCTTAATGAGACGGTGCGGGAACTTATCCTTACTAATCTTGAGTATTCACCTACCCGGCTAGCTACCGGGAAGGGGGGTACATGTGTGACGCTGGGTGCCTCGCGGGGTATGCCAGCTAGCCTTGTACCCAGGACTGTAAGCTTTGATCCCAAGCCGAGGATTTTTGGGAACCACCTGGTTGGTGGGCTCTTGGTGAGTACACCCTCCGTGTGTTTAGCTTTACCTTGCAAGGTTTAAATCAATCGATTGTCGGCCTCTCACCATTATCTGAGACTGCTTAATCAACTGGCCATGATATCCCTTAACGATGGAACTCGGTGAAGTTTACGGCTTGAATTAATTGCTTGTACAATTCTTGATTGAATTAGTTGGCACACTTAGAAATGGTAATCAACTAGAACTTGTGCTAAAATATTGAAAGTAAGGACATACTCTTTGTTGCTTTTCAGCAAAAGAACTCCACCGGCCATAAAGCCTCTCATGTCTAGAGTTTGGTGATATAGTTATCACCCGACGGTTAAGTCTTGCTGTGTATTAGTATACTCAGCCTTGCTTTAAAACTGTTGTTGCAGGTGTTGTTGACCGGGTGGATGACGACAAGTGATGGCATCACGGATGGCCTCCTGTGATGTTTACTGTTGCGCTAGATAACTTTATTTCTGCTGTTTTCAAACTCTGAACTTTTACTTCGTGTTACGAACAAAGTTTTGTAATAATTAAACCCTTAGGGGTAATTTGGATTTAAATTGTGTTTGTACTCTGGACTCGCCTTCGTGTGAGTTTTAATGCATATGTTCGATCCTCTGTGTGAATTCCAAGTGATTTACTGGGTGTTAACCCGGCAACTAACGATAGGATGATACTTTACTGTCGCTTAATGGCCAAAGTGGATTGGTGTAGGCGATAGTACGGTATTTTTCTGGGCGGGTTGTCACAAAAATGATAATGTAAAGGAAAAGTTGCGGCGTATGATAGAAGATCATAGAAAACTATTGTACCCAGATTGCAAACAGGGTCACAAAAAGCTTGGTACTACACTTGAAATGTTGCAATGGAAGGCAAAATATGGTGTGTCTGATAAAGCATTTAAGGGGATGCTAAAAATTGTGAAGGACAAGCTTCCCGAGAACAATGAATTACCGTCGACAACATATGAAGCGAAGCAGACTGTGTGCCCTCTGGGGTTGGAGGTTCAGAAGATCCATGCCTGCCCTAATGATTGCATCCTATATCGAGGCAAGGAACATGAGAATTTGGAAGCTTGTCCTGTGTGCAAAGCGCTACGTTATAAGATCTGGAGAGATGATGATCCTGGTGCTCTCGAGGGGACACCTCCCAAATGACGAAAGTACCGGCGAAGGTTATGTGGTATTTTCCTATAATACCACATTTGAAGCGTTTGTTCAGGAACAAAGAAAATGCTAAGTTGATGACATGGCACAAAAGCGATCATAAGCAAGACCACATGCTGAGACATCCGACAGATGGGTCTCAATGGAGAAATATTGATAGAAAATACAAAGATTTTGCTGGGGAAGCAAGAAACATAAGATTTGGTTTAAGCACAGATGGTTTCAATCCATTTGGTGAGTTTAGCAGTGGTCATAGCACTTGGCCTGTGACACTATGCATGTTCAACCTTCCTGGTTGGATGTGCATGAAGCGAAAGTTCATTATGATGCCGGTGCTAATCCAAGGTACAAAACAACCTGGCAACGACATTGATGTGTATCTAAGACCATTGGTTGATGAACTATTACTGCTATGGAAGAAAGAAGGTGTACGTGTGTGGGATGAGAATAAGCAAGAGAACTTCAACCTACGAGCATTGTTATTCATTACCATCAACGATTGGCCTGCTTTAAGTAACCTATCTGGGCACTCAAACAAGGGATATCAGGCCTGCACCCACTGTTTACATAAAACAGACAGTATTCATCTGAAAAATTGTAAGAAGGTTGTGTATATGGGTCACCGTCACTTTCTTCCTGAGAAGCATCCCTTAAGGAAGAAAGGTATGCATTGGAAAAGAAAGGCTGATCATCGTACAAAGCCCCCCCCCCCCATTTTAAAGGAGAGGAGATATTTGAGATGGTAAAGGATCTAAGGGTTGTCTTTGGAAAGGGTGACGGTAGTGAACCTGTTTCCACATGATGCTAACGGGCGTGCACCAATGTGGAAGAAGAAATCTATATTTTGGGACTTACCTTATTGGGAAATTCTTGAGGTCCGGAACGCTATTGACGTGATGCACTTGACGAAGAATCTTTGTTTGAATGTCTTAGGCTTCTTGGGTTGTTACGGTAACTCTAAGGATACATTGGAAGCACGACGGGACCTGAAAAATATCCATAGGAATGAAGCACCTCTGATAGAGGTTGATGAAGAAGCAGATCCTGAAGAGGTTGAGGAGGAAGAACAAGATTACTTAGGTCCTGCTAGTTACACCCTGAGCAAGGAAGAGAAGGACATCATGTTTGATTGCCTAAACAGTATGAAGATTCCATCTGGCTACTCATCAAATATAAAAGGGATAATAAATATGAAAGATAAGAAGTTCACAAATCTAAAGGCCCACGACTGCCACATGTTGATGACACAGTTACTTCCAGTTGCGTTGAGGGGTGTTCTACCAGAGAAAGTACGATTAGCGCTTGTAAAGCTTTGTGCATTTCTCAATGCAATTTCACAGAAGGCAATCGATCCAAGGAACCTAGTGAAGCTTTAGAATGGTGTTGTGTAATGTCTTGTCAGCTTTGAGTTGGCATTTCCACCTTCATTATTCGATATTATGAATCACCTCCTGGTGCACCTTGTGAAAGAGATTACTATTCTTGGACCAGTATTCATGCACAACATGTGGCCTTTTGAGAGTTTCATGTCAGTCCTCAAGAAATATGTTCTTAACCGCGCACGTCCGGAAGGAAGCATCACCAAAGTATATGTAACTGAGGAGGTCATTGAGTTTTGTGTGGACTTTGTCGACTCAATTGACTCGATTGGGGTTCCAGTATCACGACACGAGGGGAGGCTACTAGCTAGGAAAGGGCACCATTGGAAGGAAAGCATGTTTGAGCAGTGATACTGATTTGTTCAATAAAGCACACCTAGCTGTTCTGCAACAATCAACTTTGGTGACTCCGTATATTGAGGAACACAAGCAGATTATTTCTTCACAAAATCCAACCAAAACCGAAGCATGGGTTACACGCCATCACTTCGAAAATTTCCCCTCATGGTTGAGTGAACAAGTTATTGGTGATTCCATGATTCACCCACAACTCGCTTTGTTAGCCAGGGACCTTCTAGCACAATTGTGAAATTCCAAGCTTACGATATAAATGGTTATACTTTTTACACAAGAGACCAAGATCGGAAAACCAGACACCAAAAAAGTGGTGTCCGTATAGATGCCATGGACAGCAACAATAACAAGAACTCGTATTTTGGTGTCATAGAAGAGATATGGGAGCTTGAGTACGGCCCACTTAACATCCCTCTGTTTCTTTGCCAATGGGTAAAACTAACTGGAGGTGGCATAATTAAGGAAAGATCAATATGGAATGACAATAGTGGACCTGACCAAGATTGGTTTCAAAGATGAACCATTCGTCCTTGCCAAAAATGTGCATCAAGTTTTCTATGTCAAGGATATGACTAGCAAACCGAAGAATAAAAATCCCGAAGAAGGACCACAAGAGCCAAAGCGACACATCGTTCTTCCAGGTAAAAGAGTAATCGTGGGAGTCGAGGACAGAACAGACAAATCAGATGACTATGATCAGTTCGATGGCATGCCTCCATTCGCTGTCGAAGTTGACCCAAGCATACCGCCTGGAAATGAGGAGACACCGTACTTACGTCACGACCATGACCAAGGAACTTTCGTCAAGAAAAGGAACTTCAATACTGTACTATAATGATTAATGTTCAAATCATTTGTGTAATGTTGTATGAGTGTATTCCATTATGTATTTGAACTAAAACTTGTTAAAGCCTTTCAGATGCCCTGTGAGAAGTAACCACAAAGTTTGAGATTTTTCTGAATTAGTTGAGCATTTTTATTATGTCTTAGGAGACAAATATTGTCGAGTCCGAAAAAGAAAGTAATTATTTCAACTATTAAATTATTTTTTATATAGGAAAGTGAAGGTTGTTAACACTTAACGAAATATAATTTTGCATTGTTCAAATATTAAACTTACCATTTTTTAAAAATGTTACAAAGAGAAAGAATGAGAAAATGAGGAGGGAAAATGGGAAAAAAATCAAAGTCCCGCGCAAAATAGCCCTTTAGTCCCGGGTGATGTTACGACCTGAGACAAAAGGGGAGCCTTTTGTCTCGGGTGGTAACACCACTCGGGACTAAAGAGGGAAAGTTTCCCTTTTGGGGGCTCCCGCGCGAAATCGCCCTTTAGTCCCGGGTTGTCTCACCAACCGTGACAAAAGGCCCCCCTTTTGTCACGGTTTGTTACACGACCCGGGACTAAAGGGGTGTCTATATATAAAAGCAGCGACCCTCCCCCTCCACCACTTGGCCACTTTTTCGTCCCCGATCCGCCGCTATCGTCGTCGCCGTGTCCTCCTCCTCCTCCTCCGCCACCGTCATCCTCCCTGACCGCCGCCTTCCGCGGTGCCCCCAGTCCTCTGCCCCCCGGAATTCTCCGCCGCCGGCGGCCTCCCTGAATCCACCGTCCATCGACCCACCGACGTCGTCGCCCGCCGCCACGCTGGTCCACCGCCGTCAGCCCCCGGAACGCGGCGGCTTCCTCCCCGAGCTGCCCCGGCCTGCCCCGACCTCTGGGGCTCCTCCTCGCGTCGGCCTCCTCCCCATCCTCCTCCTCCGCGCCGTCCTCCACGGCCTCCGGGGCTCCACCGCCGTCGCGCGCCTTGCCGCCCGGCCGGCTTGCACGTCGTCGCCTCCGCCTGCGCATCAACATCGTTTGCCCCACTCCGTCGCCTCGTCCTGCTGCCTCTACCTTCAGCCTCACGGCCGTCCTCCCCAACGGCGGTAGGGGCGCGCCCTTCCCCTCCGGCCGCCGGCGTACACCGGCCCTGCCCCCAAATTTTAATTGGGGGTTTGGGGACTTGCTGACACAAACAAATGAATTGTTTGCGTCAGCAATTTTTTTTAATTTCATTTGAAGATTAAATTTAAGTATAAAATTGTACTAAACATGTGTATAATAATTCTAATTAAATATGTCTCTCCCAAGCATCGCCGACCGCCATCTCTCCCCGGCTCCCCACTGCCTCCCTCGACGCACCCTGGATCCCGCCGCCATCTCGCCCTGGCTCCTCGCCGACTGCGGTAGGCGACACTACCGATTCTAGAAATAGATAGAAATTATTGTATATTCTCATAAATTTGTGTCGATTCATAGAAAATTAGTGTTTATTCTTGTTTATTCCAGAAATAGATAGAAATTATTGTATATTCTCATAAATTCATGTAGATTCATAGAAAATTACTGTTTATTCTTGTTGATTCTAGAAATAGATAAAAATTATTGTATATTCTCATAAATTCGTGTCGATTCATAGAAAATTACTGTTTATTCTAGATGGATACTAGAAATACATAGAAATTATTGTATATTCTCATAAATTTGTGTTGATTCATAGAAAATTAGTGTTTATTCTTGTTTATTCCAGAAATAGATAGAAATTCTTGTATATTCTCATAAATTTATGTCGATTCATAGAAAATTACTGTTTATTCTAGATGGATAACAGTGGCAACAATGAAAGGATTATGGAGGACATTATTGCTCGCGGTGCAAATGCCTTTGCAACCTACACGGACGAGGACATTATTCTAAATATGATCGATGAAGGAGGCGTCGCCGCCGATGACTTTGCAAATAACGAGGAAGACATAGCCGCCGACTCAGAAAATAATGAGGACCTTGAGGATGCTAATGCAGAAGGTTCCAACGAGGTATACATATCATGCATTAAGTTCATTAGTATTAATTTGATAACCCCATTTCTTACATAAATAAATATCGAATATGCATGGTACTTGTAGGCTTGTGGATCGACGACGAAAAAGACCAAGAGAGGAACAAGGAAATAATTTTAAATTTTTTCACACTTATATTTCATAACATTTTCTCCTATCCACTTTAGTGTTTGAGACAGGAACAAGGAAATAATTTATGTGGATACTATGTCTGTGAGCACATACGATGTTTGGCAAGTGCAAAGTCCGGAAATTATGATGTAAGTTAATTAAATAAACCTATTAATAATACATCATTTCCTAACCGCTTCTATATTTAATTAATTGTTGGGTGTAATATATTAACATATTTGCACATTACAGATGGATATGGTTAAGGATGAGGTCATTTAGAAGGATCGTCTTTCGGCGATTCAAGAAAGTCTTTTGGGATTCCTCTTTGAGGAGGTGGTTATTCCAACAGGAAAACATCATTATGATGGATCTAAAAAATCCAATAGAGACTAGAAATTTGAAGTGAATGATATTTTGATGTATAAATACTATCTATTTTGATGTGTATATTTCTAAGTTTATGTAGATACATAAGTTTATATATAAGTCTAAGTGCGTATATGGTATATATAGACAGGTATACATATATACAAGTGAAAATACATATACGTACATATACAGGTTAGACAACAATTAGAATATACGGTCAAATCGAAAACAGCAAAAAAAAGACGAGACCCTTTAGTTACGGTTGGTATTACCAACCGAGACTAAAGGGGGTGTGCGCAGGCGCTGGCGAGCCCCCCCTTTAGTCTCGGTTGGTAACACCAACCGGGACTAAAGGACCCCTTTAGTCCCGGTTCGTTCACCCGGGACTAAAGGGGGGGGGCTTTTGTCTCTCATCATTAGTCCCGGTTGGACATGAGAGACCTATTCCCTCTACCAACCGGGACTGAAGCCCCTCTCCCTACCAGTGGTACCGTTCGTGATGTTCTCTAAACTTGTCACATGCTTACAAAATTCGTCATAGATGGTTAAAAAATCATCATAGATTAAATAATTTCTTATAGTGATGTGACAATCTTCTAAACCGCCGGCATGAGTACTATTTTGGAACGACTGCCGTTGATAACTCATCACTACCAAAGTCTTTAAAGGATCCGGCGGTGATACTCATCACCGTCAGATCTTTAAAGGTAGTGGCAGTGAAACTCAAACCAGCGGTGGTAACAACCTATCAACGTCGATTTGTGAATGGAGCCGACGGTGATGTCTAGGGTTTGGACCCGAAATAAGTATCCATTCCAAATAACTCCACTCACATTCGCCCCCTCTCCCTGTCTACCTTATACTCTCCTTATTTGTCCCATCTCCATCTCCTTTCTCACCCCCCCGCCCTTCCTCCTGCAGCCTTCGCTTCCTCCTCAACTCCACCCACCCCTTCTCCTCCACTACCTGCCCCTTCTCCAGCCTCCTCCCTCCCTCCCTCTCTCATCTTTTTTTTATGAAACAGGAGGGGAGGCCTCTACTGATTATATATATATAGATATATATATATATATATATATCTATATATATATATAAGGGGGTACAATTTACAAAAGGCAATCAAGAGACAAAAAAGGAAAATCAAAAAATCAAAAGCAAAATAACAAGACTGAGTCTATCCATGTAGACAGTTGAGGTTTAAGCACCACCTCTGCTTGCTACCTTGCTCCCCTCCCCCTTCCGCTTGCTGCACCTTGACCAGGCAGAGAGGAGCGATGTGTGGAGGGTCGATACAATGTGAAACATATTAATGTGGATGAAAAATTGTATAGAGTAATTTATAATTTAAAAATCAATCATATATGGATAACAAATATCTATGTGACTACTGTGTTGAAAATGAATAATTGAGAGAGTTCTAGGTAAGAAATTTTTAATATTAGCTAGGGCTATATTTTCTAAATAACATTATCATAATATATTTTAAATTATTAGACTCTACATAAGGATGAATTAATAAACTAGTATATGATAACACATTGTGTTTGTGTGGATAAAGCTGCTGCAATGAACTTGGCAGACATGCACGGTGACTGCCCATGGATCACAAATTCAATCTTTCTCTCTGCTTGGATAGTGCTGGAGTGGGAGAAGAAACAGTCATGGCATCGCGCAGCGGTCTTGTCAGCTTAGGGGGGAAGTGGCATGTGCAAGGGCGGCATTGTCATCTTGGCGGTGAAGTCCGCTGTTGGGTATCAAAAACGGATTAGGACCCCCGAATAGAAAGTAAGAGAGATGAAAGCGACTAAGAGTGCAAGAATCTCCAAAAGGTTTGCTTCCCTTCAAAAGTTGCGTCCCTTTTACACGAAGGACGAGGTCTCTCTTTTATAGTGCCCAAAAGTCACTTTTACATTCCGACTTTACCCTCAGATCTAAAGAAAATTCTTCTAGAGTCATGTACAAAAATGTCTAAAGTGATCATGCAATTTGCGTGATCACCTCAATATATTACAAGGTTGCCACTAGTTCACACCTCAACTTCCTATCTTCATTGTTACACCATTGACTCGGTCCACTCAAAGCCCTTCTCGTCAAACAAGAGATCGACGAAGTTCCTGCTTCCGGGTTTCGGAGCCTTGAGTCTCATCACCGAGATTCCTGAATTGCTCCCTCTCTCCGAAGTCATCATTTCCCTGAAACTATTCAAAAGCTGCAAAGGCACGTGTTACTTCGAGGATTATTTCCTCCGAAGGTCATTAAATTGTTAGAAAGTCCCAAATCCTGTTAGTCGTCAACTTCGGTTCACAAAACTTCTGAATATACCCAGGAAACTAATGAAAACAGTTCTTGTTCCTAAATTCTGCTGCGCATCTCGCAATTTCCGAAGTCTCACGTGTTTTCCGAAGTTACGAGGGTGACAGGATTTCACCTGATTCCCCAACATCCGCCGGCCACTAGACCTCAACCGGGGGCTTGGAATGACGCCGGAGTTGCATAAGAGATGGTGTGGATGGTTGTACGTTCGTGCATCGGAGTTGCTGCCGGCAATCGATGGCATGGTGTCGACTGTGAGGATAGTGAGTGTCCACCGCTGGAGTGCGAAGGGCTCTGACGCCGGTGCTATTGATTCTGCCGGCGGTCAATGTACGTGCTGGCCAGAAGAGTGTGGACTCAGCGAAGTAACCTTTTCGTTGGTGGCGTCTCCACCATCCTCAAAGCATCCCCTTCCAGAGGGACCATCGGCGATCCATCAACATTTGATCCTCGACCCTGTGGGAATCCATCAAGAAGATGGTCGCCAGATGTATGTGGCATCTACCGTCTTTTGCCTTTGGTGACGGACATTTGTAACGCCTTTTCCGTCGCCGGAGGACCACCGGAACACCGTCGCTGCATGGGACACCGAGCCGGCCACTGTGGTCGTCCGTCGTCTGACAAAACTCGATCACCCCCACGTCTCCCTGCCGCGGTGAGCACACCATCGAGTTCCCCTCGACCTCATCTTCCTTTTCCGTGCCTTACCCGAGCCCCTTGTTGCCCGAGTCGCCGGCAATTTCAAGCTCCAGAGCCGTCGTCCGCTCCTGACCAGAGGTAGAAGAAGCCCCTCCCTTTTTTAGTAAGGCCTCCGTGGTTTTCTGTTATATCTAGTTGTTTTCCTAAGTCAATGCACATCTGCAGAAACCCCCCCCCCCCTAAACCTTATAGGTTTCTGCATCGAGATCCAACCGAGACCTTTTGTAGATTTAACCCTAGATTTAGATCTTTTCACGAGCATTGTTTCATGTGTCTCGTGGATCTTGCCTGGTGCCCTTGAAATCTATAGATAATCACATCTAGGTCCTTTCAATCTTGTTTTGTTCATAAAATCCATGTTTTACATCTGTTTTAATCCATTCAAGTTACGTTAGGTTCATAATAATGTAAAACACATGTTAGTAGTGAGTTTTCATTATGTTTGTTTTCTGAAACAATATTTAATATTAATTTTGTTAATGTCTATTAAACATGCCTTTTCTAAATAAAAGTTATATAGTGTTATACATTGGTTTTCTTTATCAATGTTAATTTGATTAATGATTACTCCATATGTTTTTATGAATAAAAGCTAATTAGATCTTTATCTCGGTTTTTCATATACCAAATGTCAATTTGCTTGATATTTAAATGAACTTTTCTAAATAAAAGTTGATTAGGCTTTTACACCGGCTTTTCTAAATAAGCGTTAACTTGATTAATACCAAAGTCATGATGTTTTTAATAATAATATGATCCACTTGAATCATAAACTTACGTTTAGAGGATTCATATAGTTTACCTTTCCTAAGTTAAATGTTTAATTGGTATATTTATATATGAACATTTGTAAATAAAACTTGACTAGGTTCTTTGCTTCGTCTTTGCAAATAAAATATAATTTGCAGGTATTTTTCTTTATGAAATATCCTTTACATACCTTTTGCTAATAAATGAAACCTAGTTCATAGATTTGTTCTCTCATATATGCAAATCGATTGTTAGCCGTTCTTTATCAAGCTCTGTCTCTAGGTATCTGTGTTGTAGAGCTAGACCTCTTTCAAGCTCTAGATCTTTTTTATCCTAGTTCATGCTCAAACCTAGTGTCTTTCATCAAGCTAACCAAGCCTTTCCTTTTCTCAACACGGTTTGTGTGCTTTAGTGATCCATAAAATTGAGCCTATCCTTTAGTGTGTTCTTTTAAAGCTTTTCTTTTGATTAGTGTATTGTTCTTAGTTGTACTTATTTGTTTGCTTGGCATGCTTGCGCTCCATGATTGGTGCGAGTAGAATGAACGTGGTATGCGAGCTTTGGAGAGCAAGAAGTTGAAGACATTCTGAGCAACGTCATTACTCTAGTTTAAGGCAAGTGTGTCCTTGTGCTTTTGTCCTAATAACTTTATTAATTACTATTGCATATGCTTGCATTTAATTTTATGAGTCCTATTAAGGTTCATCCTAGTCTTTATTATCATTTCTTGGCAACCTGGGTTTATCTAATTTATTGGGTAGCTATGCTTAGTTGCTCTACTTGGGTTATGGTGGTTCTAATGAACAATAATGTTAAACTTGCTTTACTCTTGTGATATACTTCTGGTTAATACAAGATCACTACGCATTAATTGGAACATGGAGAACCACCCATGAAAACATTACAACCACAAGACATATGGCTCTATTTGGCCGAATAATTAGAAACCTTGATGTTGTAGTGATCTTACCTGAAAGGGGCAAATGAGGAGGCGTTGATGGGGTATAGCTGCTCTAGCGGGGAGTTGGACTTTGCTAAGACACGGTACCTGCTAGGGAGCTTTATGCCCTGCTTCGACCTGAAACCTAGTGGGTTGCTGCACATTATGGAATCTTTGTAAAGGCCTCGTAGAGTCCCTATGCAGTCACACCTCGGTAGTGTGGTATGGTGTCTAGCTAGCATCGCATGGTTGGTCCAAAGTTCTTTTGAACTTTTACGCGACTTGTGGTGAAAGTGTACAAACATTGCAAAGTGTAAAACTAATCGATTAGTCGTGCTCACAGTCATGAGTGGCCTGGACCCTCACATGATAATTGAACTTGAAGATGAACTTAAATTGTGGTTATGGTTATGTTAGCCATATGCTTATGGTGTATCTCTTTAAGTTAATTGTGGGTCGGTATATATTTATATTTTATTAGTAATTATGTGCTAATAAAATTTGACCTACCAAAAGTGCTTAATGCAGTCAACCTATCCGCCTTTCCTTGTTAAGTCTTTGCATTTATACTTTCCCCACACTTACTGAGTACGACATGTGCTCACCTTTGCTATAAACAATGTTGCTCAGAAAGAGGAAGCTGCTATGAAGTGTTGTGAAGATGTTGCTGGTGCTGGTGCTAGGTGTACGCAACTACCAGTCGACTGCCTGTGATGTTTGGAGCCTTCGTTTCCAGGATTTAGCGTAATACTCTGATAATCTCTCTTTTTCTTACGAGATATTGTACTGTTATTCACCTATTTCTACTATATGTATGAAACTTGATCCTGACATACATATAAGTATGCACTTGGTTTTCTTTGGAAAAACGGGTGTGACAGGTGGTGGTAGGATTTGAGAGGGGGAGTGTGTTTTATACGAACGAGGGGCATTTGTGACAGTCGGATCGACGGATCCTACGGCCACCGGCCCCCGGCGACTTCTGGCCAATTAGACTTGGTCGTGAGCCAAGATTTCAGCCCACGCTAACAGTTTTTCCAAAAACGACTCAAAAGCTTTTAATTAGTTAAATATATCAAATAAATACAAAAATTAACCAAAATTTAACATAGAGACCACATGTTGTATGTGTAGAGTAGAAAAGTTTTAAATTCAAATTCCAATTTAAACGTCACTTTGACTACAAACCTAGTCGCTTCCTTTTCAACTCTATTAAACTTCTTCGAAAATGCTTCAGTTTCTAAGCATCGTGCATTATAAAATGTGTGAAACTCCCTCAATATTTTATTACAACCTCCTTATATGATATCATGAGATATTGACAAAATTCATGATTTTCAGACTTCATTTGCGTTTATTTCAAAATCATGCGGGTGCACGTCCGTGATCATGTTTCCTGGACAAGATTTGAGATTTTTTTCTTTTTATGGTTAAAGTCTCAAATTTAGCAAAATAACATGAATATCACTATTCCACATATTTTCTTCTATTAACTCAAATTTGACTTAACTCAAAAAATTGCTTGAAATGCAACTAATTATTTAAAAATAGAAAACAAATTCAAAATTGTACCAAAATTTAACATGGAGTGACATGTTGTATGGGGAGAGTATAAAGAGTTTAGGGTGTAGAAGACAAGTATAACTATGGGTTGCATCACAAGTGTTCCGTCCATATAAATCCAAAATGAAAAACACATATTTAAATTGGAATTTTGGAAAAACTTCCTTAATAAATGTTGTAGCTCTTTTAGAGATGTACAATTTCTATATAACGTTTTGCTTCATCAAAAGTTGTATGAAAAAGTTATGAAAATATTTTAAGTTGGGAAGATGGATTTTGCCGTCAATCTAAACAAAACCCGTCGACAAAATAGGACGGCAAAATCGGTCTTTGCCGTGAGCAATGCGTTAGGCTCACGGCAAAGTCCGCTTCAGCAGCTCACAGCAAATTGGATGTTTGCCGAGGGCCTCCATTTTTGCCGTGAGTTTTCCGCCTGGCTGTTGGCAAACTAGTATTTTGCCGTGAGTCTGACAAAAAGCTCATTGCGAAAAGCAGGACTCTCGGCAAACTCTGCGTTTCCAATAGTGGTAGAAGTATCTGGCGACGATGTAGCAGTTGCGCAACCGGTCAAAGCCGAGAGGGCCACCCGCGGGATGAGGTCCTCAGTGTCATCTAGCTCGGCGTTGTGATTTCTGAGCGACAGCGCGAGGAACTCTCTCGTGGCCGGCTTGCAGACGAAGTCCGTTTCCGTGACCGTGGCGATGGCAACGAGGCCGTCGCAGTGCACCGGGAGGATGAGGCCGTCGCTTCGACCAGGGAGGATAGGCCATTATCTTGTCATTTGTCTGATATAGGCCAAGCTTACTTTGTGTCCTCACGAGACATCGCCAAGGAGCTAAACCTACTACTCGGATTCCAAAACCAGAATAAGAAACGGACTCGAAATCGAAATCAATTCGGCACTGCAGGCGCAGCGCGCCGCGCCCAGCCGGCCCGTGATAAATATTATTCGCAACGCATGCTCCTCCAATCCTCCGATTCATCAATCCAAAAACTCATCAAGATGCTTCTCCGATCTGGCAGGATGCTGGGATCCGACGAGAAGCGCCGCCGGACCATGGCCGCGGCCTTTATCCCAGATGACCTGCTGATCCACGAAGTCCTGGTCCATCTCCCAGCCAAGTCCCTCGCGCGCTGCAGATGCGTCTGCCGCTCGTGGCACGCCGGGATCGCCGGCGCCGCCTTCGTCCGCTGCCACCTCGAGCTGTCCCGTGCCAGGCCGCTACCGTCGGTGCTCGTCATCCCCCGCGAGCTCGATGCCAACGACGATCAAGCCACGTCCCCGGAGATCAGCTTCCACCGCCTCCCGCTACCGTCGACAGGACGCACCGCCACCGAGACCGAGGCGGGCCTCGTCTTTGAGAAGGCGTGGCCCAAGGGCATCACACACATTATCCACCCAACGCACTGCGACGGCCTGGTCGCCATCGCGACAACCACGGACAGTGTGTTCGTCTGCAACCCGGCGACGAGAGAGTTCGTCGCGCTGCCGTTCGATAGCCACAACGCCGAGCTGGACCACTGCAGCATGCAGGCCCAGCCGGTGGCTCCCGGCTTCGACCAATGGCGCAACCGCTACATCGTCGCCAGGTATTTCTACCGAACGTACGGCAAGAAGCCTCTCGACGAGGTCACCGGCAAGTGGTCCTTGCAGGACTACATGGGCCACGAGGTGTTCACGCTCGGCGGTGGTGGTGGCGGCGGCTCCTGGGAGCTCACCCAGGACCCGCCGCACGCCGTCGGAATCCAGTGGCCGATATGCACGCGGCGAGCCTTCTACTGGCAAGCCAAGGAGTCGCGGCACCGGCTGATACGGTTCGGCCTACAGCACCGGACGTTCGACATGGTGCGCCGCCCTCCGACCGACTGGACCGTCTTCGACGACATGGCGTGCCTGGACGACGGGACTCTGTGCTACGTCCATGTCGTCGGGGAGGCGTCGTTCGAGGTCTGGATGGCCGATGACGACGCCCCGCAGCTGCGGTGGTCGCTACGCTGCCGCTTGGACCTCGACCTCCCTGACCCGTTGCCCGATAGTTTCGTGCACAGCTTCATGCCGGTCGCCGTCGCTGGCGAAGACACGCTCGTGGCCGTCGTCGGCAAGAGGCTGTGCAAGTGCAACGCGCAGGACGGGATCGTGGAGGAAGTGGCGGACATGCGACGCGACCTGCAGTACGGGCGAATGGATGGATCCAAGTACATGGGCCGGCTGCGTGACGACTACAACTCTATGCACTATGCCGTGCCTTACTTTGAGAGTTTGGTCTCGCTCACAGCATGTAACTACATACAGTAGTACTAATGAACAACATTAGTTCGGAACTTCGTGTACATGTAATGAATGCCATTTTAGTAAATGTCATCTGAATTCCCATGCTATTCTTGTTTGACACCACAGTGTTGGTCTCTGATTGTTGTTACATACCATTGGCTTTTAATTTGGACTAGGAAAGTGCCCGTGTGTTGCCACGGACATCAAAGATTTATGTTGGAATTCACAGAGTATTCATATCAAGATAGTAATTACGTAAAAATAAGCATGAAGAATATAATTATTTAATCAAAGAAATTAGTTACTGAATTAAACAAAGCTATGTCACTACCGGATTCAGCCCCTTCGCCGAGAGGGAGGTTACTCTCGCCGAACGGGTCTTTCCTCTCGGTGAAGCCTTCACCGAGAGGAAGCTCTCGGCGACGGCCTCACGACGCCGCTGTACCGGCGAAGGCATCTTCGCCGAGAGCGTGCGGGACCCCTCTCGGCGGAGATGCGCCGAGAGGCCCATCTGGCTCTCGGCGAATGGATTTTCATAAAACAAAAAAAAAACCCCACCGCCACCCTGGCCCCCACCGCTGCCGCACTGGCCCCACCACCCACCACCACCGCCGCTGCATGCAACCACCACCACCGCCCGCCGCTGCCACCAGCACCGGCAACACCACCACGCCACCCACAGCCACCACCACGCCACCAGAGACGCCCGCCACCGCTCCGCCGTCCTCCACCACCACGCCGCGCCGCCGCCACCTGTGGAACAGAGAGGAGGGAGATGAGATAGGAATAGAGGGGCGGGGAAGGGGGGAGAACCTGGAATTGAAGCGGGGCAAGAGGAGCTGCGTCGGGGGAAGAACCGTCGACCACCACCACGCCGCGCCGGGATTGAAGCTGGGGGAAGATGGACGCCGCGCCGGGCGGATCTGAGGAAGGAGGCAGCGCCGGGAGGGAAGCCGCGCCGGGCGGATCCGAGGGAGGGGGCGGCGCCGGGAGGGAGGCCGGCGGCGGCCGGATCCGCCGCCACCGCGCCTCGCCCCGCCGCTGCTCCCCGCCACAAGGTGAGGGGCGAGCGGAGGGGGGAGGAGGGGGGCGGCGCGGCTGCGCCGGCGTCGGACGAGCGGAGGAGGGAGGAGGGGGCGGCGCGGCTGCTTCGGCGTCGGGCGAGCGGAGGAGGGGGGAGGGGGGCAAAGCTGCGCCGGCGGGAGGGATGGTGAGGGAGGCGGCGGAGTGAGAGAGGAGGCGGGGTGGGCGCGTCGAGAGGGAGGGGGCGGCGGCGGGTCGAGAGGGAGGGGGCGGCGGCGGGTCGAGAGGGAGGGGGCGTCGGGGTTAGGGTTACTGGGTGGGGGGCGGCTTTTATAGAAGAAGGGGCGTGGGCGGGTGGGCCGCGGGGGAAATGGGCCGCCGGCCCAGTTAAGCTTCGCCGAGAGCCCAATAAATGGCTCTCGGCGAAGAATTTTTCTAAAACTTTTTAAAATTATTAAAAAATAGCAAATAAATTCAAAAAATCTCAAAAACTTAACATGACACTAGATATGTTGTGTATTGCTTATAAAAAACTTGTTGTGGTCAAACTCAAATTTAAATTTCTCTAATATATCAAACCTAGTGACATTAGTTCAAATTCTCTGAAACTTCTCGTGAGATGTTCCGGTTTCTAAACAGCGTGCGTGTCAAAGTGCTCAAAATGTTCTCAACTTTTTATCACAACCTCGACATATGATATAATGAGGGCTCGACAAAATTCGTGATTTTCAAACTTCATTTGAATTTTATATAATTTTAAAACCTTTCTACGACACGATCTTCATCATGATCGGAGGACAAAATGTTTGAAATTTAGTTGCATTTCGTGTACATGATCTTAGAGATGTATCATGAACATGAATCTCATTTTTCCAATAACTTTACTCTATGATTTCATGCACTTGCAGTTCATATTGGACGTCTTCGAAAAAATTACCTAGAATGAAGTAAAAATTTTAAATATAGCAAAGAGAGATAAAATCGCGTCAAATTTGAACATATCATTTGTATAAGTGCATGTTGATGATAGAAAAAGTTTGAGGATGAAAAAGTGATTTTTTAAAATTTCTTCGCCGAGAGCGAAAAAAACTCTCGGCGAAGAATTTCTTCGCCGAGAGCCAGTCGGCTTACTCTCGGTGAAGAATTCTTCGCCGAGAGTATTTTTTTGGCTCTCGGCGAAGAATTTCTTCGCCGAGAGTTTTATTCTTCGCCGAGAATATAATTTTTTACTCTCGCCAAAGAGATCTTCGCCGAGAGCCCAAGATTAAGCTCTCGCCGAAGAATATTGCTCTCGGCGAAGACTCGGTTTCCCGTAGTGTGTACACTAGACAACAATGTCCTCATATTAGATGCACTGCTCCGAAAAATGAATGGTTCATAGCTATGTACCAAAATGGAGAGATTTGTTTCATGAAATTTTGTATAACCAATTGGATGTTTTTCATAGCTTTTACTATAAAAGAAAGATGCAATTATATGGTCCTTGCATCTCACCCTCAAAAATTCAACAGAACCACTTTATTCAATGCACAAAAAATAATTCAAAATACACTTGAAGCACACTTTCGTTGGATTAGTAATAACATTCCTGTAGCTTCTACTACATTAAGAGCACCTCTAAGAGACTAGCTAAAAAATGGAAAATTTTACCAAAAACTGAATCCAACAGACTCTGTAAATTCAACTTCGCTATCCCCCGCTAGCTATACTCGAGTCCTCGACTTTCGCCAGCCAAAGATGGCTAGCGCCCCTCTACTCGGTAACCCCACGGCCCCACCTCCCGTGCGCTCTGCTCCGCCCCCACCCGCAGAACTAGAGAGAAGTGGAGCGCTCTGCCGGCGTCAAGCAGCTCCGCCCCCCTCCTCAGACCATGTCACCGGCTGGGAGCGAAGGAAGAAGTGCGCCAACGGCCGAGGCCGAGGGAGAACCTCGGGGAGAAGCTCGGGTACGCACGCACAAGGAGGAGCTCCGCGGCTCGCCGGCGCGCAGAGAGGACCTCGCCTCGGCCCGATTCACCGCCGCCTGCACTACCTTCTCCGCGGCTCTCCACGGGCAGGTCAAGCGGAGCTCCGCCGCGAGCCGCGCCGCTAGGCACCACCGCGGGCTGGGCAAGCAGAGCTCTGCCGCGAACCAGGCCGCCGGCCGCGAGGCAGCACCGCGAGCCACTTTGACCGGCGATGCAGGGCGGTGTCGCGATCTGGGCTGGGGCGGCGCTGGAAAGCGATGGATCGGAAGGCTCCAATGAAGTAGCGGCGTGCTGTTCTTTCTTCCTCATCCGTGCTGCCGGCCAAAATACTCGCAAAATACTCCATCCACAAGTCACCAAATCCAAATCGCCACCGCGAAATTCTCCCTCACCTGCGACCCTCGACCTCCTCTCGTCCATCCCCATGCATCTTCTTGCCGGAGATTTTAGTCTGCATCTCGCCACCACTTTCGGCTGCTGCGGCTCTGCTCCAACCTGCCTGTGTGGCTCCAAGCCTTTCCTCCTCGCTGCGACTAATTGTGGGCCTAATTGTGGGACTAGCAGATGGCTAGTGAATTTTATCTAATCTGTTGGAATAAGAAGAGATATAGAGAAAAAAATACTAACTAAATGACTAGTTAAATGTGAATTTAGCTAGTCTAATTTAGTGAGTCTCTTGGAGTTGCTCTAATAATATGAAAACTAACTCTAAAATGCTTATTGTGAACAACTATCAAACAGTCCATGGTGCCTGTACAAATGAAAGCATTACGGTGTACGACAACAAAACAAAAGAGCAAATCATCAACAAAAGAACAAAAGAGGACAACAACATTGTTTCAGTGAAATTATATCATCTGATCAGAATTTATTATGTATGCACTGACAATGAAATGCTTCTTTTCCTCCCATCCAAACTTGGTTCTGCACCTTGCATTTCTTTTCGCATACAGGATGATTGGAACCGAATCAATCGAAATATGGATCGCACTGCAAAGGGTGTAATTGTTGATCTTCTCTGTGTGCTATGCTATCAATACGAAAATGAAATCATTTTATTTTTAGGGTCTGTTTGGGAGAGCTCTGCTAAAAAAATCAACTCTGCTCCACAAACTCCACCCTATAAACTCCGCTCCACTTTAGGAATTCGGAGAATCATGTTTGAGAGAGCTCCACTCCACAGATCCTAAAGGCCCACTTCCCTCTTCCCTGCAGCCCAGTGCGCAAGTAGAGGCCCAACTCGGCCCATTTAAACTCCTTTCACTTACACGCGAGCCCCATTTGTCAGGTTGTCTTCAACCTTCTCCACACCAACAGGCAGCGATAGGGGAGTGAGATCCCGTCGAGCCCGATGCGGCGGGGATGGAGGCGGCGAGCCCCAGCGGCGAGCGGCGGGGGCCCCGACGACCAGGGAGATGCGGGATCTGGTGGCTCCGGCAGTGGATTGAGGAGCCCGGTGGGGCACCGGGCCTCTGGCGGGCGGCCGCCGGCCATCCGGCGCATGCGCGACGCCGCGCGTCCCGGCGTGGTGGCCCAGCTGGGAGGACTTCGCCGACCCGCCGGCCGCCGCCACCCGCCCAGGCCGCCGCCCACAACGCGGCCTTGATCCCCCTCGCGCCGCCGCGCGCGGCCACCTTTTCTTCCAGGCTCCTGACCTTGAAGTAGCACAGCTTCCTCTCGTCGCCCTCCACCAACAGTTGCACCGGGTAGTGGCACGGCTGGAGGACGAGCCGGGCGCCGCCGCATCCTGCTCCTCCAGCGGCGAGGCCTAGTCCTACGCTACGGCCACCTGCGCTATCGGCGGCGATCACCAGGACGGCCAAGATCAGGAGGAGCGGGAGGCGCTGCTCGAGGAGGTGCAGCGGCTGCGGCGGGAGCAGACGGCCATCGGGGAGAAGCTCGTGCAGATGAGCGGCGGCGGCGCTAGGTTTCGCGTGCGGGAGCCGGAAGCTCGAGAGGGGACGTACGATGGGGGATGGGTCGCGAAGAGAGATCTACCGGTCGACGGAAGAAAGACCGCGAACCGTTTTTTCTATGTAACCAGTGGCATGGTGGGTAATTTTCTCCCAACTTTACCAGCTCCAAGAAATGGTGGAGTACCTCTTGAGGAGCTAAAAAAAAGGTGGAGTGCAGCTAATTTTTGATAGAGTGGAGTGGAGCTAGTTGAGGTGTTTGGGTATGTTTTTATGGAGTGGAGTCAAATTTGGTGGAGTAGAGTGCTCCCAAACTGGCCCTTAATACTAAGGTTCTGCCAAGAAACCCTTTGAGACTCTGGAAACAGTGACTGTTGCAAAACTGTGTAAACTTTTCATAGGGAAATCGTCTGCCGCTTTGTCTTGTGTGCCGCTCCTTGTCTTGTCTGATATAGGCATAGGCGTGCGTTTGACATTACTGGCCGGTGGAATCCGAGTAGGATCAAGCTTACTTTGTGTCCTCACGAGACATCACCAAGGCGATCTCAAACCTACTACTCGGATTCCAATTTCCAAAACGAGAATAAGAAACGGACTCGAAATCTATTCGGCACTGCAGGCGCAGCGGCCCCCCGTGAATCGTGATAAATACTCCGTTTAGCACCGCACCTCTCATCCAAGAACTCGATCAAGAATTCCTCCGATCTGGCAGCAGGATGCTGGGCTCCGACAAGAAGCGCCGCCGGACCTTGGCCGCCACCATCCCGGATGACCTGCTGATCCACGAGGTCCTGGTCCATCTCCCAGCCAAGTCCCTCGCGCGATGCAGATGCGTCTGCCGCTCATGGCGCGCGGGGATCGCCGGCGCCGCCTTCGTCTGCCACCACCTCGAGCTGTCCCGCGCGACGCCGCTGCCGTCCGTGCTCGTCATCCCCCGCGAGGTCGACGCTGAAGACAACCAAGCCACGTCCACCGAGATCAGCTTCCACCGCCTCCCGCTACCACCGCCGGGACGCACAGCCACCGGGGCAGATCTCGTCTTCGAGAAGGCGTGGCCCGGGGGCATCACGCGCATCATCCACTCGACACACTGCGATGGCCTGGTGGCCATCGCGACGACCACGGACAGGCTGTTCGTCTGCAACCCGGCGACGAGAGAGTTCGTCGCCCTGCCGCCCGGCAGCCACAACGCCGAGCTGGACGACCGCGACCTGCTGCTGGCCCCACCAGTGGCTCTCGGTTTCGACCAATGGCGCAACCGCTATGTCGTCGCCAGGTACTTCTACAGGACGTATGGCGAGAGGTCGCTCGACGAGGTCACCGACCAATGGTCGTTGCGGGACTACGACATCGGCCACGAGGTGTTCACGCTAGGCGATGGCGGCGGCGGCGGCGGCTCATCATGGGAGCTCACCGAGGACCCACCACACGCAGTCGGAGTTAAACGGCCGATGTGCACGCGGCGGGCCTTCTACTGGTACGCCGACGAGCCGCAGCCACGGCTGATGCGGTTCGGCCTTCAGCACCGGACGTTCGACGTGGTGCACCGCCCTCCGACCGCCTGGAACACCAGCACCTTCAATGACATGACGGACCTGGAAGACGGGACACTTTGCTACGTCCACGCCGCCGAGAAGGCGGCGGCGTTCCAGGTTTGGATGGCCAACGACGCCCCCCAGCTCCAGTGGTCGCTACGCTGTCGCATCGGCATCGACCTCCCTGATGTGTACAGCAGCTTCTTGCCGATAGTCGCCGACGGGGACACACTCGTGGCTATTGTCGGCGAAACGCTGTGCAGGTGCAGCGCGCAAGACGGGAGCGTGGAGGAAGTGGCGGACATGCGATACAAGGGCCGGCTGCGTGACGACTGTGACTCTATGCGCTATGCCGTGCCTTACTTTGAGAGTTTGGTCTCGCTCACAGCATGTAACTACTAATGAAGAACACTAGTTTTGTTCCGCGTACGTGTGTATATCTAAATGCACAACATTATTTATGAATCTAATACAAACCAAAACAATCTGTAATTTGGAACGGAGAGAGTATAAGCCACCAAATAGCCATAGAATCGAAACATATTAGTCTTCCACTAGTAGGGAGAGGGGCTTTAGTCCCGGTTGGTAAGGAGAATAGGTCTCTCAAGTCCAACCGGGACTAATGATGAGAGACAAAAGCCTCCCCTTTAGTCCCAGGTGAACCAACCTGGACTAAAGGGGTCCTTTAGTCCCGGTTCGTAATACGAACCGAGACTAAGGGGGGGGGGGCACGCCAGCGCCTGCGCCCACCCCCTTTAGTCTCAGTTGGTAATACCAACTGTGACTAAAGGGTCTCGTCTCTTTTTTTTTTGCTGTTTTCGATTTGACAGTATGTTGTAATTGTTGTCTAACCCGTATATGTATGTATACGTATTTGCAATTGTATATATGTATACCTGTCTATATATATCATATACGCACTTAGATTAGACTTATATATAAATTAAACCCTATATATCTACATATATAAACTTATAAATGTATATACACATAATAATTTATACACATGAAAATAAATAGTATATGTTGATGGGCACGTTGTCCCTTACAATGGCCCCGCACTGTGACACATTCGTGTCCTTGATTTTTTTTGGAGCACTTGGTTGGCCAGCATCTGATACTTCTGTGAAATGATACATGACATGGCCGGTGAGTACTTGTGTACGCCCTCTCTTTGTCTTTTTTGATGTGGAGCCTGAAGCCTACAAGTTGCAGATTCGTTATTTAATTAATTAGTACCTAAGAATTGAGGTTAGAGAAATAAGAACTATGAAGTTAATGCATGATATATATATATATATATATATATATATATAGGGAACATTCAATACTTTCATTCACAAGACTTTCCTCATTGTTTCTATAATTGTCCTCAATATTTGTTGTTGTGTCCTCGACAGGGGCGGCATCCTCCTCATTCAGAGGTATGTTCAAGTACATGTCCGCCTGACTACACTCCTCGTCGGTGAAGGTTGCAATCGTATTTGTACCACTAGCAATAATGTCGGCCATAAAGTTATCATGGTTGTCATCCGTCTGGAATAAACAAGAATTTTCTATGAATTTCTAGAATAAACAAGAATTTTCTATGAATTTCTAGAATAAACAAGAATTTTCTATGAATTTATGTAATTTTCAACAATTTCTAAAACTTTCTAGAATAAACAAGAATTTTCAAAAAATTTCTTTATTGAACAAGAATTTTCTTTGAATTTCTAGAATAAGCAACAAGTTTTTTGATGTTGATTTTCTGGAATAATCAACAATTTCTAAAACTTTCTAGAATAAACAAGAATTTACTAAGAATTTCTTTATTGAACAAGAATTTTCTATGAATTTCTAGAATAAGCAACAAGTTTTTCCTATGAATTTCTAGAATAATCAACAATTTCTAAAACTTTCTAGAATAAATAAGAATTTACTCAGAATTTCTTTATTAAACATGAATTTTTTTTGAATTTCTAGAATAAGTAACAAGTTTTTTCTATGAATTTCTGGAATAATCAACAATTTCTAAAACTTTCTAGAATAAACAAGAATTTAGTAAGAATTTCTTTATTGAACAAGAATTTTCTTTGAATTTCTAGAATAAGCAACAAGTTTTTTCTATGAATTTCTGAAATAATCAACAATTTCTAAAACTTTCTAAAATAAACAAGAATTTACTAAGAATTTCTTTATCAAATAAGAATTTTCTATGAATTTCTACAATAAGCAACAAGTTTTTCCTATGAATTTCTGGAATAATCAATAATTTCTAAAACTTTCTAGAATAAACAAGAATTTTCTAAGAATTTCTTTATTGAACAAGAATTTTCTTTGAATTTCTGGAATAAGCAACAAGTTTTTTCTATGAATTTTTGGAATAATCAACAATTTCTAAAACTTTATAGAATAAAGAAGTATTTACTATGAATTTTCTTGAATAAACAAAGTCGAAATATTTCTACTAACTTGTGGATGAAGGATGCTTGATGGTGGCGGTGCCGTGTGGGAGAATGACAGTGGTGACGGGAAGTCACTTGTTCGAGACGACGCGGCAGTCGTCGACTTTAGAACTATCAAACTATGAAATTATATATTAGAAAATAATTAAGAACTCAAATACACAAATAAGATTTTGGTCCATAGTCGTTGGTGCTAATAAATTTATATGTATGACTGTATATACACACAAAAATATACAAAGCATTACAATTTGTTTCTAATTAAATTTTCTTTCCATTCCTATAAATTTATAACTTTCATGCATATCTATAACTACATAAATAATATCAATTGATAAACTAAATCAAATAAATTTAATTAAAAATGCTTGCTGATGCAAGCATTTCACGGGCTGGCGTCAGCAAGCCAAAACCCAAGCGCGCGGCCCGGCCGGCCATCGGGGCACACGCACGCGGCCGGCGGCCGCACAGAGGGGCCGGCAAGCGGCGCGGCATACCGGTCGGGCTGGCCGGCTGGTACGGTCCTGGATCCGGATCGAGGGGCGACGGCGCGCGTGGAGGAGGGGCCGGCGGGGGCTGGCGCCGGCGCCGCGGCAGGGAGAGGGCGGCGAGTCGGGGAGGAGATGCGCGTCGGGGAGGGGCGGCGCGTCAGGGTCGTACCGCACGCGGTGAGGGGCGGACGTCGGCGCGGCCGAGCTGGCTGGCGGCGGGAGACGGCGATGCACGCGTGTCGGGGAGGGGTGTCGCGTCGGGGAGGAGAGGCGCGTCGGAGAGGGGTGGCGCGTCGGAGAGGGGCCTCTCGTCGGGGAGGGGCGCGTCGGGGACGGGTGCGGTGAGGAGAGGCGGCGGCGACGACGGAGGAAGAGAGGCGAGGCGGCGATTTGGGGGAAAACGGCTAAGTGCCGATCTGGAAGGCGACGGGACTTATATAGAACCCCCCACCTTTGGTCACGGGTCGTATTCCCAACCGTGACTAAAGGCCCTTTAGTCCCGGGTGGTTTTACCATCCGAGACTAAAGGCCCCCCTTTTGTCACGGGTCGTCTCACGACCCGTGACAAAAGGGGTATTTCGCACGGGAGCCCTCTGAAGGTAAATTTTCGCCTTTTAGTCCCGGGTGGTGTTACCACCCGGGACAAAAGGGGGACCTTTTGTCTCGGGTGGTAACACCACCCGGGACTAAAGGGCAATTTTGCGCGAGAAGTTAACATTTTTCTTTTCCTTCCTCATTTATCTCATTCCTTTTTGTTTTGAACATTTAAAAAAAATCATTAGTTAAAATATTTGTGACATGCAAAATTATATTAAGTTAACACCAAAAAAATTCCTACTTTTCTATGCACAAATTATTTCAAAAGTTGAAACAATTATTACTAATTTTCGTTTACAATTTGAAGGGGAAAATAAATTAAATTGAAAATATTAGTAAACCAACTCAGAAAAATCTCTGCTTCAAACACATTTATGAATTCGCGTATTATCTTCGAATGATCAACATGCTCAGGAAGAATGTAGGTAGGCCTCCAGTTCTTATCATCTAGCTCATAACGGAATATATATCATCAAACTCACCCTTCTTCTCATCTTTGTCTTTGTTTACTTTTTGATATAATGATCCATATAACTAATTATCAATTTAAATTTACCTAATTTTTTACAATGGCTTACGTATACATACAGAGGTCACCTGATGGCTATTACAAAGCACGACATTAATTAATACAAATGAGTACAAGTCTCAAGCTGAAGCTGGTCAGCTTCTAGCTTTTGAACCTCTACTTCAAACACATTTATGAATTTGCGTATTGTCTTCGAATGATCAACATGCTCAGGAAGAATGTAGGTAGGCCTCCAGTTCTCATCATCCAGGTCATAACGGAATATATATCAAACGTATACACATACTCCCTCCAAATAGCATTTAGATGTCGTTTAAGATATGATTGTGCATACCAAGAAGTCATTAATTAAGGTAGAGTTTTCCGTCTTTGCCCTTATTAAATAGCACTGCCGGTATCACCTAGACAACAATCTTCTGTAGCGCAAGTGGTGAGCCCTCTGTGTTCCGAGGCTCGAGTTCCAGTTTCGAACCCCCGTTTGTCTGCTACTTTTTTTTACGGGCTCGTTGATTTTGCAGTGCAGGTGCGTTCGTGTGCAGCGTGCTCCACCTCTTCTCTTCCATCTACTCCTTCCACTTGTTCGTATAGAAGAAAAGAAGATGACGACGGCAATCTTCCCTTCGATCTTAATGAGCCAATATCAGAGGATCACAACAGCAATGGTAATATGTCTGTCCTTTCCATTTCCATTCATGATATTCACGGATCACGGCAGTCAGCATGCAAATTTGTTTCCTTTCTCAATTCGTTCTTTCCTTTCTTAGTGTTTGCATACGAGTTTTCTTTTCTCAACAGGGATTACATTATCTTGATTTGTTTCTTTTTTCGCAGGATTTGATTTGAACTTGCTGCAGCTGAAGGATGCCGACGAGCTCGACGAAGGCATCCGGCGAGCTCGATGAAGACAACCAGCAGCTTGCCGGAGAGCTCAACGAGCTCCTGTGACGATGGGTGAGGGAGTCGAGCGAGAGGCGCAGCCGAGGCGAGTTACCGAGGAGACGGCATTTACTCGGCACGGCGAGGAACCAAGGAGCGGCATTTACTCGACTCGCGCATGCAGGGGTACTCCCGTCCGTTTTTGCCTCGGCTGGTGAGAACGACATCTAATCTTCAAGATGAGCAAACGCACAGAACGACATCTAAATCTTATATGGAGGGAGTATATAGCGCACGTAACCTCCAGTACCGACGGAGCAAGCTGTTCAAGCAAGATGTCGACATTCTCTCTCTCACTCTCTGGAAAGGTGTCTAAGAGCTAGTATATATATGCTGGAGCTGACCTCCTGAGAGGTGTCTCTGAAAACACTATGCTTGGGCAGCTTGCTCCTATCGGTACTGGAGGTAGTGCAATATATGTCTGAATGCATGGTATTCATCAGAATCCCTCTAAGCGCAAATTCAATTAAATTGAAAATAATACCAAACCAACTCAAAATAATAAACATGCTTACTAAACATGTTGAAGACAATACATGAATTCATAATAAATTAGCTAATTAATAATAATTAATAATAAGTTCATAAAGGTTCACATAGCTAACTAATTAATACAAGTTCATATAATAGGGTACGGTACAAAGCCCGATCCATGCATGCATAATGTTACTGAGCAGCACGCGCTTGTAGATATGAAATATGGTTAATGTCTGCAATCATCCAGCCTAGAACTCCCTCAAAATAAGCTAGAGCGCGTACTAGTGCACTCTCCTCCGCTTCCGGAGGAGTGTCACAAACAGCATTGCAGACATCAAACAATGGAGCCTCGGGTTCTGCTGGCTTGTAGAAAGTTAGAATTGCTTGACTCTTCCAATTGTTGGTGAAAAACGGCTCCCCACCATAGTAATCCACCCCAACTCTTTTCACGACTTGATTAAGAATCGCACGAAAGCTAATTGAAGCATAGGTAGAACCAGAGGGATCCTGCACACAATCAGATGATGATGAGATATAATAACCTTATGAAAGTTCAAAATATATATGTACCAGAAACAAATTAATTAAGAATGAATAAAAATTCTTTAATATATAAATGTATATTATACCACAACTCGATGAGCCCTGCAAAGCCTCTCCATAGTTTCAATCACATTGCCTTCACCCGTCTCGAGTTGCCTTAATTTAAAATAGGAAAGGTCCGGCACGAAGCACCTAACATTATTCTGGAGCGGTTGTAGACAATTCTCCACGGCAGTCCTCTCTCAGGTTAACCGAATAGGTGATGTTGAGCCAACTGTTGCAATAGCAACCATCGGGTGTGGTGCGCCTACTGGCAACTGGCCGTAGTCTACATATCGAGCAGGTACGGTGAAAGAGATATACACTCTTGCTATGTGCTCATCAACGTGCTCAGTTTGCACTATAGGATGAGTACAATTCATATCCCCGATAATGTCTCTGAGCCATCTGATATTGTTGATAACCTACAATAATTATATATGTAACTAAAATTACAGATTTTCCATGTGAAATGAAAAAAGTTCTATGTAAAGTAAATTAATTTCAATTCTTATATTACCACGTTAGCTACACGTCCCGGATCACCCATTTGCAAGGTAATCTCGCGGTGAAAGTGCAATCCTTTACGTAGAGGCAACGGGTCCTCCAAAACACCTCCACGGCCACCAAGACCTCCACAGCCAATGCCACGGCCACCACGCCCGCCACGGCGACGAACTATGCCACGGTCACGGGCGCCATTACCAACACCACTTGACGACGACATTGTTAGCTCAAACTATATCCAAATCAAAATAACACACATTATTCACAATAAATAGGATTAATTTGCATATATAGATTGGATTCAATAAATGCATAAATAGAAAAACAAAAGTGATAGAATTCAATACTATTATTACTGTACATAACCTTTACGAACCAGCGACTCAGAAGACCCAGATGCTCCGGGAACTACAACAGTCTCACCTCACCGTCATATACACCTGGCTCTCCCACTTACAGTACTACACATGCCCTACACCTCCTATCTAGATACAGCCCAACATCACGGAGCTGCAGGCAGTCCCCTTCTAGCCCGTGATGTTAGACTGTACCTAATTAGGACGTGGGGCTGTGTATCAAAAACAAGAAAAAAAATAGTTACATTTATTGTATATAAAAATAAAAAATACTTAATAAAAGAATTTAATCTTCTATTTCCTCCTATAGCAACCTAGAAATAAAAGGGGCCATAGAATTCAACACTATATTTTATAAACTATATGTACACATACCTACATATATATAGATTGGATTCAATATATGAATAAATAGAAAAACAAAAGGGGCCATAGAATTCAACACTATTATTACTGTACATAACCTTTATGAACCAGCGACTCAGAAGACCCAGATGCTCCGGGAACTACAACAGTCTCACCTCACCGTCATATACACCTAGCTCTCCCACTTACAGTACTACATCACCATGCCCTACACCTCCTATCTAGCTACAGTCCAACATCACGGAGCTGCAGTCCCCACCTAGCCCGTGACGTTAAACTGTAGCTAATTAGGACGTGGGGCTGTGTATCAAAAACAAGAAAAATAAGAAAATACTTACATTTATTCTATATAAAAATAAAAAATACTTAATAAAAAATTTTAATCTTCTATTTCCTCCTATAGCTACCTAGAAATAAAAGCATTTCTAAACAATGAAAGAATGGAAATACATACCTAGTACATTTTCTGTATGTCTATTATTTTCTTTATGAGCATATATTTTATAAACTATATGTACAAGTAAAATTCAATTTTATGAAAAACACAAAAATAAGAGAATGCTTACATTTATTCTATATAAAAATAAAAAATATACTTAACAAAAGATTTTAATCTTCTATTTCCTCCTATAGCTACCTAGAAATATAATCATTTCTAAACGATGAAAGAATGGAAATACCTAGTACATTTTCTGTTTGTCTTCCTTTATGAGCATATATTTTATAAACTATATGTACAAGAAAAATTAAATATTATGAAAAACAAGAAAATAAGAGAATGCTTATTAATACAAATTTAATGAAAGAAGGAACAATGCAAGTACCATCCTAACTACATTTTCACGTATATATACAAAATCTCATCTCTCTAATTTAAGCTCCTCCTACCTAGCTACAAATTAACATTTCTATTTTCTCCATCTCTAAACCATAAAACAAAATTTAATCACAACAAATGAAGGGAGGATGAAGATTCCAACCTTGACAACACTTTGGAGGAGAGAAATCTTCATAAACTAATGAAGAAAAAAATCGTAGCACCACCCTAAGCTTGAGTCGCCATGGATGGGAGGAGCTTGAGCTCGCGGGTGACTGGTATGGTGAATGGCTCAGGTGGCAGGAGGAAGAAGGAGGTACGGTGCTTATATGGATGCCGGCCATTAGTCTCGGCTGGTGTTACGAGCCGAGACTAAAGGGTACCCCTTTAGTCTCGGCCCGTAACACCAGTCGGGACTAATGCTTTTGTCTCGGGTGGTGTTACGAACCGAGACTAAAGGGGTACCCTTTAGTCTCAGCTCGTAACACCACCTGAGACTAAAGACCGGGGGCACTTAGTGCCGGATGGAGCCGTTGGGAGCCCCCCCTTTTGTCACGGTTGGTAATACGAGCCGGGACTAAAGGGGGACCGGCTACAGCAGCCATTTCGGGCCACGTCGACGAAAGGCCTTTAGTCCCGGCTCCAAAGTTGAACCGGGACTAAAGGCCCGAACCAAAGCCTCGCTCTCTACCAGTGTTCTTAGGTGTTTGACTGAATGCGACTATGAGCAAACGGGCAATTAATATGATGTAAAATACTAGGCAAGCTTGCTTCTTTGCCTCGTGCTAGAAAAACAACACTCGGCAAAGAGTTTGTTTGCCGAGTGCCAAAAAAACATTTTTCAAGAGATGTGTTCAAGAAGCTATGCCTACTGGAGCTAGAGCCTACGGCAATGTGTTTGGAGTTGGGCAACAACTCCATTCGCTATCCTTTGGGCATCGCCGTAGATGTGCCCGTGAAGGTCGGACACCACTTCATCCCCGTCGACTTTGTGGTGCTCAAGATGGGAGAAAGGGAGAAGCCACCGCTCATCCTTGCGAGGCCATTCCTCAAGACTGTCGGAGCGACCATCGACGTCGGTAAGGGAGAGATCAAGTTCAACATCAACAACGAGAGAAGTGCATTCAAGTTTCGACCATGCTTCGAGGCATGCAACATGATCAATGTAAAATATGTTCCAGCTCATCATCGTTTTAGCAAGAAAGAGCCATAGAAGGAAGAGCTGGAGAAGAAGGAAGCGAAGACCAGGGAAGTTGTTGCATCTGTCGAGATCAAGGAACAAAAGCCGCCTGTGAAGACCAAAAAGATGACTAAGCCGAAGAATAAGCATGCGCCCAAGCGAAGGATGGTGCAGAAGTGGGTACACAAGATTGCAATGCCCGCAAAAAGCGTTGATCCGAAGTGAAGAATAGAAGAAGTCTAGCTATAGACTATAAACAAAGAGCTAGGTGGGAGGCAATCCGTTCATCGAGTCAAGAATAAGCTACCGGGAGGACAACCCGATCAAGAATAAAAGCTGCTGGGAGTACAACCCTGAAGATTTTTCGAGTCTTTCAAGTACGTCAAGTTTTAGAATTTGCTACGCAAGACATATTATAAACTCTTAAGTGGTTGAACAATGTTTAGAGTTATGATAATTGATCGATTATTTTATTTGGATTTTATCTCGATCATAAACCAATGACATGAGTCATCCTATGATTTATTTGCCTCTTGTTGAGAAACTAGTACCAAAAATTCAAAACCTACCCTAACCTTTCATCATCACCATGATGTTAAGGTTGGCTTAATTTTCATGTTAAAAACACACGAGTAGAGCTATGTTCCTTGATGATTTTTAATCTTTGACGCATGGTAGGACTCGCGTGAACCTAGGAAACTTGAATTTTGGTTTCATTAAACTTGACATCCATTTGTTTATCTAGAATTAGAATTTTTTTCTAAGCCACATTGATTTCATTTATTTAAAATCTCTCCCTTATGTTTGGCCAAAATTAGAACCTAAACCTATACCCCTACGGTCAAGCCTGAGGACCTTGCTATCAATTAATGAAAGCAAATGATCTCGGTGAACCAAAATAAATGTAGTCAGAAAGTTTTTCGACTTACAAATGTTTTTTATGCCTAAAAACTTCTTTAAGAATATATTTAAACTCGTTGCTAGCTCTGAGTTAATTTTTAATTTTCGAAATTGGAGAAATAATTAGCATCTAAACATGATCAAGGGAAGGTTTTGAGGTTCATTTAACACCTACTGCTCCATGATGCATCACGAGAAGGCTTTATCATCAAAGCATCTTGGGCACAAGCAAAGGACAAGCATGGGGGCAGCACTAGCTTTGTTTTGCAGGAAACTAATGGAGGCACACGAGGCATGGAGGCAAGAAGTGACACAAAGTAAAGGGTGGATGCATTAATCTTCATCATGCAACCAAATGTGTGACTGAGAGCATTTTGGCGGTGGAACCACGTGGAGCATGAGGGCACAAAGCAACAAAGAGTGATGGAGTACACTGGAGAAAACTGGAGGCGAGAGGAGCAGCAGACTGTCAGAGGTTTAGATCTGAATAGTCCACAGGAGGGTCAGCCCCGGTGGTTTATTTGTTCGGCGGGGAGATCGGGAGCTAAGAACGCGATGGTTATGCTAGCGTAGCACACAGAAATCACAGCAAGACACAAGGGACAAGACGATTTTATACTGGTTCGGGCCTCCGGAGAATAAAACCCTACGTCCAGTTCTTCAGTTTGTATTGCTTCGATCTCAGGTGGTCCTCAAAAGGACGCCCTTGCCCGCCTTATATTGGGCGACGAACAAGGTCGGTGGACCGGAGTCCAAGTCGATTACAACAGGGAAACCTATCTCTAGTCAGTTACAATATGGAAGGCTTATCCGAGCTGCCTTAATCCGTTGGACTGCCTTGGCTTGCACGCCAAGCTGTCTTCTTGTCTTTGGGCCCGCATGTCAGGTCGGGCGGGCCTACTGACAGGTCGGCGGGACTTCTTGTGGGCTGGACCCACTTGTCGGGGACGGCCATGAGCCTAGTCAGTGGGGACCCAGGGGTACCCATGTCTCACAAGCCCCCGAGCGATGTGTAGGCGCAGCGACCTTGAAAGGTCATGACGAAGTCGTAGAGCTATCGACAGGTCGAATAGCGTGCATGTGAAAAGAAAAAAGAAACGAATCAGCTTAGCAGCCGACCTGTTTGTAGTCTTGCCGAACGAAGAGAGGTCGAGTGGGACGACCTATAGGAAGCAGGCTTCCAATAGATCGAAACGACGACGAAAAAATTCAGAGGCCATCAAGGATGCGCTCATAGAGTAGTATTCGAGCATTGAAGCAGGCAGCATGGTGTTGGTATTTCTTAACCTCACCACTATGGCGCCGGGTTAGCGTGAGCGTGTAAGAAACACCCGGGTACACTGACGAAGCGCACGGATACACCGTTGTAGCACTTCACCTTAGGAGTATTCCCAAGGGCATCGAATCCAAGGAACGGTGTGTACTACCTCCTAGCCTAGCTATGGTCCAAGGACACAACTCTATAGAGTTGAGATGGAGATGGAAAGGATCCTGCTGATAGTGGGCAGAGTTGAGAACAGTCTCTCAGTCGTTTCGGACACCGGACCCTCCTAGCTATAACAGTCGGTTCACAGCAAAGGGTTGCCTACACCTGTATCCGGACGTGGGAGATTCCTTAAGGGTCCAACGACTGTCACCACCGCGGCCTACCCCAAGACAAACCGTGGGATACAGGGCAATCGAATAATAACCTGTTGTCTAGACACCACCGGTTACCACTATAGCACGGCTACGTCTGCTAGCCCGTAGCAACACTATAGCACTCCGTACGAAGACGGAGCGACGAACCCACGAGGGAGAGACCAGGACTCACTCAGGTAACCACTATCTATACAAGGATCATGGAAGGACTTTGGTCTAAACTAGAATGCAGGAGCATCCACTTTACTCTAATTGGACTAGCAGGCATACAAACGGAATTAGCAACTTATGAACTACACCAGAAGATCAAAGGCTAAGCTCATGAAGAACGCAAGCTTCTAAATCATGAACAAGTGAAGAACACAAGAACTATTCACCTATGCATGAATACTACTTTAGTCTAAATAGGAAATGTAGAAATACTCACTTTATTCTAAATAAAGAACAAAGCATCCACAGAGATACAAATCCCTCTCTCACTGTCCTACTCTCTAATCTACCAAGGAGAGGCCTCTCCTTTGAAGGGAAGCTCTCATCCTTGGATGGAGTGGTGTGTCCTTATTATTACCCCCTCCCCTTCTATTTATAGGCCCGGGTCACTGCGCGAGAACACCCCAAGCACCACGGGAATGCCCCTAGGATCCAATGGGGAGACGACATGTGGAAGATGGGTGCGAACCGCCTTAAGGTGGGGTCGGCCGACCTGTGGGGTCGGCTGATCCCAGGTTGACTCCGTTTGCGCCGCCTTTCATCTGGGTGACTGCTAGGTGGGTCCCTAAGGTGGTTCCAGGTGTATGGGTCGGTTGGAGGCGGTTTGCTTGGGTTGTGGGTCCTTGAATCCTTGTGCTGAACACGTGGCAGCGTTTGATTCGTCGAGAGGTGCTTCTCTTGGATTGATGAGGTGTCATGGACATGTGGCATCTGCGTGCCAGCGCATCGCCACGTGGCCTGGTGTGGGTCCCACCGGACCCACATGATGTCCTGTGCATATCTCTCTCATCCGGGCTCTGATGTATGCAAATGATATATCCGTTTCGATCATCTCGATGAGCCCGTCACAATGGTGCAGTCCAAATGGGAATTTGGGACTGTTTGTGATGATGCCATATTCATGCCACTAATTCACTTGCTCTCAGCTATATCATTTCATGTGTGTTTTGGCCTGTCCTGCATCAAATGCTAGAAACACCAACACTTGTGGAAATTGTCAGTATAAAGCCCTATCCTAGTGTTGATGATCACTTTCTGTTTATTCTATGCAGGTATTGACGGCCTAAAAGTGGTACTTAACAACCGTCAACACATGGCTGGTTTGATGCTCAAAAAAAAGAAGAAGAAAACTGTGTCATGGTCTTGATCGAACGAAGTGTATAGACACTCAGACCTCTGAGCATAGCTACAAGGAGTCTAGTAGGGCCGACCTCTGGGAGGCCATGTAGGTGTGCTGACCTCGAAGAGGCCTCAAATCAACAATGTCCAGTATCCGAGGATACCCAGCAGGATCTTGAAACACACATCAAATGAAGAGGTCGTCAATGTAGTCGTAACTGAAGTTGTGAAGTCCGGAGCGGCCGACGATGGAGCTGTACGAAGATGTTGATCTTAAACGTGTGGAGTGTAGAGACATCTAGATATCTTGCATAGCTGCAAAGAGTCTGGCAGAGCCACCCGAGGCATGCCGACCTCAGGAAGGTCTCAAATCAAAAGCGCCCAAGCACCCGGAGATACTTGGCAGGGCAATTAGGCGCGCACCCCACAGGGAGGCCTTCATTCCTAACGTAAAATCTTGGGTGTCCAGAGCAGGCTGGCAGGGCTAGAAGAGCACACCGACCTCGGAAGGTCACGCATCCAGGGCGCCCAACTAGGTTGGCAGAGCCGTAGACATACCGAGGTATTGCAAGACCTAGGTATTAAGGCACACCGACCTCATGGAGGTCATTTTGGTACCCAGATGACCAGCATAGCTGTCAGCCATCCAGCAGAGCCATGGCACTAAGGTATTGATGACCTCAGCAATAGGCACACCAACCACGGGGGGCCGACGAAATCGTAGACGTGAAGCTTCTGGACTCCAGGCACCCAGACGGAGCTGGCAGAGCAGCGAGGCACGCCTACCCCGGAAGGTCTTCAATCGAACCTACGACCATGTAGATTGGAATAGGTCCGTTTACATGTAGAGCCATAGCGGGTGCACCAGGACGCAGAGCCTAGCGGGTGCATTTGATCGTCATCATCGTCCGTAGATGTAACGAGGCGCAGGGCCCTCTGACGCAGAGTCAGGCTTATCTCTCCGTAGACTGTAGGGTCACGGGTCAACAGTGGTCGGAGATTCTCTTGCCACCCAGAAAACGACAAACTGCCCACTCTTGATCACGTGGTAACAGTGTCATCACTTCACCGACTGCACAAGGCCTGGCTCTGGTTATAAATAGCACCATAAGACTGAAGGAGGCAAGCACCGAGCATTGCTGAGCTATGAAGCCATAGAGTAGAATTCCAGCCATGCCGTGGGCATGCAACTGTCCACCAGAATGTAGGATGCAAAATTGTAGAAGCTCTTGGAGCTAGAAGAACGAAGTCACTAAGGAGGTCTTCCGAACTGGCGAAGGCGACGACAGAACCGGAGGAAGGTCTTGGTCTTGACGAAGGCGACGACAGATACACGGAGGTCTAACGACCTGAAGCCGTCGACAACGGAGCCGCGGGGAGGTCCGCCGACCTCAATCCGACGACGACGGAGCCACCAGGAAGGTTCGCCAAAAGCGACACCGGAACAGAACTGGTCCTGTAAAATAAAATAAACACCAGGTCGGTGTATCAATCTGTCGAATATAAATATGATGAAAACTTAGCCTGAGCTAAACAAGTAGATGTTGAATAATATTAGCCGGAGCTAATCATCCTTGTGCTATGTTTTGTATGAGAAGAAAGGCATTCCCCTTATCGTGCCAGGAACGCATTATTCGAATTCAAAAGCTCTGAAGCTGCAAAGTGTTTCACCCCTCTACAATGCTCAGCAGGGAGCCTTAGATGTAGCCGACGCACGGGGTGGGGCCTAGGACCCAGGTTTTGCAACCACACAACATCGAATCTTCATAACGAGAGTCAAGAAGTTAAAGGAAGAACACATAGGAGGGATAGACCCCTCAGGTCTTGCGACCCTTAGATTGACATGGTCAAGCCCCCGAGCATGTCGAGGGGGAGGGAAACATAGCACAAGATAAAAAAATGAACCCTCAGGTCTGGCGACCTACATGTTGGCAAGGCCAAGCCCACGAGCATGTCGAGGGGGAGGGGAACATAGCACAAGATAAAAAAAATGAACCCTCAGGTCTGGCGACCTACGTGTTGGCAAGGCCAAGCCCCCAAGCATGTCGAGGGGGAGGGGTCGGAAGAGTAGACAAAAATATGTAGAGCAGATCTACGAAATAAATTGAAACCGTAAAATATTTAATTGCAAATAATACTTAGCTTGTGCATGTAGCCGAAATTGAGGCGCCAAAGAAGTCTGGCCTGCCCGAGCAGCAGCGTAGTTGAGCTGTGAGACGTCGTGCCGAACTGGAGTCGTGCTCGATGCCGAGTCGTGGTACTCATTGCTGAGTCATCACGGCCACCGCATACAAACCAGGGGCAGGTATGCACCTCGCGTATTAATGAAACAACACAAAGAGAATAAGTCTTGTAAATTGCCGTAAGCAACAAAGTAGATTGGAATAGGAAATTCATAGAATAGGTTAAAGAAAAAAAAGAACGCAATGATGACTCCCCTGTTGGTGCTTGACGATGCATGCAGCAATTGTATCTGATTCAACATGCATTAGTAATTGCATCCCGATGATTTGACGGCGCTCTCTTGGACGCGTGACGGCTCGGAGCCCACGTCGGATTCCCACAGAGCATCCGCCGACTCCGGAAGTCTGAAGACGTCGTGTTGCTTCTAGGTCGCCGCCCCTGGGGCCCGACATGCAGCGGAGAGGCGAGGCGCTAGGACGCCGCCCGCCGTATCGTCAGATTGTAAATTGATTTCACTAGGATCAGGTCGTCGCGGGTGGGTAGGATTGGCGCGAAAAAATTTCTGGCACGCCGTCCGCACAACGAAGACGTCGATCTCACGATTAGATCGGAGGGTGGCGGCGAGCAGGTCGCTACGGAGATATCCTTCATGTCGTCGCCAAAGACGATCGCCGGAGCGAACTGCCATCACGCTGCACGAAGAACTCCCAATCTGCCCCTACATGGTGCGCCAACTGTCAGAGGTTTACATCTGAACAGTCCACAGGGGGGTCAGCCCCGGTGTTTTATTTGTTCAGCAGGGAGATCGGGAGCTAAGAACGCGATGGTTATGCTAGCGTAGCACACAGAAATCACGGCGAGACACAAGGGACAAGACGATTTTATACTGGTTCGGGCCTCCGGAGAGTAAAACCCTACGTCCAGTTTTTCAGTTTGTATTGCTTCGATCTCAGGTGGTCCTCAGAAGGAAGCCCTTGCCCGCCTTATATTGGGCGACTGACAAGGTCGGTGGACCGGAGTCCAAGTCGGTTACAACAGGGAAACCTATCTCTAGTCAGTTACAATATGGAAGGCTTATCCGAGCTGCCTTAATCCGTCTGGACCGCCTTGGCTTGCGCGCCAAGCTGTCTTCTTATCTTTGGGCCCGCATGTCAGGTCGGGTGGGCCTACTGACAGGTCGGCGGGTCTTCTTGTGGGCCGGACCCACTTGTCGGGGACGGTCATGAGCCTGGTCGGTGGAGACCCAGGGGTACCCATGTCTCACACAGACCACCTAGGCCGGTCGGCCTAGGCCGGCCTACCCCTTTTATTCACCCCCTGGTGCTCATCTTCCTCAGGTAAGGCACCCGATCATTTGTTTGCTCAACTTCCTGAGTTCATAGACCAAAAGTTCCAGTAACACCCCAGAAAAATTTGAGCCTCAATCCACTCTCCAAAATTCATCAAAAATTAACCACAATTTCCACCACTCCATATACTTTGTTTGTGTGAATTTTCCACTGGCAAGAAACCCCCTGTGCATTTGTTGAGAGTTTGTGCAGCAACCATGTGGAAGGCGGCCTCCAATATCTTCTCTAAGAAGACACAATCGTCATCGAAGTCGTCGTTGACAAGCTCTTCGTGGAGGCACTCAATTTCTGAGTCCCCGCGAAGCATGGGGGAAGACGCGGCGCTGCCGAGGAGCGACATCTTGCTCCTTGGTGTCATAAGGAGCACACGAAGCTCGTCCATGCGGTACACTGAACCGCAACGACGCATGGAGGAGACGCCTGTTCGACCTCGACGTTCAACATGTTCGTCCGCTCCACCACCATACACTTCGAGGCATTCAAAATTTGGTTTCATCATGAAGACAGAGAAGGAGGAGGAGAGGATATACATTAGTGGAGATGAGAAGAGAGGATATAAGTTGGCCAACGTTAATCTTCCCCTTTCGAATATGATGCTGAAATTATTTGTTGAAGGGAGACAAAATTGGTTAGAGGAAGGACTTCTTGTGCCGGCAAAAAAAAAATAAAAGAGGAAGAATTGTAGAAAATGGATCATCCTCCACAGCCCAAGAAGAAGGAGATGGCGCGCTCCAAGATAATGAACCACTGTGTGGAGGAATTCTGATGCCGCCAAGATATTATGGAGTTGTGCCAATGCAAGCATGGGGAGTGGGGCAGCCATGCCACCACCACATCCACCATGCATGGTACCCAATGTAGCCTTCGCGGAGCCGTACGTATGCACATTTGCCTCAACCCCAACAAAGCATGGCCATCATTGGGGGATACACTGCAAGGAATATGCAAAATGTCGCAGCAATTCAATACCTTGCAAGTCAAATGGGAGAAGGGGCCGCAAACATTGCCTATGAGATGGGTCGCCTTCACATACAGTACTGCCGAAGCAATTTATGGGAGGACCGGCGCAAACCTACTACGAGCAAGGATACAATGCACAAGACTATCAATATCAACCGCCGACGGAGGAGTGAAGAAAGGAGGAAGGATTAATGCTTTCGTTTGGTTTGATTTTTCCTTTTCCTTTTCTTTGTTTTTCAACTTCTGTGCAAGTTTATGAGTGCGTAGTATTTTCTATTTTCTTTCTTTATTTATTTATTTATTTTCAACATGAATGTTAGTAGTAATGTTTGTCTTAAATCACCATGAATAAAATTTGCCACCTTGTTCTGACCCTTGGTGAAGGTAGAAAATTTAAGCCATGTTGATATATGATGATCGTTGCCGCTTTGCTCATCTTTGTACTTGTTTTATGCATGATTAAGTTAATGCTTTCTTTAATACAAATCTGAAATTAATCTAAATGCTACCTTAATCCTTTGTGGAGGTTATGATAAAGATTGAGACCAATAGTTTTTCTCATGCTCCCAATTTTGCATGGGTTAAAGATGATTTTTTTTGTTCTTAAAAGTTATGCTAACCTCGTCATTAATACCACTTACATGTTACTCTACCTATCCAAAGCCTTACATTTATTTGAGTGCAAAACTTAGTATACAATATTTATTTTTGGGTGAATTAATTCAGAGCTTGATTTCTTTGGCCCAAGACTAAGAAGCTGGTCATTTCGTTTTTGCTTATCTATCTTTTTGCTAGCCTTTTCTATCCGTGCATTGTGAATCTCCACATCGGAAATTTCGCAAATCTCGCCGGATATCCAACCACAAAACCAAAAATATCATCTTTGTGTTTACCTCCTTGACCACAACCTATCATTTGAGTATGGATCGTCAATTCGAAGAAGATCGGAAGATGGTGCCGTAATTGATGATTTCAAGTATCCATCCAAAGGAAAATATATCTCCGGTACCTACCTTATCTATATCACCACTTTGCTTGAGGACGAGCAAATGTCTAAGGTTGGGGGAGGAGGTAGGTACAATGCAATTTAGAGTTCAAGAGGAGCAATAGAAAAAATAATAAATAATAAAAATATGTGTAAAGTAACAAAAAAATGTATATGTGTATGAAAGAAAAAAATAATAAAGTGTATAGTGAACTCCCCGGTTCTCTAGATGCATTATTAATTTCAAAAAGCTTCAAGATCGAGATCCACACTCATTTTTTTCAACCATGTGCAATCCGATAACGAGAACTTCATTTGTGCCTTGGGATCACTCTTTGCCATTTGCACATGTCCACCTATCTCAAAGTGTGTGTATTTTTCTCTTCCCCTCCTTGGAAACATTATTTTTCCAATGACCTTTTTGACGAGTCTCGGTAAACCCATGAGAAGCTTGTCTTGTTTTGATAATATCTCAATAATAATATCTTGGTAGGACTAAACTTTTCCCAAAAGCTCCAGATAAAGCCTTCCACTTATATATATTTTGAGAGGGTAAAGAAGTAGAATAAATAGGCTTGAGAGACTAGATGAGATGAGCGTTCATGAGGAAGATGCAAGGAGGTTTAAATTTTTGAACTTGGTTTAGAAGACACGAGAAGCGTCGAGGAGCAAACCAGGGACGAGCTGGGCCAAGGTGAGCCCAGGACAGTTGGCCTAGGCTGTCTGGCCCAGCCCATTCCGGGCTTGGTTCGTCGCCCCCCTGATCTAGCTCACCCTCGGGCTATTTATAGCAGCCATGCGACGACTCACACATCATACCATTCGTCATTCGCCTCCGAGGAGTTGAGAAGCTAGAGGGACACTATTCCGGAGAGGAGGGTCGTGCTAGTTGTCTAGGGTTTCCCTAGTCGGCATGGGAACCTTGCAAGGAAGACCACGTCGGAGTTCTAGAGCAAGGATCAAGATCAAGGTAGGATCCCGGTGGTGATCTTGTTCATGTAAACATTCATGGTGAATTTATAGTGAATCCAATTTCTAGTGATCAAGTGTCTTCTCTATGATTTTGTCTTCCCTTGGTTTTGCTTCTTCCTCAATCTATTCTCGAGATAGATTGCATGGGGTGTTCTTGTAGCCATGGTGGCTAGAGGTGTGTACCGGATCTACCAAGTGTTTTCAACACGTTCCTTGTGAGCGTGCTCTTAGGTTCACCTACACAAGAAACAGGGGCATCGTGACACGATGTCAATATCGTGTACGGTGGGTGCCTTCGAGGATTGGAACGGAGGCAATGATTTAAAGATGCTTTTTATGAGATTCATTTTATTTTCATCTATTTTGTTCGGAGCTACAACAAAAGCATGATCTATACCCTCTAGATCGGTTATCTCTACGTTTTTTCTTGCTACCTCTTGTGTTTAGTAGATTAGATGCAAAACATTCTCTCAAAAAGAAGTTTTTCGCTTTATTAGATTGAATCTTGCGTTGCACATGTTCCACGGATTCGATACCTTGGGTAGTACTCGAGGGAAAAAGTATACAAATGGTCTGTATGCTTGCGGATCAAAATTCGACACTTTCTTCAACCGTCAACACTTTGTTGGAACTGTCTCCAGTTCCCAGTTTGTTGCATTGTCATTGACGAATTCCAGCAGCTTCTCATCTGAAAGACATCTAGGCCCTAAGTGGGTTTTGGTGTATTGAATGACAACTAGATTAAAGATCTAATGTCTTTGTTAAGCATGTGAGCAGGTTGTAACATATAAATAACAAAGCATAATATATGACATTGAAACATCTATATGAGAAGACAAGCCATTGTTGTACAAGATGAGTTGAGGAATGAGTTATTGCCTCACGTTGTGAAATGGCTCTATTTAAGGATGAATGTCATGATTTGTGATATGTGTGATCCCATGGAGTACACTTGATTTATAAACAAGCCAATGAAGGTGAAGAAAGAGACATAGTGATATTGGAATATTGGATGGTCTCTAAATAAATTGAAATGCTTGTTATGATCTAATGGGACTACAAAATCAAATATTGGCATGATCTCAATTGAATTTCACTCTTAATGTTGAATCAAAGCTTAACTCAAATTGGCAACGAATGGATGAAGAAATCAAGCAAGGGATTGGCAACGAGGTACTAAGCTAAGGTTGGCCGAGTAGTGACTTGGACCATGTGCTTGGCTAGGGTGAAGTGGCTATAGCTTGGAGAGTTTCGAGGTATCAAGTCGAGCCTAACCGAGTAAAGCAATGAAGAAGCATTATATATTCTTTGAGTCATGTGAAGGGTGACTTGATCAAGAATTGGGTTTCATTCTTGTATGGAGATCAAAGTCACTAGCTCAAGGTGAAGTGCTCAAATCAATGAGACATTGATGGATGAATCTCTCAAATAGATATATTGTTCAAGTATGGCGATTCATGAAGATGAAGCTCAAGAGTTCTAATGTTGCATTTATATTTGATCTTGAGTATAGGTATGTCGTACTAACAAGAGGGATGCAACGTGGATAGCTTTGCTTATGTCTCGGTGCTCAAACCTAACCTCCCAAGTGCTATCATGAGAGAAACACTTACCAAAAAACATGCATCTGGTGGTTCTGGAGCTTATTTTCGGTTGGAATGGATGCTCCTCTGAATAAGCTTTCCATAGAGTCCAAGCTCATCTAATTCGGAGTCCAGAGTAAAAAGTTATGGCTTTTTCTCCGAGGTGACCTGTGCTGTCCAGTGAAGCTTCGGAGATTCCGGGGAATTTTCCAGAGACTCCAGACTTTCCAAAGACTCCGGAAAAATGTCCGGAATATCTGGAACTTTTGAACCTAACGGCTAGTTTTGGGGATTCCGGAGTATCCGGGGGTTTTTCCGGAGACTCCGGGACTTAACAGCCAACGGCTAGTTTTTGGATGATGGGTATAAATACCCCTCACCCTCTCCCTTTTGTGGCTGCTAGTTCCCCACATGAAAAACACATATCCACAGCCCTTTTAAGCCCTCCCATCTCTAGTATAGCAAGAGATTTGAGAAGAGATTTGGGTGAGGGATTGAAAGATTGAGTGAAAGTTGAGCTAATCCATCCTTGAGCACTCGAGTTCATAGCAAGAGATCTTCGTGGCGTTTGTTACTCTTGGAGGGTTGCCTCCTAGACGGCTAGGCGTCACCCATAAGCTCCCAAGGTGTGGTGAGCTGTGGGAAAGTTTGTGAAGGTCTTGCTTCGCCTCCGCAAGGGAAGAAGCCATCTAGTGGATCGGGAAAAGGGTTGAATGCAACCCGGCTTCGGTAGGAGAAGCACCCAACGGAAACTAGGATTCACACAGTGGTGAATCCGAACTTCGGTAAAACAAATCATTGTGTCTCTTGTTGGTTTACCTCGTATTTACCTTACTTCTTATTCCTAGCTTGCTCTTTGTCATATTTGCCGATCTACTCGGGTGTTAGTGTTTGTGAAGTGCAGGCATTGAATATTCCTCATAGAACTTCACTCTGAACTACTCATCCACTTTGAGTTCATTTCAAGCAAGGAAACAAGAAGGAGGACAGAGGGGAGTCACTGCCAGGCAAACCCGGTGGCACCGAGTTGGCAAACCTGGTGGCACCGGTTTGGGTAGTGCTACATTTCTGCTGTTCAGGCGCTTGTCCAGAATCTCCGGACTTTCCAGAAACTCCGGAGAAAAGTCCGGAATATCCGGACTTTGCTGATAAAATTGTTTTAAGTGGTGACTTTCAGGACTCGCCTATTCACCCCCCCCTCTAGGCGACATCAAGATCCTTTCAATTGGTATCAGAGCCTGGTGCTCCAATTCGAGCTTAACTGCTTGGAGTTTAAAGATGTCGACTACATGTGAGGTATCGTTTGAGCCTCTTCGGTTTGACGGTTCAAACTACTTTTCTTGGTCCGCTCATGTTCTTCCTGTATTAAATACTTGGGGTCCTTCTTTTGAGCGAGTTGTGGTTGCTAGCATCCTTCCCGAGGATTTTGATAGTGAGGACACGTCCAACCTATCAAAGGAGGAAAAGGAAAGTGTGCTCCATAACTACTCCATTATTAACCTCATGTTCAAAAATGTGAGCAAGTCATTCAAGAGGTCATGTTCAGCCATGAGGACATTTGTGATGATGCACATCTCATTTGGGTGGCACTCAAGGATACATATACTAGTGTCGATGATGAGAATGACGAAGAGAAAGAGGATGAGTCACTAGAGGAGTGGACAACATCAACATCTTGCAATCCTCATCTAGAAACATCATCCCAAGATCAAAAGGAAGACAACATCACGACCACTGCCTCTGATCAGGCAAACTCGGTGGCACCAAGTTCAGAACCTGGTGGCACCGGGTTTGGCAGTGATCAGCACCAAGCTGCTTCGTCGAGCATTAAATCTGCACCTCACCAACCTAGTGAGGTATCTACTGCTCCTAGTCAATATCCTTTGGATGCTAACAATTCCAAGTCTCTATTGATCAAAGGAAATGACAAGAAGGAAAATGAAAAGAAGAGATTTGACTTTGATCTCGACAAAATGACCAAGAAAGACAAGAGAAATGTGCTAGAGCTCATCAAGAGAGTAAGAAGGCAAGAAGATGAGCTCACAAGACAACAAGCTTATCGTGACTCCTTCGAAGAAGAATTGAAGAAGCTTAAGGAGTCAAGTGCCTCCTTATCTAGCAAATGCAAAGAGGACATTACCAAGGCATATGCTTATGCTACTAACTCTCTATCTTGTGCAGCATCCTTGGAATAGGAAAATCAAGCTCTTAAGGATCAACTTGGGGAGATCACTTGTAAGCTTGTGAAACTACAAGGCACTCACAAAGAACTTGAATATTCTTATGAGAAGCTTGTAGAGTCACACACCTTGCTAGAAGTGGCAAATGAGGTTATGGTAAACTCAGTTAAATCTTATACACCTCATTGCACCACTAGCACATGTACTCAAGTTGAAAATGATATATCTTGTGCTAACCTATGTGGCCCGAAAGGCAAACCTTCTTGGTATGATCAAGTGATTGCAGAATCTTGTGATGACTTCATTGCTCAAGAAAATGATGATCTTATTCAAGAAGTTGAAAAGCTCAAGAAAGAGGTGGCTGAGTTGAAGGGAAAAGAAAAAGTGCAACCTTCTCAAGATAACTGTGAGCCCATGGTGAAGAAGCTTGAGAAGAGGATAATCGTCACTCGATCAATCTCTCAACAAAGCCACAAGATTAATGATCACAAGATTAGCAACAAAAAGAAGCTAGATCACATCAAGTGCTACAAATGCTCACACATGGGACATTATGCATCCATGTGCTCATTCAAGGAAGAAGACGATCCAAAGCAATCAAAGAGGCAAAGAAGTCTTGCTCAGAGAAAATGCTTTGGTTGTCATGAGAAAGGGCACAAGATTGAAGCTTGTGTTAACCGGTCAAAGGTTTCCTCAGGGAAACCCGGTGGCACCAGTTTCGCCTGAGAAACCCCACATGAAGCTCAACAAGGGATTTCTGAAGGCTCAAACAAAATTCAGAGAGAAGAATGGCTCAGTGACAAGTGTAAATGGCAATGGCAACATCAAGCACAAGATTTGCTACACTTGTCGTCAAAAGGGACATCTTGGTAAAGATTGTCCAAATAGTAAGAATCCTAAGCTCAACCATGTTCATTATAATAATGAGAAGCTTAGGAGTAACTCAAATGACCCTAGTGCCCCTAAAGTGGTTGTTTCACAAAGAAAAGGCACAAAGGCCATTTGGGTACCTAAGTCCTTGATCACTAACCTTGTAGGACCCAATGCACATTGGGTACCAAAACATGCCTAAAAGGACTTTGCAGGTACTTGGAGCAACATTGGAAGCTTGGTTCACTTGAGAAGATATTTATTTTCATTCATCTATATCTCAAGAGAAATTTTATGACTCATCACTAGAAAAGGACCAAGTGACATAAATGAAAGAAATCTCATTCAATGCTCCTCCCATGATAAGTACCTCTCACTATTGCTATCCACTCTCATATGTAAAACATGATCTTGTGCTAGTTGATCATATGAGATGGACAACCTATATATGGTCTCTTTAGCAAAATTATGTCAAATACCATTCGATGCTATTAACCGCTTCATCTAGAAGCATTGAGTGACTTTTGCATGCAGGAGAATATATGTGAGCTAAAGTGGAAGAAAGAATCAAGAAAAGGATAATCTACTTTTGAGAAAATACAAAGATGCATAAATCTGGGAGAATCCGGTGGCACCGGATTGGTGAACTCGGTGGCACCGAGTTTCCCAGGATCAGCAGAGGCTAAAGAAGAAAATATTGCAAATAACTCAAGACCCATTATTCTTGATTCAAAATTAAAAGAAGACTAAGCAAATATTATTTGTGAGCTTTTCTTGATCTAATTTCACATATTCTTATTTGCTTATATATTTTGACCAAAATGTGGAGCTTGCTACTCTAGTTCCTTAATTGAGCTAAAAGTGCATTTATCAAGATTCAAATACTTGATGCACCTATTTAGGGGGAGCTCACTTCACATTTTGTGTCTCTTGGTACTAACATCACTTGCAAGGATTCATGTGTGTAGTTCAAGTGTGAGGTGTCTCAATATGTTATCTATACTCTTCACTTCAATAAATCTTATGGCAAGGGTGTTGGTTGTGAGTAAGCCACATGACAAGGAGGTCACCAATCCATATCTGTAATTGTATCTCTTACTCTCTACTTTTGGATTGGATTATATTTATCTTTGGCTACTCACCATAGCATGGTTTAAATTCCTTAACTTGGACATATTTGACCAAGGTAGTGCACATGTCCTTTCCATCCACATATCCATGTGTGCACTATATCTTTGAGGAGTTTAGCCCATGCTATGAGGTTTCATGTTGGGTGACTTACTTCCATTCCACTCTCAAAGAGTCATCCAATGTGAGACTAGAGCTTGTGCTTTTAATATTTGTGTTCTCTTGTCATCTTAGCTCACAATGGGTATTTCTCATCAAAAGTGACAAGAGGAAGTTATTGAAAGACTAAAAAGTGCAAGCTAACTTATGTGAGTTCCTCTAAGTGAGAATTCTATATAATAAGAGGCAAAGGTATGAATCCTAAATTCAAATCGTTAATTTGTGCATCTAGGCCTTATTCTTGCTAGTGTGAGTTTTGGTGTGCAAAGGGAGCTAGCATCACCTTGATTTGTTGCTTGGTGGTAGTGATGGGTTTTAGATATTTAGTTGATGCCTCACAAATTTTTGTTGGAAATTTTGTTTTTCTAACCGTGGCTGAAATTTCAGTAGAGGCATGAGCTAAATATGCTAAAGACCTATCTTGGCTAGTAATCTTTGCATACTCTTTGTGACTTAGAATAGTTCTTTTCAAAATTCACTAGCATGTGTAGGTGGTGTGCCTTTTGCAAAATATTTGAGTCTTGATCTTTTAGGTCGTGTCTTGTTATTTATGGTTATTGTTACTCTTGTTCGATTGCTGGCTAACCATAAATGGCAAGACTGTCTCAAGTTCAAAAGAAGCTACTCATTCTCATCTCAAGGGCTTGCAAACTTTGGATTTCTCACATTTCATCAAAATCTCTCGAATTCATATCTGAGACAAAGGTCTGTGCAAAAATGGATATAAAGGGCAGAGAAAGAAAGTTGGAAGAAAATGGAAATGCAGAAATGATTTTATGGACAAAAGTCCACGGGTCAAGTGAAACCCGGTGGCACCGGTTTCTGAAAACCGGTGGCACCGGTTTCTGTCGGCAGTAAAAGGATAAGACCCGTGACTCACCCTACACAGTCACCATTCATCCTCATTCACCCCCACGACTCAGAATAGGACAGGGAGAGGTCAAAGGGGCGATTCCATGGCAATTTGAGGGTCAACCGTGGGATTCAAGGATTAAAGCAAGTTTTCGGTCCTCCAAACCGGCGGGATCGGTTTCCCCTCGGTTCTAGGGCAACATCAACTTCTTCAACATGTCAGGAGGTACCCCATGCATTGGTTTTGCCCGATCTACTCTTCTGGGACCTATCTCTTGGACTCCTTTGGTAGAACAACATATATTTGGTCCTAGAACAGATTCCAAATCCAATCACTGGTTTAAGGATTCCATGACAACATTGTTGGGGGCTTGACCTAGGGTTCATGCTGAACCCGGTGGCACCAAGTTTCACAACTCGGTGGCACCGGTTTCGACACAGAGGGTCTGTCCCATCTGTGGATTTTGCTCAAGAAAATTCAACTGCATATATGTGTGGCAGATAAATGTTCCTAAGGCATAGATTTTATCTCTCTTTGTCACAGATCCAAGGTTCGATCTTGTTTATGGAAGAAGATAATGCAAGGGTGAAGATTCATAGAGATCATGACATGGATAAGGAAGATATGAAATTCATGTATATTCCGGGACAAGAATGGAACTATGGTCGGGTAAATGGCATGCTACCATTCTATGCATAATTGCACCGCATGTTTAGAAAGACACTTGCTCCTAGGGAAGGGGACCAATCGAATGTGTCAAACTATGGAAGAGATTTGTTGAAACACATGAGCCCTAGTGAGCCGGAATTTAGTGTTGTGGACTATATTTGGGAAGAAATTCATACCATCTCAGGCTCACCACAAAAGATTTGTGGATATGCTCCTTATCTCATGCATATCATTGAGGCAATCACCAACTACACATTTGAGGATGATCATGAGCATAAGCCTTTTCATTTGAAGAATGATGTTGTGGGACCATCTCTAGCTGAATTAGCAAGTGCACAAGCAAATTTAGAAGGCCAAGATGTCCCCGAACAGCCTGCTGCTACTGCTGCACCATCTAGGGCAGCAAGACCTTCTTATGGTCAAGGGCGTGGACGTGGGCAACAACATGTGCAAAAGCCCCCCTCTCCACTCAGAAAGTTGTTCAACTTTTGGTGTGCGTCTTGCATGAGAGCGAGTGATGCTGTTCACAAGGAAAGACAACATAGGAAGAGGGATTCAAGGATTGTAAGACTCGTGTATGAAAATCCCTCTCCCACAAATAGGCCTCCAATTCCACATTCACCTTCCGATGATGAAGATAGTGAGTCGGAGACCTTTGAGAGCATTTGGGACAAGTCACAACAAGTTGATCCGGCAACCAACAAGGATTATTGGGATAGAGCCTATGGAAACACTTACTACAATCCAACCTTTGGAGGAATGTATGGTGCTCGATCTTCATATTCAGAGGTACCTTTCATGGGCACACAAGGGCAAGGCACATCCTCTAGCATGCCTCAAGTGGATCCTAATGCACAAGGAAGTTCAAGCGCTGTTGGTGGATACTACTATGGCAGTCTATTTGGCTCGGTTAATCCATATGAGGGAATGACTTCTCACCTTCCTCCATTTCCACCTCCACCATCTTTTGTGCCTCCAAGTCAATTTGTGCCACCACCTCAAGATGATGATGAAGAAGAACCATGAGTAGCTGTCCAAGACCCCCCAGGACCTTTATTGGTTATTAATGACAAAGGGGGAGAGAAGTGTCGACTCAAAGCTCAGCTGTCTGTGTTGTATCTGCTCTGTTTGCCAAAATTCGGTGGAACCGGTTTCTAGATCTCGGTGGCACCGATTTCAGTATGGTGTCTATCTTTGTCTCAGTGCTCTGCTTCTGTCAGGCAAACTCGGTGGCACTGAGTTTCCAAAATCGGTGGCACCGGTTTTGGCTGTTGGATGCAACAAGCCCATGTAATAAATTCTCTTTAGCTTCAATTGAACTTGAGAACCTTTGTTACGTGTGCTTAGATGTGTGTTGAACCTTTTTATGCTTACTAAGACTCATTTGTTGTTAGTGTGATCTTCTATGGGTGATTTATTGCTTTTTGACAAGGCTGCCTGGGCAAAACCGGTGGCACCGAGTTTGGCAACTCGGTGGCACCGGGTTTGGCCAGACAACACTGCCATTTCTTTGCTTTAATTTGTTGAAGTGCTTATATAGTGCATGCATCACGGATTAATTGTTCACACACTTGTTTTGCACCCCACGGTTGCAAAGATTTAGGGGGAGCTCCATGTTTTCTTGAAAATGTGCAAAATGGCATTTAAGGCCAAATATTATGAATTCCACTCATAGCACATATTAAGGGGGAGCTCAACCTAAATCTGAGTTTTTAAGCTTTATTGAATATCTTTTGTAAGCTTTAATCGAGGTTGTCATCAATCACCAAAAAGGGGGAGATTGAAAGACATCTAGGCCCTAAGTGGGTTTTGGTGTATTGAATGACAACTAGATTAAAGATCTAATGCCTTTGTTAAGCATGTGAGCAGGTTGTAACATATAAATAACAAAGCATAATATATGACACTGAAACATCTATATGAGAAGACAAGCCATTGTTGTACAAGATGAGTTGAGGAATGAGTTATTGCCTCACATTGTGAAATGGCTCTATTTAAGGATGAATCACTACGGGAAACGGAGCCTTCGCCGAGAGTAATACTCTTTGGTGAGAGCCAAACCTTGGGCTCTCGGCGAAGAGCTCTTCGCCGAGAGTAAAAAAAATAATTCTCGGCGAAGAAAACAACTCTCGGCGAAGGAATTCTTCGCCGAGAGCAAAAGAAAAACTCTCGGCGAAGAATTCTTCGCCGAGAGTTTTTTTCTTGCTCTCGGCGAAGTAATTTTTAAAAATTCACTTTTTCACCTTCAAACTTTTTTTATCATCAACATGCACTTATACAAAGGATATGTTCAAATTTGACGCAATTTTATCTCTGTTTGCTATATTTAAAAATTTTAATTCATTCTAGGTAATTTTTTCGTATAGGTCCGATATGAACTACAAGTGCTTGAAATCATAGAGTAAAGTTGTTGGAAAAATGAGATTCATGTTCATGAGACATCTCTAAGACCATGTACATGAAACGAAACTAAATTTTAAACATTTTGTTCTCTGATCATGACAGAGATCGTGTCACGGAAAGGTTTTAAAATTGTATAAAATTCAAATGAAGTTTGAAAATCACGAATTTTGTCGAGCGCTCATTATATCTTATGTCGAAGTTGTGGTAAAAAGTTGAGAACATTTTGAGCACTTTGACACGTACGTTGTTTAGAAACCGGAACATCTCACGAGAAGTTTCAGAGAATTTGAACTAATGTCACTAGGTTTGGTACATTAGAGAAATTTAAATTTGAGTTTGACCACAACAACTTTTTTATAAGCAATACACAACATATCTAGTATCATGTTAAGTTTTTGAGAATTTTTACATTTATTTCCTATTTTTAACTAATTTAAAAAGTTTTAGAAAAATTCTTCGCCGAGAGCCATTTATTGGGCTCTCGGCGAAGCATAATTGGGCCGGCGGCCCATAATCCCCGGCGGCCCATTAACCCCGGCGGCCCACCCCGCCCCTCCCCTTCCTATATAAACCCGCGCCCCCCACCACCCAGAACCCTAATCCTCCCTCCCCTACCTCCTCGACTGCCGCCGCCGCCTCTCTCGCACCGCCGCCGCCTCCCTCACCGGTCTTCCTCCAGATCCGGCGCCTCCCCACCTCTCCACCTCTCCCTCCCTCCACATCCACCGCCTCCCCCATCTCTACCTCCCTCCCGCCGGCGCAGCCGCGCCGCCCCCCTCCTCCCCCCTCCCCTCGCCCCTCACCTCGTGGCGAGGAGCAGCGGCGGGGCGAGGCGCGGTGGTGGCGGATCCGGCCACCGCGCGCCTCGACGACCCGCCGACGCACCCCGACGACCCGGCGGCGCGGCCCGACGTACGACTCCGCCGGCGCGGCCCGACGACTCCGCCGACGCGGACTCGACCCGGCGCGGCGCGGCCTCGACGACTCCTCCCGCGCGGCCTCGACGACTCCGCCGGCGCGGCATCGACGACTCCGCCGGCGTGGCCTCGACCCGACGACACGGCACGGCGTGTGCGTGTGTGCGCGTGTGTGCGTGTGTGCGCGCGTGCGCGTGCATGCGCGTGTGTGCGTGCGTGCGTGTGTGGGTGTTTCTCCCTCTCCCTCTCTCTGTGTGTGTGCGGTGGTGGTGGCGTACGGTGGCGTGCGTGTGCGTGTGCGTGTGCGTGTGCGCGTGTGCGTGCGTGCGCGGCGGGGCGTGGTGGTGCAGGTGGTGGCCGGTGTGGTGGCGGCCGGTGGCGTGCCGGCGCGGTGGTGCAGCGGCGGGCGGCGGCGCTGGTGGCCCGGGCTGGTTTTTCTTTTTTTTTTTGTTTTTGAAAAAAACCTTCGCCGAGAGCTAATTGGGCCTCTCGGCGCATATCCGCCGAGAGGGGTCCCGTCTGCTCTCGGCGAAGGCGTCTTCACCGGTAGAGCTTGGCCGAGAGGCCTTCGCCGAGAGCTTCCTCTCGGTGAAGCCTTCACCGAGAGGAAAGACCCCTTCGGCGAGAGGAACCTCACTCTCGGCGAAGGCCTCGTTTCCCGTAGTGAATGTCATGATTTGTGATATGTGTGATCCCATGGAGTACACTTGATTTATAAACAAGCCAATGAATTTGAAGAAAGAGACATAGTGATATTGGAATATTGGATGGTCTCTAAATAAATTGAAATGCTTGTTATGATCTAATGGGACTACAAAATCAAATATTGGCATGATCTCAATTGAATTTCACTCTTGATGTTGAAACAAAGCTTAACTCAAATTAGCAACGAATGGATGAAGAAATCAAGCAGGGGATTAGCAACGAGGTACTAAGCTAAGGTTGGTCGAGTAGTGACTTGGACCATGTGCTTGGCTAGGGTGAAGTGGCTATAGCTTGGAGAGTTTCGAGGTATCAAGTCGAGCCTAACCGAGTAAAGCAATGAAGAAGCATTATATATTCTTTGAGTCATGTGAAGGGTGACTTGATCAAGAATTGGGTTTTATTCTTGTACGGAGATCAAAGTCACTAGCTCAAGGTGAAGTGCTCAAATCAATGAGACATTGATGGATGAATCTCTCAAATGGATATATTGTTCAAGTATGGCGATTCATGAAGATGAAGCTCAAGAGTTCTAATATTGCATTTATATTTGATCTTGAGTATAGGTATGCCGTACTATCAAGAGGGATGCAACGTGGATAGCTTTGCTTATGTCTCGGTGCTCAAACCTAACCTCCCAAGTGCTATCATGAGAGAAACACTTACCACAACACATGCATATGGTGGTTCTGGAGCTTATTTTCAGTTGGAATGGATGCTCCTCTGAATAAGCTTTCCATAGAGTCCAAGCTCATCTAATTCGGAGTCCGGAGTAAAAAGTTATGCCTTTTTCTCCGAGGTGACCTGTGCTGTCCAGTGAAGCTTCGGAGATTCCGGGGAATTTTCTGGAGACTCCAGACTTTCCAAAGACTCCGGAAAAATGTCCGGAATATCCGGAACTTTTGAACCTAACGGCTAGTTTTGGGGATTCCGGAGTATCCGGGGGTTTTTCCGGAGACTCCGGAACTTAACAGCCAACGGCTAGTTTTTGGATGATGGGTATAAATACCCCTCACCCTCTCCCATTTGTGGCTGCTGGTTCCCCACATGAAAAACACATCTCCACAGCCCTTTTAAGCCCTCCCATCTCTAGTATAGCAAGAGATTTGAGAAGAGAAGAGATTTGGGTGAGGGATTGAAAGATTGAGTGAAAGTTGAGCTAATCCATCCTTGAGCACTCGAGTTCATAGCAAGAGATCTTCGTGGCGTTTGTTACTCTTGGAGGGTTGCTTCCTAGACGGCTAGGCGTCGCCCATAAGCTCCCAAGGTGTGGTGAGCTGTGGGAAAGTTTGTGAAGGTCTTGCTTCGCCTCTGCAAGGGAAGAAGCCATCTAGTGGATCGGGAAAAGAGTTGAATGCAACCCGGCTTCAGTAGGAGAAGCACCCAACGGAGACTAGGATTCACACGGTGGTGAATCCGAACTTCGGTAAAACAAATCATTGTGTCTCTTGTTGGTTTACCTCGCATTTACCTTACTTCTTATTCCTAGCTTGCTCTTTGTCATATTTGCCGATCTACTCGGGTGTTAGTGTTTGTGAAGTGCAGGCATTGAATATTCCTCATAGAACTTCACTCTGAACTACTCATCCACTTTGAGTTCATTTCAAGCAAGCAAACAAGAAGGAGGACAGAGGGGAGTCACTGCCAGGCAAACCCGGTGGCACTGAGTTGGCAAAACTGGTGGCACCGGTTTGGGCAGTGCTACATTTCTGCTGTGCAGGTGCTTGTCCAGAATCTCCGGACTTTTCAGAAACTCCGAAGAAAAGTCCGGAGTATCCGAACTTTGCTGATAAAATTGTTTTAAGTGGAGACTTTCAGGACTCGCCTATTCACCCCCCCCCCCTCTAGGCGACATCAAGATCCTTTCATCATCCCATTTTGAAGATCTCATAGCAGCCTCTCTGGCTTGCCTGCAAGCTGCTTTAAACCTGCTATGTAGACTGTCATCTCTCCCTGCTTGTCCATTGGACACAGAAGATCTCTTCAATATTCCTCCACTGCACATTCTGAAAGAGCATTTCTTTACGAAATTTCCACAAAGCCCATAAAGCAGTCGAAGTAATCATGTTAACGAGCATATATCTTTTGTTACTAAGCCAGTAAGTACCAACATTCTCAAAGCTACCCCCTATTTCCACACCTACACATTGTGACATCATGCCCCACATTTTGGAGGCCACTACACAATCAAAGAAAAGATGCTTCCAGGTTTCTAACTCACCATAGAACAAACGAGTTTTGTCAACTACATCTCCTCTCTTCTGGAGGTTATCCCTAGTTAAGGTTTTGTTCTTAGACAGTAACCACAAGAAAAAGTGCGCTCCAGGAGGGATTTTCAAACTCCAGACTGCTGACACATACATAGGCAGGACTGCAGGCCCCCTCTATGATTTATAATCTTATATAAGGATTGAGAGGAATAGACCCCATTTGAGGAGAACTGCCACACTATGATGTCTTCTTCATCAAAGAAATTGATGGTGGAGGCCAACTGCACCACCTCCATCCACATTCTCTCCAACCTATCTCCCACTGTTCTTCTAAGGGTGCACTTCAAATTTACACCATCCCAAAGCTCCTCAATTGTGCCTGTTTTTTCATTCACTATCACATATAGCTCCCAAAACTGAATGGCAAGGCTAGATGAAACTAGCCAGTTATCCTCCCAGAACCTAATTTTTCTCCCATGTCCAACTCTCCACCTATACCCCATCTTGGCAGCTCTTTCTACGCACGTGAACCCCTTGAAAAATTGTGAAGCCCAATCATCATTAGTATAGAAAATGTTAGGTTTAGTACAGACGTTCTTCACTAGAGATTGGAAGAATCAAGCATGTCTAACCTTGTTCATGCCAAGTCAACCCGACGATCCATTATTTCATATCTGTAGTAGTGTATGTGGTCGTCATTGGCAAGCGGAGGAGAGTGCACTCATCCGTGCTCTAGCTTATTTTGATGAAGTTCTAGATTGGATGATTGGAGATATCAACCATGTTCAATTCCTACATGTGTGTGCCGGATTATTAGGAAATGTGTAACATGCATGGATGCAGATGCACACTCTACTACCCCTATGTCCCTACGTCGTTACCCATTTGAACTTGTACGAACTATTGTTTCGTGATGTGGATGTACCCGTACTATTTGTTAGTAACAGGTAATATTACTACTTTAAATGAATGCATATTAATGTTTCCTTTGAATGGGTTATCAGTTGGGAGCTGCATTATACAAATTTAGTGCGAAATTTTTGGCGGGACGATTTTCAGGGATGGCCGAAGGCCATCACCCGCCCCTGGAAAGCTTTACCAGTGGAGGGCGATGGCGTCAGCCGCCCCCGGAAACATCATTTCTATGGACGGGTGATGGCATCGATCACCCGCTCCGTGAAATAGCTTTCCAGGGGTGGGCCATGTACCCGCTCTTGGAAATTACTATTTGTAGCAGCTAAAGTTAGGAGCGGGTGTGCCGCTCACCCTTGGAAATGTGATTCCACCTACTCCTACAAAGCGCTTGTATAGTAGTGTTACATTCGGCATCTATGGGATTTCCTGTAGTGAATCTTCTGTCCAACAATCATCGTGGTCCACTTCGATCAACTTGAATATGCTTATAGTAGTTGTTATTATACATTACATTCTCTAAGCGAGACCAAACTCTCGACGTAAGGCACCATAAAGTGTATAGATTCGAATGACGGTGGGCCCATGTAATACACGGACCCATCCTGCCGCCCGTACCGCACGTTGTGCAACTCCACCACCACTTCCTCCAAACCTTCGTCCTGCATGTCGTACCTCCACATCGTGCCGCCGCCGATGGCCACCAGCGTGTTCCCGTCGGCAATAACCGGCATCAAGTTGTAGTTGATATAGGGGTCCGCATCGTGGAGATCGATGCGGCAGCGCAGGGACCACTGCAGCTCAGGCCCGTCGTCGTTGTCGTCCGCCACCCAGATCTGGAACGACGCCTCCGCGGCGGCGTGGACGTAGCACAGACGCTTCCCGTCGTCCAGGTCCGCCATGTCGTCGACGGGGTTCCAGCCGGTCGGAGGTCGTGGCACCACGTCGAATGCCCTGTGCTGCAGGCTGAACCGCATCAGCCGTGGCTGCGGCTTGTCGGCGTGCCAGTAGATGGCCCGCCGCGTGCATATCGGCCGTTGGACCGCGATGGGGTGCGGCGGGTCTTGGGTGCGCTCCCAGGAGTCGCCGCCGAGCGTGAACACCTCGTGGCCGACGTCATGGTCCGGGGCGGCGCTGTACTCGCCGGTGACCTCGTCGTCGAACGGCTCGCCGTATGTCCGGTAGAAGTACCTGGCAACGACGTAGCGGTTTCGCCACTGGTCGAAGCCGAGGGCCACCCGCGGGACGAGGTCCTCAGTGTGATCTATCTCGGCGTTGTGGCTGCCGAGCGGCAGCGCGAGGAACTCTCTCGTAGTCGGGTTGCACACGAACACCTTGTCTGTGACTGTGGCGATGGCGACGAGGCCGTCGCAGTGCGCCGCGAGGATGAGGCACGTGATGCCCTCGGGCCACTTCTTCTCGAGGAGGAGCTCCGAGTGGAGGATGCCCGGAGCCTGTCCTGGCGGCGGTAGCGGGAGGCGATGGAAGCTGATCTCCGAGGACGTGGCGTGGTCGTCGTAAGGATCGGCCTGGCGAGGGATGGCGAGCACGGAGGGAGGTGCGCGCGGGACAGCTCGAGGTGGCGGCGGACGAAGGCAGCGCCGGTGATGCCGGCGCGCCACGAGCGACACACGCGCCTGCAGCGCGCGAGAGACTTTGCGGTGAGGCGGACCAGGACCTCGGAGATCAGTAGGTCGTCCGGGATGGCGGCGACCGTGACCCGGCAGCGGCGCTTCTCCGGGCGAACCATCCTGGTCTGGTATATACAGAAACGTAGGTGCAAAGCGGATAGATCGAGGTGAAAGGAGGGTAGGCTCCTCGTATATATCTGGTGGCCTGCGCTGCACCGGCCGGCAAAATCCGAGTCGATTTCAGCTCTTTTTTTTGTGGGGGGGGGGGGGGGGGGGGACCTCTTGCGATGTTGATCGTGTGCAGAATCCGAGTTGATTCAAGCTTAGCCTAACTGCACTGGTTACCTGTAAAGCATCATGAACCGGTAAAATCAGAGGATCCACCCACATGGAACCCCTGCAGTGGTGTCCCGAAAAGGACCTACTACAATCCCGGGGAAACAAAATTGGGTGCGCATGATGCGCATCACGGCCACCGTGCGAACCCTTTCCCTATGTGGCCGTGACATGGGTCCGAGCGAGGGAGGGATCACGAAGTGCATATAAATCACGGAGCGCAAAGATCACTCAGCGTCGGATCAAAACACGGAGGGCATCGCGAGGGATGCGCACGGTGGCCGCGGTGCCCACCGTGTGCACCCTATTTTTTCCAATCCCAGACGCACCTCCCGAATCAGCAGGGCGTCCTCCCCTACTGTGAAGCCTTCTCCTCCTCCCCGTTTGTCGCCTCGTTCCCCTCCCTCTGCTTCATCCCCATGGCGCGCGCCTTCCTCTTCCTCGACGCCGCGCTATCCGCCTTGCAGCCAGACCTCCAGCACGATGTCGCGCCCGCGTGGGCCTCCAATCGATCTCGCGCGTCGCGCACATTGTGGGGGAACTCGTCTTTGTGGCTCGTGATCTACGGCGGCTCGACCGCGGAGCGCGGGTTAATTAGGGCGGCAACCGCCTGTGGTGTGTGGGGCCGGGGAGTGCACCGCCTCCAGAACTGGGGCTGGCCGACGGCCTGGGCGTGGCTCTCCCGCTTTAGGCTTCGTTTGGAAACGCGTGGATAGGAGTGGATCGGCCCCAAAACCCCGCCAACTGTGGAATACAGCCCACGTCGGGGTTTGCTCCCACGAGGAGCCCAAAGTTGCATTTGGCAAGGTGGGTATTGGCGTGGATCTTGGTCTGATACCCGTCAACCCACGCGGGAGAGAAAAATCTCCTCCGAAGCTGTGGAATCCAACCCCGTCGCTCATCCTCTCGTGCGAGAGCATATTGGTCAACACTAAGACACATGCTCTGAGCAGCTGCAAACGTAACAGGCTTGGAAACAGTCGACCTGGGTCAAATTAGAAGATGGTATCATTAACCTCCTCCCAAAATACCTTCTACTCAGAAGTAATGCATGTGAATAAGAAGTTTCCAGTGAAATTAGGCTGACCTACTATGAGCAGCTGCAAACCTTTTCATCAACTTCTTATCACCCACTACAGTATACTTATCCTTGCTGAAACAGCTCGGCAGAATATCTGGCCCTACAAATATATGATTGGCAATGGTCAAATAAGAGCCAATCAGAGCATATTGGTCAACACTAAGACAAAAAAAATGTATAATAAGCATTATATACTCATGTTGTACAAACATTTTTCTGAGGAGACAAACAGAATATCTGAAAAGAAAACTAACAACTCAAATGAAGCTGACTTTCCTATCTATATATACTAAAGAGTAAAGACCACACTAGAAAATGAACAAAGGATGCTACAACAGTACCACTGTACCCTTTCAATTCAGAACCATCTATCAATAAATTTGGTAGTTCTCATATCATTGAACTAGGCTACACGCACCATAACCAAACACAACAGAAAACCATCCTGAACCAGCATAGTGTGTTCCATCAGCTGCAGCAGCCAACAAGCGAAACGTTCCACACATACAAGAAAAAGAAATAAAAATGGAATATATAGTAAATGTGCATGAAATGAAGTACAAAGGAACACATGTAAGTAGCTGAGAGATTCCATATGCAATAATACTTCCGAATTGTATAACTATAAATATCAGAATTATCAGTTCCTATCAGCACTCTGCAACTTTGTGATCTGCGGATACCAAGTACTAGCATGAAAATTAAGCAGGATACCAGACTATAAGATTCAGAACAAGGTAATTAAACTGACAACAGATCAAGTTTGTGGATGCAACAATCACTACCGGATTCTGGGCCTTCACCAGAGCGAGGTTCCTCTCGGCGAAGGGTCTTTTCCTCTCGGCGAAGCGCGAAGGCCTCTCGGCTCATTTCTCCCGGCGAAGGAGCCTTCACTGAGAGCAGGTGGTGAACCTCTTGGCGGATATGTGCCGAGAGACTCAGTTGGCTCTCGGCACAGGCGCTTTCACAGGTCACACTGTTACGAGTGGGGTCCACTACTTCGCCGAGAGCCGTGGACCAGGCTCACAGCAGAGAAGTCTTCTTCGCCGAGAGCCATAGACCAGGCTCACGGCAGAGAAGGCTCCTTCGCCGAGAGCCATGGACTTAGCTCTCGGCGAAGAGGTCTGCGCTGTGGGCCCATTCTTCACCGAGAGCGGGACCTACTACTCTCGGCAAAAAGCCTCTCTGCCGTGAGCCGGGTGTTTGGCTCACGGCGAAGCCGCGGGCTCACGGCAGAGGGCCCGTTTCCGGTAGTGGATCAGAGACACATACTGCACGAAGGGTCTTTCTGCGAAGGGTCATTCTGACATACATGGACGAAGTGGGTGGAACGCTTCAAATATGGTGATGCTTTGGGCATCCAAAAATCACTGAATTCCACCACCTTCCTCGTACGCAGGTCGACGGCAAAGATGCAGGAGCAGCGCAAGGGCAAGAATCCTCTTCGGCAGCGTAGTGTCCAGGTAGCTCTGGTCGGCCCATACATCAGCCAAAACCACGGTGCGCTCATGGATCCAGTCCCCTGCCTGTGCCGGGTCGGCGAGCGCCCACATGGTGACCACTGGCGCATCAGGGTTGCCATGGATTTGTACATGCCTCAGCCTTCCACCGCTCACCTTCACGCATCGGTACATGCCGCGGTTGACTGGATCAGCAGGCAGCTCCTCTGGGACCCACGGTAGTGGGACATAGAGCATTTCAGGAAGTTCGGCAAAGGGGTCGCCGGCGAGCAGCCCGTGCGAGAGGTCGAGTCTGGTCGACCCACCAGAGCATCCCGCCGTGGGGGATGACTCCCTCGCCGAAGTAGTGGCACTGTGGCAGTCGAGCGCAGGGGGGGGTGAAGCAGAGGAGCGTGGCGCGGCCGCTGCCGGTCGGCCGGAGCTCGGCGACCATGATGTCACGGCCCTTCCGGAGGAGGCCGACGTTGCACCAGAGCGAAAATCCCACAGGTATAAGCGGCCGCTCAGCTTATTCGCAGCTTGCTATTGGCCGCATGCAGCTGTAGGGCCCGCGCTGCATGCCGGCAGATTCCCCTATTCAGAATTGTTTATAATATGTGGGTCCCACCTGGTCAAAGGGTGTGAGGCGCAAAATTTGCCTGAGCCGCCCGCGACATCCGCCTGCCTCACCCCGCGAGGCGAAAAAACATCTACCGCCGACCTGGCGTCCTGCTCCTCCGACTCCGAGTGCCTGGTTCTCTTTTTCTATCACCTCGGCCATCTCTCTCGATCCGCCTCTGTGCTCCGCGATGTACACCGCCAGTGCCGCCGTATCTCTCTCGCGCGCGCCCCGATTTCTTGCCCCGCAGCCATCTCCGCTCCCCCCTCTCCTTTTCTCCCAGATCTACGCCGCCGCCGCAGATCTCCCTGCGTCGTCCCTCCACCTTGGCTCCTCTGTTGGGTGACGCGCATTCTATTTCCTGCTGCACGCCGTCGAGATCCAGCATGCCATCGTCCTCTAGGTTCGTCGTTCTCTTCTCTGGATCTTGTCCATGTCTGTGGTGGTATATTTTACCTTACCTATGTACATATTTTCATATAATTCTTATTTATTGTTTTAGCAGATCTACCATACATTGGATTTAAAAAATATCAATTGGATGAGTACTTGAATTCGTACATAATCTGCACCTTGTACTTGTGGATGCATTTTTCTACTATTATCTTTGGTTCATCACTACCAGCTAGTATAAATCAATAGCACAATTTATAGTTGTTAGATTTTACATTTTCGTGTGTGAAACTGCTACTAATATGTTTAGGGATACAATTTAGTTGTGGTTTTCTTCATATCTATTTTCCATATATACTAAACAAATGTTGAATCTACCATGATGTTCCATACCTTATATTGACAATATTGACCTTGCTGCTCTGCACCTTTGCCGTGATGTTTCTCTATATTTGAAACATTTCTTTGGTGATTTGATTATTAGGATGAGTTTTGACATTAATGTTCTAAAACAATGGTTCTGGTAAACTTGCTTTTTATTTTACCTACCTTGGTCGATCTGTCATACTGCCACTTTGGTTATTTGTTGGTGTCATCCTGCCAGTTTTATATAGTTGACATCCACCTTTCATGTCACTGATTCGATCATTATTATTTGCAATTACAACATTGTAATGCAGGTACCTCTTCATGATGAAGTAATCCAAGCTTATTCTGCTATTTATTTATCTCCAACCTTGTATGCGTTCTGATTATGGAAAAGCTAATTATGGCTATTCAAATAATGATTAAGCATTATGGTTGACGCACCAGGAATCTAAATCTCCAAAATGCCTTGTGTCGTGTGTGTACAATAATTGGTTGATTTTCCTTCAAGATTTGAGTATTTAGTCCAACCATATCATTTTTTTCTGAATACTACTATATAAGTTGGTCTGACACATTATTCTAAGAACAAGTTTGGTTTTGTACTTTGCAGATGGATGAATTTGTAAGAACATTACATGGTTATACAAATAAATTATACCCGTGACATCATCCTTAAAGCATCCGGATGGTTATACATGCATCATGTAGGTGCCCGAGGGGAGTTATCTCTTGTGTATGTTGGTTATTGCATATATCTGTACATGGGGTTTCTTATTGCCAAGATCAAGGACATGGAAAAGTATTATAAATGGCTAAGGAAGCTTGAAAACTAGTACATTGCTACTGTTTTTATGCTAAATTTATGTGATATTTAGTGTAATATTGCAGAGACAAACTGCCACGACTCTGTACTAACTGCTTGCTATGGCTATCTTCCTTAGAAGGATATTTAACAGGCACAAATATGCAGAGTTGCTTGTAAGCTTATGCTAGCTATTGACGCTCTGTTATTGGTTGTAAGCAGATGTATTTCGTTTTGTTAAACTGGTCAGAACCTTGCTGATTTATGATTTTATTGGATTTGTATTTAATTAAGTGGATCAAAACATGGGAAAAAGTTGTTAAAAAATGTGACACCACATCATAGTTAAGTTCTGGGGGACTACCCATAGGAGCCAAGAAGTAGCTGACAGCATATATAACAACAGCAACCACGAATGGTAAATGCTGGGTATTAGACATCTCAGTTGGATATATCCTAAGCACAAGTTTGCCCACGGTGGCCCAAACTTAATGCTCTTTCTTTCACATCAACATTGTTCATAAGCCATAATGAAAAATTCCGGTTCAACAAGGAAGTACTACCTGCCTTGAACGTAGTCAGATTCATCAAACCAGAGAATTTTAGATGATCTACTATTTGTTGCTTCTGCCTGGAAAAGTTTGCAAACATTTCGGCCACTTCTCTCATTTTAAAAGGTTTGTTAGGCTGCATGAAAATATATACTGTTTAGGACAGGCAAGACGATGCATAATTGCATTTTTTTTACTGCAGTAAATGGATAACGAAAATATATAAACGGCAAAATTAACAGACAGATCCGAAATATTTAATGACATTTATAGTTATAAAACTAGAAGAACAAAACAATTTAGACACCATTTGACTTGGGAAAAAAAACAAATCGAATCCTGCATACTAGGTCACCAAATTGAAACAGAGCTACTCTGTTTTACTAACCTTAGGGACGGCAGAATCGGAAATAACTAAATCCAACTTCTGTTTCCTGGTTGACGATGATAGAGATCCGATGCTTGCCGACATCCCATCGTTGCTTGGATGATGTCCTTGACCAGGGCGATTAATCCGACGGGAAGAAGACATGAGCTAAAAAAAGGAAAAAAGCAATGAATACAGATTAATCCGGGAGTAGGGTGCAGCCATCCGGGACAACACGTTGGGCACATACCATGGAGGAACGCCGCCGTAGGGAACGGCGCCGCCAAAGGAGGAAACACCAAAAGACCGGCTAGCACCAGATCCATAAGAGTGGGGCGGGACCGATGCGCAATGGAACAATGCCGGAGCCCCGGAGTCGTCGGAGATGGCAGGGACGTCGGCTGCGGCGGCGGCGCCGCCGCATCACCACTAGTTTTTTGAAATGTGGATACGTCTGGAATGGAATGGAATGAGCTGTCGTTAGGGTTTCTTGACTAAGAGCCGGCGGCGGGGACAATTGCAGCCGGGCAAAAACGCGCGCGAGGCAAAATTGGAGAGGGGCACCAACAGAGCGAGGCAAAATTTTCATCAACAAGCGCGAGGCAAAAACAGCGCGGGGCAGAATTCGTTTGACCGGCGGCGGGTCCCAACATTATTTTATCAGCTGCGGTGGGCATCCAACGTGGGCCCCAGACTTGCATGCGACCAATCACAGCCGCGCAATAAGCCCAGCGGCCGCTTATAGCAGCGGTCATGCATTTCTGGACGTTGTACCCGTGGATGCCCGTGAGCTGGAAGTGTCTAGGGATGGCAGCAACCTTGCCGGTGAGCGCATCGCAGCATAGGGGGGCTCGTCGCGGGCGACGGAGAACTCACTATTGTTCTGGTGCCGCCGGGTGGTTGGTACCGTTACTAACCGGCAGGCGTTTGCCCTTCACCTCCTCGGTGGCCACGACCTTGGGAATTCCAGCCAGGATGGCCCACTGCTCTTGCGCCGCCGGCGGCATGGCCGCCTCGGGGGAATTCGAATGGGTTCAGTGCTGATCGGAGGAAGAGGGAAGGGGAAAGGGTTCGTCCTATCGTCGTCGCCTTCCGTGTGTGGTGTGGGCTCCTCTCGACTGGCCTGTGTTTCGTCCTATCTGTAGGCCCGTATGGTTCTCATTCCTCTCCCTGTCTCCCACCCATCCTGCCGCCCAACTCCACCAACACTTCACACACCTTCTTCGTCCTCCAGCTCCACGTCGTACCGCCACATCGTGCCGCCGCCGACGGCCACCATCGTGTCCCCATCGGTGATAACCGACATCAAGTTGTAGTTGATACATGGATTTGTGGTACTCGCCGGTGACCTCGCCGAAGGACATCTCGTCGTATACTCGGTACACTACCGGAAATTGCGAGTAAGCACTGAGCCCGATAGTCTCAGCGAAGCCCGAAATCCTCACGACAAAGGGTTTGCTGTGAGTTGCTCTCGGCAAAGGGCTCACGACAAACAAAGTGTCAGCAAATAGCTCTTTGTCGTGAGTCGGAGCCCAGGCTCACGACAAACGTATGCCGCAAGTGCTCTACAACTCTCGGCAAAGAATTTTGAAAAAAATAATTAAAAAAGCCAAATCCACCGGCAGGGCACTTCGGGCCCACCGGCCGGCCGCCGCTGCCGCCACCACCACCGGCACCAACCACCAACACCACCACCACCCCGCCGCACAACGTTGCCATGGTTGACGCTGCCGTCGTGGGGAAGAGGTCGCCGCTGTCACCACCACCACCACCACCACCATGTCGAGGCTCCCTCGCCGCTACCGCCGCACCCGCCATGCTGGGAGGGAGGCAGAGCACACGTCGTCGTGCCGGAGCAGAGGTAGAGGACGCGCCGAAGGGCAGGTAGAGGATGCACTGTCGTGCCGGAGGGGAGGTAGAGGACGCCGTCGTGCCGGAGGGGCCGCCACTGGATCTTAGGGAGAGAAGGGAGGGGCTGCCACCAGATCTGAGGGAGAGAAGGGAGGGGCCGCCGCCGTGCCGGAGGGAGGGGTTGCCGCTAGACCTGAGCATTTTTCGGGCCTGGCCGAAATAAAACCAAGTTATTTCGGGTCGAGAAAATCCTACCCATGACCGTCCTACTCGGCTTGTCAGGCCTCAATTTTTGAGCCGGGCTCGGGCCGGGCCCGGTCTTAGGCGGGCCGCCCGCGCATTTTACAGTGTAAAATAGCTAAAAACTGCATTTCGGGCCGGGCTCGGGCCAAGATTTTTTTTCTCGGGCTGCAAGATCTGTGCTCATGCCCGTCCAGTAAGATCTGTGTGCGGGTTGGGCTCGGGCTCGGGTCGTACCGGGCTAAAAATGCTCAGGTATAGTTGCCGCCGCATCGCAGGGAGCCACCGCATTGGAGGGAGGGGCCGCCACCGTGCCGTAGGGAGGAGCCGTCGTCCGGAGGGAGGAGGCGGTGGCACCAGGGTGCGTGCGTGAGTGTGTGTGGGAGGGTGGTGGTAGGGTTTGAGAGGGGGGTGTTTTATAGGAACGAGGGGTGTTTTTGACCGTCAGATCGACGGATCCTACTGCCACCGGGCACCAGCCACCGGCAGGTTTGTTGGGCCGGCTAGCCCGTGAGCCCAGATTTTATCCCACGGTAACGTTTTTCTGAAAAATGAATCAAAAACTTTTAATTAGTTAAATATATCAAATAAATACAAAAATTAACCAAAATTTAACATAGAAGACCACATGTTATATGTGTAGAGTAGAAAAAGTTTTGAATTCAAATTCCAATTTGAAGGTCACTTTGACTACAAACCTAGTCACTTCCATCTTAACTATATTAAACTTCTTCAAAGATGCTTCATTTCTAAGAATCGTGCATTACAAAATGTACGAAACTCCCTCAATATTTAACCACAACCATCTTATATGATATCATGAGATATTGAGAAATTTCATGATTTTCAAACTTCATTTGTGTTTTTTAGAATTTTAAAATCATTCGAGCGCGCATCCGTGATCATGTTTCCTTGACAAGATTTTGGAATTTTTTTTTCATTTTAAGGTTAAGGCCTCAAATTTAGCAAAATAACATGAATATCACTATTCCACATATTTTCTTCTATTATTCGAATCAGTTGCAGTTCAAATTTGACTTGACTCAAAAAATTACTTAAAATGCAATTAATTAGTTAAATATAGAAAACAAATTCAAAATTTAACATGGAGTGCCACATGTAGTATGAGGAGAGTATAAAGGTTTAGGGTGTAGAAGACAAGTATAACTATGGGTCGCACCACAAGTGTTCCTTCCCTATTCAATCCAAAAATGAAAAACACATATATAAATTGGAATTTTTGAAAAAAACTTCCTTAATAAATGTTGTACATCTTTTAGAGATGTACAATTTCTATATAAGGTTTTGCTTCATAAAAAATGTATTAAAAAGTTATGAAAATATTTTAAGTTGGGAAGATGGATTTTTGCCGGTCTAAACTAAAACCGTTGGCAATATAGGTCTTTACCGTGAGCAAAGCTTTAGGCTAGAGATGGCAATGGGTACCCGAAACCCGAGTACCCGACGGGTTTTACCCGATAAGGAGACGGGTATGGAATTATATTTCTACCCGCGGGTACATAAATGGGCAACATCATGTACCCATCGGGTAAGCGGGTGCGGGTGTGGGTACATACTACCCATACCCGCATACCCATGGGTAAAATAAACACGTCTACAATATGTGATAAACGTGTAAAATTGTACATTATTAGTGAAGGATAACTTAATATTGACAACTAACAAAAAATTTTATGCTTTATTAGACTATTAATTGGTTAACAATTATCATTTATCTTTTTTATCAATTAAATTCGTTGATGTATGCACTTTATCACATGTTATGTTCTCAAATATATTAGTTTACAATGGGTATGCTATCGGGTATGGGTTACCCGACGGGTAAAAAAAACCCGTGTGGGCACGGGTATGGGTAAGAACTTGAACCCACATGCGGGTTGGGTTTTTTAGTGGGTAGAGTCAGACTTGGCGGGTGCGGGTATGGAACGGCACTACCCGACGGGTTTCTACCCGACGGGTTTCTACCCGTTGCCATTTCTACTTTAGGCTCATGGCAAAGTCCTCTTTTTGCCGTGAGCTGGACTTCAGATCACGACAAAGTCCCATTTTGCCGTGAGCCGCTGGCCGGCTCATGGCAAATGCGATGTTTGCCGAGAGCCTCCATTTTTGCCGTGAGTTTTCGGCATGGCTGTCGGCAAAACGGTATTTGTCGGCGAGAAGCAGGGCTCTCGGCAAACTTGGCGTTTCCGGTAGTGGTAGAAGTATCTGGCGCAACGTTGTAGCAGTTGCGCAACCGGTCAAAGCCAAGAATGCCACCCGCGGGACGAGGTCCTGAATGTCATCTAGCTGGACGTTGAGATTGCTGAGTAACAGTGGCCATGTTTGGGTGGAGGTGTTAGTATTAGTTTTTAGCAAATTAACACCAAAACTAACACTTTGGAGTCAAACACATGTGTTAGTTTGGTGTTAGTTGGAACTAACACCCCCAAAAAAACTAGCACCTCCAAGAGGTGGAAATTGGTGTTACTTTGGTGGACCCCACCCCTTTTCTCTCTCCTTCTCCTTTTTCAAATGATTGGAAAAGTTACTTTAAATGCAAACTAACACCTCCATCCAAACATCCAAGGTGTTAGTTTTTTATGTGTTAGTTTGGAGGTGTTAAAAACTACCACTAACACTAACACTAACATCTACCATCCAAACACGGCCAGTGTGAGGAACTCTCTGGTGGCCGGGTTGCAGACGAAGACCCTTTCTGTGAACGTGGCGATGGCAATGAGGCCGTCGCTTCGACCATGGAGAATAGACCATTATCTTGTCAATTGTCTGATATAGGCCAAGCTTACTTCCGGGGCGATCCCAAAGCAAAATTTGAGAGAGGACACTCCTTAAGAAAACATAGATTTGTCAAGCTTTTACATGGTGAAAATTTACAATGAACCTTTGCTTCCAAAATCTGAGTGAGGGCACTCAGAGGGCACTCAGCTCTGTTTGGGTCCGCCCTTTTCGTTCTTTGTGTCCTCACGAGACATCACCAAGGAGCTGAACCTACTACTCGGATTCCAAAACCAGAATAAGAGGGTGTTTGGATTCCTTTAGTCACCTGACTATAGTTTAGTCAAACTAAAACTTTTTAGTCGGCCCATGTTTGGATGGTGACTAAAATCAGTCAGTATTAATTGTTCTTAACATTAAATTGTTCTTTCTCTCTCCTCTTCTATCTCTTGTTGGGTCCACGGAAGTAATGGGAGGAGCAATTAATTAGGAAATAAGAGAGAAGATTTTAGTCAGTAGAAGTTGGGTGAGGGATGACTATAGACTAAACTAGTTTTAGTCACCTTTAATCAGAGGTATTTGGAGGTTTAGTCACTTTGGTGACTAAAATTAGTCTCAGTCTCTAGTCACCTACGGATCCAAACACCTAATAAAAAATGGACTCGAATCGAAATCAATTCGGCACTGCAGGCGCAGCGCGCCGCCCCCGGCCGGCCCGGATTAAATATTATTCACAACGCATGCTCCTCCAATCCTCCGATTCATAAATTCAAGAACTCATCAAGATGCATCTCCGATCTGGCAGGATGCTGGGATCCGACGAGAAGCGCCGCCGGACCTTGGCCGCGGCCATTATCCCGGATGACCTGCTGATCCACGAAGTCCTGGTCCATCTCCCCAGCCAAGTCCCTCGCGCGCTGCAGATGCGTCTGCCGCTCGTGGCGCGCCGGGATCGCCGGCGCCGCCTTCGTCCGCTGCCACCTCGAGCTGTCCCGTGCCAGGCCGCTACCGTCGGTGCTCGTTATCCCCGACGACAACGACGATCAAGCCACGTCCCCGGAGATCAGCTTCCACCGCCTCCCACTACCGTCGACAGGACGCACCGCCACCGAGACCGAGGCGGGCCTCGTCTTTGAGAAGGCGTGGCCCAAGGGCATCACACACATTATCCACCCAACGCACTGCGACGGCCTGGTCGCCATCGCGACAACCACGGACAGTGTGTTCGTCTGCAACCCGGCGACGAGAGAGTTCGTCGCGCTGCCGCTCGGTAGCCACAACGCCGAGCTGGACCACTGCAGCATGCAGGCCCAGCCGGTGGCTCTCGGCTTCGACCAATGGCGCAACCGCTACATCGTCGCCAGGTATTTCTACCGAACGTACGGCAAGAAGTCCCTCGACGAGGTCACCGGCAAGTGGTCCTTGCAGGACTACATGGGCCACGAGGTGTTCACGCTCCGCGGTGGTGGTGGCGGCGACTCCTGGGAGCTCACCCAGGACCCGCCGCACGCCGTCGGAATCCAGTGGCCGATATGCACGCGGCGAGCCTTCTACTGGCAAGCCAAGGAGTCGCGGCACCGGCTGATACGGTTCGGCCTACAGCACCGGACGTTCGACATGGTGCGCCGCCCTCCGACCGACTGGACCGTCTTCGACGACATGGCGTGCCTGGACGACGGGACTCTGTGCTACGTCCATGTCGTCGGGGAGGCGTCGTTCGAGGTCTGGATGGCCGATGACGACGCCCCGCAGCTGCAGTGGTCGCTACGCTGCCGCTTGGACCTCGACCTCCCAGACCCGTTGCCCGATAGTTTCGTGCACAGCTTCATGCCGGTCGCCGTCGCTGGCGGGGACACGCTCGTGGCCGTCGTCGGCAAGAGGCTGTGCAAGTGCAACGCGCAGGACGGGATCGTGGAGGAAGTGGCGGACATGCGACGCGACATGCAGTACGGGCGACCGGATGGATCCAAGTACATGGGCCGGCTGCGTGACGACTACAACTCTATGCACTATGCCGTGCCTTACTTTGAGAGTTTGGTCTCGCTCACAGCATGTAACTACATACAGTAGTACTAATGAACAACATTAATTCGGAACTTCGTGTACATGTAATGAATGCCATTTTAGTAAATGTCATCTGAATTCCCATGCTATTCTTGTTTGACACCACAGTGGTCTCTGATTGTTGTTACATACCATTGGCTTCTAATTTGGACTAGGAAAGTGCTCGTGTGTTGCCACGGGCATCAAATATTTATGTTGGAATTCACAGAGTATCATACAAAACTATATAAGAGCTCCCCACTAGTGAGTTCTCTCAATCCTCAGCGCACCACATCACCATCCACTATGTGTTCTCTCAACATGCAAGATGTCCACATCACTATCCACTAAAATCATCAATTTATTTCTTCTGTCGATTTTCTATGGCTAATATCATCCATGTATGCAATGTGTTGTTTGCAGTAGAATGTTGCGAAGTAATCACTTTAGTTTCTTTATCTTTAAAATTTGTTGAAATTCCCGCAGCAACGCGCGGGGTATCACCTAGTTCATCAAGATAGTAATTACGTAAAAAATAAGCATGAAGAATATAATTATTTAATCAAAGAATTTAGTTAGAGCAACTCCAACAGTTTGACAAACCAACTTGGCATCCATCTAATTTTGGCAAAATAAGAAAAATTGACCTCCAACAGTTTGGCAAACCAACTTGGCAAAAATAGAAACTTGGCAAAACTTACCTCCCCGCGCGTGTATATGCGCGCGCGGATCATGGTTGCCATCGGCGTTTCCTTGTAGGTGGGAGGTTGAAAAAAGAAATAAAGAATAGAAAAGAATTTCTGATGTAAGTTTTCAAGAGGTGGAAGGACATAAAAAAAAATTTCGCAGGATTCCTGATGTAAGTTAGATCTGGGTTTGGCAAGTGAATTATACCAAATTGTTGGAGATGAACTGTTTTTTTACTTGGCATATCTTTTTAGAAGTTGGCAAAATACAAGATTTGCTAAGTAAAATTTGGCAAACTCTTGGAGATGCTCTAACTGAATTAAACAAAGCTATGTACACTAGATAACCATGTCCTCATATTAGACGCACTGCTCCGAAAAATGAATGGTTCGTAGCTATGTACCAAAATGGAGAATTTTGTTTCATCAAACTTTGTATAGCCAATTGGATGTTTTCAAAGCTTTTACTATAAAAGAAAGATGCAATTATATGGTTCTTGCATCTCACCCTTAAAAATTCAACAGAACCCCTTTATTCAATGCACAGAAAATAGTTCAAAATATACTTCAAGCACACTTTCGTTCGATTGGTAATAACATTACTGTAGTTCGTACTACATTAACAACATGAAAACTAACTCTAAAATGCTTATTGTGAACAGCTATCAAACAGTCCATGATGCGTGGACAAATGAAAGCATTACAGTGTAGGATAACAAAACAAAAGAGCAAATCATCAACAAAAGAACAAAAGAGGACAACAACATTGTTTCAGTAGAATTACATCATCTGGATCAGAATTTATTATATATGCACTGACAATAAAATGGGTCTTTTCCTCCCATGCAAACTTGGTTCTGCACATTGCATTTCTTTTCGCATACAAGATGATTGGAACCGACCCAATCGAAATATGGATCGCACTGCAAAAGGGTGTAATTGTTGGTCTTCTCGGTGTGCTATGCTATCAATACGAAAATGAAATCATTTTGTTTTTAATATAAGGTTCTGCCAGGAAACCCTTTGAGACTCTGGAAACAGTGACTGTTGCAAAACTGTGTAAACTTTTCATAGGGAATTTAAGCAATTCAATACTACAAAATGCTCAGTGCTTAAAAATTCTTTCAATCGCTTGGTGTTTTCAGTCCATCTCAAATCTTATTCATCACCAACGTCTCTCAATCTCAAATTTCCCTTCTATCACCAATTAGAAACTATAATGTAGCAGCAGAGGCTAGGGTGATTGCATCTTACACTCTTTCTAAAAAAATGCATCTACACGTCATGAAGATTGCAAAGAGTTCCTTTGGCTGCAACGATTGCAACTCGTGGAGGCGACATGGACACAGTTTACGTTGCAGTAAAATAAGAATAACAATGTCTAAATATACCTGCAGCTTAAGCCTGGGTACCGTACTCCTTCGTAAAGTATTTGAACTATATTTTGAAGAGTGTAACCAGGAAGATTGTGTGTCAATATTCAACATGATGGGAAGATGATGTACAAAGCAGATATATATGTAACTGTCGGCTAGACTTATGAAGCTCATTTTTTCGAGCAGGATATGCACTGACATTAGAAAGTTAGTGTTGTAGGAACTGACTAACTGAGCAATGCAAGAAAATAAGCAAAAATGGTCTGCTATCAGATCAAACTCTCCTTTGTGTAGAAAATTAGCTCCATGAAAATTAGATCACCCCCATGAAGGAAACTGAATATCGTGACAATAAACACATAGGAGCTGCTATCTGATCAAACTCTATAATTTAATACCATGAAAATCAGTTTCACCTCATCCTCAGGAATTAGCAGATCATTGTATTGAAAGCATGTACTGGAGAAGTTGTGCGGAGACGACCCCTCGAACGTGTCACGCTGCTGGTGCCTGGCAGCCTGGGTGATGTAGAAGACAGCGGCGTCCACGAGCTACGGCGCCTGCGGAGAGTTGGGGTGGCTCTCGGCAAAGCGTGGGTTTCCCGTAGTGAATGGCGATCACGGAGGGAGGCGCCGCGCGGGACAGCTCGAGGTGGTGGCGGATAAAGGAAGCGCCGGCGCGCGATGCTATCACACCACCAGCGGCGCACGCACCTGCAGCGCGCGAGGGATTGGACGGGGAGGCGGACCAGGACCTCGGAGATCAGCAGGTCGTCCGGGATGGCGGCGGCCGTGATCCGCCGGCGGCGCTTCCCCGCCGGGGGCGGCATCGTCTGCCGCTTTGTCTTGTGTGCCGCTCCTTGTCTTGTCTGATATAGGCATAGGCGTGCCTTTGACATTACTGGCCGGTGGAATCCGAGTAGGATGAAGAAGCTTACTTTGTGTCCTCACCAGACATCACCAAGGCGATCTCAAACCTACTACTCGGATTCCAATTTCCAAAACGAGAATAAGAAACGGACTCGAAATCTATTCGGCAGTGCAGGCGCAGCGGCCCCCCGTGAATCGTGATAAATACTCCGTTTAGCACCGCACCTCTCATCCAAGAACTCGATCAAGAATTCCTCCGATCTGGCAGCAGGATGCTGGGCTCCGACAAGAAGCGCCGCCGGACCTTGGCCGCCGCCATCCCGGATGACCTGCTGATCCACGAGGTCCTGGTCCATCTCCCAGCCAAGTCCCTCGCGCGATGCAGATGCGTCTGCCGCTCATGGCGCGCGGGGATCGCCGGCGCCGCCTTCGTCCGCCGCCACCTCGAGCTGTCCCGCGCGACGCCGCTGCCGTCCGTGCTCGTCATCCCCCGCGAGGTCGACGCTGACGACAACCAAGCCACGTCCACCGAGATCAGCTTCCACCGCCTCCCGCTACCACCGCCGGGACGCACTGCCACCGGGGCAGATCTCGTCTTCGAGAAGGCGTGGCCCGGGGGCATCACGCGCATCATCCACCCGACACACTGCGATGGCCTGGTGGCCATCGCGACGACCACGGACAGGGTGTTCGTCTGCAACCCGGCGACGAGGAAAAAATTGTGATTATAGGACTCCCTCCAAACGTGATTTGCTATTTTGACATCCTTTGTGGATGACAAATGGGTCCATCTGTGTCTATGAATTGTGGGTCCAGTGTCAAAATAGCAAACCACGTTTGTTTGAGTCCTATAATCGCAAAATTCTCGGCGACGAGAGAGTTCGTCGCCCTGCCGCCCGGCAGCCACAACGCCGAGCTGGACGACCGCGACCTGCTGCTGGCCCTGCCAGTGGCTCTCGGTTTCGACCAATGGCGCAACCGCTATGTCGTCGCCAGGTACTTCTACCGAACGTACGGCGAGAGGTCGTTCGACGAGGTCTCCGACCAATGGTCGTTGCGGGACTACGACATCGGCCACGAGGTGTTCACGCTCGGCGACGGCTCATCATGGGAGCTCACCGAGGACCCACCGCACGCAGTCGGAGTTCAAGTTCAACGGCCGATGTGCACGCGGCGGGCCTTCTACTGGAACGCCGACGAGCCGCAGCAGCCACGGCTGATGCGGTTCGGCCTTCAGCACCGGACATTCGACGTGGTGCACCGCCCTCCGACCGGTTGGAACACAAACACCTTCGACGACATGACGGACCTGGAAGACGGGACACTTTGCTACGTCCACGCCGCCGGGGAGGCGGCGGCGTTCCAGGTCTGGATGGCCAACGACGCCCCCCAGCTCCAGTGGTCGCTACGCTGCCGCGTCGACCTCCCTGATATGAACAGCAGCTTCTTGCCGATAGTCGCCGACGGGGACACGCTCGTGGCTATCGTCAACGAGAGGCTGTGCAGGTGCAGCGCGCAGAACGGGAGCGTGGAGGAAGTGGCGGACATGCGATACATGGGCCGGCTGCGTGACGACTGTGACTCTATGCGCTATGCCGTGCCTTACTTTGAGAGTTTGGTCTCGCTCACAGCATGTAACTACTAATGAAGAACACTAGTCTTGTTCCGCGTACGTGTGTATATCTAAATGCATAACATTATCTATCAATCTAATAAAAACCAAAACAATCTATAATTTGGAACGGAGAGAGTATAAGCCACCAAATAGCCATAGAATCGAAACATATTAGTCTTCTTAGGTGTTTGGCTGAATGCGACTATGAGCAAACGGGCAATTAATATGATGTAAAATACTAGGCAAGCTTGCTTCTTTGCCTCGTGCTAGAAAAACAACACTCTGCAAAGAGTTTGTTTGCCGAGTGCCAAAAAAAACATTTTTCAAGAGATGTGTTCGAGAAGCTATGCCTACCGGAGCTAGAGCCTACGGCAATGTGTTTGGAGTTGGGCGACAACTCCATTCGCTATCCTTTGGGCATCGCCGTAGATGTGCCCGTGAAGGTCGGACACCACTTCATCCCCGTCGACTTTGTGGTGCTCAAGATGGGAGAAAGGGAGAAGCCACCGCTCATCCTTGGGAGGCCATTCCTCAAGACTGTCGGAGCGACCATCGACGTCGGCAAGGGAGAGATCAAGTTCAACATCAACAACGAGAGAAGTGCAAGTTTCGACCATGCTTCGAGGCATGCAACATGATCAATGTTAAATATGTTCCGCCTCATCGTCGTTTTAGCAAGGAAGAGCCAAAGAAGGAAGAGCCAGAGAAGAAGGAAGCGAAGACTAGGGAAGTTGTTGCATCTGTCGAGATCAAGGAACAAAATCCGCCTGTGAAGACCAAAAAGATGACTAAGCCGAAGAATAAGCCTGCGCCCAAGCGAAGGATATGCATAAGTGGGTACACAAGATTGCAATACCCGCAAAGAGTGTTGATCCGAAGTGAAGAATAGAAGAAGTCTAGCTATAGACTATAAACAAAGAGCTAGGTGGGAGGCAATCCGTTCATCGAGTCAAGAATAAGCTACCGGGAGGACAACCCGATCAAGAATAAAAGCTGCTGGGAGTACAACCCTGAAGATTTTTCGGGTCTTTTAAGTACGTCAAGTTTTAGAATTTGCTACGCAAGACATATTATAAACTCTTAAGTGGTTGAACAATGTTTAGAGTTATGATAATTGCTCGGTTATTTTATTTGGATTTTATCTCGACCATAAACTAATGACATGAGCCATCCTATTATTTATTTGCCTCTTGTTGAGAAACTAGTACCAAAAATTCAAAACCTACCCTAACCTTTCATCGTCACCATGATGTTAAGGTTGGCTTAATTTTCATGTTAAAAACACACGAGTAGAGCCTCGCTATGTTCCTTGATGATTTTTAATTTTTGACGCATGGTAGGACTCGTGTGAACCTAGGAATCTTGAATTTTGGTTTCATTAAACTTGACATCCATTTGTTTATCTAGAATTAGAATTTTTCTAAGCCACATTGATTTCATTTATTTAAAATCTCTCTCTTATGTTTGGCCAAAATTAGAACCTAAACCTATACCCCCACGGTCAAGCCTGAGGACCTTGCTATCAATTAATGAAAGCAAACAATCTCGGTGAACCAAAATAAATGTAGTCGGAAAGTTTTTTGACTTACAAATATTTTTGATGCCTAAAAACTTCTTTAAGAATATATTTAAACTCGTTGCTAGCTCTGAGTTAATTTTTAAGTTTTGAAACTGGAGGAATAATTAGCATCTAAACATGGTCAAGGGAAGGTTTTGAGGTTCATTTAACACCTAGTGCTCCATGATGCATCACGGGAAGGCTTTATCATCAAAGCATCTTGGGCACATGCAAAGGACAAGCATGGGGGCAGCACTAGCTTTGTTTTGCAGGAAATTAATGGAGGCACACGAGGCATGGAGGCAAGAAGTGACACAAAGTAAAAGGTGGATGCATTAATCTTCATCATGCAACCAAAGGTGTCACTGAGAGCATTTTGGCGGTGGAACCACGTGGAGCATGAGGGCACAAAGCAACAAAGAGTGATGGAGTACACTGGAGAAAACTGGAGGCAAGAGGAGCAGCAGACCACCTAGGCCGGTCGGCCTACCCCTTTTATTTGCCCCCTGGTGCTCGTCTTCCTCAGGTAAGCCACCCGTTCATTTGTTTGCTCAACTTCCTGAGTTCATAGCCCAAAAGTTCCAGTAACACCCCAGAAAAATTTGAGCCTCAATCCACTCTCCAAAATTCATCAAAAATTAACCACAATTTCCACCACTCCATATACTTTGTTTGTGTGAATTTTCCACTGACAAGAAACCCCCTGTGCATTTGTTGAGAATTTGTGCAGCAACCATGTGGAAGGCAGCCTCCAATATCTTCTCTAAGAAGACACGATCGTCATCGAAGTCGTCGTCGACAAGCTCTTCGTGGAGGCACTCAATTTCTGAGTCCCCGCGAAGCATGGGGGAAGACGCGGCGCTGCCGAGGAGCGACACCTTGCTCCTTGGTGTCATAAGGAGCACACGAAGCTCGTCCATGCGGTACACTGAACTGCAACGGCGCACGGAGGAGCCGCTTGTTCGACCTCGACGTTCAACATGTTCATCCGCTCCACCACCATACACTCCGAGGCATTCAAAATTTGGTTTCGTCATGAAGACGGAGGAGGAGGAGGAGAGGATATACATTAGTGGAGATGAGAAGAGAGGATATAAGTTGGCCAACGTTAATCTTCCCCTTTCAAATATGAGGCTGAAATTATTTGTTGAAGGGAGACAAAATTGGTTAGAGGAAGGACTTCTTGTGCCGGCAAAGAAAAATAAAAGAGGAAGAATTGTAGAAAATGGATCATCCTCCACAGCCCAAGAAGAAGGAGATGGCGCGCTCCAAGCTAATGAACCACTGTATGGAGGAATTCTGATGCCACCAAGATATTATGGAGGTGTGCCAATGCAAGCATGGGGGAGTGGGGCAGCCATGCCACCACCACATCCACCATGCATGGTACCCAATGTAGCCTTCGCGGAGCCGTATGCACATTTGCCTCAACCCCAACAAAGCATGGCCATCATTGGGGGATACGCTGCAAGGAATATGCAAAATGTCGTAGCAATTCAATCCCATGCAAGTCAAATGGGAGAAGGGGCCGCAAACATTGCCTATGAGATGGGTCGCCTTCAAACATAGCACCACCGGAGCAATTTATGGGAGGACCAGCGCAAACCTACTACGAGCAAGGATACACAAGACTATCAATATCAACCACCGGCAGAGGAGTGAAGAAAGGAGGAAGGATTAATGCTTTCATTTGGTTTGATTTTTCCTTTTCTTTATTTTTCAACTTCTGTGCAAGTTTATGAGTGCGTAGTATTTTCTGTTTTCTTTATTTATTTATTTTCAACATGAATGTTAGTAGCAATGTTTGTCTTAAATCACCATGAATAAAATTTGCCACCTTGTTATGACCCTTGGTGAAGGTAGAAAATTTAAGCCATGTTGATATATGATGATCGTTACCGCTTTGCTCATCTTTGTACTTGTTTATGCATGATTAAGCTAATGCTCTCTTTAATACAAATCTGAAATTAATCTAAATGCTACCTTAATCCTTTGTGGAGGTTATGATAAAGATGAGACCAATAGTTTTTCTCATGCTCTCAATTTTGCATGGGTTAAAGATGATTTTTTTTTGTTCTTAAAAGTTATGCTAACCTCGTCATTAATACCACTTACATGTTACTCTACCTATCTAAAGCCTTACATTTATTTGAGTGCAAAACTTAGTATACAAGATTTATTTTTGGGTGAATTAATTCAGAGCTTGATTTCTCTGGCCCAAGATTAAGAAGCTGGTCATTCCGTTTTTGCGTATCTATCTTTTTGATAGCCTTTTCTATCCGTGCATTGTGAATCTCCACATCAGAAATTTCGCAAACCTTGCCGGATATCCAACCACAAAACCAAAAATATCATCTTTGTGTTTACCTCCTTGAACACAACCTATCATTTGAGTATGGATCATCAATTCGAAGAAGATCAGAAGATGGTGACGTAATTGATGATTTCAAGTATCCATCCAAAGGAAAATATATTTCCGGTACCTACCTTATCTATATCACCACTTTGCTCGAGGACGAGCAAATGTGTAAGGTTGGGGGAGGAGGTAAGTACAATGCAATTTAGAGTTCAAGGGGAGCAATAGAAAAAAATATAAAAAATAAAAATATGTGTAAAGTAACACAAAAATGTATATGTGTATGAAAGAAAAAATAATAAAGTGTATAGTGAGCTCCCCGATTCTCTAGATGCATTATTAATTTCAAAAAGCTTCAAGATCGAGATCCACACTCAATTTTTCAACCATGTGCAATCCGATAACGAGAACTTCTTTTATGCCTTGGGATCACTCTTTGCCATTTGCACATGTCCACCTATCTCAAAGTGTGTGTATTTTTCTCTTCCCCTCCTTGGAAACATTATTTTTCCAATGACCTTTTTGACGAGTCTCGGTAAGCCCATGAGAAGCTTGTCTTGTTTTGATAATATCTCAATAATAATATCTTGGTAGGACTAAACTTTTCCCAAAAGCTCCAGATAAAGCCTTCCACTTATATATCTTTTGAGAGGGTAAAGAAGTAGAATAAATAGGCTTGTGAGACTAGATGAGATGAGCGTTCATGAGCAAGATGCAAGGAGGTTTAAATTTTTGAACTTGGTTTAGAAGACACGAGAAGCGTCGAGGAGCAAACCGGGGACGAGCTGGGCCAAGGTGAGCCCAGGCCAGTCGGCCCGGGCCAGTCAGCCCAGGCCGGCTGGCCCAGCCCATTCCGGGCTTGGTTCGTCGCTCCCTTTGATCTAGCTCACCCTCGGACTATTTATAGCTGCCATGCGACGACTCACACATCATACCATTCGTCATTCGCCGCCGAGGAGTAGAGAAGCTAAAAGGACACCATTCCGGAGAGGAGGGTCGTGCTAGTTGTCTAGGGTTTCCCTAGCCGGCATGGGAACCTTGCAAGGAAGACCACGTCGGAGTTCTAGAGCAAGGATCCAGATCAAGGTAGGATCCCGGTGGTGATCTTGTTCATGTAAACATTCATGGTGAATTTATAGTGGATCCAATTTCTAGCGATCAAGTGTCTTCTCTATGATTTTGTCTTCCCTTGGTTTTGCTTCTTCCTCAATCTATTCTCAAGATAGATTGCACGGGGTGTTCTTGTAGCCATGGTGGCTAGAGGTGTACCGGATCTACCAAGTGTTTTCAACACGTTCCTTGTGAGCGTGCTCTTAGGTTCACCTACATAAGAAACGGCGGCATCGTGACATGATGTCAATATCGTGTACGGTGGGTGCCTTCGAGGATTGGAACGGAGGCCATGATTTAAAGATGTTTTTTATGAGATTCGTTTTATTTTCATCTATTTTGTTCAGAGCTACAACAAAAGCATGATCTATACTCTCTAGATCGGTTATCTCTACATTTTCTCTTGCTACCTCTTGTGTTTAGTAGATTAGATGCAAAACATTCTCTCAAAAAGAAGTTTTTCGCTTTATTAGATTGAATCTTGCGTTGCACATGTTCCACGGATTTGATACCTTGGGTAGTACTCGAGGGAAAAAGTCTACAAGTGGTCTGTACGCTTGCGGATCAAAATTCGACACTTTCTTCAACCGTCAACACTTTGTTGGAACTGTCTCCAGTTCCCAGTTTGTTACATTGTTGGTGATGAATTCCAGCAGCTTCTCATCCCATTTTGAAGATCTCATAGCGGCCTCTCTGGCTTGCCTGCAAGCTGCTTTAAACCTGCTATGTAGACTTTCATCTCTCCCTGCTTGTCCATTGGACACAGAAAAACTCTCCAATATTCCTCCACTGCACATTCTGAAAGAGCATTTCTTTACGAAATTTCCACAAAGCCCATAAAGCAGTCGAAGTAATCATGTTAATGAGCATATATCTTTTGTTACTAAGCCAGTAAGTACCAACATTCTCAAAGATACCCCCTATTTCCGCACCTACACATTGTGACATCATGCCCCACATTTTGGAGGCCACTACACAATCAAAGAAAAGATGCTTCCAGGTTTCTAACTCACCCTAGAACAAACGAGTTTTGTCAACTACATCTCTTCTCTTCTGGAGGTTATCCCTAGTTAAGGTTTTGTTCTTAGACAGTAACCACAAGAAAAAGTGCACTCTAGAAGGGATTTTCAAACTCCAGACTGCTGACACATACACAGGCAGGACTGCAGGCCCCCTCTATGATTTATAATCTTATATAAGGATTGAGAGGAATAGACCCCGTTTGAGGAGAACTGCCACACTATGATGTCTTCTTCATCAAAGAAATTGATGGTGGAGGCCAACTGCACCACCTCCATCCACATTCTCTCCAACCTATCTCCCACTGTTCTTCTAAGGGTGCACTTCAAATTTACACCATCCCAAAGCTCCTCAATTGTGCCTGTTTTTTCATTCACTATCACATATAGCTCCCAAAACTGAATGGCAAGGCCCAGAACCTAATTTTTCTCCCATGTCCAACTCTCCACCTATACCCCATCTTGGCAGCTCTTTCTACCCACGTGAACCCCTTGAAAAATTGTGAAGCCCAATCATCATTAGTATATAAAATGTTAGGTTTAGTAGAGACGTTCTTCACTAGAGATTGGAAGAATCAAGCATGTCTAACCTTGTTCCGGCCAAGTCAACCCGACGATCCATTATTTCATATCTGTAGTAGTGTATGTAATCGTCATTGGCAAGCGGAGGAGAGTGCATTCATCCATGCTCTAGCTTATTTTGATGAAGTTCTAGGTTGGATGATTAGAGACATCAACCATGTTCAATTCCTACATGTGTGTGCCGGATTATTAGGAAATATGTAAAATGCATGGATGCAGATGCACACTCTACTACCCCTATGTCCCTACGTCGTTACCCATTTGAACTTGTACGCACTTATTAAGTAGTGATGATGTACGAACTATTGTTTCGTGATGTGGATGTACCCATACTATTTGTTAGTAACAGGTAATATTACTACTTTAAATGAATGCATATTAATGTTGCCTTTGAATGGGTTATCAGTTGGGAGCTGCATTATACAAATTTAGTGCGAAATTTTTGGCGGGACGATTTTCAGGAACGGCCGAAGACCATCACCCGCCCCTGGAAAGCTTTACCAGTGGAGGGCGATGGCGTCAGCCGCCCCCGGAAACATCATTTCTAGGGACGGGTGATGGCATCGATCACCCGCTCCGTTAAATAGCTTTCCAGGGGTGGGCCATGTACCCGCTCTTGGAAATTACCATTTGTAGCAGCTACAGTTAGGAGCGGGTGTGCCGCTCACCCTTGGAAATGTGATTCCACCTGCTCCTACAAAGCGCTTGTATAGTAGTGTTACATTCGGCATCTATAGGATTTCCCGTAGTGAATCTTCTGTCCAACAATCATCGTGGTCCACTTCGATCAACTTGATTATGCTTATAGTAGTTGTTATACATTACATTCTCTAAGCGAGACCAAACTCTCGACGTAAGGCACCATAAAGTGTATAGATTCGAATGACGGTGGGCCCATGTAATACACTGACCCATCCTGCCGCCCGTACCGCACGTTGTGCAACTCCACAACCACTTCCTCCAAACCTTCGTCCTGCATGTCGTACCTCCACATCGTGCTGCCGCTAGAGATGGCAATGGGTACCCGAAACCCGAGTACCCGACGGGTTTTACCCGATAAGGAGACGGGTATGGAATTATATTTCTACCCGCGGGTACACAAATGGGCAACATCATGTACCCATCGGGTAAGCGGGTGCGGGTGTGGGTACATACTACCTATACCCGCGGGTAAAATAAACCCGCCTACAATATGTGATAAATGTGTAAAATTGTACATTGTTAGTGAAAGATAACTTAATATTGATAACTAACAAAAAAATATTTATGCTTTATTAGACTATCAATTGGTTAACAATTATCATTTATCTTTTTTATCAATTAAATTCGTTGATGTATGCACTTTATCACGTGTTATGTTCGCAAATATATTAGTTTACAACGGGTATGCTATCGGGTATGGGTTACCTGACGGGTAAAAAAACCCGTGCGGGTACGGGTATGGGTAAGAACTTGAACCCGCATGCGGGTATGGGTTTTTTAGCGGGTAGAGTTAGAGTTGGCGGGTGCGGGTATGGAACGGCACTACCCGACGGATTTCTACCCATTGCCATCTCTAGCTGCCGCCGATGGCCACCAGCGTGTTCCCGTCGGCAATAACCGGCATCAAGTTGTAGTTGATATAGGGGTCCGCATCGTGGAGATCGATGCGGCAGCGCAGGGACCACTGCAGCTCAGGCCCGTCGTTGTTGTCGTCCGCCACCCAGATCTGGAACGACGCCTCCGCGGCGGTGTGGACGTAGCACAGACGCTTCCCGTCGTCCAGGTCCGCCATGTCGTCGACGGGGTTCCAGCCGGTCGGAGGTTGTGGCACCACGTCGAACGCCCTGTGCTGCAGGCTGAACCGCATCAGCCGTGGCTGCGGCTTGTCGGCGTGCCAGTAGATGGCCCGCCGCGTGCATATCGGCCGTTGGACCCCGATGGGGTGCGGCGGGTCTTGGGTGCGCTCCCAGGAGTCGCCGCCGAGCGTGAACACCTCGTGGCCGACGTCATGGTCCGGGGCGGTGTTGTACTCGCCGGTGACCTCGTCGTCGAACGGCTCGCCGTATGTCCGGTAGAAGTACCTGGCAACGACGTAGCGGTTTCGCCACTGGTCGAAGCCGAGGGCCACCCGCGGGACGAGGTCCTCAGTGTGATCTATCTCGGCGTTGTGGCTGCCGAGCGGCAGCGCGAGGAACTCCCTCGTAGTCGGGTTGCACACGAACACCTTGTCTGTGACTGTGGCGATGGCGACGAGGCCGTCGCAGTGCGCCGCGAGGATGAGGCACGTGATGCCCTCGGGCCACTTCTTCACGAGGAGGAGCTCCGAGTGGAGGATGCCCGGAGCCTGTCCTGGCGGCGGTAGCGGGAGGCGATGGAAGCTGATCTCCGAGGACGTGGCATGGTCGTCGTAAGGATCGGCCTGGCGAGGGATGGCGAGCACGGAAGGAGGTGCCGCGCGGGACAGCTCGAGGTGGCGGCGGGCAAAGGCAGCGCCGGCGATGCCGGCGCACCACGAGCGGCACACGCACCTGCAGCGCGCGAGAGACTTTGCGGTGAGGCGGACCAGGACCTCGGAGATCAGTAGGTCGTCCGGGATGGCGGCGGCCGTGACCCGGCGGCGGCGCTTCTCCGGGCGAACCATCCTGGTCTGGTATACAGAAACGTAGGTGCAAAGCGGATAGATCGAGGTGAAAGGAGGGTAGGCTCCTCGTATATATCATGGTGGCCTGCGCTGCACCGGCCGGCAAAATCCGAGTCGATTTCAGCTCTTTTTTTTTGAAAGGGACTGTGGGGGAGATCCCCACAGCAAAGAAAATTATATTATAAAAGAAAACAGGGTGTACAGAGTTTCAGAGAACTTACAAACAGGATTAACTAAAAGCATCTAGCCAAAAGCAAAAAGCAGACCTCAGATCCGCCCCAAATCTAACTGACTGAAGATGGCCCTGAGCTTTATAATTACCTAACCATCTAGCCCTGCTTGGTTCCTGTCTGTTGAAGACTTTGTCATTGCGTACTTTCCAAAGCTCCCAGGCTGCTAACATGACTGCCTCGGTGAAGAAGATGTGGCCACTGGAGGCTTTAGCTTGCATGAAACGTTCTTCCAGGTTCAGGTTTGTCTCCCAGGCGATTCCAATATGAGTCCAACACTGTCTTGCAAAAGAGCAGTTGAAGAACAAATGGTCAACAGTCTCATCTTCCCCTGAATTGCACATGACACAGGTGTCGTTCTCCCTTTCTCCTATGTGCCGGCGAGTGAGCATGGTTTTAGTGTTTAATCTGTCCACTAGTATTAACCAGATGAAGAACTTCACTCTAGGTGTGCATTGGGCTTTCCAAATGATCTTGTAGGTTGGGTGGGCCTGGGTTATTTCATAGATATGCTTATAGAACCTTCTGGCAGTGTACTCACTTCTTCCAAAGGGCAGCCAGGCGTCCTGCACATTGTTCTCAAAGGGTACTTCCTGAATATCTTGCTGCAGCGAGATGAGATCTTCCAAGGCTTGTTGGGACAGTGGAAGGAAAACGAGGGCGTCGAGATCAACCGTTTGCATCACTTCGTGTACTGATATGTTGGTGTTTCGTGAGAAGGAGGCCAGCCTTGGGTATTTAGTTGAGAAGATTTGGGACCTCTTGCGATGTTGATCGTGTGCAGAATCCGAGTTGATTCAAGGTTAGCCTAACTGCACTGGTTACCTGTAAAGCATCATGAACCGGTAAAACCAGAGGATCCACCCACATGGAACCCCTGCAGTAGTGTCCCGAAAAGGACCTACTACAATCCCGGGGAAACAAATTGGGTGCGCATGATTCGCATCGCGGCCACCGTGCGCACCCTTTCCCTATGTGGCTGCGACATGGGTCTAAGCGAGGGAGGGATCACGGAGTGCATATAAATCACGGAGCGCAAAGATCACTGAGCGTCGGATCAAAACACGGAGGGCGTCGCGAGGGGGTGCGCACGGTGGCCGCGGTACCCACCGTGTGCACCCTATTTTTTCCAATCCCGGACGCACCTCCCGAATCAGCAGGGCGTCCTCCCCTACTGTGAAGCCTTCTCCTCCACCCCGTTTGTCGCCTCGTTCCCCTCCCTCTGCTTCATCCCCATGGCGTGCGCCTTCCTCTTCCTCGACGCCGCGCTACCCGCCTTGCAGCCAGACCTCCAGCACGATGTCGCGCCCGCGTGGGCCTCCAATCGATCTCGCGCGTCGCGCACATTGCGGGGGAACTCGTCTTCGTGGCTCGTGATCTACGGCGGCTCGACCGCGGAGCGCGGGTTAATTACACTGGTAGAGTCAGGACCTTTTGTACGCCTCTTTAGTCCCGGTTGAGTTTTGGAGCCGGGACTAAAGGGCTTTCATCGACGTGGCCTGAAATGCCCGCGGACACCCCTACCCTTTAGTCCCGGTTGGTATTACCAACCGGGACTAAAGGGGGGCTTCGAACTGCTATTTTAGGACAATAATTGGCGTCAACCTTTAGTCTCGGGTGGTGTTTCCACCCGAGACAAAAGGGGTCCCCTTTAGTCTCGGGTGGAGACACCACCCAGGACTAAAGCCCTTTAGTCTCGGGTGGAAACACCACCCGAGACTAAAGCCATCCCACCCATCGACGCTTCCTATTTCTCTCTCCCTTATCTCCTTTTCTCTCCCACGGGTCAAAGTTCATCTCTCCTTCCTCCCTCCTTCTCTATCTCATCTCTTTGTCTTCTCCCTGCAGATCCCGGCGCGGGGTGGCGGCCACCGCCTGCCGGCGAGGGGCACGGCCACGGGCGGGCGCGGCGGCGTAGCGCGGCCCCGGCGTGGGGAGCGGCCACCGGCTCCCGGCGCGGGGCGCGGCCAGGGGTGGTCGGCTCCCGGCGCTGAGCGCGGGCCCGGCCGCGGGCGGGCGCGGCGGTGTAGCACGGCCCCAGCGCGGGGCGCGGCCATGGGCGGTCGGCTCCCGGCGCGGAGCGCGGCCCCGGCCGCGGACGGCCCCGGCGGCGTAGCACGGCCCGGCGCGGGCGCGGGCGCGGCCACGGGCACGGCCATCGCGCGGGGCGCAGGCGGACTGGCCGCCGGTGCGGGGCGCGGCCCAGGCGTGGGCGCGGCAGCGTGCGGTTCGTTTTTTTCCTGATTTTTCATTGTGACTCAAAGGAAATTTGAGTTGTAAATCCAATCAAACCTGTGCTGCAAATGAAACTTGTGTTGTAAATTGAATCAAACTTGTGATTCACCAGTGGTGAAATTGATTGATTTACTCGTGATGGTTAAGTTATTATGTGATGAATACTTCTCATCTGTAGTGTTTTTATTTGTTCTCGTCTGTAGTGTTTTTATTTGTTCTCGTCAATTCTCAATTTTTATGAACGGCGGCGGCGGAGCTGGAGCAGAATGCTCGCGGGCGAGGGGTGGCGGAGCTGGAGCATGCAGGGCACCAGCAGCCACGGGCTTTTTTTTGTTTTTCTGGAAAACCCTTTAGTCCCGGTTGGTATTACCAACCGGGACTAAAGGACCCCTTTAGTCCCGGTTCGTTCACCCGGGACTAAAGGGGGGCCTTTTGTCTCTCATCATTAGTCCCGGTTGGACTTGAGAGACCTATTCCCTTTACCAACCGGGACTAAAGCCCCTCTCTCTACCAGTGTTAGGGTAGCAACCGCCTGTGGCGCGCGGGGCCGGGGAGTGCACCGCCTCCAGAACTGGGGCTGGCCGATGGCCTGGGCGTGGCTCTCCCGCTTTACGAGGAAGAAGCGGTGGAGGCAGGGGTGGCGGGCTTGCCCGACCTGCCCCTCTCCAACACCTCTGGATGGGCGTGGCCTCCTGCACTTGGCCGACGTGGGTGTGCCAAATCCCCGCGCGTCATCCTCTAGGACGCCGCATGCCCCTGCGCAGCTGGTCGCACTGCAGCGCTAGTCCTCCACTGTTTCCGTCCCCTGGCTGACGCGGTGGGCTTGACGGGACCGTTGCCCATGGCGTCGCGGGCGGCACGGGTGGTGGGCGGTTGCTCGTCGGTGGCGCTCGCGTTGACTTCCACCCCTTCACCCTGGTTTCTTGGCTACCGGTGCGTGGATGGTGGCACGGCGATCGGGAAGGTCCTACGCCGGCGGTGGCTGACGGCCGGCGCGTAGCGAGGAGGAGCGATCGACTTGTAGGGAGGAGCAGCGCGCGGCGATCGGCAGCGGAGGATCTGGTCGGCGCAGATGGAGGTGGCTCAATGCGGTCGCGCGGATGGCAGTGGGGCGGGGGTGTGGAGTGTGTTTGTGTGGTGAGGCCGTGTGGGGATAAAGATTGGGAGAAAAAAATAGATGGGATCCACAAATAGAAGATAAATTTAGACGGTATTGCTGCAGCACAAATATTGCTTTAGGGGGTGATATGTAGAGGGTACTGCTACGGATAGTCTTACTATGTTGGTGATGGTATTGTCATACGTATAGGTCACGTGTAAGAATAGTAGTTGTCGTTTCGAACAGCATATGTTGAATTGCTTTGAATCCTCTCTATTCCATTTTCATCTGACATACTCTTTCCGTCCCAAATTAGTTGTTTACTTTCGATCACGACATTTAATCATTCGTCTTATTCAAAAATTAGTATAAATATATAAAACCTCAAGTTATACTTCAAATACTTTTCATGATCAAGTAAGTCATAAACAAAACAAACGAGGTATATACATAATTTTTTAATAATAGTGACAAGTAATTAGGATGTAGTAAATATTTTACATTAACATGATGACAAAACACACTTATCATCAAATCATATACAACTATACAGATAAAACTCACTACAAGTCATGGATAGATTTCTCTCAACATGCAAGCATTTCACGTCACCACCCACTATACGTAAGTCACCATCCACTAGATCATATATTTATGTCTTCAAACCGATTTTCTGTGATTAATATCATGTCTTTGTGAGTAATATGTCATAAAATTTTTGTAGTAGAAAAAATGTAGGATAAAAATTTAGAATGGTCTCAACAAAATTATCATGCTTCCATGTATAATGTTATTTATAAAATAATGTTATCATGCAATCACTTTGGTGTTCCTACTTTCACATTGCACCATAAAATTTTTAAAAAAAAATTTGTGCAGCAAGCCAGTAACACGCGGGGTACCACCTAATTATTGTAATTAGTGCAAACATGACTCCCCTCGTTGATCCCTCCCTGTTTTACTACCAAGACATCATGATATAGATGGCCAAACGAGTGTCCACCTTTGCCCGGGGCACCTATATGGGTACCGGAAGCTGGATAATGGTTGAAACTTCCAGTCTACCAAAGCCCATTTAAACTTGTTGCTTATTATTTTTCGACCATCCTACCTCATGATTATTAATTACAGAATGTTACAACATTTTCTAAAAAATGTTACAATATTTTTCGAATAAAATTTGAACCAACATTTTTCATAAAAAGTTAAAACCAACATTTTTTTGGAAAGGTTGCACCAACATTTGTTCAGAGAAAATGTTGGAGCCAATATTTTTCCAAAATATTTTCACCAACATTTCTAAAAAAATCGATTCCAAGCAGTCGTTGCATCAGTGTCCCATGCCAATCTACGATTTTTAAATAAAATGACCATATATATGTGACGCACGTCACATGTTTACCATTGAAATTGCAAAATATCAATTTTTGCCACTAATTGAAACGGTTGTTTCCGAGAAAAAAATTGAAGCTGGCTGCACGAAAGCTGACCGCACGAATCCAGATATGTATAACTTAGATTTTATTGCTCTTTTGGAAACTTGTAAGAAAGATTTCACCCAAGCTACACTTGATATTTTAAGTGGGGATAGAAATTTTGTATGGCATTGGACGACACCTCATGGAAGGTCAGGGGGGATGTTGCTAGGAGTTAATATGGACTCTATGGACATTGGTAGCATTGATGATGGAGATTTCTTTGTAAAGTTTAGACTAAGGGATAGAAAGAGTGACTTTAAGTGGGTCTTGGTGGCTGTCTATGGGGCAGCTCAACCCGAGTTCAAGGAATCATTCCTTGCTGAATTGGTGCGGTCTTGTAGAAGTGAGAAGCTTCATCTATGCATTGGGGGGGGGGGATTTCAACATTATGCGGAACAACAGTGAGAAGAATAACGATAATTTTGACGAAAGGTGACCTTTCCTCTTTAATGCAGTGATAGATAGTTTGGACCTACAGGAGATTGAAATGTTAGGTCGTAAGTTTACCTGGGCAAACTCTTGCAGGGTACCTACCTATGAAAAGCTAGATAGAGTACTAGTCAGTACAGAGTGGGAGCAGAATTTTCCGCTTGCCACGGTGGATGCACTAAGCAGGGAAGTCTCAGATCATACGCCTCTTTTATTGTCCACCGGGGAAAAACCGAAACCTGGGAGCCAACTGCCCTTGAGATTTGAGCTTGGTTGGCTTTTAAAGGACGGCTTCTTTGAGCTGGTTTCTGATGTGTGAAATAAGGAGATGAGAGGTGAAACGCTAATGCAAAAGTGGCAGAATAAAATTGGAAGGCTGAGGCAATTTTTGAGGGGTTGGGCAAAGAATATGTCGGGTGCATATAAAAAAGAGAAGCAAGAGTTAATGAGGAAGGCCGATGAGCTTGACAAAAGAGCTGAGACCCAGTTGCTAAGCCAGCGTGAGTGGGATCTTAAGCAGAGCATTAGTGATAGACTTGCCCAGCTCTTGAGGGAGGAGGAGTTAAAATGGTTCCAAAGGGCGAAAACAACTAAGATCTTAAAAGGAGACCACAATACAAAGTACTTTCAGATGGTAGCTAATGGTAAGAGGAGGAAAACTCGAATTTCTAGACTCGAGCAGGAGGAGGGGGTTGTGGAGGGGGAGGAGCACTTGCTCAAATATATCACTAATTATTATAAGGGCCTCTTTGGTAATTCTGAGAGAAATGATTTCTCGATGAATGAATCAATGAGAGAGGACATCCCACAGATCACTCCCATAGAAAATGACTTATTGGTGGCCGAGTTCTCGAAGAAAGAGGTTCGGGAGGCTATATTCCAAATGAAACATAATAAGGCACTGTTGACGGTCCTTACAACAAAGATTCGACCGTCAAAACCTCGGGTTCGAGAGGAGTATAAGGCAAGTTTCATGCACATTTTTAGTACTAATAAAGTTTCATGAGTTGTGTTGTGAATTTCATAGGCAGGTACACATTTTGGGAGAAATTGGAACCAACGTGCCACATGAGCAAGGCACGGCCGAACCACCTGGTGCGGCCGGCCTGGCAGGTGCGGCCGGCCCTGCAGGTGCGGCCGGCCCTGCCAGGTGCGGCCGGCCCTACCCCGTGGCTCGTGCCTGGTCCAAAGCACCTCCTCTCCCTCGAGCAACACTTGGACGAGCACGATTCACTGAAGAATGTCGGTTTGATCCAAAGGTGGACGCTAGGATCAATGGGTCCACTTGTCCGGCCGCTCAACCGCCACAACTGTCATTCCAAGGCGATCCTAGGCGTCCCTGAGTGAAGGCGGTGCATCACACAGCACGGAGGTGGGCCGGCCGCACCTAGAGGGCCAGCCGCACCTATCCATCCGCGTGCCGGGCGAAACCGACCCAAGGAACCGACCTACAACCGCCTCAGGAGCAGTGATCAGGGGCGTCCAAGGCGAGAGGCGGTGGATCATAGGGCCGGCCGCACCCCCTGATCCGGCCACACCTGACATATTGGTCCCACGCGCTCAACCGACCTCCCTTGCCTATAAAAGGCACCTCACACTCGCTGGATTGGACACACAACGCAGGAGCATCTCCATTTCCCTCTTTTGTTCACTTAGAGTAGGATTAGTGTAGCTTGGGAGTTAGAGTCGAGTCGAGCTAGTCTTAGGGTTCCGGAGGAGTCTTCTTCAGAGTTCCGGTACTACTCTTGTATCCTTTCTTTGTTTAGACTCAAGTACAATTCAAGTTATCTTTCTATCTTACCTTTCGAGTCAATTACATTCAGCTTTTACTTTGCTCTAGAAGCTTTATTCTTGGTTTAGACTAAAGTTAGTTTAATCTTGGTTAGCATAGCTCCCTTGAACCCTATAGTGTTGTGGTCGTTCTTCGCTTGATCTCCGGTGGTTCACGGGAGAGAGAGACCTTCCTTCGTGGTACCCGGGGAAAGGTTCTTTGGTTCGTTGTGAGCGCGGTGCTCAGAGCTTACCTTAGTCTTAGATTGGTGTCCCATTCAACGGAATAGTTGTGGTACCCTAAGGAGGTGACAGCTCCGGACGGGGTCTGTAGTCCACCACGTTAGTTCGGACCGGTAGGATTCAGCGCGTCATCGTTCTCCCTTCTCATCCCAGTCTGAGAGCGCGGCTTTGCATGCCCCTGCAGCACTAGAAGAGCTTGTCGAGTTTAGCTTGCCTTGGTTATCCTTTGCTTTAGTTATTTGCCTAGAGTTGACAAGAATAGATAGATTGTGTTAGGATCCTTTCTCGTCTCGTTGTCCTCCCGGCTCACTAGATCCTCTCTAGTCCTTTATCAAGATCTCCTTGTGTGTGTCAAGTTATCCCCGAATATCTTTATTCGTTACCCCCACTATAGCTCTTTACCAAGTCTTGTCTTTCTCCACCGTTTATTCGATCATCTTTGCCGTAGTGCCTCCCTTGGGAAAATATAAATACGATAACCCGAATACCACCGGGTGAAGTGGTACAACGGTAATCCGTGCGCTTGCGGACCTTTCTGTGATCGTGTGTTTTACCAACGACGTTCCCTAGCCCCGTTACTAGAGGTGCGAACCCGGTAACGACGCTTGCGAGTGCCAACAAGCATTCCTGGTGCCGTCGCCGTGTGTGCATACTTAGTAGTGAGGCTAAGGAGCGTCAACAAGCATTTTTGGCGCCGTTGCCGGGGAGGCAATAGGCATAAGATATCGTTTAAACATTGTGGTAGAATTATCAAGGTTCGGTGAACCGCTATTTAAGCAGGTTTACCCTTGCTCTACTCTCGTGTAAGGTTCGGTGAACCGCTATTTAAGCAGGTTTACCCTTGCTCTACTCTCGTGTACACAGAGTAGTGCATGACCGGTTTCGACCTACCGTCCAACTTTAACGACAATCCGGAGTCACTTGTGAGGAGAGTGTGACCCCGTGTCCTCATTCCTCAGAAGTTTCTCTCGAATCAAGAGACGAACACCGTCGATCCTATAGACAGCACCTCATCAGCACCGATGGCCGAGAGGACGATCTGCGAGTTTTCCGCTCCCTCCAGCACCAATGTCCCTACCGGGCCAACCACGACGGTGGGAGACGGAAACTTCGAACTCAAGCCGGCGTTGATCAACATGGTGCAAGCAAATCCGTTCTCCGACAAGCCGAATGAAGATGCCAATGCACATCTCCAGCATTTTCTGGAGGTGTGTAGGACTTTCACTATCCGTGGAGTGACGGATGATGCAATCCGTCTTCGCCTATTCCCGTTCTCATTGCTCTGGAAGGCGAAGCAATGGTTTTATGCGGAGCGAGATGCCATCAACACATGGGATAAGTGCTCAAAGGCATTTCTCGCAAAGTTCTTCCCGGTAGGCAAAACCAATGCCCGCGCAAGAATTTCGGGCTTCCAGCAGCAGAATGATGAGAGCATCCCAGAAGCATGGGAACACTTCCAGGAGTACATCACCGCATGCCCGCACCATGGCATGCACGGGTGGTTTTTAATTCAAACCTTCTATCACGGGCTCAAGCGTACTTCCCGTGAGCACCTAGATGCAGCCGCCGGAGGAGCCTTCTTCTCGCTACAAGTACCAGCCGCTAAGGAATTGATCGAGAAGAAGGTGGCAAATCAAGGTTGGGATGGAGACCGTCTCCAACCCCGTACCCACGGTGTACACCAAGTCGATGGAATTGACATGATCGCCGCCAAGATGGACCTCCTCATGAAGAAATTGGAGGCATCAAGCAGTGTGGAAACCGCCAAGATTATGGACGCTCGCATGACGTGCGAGGTTTGAGGCAATGTGGGTCATTCGAGCAACGATTGTCTCGAGACAAGGGAAGAAGCCAGCTTCATCAACAATGGCAACAACAACGGGTTCTGCAACAACAACTACAGCAATCAAGGGTGGAACTCGAGGCCTAACTTCCCGTTCAACAATCAAAATGGAGGTAACTATTCTAACAATTTCAATAATCAGCCTTCCATTAAAGATCTTGTCTTTGGCCAAGCTAGAATTAATGAGAATTTAAACAAGAAGCTAGCCGCCAATGAGAAAGTTCTTGAAAATTTAAATTCCACCATAGAATCCTTCACCACTGCTATGAAGAATCAGCTAAGCTTTAATAAAATGATAGAAACTCAACTTGCTTAGCTTGCTGCTTCTTTACCTTCTTCTGAGTCGGGTGGGATCCCGGGGCAACCCGAACCTACCCGAGAGAGTGTTAGCGCTATATCCACCAGAGGGGGTAAGCCATCTAGGAGGATGCATGCACCTAACCATGTAGGGAACCTTATACATCAAATCCAAGACCCATGGGATGAATCAGCAGTCTTGCACAAGAAAGACAATGGATATCCAGGCATCACATGCACGATCTACTACCAAAAGATCAAGAATGCTCTTTGTGACCTTGGAGCGAGTGTCAACCTCATGCCCAAAGCCATGTTTGAGGAGTTAGGATATCAGGCTATCTCTCCGACGATGATGACAGTCCAACTTGCTGACTCATCGATCAAATATCCAGAGGGCATAGTAGAAAATCTCTTGGTGAATGTCAGAGGCTCATATGTCTTTGCGGATTTCGTGGTCCTCGACACACAAGAAGAAATTCGGCTTATTCTCGGGTGACCATTCCTAAGAGATGTCAATGCAAGGATTGATGTCGGAGCCGGAAAGATCCAATTCCGCATAGGGCGAAGGAACATGACATTCAAATTCCAAGCAAAAGAAGAGCAATGTTACCTAGTGCAAGATGAGGAATCTAGAGGGTGGAGGAAGCCACAGCCCCAATACAAGAAAGAGAAGGTAGCCCCGACCAAGCCCAAGGTGGATAGCCTCATTACAACGATGAGGAAGCATTGGGAGCAAGACAAAGCATTCAACGGGCGCTACCAACCAAAGAAGGCGAAGGAAATTAACAAGGCTAAGGGGGAAAAGAAGACGGAAATCGAGAACATCCCCGCTAAAGCCTCACCAACTTCAGTGCCACCAAAGAAAACAAAGAAGGTGTGGCGTGTGAAGAGAGCATCGTCCGAGTCTTCCACTCCGGGACAGGATGAATCCAAGATCAATTGAGCAAATGGAGGAGTCCCGCTCACGGACTCTAAACCACGAGCCCTCACCGAGAGGTAAACCGGTATCTATCTCATATTTCCCTTTCAACCTTTTATTTCGTGCATCAAGCATATTTAGATTTCAAATTTGTTTTCACTAATGCATTAGTAAGTAAACAAGATATAGAAAAGTAGTTTTGGAGATTTTTGGTGATACGGCCGAACCTAGAGGTACGGCCATACCTCCCCTTGACAAAATTTTTGTGCAGGATGTTTACAGGAGGGGACACGAGTGCCTGGAGAAAATATAGTAGGACCGGCCGAACCTAGTGGTACGGCCGTACCTATGATTTTTCACAAATCCATCAATTCAACCACTACAAGCTTCCAGGTGCTCAAGTCATCACCAAAATGAAGACATGCCAACCAGTGTAACACCCTGAAATTCTTGGATTTCAGGATGTTAATAGGAAGAATAATAAAACAACGATTTCTCAAAATTCTAAAAATTTGCCCAACATTTATTTTCTTTACAGGAAATTTAGTTAAGGAAAACTATTGTTTGTTTTTCTAAATTAAATAAAATAGTTCTCTGAGTGTTGCATTCATATTCGTATGCATAGTTTTTGGTTGTTGTGTGTTCTTAAAAAAAAGGTTCAAAGTCCTAATCTCACCCTAAACCTTTTCCTCTCCTTCCTTTCTCTCTTTAGCCGGTCCCCGTTTTTTTTCTCGCGTCGGCCTAGCCCAGCTGCTCCCTTCCTCTTTTCTCTTTTTTTTTTCGCGGTCTAGTCTTTCTAGCCGGCTTAGTTTTCCTTTCGCTTGGCCCGTGCCTCCCCGCGACCCATCTCCCTCTTCCGGTCCAAAACACCCCGCCGGCCCACAGCTCCTTCCCTCCCCTCTCTCTCTTTTCCTTTCGCTCGCCCGTCCACCTCCATGTCCACGCCGCACCGTGCCCGTGCGCCTGTGCTTGCACACCCGACCGCCCCCTGGCTGCGCCGCTCGGCTCCCGCGCTCCTGTCCCAGCCGCGCCGCTCGCTCTCCCCTGCAACACGCACTGCTCGCCTTCAATGCTCGATGGAGGATTCAATCGCGCCCTCTCCGTTTCCCCTCCCTTCCACCAGTAACGGGTGCCCCCTTCACTTCCCTTCTCCCGATCAGTAACGGCCATCACCACTGGCCATTCATGGCCGGGCATGCCGCAGCCCTTTCCCCTCCCTTCGTCTGCTCCCTACAAAAATTGAGCCCCAGCCCCCTGCGCATCCCTGCTGCTCTCTTGCCCTGCTTCTCCCAGTGCTGTCCCTTGCTCTTCTGCAACGCCATCACTGCCCAAGCCAAAACAGAGCTCCGGCCACCGGCCGCCCTCCCCCGGAGCAAGCAGCGCCCAACTGGAGCACCGCTGGCTTCTTCGTCTGCAGCGCCGCCGAGAGGAACCGATCAGAGCCTCGCCGGCCGTCGCCGATTCGTCGCCCAGGGAATGGCTGGACCAGGACGACGACGCCCCGAGCTCCATCGATGCCGGAGCTCCGCCTGCAGCAGAGCCGCGCCCCGTCGCCGGTCGCCTCTCCGATTCGCCGGCCAGGAGCTCTCCCGAAGAAGGACAGTACCACCACGGGAACCACGACGTCGAGCTGCATCCGTTTCGCCTCTTCCCGTCGCCGGAGAACTGCCGGAGCACCGCCGACCAGTGGAACCCGAGCCGGCCTTCTTTGCCGACCGCTGCTACCTCCGAAATCCGGCCATCTTCGCACGACTCCGTCGCTGGTGAGCACTCCCGCGGGACCCCCTTGACCACCCCTCCATCTTCCCCTCCTTGGTCTGGCCTCAAATCGCCCGGAACGCTGTCGATTTGGCCGGCCAGAGGGCCAATGTCCGCCGGCCATGGCTGTTACGAACAGCCATCGTCAACTGCACAAAACTACAGATAAGGCATGGCAGTTTTGCCATTAGATCCCTAGGAAATCCCCAAACAAAAGCTTAATAATCTGTGTCTTGAATCTTTTGTGGAAACCCCCCTAGAAAGATCCCACCTTTACACATAAACCCCACCCTCGCTCTTTCTCCTTCTAGCCCCTGTCCTTTAGCCTTTTTGTGAGCACTATTTATAGTGTCTTGTAAAACTTCCTTGCTGGCCCCTGTCACCTTCGGTTAATCGTGTTTAGACCCCTGCGGCATGGCGTTCCTTACCACTGGTTTCCTACGGCTTCATCATCAATCACCATGCCATAGGTGAGAAGCCTGATTCTATATCTAGTTTAATTATTTAGATGCAGTCTGCAGTTTGCCGGCACACTTTTGTTCCATGCCGACCAGCACAAACCATAGCTAGCCCATGCATGCAGTCTGTATTCAATCTAACCTCCCATTTCAGTCTTGCCTTTATCCTTGCCGGTTCACTGCTCCAGAAGCTCTCGCACTCATAGCTCTGTTTTCTTCAGCTTCAGTTCGTCAAGAAGTCATCCCCGACGTCCCTCAACATTGATTTGTGGCTGCAGATGGATGTCGTCTAGAAGAATTCTGCAAGCTGCCTTTCGATGCAGAGTTGAGCTTCTTCCTGATCACGCATGCACCACTGCTTCACCGACGACTAGCACGCACCGGTGAGAGACATTCTTGTGCCGTCCCTTTCTGTTTTTCTTCTGGCCATCCTTGCGGCATGCCATCGTCGTCACATCTTGCTCTCTAGCCACCGGTGTTTTCTTTCTGTGTAACAGCACCATGCACCGTAGCACACAGCACCCAACACATGCTAGCAAGCACTATCTAGCACCCTGTTAAATCCATGCTTGCATGCATGTGCTTGCCGTAGGTGAGTAGCACACGCTAGGAAGCAAGCAATCAGTACACGTCCACCTCTGTCATCATTACATCATGCATATGTCATATATCCATTCTTTTCCTTCAAAAATACAATTCAAGTAAATTCAGCATACGTATTTCAGCAATATAGCTCTGTCTTTCCTTTTATCTTTATCTATTTGTTATCATCTGCCATCTTTTGTGTCTCGGGAATCATCTTTGCTAGACCTTCCAATCCATAGTAATCACATATATATCTTTCCAATCTTGTTTAATCCATAGATCTCACGTTTTAGCCCGTTTAAGTTTGTTCTTGTTACGTTAGTTCCGTCTCGACATAAACAATGCGCAAGATATGATGCTCACCCAAAAAAAATGTTTTGAGAATTTATTCTAAATTAATTTGACTAATCTTACTTAATGGTGTTTTCCAAATAAAATGTAATTAGAGTTATATCTCGATTTTCATAGCAAAACTTAAACTGACTAATGTATATTCAATTTGCTTTCTAAATAAAAAGTAATATAGGCTACCTCGAGTTTTCTTAATTAATTGTTAATTTGATTAATATGAATATAAATGTGTTTTTAAATTATAATTTAATTAGTTCAACTCGAAATATAAAGATGAACGCCTAGATGCTTTTACATGCTTCTTTTGAATTAAATGTTTAATTTGTATAAGTTAAACTTGAATATTTATAAATAAAATTGGACTAAGTTTACATCGTCTTTTAAATACAAATATAACTTGCTTAGTTATAAATAGGGTATTTCTTTGAAATAACCTATGCACATGATTTTACTTAATTAAAATATACCAAGCACATAGCTAGCTCTTGTATGTGATCATCCAAAGCTCCCGATAGATCCGAGTGTTTTTGAGTTCGTGTTCCTAGAGCCAAACCTTGATCTTTCTTTAAAACTTTTCATGCTTGGTGTATTGTTTTGTTTATTATATGCTTTCTTGTGTGCTCGTAGACATCGTGTCAGTTTCAAGTGAGCAACCAGTTGAAGTGGATCAAGAGCAAGTGTTTGATGAAGAAGAACCCCAGTGTTTAAGCAAGGAAGGCAAGTGGTCTTCTCCCTCTGCATATTCCTCTTTGTCCTAAATAATTGCATGATAACTAAGTTTACATTTAAATGTTGTATTGCATAATTTGATGGGAAAATCACCTTTTTAAGGACATGACTAGAATTTTATCCCTATTACCTTGGACAACCCTTTTAAATAAATGTTTTGGGTAGAAATGCTTAGTTGCTATACCTTGGGTTGGTTCAAATGAATCTTTTGCAATATGATGAATGTTGATCATGATAACTTTGGTGAAGATGATGCTTATGGTTAATAACAAGATCATATGGTTTAATCGGAACATGGAGAACCACCCAGGAAAACAGTGCAACCACAGTCCATATGGCTCTGGCTTAGCCAATTAATTAGGTGTGTGATTGTACTGGTGACCTTATCCGAAAGGAACACAGGGGGCTCGGGGTTGCAGGGGTATAGCCCGGTTCTTTTGGGGTAGCAGCCTTTGCTAAGGTGCTGACCATTAGGGAGGGTTATGGTCCGCCCTGAGCTGTAACTGTCGTGGGTTGTTGGTGCTTTTGCATATCTTTGTAAAGGCTTCGTAGCGTCCCTATGCAATCACACCTCGGAAGTGTGGTATTGTGCCTGATCAGCACATGCGTGGTTGGGTTTAAAGTTCTTCGGAACTTTTACGCGAACTGTGGTGAAAGTGTGCAACCTCTGCAGAGTGTAAAACTGATCGATCAACCGTGCTCACGGTCAAGAGCGGCCTGGACCCTCACATGATAATCAAACTTAAAGATGGAATCAAATCATGGTTTCTTGTGGGTTTCTGAGATGAGATGCTTTCCTAAATGCTTAAGTGGGTTGGTATAAACTTATACCTAGTAAATAGGTGCTTGCTAATAAAATTTGACCAACATTAAAATGCTAACCACTGCAAAACCTCAGCCTATCCTTGACAGCCTTGCATCTTCCCCCACTTGCTGAGCTCCAACCATAAGTGTGCTCACCCTTGCTTACCCGCTGTTCAGAGGAGAACACTGGAGAAGAGTACTTCAGCGACTACGATGAGTTCTGAGGCTTGCGTGCCCCCAGTCATGTGCCTGTGGAAGCTGAAGACGGAGTTGCTTCGTCTAGTTATCGTTTGTTCGTTTTAAAGACCTTCGAGTCTAACGTCTGAGTGTAATAAAAAGATAATGTAATGGTTTAACTCTTGTACGTTTTTATTGCTGTTTAATGATATTTCACTCATGACGTCTATCATATGTGTGTAAACTTGATCCTGGCGCACATATGAGATGCATTTGGTTTTCTTCGGAAAATCAGGTGTGACAACCAGGTAGCCAAAATTTAGCTTGGGGGAGACCCCATTTTCAATCAAGGAAGGTATGTCCATCCAAACTACTTTTCAATATCTTGTTTATCTCTTTTTAATAAAAGAAAAACAACAAAAATATTTGCTTCAACCATGTGCTTGAAATCTTGTTTATGTACCCTCACTTTGGAAATGATGAATGGTTGCTATGTTAAAACTTTGCAAGAACCTAGTGTGCATCCTTGTGCTCTACGTCTATTTGAATCTGTTGGTATATTTTGAGACAAGAGCCTGAAATAAAACTTTGTGGGAAGCAAATGCTTATGACCAAACCTAGGGTGTTGATTAGTATGATATGGTGCGACAATGTTAATCTTGCTCTATCTCATAGTATGGTGAAATCTCGGATGATTTCTTTTGAAAATAAAACAAGACAAGTTCCTCAATGGTCATATCACCTACCAAAGCCATATGTCGATATCAATATTTCAAACCTTCTACATATGCTTGCTTGTGACCCATTGAGTTTTGCCAAATTGTTGTGACCCTTGGTAGAATCTTTTCACGCTTCCATGATCGAGATCACGTACACCCACATATACAAGCTAACTCCTACACCGGGAGTTACGCAAAACATGCCATCCATCCACCAAAAATAAATACTCCAAAGTCCTAAGAGATTTCTCTTCTTGTAATCTTGCAAAAGGAGAGAGGGGTCATTGAAAAAAAAGGAAGTATATGCTCAAGAAGCATAGAAAAAAAATGTGCTCCAATCAAAGAGCATAGAAAAAAAACATGACCCCCCCTCCAAAATAAAAGCAAGAGGAGAATCTCAAAGCAAGGAGTACTTAGAAAAACAAAAAAAAATATTCCACACACTTGCACATCTCGATCAAGTTGCATGACTAGTTTCTTCTTGGATCCAGTCTTTGGCTCAACAACATTATGTGGCACAAGTGAGTCTCATACTTATCCTACCCAAAGCTCCACATACAAGCCATAGAGTAGGAAGTTGAGGCTCGCTTAAAGCCTTTGGTGAGGGAACAAATACCACTTGAGCGATCGAGGGAACCATCCGAGGAACCTTGTCTTTCTTTGCAAAATTTTCAAAAACTCCAAGATAGGATCCAGAAAAGAAGAAGAGTGAGAGATGCAAAGTCAAAACCCATTCTACTATTCAACCTTCGAAGGCAAGGTGGAAAGCTACAAGCCCCACGGGTAAAGTAAGGCTAAGCTTCTCTCGTACCAACCTTTTCAAAATAGCAAGAAGAGTATGGAGTTTGTGCACAAGTACTTGCCGAGCGATAACATCATGCAACTCCTGATCCGCCGAGGCCGAGTCTAGACTTTGCTCGAGGACGAGCAAACGTTTAGCTTGGGGGAGTTTTTTGACGGTCCTTACAACAAAGATTCGACCGTCAAAACCTCGGGTTCGAGAGGAGTATAAGGCAAGTTTCATGCACATTTTTAGTACTAATAAAGTTCCACGAGTTGTGTTGTGAATTTCATAGGCAGGTACACATTTTGGGAGAAATTGGAACCAACGTGCCACATGAGCAAGGCACGGCCGAACCACCTGGTCCGGCCGGCCCTGCAGGTGCGGCCGGCCTGGCAGGTGCGGCCGGCCCTGCAGGTGCAGCCAGCCCTACCCTGTGGCTTGTGCCTGGTCCAAAGCACCTCCTCTCCCTCGAGCAACACTTGGACGAACACAATTCACTGAAGAATGTCGGTTTGATCCAAAGATGGAGGCTAGGATCAATGGGTCCACTTGTCCGGCCGCTCAACCACCACAACCGTCATTCCAAGGCGATCCTAGACGTCCCTGAGCGAAGGTGGTGCATCACACAGCACGGAGGTGGGCCGGCCGCACCTAGAGGGCCGGCCGCACCTATCCATCCGCATGCCGGGCGAAACCGACCCAAGGAACCGACCTACAACTGCCTCAGGAGCAGTGATCAGGGGCGTCTAAGGCGAGAGGCGGTGGATCATAGGGCCGGCCGCACCCTCTGATCCGGCCGCACCTGACATATTGGTCCCACGCGCTCAACCGACCTCCCTTGCCTATAAAAGGCACCTCACACTCGCTGGATTGGACACACAACGCAGGAGCATCTCCATTTCCCTCTTTTGTTCACTTAGAATAGGATTAGTGTAGCTTGGGAGTTAGAGTCAAGTCGAGCTAGTCTCGGGGTTCTGAAGGAGTCTTCTTCAGAGTTCCGGTACTACTCTTGTATCCTTTCTTTGTTTAGACTCAAGTACAATTCAAGTTATCTTTCTATCTTACCTTTCGAGTCAATTACATTCAGCTTTTACTTTGCTCTAGAAGCTTTATTCTTGGTTTAGACTTAAGTTAGTTTAGTCTTGGTTAGCATAGCTCCCTTGAACCCTATAGTGTTGTGGTCATTCTTCGCTTGATCTCCGGTGGTTCACGGGAGAGAGAGACCTTCCTTCGTGGTACCCGGGGAAAGGTTCTTTGGTTCGTTGTGAGCGCGGTGCTCAGAGCTTACCTTAGTCTTAGATTGGTGTCCCGTTCAACAGAATAGTTGTGGTACCCTAAGGAGGTGACAGCTCCGGATGGGCTCTGTAGTCCACCACGTTAGTTCGGGCCGGTAGGATTCAGCGCGTCGTCGTTCTCCCTTCTCATCCCAGTCTGAGAGCGTGGCTTTGCATGCCCCTACAGCACTAGAAGAGCTTGTCGAGTTTAGCTTGCCTTGGTTATTCTTTGCTTTAGTTCTTTGTCTAGAGTTGACAAGAATAGATAGATTGTGTTAGGATCCTTTCTCATCTCATTGTCCTCCCGACTCACTAGATCCTCTCTAGTCCTTTATCAAGATCTCCTTGTGTGTGTCAAGTTATCCCTGAATATCTTTATTCGTTACCCCCGCTATAGCTCTTTACCAAGTCTTGTCTTTCTCCACCGTTTATTCGATCATCTTTGCCGTAGTGCCTCCCTTGGGAAAATATAAATACGATAACCCGAATACCACCGGGTGAAGTGCTACAACGGTAATCCGTGCGCTTGCAGACCTTTCTGTGATCGTGTGTTTTACCAACGACGTTCCCTAGCCCCGTTACTAGAGGTGCAAACCCGGTAGCGATGCTTGCGAGTGCCAACAAGCATTCCTGGCGCCGTCGCCGTGTGTGCGTACTTAGTAGTGAGGCTAAGGAGCGTCAACAGGCACCGGGTCCCGATGGGTTCCCAGCTGAATTTTACTAAGTGTTTTGGAGTCTCATTAAGAACGACCTAATGGCCTTGTTCAGGGACTTTCATGCTGGTAACCTCCCACTTTTTAACCTTAATTTTGGAATTATCACTCTGCTCCCAATGGAGCAAGAAGTTAAAAAAATTCAGCAATACAGACCCATTTGCATGCTTAATGTTAGCTTTAAGATCTTCACAAAGGTGTTGGCTAACAGACTGTCATCGATAGCATGCAAAGTAATCAAGCCTTCTCAAACGGCATTTTTGCCGGGAAGGTATATCTTGGAGGGAGTGGTCATTCTTCACGAAACAATCCATGAGTTACATAGAAAGAAGCAAAAGGGCCTCATTCTCAAATTGGATTTTGAGAAGGCCTATGATAAGGTTAATTGGTCCTTCTTACAGCAAGTTCTCAGGATGAAGGGGTTCTCGGGCAAGTGGTGTCAATGGATAGATAGCATTGTTAAAGGGGGAAGTGTTTGTGTAAAAGTGAATGATGAAATGGGTCATTATTTTCAAACTAAGAAGGGGTTGAGACAAGGTGATCCTCTGTCCCCGATTCTTTTCAATTTGATAGCGAATATGTTGGCGGTTTTGATTGAAAGATCTAAAGAGTTGAGTTACTTTGATGGGCTAGTCCCCCACTTAGTGGAGGATGGCTTGTCCATCTTGCAATATGCGGATGACACAATTCTCCTGTTGGAAGATGATTTAGAAAAGGCCAAGAACTTGAAAATGGTACTAGGTGCTTTTGAGAAGTTATCGGGCCTAAAAATCAACTTCCATAAGAGCGAATTGTTCAGTTTTGGTGATACAAGGGAAAGAACTGCAGAGTATGTGGACTTGTTTGGGTGTAAGGAAGGTGCTTTTCCATTTAGATATTTGGGAATTCCTATGAGTTATCGCAAGCTCTCTATTAAAGATTGGAGGGTGGTAGAGGAGAGATTTCAGAAAAAGCTAAGCAGTTGGAAGGGGAAGTTGCTTTCGTCAGGAGGGCGGCTTGTCCTAATCAATTCGGTGCTCTCGAGCTTGCCAATGTTCATGATGTCCTTCTTTCGTATACCTAAAGGCATGCGGGAAAAGCTAGACTACTATAGGTCTAGATTTTTTTGGCAATGCGATGAGCACAAGAAGAAGTACAGACTTGCTAAATGGAGTATTCTTCATAAACCTAAAAGTATAGGGGGATTAGGCATTTTAGACCTGGATATGCAAAACAAGTGCTTGCTAAGCAAGTGGATTTTTAAGTTATTAAATGAAGAGGGGTTGTGGCAACAGATTCTCAAGAGAAAATATTTAAAGAATAAGACTTTCTCCCAAGTGGAGAAAAAGAAAGGGGATTCACACTTTTGGTCGGGTTTAATGGAAGTGAAGAAGTTGGTGTTGGAAAGGGGAAGATTTAAAGTGCAGGATGGAACCCAAACTAGATTTTGGGAAGATCTGTGGATAGGACAGGAGCCTTTGATGAAAAGGTTTCCTTCCCAGTACAATATAGTGAGAAAGAAAAATGTCTCGGTAGCTCAAGTACTAAGTACGACACCATTAAATGTTTCCTTTAGAAGGGCTTTAGTGGGAGATAATTGGGCTAAGTGGTTACAACTTGTGGGAAGCATTCTTAATGTGAGCCTTTGTGAGCAGAAGGACTCTTTCATTTGGACTAGCTCCAAGTGTTTCTCTGTTAAGGCCATGTATAATGACCTAATGGTTGGGAGTGCTTCTCATGTTACTCTAGATGCTTGGAAAGCAAAGATTCCCCTAAAAATCAAAATTTTTCTTTGGTATTTACGGAATGGTGTTATCTTGACTAAAGACAATTTGGCTAAGAGACAGTGGAAGGGATGAAGCCGTTGTTGCTTTTGTAGTGAACAGGAGACTATACAAGATCTCTTTTTTGATTGTCTAATGGCTAGATTGATGTGGTTTGCAATTAGTGTCACTTTTGGGGTTACAAAACCCTCCAGTACTGCTAACCTCTTTGGTCCTTGGCTTAGAAGTTAGGGCTTTAGTGCTTATTGGGGTGGCTGCTTTTTGTTGGGCGTTATGGCTCAGTAGAAATGAAGTGGTATTCAAAAAAACGAAATCTAAATCCTTTTTGCAGGTGATGTTTAGGGGAACCTTTTGGATTAGGAGCTGGTCCATTCTATCTAGAGAAGAAGGAAGGAAGACTTTGAAAGAAGACTGTCGTTGGTTGGAAACTATTGCGTTGGAATTCTTCAAAGGAAGCGGGTGGAATGTTTTGAAGCGAATTCAGGACTAGTGTATCTTGCTCTCAGTTAGTAGGGTATTTCTTTAGTTGTCTTTGGTATCGTGCGTCGGAAGTCTCTTGTACTCGTGGCGTTTTTAACACTGTACTGGTGATGCTTTGTGGTTGTACACAGTCAGTCGACTGTGGAGACCAGTTATTTCCTTAATCTATAAAAAAAAGATATGTATTCTGCAAAAACATTAATCAGTCGAAACCTCTGTGACGGTTGTCATGTAGTAGCAATCGTGCGCACGCTGAAAAAAAGGGGAGGGTAGGGGCATCGGAGGGGATTTGCGGCTTGCGAGAGAAGCGGGCACCGGAGGACGGACTACCCCGAACCACCCAATGGCCGGAGGCATCACGCCCTCGTCCGGTTTTTTCAGGTTGGCGAAATAGTCAATTTTGTCCTCGAACTATCGCTTAAGGCTCAATTTCGTTTCCGAACTATGAAAATTATCATTTTGTCCTCAAACTCTCAAAACTAGCTCAAATTCGTCCTTTAGCTGACACGGAACGCCACACTGGCTCACGATGTCATGGACCAGTCAACTCTAATGACCTAATACCCCTCTTTACCCTCCTCTGTCCAACCCTACACGTGTGCCCACTGCCCACACCAGCCGCGCGCTGCCGCAGCGACCGCTGATCTCCGACGGTCGTGCCCTGCCGCAGCGGCCGCCGGTGCAGATGTGCGCCGCCGACCGCACACGCCTACCCTCCCGTGCTACCCAGTGTCGTCTCTGCCCTGTTGTCGCGGCTGCCGCACGAGCAGCTGTGCGCCACCGCGGGCTGTTGTGCTTTGGATTGCTGCCACCTTGGAGGAGGCCGAGCACTGTTGCTCCAACTCGGCCCATTTGATAATGGAGTTGGCCGAAGTGAAGTGAACCACGAGAATGCTGGCCCTGAGAGAGATGAAGAGAACAATCGTATCCTAAGTGCATCAATGGTCCCTGCTTCTCCGCATTGTATGATGAACCTGGTGATATGCTCCATTATAGATGTATCATCTTGTCTACAGAATTTAGTGAAATCAGACACCTTGAACCTTGGAGGAAAAGGTATTTGATCATAACCAGATGGATATGGTGTCCTGTACATATAAACTTGCTGCTTAGGATTTATTCCAAAATGTTTCCGCAGCGTCTTTGTAATTTGGTTAGTCAATTCTTCTTTCAGATGCGACATTATCTAAGCAGATATCTGTTCTATCAGTCGTACATCAGCCGATGGAGTCTCTGAAGGTTGTTGTTCAAGAATTTTTGGTTGAGGATTCGGCATTTCTGCCGATGATCCTGCTCCAGAAGGATTTTGTGGATTCGACTGACCCAATACAGGTGGTGTTTGCCCAATCGGCTGTCCAGCCGAAGGATTAGGTTGATGAAAGTTCAGCTGGCCCGAGCTAGCCAATTGACTTAGAAGCATTTGCATTATCTGCAAAGGATCTGGCTGCTGTTGTTGTGCTAACGGTTGCTTTGTCATCCCTTGATTGATCGGCTGCTGAGGTGGTGATCTCTGAACCATATGAGTAACTAAATGAGCTGGAGTCATGACAGGCTGCAATGTTGTTGTCTGCTGTACTAGAGTAGTTTGTATAGGCTGACTTAAGATCGTCGAGGAGCCGATGTCTGAGGTGGAACATGGGCCCTTTTTTCCATTGGTATAACCATATGTGCATGAGCAAGGTTTATCTTAACCCTTTCGAACCCCTTGATCCTCTAATTGAAATAGACAAACTCCACTCCTTTATTCATGTGCACAATCCCTGGAGTACCCGCAAACATGGCTTGATAAGACACTGGGTATGTCACCTCTGGAATTTCTTTAGGTGGAGGCTCGAAAAGGTTTGAGATATCTGTCTCAAAATGATTATGAGGTAGACTCCATCCTGTAAGCTTTCCATTTTCATCCTTTGTTGGAGGAAACTGGGGTGAACTCTGCACTGAGAATGTTTGACCTGGAATATTGGACCGTGCTGAATAAGTTTGAGTTATTGGCACCGTGATGACAGGTCATTTAGAAGCTCCCCCAAAACCTTGATTTTGAATCGGTTGAGAGACTCCCACATTTGAACTGTGAATCGGCTGAGAAGTCGATGGGATCTTAACACTGGAGGAGGTTGGCCAGGTTGCAAATAAGCAGGGCCCACGTATCCTTCCTCTGTTCCCTTCTTGAAGGTCTTTGTCAAACAATTCTGAATAGTATTGGTCAAGACCCCTAACTGATTTATCATTGTTTGATGCATAGCCTTATTCATCATATCATGAAGTCCTTCAGGATCAACTGAAAAAGAGATATGTCGTGGTCCTGGAAAAGGATTCGCTTTTGGTCTGACCATAAGAAGCCAAGCACAATTCTTCAAATTGTTTCATGTGTGCTTCAAACTCAGCTTTGTCGGTCTCCTTCAACTAATCTTTGGTGATTGGTTGAATGTTGCTCAGGTCAACTTCAAAAGACTGTGTATTCTTAGACATAGTTGACTCTTACTTCGGGTCCCACTGGGCCTGCCAAAAGTGTGTTGACGCAAAAATAGGACGTCACTCCCACGCGCAGCACACGTGACTCCTCGATCTGTAGCGAGGCGTGCCAGCCCATCTGACATGTTGATTGACAATGGAAAAGATGTTAAATAATAAAAGATCGGCTAGAGAACCGATGGATCTTCAGTAGCGTGCATATCTGGCTATCTGCCGATCGGCCGATACGGTAAAGTAGGATCGGCAGGCTCGAAAGCAGCCGAAGTGCAAATATGTATAAGAGGATCGGCTGTGTCAGCCAATTGTGACGTCAGCACTCGAGTAAATCTAGGGCGGTTATGTGAACAATTAATAATAAAAGTGGTAAAAGCCGACGAGATCTAGATCGAGTTGGATGGATTGGTGATAAAAGATAAAACTATAAGAATTGGTACGAAACTTGCAGATCTAACTGATATCTAACTGATGTAGCCCGACGAACTCAAAGAATGACGTTGAGAAAAGAGGAAAAACGCAATGGCGAAGTCACCGAAAAGTAGATGTTGTAATAGTAGATGCTGAAAATTGTAAAAAGTTTGCCCGGAGGCGGTTTGTTTGATTATGGTGTGTACAGATTTTTCGACCACGCAGGGTCACTATTTATGTCCTGAGGACACCCCGACTCCTAGTCGATTATGGTATTGTTTACTTGCATCTAAAGAAAACACACACTACCAAAAATAAAAAGACTCATGCAAGAGTCAAACTCTCCTAAAACTGACTCTGACCCGCTGTCAATCATTGACTGACCCGCCTCCACCGTGTCTTGTCCTTGGCGTATTCCTCAACTGCCGCCTCCTTCCTTCTAATCGGCCTATCCCTTGGGTTGACCATCGGCCGATTGGGCTGACCTGCATGACCATCGATAGACCGGGTTGGACTGGCTTGACCATCGGCGGGTTCCGTTGACCACCTTCCTCATTCGAATCGGCCGATTGGACTGTTCTCCCATCGACATGTCTTGCTGTATTCTCTTGTCTTCATCTTTTGACCCGTTTCCAAACGGTGTCAACAATAATTACCAAGTTGGAAATTCTTCACCTACAAAGGTGGACAGTCATTATCTAGTGGCACTACACCATGTAGGGCCTCTAGATCATCAACATTTGTGATTTCTCTGCAGCCTCACCCTCAGCTTTATTTGAGTCACAACTCGCACTGCTAGGGTGCTGATGCACTGACCCATGTCAGCACCCATCATCACTGAATGTGCTCATCGCGAGCCTAGAGGACGAGCTCATATGTGCATGTGGTGCCGACATGGCGGTGGTGGCGGCACTGGTGCAAGCGGCAGTCAGCAGAGATGTGGAGGTTTTGCCGGTGATCAGATGTGCTGAACTGCTGATGTGCGTGCATGTGTTATGGTGCGGTGCTCCGTCCTGCTTGCAATCAGCACCCTCAACGACTATGCCGTGGTGTTCTTCAATGGCTGCACAATTCCTCCTTACCTCCTACGTGCGCACAAATGACAATTGGCAAGGTAGGGTCAATCATATTGAAAATGAAAGAAATTTGCTTCCGTGTACATGTCAATTGATTGCCTCCTGGTGTTCTTTATGCAATTTCAAATATCTTAATCCCGTTCTCTTGTACTCGATGTTTTTGTTTGTCATTGTTTAATACTTTAATGTTCAATGATGAATCAGTTCCATATGAATTATTCAAATTATTTCACAGTTACGTTCTTTGGGTATGTGGTTGTGGATTGTTGCCATAGGGTTGAGGTTCTCCATGCTTGAGAACATGAAATTTTTACCCCTTTTACTGTTGTCATTGAAATTACTTCTTAAGATATAGACCACACCTCTAATAGAGTATAGAAGATACTACTCCAATAGGGCACCATACTCCTAAGGAAAATACTCTTAATTAAAATTGAAGTTACTAATATTATTAAAAGAAGCAAAACTCTTTTTCAAACCTAAAGGAGTAAATTAACAATTACTTTCAAGAAGTAATTTTTATAATTTGGAGTAGTATTTTTGTGAGAGATCCAAAAAAGAACCTTACTCAGCGTGGTCAGAAACATGCATGCATGATAGTGTATATCCCGAACAAGTAGATCGGGCCCCGGTACGCCAACTGCTTCCTAATTGAATGCATCTTCTATACGTGACTAAGTACACGCATGCATCGATACAAACAACTATAGCATGCACAAAATTATATTTGTAAATAAATAAATGGTGCACAAATAAAATCATGTAATTGCAGGACATCGATCCGGTCATCAACACAATGGCACCTTCTAGTTTAATTTTCGGAAACAAATCCATTGTTCCCGGCTGCAGCGATGCCAGAGCTCAGACCAATAGCATGGAGAAGTGGAACAAAGAGCTCGAAACATGGTCGTCGATGATTCACAGCCAGGATCCACAACGAGCAAGATGGCGTCAATACAATGCAATCACGCGAGTCATCACCGAATCCTGCCAAACAAAATAATGAAATCGCTCGTTGGCAGTAAATACAACCCGTTTTTACACTTGTAACTAGTTGGAGCAAATAGAGGATCTCAAGATGGTTTTACTACCGGTGACGAGAATGAAGTAATCCTAAGTTTCAAAAATACTCCTAGTTTATTTGAAAATACGCCTGATAACTTTTAAAAATATTCATAACATTGGAAAATCACTCTCCAAGACGGGGAAAGGGTCAACCTCCCTGAAATCTCCCCCTCTCTATGCATGCAAATGTATTAACACCTATGAATTCTCTTATACTTAAAATTGTTCAACCTTGCATGCAAGCAAGAAAGTAAGCAAGTTTTACCTGTTCACTATATAGCGCTATTCTGATTGAATGTACATGATTAAAAAATAATCTTCAATGCGAACAACACCACTCAAAAAAAAATCTTCTTCCATATTCGCCGGAGGACAAGACATCCATCGGGAGGCTATGATGCCACCAGGCTATAATCAAGGGAGAATTAAGATTCAGAAAAAACACATGCATGCAAAACGGCTGAAGGAATAACTGTGCTAATGATTTTTACTAACGTAGAATGAAATGAAAATATAAAAAAGGAGACAACATGACAACGCGGATCGGTTTTTATTACTTCTCGCGATCGAAAAGGTGAAAATCATCATCAATCAGGGATGATGTCCATAAATTAGAAGTAAATTTAGTTATGGCGACCAGAAAGAAGTAAATTGACGTCATCCAGGGATGAAATCCACGAAGCACATACGAAGAATATAATGGCTCACACAATTTACTCATCAAGTTCAATTCATAGACATGAACAAGCCTTGCACGTAGCACGGAAGAGGCTGTTACTTCCTTCTGCACGCACATGCATGTATTAACTCAAATCTCTCATATTAAACTAGTGGAAGTGCACGTACGACACGTACGTGATATAAAAATAAAAATATACTAAATAATAAATATATATTTATATAATTATGTACACGCAAGCAAAAGATATTTTTAAAATTAATGCACAAAAATTTAGATTTATTATTTGTATTTCTCATCCGTATAATGAGTCATATCCTAATCCAAAATACCATATAGCTAACTTTTCTTTCTCAACTTTCCCCTTTAGTTAATTTTCTCGTGTTTTTGAAACACAAATTAATAATTTATATATATGTTACTTCTTATCGGGCATGTATCCTTTTAAACAAGATCAATACATTTTGTACACATAATGTACACATTTCTTTTAATGCAAAAAAAGGAATGAAGTTGTCTTGGAGAGATAACATTAATAGAACAAAGAACGGTAATCATCAGTAAAACATAAACCATGACAGTTGATTATTACTTAGCGATATGCATGGAAGTCAATTTATCATATAGCTTTTCTCTAGGATCTCTTCGACTCTCTTCTCATTCCTCCTAGGTATTGTGGGCTCCAAGCCAAGGGAGGCCGGCAAGTTGTACAATCAAGGTTGAGCAAAAACAGAAGTACTATACTCTAATCAGGATGTGCTGCACCACCTCCAATCACACAAGACTTCTTCGTGCTAACCTATCTGCAATCCTACACATTTTTCTAATAGTAAGAAAAAACATCTTGTATTTCAGAAGCCCAAAGATTTCCAAAGGTTCTGCTATTGTTCAAAGGTTATTGCACTTTAAAAGAATGTCATGTGAGTAGATTTGGAGAAAATGTCACTACTCCCCTCATGTTTCCAAGTGCAGTTATCATTTTCTTTTTCTGAGCCATAGTGTGCTGATCAACAACACAACTCAAGTCAAACCTGAAGAAATTTATAAGTAGTCAAAGACATTGCCAGATTATGTGATAGATCATTCTAAATTGCCACAGTCTATCAATTGGATGTTCCAGCTTATTGAAAAATGTGGAGCATTATTTCTCTTTCTTTATAACAAAAATTTAGTCTCTACATGGATAATAAAAAGTAAAGGATAAAAAGCTAGTTTTAAATTTTTAAAAAAACTAAACGTGCAATGCACCAACCTGAGTCTGTCAGATTACAAGGATCCCAACAAGTACATTTTGATCTTGTATAAGCGGGTTCTTCCTAAACCAATCCCACACCGGCATCATCTAGTTCACATGTCAAAAATTATATTATTCGTAATAACCACGAGGCATGGGTCACAACAGCAAGATCAGTTATTTCATACCTGTGAATGGGGACACATCTATTTGTGCATCCATGTCTCCTAGTACTACTTTGTTTCGCATCTGTGTTTTGAAAGAACTAAAGTTGAAAAAAAGATATACAAAGACAACTGGAAACCAAATTCCGAAACAACACAATGTTGTATTTTCCATCCCTCTGGCTTAAAAATATAGCTAATATCCTTTTTGCGATCAACAATCAAATGTAAATTCTAATAAATTTACATTGCCACTGAAAAATATTTCTACATTGAAATAAATTAATGAAGCTCGTTAGCATATACATCTCCAAACTACAAAGCCTCTTCTTAGCATGGAGCTCGTTAGCCTCAGCCATGGGGCGCCAGGGTCACTAAAACCACTCAAAAGTAGGTTCCAGGTCAATGAAGTCAGATATCTGAAACCTGGTGCTCTCAAGACCTGCAATATAAAATATTATTGGTCAATGAGTGTATTGTTTCTGAATAGACGGAGTAGCAATACAACATATAAATTGGACCACAATTTTAATAATTTCTGAAAACATGAAAATCATATTTATTGGATGGAGCCCTTCGAGGTGGCATCATATTTCACATAGTAACACTCAAAAGTATGTACTTGAGATCATGTGCAACAGCCAACTGCTGAAGAGTGATAAATTGACAGAGCAAGTTGCACTCTGCATGTACCATGAACAATCATTCAATGTAATTCACCCTACCTAAGTTAGCAATTTATTAGATGGAGCCCTTCAGAGGTGGCATCATATTTCACATAGTAACAACAAACTTCACAACAGTAGCTGACTATTAACTTAATTTTATAGAAATGAGTTCAACCATGGAAAAAGGTCAATATACACACATAACACATGGCAGTAGGAACATACAAACACATAGTTGGTAATTAAGAGTAGACCCACATCACACATGTTAGAGAGCAATCAATTATGAATTTCTCCATGGAAAGCAACATTTCGTTCAACATGGAAAGCAATCAAAATTATGAATTTCTCCCATACCTTGTCCCATACTCTAAACTAATTTTTCATTAAAAATAGTTTAGAGTGCATCATACGCACACACAACACGTCTGTAATCTGAAGCCAATTGTCATTCATAACAAATCAAGTGCACATGTTGCCCCATAAGAAAATTTTGAATCTACCATTTCATCTAGGAATAAAATATCAGAGTTAGAATGTAGCTGGCTTGACAAAAATGGCACATGGTGATTGCAAACCTTGTAAGCTGCAAATATTCAGTTTGCTATTGCATCTCTCCTTTCCAGATCATGTATCACAGCTCTTAGACCATCCTTCACATAAGAAAATTAGAAATAATAAGGACCTATAAAAAAGATTAGATTTCATTTTTTTCAAATGAAAAAAATTGTAAAGATGTATGAGCATGCATATATTAACACTGCATTAAAATAGTTCAATTTAAGAACTAAATATCTTAAAACAAAAAATATATCCATCCATCATGAAATTTCTTGAGACCTGACTGAGCCAGCAAATTCCCATTTTGACATGTTGCTGGCAAGAGACTAATGTGACTGATTAAAAATTGCAATAGCATACATGCTAATAGCATAACTTAGATGTATTGTAGACACAGAAAATATAAGCATGACCTGCTACTTGTGGTAGGCTACTTGATTTCCATCCATTTTTGTAGAAGACTGTCCAGAGCAACAGCAGTAGAAAGTCACCATATCTTATTGCCTACTCTTGTATGATATATCAATCTGAAGAAAAAATAAAACAAATCTTCAGTAAGATAACAAGCTAGTAAGAAGTGTGTGCACTAAAAAAAGGATGGACATAAGTTAAAACAGTTAAACGATGGATACAACAAAAGGTGTAATTAGACTAACAGAAGAGATGCATTTAGATTATGCAGTGTTCATTTTAAAAAAAAATTGGAGAGGACCAAAGCAAACCAATATAATAAGAAAATAAACAGTACCAACAGGGGCTAGAGATGCAAGCATTTTTTACATAATCCAGGGTGACGGTGGCCAACACCACTAAATGACTGTTTCCCTGGGTCCTTGATTTAGTTTCCTAACTCTGTGTAGAAAAGGCCAGTCATTGATCGCAGGTATTTGGCATGAATGTCGAGAGCTTTGTAGGACTTCTAATAATGTAAGAGTGTGTTTTATTCATAGGGAAGGAACTCTTTAGCAGATAAGTGTGTGAGGGAGGTGTCGGTGAACTCTCCTAGTTTGTTGAGGCGTGCTTGCATACCGCAGTGGCTAAAGGATGCAGCAGCTACAGATTGTAATCCGCAGTTGATGAATGAAAGCTCTCGCTTCTGCTAAAAAAACTGTGTAGAAAAGACAAGCTTACCCCATCCATATGTTTTCAAAATTCATAACATCCACATTAGAGCATTTGGAATCATCAATGACTATAATTAAAAAGCTTCTGGAGCAATCATGTCAGGTATGGGAAATTGCTCGCCTTTGATGAATCCCGGAGCAACATCTCTTCGCTTGAGTTGCTTGATCCAGTGCAATGTTTTGCCAGAGAAAAAAAAAGACAGGAAATAATAAATATTAAATTTACATAAGAGAATGATTCAACTCTGAATTCAATCATTTACTCTAAAAGACAATAATCTGCCTTCTCAGTGACAAACAAACTCAAACTATTGAAGCTTCCTTGGGCAAATGGACCATCTATATTTGCAGCTTCCTGGCAAACAGTGTAAACAGGGGAGGATTTAATACTGTAAGCATAAGAAGATTTACCAAATACACAAATAGATCACAAAGGGTCATAAAAAGACAGTAGTAACCATGGAAGATGAAAGGATGCATTGTTAACTGAGATGCATTCATGAGGAAAACTCTGTCCTGCAACAGAGTTTTTTTTTCATGCATGACCATGCCACATATAGAATTAAACTGAAAAGGCTTTCATGCATGACCATGCCACATATAGAATTAAACTGAAAAGGCAGAAATTTGCATGACCAAGTATTCTGCAACTGCAAATAAAGTTCTCTAACCCATGGAAACCCATTTGACATTTGACAATGCTTAATCATTAGTGTCCACACAAAGTTGATTACTAAGAAACCATCTTTAGTACGTTAGATAACTACAGATAAGGTTTGCCCATTAGATAACCGACTACCCAACATAGAAAAGATATTACAAGAACAAAGGATGCATATTATCTATACTTCTTGCAGACCTAAAAAAATTATAGGCACATTTTAATGAAGGATGAGCTGACAATAGAGAAAACATTAGGAAAAATTTAATGTAGCTTCTAGAAGATGCATTGAGGTAAGTCAGCAGGACACTGCTTGTGTTGGTTCTATCTAAATTGACCCAACAAAATCCATCCAGGGCTGCATTGTATATGGTACATGGATAAAACAAAATCTATCTAATCCAAACAAACTTTTTTCGCAAGATAGCCCACACATGCTTGAAGCTGCAAAAGAAGAAATCAATCTCTGTGGATGTGAGTCTAAAGTATTTGGTAACAGTTATTAAATTGTAACCGAGAGCACAGAGCAGAATATACAACCCTACACTACCGAGCCAAAGTACAATGACATTTCCAGGGTCATGTCTGTTCTAGAGCACAGTTATATAACATTATCAAGAATATATTAATGAGGGCACTCAAATACCAGGAATCAAGCATGTTAACAAGAGCTGCATCTAGAGTAACTTGTTCACTATCCTCTGAAACAAGCATACCACTTATGGCTTCCTAATATAACAAACCTAAGTACCTAACAATGTCCAGAGAAAGAAACTGAAGTATCAGGGATCAACAATCCGAATTCGAAAGTGAGAAAAGTCCATGTCATAATTTATGCAAATCAAACAGAGCTATTTACTGAAAGGGGAGTGAAATTAAGATATCACAGAGGACTGAAATTAAGATTCAGAGGGAGAGCATCAACAATGCCTAGCAGTAATGTCTCTTGCTACATAGCTACATATAGTACGGAACAGATAATATGAACTAAAAAATTGCAACTGTCCTGGTAGGAGTTGTTTTTAAAAAAACTCGTTCTTTATACTAAGAGATAAGATAAAAAAAATGCATCACATCCACAATAAATGACCCAGTGCCATGTTGATTCTTTAACTAATCATGCAAAAGAAATCAGATTAAAATAGAAGAGTCATACCTGCGACCTTTTACGCACAATCTAGCATAAGATGTGCTGCTTCATCTCCTCATCCACCTGCAGAAGAACACATTGTAGCATGAGCTGGGCACAAGCCATTTGCCCTGGCAATAGTTAACGAAAAAATGGCAATTTGATGAGTTGAATATTTCAGTCCAGCAACAAGGATATGTATTTTGCACCTGAGATAAAATTTGAATATGCCTTACTTAGCACCAAAGTCCAAAACTAAATCATTCTGATAAAAATAAAGACACTCAAACATAGGGACAATTTTCAACATAACTGGGCAGAAGCAAACTAACCTATGGAGGGGTAAATTCCAATGGGCAGAGCATGTGGCAGCCCATTCCTACACAAAATAAGATATGGGTCACTAATACTTACATAGTGACAATTTTCAACATAACAATATCTCAAATTCTTAGAACTTGAATAAAGGCCATGATATGCAGCCATCGCCGAGTATTGATGAAAGTTGTTTACAAAAGAAGAGAAAAGTCATGAAAGATTGGACAGCTTCCCAAGCTCGATAACCCAACACTATTTTTGTTATAATGAACCATGTACTATTAACAAAGAAAAAGAATAAAAGGAATGGCAACCTCTGGTTTGTTGGCAGAATAGGGTAAACCTAGAGCCAGCGGGTTGTGCAGACTTTCTTCCTGCATCTGCATCTTCTTCCAGGAATTATATTCCAATCTCTGAAAAAATTCTCTTCACATTTCCTCTTTGCTGATTACTTCAGCTAGTCACAGGAATCATTATGCCTCTCTACCCTCTCCTGCAGTTTTAGGAACTATATTAATCCTGCAGTTTTAAGATACATAATTAAATATAATTCTAACAAACAATATATATTTCAAATATGAGAATCATATATAGTACAGAAAATGGCACAGTTATGCGTACGCCACACCCATGATTCCTTCCCACCCCTACTGAATCGGAGCACACTCATGGTTCATTACTAACCAAAATAATGCACAAAGATAATTTAACATATTTTTATTCTGAAATTATTATAGCAGATTAGAAGCTACAAAATTAATTTTTAATATGACCAGCATATATGATAAAACATTTTGGTAACATGACCAGTAAAAAAATGCATGGTTAAACAATCCATCAACATGGGGATGGTTAAAATATTGATCATGATGACTCAAGTAACACTAAGTAGCAATCGATCATTGCACTGAATAATCAATGGAAAGCACAAATATCAGCGGTGTCAGACAGGTAGAATTGTTAATTAGCCTTTACATACAACTTGCAAGTTGAATCGGAGTGCATGAAGCTTCTATAGCTAGTCCCCAATTTAATTGCCCATTGTTTGTGTAATCTGGTCAGATTGAGTTACCATTAACTTCATCTAGAAGTTAATGATTCTGTTCTTACCAATTGATTGTGTAATCTCGTCAGGTTGAGTATCAAAATAAAAATTGACTTAAGTTTGGATAGTTGTAAGAATAAAAATATTTTCCTCCTACATGCAAATAATCACTACAACAAGTAATAAATTTTTCTCCTATATGCAAATCCAAGAGCTCTCCCATCCAGGTTATGCTCGATCTCTATGGCCTATTAGGTTATAGTATATGCTCGATCTCTATGGCCTATTAGGTTACAGTATAGATGTCCATACCAAGTGTACATAATTTGAATGTTACAATCTCAAGCTCAATCAACAAGGAACTATAAGAAATGAATATGGGTAATAAATTAATGTGAAGAATAAAAATCGAACAATAAAAAAAATTGATGTATATGTGAAAATACCATTTTTGCAGCTAGTATATGTGAAAATACCATTTATATACATCAATATTTTTTGTTAGTAAACTTTTCCCTTTCCACACATTGCAGGGATTCCCTCTCCATGCATTCAACCCATCATCCGACATTTTTCATCAAGAAATAGGGTGCCTTTTCTTATGTTAGATATTAAATATTAAAACCATGAGCAAAGAGTTTTAACTCGGAGTGCTACATAATGAGTGTGGTTATTTCCCACCACCAAAAAGGCCCCTGAACTTTGAATCCTACAGGTTATGTCCCCAAAATGAATTTACCAATTTACAATTGGTACAAGTACAAACTTACAATGGGACAACCTTTTCTTGATATGGTACCAAAGAATCTTAATCAAAAAAAGACAAATTTGACTGTTAAAAGCTTAAAAATGTAAACTCACAGTGTCCAATGTATCAGCACCAAGATCTTGGATCTTGGAGGAGCCACAAACTTTAGTGCCATCAGAGAGTGCTAGGTAACATTCCTGCAGTCCACCATACAAAGACAACATATTATTGATTCATTGCATCAACAAGGCATTGGCTAAGATAGTTATTTTGAAAGATTAATTAAAACACTGATTTTATAAAATTGTAATTAGTAATAGATAATACTTGATGCAAATATATAATTATCCTTAGTACTTCGACTGCAAACAAGCACACTTCTGACTTCCATATGAGCATAGCTTTAAAGATACCATACATACCTCTAAGATGAGATGTAGACACGCTTGGCAGTCGCATGAAGGTGAGTGTGGTTGAGACTGGCACCTCGTATCTCACTGGCTGGCCTAGATGTAGAAAAAAAAAGAATAAAAGAGTAAGACAATGACATGGTTTGCAGGCAACACTAATTGAAAATTCCTTGAAGGCATTAAGAAGCATTTAGCTGTGAAAGAAAAGAATAAGGAACCACAATTCATTAAGATGATGGCAACGGAGATTAAATCAGACCACAATTCATTAAAGAAACTGAAAAGATACATTTTCTAACCTTTTCTTTGGATTAATCCATTTCTGAAATATTGCCACTAATTAAAAAGCTTTTGAAGCAACCGTTTCAGGTAAAAGCCACCACATCAACCCAAAGTTTCCCAATCCACCTGTTGGAAGGCAAAAATATTAGGAAAACAAAGAAGCATTACGAAAGGCAATGGGTAGTTATTGTTAGGAGAGGAAAGTATCTAACTCAAAGGGCAAGGGCAAGGGTATTGAGTGGACAAGTGATCTGCAACCGTTTCTATTTACACTGCAGTGCACTTTTATTCCAATTTTTGGAGTTAAAGCTAGTCAAACAGGGCTAAGGGCAATTGGATCGGCGCCGCGCCGCGACGTCGCGCCGGCCAGAGCGCGCCGGGCGCGCCCGCGCGCGTGCGCTGCGCCGCGTGGCGCCCTGCCACTCTCGGCGTCCGGGCCCCTCCCCGTCGGCCACGCCTCCCGAGGCGGCACTCCCGAGGCCGCGCGCTCGCCGAGGACCTAGGGTCCCGCGCCCTCGCGCGTGTCGCGCTCCCGCACGCCGCAACCGGCCACCACCCGCGCCACACGCCGGCGGCGTCGCCCGCGCCCCAATGCGCCGGCCGGACCCCCCGTTCTCCTTCGAACGCCTCAAGCGCCACTGGACGCCGCCTATAAAAGGCCAGGGCCGACTCCTCGCGCGTGCAGACCCCCCCGCCGTGCCCGGAGCTCGCCGCCGCCCCGCCATTGGTGCCGCAAGCCGAGCTCCGCCCCCGGGCGCAAACCTCACCACCTGACCGTTTAAGTGCCTCCACCACATCACCTTCGAGCTCCAGCAGTCGCGTGTTGCCTAGCCCCGCCGGCCTCCTCGCCGGATTTGCCACCACAGCGGCCGCCGCCGCCGGGCACCGCCGAACTCCGCCGCCGGCCGCTCCTCCGCTCGAACTCTGACGCCCCTTAGCCCCTGGGTGAGCTAGCGCACCTCCCCCACCTCTTCCCCGACCACCTGCGCCGCCGGCTCGCCGGAATTTGGCCGGAGCCGCCGCCGGCCGTGGCCTATGGGCCACATTGCAAACCCCCAACTCTTTCCAGGGACTTTTGTGTAAACGAGGGGCAGATCTGCGAATAGTTTTGTGAATCCGAGGGCCTCGATGTAAACTAGATCTTGAATAGTATTAGACTTTGTGCTGGAACTTAGAAATTCATAGAAAATCATAGGAAAATCAGAAAAATGCAAACTTAATTTTGTTGGATTCCTTGTGAAAAACCCTACAACTTTTGTAGAGCATGTCCATAGTTTTTCCTGAGAGTTTTTGCATGAAAAATAGAAGATTGATAAACCTAGATCTGTTGTATCTCCAAATCTACAAGTTATCTGTAGATGAATTTTGGATATATTGTCTGTTATACCATGCCTAGCTCCTGTACCAAAAATTGCACCAATTTATGTTATAAATATTTTTATATGATTTATTTTGTATTTATGCAGAATCTGTCTAGATGATTTTGTAGCTAAAAACATATAGAATTTTGCGCCCAACTTCTGCATGTTATCTTGCTATGCCAAAATGCACATCTGGTGGATTAATCACAATTTTATATTTGTCAGAAATATTTATTCTTGAATTATGCCTAATTTCCTTTGTAAATGTAAAACCCAAGATTTATAGCAGCTCTAGGTGTTTGTGTTGCATTCCTAGCTTAGTTTTGGACCAGAGACTATGTGTGAGAAAGTTGGAATCATTTTGATGTGTATTTATTTTTATATGTGTTTATCTTGCTTAAGTAACTAGCTTTTGTTATTTTCGGTATATTTAATTTCATAGCTCTCCTAAGTGTGCATGGGTGTTCAGTGGCTTTGTATAGGTGTTTAGTGCTTAATAAACCCTTCCACTGAATTTTATTAATTTATTCTATGAATAAAAGTAATGGAAGTCATTTAAGCTTATATTAAAGTAAATTGGAAAATCACCACCTACACACCTAGTGGCGTTAGGTTTGTGTTGTAAATCATTTTAAAAGGCTTAAGACCAACCCCATGCTGTTTGTGAAATTTAAATTAAATTATTTACATAAATGTGTACACAGTCACCATTAAAAGAATAAATAATAAAGAACCGCATATTGTTCCTTTTTGGAAGAGTATGCTGAATGTATTTCCTATCTAGGTGAATGTGGTCAGCCATGCACCCCATGGTTGTCATTTGTGGTTGTAATTGATTAAGTTAAAAGTCGTCAATTAAATCTTGCATTTGCATCCTCGTGTAGATTTTCCCGACGGTAGATATACGCTCGTGCCGGAAGGAGGAGACGAAGGTGCTAACGAAGAGCTACAGTACGTGGACGTAGCTCAAGACCTGGACCAAAGTCCAGAAGGGCCCAAGGCCAACCTTGCCAGCGAAGGCAAGCCCCGGATCATTAACCCCGTCTTTTAAAATTATGCAATTACCTTTGCTATGTTTGTGCATTTACGTTTCAGGAGTTGAATTGAAACCCTAGATGCATGAATCCTTAGGTACCTATGCTCTATCACTAGTATGCTAGGTCGATAGCTGCTATGCTATAGGACCCGGTAGAAGTCGAGTGATGTTCGTCACTCGCGACAATAGGTCCTTATGTTGGAATCATAAGATCTTTATAAATGGATTGCTCATGTGGTAAGAGCGTGGGATTTGGGCTCCGGTCCAGTGGCTTTCGTGGGCTAAGCTTTTGAACGTACTAAGCACTTGTCGGGAATGGGACCGGTAAGCCTAGTACTTTAATGAGACGGTGCGGGAACTTACCCTTACTAATCTTGAGTATTTACCTACCTGGCTAGCTACCGGGAAGGGGGGTACATGTGTGACGCTGGGTGCCTCGCGGGGTATGCCAGCTAGCCTTGTACCCAGGACTGTAAGCTTTGATCCCAAGCTGAGGATTTTTGGGAACCACCTGGTTGGTGGGCTCTTGGTGAGTACACCCTCCGTGTGTTTAGGTTTACCTTGCAAGGTTTAAATCAATCGATTGTCGGCCTCTCACCGTTATCTGAGACTGCTTAATCAACTGGCCATGATATCCCTTAATGATGGAACTCGGTGAAGTTTACGGCTCGAATTAATTGCTTGTACAATTCTTGATTGAATTAGTTGGCACACTTAGAAATGGTAATCAACTAGAACTTGTGCTAAAATATTGAAAGTAAGGACATACTCTTTGTTGCTTTTCAGCAAAAGAACTCCACCGGCCATAAAGCCTCTCATGTCTAGAGTTTGGTGATGTAGTTATCACCCGACGGTTAAGTCTTGCTGAGTATTAGTATACTCAGCCTTGCTTTAAAACTGTTGTTGCAGGTGTTGTTGACCGGGTGGATGACGACAAGTGATGGCATCACGGATGGCCTCCTGTGATGTTTACCGTTGCGCTAGATAACTTTATTTCCGCTGTTTTCAAACTCTGAACTTTTACTTCGTGTCACGAACAAAGTTTTGTAATAATTAAACCCTTAGTGGTAATTTGGATTTAAATTGTGTTTGTACTCTGGACTCGCCTTCGCGTGAGTTTTAATGCATATGTTCGATCCTCTGTGTGAATTCCAAGTGATTTACCGGGCGTTAACCCGGCAACTAACGACAGGATGATACTTTACTGTCGCTTAATGGCCAAAGTGGATTGGTTTAGGCGATAGTACTGTATTTTCCTGGGCGGGTTGTCACAGCTGGTATTAGAGCGGTTATATGCACTAGAGTTTAATTAACAATCTTAATCACATGTTTTTGAATAAAATTTACCAAGATTGTTTGGATTTGCAAATTACGTTGGTCCGTTAAGGATAAATTAGACCGAGAGGCCCTAGAGGGAATTTTTGGGTTCTTTCAGGTGGCTTAAAAATCTATGGTTTATTTAGCTAACTTCCAGCACATTTTATTCCTGTCAGAACTTACTTTCTGTACAACCATACTAGTTCATCACGTTTTGCCATACGTGGTGGTACCATAGGGAAGTCCTGTGAGGGATGGATGGGACCTATTCTAATGGGAACCCACCGTCGCGTCTGTGTCTCGCCACGTTTTGCCATACGTGGACATTCCGCATTGTGAATATGCGAGGCAAGGATGCACTTCATTCAAAAAGGAGCGTATCTGAGGTTGGACGCTGTCCATGCAGCGGCTTGACGCATGGATACCGTTTCTATAGTGAACGGTAATGTATGTGGACGCTTTCGTGAGTGATGGCATGAAAGGTTTGATGTGTTCTGTGATCTTCTCCAAGTACACTAACCACATTTCGTAAGTCGCTAAGTGAGCTTCGACTAGTTCTCGACTAGTTATTATATGGACAAGCGTGTATATGCCTTGCCACCGGCACTAACTTCGAGTTTCGGCTTGATTACCTTGTGAGGACGAATAGGATGTCTTGCATCATGTTAAAAATCGTGAGAACTTAAAACTGAACCCATACTTGTTTCATGTGCTCTTTAAGTTAAAATTTTGCTAGTGTGTTTTGTCTTGCTTAGCCTCTCGTTTGCAGGTGTGATGCTGTCCAAAAATCTGGTGTGACTGTTTGCTTGATTTGTGCACCCGGTTCAAGAATCTTTTTGCCAAGATGATCTCTACCAAAGTTGCTCCAAATCTAATCTAGTTTCTGCTCGCAAAAGTTCATGGTCATAGCTTTTATCTATCTCGAGTTATGCTCAGATTAGTGAACCTCTGTCTTGCTGTTTTTCCGGAAACCGATCAAAACCTTGCTTAGTCGAGGCACCTTCCTAACCTTCCTAGATCGATCTTTGCATACCAAATCTATGCCTCATAACCTTGTTGAGTTGCTACACAAATTGGGGAATTTTTGGGGATCTGGTCTCTAAGTTATGAATGTTTGTTCACAACTGTCAGAACTTTATGTCATTATGTATGTATGCTCGTTTTGAGTTCTACCATACGATTGTACCTTTGTACACATGATTACCCCATTTCTTAACCACGAGTTTGGTTATCATTGTCTGGGTCTATCTTGTACACTCGAATCCGTCTGATTCTCACTTTCGTCCTTATGTCCAGATGGACAACATCGGATCTGTGTTGGCTGATGTGGAAGCATGGACTCTCGTGAACTGTCTCGAAGAGGGTGGATTTCCTGCGCTCTTGTGGGACACCCTGAAGGACTTTGGGTACACCGCTTATCCAGAGTACTCAACACGTGAGGTCATGACCACAGGCTAGCTCCTTCATTATGAAGTAAAGGTGAAGATTCCCGTGTGCCCGACCAATCCTGCTTGGGAAGAGTGGGAGTGTAAGGCACAAGGGTTGAACCTGGCTGACACTGTGCAGAAGGCTGCTCTTGAAGCGCTCACAACTTTTTGTGGGAAGCACCCTGACGTGGTAGCCGGCACCGCAGCCAAAGTGATTCCTGTACCTGAGCGACACGCTGGACCTCGGGTCAAACGCGAAGCTTTTCTTTCAGCTCAGGGCAACTCTCACTATAGCCCTGATCTCGCTACCTCGGTTCGTTTTTCTGAAGCCATGTATGACACCTACCGACGGATGGTGGGAGAAAGTGTATTCTATAGACACCAAATCTATAGGTACCGAGTTAAAGAAGTGGAGAATACCGCTCAAGCGTTGAAGGAAGCCCGAGCAATGATAGCTACTCTCAAGAAGGGAAGACGCAAGGACAAGGCAAAGATACGAGAATTGAGTGAGGTTATCCATGAGTAGAATTTCCTGTTGCAGCATAATGACCAATATATGTTTGAACTAGAGAATCAACTGGAAGCTATAGCAGCTCCACCTCCGGAACTTGTCATTCCCGGACCAGAAGAAGATGCTGAGGAGATTCAAGGAGAGTCTGGAGTAGAGTCTGAGTCTGCTTCGCCGTAGTTCTTCGGCATGGGAGACTCAAACCGTAGTAAGTCAACCTAAGGCTAGCTTGTTGTCTAGTTGGAAGTTGGTATGCTTTAAATAAAGTTCCGAGTTGTATGAGCATAGTAGTAGTGAGGAACCCCTAGTGTGTGCAGCCACGTTTGGTTAGTTTTTGTAGGCTGAACTAGGAGCTTTCTTTTGTGCAGCTAGTCTGCATGGTAATCCCCAGGAGTTGTTATGGTGATCCCGAAACCTTTCCTCGATGTAATGCTTTGGTCGAACATCTTCCTCCAGTGATCCGTGTGAGGGAATTAATTAAGCTAGTTGTGATCAGATCTGAGTTCTGTGATGAGTATCAAACTCGTCCAAAATTTTCATGCCAATCATGATCAATCCGATCTCTCTATCCTGAACTTATTCTTTTTGGTCTTGCTCACAACCTTTTGAATTAAAACAAATGTCACTTTTGAGTATGCATTGCATAGCACATGCATGTGGGAACCTTGGGTGAACTACGTGCATACTCATGAAAGATTTCAATATTTCCTACTCTATCCTTCGTATGTCTTGGTGATGTGTCATTCCATAACCAAAGGTGCCGCGACGGAACCTAGGGCATCATGTGCGCTGCAGCCATGTGATTGCCACTAGGGGCGCGCTAGGTATCTTATTGGTTGTGGGAATGCGACTCGCCATGCATACTTCTTCTCAACCTATGATTGCCCTCTCAATCCCTAACTCATTTTGGGGGTAATCGAGTTATGCTAACATGCATCATGAGCACCATACCGCATGAACATGTGCATCGTGTCTTCATAAGCACGTGCATCGCACCAACTTATTAAATTCACCGCACTGTAATGTAATGAGTAAATACCACCCAATTTCACAAGTTAAATAATGTGTGAGCAAGATTATTCTGAAGTTCCCCATACTAATTTGTCTTCCGTACACAGCAATTACGGAAATCTTTTACTAGCCTTCCCTTTCTTCATAGAAATCTGTTTTGATGATCACCTTTCGACTTGGTCTCTTACCGCCAATCTCGACGTTTTCTTAGCATCCACTCCATTCAACCGGCTAAGTTGAATAAGTAGAAGTAGAGTTTCTTGAGCAATCAAGGTTCTCGAAAAGTCAATGTTTGAGGGTTCCCCATCGCTTATCCGTCCATGATCCGTGATCGTACCCTCCAAATCCTCGGAGTCGAGACAGAGGCAAACCCAGGATCGGTAGAAGCTTTGCTCCATCCGCCTAGTTTCAATCTCAAGCCTAGAGGGCGGATACCTTGAGCTTTTCTCGTTTGTCCCACCATCACGGTCGATTCTTCGGACCGTTGGACCCCATCCTTTTCAGTGCCCCGACGGTACGACGCCGTGACGTCGCTCAGCCATCTCTTTTCCGCGGCCACGATCACGTCGCCGAGACCTCACGGGCTGACCATTGTCGAGCCCCGCGTTGCCACCACCGGATACCTCGGGTGGTTTGGATGACTGTTGCAGCCCCGCTGCGACCATAAAAAGGAAGCCCTGTTGTCAATACCGCTAGTACCAAGCCTCGCATCCTTTCAAGCTCGACATCACCATCGCTCTTATTCTCCTCCGGCTAGTTTTTGGCCAACCTGCCACTAGCCCATCCCTTCCGTCCGCCCGTTCCTCGCTGAGCAAGCTGTCCCTCCGTCTTCACTAACGACGTTGGGAAGAAGCTCGAAAGTAGGTCAGGAGAAGAACTCAAACCGCGCTGCCATCCATGACTCAGATCTTGGAGGTGTTCGAGTCGCTTCGCTAGACACTGATAGGGATATATCTCTGCATCGCAGGCGGAATCTGTCTGCTCTTAGTTTTTCACGTGCACATTCATCACCCGCTCCCTCATGAACGGCGTTGAGGCAGCAGGGGATGCGCCATGTATCTTTCGTCCTATCTGAATTCTCGATGTCGAGAAGTGTAACCGGATATATCTTTCTCCCTTGTCACCCCTGGCATGTTGGAAGGGATCACTCTAATCTTGTTGTCGAATCTCGGGACGAGATTCCTTTTAAGGGGGTAGGCTGTGACGCCCCAGGTTTTTAATTAGCGTCAGTAATGCTAATGACCGAATCAACTAGGTCAAACCTGCCGGCGCTGGTCAAACCATGGTCAACCTGGGTCATCACTTCAAAAACCTCGTCAACAATCACTAATGACCCCCTTAATAGAGTCAACACACACTGGTGGTCAAAGCTTGGTCAAAACCCCGGTCAAACCCCTTTGCCCTTGAGCATCCTCCGGAACTTTTGCCGCGTTCTCCAAATTTCACCTAAACACTCCAAAATATCCCAATATAAAAGTTGTCCAGTTTTTCGAGGGACACAGCTTTACTTTTGGGTGGCATTGCAAATTTGGAGTGGAAAATAGTGAAAAACTTGGTCAACTGCAGATTTTACTATTCATCAGCTCCCTGAAAAACCAGAACTTTGCATGACGTTCCTGCTCAAACCATTGAGAAAAACATAGGACGGTCTTTGTAAAAGTTGTAGAGGGGCACTTGATCTACAACTTTGCTATTTACACTGCAGTGCACTTTTATTCCAATTTTTGGAGTTAAAGCTAGTCAAACAGGGCTAAGGGCAATTGGATCGACGCCGCGCCGCGACGTCGCGCCGGCCAGAGCGCGCCGGGCGCGCCCGCCCGCGTGCGCTGCGCCGCGTGGCGCCCTGCCACTCTCAGCGTCCGGGCCCCTCCCCGTCGGCCACGCCTCCCGAGGCGGCACTCCCGAGGCCGCGCGCTCGCCGAGGACCTAGGGACCCGCGCCCTCGCGCGTGTCGCGCTCCCGCACGCCGCAACCGGCCCCCCACCCGCGCCACACGCCGGCGGCGTCGCCTGCGCCCCAATGCGCCGGCCGGACCCCCCGTTCTCCTTCGAACGCCTCAAGCGCCACTGGACGCCGCCTATAAAAGGCTAGGGCCAACTCCTCGCGCGTGCAGACCCCCCGCCGTGCCCGGAGCTCGCCGCCGCCCCGCCATTGGTGCCGCAAGCCGAGCTTCGCCCCCGGGCGCAAACCTCGCCACCTGACCGTTTAAGTGCCTCCACCACATCACCGTCGAGCTCCAGCAGTCGCGTGTTGCCTAGCCCCGCCGGCCTCCTCGCCGGATTTGCCACCGCAGCGGCTGCTGCCGCCGGGCAGCACCGAACGCCGCCGCCGGCCGCTCCTCTGCTCGAACTCTGACACCCCCTAGCCCCTAGGTGAGCTCGCGCACCTCCCCCACCTCTTCCCCGACCACCCGCGCCGCCGGCTCACCGGAATTCGGCCGGAGCCGCCGCCGGCCGTGGTCTAGGGGCCACATTGCAAACCCCAACTCTTTCCAGGGACCTTTCTGTAAACCAGGGGCAGATCTGCGAATGGTTTTGTGAATCCGAGGGCCTAGATGTAAACTAGATTTTGAATAGTATTAGACTTTTTGCTGGAACTTAGAAAATTCATAAAATATCATAGAAAAATCAGAAAAATGCAAACTCAATTTTGTTGGATTCCTTTTGAAAAACCCTACAACTTTTGTAAAGCATTTACATAGTTTTTCCTGATAGGTTTGGCATGAAAAATAGAATATTGATAAACCTAGATCTGTTGTATCTCCAAATCTGCAATTTTTCTGTAGCTAAATTTTGGATATGTTGTGTGTTATGCCATGTCTAGATCCTGTACCAAAAATTGCACAAAGTTATGTTATAAATATTTTTATATGATTTATTTTGTATTTATGCAGAATCTGTCTAGATGATTTTTGTAGCTAAAAAAATAGATTATTGTGCCCAACTTCTCCATGTTATCTTGTTATGTCCAAATGCAAGTCTTGTGAATTAATCACAATTTTATATTTGTCAAAAATATTTATTCTTGAATTATGCCTAATTTCCTTTGTAAATGCATAACCCAAGATATATAGCAGCTCTAGGTGTTTGTGTTGCATTCCTAGCTTAGTTTTGGACCAGAGACCATGTGTGAGAAAGTTGGAATCATTTTGATGTGTATTTATTTTTATATGCGTTTATCTTGCTTAAGTAACTAGCTTTTGTTATTTTCGGTATATTTAATTTCATAGCTCTCCTAAGTGTGCATGGGTGTTCAGTGGCTTTGTATAGGTGTTTAGTGCTTAATAAACCCTTCTACTGAATTTTATTAATTTATTCTATGAATAAAAGTAATGGAAGTCATTTAAGCTTATATTAAAGTAAATTGGAAAATCACCACCTACACACCTAGTGGTGTTAGGTTTGTGTTGTAAATCATTTTAAAAGGCTTAAGACCAACCCCATGCTGTTTGTGTAATTTAAATTAAATTATTTACATAAATGTGTACACAGTCACCATTAAAAGAATAAATAATAAAGAACCGCATATTGTTCCTTTTTGGAAGAGTATGCTGAATGTATTTCCTATCTAGGTGAATGTGGTCAGCCATGCACCCCATGGTTGTCATTTGTGGTTGTAATTGATTAAGTTAAAAGTCGTCAATTAAATCTTGCATTTGCATCCTCGTGTAGATTTTCCCGACGGTAGATATACGCTCGTGCCGGAAGGAGGAGACGAAGGTGCTAACGAAGAGCTACAGTACGTGGACGTAGCTCAAGACCTGGACCAAAGTCCAGAAGGGCCCAAGGCCAACCTTGCCAGCGAAGGCAAGCCCCGGATCATTAACTCCGTCTTTTAAAATTATGCAATTACCTTTGCTATGTTTGTGCATTTACGTTTCAGGAGTTGAATTGAAACCCTAGATGCATGAATCCTTAGGTACCTATGCTCTATCACTAGTATGCTAGGTCGATTAGCTGCTATGCTATAGGACCCGGTAGAAGTCGAGTGATGTTCGTCACTCGCGAGAATAGGTCCTTATGTTGGAATCATAAGATCTTTATAAATGGATTGCTCATGTGGTAAGAGCGTGGGATTTGGGCTCCGGTCCAGTGGCTTTTGTGGGCTAAGCTTTTGAACGTACTAAGCACTTGTCGGGAATGGGACCGGTAAGCCTAGTACCTTAATGAGACGGTGCGGGAACTTATCCTTACTAATCTTGAGTATTCACCTACCCGGCTAGCTACCGGGAAGGGGGGTACATGTGTGACGCTGGGTGCCTCGCGGGGTATGCCAGCTAGCCTTGTACCCAGGACTGTAAGCTTTGATCCCAAGCCGAGGATTTTTGGGAACCACCTGGTTGGTGGGCTCTTGGTGAGTACACCCTCCGTGTGTTTAGCTTTACCTTGCAAGGTTTAAATCAATCGATTGTCGGCCTCTCACCATTATCTGAGACTGCTTAATCAACTGGCCATGATATCCCTTAACGATGGAACTCGGTGAAGTTTACGGCTTGAATTAATTGCTTGTACAATTCTTGATTGAATTAGTTGGCACACTTAGAAATGGTAATCAACTAGAACTTGTGCTAAAATATTGAAAGTAAGGACATACTCTTTGTTGCTTTTCAGCAAAAGAACTCCACCGGCCATAAAGCCTCTCATGTCTAGAGTTTGGTGATATAGTTATCACCCGACGGTTAAGTCTTGCTGTGTATTAGTATACTCAGCCTTGCTTTAAAACTGTTGTTGCAGGTGTTGTTGACCGGGTGGATGACGACAAGTGATGGCATCACGGATGGCCTCCTGTGATGTTTACTGTTGCGCTAGATAACTTTATTTCTGCTGTTTTCAAACTCTGAACTTTTACTTCGTGTTACGAACAAAGTTTTGTAATAATTAAACCCTTAGGGGTAATTTGGATTTAAATTGTGTTTGTACTCTGGACTCGCCTTCGTGTGAGTTTTAATGCATATGTTCGATCCTCTGTGTGAATTCCAAGTGATTTACTGGGTGTTAACCCGGCAACTAACGATAGGATGATACTTTACTGTCGCTTAATGGCCAAAGTGGATTGGTGTAGGCGATAGTACGGTATTTTTCTGGGCGGGTTGTCACAAAAATGATAATGTAAAGGAAAAGTTGCGGCGTATGATAGAAGATCATAGAAAACTATTGTACCCAGATTGCAAACAGGGTCACAAAAAGCTTGGTACTACACTTGAAATGTTGCAATGGAAGGCAAAATATGGTGTGTCTGATAAAGCATTTAAGGGGATGCTAAAAATTGTGAAGGACAAGCTTCCCGAGAACAATGAATTACCGTCGACAACATATGAAGCGAAGCAGACTGTGTGCCCTCTGGGGTTGGAGGTTCAGAAGATCCATGCCTGCCCTAATGATTGCATCCTATATCGAGGCAAGGAACATGAGAATTTGGAAGCTTGTCCTGTGTGCAAAGCGCTACGTTATAAGATCTGGAGAGATGATGATCCTGGTGCTCTCGAGGGGACACCTCCCAAATGACGAAAGTACCGGCGAAGGTTATGTGGTATTTTCCTATAATACCACATTTGAAGCGTTTGTTCAGGAACAAAGAAAATGCTAAGTTGATGACATGGCACAAAAGCGATCATAAGCAAGACCACATGCTGAGACATCCGACAGATGGGTCTCAATGGAGAAATATTGATAGAAAATACAAAGATTTTGCTGGGGAAGCAAGAAACATAAGATTTGGTTTAAGCACAGATGGTTTCAATCCATTTGGTGAGTTTAGCAGTGGTCATAGCACTTGGCCTGTGACACTATGCATGTTCAACCTTCCTGGTTGGATGTGCATGAAGCGAAAGTTCATTATGATGCCGGTGCTAATCCAAGGTACAAAACAACCTGGCAACGACATTGATGTGTATCTAAGACCATTGGTTGATGAACTATTACTGCTATGGAAGAAAGAAGGTGTACGTGTGTGGGATGAGAATAAGCAAGAGAACTTCAACCTACGAGCATTGTTATTCATTACCATCAACGATTGGCCTGCTTTAAGTAACCTATCTGGGCACTCAAACAAGGGATATCAGGCCTGCACCCACTGTTTACATAAAACAGACAGTATTCATCTGAAAAATTGTAAGAAGGTTGTGTATATGGGTCACCGTCACTTTCTTCCTGAGAAGCATCCCTTAAGGAAGAAAGGTATGCATTGGAAAAGAAAGGCTGATCATCGTACAAAGCCCCCCCCCCCCCATTTTAAAGGAGAGGAGATATTTGAGATGGTAAAGGATCTAAGGGTTGTCTTTGGAAAGGGTGACGGTAGTGAACCTGTTTCCACATGATGCTAACGGGCGTGCACCAATGTGGAAGAAGAAATCTATATTTTGGGACTTACCTTATTGGGAAATTCTTGAGGTCCGGAACGCTATTGACGTGATGCACTTGACGAAGAATCTTTGTTTGAATGTCTTAGGCTTCTTGGGTTGTTACGGTAACTCTAAGGATACATTGGAAGCACGACGGGACCTGAAAAATATCCATAGGAATGAAGCACCTCTGATAGAGGTTGATGAAGAAGCAGATCCTGAAGAGGTTGAGGAGGAAGAACAAGATTACTTAGGTCCTGCTAGTTACACCCTGAGCAAGGAAGAGAAGGACATCATGTTTGATTGCCTAAACAGTATGAAGATTCCATCTGGCTACTCATCAAATATAAAAGGGATAATAAATATGAAAGATAAGAAGTTCACAAATCTAAAGGCCCACGACTGCCACATGTTGATGACACAGTTACTTCCAGTTGCGTTGAGGGGTGTTCTACCAGAGAAAGTACGATTAGCGCTTGTAAAGCTTTGTGCATTTCTCAATGCAATTTCACAGAAGGCAATCGATCCAAGGAACCTAGTGAAGCTTTAGAATGGTGTTGTGTAATGTCTTGTCAGCTTTGAGTTGGCATTTCCACCTTCATTATTCGATATTATGAATCACCTCCTGGTGCACCTTGTGAAAGAGATTACTATTCTTGGACCAGTATTCATGCACAACATGTGGCCTTTTGAGAGTTTCATGTCAGTCCTCAAGAAATATGTTCTTAACCGCGCACGTCCGGAAGGAAGCATCACCAAAGTATATGTAACTGAGGAGGTCATTGAGTTTTGTGTGGACTTTGTCGACTCAATTGACTCGATTGGGGTTCCAGTATCACGACACGAGGGGAGGCTACTAGCTAGGAAAGGGCACCATTGGAAGGAAAGCATGTTTGAGCAGTGATACTGATTTGTTCAATAAAGCACACCTAGCTGTTCTGCAACAATCAACTTTGGTGACTCCGTATATTGAGGAACACAAGCAGATTATTTCTTCACAAAATCCAACCAAAACCGAAGCATGGGTTACACGCCATCACTTCGAAAATTTCCCCTCATGGTTGAGTGAACAAGTTATTGGTGATTCCATGATTCACCCACAACTCGCTTTGTTAGCCAGGGACCTTCTAGCACAATTGTGAAATTCCAAGCTTACGATATAAATGGTTATACTTTTTACACAAGAGACCAAGATCGGAAAACCAGACACCAAAAAAGTGGTGTCCGTATAGATGCCATGGACAGCAACAATAACAAGAACTCGTATTTTGGTGTCATAGAAGAGATATGGGAGCTTGAGTACGGCCCACTTAACATCCCTCTGTTTCTTTGCCAATGGGTAAAACTAACTGGAGGTGGCATAATTAAGGAAAGATCAATATGGAATGACAATAGTGGACCTGACCAAGATTGGTTTCAAAGATGAACCATTCGTCCTTGCCAAAAATGTGCATCAAGTTTTCTATGTCAAGGATATGACTAGCAAACCGAAGAATAAAAATCCCGAAGAAGGACCACAAGAGCCAAAGCGACACATCGTTCTTCCAGGTAAAAGAGTAATCGTGGGAGTCGAGGACAGAACAGACAAATCAGATGACTATGATCAGTTCGATGGCATGCCTCCATTCGCTGTCGAAGTTGACCCAAGCATACCGCCTGGAAATGAGGAGACACCGTACTTACGTCACGACCATGACCAAGGAACTTTCGTCAAGAAAAGGAACTTCAATACTGTACTATAATGATTAATGTTCAAATCATTTGTGTAATGTTGTATGAGTGTATTCCATTATGTATTTGAACTAAAACTTGTTAAAGCCTTTCAGATGCCCTGTGAGAAGTAACCACAAAGTTTGAGATTTTTCTGAATTAGTTGAGCATTTTTATTATGTCTTAGGAGACAAATATTGTCGAGTCCGAAAAAGAAAGTAATTATTTCAACTATTAAATTATTTTTTATATAGGAAAGTGAAGGTTGTTAACACTTAACGAAATATAATTTTGCATTGTTCAAATATTAAACTTACCATTTTTTAAAAATGTTACAAAGAGAAAGAATGAGAAAATGAGGAGGGAAAATGGGAAAAAAATCAAAGTCCCGCGCAAAATAGCCCTTTAGTCCCGGGTGATGTTACGACCTGAGACAAAAGGGGAGCCTTTTGTCTCGGGTGGTAACACCACTCGGGACTAAAGAGGGAAAGTTTCCCTTTTGGGGGCTCCCGCGCGAAATCGCCCTTTAGTCCCGGGTTGTCTCACCAACCGTGACAAAAGGCCCCCCTTTTGTCACGGTTTGTTACACGACCCGGGACTAAAGGGGTGTCTATATATAAAAGCAGCGACCCTCCCCCTCCACCACTTGGCCACTTTTTCGTCCCCGATCCGCCGCTATCGTCGTCGCCGTGTCCTCCTCCTCCTCCTCCGCCACCGTCATCCTCCCTGACCGCCGCCTTCCGCGGTGCCCCCAGTCCTCTGCCCCCCGGAATTCTCCGCCGCCGGCGGCCTCCCTGAATCCACCGTCCATCGACCCACCGACGTCGTCGCCCGCCGCCACGCTGGTCCACCGCCGTCAGCCCCCGGAACGCGGCGGCTTCCTCCCCGAGCTGCCCCGGCCTGCCCCGACCTCTGGGGCTCCTCCTCGCGTCGGCCTCCTCCCCATCCTCCTCCTCCGCGCCGTCCTCCACGGCCTCCGGGGCTCCACCGCCGTCGCGCGCCTTGCCGCCCGGCCGGCTTGCACGTCGTCGCCTCCGCCTGCGCATCAACATCGTTTGCCCCACTCCGTCGCCTCGTCCTGCTGCCTCTACCTTCAGCCTCACGGCCGTCCTCCCCAACGGCGGTAGGGGCGCGCCCTTCCCCTCCGGCCGCCGGCGTACACCGGCCCTGCCCCCAAATTTTAATTGGGGGTTTGGGGACTTGCTGACACAAACAAATGAATTGTTTGCGTCAGCAATTTTTTTTAATTTCATTTGAAGATTAAATTTAAGTATAAAATTGTACTAAACATGTGTATAATAATTCTAATTAAATATGTCTCTCCCAAGCATCGCCGACCGCCATCTCTCCCCGGCTCCCCACTGCCTCCCTCGACGCACCCTGGATCCCGCCGCCATCTCGCCCTGGCTCCTCGCCGACTGCGGTAGGCGACACTACCGATTCTAGAAATAGATAGAAATTATTGTATATTCTCATAAATTTGTGTCGATTCATAGAAAATTAGTGTTTATTCTTGTTTATTCCAGAAATAGATAGAAATTATTGTATATTCTCATAAATTCATGAAGATTCATAGAAAATTACTGTTTATTCTTGTTGATTCTAGAAATAGATAAAAATTATTGTATATTCTCATAAATTCGTGTCGATTCATAGAAAATTACTGTTTATTCTAGATGGATACTAGAAATACATAGAAATTATTGTATATTCTCATAAATTTGTGTTGATTCATAGAAAATTAGTGTTTATTCTTGTTTATTCCAGAAATAGATAGAAATTCTTGTATATTCTCATAAATTTATGTCGATTCATAGAAAATTACTGTTTATTCTAGATGGATAACAGTGGCAACAATGAAAGGATTATGGAGGACATTATTGCTCGCGGTGCAAATGCCTTTGCAACCTACACGGACGAGGACATTATTCTAAATATGATCGATGAAGGAGGCGTCGCCGCCGATGACTTTGCAAATAACGAGGAAGACATAGCCGCCGACTCAGAAAATAATGAGGACCTTGAGGATGCTAATGCAGAAGGTTCCAACGAGGTATACATATCATGCATTAAGTTCATTAGTATTAATTTGATAACCCCATTTCTTACATAAATAAATATCGAATATGCATGGTACTTGTAGGCTTGTGGATCGACGACGAAAAAGACCAAGAGAGGAACAAGGAAATAATTTTAAATTTTTTCACACTTATATTTCATAACATTTTCTCCTATCCACTTTAGTGTTTGAGACAGGAACAAGGAAATAATTTATGTGGATACTATGTCTGTGAGCACATACGATGTTTGGCAAGTGCAAAGTCCGGAAATTATGATGTAAGTTAATTAAATAAACCTATTAATAATACATCATTTCCTAACCGCTTCTATATTTAATTAATTGTTGGGTGTAATATATTAACATATTTGCACATTACAGATGGATATGGTTAAGGATGAGGTCATTTAGAAGGATCGTCTTTCGGCGATTCAAGAAAGTCTTTTGGGATTCCTCTTTGAGGAGGTGGTTATTCCAACAGGAAAACATCATTATGATGGATCTAAAAAATCCAATAGAGACTAGAAATTTGAAGTGAATGATATTTTGATGTATAAATACTATCTATTTTGATGTGTATATTTCTAAGTTTATGTAGATACATAAGTTTATATATAAGTCTAAGTGCGTATATGGTATATATAGACAGGTATACATATATACAAGTGAAAATACATATACGTACATATACAGGTTAGACAACAATTAGAATATACGGTCAAATCGAAAACAGCAAAAAAAAGACGAGACCCTTTAGTTACGGTTGGTATTACCAACCGAGACTAAAGGGGGTGTGCGCAGGCGCTGGCGAGCCCCCCTAGTCTCGGTTGGTAACACCACTAAAGGACCCCTTTAGTCCCGGTTCGTTCACCCGGGACTAAAGGGGGGGGGCTTTTGTCTCTCATCATTAGTCCCGGTTGGACATGAGAGACCTATTCCCTCTACCAACCGGGACTGAAGCCCCTCTCCCTACCAGTGGTACCGTTCGTGATGTTCTCTAAACATGTCACAGGCTTACAAAATTCGTCATAGATGGTTAAAAAAATCATCATAGATTAAATAATTTCTTATAGTGATGTGATAATCTTCTAAACCGCCGGCATGAGTACTATTTTGGAACAACTGCCGTTGATAACTCATCACTACCAAAGTCTTTAAAGGATCCGGCGGTGATACTCATCACCGCCAGATCTTTAAAGGTAGTGGCAGTGAAACTCAAACCAGCGGTGGTAACAACCTATCAACGTCGATTTGTGAATGGAGCCGACGGTGATGTCTAGGGTTTGGACCCGAAATAAGTATCCATTCCAAATAACTCCACTCACATTCGCCCCCTCTCCCTGTCTACCTTATACTCTCCTTATTTGTCCCATCTCCATCTCCTTTCTCACCCCCCCGCCCTTCCTCCTGCAGCCTTCGCTTCCTCCTCAACTCCACCCACCCCTTCTCCTCCACTACCTGCCCCTTCTCCAGCCTCCTCCCTCCCTCCCTCTCTCATCTTTTTTTTATGAAACAGGAGGGGAGGCCTCTACTGATTATATATATATATATATATATATATATATATATATATATATATATATATATATATATATATAAGGGGGTACAATTTACAAAAGGCAATCAAGAGACAAAAAAGGAAAATCAAAAAATCAAAAGCAAAATTACAAGACTGAGTCTATCCATGTAGACAGTTGAGGTTTAAGCACCACCTCTGCTTGCTACCTCGCTCCCCTCCCCCTTCCGCTTGCTGCACCTTGACCAGGCAGAGAGGAGCGATGTGTGGAGGGTCGATACAATGTGAAACATATTAATGTGGATGAAAAATTGTATAGAGTAATTTATAATTTAAAAATCAATCATATATGGATAACAAATATCTATGTGACTACTGTGTTGAAAATGAATAATTGAGAGAGTTCTAGGTAAGAAATTTTTAATATTAGCTAGGGCTATATTTTCTAAATAACATTATCATAATATATTTTAAATTATTAGACTCTACATAAGGATGAATTAATAAACTAGTATATGGTAACACATTGTGTTGGTGTGGATAAAGCTGCTGCAATGAACTTGGCAGACATGCGCGGTGACTGCCCATGGATCACAAATTCAATCTTTCTCTCTGCTTGGATAGTGCTGGAGCGGGAGAAGAAACAGTCATGGCATCATGCAGCGGTCTTGTCAGCTTAGGGGGGAAGTGGCATGTGCAAGGGCGGCATTGTCATCTTGGCGGTGAAGTCCACTATTGGGGATCAAAAACGGATTAGGACCCCCGAACAGAAAGTAAGAGAGAATGAAAGCGACTAAGAGTGCAAGAATCTCCAAAAGGTTTGCTTCTCTTCAAAAGTTGCGTCCCTTTTACACGAAGGACGAGGCCTCTCTTTTATAGTGCCCAAAAGTCACTTTTACATTCCGACTTTACCCTCAGATCTAAAGAATATTCTTCTAGAGTCATGTACAAAAATGTCTAAAGTGATCATGCAATTTGCGTGATCACCTCAATATATTACAAGGTTGCCACTAGTTCACACCTCAACTTCCTATCTTCATTGTTACACCATTGACTCGGTCCACTCAAAGCCCTTCTCGTCAAACAAGAGATCGACGAAGTTCCTGCTTCCGGGTTTCGGAGCCTTGAGTCTCATCACCGAGATTCCTGAATTGCTCCCTCTCTCCGAAGTCATCATTTCCCTGAAACTATTCAAAAGCTGCAAAGGCACGTGTTACTTCGAGGATTATTTCCTCCGAAGGTCATTAAATTGTTAGAAAGTCCCAAATCCTGTTAGTCGTCAACTTCGGTTCACAAAACTTCTGAATATACCCAGGAAACTAATGAAAACAGTTCTTGTTCCTAAATTCTGCTGCGCATCTCGCAATTTCCGAAGTCTCACGTGTTTTCCGAAGTTACGAGGGTGACAGGATTTCACCTGATTCCCCAACATCCGCCGGCCACTACACCTCACCTGGGGGCTTGGAATGACACCGGAGTTGCATAAGAGATGGTGTGGATGGTTGTACGTACGTGCACCGGAGTTGCTGCCGGCGATCAATGGTGTGGTGTCGACTGTGAGGACAATGAGTGTCCACAGCTGGAGTGCGAAGGGCTCTGATGCCGGTGCTATTGATTCTGCCAGCGGTCAATGTACGCGCCGGCCAAAAGAGCATGGACTCAGCGAATTGACCTTATCGTTGGTGGCGTCTCCACCATCCTCAAAGCATCCCCTTCCAGAGGGACCATCGGCGATCCATCAACATTTGATCCTCAACCCTGTGGGAATCCATCAAGAAGATGGTCGCCAGATGTATGTGGCATCTACCGTCTTTTGCCTTTGGTGACGGACATTTGTAACGCCTTTTCCGTCGCCGGAGGACCACCGGAACACCGCCGCTGCATGGGACACCGAGCCGGCCACTGTGGTCGTCCGTCGTCTGCCAAAATTCGGTCACCCCCACGTCTCCCTGCCGCCGGTGAGCACACCATCGAGTTCCCCTCGACCTCCTCTTCCTTTTCCGTGCCTTACCCGAGCCCCTAGCTGCCCGAGTCGCCGGCAATTTCAAGCTCCAGAGCCGTCGTCCGCTCCTGACCGGAGGTAGAAGAAGCCCTTCCCTTTTTTAGTTAGGCCACCGTGGTTTTCTGTTATATCTAGTTGTTTTCCTGAGTCAATGCACATCTGCAGAAAACCCCCCTAAACCTTTTAAGTTTCTGCATCCAGATCCAACCGAGACCTTTTGTAGATTCAACCCTAGATTTAGATCTTTTCACGAGCATTGTTTCATGTGTCTCGTGGATCTTGCCTGGTGCCCTTGAAATCTATAGATAATCACATCTAGGTCCTTTCAATCTTGTTTTGTACATAAAATCCATGTTTTACATCTGTTTTAATCCATTCAAGTTACGTTAGGTTCATAATAATGTAAAACACATGTTAGTAGTGAGTTTTCATTATGTTTGTTTTCTGAAACAATATTTAATATTAATTTTGTTAATGTCTATTAAACATGCCTTTTCTAAATAAAAGTTATATAGTGTTATACATTGGTTTTCTTGATCAATGTTAATTTGATTAATAATTACTCCATATGTTTTTATGAATAAAATCTAATTAGATCTTTATCTCCGGTTTTCATAAACCAAATGTCAATTTGCTTGATATTTAAATGAACTTTTCTAAATAAAAGTTGATTAGGATTTTACATCGGCTTTTCTAAATAAGCGTTAACTTGATTAATACCAAAGTCATGATGTTTTTAATAATAATATGATCCACTTGAATCATAAACTTACGTTTAGAGGATTCATATAGTTTACCTTTCCTAAGTTAAATGTTTAATTGGTATATTTATATATGAACATTTGTAAATAAAACTTGACTAGGTTCTTTGCTTCGTCTTTGCAAATAAAATATAATTTGCATTAATGTTAACTTAGGGTATTTTTCTTTATGAAATATCCTTTACATACCTTTTGCTAATAAATGAAACCTAGCTCATTGTTCTCTCATATATGCAAATCGATCATTAGCCGTTCTTTATCAAGCTCTGTCTCTAGGTATCTGTGTTGTAGAGCTAGACCTCTTTCAAGCTTTAGATATTTTTCATCCTAGTTCATGCTCAAACCTAGTGTCTTTCATAAAGCTAACCAAGCCTTTCCTTTTTCTCAACACGGTTTGTGTGCTTTAGTGATCCATAAAATTGAGCCTATCCTTTAGTGTGTTCTTTTAAAGCTTTTCTTTTGATTAGTGTATTGTTCTTAGTTGTACTTATTTGTTTGCTTGGCATGCTTGCGCTCCATGATTGGTGCGAGTAGAATGAACGTGGTATGCGAGCTTTGGAGAGCAAGAAGTTGAAGACATTCTGAGCAACGTCATTACTCTAGTTTAAGGCAAGTGTGTCCTTGTGCTTTTGTCCTAATAACTTTATTAATTACTATTGCATATGCTTGCATTTAATTTTATGAGTCCTATTAAGGTTCATCCTAGTCTTTATTATCATTTCTTGGCAACCTGGGTTTATCTAATTTATTGGGTAGCTATGCTTAGTTGCTCTACTTGGGTTATGGTGGTTCTAATGAACAATAATGTTAAACTTGCTTTACTCTTGTGATATACTTCTGGTTAATACAAGATCACTACGCATTAATTGGAACATGGAGAACCACCCATGAAAACATTACAACCACAAGACATATGGCTCTATTTGGCCGAATAATTAGAAACCTTGATGTTGTAGTGATCTTACCTGAAAGGGGCAAATGAGGAGGCGTTGATGGGGTATAGCTGCTCTAGCGGGGAGTTGGACTTTGCTAAGACACGGTACCTGCTAGGGAGCTTTATGCCCTGCTTCGACCTGAAACCTAGTGGGTTGCTGCACATTATGGAATCTTTGTAAAGGCCTCGTAGCGTCCCTATGCAGTCACACCTCGGTAGTGCGGTATGGTGTCTAGCTAGCATCGCATGGTTGGTCCAAAGTTCTTTTGAACTTTTACGCGACTTGTGGTGAAAGTGTACAACCTTTGCAGAGTGTAAAACTAATCGATTAGTCGTGCTCACGGTCATGAGTGGCCTGGACCCTCACATGATAATTGAACTTGAAGATAAACTTAAATTGTGGTTATGGTTATGTTAGCCATATGCTTATGGTGTATCTCTTTAAGTTAATTGTGGGTTGGTATATACTTATACTTTATTAGTAATTAGGTGCTAATAAAATTTGACCTACTAAAAGTGCTTAATGCAGTCAACCTATCCGCCTTTCCTTGTTAAGTCTTTGCATTTATACTTTCCCCACACTTGCTGAGTACGACATGTGCTTACCTTTGCTATAAACAATGTTGCTCAGAAAGAGGAAGCAGCTATGAAGTGTTGTCAAGATGTTGCTGGTGCTGGTGCTAGGTGTACGCAACCACCAGTCGACTGCCTGTGATGTTTGGAGCCTTCATTTCCAGGATTTAGCGTAATACTCTGATAATCTCTCTTTTTCTTACGAGATATTGTACTGTTATTCACCTATTTCTACTATATGTATGAAACTTGATCCTGACATACATATAAGTATGCACTTGGTTTTCTTTGGAAAAACGGGTGTGACAGGTGGTGGTAGGATTTGAGAGGGGGAGTGTGTTTTATACGAACGAGGGGCGTTTGTGACAGTCGGATCGACGGATCCTACGGCCACCGGCCCCCGGCGGCGGGCTTTGATGGGCCGTCTGGCCAATTAGACTTGGTCGTGAGCCTAGATTTCAGCCCACGCTAACAGTTTTTCCAAAAACGACTCAAAAGCTTTAGTTACTTAAATATATCAAATAAATACAAAAATTAACCAAAATTTAACATAGAGACCACATGTTGTATGTGTAGAGTAGAAAAGTTTTAAATTCAAATTCCGATTTAAACGTCACTTTGACTACAAACCTAGTCGCTTCCTTTTTAACTCTATTAAACTTCTTCGAAAATGCTTCAGTTTCTAAGCATCGTGCATTATAAAATGTGTGAAACTCCCTCAATATTTTATTACAACCTCCTTATATGATATCATGAGATATTGACAAAATTCATGATTTTCAGACTTCATTTGCGTTTATTTCAAAATCATGCGGGTGCACGTCCGTGATCATGTTTCCTGGACAAGATTTGAGATTTTTTTCTTTTTATGGTTAAAGTCTCAAATTTAGCAAAATAACATGAATATCACTATTCCACATATTTTCTTCTATTAACTCAAATTTGACTTAACTCAAAAAATTGCTTGAAATGCAACTAATTATTTAAAAATAGAAAACAAATTCAAAATTGTACCGAAATTTAACATGGAGTGACATGTTGTATGGGGAGAGTATAAAGAGTTTAGGGTGTAGAAGACAAGTATAACTATGGGTTGCATCACAAGTGTTCCGTCCATATAAATCCAAAATGAAAAACACATATTTAAATTGGAATTTTGGAAAAACTTCCTTAATAAATGTTGTAGCTCTTCTAGAGATGTACAATTTCTATATAACATTTTGCTTCATCAAAAGTTGTATGAAAAAGTTATGAAAATATTTTAAGTCGGGAAGATGGATTTTGCCATCAATCTAAATAAAACCCGTCGGCAAATAGGACGTCAAAATCGGTCTTTGCCGTGAGCAATGTGTTAGGCTCACGGCAAAGTCCGCTTCAGCAGCTCACATCAAATTGGATGTTTGCCGAGGGCCTCCATTTTTGTCGTGAGTTTTCCGCCTGGCTGTTGGCAAACTAGTATTTTGCCGTGAGTCTGACAAAAAGCTCATTGCGAAAAGCAGGACTCTCGGCAAACTCTGCGTTTCCAATAGTGGTAGAAGTATCTGGCGACGATGTAGCAGTTGCGCAACCGGTCAAAGCCGAGAGGGCCACCCGCGGGATGAGGTCCTCAGTGTCATCTAGCTCGGCGTTGTGATTTCTGAGCGACAGCGCGAGGAACTCTCTCGTGGCCGGCTTGCAGACGAAGTCCGTTTCCGTGACCGTGGCGATGGCAACGAGGCCGTCGCAGTGCACCGGGAGGATGAGGCCGTCGCTTCGACCAGGGAGGATAGGCCATTATCTTGTCATTTGTCTGATATAGGCCAAGCTTACTTTGTGTCCTCACGAGACATCGCCAAGGAGCTAAACCTACTACTCGGATTCCAAAACCAGAATAAGAAACGGACTCGAAATCGAAATCAATTCGGCACTGCAGGCGCAGCGCGCCGCGCCCAGCCGGCCCGTGATAAATATTATTCGCAACGCATGCTCCTCCAATCCTCCGATTCATCAATCCAAAAACTCATCAAGATGCTTCTCCGATCTGGCAGGATGCTGGGATCCGACGAGAAGCGCCGCCGGACCTTGGCCGCGGCCTTTATCCCAGATGACCTGCTGATCCACGAAGTCCTGGTCCATCTCCCAGCCAAGTCCCTCGCGCGCTGCAGATGCGTCTGCCGGTCGTGGCGCGCCGGGATCGCCGGCGCCGCCTTCGTCCGCTGCCACCTCGAGCTGTCCCGTGCCAGGCCGCTACCGTCGGTGCTCGTCATCCCCCGCAAGCTCGACGCCAACGACGATCAAGCCACGTCCCCGGAGATCAGCTTCCACCGCCTCCCGCTACCGTCGACAGGACGCACCGCCACCGAGACCGAGGCGGGCCTCGTCTTTGAGAAGGCGTGGCCCAAGGGCATCACACACATTATCCACCCAACGCACTGCGACGGCCTGGTCGCCATCGCGACAACCACGGACAGTGTGTTCGTCTGCAACCCGGCGACGAGAGAGTTCGTCGCGCTGCCGTTCGATAGCCACAACGCCGAGCTGGACCACTGCAGCATGCAGGCCCAGCCGGTGGCTCCCGGCTTCGACCAATGGCGCAACCGCTACATCGTCGCCAGGTATTTCTACCGAACGTACGGCAAGAAGCCTCTCGACGAGGTCACCGGCAAGTGGTCCTTGCAGGACTACATGGGCCACGAGGTGTTCACGCTCGGCGGTGGTGGTGGCGGCGGCTCCTGGGAGCTCACCCAGGACCCGCCGCACGCCGTCGGAATCCAGTGGCCGATATGCACGCGGCGAGCCTTCTACTGGCAAGCCAAGGAGTCGCGGCACCGGCTGATACGGTTCGGCCTACAGCACCGGACGTTCGACATGGTGCGCCGCCCTCCGACCGACTGGACCGTCTTCGACGACATGGCGTGCCTGGACGACGGGACTCTGTGCTACGTCCATGTCGTCGGGGAGGCGTCGTTCGAGGTCTGGATGGCCGATGACGACGCCCCGCAGCTGCGGTGGTCGCTACGCTGCCGCTTGGACCTCGACCTCCCTGACCCGTTGCCCGATAGTTTCGTGCACAGCTTCATGCCGGTCGCCGTCGCTGGCGAAGACACGCTCGTGGCCGTCGTCGGCAAGAGGCTGTGCAAGTGCAACGCGCAGGACGGGATCGTGGAGGAAGTGGCGGACATGCGACGCGACCTGCAGTACGGGCGAATGGATGGATCCAAGTACATGGGCCGGCTGCGTGACGACTACAACTCTATGCACTATGCCGTGCCTTACTTTGAGAGTTTGGTCTCGCTCACAGCATGTAACTACATACAGTAGTACTAATGAACAACATTAGTTCGGAACTTCGTGTACATGTAATGAATGCCATTTTAGTAAATGTCATCTGAATTCCCATGCTATTCTTGTTTGACACCACAGTGTTGGTCTCTGATTGTTGTTACATACCATTGGCTTTTAATTTGGACTAGGAAAGTGCCCGTGTGTTGCCACGGACATCAAAGATTTATGTTGGAATTCACAGAGTATTCATATCAAGATAGTAATTACGTAAAAATAAGCATGAAGAATATAATTATTTAATCAAAGAAATTAGTTACTGAATTAAACAAAGCTATGTCACTACCGGATTCAGCCCCTTCGCCGAGAGGGAGGTTACTCTCGCCGAACGGGTCTTTCCTCTCGGTGAAGCCTTCACCGAGAGGAAGCTCTCGGCGACGGCCTCACGGCGCCGCTGTACCGGCGAAGGCGTCTTCACCGAGAGCGTGCGGGACCCCTCTCGGCGGAGATGCGCCGAGAGGCCCATCTGGCTCTCGGCGAATGGAATTTCGTAAAACAAAAAAAAACCCCACCGCCACCCTGGCCCCCACCGCTGCCGCACTGGCCCCACCACCCACCACCACCGCCGCCGCATGCAACCACCACCACCGCCCGCCGCTGCCACCAGCACCGGCAACACCACCACGCCACCCACAGCCACCACCACGCCACCAGAGACGCCCGCCACCGCTCCGCCGTCCTCCACCACCACGCCGCGCCGCCGCCACCTGTGGAACAGAGAGGAGGGAGATGAGATAGGAATAGAGGGGCGGGGAAGGGGGGAGAACCTGGAATTGAAGCGGGGCAAGAGGAGCTGCGTCGGGGGAAGAACCGTCGACCACCACCACGCCGCGCCGGGATTGAAGCTGGGGGAAGATGGACGCCGCGCCGGGCGGATCTGAGGAAGGAGGCAGCGCCGGGAGGGAAGCCGCGCCGGGCGGATCCGAGGGAGGGGGCGGCGCCGGGAGGGAGGCCGGCGGCGGCCGGATCCGCCGCCACCGCGCCTCGCCCCGCCGCTGCTCCCCGCCACAAGGTGAGGGGCGAGCGGAGGGGGGAGGAGCGGCTGCGCCGGCGTCGGACGAGCGGAGGAGGGAGGAGGGGGCGGCGCGGCTGCGTCGGCGTCGGGCGAGCGGAGGAGGGGGGAGGGGGGCGAAGCTGCGCTGGCGGGAGGGACGGTGAGGGAGGCGGCGGAGTGAGAGAGGAGGCGGGGTGGGCGCGTCGAGAGGGAGGGGGCGGCGGCGGGTCGAGAGGGAGGGGGCGGCGGCGGGTCGAGAGGGAGGGGGCGTCGGGGTTAGGGTTACTGGGTGGGGGGCGGCTTTTATAGAAGAAGGGCCGTGGGCGGGTGGGCCGCGGGGGAAATGGGCCGCCGGCCCAGTTAAGCTTCGCCGAGAGCCCAATAAATGGCTCTCGGCGAAGAATTTTTCTAAAACTTTTTAAAATTATTAAAAAATAGCAAATAAATTCAAAAAATCTCAAAAACTTAACATGACATTAGATATGTTGTGTATTGCTTATAAAAAACTTGTTGTGGTCAAACTCAAATTTAAATTTCTCTAATATATCAAACCTAGTGACATTAGTTCAAATTCTCTGAAACTTCTCGTGAGATGTTCCGGTTTCTAAACAGCGTGCGTGTCAAAGTGCTCAAAATGTTCTCAACTTTTTATCACAACCTCGACATATGATATAATGAGGGCTCGACAAAATTCGTGATTTTCAAACTTCATTTGAATTTTATATAATTTTAAAACCTTTCTACGACACGATCTTCATCATGATCGGAGGACAAAATGTTTGAAATTTAGTTGCATTTCGTGTACATGATCTTAGAGATGTATCATGAACATGAATCTCATTTTTCCAATAACTTTACTCTATGATTTCATGCACTTGCAGTTCATATTGGACGTCTTCGAAAAAATTACCTAGAATGAAGTAAAAATTTTAAATATAGCAAAGAGAGATAAAATCGCGTCAAATTTGAACATATCATTTGTATAAGTGCATGTTGATGATAGAAAAAGTTTGAGGATGAAAAAGTGATTTTTTAAAATTTCTTCGCCGAGAGCGAAAAAAACTCTCGGCGAAGAATTTCTTCGCCGAGAGCCAGTCGGCTTACTCTCGGTGAAGAATTCTTCGCCGAGAGTATTTTTTTGGCTCTCGGCGAAGAATTTCTTCGCCGAGAGTTTTATTCTTCGCCGAGAATATAATTTTTTACTCTCGCCAAAGAGATCTTCGCCGAGAGCCCAAGATTAAGCTCTCGCCGAAGAATATTGCTCTCGGCGAAGACTCGGTTTCCCGTAGTGTGTACACTAGACAACAATGTCCTCATATTAGATGCACTGCTCCGAAAAATGAATGGTTCATAGCTATGTACCAAAATGGAGAGATTTGTTTCATGAAATTTTGTATAACCAATTGGATGTTTTTCATAGCTTTTACTATAAAAGAAAGATGCAATTATATGGTCCTTGCATCTCACCCTCAAAAATTCAACAGAACCACTTTATTCAATGCACAAAAAATAATTCAAAATACACTTGAAGCACACTTTCGTTGGATTAGTAATAACATTCCTGTAGCTTCTACTACATTAAGAGCACCTCTAAGAGACTAGCTAAAAAATGGAAAATTTTACCAAAAACTGAATCCAACAGACTCTGTAAATTCAACTTCGCTATCCCCCGCTAGCTATACTCGAGTCCTCGACCTTCGCCAGCCAAAGATGGCTAGCGCCCCTCTACTCGGTAACCCCACGGCCCCACCTCCCGTGCGCTCTGCTCCGCCCCCACCCGCAGAACTAGAGAGAAGTGGAGCGCTCTGCCGGCGTCAAGCAGCTCCGCCCCCCTCCTCAGACCATGTCACCGGCTGGGAGCGAAGGAAGAAGTGCGCCAACGGCCGAGGCCGAGGGAGAACCTCGGGGAGAAGCTCGGGTACGCACGCACAAGGAGGAGCTCCGCGGCTCGCCGGCGCGCAGAGAGGACCTCGCCTCGGCCCGATTCACCGCCGCCTGCACTACCTTCTCCGCGGCTCTCCACGGGCAGGTCAAGCGGAGCTCCGCCGCGAGCCGCGCCGCTAGGCACCACCGCGGGCTGGGCAAGCAGAGCTCTGCCGCGAACCAGGCCGCCGGCCGCGAGGCAGCACCGCGAGCCACTTTGACCGGCGATGCAGGGCGGTGTCGCGATCTGGGCTGGGGCGGCGCTGGAAAGCGATGGATCGGAAGGCTCCAATGAAGTAGCGGCGTGCTGTTCTTTCTTCCTCATCCGTGCTGCCGGCCAAAATACTCGCAAAATACTCCATCCACAAGTCACCAAATCCAAATCGCCACCGCGAAATTCTCCCTCACCTGCGACCCTCGACCTCCTCTCGTCCATCCCCATGCATCTTCTTGCCGGAGATTTTAGTCTGCATCTCGCCACCACTTTCGGCTGCTGCGGCTCTGCTCCAACCTGCCTGTGTGGCTCCAAGCCTTTCCTCCTCGCTGCGACTAATTGTGGGCCTAATTGTGGGACTAGCAGATGGCTAGTGAATTTTATCTAATCTGTTGGAATAAGAAGAGATATAGAGAAAAAAATACTAACTAAATGACTAGTTAAATGTGAATTTAGCTAGTCTAATTTAGTGAGTCTCTTGGAGTTGCTCTAATAATATGAAAACTAACTCTAAAATGCTTATTGTGAACAACTATCAAACAGTCCATGGTGCCTGTACAAATGAAAGCATTACGGTGTACGACAACAAAACAAAAGAGCAAATCATCAACAAAAGAACAAAAGAGGACAACAACATTGTTTCAGTGAAATTATATCATCTGATCAGAATTTATTATGTATGCACTGACAATGAAATGCTTCTTTTCCTCCCATCCAAACTTGGTTCTGCACCTTGCATTTCTTTTCGCATACAGGATGATTGGAACCGAATCAATCGAAATATGGATCGCACTGCAAAGGGTGTAATTGTTGATCTTCTCTGTGTGCTATGCTATCAATACGAAAATGAAATCATTTTATTTTTAGGGTCTGTTTGGGAGAGCTCTGCTAAAAAAATCAACTCTGCTCCACAAACTCCACCCTATAAACTCCGCTCCACTTTAGGAATTCGGAGAATCATGTTTGAGAGAGCTCCACTCCACAGATCCTAAAGGCCCACTTCCCTCTTCCCTGCAGCCCAGTGCGCAAGTAGAGGCCCAACTCGGCCCATTTAAACTCCTTTCACTTACACGCGAGCCCCATTTGTCAGGTTGTCTTCAACCTTCTCCACACCAACAGGCAGCGATAGGGGAGTGAGATCCCGTCGAGCCCGATGCGGCGGGGATGGAGGCGGCGAGCCCCAGCGGCGAGCGGCGGGGGCCCCGACGACCAGGGAGATGCGGGATCTGGTGGCTCCGGCAGTGGATTGAGGAGCCCGGTGGGGCACCGGGCCTCTGGCGGGCGGCCGCCGGCCATCCGGCGCATGCGCGACGCCGCGCGTCCCGGCGTGGTGGCCCAGCTGGGAGGACTTCGCCGACCCGCCGGCCGCCGCCACCCGCCCAGGCCGCCGCCCACAACGCGGCCTTGATCCCCCTCGCGCCGCCGCGCGCGGCCACCTTTTCTTCCAGGCTCCTGACCTTGAAGTAGCACAGCTTCCTCTCGTCGCCCTCCACCAACAGTTGCACCGGGTAGTGGCACGGCTGGAGGACGAGCCGGGCGCCGCCGCATCCTGCTCCTCCAGCGGCGAGGCCTAGTCCTACGCTACGGCCACCTGCGCTATCGGCGGCGATCACCAGGACGGCCAAGATCAGGAGGAGCGGGAGGCGCTGCTCGAGGAGGTGCAGCGGCTGCGGCGGGAGCAGACGGCCATCGGGGAGAAGCTCGTGCAGATGAGCGGCGGCGGCGCTAGGTTTCGCGTGCGGGAGCCGGAAGCTCGAGAGGGGACGTACGATGGGGGATGGGTCGCGAAGAGAGATCTACCGGTCGACGGAAGAAAGACCGCGAACCGTTTTTTCTATGTAACCAGTGGCATGGTGGGTAATTTTCTCCCAACTTTACCAGCTCCAAGAAATGGTGGAGTACCTCTTGAGGAGCTAAAAAAAAGGTGGAGTGCAGCTAATTTTTGATAGAGTGGAGTGGAGCTAGTTGAGGTGTTTGGGTATGTTTTTATGGAGTGGAGTCAAATTTGGTGGAGTAGAGTGCTCCCAAACTGGCCCTTAATACTAAGGTTCTGCCAAGAAACCCTTTGAGACTCTGGAAACAGTGACTGTTGCAAAACTGTGTAAACTTTTCATAGGGAAATCGTCTGCCGCTTTGTCTTGTGTGCCGCTCCTTGTCTTGTCTGATATAGGCATAGGCGTGCGTTTGACATTACTGGCCGGTGGAATCCGAGTAGGATCAAGCTTACTTTGTGTCCTCACGAGACATCACCAAGGCGATCTCAAACCTACTACTCGGATTCCAATTTCCAAAACGAGAATAAGAAACGGACTCGAAATCTATTCGGCACTGCAGGCGCAGCGGCCCCCCGTGAATCGTGATAAATACTCCGTTTAGCACCGCACCTCTCATCCAAGAACTCGATCAAGAATTCCTCCGATCTGGCAGCAGGATGCTGGGCTCCGACAAGAAGCGCCGCCGGACCTTGGCCGCCACCATCCCGGATGACCTGCTGATCCACGAGGTCCTGGTCCATCTCCCAGCCAAGTCCCTCGCGCGATGCAGATGCGTCTGCCGCTCATGGCGCGCGGGGATCGCCGGCGCCGCCTTCGTCTGCCACCACCTCGAGCTGTCCCGCGCGACGCCGCTGCCGTCCGTGCTCGTCATCCCCCGCGAGGTCGACGCTGAAGACAACCAAGCCACGTCCACCGAGATCAGCTTCCACCGCCTCCCGCTACCACCGCCGGGACGCACAGCCACCGGGGCAGATCTCGTCTTCGAGAAGGCGTGGCCCGGGGGCATCACGCGCATCATCCACTCGACACACTGCGATGGCCTGGTGGCCATCGCGACGACCACGGACAGGCTGTTCGTCTGCAACCCGGCGACGAGAGAGTTCGTCGCCCTGCCGCCCGGCAGCCACAACGCCGAGCTGGACGACCGCGACCTGCTGCTGGCCCCACCAGTGGCTCTCGGTTTCGACCAATGGCGCAACCGCTATGTCGTCGCCAGGTACTTCTACAGGACGTATGGCGAGAGGTCGCTCGACGAGGTCACCGACCAATGGTCGTTGCGGGACTACGACATCGGCCACGAGGTGTTCACGCTAGGCGATGGCGGCGGCGGCGGCGGCTCATCATGGGAGCTCACCGAGGACCCACCACACGCAGTCGGAGTTAAACGGCCGATGTGCACGCGGCGGGCCTTCTACTGGTACGCCGACGAGCCGCAGCCACGGCTGATGCGGTTCGGCCTTCAGCACCGGACGTTCGACGTGGTGCACCGCCCTCCGACCGCCTGGAACACCAGCACCTTCAATGACATGACGGACCTGGAAGACGGGACACTTTGCTACGTCCACGCCGCCGAGAAGGCGGCGGCGTTCCAGGTTTGGATGGCCAACGACGCCCCCCAGCTCCAGTGGTCGCTACGCTGTCGCATCGGCATCGACCTCCCTGATGTGTACAGCAGCTTCTTGCCGATAGTCGCCGACGGGGACACACTCGTGGCTATTGTCGGCGAAACGCTGTGCAGGTGCAGCGCGCAAGACGGGAGCGTGGAGGAAGTGGCGGACATGCGATACAAGGGCCGGCTGCGTGACGACTGTGACTCTATGCGCTATGCCGTGCCTTACTTTGAGAGTTTGGTCTCGCTCACAGCATGTAACTACTAATGAAGAACACTAGTTTTGTTCCGCGTACGTGTGTATATCTAAATGCACAACATTATTTATGAATCTAATACAAACCAAAACAATCTGTAATTTGGAACGGAGAGAGTATAAGCCACCAAATAGCCATAGAATCGAAACATATTAGTCTTCCACTAGTAGGGAGAGGGGCTTTAGTCCCGGTTGGTAAGGAGAATAGGTCTCTCAAGTCCAACCGGGACTAATGATGAGAGACAAAAGCCTCCCCTTTAGTCCCAGGTGAACCAACCTGGACTAAAGGGGTCCTTTAGTCCCGGTTCGTAATACGAACCGAGACTAAGGGGGGGGCACGCCAGCGCCTGCGCCCACCCCCTTTAGTCTCAGTTGGTAATACCAACTGTGACTAAAGGGTCTCGTCTCTTTTTTTTTGCTGTTTTCGATTTGACAGTATGTTGTAATTGTTGTCTAACCCGTATATGTATGTATACGTATTTGCAATTGTATATATGTATACCTGTCTATATATATCATATACGCACTTAGATTAGACTTATATATAAATTAAACCCTATATATCTACATATATAAACTTATAAATGTATATACACATAATAATTTATACACATGAAAATAAATAGTATATGTTGATGGGCACGTTGTCCCTTACAATGGCCCCGCACTGTGACACATTCGTGTCCTTGATTTTTTTTGGAGCACTTGGTTGGCCAGCATCTGATACTTCTGTGAAATGATACATGACATGGCCGGTGAGTACTTGTGTACGCCCTCTCTTTGTCTTTTTTGATGTGGAGCCTGAAGCCTACAAGTTGCAGATTCGTTATTTAATTAATTAGTACCTAAGAATTGAGGTTAGAGAAATAAGAACTATGAAGTTAATGCATGATATATATATATATATATATATATATATATATATATATATATATATATATATATATATATATATATATATATATATATATATATATATATATATATATATATATATATATATATATATATATATATATACCTCGTGGGAACATTCAATACTTTCATTCACAAGACTTTCCTCATTGTTTCTATAATTGTCCTCAATATTTGTTGTTGTGTCCTCGACAGGGGCGGCATCCTCCTCATTCAGAGGTATGTTCAAGTACATGTCCGCCTGACTACACTCCTCGTCGGTGAAGGTTGCAATCGTATTTGTACCACTAGCAATAATGTCGGCCATAAAGTTATCATGGTTGTCATCCGTCTGGAATAAACAAGAATTTCTAGAATAAACAAGAATTTTCTATGAATTTCTAGAATAAACAAGAATTTTCTATGAATTTATGTAATTTTCAACAATTTCTAAAACTTTCTAGAATAAACAAGAATTTTCAAAAAATTTCTTTATTGAACAAGAATTTTCTTTGAATTTCTAGAATAAGCAACAAGTTTTTTGATGTTGATTTTCTGGAATAATCAACAATTTCTAAAACTTTCTAGAATAAACAAGAATTTACTAAGAATTTCTTTATTGAACAAGAATTTTCTATGAATTTCTAGAATAAGCAACAAGTTTTTCCTATGAATTTCTAGAATAATCAACAATTTCTAAAACTTTCTAGAATAAATAAGAATTTACTCAGAATTTCTTTATTAAACATGAATTTTTTTTGAATTTCTAGAATAAGTAACAAGTTTTTTCTATGAATTTCTGGAATAATCAACAATTTCTAAAACTTTCTAGAATAAACAAGAATTTAGTAAGAATTTCTTTATTGAACAAGAATTTTCTTTGAATTTCTAGAATAAGCAACAAGTTTTTTCTATGAATTTCTGAAATAATCAACAATTTCTAAAACTTTCTAAAATAAACAAGAATTTACTAAGAATTTCTTTATTAAATAAGAATTTTCTATGAATTTCTACAATAAGCAACAAGTTTTTCCTATGAATTTCTGGAATAATCAATAATTTCTAAAACTTTCTAGAATAAACAAGAATTTTCTAAGAATTTCTTTATTGAACAAGAATTTTCTTTGAATTTCTGGAATAAGCAACAAGTTTTTTCTATGAATTTTTGGAATAATCAACAATTTCTAAAACTTTATAGAATAAACAAGTATTTACTATGAATTTTCTTGAATAAACAAAGTCGAAATATTTCTACTAACTTGTGGATGAAGGATGCTTGATGGTGGCGGTGCCGTGTGGGAGAATGACAGTGGTGACGGGAAGTCACTTGTTCGAGACGACGCGGCAGTCGTCGACTTTAGAACTATCAAACTATGAAATTATATATTAGAAAATAATTAAGAACTCAAATACACAAATAAGATTTTGGTCCATAGTCGTTGGTGCTAATAAATTTATATGTATGACTGTATATACACACAAAAATATACAAAGCATTACAATTTGTTTCTAATTAAATTTTCTTTCCATTCCTATAAATTTATAACTTTCATGCATATCTATAACTACATAAATAATATCAATTGATAAACTAAATCAAATAAATTTAATTAAAAATGCTTGCTGATGCAAGCATTTCACGGGCTGGCGTCAGCAAGCCAAAACCCAAGCGCGCGGCCCGGCCGGCCATCGGGGCACACGCACGCGGCCGGCGGCCGCACAGAGGGGCCGGCAAGCGGCGCGGCATACCGGTCGGGCTGGCCGGCTGGTACGGTCCTGGATCCGGATCGAGGGGCGACGGCGCGCGTGGAGGAGGGGCCGGCGGGGGCTGGCGCCGGCGCCGCGGCAGGGAGAGGGCGGCGAGTCGGGGAGGAGATGCGCGTCGGGGAGGGGCGGCGCGTCAGGGTCGTACCGCACGCGGTGAGGGGCGGACGTCGGCGCGGCCGAGCTGGCTGGCGGCGGGAGACGGCGATGCACGCGTGTCGGGGAGGGGTGTCGCGTCGGGGAGGAGAGGCGCGTCGGAGAGGGGTGGCGCGTCGGAGAGGGGCCTCTCGTCGGGGAGGGGCGCGTCGGGGACGGGTGCGGTGAGGAGAGGCGGCGGCGACGACGGAGGAAGAGAGGCGAGGCGGCGATTTGGGGGAAAACGGCTAAGTGCCGATCTGGAAGGCGACGGGACTTATATAGAACCCCCCACCTTTGGTCACGGGTCGTATTCCCAACCGTGACTAAAGGCCCTTTAGTCCCGGGTGGTTTTACCATCCGAGACTAAAGGCCCCCCTTTTGTCACGGGTCGTCTCACGACCCGTGACAAAAGGGGTATTTCGCACGGGAGCCCTCTGAAGGTAAATTTTCGCCTTTTAGTCCCGGGTGGTGTTACCACCCGAGACAAAAGGGGGACCTTTTGTCTCGGGTGGTAACACCACCCGGGACTAAAGGGCAATTTTGCGCGAGAAGTTAACATTTTTCTTTTCCTTCCTCATTTATCTCATTCCTTTTTGTTTTGAACATTTAAAAAAAATCATTAGTTAAAATATTTGTGACATGCAAAATTATATTAAGTTAACACCAAAAAAATTCCTACTTTTCTATGCACAAATTATTTCAAAAGTTGAAACAATTATTACTAATTTTCGTTTACAATTTGAAGGGGAAAATAAATTAAATTGAAAATATTAGTAAACCAACTCAGAAAAATCTCTGCTTCAAACACATTTATGAATTCGCGTATTATCTTCGAATGATCAACATGCTCAGGAAGAATGTAGGTAGGCCTCCAGTTCTTATCATCTAGCTCATAACGGAATATATATCATCAAACTCACCCTTCTTCTCATCTTTGTCTTTGTTTACTTTTTGATATAATGATCCATATAACTAATTATCAATTTAAATTTACCTAATTTTTTACAATGGCTTACGTATACATACAGAGGTCACCTGATGGCTATTACAAAGCACGACATTAATTAATACAAATGAGTACAAGTCTCAAGCTGAAGCTGGTCAGCTTCTAGCTTTTGAACCTCTACTTCAAACACATTTATGAATTTGCGTATTGTCTTCGAATGATCAACATGCTCAGGAAGAATGTAGGTAGGCCTCCAGTTCTCATCATCCAGGTCATAACGGAATATATATCAAACGTATACACATACTCCCTCCAAATAGCATTTAGATGTCGTTTAAGATATGATTGTGCATACCAAGAAGTCATTAATTAAGGTAGAGTTTTCCGTCTTTGCCCTTATTAAATAGCACTGCCGGTATCACCTAGACAACAATCTTCTGTAGCGCAAGTGGTGAGCCCTCTGTGTTCCGAGGCTCGAGTTCCAGTTTCGAACCCCCGTTTGTCTGCTACTTTTTTTTACGGGCTCGTTGATTTTGCAGTGCAGGTGCGTTCGTGTGCAGCGTGCTCCACCTCTTCTCTTCCATCTACTCCTTCCACTTGTTCGTATAGAAGAAAAGAAGATGACGACGGCAATCTTCCCTTCGATCTTAATGAGCCAATATCAGAGGATCACAACAGCAATGGTAATATGTCTGTCCTTTCCATTTCCATTCATGATATTCACGGATCACGGCAGTCAGCATGCAAATTTGTTTCCTTTCTCAATTCGTTCTTTCCTTTCTTAGTGTTTGCATACGAGTTTTCTTTTCTCAACAGGGATTACATTATCTTGATTTGTTTCTTTTTTCGCAGGATTTGATTTGAACTTGCTGCAGCTGAAGGATGCCGACGAGCTCGACGAAGGCATCCGGCGAGCTCGATGAAGACAACCAGCAGCTTGCCGGAGAGCTCAACGAGCTCCTGTGACGATGGGTGAGGGAGTCGAGCGAGAGGCGCAGCCGAGGCGAGTTACCGAGGAGACGGCATTTACTCGGCACGGCGAGGAACCAAGGAGCGGCATTTACTCGACTCGCGCATGCAGGGGTACTCCCGTCCGTTTTTGCCTCGGCTGGTGAGAACGACATCTAATCTTCAAGATGAGCAAACGCACAGAACGACATCTAAATCTTATATGGAGGGAGTATATAGCGCACGTAACCTCCAGTACCGACGGAGCAAGCTGTTCAAGCAAGATGTCGACATTCTCTCTCTCACTCTCTGGAAAGGTGTCTAAGAGCTAGTATATATATGCTGGAGCTGACCTCCTGAGAGGTGTCTCTGAAAACACTATGCTTGGGCAGCTTGCTCCTATCGGTACTGGAGGTAGTGCAATATATGTCTGAATGCATGGTATTCATCAGAATCCCTCTAAGCGCAAATTCAATTAAATTGAAAATAATACCAAACCAACTCAAAATAATAAACATGCTTACTAAACATGTTGAAGACAATACATGAATTCATAATAAATTAGCTAATTAATAATAATTAATAATAAGTTCATAAAGGTTCACATAGCTAACTAATTAATACAAGTTCATATAATAGGGTACGGTACAAAGCCCGATCCATGCATGCATAATGTTACTGAGCAGCACGCGCTTGTAGATATGAAATATGGTTAATGTCTGCAATCATCCAGCCTAGAACTCCCTCAAAATAAGCTAGAGCGCGTACTAGTGCACTCTCCTCCGCTTCCGGAGGAGTGTCACAAACAGCATTGCAGACATCAAACAATGGAGCCTCGGGTTCTGCTGGCTTGTAGAAAGTTAGAATTGCTTGACTCTTCCAATTGTTGGTGAAAAACGGCTCCCCACCATAGTAATCCACCCCAACTCTTTTCACGACTTGATTAAGAATCGCACGAAAGCTAATTGAAGCATAGGTAGAACCAGAGGGATCCTGCACACAATCAGATGATGATGAGATATAATAACCTTATGAAAGTTCAAAATATATATGTACCAGAAACAAATTAATTAAGAATGAATAAAAATTCTTTAATATATAAATGTATATTATACCACAACTCGATGAGCCCTGCAAAGCCTCTCCATAGTTTCAATCACATTGCCTTCACCCGTCTCGAGTTGCCTTAATTTAAAATAGGAAAGGTCCGGCACGAAGCACCTAACATTATTCTGGAGCGGTTGTAGACAATTCTCCACGGCAGTCCTCTCTCAGGTTAACCGAATAGGTGATGTTGAGCCAACTGTTGCAATAGCAACCATCGGGTGTGGTGCGCCTACTGGCAACTGGCCGTAGTCTACATATCGAGCAGGTACGGTGAAAGAGATATACACTCTTGCTATGTGCTCATCAACGTGCTCAGTTTGCACTATAGGATGAGTACAATTCATATCCCCGATAATGTCTCTGAGCCATCTGATATTGTTGATAACCTACAATAATTATATATGTAACTAAAATTACAGATTTTCCATGTGAAATGAAAAAAGTTCTATGTAAAGTAAATTAATTTCAATTCTTATATTACCACGTTAGCTACACGTCCCGGATCACCCATTTGCAAGGTAATCTCGCGGTGAAAGTGCAATCCTTTACGTAGAGGCAACGGGTCCTCCAAAACACCTCCACGGCCACCAAGACCTCCACAGCCAATGCCACGGCCACCACGCCCGCCACGGCGACGAACTATGCCACGGTCACGGGCGCCATTACCAACACCACTTGACGACGACATTGTTAGCTCAAACTATATCCAAATCAAAATAACACACATTATTCACAATAAATAGGATTAATTTGCATATATAGATTGGATTCAATAAATGCATAAATAGAAAAACAAAAGTGATAGAATTCAATACTATTATTACTGTACATAACCTTTACGAACCAGCGACTCAGAAGACCCAGATGCTCCGGGAACTACAACAGTCTCACCTCACCGTCATATACACCTGGCTCTCCCACTTACAGTACTACACATGCCCTACACCTCCTATCTAGATACAGCCCAACATCACGGAGCTGCAGGCAGTCCCCATCTAGCCCGTGATGTTAGACTGTACCTAATTAGGACGTGGGGTTGTGTATCAAAAACAAGAAAAAAAATAGTTACATTTATTGTATATAAAAATAAAAAATACTTAATAAAAGAATTTAATCTTCTATTTCCTCCTATAGCAACCTAGAAATAAAAGGGGCCATAGAATTCAACACTATATTTTATAAACTATATGTACACATACCTACATATATATAGATTGGATTCAATATATGAATAAATAGAAAAACAAAAGGGGCCATAGAATTCAACACTATTATTACTGTACATAACCTTTATGAACCAGCGACTCAGAAGACCCAGATGCTCCGGGAACTACAACAGTCTCACCTCACCGTCATATACACCTAGCTCTCCCACTTACAGTACTACATCACCATGCCCTACACCTCCTATCTAGCTACAGTCCAACATCACGGAGCTGCAGTCCCCACCTAGCCCGTGACGTTAAACTGTAGCTAATTAGGACGTGGGGCTGTGTATCAAAAACAAGAAAAATAAGAAAATACTTACATTTATTCTATATAAAAATAAAAAATACTTAATAAAAAATTTTAATCTTCTATTTCCTCCTATAGCTACCTAGAAATAAAAGCATTTCTAAACAATGAAAGAATGGAAATACATACCTAGTACATTTTCTGTATGTCTATTATTTTCTTTATGAGCATATATTTTATAAACTATATGTACAAGTAAAATTCAATTTTATGAAAAACACAAAAATAAGAGAATGCTTACATTTATTCTATATAAAAATAAAAAATATACTTAACAAAAGATTTTAATCTTCTATTTCCTCCTATAGCTACCTAGAAATATAATCATTTCTAAACGATGAAAGAATGGAAATACCTAGTACATTTTCTGTTTGTCTTCCTTTATGAGCATATATTTTATAAACTATATGTACAAGAAAAATTAAATATTATGAAAAACAAGAAAATAAGAGAATGCTTATTAATACAAATTTAATGAAAGAAGGAACAATGCAAGTACCATCCTAACTACATTTTCACGTATATATACAAAATCTCATCTCTCTAATTTAAGCTCCTCCTACCTAGCTACAAATTAACATTTCTATTTTCTCCATCTCTAAACCATAAAACAAAATTTAATCACAACAAATGAAGGGAGGATGAAGATTCCAACCTTGACAACACTTTGGAGGAGAGAAATCTTCATAAACTAATGAAGAAAAAAATCGTAGCACCACCCTAAGCTTGAGTCGCCATGGATGGGAGGAGCTTGAGCTCGCGGGTGACTGGTATGGTGAATGGCTCAGGTGGCAGGAGGAAGAAGGAGGTACGGTGCTTATATGGATGCCGGCCATTAGTCTCGGCTGGTGTTACGAGCCGAGACTAAAGGGTACCCCTTTAGTCTCGGCCCGTAACACCAGTCGGGACTAATGCTTTTGTCTCGGGTGGTGTTACGAACCGAGACTAAAGGGGTACCCTTTAGTCTCAGCTCGTAACACCACCTGAGACTAAAGACCGGGGGCACTTAGTGCCGGATGGAGCCGTTGGGAGCCCCCCCTTTTGTCACGGTTGGTAATACGAGCCGGGACTAAAGGGGGACCGGCTACAGCAGCCATTTCGGGCCACGTCGACGAAAGGCCTTTAGTCCCGGCTCCAAAGTTGAACCGGGACTAAAGGCCCGAACCAAAGCCTCGCTCTCTACCAGTGTTCTTAGGTGTTTGACTGAATGCGACTATGAGCAAACGGGCAATTAATATGATGTAAAATACTAGGCAAGCTTGCTTCTTTGCCTCGTGCTAGAAAAACAACACTCGGCAAAGAGTTTGTTTGCCGAGTGCCAAAAAAACATTTTTCAAGAGATGTGTTCAAGAAGCTATGCCTACTGGAGCTAGAGCCTACGGCAATGTGTTTGGAGTTGGGCAACAACTCCATTCGCTATCCTTTGGGCATCGCCGTAGATGTGCCCGTGAAGGTCGGACACCACTTCATCCCCGTCGACTTTGTGGTGCTCAAGATGGGAGAAAGGGAGAAGCCACCGCTCATCCTTGCGAGGCCATTCCTCAAGACTGTCGGAGCGACCATCGACGTCGGTAAGGGAGAGATCAAGTTCAACATCAACAACGAGAGAAGTGCATTCAAGTTTCGACCATGCTTCGAGGCATGCAACATGATCAATGTTAAATATGTTCCAGCTCATCATCGTTTTAGCAAGAAAGAGCCATAGAAGGAAGAGCTGGAGAAGAAGGAAGCGAAGACCAGGTAAGTTGTTGCATCTGTCGAGATCAAGGAACAAAAGCCGCCTGTGAAGACCAAAAAGATGACTAAGCCGAAGAATAAGCATGCGCCCAAGCGAAGGATGGTGCAGAAGTGGGTACACAAGATTGCAATGCCCGCAAAAAGCGTTGATCCGAAGTGAAGAATAGAAGAAGTCTAGCTATAGACTATAAACAAAGAGCTAGGTGGGAGGCAATCCGTTCATCGAGTCAAGAATAAGCTACCGGGAGGACAACCCGATCAAGAATAAAAGCTGCTGGGAGTACAACCCTGAAGATTTTTCGAGTCTTTCAAGTACGTCAAGTTTTAGAATTTGCTACGCAAGACATATTATAAACTCTTAAGTGGTTGAACAATGTTTAGAGTTATGATAATTGATCGATTATTTTATTTGGATTTTATCTCGATCATAAACCAATGACATGAGTCATCCTATGATTTATTTGCCTCTTGTTGAGAAACTAGTACCAAAAATTCAAAACCTACCCTAACCTTTCATCATCACCATGATGTTAAGGTTGGCTTAATTTTCATGTTAAAAACACACGAGTAGAGCTATGTTCCTTGATGATTTTTAATCTTTGACGCATGGTAGGACTCGCGTGAACCTAGGAAACTTGAATTTTGGTTTCATTAAACTTGACATCCATTTGTTTATCTAGAATTAGAATTTTTTTCTAAGCCACATTGATTTCATTTATTTAAAATCTCTCCCTTATGTTTGGCCAAAATTAGAACCTAAACCTATACCCCTACGGTCAAGCCTGAGGACCTTGCTATCAATTAATGAAAGCAAATGATCTCGGTGAACCAAAATAAATGTAGTCAGAAAGTTTTTCGACTTACAAATGTTTTTTATGCCTAAAAACTTCTTTAAGAATATATTTAAACTCGTTGCTAGCTCTGAGTTAATTTTTAATTTTCGAAATTGGAGAAATAATTAGCATCTAAACATGATCAAGGGAAGGTTTTGAGGTTCATTTAACACCTACTGCTCCATGATGCATCACGAGAAGGCTTTATCATCAAAGCATCTTGGGCACAAGCAAAGGACAAGCATGGGGGCAGCACTAGCTTTGTTTTGCAGGAAACTAATGGAGGCACACGAGGCATGGAGGCAAGAAGTGACACAAAGTAAAGGGTGGATGCATTAATCTTCATCATGCAACCAAATGTGTGACTGAGAGCATTTTGGCGGTGGAACCACGTGGAGCATGAGGGCACAAAGCAACAAAGAGTGATGGAGTACACTGGAGAAAACTGGAGGCGAGAGGAGCAGCAGACTGTCAGAGGTTTAGATCTGAATAGTCCACAGGAGGGTCAGCCCCGGTGGTTTATTTGTTCGGCGGGGAGATCGGGAGCTAAGAACGCGATGGTTATGCTAGCGTAGCACACAGAAATCACAGCAAGACACAAGGGACAAGACGATTTTATACTGGTTTGGGCCTCCGGAGAATAAAACCCTACGTCCAGTTCTTCAGTTTGTATTGCTTCGATCTCAGGTGGTCCTCAAAAGGACGCCCTTGCCCGCCTTATATTGGGCGACGAACAAGGTCGGTGGACCGGAGTCCAAGTCGATTACAACAGGGAAACCTATCTCTAGTCAGTTACAATATGGAAGGCTTATCCGAGCTGCCTTAATCCGTTGGACTGCCTTGGCTTGCACGCCAAGCTGTCTTCTTGTCTTTGGGCCCGCATGTCAGGTCGGGCGGGCCTACTGACAGGTCGGCGGGACTTCTTGTGGGCTGGACCCACTTGTCGGGGACGGCCATGAGCCTAGTCAGTGGGGACCCAGGGGTACCCATGTCTCACAAGCCCCCGAGCGATGTGTAGGCGCAGCGACCTTGAAAGGTCATGACGAAGTCGTAGAGCTATCGACAGGTCGAATAGCGTGCATGTGAAAAGAAAAAAGAAACGAATCAGCTTAGCAGCCGACCTGTTTGTAGTCTTGCCGAACGAAGAGAGGTCGAGTGGGACGACCTATAGGAAGCAGGCTTCCAATAGATCGAAACGACGACGAAAAAATTCAGAGGCCATCAAGGATGCGCTCATAGAGTAGTATTCGAGCATTGAAGCAGGCAGCATGGTGTTGGTATTTCTTAACCTCACCACTATGGCGCCGGGTTAGCGTGAGCGTGTAAGAAACACCCGGGTACACTGACGAAGCGCACGGATACACCGTTGTAGCACTTCACCTTAGGAGTATTCCCAAGGGCATCGAATCCAAGGAACGGTGTGTACTACCTCCTAGCCTAGCTATGGTCCAAGGACACAACTCTATAGAGTTGAGATGGAGATGGAAAGGATCCTGCTGATAGTGGGCAGAGTTGAGAACAGTCTCTCAGTCGTTTCGGACACCGGACCCTCCTAGCTATAACAGTCGGTTCACAGCAAAGGGTTGCCTACACCTGTATCCGGACGTGGGAGATTCCTTAAGGGTCCAACGACTGTCACCACCGCGGCCTACCCCAAGACAAACCGTGGGATACAGGGCAATCGAATAATAACCTGTTGTCTAGACACCACCGGTTACCACTATAGCACGGCTACGTCTGCTAGCCCGTAGCAACACTATAGCACTCCGTACGAAGACGGAGCGACGAACCCACGAGGGAGAGACCAGGACTCACTCAGGTAACCACTATCTATACAAGGATCATGGAAGGACTTTGGTCTAAACTAGAATGCAGGAGCATCCACTTTACTCTAATTGGACTAGCAGGCATACAAACGGAATTAGCAACTTATGAACTACACCAGAAGATCAAAGGCTAAGCTCATGAAGAACGCAAGCTTCTAAATCATGAACAAGTGAAGAACACAAGAACTATTCACCTATGCATGAATACTACTTTAGTCTAAATAGGAAATGTAGAAATACTCACTTTATTCTAAATAAAGAACAAAGCATCCACAGAGATACAAATCCCTCTCTCACTGTCCTACTCTCTAATCTACCAAGGAGAGGCCTCTCCTTTGAAGGGAAGCTCTCATCCTTGGATGGAGTGGTGTGTCCTTATTATTACCCCCTCCCCTTCTATTTATAGGCCCGGGTCACTGCGCGAGAACACCCCAAGCACCACGGGAATGCCCCTAGGATCCAATGGGGAGACGACATGTGGAAGATGGGTGCGAACCGCCTTAAGGTGGGGTCGGCCGACCTGTGGGGTCGGCTGATCCCAGGTTGACTCCGTTTGCGCCGCCTTTCATCTGGGTGACTGCTAGGTGGGTCCCTAAGGTGGTTCCAGGTGTATGGGTCGGTTGGAGGCGGTTTGCTTGGGTTGTGGGTCCTTGAATCCTTGTGCTGAACACGTGGCAGCGTTTGATTCGTCGAGAGGTGCTTCTCTTGGATTGATGAGGTGTCATGGACATGTGGCATCTGCGTGCCAGCGCATCGCCACGTGGCCTGGTGTGGGTCCCACCGGACCCACATGATGTCCTGTGCATATCTCTCTCATCCGGGCTCTGATGTATGCAAATGATATATCCGTTTCGATCATCTCGATGAGCCCGTCACAATGGTGCAGTCCAAATGGGAATTTGGGACTGTTTGTGATGATGCCATATTCATGCCACTAATTCACTTGCTCTCAGCTATATCATTTCATGTGTGTTTTGGCCTGTCCTGCATCAAATGCTAGAAACACCAACACTTGTGGAAATTGTCAGTATAAAGCCCTATCCTAGTGTTGATGATCACTTTCTGTTTATTCTATGCAGGTATTGACGGCCTAAAAGTGGTACTTAACAACCGTCAACACATGGCTGGTTTGATGCTCAAAAAAAAGAAGAAGAAAACTGTGTCATGGTCTTGATCGAACGAAGTGTATAGACACTCAGACCTCTGAGCATAGCTGCAAGGAGTCTAGTAGGGCCGACCTCTGGGAGGCCATGTAGGTGTGCTGACCTCGAAGAGGCCTCAAATCAACAATGTCCAGTATCCGAGGATACCCAGCAGGATCTTGAAACACACATCAAATGAAGAGGTCGTCAATGTAGTCGTAACTGAAGTTGTGAAGTCCGGAGCGGCCGACGATGGAGCTGTACGAAGATGTTGATCTTAAACGTGTGGAGTGTAGAGACATCTAGATATCTTGCATAGCTGCAAAGAGTCTGGCAGAGCCACCCGAGGCATGCCGACCTCAGGAAGGTCTCAAATCAAAAGCGCCCAAGCACCCGGAGATACTTGGCAGGGCAATTAGGCGCGCACCCCACAGGGAGGCCTTCATTCCTAACGTAAAATCTTGGGTGTCCAGAGCAGGCTGGCAGGGCTAGAAGAGCACACCGACCTCGGAAGGTCACGCATCCAGGGCGCCCAACTAGGTTGGCAGAGCCGTAGACATACCGAGGTATTGCAAGACCTAGGTATTAAGGCACACCGACCTCATGGAGGTCATTTTGGTACCCAGATGACCAGCATAGCTGTCAGCCATCCAGCAGAGCCATGGCACTAAGGTATTGATGACCTCAGCAATAGGCACACCAACCACGGGGGGCCGACGAAATCGTAGACGTGAAGCTTCTGGACTCCAGGCACCCAGACGGAGCTGGCAGAGCAGCGAGGCACGCCTACCCCGGAAGGTCTTCAATCGAACCTACGACCATGTAGATTGGAATAGGTCCGTTTACATGTAGAGCCATAGCGGGTGCACCAGGACGCAGAGCCTAGCGGGTGCATTTGATCGTCATCATCGTCCGTAGATGTAACGAGGCGCAGGGCCCTCTGACGCAGAGTCAGGCTTATCTCTCCGTAGACTGTAGGGTCACGGGTCAACAGTGGTCGGAGATTCTCTTGCCACCCAGAAAACGACAAACTGCCCACTCTTGATCACGTGGTAACAGTGTCATCACTTCACCGACTGCACAAGGCCTGGCTCTGGTTATAAATAGCACCATAAGACTGAAGGAGGCAAGCACCGAGCATTGCTGAGCTATGAAGCCATAGAGTAGAATTCCAGCCATGCCGTGGGCATGCAACTGTCCACCAGAATGTAGGATGCAAAATTGTAGAAGCTCTTGGAGCTAGAAGAACGAAGTCACTAAGGAGGTCTTCCGAACTGGCGAAGGCGACGACAGAACCGGAGGAAGGTCTTGGTCTTGACGAAGGCGACGACAGATACACGGAGGTCTAACGACCTGAAGCCGTCGACAACGGAGCCGCGGGGAGGTCCGCCGACCTCAATCCGACGACGACGGAGCCACCAGGAAGGTTCGCCAAAAGCGACACCGGAACAGAACTGGTCCTGTAAAATAAAATAAACACCAGGTCGGTGTATCAATCTGTCGAATATAAATATGATGAAAACTTAGCCTGAGCTAAACAAGTAGATGTTGAATAATATTAGCCGGAGCTAATCATCCTTGTGCTATGTTTTGTATGAGAAGAAAGGCATTCCCCTTATCGTGCCAGGAACGCATTATTCGAATTCAAAAGCTCTGAAGCTGCAAAGTGTTTCACCCCTCTACAATGCTCAGCAGGGAGCCTTAGATGTAGCCGACGCACGGGGTGGGGCCTAGGACCCAGGTTTTGCAACCACACAACATCGAATCTTCATAACGAGAGTCAAGAAGTTAAAGGAAGAACACATAGGAGGGATAGACCCCTCAGGTCTTGCGACCCTTAGATTGACATGGTCAAGCCCCCGAGCATGTCGAGGGGGAGGGAAACATAGCACAAGATAAAAAAATGAACCCTCAGGTCTGGCGACCTACATGTTGGCAAGGCCAAGCCCACGAGCATGTCGAGGGGGAGGGGAACATAGCACAAGATAAAAAAAATGAACCCTCAGGTCTGGCGACCTACGTGTTGGCAAGGCCAAGCCCCCAAGCATGTCGAGGGGGAGGGGTCGGAAGAGTAGACAAAAATATGTAGAGCAGATCTACGAAATAAATTGAAACCGTAAAATATTTAATTGCAAATAATACTTAGCTTGTGCATGTAGCCGAAATTGAGGCGCCAAAGAAGTCTGGCCTGCCCGAGCAGCAGCGTAGTTGAGCTGTGAGACGTCGTGCCGAACTGAAGTCGTGCTCGATGCCGAGTCGTGGTACTCATTGCTGAGTCGTCACGGCCGCCACATACAAACCAGGGGCAGGTATGCACCTCACGTATTAATGAAACAGCACAAAAAGTCTTGTAAATTGCCGTAAGCAACAAAGTAGATTGGAATAGGAAATTCATAGAATAGGTTAAAGAAAAAAAAGAACGCAATGATGACTCCCCTGTTGGTGCTTGACGATGCATGCAACAATCGTATCCAATTCAACATGCATGAGTAATTGCATCCCGATGATTTGACGGCGATCTCTCTTGGACGCGTGACGGCTCGGAGCCCAAGCCGGATTCCCACGGAGCATTCGCCGACTTTGGAAGCCTGAATACGTCGTGTTGCTTCTAGGTCGCCGCCCCTGGGGGCCGACATGCAGCGGAGAGGTGTGGCGCTAGGACGCCGCACGCCGTATCGTCGGATTGTAAATTGATTTCACTAGGATCAGGTCGTCGCGGGTGGGTAGGATTGGCGCGAAAAAATTTCTGGCACGCCGTCCGCACAACGAAGATGTCGATCTCACGATTAGATCGGAGGGTGGCGGCGAGCAGGTCGCTACGGAGATATCCTTCATGTCGTCGCCAAAGACGATCGCCGGAGCGAACTGCCATCACGCTGCACGAAGAACTCCCAATCTGCCCCTACATGGTGCGCCAACTGTCAGAGGTTTACATCTGAACAGTCCACAGGGGGGTCAGCCCCGGTGTTTTATTTGTTCAGCAGGGAGATCGGGAGCTAAGAACGCGATGGTTATGCTAGCGTAGCACACAGAAATCACGGCGAGACACAAGGGACAAGACGATTTTATACTGGTTCGGGCCTCCGGAGAGTAAAACCCTACGTCCAGTTTTTCAGTTTGTATTGCTTCGATCTCAGGTGGTCCTCAGAAGGAAGCCCTTGCCCGCCTTATATTGGGCGACTGACAAGGTCGGTGGACCGGAGTCCAAGTCGGTTACAACAGGGAAACCTATCTCTAGTCAGTTACAATATGGAAGGCTTATCCGAGCTGCCTTAATCCGTCTGGACCGCCTTGGCTTGCGCGCCAAGCTGTCTTCTTATCTTTGGGCCCGCATGTCAGGTCGGGTGGGCCTACTGACAGGTCGGCGGGTCTTCTTGTGGGCCGGACCCACTTGTCGGGGACGGTCATGAGCCTGGTCGGTGGAGACCCAGGGGTACCCATGTCTCACACAGACCACCTAGGCCGGTCGGCCTAGGCCGGCCTACCCCTTTTATTCACCCCCTGGTGCTCATCTTCCTCAGGTAAGGCACCCGATCATTTGTTTGCTCAACTTCCTGAGTTCATAGACCAAAAGTTCCAGTAACACCCCAGAAAAATTTGAGCCTCAATCCACTCTCCAAAATTCATCAAAAATTAACCACAATTTCCACCACTCCATATACTTTGTTTGTGTGAATTTTCCACTGGCAAGAAACCCCCTGTGCATTTGTTGAGAGTTTGTGCAGCAACCATGTGGAAGGCGGCCTCCAATATCTTCTCTAAGAAGACACAATCGTCATCGAAGTCGTCGTTGACAAGCTCTTCGTGGAGGCACTCAATTTCTGAGTCCCCGCGAAGCATGGGGGAAGACGCGGCGCTGCCGAGGAGCGACATCTTGCTCCTTGGTGTCATAAGGAGCACACGAAGCTCGTCCATGCGGTACACTGAACCGCAACGACGCATGGAGGAGACGCCTGTTCGACCTCGACGTTCAACATGTTCGTCCGCTCCACCACCATACACTTCGAGGCATTCAAAATTTGGTTTCATCATGAAGACAGAGAAGGAGGAGGAGAGGATATACATTAGTGGAGATGAGAAGAGAGGATATAAGTTGGCCAACGTTAATCTTCCCCTTTCGAATATGATGCTGAAATTATTTGTTGAAGGGAGACAAAATTGGTTAGAGGAAGGACTTCTTGTGCCGGCAAAAAAAAATAAAAGAGGAAGAATTGTAGAAAATGGATCATCCTCCACAGCCCAAGAAGAAGGAGATGGCGCGCTCCAAGATAATGAACCACTGTGTGGAGGAATTCTGATGCCGCCAAGATATTATGGAGTTGTGCCAATGCAAGCATGGGGAGTGGGGCAGCCATGCCACCACCACATCCACCATGCATGGTACCCAATGTAGCCTTCGCGGAGCCGTACGTATGCACATTTGCCTCAACCCCAACAAAGCATGGCCATCATTGGGGGATACACTGCAAGGAATATGCAAAATGTCGCAGCAATTCAATACCTTGCAAGTCAAATGGGAGAAGGGGCCGCAAACATTGCCTATGAGATGGGTCGCCTTCACATACAGTACTGCCGAAGCAATTTATGGGAGGACCGGCGCAAACCTACTACGAGCAAGGATACAATGCACAAGACTATCAATATCAACCGCCGACGGAGGAGTGAAGAAAGGAGGAAGGATTAATGCTTTCGTTTGGTTTGATTTTTCCTTTTCCTTTTCTTTGTTTTTCAACTTCTGTGCAAGTTTATGAGTGCGTAGTATTTTCTATTTTCTTTCTTTATTTATTTATTTATTTTCAACATGAATGTTAGTAGTAATGTTTGTCTTAAATCACCATGAATAAAATTTGCCACCTTGTTCTGACCCTTGGTGAAGGTAGAAAATTTAAGCCATGTTGATATATGATGATCGTTGCCGCTTTGCTCATCTTTGTACTTGTTTTATGCATGATTAAGTTAATGCTTTCTTTAATACAAATCTGAAATTAATCTAAATGCTACCTTAATCCTTTGTGGAGGTTATGATAAAGATTGAGACCAATAGTTTTTCTCATGCTCCCAATTTTGCATGGGTTAAAGATGATTTTTTTTGTTCTTAAAAGTTATGCTAACCTCGTCATTAATACCACTTACATGTTACTCTACCTATCCAAAGCCTTACATTTATTTGAGTGCAAAACTTAGTATACAATATTTATTTTTGGGTGAATTAATTCAGAGCTTGATTTCTTTGGCCCAAGACTAAGAAGCTGGTCATTTCGTTTTTGCTTATCTATCTTTTTGCTAGCCTTTTCTATCCGTGCATTGTGAATCTCCACATCGGAAATTTCGCAAATCTCGCCGGATATCCAACCACAAAACCAAAAATATCATCTTTGTGTTTACCTCCTTGACCACAACCTATCATTTGAGTATGGATCGTCAATTCGAAGAAGATCGGAAGATGGTGCCGTAATTGATGATTTCAAGTATCCATCCAAAGGAAAATATATCTCCGGTACCTACCTTATCTATATCACCACTTTGCTTGAGGACGAGCAAATGTCTAAGGTTGGGGGAGGAGGTAGGTACAATGCAATTTAGAGTTCAAGAGGAGCAATAGAAAAAATAATAAATAATAAAAATATGTGTAAAGTAACAAAAAAATGTATATGTGTATGAAAGAAAAAAATAATAAAGTGTATAGTGAACTCCCCGGTTCTCTAGATGCATTATTAATTTCAAAAAGCTTCAAGATCGAGATCCACACTCATTTTTTTCAACCATGTGCAATCCGATAACGAGAACTTCATTTGTGCCTTGGGATCACTCTTTGCCATTTGCACATGTCCACCTATCTCAAAGTGTGTGTATTTTTCTCTTCCCCTCCTTGGAAACATTATTTTTCCAATGACCTTTTTGACGAGTCTCGGTAAACCCATGAGAAGCTTGTCTTGTTTTGATAATATCTCAATAATAATATCTTGGTAGGACTAAACTTTTCCCAAAAGCTCCAGATAAAGCCTTCCACTTATATATATTTTGAGAGGGTAAAGAAGTAGAATAAATAGGCTTGAGAGACTAGATGAGATGAGCGTTCATGAGGAAGATGCAAGGAGGTTTAAATTTTTGAACTTGGTTTAGAAGACACGAGAAGCGTCGAGGAGCAAACCAGGGACGAGCTGGGCCAAGGTGAGCCCAGGACAGTTGGCCTAGGCTGTCTGGCCCAGCCCATTCCGGGCTTGGTTCGTCGCCCCCCTGATCTAGCTCACCCTCGGGCTATTTATAGCAGCCATGCGACGACTCACACATCATACCATTCGTCATTCGCCTCCGAGGAGTTGAGAAGCTAGAGGGACACCATTCCGGAGAGGAGGGTCGTGCTAGTTGTCTAGGGTTTCCCTAGTCGGCATGGGAACCTTGCAAGGAAGACCACGTCGGAGTTCTAGAGCAAGGATCAAGATCAAGGTAGGATCCCGGTGGTGATCTTGTTCATGTAAACATTCATGGTGAATTTATAGTGAATCCAATTTCTAGTGATCAAGTGTCTTCTCTATGATTTTGTCTTCCCTTGGTTTTGCTTCTTCCTCAATCTATTCTCGAGATAGATTGCATGGGGTGTTCTTGTAGCCATGGTGGCTAGAGGTGTGTACCGGATCTACCAAGTGTTTTCAACACGTTCCTTGTGAGCGTGCTCTTAGGTTCACCTACACAAGAAACAGGGGCATCGTGACACGATGTCAATATCGTGTACGGTGGGTGCCTTCGAGGATTGGAACGGAGGCAATGATTTAAAGATGCTTTTTATGAGATTCATTTTATTTTCATCTATTTTGTTCGGAGCTACAACAAAAGCATGATCTATACCCTCTAGATCGGTTATCTCTACGTTTTTTCTTGCTACCTCTTGTGTTTAGTAGATTAGATGCAAAACATTCTCTCAAAAAGAAGTTTTTCGCTTTATTAGATTGAATCTTGCGTTGCACATGTTCCACGGATTCGATACCTTGGGTAGTACTCGAGGGAAAAAGTATACAAATGGTCTGTACGCTTGCGGATCAAAATTCGACACTTTCTTCAACCGTCAACACTTTGTTGGAACTGTCTCCAGTTCCCAGTTTGTTGCATTGTCATTGACGAATTCCAGCAGCTTCTCATCTGAAAGACATCTAGGCCCTAAGTGGGTTTTGGTGTATTGAATGACAACTAGATTAAAGATCTAATGTCTTTGTTAAGCATGTGAGCAGGTTGTAACATATAAATAACAAAGCATAATATATGACATTGAAACATCTATATGAGAAGACAAGCCATTGTTGTACAAGATGAGTTGAGGAATGAGTTATTGCCTCACGTTGTGAAATGGCTCTATTTAAGGATGAATGTCATGATTTGTGATATGTGTGATCCCATGGAGTACACTTGATTTATAAACAAGCCAATGAAGGTGAAGAAAGAGACATAGTGATATTGGAATATTGGATGGTCTCTAAATAAATTGAAATGCTTGTTATGATCTAATGGGACTACAAAATCAAATATTGGCATGATCTCAATTGAATTTCACTCTTAATGTTGAATCAAAGCTTAACTCAAATTGGCAACAAATGGATGAAGAAATCAAGCAAGGGATTGGCAACGAGGTACTAAGCTAAGGTTGGCCGAGTAGTGACTTGGACCATGTGCTTGGCTAGGGTGAAGTGGCTATAGCTTGGAGAGTTTCGAGGTATCAAGTCGAGCCTAACCGAGTAAAGCAATGAAGAAGCATTATATATTCTTTGAGTCATGTGAAGGGTGACTTGATCAAGAATTGGGTTTCATTCTTGTATGGAGATCAAAGTCACTAGCTCAAGGTGAAGTGCTCAAATCAATGAGACATTGATGGATGAATCTCTCAAATAGATATATTGTTCAAGTATGGCGATTCATGAAGATGAAGCTCAAGAGTTCTAATGTTGCATTTATATTTGATCTTGAGTATAGGTATGTCGTACTAACAAGAGGGATGCAACGTGGATAGCTTTGCTTATGTCTCGGTGCTCAAACCTAACCTCCCAAGTGCTATCATGAGAGAAACACTTACCAAAAAACATGCATCTGGTGGTTCTGGAGCTTATTTTCGGTTGGAATGGATGCTCCTCTGAATAAGCTTTCCATAGAGTCCAAGCTCATCTAATTCGGAGTCCAGAGTAAAAAGTTATGGCTTTTTCTCCGAGGTGACCTGTGCTGTCCAGTGAAGCTTCGGAGATTCCGGGGAATTTTCCAGAGACTCCAGACTTTCCAAAGACTCCGGAAAAATGTCCGGAATATCTGGAACTTTTGAACCTAACGGCTAGTTTTGGGGATTCCGGAGTATCCGGGGGTTTTTCCGGAGACTCCGGGACTTAACAGCCAACGGCTAGTTTTTGGATGATGGGTATAAATACCCCTCACCCTCTCCCTTTTGTGGCTGCTAGTTCCCCACATGAAAAACACATATCCACAGCCCTTTTAAGCCCTCCCATCTCTAGTATAGCAAGAGATTTGAGAAGAGATTTGGGTGAGGGATTGAAAGATTGAGTGAAAGTTGAGCTAATCCATCCTTGAGCACTCGAGTTCATAGCAAGAGATCTTCGTGGCGTTTGTTACTCTTGGAGGGTTGCCTCCTAGACGGCTAGGCGTCACCCATAAGCTCCCAAGGTGTGGTGAGCTGTGGGAAAGTTTGTGAAGGTCTTGCTTCGCCTCCGCAAGGGAAGAAGCCATCTAGTGGATCGGGAAAAGGGTTGAATGCAACCCGGCTTCGGTAGGAGAAGCACCCAACGGAAACTAGGATTCACACAGTGGTGAATCCGAACTTCGGTAAAACAAATCATTGTGTCTCTTGTTGGTTTACCTCGTATTTACCTTACTTCTTATTCCTAGCTTGCTCTTTGTCATATTTGCCGATCTACTCGGGTGTTAGTGTTTGTGAAGTGCAGGCATTGAATATTCCTCATAGAACTTCACTCTGAACTACTCATCCACTTTGAGTTCATTTCAAGCAAGGAAACAAGAAGGAGGACAGAGGGGAGTCACTGCCAGGCAAACCCGGTGGCACCGAGTTGGCAAACCTGGTGGCACCGGTTTGGGTAGTGCTACATTTCTGCTGTTCAGGCGCTTGTCCAGAATCTCCGGACTTTCCAGAAACTCCGGAGAAAAGTCCGGAATATCCGGACTTTGCTGATAAAATTGTTTTAAGTGGTGACTTTCAGGACTCGCCTATTCACCCCCCCCCCTCTAGGCGACATCAAGATCCTTTCAATTGGTATCAGAGCCTGGTGCTCCAATTCGAGCTTAACTGCTTGGAGTTTAAAGATGTCGACTACATGTGAGGTATCGTTTGAGCCTCTTCGGTTTGACGGTTCAAACTACTTTTCTTGGTCCGCTCATGTTCTTCCTGTATTAAATACTTGGGGTCCTTCTTTTGAGCGAGTTGTGGTTGCTAGCATCCTTCCCGAGGATTTTGATAGTGAGGACACGTCCAACCTATCAAAGGAGGAAAAGGAAAGTGTGCTCCATAACTACTCCATTATTAACCTCATGTTCAAAAATGTGAGCAAGTCATTCAAGAGGTCATGTTCAGCCATGAGGACATTTGTGATGATGCACATCTCATTTGGGTGGCACTCAAGGATACATATACTAGTGTCGATGATGAGAATGACGAAGAGAAAGAGGATGAGTCACTAGAGGAGTGGACAACATCAACATCTTGCAATCCTCATCTAGAAACATCATCCCAAGATCAAAAGGAAGACAACATCACGACCACTGCCTCTGATCAGGCAAACTCGGTGGCACCAAGTTCAGAACCTGGTGGCACCGGGTTTGGCAGTGATCAGCACCAAGCTGCTTCGTCGAGCATTAAATCTGCACCTCACCAACCTAGTGAGGTATCTACTGCTCCTAGTCAATATCCTTTGGATGCTAACAATTCCAAGTCTCTATTGATCAAAGGAAATGACAAGAAGGAAAATGAAAAGAAGAGATTTGACTTTGATCTCGACAAAATGACCAAGAAAGACAAGAGAAATGTGCTAGAGCTCATCAAGAGAGTAAGAAGGCAAGAAGATGAGCTCACAAGACAACAAGCTTATCGTGACTCCTTCGAAGAAGAATTGAAGAAGCTTAAGGAGTCAAGTGCCTCCTTATCTAGCAAATGCAAAGAGGACATTACCAAGGCATATGCTTATGCTACTAACTCTCTATCTTGTGCAGCATCCTTGGAATAGGAAAATCAAGCTCTTAAGGATCAACTTGGGGAGATCACTTGTAAGCTTGTGAAACTACAAGGCACTCACAAAGAACTTGAATATTCTTATGAGAAGCTTGTAGAGTCACACACCTTGCTAGAAGTGGCAAATGAGGTTATGGTAAACTCAGTTAAATCTTATACACCTCATTGCACCACTAGCACATGTACTCAAGTTGAAAATGATATATCTTGTGCTAACCTATGTGGCCCGAAAGGCAAACCTTCTTGGTATGATCAAGTGATTGCAGAATCTTGTGATGACTTCATTGCTCAAGAAAATGATGATCTTATTCAAGAAGTTGAAAAGCTCAAGAAAGAGGTGGCTGAGTTGAAGGGAAAAGAAAAAGTGCAACCTTCTCAAGATAACTGTGAGCCCATGGTGAAGAAGCTTGAGAAGAGGATAATCGTCACTCGATCAATCTCTCAACAAAGCCACAAGATTAATGATCACAAGATTAGCAACAAAAAGAAGCTAGATCACATCAAGTGCTACAAATGCTCACACATGGGACATTATGCATCCATGTGCTCATTCAAGGAAGAAGACGATCCAAAGCAATCAAAGAGGCAAAGAAGTCTTGCTCAGAGAAAATGCTTTGGTTGTCATGAGAAAGGGCACAAGATTGAAGCTTGTGTTAACCGGTCAAAGGTTTCCTCAGGGAAACCCGGTGGCACCAGTTTCGCCTGAGAAACCCCACATGAAGCTCAACAAGGGATTTCTGAAGGCTCAAACAAAATTCAGAGAGAAGAATGGCTCAGTGACAAGTGTAAATGGCAATGGCAACATCAAGCACAAGATTTGCTACACTTGTCGTCAAAAGGGACATCTTGGTAAAGATTGTCCAAATAGTAAGAATCCTAAGCTCAACCATGTTCATTATAATAATGAGAAGCTTAGGAGTAACTCAAATGACCCTAGTGCCCCTAAAGTGGTTGTTTCACAAAGAAAAGGCACAAAGGCCATTTGGGTACCTAAGTCCTTGATCACTAACCTTGTAGGACCCAATGCACATTGGGTACCAAAACATGCCTAAAAGGACTTTGCAGGTACTTGGAGCAACATTGGAAGCTTGGTTCACTTGAGAAGATATTTATTTTCATTCATCTATATCTCAAGAGAAATTTTATGACTCATCACTAGAAAAGGACCAAGTGACATAAATGAAAGAAATCTCATTCAATGCTCCTCCCATGATAAGTACCTCTCACTATTGCTATCCACTCTCATATGTAAAACATGATCTTGTGCTAGTTGATCATATGAGATGGACAACCTATATATGGTCTCTTTAGCAAAATTATGTCAAATACCATTCGATGCTATTAACCGCTTCATCTAGAAGCATTGAGTGACTTTTGCATGCAGGAGAATATATGTGAGCTAAAGTGGAAGAAAGAATCAAGAAAAGGATAATCTACTTTTGAGAAAATACAAAGATGCATAAATCTGGGAGAATCCGGTGGCACCGGATTGGTGAACTCGGTGGCACCGAGTTTCCCAGGATCAGCAGAGGCTAAAGAAGAAAATATTGCAAATAACTCAAGACCCATTATTCTTGATTCAAAATTAAAAGAAGACTAAGCAAATATTATTTGTGAGCTTTTCTTGATCTAATTTCACATATTCTTATTTGCTTATATATTTTGACCAAAATGTGGAGCTTGCTACTCTAGTTCCTTAATTGAGCTAAAAGTGCATTTATCAAGATTCAAATACTTGATGCACCTATTTAGGGGGAGCTCACTTCACATTTTGTGTCTCTTGGTACTAACATCACTTGCAAGGATTCATGTGTGTAGTTCAAGTGTGAGGTGTCTCAATATGTTATCTATACTCTTCACTTCAATAAATCTTATGGCAAGGGTGTTGGTTGTGAGTAAGCCACATGACAAGGAGGTCACCAATCCATATCTGTAATTGTATCTCTTACTCTCTACTTTTGGATTGGATTATATTTATCTTTGGCTACTCACCATAGCATGGTTTAAATTCCTTAACTTGGACATATTTGACCAAGGTAGTGCACATGTCCTTTCCATCCACATATCCATGTGTGCACTATATCTTTGAGGAGTTTAGCCCATGCTATGAGGTTTCATGTTGGGTGACTTACTTCCATTCCACTCTCAAAGAGTCATCCAATGTGAGACTAGAGCTTGTGCTTTTAATATTTGTGTTCTCTTGTCATCTTAGCTCAAAATGGGTATTTCTCATCAAAAGTGACAAGAGGAAGTTATTGAAAGACTAAAAAGTGCAAGCTAACTTATGTGAGTTCCTCTAAGTGAGAATTCTATATAATAAGAGGCAAAGGTATGAATCCTAAATTCAAGTAGTTAATTTGTGCATCTAGGCCTTATTCTTGCTAGTGTGAGTTTTGGTGTGCAAAGGGAGCTAGCATCACCTTGATTTGTTGCTTGGTGGTAGTGATGGGTTTTAGATATTTAGTTGATGCCTCACAAATTTTTGTTGGAAATTTTGTTTTTCTAACCGTGGCTGAAATTTCAGTAGAGGCATGAGCTAAATATGCTAAAGACCTATCTTGGCTAGTAATCTTTGCATACTCTTTGTGACTTAGAATAGTTCTTTTCAAAATTCACTAGCATGTGTAGGTGGTGTGCCTTTTGCAAAATATTTGAGTCTTGATCTTTTAGGTCGTGTCTTGTTATTTATGGTTATTGTTACTCTTGTTCGATTGCTGGCTAACCATAAATGGCAAGACTGTCTCAAGTTCAAAAGAAGCTACTCATTCTCATCTCAAGGGCTTGCAAACTTTGGATTTCTCACATTTCATCAAAATCTCTCGAATTCATATCTGAGACAAAGGTCTGTGCAAAAATAGATATAAAGGGCAGAGAAAGAAAGTTGGAAGAAAATGGAAATGCAGAAATGATTTTATGGACAAAAGTCCACGGGTCAAGTGAAACCCGGTGGCACCGGTTTCTGAAAACCGGTGGCACCGGTTTCTGTCGGCAGTAAAAGGATAAGACCCGTGACTCACCCTACACAGTCACCATTCATCCTCATTCACCCCCACGACTCAGAATAGGACAGGGAGAGGTCAAAGGGGCGATTCCATGGCAATTTGAGGGTCAACCGTGGGATTCAAGGATTAAAGCAAGTTTTCGGTCCTCCAAACCGGCGGGATCGGTTTCCCCTCGGTTCTAGGGCAACATCAACTTCTTCAACATGTCAGGAGGTACCCCATGCATTGGTTTTGCCCGATCTACTCTTCTGGGACCTATCTCTTGGACTCCTTTGGTAGAACAACATATATTTGGTCCTAGAACAGATTCCAAATCCAATCACTGGTTTAAGGATTCCATGACAACATTGTTGGGGGCTTGACCTAGGGTTCATGCTGAACCCGGTGGCACCAAGTTTCACAACTCGGTGGCACCGGTTTCGACACAGAGGGTCTGTCCCATCTGTGGATTTTGCTCAAGAAAATTCAACTGCATATATGTGTGGCAGATAAATGTTCCTAAGGCATAGATTTTATCTCTCTTTGTCACAGATCCAAGGTTCGATCTTGTTTATGGAAGAAGATAATGCAAGGGTGAAGATTCATAGAGATCATGACATGGATAAGGAAGATATGAAATTCATGTATATTCCGGGACAAGAATGGAACTATGGTCGGGTAAATGGCATGCTACCATTCTATGCATAATTGCACCGCATGTTTAGAAAGACACTTGCTCCTAGGGAAGGGGACCAATCGAATGTGTCAAACTATGGAAGAGATTTGTTGAAACACATGAGCCCTAGTGAGCCGGAATTTAGTGTTGTGGACTATATTTGGGAAGAAATTCATACCATCTCAGGCTCACCACAAAAGATTTGTGGATATGCTCCTTATCTCATGCATATCATTGAGGCAATCACCAACTACACATTTGAGGATGATCATGAGCATAAGCCTTTTCATTTGAAGAATGATGTTGTGGGACCATCTCTAGCTGAATTAGCAAGTGCACAAGCAAATTTAGAAGGCCAAGATGTCCCCGAACAGCCTGCTGCTACTGCTGCACCATCTAGGGCAGCAAGACCTTCTTATGGTCAAGGGCGTGGACGTGGGCAACAACATGTGCAAAAGCCCCCCTCTCCACTCAGAAAGTTGTTCAACTTTTGGTGTGCGTCTTGCATGAGAGCGAGTGATGCTGTTCACAAGGAAAGACAACATAGGAAGAGGGATTCAAGGATTGTAAGACTCGTGTATGAAAATCCCTCTCCCACAAATAGGCCTCCAATTCCACATTCACCTTCCGATGATGAAGATAGTGAGTCGGAGACCTTTGAGAGCATTTGGGACAAGTCACAACAAGTTGATCCGGCAACCAACAAGGATTATTGGGATAGAGCCTATGGAAACACTTACTACAATCCAACCTTTGGAGGAATGTATGGTGCTCGATCTTCATATTCAGAGGTACCTTTCATGGGCACACAAGGGCAAGGCACATCCTCTAGCATGCCTCAAGTGGATCCTAATGCACAAGGAAGTTCAAGCGCTGTTGGTGGATACTACTATGGCAGTCTATTTGGCTCGGTTAATCCATATGAGGGAATGACTTCTCACCTTCCTCCATTTCCACCTCCACCATCTTTTGTGCCTCCAAGTCAATTTGTGCCACCACCTCAAGATGATGATGAAGAAGAACCATGAGTAGCTGTCCAAGACCCCCCAGGACCTTTATTGGTTATTAATGACAAAGGGGGAGAGAAGTGTCGACTCAAAGCTCAGCTGTCTGTGTTGTATCTGCTCTGTTTGCCAAAATTCGGTGGAACCGGTTTCTAGATCTCGGTGGCACCGATTTCAGTATGGTGTCTATCTTTGTCTCAGTGCTCTGCTTCTGTCAGGCAAACTCGGTGGCACTGAGTTTCCAAAATCGGTGGCACCGGTTTTGGCTGTTGGATGCAACAAGCCCATGTAATAAATTCTCTTTAGCTTCAATTGAACTTGAGAACCTTTGTTACGTGTGCTTAGATGTGTGTTGAACCTTTTTATGCTTACTAAGACTCATTTGTTGTTAGTGTGATCTTCTATGGGTGATTTATTGCTTTTTGACAAGGCTGCCTGGGCAAAACCGGTGGCACCGAGTTTGGCAACTCGGTGGCACCGGGTTTGGCCAGACAACACTGCCATTTCTTTGCTTTAATTTGTTGAAGTGCTTATATAGTGCATGCATCACGGATTAATTGTTCACACACTTGTTTTGCACCCCACGGTTGCAAAGATTTAGGGGGAGCTCCATGTTTTCTTGAAAATGTGCAAAATGGCATTTAAGGCCAAATATTATGAATTCCACTCATAGCACATATTAAGGGGGAGCTCAACCTAAATCTGAGTTTTTAAGCTTTATTGAATATCTTTTGTAAGCTTTAATCGAGGTTGTCATCAATCACCAAAAAGGGGGAGATTGAAAGACATCTAGGCCCTAAGTGGGTTTTGGTGTATTGAATGACAACTAGATTAAAGATCCAATGTCTTTGTTAAGCATGTGAGCAGGTTGTAACATATAAATAACAAAGCATAATATATGACACTGAAACATCTATATGAGAAGACAAGCCATTGTTGTACAAGATGAGTTGAGGAATGAGTTATTGCCTCACATTGTGAAATGGCTCTATTTAAGGATGAATCACTACGGGAAACGGAGCCTTCGCCGAGAGTAATACTCTTTGGTGAGAGCCAAACCTTGGGCTCTCGGCGAAGAGCTCTTCGCCGAGAGTAAAAAAAATAATTCTCGGCGAAGAAAACAACTCTCGGCGAAGGAATTCTTCGCCGAGAGCAAAAGAAAAACTCTCGGCGAAGAATTCTTCGCCGAGAGTTTTTTTCTTGCTCTCGGCGAAGTAATTTTTAAAAATTCACTTTTTCACCTTCAAACTTTTTTTATCATCAACATGCACTTATACAAAGGATATGTTCAAATTTGACGCAATTTTATCTCTGTTTGCTATATTTAAAAATTTTAATTCATTCTAGGTAATTTTTTCGTATAGGTCCGATATGAACTACAAGTGCTTGAAATCATAGAGTAAAGTTGTTGGAAAAATGAGATTCATGTTCATGAGACATCTCTAAGACCATGTACATGAAACGAAACTAAATTTTAAACATTTTGTTCTCTGATCATGACAGAGATCGTGTCACGGAAAGGTTTTAAAATTGTATAAAATTCAAATGAAGTTTGAAAATCACGAATTTTGTCGAGCGCTCATTATATCTTATGTCGAAGTTGTGGTAAAAAGTTGAGAACATTTTGAGCACTTTGACACGTACGTTGTTTAGAAACCGGAACATCTCACGAGAAGTTTCAGAGAATTTGAACTAATGTCACTAGGTTTGGTACATTAGAGAAATTTAAATTTGAGTTTGACCACAACAACTTTTTTATAAGCAATACACAACATATCTAGTATCATGTTAAGTTTTTGAGAATTTTTACATTTATTTCCTATTTTTAACTAATTTAAAAAGTTTTAGAAAAATTCTTCGCCGAGAGCCATTTATTGGGCTCTCGGCGAAGCATAATTGGGCCGGCGGCCCATAATCCCCGGCGGCCCATTAACCCCGGCGGCCCACCCCGCCCCTCCCCTTCCTATATAAACCCGCGCCCCCCACCACCCAGAACCCTAATCCTCCCTCCCCTACCTCCTCGACTGCCGCCGCCGCCTCTCTCGCACCGCCGCCGCCTCCCTCACCGGTCTTCCTCCAGATCCGGCGCCTCCCCACCTCTCCACCTCTCCCTCCCTCCACATCCACCGCCTCCCCCATCTCTACCTCCCTCCCGCCGGCGCAGCCGCGCCGCCCCCCTCCTCCCCCCTCCCCTCGCCCCTCACCTCGTGGCGAGGAGCAGCGGCGGGGCGAGGCGCGGTGGTGGCGGATCCGGCCACCGCGCGCCTCGACGACCCGCCGACGCACCCCGACGACCAGGCGGCGCGGCCCGACGACTCCGGCGGCGCGGCCCGACGACTCCGCCGACGCGGACGCGACCCGGCGGGGTGCGGCCTCGACGACTCCTCCCGCGCGGCCTCGACGACTCCGCCGGCGCGGCATCGACGACTCCGCCGGCGTGGCCTCGACCCGACGACACGGCACGGCGTGTGCGTGTGTGCGCGTGTGTGCGTGTGTGCGCGCGTGCGCGTGCATGCGCGTGTGTGCGTGCGTGCGTGTGTGGGTGTTTCTCCCTCTCCCTCTCTCTGTGTGTGTGCGGCGGTGGTGGCGTACGGCGGCGTGCGTGTGCGTGTGCGTGTGCGCGTGTGCGTGCGTGCGCGGCGGGGCGTGGTGGTGCAGGTGGTGGCCGGTGTGGTGGCGGCCGGTGGCGTGCCGGCGCGGTGGTGCAGCGGCGGGCGGCGGCGCTGGTGGCCCGGGCTGGTTTTTCTTTTTTTTTTGTTTTCGAAAAAAACCTTCGCCGAGAGCTAATTGGGCCTCTCGGCGCATATCCGCCGAGAGGGGTCCCGTCTGCTCTCGGCGAAGGCGCCTTCACCGGTAGAGCTTGGCCGAGAGGCCTTCGCCGAGAGCTTCCTCTCGGTGAAGCCTTCACCGAGAGGAAAGACCCCTTCGGCGAGAGGAACCTCACTCTCGGCGAAGGCCTCGTTTCCCGTAGTGAATGTCATGATTTGTGATATGTGTGATCCCATGGAGTACACTTGATTTATAAACAAGCCAATGAATTTGAAGAAAGAGACATAGTGATATTGGAATATTGGATGGTCTCTAAATAAATTGAAATGCTTGTTATGATCTAATGGGACTACAAAATCAAATATTGGCATGATCTCAATTGAATTTCACTCTTGATGTTGAAACAAAGCTTAACTCAAATTAGCAACGAATGGATGAAGAAATCAAGCAGGGGATTAGCAACGAGGTACTAAGCTAAGGTTGGTCGAGTAGTGACTTGGACCATGTGCTTGGCTAGGGTGAAGTGGCTATAGCTTGGAGAGTTTCGAGGTATCAAGTCGAGCCTAACCGAGTAAAGCAATGAAGAAGCATTATATATTCTTTGAGTCATGTGAAGGGTGACTTGATCAAGAATTGGGTTTTATTCTTGTACGGAGATCAAAGTCACTAGCTCAAGGTGAAGTGCTCAAATCAATGAGACATTGATGGATGAATCTCTCAAATGGATATATTGTTCAAGTATGGCGATTCATGAAGATGAAGCTCAAGAGTTCTAATATTGCATTTATATTTGATCTTGAGTATAGGTATGCCGTACTATCAAGAGGGATGCAACGTGGATAGCTTTGCTTATGTCTCGGTGCTCAAACCTAACCTCCCAAGTGCTATCATGAGAGAAACACTTACCACAACACATGCATATGGTGGTTCTGGAGCTTATTTTCAGTTGGAATGGATGCTCCTCTGAATAAGCTTTCCATAGAGTCCAAGCTCATCTAATTCGGAGTCCGGAGTAAAAAGTTATGGCTTTTTCTCCGAGGTGACCTGTGCTGTCCAGTGAAGCTTCGGAGATTCCGGGGAATTTTCCGGAGACTCCGGACTTTCCAAAGACTCCGGAAAAATGTCCGGAATATCCGGAACTTTTGAACCTAACGGCTAATTTTGGGGATTCCGGAGTATCCGGGGGTTTTTCCGGAGACTCCGGGACTTAACAGCCAACGGCTAGTTTTTGGATGATGGGTATAAATACCCCTCACCCTCTCCCTTTTGTGGCTGCTGGTTCCCCACATGAAAAACACATATCCACAGCCCTTTTAAGCCCTCCCATCTCTAGTATAGCAAGAGATTTGAGAAGAGAAGAGATTTGGGTGAGGGATTGAAAGATTGAGTGAAAGTTGAGCTAATCCATCCTTGAGCACTCGAGTTCATAGCAAGAGATCTTCGTGGCGTTTGTTACTCTTGGAGGGTTGCTTCCTAGACGGCTAGGCGTCGCCCATAAGCTCCCAAGGTGTGGTGAGCTGTGGGAAAGTTTGTGAAGGTCTTGCTTCGCCTCTGCAAGGGAAGAAGCCATCTAGTGGATCGGGAAAAGAGTTGAATGCAACCCGGCTTCAGTAGGAGAAGCACCCAACGGAGACTAGGATTCACACGGTGGTGAATCCGAACTTCGGTAAAACAAATCATTGTGTCTCTTGTTGGTTTACCTCGCATTTACCTTACTTCTTATTCCTAGCTTGCTCTTTGTCATATTTGCCGATCTACTCGGGTGTTAGTGTTTGTGAAGTGCAGGCATTGAATATTCCTCATAGAACTTCACTCTGAACTACTCATCCACTTTGAGTTCATTTCAAGCAAGCAAACAAGAAGGAGGACAGAGGGGAGTCACTGCCAGGCAAACCCGGTGGCACTGAGTTGGCAAAACTGGTGGCACCGGTTTGGGCAGTGCTACATTTCTGCTGTGCAGGTGCTTGTCCAGAATCTCCGGACTTTTCAGAAACTCCGAAGAAAAGTCCGGAGTATCCGAACTTTGCTGATAAAATTGTTTTAAGTGGAGACTTTCAGGACTCGCCTATTCACCCCCCCCCCTCTAGGCGACATCAAGATCCTTTCATCATCCCATTTTGAAGATCTCATAGCAGCCTCTCTGGCTTGCCTGCAAGCTGCTTTAAACCTGCTATGTAGACTGTCATCTCTCCCTGCTTGTCCATTGGACACAGAAGATCTCTTCAATATTCCTCCACTGCACATTCTGAAAGAGCATTTCTTTACGAAATTTCCACAAAGCCCATAAAGCAGTCGAAGTAATCATGTTAACGAGCATATATCTTTTGTTACTAAGCCAGTAAGTACCAACATTCTCAAAGCTACCCCCTATTTCCACACCTACACATTGTGACATCATGCCCCACATTTTGGAGGCCACTACACAATCAAAGAAAAGATGCTTCCAGGTTTCTAACTCACCATAGAACAAACGCGTTTTGTCAACTACATCTCCTCTCTTCTGGAGGTTATCCCTAGTTAAGGTTTTGTTCTTAGACAGTAACCACAAGAAAAAGTGCACTCCAGGAGGGATTTTCAAACTCCAGACTGCTGACACATACATAGGCAGGACTGCAGGCCCCCTCTATGATTTATAATCTTATATAAGGATTGAGAGGAATAGACCCCATTTGAGGAGAACTGCCACACTATGATGTCTTCTTCATCAAAGAAATTGATGGTGGAGGCCAACTGCACCACCTCCATCCACATTCTCTCCAACCTATCTCCCACTGTTCTTCTAAGGGTGCACTTCAAATTTACACCATCCCAAAGCTCCTCAATTGTGCCTGTTTTTTCATTCACTATCACATATAGCTCCCAAAACTGAATGGCAAGGCTAGATGAAACTAGCCAGTTATCCTCCCAGAACCTAATTTTTCTCCCATGTCCAACTCTCCACCTATACCCCATCTTGGCAGCTCTTTCTACGCACGTGAACCCCTTGAAAAATTGTGAAGCCCAATCATCATTAGTATAGAAAATGTTAGGTTTAGTACAGACGTTCTTCACTAGAGATTGGAAGAATCAAGCATGTCTAACCTTGTTCATGCCAAGTCAACCCGACGATCCATTATTTCATATCTGTAGTAGTGTATGTGGTCGTCATTGGCAAGCGGAGGAGAGTGCACTCATCCGTGCTCTAGCTTATTTTGATGAAGTTCTAGATTGGATGATTGGAGATATCAACCATGTTCAATTCCTACATGTGTGTGCCGGATTATTAGGAAATGTGTAACATGCATGGATGCAGATGCACACTCTACTACCCCTATGTCCCTACGTCGTTACCCATTTGAACTTGTACGAACTATTGTTTCGTGATGTGGATGTACCCGTACTATTTGTTAGTAACAGGTAATATTACTACTTTAAATGAATGCATATTAATGTTTCCTTTGAATGGGTTATCAGTTGGGAGCTGCATTATACAAATTTAGTGCGAAATTTTTGGCGGGACGATTTTCAGGGATGGCCGAAGGCCATCACCCGCCCCTGGAAAGCTTTACCAGTGGAGGGCGATGGCGTCAGCCGCCCCCGGAAACATCATTTCTATGGACGGGTGATGGCATCGATCACCCGCTCCGTGAAATAGCTTTCCAGGGGTGGGCCATGTACCCGCTCTTGGAAATTACTATTTGTAGCAGCTAAAGTTAGGAGCGGGTGTGCCGCTCACCCTTGGAATGTGATTCCACCTACTCCTACAAAGCGCTTGTATAGTAGTGTTACATTCGGCATCTATGGGATTTCCTGTAGTGAATCTTCTGTCCAACAATCATCGTGGTCCACTTCGATCAACTTGAATATGCTTATAGTAGTTGTTATTATACATTACATTCTCTAAGCGAGACCAAACTCTCGACGTAAGGCACCATAAAGTGTATAGATTCGAATGACGGTGGGCCCATGTAATACACGGACCCATCCTGCCGCCCGTACCGCACGTTGTGCAACTCCACCACCACTTCCTCCAAACCTTCGTCCTGCATGTCGTACCTCCACATCGTGCCGCCGCCGATGGCCACCAGCGTGTTCCCGTCGGCAATAACCGGCATCAAGTTGTAGTTGATATAGGGGTCCGCATCGTGGAGATCGATGCGGCAGCGCAGGGACCACTGCAGCTCAGGCCCGTCGTCGTTGTCGTCCGCCACCCAGATCTGGAACGACGCCTCCGCGGCGGCGTGGACGTAGCACAGACGCTTCCCGTCGTCCAGGTCCGCCATGTCGTCGACGGGGTTCCAGCCGGTCGGAGGTCGTGGCACCACGTCGAATGCCCTGTGCTGCAGGCTGAACCGCATCAGCCGTGGCTGCGGCTTGTCGGCGTGCCAGTAGATGGCCCGCCGCGTGCATATCGGCCGTTGGACCGCGATGGGGTGCGGCGGGTCTTGGGTGCGCTCCCAGGAGTCGCCGCCGAGCGTGAACACCTCGTGGCCGACGTCATGGTCCGGGGCGGCGCTGTACTCGCCGGTGACCTCGTCGTCGAACGGCTCGCCGTATGTCCGGTAGAAGTACCTGGCAACGACGTAGCGGTTTCGCCACTGGTCGAAGCCGAGGGCCACCCGCGGGACGAGGTCCTCAGTGTGATCTATCTCGGCGTTGTGGCTGCCGAGCGGCAGCGCGAGGAACTCTCTCGTAGTCGGGTTGCACACGAACACCTTGTCTGTGACTGTGGCGATGGCGACGAGGCCGTCGCAGTGCGCCGCGAGGATGAGGCACGTGATGCCCTCGGGCCACTTCTTCTCGAGGAGGAGCTCCGAGTGGAGGATGCCCGGAGCCTGTCCTGGCGGCGGTAGCGGGAGGCGATGGAAGCTGATCTCCGAGGACGTGGCGTGGTCGTCGTAAGGATCGGCCTGGCGAGGGATGGCGAGCACGGAGGGAGGTGCGCGCGGGACAGCTCGAGGTGGCGGCGGACGAAGGCAGCGCCGGTGATGCCGGCGCGCCACGAGCGACACACGCGCCTGCAGCGCGCGAGAGACTTTGCGGTGAGGCGGACCAGGACCTCGGAGATCAGTAGGTCGTCCGGGATGGCGGCGACCGTGACCCGGCAGCGGCGCTTCTCCGGGCGAACCATCCTGGTCTGGTATATACAGAAACGTAGGTGCAAAGCGGATAGATCGAGGTGAAAGGAGGGTAGGCTCCTCGTATATATCTGGTGGCCTGCGCTGCACCGGCCGGCAAAATCCGAGTCGATTGAAGCTCTTTTTTTTGGGGGGGGGGGGGGGGGGACCTCTTGCGATGTTGATCGTGTGCAGAATCCGAGTTGATTCAAGCTTAGCCTAACTGCACTGGTTACCTGTAAAGCATCATGAACCGGTAAAATCAGAGGATCCACCCACATGGAACCCCTGCAGTGGTGTCCCGAAAAGGACCTACTACAATCCCGGGGAAACAAATTGGGTGCGCATGATGCGCATCACGGCCACCGTGCGAACCCTTTCCCTATGTGGCCGTGACATGGGTCCGAGCGAGGGAGGGATCACGAAGTGCATATAAATCACGGAGCGCAAAGATCACTGAGCGTCGGATCAAAACACGGAGGGCATCGCGAGGGATGCGCACGGTGGCCGCGGTGCCCACCGTGTGCACCCTATTTTTTCCAATCCCAGACGCACCTCCCGAATCAGCAGGGCGTCCTCCCCTACTGTGAAGCCTTCTCCTCCTCCCCGTTTGTCGCCTCGTTCCCCTCCCTCTGCTTCATCCCCATGGCGCGCGCCTTCCTCTTCCTCGACGCCGCGCTATCCGCCTTGCAGCCAGACCTCCAGCACGATGTCGCGCCCGCGTGGGCCTCCAATCGATCTCGCGCGTCGCGCACATTGTGGGGGAACTCGTCTTTGTGGCTCGTGATCTACGGCGGCTCGACCGCGGAGCGCGGGTTAATTAGGGCGGCAACCGCCTGTGGTGTGTGGGGCCGGGGAGTGCACCGCCTCCAGAACTGGGGCTGGCCGACGGCCTGGGCGTGGCTCTCCCGCTTTAGGCTTCGTTTGGAAACGCGTGGATAGGAGTGGATCGGCCCCAAAACCCCGCCAACTGTGGAATACAGCCCACGTCGGGGTTTGCTCCCACGAGGAGCCCAAAGTTGCATTTGGCAAGGTGGGTATTGGCGTGGATCTTGGTCTGATACCCGTCAACCCACGCGGGAGAGAAAAATCTCCTCCGAAGCTGTGGAATCCAACCCCGTCGCTCATCCTCTCGTGCGAGAGCATATTGGTCAACACTAAGACACATGCTCTGAGCAGCTGCAAACGTAACAGGCTTGGAAACAGTCGACCTGGGTCAAATTAGAAGATGGTATCATTAACCTCCTCCCAAAATACCTTCTACTCAGAAGTAATGCATGTGAATAAGAAGTTTCCAGTGAAATTAGGCTGACCTACTATGAGCAGCTACAAACCTTTTCATCAACTTCTTATCACCCACTACAGTATACTTATCCTTGCTCAAACAATTCGGCAGAATATCTGGCCCTACAAATATAAGATTGGCAATGGTCAAATAAGAGCCAATCAGAGCATATTGGTCAGCACTAAGACAAAAAAAATGTATAATAAGCATTATATACTCATGTTGTACAAACATTTTTCTGAGGAGACAAACAGAATATCTGAAAAGAAAACTAACAACTCAAATGAAGCTGACTTTCCTATCTATATATACTAAAGAGTAAAGACCACACTAGAAAATGAACAAAGGATGCTACAACAGTACCACTGTACCCTTTCAATTCAGAACCATCTATCAATAAATTTGGTAGTTCTCATATCATTGAACTAGGCTACACGCACCATAACCAAACACAACAGAAAACCATCCTGAACCAGCATAGTGTGTTCCATCAGCTGCAGCAGCCAACAAGCGAAACGTTCCACACATACAAGAAAAAGAAATAAAAATGGAATATATAGTAAATGTGCATGAAATGAAGTACAAAGGAACACATGTAAGTAGCTGAGAGATTCCATATGCAATAATACTTCCGAATTGTATAACTATAAATATCAGAATTATCAGTTCCTATCAGCACTCTGCAACTTTGTGATCTGCGGATACCAAGTACTAGCATGAAAATTAAGCAGGATACCAGACTATAAGATTCAGAACAAGGTAATTAAACTGACAACAGATCAAGTTTGTGGATGCAACAATCACTACCGGATTCTGGGCCTTCACCAGAGCGAGGTTCCTCTCGGCGAAGGGTCTTTTCCTCTCGGCGAAGCGCGAAGGCCTCTCGGCTCATTTCTCCCGGCGAAGGAGCCTTCACTGAGAGCAGGTGGTGAACCTCTTGGCGGATATGTGCCGAGAGACTCAGTTGGCTCTCGGCACAGGCGCTTTCACAGGTCACACTGTTACGAGTGGGGTCCACTACTTCGCCGAGAGCCGTGGACCAGGCTCACAGCAGAGAAGTCTTCTTCGCCGAGAGCCATAGACCAGGCTCACGGCAGAGAAGGCTCCTTCGCCGAGAGCCATGGACTTAGCTCTCGGCGAAGAGGTCTGCGCTGTGGGCCCATTCTTCACCGAGAGCGGGACCTACTACTCTCGGCAAAAAGCCTCTCTGCCGTGAGCCGGGTGTTTGGCTCACGGCGAAGCCGCGGGCTCACGGCAGAGGGCCCGTTTCCGGTAGTGGATCAGAGACACATACTGCACGAAGGGTCTTTCTGCGAAGGGTCATTCTGACATACATGGACGAAGTGGGTGGAACGCTTCAAATATGGTGATGCTTTGGGCATCCAAAAATCACTGAATTCCACCACCTTCCTCGTACGCAGGTCGACGGCAAAGATGCAGGAGCAGCGCAAGGGCAAGAATCCTCTTCGGCAGCGTAGTGTCCAGGTAGCTCTGGTCGGCCCATACATCAGCCAAAACCACGGTGCGCTCATGGATCCAGTCCCCTGCCTGTGCCGGGTCGGCGAGCGCCCACATGGTGACCACTGGCGCATCAGGGTTGCCATGGATTTGTACATGCCTCAGCCTTCCACCGCTCACCTTCACGCATCGGTACATGCCGCGGTTGACTGGATCAGCAGGCAGCTCCTCTGGGACCCACGGTAGTGGGACATAGAGCATTTCAGGAAGTTCGGCAAAGGGGTCGCCGGCGAGCAGCCCGTGCGAGAGGTCGAGTCTGGTCGACCCACCAGAGCATCCCGCCGTGGGGGATGACTCCCTCGCCGAAGTAGTGGCACTGTGGCAGTCGAGCGCAGGGGGGGGTGAAGCAGAGGAGCGTGGCGCGGCCGCTGCCGGTCGGCCGGAGCTCGGCGACCATGATGTCACGGCCCTTCCGGAGGAGGCCGACGTTGCACCAGAGCGAAAATCCCACAGGTATAAGCGGCCGCTCAGCTTATTCGCAGCTTGCTATTGGCCGCATGCAGCTGTAGGGCCCGCGCTGCATGCCGGCAGATTCCCCTATTCAGAATTGTTTATAATATGTGGGTCCCACCTGGTCAAAGGGTGTGAGGCGCAAAATTTGCCTGAGCCGCCCGCGACATCCGCCTGCCTCACCCCGCGAGGCGAAAAAACATCTACCGCCGACCTGGCGTCCTGCTCCTCCGACTCCGAGTGCCTGGTTCTCTTTTTCTATCACCTCGGCCATCTCTCTCGATCCGCCTCTGTGCTCCGCGATGTACACCGCCAGTGCCTCCGTATCTCTCTCGCGCGCGCCCCGATTTCTTGCCCCGCAGCCATCTCCGCTCCCCCCTCTCCTTTTCTCCCAGATCTACGCCGCCGCCGCAGATCTCCCTGCGTCGTCCCTCCACCTTGGCTCCTCTGTTGGGTGACGCGCATTCTATTTCCTGCTGCACGCCGTCGAGATCCAGCATGCCATCGTCCTCTAGGTTCGTCGTTCTCTTCTCTGGATCTTGTCCATGTCTGTGGTGGTATATTTTACCTTACCTATGTACATATTTTCATATAATTCTTATTTATTGTTTTAGCAGATCTACCATACATTGGATTTAAAAAATATCAATTGGATGAGTACTTGAATTCGTACATAATCTGCACCTTGTACTTGTGGATGCATTTTTCTACTATTATCTTTGGTTCATCACTACCAGCTAGTATAAATCAATAGCACAATTTATAGTTGTTAGATTTTACATTTTCGTGTGTGAAACTGCTACTAATATGTTTAGGGATACAATTTAGTTGTGGTTTTCTTCATATCTATTTTCCATATATACTAAACAAATGTTGAATCTACCATGATGTTCCATACCTTATATTGACAATATTGACCTTGCTGCTCTGCACCTTTGCCGTGATGTTTCTCTATATTTGAAACATTTCTTTGGTGATTTGATTATTAGGATGAGTTTTGACATTAATGTTCTAAAACAATGGTTCTGGTAAACTTGCTTTTTATTTTACCTACCTTGGTCGATCTGTCATACTGCCACTTTGGTTATTTGTTGGTGTCATCCTGCCAGTTTTATATAGTTGACATCCACCTTTCATGTCACTGATTCGATCATTATTATTTGCAATTACAACATTGTAATGCAGGTACCTCTTCATGATGAAGTAATCCAAGCTTATTCTGCTATTTATTTATCTCCAACCTTGTATGCGTTCTGATTATGGAAAAGCTAATTATGGCTATTCAAATAATGATTAAGCATTATGGTTGACGCACCAGGAATCTAAATCTCCAAAATGCCTTGTGTCGTGTGTGTACAATAATTGGTTGATTTTCCTTCAAGATTTGAGTATTTAGTCCAACCATATCATTTTTTTCTGAATACTACTATATAAGTTGGTCTGACACATTATTCTAAGAACAAGTTTGGTTTTGTACTTTGCAGATGGATGAATTTGTAAGAACATTACATGGTTATACAAATAAATTATACCCGTGACATCATCCTTAAAGCATCCGGATGGTTATACATGCATCATGTAGGTGCCCGAGGGGAGTTATCTCTTGTGTATGTTGGTTATTGCATATATCTGTACATGGGGTTTCTTATTGCCAAGATCAAGGACATGGAAAAGTATTATAAATGGCTAAGGAAGCTTGAAAACTAGTACATTGCTACTGTTTTTATGCTAAATTTATGTGATATTTAGTGTAATATTGCAGAGACAAACTGCCACGACTCTGTACTAACTGCTTGCTATGGCTATCTTCCTTAGAAGGATATTTAACAGGCACAAATATGCAGAGTTGCTTGTAAGCTTATGCTAGCTATTGACGCTCTGTTATTGGTTGTAAGCAGATGTATTTCGTTTTGTTAAACTGGTCAGAACCTTGCTGATTTATGATTTTATTGGATTTGTATTTAATTAAGTGGATCAAAACATGGGAAAAAGTTGTTAAAAAATGTGACACCACATCATAGTTAAGTTCTGGGGGACTACCCATAGGAGCCAAGAAGTAGCTGACAGCATATATAACAACAGCAACCACGAATGGTAAATGCTGGGTATTAGACATCTCAGTTGGATATATCCTAAGCACAAGTTTGCCCACGGTGGCCCAAACTTAATGCTCTTTCTTTCACATCAACATTGTTCATAAGCCATAATGAAAAATTCCGGTTCAACAAGGAAGTACTACCTGCCTTGAACGTAGTCAGATTCATCAAACCAGAGAATTTTAGATGATCTACTATTTGTTGCTTCTGCCTGGAAAAGTTTGCAAACATTTCGGCCACTTCTCTCATTTTAAAAGGTTTGTTAGGCTGCATGAAAATATATACTGTTTAGGACAGGCAAGACGATGCATAATTGCATTTTTTTTACTGCAGTAAATGGATAACGAAAATATATAAACGGCAAAATTAACAGACAGATCCGAAATATTTAATGACATTTATAGTTATAAAACTAGAAGAACAAAACAATTTAGACACCATTTGACTTGGGAAAAAAAAACAAATCGAATCCTGCATACTAGGTCACCAAATTGAAACAGAGCTACTCTGTTTTACTAACCTTAGGGACGGCAGAATCGGAAATAACTAAATCCAACTTCTGTTTCCTGGTTGACGATGATAGAGATCCGATGCTTGCCGACATCCCATCGTTGCTTGGATGATGTCCTTGACCAGGGCGATTAATCCGACGGGAAGAAGACATGAGCTAAAAAAAGGAAAAAAGCAATGAATACAGATTAATCCGGGAGTAGGGTGCAGCCATCCGGGACAACACGTTGGGCACATACCATGGAGGAACGCCGCCGTAGGGAACGGCGCCGCCAAAGGAGGAAACACCAAAAGACCGGCTAGCACCAGATCCATAAGAGTGGGGCGGGACCGATGCGCAATGGAACAATGCCGGAGCCCCGGAGTCGTCGGAGATGGCAGGGACGTCGGCTGCGGCGGCGGCGCCGCCGCATCACCACTAGTTTTTTGAAATGTGGATACGTCTGGAATGGAATGGAATGAGCTGTCGTTAGGGTTTCTTGACTAAGAGCCGGCGGCGGGGACAATTGCAGCCGGGCAAAAACGCGCGCGAGGCAAAATTGGAGAGGGGCACCAACAGAGCGAGGCAAAATTTTCATCAACAAGCGCGAGGCAAAAACAGCGCGGGGCAGAATTCGTTTGACCGGCGGCGGGTCCCAACATTATTTTATCAGCTGCGGTGGGCATCCAACGTGGGCCCCAGACTTGCATGCGACCAATCACAGCCGCGCAATAAGCCCAGCGGCCGCTTATAGCAGCGGTCATGCATTTCTGGACGTTGTACCCGTGGATGCCCGTGAGCTGGAAGTGTCTAGGGATGGCGGCAACCTTGCCGGTGAGCGCATCGCAGCATAGGGGGGCTCGTCGCGGGCGACGGAGAACTCACTATTGTTCTGGTGCCGCCGGGTGGTTGGTACCGTTACTAACCGGCAGGCGTTTGCCCTTCACCTCCTCGGTGGCCACGACCTTGGGAATTCCAGCCAGGATGGCCCACTGCTCTTGCGCCGCCGGCGGCATGGCCGCCTCGGGGGAATTCGAATGGGTTCAGTGCTGATCGGAGGAAGAGGGAAGGGGAAAGGGTTCGTCCTATCGTCGTCGCCTTCCGTGTGTGGTGTGGGCTCCTCTCGACTGGCCTGTGTTTCGTCCTATCTGTAGGCCCGTATGGTTCTCATTCCTCTCCCTGTCTCCCACCCATCCTGCCGCCCAACTCCACCAACACTTCACACACCTTCTTCGTCCTCCAGCTCCACGTCGTACCGCCACATCGTGCCGCCGCCGACGGCCACCATCGTGTCCCCATCGGTGATAACCGACATCAAGTTGTAGTTGATACATGGATTTGTGGTACTCGCCGGTGACCTCGCCGAAGGACATCTCGTCGTATACTCGGTACACTACCGGAAATTGCGAGTAAGCACTGAGCCCGATAGTCTCAGCGAAGCCCGAAATCCTCACGACAAAGGGTTTGCTGTGAGTTGCTCTCGGCAAAGGGCTCACGACAAACAAAGTGTCAGCAAATAGCTCTTTGTCGTGAGTCGGAGCCCAGGCTCATGACAAACGTATGCCGCAAGTGCTCTACAACTCTCGGCAAAGAATTTTGAAAAAAATAATTAAAAAAGCCAAATCCACCGGCAGGGCACTTCGGGCCCACCGGCCGGCCGCCGCTGCCGCCACCACCACCGGCACCAGCACCAACCACCAACACCACCACCACCCCGCCGCACAACGTTGCCATGGTTGACGCTGCCGTCGTGGGGAAGAGGTCGCCGCTGTCACCACCACCACCACCACCACCATGTCGAGGCTCCCTCGCCGCTACCGCCGCACCCGCCATGCTGGGAGGGAGGCAGAGCACACGTCGTCGTGCCGGAGCAGAGGTAGAGGACGCGCCGAAGGGCAGGTAGAGGATGCACTGTCGTGCCGGAGGGGAGGTAGAGGACGCCGTCGTGCCGGAGGGGCCGCCACTGGATCTTAGGGAGAGAAGGGAGGGGCTGCCACCAGATCTGAGGGAGAGAAGGGAGGGGCCGCCGCCGTGCCGGAGGGAGGGGTTGCCGCTAGACCTGAGCATTTTTCGGGCCTGGCCGAAATAAAACCAAGTTATTTCGGGTCGAGAAAATCCTACCCATGACCGTCCTACTCGGCTTGTCAGGCCTCAATTTTTGAGCCGGGCTCGGGCCGGGCCCGGTCTTAGGCGGGCCGCCCGCGCATTTTACAGTGTAAAATAGCTAAAAACTGCATTTCGGGCCGGGCTCGGGCCAAGATTTTTTTTCTCGGGCTGCAAGATCTGTGCTCATGCCCGTCCAGTAAGATCTGTGTGCGGGTTGGGCTCGGGCTCGGGTCGTACCGGGCTAAAAATGCTCAGGTATAGTTGCCGCCGCATCGCAGGGAGCCACCGCATTGGAGGGAGGGGCCGCCACCGTGCCGTAGGGAGGAGCCGTCGTCCGGAGGGAGGAGGCGGTGGCACCAGGGTGCGTGCGTGAGTGTGTGTGGGAGGGTGGTGGTAGGGTTTGAGAGGGGGGTGTTTTATAGGAACGAGGGGTGTTTTTGACCGTCAGATCGACGGATCCTACTGCCACCGGGCACCAGCCACCGGCAGGTTTGTTGGGCCGGCTAGCCCGTGAGCCCAGATTTTATCCCACGGTAACGTTTTTCTGAAAAATGAATCAAAAACTTTTAATTAGTTAAATATATCAAATAAATACAAAAATTAACCAAAATTTAACATAGAAGACCACATGTTATATGTGTAGAGTAGAAAAAGTTTTGAATTCAAATTCCAATTTGAAGGTCACTTTGACTACAAACCTAGTCACTTCCATCTTAACTATATTAAACTTCTTCAAAGATGCTTCATTTCTAAGAATCGTGCATTACAAAATGTACGAAACTCCCTCAATATTTAACCACAACCATCTTATATGATATCATGAGATATTGAGAAATTTCATGATTTTCAAACTTCATTTGTGTTTTTTAGAATTTTAAAATCATTCGAGCGCGCATCCGTGATCATGTTTCCTTGACAAGATTTTGGAATTTTTTTTTCATTTTAAGGTTAAGGCCTCAAATTTAGCAAAATAACATGAATATCACTATTCCACATATTTTCTTCTATTATTCGAATCAGTTGCAGTTCAAATTTGACTTGACTCAAAAAATTACTTAAAATGCAATTAATTAGTTAAATATAGAAAACAAATTCAAAATTTAACATGGAGTGCCACATGTAGTATGAGGAGAGTATAAAGGTTTAGGGTGTAGAAGACAAGTATAACTATGGGTCGCACCACAAGTGTTCCTTCCCTATTCAATCCAAAAATGAAAAACACATATATAAATTGGAATTTTTGAAAAAAACTTCCTTAATAAATGTTGTACATCTTTTAGAGATGTACAATTTCTATATAAGGTTTTGCTTCATAAAAAATGTATTAAAAAGTTATGAAAATATTTTAAGTTGGGAAGATGGATTTTTGCCGGTCTAAACTAAAACCGTTGGCAATATAGGTCTTTACCGTGAGCAAAGCTTTAGGCTAGAGATGGCAATGGGTACCCGAAACCCGAGTACCCGACGGGTTTTACCCGATAAGGAGACGGGTATGGAATTATATTTCTACCCGCGGGTACATAAATGGGCAACATCATGCACCCATCGGGTAAGCGGGTGCGGGTGTGGGTACATACTACCCATACCCGCATACCCATGGGTAAAATAAACACGTCTACAATATGTGATAAACGTGTAAAATTGTACATTATTAGTGAAGGATAACTTAATATTGACAACTAACAAAAAATTTTATGCTTTATTAGACTATTAATTGGTTAACAATTATCATTTATCTTTTTTATCAATTAAATTCGTTGATGTATGCACTTTATCACATGTTATGTTCTCAAATATATTAGTTTACAATGGGTATGCTATCGGGTATGGGTTACCCGACGGGTAAAAAAAACCCGTGTGGGCACGGGTATGGGTAAGAACTTGAACCCACATGCGGGTTGGGTTTTTTAGTGGGTAGAGTCAGACTTGGCGGGTGCGGGTATGGAACGGCACTACCCGACGGGTTTCTACCCGACGGGTTTCTACCCGTTGCCATTTCTACTTTAGGCTCATGGCAAAGTCCTCTTTTTGCCGTGAGCTGGACTTCAGATCACGACAAAGTCCCATTTTGCCGTGAGCCGCTGGCCGGCTCATGGCAAATGCGATGTTTGCCGAGAGCCTCCATTTTTGCCGTGAGTTTTCGGCATGGCTGTCGGCAAAACGGTATTTGTCGGCGAGAAGCAGGGCTCTCGGCAAACTTGGCGTTTCCGGTAGTGGTAGAAGTATCTGGCGCAACGTTGTAGCAGTTGCGCAACCGGTCAAAGCCAAGAATGCCACCCGCGGGACGAGGTCCTGAATGTCATCTAGCTGGACGTTGAGATTGCTGAGTAACAGTGGCCATGTTTGGGTGGAGGTGTTAGTATTAGTTTTTAGCAAATTAACACCAAAACTAACACTTTGGAGTCAAACACATGTGTTAGTTTGGTGTTAGTTGGAACTAACACCCCCAAAAAAACTAGCACCTCCAAGAGGTGGAAATTGGTGTTACTTTGGTGGACCCCACCCCTTTTCTCTCTCCTTCTCCTTTTTCAAATGATTGGAAAAGTTACTTTAAATGCAAACTAACACCTCCATCCAAACATCCAAGGTGTTAGTTTTTTATGTGTTAGTTTGGAGGTGTTAAAAACTACCACTAACACTAACACTAACATCTACCATCCAAACACGGCCAGTGTGAGGAACTCTCTGGTGGCCGGGTTGCAGACGAAGACCCTTTCTGTGAACGTGGCGATGGCAATGAGGCCGTCGCTTCGACCATGGAGAATAGACCATTATCTTGTCAATTGTCTGATATAGGCCAAGCTTACTTCCGGGGCGATCCCAAAGCAAAATTTGAGAGAGGACACTCCTTAAGAAAACATAGATTTGTCAAGCTTTTACATGGTGAAAATTTACAATGAACCTTTGCTTCCAAAATCTGAGTGAGGGCACTCAGAGGGCACTCAGCTCTGTTTGGGTCCGCCCTTTTCGTTCTTTGTGTCCTCACGAGACATCACCAAGGAGCTGAACCTACTACTCGGATTCCAAAACCAGAATAAGAGGGTGTTTGGATTCCTTTAGTCACCTGACTATAGTTTAGTCAAACTAAAACTTTTTAGTCGGCCCATGTTTGGATGGTGACTAAAATCAGTCAGTATTAATTGTTCTTAACATTAAATTGTTCTTTCTCTCTCCTCTTCTATCTCTTGTTGGGTCCACGGAAGTAATGGGAGGAGCAATTAATTAGGAAATAAGAGAGAAGATTTTAGTCAGTAGAAGTTGGGTGAGGGATGACTATAGACTAAACTAGTTTTAGTCACCTTTAATCAGAGGTATTTGGAGGTTTAGTCACTTTGGTGACTAAAATTAGTCTCAGTCTCTAGTCACCTACGGATCCAAACACCTAATAAAAAATGGACTCGAATCGAAATCAATTCGGCACTGCAGGCGCAGCGCGCCGCCCCCGGCCGGCCCGGATTAAATATTATTCACAACGCATGCTCCTCCAATCCTCCGATTCATAAATTCAAGAACTCATCAAGATGCATCTCCGATCTGGCAGGATGCTGGGATCCGACGAGAAGCGCCGCCGGACCTTGGCCGCGGCCATTATCCCGGATGACCTGCTGATCCACGAAGTCCTGGTCCATCTCCCCAGCCAAGTCCCTCGCGCGCTGCAGATGCGTCTGCCGCTCGTGGCGCGCCGGGATCGCCGGCGCCGCCTTCGTCCGCTGCCACCTCGAGCTGTCCCGTGCCAGGCCGCTACCGTCGGTGCTCGTTATCCCCGACGACAACGACGATCAAGCCACGTCCCCGGAGATCAGCTTCCACCGCCTCCCACTACCGTCGACAGGACGCACCGCCACCGAGACCGAGGCGGGCCTCGTCTTTGAGAAGGCGTGGCCCAAGGGCATCACACACATTATCCACCCAACGCACTGCGACGGCCTGGTCGCCATCGCGACAACCACGGACAGTGTGTTCGTCTGCAACCCGGCGACGAGAGAGTTCGTCGCGCTGCCGCTCGGTAGCCACAACGCCGAGCTGGACCACTGCAGCATGCAGGCCCAGCCGGTGGCTCTCGGCTTCGACCAATGGCGCAACCGCTACATCGTCGCCAGGTATTTCTACCGGACGTACGGCAAGAGGTCCCTCGACGAGGTCACCGGCAAGTGGTCCTTGCAGGACTACATGGGCCACGAGGTGTTCACGCTCGGCGGTGGTGGTGGCGGCGGCTCCTGGGAGCTCACCCAGGACCCGCCGCACGCCGTCGGAATCCAGTGGCCGATATGCACGCGGCGAGATTTCTACTGGCAAGCCAAGGAGTCGCGGCACCAGCTGTTACGGTTCGGCCTACAGCACCGCACGTTCGACGCGGTGCGCCGCCCTCCGACCGACTGGACCGTCTTCGACGACTTGGCGTGCCTGGACGACGGGACGCTGTGCTACGTCCATGTCTGGATGGCCGATGACGACGCCCCGCAGCTGCAGTGGTCGCTACGCTGCCGCTTGGACCTCGACCTCCCTGACCCGTTGCCCGATAGTTTCGTGCACAGCTTCATGCCGGTCGCCGTCGCTGGCGGGGACACGCTCGTGGCCGTCGTCGGCAAGAGGCTCCGCAAGTGCAACGCGCAGGACGGGATCGTGGAGGAAGTGGCGGACATGCGACGCGACCTGCAGTACAGGCGACCGGATGGATCCAAGTACATAAGCCGGCTGCGTGACGACTACAACTCTATGCGCTATGCCGTGCCTTACTTTGAGAGTTTGGTCTCGCTCACAGCATGTAACTACATACAGTAGTACTAATGAACAACATTAGTTCGGAACTTGGTGTACATGTAATGAATGCCATTTTAGTAAATGTCATCTGAATTCCCATGCTATTCTTGTTTGACACTATAGTGTTGGTCTCTGATTGTTGTTACATACCATTGGCTTTTAATTTGGACTAGGAAAGTGCCCGTGTGTTGCAACGGACATCAAATATTTATGTTGGAATTCACAGAGTATTCATCAAGATAGTAATTACGTAAAAATAAACATGAAGAATATAATTATTTAATCAAAGAAATTAGATACTGAATTAAACAAAGCTATGTACACTAGACAACAATGTCCTCATATTAGATGCACTGCTCCGAAAAATGAATGGTTCATAGCTATGTACCAAAATGGAGAGATTTTGTTTCATGAAATTTTGTATAACCAATTGGATGTTTTTCATAGCTTTTACTATAAAAGAAAGATGCAATTATATGGTTCTTGCATCTCACCCTTAAAAATTCAACAGAACCACTTTATTCAATGCACAGAGAATCTATACTATAAGAAGCGAAGACAATTGAAAACTTTTCTCACCCAAATCGGACCCGCCCTACCCCTCACGCCGGACCCACCCGTAAGTTTGCGTGATGACTAAAAAGGTGGAATGACTATAAAAAATCTCAATTTGGGGAGCGTTTCTGCAAAAAACGAATTATTTTTGTCACCCACCCCGCATCTACCCACCCTCCATACCCACATTTGGGCCCACCGGCGAAATCCCGCATCTACCCACCCTCCATACCCACATTTGGGCCCACCGGCGAAATCCTTTTATGTGCATACGTGGCTCGGGAACACGCGGCTGCGCAGGCTACTCGATGCCCTGGAGGTGGCCACGCCGCTCGACGCCCATCTCTCGGATCCCTTCGCGACCTCCGTGGACGACACTCGCGCGGGTGCTGGCCGGAGCTCGCATGTCCGCCTCGCTCCCACGGCCGCTGGTACGGAGCTCCCGCTGGCCGGAGCTCCTATGTCTGCCTCGCTCGCACGGCCGCTGGTACGGAGCTCCCATGGCCGCTGCGGACTCGCGTGGCCGCCGGCCGGAGTTCGCGTGGCCGCGAAAAGAGCCGTCTTCGCTCGCATGGCCGCTGGTAGGGAGAGCGCGCGGTCGCCGCGGTTATGTCCGCGTCAGTCGCATGGTCGAGGCTTGCTCATTTTTTGCATCTCTCTGGGGTAGTACTCTGCCCTCCGGTAATCCCCTTCAATCTGAAAACGGATTGTTCAGTTGCCGTAAAAAAACAAAATGTTGCTCTGTTCTATCCAAGATCTACTGAATTTTCCAAATTGACAGTGTGATTAAAGACCTTGAAGATACTCCAATATATTAACCTCATGGACGGATTTATGGAGACGAAGATGGGCTCAAGGCTCAAGTATTTTGATTTTTGAGTATTTGAGTACACTTGCTGAGCGTTTTTATTTAGCACCAGTTCATCCATCTAATTTTAGCACCAGTAATCTACATGTTCATCCATCTAATTTCACGTATCTGAAATCAAATTTCATTGGGTTATCAGGAGGTCCACACGTCATCAAATCGCATGACTTTGCTTGTTGCTTCTTCATTGCATCGCATGAGCTTCCAGGTTGCTGTTGCTGTAGCCTGTAGGCGACCTTTACCCTTGAGTTTTATCGAACGTTCCTCTAACGGTCCGGTAGAGCATCAAGCAGCTGCAAAAGCCAAAAGGTGGAGTGAGCCTGCGCTGCGGGGCAAGCAATGAAGCAAGGAGGAGGGTGAGTGATGGGAGCAGAACGATGGCAGCAGCCTTGATGCAAAAAACCTATTTGACGAACGAGCGCCGCAAACAAATAGCAGCGAACAATTCTTCAACCTGGGACCGTTGCAGAAGCTTTGGGGGAAGAGGGCGGGGGCGGCCATGGCGGGTGGTGGGCGGAACGGGCGGGTGGTGGGCGGAACGGGCGGCGGCGAGTAGCCGCCGGCCGTGGTCGGCGGTGGGGGTAGAGGGGGATTAGGGTTAGGGATTTGGGTTTCTGGGGGTTTGGGGGAGAGGGCTCCATGGCCGACGACCTTAGAGAGATGGCCGGGGGTGGCGGCCAGTCCGGCGGAGGAGGCGGGTTGCGGGCGGCGAGGCCGGGCGGCGCCGGGTGGTGGTGGAAATCCGGTGGGAAGGGATGGCGGCGGGGTGAGGGAGAGATTGGTTAGGAAGGGCGGGGCGTAGGGGAGGGGCGGGAGGTGGGCGGTGCGGCATGGCAGCGAGGTCGCCGCCGGCCGCGGGCGGTGGTGGAGGCCGGCGGTGGTGGTGCTTGTGCGGCTCAAGTGGAAGGAAACTAAGGAAAGAAAGGAAGAAGAAAGGAAAGGTGGAGAAGAAAGGGAAGTAGTAAAGGGTAGGTGGTAGGGTCCATCGTTTGCTGGTGGCGAACGAGCGCCCGATAGCGCCTCCCGCCTTGATGCGGCCCAATGAGAGAAGCACGTGCTCCATGGCGTCGGCGAGCCACTGGCAGGGGAGCTGATGGGTAGTGGAAGATTAGAAGGCTCTGTTGCACTGATTAAAAAACTATTTAACCTGTTCATTGCAATGGCTCGTTCATTTTGCCAATTTTCCACATTAAACTTACATCACTGAAATAAATCTGGTTAATGGGTACCAATTAGCAGTCGTCGTCTTTTTTATAGTTGAACGGCATGTTCGTTTTGCCGGTGGCGGGTGACTGGTCTTGATTTGTTCTGAGAGAAAAGTAATGTTGGCTGGTTACTTGCGACTGATTTGTTCGGAGAGAAAAATACTGCTGGCTGGTGGCTGATAAGACAAACAAACAGGGTGGAAAGAAATTATATATATTTAGCTTAGTGTGTGTTGTAACTTGTAAGCTCCACCTTAACTTCTTTGCAATCTAAATCACACCTGATGGTTTTTTGCAATTTTAATAGATATATTTTAACACGTGCGTGTCGCACGTGCATATTACTAGTAATTCAAAATATACTTAGCACACTTTCGTTGGATTAGTAATAACATTCCTGTAGCTTCTACTACATTAAGAGCACAGACTAGCTATTTTAACTTGACAGCTAATTTAACTTGACTAGTTAAAAAATGGAAAATTTCACAAAAAAAAACGAATCCAACAGACTCTGTAAATTCAACTTCGCTATCCTCCGCTAGCTATAGCTTGACCTTCGCCAGTCAAAGATGGCTAGCGCCCCTCTACTCGGTATCGCCACGGCCCCACCTCCCGTGCGCTCTGCTCCGCCCCCACCCGCAGAACTAGAGAGAAGTGGAGCGCTCTGCCGGCGTCAGCAGCTCCGCCTCCCCTCCTCAAACCATGTCGCCGGCTGGGAGAGAAGGAAGAAGTGTGCCAACGGCCGAGGCCGAGGGAGAACCTTGGGGAGAAGCTCGGGTACGCACAAGGAGGAGCTCCGCGGCTCGCCGCCGCCTGCACTACCTTCTCCGCGGCTCTCCACGGGCAGGTCAAGCGGAGCTCCGCCGCGAGCCGCGCCGCTTGGCAGCACCGCGGGCTGGGCAAGCAGAGCTCTGCCGCGAACCACGCCGCCGGCCGCGAGGCAGCACCGCGAGCCACTTTGACCGGCGATGCAGGGCGGTGTCGCGATCTGTAGGCTGGGGCGGCGCTGGAAAGCGATGGATCGGAAGGCTCCAATGAAGTAGCGGCGTGCTGTTCTTTCTTCCTCCTCCGTGCTGCCGGCCAAAATACTCGCAAAATACTCCATCCATAAGTCACCAAATCCAAATCGCCACCGCGAAATTCTCCCTCACCTGCGACCCTCGACCTCCTCTCGTCCATCCCCATGCATCTTCTTGCCGGAGAATTTAGTCTGCATCTCGCCACCACTTTCGGCTGCTGCGGCTCTGCTCCAACCTGCCTGTGTGGCTCCAAGCCTTTCCTCCTCGCTGCGACTAATTGTGGGCCTAATTGTGGGACTGGCAGATGGCTAGTGAGTTTTATCTAATCTGTTGGAAGAATGAGAGAGTTAAATGTGAATTTAGCTAGTCTAATTTAGTGAGTCTCTTGGAGTTGCTCTAATAACATGAAAACTAACTCTAAAATGCTTATTGTGAACAACTATCAAACAGTCCATGGTGCCTGTACAAATGAAAGCATTACGGTGTACGACAAACAAAACAAAAGAGGAAATCATCAACAAAGAACAAAAGAGGACAACAACATTGTTTCAGTGAAATTATATCATCTAATCAGAATTTATTATGTATGCACTGACAATGAAATGCTTCTTTTCCTCCCATCCAAACTTGGTTCTGCACCTTGCATTTCTTTTCGCATACAGGATGATTGGAACCGACCCAATCGAAATATGGATCGCACTGCAAAAGAGTGTAATTGTTGATCTTCTCTGTGTGCTGTGCTATCAATACGAAAATGAAATCATTTTGTTTTTAGGGTCTGTTTGGGAGAGCTCTGCTCAAAAAAACCAACTCTGCTCCACAAACTCCAGCCTATAAACTCCGCTCCACTTTAGGAATTCCGAGAATCATGTTTGAGAGAGCTCCACTTCACAGATCCTAAAGGCCACTTCCCTCTTCCCTGCAGCCTAGTGCGCAAGTAGAGGCCCAACTCGGCCCATTTAAACTCCTTTCACTTACACGCGGGCCCCATTTGTCAGGTTGTCTTCAACCTTCTCCACACCAACAGGCAGCGATAGGGGAGTGAGATCCCGTCGAGCCTGATGCGGCGGGGATGGAGGCGGCGAGCCCTAGCGGCGAGCGGTAGGGGCCCCGACGACCAGGGAGATGCGGGATCAAGTGGCTCCGGCAGCGGATCGAGAGCCCGGTGGGGCACCAGGCCTCTGGCGGGCGGCCGCCGGCCATCCGACACATGGGCGACGCCGCGCGTCCCGGCGTGGTGTCCCAGCTGGGAGGACTTCGCCAACCCGTCGGCCGCCGCCACCCGCCCAGGCCGCGAACCGTTTTTTCTGTGTAACCGGTGGCATGGTGGGTAATTTTCTCCCAACTCTACCAGCTCTAAGAAATGGTGGAGTACCTCTTGAGGAGCTAAAAAAAGGTGGAGTGCAGCTAATTTTTGATAAAGTGGAGTGGAGCTAGTTGAGGTGTTTGGGTATATTTTTATGGAGTGGAGTCAAATTTGGTGGAGCGGAGTGCTCCCAAATATACCCTCTTAATATAAGGTTCTGCCAAGAAACCCTTTGAGACTCTGGAAACAGTGACTGTTGCAAAACTGTGTAAACTTTTCATAGGGAAATCGTCTGCCGCTTTGTCTTGTGTGCCGCTCCTTGTCTTGTCTGATATAGGCATAGGCGTGCGTTTGACATTACTGGCCGGTGGAATCCGAGTAGGATCAAGCTTACTTTGTGTCCTCACCAGACATCACCAAGGCGATCTCAAACCTACTACTCGGATTCCAATTTCCAAAACGAGAATAAGAAACGGACTCGAAATCTATTCGGCACTGCAGGCGCAGCGCCCCCCCGTGAATCGTGATAAATACTCCGTTTAGCACCGCACCTCTCATCCAAGAACTCGATCAAGAATTCCTCCGATCTGGCAGCAGGATGCTGGGCTCCGACAAGAAGCGCCGCCGGACCTTGGCCGCCACCATCCCGGATGACCTGCTGATCCACGAGGTCCTGGTCCATCTCCCAGCCAAGTCCCTCGCGCGATGCAGATGCGTCTGCCGCTCATGGCGCGCGGGGATCGCCGCCGCCGCCTTCGTCCGCCGCCACCTCGAGCTGTCCCGCGCGACGCCGCTGCCGTCCGTGCTGGTCATCCCCCGCGAGGTCGACGCTGACGACAACCAAGCCACGTCCACCGAGATCAGCTTCCACCGCCTCCCGCTACCACCGCCGGGACGCACTGCCACCGGGGCAGATCTCGTCTTCGAGAAGGCGTGGCCCGGGGGCATCACGCGCATCATCCACCCGACACACTGCGATGGCCTGGTGGCCATCGCGACGACCACGGACAGGGTGTTCGTCTGCAACCCGGCGACGAGAGAGTTCGTCGCCCTGCCGCCCGGCAGCCACAACGCCGAGATAGACGCCCGCGACCTGCTGCTGGCCCCACCAGTGGCTCTCGGTTTCGACCAATGGCGCAACCGCTATGTCGTCGCCAGGTACTTCTACCGGACGTACGGCGAGAGGTCGCTCGACGAGGTCACCGACCAATGGTCGTTGCGGGACTACGACATCGGCCATGAGGTGTTCACGCTCGGCGGCGGCAGCGGCTCATCATGGGAGCTCACCGAGGACCCACCGCACCCAGTCGGAGTAGTTCAACGGCCGATGTGCACGCGGCGGGCCTTCTACTGGCACGCCGACGAACCGCAGCCACAGCTGCTGCGGTTCGGCCTTCAGCACCGGACGTTCGACGTGGTGCACCGCCCTCCGACCGCCTGGAACACCAGCACCTCCAATGACATGACGGACCTGGAAGACGGGACACTTTGCTACGTCCACGCCGCCGAGAAGGAGGCGGCGTTCCAGGTCTGGATGACCAACGACGCCCCCCAGCTCCAGTGGTCGCTACGCTGCCGCATCGACCTCCCTGGTATGAACAGTAGCTTCTTGCCGATAGTCGCCGACGGGGACACGCTCGTGGCTATCGTCAACGAGAGGCTGTGCAGGTGCAGCGCGCAGAACGGGAGCGTGGAGGAGGAAGTGGCGGACATGCGATACATGGGCCGGCTGCGTGACGACTGTGACTCTATGCGCTATGCCGTGTCTTACTTTGAGAGTTTGGTCTCGCTCACAGTATGTAACTACTAATGAAGAACACTAGTCTTGTTCCGCGTAAATGTAACGAATGCCATTTTCTAAAGGTCTTTTAATTTGGATACGACATTTGGTTTTTTTCTTTTATTTAGTGCAAATATGCCAAAACATAAGTTGTGTTTAAAGTACCAACGATAAAAAATATAAATCTATCTATATATATATATATATATATATATATATATATATATATATATATATATATATATATATATATATATATATATATATACACTACAAGGAGCGAAGACAATTGAAAACTTTTCTCACCCAATTCGCGTCTGCCTTACCCCTCACGTCGGACCTACCCATCAGGTTGCATGATGACAAAAAAGGTGGAACGACCATAGGAATCGCAATTTGGGAGCGTTTCTGCCAAAAATGCCTAACTTTTTTCACCCGTGCCTGGCGTACCCGCCCGCCATACCCGTTGGGCCCACTTTTTCTTCCCAGCGCGGTGCGCCAGCCTCCCCGTGTGACCCCGTCTGCTTCCCCTTCGCCCCGTGCCCCCGTGCGCAAAACAAAAACGGTTCGACCCCCGCATCGTCCCTCCCCCGCTCGGGCAATTCAGGCGGGGGCATAACCCTAGCTGCCGCCACCCACCTCTCGCTCCGTCCTCTCAACCTCTCCGTCACAGGAGAGAGCCGAGGAAGTCCGTGTGGCTCCCTAAGATGGAGGTGGCGGGGTTTCTTGTCCTCGGGCCGCGTGCACCGGATCTGGTGCGGGGGAAGGTGCACAGTGGCGCTCCACCAAGTCCTCGCGCCGTGAAGGGTGGCGGTCAGTGGCGAGGCAGCTCGTGGAGAACGCCAGGCGCAGCCTCGGCGAGGCCAAGGACGCGGTCAAGCTGATGCGCGATGCTGTGCTGTGCGAGTTCTTCGAGACCCTGATGATTCTGAAACGCACGTAGCTGCAGGCGCCGCCTCTGTTGGCTTCCTTCTGGCTCCCCTAGGATGCCGGTGGGGAAGTCAATTCCTCCCACCTAGCCAAGCTGACCCTCCACCTCTCCCGGATCCCCTCCACCGTCGCCCTCCATGGCCTCTTGGACGACTGCCCCAAGCTCGCAAGCCTGACATCTATGGCTGCCAGACCCTCCACATGTATTGCCTCTCATCAATCAGAGGCTCCATGTACACACACATATTATCTCCCGGGTATCCAGGAATTATCAACAACACGAATATGTATTGTCGTTGAAAGACGATGCCGGGCGGTAGATTGAGGGGGATAACAAACACAGGCCAACTCGTGTGCGGGGCAGCCGTCACTCTAAAAGGATTGAACCCATCTGTCGCCAGCGCAACACGTACATTTCGAGCCTCTTCCGCTTTGTCAGCATGCTTCTCATCAAACTTTGTCCATGCCAGGGCATCAGATGGATGTGTCAGGTTATCACTATATCGACGACCCATTTTGTGCCATTTCATTTGCGTCGCAGTTTCTTCGGTCATGTACATCCGTTGGATCCATTGTATGGGCGGGAGGTACCGTAGGACACATACTGGGATTGTGAGTTGCGTCTTTTTACCCTCAGTAGAGTCTACCTCCATGAACCGAGACGCTTTACATTTCGGACAGTGCGTCGCATTCTCATGTTCTTTCCTGAATAAGACGCATCCGTTCGGACAGGCATATATCTGCTCGTATGGCATCTTAAGTGCACGAAGGACTTTTTGCGCTTCATACATGTTCTTCGGCAAAAGGTGACCTTTGGGAAGCATGTCGTCGAAAACAGTCAGCAAAGCATCGAAGCATTCTCGACTCAGGTTATGCTTAGACTTTACGGCCATCAGGCGGCCGATGGAATCTAATTGAGATAGTGTAGTGTGCTGGTGAAGGGGTTTTTGTGCTGCAGCCAACATATCATAATACGCCTTCGCGCTTGGCTCTGGTTCCTCCTCTCGACTTTCTTCTTAAAAATGTGCCTCATGAAAGTCATCTATCATGTCTGCTACTCCAGCATCACCATCAAGTTCTCTGATGCGTTGCCTCACAACCTCGTCTCTCATTCGATAGGTTTCACCGTGGCGGGTCAACTTTGAATAGTCTCTCGTAAATCCATTCCTATAGAGATGTGATGCCATGTCCACCTTTGTAAGACGACGTGAGTTTCCACAGCGGCTGCAGGGGCACCATGTGGTTTTACTATCTTTAGGCCCTTTAACCTTGCTAAATGCTTCATCAAGAAAAGCTTGAGCACTTGTAATCCATTCCTGTGTCACACGACCACCACTTGCCCATCCATTGTACATCCACTGACGGTCACCCATTCTCTATCATATCAACGAGTTATATAAAAAACATTGCATCATCTACACGATGTCTAGACATTCTAATAGGTAAAGATAGGTCCTAATCCCACCTGTCGATGCGTAGATGGGGTTAGTTTCTATGGTCTACTCCGATCTGAGATAGAATTTCGGCAGCACCTCCCCGCTGTTCTCCAAATACACGTCCCGTTAGGGAGATTGTGTATCCGGAGAACAACGGGGAGGTACTGCCGAAACTCTGTCTCGGATCGGAGTAGACCATAGAAACTAACCCCATCTACGCATCCACGGGCTGTCCAAAACACGTGGACAATTCGAAACAGATACAGCCATTAATATGCAAAGTTTTGCATATTTCGAACCGTATCTCTTCCGAACGGGAGACGCCTAACTAGGTTTCGCGATCTACGACATCTAGTAACTCGATGGCGAGGCAGGGGCGTGCTCACCTAGTAACTCGATGGCGAGGCAGGGGCGGGCGGCAAGACCAGGGTCGACCGGGCCTCCGAGACAATGTGAGCGCGACCTCCTACTCCTTTAGCAGTGGCAACCAGGCCTCCTTCCTGCAAAAATAGATCAATGATAGGTGTTTAGTCAAAATTTTGGCAGCACCTCCCCTGTACGGTGAGGTTTCCAAAACCTCAAACAAAAGGCACGACACGAAGGTCGGGCTACACACGGGCTTTCTTCCAACGGCTCGATGGCCGGACAAATCACATGTGGTGCCCCCAAGCTAGCCACGAGTCTCACCTAGGAGATCGACAAATCACCCCTCTTCCTCAAAAAAAGCCTCTGGTGGTCAGTGCGGCAAATCAAGGCATCTCTTCCTATAAAATTGATATGCATTAGATGTATGAAAACAAAAATTAGAGACATGATAAATTTGCTAGTATTAGATACCTTAATTGCTAACTAGCAAGAATTCTATAGTCATCTATAAATTGCACACTAAATCTTCTAGTATTACCTTCCTTACTATTGCTAGGAAACTAAAATTTCTAATAATCCTAACTAACTTGAATTTCAAACTATAACTAAATTAATTAGCTAACTAAATTACCTAAAATTTGATAACTGAAATTTCTAACTTAAATTTGCTATCTAAATTTGAAAACCAAATTTTCTTTTTACCTGTTACAGGAGGAGCAGGAGGAGGCCGTAGCAGGGTCGGCCTCCCCCACGTCTACGGCCGCGAGGGGGCGCAGGCCAGGGGGAGGAGGAAGACGACGGCCCGGCAGCAGGGAGGACGACGGCCTGACAGCGGCGGGGAGGATGACGGCCCGACAGCGGTGGGAGGACGACAGCACAGCGGCGGAGGGGAGGAAGACGGCCGGAGGGGCACGCCGGGGCGGGCGGGGCGCGGAGAGCCGGCGCGGGCGGGGCGGGCGGGGCGCGACAAGCCGGGGTGGGCGAGGCGGACGCGGCGCGGCGAGCCGGGGCGGGCGAGGCGCGGTGAGCCGGGGCGGGCGGGGCGGCCAGGCGGGCCGGGAGCGGCGAGGCGAGGCGGCGCGGTGACCCGGGGCCGGCGGACACGTGTGTGCGAAGTGTTGTGTATGGGTGACGAGTGTAGTGGAGACGACGACACTGCCAACTGGGCCCCGCCCTACCTCTTTGCCGAGAGCCAGATCTACAGCTCTCGGCAGAGCCTGTGCCGAGAGCAGTAGATCTGGCTCTCGGCAAAGAGGTAGGGCGGGCCCACCTGCAGCCCACGTCGGGTCCAGAACCGCCCGCCAGGCACGTGGCCATCTATGCCGAGAGCGAGCGGGGCCAGCTCTCGGCACAACACCTCGGCGGGCCCACCTGCAGCTGCTTTGCCGAGAGCGGCACAGAATAATTTAGTCAAAATAATTTTAAAAATAGCCAACAACCACGAAAATTTTCCAAAATTAAATATGTCACCACTGATGATGTATGTTACTTATAAAAATGCTCTTGTACTCAAAGTCCATTTTGAATTTCTCTTAGACTCCAAACCTAGTGACATTAGTTTAAATTGCTAGAAACTTCCCGTGAGATGTTCATGTTTCTAAACAGCGTATGTGTCCAGGTGTTCAAAACGTTGTCAATTTTTTTTCTCAACTTCCTCATATGATATCATGAGTGCTTGACAAAAATCGTGATTTTCAAACTTTATTTGAATTTTATACAATTTTTAAATTGTTCTACCTCAGGATCTTCAACGTGATGAGAGAGTCAAATGTCGAAAATTTAGCGTCATTTCATGTAAATGGTCTTAGAGATGTCTCATGAACATGAATATCATTTTTCACTAACTTTACTTTATGATTTCATGCACTTCCAGTTCATATCGGACATATACGAAAAAATTACCTAGAATGAAATAAAATTGTTAAATACAACATACATATCTATATTTATGTAAAATTTGAGCATATGCTTTGTATGGGTGTATGTTGATCCAGGAAAAAGTTTGGAAAGCTGGAAATGAAATTTTTTTACTTCTTTGCCGAGAGCTACATCTACACACTCGGCACAGGACAAAAACTCTCGGTACACCCTCTCTTTGCCGAGAGCAATGCTCTCGGCACATAAATATTATTTAGTCAAAATAATTTAAAAAATAGCAAACAGCCATGGAAATTTTCCAAAATTCAATATGTCATCAGTGATGATGTATATTACTTATAAAAATGTTCTTGTACTCAAAGTCAATTTTGAATTTCTCTTAGACTCCAAACCTAGTGACGTTAGTTTAAATTGCTAGAAACTTCCTGTGAGATATGATGTTCAAGTTTCTAAATAGCGTATGTGTCCAGTTGTTCAAAACGTTGTCAATTTTTTTTCTTAACTTCCTCATATGATATCATGAGTGCTTGACAAAATTCGTGATTTTCAAACTTTATTTGAATTTTATACAATTTTTAAATTGTTCTACCTCACGATCTTCAACGTGATGAGAGAGTCAAATGTGAAAAATTTAGCATCATTTCATGTAAACGGTCTTAGAGATGTCTCATGAACATGACTATCATTTTTTCACTAACTTTACTTTATGATTTCATGCACTTCTAGTTCATATCGGACATATACGAAAAAATTACCTAAAATGAAATAAAATTGTTAAATACAACATACATATCTATATTTATGTGAAATTTGAGCATATGCTTTGTATGGGTGTATGTTGATGAACCAAAAAGTTTGGAGGTCTAAAATTGATTTTTTTTAATTCTTTGCCGAGAGCTTCGGAAAAGCACTCGGCCAAGAAATCTTTGCCGAGAGCCTGTGGCTTGGCTCTCGGCACATTTGACGGCCGGGCCAACGGCCGTGACGGCCGTTCTGTTGTGCCGTGAGGTCCCGGCTGTGCCGAGGGCCTGCTTCTGCAGCTCTCGCCATAGTGCCTTTGTGCCGTGAGCCTGGAGCTGTGCCGAGAGCCTGCTCTGTTTCCTCTCGGCACAGATGGTCTGTACCGTGGGTTCTTTCTGTGCCGAGAGCTCGTGCCAAAACTTTCGGCAAAGCCGCCCTGTGCCGTGAGCCTGGCTTCTGGATCTCGGCACAGAGTTATGCTCACGGCACAGGCTGCGATTCCGGTAGTGGCTATCAGTACGAAAATGAAATCATTTTGTTTTTAATATAAGGTTCTGCCAAGAAACCCTTTGAGACTCTGGAAACAGTGACTGTTGCAAAACTGTGTAAGCTTTTCATAGGGAATTTAAGCAATTCAATACCACAAAATGCTCAGTGCTTAAAAATTCAATCGCTTGGTGTTTTCAGTCCATCTCAAATCTTATTCATCACCGACGTCTCTCAATCTCAAATTTCCCTTCTATCACCAATTAGAAACTATAATGTAGCAGCAGAGGCTAGGGTGATTGCATCTTACACTCTTTCTAAAAAAGTGCATCTACACGTCATGAAGATTGCAAAGAGTTCCTTTGGCTGCAACGATTGCAACTCGTGGAGGCGACATGGACACAGCAGTTTACGTTGCAGTAAAATAAGAATAACAATGTCTAAATATACCTGCAGCTTAAGCCTGGGTACCGTACTCCTTCATAAAGCATTTGAATTATATTTTGAAGAGTGTAACCATGAAGATTGTGTGTCAATATTCAACATGATGGGAAGATGATGTACAAAGCAGATATGTAACTGTCGGCTAGACTTATGAAGCTCATTTTTTCGAGCAGGATATGCACTGACATTAGAAAGTTAGTGTTGTAGGAACTGACTAACAGAGCAATGCAAGAAAATAAGCAAAAATAGTCTGCTATCAGATCAAACTCTCCTTTGTGTAGAAAATTAGCTCCATGAAAATTAGATCACCCCATGAAGGAAACTGAATATCGTGACAATAAACACACAGGAGCTGCTATCTGATCAAACTCTATAATTTAATACCATGAAAATCAGTTTCACCTCATCCTCACGAATTAGCAGATCATTGTATTGAATTCTGATCTATAGATTACAAAAATAATATTTATAGCGCCGCGCGGGACAGCTCGAGGTGGTGGCGGATAAAGGAAGCGCCGGCGCGCGATGCTGGCACACCACCAGCGGCGCATGCACCTGCAGCGCGCGAGGGATTGGACGGGGAGGCGGACCAGGACCTCGGACTCGGAGATCAGCAGGTCGTCCGGGATGGCGGCGATCGTGATCCGCCGGCGGCGCTTCCCCGCCGGGGGCGGCATCGTCTGCCGCTTTGTCTTGTGTGCCGCTCCTTGTCTTGTCTGATATAGGCATAGGCGTGCGTTTGACATTACTGGCCGGTGGAATCCGAGTAGGATCAAGCTTACTTTGTGTCCTCACCAGACATCACCAAGGCGATCTCAAACCTACTACTCGGATTCCAATTTCCAAAACGAGAATAAGAAACGGACTCGAAATCTATTCGGCACTGCAGGCGCAGCGGCCCCCCGTGAATCGTGATAAATACTCCGTTTAGCACCGCACCTCTCATCCAAGAACTCGATCAAGAATTCCTCCGATCTGGCAGCAGGATGATGGGCTCCGACAAGAAGCGCCGCCGAACCTTGGCCGCCACCATCCCGGATGACCTGCTGATCCACGAGGTCCTGGTCCATCTCCCAGCCAAGTCCCTCGCGCGATGCAGATGCGTCTGCCGCTCATGGCGCGCGGGGATCGCCGCCGCCGCCTTCGTCCGCCGCCACCTCGAGCTGTCCCGCGCGACGCCGCTGCCGTCCGTGCTGGTCATCCCCCGCGAGGTCGACGCTGACGACAACCAAGCCACGTCCACCGAGATCAGCTTCCACCGCCTCCCGCTACCACCGCCGGGACGCACTGCCACCGGGGCAGATCTCGTCTTCGAGGAGGCGTGGCCCGGGGGCATCACGCGCATCATCCACCCGACACACTGCGATGGCCTGGTGGCCATCGCGACGACCACGGACAGGGTGTTCGTCTGCAACCCGGCGACGAGAGAGTTCGTCGCCCTGCCGCCCGGCAGCCACAACGCCGAGATGGACGCCCGCGACCTGCTGCTGGCCCCACCAGTGGCTCTCGGTTTCGACCAATGGCGCAACCGCTATGTCGTCGCCAGGTACTTCTACCGGACGTACGGCGAGAGGTCGCTCGACGAGGTCACCGACCAATGGTCGTTGCGGGACTACGACATCGGCCATGAGGTGTTCACGCTCGGCGGCGGCAGCGGCTCATCATGGGAGCTCACCGAGGACCCACCGCACCCAGTCGGAGTAGTTCAACGGCCGATGTGCACGCGGCGGGCCTTCTACTGGCACGCCGACGAACCGCAGCCACAGCTGCTGCGGTTCGGCCTTCAGCACCGGACGTTCGACGTGGTGCACCGCCCTCCGACCGCCTGGAACACCAGCACCTCCAATGACATGACGGACCTGGAAGACGGGACACTTTGCTACGTCCACGCCGCCGAGAAGGAGGCGGCGTTCCAGGTCTGGATGACCAACGACGCCCCCCAGCTCCAGTGGTCGCTACGCTGCCGCATCGACCTCCCTGGTATGAACAGTAGCTTCTTGCCGATAGTCTTCGACGGGGACACGCTCGTGGCTATCGTCAACGAGAGGCTGTGCAGGTGCAGCGCGCAGAACGGGAGCGTGGAGCAGGAAGTGGCGGACATGCGATACATGGGCCGGCTGCGTGACGACTGTGACTCTATGCGCTATGCCGTGCCTTACTTTGAGAGTTTGGTCTCGCTCACAGTATGTAACTACTAATGAAGAACACTAGTCTTGTTCCGCGTAAATGTAACGAATGCCATTTTATAAAGGTCTTTTAATTTGGATACGACATTTCTTTTTTTCTTTAATTTAGTGCAAATATGCAAAAACATAAGTTGTGTTTAAAGTACCAACGATAAAATATATAAATCTATATCTATATATATATATATATATCTATACTACAAGGAGCGAAGACAATTGAAAACTTTTCTCACCCAATTCGCGTCTGCCTTACCCCTCACGTCGGACCTAACCATCAGGTTGCATGATGACAAAAAAAGGTGGAACGACCATAGGAATCACAATTTGGGAGCGTTTCTGCCAAAAATGCCTAACTTTTTTCACCCGTGCCTGGCGTACCCGCCCGCCATACCCGTTGGGCCCACTTTTTCTTCCCTGCGCGGTGCGCCAGCCTCCCCGTGTGACCCCGTCTGCTTCCCCTTCACCCCGTGCCCCCGTGCGCAAAACAAAAACGGTTCGACCCCCGCATCGTCCCTCCCCCGCTCGGGCAATTCAGGCGGGGGCATAACCCTAGCCGCCGCCACCCACCTCTCGCTCCGTTCTCTCAACCTCTCCGTCACAGGAGAGAGCCGAGGAAGTCCGTGTGGCTCCCTAAGATGGAGGTGGCGGGGTTTCTTGTCCTCGGGCCGCGTGCACCGGATCTGGTGCGGGGAAAGGTGCACGGTGGCGCTCCACCAAGTCCTCGCGCCGTGAAGGGTGGCGGTCAGTGGCGAGGCAGCTCGTGGAGAACGCCAGGCGCAGCCTCGGCGAGGCCAAGGACGCGGTCAAGCTGATGCGCGATGCTGTGCTGTGCGAGTTCTTCGAGACCCTGATGATTCTGAAACGCACGTAGCTGCAAGCGCCGCCTCTGTTGGCTTCCTTCTGGCTCCCCTAGGATGCCGGTGGGGAAGTCAATTCCTCCCACCTAGCCAAGCTGACCCTCCACCTCTCCCGGATCCCCTCCACCGTCGCCCTCCATGGCCTCTTGGACGACTGCCCCAAGCTCGCAAGCCTGACGTCTATGGCTGCCAGACCCTCCACATGTGGTCCGGGAGCATATCCTGGAGGACACCGATGAGCTGGAGCACCACGTCATCAGGGATGCGCCCGCCCTGGAGAGGTTGTTCTTCTGCATGACATCAATTGGTGTTGCAAATGCTTGGCTACTTGGGGTGGGGATTTCGGAGTTGCAGCTTGGCTCGGCACTGTTTTGCTCAATGTGTGATATTAGATTGGCGGCGGACTCTTCCGGTGTACGAAGATGTTGACACTGAAGATGCTGGATCTGAGGTTGTAGCCTATGGAGGAATTCCTCTTGTGCTTCCCCTGCTTGGAGACACTCTATGTCATGGTAACAAGTCCCATGGATTTCACCGTATTTGATTCGAATTGCTTTTGTATGGAAGGGCAGCACTGACAATCAAAATAAAACCTGGATGAGGCATCAATGGACCTGCATGCGGCCCTGCGGGACTTTGGCTGCTCGAGGGTCCTTCAGAACATGAGCTTTTTCATCAGTAACTTGTTTAGAAAGCATATGAGTGGCTGGGACATTAAAATTGCTTGATGACTTCACATTATTATAGCTCGTATTCAGTAGAACGGTCTCCTTCCCTTCAGAGCCCCAAAATATATTTTCCTAAATGATTGATTAAATGATTTCTTAAATGTGTGCATCTATCTCTCAGGTTGCCTGATAGCATAACCTTGCTAGAATTAGCAGCATCAGTAGCATGCAGAAACATTTAGATCTTTCTATGTAGTTGGAAGTGTCAACATTTCCACCCAGGAAAAAAGGTATAGAAGAAAGTATATAATTTACACTGAATTTCAGCTTGCATTTTTACCCTACTTGTGAGTTGACTTTCGATAATTTTCAACTTTTTTCACATGTGCATTCTTGGCAGGGGATGAAATTGTTTTTTTCATGAGTCGGTATCTTTTTTTTTGCCACAATTACTGGCTTACCATTAATTCTCCTTATCATATACTACATAAGGTTGCATGTTATGAAAGTAATTATTTGCAAGCTAAAGATTTGGTGTGTGCAATCAGCTGCTGTGATTTTTAGGTGATTTTAGAAATGAAGTGAACCTGAATTAAGTAAGTTTTGATCTAAATGTGTTGTCTATTATGTTTTATCATTCTTGTCACTTTTGTTGGTGACTCTGCAGATAGCATTTGAGTTTAAATTCTGCCTCTGGAGGATGTTATCGCGTTCAGTGTAGATAAGCCTGTTGTTCTGCAAGGTCCAGTTCTGTGTGTATCTTCAGAGTTACCTGGGCTGTGGTAGATTCAGTAGCATTTCTTTGAAATTAATACAATGATATGCAGATTTGCGTGTTTCTGAAATTACTTGTGGTTGTTGTGTTTGATCTTTGTGTTACGTTTGCGATTGTAATTACTGATGGAAGCAAGTACTGAAGTCAGCTTCTTTCATAGAATATCATTTCGATCAGTTCATAGCACGGTTGTTTGAGTCCTGAGGTGCATACAGGATGGAAATTTTGGTATATATCTCACTTGTTGTGCTTCTTGGACTGGGAGCCCTGTTTGTTATTCCAAGGTCTAACGGCAAAGGTAAAAGTACACATCACTTGTAAATTGTAATCTTAAAGTGAGGTAAGTTTGAAAGCATTTCCACTTAGTAATGTTATATTGCAGGTAAAGGAGATGCAGCACATATAGCAGGCAGAAAGGTGAATGGCATCTTTTATCATTGAATGCTTTAGCTTTCTCATTTCTGTAACGTATATGCACGGCTAACCAAACCGATCAAGCAATTGCTTTGGAGTATGCTTTATGAATATGAAAAAACGATTTTTTGACTGAAAGACAAGACTGATGTAGGTTATGTGGAGACCAAAATGAACAATCAAATGTGCCACTTTCTTTAACTTAACATCATTCCAATAATAAGGTGACTAATTATGGTTATTCTAATATATTCACGGATCTGATGCTATTGTTTGGTTTACATATACAGATCGAGCCGCCGCCATGCTTCAATCAACATCTATCAATGCCTCAGGTCACTAGGAGCACATGTGTCTCACTCCATGTCCACCCAAATCATCCTGAATGAGAAAAGGAGCTCTGGCCTGCTTATTGTAATCACCTCTACCCTTATTGTTGGATGAAGATTTGTGCTGCAGAACAGGATCAATAGTCACAGGAGGAGGGTGATGAAAAGAGTAGGATGAATGGGTTGTGAATTTGCATAGGTATGGATTGATTTACTTTTTTCTCCCCTCTCCTTTGCATCTAGGTAATTAGATGCTAAATCTGTCCGTGCGCACAGGTTTTGTAATCAGGAGACTAGATCTCATCACGGGCTTTTGACTGCAGAGATGCCTAATTTTAAGAAATTCAATTAGCTTTCTATAGACTACTTAAGAAATTACATTAACTTTCTACAGAGTGATTAAATCACTAGATTAGGTTGAATAAATCAGGGTATTTGAATTATTTAAAGCACTCGATTCAGTTGAATAAATTAGAATCTTTGAATTATTTTGCCACTATTGATAATTGAATTCATGGCCACTTTTGAGTGCTAGCATTTTGCAATTTACAGTAGCATGATGTTCTTTCATCCTTAAGATATAACATGAGGTTATTTGGAAATTGACACTACTGAATTGTACAATACTAAGTAATAAGTTTTTTGAGGCTTTCATAACATATTAGAGTACGTAGATTTTGGAGTAAACTGTTTGATGCTTGAAGGAAACATTCCTCACGTGACTGCACAGTTTTCTTTCCAAAGAAACTTCTAGGATTCTAAGTTAACATGTGCTCCACCAAAAAATGGTTGTCTTTCAGAAAAATTAATATATGTAAAATATTATGAGATGTTATACAGGGTAACAATTCCTCCATTCTAACATGCAGTGTTGTTTTCGCTTGCCTTCCGTTTATTCGATGATATATCTTGGAGGAGGGCTCAAGTGGTTTGTCTAAAAAGTTTGATATGCTTTAATTTGTTTACAGGAAGCTGCCTAAGTACAATGTTAGTGTTACTGCCAATCTTCAGTGTGCAAGTAACATGAAGAAAGCGGGTTTAGTTCATTAGTGTTGATCAGTGTCCAGTGAGTTATCTGAATATATTTCCATCTGAGTTGCTCCAATTTCCATGTACTATATAGGATACTAGGTGATTTGAGAAAGATTTTCAATTTTTTCTATATGTTCATGACTCATACTGAAGAGAAATATTGACTCATACTGAAGAGAAATATTCGAAGTGTTGAAATCATGATGCACACATGTATATTTGAGCTAACATGTTGAATCCGTCTACGACGATAATGCATGCACATGCACTTGAATATTAGTTTGCTTTTTTATATATTCCATCACACGTCTACAATTTAAATCACCTAATGTTAGTACTCTCCTTGTTTCACACCAGCATAAAAAAACACACAATTGTAGCATTTGAAATTTATCCACAAAAGTAAGCAACTCAACTATGGATACAACAGTTGCTATGAGACCAACCATTCCATAAAAATGGCATGCAGAATCCACTGGGACCTCCTTTTCTGTATTGCCTCCCCACCATACGAACCATCCGAATTCCGAAGCACTCTTCAGTTTCCCCATACCCCATCACCTTCCCCCATCGAAGCTTTTTCCCATATTCCATCTAGTGCTACCCTCATGGCTGCAGGCGGCCTTGGGACCCGCCGGCTCCCAAACATCCGTGGAGAAGGATACAACAGTTGCTATGAGACCAAGCATCACCTTCCCCCATCGAAGCTTCTTCCCATATTCGATCTAGTGCTACCCTCATGGCTGCAGGCGGCCTTGGGACCCGCCGGCTCCCAAACATCCGTGGAGAAGGGAGCTAGGAGGCAGCAGAACTGTTGTGGAGGTGGGCAGCGGCGGCGGCCATAGCAAGCTGAGCGCGTAAAGGACGAGTTGAAGGGCATGGAGGTCGAATCGAAGGCGAAGACGGCAGGATCGTTGTACGCGGCCGCCGAATCGGAAGCGTTGGCATGCACATCAACAACCATGGTGGGGTCTTTACCCTTGATTCCGAGGATGAAAGCATAGATACAGAGATTAAGACGTGGACACGGAGGCTACTGCTGCCGACCTGCCGTGATTGCGCCCGAAACGTCTCCAGACGTGATGAGCTGGAGAGACCATTGGCCGGCACAGTAGAGATCGAAGAGAAGGACGAAGAGGCCAGCCGTTGTTGAATAAATCTGGATACACAATGAGCGAATTTTATACTGTGTTGGCTGGTTCCTCTCCCCTTCGTATTAACTGGATGTTGGCGATTGAGATGCCATACGCAGATGTGCTGCTGATTGAGGTGTCGTGCGTTGCTGAGTAAAGAAGCTGGAGCTAGCTAGCGCTTGAGCTGCCTGCTGGCGTGCCGCGTGCGTTGTTGAGTAGAGAATTAAAGACACCATTAGTGGGCCGCATGAGGTGCAATGGAGTAAAGAAGAAGTCATGGGTAGAGAAGGCTGAGGGCCGGGGTGGGTGGGGGATGACGTCATTCGCTAACGTGGCTCGCCGAGGATGGAGAGAAGTCCTCCAGTGGGGTGCTATTATTAAGTTTTGTATGATATGTGGGTAATAGGGCCACTTCCATGGTGTACCAGAATGAAATAATTTCAGTATCACTGAGTGATTGTATGATATTTGACCTTAGCTATTTTTAATGGCTGTTGTTTTGTGTCGAGTTTCTTAGTGGTAACCACTACTCTAAGTCAACATTGCTAATTTATATGTAACAGTTAATCATTTATTGTAGAGAATAAGTGCGGTTTTCAGCCTGTAGTTTAGATAAAGATATGCTTGATTCATAAATCAGATAGGAATCAAATGAAGCTGGGAATATGTTGACACGGGATGCGTATTTATTTGTTTGTATCACTATAGTGTATTTTTTAAGCTTTCAAAATCAGAAAGTTGCATTTTATTCAAAATCAGAAAGTTGCATTTTGTTTAGATTGGAAGGTCTAGATTCCCCGGATACAAGACATAACATATAGATTGAAATAAAAGAAAAGACATAGGCTATATTGCTGAAAAACATATGCTGAAATTTATTTGGAATTGTATTTTTGAAGAAACAACAGGTATATGACATAAGCACTATGTAATGCTGACATCACGAAGGTGTCATTGTGCTTATTGCTTAATTTTTAGCGTAGACAAGCACATGTACGAAAGAATGGATAACTATTGTTGAGGCAAAAGAAGAGTTTATGACATCAGCATGATGCTATGCTCACATCATGCAAGGGAATTAACAGATACGTGAAATACACTAGTTTGTTGATCCATCAAGCACATACACGCCATCAGCTCCATGCCACTTTCGACCTGTATGCTGTTGCTACTGCATGCCCGCAGCTAGCTGGTGGTATGGCACTAAACAGAAAACAGAGACATTTGAAGAACATGATCATGACGACATGTGCTAGTAGTTGGATACAGAACATGTAGCGCACAGGAATGGTTCTCACCGGAGCCTGGACGTCGATGCTGCATGGCAGTGAGGAAGAACAAAGAAGCTGCTCGATCTCAAGACGATGATGTCGCACAGCAGAGTGATGGAGACGATCGAGGCCAGCGTGTGTTGATTGATGATCCAAATTCATTGCAAAGAGGCAGGCTAACTTCAAAGAAAAGTATGGCCTTACTTTCTGAAAAATAAAGATGATACCTTTGCTGCATTTAAAGATTGGAAAGTGATGATAGAAAGGCAAACTGATAGAAAGGTGAAGGTGCTTCGTACTGATAATGGTGGAGAATTTTGTTCTGCTGCGTTTAATGATTATTGCAGGCAGGAAGGCATTGTCAGGCACCACACCATACCGTATACTCCTCAGCAAAACGGTGTGGCTGAGCGCATTAACAGGACCATCATCTCCAAGGCCCGTTGCATGCTGTCCAACGCTAAGATGAACAAGCGTTTCTGGGCTGAAGCTGCTAACACCGCGTGCTACACTGGTGGAGAGGGAGGCTTTGGTTCGGGCCTTTAGTCCCGGTTCAACTTTGGAGCCGGGACTAAAGGCCTTTCGTCGACGTGGCCCGAAATGCTCGCTGTAGCCGGCCCCCCTTTAGTCCCGGCTCGTATTACCAACCGTGACAAAAGGGGGGGCACCCAACGGCTCCATCCGACAATAATTGCCCCCGGTCTTTAGTCTCGGCTGGTGTTACGAGCCGAGACTAAAGGGTACCCCTTTAGTCTCGGCTCGTAACACCAGCCGGGACTAAAGGCCGGCATCCATATAACGCTCGTACCTCCTTCTTCCTCCTGCCACCCGAGCCATTCACCAGAGCCACACCCGCGAGCTGAGCTCCTCCCCTCCATGGTGACTCAAGCCTAGGGTGGTGCTGCGATTTTTTTCTTCATTAGTTTGTGAAGATTTCTCTCCTCCAAGGTGTTGAAAGGTTGGAATCTTCATCCTCCCTTCATTTGTTGTGATTAAATTTTGTTTTATGGTTTAGAGATGGAGAAAATAGAAATGTTAATTTGTAGCTAGGTAGGAGGAGCTAAAATTAATTAGAGAGATGAGATTTTGTATATACACGTGAAGATGTAGTTAGGATGGTACTTGCATTGTTCCTTCTTTCATTAAAATCTTGTTTTTCATAATATTGAATTTTTCTTGTACATATATATATAGTTTATAAAACATATGCTCATAAAAGAAGACATACCGAAAATGTAATAGGTATTTCCATTCTTTCATTGTTTAGAAATGATTTTATTCTAGGTAGCCATTGGAGGAAATAGAAGATTAAATTCTTTTGTTAAGTATGTTTTTAATTTTTATATAGAATAAATGTAAGCATTCTCTTATTTTCTTGTTTTTCATAAATTTGAATTTTACTTGTACATATAGTTTATAAAATATATGCTCATAAAGAAAAAAATAGACATACAGAAAATGTACTAGGTATGTATTTCCATTATTTCATTGTTTAGAAATGCTTTTATTTCTAGGTAGCTATGGGAGGAAATAGAAGATTAAATTCTTTTATTAAGTATTTTTTTAGTTTTATATACAATAAATGTAAGCATTTTCTTTTTTTTCTTGTTTTTGATACAGAGCCCCACGTCCTAATTAGCTACAGTTTCACCTCACGGGCTACGTGGGGACTGCCTGCAGCTCCGCGAGGTGGGACTGTAGCTAGATAGGAGGTGTAGCGCATGTGTGGTACTGTAAGTGGGTGAGTGAGGTGTATATGACGGTGAGGTGAGACTGTTGTAGTTCCTAGAGCATCTAGGTCTTCTGAGTCATTGGTTCGTAAAGGTTATGTAAAGTAATAATAGTGTTGAATTCTATCCTCTTTTGTTTTTTTATTTATGCATATATTGAATCCAATCTATATATATGTAGGTATGTGTACATATAGTTTATAAAATACAGTGTTGAATTCTATGGCCCCTTTTATTTCTAGGTTGCTATAGGAGGAAATAGAAGATTAAATTCTTTTATTAAGTATTTTTTGTAGTTTTATAGACAACAAATGTAAGCATTTTCTTTTTTTCTTGTTTTTGATACAGAGCCCCACATCCTAATTAGCTACAGTTTAACATCACGGGCTACGTGGGGACTGCCTGCAGCTCTGTGATGTTGGACTGTAGCTAGATAGGAGGTGTAGCGCATGTGTAGTACTGTAAGTGGGAGAGTCAGGTGTATATGACGGTGAGGTGAGACTGTTGTAGTTCCCGGAGCATCTAGGTCTTCTGAGTCGCTGGTTCATAAAGGTTATGTACAGTAATAGTTCCCTTTTGTTTTTCTATTTATGCATATATTGAATCCAATGTATATATGCAAACTAATCCTATTTATTGTAAATAATGTGTGTTATTTTGATTTGGATATAGTTTGAGCTAACAATGTCGTCGTCAAGTGGTGTTGAAAATGGCGTCCGTGGCCGTGGCATAGTCCGTCGCCGTGGCGGGCGTGGTGGCCGTGGCATTGGCCGTGCAGGTCTTGGTGGCCATGGAGGTGGTTTGGAGGCCCCGTTGCCTCTACGTCCAGGATTGCACTTTCACCGCGAGATTACCTTGCCAATGGGTGATCCAGGACGTGTAGCTAACGTGGTAATATAGGAATTGAAATTAATTTGCTTTACATAGAACTTTTTTTCATTTCACATGGAAAATCTGTAATTTTAGTTACATATATAATTATTGTAGGTTCTCAACAATATCAGATGGCTCAGAGACATTATCGGGGATATGAATGGTACTCCTCCTGTAGTGCAAACTGAGCACGTTGATGAGCACATGGCAAGAGTGTATATCTCTTTCACCGTACCTGCTCGATATGTAGACTACGGCCAGTTGCCAGCAGGCGCACCACACCCGATGGTTGCCATTGCAACAGTTGGCAAAACATCACCTATTCGGTTAACCCGAGAGAGGACTGCCGTGGAGAATTGTCTACAACAGCTCCAGAATAATGTTGGGTGCTTCGTGCCGGACCTTTCCTATTTTAAATTAAGGCAACTCGAGACGGGTGAAGGAAATGTGATTGAGACTACGGAGAGGCTTTGCAGGGCTCATCAAGATGTGGTAATATACATTTATATATAAAAGAATTTCTATTCATTATTAATTAATTTGTTTTTGGTACATATATAATTTGTTTCTGGTACATAAGGTTATTATATCTCATCATCATCTGGTTGTGTGCAGGATCACTCTGGTTCTACCTATGCTTCAATTAGCTTCCGTGCGATTCTGAATCAAGTCGTGGAAAGAGTTGGGGTGGATTACTATGGTGGGGAACCGTTTTTCACCAACAATTGGAAGAGTCAAGCAATTCTAACTTTCTACAAGCCAGCAGAACCCGAGGCTCCATTGTTTGATGTCTGCAGTGCTGTTTGTGACACTCCTCCGCAAGCGGAGGAGAGTGCACTAGTACGTGCTCTAGCTTATTTTGAGGGAGTTATAGGCTGGAGGATTGCAGACATTAACCATGTTTCATATCTGCAAGCGCGTGTTGCTCAGTAACATTATGCATGCATGGATCAGGCTTTGTACCGTACCCTATTATGTGAACTTGTATTAATTATTAGCTAGCTATGTGAACATTTATGAACTTATTATCAATTATTGTTAATTACGTACTTTATTATGAATTCATGTGTTGTCTTCAACATTTTAGTAAGAATGTTTATTAAGCATATATATACTAGAATTCATACGTGAATTTATAAATGTGTTTGAAGCAGAGGTTCAAAAGCAAGAAGCTGACCAGTTTCAGCTTGGGACTTGTAGTGATTGGTATTAATTAATGTCGTGCCTTGTAATAACCATCAGGTGACCTCTGTACGTATACGTAAGCCATTGTAGTTATATGGATCATTATATCAAAAAGACAATACGCGAATTCATAAATTTGTTTGAAACAGAGATTTTTCTGAGTAGATTTACTAATATTTTCAATTTAATTTATTTTCCCCTTCAAATTGTAAATAAAAAATAGTAATAATTGTTTCAACTCTTGAAATAATATGTGCATAGAAAAGTAGGTATTTTTTGTGTTAACATAATATAATTTTGCATGGCACAAATATTTTAACTAATGATTTATTTTAAATGTTGAAAGCAAAAAGAAATGAGATAAATGAGCAAGGAAAAGAGAAAAAGCCCGCGAATGAGATGAATGAGATAAATGAGCAAGGAAATGAGCATTTTGATCATTCGAAGACAATACGCGAATTCATAAATTTGTTTAAACCAGAGATTTTTCTGAGTAGGTTTACTAATATTTTCAATTTAATTTATTTTCCCCTTCAAATTGTAAACAAAAAATAGTAATAATTGTTTCAACTCTTAAAATAATATGTGCATAGAAAAGTAGGTATTTTTTTGTTTTAACTTAATATAATTTTGCATGGCACAAATATTTTAACTAATGATTTATTTTAAATGTTGAAAGCAAAAAGGAATGAGATAAATGAGTAAGGAAAAGAGAAAAAGCCGCGAATGTTTGAGAGAGCTCCACTCCACAAATCCTAAAGGCCACTTCCCTCTTCCCTGCAGCCTAGTGCACAAGTAGAGGCCCAACTCGGCCCATTTAAACTCCTTTCACTTACACGCGGGCCCCATTTGTCAGGTTGTCTTCAACCTTCTCCACACCAACAGGCAGCGATAGGGGAGTGAGATCCCGTCGAGCCTGATGCGGCGGGGATGGAGGCGGCGAGCCCTAGCGGCGAGCGGTAGGGGCCCCGACGACCAGGGAGATGCGGGATCTAGTGGCTCCGGCAGCGGATCGAGAGCCCGGTGGGGCACCAGGCCTCTGGCGGGCGGCCGCCGGCCATCCGGCACATGGGCGACGCCGCGCGTCCCGGCGTGGTGTCCCAGCTGGGAGGACTTCGCCAACCCGTCGGCCGCCGCCACCCGCCCAGGCCGCCGCCCGCAACGCGGCCTTGATCCCCCTCGCACCGCCGCGCGCGGCCTACTTCTCCTCTATGCTCCTGACCTTGAAGTAGCCCAGCTTCCTCTCGTCGCCCTCCACCAGCAGTTGCACCGGGTAGTGGCACGGCAGGAGGACGAGCCGGGCGCCGCCGCATCCTACTCCTCCAGCGGCAAGGCCTAGTCCTACGCTGCGGCCACCTGCGCTATCGGCGGCGATCACCAGGACGACCAAGATCAGGAGGAGCTGGAGGCGCTGCTCGAGGAGGTGCAATGGCTGCGGCGGGAGCAGATGGCCATCGGGGAGAAGCTAGCACAAATGAGCGGCGGCGGTGCTAGGTTTCGCGTGCGGGAGCCGGGAGCTCGAGAGGGGACGTGCGATGGGGGATGGGTCGCGGTGAGAAATCTACCGGTCGACGGAAGAAAGATCGCGAACCGTTTTTTCTGTGTAACCGGTGGCATGGTGGGTAATTTTCTCCCAACTCTACCAGCTCTAAGAAATGGTGGAGTACCTCTTGAGGAGCTAAAAAAAGGTGGAGTGCAGCTAATTTTTGATAAAGTGGAGTGGAGCTAGTTGAGGTGTTTGGGTATATTTTTATGGAGTGGAGTCAAATTTGGTGGAGCGGAGTGCTCCCAAATATACCCTCTTAATATAAGGTTCTGCCAAGAAACCCTTTGAGACTCTGGAAACAGTGACTGTTGCAAAACTGTGTAAACTTTTCATAGGGAAATCGTCTGCCGCTTTGTCTTGTGTGCCGCTCCTTGTCTTGTCTGATATAGGCATAGGCGTGCGTTTGACATTACTGGCCGGTGGAATCCGAGTAGGATCAAGCTTACTTTGTGTCCTCACCAGACATCACCAAGGCGATCTCAAACCTACTACTCGGATTCCAATTTCCAAAACGAGAATAAGAAACGGACTCGAAATCTATTCGGCACTGCAGGCGCAGCGCCCCCCCGTGAATCGTGATAAATACTCCGTTTAGCACCGCACCTCTCATCCAAGAACTCGATCAAGAATTCCTCCGATCTGGCAGCAGGATGCTGGGCTCCGACAAGAAGCGCCGCCGGACCTTGGCCGCCACCATCCCGGATGACCTGCTGATCCACGAGGTCCTGGTCCATCTCCCAGCCAAGTCCCTCGCGCGATGCAGATGCGTCTGCCGCTCATGGCGCGCGGGGATCGCCGCCGCCGCCTTCGTCCGCCGCCACCTCGAGCTGTCCCGCGCGACGCCGCTGCCGTCCGTGCTGGTCATCCCCCGCGAGGTCGACGCTGACGACAACCAAGCCACGTCCACCGAGATCAGCTTCCACCGCCTCCCGCTACCACCGCCGGGACGCACTGCCACCGGGGCAGATCTCGTCTTCGAGAAGGCGTGGCCCGGGGGCATCACGCGCATCATCCACCCGACACACTGCGATGGCCTGGTGGCCATCGCGACGACCACGGACAGGGTGTTCGTCTGCAACCCGGCGACGAGAGAGTTCGTCGCCCTGCCGCCCGGCAGCCACAACGCCGAGATAGACGCCCGCGACCTGCTGCTGGCCCCACCAGTGGCTCTCGGTTTCGACCAATGGCGCAACCGCTATGTCGTCGCCAGGTACTTCTACCGGACGTACGGCGAGAGGTCGCTCGACGAGGTCACCGACCAATGGTCGTTGCGGGACTACGACATCGGCCATGAGGTGTTCACGCTCGGCGGCGGCAGCGGCTCATCATGGGAGCTCACCGAGGACCCACCGCACCCAGTCGGAGTAGTTCAACGGCCGATGTGCACGCGGCGGGCCTTCTACTGGCACGCCGACGAACCGCAGCCACAGCTGCTGCGGTTCGGCCTTCAGCACCGGACGTTCGACGTGGTGCACCGCCCTCCGACCGCCTGGAACACCAGCACCTCCAATGACATGACGGACCTGGAAGACGGGACACTTTGCTACGTCCACGCCGCCGAGAAGGAGGCGGCGTTCCAGGTCTGGATGACCAACGACGCCCCCCAGCTCCAGTGGTCGCTACGCTGCCGCATCGACCTCCCTGGTATGAACAGTAGCTTCTTGCCGATAGTCGCCGACGGGGACACGCTCGTGGCTATCGTCAACGAGAGGCTGTGCAGGTGCAGCGCGCAGAACGGGAGCGTGGAGGAGGAAGTGGCGGACATGCGATACATGGGCCGGCTGCGTGACGACTGTGACTCTATGCGCTATGCCGTGTCTTACTTTGAGAGTTTGGTCTCGCTCACAGTATGTAACTACTAATGAAGAACACTAGTCTTGTTCCGCGTAAATGTAACGAATGCCATTTTCTAAAGGTCTTTTAATTTGGATACGACATTTGGTTTTTTTCTTTTATTTAGTGCAAATATGCCAAAACATAAGTTGTGTTTAAAGTACCAACGATAAAAAAAAATATATATATATATATATATATACACACACACTACAAGGAGTGAAGACAATTGAAAACTTTTCTCACCCAATTCGCGTCTGCCTTACCCCTCACGTCGGACCTACCCATCAGGTTGCATGATGACAAAAAAGGTGGAACGACCATAGGAATCGCAATTTGGGAGCGTTTCTGCCAAAAATGCCTAACTTTTTTCACCCGTGCCTGGCGTACCCGCCCGCCATACCCGTTGGGCCCACTTTTTCTTCCCAGCGCGGTGCGCCAGCCTCCCCGTGTGACCCCGTCTGCTTCCCCTTCGCCCCGTGCCCCCGTGCGCAAAACAAAAACGGTTCGACCCCCGCATCGTCCCTCCCCCGCTCGGGCAACTCAGGCGGGGGCATAACCCTAGCTGCCGCCACCCACCTCTCGCTCCGTCCTCTCAACCTCTCCGTCACAGGAGAGAGCCGAGGAAGTCCGTGTGGCTCCCTAAGATGGAGGTGGCGGGGTTTCTTGTCCTCGGGCCGCGTGCACCGGATCTGGTGCGGGGGAAGGTGCACAGTGGCGCTCCACCAAGTCCTCGCGCCGTGAAGGGTGGCGGTCAGTGGCGAGGCAGCTCGTGGAGAACGCCAGGCGCAGCCTCGGCGAGGCCAAGGACGCGGTCAAGCTGATGCGCGATGCTGTGCTGTGCGAGTTCTTCGAGACCCTGATGATTCTGAAACGCACGTAGCTGCAGGCGCCGCCTCTGTTGGCTTCCTTCTGGCTCCCCTAGGATGCCGGTGGGGAAGTCAATTCCTCCCACCTAGCCAAGCTGACCCTCCACCTCTCCCGGATCCCCTCCACCGTCGCCCTCCATGGCCTCTTGGACGACTGCCCCAAGCTCGCAAGCCTGACATCTATGGCTGCCAGACCCTCCACATGTATTGCCTCTCATCAATCAGAGGCTCCATGTACACACACATATTATCTCCCGGGTATCCAGGAATTATCAACAACACGAATATGTATTGTCGTTGAAAGACGATGCCGGGCGGTAGATTGAGGGGGATAACAAACACAGGCCAACTCGTGTGCGGGGCAGCCGTCACTCTAAAAGGATTGAACCCATCTGTCGCCAGCGCAACACGTACATTTCGAGCCTCTTCCGCTTTGTCAGCATGCTTCTCATCAAACTTTGTCCATGCCAGGGCATCAGATGGATGTGTCAGGTTATCACTATATCGACGACCCATTTTGTGCCATTTCATTTGCGTCGCAGTTTCTTCGGTCATGTACATCCGTTGGATCCATTGTATGGGCGGGAGGTACCGTAGGACACATACTGGGATTGTGAGTTGCGTCTTTTTACCCTCAGTAGAGTCTACCTCCATGAACCGAGACGCTTTACATTTCGGACAGTGCGTCGCATTCTCATGTTCTTTCCTGAATAAGACGCATCCGTTCGGACAGGCATGTATCTGCTCGTATGGCATCTTAAGTGCACGAAGGACTTTTTGCGCTTCATACATGTTCTTCGGCAAAAGGTGACCTTTGGGAAGCATGTCGTCGAAAACAGTCAGCAAAGCATCGAAGCATTCTCGACTCAGGTTATGCTTAGACTTTACGGCCATCAGGCGGCCGATGGAATCTAATTGAGATAGTGTAGTGTGCTGGTGAAGGGGTTTTTGTGCTGCAGCCAACATATCATAATACGCCTTCGCGCTTGGCTCTGGTTCCTCCTCTCGACTTTCTTCTTAAAAATGTGCCTCATGAAAGTCATCTATCATGTCTGCTACTCCAGCATCACCATCAAGTTCTCTGATGCGTTGCCTCACAACCTCGTCTCTCATTCGATAGGTTTCACCGTGGCGGGTCAACTTTGAATAGTCTCTCGTAAATCCATTCCTATAGAGATGTGATGCCATGTCCACCTTTGTAAGACGACGTGAGTTTCCACAGCGGCTGCAGGGGCACCATGTGGTTTTACTATCTTTAGGCCCTTTAACCTTGCTAAATGCTTCATCAAGAAAAGCTTGAGCACTTGTAATCCATTCCTGTGTCACACGACCACCACTTGCCCATCCATTGTACATCCACTGACGGTCACCCATTCTCTATCATATCAACGAGTTATATAAAAAACATTGCATCATCTACACGATGTCTAGACATTCTAATAGGTAAAGATAGGTCCTAATCCCACCTGTCGATGCGTAGATGGGGTTAGTTTCTATGGTCTACTCCGATCTGAGATAGAATTTCGGCAGCACCTCCCCGCTGTTCTCCAAATACACGTCCCGTTAGGGAGATTGTGTATCCGGAGAACAACGGGGAGGTACTGCCGAAACTCTGTCTCGGATCGGAGTAGACCATAGAAACTAACCCCATCTACGCATCCACGGGCTGTCCAAAACACGTGGACAATTCGAAACAGATACAGCCATTAATATGCAAAGTTTTGCATATTTCGAACCGTATCTCTTCCGAACGGGAGACGCCTAACTAGGTTTCGCGATCTACGACATCTAGTAACTCGATGGCGAGGCAGGGGCGTGCTCACCTAGTAACTCGATGGCGAGGCAGGGGCGGGCGGCAAGACCAGGGTCGACCGGGCCTCCGAGACAATGTGAGCGCGACCTCCTACTCCTTTAGCAGTGGCAACCAGGCCTCCTTCCTGCAAAAATAGATCAATGATGGGTGTTTAGTCAAAATTTCGGCAGCACCTCCCCTGTACGGTGAGGTTTCCAAAACCTCAAACAAAAGGCACGACACGAAGGTCGGGCTACACACGGGCTTTCTTCCAACGGCTCGATGGCCGGACAAATCACATGTGGTGCCCCCAAGCTAGCCACGAGTCTCACCTAGGAGATCGACAAATCACCCCTCTTCCTCAAAAAAAAGCCTCCGGTGGTCAGTGCGGCAAATCAAGGCATCTCTTCCTATAAAATTGATATGCATTAAATGTATGAAAACAAAAATTAGAGACATGATAAATTTGCTAGTATTAGATACCTTAATTGCTAACTAGCAAGAATTCTGTAGTCATCTATAAATTGCACACTAAATCTTCTAGTATTACCTTCCTTACTATTGCTAGGAAACTAAAATTTCTAATAATCCTAACTAACTTGAATTTCAAACTATAACTAAATTAATTAGCTAACTAAATTACCTAAAATTTGATAACTGAAATTTCTAACTTAAATTTGCTATCTAAATTTGAAAACCAAATTTTCTTTTTACCTGTTACAGGAGGAGCAGGAGGAGGCCGTAGCAGGGTCGGCCTCCCCCACGTCTATGGCCGCGAGGGGGCGCAGGCCAGGGGGAGGAGGAAGACGACGGCCCGGCAGCAGGGAGGACGACGGCCCGACAGCGGCGGGGAGGACGACGGCCCGACAGCGGTGGGAGGACGACAGCACAGCGGCGGAGGGGAGGAAGACGGCCGGAGGGGCACGCCGGGGCGGGCGGGGCGCGGAGAGCCGGCGCGGGCGGGGCGGGCGGGGCGCGACAAGCCGGGGTGGGCGAGGCGGACGCGGCGCGGCGAGCCGGGGCGGGCGAGGCGCGGTGAGCCGGGGCGGGCGGGGCGGCCAGGCGGGCCGGGAGCGGCGAGGCGAGGCGGCGCGGTGACCCGGGGCCGGCGGACACGTGTGTGCGAAGTGTTGTGTATGGGTGACGAGTGTAGTGGAGACGACGACACTGCCAACTGGGCCCCGCCCTACCTCTTTGCCGAGAGCCAGATCTACAGCTCTCGGCAGAGCCTGTGCCGAGAGCAGTAGATCTGGCTCTCGGCAAAGAGGTAGGGCGGGCCCACCTGCAGCCCACGTCGGGTCCAGAACCGCTCGCCAGGCACGTGGCCATCTATGCCGAGAGCGAGCGGGGCCAGCTCTCGGCACAGCACCTCGGCGGGCCCACCTGCAGCTGCTTTGCCGAGAGCAATGCTCTCGGCACAGAATAATTTAGTCAAAATAATTTTAAAAATAGCCAACAACCACGAAAATTTTCCAAAATTAAATATGTCACCACTGATGATGTATGTTACTTATAAAAATGTTCTTGTACTCAAAGTCCATTTTGAATTTCTCTTAGACTCCAAACCTAGTGACATTAGTTTAAATTGCTAGAAACTTCCCGTGAGATGTTCATGTTTCTAAACAGCGTATGTGTCCAGGTGTTCAAAACGTTGTCAATTTTTTTTCTCAACTTCCTCATATGATATCATGAGTGCTTGACAAAAATCGTGATTTTCAAACTTTATTTGAATTTTATACAATTTTTAAATTGTTCTACCTCAGGATCTTCAACGTGATGAGAGAGTCAAATGTCGAAAATTTAGCGTCATTTCATGTAAATGGTCTTAGAGATGTCTCATGAACATGAATATCATTTTTCACTAACTTTACTTTATGATTTCATGCACTTCCAGTTCATATCGGACATATACGAAAAAATTACCTAGAATGAAATAAAATTGTTAAATACAACATACATATCTATATTTATGTAAAATTTGAGCATATGCTTTGTATGGGTGTATGTTGATCCAGGAAAAAGTTTGGAAAGCTGGAAATGAAATTTTTTTACTTCTTTGCCGAGAGCTACATCTACACACTCGGCACAGGACAAAAACTCTCGGTACACCCTCTCTTTGCCGAGAGCAATGCTCTCGGCACATAAATATTATTTAGTCAAAATAATTTAAAAAATAGCAAACAGCCATGGAAATTTTCCAAAATTCAATATGTCATCAGTGATGATGTATATTACTTATAAAAATGTTCTTGTACTCAAAGTCAATTTTGAATTTCTCTTAGACTCCAAACCTAGTGACGTTAGTTTAAATTGCTAGAAACTTCCTGTGAGATATGATGTTCAAGTTTCTAAACAGCGTATGTGTCCAGTTGTTCAAAATGTTGTCAATTTTTTTTCTTAACTTCCTCATATGATATCATGAGTGCTTGACAAAATTCGTGATTTTCAAACTTTATTTGAATTTTATACAATTTTTAAATTGTTCTACCTCACGATCTTCAACGTGATGAGAGAGTCAAATGTGAAAAATTTAGCATCATTTCATGTAAACGGTCTTAGAGATGTCTCATGAACATGACTATCATTTTTTCACTAACTTTACTTTATGATTTCATGCACTTCTAGTTCATATCGGACATATACGAAAAAATTACCTAAAATGAAATAAAATTGTTAAATACAACATACATATCTATATTTATGTGAAATTTGAGCATATGCTTTGTATGGGTGTATGTTGATGAACCAAAAAGTTTGGAGGTCTAAAATTGATTTTTTTAATTCTTTGCCGAGAGCTTCGGAAAAGCACTCGGCCAAGAAATCTTTGCCGAGAGCCTGTGGCTTGGCTCTCGGCACATTTGACGGCCGGGCCAACGGCCGTGACGGCCGTTCTGTTGTGCCGTGAGGTCCCGGCTGTGCCGAGGGCCTGCTTCTGCAGCTCTCGCCATAGTGCCTTTGTGCCGTGAGCCTGGAGCTGTGCCGAGAGCCTGCTCTGTTTCCTCTCGGCACAGATGGTCTGTACCGTGGGTTCTTTCTGTGCCGAGAGCTCGTGCCAAAACTTTCGGCAAAGCCGCCCTGTGCCGTGAGCCTGGCTTCTGGATCTCGGCACAGAGTTATGCTCACGGCACAGGCTGCGATTCCAGTAGTGGCTATCAGTACGAAAATGAAATCATTTTGTTTTTAATATAAGGTTCTGCCAAGAAACCCTTTGAGACTCTGGAAACAGTGACTGTTGCAAAACTGTGTAAGCTTTTCATAGGGAATTTAAGCAATTCAATACCACAAAATGCTCAGTGCTTAAAAATTCAATCGCTTGGTGTTTTCAGTCCATCTCAAATCTTATTCATCACCGACGTCTCTCAATCTCAAATTTCCCTTCTATCACCAATTAGAAACTATAATGTAGCAGCAGAGGCTAGGGTGATTGCATCTTACACTCTTTCTAAAAAAGTGCATCTACACGTCATGAAGATTGCAAAGAGTTCCTTTGGCTGCAACGATTGCAACTCGTGGAGGCGACATGGACACAGCAGTTTACGTTGCAGTAAAATAAGAATAACAATGTCTAAATATACCTGCAGCTTAAGCCTGGGTACCGTACTCCTTCATAAAGCATTTGAATTATATTTTGAAGAGTGTAACCATGAAGATTGTGTGTCAATATTCAACATGATGGGAAGATGATGTACAAAGCAGATATGTAACTGTCGGCTAGACTTATGAAGCTCATTTTTTCGAGCAGGATATGCACTGACATTAGAAAGTTAGTGTTGTAGGAACTGACTAACAGAGCAATGCAAGAAAATAAGCAAAAATAGTCTGCTATCAGATCAAACTCTCCTTTGTGTAGAAAATTAGCTCCATGAAAATTAGATCACCCCATGAAGGAAACTGAATATCGTGACAATAAACACACAGGAGCTGCTATCTGATCAAACTCTATAATTTAATACCATGAAAATCAGTTTCACCTCATCCTCACGAATTAGCAGATCATTGTATTGAATTCTGATCTATAGATTACAAAAATAATATTTATAGCGCCGCGCGGGACAGCTCGAGGTGGTGGCGGATAAAGGAAGCGCCGGCGCGCGATGCTGGCACACCACCAGCGGCGCATGCACCTGCAGCGCGCGAGGGATTGGACGGGGAGGCGGACCAGGACCTCGGACTCGGAGATCAGCAGGTCGTCCGGGATGGCGGCGATCGTGATCCGCCGGCGGCGCTTCCCCGCCGGGGGCGGCATCGTCTGCCGCTTTGTCTTGTGTGCCGCTCCTTGTCTTGTCTGATATAGGCATAGGCGTGCGTTTGACATTACTGGCCGGTGGAATCCGAGTAGGATCAAGCTTACTTTGTGTCCTCACCAGACATCACCAAGGCGATCTCAAACCTACTACTCGGATTCCAATTTCCAAAACGAGAATAAGAAACGGACTCGAAATCTATTCGGCACTGCAGGCGCAGCGGCCCCCCGTGAATCGTGATAAATACTCCGTTTAGCACCGCACCTCTCATCCAAGAACTCGATCAAGAATTCCTCCGATCTGGCAGCAGGATGCTGGGCTCCGACAAGAAGCGCCGCCGAACCTTGGCCGCCACCATCCCGGATGACCTGCTGATCCACGAGGTCCTGGTCCATCTCCCAGCCAAGTCCCTCGCGCGATGCAGATGCGTCTGCCGCTCATGGCGCGCGGGGATCGCCGCCGCCGCCTTCGTCCGCCGCCACCTCGAGCTGTCCCGCGCGACGCCGCTGCCGTCCGTGCTGGTCATCCCCCGCGAGGTCGACGCTGACGACAACCAAGCCACGTCCACCGAGATCAGCTTCCACCGCCTCCCGCTACCACCGCCGGGACGCACTGCCACCGGGGCAGATCTCGTCTTCGAGGAGGCGTGGCCCGGGGGCATCACGCGCATCATCCACCCGACACACTGCGATGGCCTGGTGGCCATCGCGACGACCACGGACAGGGTGTTCGTCTGCAACCCGGCGACGAGAGAGTTCGTCGCCCTGCCGCCCGGCAGCCACAACGCCGAGATGGACGCCCGCGACCTGCTGCTGGCCCCACCAGTGGCTCTCGGTTTCGACCAATGGCGCAACCGCTATGTCGTCGCCAGGTACTTCTACCGGACGTACGGCGAGAGGTCGCTCGACGAGGTCACCGACCAATGGTCGTTGCGGGACTACGACATCGGCCATGAGGTGTTCACGCTCGGCGGCGGCAGCGGCTCATCATGGGAGCTCACCGAGGACCCACCGCACCCAGTCGGAGTAGTTCAACGGCCGATGTGCACGCGGCGGGCCTTCTACTGGCACGCCGACGAACCGCAGCCACAGCTGCTGCGGTTCGGCCTTCAGCACCGGACGTTCGACGTGGTGCACCGCCCTCCGACCGCCTGGAACACCAGCACCTCCAATGACATGACGGACCTGGAAGACGGGACACTTTGCTACGTCCACGCCGCCGAGAAGGAGGCGGCGTTCCAGGTCTGGATGACCAACGACGCCCCCCAGCTCCAGTGGTCGCTACGCTGCCGCATCGACCTCCCTGGTATGAACAGTAGCTTCTTGCCGATAGTCTTCGACGGGGACACGCTCGTGGCTATCGTCAACGAGAGGCTGTGCAGGTGCAGCGCGCAGAACGGGAGCGTGGAGCAGGAAGTGGCGGACATGCGATACATGGGCCGGCTGCGTGACGACTGTGACTCTATGCGCTATGCCGTGCCTTACTTTGAGAGTTTGGTCTCGCTCACAGTATGTAACTACTAATGAAGAACACTAGTCTTGTTCCGCGTAAATGTAACGAATGCCATTTTCTAAAGGTCTTTTAATTTGGATACGACATTTCGTTTTTTTCTTTAATTTAGTGCAAATATGCAAAAACATAAGTTGTGTTTAAAGTACCAACGATAAAATATATAAATCTATATCTATCTATATATATATCTATACTACAAGGAGCGAAGACAATTGAAAACTTTTCTCACCCAATTCGCGTCTGCCTTACCCCTCACGTCGGACCTAACCATCAGGTTGCATGATGACAAAAAAAGGTGGAACGACCATAGGAATCACAATTTGGGAGCGTTTCTGCCAAAAATGCCTAACTTTTTTCACCCGTGCCTGGCGTACCCGCCCGCCATACCCGTTGGGCCCACTTTTTCTTCCCTGCGCGGTGCGCCAGCCTCCCCGTGTGACCCCGTCTGCTTCCCCTTCACCCCGTGCCCCCGTGCGCAAAACAAAAACGGTTCGACCCCCGCATCGTCCCTCCCCCGCTCGGGCAATTCAGGCGGGGGCATAACCCTAGCCGCCGCCACCCACCTCTCGCTCCGTTCTCTCAACCTCTCCGTCACAGGAGAGAGCCGAGGAAGTCCGTGTGGCTCCCTAAGATGGAGGTGGCGGGGTTTCTTGTCCTCGGGCCGCGTGCACCGGATCTGGTGCGGGGAAAGGTGCACGGTGGCGCTCCACCAAGTCCTCGCGCCGTGAAGGGTGGCGGTCAGTGGCGAGGCAGCTCGTGGAGAACGCCAGGCGCAGCCTCGGCGAGGCCAAGGACGCGGTCAAGCTGATGCGCGATGCTGTGCTGTGCGAGTTCTTCGAGACCCTGATGATTCTGAAACGCACGTAGCTGCAAGCGCCGCCTCTGTTGGCTTCCTTCTGGCTCCCCTAGGATGCCGGTGGGGAAGTCAATTCCTCCCACCTAGCCAAGCTGACCCTCCACCTCTCCCGGATCCCCTCCACCGTCGCCCTCCATGGCCTCTTGGACGACTGCCCCAAGCTCGCAAGCCTGACGTCTATGGCTGCCAGACCCTCCACATGTGGTCCGGGAGCATATCCTGGAGGACACCGATGAGCTGGAGCACCACGTCATCAGGGATGCGCCCGCCCTGGAGAGGTTGTTCTTCTGCATGACATCAATTGGTGTTGCAAATGCTTGGCTACTTGGGGTGGGGATTTCGGAGTTGCAGCTTGGCTCGGCACTGTTTTGCTCAATGTGTGATATTAGATTGGCGGCGGACTCTTCCGGTGTACGAAGATGTTGACACTGAAGATGCTGGATCTGAGGTTGTAGCCTATGGCGGAATTCCTCTTGTGCTTCCCCTGCTTGGAGACACTCTATGTCATGGTAACAAGTCCCATGGATTTCACCGTATTTGATTCGAATTGCTTTTGTATGGAAGGGCAGCACTGACAATCAAAATAAAACCTGGATGAGGCATCAATGGACCTGCATGCGGCCCTGCGGGACTTTGGCTGCTCGAGGGTCCTTCAGAACATGAGCTTTTTCATCAGTAACTTGTTTAGAAAGCATATGAGTGGCTGGGACATTAAAATTGCTTGATGACTTCACATTATTATAGCTCGTATTCAGTAGAACGGTCTCCTTCCCTTCAGAGCCCCAAAATATATTTTCCTAAATGATTGATTAAATGATTTCTTAAATGTGTGCATCTATCTCTCAGGTTGCCTGATAGCATAACCTTGCTAGAATTAGCAGCATCAGTAGCATGCAGAAACATTTAGATCTTTCTATGTAGTTGGAAGTGTCAACATTTCCACCCAGGAAAAAAGGTATAGAAGAAAGTATATAATTTACACTGAATTTCAGCTTGCATTTTTACCCTACTTGTGAGTTGACTTTCGATAATTTTCAACTTTTTTCACATGTGCATTCTTGGCAGGGGATGAAATTGTTTTTTTCATGAGTCGGTATCTTTTTTTTTGCCACAATTACTGGCTTACCATTAATTCTCCTTATCATATACTACATAAGGTTGCATGTTATGAAAGTAATTATTTGCAAGCTAAAGATTTGGTGTGTGCAATCAGCTGCTGTGATTTTTAGGTGATTTTAGAAATGAAGTGAACCTGAATTAAGTAAGTTTTGATCTAAATGTGTTGTCTATTATGTTTTATCATTCTTGTCACTTTTGTTGGTGACTCTGCAGATAGCATTTGAGTTTAAATTCTGCCTCTGGAGGATGTTATCGCGTTCAGTGTAGATAAGCCTGTTGTTCTGCAAGGTCCAGTTCTGTGTGTATCTTCAGAGTTACCTGGGCTGTGGTAGATTCAGTAGCATTTCTTTGAAATTAATACAATGATATGCAGATTTGCGTGTTTCTGAAATTACTTGTGGTTGTTGTGTTTGATCTTTGTGTTACGTTTGCGATTGTAATTACTGATGGAAGCAAGTACTGAAGTCAGCTTCTTTCATAGAATATCATTTCGATCAGTTCATAGCACGGTTGTTTGAGTCCTGAGGTGCATACAGGATGGAAATTTTGGTATATATCTCACTTGTTGTGCTTCTTGGACTGGGAGCCCTGTTTGTTATTCCAAGGTCTAACGGCAAAGGTAAAAGTACACATCACTTGTAAATTGTAATCTTAAAGTGAGGTAAGTTTGAAAGCATTTCCACTTAGTAATGTTATATTGCAGGTAAAGGAGATGCAGCACATATAGCAGGCAGAAAGGTGAATGGCATCTTTTATCATTGAATGCTTTAGCTTTCTCATTTCTGTAACGTATATGCACGGCTAACCAAACCGATCAAGCAATTGCTTTGGAGTATGCTTTATGAATATGAAAAAACGATTTTTTGACTGAAAGACAAGACTGATGTAGGTTATGTGGAGACCAAAATGAACAATCAAATGTGCCACTTTCTTTAACTTAACATCATTCCAATAATAAGGTGACTAATTATGGTTATTCTAATATATTCACGGATCTGATGCTATTGTTTGGTTTACATATACAGATCGAGCCGTCGCCATGCTTCAATCAACATCTATCAATGCCTCAGGTCACTAGGAGCACATGTGTCTCACTCCATGTCCACCCAAATCATCCTGAATGAGAAAAGGAGCTCTGGCCTGCTTATTGTAATCACCTCTACCCTTATTGTTGGATGAAGATTTGTGCTGCAGAACAGGATCAATAGTCACAGGAGGAGGGTGATGAAAAGAGTAGGATGAATGGGTTGTGAATTTGCATAGGTATGGATTGATTTACTTTTTTCTCCCCTCTCCTTTGCATCTAGGTAATTAGATGCTAAATCTGTCCGTGCGCACAGGTTTTGTAATCAGGAGACTAGATCTCATCACGGGCTTTTGACTGCAGAGATGCCTAATTTTAAGAAATTCAATTAGCTTTCTATAGACTACTTAAGAAATTACATTAACTTTCTACAGAGTGATTAAATCACTAGATTAGGTTGAATAAATCAGGGTATTTGAATTATTTAAAGCACTCGATTCAGTTGAATAAATTAGAATCTTTGAATTATTTTGCCACTATTGATAATTGAATTCATGGCCACTTTTGAGTGCTAGCATTTTGCAATTTACAGTAGCATGATGTTCTTTCATCCTTAAGATATAACATGAGGTTATTTGGAAATTGACACTACTGAATTGTACAATACTAAGTAATAAGTTTTTTGAGGCTTTCATAACATATTAGAGTACGTAGATTTTGGAGTAAACTGTTTGATGCTTGAAGGAAACATTCCTCACGTGACTGCACAGTTTTCTTTCCAAAGAAACTTCTAGGATTCTAAGTTAACATGTGCTCCACCAAAAAATGGTTGTCTTTCAGAAAAATTAATATATGTAAAATATTATGAGATGTTATACAGGGTAACAATTCCTCCATTCTAACATGCAGTGTTGTTTTCGCTTGCCTTCCGTTTATTCGATGATATATCTTGGAGGAGGGCTCAAGTGGTTTGTCTAAAAAGTTTGATATGCTTTAATTTGTTTACAGGAAGCTGCCTAAGTACAATGTTAGTGTTACTGCCAATCTTCAGTGTGCAAGTAACATGAAGAAAGCGGGTTTAGTTCATTAGTGTTGATCAGTGTCCAGTGAGTTATCTGAATATATTTCCATCTGAGTTGCTCCAATTTCCATGTACTATATAGGATACTAGGTGATTTGAGAAAGATTTTCAATTTTTTCTATATGTTCATGACTCATACTGAAGAGAAATATTGACTCATACTGAAGAGAAATATTCGAAGTGTTGAAATCATGATGCACACATGTATATTTGAGCTAACATGTTGAATCCGTCTACGACGATAATGCATGCACATGCACTTGAATATTAGTTTGCTTTTTTATATATTCCATCACACGTCTACAATTTAAATCACCTAATGTTAGTACTCTCCTTGTTTCACACCAGCATAAAAAAACACACAATTGTAGCATTTGAAATTTATCCACAAAAGTAAGCAACTCAACTATGGATACAACAGTTGCTATGAGACCAACCATTCCATAAAAATGGCATGCAGAATCCACTGGGACCTCCTTTTCTGTATTGCCTCCCCACCATACGAACCATCCGAATTCCGAAGCACTCTTCAGTTTCCCCATACCCCATCACCTTCCCCCATCGAAGCTTTTTCCCATATTCCATCTAGTGCTACCCTCATGGCTGCAGGCGGCCTTGGGACCCGCCGGCTCCCAAACATCCGTGGAGAAGGATACAACAGTTGCTATGAGACCAAGCATCACCTTCCCCCATCGAAGCTTCTTCCCATATTCGATCTAGTGCTACCCTCATGGCTGCAGGCGGCCTTGGGACCCGCCGGCTCCCAAACATCCGTGGAGAAGGGAGCTAGGAGGCAGCAGAACTGTTGTGGAGGTGGGCAGCGGCGGCGGCCATAGCAAGCTGAGCGCGTAAAGGACGAGTTGAAGGGCATGGAGGTCGAATCGAAGGCGAAGACGGCAGGATCGTTGTACGCGGCCGCCGAATCGGAAGCGTTGGCATGCACATCAACAACCATGGTGGGGTCTTTACCCTTGATTCCGAGGATGAAAGCATAGATACAGAGATTAAGACGTGGACACGGAGGCTACTGCTGCCGACCTGCCGTGATTGCGCCCGAAACGTCTCCAGACGTGATGAGCTGGAGAGACCATTGGCCGGCACAGTAGAGATCGAAGAGAAGGACGAAGAGGCCAGCCGTTGTTGAATAAATCTGGATACACAATGAGCGAATTTTATACTGTGTTGGCTGGTTCCTCTCCCCTTCGTATTAACTGGATGTTGGCGATTGAGATGCCATACGCAGATGTGCTGCTGATTGAGGTGTCGTGCGTTGCTGAGTAAAGAAGCTGGAGCTAGCTAGCGCTTGAGCTGCCTGCTGGCGTGCCGCGTGCGTTGTTGAGTAGAGAATTAAAGACACCATTAGTGGGCCGCATGAGGTGCAATGGAGTAAAGAAGAAGTCATGGGTAGAGAAGGCTGAGGGCCGGGGTGGGTGGGGGATGACGTCATTCGCTAACGTGGCTCGCCGAGGATGGAGAGAAGTCCTCCAGTGGGGTGCTATTATTAAGTTTTGTATGATATGTGGGTAATAGGGCCACTTCCATGGTGTACCAGAATGAAATAATTTCAGTATCACTGAGTGATTGTATGATATTTGACCTTAGCTATTTTTAATGGTTGTTGTTTTGTGTCGAGTTTCTTAGTGGTAACCACTACTCTAAGTCAACATTGCTAATTTATATGTAACAGTTAATCATTTATTGTAGAGAATAAGTGCGGTTTTCAGCCTGTAGTTTAGATAAAGATATGCTTGATTCATAAATCAGATAGGAATCAAATGAAGCTGGGAATATGTTGGCACGGGATGCGTATTTATTTGTTTGTATCACTATAGTGTATTTTTTAAGCTTTCAAAATCAGAAAGTTGCATTTTATTCAAAATCAGAAAGTTGCATTTTGTTTAGATTGGAAGGTCTAGATTCCCTGGATACAAGACATAACATATAGATTGAAATAAAAGAAAAGACATAGGCTATATTGCTGAAAAACATATGCTGAAATTTATTTGGAATTGTATTTTTGAAGAAACAACAGGTATATGACATAAGCACTATGTAATGCTGACATCACGAAGGTGTCATTGTGCTTATTGCTTAATTTTTAGCGTAGACAAGCACATGTACGAAAGAATGGATAACTATTGTTGAGGCAAAAGAAGAGTTTATGACATCAGCATGATGCTATGCTCACATCATGCAAGGGAATTAACAGATACGTGAAATACACTAGTTTGTTGATTCATCAAGCACATACACGCCATCAGCTCCATGCCACTTTCGACCTGTATGCTGTTGCTACTGCATGCCCGCAGCTAGCTGGTGGTATGGCACTAAACAGAAAACAGAGACATTTGAAGAACATGATCATGACGACATGTGCTAGTAGTTGGATACAGAACATGTAGCGCACAGGAATGGTTCTCACCGGAGCCTGGACGTCGATGCTGCATGGCAGTGAGGAAGAACAAAGAAGCTGCTCGATCTCAAGACGATGATGTCGCACAGCAGAGTGATGGAGACGATCGAGGCCAGCGTGTGTTGATTGATGATCCAAATTCATTGCAAAGAGGCAGGCTAACTTCAAAGAAAAGTATGGCCTTACTTTCTGAAAAATAAAGATGATACCTTTGCTGCATTTAAAGATTGGAAAGTGATGATAGAAAGGCAAACTGATAGAAAGGTGAAGGTGCTTCGTACTGATAATGGTGGAGAATTTTGTTCTGCTGCGTTTAATGATTATTGCAGGCAGGAAGGCATTGTCAGGCACCACACCATACCGTATACTCCTCAGCAAAACGGTGTGGCTGAGCGCATTAACAGGACCATCATCTCCAAGGCCCGTTGCATGCTGTCCAACACTAAGATGAACAAGCGTTTCTGGGCTGAAGCTGCTAACACCGCGTGCTACACTGGTGGAGAGGGAGGCTTTGGTTCGGGCCTTTAGTCCCGGTTCAACTTTGGAGCCGGGACTAAAGGTCTTTCGTCGACGTGGCCCGAAATGCTCGCTGTAGCCGGCCCCCCTTTAGTCCCGGCTCGTATTACCAACCGTGACAAAAGGGGGGCACCCAACGGCTCCATCCGGCAATAATTGCCCCCGGTCTTTAGTCTCGGCTGGTGTTACGAGCCGAGACTAAAGGGTACCCCTTTAGTCTCGGCTCGTAACACCAGCCGGGACTAAAGGCCGGCATCCATATAACGCTCGTACCTCCTTCTTCCTCCTGCCACCCGAGCCATTCACCAGAGCCACACCCGCGAGCTGAGCTCCTCCCCTCCATGGTGACTCAAGCCTAGGGTGGTGCTGCGATTTTTTTCTTCATTAGTTTGTGAAGATTTCTCTCCTCCAAGGTGTTGAAAGGTTGGAATCTTCATCCTCCCTTCATTTGTTGTGATTAAATTTTGTTTTATGGTTTAGAGATGGAGAAAATAGAAATGTTAATTTGTAGCTAGGTAGGAGGAGCTAAAATTAATTAGAGAGATGAGATTTTGTATATACACGTGAAGATGTAGTTAGGATGGTACTTGCATTGTTCCTTCTTTCATTAAAATCTTGTTTTTCATAATATTGAATTTTTCTTGTACATATATATATAGTTTATAAAATATATGCTCATAAAAGAAGACATACCGAAAATGTAATAGGTATTTCCATTCTTTCATTGTTTAGAAATGATTTTATTCTAGGTAGCCATTGGAGGAAATAGAAGATTAAATTCTTTTGTTAAGTATGTTTTTAATTTTTATATAGAATAAATGTAAGCATTCTCTTATTTTCTTGTTTTTCATAAATTTGAATTTTACTTGTACATATAGTTTATAAAATATATGCTCATAAAGAAAAAAATAGACATACAGAAAATGTACTAGGTATGTATTTCCATTATTTCATTGTTTAGAAATGCTTTTATTTCTAGGTAGCTATAGGAGGAAATAGAAGATTAAATTCTTTTATTAAGTATTTTTTTAGTTTTATATACAATAAATGTAAGCATTTTCTTTTTTTTCTTGTTTTTGATACAGAGCCCCACGTCCTAATTAGCTACAGTTTCACCTCACGGGCTACGTGGGGACTGCCTGCAGCTCCGCGAGGTGGGACTGTAGCTAGATAGGAGGTGTAGCGCATGTGTGGTACTGTAAGTGGGTGAGTGAGGTGTATATGACGGTGAAGTGAGACTGTTGTAGTTCCTAGAGCATCTAGGTCTTCTGAGTCATTGGTTCGTAAAGGTTATGTAAAGTAATAATAGTGTTGAATTCTATCCTCTTTTGTTTTTTTATTTATGCATATATTGAATCCAATCTATATATATGTAGGTATGTGTACATATAGTTTATAAAATACAGTGTTGAATTCTATGGCCCCTTTTATTTCTAGGTTGCTATAGGAGGAAATAGAAGATTAAATTCTTTTATTAAGTATTTTTTGTAGTTTTATAGACAACAAATGTAAGCATTTTCTTTTTTTCTTGTTTTTGATACAGAGCCCCACATCCTAATTAGCTACAGTTTAACATCACGGGCTACGTGGGGACTGCCTGCAGCTCTGTGATGTTGGACTGTAGCTAGATAGGAGGTGTAGCGCATGTGTAGTACTGTAAGTGGGAGAGTCAGGTGTATATGACGGTGAGGTGAGACTGTTGTAGTTCCCGGAGCATCTAGGTCTTCTGAGTCGCTGGTTCATAAAGGTTATGTACAGTAATAGTTCCCTTTTGTTTTTCTATTTATGCATATATTGAATCCAATGTATATATGCAAACTAATCCTATTTATTGTAAATAATGTGTGTTATTTTGATTTGGATATAGTATGAGCTAACAATGTCGTCGTCAAGTGGTGTTGAAAATGGCGTCCGTGGCCGTGGCATAGTCCGTCGCCGTGGCGGGCGTGGTGGCCGTGGCATTGGCCGTGCAGGTCTTGGTGGCCGTGGAGGTGGTTTGGAGGCCCCGTTGCCTCTACGTCCAGGATTGCACTTTCACCGCGAGATTACCTTGCCAATGGGTGATCCAGGACGTGTAGCTAACGTGGTAATATAGGAATTGAAATTAATTTGCTTTACATAGAACTTTTTTTCATTTCACATGGAAAATCTGTAATTTTAGTTACATATATAATTATTGTAGGTTCTCAACAATATCAGATGGCTCAGAGACATTATCGGGGATATGAATGGTACTCCTCCTATAGTGCAAACTGAGCACGTTGATGAGCACATGGCAAGAGTGTATATCTCTTTCACCGTACCTGCTCGATATGTAGACTACGGCCAGTTGCCAGCAGGCGCACCACACCCGATGGTTGCCATTGCAATAGTTGGCAAAACATCACCTATTCGATTAACCCGAGAGAGGACTGCCGTGGAGAATTGTCTACAACAGCTCCAGAATAATGTTGGGTGCTTCGTGCCGGACCTTTCCTATTTTAAATTAAGGCAACTCGAGACGGGTGAAGGAAATGTGATTGAGACTACGGAGAGGCTTTGCAGGGCTCATCAAGATGTGGTAATATACATTTATATATAAAAGAATTTCTATTCATTATTAATTAATTTGTTTTTGGTACATATATAATTTGTTTCTGGTACATAAGGTTATTATATCTCATCATCATCTGGTTGTGTGCAGGATCACTCTGGTTCTACCTATGCTTCAATTAGCTTCCGTGCGATTCTGAATCAAGTCGTGGAAAGAGTTGGGGTGGATTACTATGGTGGGGAACCGTTTTTCACCAACAATTGGAAGAGTCAAGCAATTCTAACTTTCTACAAGCCAGCAGAACCCGAGGCTCCATTGTTTGATGTCTGCAGTGCTGTTTGTGACACTCCTCCGCAAGCGGAGGAGAGTGCACTAGTACGTGCTCTAGCTTATTTTGAGGGAGTTATAGGCTGGAGGATTGCAGACATTAACCATGTTTCATATCTGCAAGCGCGTGTTGCTCAGTAACATTATGCATGCATGGATCAGGCTTTGTACCGTACCCTATTATGTGAACTTGTATTAATTATTAGCTAGCTATGTGAACATTTATGAACTTATTATCAATTATTGTTAATTACGTACTTTATTATGAATTCATGTGTTGTCTTCAACATTTTAGTAAGAATGTTTATTAAGCATATATATACTAGAATTCATACGTGAATTTATAAATGTGTTTGAAGCAGAGGTTCAAAAGCAAGAAGCTGACCAGTTTCAGCTTGGGACTTGTAGTGATTGGTATTAATTAATGTCGTGCCTTGTAATAACCATCAGGTGACCTCTGTACGTATACGTAAGCCATTGTAGTTATATGGATCATTATATCAAAAAGACAATACGCGAATTCATAAATTTGTTTGAAACAGAGATTTTTCTGAGTAGATTTACTAATATTTTCAATTTAATTTATTTTCCCCTTCAAATTGTAAATAAAAAATAGTAATAATTGTTTCAACTCTTGAAATAATATGTGCATAGAAAAGTAGGTATTTTTTGTGTTAACATAATATAATTTTGCATGGCACAAATATTTTAACTAATGATTTATTTTAAATGTTGAAAGCAAAAAGAAATGAGATAAATGAGCAAGGAAAAGAGAAAAAGCCCGCGAATGAGATGAATGAGATAAATGAGCAAGGAAATGAGCATTTTGATCATTCGAAGACAATACGCGAATTCATAAATTTGTTTAAACCAGAGATTTTTCTGAGTAGGTTTACTAATATTTTCAATTTAATTTATTTTCCCCTTCAAATTGTAAACAAAAAATAGTAATAATTGTTTCAACTCTTAAATTAATATGTGCATAGAAAAGTAGGTATTTTTTTGTTTTAACTTAATATAATTTTGCATGGCACAAATATTTTAACTAATGATTTATTTTAAATGTTGAAAGCAAAAAGGAATGAGATAAATGAGTAAGGAAAAGAGAAAAAGCCGCGAATGTTTGAGAGAGCTCCACTCCACAAATCCTAAAGGCCACTTCCCTCTTCCCTGCAGCCTAGTGCACAAGTAGAGGCCCAACTCGGCCCATTTAAACTCCTTTCACTTACACGCGGGCCCCATTTGTCAGGTTGTCTTCAACCTTCTCCACACCAACAGGCAGCGATAGGGGAGTGAGATCCCGTCGAGCCTGATGCGGCGGGGATGGAGGCGGCGAGCCCTAGCGGCGAGCGGTAGGGGCCCCGACGACCAGGGAGATGCGGGATCTAGTGGCTCCGGCAGCGGATCGAGAGCCCGGTGGGGCACCAGGCCTCTGGCGGGCGGCCGCCGGCCATCCGGCACATGGGCGACGCCGCGCGTCCCGGCGTGGTGTCCCAGCTGGGAGGACTTCGCCAACCCGTCGGCCGCCGCCACCCGCCCAGGCCGCCGCCCGCAACGCGGCCTTGATCCCCCTCGCACCGCCGCGCGCGGCCTACTTCTCCTCTATGCTCCTGACCTTGAAGTAGCCCAGCTTCCTCTCGTCGCCCTCCACCAGCAGTTGCACCGGGTAGTGGCACGGCAGGAGGACGAGCCGGGCGCCGCCGCATCCTACTCCTCCAGCGGCGAGGCCTAGTCCTACGCTGCGGCCACCTGCGCTATCGGCGGCGATCACCAGGACGACCAAGATCAGGAGGAGCTGGAGGCGCTGCTCGAGGAGGTGCAATGGCTGCGGCGGGAGCAGATGGCCATCGGGGAGAAGCTAGCACAAATGAGCGGCGGCGGCGCTAGGTTTCGCGTGCGGGAGCCGGGAGCTCGAGAGGGGACGTGCGATGGGGGATGGGTCGCGGTGAGAAATCTACCGGTCGACGGAAGAAAGATCGCGAACCGTTTTTTCTGTGTAACCGGTGGCATGGTGGGTAATTTTCTCCCAACTCTACCAGCTCTAAGAAATGGTGGAGTACCTCTTGAGGAGCTAAAAAATGGTGGAGTGCAGCTAATTTTTGATAAAGTGGAGTGGAGCTAGTTGAGGTGTTTGGGTATGTTTTTATGGAGTGGAGTCAAATTTGGTGGAGCGGAGTGCTCCCAAATATACCCTCTTAATATAAGGTTCTGCCAAGAAACCCTTTGAGACTCTGGAAACAGTGACTGTTGCAAAACTGTGTAAACTTTTCATAGGGAAATCGTCTGCCGCTTTGTCTTGTGTGCCGCTCCTTGTCTTGTCTGATATAGGCATAGGCGTGCGTTTGACATTACTGGCCGGTGGAATCCGAGTAGGATCAAGCTTACTTTGTGTCCTCACCAGACATCACCAAGGCGATCTCAAACCTACTACTCGGATTCCAATTTCCAAAACGAGAATAAGAAACGGACTCGAAATCTATTCGGCACTGCAGGCGCAGCGCCCCCCCGTGAATCGTGATAAATACTCCGTTTAGCACCGCACCTCTCATCCAAGAACTCGATCAAGAATTCCTCCGATCTGGCAGCAGGATGCTGGGCTCCGACAAGAAGCGCCGCCGGACCTTGGCCGCCACCATCCCGGATGACCTGCTGATCCACGAGGTCCTGGTCCATCTCCCAGCCAAGTCCCTCGCGCGATGCAGATGCGTCTGCCGCTCATGGCGCGCGGGGATCGCCGGCGCCGCCTTCGTCCGCCGCCACCTCGAGCTGTCCCGCGCGACGCCGCTGCCGTCCGTGCTGGTCATCCCCCGCGAGGTCGACGCTGACGACAACCAAGCCACGTCCACCGAGATCAGCTTCCACCGCCTCCCGCTACCACCGCCGGGACGCACTGCCACCGGGGCAGATCTCGTCTTCGAGAAGGCGTGGCCCGGGGGCATCACGCGCATCATCCACCCGACACACTGCGATGGCCTGGTGGCCATCGCGACGACCACGGACAGGGTGTTCGTCTGCAACCCGGCGACGAGAGAGTTCGTCGCCCTGCCGCCCGGCAGCCACAACGCCGAGATGGACGCCCGCGACCTGCTGCTGGCCCCACCAGTGGCTCTCGGTTTCGACCAATGGCGCAACCGCTATGTCGTCGCCAGGTACTTCTACCGGACGTACGGCGAGAGGTCGCTCGACGAGGTCACCGACCAATGGTCGTTGCGGGACTACGACATCGGCCATGAGGTGTTCACGCTCGGCGGCGGCAGCGGCTCATCATGGGAGCTCACCGAGGACCCACCGCACCCAGTCGGAGTAGTTCAACGGCCGATGTGCACGCGGCGGGCCTTCTACTGGCACGCCGACGAACCGCAGCCACAGCTGCTGCGGTTCGGCCTTCAGCACCGGACGTTCGACGTGGTGCACCGCCCTCCGACCGCCTGGAACACCAGCACCTCCAATGACATGACGGACCTGGAAGACGGGACACTTTGCTACGTCCACGCCGCCGAGAAGGAGGCGGCGTTCCAGGTCTGGATGACCAACGACGCCCCCCAGCTCCAGTGGTCGCTACGCTGCCGCATCGACCTCCCTGGTATGAACAGTAGCTTCTTGCCGATAGTCGCCGACGGGGACACGCTCGTGGCTATCGTCAACGAGAGGCTGTGCAGGTGCAGCGCGCAGAACGGGAGCGTGGAGGAGGCAGTGGCGGACATGCGATACATGGGCCGGCTGCGTGACGACTGTGACTCTATGCGCTATGCCGTGCCTTACTTTGAGAGTTTGGTCTCGCTCACAGTATGTAACTACTAATGAAGAACACTAGTCTTGTTCCGCGTAAATGTAACGAATGCCATTTTCTAAAGGTCTTTTAATTTGGATACGACATTTGGTTTTTTTCTTTTATTTAGTGCAAATATGCCAAAACATAAGTTGTGTTTAAAGTACCAACGATAAAAAATATAAATCTATATATATATATATATACACACTACAAGGAGCGAAGACAATTGAAAACTTTTCTCACCCAATTCGCGTCTGCCTTACCCCTCACGTCGGACCTACCCATCAGGTTGCATGATGACAAAAAAGGTGGAACGACCATAGGAATCGCAATTTGGGAGCGTTTCTGCCAAAAAGCCTAACTTTTTCACCCGCGCCTGGCGTACCCGCCCGCCATACCCGTTGGGCCCACTTTTTCTTCCCTACGCGGTGCGCCAGCCTCCCCGTATGACCCCGTCTGCTTCCCCTTATTCGCCTCGTGCCCCTGTGCGCAAAACAAAAACAGTTCGACCCCCGCATCGTCCCTCCCCGCTCGGGCAACTCAGGCGGGGGCGTAACCCTAGCCGCCGCCACCCACCTCTCGCTCCCTCCTCTCAACCTCTCCGTCACAGGAGAGAGCCGAGGAAGTCCGTGTGGCTCCCTAAGATGGAGGTGGCGGGGTTTCGTGTCCTCGGGCCGCGTGCACCGGATCTGGTGCGGGGGAAGGTGCACGGTGGCGCTCCACCAAGTCCTCGCGCCGTGAAGGGTGGCGGTCAGTGGCGAGGCAGCTCGTGGAGAACGCCAGGCGCAGCCTCGGCGAGGCCAAGGACGCGGTCAAGCTGATGCGCGATGCTGTGCTGTGCGAGTTCTTAATTATGTATTTGAGTTCTTAATTGTTTTCTAATATATATGTAATTTTGAGTTCTTAATTGTGTATTTGAGTTCTTAATTGTTTTCTAATATATATGTAATTTTGAGTTCTTAATTGTGTATTTGAGTTCTTAATTGTTTTCTAATATACAATTTCATTAGTTTGATACTTTTGAAGTCGACGACTGCCGCGTCGTCTCGAACAAGTGACTTCCCGTCACCTCTGTCATTCTCCCATACGGCACCGCCATCAACAAGCATCGTCCGTCCACAAGTTAGTAGAAATATTTTGACTTTGTTTCTTCAAGAAAATTCGTAGTAAATACTTGTTTATTCTAGAAATTCATAGAAAAACTTGTTGCTTATTCTAGAAATTCAAAGAAAATTCTTGTTTAATAAAGAAATTCTTAGTAAATACTTGTTTATTCTAGAAAGTTTTAGAAATTGTTGAAAATTACATAAATTCATAGAATATTCTTGTTTATTATAGAAATTCATAGAAAATTCTTGTTTATTCTAGAAAATCATATAAAAACTTGTTGCTTATTCTAGAAATTCAAAGAAAATTCTTGTTTAATAAAGAAATTCTTAGTAAATGCTTGTTTATTCTAGAAAGTTTTAGAAATTGTTGAAAATTACATAAATTCATAGAATATTCTTGTTTATTATAGAAATTCATAGAAAATTCTTGTTTATTTTAGAAAATCATATAAAAATTTGTTTCTTATTCTAGAAATTCATATAAAAACTTGTTGCTTATTCTAGAAATTCAAAGAAAATTCTTGTTTAATAGAGAAATTCTTAGTAAATACTTGTTTATTCTAGAAAGTTTTAGAAATTGTTGAAAATTACATAAATTCATAGAATATTCTTGTTTATTATTGAAATTCATAGAAAATTCTTGTTTATTCTAGAAAATCATATAAAAACTTGTTGCTTATTCTAGAAATTCATAGAAAAACTTGTTTCTTATTCTAGAAATTCATAAAAAATTCTTGTTTATTCTAGATGGATGACAACCATGACAACTTTATGGCCGACATTATAGCTAGTGGTACAAATACAATTGCAACCTTCACCGACGAGGAGTGTAGTCAGGCGGACATGTACTTGAACATACCTCTGAATGAGGACGCTGCTGCCCCTGTCATGGACACAACAGCTAATATTGAGGACGATTCTAGAAACAATGAGGAAAGTCTTGTGAATGAAAGTATTGAATGTTCCCACGAGGTATATATATATCTCATGCATTAACTTCATAGTTCTTATTTTTCTAACCTCAATTCTTAGGTACTAATTAATTAAATAACGAATCTGCAACATGTAGGCTTCAGCCTCCACATCAAAAAAGACAAAGAGAGGGCGTACACAAGTACTCACCGGCCATGTCATGTATCAGATCACAGATGTATCAGATGATGGCCAACCATGTGCTCCAAAAAAAATCAAGGACAAGTATGTGTCACAGTGTGGGGCCATTGTAAGGGACAACGTGCCCATCAGCTACAGAGAATGGAAAGGAAAAGCAGATAATCCACACGTGGTTCCAGACTCAGTGAAAAATTTGTTGTGGGATGAAATCCTAAAACACTTCACACTTCCTGAAGGTGTTGAACCAGCCAATGTGAAGCGTTGAACTCTCACGAGGATGGCAACACAAATTCAGAAGTTCAAACAGCAACTCGATAAAGATTATATCAAGAAGAATCGAACTCCAAATTGGATTGAATATCCCAAGTTAAAAGAACACTGGACGTCCTTTGTGGAATACAAGAAAAGTGAAGATTTCGCCAAGGCGAGTGCACGAGGGAAGCAAAGTCGTGGTAAGAAGGAGCACGACCATCATCTTGGTCGAGGTGGTTATGCATTTGCAATTCCCAAGTGGCGGAAGATGGAAGAAGACCTTCTCGCACAAGGTACCATACCAGCGGTCGTTGATTGGCCCGAGCGAGTGAAGAATTGGTATTATGCTCATGGAGGCACAATTAACTCCGAAGATGGTACCCTTGATTACCCACCCTCGTTACGAGAGACTGCACTTGAAATATTGAAAAAAATTGAAGATGCCAGAGCAAGCAGAGTGAAGGTTGACAGAGAGATCGATGAGCTCACTATGGCGCTCAAGAATCCTGAACACCCAGGACGTTGCAGGGGCTTCGGGGTGGTACCATGGAAATTTGCCTTCAGGGGAGACATTGCCACCTATCGAAGCCGCAGAAGAAGAAGAGAGCGCGAAGAGGAGGAACAGCGGCAAGAGTTAGAAAAAAGACTTAAAGAACACGAAGAAAAGATGACGGCAGATATTGAACGGCGAGTGGTCGCCGCTGTAAATGAGATGGCCCCAGCACAAGGACTGTCTCTAGTACATGTTCCTTCTGCTCACAAAAGCAGTTGTGCTTCCGCGGCGGTTCCCGAAGAGCAAAGGGCAATAGAAGGAGTTCAAGTGGACAGCCAACGGTACCCTGTGGATGACATCTGTCGGCACACCAGATGTGAGCTTCACAAGCCATTCGGCAACATCAAAATGAAGGTATGTCTAATTCATGCTTTTATTACCTCAATAATTGATCATATATATTACTTTGTGGACAGGCATTCACAATGGTAATAATAACTAATTAATTATTTTTTCTCAAGTGGCGGACGGAAGTGCTTTTGCACAATTTCCTGGACAGACGAGCCACGACATGCCGATTCCACCTGGCTACGCCTCAGTTAGCGTAGAGAAGATATGTCAACCTGATTTTGAGGAGCTAGAGCTAGATATCCAAGGAGGTGACGGAGAAAAGACACTTAAGGACGCGCTACACGGTATCATATTATGGCCAAAACGTTACATCGTCATAATCCCCGAGAATGATGGATCTCCGAGAGACCACCTGGAGCCGGGGCAGCCATCGTCAGTACCTGCTCGCGAGCCTCTACAATCGTCTCTGGGGCCGTCATCGTCACTACCTGCTCGCTCACCTTCTCCGCAACAACCATACGACAATTCGGGTGAACGGAGCTCCAGCGATCACGATGATGACATCCCTCCCAATTCACCTCAGCAACCATTCGCCACAAGCTCTCGAGCGCAATCTTTCAGGTCGGTGCAACCACCAAAGAAAAAATGAAAACGACCAGCAAAGAAAAAGCCCGAGCCAAAGACAGATGAAGAAACAGAAGGGACTGTACAGAAAGAAGTCAAGGACTTCTTTGAAAAAGCGAAAGAAAGAAGAAAACAAGAAGAGCTGGAGGCCAAAAAAAATGAAGGTCGTAAGGAGAGACTCAAGGCTTTCATAGACGAGAAGGAAACAAAAAGGAGAAGGAAACCGCCGTTGAAAATGGACTATGAGCGTTCGGTGGACAAGTCTTATGCTAAGAAGAGACAACGAGGGTCGCCGAATAGTTACATCGAGCAAATACCTGCGTCGACGTCGGGGACCACCACCACAGACAAGAACAAGGAGATTCCTACGTCGACGCCGGGGACCGCCGCCCCAAACAAGAACAAGGAGATTCCTGCGTCGACGTCGGGGACCACCGCCCCAGACAAGAACAAGGAGATTCCTGCGTCGACGTCGGGGACCGCCAGAAACATCGAGCAAATACCTGCATCCACGACCCATCAAACTAACTTGTTTGAGGGCATCAGTCCACAAGTGCAAAAAGCTATTGACATCATGTCTGAAGACGAACTGGCTGAGCTCATTACCTTTTATGAACAAACAAAGCTGCCTGTTGGTGGTCTTATCGGCTATGAAGACCTACCAGCGGATAAAAATCAAGAATTTAGATGGCGCTTTGAGCTAGGAAAACCTCTAGTGAAGCCAGAATTGGTCAACAAGCTCCCAACTAAGATGCGCAGATTTTATGACTGGTACTTGAAGAAGTCAGCTGAGGGCCTGGAGATGTTTGGTATGCTCGTGAGACCTGGAGATTTTGCCCTTCAAAACGAGAAGGTGGTCTGGCCCCGATTCACTGATATTTATGAAATTTACCATCTGGACGTCGTGAATACCGATCTTATGATGGCCTGGTGTCTATAAGTGACATATTTTCATATGTTTATAAATAATTTTATTACATTTGTCGATCTACTAATTAACATTTGACTTTCTTCTTGTGTAGCCTGCAACTTACTGAGATGGGAAGGAAGGGTTATTCAAGAATTGCTTTCATGGACCCATCAAAAGTTAACACGGATGAGATTAAATACCAACGAAAACCAACAATCGAGAGCATTTTTAGGCACTTAGATGAGTTTCATTACAAGAACCTTATACTACTGCCCTACAACTTCAAGTAAGTACGATTGTCATCTAATTATCATTGCTAATTCTATTTAGTCAATTCTAATCTCCATGAGGATGCATACAGATTCCACTGGGTTCTACTCATAATCAGTATCGACAATAGCAACATCAATGTGTATGATTCATTGAGAAAAGATCGCTCAGAATACCAAGACCTTGCACGAGTAATAATTCTATCTATGACATTTTCTTTAATGCAATATATATATTTAGCTTTTATACTAACATATTTTATCTTTTATTATTTTGCCTCAGAGCTTGGACCATGTTCATTGCAAAGCACCAAGGAGCATTTCAACCCAAAATTAGATGGGTGTATGATTTTCCGGTACGTATACAAATAACAACTTCAGATTGGGAATATTTAAAATGTATAATACTACAATTTCATATTCTGTTCTCCTCTCCAATTTAGTGTTTGAGACAAGAGCAAGGAAATAATTTATGCGGGTACTACGTTTGTGAGTACATACACCATCACAGTGGCAACACGGATGATGATAGTGTAAGTAAAATAAACCTATTAATAATACATCATTTTTATCCTTTTTTGTATATTTAATCGCTTGTTGTATTATATCAACCTATTTGCAAATTACAGAGGATTATAAAAAGGGACGCAATCATTGAGAAGGATCGTCTCTTGGCAATTCAAGAAGCTCTCGTGGGATTCCTCATGGACGAGGTGGTTAATCCACAAGGAAAACATCATTATGACAACCATCCAATTGACCGACTCACCTCCGAGGAAAGCTAAATGAAACTAGAAATTTGAACTGAATGATATTTTGATATATATATATACTATATGGGGTTTTGATGTATATATACTAGTTTAAGAAAATACTATTTATTTTCATGTGTATAAAATATTATGTGTATATACATTTATAAGTTTATATATGTAGATATATAGGGTTTAATTTATATATAAGTCTAATCTAACTGCGTATATGGTATATATAGACAGGTATATACCTATATACAAGTTCAAATACGTATACGTACATATACGGGTTAGACAACAATTAGAATATACGCTCAAATTGAAAACCAAAAAAAAAGAGAAACGAGACCCTTTAGTCTCGGTTGGTATTACCAACCGAGACTAAAGGGGGTGGGCGCAGGTGCTGGCGTGCCCCCCCCCCCTTAGTCTCGGTTCGTAATACCACCGGGGACTAAAGGGGGGGCCTTTTGTCTCTGAACTTTAGTCCCGGTTGGACTTGAGAGACCTATACCCCTCTCCAACCGGGACTAAAGCCCCTCTCCCTACCAGTACTACTTGATAAACAGGTCGCCTTCTATCCCACTTAATAAGAAAACACCTATTGAGGTATGGTCTGGCACACCCGTTGATTATTCACAGTTGAAAGTTTTTGGATGCACTGCTTATGCTCATGTTGATAATGGAAAATTAGAGCCTAGAGCTATTAAATGTCTTTTTCTTAGTTATGGTTCGGGAGTTAAAGGATATAAGTTGTGGAATCCCGAAACAAGAAAGACTTTTATGAGCAGGAGTGTTGTTTTCAATGAATCTGTGATGTTTTATGACAGTTTGACCTCAGATCATGTTCCAGATAATTTTGATAAAGAGCTGCAGCATATCAGCGTGCAGGTGGAGCATGTGGATGATGAGGAAGGTGTGCAGGTGCAGCAACATGTGCATGATGATACAGCATTCCTATTGCAGGAGTCATCATGCATATTGAAACGTTGCGTATTGAAACATGTGCAGGTGCAGCAACATGCGGTGCAATAGGAGTACTAACAGGCTGTATCAACATGCCTATTGCACCGCATTTTAAATTATCTGCTGAGCAGTGTGCTAGTTCAGATGAGATATTGAATACATGTCAAAAGTTCCGTATTGCAGTGTTGTTGGTTCTTTGATGTATGCTATGGTTTGCTCTCGTCCGGATTTATCTTATGCTATGAGTATTGTTAGCAGATATATGTCTAATCCTGGTAAAGAACACTGGAGTGCAGTTCAGTGGATTTTCAGGATTCTCAGAGGGACGGCAGATCATTGTTTGCAGTTTGGCAGGACAGCTAAGGGACTTATTGGATATGTTGATTCAGATTATGTTGGTGATTTGGACAGGCGAAGATCACTCACAGGTTACGTGTTTACTGTTGGCAGTTGTGCTGTGAGTTGGAAGGCTGTTTTGCAGCCTGTTGTTGCGTTGTCTGCTACTGAGGCAGAGTGCATGGCTATTGCTGAAGCATGCAAAGAGTTGATTAGGCTAAAGGGATTGTATGCTGAGCTTTGTGGAGTTGATTCTTGCATTAACCTGTTTTCTGATAGTCAAAGTGCAATTTATCTTACTAAAGATCAGATGTTCCATGCTAGGACAAAGCACATTGAGATCAAGTACCATTATGTTCGAGATGAGATCGAAAAGGGTAAGCTAAAGGTATGCAAGATAAGCACTCATAATAATCCAGCTGATATGTTGACAAAGCCAGTTCTTGTTGCTAAGTTTGAGCTTTGCTCAAGCTTAGTTGGTATTATTAATTAGCCCAAGAGGCTGTTTGGCGCCAGAAGTATTTTGTTTTCTTGTGATGTGTTCAGATGAAGGTTCTTTGTGATGCTACAAGAAGGAATTTGTCTCAAGGTGGAGTTTGTTGATTGATGATCCAAATTCATTACAAAGAGGCAAGCTAACTTCTGACGAAGCGTAGCGGAGGCCCGCCAGAGGCTAAGGCCGGAGCGGAGCGGAGTCTGAAGTTAGCCCATTGGGCTGTACCCCGTTTGGCCAGGTCACGACTGGGGGTACGGGTCATTTAAACCCGTTAGGGTTTTCCATTGGAGATTGATTCATTCTACTTCTTGTAAGCCGCCGCCGTTGGCGTTTGTAACCGGACCCCGATCATAGTAAAGTTGCTTGCTGGCTGGCGCCCGTGGTTTTTCCCTCTCGAGTTGGGAGGGTTTTCCACGTTAAATCTCGTGTCTCCTTGCGGTTTGATCTCGTTTACTTCTCGTCGTTTTTCGCCATCGTTTATAACAGCGTGCAGCGCCTGCAAGCCAGAGAAGATGGTTCTCGGCCATCAGGGTCAAAGGTGGCCGGTGGCATACATGGCCAGAACAGAGCCGCGCTGAAGCTGCAGTGCTGCACACCTAGGCCTCGTTCGAGAGAAAGAAAAGGAGTCCGGGAACACGCGGTTCTCACCAGCGAGGCAGCGACAGAGCATGACGGATATGGGTGTCTTGGCTGCGTGAAGACGAGGCCGGAACATCTAGTAGCAACGAATCAGCGCTGTGGTGGATTGGCATGATAATAAACAGGCTTGGCATAGAAATCGATGGGAAAGAAAGAAACAGAGGATGAGGAGATCGTGTGGGGTGCTCACTAGTGGGGATGGTGCTCAACGGTGGCCGGAATCAGATGCGGCCGAAAACGAAATTGAACAGATCGAAGAAACGACGGCCCGTTCAAGCGCCGGGCTTCTTGTTGGGACGGCACTCCGACGAGCGGTGGACGTATGGGTCGCAGGATCGGTTTGCTAACACAAAGCTCTTGGTGGCGTTGGTTCTTGCTGGGGTCGACCGATGTGGGCGAAACAGCTTACGCTCGTCAACTGACGGTGGTGCTTCGATTCAGGCGGTGCCGCGGTGGTGCTTCCATGGATGTTGGGGTGAGAAAATAAAAGAGAATGGAGGCGGAGGAACTTCATAGGCCGAGAAGGGAAACAGATGCGGCATCAGTAGAGGCTGGCCAGGTAATGGCGGCCGTTACTTGTGGATTGAAGGGAAGGGAAAAGAGAGGGTGGCGTCGTGCGCGGGAGGTGCGGAACGGCGCGCGGGCGGGAAGCCAAGCAAGCGCTGCAGCGGTGCACCGCATCGATCTCGGGCTCGGTCGAGTGCGGCTGGGGAAGTTGGGGGATCGGAAATCCTATATAACTTCCGGATCTATAACCCACTAGAAGCCTAACAACAGCCCAGCAACAGCAACCCTAGCCTACCATTATCCACTCCTCTCCCACCTCCAGTCCGCCGCCGCCTTCGCCGCGCCCCCACGCGCACCGGCTGCGTCCCGCGCGCCGCTGGAGCTGGGGCTGGAGCCCCCCTGCGCGCCGCCGGTGGCCGCGGCCGGAGCCCCGTACGCCGCCGCCTGGGGTCGGGCGAGCTCCTCGCGCCGCCGGCCATGGCCGTGGGGCCGAGCTCCTAGGCGCCAACCCTGGCCGCGCGCATCGACCTCCGCCGCGGCCGGCCATGGCGAGCACCGCGGCGGGTCGCGCCGCCGCGGTCGGCCTCCCCTGCCCCGCGCACTCGCCCACGGCCGGCCGGCCTCCCCTGCCCCGGCAGCCGACTGTTTGATTTTTGTTTCAAAAATGTTTCCAACATTTCTAAAAATGTTGCAACATTTTGCAAAATGTTGACAAAAAAGTAGTTGAGAAATCAACATTTCTGAAAAATGTTGGCAAGAAGTAAAAAAAATGTTGATTACAAAAATGTTGGCCAAAAAATGTTGCAACATTTTGTAAAATGTTGACGAAAAATTACTAGAAATGTTCAGAAAAAAATGTTCAATGTTGGAACATTTTTTAAAAATGTTGGTTCCAAAAATGTTGGAACATTTTGTAAAATGTTGACGAAAAATTACTATAAATGTTGAAGAAAAAATTGTTGTAACATTTTTGAAAATGTTGAAACATTTTAATTTAATATTCATGAAGTGTGCTGTGGAAAAATAAAAAACATCACTTAGATGGGCTTTGGTGGGTTGGAAGTTCGTAGGCTTATCCATCTTCCGGAAGGTATACAGGAGCCCCCGTTGGGGATGGCCTGACGCACGGGGCCCGCACGTCAAAGAGAGAGGGAGAGATGGGCTGACGGTGGTTTGGGCCGAGCGAGTTTCTCTGGGCTGGGAAGCTGGGTTGGGTTGGGCTAGATTGGAAGAAAGACAGATAGAGTGAGAAAGGTTTTTTTTTAGAGTTTGATTTTGATAGATTTTTAAAACACCAACTCAAACAAGAACAATGCAAACGAAATGTATGCAGCACTCAAACAATCATTTTATTTAATTTGAAAAACAATCAATTTTTTCTATGCTAAATTTCCGGTAAAAAATAAATGTTGGAAAATTTTAAATTATGAGAAATTGTTGATTACTATTCTTCCTATTAACATCCTGAAATCGGGAAATTTCAGGGTGTTACAACTCCCTCCGGTTTGGCAAATGAAGTCGTTTTGAATAAGATTTGAGTCAAACATTAGGGAATATAAATCATGAATAACTTTGAAATCGTTGAGTTTGGAAATGTGAAAACTACATGAATAGATTTGTCTGGCAAAATACTTTCATGAAAGTATACATATGTTAGTTTTTAATAAATATTTTAAAAAAATAAGAAGTCAAAGTTGTACAGTTTTTAATAAATATTTTAAAAAAAATAAGAAGTCAAAGTTGTACTTTGGAGACTGTGTCGCTATCTTAAACGACTTCATTTACCAAACTGGAGGGAGTACATTATTTGTTTAACTATGTTGTTCATTTGTGATTCCTTAGTTTTTTACATTTGATTGTTTTCCCAATCTATTTTTTGTTCATCATATTATTATTATTGTTGTCGAATCTTTATCTCGAAATATCTATACCGTCAGTTGAAGATATGAAATCCGGGTGACAGAACCTTTGCTGGTACCTGTTTCTTATGAGACTCAAAACTAGGTGTTCTAGGCTAATCCGATTGCCCGGGTGTTTCCAGACATCCGAACACCCGAGTAACCATTAGACAGTCCAAGCCTTCCTCTGTTCTCCCTACTACCCAGTTCAGTTCTCCTCGATCTTGTTGCTGTCATCCGAGTCCCGTGGATAATGGCCAGCTGACCTCAATCGGAGAACTGATGTTTGGCTAGCAGGAACTAAAAGGCGCAAAAATGGAACGAGGGTGATAATCGTAGACGTGATTTTGGTTTTCCAGTACAGGAGGACCCTGTTTTGTGGTGTTTTCACGTCCTCACCGTGATGTAGTATGTTGAGACCAATATGTGATCATACTTTTGTGATACCACAGAAAAACCATGCCGGTACTTGATGTAATGGTGTAGCACAAAAGTTGTACTAAATAATTCGCATCATTCCCAATTTCCCATGCTCCTACCGAAGCAGAGATAGCATCATTCAAAAAAAAAACACAGATAGCAAAACTGGTACCTTCACTTTCGATGGTACATGTATTGACAATTTGACAGGCAATAGGTTCACATTGCAGGTGCTAAGAACTTACACTACAAGTGAACCAGCAGCAAAGATTTGAACGTCACAGAATGATAGAAAGCACAGATGTACATGTATGTATGACAGCAATCGAGCAAGTCAACAGATAGCCCTAGTGTCCACTCCATCTGAAGTCCAGTAGCAGGCGACTGATCAAGAAAACTCTAAGGCGTGGTCATCGCCTTGCGGCACATGCCGTGAAGATGTGTGCGCTAAGGCCTTCTTCTTGCATTTGCCCATGTGGCCGGCAGCAGATCTAACTGAAGTGAAGTCTTTCCCACAATACTTGCAGTAGAATTTCTCTCTACCACTCCGAACCTCACCTGAAACATATGTAAAAAAAGCAACACGTGGATATAAGAAAGCTACACATGTGTTTACACATTGCTACATATGTAAAAAAAATGCATTCTTACTCTTGCAAATGCTCCTATGCGAGCCGAGCTTTTGGAAAGTAGGATAGCTCTTGCCACACTCTTTGCAATAATACTTCCTCATTTCATTGAAAGCCGGATCTGAGGAAATGCATTTGAATGAACAAATATCACTCATCATTCATCAATCAACTAAGGAAATATAGAACAATAATGGCGTATCTCAAGGAAGGTGACTGAAAAATCACTAACCTGCTACAACATTAACCTTGGACTGGTCCTGGTTTTGAGTTGCCAAAGATGGAATTAAAGAATTCTCAGGACGGGTATCTGTGCTCTTGGCCTTCTTTCTAGCATTCTGATGTGGTGTCATATCCTCTCCAAGAGCACTCCCCGAAGTCCTCTTCAGTATCACATCTGATTCGAATATAGACCCAGAAAACAGTTAGATTCTATAGCTTAGCCCAAGCAATTTAAAGATGAACCAAAACATTCACTTAATCATGCTTTGAAGTTTGAACCATTTCTGTAAACACTAAATTATTGGAGTTGTTCGAGGAAGGAAAATACTTTCAACATTAAACTAATTGCAACAATTTGTGAAATGAGATTGGGAAAAGGACAAATCAGAATTTAGGGACATACTATTTTCTATATAAAGCAATCACAAAAACAGACTGGTCACAGGTTAGATGCCATATAAGATGAAGCAAACATTAAGCTAGCTTCCTGGGGCAAGCCGAAAGAACCAAACGGGCAAGAAGAAGCAATTTGATCGCTTACCCTTCACTGGAGAAAATAGCATCTCATTGTGCCCATGATCACCATTAGCATTGACCAAGGCCATCACATTCTTCTCACTGTGCATCCTCATGTCCCCCCTCAGAGATTGGCAGTTAGAGAACTCCTTTGAGCAGTGCCCGCACTGAGTTTCCAAAGATGGCAGTAAAGGCTCCTCGCCACTGGGACCTAGCAGCGACACAGGTTTGACAACAATGGCAGGAGGGCTAGCTGCCGTGCTCCTTTGCTGCATGCCAGCATGCCGGTGGCACAACATGTGGCCTCCAAGAGCCCCCCCTGAAGGGAACTCCTTACAGCAAACTTTACACCAATGCTTATGGGGTCCTCTGGGTTGCATATCTGAATCAATAACACAAGTCATTAACAAACAGAACAGTAAGATGAAGCAAGCATAACATAAGTACACTACTTGTCACTTGTGAGTTGTGACTGCTTCTTCAAAAAAATTGCAAATGCATCTAGCGTTTGATCAGATAGCTCAGATAATAAAAAGACAAGTCAACAGACGGATCATGCAATGCAGCACTAATACATTTAAAGATGATCCAGAACATTCCATAAGTATTGCTTCTTTGAATCATTTGCGCAAGCACTGAATTAGAATTGTTCAAGGAAGGCAAATACTTTCCTAAGTAACTAATTGCAACAATTTGCAAAACGAAAATGGGCATTGACACATTTGAATTCATTAAATACAACATGATGAAATACTAGTTGATAGATAAAGTAATCACGAAAAAAAAGAGTTGATCACAGTTTCTGAAGCATTTGCATGTCCGTAGATACATTGAAGATACCAGGGACCAAGAAAATAGTTATCCGAAGCAAACTATGAACTAACTGACTGCTGTTGCTTTGAAATATATGCCAAGAGACAAAACAAATATTAGACCCCAGCTTGTGAAACGGCAATGCGGATTGCTTATCTGAATCCAATTTTAGTTTGCAAGGATCCAGAGAGTAACAGCACAGGCACAGCGAGATACGAATTGTCAGACGAAGCATCTGGAAACAAACCACCGACTGCGATTCTGCGAAATGGGAGTCGGATTTGTACCTGGAAGCTTTGATTCGCCGAGGAGACTCTCGCGGAGCGGCGTCAACCCCGAGTTCCTCCGCGGCGCGCCCGACCTTCCTCACGGCGGCGGCCTCTTCACCAAGTGCGGCGGGTCGAGCTCGCGGCAGGGCGGCGCGGGCTCCGGAGGCGGACAGCCTCCCCTGCAGCAACCTCGAGCTACCCGCGGCAGCGAGCCTGAGCTTCCCGCGTGTCGGCCCCGAGCTCCTTCAGCGGCGGCGAGACGGCGACACGAACGCGACGAACGGCGGGAAGGCGAGGGCGCGCTTGATCGCTGAAACAAGGTCGCGAGAAGCGGATTAGCAGCTGGAGGAAAGCCAACACCTCTGAAGACGCAATGCGAGCCCCCATCGCCAAAACTCCCCAACACGGCGGCACAACTCGATCGAATTCCGCACGAAATCAGAAAAAATCCGCACCACCAACACCTCTGCAGGCACCCAATGCAAGGCCCCGAGGGGAACCGCAGACAAAGCACGAATTCCAGTTTAACCAAGAAAGCTCAAGTCGCAAGAACCAAGACCCAAGAAACCTCGAGAGATGAAGCAGAGAAGAAGAACGGGAACCAGCATGAAAACAAACTCAAATCCTGCACGGGTTCACCTTCAATCCCGCACCGCTTCTTGGAACTCCACGACAAGAATCAAGAAACCTGGCAAGAAGCAGAGAGGAAAACGTGACAAGCTTGAAATAACCACTGCATGAAAACGAATTCAAATCCCGCACGGGTTCACCATACCTTCAATCCCGCACCGCGGATTGCTTCTTGGAACTCGAATCTCCGCTTTTGTTTCTGCCGAGCGGTGGGTGTTGGGCAGCAGGGTGAGAAAGGGGAAGGGAAGGAGCTATATAGGCGGCGGTGGGGTAGAGGTCTTCGCGTTGGAGCGGGGAAGGGAGGGAGGGGGTGGCCGGCGTGCTCGCTCTTGCTGCGGCGGTGCGAGGGGTTTGCGAGGGGAGAGCAGCGAGGGAGGGAACGAGGCGGTTGGCGGAAGCAACAACGGTATACGGCCGTGATCGAGTTGTCCTCATCGGACGGTAAAGCTTTCCAGTTGACCGGAGAGCCAATGCACAATGTTACCCAGAGCTCCACATGCCACATCCAAAAGGCAATTGAAGAACACACAGAATTATTTGCACAAATGTCAAAGGCTGATCCAAATCTCTCAACATTGATCTCAAGAATATGCTCTGTATAGGTTTGTACAGAAGAACATCATTATGCAGCCAAGCAGAACTGTCTGGGAGCTTCAGAACATTCACAAGCTCACGCATTGTATTGTATTACACTGCACGGTACCAAGCATACTTCTACAGTGTTTCACAGTCAAGGAGTGACCTAAAATCCTTGCCTACAGCCTACAGCAGATGAAATGGAGCTCTTCTGTTTCCTGACTACTAATGAGCCTATGGACAACTGAATTGCTACAAGTTTCGGACAACATGTGGAACCAGCTTTGGTGTCAGCCTGCTGAAGGTTGATCGCCACAAACTAATGCTCAGAATCAGGTTTCTCTCCCATATGAACGTGGTCTCCGTCGATAAAAGATGGGAGAGTCCAACCCAAGCTTCCGCATTTGTTCTTCCATTGTAGCGGAATTAGGACCATCAGCAACTCCTTGGTGAAAATTGCACTTCCGGACAAAGTGTAACCTCATGTGTCCTCCCAAAGCATGCCCTGACACTAATAACTTCCCACAGATCTTGCACTGGTGTCTCTTGACGTTAACTGCGGCTGAAAGGTCACTGGACTTCAACTTCTCAACTGAAATGTCAGCCCCTGGCTTCATGAACTCAGCATCTACATCCAGCCCATGATCAAACACATTCAGAAGCGCCTCCATCTCGGGAGCATCAGCAACCAAATTCAAAGTGTTCTCCTGCCCATGCTGTAAGTGTGACGTCATGTGGCCTCCCAATGCTCTCCCTGACCTTAATACCTTTCCACAGACCTTGCACTGGTAACTCTTGATGCTCACTGCAGCTGAAAGGTCACTGGACTTAAATTCTTCAACTGAATCTTCAGCTCCTGGCTTCACGAATGCATCATCTACATCCAGCAGCACCTCCTTGGGAACATCAGCAACCAAATTCAAACTGTTTTCCTTCTCGCAGTGTAACCTCATGTGGCGACCCAATGAGTACCCTGACCTTAATAACTTTCCACAGACCTTGCACTGGTATCTCTTGATGTTCACAGCAACTGAAAGGTTACCAGACTTCACCTCCTCAACTAAAATGTCAGCCTCTGGCTTCATGAACTCAGCATTTCCATCTACCAGCCCATGATCAAACACATTCAGCAGCACCATCGTCCTGGGAACATCAGCAGCCAGATTCAAACTGCTTTCCTTCTCAGTGTGTTCATAGAGACCCTCATAAGCTGAATTCTTGTCAGACTTGAGCCCTGTGTTACTTGTGAACTCATCAGATTGAACCAGTTGATCAAAAGCATTAAGATTCACCTCCTTCAACAAATTGGGCGTTGAAATGTTGTTATCTCCGCCACAGCAATCCTCATAAGCATAACTCTTGTCAGAATACTTTGCAAGCATTAGGAGAGCATCTGCAGCACACATCTCTGAATCGAGTGCTGGCATGCCCCTCCTTGATCGCTTCCGCTTCACTGGAGAAAATAGCATCTCATTGTGCCCATGATCACCATTAGCATTGACCAAAGCTTCCACCAGCCCAGCTGATTCTTCATTGGGCTTGGCCATCACATTCTTCTCACTGTGCATCCTCATGTCTCCCCTCAGAGATTGGCAGTTAGAGAACTCCTTTGAGCAGTGTCCGCACTGAGTTTCCAAAGATGGCAGTAAAGGCTCCTCGCCACTGGGACCTAGCAGCGACACAGGTATATCAACAACAATGGCAGGAGGGCTAGGTGTGCTCCTTCGCTGCATGCCTGCATGCCGGTGGCACGACATGTGGCCTCCAAGAGCCCTCCCTGAAGGGAACTTCTTAGAGCAAACTTTACACCAATGCTTATGGAGTCCTCTGGATTGCATATCTGAATCAATGCAGAGAAGAAGTAATTAACAAACAGAACAGTAAGATGAAGCAAGCATAACATAAGTACACTACTTGTCACTTGTGAGTTGTAACTGCTTCTTCAAAAAAATTGCAAATGCATCTAGCGTTTGATCAGATAGCTCAGATAATAAAAAGACAAGTCAACAGATGGACCATGCAATGCAGCACTAATACATTTAAAGATGAACCAGAACATTCCATAAGTATTGCTTCTTTGAATCATTTGCGCAAGCACTGAATTAGAATTGTTCAAGGAAGGCAAATACTTTCCTAAGTAACTAATTGCAACAATTTGCAAAACGAAAATGGGCATTGACACATTTGAATTCATTAGATACAACATGATGAAATACTAGTTGATAGATAAAGTAATCACGAAAAAAAAAGAGTTGATCACAGTTTCTGAAGCATTTGCATGTGCGTAGATGCATTGAAGATACCAGGGACCAAGAAAATAGTTATCCGAAGCAAACTATGAACTTACTGCCTGCTGTTGCTTTGAAACATATGCGCAAAGACAAAAACAAATTTTCTCCAGAAAATTAAAGGAGGAAATGACTTTCTCTAATTGATGCAGTGAGTTGCAAGTTGGGCATCAGATTTGTACCTGCAATGCGGATTGCTTATCTGAATCCAATTTGAGTTTGCAAGGATTCAGAGAGTACAACAGCACAGGCACAGCGAGATACGAATTGTCAGACGAAGCCACTCGAAACAAACCACCGACTGCGATTCTGCGAAATGGGAGTCGGATTTGTACCTGGAAGCTTCCGAGTCCCTTGCTCGTGCTCCGCAGGATTAAGCAGAGAGAACCAAACGGGCCAGACGCGCTCCGGTTGCGCACAGTGTCGGAGACGGCGAGGGCGCGCTTGATCGCTGAAACAAGGCCGCGAGGAGCGGATTAGCAGTTGGAGCAAAGCCAACACCTCTGAAGGCGCAATGCGAGCCCCCATCGCCAAAATCCCCAACACGGCGGCACAACTCGATCGAATTCCGCTCGAAATCAGAGAAATTTCGGCACCACCACCAATACAACACCTCTGAAGACACCCAATGCAAGCCCCCGGAGGGGGACCGCAGAATCGAGCCGCATCGCGCGGAGGAAGAGGAACCCACCTCGAATGCCGCCCAACCCAGCTCCGCGAGCGGCGGAACCCGGCGGACCCTTGGACCGCGGCGTCGGCGTCGGCGACGGGTCCCCGCGCGCTCGCCGACCCGCCCTTGCTGGCTCTCTCGCTGGGAGGCGGCGGTTGGTGTGGCTCTGTGAGGCTGCGGCAGCCGCGGGGAATAGGGGGGGAGGCCTAGTTATAGGCAGTGGCGGCGTGCTAGGAATGTAGACGGCAATCATCACCAGGTTCATTGGCGGCTCTCACGCGTTGCGGGCGGCGAAGGGAGTGGGGTGGCCGCCGCGGCGGTGCGGGGGGGCTTTGCGAGGGGAGAGAAGTCGCCGACCACCGAGAGAGAGAGGGAGTGGAGGCGGAGGAAGGTTTGTGTGGTTGTGATCGAGCCACGTGTCCGGATCGGATGGCTAGCACCGCTTCTGCCCGGAGCACTGTTTTTTCCCCCTTCTAAAATTCTTTTTCTTTTCTTCTTATTATTATTGTTGTCATCCACATGTCAATATTTGAATTTTTCTTTTACATTTTGATTGTACATAGGTGCTTTAGAAACTGCCTCCATTAAATAAATTACCCACTTAAGTTGTAATAAAAATAGGTGAAAATAACCTCGCTCATAGCACTCATTTAAATTGCCTACATGTGCTATTAAAAAATTTGAGTAAAGTGCACTTCGGGCCCTTAAATTTGTACCCTATGTCAAATTGATCCATCAACTTTGAAAATGCATTTTTGAGTCCCCATACTTGCTAATTGTGCCAAATAGGTCCAAAATCTTGGTTAATCGTGGTGGTTTATTCTAATCCCTCTTGTCATCCCTGTCATCGTCCCCAGCCCCTCCCTCTCTCCCCCACACCGTCACCCTCTCCCTCCATCCACGTGCCGCCGCCAGTGCTCCCTCTCATGCACTCCCGCGCCGCCCTCCCACACTACGCGTGCCCCTAGCCCTCCACGTATACCATTAGCCTCCCTAGAGCCGTCCCTCCGCGTAATTGTAGCTCGACGCCTATCTCCGAAGCTCGAGCGGCGACAGCATCCTCAACAGACTTGAACTCGTGGGGCCTACACTCCCCTTCTTCCTCTTTCCCCTTCCCAATCCCGATCCAGAAGGGGTGGCGGAGCTTGATCGGCTCCGGTGGAGCTCCAGGTTGGGCCCATGCTTCATCCGCCTCGCCGACGAGGGACGCGGCGACCTCCTTGTCCGTTGCGAGGGTAAAGGAGGGGACGTGATGGCCGGTGAAGAGGAGGCAATCGTTACGATGAGAGGTAGGCGAGAAGCGCGGTGACCTAAGACTCGTCAGAGATGAAGGCCTCGAGCTCAAGCAGTGTGTTCCCGACGCGGAGAATATCCCGTCCCTGGTGGCGGAGTAGACCATTGGCATCCTTGTAGGGCAGCGCGGCCGCCGCCGCGATGTATCCGTCATCAAGGAGACCGTCATCCCGACCATGTCCGAGGTAGCCACGTCTGTTAAGGCTGAGGCTGCGCCTTGCACTAGCGCCCGAGTGGAAGGAGGAGCTCATCTGGGGCATGACGCTAGTGGGCGATGACGAGCGCACAAACATTTATCGCCCAGTGGCATCTGCACCATGGACCAGGAAGGGGCGCCACAAAGTAGTGGTAGCCAGCCTAGGAGAAAGAGGGAGGGACGGGGAAGATGGCAGTGATGACGAGAGATATTAGAACAAATAGGCATGATTAGCCAACATTTGAACCTATTTGGCACGATTAGTAAGTTTGGGGACCCAAAAATACGTTTTCAAAGTTGTTGGACCTATTTGGCACAGAGCTAGGTACATTTTACTTTAAAAAAATAGTTCGAAGTAACCCTCTAGTTTGGTACCCATTTCACCATTATGAAAAGTAGTCTAATGTAATCCTAAAACACTCCTTCCATACTGCTATTAGATGATGTTTAGAACAGCGACACGGTCTCCAAAGTATAATTTTGACTTTTTTCTATAAAAATATTTATTAAAAAGTTATATATGTATATTATTATGAAAATATTTTTCATGACAAATCTAGTGATATAATTTTCACATTTCTAAACTCAACGACTGAAAAGTTATTCATGATTTATATTCCTAATGTTTGGCTCAAACCTTGTCCAAAACATCATCTAATTGCAATACAGAGGGAGTATGCATTTAACCTACTTTGTCATAACAAAAAAAAATTACCAAATCACCCGCTTCAAATTATTAGTCGTTTAGATTTTTCTAAATTCATAGATTTTGCAATGTGTTTAGGAAATGATACTCCATCTGTTTTAAATTATATGTCATTTTGATTTTTGCATAATTTTTTTATCTACTTAAATACAGTGTATATTTATATGCATAATAATGAAAGTCTGCCCTAGCTAGTGGCTAGCTCCTCATGCCGCTTGGCAGCTGCTTTCGTAGTGAGTCCGAGACTTATTAGATTGGAGGGAGTTGATGAATGGAAATCTAATCTTGGAGGAGCTCGATCTTGGATTAGAAGTGGCATTTGTGACGTGAATGCTTCACAAACAGGAAAAAGCCAGCCTGTACTGGAAATGAATATCATGTATATGATGGCACACATCATTGATGATTTCTTTTTATGCATATCAGCATCGATCTTTTTTAAATGAAGTACTCATTCCGTTTTAAATTAGAGATCGTTTTAATTTTTTAAGTTTATAACTTTTGATATGCAACTAGATAGCTATGTCTAAGTAAATATCAAAATCTGTGAACCTTAAAAATGCCAAAATAATTTATAATTTGAGATGGAGGGAGTAGTATCGATCACCCTAGCTCGTTTCCTTTTGCGCCTTATGATTCTACTACTAGGAAAACGTCAGTTCTCCGAGTAACATGCCTGACCGGCATATCCACGTGTTACTTCAAAAAAAACAGCAACAAGAACAACAAGAACTATCATCATTGAATAAGAAATAATGGTGCCCCCCACGCAGCCCTTGTTAAGAGGGAAAGAATGATGACATCTTCCTCCACTATTACCCGTTGGCAAAGACGTAACAAAATGGATCGAGTGGTCTAGTTGTAGTCAGGCGACGACCGTGTGAGCCTCATAATCTCATATTACTTAGCTTGGGAGGAGAAAGCCACCTTAAAAGGGAAAGCCACCCATCCCCTTTGGACTAGTCTTTTGGAGCGATTGGACCTTTCCCTGAGGGGTGCGCTGGAGTGCGGTGCTAAGATTGCAGATGAGTACGGTTCTAAGATTGTTGAGGTGCAACAAGAGGCCCTAGTGGCGTTTTAGTCGAATCGGTGCATCATGCTTCGATCGAATCGATGTGTCAAAATTCTGCTGTCGATGCTAAGATTGCCAAGGCGTAACAAGAGGCCCTAGTGGTGTTGTAGTCGGATCGGTGTGTCGGGCTTTCCATCTAACCCCACCTGGGCCGGACTCATCATTTGGTATCAGAGCTGGAACCTTGTTAAGAAGGGGGGAATGATGAGGACATCTTCCTCCGCTATTACTCGTTGGCAAAGTCGCAACAAAATGGGCCGAGTGGGCCAGTTGTAGTCGAGCGGTGACCGTGTGAGCTTCATAATCCCTCCTTGCTTAGCTTGGGAGGAGGAATCCACCCTTCCCTATTGGACTTGTCTTTTGGGGTGATTGGGCCTTTCCCCGAGTGGGGCGCCGGAGTGCGGTGCTAAAATTGCAGAGGAGTATGGTGCTAAAATTGTCGAGGCGCAACAAGAGGCCCTAGTGGTGTTGTAGCCGGATCGATGCGTCATGCTTCGGCTGGATCGGTGTGTCGAAATTCGGTTGCCGGTGCTAAGATTGTCAAGGCGCAACAAGAGGCCCTAGTGGCGTTGTAGTCAGATTGGTGCATCAGGTTTTCCATCCAACCCCACCTGGTTGGACTCATCAGCTTCCCTCTTCTTTATTACTTTTCGTTCTCTGATTATTTACTACTAGAAAACACACATTTGTACCAGGTCTTAACCCTTATTTGTACCAGGTATTGAACTGGTACAAACCATCCAGTACAATGAGGGGTAACATTTGTACCGGGTGGTATGTGGATGGCCCCTGTGGCCCTGTGAGCAGCCCTCCTTCCCTTTTCTTTTTTCTTCTCTTTTCTCATTCATTCATTTCATTCATTTATTCATTCATTCATTCATTCATTCACAACACAAATCACTACAAGAATATTCATAAGATTCATCGATATCTCACTCATCTCATTCACAACACAAATAGGATTTACAATCACAAATTCACAAGAAACACATGAACAAGACCTCGCAACATCAAGAAACAACATCAACTACACGGCCACTGCCACAAGCCAAAGTCGATAAAATTTCTCAACCTTGCCTCCGTGCGCTGGCAGGGGCTGCGTCGGGCCTTCTCCACCTGCTCCCGCCAACCACGCCCGCGCCGCACTGTGCCTGTGCTGAGCCGCCCTCCGGCCGGCCTTGCGCCGCACTAGCCTGGAAATCAGAGAGAGACAAGAGGTGAGTGAGGAGATGAGAGGAGGAGGAGAGGCCGAGGGTTGGAGGAGAAATATCTAGATGAGAGAGAGAGGGGGCGTGGGGGAGGGAGTCTTGTACCGGGTGGTTGGGTTGCCCGGTACAAATGTGGCCTCACGAGGGCGCGTCGGAGGCTCTCCCTTCCCACATTTGTACCGGGTGCAAAAATACCCGGTACAAATGTGTTTTCGGGCCAGGGACAATTGCCCGATTCTCTAGTAGTGATTCATCATTCTTTTCTTTCATCTCATTATTCTGCAACTAATGGATTTATGTTAAAAATGTCAATTAGTTCCATAAGTATTTGTTGCAAGCACCAAGAAATGGCCGCATGCAGCACCCACCTTGACCCCATTAATTGTTGCAAAACGGCAGCCTTCATCCCATTGTTACAGCCCAATATATATACAACTCGACCGTTCCCAGTTTTGTAGTGCCTCACCCGGTGGTTCCCCCGATGTTGTTGTTGCAATGGAGGATTCTACTTACACCTGCTGCTCTTGGTTAGTCATCAAGCTGCCACCTCTACACATGTTCTTTTTGAAAGGTCTCTTAGCATGAGAATTGTTGTAGGGTCTCAATTTCTCTCATCTTCTTCAACAGTTGTCACAAAGGCAACATTGGGTCATCATAAGATGTATGCATTCTTTATCTGAAAAGTTGTATATATGCCTCAATATATTTCTTTTCTGAAGAGTTATGTTGTGATTTGGAGAGCACAAAACTGGTCATTGTTCTATCCTAGCCAATATCCACTCTAGCTCCTTTCTTCGATATGTATCTATGATAGAACTGCTCAGCTTCAAGTATCTTAACTACTCTTTATGTGTATTTCAAATATTTTGCACCAAAGCTATAAAATGTAATCAATGTGATCCATCTTTATGAACTTAGGTAGTGATTGAAAAAATTAGTTTATAGTTGAAGATTTGACAACAAGAAGTGAAATCCTTCAAACTAGCAACTAGAATGTAAATCTTTGTTCCCTTCATGCGAATACCGTAAAGTCTTTTTCACGATTTTTGTGACATGCTATGTAATTTCTCCTTGTTTGATATCTCTTTACAATTCCTGCAGCAACCCACAGGAAAGTCACCTATTTTTACGATAGCCATGTTATCCTTTCAGGTACAAGTAATTAATGTTGTTGTAATGTGTCCTCTAAACTCCAACGTCTTTTGCAACGATTCTACCAGCGTATTCACTTTTATTTTTCACCTTTTTTATCTCATTCAAAATTTTAAAAAATGAAAATTTTTATGACGTTTAACAATTCTTTAATCAACTTTCTGAAAAATTGAAAATTATAATTAAATTTGACAGGTTATTAAATGTGTTGTACGAAGATGGTATTCATGGCTTTGTCTAGATCGAGCAATGGTTTGGCTACTTTAGAGTTTAGTCCATCGGAGAAGTCCTGAGCTTTGATGGTTCAGATGAAAAAAGTAGTGACCAAAGCAAGAGTAGATCCTTTTTCACTACTATAGAATCAAGCATTTGTCCCTGATCTGATTTTTCATTTGTACCGGGTATTTTTGCCCCCGGTACAAATGAAGGCATTTGTACCGGTTGGAGCCACCACCCGGTACAAATGTCACCTCACAGAGGCGCGTCAGGACCTCCTCCTCCCCACCCGGTACAAATGCCTCACATTTGTACCGGGTCGTGCCTCCGCCCGATACAAATGTGTTGGCAGCACATTTGTACTGGGTGGAGCCACTACCCGGTACAAATGTAAAGCCATTTGTACTGGGGCTAGCTTCCCTCGGTACAAACACGCAATGCCGTCACCCTCCGTCTCCAGCTCCTTGGTTGTTTTCTCCACCACCGGCTTCTCTCTCCCTCATCTCTTTCTTTTTCATCCATTCATCTCTATCCTCTTCTCATCTTCTCACCTCTCTCTCTCTCTCTCTGCTGCAGGCGCGGGGGCGGCACGGGGGCCTCCTGGCGCGGGCGCGCGAAAGCCGGGGCGGCAGGCGGCGGCACCCTTGGTCGGCGCAGCCTGGAGGCCGGGTGCGGGGGCCTCCCCGGCGGGCGCGGGCCTCCCGGCGGCCGGGCGCGGGGGGCCTCCCCGGCGGTGCGGGGGCAGGGGCCTCCCCGACGAGGCGCGGGCCTCCTCCCCGGCGGGGCGCGGGCGCAGGCCTCCCAGAGGCCGGGCGCGGGGGTCGCGCGGCGGTGCGGGCGCGAGGGGCCTACCGGCGGCGCGGGCGTGTGGGCCGCCCGGAAGCTCGGTTCTTTATTTTTTTCATTCATGTGTTCTTGCTTGTGATCTATGTGGCTGTGAATGATTTGTGATTCTTGTAAATCTGTGATTTATGACTATGAGTCATATGATTGTGTACATTCTGTGAATATATTTATGTGATTTTTGCGATTGATTCTTGATGATTGAGAATAATGTGTGATGTGAAATATGTTATTGAGAAGTGGCAAAAGAAAACGAGAATGGAATTAAGAAAAAGAAATGAAGGGACGGGCGGGAGAGATGACGGAAACAGAGGGGAGGGAGGGAGGTAGACGGATGTTACGGAGAGGAGGCATTTGTACCGGGTGAGAATGCTTCCCCTCATTTGTACTGGAGAACTTGTACCGGTTCAATAACCGGTACAAATGAAGGTGATTATGGACCGGTACAAATGAGCATTTTTTCAGTAGTGTTTTTTTTTTCAAGGAAAGCGCCAGTGAGCTACATCTGGCTATAGATAAATAGTTCACCTCCTTTAAAAACAAAAAAAAATCCACGTTACGTTATCCAACCTACATTATGACATGCATGTATATACTGATCTACACACACAACTGATGCATGCATGCATGGTGTCCCTATTTTAGGCTCAACCACCTCCAACCATTATTCCGAGTGCATGCATGCATGTAGTCGCTGGTGGCCCCAATAGATAGTTACATATGGGGGAGAAATTTTAAAACACTTTTGTAGTTGCTCAGTTTTTACGGAAAAAAATTCGGTGCAGCACTCCTGCATACCCTCCGTGGTGCAGGACGGGGCTCCATGTTTGCCGCGTGGCGTTTCGTGGAATCGGACAGGAGAAGGTGGGAGGCCTGCACGCTCGCTCGGCTAGAATCTGATGGCAATTTTCTCGGCTGGACGCTCGCTCGGCTCAGCCGCGCCCCTCGCCTTCTCGTCCCCTTCTGCTCACCTCTAATCACTAGATTCCCGTCGCAAACCCCAGCCGTCGGCCCGTCGCCGGCCCGAGAACTTAGGCGAACCTGCACACCTTGTCGAGCGCTACCCTCCCGCGATGGGAGTGGTCGTACCTCCGATGCAAATTTATTCACCTCCAACACACAGTCGCATACTCTCCTGATAGAGCTGCACCTCTGACGCCACATGCATACTCGATGTGCTCTTCGTAGTTTGTTGTATCTGAAATCGGGATGCCAAACACAGGTGCAGAAGCTGCACACACAGCCATTGAATCAACATTCAACTATCAAACCACTGGAGAAATTATACTTAGCTGATGCTGATCAGCTCCATGTTCATTCCTTAACGATTTGCATGGAGGAACAGATCAACAGCTGATGTCCTACCGTATCGCATGCTTGGTAGAGGAGGAACGGATGGCATCCGATGAGAGGCCACACAACATGACCGTCTGATTCTTCTGCTCCTGCCACAGCGCATCTGTGCATGCGTCGTCAAGGACTCAAGGTCGACGGGATTCGAGTTGCGCCGCCGCCGCCGGCTGCTCACTCCAACAGATTCGTCTATGCATCAATGGATCATGAGATCGATAATACGGCATGCTATGCGGCCATGCGGGGCATCAGGTCGCCCTAACCAATGCAGGAGTCGAGCTTCCTATGAGCCGGCCGCGCCTGCGAGCCGAACTGCGATCCCAGGCGCACGAACTTGCCATTTATCTGTGTGGGACGGGAGCGAGCAGCAGGGGGCGTTAGATGCTTTTCCCGTCCACGCGGCAAACATCGAGCCACGTCCTGTACCGCGGAGGGTATGCAGGAGTGCTGCACCGAATTTTTTTTCCGTTTTTACAATGTTTCATAAAGTTAAAAGTGGGTAATTTTCTTAAAGAAAATCTTAATAGATGCACCGACTATGATTTTAGAGTATGCTAGAGATGAGTTTAAAAAAGAAGGACGACTAGATGTTTTTGAACTTCTTGAGATGTTCTACTCCCTCCATCTCATATTACTTATCGTTTTGATTTTTCTAAATATATTCTTTTTGTTATACATTTAGATATATATTTATGTCTAAGTATATAACAAAATGGAATGTATCTAAAAAAAAGTCAAAACGGAGGGAGTATAATTTATTTATTTCTAGCACATTTCAAGTATTCAGTTAGTAGTAATTAATGGTAGGATTAAAAAGATAGCACATAATCTTTTGCAAGGTTGATTACAAGAGGAGAGGTCGCTTAAGATAGTAGTAGTGTAGTACTAGATCTCTCAATTGTTGGCATCCTCTAAAACAAATTACAAACCTTTATTCTTTGGGCAGTTGGCATCCCAATCCATGAAGATTATTAAGCTAAGCAACCTATCATATTTTTCTCGAGCTTGTCCATGGATAACACAAGATATCATTTGATCCTCTGACTAAGAGCACTCAGAGCATCGCGTTGACCTACGAGCTGGACACACAGAGCTAGCTAGCAGCGGTGGCGCCGTTCATGCTTATATTCCCAAACAAAAACAAACTCTGGTGGACCAGGCGACCACCACGACGCTTTCATTCCTCGGCCAGCTGCTCCTCACCATGCCTCACCTTCACGCCGTCCTTCTTGCCGGGCTCCTCCTCCTCTCTCTGTGCACGCCGCCGTGCTCCGCCGCCACGGACACCGTGTCACCCGGCAGCGGGCTCGCCGGTGGCGCCACGCTCGTCTCCAACAACAGCAAGTTCGCGCTGGGCTTCTTCAAGACGGACGACGCTCACCACCGAAGCCCCTACACTTACCTCGGCATCTGGTTCAACAAGGTCCCCAAGCGGACTCCGCTCTGGAGCGCCAACGGCGATCGCCCCGTCGTCGACCCCACCTCACCGGAGCTCGCCATCTCCGGCGACGGGGATCTGGTCATCCTGGACCGCGACACCGGGTCCACCATCTGGTCGGCCCGTGCCAACACCACCACCAACGACACCGTCGCGGTGCTCCTCAACAACGGCAACCTCGTCCTCCGGAGCTCCTCTAACGCGTCCGAGGTCTTCTGGCAGAGCTTCGACTACCCCACCGACACCTTCTTCGCCGGCGCCAAGATCGGCTGGGACAAGGTCACCGGCCTCAACCGCCGCCTTGTCTCGAGAAAGAATCTCATCGACCAGGCTCCCGGCCTGTACACTCTGGGGCTGGACCCCAACGGGGTCGGCCATCTCGTATGGAACTCCACCGTCGAGATCCAGTCGACCGGGGAATGGAACGGCCACTACTTCAGCCTGGCGCCGGAGATGATCGGCGCCGCCACGCCACAATTCAAGTTCGTCGACGACGACCGGGAGGTCTACATCACCTACACGCTGCGCGACGAGGCGGCGCTCGTGCTCACCAAGCTCGACGTCTTCGGGCAGGGCATGGTGGGGATGTGGATGGACGACCGGCAGGAGTGGCTGATAAACTACCGGCAGCCGGTGCGGCGGTGTGCGGGCCTTTCACCGTCTGCGGCGACGACGGCGACGCGGCGGAGGCGGAGCCGATCTGCGGCTGCATGGAGGGTTTCTCGGTGAGCTCGCCTGTGGACTGGGAGCTCCGGGACCGGAGAGACGGGTGCGCCAGGAACACTCCGTTAGACTGTGGCGGCGGCGGCGACAAGTTCTACGCCCTGCAACGCGTCGGATTGCCCCGCCATGGCGCGGTAATGAGTGTGCAGGATGCTAAGAGTGGAGATGCCTGCTCACAGGCCTGCTTGAGTAACTGCTCTTGCACGGCGTATTCCTACGGGGACGAAGGAGGCTGCTCCGTCTGGCATGGCAAACTGTACAGTGTCAGGCGGCAACCTGATTCTTCTTCTGATGGAAATGGTGGTGTCCTTTACATCCGCCTAGCTGCAAAAGATGTGCCGAGTGTTGCGAGGAGGAAGAAGAAGAGTGGATTCGGCATCGTCGGTGTCGCCGTTGGTTTAAGCTCTGCAGCTCTGGTACTCCTGATGATGATCGTCCTTGCCCTGATGGTCTGGAGGGCAAGAGGGAATAGGTGGAGTGCCCGCGCGCCTGAGATTGCTCATGGCGGCGTTGGGATCATCGCGTTCCGCTACGCCGATCTGCAACAGGCAACTAAAAATTTCTCGGAGAAGTTAGGGGGAGGCGGGTTCGGTTCCGTGTTTAAGGGGTGCCTAGGTGGTCACGACTCATCGTCATCCACCTTGGCGTTGGCCGTGAAAAGGCTCGACGGCGCCCGTCAAGGAGAGAAGCAGTTCAGAGCGGAGGTGAGCTCAGTTGGGATCATCCAGCACATCAACGTAGTCAAGCTCATCGGGTTCTGTTGCGAGGGCGACAAGAGGTTGCTTGTGTATGAGTACATGCCCAACCACTCCCTTGACGTGCATTTGTTCAACCCTAATGATAGAGCTTTGGATTGGAGCCTCAGGTACCAAATAGCTCTTGGAGTTGCCAGAGGCCTAGCCTACTTGCACACCGGCTGTCGGGATTGCATCATACACTGCGACATCAAGCCGGAGAACATACTCCTCGATGCGTCTTTCGTGCCCAAAATCGCGGATTTCGGGATGGCAAAGGTTCTGGGAAGGGAATTTAGCCAAGCGGTGACTACAATGAGAGGAACTATTGGGTATCTTGCACCCGAATGGATTAGCGGAGCTGCGGTTACAGCGAAAGTAGATGTCTACAGCTACGGGATGGTTTTGTTTGAAATCATATCCGGGAGGAGGAATTCGAGCCAAGAACACGCCAAGGATGGTGATTATTCTGGTTTCTTCCCTATGCAGGCTGCGCGAAAGCTTCTGAGCGGAGATGTTGGGAGCCTGGTGGATGCAAATTTGCGCGGTGACGCGAACCTTGAGGAGGTTGAAAGAGTCTGCAAGGTCGCGTGCTGGTGCATCCAGGATAGCGAGTTCGATCGTTCGGCCATGGCTGAGGTGGTAAAGTTTCTTGAGGGCCTTTCTGAGGTCGGCATGCCTCCGGTGCCAAGACTACTCAGTGCTATCACAGGAGGGTCACCGAAATCACCGGTTCACTACTTTTACACCTAGTCGTTGCACATCAAACTTGCTTTTATCTGCTTATTAATAATAAGAAAAACACTTTTAGCAGCCATCAATATTGCAGTTCGTATTGTATACATAGCGAGTCTAGCACTATTTAGGTAGCTAAAGTGAAGCCCAAAGTGTCGAAGAAATGAAGGTGGGGGGTAAAAATGAAGATGGATTTGTCGAATTGGACTTGTCCTTAAAGGTCGCTCAGAAACCGCCATGCTGGACGAAATTCTACACAAATTATCCATAAATTTTTGTTGAAATTGTACACAAATTGTTGGTGAAATTATGTATAAATTGCTACTAAAATTTGTGTATTTCGTTGTTGTTTTGTAATAAATTCGTGTAGATCGGGTATACCCGAACCCAAACTGAATTATCGGGTACCCAAAATTCGGGTAATGTTTTTTCAAGACTAATATCGGGTTGCTATTTTCATTACCCGAATTTTGAATTATCTGAATTACCCGACCCGAAACAATCGGGTAACCTGAACGCCCAGGCTTGAGCGAGATGTTGGTCCTACCGGTGGCGCTAGCCGCTAGGCTTCGACCAGTGGCACAACCGCTACGTCGTTGATAGACACTTCTAACGGAACTCTGGTGAGGTCTCCTTCGTCGAGGCTACCGGCTTGTAGCATCTGAGATTCTGGATTCCACTTTCCGTGAGAGCGAATTGTGTTGTGATTTCAGTGCTAGGCGACGTTTCCGTCGACGGCGTGGCACATGTGGTGACTTCGTCAATCTTGAGGATGTGCTGGCTCAGTCTTCAAAGATGCTCTAGGGGTGAATTTTACGTGTGTGCGTTCATAGGAACTGAGTGAGTGTACGTGTGTGCATTGTAGGTGTCTTTGTTGTGATGTGTAATTGGCAAAAAAATGGTTTGGTTACCTATGGCCAGCTAGGTAATAGGTATGTGTGGGTCTAATTTGATGATAGCCATGATATCCTTAATTTGGTGATCAACAAAATTCATTGTATGGTTTGCATTGGTCACCAGGTGAAGCAGCATTTTGCTTCAGGTACATGTAATTTATGCTGTTATAATGTGTCATCTAAACTCCAACCTCACTTGCATCGATTCTGCTACTAAATGAGCTTAGTACCGGTTATTTGGCTCGTGATTTACCAATACGGGTTGCACAATCGATACTAAATTAAAGAGGAGCTGAGACTTAGTACTAAAGGTAGTATCCCTAATACTAATAGCATGTTCTCAGAAGTCACATGCAGTGAGGGAGACTAAGCTCTCGAAGTAAGGCACGAAGTGTTCCAACAAGACTAAATGAGCTTAGGTTGAGTCCAACAACGCGAGGCAAAATGCGGAGTGCATTCCTTCATTTGCATCACGCACAGTGTATACATAGCCCACGCAAAATTGATTGTCTCCAACAACACAAGGCAAAGTAAAATGCAAACGGCAAGCCCCTACTGAACCCGGCCGCGGGCGCGGCTGCTGCCCCGCACCACCACCCACACGAGCACGTACACACGTCCTCGTCGCCTCCGCGCCTCCTCCTGTTGCTGGTCCTCCTCGCCTCCGTGCCCCTCACGATCGGAGCAGCAGTCATGGTTGGACACGTCCTCAGCGGCGTCAAAGAGAACCCCACTGCTACCAACAGGGCCAAATCTGATGGGCCCATATCGACGTGATGCCGTCGGAGCTGCTCCTCTGTCGTCCTGGAGGCCACCCCGCCTCTGCTCCTCCACCAGCGCCGAGAATCGACCTCCGCCGCCGCCAATTCGACTCCGCGGGCACCGATTCAAGCTCCACTAGCACCGATTCAAGTTTCATCGTCGTCGATTCGACCTTTGCAAGAGCCAAATCAACCTCTGTCGCAGCCAGTTGGACCTCTGTAAGTGCCGAATCGACTTCCACCACCGTTGAGCGGGCTCAGAGCCAGCGGCGCGGTAGAGCGGGCTCGGAGATGGCAGTCTTACGCTCTCCCTCGGTTCTCTCCTGCCTGGCGGCGGCGGATTTCCAGCCTCCCTCCCTGCCCGGTCGCCGAAGCTCCTCTCCTCTATCCTCTGCTCCCCTCCCTCCAGCAGCTGCGCTCCCTGTTCCCGCCTCCGACAACGTCCTCCCTCCCTCCCCATCCAATGTTCCCACCTCCGACAACGTCCTCCCTCCCTCCCCATCCAACGCATACCTGTATGCCTCCGAGGAGAGAGGTGATGCAAATCCTCCTCAAAGGGAGCTTGACTTGGCCTTTGCCTGCCATGTTGGAGCACTCCTGCACGTGCAAAGTAGTCGTTCGAGAGGCAAAATTGTATTTGCCTCGCGTTGTTGGACTCAGTCTTAGTACCGGTTATTTGGCTCGGTGATTTAGCAATACCACAATCGATACTAAATTAAAGAGGAGTTGAGACTTAGTACTAAAAGTACTATCCCTAATACTAATAGCATGTTCTCAGAAGTTACATGCAGTGAGGGAGACCAAGCTCTCGAAGTAAGGCACGACGACGTATTTCGACTGTCGCATGTACTTGCTTCCGTCGAGTCGCGTGTACCGCAGCTGGTGTTGCAAGTCCACCATTTCCTCTCGAGCGTCCTTCGGAACGGAGCACCACATCAGGTGGCCGTACGAGTCCTCTCCAAAAGACGCACTGAACATCATCTTGCCCCCATCGGAGATCACCGGTCTCAAGTACCAGCAGATGGGATCCGGGTTGAGTTCAATGCGGCATTGCAACGACCACTGCAGCTCATCACCATGTCTATCATCGTCTGCTAGCCAGACATGGAAGGACGACGCCTCTGCAGCAGCGTGGACGTAGCACATGCACAGCTTCCCGTCCAGGTCCACCATCTCGTCGTTCAAGCTGACACGGCGGTCGTCACCGCCGACAGGAGGGCGTGACACCACGGCGAACGTCCTGTCCTGCAGGCTGAACCGCATCAGCCGTGGCTTCGGCTCGTCGGAATGCCAGTAGAAGGCGCGCCGCGTGCACATCGGCATCTTAATCCCGACGGCGTGCGGCGGGTCTTCGGTGAGCTCCCAGCTGGAGCCGCCGCCGCCGATCGTGAACACCTCGTGGCCAATGTCGTAGTCCCGAGAGATCTTGCCGTACACCCGGTAGAAGTACCTTCCAACCACGTAGCGGTTGCGCCATCTGTCGAAGCCAAGAGCCACCGGCGGGACCAGCTGGCCACTATCCTGTAGCTCGGCGTTTTGGCTGCCGAGCGGCAGCGCGACGAACTCTCCGGTGGCCGGGTTGCAGACGAACACCCTGTTCGTGGCCGTGGCGATCGCGACCAAGCCGTCGCAGTGCGTCAGTTCGATGAGGCGCGTGATGCCCTCTGGCCACGCCTTCTCGAAGACGAGCTCGGTGTCAATGGTGGTGCCAGACTGCCAGCTGGCGCCGCCGGTGCCGATGCGCGGGAGCATGAGGCGGTGGAAGCTGATCTCCGTGGAAGTGGCGTAGCCGTCGAGAGGGTCTGATTCGCGAGGGACAGCAAGCACGGAAGGAGGCCTCGCGCGGGACAGCTCGAGGTGGCCGCGGACGAAGGCGGCGCCGGCGATGCCGGCGCGCCAGGAGCGGCGAACGCACCTGCAGCGGGCGAGGGACTTGGCGGGGAGGCGGACCAGGACCTCGTGGATCAGCACGTCGTCCGGGATGGCGGCGCACCTCTCCTGGTCCAGGCGCACCATGCTCTAGATTGGATGCTTAGTTCTTGTCGGGGTTAGGGCACATACATGTGCGTGGGAGGAGATGGGGTTAGCCATCCCCTTTTCCTAATAATAACATTTGTATAGGTATCCATGTACAGTACGTCAGAAATTAGCTTCTCGATCATATGTGTGGATTCAACACCAAAATTTGCGCTTCTTTCTTGTAAAAATACTTCAGAAAGTTCGAATTTTGACATTATGCAAATGAGTCCGGCCCTGATGGCTTCATATATTGGATTTTTCTTTTAAAAAAATGTTGGCCAATTATCCAAGCTGATCTATGTCGGTCCTGACGTCTGAGTTGATCAATGAAGCTAATGTAGTCTTGATCACAAAATCTTGCGAAGCTACCAAAGTAACAGATTTCCGACTAATTAGCCTCATAAACAGTCTGGCGAAAATCATCACAAAAATACTAGCGGATAGACTGGCCCCGAAACTCCACATTTTAGTGTCTGGTTGCCAGAATGCATTCATCAAAAAACGGTGCATCCATGACAACTTCATCTACGTACAAAATTTGATCAAAGCTCTACATAAAGCCAAATGTCCATCACTGTTTATAAAGCTCGATATATCTAAGGCTTCCGATTCAGTTTGTTGGGTGTTTCTATTGGAAGTGCTACAAGCTCTAGGCTTTGGCCAACGATGGGGTTGCCACCTTACTTGCCTCATCTTCATCCAGAGTTCTTCTAAACGGCACGCCGGGAAGAAAATTCAAACATGCAAGGGGACTAAGACAAGGAGACCCTCTATCACCAATGCTATTCATTCTTGCAATTGACCCATTGCACCACTTAATTGGATTGGCGGCCTCCATGGATTTACTGCACTCGATACTCCCAAGAGCAGCAACGCTACGGTGTTCCATGTATGCGGATGACGCGACCATCTTGGCTAACCCAAACCGTACTGAGCTGCACCACATTAACCAAATCCTCTTACTATTCAGCAATTGTTTTGGCCTTAAGGTTAATCTAGCCAAGATTAAGATCTTTCCTATAAGATGTGATGAGACAATGATTACAGAGGCCCTACAGGACTTCCCGGGCAAGAGCAGCAAGTTCCCTGACAAATACCGGGGCTACCCCTACATACACGTCAACTCTGACGAGTGGACGTTCAACCGCTAATCGACAAAATTGGAGGATGACTGCCAGGTTGGAGGGGCAAACTACTGTCTTTGGCTGGCAGAGAAACTTTGGTTAAAAGTGTGTTGACTTCGCAACTGATTTACCACCTCACTGTTTTCCCAATGCAAAAATGGCTTATCAAGCAAATAGAGAAATTATGAAGAAGCTTCCTTTGGAAGGGTGACGAATCGGAAAAAGTAAGTGGTGGCCACTACCCAAAGACCTTGGTGGCTTGGGCATCCTAGACCTAGATCGATTTGCGAGAGCCTTGAGATTGCGATGGCTTTGGCAAAATGGAAATCCCCGGATAGACCTTGGGCCAACTTAGATATCCCTTGTGATAGCATTGATCGGTATCTCTTCAACTCATCAACAATAGTCACAATTGGAAAAGGCGACAAGGCCAGCTTATGGCATTCAAGCTGGATAAATGGCCGGGCTCCAAAATCCATGTCTCCCCTTTTATTCACAAAATCCAAAAGGAAGAACATCACGGTGCAAAAAGCTACAGAGAACAACAAATGGATAGTGCACATCTCCCCCTACACACGGTTGAAGAACTACACCAATACATAGCACTTTGGGAAGAAATAAGAAATGTTCCTAGAGACGAGAATTTGGAAGATGAGATTAAATGACGATGGACGCAGGATGGTCAATACACCACACAAAGCGCTTACCGAATATAGTTCATGGGACGGCTAATGAAGCTATCTATCGGCCGCAATTGGACGGCAAAGACAAAACCTAAGGTCAAGATTTTTGCGTGGATACTCCTCCAACATAAAATCCTAACAGCAAACAATTTAGCGAAAAGAGGATGGCCCCATCAACCCGTTTGCAAACTATGTAATTTCTGCCCAAAAACACCAATTCATCTTTGCCTAGAGTGCACCTTCACACGCAATGCCTGGATGAAGTTGACAACATGGATGGCCCCCAAGACCTACAAGCGACACCACTGCATTCCCTCCACGCCTAGTGGAAAAGACTTCGGCAAATAAAAGATAGGGGCCAGAGGCGCACCTTTGATGGTTTAATCCTTTATTTTTGGTAGAACATCGGGAAGGAGAGGAATAGAAGAGTGTTTCAGAGTGCTTCAAAGGAATAGAGGAAGTGGCTACATTGATCACAACTGATGTGGAACTCTTCAACACAACGACTACAAGGAAAATAACCCAAATTGGACTCGCTCCACAGCCGATGGCGTCATAGTAGCTTTTTGTCTCCTCTTTTGGTTGTTTTAGTTGTTGTTTTCCATTTATCGGTCGCTCTTTCGTTGTGTTACGACTCTGGTCCTCACAGTTGTTTCCTACCAGAAGCCCGAGTTGTAGGGGGTGTGGGGAGTTTTAACCCACCCTTTTTATTTGGCATTTTTCTGTACTTTGTTACATTCTTCTTCTAATAAAAATTACGACAAAGTTCTTGTTGTTCCTTTTATAAAAAGTTCGAATTTTGATGTCATCACGTAAGTTGGAATTTTTTTATATTTTTTATTCATTTTGGAAAAATATACGACCGTTTCAAAATTTAGCAAATCTGACCTTCAACCGCCGTGGGCTACGGCGGTTGGGCCAACCGCCATGGGGGCTAAGGGCGGGAAGGCCAGCCGCCGTGGGCCATGGCGGTTGACCGCCTAATCGCCATGGGCTATGGCAGCAAGCCCAGCCGCCGTGGCCCACGGCGGTAAAATCTGCAGCCGCCATGGCCGAGGCGGTAAGCTTTGCCACGGCGGCAGGTCGTCAGCCCTCTATAAGAGCCGAAACTTAGCCCTAAATTGTCATAATAATTCGAAAAAATGAAGAGAGGGTTGGGAAGGAGAAGAGAGTGAGGGGGCGGAGCAGCGAAGCTCTGCTAGTTCTTCGCTTCATTGTAGGTATTTCGTTGATTTCAACCCTTTTAGCACCTGTACTTAGATGTAATGAAAGCGTAATTAGTGTTGATTCACTAGATTTCTTTAGATCTGTAGTATGAAATAGTTCCTGTTTGTAGGGTTTAGGGTTGAGAAGGAGAAGAGAGGGAGGTGGAGGGGGCTCTGCTGCTTCTTCACTTCATTGCAGGTATTTCGCTGATTTCAACTCTTTTAGTAATTTTACTTAGATATAATGAAAACGTAATTACTATTAATTCACTAGATTTCTGTAGATTTCTGGATGGTATAGATTTCTGGAGTATAGATTTGTGGTTGTAGTTTAGATTTTAGTTTATATGTTTGACACTCATTAGACTATTTTAGGTAACATATTTACTGTTGACTGTGTAGATTTCGGTGGATTAGTTTACAATTTTAGTTTACATTTTAGTCTATTTGTTTGTTAGTCACTGGATGTAGTATTTGATAGATGTTATTGCTTTTTATTATAAATCAGACATGTCGGAGACAGTCACAGTCCAATTGTATTATGGATCTGGAGAAATTATATATGGTCCACAAGGAGTTGACTTGTCAAATTTTAATTCAGTTGAGAAAAATGTTAAAAGAGCAGTAGAAAGAACTTGAGATGGTATAACCAACTGGCTGGTCAAGGCATTTGCAGCAGATTTAGAGCACCAATGCCTGTCGGTGATGACACTAATCAACAGAAGTGAACATGTGTATTGGGAGCTCGTGCCACTTGGGTAAGTAATGTCTAGTAAATTGGTTCATCATCTTTCTTTAGTTTGCTAACATTTTCTTGCCTTTTGCAGTACTCCAACCAAACAGAGAACTGTGGTTTCTCGCAATGGGTGGATCCACCAGCTATTCGCCCCTATCAAGAGTACATCAACTACCTGGAGGACGTCGTCATCTACAACCTCAAGCGGGAGCTGTCGGAGGCACTGGCTTCCCCAGATCCATCGTCTAGCGCAGGAGACGGTCGATGTTGCAAATGTTCGACCTGTACTTGTGAATGCCACAAGAAGATCAGCTCCCTCCCCCCGAAAGATTGGTCTCCTCCACCTCCACCCCCACCTGGGTACTACTACATGTCGTCGCAACACTCCGGTGGCTCTATGCTTTCCGGGCAGTTCTCGTACAACTAGATTAATTAGGCATGTTGTAATCCAATTTCTAAATTCCGTAAGGCATGTTATCAGTACGTAAGGCGCTTTGTTAGGGTAGTAGAAGCGCTGTATATGCCATTGCAAAGGTGTGTGTTTTGTCTTCTAAATATTAAAAAAAACCTACCGCCGTGGGCCACGGTGTTTGCATACCCGCTGCCTGCCGCCACCCAGCGCCTGCAACCGCCGTCTCCAATCGCCGTCGCCCATGGCGGCTAGGCTAACCGTCATAGGCTACGGAGGTTAGTTCGGCCATGCATGCGACCGCCGTAGCGCACGCCGGTTGGTCCTGCAACCGCCGTGGGCCATGGCGGCCGCCGTGCGCCACAACGGTCGATGATTAAATTTGCTAAATTTTGAAATGGTCCTATATCTTTCCAAAATGAATAAAAAAATATATAAAAGTTCCGTAGGTTGGATATGTAGTAGCTAGAGGCCCACAGCTGCAAGGAGTGGCCCGTGGACGATGTTGTAGGTGCTGCTGGGAAGGCCTGCTAGTCTAGAATCATGCGACATCCCAAACCAAATTGTATATCATTTTCAGTTTTTTTGGGCGGAATAGCCAATTTGACCCCCAAACTACCACGTCAGGCTCAAATTGGCCTCCGAACTATCAAAACGTCCAAATTGGCCCCTAAACTTTGATTTACAAGTCAATCTAGCCCAAATGTCGAACTTACCCCTCCCTAATCATCTGTGACGCTGTTTTACTGTCGTGAGACTCCCGTCCCTCCCCTCCCGTGACGCCCTCCCGTGAGACTCCCGTCCCTCCCCTTCCCTCGACCTTAGACCCCTCGACCTCTCTCTCTTTTCCAGTACTTGAAATCACAGAGTTGCTGAACTTGGAGCACGCCAAGAACCTTCTTCCTGCATCTGGACCTGACCAACAACAACACAAAATTAGGGCCAATCCATGCCGGCATGCAAGCCCTGTCCTCACCATAATCCCCTCTGAATGGTCTTCCAGTAGTGTTTCAAGCTGAAAAATCAAATAATCAAATCAATCCCCTTTCAAATCAACCCTAGCCCCAACAATCTGCACTCACCTCCATTGCTCGCGCTCCACGATCTAGAGCCGCTTGTGCTGGGTGTTGACCTTCCTCCTCTCGCTCTCGCTCTCCCTCCCCGTCTCCCCTCCCTGGATGCTTGCTCCATGGTGAGAACAGGGTTGCACGCCGCTGCTGCTGTGCCTCGCCACAGCTGCTCCGCCCGCCGCTGCTGGCGCCCGGCCCCTGCTGCTCCCGGCCGCTGCTGGTGCCCCGCCGCAGCTGCTGCGCACCTGCGCCCGCACCTGCTGCGCCCGGCCCGCTGCCCCGCCTGCTCTGACTGCTGATAGCCACAAACAAGAAACAAGAAAATAAACGGGGGAAAATAAACAGATGAGAGGATGACGGGGGGCGGACGGGAGAAAATAAACGGCGTCAGCAGGGAGGGGTAATTTGGACCTTTTTTATTCTCAGCGGGCCACCAGGGACTACATTGACTTGTAAATCAAAGTTTAAGGGCCAATTTAGACATTTTGATAGTTCGGGGTCAATTTGAGCCTGGCGTGATAGTTTGGGGGCCAGATTGTTTTTTTCCAAGGAAGTATCTTTTTTAGTGGAGAATATCCTTTTTTGTGTGTGTAGAGTGGGGTGTACGTGTACTAACAGATATTGCAGCTGTAATTTTATGAGAGATTAAAAATACCCACGAAAACTTGATGCCCACCATGCACAATGGGCTAGAGCGTGTCAACGCGAGAAGAGTTTGAGCTCGGGCCAATCAATGAAGATAGGTGTCAATCTAAATTTCCTCTATTCATTTCAACCACATTTACCTATTTAAACAAGATCTAAATTATTTGAGTACTAGTAATGTTTCGTAGGACGCGCATTTGATTTGAGTCCAAATTTGTATGCAGTGACTTGGCTACTCACGACGAAACTACAAAGCGAGTTGTGAATGAACAAATTCCAAAGAAAAACAAACATCGTTTTCAGCATTTTCACTGAAACTTGCACGGATGTTGAAAAATTCAACCCATGGCCTGCCATCGTGCTGCGGACTTGTCCGAGTGATTCGATGATTCCATTCATCTTCTTCCCCGAACCAGCAAACCCGTTGGCGGGCGTCCTCGAGTGATTGGGTCTCCTCCGACTCGGAGCCGTGGGCGTTTGACCCACCCAACCACGCCACGCGGGACAGACAGGTCTCCCCCGACCCGGCGCCGACCTGACCGACGCACTCGGGCTCGCTGCCGTGCCGTGCCGCCCTGTTCATCGGGTCAAATCCCTCGTCTTCTTCCTCGTCGCTTCCCCTCCACCTCCTCCCTCACCTAATCCCCAATCCCGGAACCTCGCCGCCGAGAACCCCCAGATCAAACCCCTCGCCCCCGCCCATTCCCATTCCCGTTCCTCCCGCGCGATCCGCTCGCTCCCCTTCCCTGCCCGCCCGCCCGCCCGCCTGACGGAGAGCAAGAAATCGGGCGGGGAATCTGACCAGCCAGCCGCCGGGGGTTTCTTGATCCGGGCGCGGGATTCGTCGCGCCCACCCAGGACTCAGAGCAAGGCGAATCAAGAACGGGTTACCGGGGCCGGGGGAGCAATCAAGATCGCTTTTTTTTGGGGGGGTTTCTTGAGGGGGCTGCCGGTTCTGTTTCCCCCTCCCCGCGCGGCAATGCCGGATCCGGCCGGCGGCGCACCCCGCCCCTACGCCGCCGGGCTGGCATGCCCCGCCTGAGCCACCCCGCCGGCCGCCGCGGCTCCCGATGCTCGTCTGGTCCACGGGGGCAGGAGAGGGAGCAGCGGCCGTGGGCGTGGGCGGCGGCCAGCGAGGATGCAGATCCGCCTCTCGCCGAGCATGAGGAGCATCACCATCTCCACTAGCCATGGCCTGCTAGACTTTATGAGGCTCAAGGCCGCCGCGCGGCACTTCTCCTACCGCACCGTCTTCCACACCGTCCTCATCCTCGCCTTCCTCCTGCCCTTCGTCTTCATACTCACCGCCGTCATGACGCTCGAGGGCTTCAACAAGTGCTCCTCCCTAGGTACGCACTCCCCACTGCTGCTGCTACTACTGTTCTTGAAATGATGCGTGTTGCTACTTCCATTCCTTTATTGGAATGGAATGTTCCTATAATCACAAATTTCTCATTATTCAAGTGGCGTGTGCTGCCACACTTTCATTCCTGAAATGATGCGGTGCAGCACACTCTTAGTACGGAAACAGTTTAGGTAACCACTGCCTGTCTATCTACACTCAGTTACACCGTTGCATGAATTGCGTGATCCGGTCGGTGAATAACCGGAAGGAGGCTGATAATTTGGCATTTTTAACCTGTATTCTTGTTACCTTGCGAGCACATGTAACTGCATTGGTCATGACTATCGTGACTCGAACATTTTCTGCTGCTAGAATCTAGGGCCTCTTTGGGCAGCTTATTTGGTCACATACATGCATAGTGTGCTGATTAATTGCCAACATGCCAACTTGGCCTTGGTATATTAAAGGTTACTCCAGAGGATGCTTACTGCTTATGTGCCATCATAAGTAGTTGCTAAGGTTGCTTCTGGAACACATGGGACTTCTGTTCTGTAGTCATGGTATTTTCATGGTTCGATGAGAGATTGGTTGATTTGAAGCTGCTGCAGAGAGCAATTGTTTGTTTGCCATAACCTTGAATGCTATGCCTGGATGAACCACTGCTTCCAAATGGATAAAAGTTTATATCTAGAAGCTACGCATAGTGGAATTTGAGATCTATTTGCAAATTTTATTACATCAGAAATCATAATTAACACATTTATTGATAAAGTGACTCTTCATTCTTCCAGAATTTCATTATATACTTACGTAAACTTTTTAAGAAAGAATTGTCTCTTGTTGCTGCTGGTTTAAGGCAATATGCAAACTCAGCATAGGGTGGGTTCTCATTATTTGACTATATGTTGCAACACACTTTTTATTCAGTGCTGAATTCTGTATATAGAACGTAATTGTATAATATTTCTGGTCTACAACTTTTTACTAATCACCAGCTGCTGTTATCAGATTGTCTGGGAAGAAGGTTAGGTCCACGCCTTCTTGGTAGGGGCAACGATGGTTCCATGGTACCTTTTACATCCTTTGATCTTCTATTCTTCCATTTTTAGGATTTGCTTTATTTATTCAAGTTTTTTTATTCTAATGTGCAGAGGCTTGTGAGGGATTTGTATTCGATGCTTGATGAGATAAATTCTGAGGAAGGTCCTGTTGATTTGAAGGTTCCAGAATCTTTTGATGAATTTATCTGGGATATGAAGAATAATGATTATGATTTAAGGTCATTTGCTTTTAAACTTAAGGCAACGGTGAGTTGACTTCTTTCTTTTCCCCACTTCATTTAAATTGACAGTACAAGCATTACGCTTTGGCAGTAAACTGTTAGCTTATGTCAGTTCTTAGTTAATGTGTTGTTGCACAGACTAGGTTGTTGAAGAAACTCAATGTCCTGTTCTCTTGCAATTCAATGAGTATATCACCCATGCTTTGCTGTGAGATCGTTTATTGATATTTTCTTATACTATCAACATTAATGAAAAGATTTCTATACACTTCTATATTGTCCAAAGGGTACTATAGGAATTTTTTTTCTTCTATGCAAGGATGTCTTTTCATGTAACACCTTTTCAACTGAAAGGTATCTAATTGAACCTTCCCAAAAGTATTTTCAGTTCTGAATGTTAATAACTTGATTAAATGATGTAATGAGGATGCTACATAAGGACCCAATTTTTTTAGTAATGAATGATTCTAGCCTCGATCCAGCTGACTCTAAATCTGAAGTTATTGTACAACAGATTGGTATGGCCTTTGTGTAGAAACTGTTAACCTTTTTTTGGTATACCTACAGAACATCCCACAAAGCTCATGCACATAGTGTGAGCGATCAATGATCACCACCACCAACAACAACGTAGCCCTTTCTCCCAAGCAAGTTGGGGTAGGCTTGATCAATGATCACCAACCCAACGTTTTAATATCATCTAGTGTTTCATGATGTCATCTATACAACTTTTCTGCTTTTCTCTTGATGCAGTTCGTATACTCATTTTCTTCATTATGCCATGCAGATGGAGAGCATGGATAAGGAATTGAGATCATCAAGGTTATCAGAGCAGCTAAACAAACACTATGCTGCAATTGCTATTCCTAAAGGCCTTTATTGCCTTTCGTTGCGTTTAACCGATGAATACTCCTCAAATGCCCTTGCAAGGAAACAACTACCACCCCCTGAGTTGGTGCCTCGTCTTTCGGACAACTCCTATTACCATTTTGTGTTAGCATCAGATAACATCCTTGCAGCCTCAGTTGTGGTCAGATCAACAGTTAAATCATCACTGAATCCTGAGAGGATAGTCTTCCATGTTATTACTGACAAGAAAACTTATCCTGCCATGCATTCATGGTTTGCTTTGAATTCTCTCTATCCTGCTATTGTTGAGGTAAAAGGTGTGCACCAATTTGATTGGTTGACAAAAGAAAATGTTCCTGTACTTGAAGCTATAGAAACTCAGCGCACTGTCAGAGATCGTTACCGTGGAAATCACCTTGCAAGAACCAGTGCTAGCGATAGTCCAAGGGTCTTTGCAGCCAAGTTGCAAGCAGGAAGTCCAACATATACTTCTGTGCTCAATCATATTCGAATATACTTGCCTGAGGTATTGTAATTTTCTTCTGACTATCATTCCTGTTCGTTCCTTTCTTAGTGCAGTTTAGTCAGCTCTGGTGTATTTGATGAACAAGTAAATAATTCATAGTAGTTGATAGAAGGATGGGCTGAAATAATGAAAAATTCAAGGGAATTGAAGTACTTTTAGCTTTTTACTCTGTAAAATTAGCTACTGTGAACCTGTTGTAGTTAGCTGGTCCTGTTGGGATCAAGAAGCAAGTGATGATGAATAAATACTTTTTCCTTGTCTTGAGATATCTGGGGCTTTCTGCACCTATCTAGATACAAAATTTGTATATGGGTGCAAATTTGTTGAAAGTGTAGTTCTATTTATTGACCTACATCATTGAAAGTTCCACAATTACATGGTTTAACTATAATCTGTAAATGCAGTTGTTCCCAAACCTCAACAAGGTCGTATTTCTTGATGACGATGTTGTTGTCCAGCATGACCTATCACCACTTTGGGATATTGATCTAGCTGGGAAGGTTAATGGTGCTGTTGAGACTTGCAGAGGTGGAGACAGTTGGGTGATGTCTAAGAGGTTCAGGAATTATTTTAACTTTTCTCATCCCCTCATCGCAAATAATTTTGACCCTTCAGAGTGTGCTTGGGCATATGGTATGAACATTTTCGACCTGAATGCATGGAGGAAGACAACTATCAAAGATAAATACCATCATTGGGTCAAGGAGGTAAGAATTGATAAACTTTTTTTTTGTCATTTTCATTGTAAACAAGTGAACTTTTACTAGTATTAAACAAGTGAACATATACAAGTATTAGAAGTGAACATTGGTTTCATTATTTGTTCAGTATTGATTTAATTCTAGTTGATTATAGAAACTATCTGCAGTATAGTCTATTTTTTTACATTTGAAAGTAACTGATGAGCTTCCATTACTCATTCGTATGTAGAATCTGAAGTCAAACTTCACACTTTGGAGGCTTGGAACATTACCACCAGGGCTTATAGCATTTAAAGGCCATGTCCATCCAATTGATCCATCTTGGCATCTATTAGGCTTGGGTTATCAAGAAAAGACAGATATCAGTAGTGTTGAACAAGCAGCAGTTATACACTATAATGGGCAAAGTAAACCTTGGCTGGAGATTGGTTTTAAACATCTTCAGCCATTTTGGACAAGACATGTGAACTACTCAAATGAATTCATAAAAAACTGTCATATAATGGAGCCTCAGTTGTAGATTGTCGTGACAATAAATAAAAAGCATATATTATATTAAGTGAAATTAAATTCGTTATTTGGAGACTGGCATCAAAGAGTTTGTGAAGCTATTCGGGGAGCTTAGTAATCCCCCCAGACAGTTACATGCGCTGATGAAGGATATGTGATGAACAGAAAGGAAATGTTTTTTTTTCACTCATTTACTCTAGGATCCCTTTTAATTTATTCCATTTGTATCATAGCTCATGAAATTACACTATTGTTTAGGATGGTTCTTTTGTATTTGATGGAGCAATATATAAGTTGCCTGATTTGGCAGAACTGATGGTAGCCCCATCCCTATTGTAATTGTTGAAGAGTATACACAGTTCACCATGTGAAAAGCATGGGATTTTGATTTTGTGAAGGACCTTGTAGATTTGCTCCGTATATTTCTGATATCTGTTCATGCCAAAAAAATAAAAAATCATGTGTGTGCATTCCATTTGAATGTACGTTTTTTACAGGAAGGGAACTGTGAATTCAGTGGGAAGGTCGATATAGCTCCCACGACTCAGCAAGTTTGAAGGCACAATTTTCTCAGGAATTAGGTTGATACAGGGTGAAATACTGAACATTGCATTTATAAATGTTGATGAATGTACATCAACAAGGCATTGACATGGATCAGCATAACATTAGTAACCATGGAACTCTAATTGTTGTGGAACTGTGGCCCAATTGGGTCACAGATCAGAAAACAAAAAGTGTGTATGTTTACAATGTCTGTTCTAAGGTTGATCATCGGCCACAAGCTTCAGCCTCGAAGTCCGGGAAGACGACGAACGCAATGGTCAGAGGAGCAACATAGATTGGTGAGTTGGCCGAAACTTCCACTGGATACAATGGAGGGATGTCGCCATCTTCAGTGAGTTCTAGAGGAACTCCATTCAGGAGCATGGTCCGGGCAAAGGGATTCCCATCTTTTGCTGAGAGATGGTACTCTTCCCTCTTGGAATACCCGTCTGAAGCTTTGCTCCCGACCCAAGAAACTGTCCTTTTAAGGCCATGGACAAAGATATTGTCCCTTCTGATCCCTTGCCCCTCTGCAAGATTGACATTGAGGTCGTTCCTGACTGAAACCATGAATCCCATGCTTCGGTGCAGGTTTAGCAAGAGGATTGCGACGCCCCCCTATAGTAAGAGTATTTTGTGAGCAACCAGATCAGCATAGGTTCACTTGAAATCACAGAATGGTATGCTTGCTAACATGCTGACATGTCGGTACAACGCAATTGGTGGGCGCAACGCAATTTTAATATAATTAACATTTCCTTTGTTTAAGTTTGGTGGGCGCAACCCAATTGGTGAGTAATCAGAATCTTTAGAAGACCCGTACCTTTTGCTTTCCGCAATGCACATAGGCACGTAAGTGTGAAGAACCACTGATGTCTGTGGATAGAACTCCTGTACCCATGAGCCGATGCCACAGCAAGGCACTGAAAAATATTGTGGCTTAGTCCAATGCATCTCAAAATAGTAGAGCAAGTTTGTGGCAATATATCCATTACAGAGACTTGCCTGTAGTAATCCGGGTTAGGCACGAAAGTGTCAGTATCAAGAAGTCCGTAGTTGCCACCAATCAGTGTCTGTCTGCAGTACACCTTGGTGTCATACTTTGCTGACTGCCCAAGTTGATCAAGATACCTAGTTGAAACAGAAAACATGAGAAAAATACAAGATAATAACCAAGGTGAAGACCAGACTACTAATTCATCAGACAAGTAATCACCAGAAGCTATTCAGGAAAGTGCTGGACACAAGACGGCTGCCGCTGTTATATGCACCACCAGCTTCCCCAACCCATGGAGCAGACCATGGTCCGTGGCGTTGTATTGTGAGTTGGAGGCTTCTGAATGTGTCAGAAGTCCGGCTCAAATATTGTGGGTTCAGAATTCTATTTGGAACTTGTGGATCGTTACCTGATTAAGATTGAAGTTAGCAGTATGGAGTCATGATGTCATTTCGATGTACGACAGAAACAGAAATTACTCAAGCAGTAGTGCAAACATTATGCCTGAAAAGGACTCACCAGCACCAAGGTTGTAAATATGATGAGTCATTGCATTGAGAACATTTGGCCCAGACACCTCAAGAAGCTCAGCAAACCATTTTTGGTCAAAAAATCCTCCTGGGGCTACGACCAGTGGTTTTCTTGAATCTCGATATAACTCATTGATGATGGTTTGGAGTTCAACTAGGTCCTTTCCATATTGCTCAGCTCCCACGCTCGCTCCAATTCCACTTCCACTCAATTCATTACCTATGACATCAGCACATCATCTTATATAAGAATTACATGAATGGAAGATATTCTCAACTTTAAAGCAGCAAATATGCTATAACATTGCATTACCAAATTCCCAAGAATCTATAGGATAGTCCTTTGAAACTGTGTACTCGATGAACTCTCTAGCATTGCTTGAATTCCAAGGGCCTCCCCAAACACCTCTGCGTAACTGCTGTCGTCCTTGAAGCGCGTTAAGACCAAATGTAATAACTGCACTGAAGGGATAAAACACAACAGATTTATGAAACAGCTGTATGAATTGAATTATTGCAAAGGAATAGAATAAGGATATTCTTAATCTGAAGTCATGTTCTCATATAGTAAGTTTCAAGATGTGGCACATTCAAAAATCCATGCTATAAACATCCTGAAGAAAATGCAGAGGGCAATAAGAAACTAAACAAGCAAGGGCTCACCCTGTATTCACGAACAGATAATTAAGATCATCCCATCTTTCCAAGGTTATGCATCCTTGAGAAAACCCAAACAGACCACCTGAAACCTTTGTAAATGGATCGCATGGAGATCCTAAATTTGGTGTTCCATATAACACCTGATCTTGTAAAGAGCCTCCGACTCTGATACGCAGTGGGCTAAAGGCTACAAGAACAACAGCGGAAAAGGAATAAATTCATGACAAAATATGCTGAAGTATCATCAAGAAGGCAAACTACATTTGGGAAAATGGCATAGGTAACATGGTACACTTCAGCAGTAAATCAATTTTACGTTAGATTACAAATCAGCATGAATTGTCATCTTCTTCCCATAGATAGATTAAGAAGACAGGAAAGCTTCTCCTTATTTTAGATAATTATTCGATTAAGTAGTTCGAATATTCACCTTGAATAGCTTTAGCCAACAAAGGGTTAGTCAGGTCCTGGGAAAATTCACCAAAAGAACAAAATTACTTCTTTGCTGATGCACCAAATGCCGCATTACAAAAAAAAAAACACAATCTTGGAACTTACCAAATTTAAGACAGAAGCACTTCCCCATGGGCATTGGTCGTAGTTACACTTCTCCGGTGGCCACCAATCAATGGTGGCGCAAACGAATTCCTCACTGGTCGAAGCAATCGTCTCAGAGCCTCGAACAATTACAGTCACATCTGAGTAATCCTCTGCTCGAACCCATGCAGGCAGGCACAGTAGAGGCAAGAGAAAGATAAACCCCAAGCTCATGTTTCCAGAACCTACAAATGGTTGTGGTGTGGTCAACAAAAAGGACAATTAGAACGGCACAAACCTACTACAATGCTGTTTACATGGAAACAGTTGGTAAGAAAAGGTCCACATTTCCACTCCATTAGTAGAGCTGAAAGTGACTCCTGCCGTTTCAACTTGGCTATATTATTTAGGGTATGTTTGGTTCCCATAAGTAGGGTGACTTATAAGTCACCCGACTTATAAGTCAGGCCACTTTAAGTCAGTCCTGTTTGGTTGCAGTGACTTATAAGTTAGTGGGCTCCACACAGGGTACTAGAGGGAAAAAGTGGAAATAAATCACTTTAAGTAGGGATGGAACTACTTATGGGACTTATAAGTCACACCACTTTAAGTCATGGCTGTTTGGTTTCACAGGTGACTTATTTTGCACTTTTTGCACTTTAAGTCACCCTACTTATGAGAACCAAACATGCCCTTATCTGATCTTATTTCTAACAGGGCAGAATTCAGTACGTGGAACTGATCCAGCTTCCTTTTATTTAAGTGGACCACTTTATTGATGTCTCGATTATGAAACTTTCATTTGCCGCTTGGCACTTTTAAATATCCCCATTTGTTTGAAAAAAGGGAAAATATCCCCATTAGGATCAAGATAAGCTCTTCCATCCATATCTTCAGGTTGAGAAAAAAAATGTTTTTCTTTCTGAGGAAAGGTGGAATTTTATCAGTTGACGAGGGAAGCAAAATCCTGCAAATCCAGGAAATGTCCGTCTCGGATTGCCGAAGGAGCCAAGGAGGGCTTGTGATACTGAAGAAACGATACCATTCGACATGTAAACCAGCAAAAGGCCAGTCTCTCTCCAAATCTAACGAAACCATTTCTAAATACTCGAATCGAAGGGATACTGAATAACAAGGTTCTTCTCCTCCCACGAAAAAAACGAAAGAAAGGAGGCAAAAAAAAAGAAGCAAAGCCCATGACAAACCCAGCTGAATCCGAACCTCGGATGAACCACGAGCACTACTCAGTACTCACTCTAATCACCAAGGCGGCAAACCGCGTGCTGAAAAGCAAGTGAATTAGGCTGGAATTCAAGACGCACCAGGCAGAAGGGGGGTCAATAACTCAATACCTGGAGTCAACCGCGCCCAACCCAAGAACGGCCGCGACTCGACGGCTCCGGCGGCTCCAAGAACAGGGACCTCTCCCAATGCAGGCGGCGGCGCAAATCAAGAACAGCTCGAGCCTTCCGTCAGCCGGAACCAGGGCCGGAGAGTAGTGGATTCTACGATCGCGCGCCGCTCGTGCTCGTGGATAAAGAGTGGGGTGGGGGGGGACGGGAGATTCTTGAGGAAATCTCGGTGGTTGTTGCCGCTTCGCTTTAATCTCTCTCTTCCAAGCTACTCCTCCGACTCTTCCTCCCTCCTGATTAAGTACAGACTACAGACTACAGAGGCAAGTAGACAAGTAGTGGCATTACTGCTACCAAACAGTGATGGTTTTGTTCGCATCACTCGTGTCCTGACTCCTGAGAAGTCGCAGCTGCGTTGTTTTTTTCAGGGGGGGCCGTGCATTTGTTTTCTGGGGCAGAGTCGCAGAGAACACGTCGCCTGAATCTGTAGGCGACAGAGCGAAGGATTAAACAATCATCCGGGTTGGATTAGAAAAAAAGATGGAATCATGATTCCTGATGCTGAAGTGTTCAGAGATGGGATCCAATGGCCCAAATGCTGTTTCAATTCCTTCCTTCTCTAACTCTGGACAAATTTGTTGTTCATAGAACTCCTTTTTTCCACCATCAAATTTGTGAATGGATTTTGCTGAAACAGAGGGTGGATTCTATGTAATTTGCATTAGACTTTGTAAGCAACTTTTTTTTTTGTTCTGAGATGGAAATTTCTCAGCAGGTAGTGGTAGCTAGATGGGGGCATCCTGGTCAATGGTGGCAGCCGGATATGCATCGCAATGGTCCAGACGTGTGGGCCTTAAGATCCAACATGCAACATGGCATCTGCAAGCAGATCTTTTTCGTGGAATTCTTTCCTTATTCTATTTTATTACTCTTTTATTTATTTATTATTTTTTTGTTTTGCTTACTGCCAAGATAAGCATGTTGTACATCATAATGATGAAAGAGATAAACATCATCAAAGATAATATACGATCAGATAAATGGGAGATGGACTTTTCATCCATGGCTTGAAGAAAGAGCAATCTGCCAATCTTGGTCGTCCTGGGATGTTTACTTGCTGATGCAGGCGCAAAGTCCAAGTCGTCTCACGTTTGATTCTGATGAAATGGAGAAGATGAGGCCGTCGTCGTCGTGGTGGAAGTCAGAGATCGACCAAATCCGCATCAACAAGAGGTGCTTCCTGTCCACTTTCCTCCGTCGTGCAAGTTGGGGCTTGCAAAAGCAGGGGTGTGGACGTGCTTTGGTTGATCCCCTCTATCCAGTAGGCTTCTCTTCTCTCACGTCATGTCACGATATGCACGTGATCCAAATGGCCACTATATATGTTATGTTATCACCACTCCACTCTGTCTGCATTATTGTGCAAATGGTTACATGGAATTTGGAAAACAACATGCTTGTTCATTTCATTTGGTTACATTCAAATGAAAGTATTGCGCACCGTTGCAGTATTAGCCGTGCGTAACTGTGACAGGTGGGTTTTTTCAGATGATGAAAATGCCCTTTCAACAAGAATATATCCATTACCTTAATATTTGGGAATTCCGTTAAAAAAAACCATCATGTTCTCGCTGTCAAATCTTAGAAACTCTCACTTTATGTTGGTGAAAAAGAGATATTACCTATACATATCGAGATGATCATTGTCCACACTAAATGCAAAACTCTTCCGGACGACAAAGTATACATGGTAAACCTCTTGTAATCATTTCCTTCAACTAATCAAACCACTCTCAATGCAAAACAAATCACAAATATTTTAGGTCCTAGCTCATTAACAAAACACAAACTGAGGGAATTTTGTCATGGAATTCACAATGTATTTGAGAGGTAAAAAGAAAACACTAATTCGCTCTTAAATCTTAGAAACTCTCATTTAAGTTGTTGGGGGAAAAAAGAGATTACCTATGTTGAGTTGATCATTTTTTTTGACGAAAGTTGAGTTGATCATTGTTCACACAAAATGCAAAACTCTTTCACGACAAAGTATACATTGTAAATCTCTCGTGATCATTTTCTTCAACTAATCAAACCACTTCTCACACAAAACAAATCATAAATATTTTAGGTTCAAGCTCATTCACTAAACTCAAACGGAGGGAATTTCCTGCTCTAATTCATAATTTGTCGCTGTCCCTAAGATACTACGAGTGGAAGTCAGCAAGGAACATTCGAGGTTGTTGCTTTCTTTTATGTAAAAAAAAGTTGTTTTCTAGGAAATTTCGTCTCCAATGAACTCCTTGATATAGTAGGAGAAGAATACATCTTAGCACGAACTTGATTCAGTTGCAACTCCGTTTGCTCTATTTGGTTCACTCCAATTTCTCAGTAAGCCGTCTCTATGAGAGTAATATTGTTGCTGGACAAAAAGTGATATTAGGATCTAGAATTTGTTTCCAATGCTAAACTGAATTCGTTAGAAAGTAAGTCACTATGCGACTGATCATGAAACACAGTGCTGGGAGGAAGAGAGTAAGAGTCTTATATAACCATGTCCACAACTTTCCAAGACTCGTTAAGGAATAATAATCATGAAAATGTGAGATGCGTTCATGTGTTTCCAATGATGACAGCTTTGATATTGGTTTCGGCACCAACCTAATGAGGCTCACGAATGCGAAATGAAGTGTATTTGTTCCTCTCTCTCTCTCTCTCCCGGTTAGAGCTGGACAAAATGCTCGTAACTCGTTAGCTCGCTCGGTTCGGCACCAGCTCGGCTCGGCTCGGCTCGGCTCGTTCTATATTTCTACCGAGCCGAGCTAATGTTTGAGCTCGTTAAAATTACGAGCGAGTTCGAGCCGCTCGTGAGCTGACTCGCGAGCTAACGAGCCGAGGAGCTCAGCATGCCAGGACGCAAATATGTGTGGCCCAACAAAGCCCAACAAAGATAACCTAACCACTCTCTCACTTGCCCCGTAGGCCGGAGCGCTATCCGCTCGCCCTCTCCTACACGCCGCGCCGCCGCCACAGGTCGCAGCCGCGCGCCCGCGCCGCTTCTCGCTCCCCTAGCTCCCTCGGTTCCTCCCTCACTCTCGTCGAGCACCACCACACACTCGCCGTTGCAGAGCAGTGTAACCCCGGCCAAGTCTTTGTTGAGGCAGCAGCAGAAGTAGAAAATGCGCAGGCAAGACTGATTTCTTCGTCAAGCAAGCAGTCTCGTGGGCGCTGCACGGAGCTTGGCGGCCACCTGCTCTCTGTGTTGTTTGGTTTCTTGTTTTCATTTCTTATTTCTTTTTGGTGAATAGATTTTGCGAACACATGAATGCTATAAGGTGTATTTCGAATCTTCTCTCTTTATGTTCTTGCTGATGCTGATTGCTTGTTATTACTCTTTTAGTGTTTGAGGATTTGACTTTAATTTGGAGAAACTGTATTGGATTCCAGGTTGCTCAATTCGTAATCTGAGGATTCAGTTTAATTTGCTAAACTATATTGGAATCAGGAGGCGCCGGACAACCATCTACCACTGCACTGCCCTGGCTCGCGAGCCGCCCGAGCTTGCTCGCGAGCCGGACCGAGCCGAGCCGAGCTGGCTTATGTGCTCGTTATGTTAACGAGCCGAGCCGAGCTGGCTCGTTTAAATAACGAGCTGCACCGAGCCGAGAGCTCGGCTCGGCTGCTCGTTATCCACCCCTACTCCCGGTTGTTAAAAAAACGCACCACCCATCATTGTGTGCTGGGTTGGTTGGACGTGTGCAGCTTCCCCTTCCCATGCATGTTCCCATTGTTTCAGTTGCAAACCTTTCCACATGATTCTCTCACGCGTTTGATCATGATGTGCACGTGATCCAAATGGCCACCATGCCAGCGTTATTATACTGTGCAAACGGTTAGCTGAAAAACGACATGTTTTATTTATCAATTTGATTATCTTCACATTATTGTTTCCCTCAGTTGCGGACTTGCCATATTTGGAAATGCCCTTGCAAATTGCAATAATATGTCCATTATGTTAATATTTGAGAGTGAAAAAACACGATGTTAGCTCTCACGTCTTAGAAATTCAAAATTCTCAGATTAATTGTGAAAGAAAAGATATATCTACACCATCATCCATCATTGTGACTTGTGAACCCATGTTAAAACGTTATAGATCTGTTTCGAATAGAACAAGAATAACTGTTGTAACATCCCGTATTTTTTACGAGATGTTTTAAAATGTGAAAAAATGTGGATTTCAAAATTTTTGGTGAAATTGTGTGCACCTTTAAAATTTATAAGATTGTCTTCTCACCCATCCCAATTTTCTAGATTTATTTTGCGCTGAATAATAAATTTAGGATTTATAAATGTTAGTGTGATTTATTTTGGAGTTAATTGATTTTATTTGGATTTTATTTGAGTGGAGTTCAAATCTGAATTCAAATTCAGATTTGAATTATATTTATGTGTGCAAAGGAAATTAGGAAAACCTTTCTCTCTCTGCTGGGCCAAATCTTCTTCTTAACCCAGGCCGCTAAGTTCACCGGAGATCCTTAAGCTCGCCGTTGATGTTCATCGTTGCACCCTCAGCTTCTCGCCGCCGGCCCGTTTAGCCCGCCAGGCCTACGGCCTGTCCAGCCCACCATCCTTTCCCAGCCTCTGTCACTTACAACCGGGACCCGCTGGCCAGCTTTCCCCTTCATCTTTTTCCTCTCCCGTGACGCGACCGTGGGGCAGCGCCGCGGCACTTCGCGACCGAGCCCGCCCATGGCCGCTGCTTCTTGCCGCGCTGGAGCCCCGGGATGCACACCGCGTGGCCATGGCACGGACGCCAAGGATCTCCGCCGTCCGCAGCCCCAGAAACCCTAGCCGCCATCTATAAATCCCTTCCGCCCCGGCCTTCCCTGACCTAGCCGCCCGGGGGAGCTTTTCCCCAAATCCGCCGCCGCCACCTGCGTTCAAGAAGAGGGGAAGAAGGGGGGGAAGAAGGAAAGGAGGGGAGGAGCGAGCCTGGAGCAGGAGCCGTGGAGGAGCCGCCGGCGCGCCGGCCCGGAGCCGTGACCGCCGTGGGCATCCGCAAGGCTGAATCTGCTGGCGCCGCAGGAACCTCAACGTCACCGTCCGTGGACCTCGGTGTCGCTGCCATGGACGCCAAGACCGGAGCGCTGCTACCGCCCTGAAGACGAAGCCTTCCGCGCGGAGGGCATCGACGTCGCGGAGCCGCCCTGCTTCCTCTGTTCCGCTCCGACCCGAGGCGCTGCGAAGCCGTCGCCGCCGTGGACCACGACGTCGACCCTGGACACTGCAAGCCGTGGACCGCGACGACGAGACCGGAGTGCCGCGTCGCCCACTAGTACCACGAGCCCGAGACCGCCGCTGCTCTGCTTCCTCTTCGGCACGCCGTGACATTCCCCTGCTCTGCATCGCTCCGCTTCACCACCACATCTACCTCTGTCTTTCGCCGTCAAGCCAGGTGAGCTCCGTTGTTCCTCCTCACCTAGGTGATGGTTTGCGACCTTCGAGTCACTTGTTTCTGCCACGGCCGTACCCGTGCGCCTATCTATCACCTCTGCACCGCGCCGCCGCGCTTGCCGCCGTCGCCTCTGTGTGCCAGCCATCGAGCTGTGCTTTTTGCGTTGCAGGTGCCGCTGCCGTCGTCGCCGCGCGCCGCTCATTTTTCCGCCTCGCTGCTTGCAGCACCTTGTTTGTCGCTGTGCCGCCGCGGTCCTGGAACGCCGGGACGCCGCGCGCGGACGTAGCTGTGACGTGGCCGTGGCCATGCCACTGGCTCGCACATGTGCACGCACACACTCAGGCAAGCCAAAGGCTTCGCCTTGGCCGCCGGAAAGCCCGGCACACGCTGACCGTCTCACCATCGAGCCTTTGTGCACAACCGCACAGGGAGGCAGAGCCTCGCCTTCGCCATGCCGAACACCGCACCAGCCAACGCACGCGCCTACGTGCGCACTCGAGCACAACTGCGCCACCGTGCTGCTGTCTGTCCTGCCCTTGAGCTCGCTGTTGTGCACGCGACCACTCAAGCTCGCACCTTTCCTCGCCCTACACGAAACCCCTAAGACCTCGCTACCGAGTTCCCTTGCAAGCCGTCGCCAATCTCGTCGCCGGCCGGCCGTTCCCCATCACGGAGTGTCGCTGGCACATTTTGTTGAACTCTCTTCTCTCCCACGCAAAATGCAGAGTAGCAGCCCTCTTTCTATCTCAGAGCCAAGGCAAATCAAAGCTCCCTCTATCTTGTTTCCAATCGCAAAATCCAATAGGTGCTATCCTCTCCAATCAGCAGCCCAAGTCTTTTCCTTGCTTCCACCTCCAATCGACCAAGCAAGAAGCAAGCAGCAGATGTGCTGCTAGGTGATTTCTCCACTTCCCTGTGTTCTTTCTCCTCTCTGTATCGCAGCATCAAGCTGCAGTCTCCTTTTTTCCCCTTATGCAGTTCACGCAAGGAGCAATTGGGAGAACAAATCAGTGCACGCGCGCCACTTCTGTGAACCGACCAAGGGTCTTGTTTTCCCTTCCATGGTTGCTGGAGCTGCTGTCCAGCCACCCAAAAATTCGACCTTCTGCTGCTGCTGCCCGACAAATGCGCCATGGTCATGAACCCAACCTTGACCCGAGCTAGCTCGCACCTTGTAGGTGTTCGAGCTTTTGCTTAAGCCGCTGTGCTGCTCCTCTATGGGGACCTTGCAGCCGTGCTTCCGTTCAGACTTTCCACCGAAAACACCTTGCAAGCACTTGGGAGCTGCTTTTGCTCAACCCGTAGTGCTAGCGAGGGGGCCTGTCACAGCCATGCATGTGGTGGCAGCCGTGTGTGCTCCGGCTCACCATGTACAACCTGAAGCAGCCTTTAGTTCTCTGTGTTGCCGTGCTAAGCAGCAGACCATGTCTTTCCTATCAAAGCTGAGAACGAACCAGCCCTTGACTTGTGACCAGCTAACAAGTAACCAGTAGTCCTCCTACAGCTAGTTAAGGGGTGCATGTTTTGTTTATGCGTAATTAAATTTCAGAAATGGTTTTCAACTTCAAAAATTCCCAATTAATTATTATGAGCTCCGAAAAATATGAAATCAGTTTCACAATCTTTCTAAAAACATGACGCACCCGATAGTCTAGTATTTGCTCTCTTTCTGGCTCTTATTGATTCTCTTTGGAGTTTATTTGCATTAGCTTCGGTATTTATTTATTTATGCGAATCTAGGAGCTACCGGAGCCGAGGAGTTGAGCTAGAAGATCGAGTACGACTACGGTGACTACGACGACTACTCGCTCACAGGTGTTCACGCCCATCCGACTTTGAATACCTATTAGGCATTGCTTATTAGAATGCTAGCGCTTTATTTATTCGCATGATGATGATGAACCTTGCATAGCCTATTTTGATATCATGTCCTTGATTGACCTACTCTACTATACTATATATGCGTGTATATACGCTGAGCTTCGCTATGCATGTGTGGGATTAGATGTGGATTTAAACCTCTTGGCGTGAGTTGTGGGTTGGGAAAACTTGGAGAGTTTCGAACCCCCGGCTGGAGTAAGCAGACAACAACCGACTTTCGGGTCGGGGACAGGAGGTGACCTAGGACGCCTCCTACGGATATGAGATGAGGAGTTTGGAGCGGCGATACCTGTGATGGGTGCCGTAGCGGACCACGTGGTGGAGACGCATTGGTAGACTTGCTGCTCTGGTCTAGATGTATCGGTGGAACCTATGCTTCGTGGGAATATGTTGACATGCGCACCACTTACCCTATGGGAAGGGTTCCAGCCATTCTCTAGTTAGGCGGTACCAGCTCTGCGGGAGAAGCGTGTTAGGATTGGGCTTGCCGTTTCACGAGGGTGTGCGGAGCCTGGCTGCTGTTCAACCCTTGTTTCCGAGACCCTCGACACCACTGTTTGGCCAGGTTAGAGGTTCACGATCCCGGGGCCGTTCGGTCTTCCGAATGGGTCCAGACCCGGGAATACAGTCGGTACCGTTCTGCTAGCGAGTCTTGGTTGTGGGTTGTGTCTCAAGACGGCGGCCACCGTCTGCAGCCCGAGTGGGTCCAGGTGTACACCCTCTGCAGAGTTTTGATCTATACGTATAACCGCGTCCTCGGTTATGGACACTCCTACGTTCTGTTACACTGATTAGTGTTTTGGGTTTTCTATCTCCCCCTCTTCTAAAACTATAGGTTGGGTTGTGAGAGCTACTAGTTCAGGAATAGGATCCGGCGTTGGCCGTTGAGATGGGAAGGATAGAAGCTTTCCCATCGACTCGAGAGGAGTTTCGGAGGTGAGTTTGAGACGGAGCCCTGGAATGCCAGGGAGAGCCGTGGTGTTGTTATATAGTTGGGATGATGGATATTTACTCTTGTATTTGTTGTTGCTGCTGCATAGGAAACTCGAGCTTGCTCCTTGACTACTTTTCACACCCTTAGCTTTAGGCCACTTAAAGCTTGCATACGGTTGGTGACGCGAACCTATCCCATTCCTTGGGGATAGTTTGTGAGTGTGCAGGATCGGACTTGGAGTGAGTTCCGAGTCTACGGATTCCGTGATGGAAGGGTTGCGATGCTTCGCTCAAGGATGCCTGTGGAGAAGATCGAGGATGAAGACTTGAAGCCCTAGTTACCGCTGCGCAGGATTTCTACTTGTCGTTTAGCCCAAAGGGTTTGTACTAAAATCGTATACCGAGTTGTTTCGGATGTAATATATTTTATTTGTACTCTGTTATCGTTGTATGGAAATGATATTATACTGTAATGAGTTCTGTACGTGATAGCTACTGATCCAGGGACTATCACAAGGGTACAGGGAGTCGGGTTTCTCTCACCGAAAACCCGGGTCGTTACAATTGTGTCTTAAATGTATATTTAGATTAGCTTCAGATGAAAATTTTATCTGATTGCTAGAGACATATTCCATCAAGACATGAAGGCGTGCACTGAATGGAGTCTGCATTAGTGTCCCAGTTTCTTTGTGTAACAATCTTGAAATTAATAAAGCTTTCTTTATAAAAAAATAATGGAGTTTGCACGGTAATCTCAATATTTATCTTTATAGATGATTATTTTGGGAACGTATCAGGTGGAAACCACTCCACCGGTGGAAACTATGCAAACTAAGATCTGGAGCGCCGGATCTCCATCCAAAGGCCACGGAGAGGGGGGCTGCTGTTTTGCATACAGACGCCCGCCAGGGCCTCCCTGATCGGCGGCAATTTTGCAAAACCCCCCTCCCCTCTATCCCCACGTCCCCATCCCGAACCCCCTCGCCCCCACGCGCGTGGCCGCGGCCAGCGCCCCCAACCCTAATCCCCAGCCCGCTGCTGCCCGCGCCGCTCCCTGGATCCACCCCCTCGGGTCCGCCGGTCCAAGCTGCGCCGCCGCCCCTCGGTCCGCCGGTCCAAGCTCCGCCGCCGCCTCGCGCCGCTCCTCTTCGTACCGCGCGCCTGCTCAGCTTGGGTCAGGGGAGCCGCGCGCCGGCGCATCGCCCCTCTTCGCACCACGGTCGCCGGGCGAGGGCGTGGGAGGTGGCGTGGGAGGTGGCCGGCGGGCGGTGAGGAAGCAGAGGTGGCCGGCGAGGGCGCGCCGGCACACAGGATTTCCGGCGTCCTTTCCTTTCTCTCTGTTGTGCAGTGCTGCTGACTGTTGTGCCTGAATGTGTGGTGCTGACTGTTGTGATGCTAAAATGCCTGAACATGTGCAATGTCAATAGCATGATCTGAACTTGTCCATTGGGTCTCCTTGCCTGAACGTGCTAAAATTGCGGTGCCTGGCCGGGTTGGCAACAATTCAATCTTCTGAACTTGTCTATTGGTTCTCCTTGCAGGTCATGCTCCAACAAGTGCAAGTCATGCCCAATGGCTGGAAGAAAGTGAGGACTGCATTGGAATGGACAAGTGGATGGAAGGGTTGTTGCTGTCTGCTGCTGTGTGTCGAGGGATCGTGTGTATCAAAATAAGCCCAGATGCAGTACTTGTTGCTGTCTGCTGCTGTGTGTCGAGGGATCGTGTGTATCAAAATAAGCCCAGATGCAGTACTTCCTACTGGTTCATATGAAAACTGTAATGGCAATTGTGACTCCTATGTAATGCAATTGTGTGTGAAGCATGACAGTGAATAAAATGATGATTTTGTTGTGCAATTGTGTCTGAACTACATAAATTGTTCAATTGTGACTTCTCAGGTGGAATGACACAAGCTCTGGAAATTGAATTGTTCAATTGTGACTTCTCTGGAAAAAAAATGAATAAAAGCTTGTTGAGCTATGTGTTGAACTATCCCTGAAAAATTAAATAGTGTTGAGCCCATCTACTTGTTTCAGAGATTTATTGTGTGATTTCAGTAATGCTGAGAGAATGAGGAGTGAGGCCATGGCGAAGATGGCTGAAAAATTAAAGATCACACGTCGCATTGCTGAAGAGAAACGAGCTTCAGCCAATGCCAAGATGAACCAGCAAGCAGCAATAGCAATTCAGAAGGCTGCTTCTGTGAACCTTGCTTTCCTATGTCTATTATTGCTGAAAAGTGTTTACACAAAGAAATACCAATTGTCATTGCTGCAAGCACATTCATCTCTGCAGGCCTTTGTAATACCAAATGTAATGTTAACTGCATGAGCCTTTGTAATACCAATTGTAATACCAATTGTAATGGCTAAATGTTTGATAATACACTTTATTATTTGGACCACAAGCACATTCATCTCTGCACAAAACAGCTAGCAGGAAATGGTAGCAAGGAACAGTCATCTTCTTGTGCCTAACAATAACAACTTGATGGATATGAATTGTTCAGTCCTAACAATAACAAAAAATGAATTGTCTTTCTATACCACAGGGAATTTGACATGATTCACAGTTTCATGAAAGAGAATTGTGATCTAGAATCCCTGAAAATTCACTGAATCATTGATGGAATGGCCTCAAAAATTCAAAGAAACATGTGATTGCAAGTGCACAACTATTTGATGTCATTGCAGCTTGGTTTGTGACTCCTGAAACATGAGTGTAGGTCTGGTCTTAACATAAAACTGTTAACAGCATGGGCCTTTGCTTAAATTATCCAGTACTGTAAATGAGCATGAAAATAATTTAGTGACACAAATTATCTCTAGCAACAGTACATATGGTAGCACAAAATAATTCACTGACACACTGAAAATTAACTGAAAACACTGGAGAGTACAATCAGGCAACTCGGTTCAGTGGGCAATTTCGTGCATCATGATTCACTATTTCCTTGCATCTCGAACACTTCCTTTTTGTTGGTGGCTTCTTCTCCTTGCTCTTCCTAATTCTTTTGCTTCGACCTTTGGACACGATGTCAGTTGGTGGACGTATCTCGACTTCATTTGGAATCTTGTTACCAAGGAATTATTCAAACTCATCTTGTTTATTAACTGTAGCAGCAGGAATTAATTTTTGGAGAGGTTCTTTAAGGTTGCATAAATTAGAATATAAAAGCTCCATCCCTGGTTCAGATTTCTTGGCCATTTGGATTAGGTCTTCAAACTTGTTGCGTGATTCTGACACTTTTTTCCGCATAGCCACCTCCATAGGATCTTTTGCCTTTTCATCCAGGAGGTTGCCTTCCTCATCAAAGAACACTTCTCTGTGAAATCAAAGGTTTCAAATCAACACTAGCCCACATAGAAATAACCAACATAGAAATAAAAACAGCCATACAAAAAAAGTTGTGTTAACTCACCTTTTACATCTTTTCTCCCATCTCTTCATAATATAAATTGATGGTATCTCATTTTGCTTCTCGCCTCTAAGGACTTGTATGACATGACGACACGGGATACCATAGGACTCATAGAATTTACAGGAGCACGTACCAAACAAGTTTGACTTGTTCATCTGAACCACTCGCTCTTTTCTAGATAGGCTGCTGATGGTGACAATTTTCATATCTTCGGACTCCGAAATCCCTTGAATAATGCAATGGTCTCTTGCAACTAGGAGTTGTTCCTGAAACTTTTTGAAAACTTCATGTGTATATATGGCACTGCATTGCTTCTCCATAGGCCATGGTGTCAGCAATTTAGGATCACTGTGAAGACTTGCATTATCAGCTTTCAACTCCTCTTCGCGCTGGCACTCCAAAGCTGTGTCAAACTTTAGCCAAAACTCAACGAATGTTAATTTTCAATGAATGAAACGGTTAAAAAAGGAATTTGCACTCTCCGATTGTGATGTGGTCCTAAGGATTCCTGCTAGAGGTACGTCCATTAAGTACGCCGGAATCCATGAATGTCTCATATCAAACTTTGTGGAAAACCACTCGTTTTTCATGAGCCCATATTTTGTCATGATAGCATTTCATTCAGACACAAACTCATCAGGATTCTCGGAGCCCCATACGCACTTGCCGAATCTGACCCAGAACTCCTCATCCTCCCTTATGGAGGGACCAACCTTCTCAGGCACCTTATCCATGATATGCCACATGCAAAATCTATGTACTGTAGTTGGTAGAACCTGAGCAATAGCAGCCTTCATACTCGCATCTTCATCTGTTATAATTAGATGAGGTGGTACTTGACCCATAGCCTTAAGAAAGATCTGAAATAACCACACATATGACTCAATCTTTTCATCAGCCATGAATGCTGCCCCAAGGAAAATACTTTGCAGGTGATGATTTACTCCAGTAAATGGCACAAACTTCATATCATATTGGTTAGTGGTATATGTTGCATCTACCGAAAGCACATCACCAAATAGACTATAATTTTTCCTACATGTGGCATCTGCCCAAAATACACGAATAAGTCGGCCTTCTTCATTCACCATGAAGTCATAAAAGAAGGCAGGATTTACTTCCTTCTTTCGCTCAAGCTGTCCCACAAACATCTGTGCATCAACATTCTTGATTTTGCTCCTCAGGTCACGATAATAGTTCTGCAAATCCCTCCGTGTGAAACCAACATTCTCAGGACCACCATCACTGACTTGGAGAAGTCGAAATGCCATGGACGTGCCAATGCTAGCTTTATGACAATTAAACAAAGTATTCTTTGCCCTCTCACTGACATTACGGTTGGATCTCAGCAAGTGCCTCTTATCCGGTGATACAAAACCATGGTTGTGCTCCTCAACCATTGAAAATATCCGATACTTTTTGTCACTATCTAGCTTCACAACAATATGTGCCGGACAACCACATCTGGTTTCCATCACATTTGGTGTCTTTCTTTTTTTCCCAAATTCATCTCTAACATCTTTTACGCTCTCCTTTCTGTACCCTTCCCTTGCACAATAATACCGCTTGAATAATATTGCATCATTTCCCTTCTTGTGCTGACCAACACGAACAGCGAAACCATTATCATGTGCATAGGTTTTGTAAAATTTCTCCACATCTGCGAGTGCATCAAATATCATTCCAACCTTAGGCTTCGAATGTTCACTGTTCACTGCATGAAAACCAGTAATGAACGGCTGATCATCAAACAATTCATGATGAAAGAAATGCTGAACAAACATATAGCAATGATGATGGACTGAACTGAACTGAACTGAATGCAATAATGATCATGGATCGAACTGAATGCATGAAACATGGCTTCACATCATGCATTGCCGCACTGCATTAAAATCAGAGGGGTAAAAACAAAGTGTTATGCGGGAAACTAACCACGACGTACGGGGCTACCGGAGTCCTCGACGTCGCGGGGTACTGGGGACTCTCGGGCGTCTGGCGAATCACAGCCGAATACAGGTCGGGCATCCACTAAGAAAAATAATTTCCGTGATCAGATTATTTTCTACAAAAGCAAAAATGAAAATTAAAGAAAGCGGCGTCGCGGAGTCCATAGTTGAGAAACTAACCACGTGACGAAGAGCTCCCGGAGTTCATGGCGTGAACGGCGTCGGGCGGCACCTGGACCTCCTGAACGGCGGGCGGAGGCGCCTGGCGCTCCTGAACGGCAGGCGCTGGGGGCTGCCGCGCCTGAACGGAGTCCGCCGGAGGCTGGCGCGCCTGAAGGAAGGCCGCCGGGTCCTGCTGCCGGTCCTGAACAGCGGGTGCATGGAGGACTGGTGACCGCTGGCGTGTGTCTACGGCGGCCTCGAGGGGCGTCCGGGATTGAAGACTGGCGTGTGGCATCTGGCCTTGAAGCTGCGGTGTCTGGCCTTGAAGCACCGGCGGCAACTGGTGGGTGCCAGAGTGCATGGCTCCCGGCGGCCACGATGGAGGGCGGCGCCGGCAGAAAACGAATCGCCCCGGGGAAAACGTTTCGTCGAGGAAAACGATTCGTCCCGGGAATAGGGGGGGCGCCGGGGGGTGTTTTTGCAAAAAAATGTGAGAGGCTGAGGGGTCAGGCGGGCGTGTAGATGCAAAACAGCAGCCCCCCTCTCCGTGGCCTTTGGATGGAGATCCGGTGCTCCAGATCTTAGTTTGCATAGTTTCCACCGGTGGGGTGGTTTCCATCTGATACGTTCCCGATTAGGGATTATTTTACCCCTGAACTAGTCAAATACATGCATGATTGTCCAGCAGAAGGAAAAAAAACAGAGGAGACCTGTCTAGTTTACCCCTGAACTAGTCAAAATACATGCATGGTAAATCTCTCATAATCATTTCTAGAACCGTTGTGCAAGTATTTTAGGTGCTAGATTATTCACCAAATTCAAATTGAGGGAACTCATCATGTCAAAGTCATGATTTGTCCTGTCCCCAAGTTAATCCTGATGTTGCAACAGTTTTATGGAGGATTGAAGGTTGTTTTTTTAATAGTCGGCAGGAGATCGACCAGATCTATACTGATACTTTTTTAAAAAAAACATACTGATAGTAAGAGAAAGAAAACTGATTTACAAATTTACAAGTAAAGGAGCAAAGTAAATAGCACAACAAGTCCACATCGTTGATCTTCGTGACAAGCCGTTCCGCCACTCTAAGCTCTCCATCCCCCTCATTGGTTGATGGTCTGGAGGCTGTGCCAAGGTAAGGGCACAACCTGCCACACGCCAATGCTGAAACGGAGCTATTCAAATAAAAGGATTTGGCCCTTTGGTTTGGAAATTTATATTGGAGTTTGTAGCTTTCATGTGAGGGACAAAAGATTTGGTTCCTAACAAATATCATTTACCAAGTGAACTCTACTGAAACTGCTGGAGCAAGGCATCGAAGGAAGTATCATTTGTTGAGTGCTCTGTTTATCTATTTGGTTCTCTCAGATGTCTCACCAAGACATCTGTACTATAGTGATACTACTGGTAAAAAAAGTGTGGAAAGGCCCACGAGGACACCAAAAGGATAGGTAGAGACAGGGTGTTATATACTTATATATCCACAACCCCTCCAATACTGTCCAACACTAGATGTGTGTTCATGACTTCATGAGTTTCCAATGGCCACTTTGATATTGTATTGGGCACCAAGTGAATGAGGCTCGATCATGAAGTGTACTTCTTTCCCTCTTTTTTCAGTTGTGTTGGAGCTAGCCAACTGTGTCAAGTCTAGTAAAACTCACAAATTACATATGAAATCAAGTGCACACGCTTGATGAAAATGAGCAAATTTATATAATTGTTTTTCTTATGACGAAAGTAACAGCAGACTTTATTTAACCTATTGGGTAGAAGAGAATTTCATATGCATTCTCGTCTAATAAGTTGAGCTAGATCCTGCTTTTTTCTAGACTCTAGAGGGGAAAACAAACAGATCAGTTCTAGGGTACACAATAATGCTACTACTTAGTGGTTTAAACGATCTAATTATTCATTATTACAGATAATTTAGTAATTATTAAACTGTTGATATGTCAAATGGAATGGTCTTTTAAACTTTATGCTAGCGTAAAAAAAATAAAGTTATAGTGATGTCAATTGTATTTTTATCATGATGCTCTTATACTATGTACATAAACTACTTATTTATACTACCCATATGACCATACCACAGAAAGGTTTTAGTAGTGTACAATTAATATTGACCGTTAGATGTTTTTATACTAGTCCTTTTCTCTTTTTTTTTATGAATTACACAGTACATCAGAGACACTCACAACGCGCGCACGCAAATCCTACCCTTATGAGCATCTTTGAAGACTGGGCCGGCAAATCCTCAAGATTGACGAAGTCACCATAGGTGTCTTGCTGTCGACGGGAACGTCACCTACCACTGAAAGCACAAACGCCGTTAAATCATGAGAAATTCACTCCCACGGGGAGTCGAACCCAGGACCTGAGGTGCTACCGGGGCTCTTATAACCACTAGACTACAAGCCCTTTCGCATACTAGTCCTTTTCAAACACTAGTATATGTTAGTATTGTTTACCATAACAAAGCTCAAACAAATTCATTGGACTAACGCATGTGCCATGTTGTTTACTCTATTCTTGATGTAGTGCTAGGTCCAAAACTTGTAATAATATACGTGGTAAAGATCTCATAATCATTTTCTTGGTAAAAGATTTATTGCATTTCCAACTCTTTTGACAGGGCAGGGAAAAAGACATCTAAGGACAAACTTAATTCAGTTCCAATGCCTGCTCTGTTTGGTTCACTCCAAAGTCTCACCCATTCATCTCCACGAATTTGAAGGTGATATTTTTTTGCTGGACAAAGAAGTGTTTAATTCTGGTTTCCAATGCTAAACTGAATTCGATGGCAAGTGAGTAAGTCACTATGCGACTGATCATAACACCAACCCAGGGAAGCAGAGTTAGTTGTATTACGTACTGTGTTATTACCAACCCAACTTACTAGTATATACTCCATTTCTTTCGAAAGCCACCAAAGGATAGTACATGTGAGATGCGTGGATGCGTTTCCAATGGGCAGTGGCAACTTTGGTATTGTATTCGGAACCAAGCGAATGAGGCTCACGAATGTGAAATGCACTACTTCATTCCTTTCTTTCCAGTTGTGTTGGAGCCTTTTGTGTCAAGTCGAAGCAAAGACTAACAAATCAACCGCGAATCCATGATGAAAATGGTAGTAAATCTGTTTGGCACAGAATAATGTTTCATATGCGTTCTCGCTTAATAAGCTGAAAGCGCCACCCCCTTCTTTTGTAGAGAGGTGGAATAAAAAAAAACAGAAATCAACCGAACTATCTAGGAATGCATGTGGTTTACTCTAAGCATGTCGTGGTACTCCTGCCTTTTTTTTTGCGAATTTGGTACTCCTGCCTTTAGTTATTAGACAACAAACAAAGAAGTTAACACACAGTAACAAATAAATAAGTTGTGAACCTGCCCAGGTTTTGAAGTCTCAACTCGTGCTCACATACAATCTCTGTGCTGTCATTGTTGCAAAAAATGACTTGATACCTACATATAATATTTACCAAAGCAACATTATACGCTAACACATGTATATATATACATGGAAAGTCATTGTTGCAAAAAATGACTTGATACCTACATATATATTCTATCAGGGAAAGTACATTAATATTGTCTAATAGGTGATCTGATTCACTCATTAATATAAATTCGCAAGTTGAGGACTAGTACATTACTACACATTAGCAGTTTTATAGGTTGTCTTATGAAGTACCACTTATGATTTCTGCTGGTGTGAAGGATAGATGGTAAGAAAAAATAAAGAAGTCATTGTTTCATGAAACAAACACCTCACAGGTAAATTTTAGAATTACAAGATGACTACTCGATTATAGTACGAGTTGTTGTTGTCATGGAATTAAAATAATATAATTACCATGAGAATTTAAAAATGCAACCACTGTACATTCCAATTTTCTCATTCAAATCAGCCACAACCACAACTCGTCCACCTCACGAATGCTCTGTTACACATGTTACTGCTTGGAGGTGGACGTCTTTGGACGAGCCTGATTCAGTTCAGACTTTGTTTTTTCTGTTTGGTTCACTCCAATTTCTCACTAAGGCACCTCTACGAGAGTGATGTTATTGTTGGACAAGAAGTGTGATATTAGGATCTAGAATTTGTTTCCAATGCTAAACTGATCGAATTCATTGGCAAGTTAGTCACTATGCAACTGATCATGACACCAAATGCAGGGAGGAAGAGTAAGAGTCTTATATAACCGTGCCCACAGCTGTCCAAGCCTCAATAAGGAATAATTTCATGAAAACGAGATGCATTCATGTGTTTCCAATGGCAGCTTTGATATTGGTTTCGGCACCAAGTGAATGAGGCTCACAAATACGAAATGAAGTGTACTTATTTCTCTCTCTTTTTCCCCAGTTGTAAAAGAAAAAAACTACACCACCTATCATTGGTTGGACGTGTGCAGCTTCCCCTTCCCATGGTTTCAGTTGCAACCTGCTTTCCACATGATCCCTATCAATTAGGATTATCTCAAGTTTGATCATGATGTGCATGCGATCCAAATGGCCACTCTGGCAGCGTTATTATACTGTGCAAATAATGGTTAGCTGAAAACGACATGTTTCACATTATATTGTTTCCTGCAATGTTGCAGCTTGCAGTATTAGCCGTCTAGCAGTGACCGGTGAGTTTTTATATGATGGAAATGCCCTTGCAAACTGCAATAGTATATCTATTATCTTAATATTTGAGATTAAAAACACAATGTTTGCTCGCAAGTTTTAGAAATTCTGACATTAATTGTGAAAAGAAAGGATATATCTACACTGTCACCCATCATTGTCACTTGTGAACCCATGATGTAACATTGTAGATCTGTTTCGAATAGAACAAGAATAATTGTCTTAGATGTACATTCAGATTCAGCTTTAGATGACAAATCTATCTGATTGCTAGAGATATATTACATCAAGATATAAAGACATGCACCAAATGGAGCCTGCCCTATTTCCAAAAAAATTCACCAACTACCCGTCACATCAATCTCCAGACACTAATTAGGAGTATTAAACGTGAATTAATGACAAAACTCATTCCATCACCCCTACCTTAATTTTCAAGATGAATCTAACGAGCCTAATTATTCCATGATTAGATAATGTCATGCTACATTAACCAATCTTTAATGATAGATTAATTAGGCTTAATGGATTCATCTCGCTATTTTGGGTCCATTCGTGCAATTATTTTTGTAACTAGTCTACGTTTAATACTCCTAATAGACCTTGAAAGAGGACCAAAAAATTTCACCTCACCAACTAAACGGGTTGGCATGATTGTGCATTTGAAGGGGAAAAACAGAGGAGACATGTCTTGTTTACCCCAGAACTAATCAAAATGCATGCATGGTAAATCTCTCATGATCATTTTCTAGAACTGTTAAAAACACTTTAAAAAACTTACAGTGACAAGAGTTATTCACAAGTATTTTAGGTGCCAGCTTATTCACCAAACTCAAATTGAGGGAACTCCTCATGTCAAAATCATGATTTGTCATGTCCCCAACCTAATCCTGCTGTTGCAACAGTTTTATGGGCGGTTGGAGGTTGTTTTTTAATGGTCAGCATGAGATCTACCAAATATATTGATACTTTTTTAAAAGAAAATTATAATGATAAATAAGAGAATGAAAACTGCTTTACAAATTTACAATTAAAGGAGCAAACTAAAGAGCAGAACACATAAAGTCCACATCTTTTATCTTCGTGACAAGCGATTCTGCTGTACAATGGCGAACACTGAAAATGTGGGTGCTTCTCTCCTTCAAAATCGCCAACGTGTCTGCTCCAAGGCTCTCCATGACTCCATAATTGCCTCATTGGTTGACGGTTTGGAGGTTGTGTCATTAACTTTGCAAAGTAAGTTTTCAAAGAAATGGATATGGCCCTTTGGTTTGGAAATTTATGTTGGAGTTTGTTGCTTTCACGTAAGGGACAAAAGATTTGGTTCCTAGCCAATATCGTTTACCAAGTAAACTCTACTGAAACTGCAGGATCAAGACATTGAAGGAAATGTCATTTGTTGAATGATCTGTTTTTGCATTCGGTTGTCTCCAATGTCTCACCAAGACATCTCTACTATGGTGATACTCCTGGTAAAAAGAGGTGTGGTATTAGGATCTGGACTGGTTTTCAATGCTAAACTGAATTCGTTGGCAACAAAGTCGCCATGAGGACACCAAATGCAGGGAGGATAGGTAGAGACAGGGTGTTATATCCACCACCCCCTCCACAACTGTCCAAGGGATGGTCACAAGAATGAGATGTGTGTTCATGCGTTTCCAATGGCACCTTTGATATTGTCGAGCACCAAGCGAATGAGCAGGGGCTCATGAAGTGTACACTGTGTACTTCTCTCTCTCTCTCTCTCTTTTTCAGTTGTGTTGGAGCTAGCCAAATGTGTCAATTGTCGTTGTCAAGTCTAGCAAAACTCACAAATTACATATGAAATCAACTGTACACACGTGATGAGAATGAGAAAATTTATATAATTGTTTTTCTTGTGATGAAAGTAATAGCGCCTATTTAATCTTACTGGGTAGAAGTACATTTCATATGCATCCTCGTATAATAAGCTGAGCCAGGCCCTGATTTTTCTAGAGAGGGGAAAACAAACATAGTACTTCTACGGTACACAGTACTACTACATACTTAGTGGTATATAGTAAATATTCTCAAAAAAAAAGTGGTATATAGTAAATATAAGATCTAATTATTCATTATTATGAATAATTTGGTAATATTAAATTGTAAAAAGTAATATTTCAAATGAAATGGTCTTTTAAACTTTATGCTAGTGTCAAAAATAAAGTTATAGTGATGCCATTTATATATATATTTTTATCACGATACTCTTATACTGCATATACAACTTATGCATACTACCCATAACACATATTTGACTGAAGCTCCACTCCATATTCAAAGTACGATTTAATTAAGAAATAATACGAATAGTTCAAAAAAATTGAAGTCGACCCTGGAAGGCAGGAACAGATTATTGATGCAAAACACTTGCCTCCGTGATCTCTTAGATTAGTCATGCAACAAACTATGCTATAGATCTTTGACCCAAATTGGTAAGGGAAGTCCGATCCCAACCATTTTTACAATTCTTCTTATTCCAAACCTGTTTAATTTGCTCTTCTATAGATCTTTGACCGAAGTAAGTAGGGGAATCCCAACCTATTTTTTATAATTATTCTTATTCCAAACTTGTTTTATTTGCTCCCACTAAAAGTCGAATCCAATTCTGCTGGATACTACATAAGTTCTTTAACCATTACGCTATACTTCCTATAAATATATTCCATCAGGGAAAATACATTGGTGTTGTCTAATATGCGGTCTCATACATTGACACGTAATATTTAGACGACTTAAGGGCTAGTACATTACTACACATTAGCAATCTTATAGGTCTCTTATGCAGCGCCACTTATGAGTTTTGTTGATGTGGAGAAGAGATGGTGAGGAGAAAGAAAGATGTCGTTGTTTCGTGAGACAAATGTACCATAAGATAATATAAATTTTAGGACTACGAGATGACTACTCCATTATGATACGAGTGGTTGTCATGCAATTCATAATATGCACAGATTAATCCATTAAAGTAATATAATTATTGCAAGAATTTAAAAAGGTCACCATTGTACAATCTAATTCATGATTTTTCGCTGTCCCAAGATGCCACTTCTGAGGATCAAGGTAACATTCGAGGTTGTTGCTTGCCTTTATGTGAGGAAAGTTGTTGCATGATTCAGTTCTGGCTCCGTTTGCTTTGTTTGGTTCACTCCAATTTGTCACTAAGGCACCTTCATGAGAGTGATATTGTTGTTGGACAAGAAGTGTGATATTAGTATCTATAATTTGTTTCCAATGCTAAACTGAATTCGTTGGCGCTAAATGACACCAATTGCAGGGAGGAAGAGTAAGAGTCTTATACAACCGTGTCCACGACTGTCCAAGCCTCCAAGAGATAGGAGATGCGCCCATGTATTTCCCATGGCAGCTTGGATGTTGTTTTTGGCACCAAGCGAATGAGGCTCATGAATGCGAAATGAAGTGTACTTATTTCTCTTGTTTTTCCCCTGGTTTGTGTTGGAGCCTTGTGTGTTATTGTCAACCGTAATTAGGAATCGTTTCAGACATCTAAAATGAGCTAGATGCAAGTTTAAATTCATGTCCCAAACGTCAGCAACCGTAATAAGTTGAACGTAAGACTTACTGAAGCAATAATCTGAAGACTAACGATAAATCGAAGTTAACCTAGCAAACGAATTAATGGTGCCAAACAAGGCTTGGCTTGAATAAATTTTGGTGTCCAAAAACTTTGCTGTTTCTTCTTCAAATTGCTCATCCAGGAAACCTGTGGAATGCAGTACACTCATGACCTGACATGATTTTGGTTCTTGCAGGTGTAGTTGGCAGCAGGAACATGGCCCAAATGGAGGCCATGCCACGTCAGGCATGTTCATCCATCCACTTTCCATCCAGAAGCACGGATGTTTCTTGCACGAATATGTAGGATATATGCTGTGTGGTGATCCGCTTTGGGGATTTTGGATGCTTCAACTGCTCCAAAATCATAATTAAGCTGCCCGATTGGTCCGTGTTGGAACTCTCTGGCTGGTTGGTTGGCTGGCTACCTGCTACTTCTTCCTTCGAATGTTGACTTTGAATTTCAGCGAATCATGGTATATGTAAAAAAATATCCTAAATTGGACAGGGCATGTCTTTCTCGTTTCTACTAGCTCTAGTGTTCCTCAGACTGCCATTGTATTCATTGGTACTCTCTGAAATCACATTGTGATTCTTACGAAGATATTTCTTGATATCAGACATCAAATTCAGAAGTTTAATTTCATTTGTCCAAAATGACACGGCTCAACATCTATTATGTGCTTGGCTGATCCACTTGGAAGGTAGGATGCTATTGTTATTTTTTTAAAAAAAAAAGAGGCTGGATGCCTCCATTGCCCATTGTTGTTTGTCACGTACGACTCGGGTGTGTTTAGCTCTCCAAAAATTTTAGTAAAAATTTATGAGTGCCCCTTTCAAAGCCTATTAAGAGTAATACATGTAGATTGATTATAACACTAATTACACTGATGAACAGAAAATCACAAGATGAATCTATTAAGCGCAAATAATCCATCATTAAAGATAATGTTTACTGTAGCATGATGTTGTCTAATCTTAGCATAGTTAGGCACATTAAATTCTTCTCGCGATTCAATCCAGGGTTATGAAATGAGTTTTGTTGTTAATTCGCATTTAATACTTCTACCTAGCATCGCTAGTTCGACGTGACGGGTCTCCAAATTGCGTGTTGGAATTTGTCTGTCAAAAATAAAAGGAAAAAGTTTATTTTTGGTCATCGAACTAAAGCCGAAGTTTGGTTTTGGTCTATGAACTCGAAAACCAGGAATCTTCGGCCACTAAACTCTTCAAACCGTGTATAATTGACCATGTAGCCCTGTTTTGACTGGTTTTAGGTGGTTTTGACTGCCACGTTGGACTCCGCCGCCACATCACCCGCCACATCAGTTTGCTGACTCAACATTAGGCCCACCCATCAGCTGGGCCCACTCGTCAGGTCAACAAGGGCCTTATCCCTTCGTTAGGTTTACTGGGCGGCATCTCGTTCCCCAAATCGTCGGCGCGCAAGGCAGAGGGAGGTGTGGTGGCGTGTCTTGGATCCGTCGGCGGCGACGAGTTGAATCCGTCGGCGGCGAGCATCTCCGGCGGCTGTGGAGGACGGAACCACCCCACATGAAGCGCGGGTAAGTTGGTCTGGACTTGTCACTAGACCTGAGCATTCCACGGGCCGGGTCGGGCCGGAAAAAACCCGGGTTTTTCGGGTCGAGAAAATCCTGCCCATGCCCGTCCCATAGGACGTGTCGAGCCTCAGTTTTCGGGCCAGGCCCGGGCTTGGGCAGGCCGCCTGCGCATTTTATAGTGTAAAATAACTAAAAACAGCATTTCGGGCCGGGCTCGGGCCAAAATTTTTTTTTTCGGGCTTCAAGATCTCTGCCCACGCCCGTCCAGTAAGGTTCGTGGGCGGACCTGGCGCGGGCCGGGCCAAAAATGCTCAGGTATACTTGTCACCATTGCCTTCTAGGCGCTCTGGATTGTTTATTCGATGGGATTAGTTGGTGACATATGGGGATTAGATTGTTTATTGCTTGGATCTTGTGCATGTGGTGTCTATAATGGTTGTTTATTAGATCTTTACTTGGTACGGGTGATTCTGTAGTATAAACAAAAGGATGCCTGGGATCTGATAGATGGTTTTCATGCATTTTTTTTGTAGCTGCATATGATATTGGAAGGCAAAGATGGATGCGTTGGACACATTAGCAGTGCAGTTTCATTTCAACTGAGAGTTCGTAACCTCTCGGCGGAGTGTGTTCTATTGTGGTGGAAAGGAAGGCATCTCAATCATAGATAGAGACAAAGTCTCTTTGCCTGAGATTTGGGGTCACCTGAAAGATCATTGCAATGTACATGATGGAGCTCTTTTGCATTGGCTATATCCTGGGAAAGAACTGCATAATGGGTTGCGTGTACTAGTCGATGACAGTTCATGCATTCATATGGCAAATACCATTGAGAAAGGGGTAGTTGCAGAAATTTATGTAGAGGCACCTGATGAACCTGAAGATGATTTTACACATGAATCACCTAGCAATGTCACTGCATTGACTCAAAGCAATGAGTAAAAAGATAGAGATGTTCAATTTGTCAGAGCATGGTATAGTCCATCAAAGGTTGTGAAGCAAAATGCACTAGCTGAGGCATCATCTCAACATTCAGTGGCACAAGTTGGAGGTGTTCAGCAATCTCAACCTTCTGTGGCACAATCTGAACAGGTTCCACGTGAAGATGGAAGTGACAGTGGCAGTGATAGTGACTACTTACCTGGTGATGAAGCATCATCTGGAGAGGATGAGGAAGCAATAGAAATCTTGAGAAATTTCAAACAATTCAAGACAAAGTTGAAGGCTGGTGAAGCAGCAAATCTGGATGATGTAGTACTTGATAGACCCAAAGAAGTGTCAGGGATGAATGAGATAGAAGATGATGGTAATGCAACTTCTTATGAGGACAGTTCTGGTGAAGAAGAGTCTGTAGAAGAGCTAAGTGAAGGTGAGGTTGTCACCAATAGAAGTAAGTACCCAAGATACAATAAGAAGGATCCAAGTCCAAAATTTGAGTTAGGGATGAAGTTCAGTGGGAAGAGACAGTTTAAGAAGGCTATCACCAAGCATGGATTGGTGGAGAGAAGGTTTATTAGGTTCATAAAGAATGAGGCAGACAGGATGGTTGCAAAGTGTGATTGGGCTACTTGTCAGTGGAGGTGTATGGCTTCAGTTACTTCAAGGTGCTCAAGTTGGCAGATAGGAAGTATTAATGATGTGCATACTTGTCCACCTAGGAGGGATAATAGGTTGGTTACTGCTGCAAGGATTGCACAGAAATATGAGAAGCTGGTCATAGCCAACCCAACTTGGAGTATAGAGGCAATGAAATCAACAGTGCAGGAAGAAATGTTTGCAGATGTGTATGAATCCAAACTCAAGAGAGCAAAGTCCATTGTCATGCAGAGGGTTTTAGATTCAACTAAAGGTCAGTACAAGTTGTTGTATAACTACCAGCTTGAGTTGCTGAGAAGTAATCCTGGAAGTACTGTTATTGTTAAGAAAGATACAGATGCTAGAGATGATGTGTTCCAGAGGATGTACATCTGCCTACATGCTTTGAAGAAAGGATTCCTTGCTGGTTGCAGGAAAGTGGTGGGGCTTGATGGCTGTTTTTTCAAGGGGGCAACAAATGGGGAGTTGTTGTGTGCAATTGGAAGGGATGCCAATAATCAGATGTATCCTGTGGCCTGGGCAGTTGTAGAGAAAGAGACTAATGATAGTTGGGACTGGTTTTGTGACTTATTGTTTAGAGACCTTGGTGTTGGTGAAGGAAATGATTGGGTCTTCATATCTGATCAGCAGAAGGGTATTTTGACAGCAGTTCAGAAGTGGGCACCTAATGCTGAGCATAGGAATTGTGATAGACACATATATGCTAACTTGAGGAAGAAACACAAGAAGAAGGAATGGCAAAAGAAATTTTGGGCATGTGCCAAGACCCCTTGTGTTAGTTTATTCAACCTTGCTAAAGCAAGACTTGCAAAACATACACCTGCAGGAGCTCAGGCAATTATGAATACAGATCCTCATCACTGGAGTAGAGCATGGTTTAGATTAGGTTCTAACTGTGACTCAGTAGATAACAATATGTGTGAGACTTTCAACAAGTGGATAGTAGAAGCAAGATACTTTCCTATAATAACCATGCTAGAGACAATTAGAAGGAAAGTCATGGTAAGGATACAAAGTAATAGAGTAAAGTCACAGAATTGGGACACAGTCATATGTCCTAACATCTTGAAGAAAATGAACTCATACATCACACTGTCTGGTGTTTGCCATGCAATATGTAATGGGTAAGATCAATTTGAAGTCAAACAGTGGGACTATAGGTTCACTGTCGATCTACAGAAGAAAGAGTGTACCTGTAGTTACTGGCAACTGTCTGGTTTACCTTGTGCACATGCCATTTCATGTATTTTCTTCAAGACAAACAAGTTGGATGATTACATTGCAAAGTGCTACACAGTTGAAGAATTCAACAAAACCTACAACTTTTGCCTGATGCCAGTTGAAGGAATGCAAAATTGGCCTGAATCAGATAAGCCACCCTTACAAGCTCCTGGCTATGTAAGGATGCCTGGGAGGCCAAAGAAGGAGAGGAAAACGGAGGAGCATGAGAAACCAAAAGCACAAAAACTCTCCAGAGTTGGCACAGTCATCAGATGTAGGAAATGCAAGCAAATCGGCCATAACAGGACAACTTGTGACCAAAGGAATGCTCCAAGGGATGCTGGTGCCAATGCAGGAAGTGCATAGCGTAGTACTGCTGCTGCAAACATGTCAAGTCCTGCACAACAAGACTCACCCTTGGTGATCTCCACTCAGCAAAGTGTTTCAGCAACTCCAATTAGGAAAAGGAAGGCAAGCACCACCAGTGCAGGAACTGTATCTACAAGTTTGGGTACTTCAACAAAAAAAGGGTCGGTTCAAGCACTTCTCTTTTTCAGTCACCATTCAAAATAGAGGAATGTACTGATGCATTTGTCTTTTTTGTTGTACAATTAGGGATCCAAGACAATTGTTGAATCAACTGCTAAAGCTAGAGTGCATACAACATCTACTGGGAAAGTTGAACTGAATTTGAAAGCATCTGTGCCTACATCCAGAGCCAGTTCTAGTGTCAGCATTAGCATGACTTCTGGCAAGACACAAGCACAAGTTCATGCCCAGGAACCTGCAAGGAAGAAGCTTCAAGTCAGAAGGCGCCCAACAGCAGCCCCAGTGTTACTTCTTCCAAGTCCTGGAGAAGAAAGTTGAAGCCCTAGTGCATCTGTGTGTTTGAACTATTATTACTGCCTATTGTGCTTTGTAATGCCAAACTGTTGGCTCCTTAATGGTGTGTTTAAACATTAAATTCTACTTATTTGTGCTTGTAATGCCAAACTGATGGCTGTCTGTTTCCTAAGAATTCTTGTTGGTTGGCTTGTGAACTTCATTAATCATGTTGGTTGTTTCATCAATTTTTCATTGCAATTCAGAAATCAACTATCATCATTTGCAATTGATCTGACATAAGCATTCAAAAGCCACCTAATTTCATTCATCTGACATACACAATGACATACAAAGGTTTCACCGAACACATTTTCATTTGAACAGCCATTTCATCCAGATTGAAACTAGAACAAGCAAAACACAACACTTCATCACAAACTTATACATGACTAATTCCTTCTCCACTATTGCATGCTTCTCCATCAGTGCTTGATACTCTACTTTCTTGTCACTGGCATTAGCTTCCATCTCTGCCCTCAAAGCTCTGACCAACTCATTCTGCTCCTCAACCATTATACCTACATAACCAAGCTTATCCATCAACTCCATATTCTGCCTCTTGTGCTCCTTAACTGCCTTCTTCAGGTCACGGAGCAGGTCCTGGATGAACTCGGGATGGGGATCTTCTGCCCAAGCCCAATACTTGCATCCGCCAACCTGTGTGTTTCAACAAGGGAAATCAACTGAAGTTTCAAATCGAAAGCCAAATCGACAAATCCCACACAAATCCAGGTGAATGTACTCACTCGTTACCGGTAGCAGGTGAAGTAGCGTCGCCCTGGGTTCGGGTCGCTCCAAGATATCCACCGCGCCGCCTTTTTCCGGCAGTAGCAGAACGTCGGAGGCCAGTAGTCTAGGGGACCATGCCTGTATGGGATTGGCGGCTCCTCACCTAAACTCTGATGCGTACCCGTCGAGGAAGACGAGCTCGACGGGCTGGCCATGGCTCCCGCCCCGACCCTTCCTCCGCCCCCTCTTCAAACCCTAGCGCCGGAGGATTCCAATGAGCCGCCGCCGCCGGAGGTAACAAGCAGAACAGATAAGGAGGGCACATGATGGGTGGGCCTAATGTTGAGTCAGCAAACTGATGTGGCGGGTGAAGTGGCGGCGAAGTCCAACGTGGCAGTCAAAACCACCTAAAACCAGTCAAAATAGGGCTACATGGTCAATTATACACGGTTTGAAGAGTTTAGTGGCCGAAGATTTCTAGTTTTCGAGTTCATAGACCAAAACCAAACTTCGGCATGTTCGATGGTCAAAAATGGACTTTTTCCAAAATAAAACAAATGTGAGCCTGGGCCGGTCTTCTCCTTCCACACTGCTTCCAATGGGTTGCTCCAAGAGACCATTTTCCTCCATGGTCAACCGCAGCATCATTGCCAGGTTTGACCAAGTTAACCCACTCCATCTGTGTTTGACCCGGCTTCTCTACGGTCAACGGTCCAGTCAAGCCAACAAGAAAACGATGAAAACGCTCTTTAGAATTCGAGGTACACGTAAGATTCTGAGCTGCATCGACATCTCTGCCGCTGCCATGTACTATCAAACAGTGAAACATGAACAAGGTGGTTTGAAAGCGCTGATGGCCTGATGCCGATTTATGCAGAGTAATTTTTTAAAAAATAATGCAGTGAAGTGAAACAAGAAACAAAGTACTGATGTTAGCACAAGATCAGTACCCTGTTCAGGAATCAGGCCACTGCAAACAGAACCTAATTTGGTGTACCTTCTTATTTGCTTTCTGAAACAAGCAAGTTTCGTAGTGCATCATTAGACTGTCTCCAACGTCGCGATGCAAATCCAAATATGCATCGCGATGGGCCGTTTGCGTCGCGAAAACTGCCTCCAACCGGTGATGCATATGGTCGACGCATTTTGCATTCGACGAGAGCGGAGAGGCAAACTTGCGTCGCCGCCGCGCGCGACGCAAACGGTGGTGGGCCCGCGATGGCGCTTGCAGTGGTGGTGGGCCCGCGACGGCGCTTGCGGCGGGGCGAGGCGGGCTGGCAGCAGCGCCTTCAAGATCTGCCGCGGCGAGCTCCCCGGTTGTCAGCCTCCGCGCGGCCGGGATCCGCCGCCGTCAAGCTCGTGCGGCCGGGACGAGGATGGCTCTAGCTCGCGCGGAATCGGAGTCAGAGCAAGGGAGAGAGTCAGAGAGGGAGACGCGTCGGCGGTGCCACCGGTGGGGCCGCGGGTCTCGCCGAAGCTCGCAGCTCGATCGCCAGCCGTGGGGAAGATGGCCGCGCTCCGTGCGCCACTGCCGTCGCGAGAGCTGCGCTCCCTGCACGTCGAGGTGGGTCCATGGTGGGTCGCAGCCGACACGGCGAGGCGGGACCATCGCGGGAAGGGGAAGTGGCGGCGGGGAGCCCGAGGTGCCCAGGGCGGCGGACTCGCCGGAGTTTGGGATGAGACCGGCAATGGAGTATTGGGTCCCATCTGTTGGAGACGGCTACTTTTGCGTCCTCTCGTGTTCAATTGTGCGCCACTCAAATCTTGGAATGCCTCTCGTGTTTAGGTCTCTATTGTTGGAGTCAGTCTTAGAGTAGCTTGCAGGTAAACCCTCTGCAGTACGATATGCCAAGCCTTGCACGCGCGCGCACACACACAAAAAATTAAAAAAAAAACTGCCAAGCCTTGCACAAGCACAAAACTGAACTCACCTTTGGTCTACAACAGAGGACAAGAAACTCCTATCAAAAAACTTAATTTTTTTTACAGGCTTTTCTTTTCTTTTGGGGGTGTATATATGGGAGCTAGTATGTATTATTGCTTCCTCAAAAAAAAGTATGCATTATTGCTGTAACAAGGCAAACGAGCTAGCAAAACCGCATGTACAGTCACAAAAACCAAAACATGGAGAATGTCCCAACATTCAGATCAATAAACGCTCATGCATGGGTCGTGGCGCTGCGCTTGCCGCCGCCACCGGAGCAGAAGCCTTGCCGTTGCCGGTCTCCTGTAGCGAGATGACGGTCTCGAAGGCGCCCACAAGGGCCTTCACCTTGCTCTTCCTCGCCTCAGCGACGAGCCGGCTCGCCGTCTCCTCGATCACGTTATTGAGCAGCACCTGCTCCTGCTTCTTGGTCTCCTTGCCATCCTGCCGCCGTCGGAGCACGACGACCTCCGCGCCAGGGTCTTTCGCCATGGTGCTGCTGCCATTCCTCCTGCCGGTGACCCTGCTGCCTCTGCTCCTGGAGGCACTCGTGTCTGCAGCGGCCATGGCAGACCTGAACCGGAGCCGCCTCGGGGTGCTGCTGCTCTCGTCGGGGTTCAGCACCTTGCCCCGGCGGAAAGTCAGCTTGCGAGGCTGTGGCGCTGGTGCCAGGGTGCTTGAGGAGGTGATGGGTGCAGACTTTGGTCTCCTTGCGACAGCGGTTCTTGATGTGTCAGTTTTTTCTGTAGAATGAAAGCCGGAAAATTGTTAATCCTCAAGCTCGACAAAAATGTAGTTTACATCAGAGTTTTGTTAGTGATTAAATTTGGACTGTATGTTTGCTTCAGAAAAAGTATATACCAAAGACAATTTCAGAAAAGGATTATAAAAAGAAAAGCTATGTTATGGTTGCAGTTTGCAATAAGAGGAGAAACGCGCCCAAATTCAGAAGAACTGGATCAAGAAGGAAGAGGTGCAGACTGTTGTAAATTTGTACAATGACTAACTTGTTATGTTGCACACAGGAACACACTGCAAAATCAGCATTTAATTAACGCTGGAATATGTACTAACATGCTATTGGTATTAGCATTAAGTGCAAATTAAGCAACCCATGATATAGGAAGTAATTATTTGAGAGATGCTGATGTACCTTTGCGAAGAGGTTGTGTCTCTTTGTTGTTAACCTCTGGTTTTCGAACTTTTGGTGAAGCCATCTTCAGAAATTTCTCCTTGGCGTTCTTAGCATCAGTGACTGAATTTCCTGTTTCAGAAACCTTCTTGCTACTCCTGATTGGGGGAGCAATTTTGTCTTTTCTGATTGATTTCAACCTGAGGCTCGTGATAGACTTGCCAGACATGTTTAATGAGCGAGACAGTTTCAATGGACCTCGTATCACCTTCTCGTCTCCCTTCTTTTTCAAAACTTGAGCATTCTTGGAAACATTCTTTTCTTTCATCTCTGTGTCATTCTGTTTCCCTGAAGAAAGCGATGGAGAAGGAGCTTTTTTCGCCGTCGAAGCTTTCAGCTTGGCCAACCTAGCAGGTTTGGCAGATGAATCCATTGCATTCGATGGTGATGATACTTTGATCTCCTTAGCTTTTGGTGCAGCTGATGCAACATTTGAGCTAAATTTCCTCTCTGGCTTACTGAACTTTTTAGCAGCAGTAGCATCTGCAGTTTTTCTTGTTGTCTTTGGTCCACTGGAGCTTTCAACTGCTGCACCAGTAGCTTTTGGATGCGATGCTCTTCCATTTCTCTGGCTTGAGACAGCCTGCCTTGATACACTCGAAGTCGCTTTCACCTTTGTTTTTTCAGGTTTATTAGCTGAGCCTGCTGATTTTGTCCCAAGTGCAGCTTGTTCATGCTTCTCTGATGCTATCACAGCCTGAATAGTCCTCTTATCTGAACTTGCACACTCATTTGCTGATTGATCAGGCACATGATCCACAAGTGACGGTTCCCCAACTTCACATATACTGTTAGCAGTCAGAATTGCATCCTCTGTTTGTTCATCAGATTCATCAATGTCCTGGATAGCTAATGGCATCTCCAACTCAATGCTTTCAGCTCCAAATGATGAAACTCGATCTTCACATTCTGATACATCATCATGAGAGATGATGAAGCATTCTGCTTCAGTTGGCATCGTTTCTGCCACAATAGGTTCAGATGCTTCAGCTGACAAATTTTCCACACAGGAAGTGCTATCAAAATGATCAGGTGCTCTGTCCAGTGGCGCCTTCGGATTGGTGAATTCAGGTTTGCCAGGAGCAGTCGCATCACCATCCTTTTCATGAGAATTTTTCATCTTCTGGTCCTCCTTTCTTGGCCTGGCTGTTTTCGGTAGTATGATTTCAACCCTGTCACGTTCATGGCTCCCAGTACTCGCACGGCGCAGTTGCTTGCGACTAATAGGCCAGTACTTTTTGGGTTCAGGGGAATGCTTGATCCCAAACTTGCAGTTGTCATGGCAAGACCTACTGGAAGCTCTTAGGTAATGCGGGACTGGCTTCTCCTTCCTCATAACATCAGGCGGCATGCTGGTACCGTCTATGATCACTGGAGAATTTATCATGAGGTCTTCACATTTTGGATCAGCTGAAGCAGGAGTTGAGGTGATGACCTCTTTGATCACTTCTTCAGTCATTAGAAGCACAGGAGCTGCAATTGCAGACACAAATGTGAGCGCCATAAAAAGGTTGATATACCAACTCCAAACACATGTACACAACTGCCTAAAGTGATGTGCATGCCAGATATATTTTTAAAATCAAAATTATTGCTATCTTTGCCCTGTTATATATATGGTCACTGAATACACCTTTTCAAGGTGTTGATTACCTTCTACTAAGAAGTTGTTATGGAAGTACACAAGCATTCATGAAGCTATAATTTCCGCTACAGTTCAACTAACATTCTCTCACCAAATCAAAATGCTCAAATGTTTTCTTCAACTTGATACCGGAAAGGTGTTTGCAAGCAACTCAATGCAAGTCAACCATATTGTGACACCACTGAAACCATATACTAGAACACACAGTGGGCCAGAACATAATTCAGAGTCCAGAATATTCGCAGCCACGGCACTGTATTTTTAATCCTAACTAATACAATCCGGCTAATCATGCAATGCTACTTTATTTAAGAAACCTTTTGTTTTTCCTTCTGCTATCGAGCTGTAAACACTGCAATCAGATTCTTGACAAAAAAACTGTACAACTAATTCCAATCTGCTGTTGACATGACTGATACTTGTGGGTTGGCCTAGCAGCTCACACCAGCACCAAACTACCAACTCAATTTTCAAACAGCATTAGCAGGACATGTAAGATGATCCCGCCCTTAATCGACGAAACGGAGCCGGATTAAACAGGGGGCATCAGAACAAACCACATCTGAAAATTTTCACGAAAATCGGAACACGAAACACGCAATGTTTCTGATCCGATCCCTGCTGTGACATCTCTGACTGTCAGATACACATGCACACACCACACAGGGGATTAACGAAAAAAGAAAAAAAAAAGAAAACTCACGAACCCGGATCGGATCGTCGGAGGCAACAGAGCAACAGCGATGACGATTATTCTCCATCATAACGCTAGAGAACAGGCAGCAACCGGGCATCGAAAACGAATCTAAACGAAGGCAACAAACCTCACCTCTTCCCGCGCCGATCCTTGACGGAGTTTCAGAGACGCACAGGCGAGACGACGGCTTGCAGAGGCCGGGCCGCGCGACGCGGTGCCGTGCGCGCCGGGAGGATCGGAAATGGCTTCGCTTGCCGCCGCGCCGCCGCCGAACGGATGAGCAGGCAGGCAGAGGGGGAGAAGGAAGGGGTCGCGGGTTGATGAGTTGGGAGGAGGAGACGGAAAGGGAGGGAAGGAGAGCGAGAGGTGTGTGAAGGCGACCGAGGTGTGTGGGGAGAAGAAAAGGCAGGTGCACAGGGTCCATGGACCGGTAGAGGTTGGTTTTCGGTTTTCTGGTTTGGGAAGTTGGGATGGTGGTTCTGAAAACCTGAAGGTTGCAACAGCCAACAGATGTGTACACAAGGTTTGCAGCAGGGTTGAGAGCCCAAAGATAGGGTGCTGAAGAGTTAGTTGGTGCGAATAATACTTAAGTCAATCAAATTGGGTTTAGTTTGTGTTTGACATCACATTTGTGTTTGTCGTGTACTAACTTACTTGTGGCTTAATACGACTTTTTTGGTATTTATTATAATGCAATACATTTTCCTTTTGTTTGTGGCGCTTCGTAGTGTTTTAATTTCGCTATGGAAATAAGAATATAGTATGATACTAATATATGAAAAAAATAAGAGTAAAATATACTAGCGGTCCTTAAGTTTGTCCAACTGTGTCACTTAGGTCCCCATACTCTAAAATTGCATTTATGGTTCCCTAAACTTGGGCTTAGGTGTCGTTTAGGTCCATATACTCTCAAAGTGTAGATTTATCCCTCTAAACTTGGCTTCGGGTATCACCTAGGTCCTTATACTTTCTAAAGGCATTGTCATCTCAATTAAATTGATAAAAACTTAATTTTACTCATATATAATTTAACTATAGTAAAATAAAATGTGTTTTAACTCACCACGCGTGTAGACTATTGATGCTGAATCCAAAAAGATTGATTGATATGTTTTTACTTTGGAGGTAATATCATATAGGTGCACATGACAGGTATGCTTAATTATTTTTGGAAGATTGTTCCGATTTAAATAACTCATGGTTGCACAACACCACACTTAGATTAGGAATTTTTAAGATAAATTACTAGACGAAGGGGTGAAGTTAAAGAAGCAATAAAACAAGTAAGAAAAATATGCTAATGAAAATGATGACTTGCTTTAAAACATAAAGTTTGATCTTATCATACTAATTATATTAGTGGGATGACAATGGATTTCTAGTTTAGGGACCTATATGACACCTGAAGACAAGTTTAGAGAGTTAGATTTGAACTTTGAGAGTATATGGACCTAAATGATACCGGAGTCTAAGTTTAGGGAGCCAAAAATACATTTTAAAAGTATGAGGACCTAAGTGACACATCCGGACAAGTTTAAGGACCGGTCATGCATTTTACTCAAAAAATAATTAGTCTTGCCATTAAATTTTGTAAAACTTACTTCACTTCTGGATTTATTTATTTAGTTATAATTTTACAAGGGTTTTTTTTTGGGTCGAGCCTTCTAGAACTTTTGTAAGCATTAGTGTTTGCTTCCTTTCTTGGTAAAGGAAACTATAATAAGCAATAAGAAAGCGACTTTGATATCTTCGAGAAGTAATTCTACCACTGATATTCTACCACTGATCTCTGTATTAAGGAAATCACGCACAACCCAACCAAAACATGTTTCCAGCCAGACTGAATGCAGCGCACGCAGCTTCAAACATCACAAGTTCACAACATCAGCACCAGCAGTGCATACGCCGAGCTCATGCGTGCAGGGCTAAATGACCCCTATCTCCGTCAGTCCATCTAGCCAGCCCATTAATCTGCGCAGAAAAAAATTGTGATTAGACTGGGACTGATGGAATCTACTGAACCCACCGACCTCCCCATCTAAAACCTGTCCTCACCCATCATTGACAAATCATCGCCATGTGATTCTCACGAGGAGAAAAATTAACTAACCATTTAGCCAACACCATTAGTACTCTTGCTATTTTTTTTTATGCATGGATCCCCGACCCCTTGCAGTACTGCCACCTTTTTCAACTCTACAGTTTCAGTAATGCAGCAGCAAATAACACCGTCACGTGCACCATCGATCATAGATTTGCAAGTGCCAAATGCAGACGCGAACGTGATCGGAGATCTCAAGCTCATCGTCTGACAAAAAAAAAGTGACGCCTAGCTGGAACTTGATCTCTGCTTATCTCCTAGTTCAAGACTTGTCTTGTGATAAACTAACTAACGCATGTAAAATTGGTAACTCACTCTTTGTCACGAATAAATGTTGTTTTGGACACGTTACCAAAACATCAGTTTCACCATTAAGCAGTAGCCAGTAGCATATAGTATATATACAACTTAGGCAAAATGTACCGAAGCTATATACTTTTTATCTAAAAAAACTGCTTTATTTTAAGTACAAATCTAACGATGCCATTTTTTAACAGTTTAATGAAGTGAATGGGCTTGTAGTCTAGTGGTTACAAAAGCCCCGGTAGCACCTCAGGTCCTAGGTGCGGCTCTCTGTGCGACCGAATTTCTCAAGATTTAACGCGTTTGTGCTTTCAGTTGTAGGCGACGTTCCTGTGGTCACTTCGTCAATCTCGATATTTGTCGGCCCAGTCTTCGAAGATACTCTTAGAGGTAGGGTTTGCGCACGCGCGTTCATAGGGATGAGTGTACATGGTGTCTCTTGATGTACCGTGTAATTCAAAAAAAATAATAAACATGTTTCGAGACAGATTGATTAGTCCTCATTTGTTCCTTAAAAAATGTTAAACAAGTTTCTTTCTATCATCAAATCGTTAATGTTGATGACAGACTACGAGACTAGGCCCAACACCATGGGGTGTGGGGGCAATGTGTAGGATGGAATCTTTCCGAATTTTTGCCCTGTTTGTCTGGCTTATCAGCCACCAGTCAGCAGTACTTTTCTCTCACAACAAACCCAGCCACCAACAATCAGCCAACAGTACTTTTCTCTCAGAACAAATCAGCACCAACCACCAACCAAATGAACAGGCCGATTATCAGTCCAAACGAACAATCCGCTGCCTATATCCACCTAAAAGAATTTCTAATCCGCTGCCTATATCCACCTAAAAGAATTTCTAATACCATTTGAAAACAAATTAAATAGGAGGAATGCGTGCACAAACGTTAGCAAACTTGACCTTGTTTGTTATTGATCACCATATCCCCAAAGTCGTATTTATATCCCTACTTAGAAAAGAAGAACAGCGTGTTTGGATTGTTGGCGTAAATATTTGCCCCGATGCAAATATTTTGCAACTCCAATTTAGAGCCTGTTTGGCAGGGCTCCGTCTCCTTCGAAAACAGCTCCGGCTTTAGCTCCTTCGGTGGAGCGGCTTTTTTGATGGAACTTGAGCTGTTTTGAAAAACATTTGGCAAAACGGCTTCACTTATTGGATTAAGTTGTAAAATGTCTAAATTGCCCTTCTTTTATTTTTTTTATTTCTTTTTCTCTTTTTTCTCTTTTCCTTTTTTATTCTTTCCTCTCCTTTTTTTCCACTTCCTTTTCTTTTTTTCCTTTCCCCCTCCCATTCTCTCGGCCCCGCCCCGCCGCATCGGCCCCGCCCCACCGCCCCCGGTTGCCTCGGCCCCGCCTCCATCCACGCATCGGCCCCGCCCTGCTGCCGCCGGCCGCCTCCGCCCCGCGCCACCAGCGGACGAGAGGACCAGAGCTCCTCCAAATCCCCGCAGGTTCGGGCTGGCGGCGGCGATGGAGACGCGACCTCGACGGCGGGCGGCGGCGGAGATCCAGGGCGGCGTCCTCGACCTCGCGTGCGAGCTCCGTTTCCTCCGTCGGTGAGCCCCTCCACCAATCACGCCGGCCCTGCACTTGGGGAGGCAGTCGCGGCGTACAGGTACCCTCCGCCGCCGCTCGGCATCGAACGCCGCCCCTGTTTTTTCGCCTTCAGGGTCGGGTTTCACGGGGGCAATTTGGGCGACGGGAGACGAAGCCGCGCGGAGCCTCATTTTGTTGGCTCCTCCTCTCCTTCGAGAGCCGCGAGAGGCTCCGGCGCCGGCTCCACACCCGAAGCCGCTGGGATTTGCACCTTTTGGCAGGGCTCCGGCCGGAGCCGCTCGTGGAGCCCTGCCAAACAGGGCCTTACTCTTATCAAAATTTGTCCTCTTAGAGTGTTTGGATTGAGTGTCAAATGTTAGACGGGCTAAGAATTTAAATAATAATGGTCATTTGCCCGGGGGGAGAGTACACTAATTGAGCACCTCTTTTGACGCAATCATCGCCAAGTCAACTACAGCCGCCACACCCTCGTAGGTGTGCTCCGGCCGCTACGCCAGCCCGGCAATCTCCGGTAGCCCTGCCCGACCAACAATCTCCGGTGGGCGAGCCTAGGTTAATGTGCCCCTGCCAGCGAGCTCCGAATTTTTATATATATATTTTTTAATCATTTTGCAAAATTATACGATCGTTTGAAAATTTATCAGATTTGTCCACCAACCGTCGTGCGCCACGGCGGCCGCCGTGGGTCACAGCGGTTGCAGGTCCAACCGCTGTGGCCCACGGTGGTTGGGCCAACACCGTGGCCCACGGCGGTTGCAGCAGCGGCCATGCCACCGTCGTGGGCCACGGCATTTGGTTTTTTTTCTTTTTTTAAATATTTGGCAGAGAAAACACACATTTGCAATGGCATGTACGGCGCTTGTACAACCCTAACAAAGCGCCTTACGTACTGATAATATGCCTTAGGGAATTTAGAAATTTGATTACAACATTCCTAATTAGTCTAGTTGTACGAGAACTGCCCGGAGAGCATAGAGCCGCCGGAGTGTTGCGACGGCATGTAGTAGTATGGAGGTGGTGAAGGTGGAGGGGACCAATCTTTCGGAGGGGAGCTGTTCTTCTTGTGGCATTCACAAGTGCAGGTCGAACACTTGCAGCACCGGTCTTCTCCTGCGCTAGATGATGGATCTGGAGAAGCCAGTGCCTCCGACAGCTCCCGCTTTAGGTTGTAGATGACGACGTCCTCGAGGTAGTCGATGTACTGTTGATAGGGATCAATAGCTGGTGGATGCACCCATTGCGAGAAACCACAGTTTTCTGGTTGGGTGGAGTACTGCAAAAGGCAAGAAAACGTTAGCAAACCAAAGAAACATGATGAACAAATTTGTGGACATTGCTCACCCATGCATATGGGCAGTGCCAGAAGCGACGACCGGAGTTGTTCCATCCCTGGTACACTTGCATCACGCAAAACTCACCGTGTGAACACCTAGGCCACAACACCGTTTGCTTCGGTGCGTAGCTTCTAACATCACACATCGATCTGTAGTCACTCTTGCCTTTCAGTGGGAAATTGGCTACGAAATCTTTTAATTGCTGATGCCACAACTCAGGACCGAAACCGTGTTCATCCCCACTCCACGAAGCCATTGCCTAATGCTGTGAGAAGAAGGCAATGGAGTGAATGGTGCTACATATAGGCAGAAGGAGGCTGGCTGGGTGGTGGGCCCTTCGATCCGTGGGAAGGGAAACGAAGCAGTGACTCGGAGAAAACACACCCTGATGCTGTGACCCTAATCAATGTTCTCAGTGCCTGCACACACATGGGGCTTGTGGAAGAAGGGCGCCAATACTTTGCCAACATGGAGACAGACTATGGCATCAGGCCTCAGATAGAGCATTATGGGTGCATGGTTGACCTTCTTGGGCGTGGAGGGCTGATCAAAGAGGCCGTCGACATGATCAAAAGTATGCCATGGGAGCCCAATGAGGTCATATGGGGATCCCTTCTCAGTGCGTGCAGACTGCACAAGAATTTGGAGTATGCAGAACTGGCAGTAGACGAGTTGAGCAAGCTGCAGCCCTCGAATGCAGGGAACTATGCTGTCCTGTCAAACATCTATGCAGAAGCTGGGCAGTGGAGCGACATGGCAAAGGCGAGGGTGCAGATGAAAGGAACAGGGTCTCAGAAAACAGCAGGCTCAAGCTGGATAGAACTTGATGAGGCGTTCCACGAGTTCACAGTTGGGGACAGAAAGCACCCAGAATCAGAGCAGATATCCGAGATGGTCGATAGGCTGAGTTCGCATGTAAAGCGTGCTGGCCGCATTCCAGCAGGCCATGAACTGCTTGTGCAATGAGTCATCTTCCAAGGCATGCTCGTGGTTATACTACAAATATGGAATGCTCCACAAGTGGTTTGCGCAGCCGGCTGCGTAATCTGAAGAAAGGAAAGCACGAGCTTCAGTGAAACTATGGCACTGGCTGCAACCAAGAAATGGAACTATGGCACTGCCTACCTACAATCAAGAAGATGCTGTGGCATGGAACAGAAGTTTCCATGACGGACTGGGATGTCCAGATAATTCAACCATTTCATAGCATCAGCAATTTTGTCATCAGCTTTGCGCTATTAATCTGCCACTGGCAAAAGCTGGTGTTGGTAAGGACTAAAGACTGCCAAAAAATACTGGCAATAGAGTGATTGGTGTGTCAGATTGTTGGCATTTCTTTGCATCTGCACCTGTGCCATCATGATCCATAGAAGATTTAGAATTAGGCTCTTCTCAAAATGCATAGAGTAAAGGTCAGAAGGTGGTTCAGCAAATCAAATTTTGCTGTTCCACTGTGCAAGGAAAGTGATTTTGCCTTTTGGTGGCCCCAATCTTTTACATGTATCATCTTTGTAACATGTTCATGATTGAGACAGTACAGATTGTTTCAAATGGAGTTTGAGTAGAAGCACCTAGAAATGTGCTTTGAATGAAATCAAACGCACTGCATTTCGCTGTTCTCTTGATGTTTGTGATTTGTTGGCTCAGTGCTATGATATATAGCTCAATTTTATTTCCAGGATAGTCTCGTCAGCCTTTTGCAGGGGGGGAAAAATCAAACTTATAGTTGTTTCTATTCATCAGTGGGCATATTTGATTAATTTACTACATTATTTGCCTGCCACTTGCTGAAACATATCAAGAATTGCATCTCATTTGTACGCTTCTTGCTGTGATTCCTATACCTTTTTCCTAAAAAAATGAGACTGGAGTGCTGGACAACTCATGTTGCTACTTGTGTACAGGGATCCTTGGATGAAACAATTGCAAACATGGAAAGGCAACATATATTCTCAGGTGAAAGCTTTATCTAGGTATTGTTTTCCCCCATGCTTTGTTTTGCCCAATAGCAACTGAATACTTCCTTCCTGTGATCCATTCTATTCTTATGATATGATGTTATGCCATCATTCTATTTCTGCTGTCATTAATAACCGGATAATTCCTAAAGCTCTGGAAGGATTCTTTCCTTCTGCTTGGGAGTCGGGATCCCCTGGATCTATAAGCTATTAAAGTTGTTTTGAAGTTTCATGTACTTCTGCTGCTACTGGTTGCTGACTTGCTGTTGTTGCTTGATTGCTTTTGAAACAAAATGTCTGTTTTTTAATAAAGAAATAAAATTGTCTGTGCCACGTGTCCAGACTAAGTATTGTATTTTGGTTGGCTGAAGTGCTCGCAAGTTGCAACAATGCTGCAGAATACTAGTGAGAGAGAAAAAAAAATGAAGAGTGCAAGGCTGATAATTCTTTGCTGCACGTACCATCGGCTTGGTCCTTGAAGGCCTGCTAGAGCTCCAGGTTGCCATCAGGTGGTTACTCTGCTTGTGCATTTATATATCTTCAGTGATTTTTCTTGGTTCATCAGCTTTGCCATTCTGCTACTGTGACGAGAGCTGCCGTAAGTGCTGTCAAAATACTGGCAGTACAGTGAATGGTCGGTCAGATTGTTTGCAAATTTCAGCATCTGCACTTGTGCCATAATTTGATCCATAGAAGATTCAGAATCTAGAGTCTCTTGCAATGCATTGAGTAAAAGTGAGAAGACAGTATGTCTCTCTCAAGTTTTTGCCTTTCCATTGTGACAGTCCGTGGGTGGTTTGCCTGTTGGCTTTGGCTGTTGCTGGCTCCAGGTTTTACATGTAGCCATCTTGTGTACTCCGTAGTATGTTTGAGAGGAGGGTTCAGATTACCGCAAATGAATTTTGAAAAGAGGACCTGGAAATGTGCTTTGGATGGAATCAGAAGCTCTGTACTTCACTGTTCAGCGCTTTGAAAGTTTTGAATATACTGTATTGGAGAGCTCTGCTCAGGGTTTGGTCTCCGTGTTGTTTTATGCGACGCGTGCGACACGATATTCCTTGTGCCGATCGTTACTTTTAGAAGAAGGCATCTTTACACTTTACGGAGCTTCGCTGGGTATCTGTGGATATATGCCACCTAACTCGAGTATCTTAAGTTATCTAATGGAAATTTTTGGAGCTCCAGTAATCAGTTCATGAGAAAATTATATTCTGATAACAAAGCTTATAAACAATGGTTCATAAATTCGAATACGCTTTTTCTTTAGCAAAACCCAGCATAAATCCAAATACCTTAATGCACACATAAAATTTCATGAATGGTCTTGTTTAGTTTGGCGATTTGCCACTATTCATCCGTCACTTTTTTTTAAGATGTGTATACCACGATTTTCATTAAGAATAGAAGTACATCAACACACAACTTCAGGAGAACTCCTGAAATGCAAAGTTACAAATAACACCACCAACTACACAACAGAACATCAAGCGACTGAAACATCCGAAAGAACCCGTAGCATCCTAAACACGACTAGAAACGACTGGAACCAGGAGGTAGACTGGGAATCAGATCATCTGACTTCACGCTCCCTGGCGTCAGTCAGCAGTCACGCATCTGCATCGTCCACAGCGCATCCGACGGTGAGCCCCCAGATACTAATCTCACAGCGCACGCAGAGAAGCAAGACGACCGGCCCACCTCAGCCCAAACACTGTGCGGCTCAACCTTTCCCCTCCGTCATCTTCCTCGTTTCAGATCGGCGGTCTTGTCGGCCTCTGCTTCTCGCCGTCGCGGCGCTCGAGCATCCAGATGCTGCTTCCCGTGGCCGGGCATCGAGACAGCATCCCCCTCCTCGCCCACTGGCCACGCAAATGTCGTGATGGACCCTGGAGTCCCTGTTCGGCTGCCACCCTCGGGGTCGCGAGGGGATGCACCGCTCGGCGACGGTGACCGGCGACCGGCGGGGCACTCCACCACAGACAATGTGGAGACCCGGCGTGTGAGCCTCAGTTGCAGACCCGACGCTTGAGCTTCTGTTGCATCCGGCTGGGTGGTGGTTGCCACGAAGCTAGAAGCAGTGTGTTCTGTAACACTGGAATCAACATTGTATTTGTTATGTAAATTGTAGAAGCTTGCTAAGGTTCTAGCAAATTGGACAAGCTGTGATTGTATAGGAAGGAGAAACTTTTTGCAGATTGTATAGATGGCAAATTATAACTGAAATAGACATAAGTTTTTGCAACTTCAGAGGCTTTGCAAAATACCACATTGCTCTCTACAATCAGAGTATGACATGCTGAATTTTACAGATGGACTTGCACTTGCACACATACAAAATCAGATTGCAGTTCAGTGCAAAAACCAACAAAATGCCCTCTCCATCAAGTCAGATTGCAGATGGTATTTCAGATTTTTGCAAGCATGACCATCAAAACTCAACATTAAGATCATCAGTTGTGATAGGTGCCTGAAAAATAAAAGAAAAGCAATTATTTCGGGGCAATGTAACTTCACAGGATTGAACTTTGAAACATTACCGTCAATAGTTGAGAAAAGGTACTGATGCCCATCTATGGTTCAGATATTCCTTCATTGCGGCAAGAATTACTAGAGGAGTTATTCTGTACTTCTGCACCATTATTTTGTTCCTTCCAGTGAAAGAGAATAAAATAATTAGGTACACCTGAATCAGTTGAGTAATCAAAAAAGTCTGCTGTTACTTTTTTTTTGCGCTTGGAGGTTTTTGTTTGCACATCTTTTTTCTTAAGGCATGCTGTGCCCACCAAAGCACTTGGGGAGCAACATTCATGGGAATAGTGGCAGGTTCCAAATTATGTGTAGAACCATTGATCTGTTCTTCAACTTGCTTGCTAAGCATGCCAATGGTCTTGTTTACTAACAAAGTGCAACCTTGATCGCTGGCAGATCGAATTGCTAAATTAAGAAATCTGCGAGTCATATCTTTGTAGCGAAGCATATCATCTAACTTTATCGCATATTGTTTGTACAGCAACACTGTTATATAAAGGGCGACGGCACCAGCCGCCCTGCCCGACCCTGCCGCCTCCTCCCTCTCCCCACGGGCTGCTCCTCCCTCTTAGGTAAGTTTCCTCTCTTTATTTATGTTATGTAATTAGTTAAATTAGTTTAGAATAGTGTAATTAGTTCAATTGTTTAGAATAGTGTAATTAGTTTAGATTTTGTGTAACAGTAACTAGAGATGTCTACTGCTGCTGCCGGAGGGGGTCAGGATGGTAATGGTGGTGGTGATCCGAAGGGGAAAAACACAAATGCGGCACCTGATCTGAAGAAAATGAGCACGTTCGAAAGAGGCATGCTTCGTCATTTGCAAGGAGTAACTGCAGATGTCATTGCAAGAGGAGAGGAACCTCCTTAGGATGCTCTTTATGCTCCACCAGACATGCATCATTATTTGCAAAGAAGAACTGCAGATGCCATTGCAAGAGGAGAGGAACCTCCTTATGATGGTCTTTTAAGATGTGTATACCACGATTTTCATTAAGAAGAATAGAAGTACATCAACGCAACTTCAGGAGAACTCCTGAAATGCAAAGTTACAAAGAACACCACCAACTACACAACAGAACATCAAGCGACCGAAACATCCGAAAGAACCCATAGCATCCTAAACACGACTAGAAACGACTAGAACCTACCAAAAACAAGAGCGTCAAGGACACATGCACATCGCCAAACGCCTAACAACCTAGAGCCAGAGGAGGTAGACGGGGAGGGTAATGCAAGACAATGAAGCGACGTCAACGCCGTCATTGTCCAACTTTCCCAAGAGAAGCAATAAGTCTTCACCTGGTGAGTCAACACTCCACGTAGATACCGTCGAGACTTGGAAGATAGTCGAGATGATGGCAAGACAATGAGTAATTCACGATGACAATGATGAGGAACATCCGCAGGCACCGATGAGCGTATGGAACACCCAAGACGACCAAAACCACCTGAAGAGCTGAACCTGCAGTAGAGAATGCATTGTCACCAAAGATGTCAAGGGAGGGCAACCAAGCACGAAACGGTGGCCAAGCATCCACCGAGCGACACGACCAAAACGACAAAGTATCCGCCAGACAAGAGAAAACATTGATGCCAAAGTGTCCAAGAAGAGCAAACAAGCACAAAGCACACAACAGTGGCTAAGCATCCATCGGGATAGGGGTGGGCACTTTGAACCCGAAAACTGACCGAACCGAACCCAAATAATCTGAATTGTCGATTTATTCGAGTTTCGAGATTTGGGTTCGGTCCAGATAAATTTATAATTTGGAGTTCGGTTTCGGTTCTTGTGGTCTGTAACCCGAAATTCAATATGGTTGTGTATTTTGATTCAAACTATCATGTTACAACTTTGTGTTTTAAACTATTTTTTGAAATTTTTAATGAACTTGTTAGTTACTTGCTTTAGTCGAGTAGTCCTTAAATCCATAGACTTGAAATGAGCTGGGAATTTGAATTTCTACCATAGAGTTTTGAGATGTGACATGAATACCTATGAAAATTCGGGTAATTCGGTGGACCGAAAAGACCGAACCAAAATAATTGGTCTATTCGGGTTCGGATCCTATTATTATTTTTAAAACTTCGGTCCTCACTTTTTCAAAACCCGAAATTCCCAAACACTGAATAGACCGAACCGAAATGACCGAATAGACCGAACCGAAATGACCGAATAGACCGAACGCCCACCCTTACACCGAGCAACATGACCACGACGGCAAAGCATCCACAAAGAGACCAGCGACAAAGCATTCGCCAGGCTCGAAGAAGACAACGGTGGCAAAGCATCCATCAACCAACATGGCAGCAGCGACAAAGCCTCCGTCGGAGACGAAGCATGACGACAAAGCATCCGCCGGAGAGGTAACAAGGCAGCATAACATCTGCTGGAGAAGCACCACGGCAAAGCATCCGCCAAGAGCCACAATCCATCATCTGCAACCATTAGAGGTCAGAGCAACATGGCAACAAAGCATCCACCACGACCTAGGCAACCGAAGCGACATAATGCAAGGGGAATCAATGCAGGCACAGAGGGTGAACCATCGACCCAGCGACCAACTTCGAGACGACCAAGTAGTGAGACGATGCTGAACCAAGCGATCCATTTCGAGGCGACCGAGTAGTAACGAGATCAGGATGGCCCAAGAATATCAGCCGAGGAGTACTGGGGATAGGATAGAAGAATGACGCCTCAAGAGCTAAAATGTCATGCTACTATTCATCCGTCACATCAAAACATACTGCTATCTCTATGCACACGGTCAAATACGACAAGTTGTCAGCAGATTATTACCATTCACCTGTCCCCTCAAAAGCAATTTGTGGAACTAAACAAGATATAAATGGCAGCACTCCTGCTAATATTTTTTTTAAAAAAGAACTAAACAAAATGGTACCAATATGCAAACCGACATTGTTTCATGTCTTGTCTTTCGACACAGGACTGCAGGAGTATGGCCAAAGTTCCATGCGAGCATGGAGCAGAGCAGAGAGTAGAAAAGCAAGGCACATACGGTTCCTGGGCGCAGAGGATCTTTTGGAGAGATCTGAGGGTCGCATTGGTCGGCACAACGAAATGACGGGAATGCTCCTGGGCCAGATCTCGGAGACTGTCCCTTCTCCATCTTCTGAGAAAGCGAAGGCACAGGTCGCAGACAATTCAACCATAAAACAAGTAGCCATCCGTCACGTGACACCGTGGGTAAGCAAAGCATCGGTCACAGACACTGTGGGATCGGTACACCTCGATGTGCTGTAAAACGAAGCTGCTTTCGAGCTCACTCACCCATCTGGGCCCGGCTCAGCGTTCTTTCAAAATTTAAAATTAAATGAAAGAATAAGGGCATTTTTTTCATGACCACGGTCAGAAAAAAGAATCTGACAAAAAATATCGCATTTGACTTTTGCTGGAACCTGGAAGGTAAGTTTCGGCTGTTATTAAAGTCCAAGAGTTAAGTTCTTCTGCATGAGTAATTCGTATTTGAGGCCTTGTTTAGTTGGTTGAAAAATTTGTCTTTTTAACTCCTGGAACTCCTGTAGCACACTGTAGCATGTTTCGTTTGTTTGTGGTAAATATTATCCTACCATGGTCTAACTAGGCTCAAAAGATTCGTGTCGCAAAGGACATCCAAACTGTGTAATTAGTTATTTTTTACCTATATTTAATACTCCGAACATATGTCTTTTGACGTATTTAATGTGATGTAATGGAGAGAGAGTGAAGAAAAGATTAGAAATTTTAGCCAACTAAACAAGACCCTTCATAACATTCATTGCAGAAAATTTTAAAGTCTCCCGTAGTCAACTTTGCCCAAGAATTGGAACAAGAATCTTCTGCCCGAATCCCAATGGAAGGTCTCCTCTCTGTGGGACCGGAGGAGGGAGCCTCGCTGGCGCCCAACCCTACTGGCCGCTTGCTCTGACCACTCTGCTGCCATGTTTTGGGCAACCTGCTGGCTCCCCCGCTCACAGTTATCACCCCCCTTCCTGCAACCCTTGAAGGTCCTGTTTGGAACAAAGGAATAGAAAACACAGGATTTATAGGAATCGCAGGAACGAAGGAATCGTAGATGAGGAAAACAGAGAAATGAAAAACACAGGAATGAAATGAAGGTAGCTGTTTGGAACTTAGGATATGAAATGCAGGAATCATATTATGAAAAGAATAAAAAAGGAAAAAGAAATCAAATTAATATTTTCTTTCATGTCTGATTATATGCCTAAAAGCATTCTTCGTGATATCTATATTCCCCAAGGACTATAGTGTAAAAAGCAAAGGGTCACATTGTAAAATGAACAAATATCTCTGGAGTCTGAACGGTGGACATGGACTCGATCTCTCTCTGGTCATCGTTCTATCCTTCATCTCTTTCTACCGCTGTGGATCTTCTCCATAAGACGCCCGAGATGAGGAGGGTGAGGCGCAACTTCTCGGCATGGGCAACACGTGCGGTATCTTCTCCATAGGATCAGGCACAGCTCGATGCGGCTTCTGGCTTGACGTGTTCCAGGCGGTGCTCGATGCGGCTTCTGGCGGTGCGGCAGCCGGCGGGCGTCGCGAGCAACGTAGGCGCCAACGTGAGGAGCACGATGCACAAGGACGCCAGGTTTGCCACCTTCGCTCGATTTTGCCCGCAAAAACGAGACTCGTCGTAACAGATCATGTGTATTTGGCTCATCTTCCTCATCTGATCTGAACTGGGGAAGGAGAAGGAGGGGGAGAATGAGGCGGCGTTGTCTTCTTCCGACTAGTGATTGACTGTTGTGGCGGGAGCGAGGAGACAGGAGCGAGAGGGAGGAGAAGCAGAGGTAGAGCCAGCGAGTTTCTTTCCTTTGGGTTGGAGTGGATTTTTTGATTCCTGTGTTTTGTGAAGGGCCGTGTTTACGTAAAAAAGTTTGAGTATTAAATGTAACTTTGACCAATAATTAAGGGTGTTAAATAAATGCAGTTTACAAAACTACTTTCGCACCCCTAGGTAAATTTCCGAGAGGAGTCTAATGAGGGCTGTGACCACATGATTAGAAGGTGATTACTGTAGCAAATTATTAAATTAATTATGCTTGTTAGATTCATCACGTAAAGTTACACCTATGTGTGAAAAGGTTTTGCAAATAGACTTCATTTAGTACTCCATGCATGCGAGATTCTCTTTTCTGAAAATTTTTCGAAAAACATTTAAACACGGCCAAGAGCCCGCACCTATTCCCCCGGAACGGAAGGTTGCGTTCCCTTGTTCCAGACGCATTCGCTTGGTTTCTTTCCTCTGGAACTGATTCCTACAAAATTCCCTTGCCATTCCCACGTTCCAGACGGGGCCGAAACCATGCTTTGTTTCATCAGTGTTGATCTCCTGTACCATCAACAGCAACACAAAACCAGAGTATCTTTCTATTTCTGAAAAAAAATGATAAAAAAAACAACAGTTTCAGAGCTAATCCTTTTATCTTTGGTATATAAACTACTCAGCGGTTCCAAAAAAAATATTCAGTTGGAGAACTAAAATACGAAACAAAAAAAAAACTACAAGTAGAAGTGAAGTTGTTGTACTTAGTAGAAAGAGAGGAATCAAGGTAAGTTAATGACCAAGATAAACCCATTTTAAGATGTGTAACAGAGTTTGGTAAAACAAGATATCAGCTGAAGATTAGTCGTAGGTAGTACTGATGTACCATGCAATTTTAATCCAAGTATTGTACTAATTGCTTGGTAAATGTTTTTGTCCTTGGCTTGGCTGGAAACTGGAAGAATTGACCGGTACAGTGGACGCGAGTACAACTGGAATCCTGTCCAAGGGGAATCCAGCACCAGAAAAATGGCCTAAATAATGCGTCATTAAACCATCCATTACGCTGCCGTGGAAACGAAATGAATTCAAGAAACGGCCATGCATGCCAGCACCCAGCGACCTGCCTTTGACCGCTGTTTCAGATTTGTTTTCATGTGCACTCCAAATCCATGATTATGAACAAATAATACGTGATAGGAGTAAGTCTGTATCAACAAGATGATACGTCGCTGTCAGCTGAACTAACAACATTCTTTGAAAATATCAGGGTGATTAGTTGTCAGCTAGGGACAAGAATTGTGGTTGTGTGCATGTAGCAGTGGTGCTACATTTATGATCTTCCTGCCTTTCCTTTCTTTGGCCCAGTTTAGTTCCCAGAATTTTCACCAACAACCCGTCACATTAATCTTTTTTTCACTAATTTGAAGTATTAAATGTAGATTAATGACAAAACCCATTCCACGACCCCTATCTTAATTTTCGAGACGAATGTAACGAGCCTAATTATGTCATGATTAGACAATATCGTGCTACAGTAAACAATCTCTAATGACGGATTAATTAGACTTAATGGATTCGTCTTGCAATTTCCGGTCCATTCGTGTAATTATTTTTGTAAATAATCTACGTTTAATACTCCTAATAGATCTTGAAAGGAGACCCAAAAATTTCACTTCGCGAACTAAACGGGCCCCAAAGGCAGCAGGAGAGAGAAAGCCAGTACACTCCTAGAGGCAGCAGGAGAGAGAAAGCCAGTACACTCCTAGAGAGAGAAAGGGAGAGGCGGCAGAGAATCTCCCAGGTCTGATTGTCCAAAAGACTGAGGCTCTGTTTGGAAGGAAGGAATACAAAACACAGGAACGAAAGGAAACACAAGAATAGAGTTTAGAGTTTATGAGAAAACAGAGGAACGAAAACTAAAGGAATGAAACGAAGATAGGTGTTTGGAATGCAGGATTTAAAATATAGGAATCATAATATGGAAAGAGTGAAAAAGAAAATAAAGTGAGCGCGCTATTTCCCAATGACGCGTGGGCCAACAAGGGTAGACTCATTTTCAACACACCATGTCATCTCATCTACTATTACAAATTGCTAAAAAAACCCACGATTATTACAGGCCACACGTCCTTATCCTTTCATCACATTCCTTTCACGACCTCTCTAGTTCCGTCCTTCTTCAAGCATGATCTCAAGCCATGGCCGAGCGCTTTGCAGGATGAGGGCACGCCGGAGCTAGCTGCTGAGCTGCACCTTGCTGTCTTGGCTGAAGACCGACGGGCGTGGATTGAGATATTTCCACGGCGAAGCTACTGCAAGTCTCGTCTTCCATCCAAGGGCGAGGCGGCGACGTTCGGGCACGGCCCTCCCCGGGCCTCTCCTCCAGCGACACTGCCCCTCCGGGGAGGAGATCCGCGCTGCTGCGGTGCTCCGGCGCGGGCCCTCCTCCAGCGACGCCACTCCTTCCCCGGCCCTCCCCGGCTCCAGCTCGAGCTGGTGAGGTTCATCTTCCTGGCGCCACTTTCTTCTAGGACACCGGCGTGGCGGGAGAGAAGGCAGGAGCGGGTGGAAGGAGAAGCGGAGGGAGAGTGAGCGAGTTTCTTTCCCTTGGGTTTCACTGGATTTTCTGATTCCTGTGTTTTGTGAAGAGGCCGCACTCTTTCCTCCGGAACGGAAGGATTCGTTCCCTCGTTCCAAACGCCATTCCTCTGTTTCTTTCCTCCGGAATCAGTTCCTGTGAGTTTCCCGTGCTATTCCCGCGTTCCAGACGGGGCCTGAACTCACACAGGAAAAAAAGGATGGAAAAGGCAGAGAAGCCCCTAATTTATGGCTTTTTCACCACAAAACCCAATGCAAAGTGATGAGGAAGCTGAAAATCAATGTCGTCTCCTATCCACCACCAAACCTTGGTACTTTCGACCTTGTTTAGTTGGCAAATTTTTTGTCAAAAATTTGCTACTTTTTCAACTCTCCCTCCATCACATCACATTAAATACACCAAAAGACATATGTTCGGAGCAGTAAATGTAGGTAAAAAAAATTACTAATCACACAGTTGTGTTGTACATCACGAGCCGAATCTTTTGAGCCTAATTACCCCATGGTAGGATAATATTTACCACAAACAAACGAAACGTACTACAGGAGTGCTACAGGAGTTGGAACAGTAACTTTTGCTAAAAATTTGCCAACTAAACAAGACCTTGGTAGAGTGTGAGAACAATACAAGGAGCCGGCAGAGAATAAGAAGACCAGAAGTTGACAAACTTTTCCTGTTCTTCGAGAAGCTCATTTTTCTCTCATCTTCTCTTCTCCACTAGTAGAAACCGAAAGGGGGAGAGTCATCTTCATCTGCCTGCCAAGCTAATCTCCCCAGCTCTGCATCTGGTTCTCCTCCCGTCCGTCCATGGCCTAGTGACAAAGGATTGTATCTCTGTCCATGTGGATAGCGATAAACTAGTACTTGTTTATAGGTGTTGCTGTTTGTTTGGTTGGCCTTGTCTCCTTGTTTGAGGAAGTGGGGAAAGGCGGAATCTTTCGTTGGATCATGGCGGTTCCGAGGCGGCCAGTGGGCTTCGTCTTCCCGTGACACGGTGAGCCGACGAATCATCTCCTGTTCTTGGCTGCTTCCATCTTGTTCCGGCCTGGCCGCCATTGTTTCAGCGGAGGAGGTCGGGATTGGAGGCCTCATTCTTGGATTGGGTGTTCTCCCCCTGCTTTCTTGGCCATGCTTTTGTTTTGCCTGATTTCTTCTCTGCTGAATTCCTCCCTTTTCGTTTTCCTTGTTTTCTTTCTGCTTTTCGTTGGACAGTGGCACAAAAGCATGCGGCTTTTTGGTTTGATTATTCTTGCAGTTTGCTTGCGATGCTGCGATTTCAAGAATTGTTTCGGAGAGCTCTATTTTTCTTAGCATTTTTAGTGTTTGAAACCCTTCTGGCTCCAAGATTTTCTCTAATCTTGCCTTCAATTTTATTGCCGCTTGCATTTATATCCCTTCTTTATTTTTTTCTCCCCATGCCCTGACGTGCTGCAAATGCCAAATTACAGGTCTCTTCTTGGTGATGCAACCTGAACTTTTCCTTTGCTCATTCATGATAATGATGAACTGTGAATAGGCTGGCATTCATAGCTCAGCTTCTTGGGAGTTATACATACAGAGGCTCAGCTTGGAGAATCTCTCACCCACCGTCTGGTCGTTTCCTTTCACATCAGAGGATTTGGTAAGTTGCGGTATTCCGAACCAGTGCTTGCAATACCTTCTGTTTATGCTCATGTTACTTGTGATCAGAATTACAAAGTGTATGTAAGGAAAACTGCAGATTTGCATCTAAAATAACTAATGCTTTGATTGCTTTCTATTTATATATGTGCATTCTTGTGATGTGGTTTGAGGGCTTCACTGCTATTTCATTCACTTTCAATTCCGCATTTTCTCCGATGGAACATGGTTCTGCGTTTTCCTGTGCATTTTCCCCAGCAAATCTCCATTTTCATCTGGTTCTCAATTTCTAGTTTAACTCTCATTGCAATAAAACTGTAATGGTGGCTTATGGTCAGTAGTTTGCAGAAAACAAAATTGGGAGACTTACTTTCAATTCTCAGTTATATGACTGCTTACGAGCTGTTATTGCCAATTTTCAGGTTACTTCCAGGTGCATTTTCCTGTGCTGCATAAGGAATAGCTGAATAAAAAGTTGAACAACTCAGTTGTCCTTGAATTAGAGAGACTTGATCTGCAGATTCTTCTCTTCAGCACTGTTTCATATTTGACCCCCTTTGTAAGTTACATATCTTACACTGGTCTCCAAACCATGATGCTTGTTTCAGTTTTTGGCTTGTGTAATTATCTGTATGGATTCCAGTTTTGTAATTTGTTCTGCAATATTAATGATTCTGAAAACCTCAAGCATCTGTTCATATCTTGAAGATGTGCAGAAGCTTGAAGGGCTTCAGTTAGATACAATTTAATTTTTATGTGGTAGTTCTCTTTTACCAGATGATTTGTTTAATATGCTTGAGTTGACTATATTTTCCCCATATCTGGGTTTGTTCATTGTCCATAATTGTGGTTGATCTTTTATATTAGTCATTTATTAAGAAGCTACACAGGACCTTAATTGATCATCTGTAGAGAGACATCCAGCTAGACATTTCAAATTCAGTGTAGGCTGTAGTATGTCATTGACCTATAGGATGTGCTTGCATCTCCCTGTGGTCATTTCAGCATATTTCCCTTTCTTATTTTGTTTCCTATATATGTGAAGTCCAAAAAGAAAGGCTGCACATATGGACAGTTTTGTACTGACTTGTCGAGATCCTCTGTTTGATGGCAATATCATCCTTTTTGCCATTTTATCATATTTCCCTTTCTCATTTTTTTCTAAAGTGAAATCCAGAAAGAAAGGCCGTCTGTAGCATATGGACAATTTTGTCCTCACTTGTTGTTACCCTCTGCAAAAAGAAAAAAGATCACAGTGTGCATGTTTTGGCCCACTTAGACCACTGCATGAGATGTAAATTATCTGCAATGATTTAATGCAAATTTAAACTCATGCGTACCATAGCAACAATCATTCTGTACTCCCTCCGGTTCCATATTAGAAGTCGTTTAGGACAGCGACACGGTCACCAAAGCACAACTTTGACTTCTCTTTTCTATAAAAATCTTTATTGGAAAGTTATATATGTATATTCTTATGAAAGTAATTTTCAAGACAAATCTATTTATATGATTTTCACATTCTCAAACTCAACGACTTAAAAGTTATTCATGATTTATATTCCTAACGTTTGACTCAAACCTTGTCCAAAACGACTTCTAATAGGGAACCGGAGGGAGTAGTTCACAATCTCTGAATGTTCTGAGTAAATGTACTATTATATGCAGTATGCTAGATGTGGATGATATCGGGATAACCTAGAATTTCTCTATCAACACTATCAGGAATGGGAACAAAAGTTGAGGGCAAGACCTATATTCCAGGATACTTTGACATGGCAGATTCTAGTGTAAACTCTAATGGCGATGCACTGCCATACTACAAGGAGAACAAACCAAATGTGCATCTTAGTGACAAGTTCACAATAACATCTCCAAATGGATCTGTACATTATGACAAGGAAATGCTAAAGCGGACAATGCTTGTACATGAAGCTACATTCCGGAAACAGGTATATTTTGATGAAGCCAAATTATTGTTGATATATACAGAACAAGGCATTCCTTGTAGCATACTAGCATTGGCATTGTTTTCTTATTCTGGTCCGAAGTTGTAAACAATGCCTCATTTATTTTACCATTTTGATGTCTATACAGGTGTATGAACTTCACCGTCTTTACAGAACTCAGAAAGAAATAATGGCACAGTTTCAAAGAGAACAGTTCAAGGGTTGTCCTAGATATCCAGAGGCATTGCTACCAAGATCCTCTGCATCGCAGATACTACTCGAGGATGTTAAACGAGTGCGCCAAACTGGAACTCCTATTTCTGAACACAATCTTAAGCAATCATCCATCAATTTGATTAATGAAAGTAGTTCACAATATAGTGTGAGTGGAGCTCCTTTGAGGCATAGCAATGTTAGGTCTCAAAAGAAAATGTTGGACCTTCAGCTTCCGACAGATGTGTTTGCTGATGATGATGACGAAGTGGAGATCTTGGAAGTGAGGCCTTCGAAACGTTCGTCATGGGTTAGTGGTTATATTCTGGGTCGAAATGTCAATCTCAACCTTGAAAATAGTGAGGGCTCTTCGCATGTGGAGAAGAGTTGGATCACTGAGGCTCATCACAGCTCTGCTGCACATATACTGAATAAACCAGTTGAAGAATCATCTAGTGTGAAAATAACAGATTTTCTTGGTGTGGGAACATCTGCTTCTCAGAACCAGCATTATGTATCACAGGGAGTGAACCTGAACCTCCTAAGCTCGGAGGGAAAAGAAAAATGTGCTGGTAAAATATCTTGCTCTAGGTTCTCTGGTGCAAATGAGGATATAAGGCACAGTAATTCATTCCGACAGAGAAAGGATGGTAAGATCTCTACACCCTTTTTGCTGCAAGTTTATCTTTTATACTGATTGCTGCAAGTTTTACAGCTTCGTGGTTAAATCATTATCTAGCCATTAATGCACACTAATGTATTTGCTATTCTTTTTTCAGACACCAATGCTAATATGGGATGGTACAACAAAAATCTTACTGGTTCCTCAGTGGGGCATTACTCGCCTAATGCTAGCACCTTCAATCATCTGATCTTTGCTCCGCCTAGCTTCAATCATGCAGTGAATCCTCCATGGCAAATCAACAGCACAAGCTACTTGACTAAGAGTCATTATGGTGCTGCTGAAACATCCACTGCTAAGCATGCTCTTTCCAGTGGGTTCTCAGTGGATTCTACTCCAAATGGACCACATCAACATTCATTGAAGATTCATGAAGAGGCACAACATCGAAAGCTCCCTCCACTCCATCATAACCTGAAGGATATAGATCTGAATGATGCGCCAGTAGATACCACTGCCACTTGGGAACAGGGAAGTGAGAAATCAATGGTCGATATCTCTTGGAAACCGGTAAGCTTGATGAAGTCAGAAGTCCCATCTAGTTATGCAAATTGCCATTACCAGATATTGTCCAGTCCCACGTTTAATTCGGATAATAAAACTCCTACAAGAGTCCCCAGCTTTCCCAACAGTGTTGGCACTGAGAAGGATTCTCGGTGCTCACCCACTCTTCAATATAACCTAAACGCTGGACCATCGATTATGTGTGAACCTGACATGGAAATTCAACCCCAGAGGGAGGAAACTGACCGAGATTTTAGGAATCTCTTTGACCTGAATGAGCCATTGCCAACCATGGATGATCTGGAGATAGATGCTTGTGGATCAGGTGAACTTGTTCCTCACGAAAGCGATGATCCCTTAAATGATTCTCTTGCAATAAGCGATGATCCCTTAAATGATTCTCTTGCTATAACCGCAGCAGAGAGTCTGGTAGCAATGTGTAATGTTGTCATTCAGCCAGGATCACCTGAACCTGACACTTTGCATTGGTTTGCTGACCTAGCTGCATCCAAAGGGAACACAATGTTTGACAATGACAGTGATGATGACTTTGAGGCATTGACACTGAAGCTGCAAGAAACCAAAAGCACCGAGTACCATTCAACACCAAGAGCCACCCAGGAGGATGACTGCAACAATGGTCATTGCTGTGTAGCTTCACTGCTGACCCCAAAACCTCAGAGAGGCAAAGGGCGAGGACACCGTAAGAAGAAAGACTTTCAGATGGACATCTTGCCATGCCTCGTGTCGTTGCCGAAGCATGAGGTGTCAGAGGATCTTCGTGCACTCGGAAGGCCAAAGCCAATGACTCCACTGAAGCGAGGAGGCCGGGGCGGGCAGCAGCCGAGGGGGAGGCGCCGGGCAAGAAGCGTGGCTGTCGCCGTGGAGGTGGAGGAAGTTGAGGTAAGCCCACCACCAGTGTCACCACCACTTGCCCATGCTGACTTGGACGCCGATGCACTGGGCATAACCAGGTGGGGAAGGACCACCAGGCGCTGTCGAAGGCCACGATGTCCGCCAGCGAACAATGCGTCGTTGCATGTAGCCTAAGAGTTTTAGGTGTCTTAGCTGATGAGGATTGGTCAGAAACTGTGTTTTACTTCCTGACGAGTTGCAGGGAAATTGAGAAATTAGTAGGTTAAAAGTAGCCAGTCATAATTGTACATGCATCTCAGCTCTAATTTGGCTCCTGAAACCTGCATTGGATCAAATTATCAAAACATCTTGTACATCTCTTTCAAATGAACTCTAATCCTAGAAAGAAATGCACCTGGAGAATTAGCCTTTCTACCAGTTTGTTGGAGTTTCAGTTTTCACTGATTCTGTATGATTGTTGATCAAGCTGACATGGCAGTGTGATATCAATATCACGCTCACATGGTCACATGTTGGATAGACTGCAGGATTCGGTAGTTTTGTTACTGATGGTATCAAGTGATTATTTTTAATATTTTAAATATTTAATACCAAACATGTCGTCAGTTTGTTGGAGGTCATTAGAACCTTGTGCTGTACTATGAAGTAGTGGATTTTTTTTTCTGTGAATGGACCATAATGTTCAACTACAGCACAACCTTTTAGTATGTTTCATTTATTATTCATCTTGAGTCTTAACTGTCCAATTATCTATTATGTCACTTTTTTATTGCAAGTAACATTGGAGCTATTTTATACAGTTTTCATGTGCTTACAAAACTAATAAAGCTTACTGTCTCAGGACCTAGACTTGGTTGGGCCATTACCTTGAAAAATAAGCCCAGACCATATGGAGCTTGGTTGGGCCCACTACGTTTCTATTGTCAATTTCTTACTAGTCTTTCTCAAGCTTTTCAAACACACACAATAGCTGATGTAACAATATTTTCAGTACTGCTTTTCTAAACACATGTTACCAATAATGCCATTGAAATAATTTTTTTTACTAATTTCTCTAAACATATGTCACCACCAATGCCATTGTTTTTTTATGTAAGTAATGGTAAAAGTTTTAAGAAGTTAACTACACTTACTCTAGAACTACATCTATTAAACACAGTAACAAATATCTCTTACCAATGTTACATTTCAAGACTTTGTCTAAATAAGTTACACGGATAGGATTTTTTTTTTGTAGTTTTGTAAAATCGACTATTCGCCAAAGGTGACACCACCTTATACGAAACAGCTAGTAGAACATAGGTTTGACATGCAACCAACTTGGTTTCGACCTGTATCACTGTATGATGTGCGCAAACAGGTCTTGAGTCTTGCTAAATTGACCATGTTGCTAACTTGCTATAGAATGTTAATCGAACTTTTTCTAGGAGAAGTTTGTCAAAGAGATGACGAACATTTTACATTTGCAAATGTCACCATCACATGCCTGTACTGAATACGGCACGGCGGCAGGCGCATTGCGTTTGCTGACATAGTGTCATCCTTGTGATACACTAAACTACACTGATTGCACTATTGCAGCATTCAAGGAGATAAGGTCCCTTCCCAATCAAGCCTTGAGTACTCCTTTTCGTCTTTTATCAGTGAAAAGACTGCTTGAAAAAGGGAACAACACGCAACCAGGAAGCACCAGGGGTTTGCATCTGAAAATACTACACTGTCTCCATAGCCTTTCTTGTTACAGTTCTGACCAACTGTTTTCTGCATAATTTAATTTTTTACGGTTGTTTTGTTTTGCTAATTTGCTAAATTTGTATCTCTCATGTTTTCATTTTCTTTGAAGGTTTTTTAGGCCCACGAGAAGCAGAGAATCACAAACATGAGACAGTGTGAACTATCAGTGGTAGAGTACATTATGAGTTTTCCACTATTGAGAGACATTGGTAATTCTGAAGTTTTGACATGGCAAAGGATGGATGGTCCAGTACAAAAAGTTACATACAAAACTGCAACATGTCGTAGGGATCTCAATTTGCCGCAACCAAAAGAGCAGCAACATGATCCATCATATCTTTGCGTCAAAGGTTGCATGCAAGATGTGTGACAGTGTGAGCAGCAAAGCATGGCACAAAGCAGAAAAGATGATCCTATGATCCTATCTCCCCATGCAATTGCCCAAAGAGCACAAAGAGAACTACTGCAGGAATTCCTTTACACAGAGTGACTTACACTTGGACCCCACCATGCGCAACTTATCCAGCCGAGCCCATTTGTCGGTCAATGCTCATTAGCACCAGCTCTCAAAAGGCCATTGTGCTTAGAGCAAGAACAGCAGGCACATAACACAAACCACAAAAGAGGAGACCTCCTCAAAAGGATTGCCCAACCACTAGCCACAATGAGTGGACTTTTGCCTTGCTGAATTTCCCCCCTTTTTTCCTTCTACTTTTTCCTGATCTCTTTCTATCTGCGAGAAATTTTGCTTGGATTAAGTCACTGCCCTGGTACTATGTATGCATATATGACAATTGGAGCCATTTACTCTGTACCATTTTTGGGAAGCATGGAGCAGGGACAAGATGGTAAATGGCAGTCAAGGCCAAATGAAGATGAACTGCCTGGCTAGCTAACCAACCATGCGATGTGCAAGCACTGTCCTTGCAATGCATTCATCACAATTCACACCTAGTTGAGCGTGCACTGCCTCGTCTAGTACCGTGATGAGCTTCCCATAAATTTCAGATCTCATTTGGAATGCAGAGACTATTTTCAGGAAATAAAGGGGGGAAAGGAAAATTCACAACCCCTCGTCTATTTTTTGGAGGTGTTAAAATTGTTGTACCTCGACTAAGATCGGTACTTATGAAATTCAATCAGGCATTCATGATTCAAGGAAATACAATGGTACTCGACGGAATAAGAACAAAACATAATTTCAGCAGCAAATTGAGATCCAAGCTTAACTCCACATCCAGCAATGGTCCCTATCATAAACATTCTCACACAATAGTCAACATTCCCTCTCCCATACCACCCATATCCCTCTCAATCTCTTGAACATGGATTGGTGGAGGTGGGGTATATCAACCATTGCCATTGTTGCACCGGCATATATCCTTTTCTCCAGACATGAGAAAAGGGAAAGTGAGAGAAAGAAAAAAAAATAGCCAGTCAAAGTGTTAGATCAACACTTTTTATGATGCTCATAATTGTTTTTGTTAACCACTTGATGTCATGTTCCTGCCAAACAAAACCACCTTTGGTCATGTACTAATCTTTTCATCAACCACATCATCACAAGCAGCACTAAACCTATACAAAATATATGAATTCAAAACATTTAAAACTGGAGGAAAGGGTAGAGAGAGAGAACCAGGTGAGGTGGCTGGGGAATTTAAATACAAAACGGCTAGTACTGCATGCCCATACTGCCCTAGTGCCTTAAATTTTATCTGTTGCCACATGAACATTTTCCCCGCCCAAAACCAGGACACCACGTTGCATTGCCTGTTGGTTCTTGCACACACATCAATTCCTTTCCCTCGTGTACCCTCTCCCAAAACAAATGTATTCTTTGACCATTGCAACCACACAACTGTATGGTCTTTCAAAAAAAAAATATGTATCTTCCCCCAATTTCTTTAAAAAAAGTTTTTCCTCTCTCAAACCCCAACCAATTTCCACAACAAAATCATCTGAAAATTCATGCAAACCACTAGCCATCAAAAGCTTCTGACATTTTTAAAACTATTTTGATCAGTTGCACCTGTTCTTATTCCTTGTTCTCTGACATAACATAGAGAAGCTGTTGCACTTAACCAAAGACCCTCTCTAATCCTCTACCATGCTCATGATCCCATCTCATGTTTAGGCTTTATGAGAGAGAAGAGAAAAAAAAAACTTAGTGACCAGGATTGAGAAATTGCACTTGCTCCCCAGCTCAAGACCAGCACAGGGATTTAAAGCAAAAGGAGAGGACAGGTTGAGCACCAATTAAAGGCAGCCGCGGCAAATTGGCCATGGCCTGCCATCTCCTTCGTTGCTATCTTTAGCCGCTGCTCGCATTGCTTGTGGACGCAGGGGAGGAAGGTGATCGCCCCGGGGAGCCAGAACGGAGGAGAGAGGGAGGAGGATAGCGTCCCCCCCTCCCCTGTGTTCTTGCTCCTCCCCCGTCTCCTCCTTCCTTCGTCGAGCTGTAGGGAGAAGGAGCGGGGGGGTGCGTGGCCCGCCACGGCAGAGGAGGGCGGCGGCCATGGGGTGCGCGGCGTCGAGGCCCGGCTCGGTGTCGTCGCCGGCGTACGAGGTGTCGTCGACGTCGTACGGTGTGTCTCGCAGCGTGTCGGCGTCGGCGGAGCTGGGGTCGTCGTCGGCGGTGTCGATATGGAGCCGGCCGGTGCGGTTGGAGGCGTTCGCCGCCGGCGCCGGCGCCGGCGATGAGGACGACGAGCGGCGGCGGCGGCGGTCCGGGAGGGAGGCGATGGCGACGACGGCGCGGCCGGGGAACATCCGGGGGTGCGTGGAAGGGGAGCAGGCGGCGGCCGGGTGGCCGTCGTGGCTGAGCGCGGTGGCGGCCGAGGCCGTGCAGGGGTGGGTGCCGCTCCGCGCCGAGGGGTTCGAGAAGCTGGAGAAGGTCGGGCAGGGCACGTACAGCAGCGTGTTCCGGGCGCGGGAGCTCGCCACCGGCCGCCTCGTCGCGCTCAAGAAGGTCCGGTTCGACAGCGTGGAGCCCGAGAGCGTCCGGTTCATGGCCCGCGAGATCCTCATCCTCCGCCGCCTCCGCGGCCACCCCAACGTCGTCTCCCTCGACGGCATCATCACCTCCCGCTCCTCCTCCGCCATCTACTTCGTCTTCGAGTACCTCGACCACGACCTCGCCGGCCTCACCTCCGACCCCGACGTCTCCTTCACCGAGCCCCAGGTCGTACTACCTCGTCGGCACGATCATCTCTTAATTAGGATCAATATAATGGATAATTCAGGACACTATGATCGTGGCGTGGGACCATGATCATCTCTTAGGATAGGATCTCGATCATGGTCATGGCAATGGCGATCGATGGTGACAAGCTGACACAGCATGTGCGTGATGGGTGCAGATCAAGTGCTACATGCGGCAGCTGCTGGAGGGGCTGGCGCACTGTCACCGCCGGGGGGTGATGCACCGGGACATCAAGTGCGCCAACCTGCTGGTAAACAGCGGCGGCGAGCTCAAGGTGGCGGACTTCGGCCTGGCCAACCTCTTCACGCCGTCGGCGTCGGCGCCGCTGACGAGCCGCGTCGTCACGCTCTGGTACCGACCGCCAGAGCTCCTTCTGGGCGCCACAGCGTACGAGCCCTCCGTCGACCTCTGGAGTGCCGGGTGCGTCTTCGCCGAGATGCACGCGCGCCGCCCCATCCTGCCGGGCCGCACTGAGGTGGAGCAGATTCACAAGATCTTCAAGCTCTGCGGCTCGCCGCCCGACGACTTCTGGCGCCGCTCCGGGCTCGCCCACGCAGCCGTCTTCCGCCCGCAGCAACCCTACCCGAGCCGCCTCGGGGAGGCATTCGCGGGCTCCATGCCGGAGCACGCGCTCCGCCTCCTCGCCACGCTCCTCTCGCTCGATCCCGCCTCCCGCGGCACCGCCGCCGCCGCCCTGGACGACGAGTACTTCGCGACGGCGCCGCACGCCTGCGAGCCGGCGAGCCTGCCAAGGTACGCGCCCAACAAGGAGATGGACGCAAAGTTCCGGGAGAATTCTAGAAGGCGGAGCAACGCCCGAAGCCACGGCGGCGACGCGGCGAGGCGGCCGTCGAGGGGGCACAAGAGCATGCAGCTGCTGGACACGAACCAGAGCCACGTCCACGCCGAGGAATCGCTGCCCGTCGCTGTGGACGGCGGCGGCGGCGCCGTCGCGGCCGCGAGGAACGACGGCGACTCGCGGCTGTTCGTCGACCTGGAGCCCGTGCCGGCGATCAGCAGCAAGCGGCACGACGGTGGCGGCGGCGATGACGTGGCGCCGTGCGCCAGGACCGTGTCGAGCAGCTTCAAGGAGGCGCCCCGGCTCGCGCAACGCCTCCCGCTCTCCGGCCCCGTGCAGCTCGCCGCGTGCACCGGCTTCGCCTGGGCCAAGAAGCCCCGGCCGGACGCCACGGCGGCGGCGGCGACGACGACGAAGAGGAGCAGCTCCAGGGGGCCAGGGGCTAACATCAATGCCAGAGAAGACGCCGCAAGAACGGCGGCGGCGGCGGCCACCGCCACCACCACGGCTCCATACGAGGCGGAGAAGCAGGAGATGATCAAGCAGTGGGCACAGGTTGCTGACGCCTTCAGCACCTCCGAATCTTACAACAACAGGCTCAGGCAGACGCTGGATTCCAAGCACCTCAAGACTGGAAAGGTCTCTCACGCTCACTACTCACCACACCAGCATTCCATTTCAGTGTTTCTGACAGTTTCATGTTACTGAATTCTCTTCAGAAGTACAAGGGGAAGGTGGACAGGGTGGACTTCTCAGGGCCGCTGCTGTCGCAGCCGCGGCGCATCGACGAGCTCCTGCAGAACCACGAGCAGCACATCCGGCGAGCCGGCCGCCGGTCATGGTTCAAGAAAGGTGCCAGCTGATTCACACACACTAGCTGAATCTCTCTGAAACCGCCATGACCAACTGCCATTGCTTGGACTCCTTGTTGACAGGCAGCAAGAAGGAGCGTCACTGATGACAACATATGCACGGCATGATCAGAATCAGACGGCCATCAGATTTGTGTGCACTTACAACAGAAAGAAAAATGAAGATGCTGCAATCAAATGAAATCCTGATGAGCAGGTGTTTTTTCAGGCTGCACAGACGGTCAGCCTGATGCCATCAGGGTTAGAGCTGCTGTAGTGTGTTCTTCAGGTTTCATGCAACCAAATTTGCTCTACCTGAACTAGACAACACCATGTGTTGTTGTTGTACAAGATCTTTTGTGCTCACTTGTGTTGATAATATGCATGGGAAGCTCCAAAATGTGGTTTCCCATTTATGGCCATCCATTGCCACATCAATTTCTTGCATTTGTCCATCATTAGGTCAGTTTGTTCCCTCCCCTGCTAGTTCAGCTTCCCTATTTCAACTCTCTGTTGCTTTGATGCTATTCTCCTTGTGCAAAAATTGCAAATTCTTTTAATAAAAGCAATACATAGATATCATATGCAAACACCCAATCATGTGTATAGTAATGAAAATATCACAAATTTATAACCAAACTGATATGGAAAATATCATATATTTTTAGAGTCAGTTCACTCTATTTTACTTCTTGGATTCACATGGGTCCCAAAAAATACCAGGTTGAACAAAAGCAGAACTTATTAGTTTCATTAAAAACACTACACCTTATTCCGGAGAATATATCTTGGCTTGCTGTTTTTCAAAAAAAATCCCACAAAGTTTAAAAACACAAAATTTTCTTTTGTTAAGCAAAACATATCCTTAAAAATGCTTTTCCATTATCTAAAAAAGGAAAAGGTGATGTGCCGGCACAACAAAGGTGGGTAACCCTGGTTTCAGCAATGCCTCAAATCATGAGACTGAGAACAGATAAATTGAATAAATAGATTGATATCTTGGTGGCATTCTCAATTCCTGATTCGCAAATCAATTTCCAACAGAATTTGACTCGCAAGACCAGAATGCCAAAGAACATGACTGTACACACAGGTCTTCTACATAGCTATTCATCTCATGGAGCCAAACCAACATGCCTCCACCCCTTCCAAGAACTTGCAAGCTCATTCTATGTTCTTGTCCGAAACATCAGGTTCAGTTAACTTGTTGGCAGTTCAATTGTCACTTGTCAGTCGTCGTCGCATGGAAGGAGCGTCGGTATTTGGCCATTGTCGACAAAATCAACTTTGTTTAGCCTTACACTGCACAATACATGTTCAGGAAGCTCCTCCTGCTTCTGGGCCTGTGTAAATGATCGGTGTGTTTTTTTAGCTCAAAGAAATTAGTGTGAGTCTGTAACTTAACAGGATGACCAAATGTTTGTACAATAAAATATCACTATGATTTATGATTAACTATACTTGCACGAACAATGACAAGGTAAGTGGTACAGTTTGAAGGTTTATATCACATTTCGAAATAATCCCATTATAGAAATTAATTAAACTTGTAATAAAATTCAGAAACATTCAGCAACCCAATCTATTAGTACAAGATATAATTCATTAGGTCAGTTTTATCCCATGATATCCTTAACAACTTTCCGGATGATATTGATCAGCAAAATGGCATTTCCTTCTGTGGAATCAAGATGCATATAACAAATAAAGAAAGCAGAAAGTAATGTTAACCTACCTGTATGGTTAGACCAAGATCAATTACTCCATGTTTCAATCGTTCTCGGAATGCTTCAAGCCCTTTCCTTGAGATGAAGCTAAACCGGTGTACATCAAGGTCAATCTCCAAGTAATTTGATCCCTGCATCAACCCCACATGTCATGTAATAGTCGATATGAAAGAAAGGAAAAGTTGAAGTTGAAGTATTGGACGATCTCAAGCAAAGCAACTTACCACATAAAAGCTGTGTTGAGGCCTTGAGAGGACTGGCTTTTCGTTGTAAGCTTGCACAAGTTTCCTCTCCGCAGAACTGAGATTCATGTCATCTGGGTTAACCAACCCTGCCAATATTTTCAATCTTTCTCTGAATGGGACTGTTGAGTCCAATGGGAAACCCTTAACCTTTTCTATCTCATCATTCACAAGCCTCTGAAAACAAATAAACCAAGAGACACAAGTTCAGTAAGCTTCAGCAATTGATTACTAGGCATCAGTTATTTGTAAAAAAGAGATGGCATCTAACAACGAAGTTTACCTTGATGCTGTCATGAAACTGAGGAGAAATTTCTTTCTCAAAGTTTTCATTCAGCTTGAAATACAGCACTAGATTAATGCCTTCCCCATCACTGTCACCAAGGAACATAGCAGCAGGATATGTAGGCATCTGCATAGAATACGTATTTATAAACATTGGAATATTAACATGTTTCTTTAAGCGAATCAACATGTTGAAAGTCAAGGTGGAATACCTGAATATTTACGATAAGTAATGAAGGAATTTTATCATTTGGATTTACAGATGGAAGCTCAATATGCTGGGCAATGTGGTGTATTTTCCTTGGGGACATGAATATGTCGACACCAAATGGAGTGTATGGAGCACAACCTGGAGCAGGAGACTTTTTTTTGTCCCTGCATGTAACTTCAAATTAATATCAAATCAAAATCAAGTTCACGAGACATTTACATGCATTTGTGGAGCAATTCTTACTTGAAAAAACTTTCCCCTCTCAGTTTGAAAGTCGAAGGCTCAAGTGTAGACCAACAACCTTCAGAAATTTTCTCACCGGCTTGTGGAACCAATAATCCAGCTCGTGGACGAATCAAGTACCTCCTAGAGGAACCTGCAGTTAGAAATTTAATATCAATCATGTCATTAATCCTCGCTATCTCAGTTCACTGGAAAACAAAAGGTAAGCACATCTGAGCAAAACCTACATATTTCAGTAGTTTGTTCTCCACCGAAAGACTGCCTCTTGAAAGAAAGCCTGACAACCGCTGATTTCTTCTTTTGGCCCCGTGGACTTGCTACCGCCAAGGGTTGGACCTTGTTAGCATGACGGGGTGTGCACACTGGTGTCAAATTTTTGAAGATGCTTTCATGTGGCTTCTCTCCATCTTTGAATGTCTTCAAGGTATTACATGCATCCTCGCCTCTTCTAAGTTTTGTCAGAATTTTTATACCCTCATTTCGTGCTTTAGCTTCCTCAACCTTTCCACTAGAGACGTCACATGCTTCTGGGCTAGCAACTTTAGGCCTCTCTGCTTCTATTTTGTTTGCGTCTCTTTTCAGGTACTGTCCAACAGCTTGAGCAACACTAGATCCGTCAAAAATCCTTTCAAACTTCTGGATGGCATCAGCAATGGATGAACCATCTTCACACTGCATCAATTGTGTACCTGCTGAATTTGATATAGCAGGGAGATCTGCCAAAAAAAGAAGTATGAATATAAATGGCCCCTTTAACAGGAAAAAAGTCTGAATATCGAGCACCAACTATGTACTTTAGCAACAATCAAAATGCTTGAAAAGTTTTTAGCAACAACTAAAACATGGAATTTGAAAAGCTTAAAAGCAACACAAACCTCCATTGACACTGCTAAAGTCTTCATCAGAGTCAGAACCCAAAATACTGACAGAGTCGAACCATGCTTCTTCTTGACACACAACTGGATAGCATGGAAAATACAGAAGATTTAGCCCAGCTCTTTGAAACGCAAGACTTCGCGTTACTAGAACACATACAAGGAACAAAAAAGATTCCAATTACCATTTCCATTCTCTGAGTCCAGCTCACTGTGATGCCACTGCAATTGTGTGAGGTGGAATGTAACGTTTGAGCCATCAGATCTCCGCCGAGTGGCTGCAGAAGTCCCTAAATGGACTACTTCTCCAGAAGAAGCAAAGTTCTCCACATTACTGGTGCGTACTATAGGCGCATTGCTTAAAACCTTGCCCCGGTAACGCCTGTATATACAACAGAGTCTTTGTGATCTCCGTTTTCTGCTTGAAGATACGCAGGCACCCATAGTGGTTGCACGCTGAACTTATTGAGCACAAGAGGATTTCTTTTCTACAGCATTTGACCAGACTTCAGGAAGCTGCAATACAGAAATGCCAAAGAGAGATTAGCTATGCCTAACTAGAATGCTTTAATAAATTAACAAACAAACGAAAAGATATGGGTTATACTTTTTGACTTCTTGTATTCTATCTAATACTACTGAAATAGGATTAACACGGCAGATGTTCAGAGTACTGATGAAGGGATAAACCAGCAAAATACTAATGCAGTGATATTACAAAATACGCACAATCATAAAGAAATCAAGCATTGGAGGAACAAAAATGCACAGATCTCTAAATGCGAAGATAGAATCCAGAAATCATAGGAAGGCTTGGAACTCAAACTACCTGAGGACAAATGGGGGCAAATAAGCCCGGAGAGATGATATTATTGGTGGCCTACTGATCACCACCGACGAGCAGTCCACTCCCTATGACAGCCTGCACCGAAATCAATTTTCTGACCATTAAAAATCAAGCATATATGCTCCCTAACATGAGCAGTTGTTTTGCGGAGCATACAGCTAAAGGAAAAGGAATCTAAAAAAATAAATAAATTTAAAGAACGAAAGTACTTTGAAAGTAGTATTCAGAAACAACTAGCACTCCAGATAATAAAAACTACAAATAAACACAAAGATTCTGCAAAGTTTTAATTGCTCCTTGAACTCTTCAGCCCAGCAAAGTTGACTTAACGGCCACTAACCGAAATTGTTTAAGCGTTCAAGAGGCAAAGAACAAAGAAACCCACAATGGAGACCTGAAATAGCCCGGCTGGAAACTTCCACAAAGACCTGGATCTTAATCTTCATCCCTAGCCAGAACATCTCAAAACGAGTTTTTTTCCCCTTTCTAAAAAATAAAGAAATTTCAAAGGGAAGAAAATATGAATATAAAACTGAACAGACACAACAAGAATCCGAAAGACTTGGACCCACGTCCCCACTAATCCCACGGAAAGGCAGCAGAAAGAGAATCCTAAACTGAATCGAAGACGAAGCGGAACAGATTGCCGAGAACAATGGCATTTCCTCCGCTGCCAAATACTACCTCGATTGGTCGATCGAGAGGGGCTTCCCGAAGCAGCAAAATCCCAGCCTGATCCTCAAAGGCGGAGGAGGCGCCGCCTCTGAATCGCCCGAAGCAACTACTAGCTGCTCGGCATTGCAAGAGCCCAGGGAAGCGCACAAATTTATACCGAAGAAATCCCAACCCATGACAGGTAAACCCCAGGTGTATGTACGAAGAAGCCAAGCTTGCCGTTGCCGGCTTCATCCAGAACAAATCAAAAGGGAAAGAGAGGGGGGGAAAATCTCAAAACAGAGCCAAACCGACACGCCAAGACCAACAAAGCGGTTTCCTTTGCTGCCAAAACGGGCAAAGATCCACCAAGAAACTCCCCAAGACGAGAAACCGAACCGCCACAACCTCCTCGCCGGTCGCCGCCGCCGCCGGCGGCGAAGAATAGCTAGCAAGCACAAATCTTTCCCCCACTGGCAACAAGGCAACAGATGCACAAACCGAGAAGAGAGGAGGCATTGCTGATTGCTTACGCGAAGGGTGGTGCCCCCGGTGAGTGGGCGGGCAGCCGGCGGCGAGGCGGCCGGCCGGGGGTGTGCACGAGCAGGAGGATCAGAGGGAGTCACCGACGTGGTGGTGGTAGTGGTGGTGGTGGTTCATGTGCCTGCGCGTGTGCGCCTGCGTATAGTTGTTATACACCACGTGGGAGAGGAAGGTGAAGGGAGGAGACTGGGACAGGGGAAGATGGAGGTGGCTGGCTACAAGGCTGCAGCCTTTCTCTCTCTAGTCTCTCCCTCTCCTCCTGCCTCTGTTGCTTTGAGTAATTTAATTAAATTCCAGTTATTTTTTGGACCAGCAGTCCATTTGATTTTTAGTTTTTTTTGTCTTTCCTTCTACTTTTATACCTGCAAAAATGTTTCTTTTTGTGTGTGTGTGTGGGGCAGGCCTGTCTGACGCTGGTTTGCACGGTTCACATTCATAAATGGGTTGGTTGTGAATTTGACCAAAGTTTGGTGGTGAACAGTTCGTCCGAGATGACATGTTCAATCAATATAAACTGCTGCGAAAACTCTGTGAAATCGCAGGGGGACTTTTATTATAGCTACGAGGACGCATGCATGCGTGTGAGTATACATGTGGCTGGGCATGGAAATGGGGTTGGTTGAGGTGGTGGAGCCAGGCTTTTTGCCAACAGTATCTTTGCACAGTAACGCATATCTAGAGATACATGAACTGATGAACATACCAACCAACTGTACTGATGAACCTAGATATGAATATCCAACTAGGACCCAGATCACTATGTAGCTAATAGAAAGATGCTATTTTAAAAAAAACATCTCAATTTATAGTTCATTTTTTAACTTAAAAAGCACAGTTCGTTTTTCAACTATATCTAGCCACCACTTACTAAAAATACAAGCATGCTTTATCCAGCTAAATGCAGCTTATTATGATGAGCTGAAAAGTGAAAGGAATGAACTCAAACGGAGTCAGACATAGCAAAATGAAAAAAAAACAAGAGTAAATACAACTCAATACTCCAAATTTTGTGTGAAATCCGTGCAAAGGGCTTGGAGGTTTAGAAAGGGAAGGAGAAAATTTAAAGGGGACGTGGTGTTTTCTGTTGGTTAATCTGCATTGGGTTCCTTTGGCTAATGATGATACAGTAAGTAATTATGCGGTGAGGTCCTCGAGGTTACGGGCATTAATCTACAGTGGCCGAGAGGGGAAGATGCTGCTGGACCTGGACCTGGAGTCCTGGAGAGTGGAGACCTGGACTGGAATGGATGGATGCACGCACGCACGCTCCGATCCAGAGCTGGGCACCATGGCTGGTGACAAAACGTCGCTGAATCCGATAGGGCGCGGAGCACCAAAAATGTTGCTCCCCCTTCTCTATGCACTAGCATGCCCCCGTCGCCCTGCGTCGTAGATCGAGCTAGTAGAAGAAAGTGACGTCACCCTACCACCTGCAATAGCTGCAGGTTTTGCCTTTTTTTCGAGAGGACTTTTTTCGAAAGGGAAAAAAAACTTCGCAAAGAGTGTTCGTTTAAAAAATTCCGAACACACTCTTACTTTTTGACAAATGACATGTGCTCTACCTCTAATTATTCATATTAATTGAGATTAAAAGCTATATACTTCACAATAGTTTGCTTGGTTTATTTATGGATCCCGAATAAATGCATGTGCATTGAAATAAGAAAAACATATCATCTTATTGGCTCTATGCATTTCTCCATGGAATTTTTTACTTAGTGTGAATATTGCATTAATTAGATTTGTTTTACTAGAAGCAATATAAACACCCTTTGTGGAATAAATTCGAAAGATAAACAACATTTTTTGTGGAACTGTACTAAAGTTGTGGACATGAAAAAACTTGCTTTAAAGCTGAAAACCAACACCATCACACGAGTAATCGCAAGGATGAGTTAATCCCAAACCCCTGGTTGAAAATTATGATAGAAGCACTCAAGCTTACACATTCAGGAGGGTGCTTGGATCCTTAGCTAGTAAAGTTTAGAAGGTGTCACAACGAATCTTGGAATATTAATTAATTAGGAGAACAATTTTTTTTTTAAATAATGAAAATAGTTCCGGTCTCTCCGATCCCACATATAGTTACATCATAGTCACCGTCAAAGCTGAGCACAAAAAAAAAGGGGAATTGAATACGTACGGAGCATCAATATTTCAAAAGCATAGCTTATTATTGTTTCTCCTTCTGTTGGCAAATATATCCAAAGTGGCGATCAGGAGAACTAAACATAAGATGTTAAACTTACACGGATAAATGCTAATTTGAGAGACAAATTATTAAACATAATTAATCCATCAGTAATATTACATTGTCGAATAATAAACTAATTAGATTTAGTGAAACCATGTGACAGGGCACAAGAGAGGTCAGATTTGAAGGTGGCAGGGTTTGCAGTGACACCTGGCTCTCTGTTCCTAGGGAAATGCACAATGCACGGCACAACATTAAGCGGGGGCGTCATGTCAGTAGGAGACAACGCACAACATCACGATGCTGCTATTCACCGACCATCTCCTCTCTATCCGTACTGGTATGGATCTCAATTTTTAAAATCGAATGACTTTTTCAGGGCGGAAAAGAAAAATCAAATACGGATCTCACTGATGCGCACGCACCAACCTGTGGAGCCGGCCAGCTTGACCAACCCATCGACCAGTCCATTTCGTGCACGCACGCTCTTTTGAAACGAAATTTTAAGATGTTGCTCGTCCGGTGATCCGTCAAGGGATCGGAGTCTCTTTTTTTTGTCATTTTTTTGGAAAAAAAAGATTAAATCCCTGATATGACATGTGGGGTCCCGCATCCACACAGCACATTTTGTATTATGTTGTAAGGAGATTATTCATAGCATGGCACCTTTTAATCATGGTGTATGGTAGAGGAAATGCATGACTGAATAGTGTTTGTTTGTTGAGTAGTGATGGAGCCATGCATGAGCTACCAGGAGATTATATTGTACAGATTTTGATGTACTCGTGGAACATGCTGAGCACGCTCATTGCACACGGATAGGTGGTGATCGATGACCCTCTCCCTTTCGCGTACAAAATAAAGTGTGAACCGTCGGTGTGCCTCGTGCTCATACTGCTAGATGACATACACGCGCATAGCGTTTAAGAAGAATTTGGCGTCTCTGTCCAAGTATGGCACATTAATTGTTATGTAAAATCAGTTGTTCTTTAAATTTCAAACTCGAGTTCTCAATGTTTTATTTGGACTTTAGTTTTTTCTCTTTTTTTTCAGAATCAAGAGCTTCCAGTTACTCCAATGCAGGATTACAAGCCATTGCGGAATGCAGTCAGTCATAATTTAACAGGAGATTCACTCGAGACCTCCTTCACACGTCTTTACGCTACAGAGTTTGCTTCCCTGCTAACAAAACAAACTTTTTTAAAAATGTAAAAGACATGCATAGCTCTCGAATATCATGTCAAAAACCTGCTATAACCGACCTATCCAAAGATGTCAAGTTTTTTTTTCGAGCCAAAAGAGAGTTTTATTAACTAGGCATAGAAGAGTTACAATTAATCGACAGTGACTTGGTCCATGACACACGCAGGTGCACGTCCCAGCCACAATGCCGTATTTGCAGTACGCCTAGCTAAATGGGCAAGATCATGAGCAACTCTATTACACTCTCTTTTAGCATGAGCCAAAGATGTCAAGTTTAAAGCAGAGACCAGCACAACATTATCGAGTCTGCCTCATTTTCATTTTGGAATGGTCATCAGTTTCTCTCTAAAATCTCATCTCAAACCAACACTCTCACTTCTAAAAACGAAAATAAAGAAAAGGGATGATGTTATTACTCGCCAAAAAAGGATGTCATTACCATTTTTTTTCACCGGCTTAAATCGCGCATCAGGCTGCTCACTGCTGGCCGGCCGCCGGCACTACGCCTGCACCTAGCTTTTTTTTTTACGCCTGTACCTAGCTTGACCTGAACAGTAACCCCTAGTATAGTACTAATCTGTGCCACAGTAACTTTGAATGGATGCACTGGTGAAAATAAAGTGACGTGCAGTCGCGCGTAGTACAAATTAAAGAGCACGCACGCAGCTGGTTTACCGCTGCATGACATGATTTATTACCGCTTCACACTGTGACAAATCTTTTTTTTTTTACCACTGTGTATGAGGCGAAAAGAGACGACGATCGATGAGACCGATCCTGCGACTGCAAGTCTGCACCGCCTGCAAGCTTTGTTTTCTTTCTTTTCGAGAATATTTTACCGCCATCAACAGTGGTTTCAGATCGACTTCCCCAGTCGTAATTTGACTGTCCGGCAGGCAATCGATTCAGAGCGCAGTGCAAAGCAGCAACGACATGATTGGGCACGCGTACCTTACAAGTAAAATGTGCACTTTAGCCCTTCGAGGCCGGCACTTTTGTGGATTCAAGATTTCTTATTATATATCCAAAACATGGAGAGGAAAACTTTGCTTTGTTTGATAGAAGGATATTGCATTGGAGTGGAACAAAGATAATTGAATTTTCTTTTTTCTTTTTGAAATGGGAGAATTGAGTCTAAAATGAACTAATTTTCTCTCAAATGCCTCTCCCTGTTGCACTCCAATTAATTCACTACTATTATCCAACCAAGAATATCCTCAGTGTGCGTCTTTCTTTTCTTTCTGCGAACATTCCTAATGTTTTGTTATGAGCACGGGAGTACTACTCAATCGGTCAATCCGCTCGTTCCGTTTCAAATTGTAGATCGACGACCTTCAATTTGGAACAGAAGGATATTATTCAAGCGCTGTATATGCAAGGTAATTTATGCGCTCCGAATTGAACTCCGATGCGTCCACTTGATCAAATCACGGGTAGATTTGATGGACTTGTCACTTGTGACTTGTCAAACTAGTCAGGCATCTACTCGATCGCGAGACCCCACTGTCTCCCCTGAACCCTGAACAACATTTTCTTCTCGAAAAGTTACTATGCGTAAAACATATATATAGTGCTCAGGAATTGGCGCGGTAAAAATGTATTTGAGTTATGATGTTCGAAGATGTAGAAGTGTACTTGAACGAAATATATATGTACTTTTTATTGTGACAAATGATGTTTAAATGTACTTTCTAAATGCCTCTACTATCACTGGGCTATTATTGCTAGTATTCGTTGCATGAGAAACCTCTATCTTGATAATTTGCGCTAAGATTGTGAAATAGTTTTATTATATTACAATAATCAAATTTATGACTATTTTGGTTTTCAGGTAGTGTCTGTTGTCTCTCTAATAGTTTGATTGTGTTTATTCTGAAGAGAAAAATGAGTTTCACCTACAATGGCAAATATCAAGTTATTGATCGAAATCGAATAGAGAGATGATCTATATTTTATTAAAAAGAAGTAAATACGACATATATACAACGGCAAATATCAAGTTATTGATCGAATAGAGATGATATATATATATATATATATATATACACATGTGACTTATTTTACCATCGTCATGAGTATTTCAAGGATGACTTTATCGTTTCGTACATCTGCCATAAATTTCGAAATGGGACAGATTGAATAATTAAATGTTGCACAGTCACAGTGCCTCGCGCACTCCCACACGCCACGGATCGGATCGGAGCCGCACGTATATCCGGTCTCCGTCACAGCCTTTTTTTTTTTTGATAAAGCTTTGTCAGCCTTTCTAACCCTTTACCAATTACCAGCGACAAACCTTTTTATTCCTCGCTGCTGTTTGATCGATCGTACGTGCACGCACACACTGGCAGTGGCAGACTGCTGGCTCGACTTGATGATCGAGCATTTCGAGCTCCATCCCCCCAGCTGCTTCTGGCCGCCCATGACTTATATTTTGCTTCTTCAGTTCCAACTCTTGCAAAAATTTCATAATCGGACCTTCGAAATTCGCCATAATCTAAATCAAACACGCCATAGTTAGAGACTTACTATAGTAGCGAGTAGGCAGCAAGACCAGAGTGTATGCACACATTACACATACTGCTGGTGCTGCTTGCGTACGTTTGCGTGTGCGTGTAGTGTAGATCGTGCAACGCGCATCGGTGCATGCATGCATGCCTGAGCTTGCGTGCCAGTGAAACGACCGTGCCGGAGGGGTCGACGCATCTGACGGCCGGACCCGCCGGGAGAGCCACCGTTTGCGGTTTTCAAGAATGACGTGTCATCGAAAATAAATTCGAGTAGATGAATGAATGGACGTGCTGCCATTTAATTTATGAATCATGTGATTGAGCGTAATTAGTTTATACTTAGGCCATTCTCAGTGCAAATGTCAAGAACACGATTACCTAGAGTGACACATCATCAAAAAAATGTTTGAAACTATAATGAAACACCTCTCTCTCAATGCATAATTTCATCTATTATTGTTTTCGAGGTTACATGCAAGACACAAGTTGTCTAAGTAACTGTGTATAGAGGGTGTCATCCCCATGAAACTTATTTTACCTCTCTCTTCATTAATACACTGTCACATCATCAAAAGTGCTTACATAGCAGTCTATTTAATGTCTATGAAACCCCCACTGAGACTGGCCTTAGAGCATGTTTGGATCCATTTAGTAGTCAGACTAAAAATTTTTTAGTCAGGGGGTGTTTGGAGGGGACTAAAAGTAGACAGCATTAAAGTATGTAGCATTAACTCCCTCCCATTTTTCTCTCCTCTCCCTACTTCCATCTTCTACGGCTGCGGGCGTCGATGCGGCATGGGAGCAGCGCGGCGCCGTCGGAGGCGCCGTCCGAGGCCGACGGGCCGTCTGCCGCCGACGCGCCCATCAGCAGCTCCCTCGTCGTCGCCGTCATGCACGCTGGTCGGCCTCCCCGAAGGCGTCGGCGCGGCGGAGGCCTCGCGGCGCGGCGGAGGCGGCGGGTCGCGTCGCGGCGGAGGCGGCGCGCGTCCGTGCAGAGAGGATGAGGCCGAGAAGGGGGGCGTGAGGATGAGGCTGAGGGGGTGGGCACGCAAGCCGAGGAGGTGACCACAGAATAATGAGGAGAGAGAGGAAGTTTAGTCAACTTAAGTTGGGGTACCTCTGACTAGGGACTAGACTAGTTTTAGTCAAGTTTTAGTCCCTTGTGTTTGAAAGTTTAGTCCCTCTAGAGACTAAAACTAGTCTAACTACTACTAGTCCTATGGATCCAAACACTCTCTTATGCATCCTAACAAGGTTTGTTGCAATTCTCATAATTTTTTTTCATAAAAGTTTTTGAACTAAATAGGCTCTAAAACTTGAAAAGATTTTTGTAGTATTGGATCCTGCAGATGACCTTATTCTCTTCATAATAATTATTAGCATGTCATCAAAAGTTGATGAGGTGCGATAGAATGAAACTTTTACTAGACTTCCACTCACAGTCACAGTAACCCAATCTTGGACCGGCAGGCAGACGGTGTGGCTAGCTGCAGCAAAAGCTGGGCCGTTTCATTATTCTTTTCCATGTGTGTGGTCTCCGTCTCTCCCAGACGGCAACGCGGCACACCGCACACGGCGGCCGAGGCGACACGTGTCATCTCGATCAGCGAAGTGCACGCAGGCAGGCATGCTGCTGATTGATGGGTTCGCACTGAAAGCAAAGCTTATAGCGTTGCATCTTTTCAGAATTTACATTTTTTTTTCTCTCTTTACATCCTCAACCCGCCTCAAGCAACCACCATGACTCAATGTTACGTGCTACTCCTCCTGACTCGTTCATTATAAGCCGTTTAAACTTTTCTAAATATTATTATATCAAAATATACAGCAAAAATTAAATTTTCAGAACAATTTTAAAAGCATGCGCGGCTCCCCATCATTATAAGCCCACTAAATCACAAGCTGATCAGATCTTGGCTGATTTACTCGCATCATCACCTAACCAACCTGGTTTCATTTTAAAACGAGCCCCTCCTTTTTCTGTTCACTAAAGCGTCAGCCGTCTGATTGGTCATGATCTGTGTGTGTACACATGTGTGCTCCCCATTCGTCTCACTGCACAGAATTAACAATGTGCCTTTGCACAGTACAATGGAGACATTATATACGCTAATTAACACCATTATTGTGATAATTAGGATGTACTCCCTCCGGTTCCATATTAGAAGTCGTTTAGGACAGCGACACGGTCACCAAAGCACAACTTTAACTTCTCTTTTCTATAAAAATCTTTATTGGAAAGTTATATATGTATATTTTATGAAAGTAATTTTCAAGACAAATCTATTTATATGATTTTCACATTTTCAAACTCAACGACTTAAAAGTTATTCATGATTTATATTCTCAATGTTTGACTCAAAACTTGTCTAAAACGACTTCTAATAGGGAACCGGAGGGAGTATAATATTGTATATGGAACCATATATCTAGTGTGGTTGTTGGGCTAAATTATTGTGCCTCTATCACATAACTTGTTACATCTCATGCTCTCGTGTAGTGTGGGTTGGGTTGGTAATTAAGTGGAGATCTATCAGTTGTTTGCATTGTGTGCTCTTTTCTCTTTTATTTATTTGTTGTTACCAGCTATTGAGCTGAAGGTTATGTAAGAATTGATTTAATTGTGTGTAATAATAAAGGCAGGAATTTTTATCCTGATTTTTTTTTCAAATTTGATCTTGTAATTTCAGCAGTCCTTATTTTCTTGAATTTGCAAAAAAAAATTATCAAAATTGATATATTTGTATATATTGATGAATGGCTGATGTTAATTACAAGGTCTCTAAAATTTTCCTTGTATATTGCGAGATAATTCTGATAATTGCAATTCTTCTGCGTTCATTTTTCTTTTACTTTATACTAGATAGGATATTATTAGTACTTTGGAATGATGGGTTAGGCGAGTACTCCACTCTTGTCGCCCTTTCTGCTGACACGTACAGTTCATGTTCATCTATTATATGACTACTCCTATGCTTCACCAAAGAGGGGAAACGTATAAAAAAAAGCAAGTACAGACATGCGTGCGTGGCTTTTCAATTCAGACAAGCGTGACCGGGTTGAAAATTTACTTTGCAAGTTTGCATGGGTTTGGTACTCCACCGGCACGCACGGTCGTCGTTATATATTTGACCCTTTATTTGCAAAAAACAAAATCCAATCAAACTTTTCAAACTTCGACCGCATGTTGTTTCCAAATTAAACATTTAGTTTGGAAACATAAAAATTATATATACAAGTAGATTTTTTGTTTGCAAATATTGTATAGAGTATATAATCTTATACATTCATTAGACATTATAATGTATCTTAATATAAAATTTATTTAATACTCCCTCCGTTTCATAATTTTTGTCGTTTCGGCTTTTCTAGATATATTACTTTTGCTATGCACCTAAATATATATTTATGATACTTATATAACAAAAAGAATGTATCTAGAAAAACAAAAGAAAAATATCTAAAAAAGTCAAAACGACAAATAATAAAACAAAGTGAGTAATATGTACTCGGTCTGTTTCTTATACATAATATAAAAGTGTCACATTATATTACGTCTGAAAATACTCGGCCAGAACCACTCACTCAACGATGATTTGAAAAGTACTACATATAGTATTACTTACACAGTGGGACATTAAATATCACATCATTGTCGTAATCAATGGGCTTATAGCCTTATATATTTTGAATTAGAGGAAATATTTCAACGCTGAGTCCAATTCGGATTTCAGACGATGATGCTTTTGTGCTTAACATTTCAATCACATTTTTTTTAGAAAAAACACGGGATTGTCAGGAGTAGCTCATCGATCCACATATACAGCTTCTTCGCATCTCGGAAAATTGACGGGGCAATTATTGAGACGAGACGTTTGAACAGAACAGCCAATTTGTTTATTTCTTTTTGGCTCTCTTAGCAAAAGATTAATGGAAAATCCGTTTTTATTGGTGCGCAAGTACAGTCAATCATGAAAGGGAACATGAGCTATAATACTAGCTACACGCTGCGGATCGAGTTGGCAAATGCCCGTCGTCACGTGTGCTGCGTCCCGTGGCGAGATGCACCGTCAGCTACTATTCTCGTCTAGTTCCACTTCCACGCAGCCGTGGTCCGGTGGATGCGTGGTGTTTGCATGCAACCGCTCGTCACGTCGCGCCGCGGCCGCAGCCCGGAGCAATCCGTTGTGCCGGCACCACATGTCATCCGCAGACATTTGCTCCTCTGTCCCCCGTCTTCCTTCTCCTGTTCCTCCTCCTCCCTCTGCTTCCTTCTCCACCACCTCAAACATCGCCAGAAAAAATTTTGCAGCGAAAAAAATCCAGAGAAAAAAAATCCTCCACGAGGGTGAAACCCTAGCTGCGGCCGGATTCCGCCGCGGCATTGCCCCTCCCGCGGTTCGCGCAGGAGCTAGCTGGGCGCGGGCGGGCCCGATCGCCGGTGGCGTGGCAGCCGGCGCTGGCTGGTGGGCGCGGGCGTTGGGTCGGTACCGGGCAGCACGGGGCGCAATCGCTGGCGCCGCTGCGGGCAGGCTGGTTGGCAGCGGGCAAGCGCGCGGTCGGTTGGTCACGGGCCTCGCGGAGCAGGTGGGCCCGGGGGCAAGCCGCCGGAGACGGCGGCGGCGGCGGCGGCGGTGGCGACGGCGACGGCGGCCGGAAGAAGAAGGGGATGGCGCTCTTCCGGAGGCTCTTCTACCGGAAGCCGCCGGACCGGCTCCTCGAGATCGCGGACCGCGTCTACGGTACGGCATGCATTCCTCAATCCATAATTCAAAATTGGCGCGGGCCCAATTGTACCGATTCCGGCATCGGAAATGGGAGCTGCATTTGCAATTTCGCTCAACGCGTTGCTCGGACAAAATGTTGTGGTGATGCTGAAAAAGTGGCCATCCTGCTGATGAATTCAGCTGTGGCAATGCGTTTGCTCTTGCATTAGCATGCTGTGGTGTCTGGAAATTGAATTTTGTTGCTCTCAGTTTCGTTTACCGTCAGGAGTAGCTCATCGATCCACATATACAGCTTCTTCGCATCTCGGAAAATTGACGGGGCAATTATTGAGACGAGACGTTTGAACAGAAGAGCCAATTGTTTACTATTTCTTTTTGGCTATCTTAATTAGCAAAAAGATTAATGAAAAATCCGTTTTACTGGTGCGCAAGTACCGTGGTGTACGTGCATGCAACCGCTCGTTCACTCAACCATGCATGCAACCGCTCGTTCAGTCAAAACACGTACACCGCAGAGGGCAGGCTGGTTGGCAGCGGGCAAGCGCGCGGTCGGTTGGTCACGAGCCTCGCGAAGCAAGTGGGCCCGGGGGCAGGCCGCCGGAGACGGCGGCAGCGGCGGCGGTGGTGACGGCGGTCGGAAGAAGAAGGGGATGGCGCTCTTCCGGAGGCTCTTCTACCGGAAGCCGCCGGATCGGCTCCTCGAGATCGCGGACCGCGTCTACGGTACGACATGCATTCCTCAATCCAGAATTCAAAATTGGCGCGGGCCCAATTGTGCCGATTCCCGCATCGGAAATGGGAGCTGCATTTGCAATTCCGCTCAATGCGTTGCTCGGACAAAATGTTGTGGTGATGCTCGAAAAGTGGCCATCCTGCTGATAAATTCAGCTGTGGCAATGCGTTTGCTCTTGCATTAGCATGCTGTGGTGTCTGGAAATTGAATTTTGTTGCTCTAAGTTTCGTTTACCGTCAGTGCATTTACTCTTGCTGAAACTAAAACCAACAGGGTCCAGTACATGGTAAATTGCGACATGGTGACTTAGGATATGATGCTATGTTCCTTAAGTAGTCTATGCATTGGTGCTTCAAGAGGACACAAACTGCTCCCGTATTCAATTATTTTTCAGTTCTGTGACTCTGTCATGCTGCTAAAATGTTTACAAACATGCTCAAATCAAGTCCGAAATGAATAGAGTATAATGGGCTGCTTTGTTCTTGCAGTATTCGATTGTTGCTTCTCGACAGAAACCATGGACCAATACAAGTACAAGAATTACCTGGATGGCATTTTTTTGCAGCTTCGTGAACAGTTTGCAGATTCTTTGTTGATGGTACTCAATTTCAGAGATGAAGGAAGGGGCCTGGTTTCAGGCATTTTCACCATGTACGGTATTACAGTCAAAGACTATCCTTGCCAGTATCAAGGGTGCCCGTTACTTCCTTTGGACATTATTCTCCACTTCCTAAGACTGAGTGAGAGGTGGCTTATGGTTGAAGGGCAGCAAAACATTCTGTTAATGCACTGTGAGAAAGGTGCATGGCCGGTGTTGGCCTTTATGCTTGCAGGTCTTCTTCTGTATAGGAAACAATATAATGGGGAGCAAAGAACTCTAGATATGGTGTACAAGCAGGCACCTAAGGAGCTTCTTCAGTTGTTAACCACATTGAATCCACAACCATCTCATCTTCGGTACCTTGGGTACATTTGCAGAATGGAAGATGAGTTGGGTTGGCCCACGCAACCTATTCCTTTCACCTTAGATTGTGTGATCCTTAGGAAAGTTCCTAATTTTGATGGAGTTGGTGGTTGTCGGCCAATAGTTCGAGTATATGGTAAGGATATTCTAACAACTGACAGAAGTCACAATGGTGTTTCATCATCATCGAAGGCCAAGAAACATGTTAGGCGTTACAGACAGGTACCGTCAAGCACATTTCTAATCTAAATGGTTCTGCTATTTATTCAAGTTACTTGTTAACTACTGTTGCAGGCAGACAATGTGCCAGTGAAGTTAAATGTTGGGTCCTACGTCCAAGGTGATGTCGTCCTGGAATGTCTGCACGTGGATGATGGCCCAGAAGGTGAAAAGTTAATGTTCAGGGTGATGTTCAACACCTTTTTTATCCAGTCTCACATTTTATTGTTGAGCTTTGAAGACATTGATATTTCTTGGGATGCTGATCACAAGTTCACAAAGAACTTTAAAGCAGAGGTAGGCTATGATTTCTCATGCATGCATGTGGTAATTCGTTACCAGATATATCAATGTTAATTATAAGTGCATGCCTGAATCAGGTACTCTTTTCAGAGTTTGATGCTGAGTCTGAGGCGTCCACTGAAGTGACACATGATGATGATGACGACGACATGGATGTTGCCTCTGCTGATGAATTCTTTGAAGCGGAAGAAATCTTCAGTAATGTTGACTCCCAAGAAGGACTTAAGGATGCCGATACTCTTTCTATAGCCTCTACAGAATTTGGTCCAACCCCAAGAGCTGAACATCAGAACATCTCACCATTTTCCAATTTTGAGCTAGATATTGGTATCAATCAATCTGGAAATAACAAAGCCAATGAATTGGGTTTGCTGTTGGAAACAATAAGTGATGAAAAGACATGCACATCCACTGAAACCAATACGATGCATAGCAACAAAACTGTAGTAGTGATGTCAAGTTTGGCAGCTACAATAACTGGAGACAGAAATGACGGCATTTCCTGTTCTTCTTCCAACAAAGAACATGGCTGCATGTTGAAAAATTTCAGTTCCAAGTATGACACAAGTATGGGTTCCATTCAAGACTCGAGTCAGATTGATAATGTCTTGGTAAAGGAGGTGATTATATCAGAAACTAATGACCCTATGGACATACAGATGATCAAAGAGGTTATCATATCTGAAGTTACAACTCCCAAATTGGTGTTAGAGGGGAAGTCAATGGACATTAAATTAGGTGAGACAGTCCACAGTTTAGAAAGCACTGCATTGGAAGAAGCTGAGGATAATGAGCGGCTAGATACTTTTCTCAAGCATGATGAGGGAGACAGTGGGGGGGATGAATATGCTGCTTATGAAAATGACCTAGTGATTGGACATGAAGAAAGAAGCAACAAACAACTTAGTATCAGAGATGCAAATGCAGAAGTGTTTGGGCCCACAGATGAAAATAACAGGGTGGAGCTTCAATTATCAGGAAATTCACATCCGCAGCTCCCAAGCACTTCTTCAGAATCAAGTTCTGCTGAGAAACATATCGATCAGCTTCATGCTTGCAGCACTAATGGCACTGCAGAACAAAAGGACGGAATCGATGCATCAATTACTAGTTCCCAGAGCCAGTCTTCAAATACTTCTATGAAAATTCTACCAGAAGGATCTATCATTGCTCTAAACCATGTTCCAACTTCTATTAATGCAAATACAAATTCAACCGATTCATCTCAACTTGTGCTAAAGAAAAAACCTTTTCTTCCTTTGTCTACATGCACGCTGTTTGCTCCATCATCTCCCAGACGCAGTCTGCTACGTGTAGCATCTGCAGATTTATCCTTTTTATCTCCACAACAAGCAGAGTCTAAGCAGAACTCTGTTGCTTCCACAAGTGGAAGGGATGATTTTGCTTCAACTTCTGTGCCTCCACCATCTTCACTCTATACACCCTTGGCCTCATCATCCCAAATATCTTTAGTACATCCTCTTCTCCGACCAATAAAAACGGTTTCATCTTTACCTTCATCATCTTTTGAAGCATACATAGAGATGTCAATGTCGTCTTCAATATCACCCAAACACCAAGAGCATATTACACCACATCCTCCCCCAATACGAGCACCCTGGCATCTTCACCCACCATTAACACAGGAAAAGGATGTACATTCAGGTAGTCTATTGCCTTCTTCCAACAAATATGCCCTTCACCCCCCATGCCCACCTCCTCTGCCCCCTCAACATAATTCTTGTAGCCAAAGTGATTCAAGTACCCTAATATATGCACATGAACAAACAATAGCTGAAAGGTATTGCTCCTCTAGCCCTGATTGTAGACAAACTGTTCTCAACTTCGGTGATTCCTCAGTAACCTCTCCCTCAAAAAGTAGTATAGATACATCAGAGTGTATCTTAGGATCCTCTAATTTTGTAGATGAGGAAGTAGCAAGTAGACACGATACACTAACTGGCATCGATGTCCCAAGTACCCAATCTTTGTTGCATACTGTGACTTGTTCTTCACCTCCCAAAACATTACAGCATGGTGCACCGCTGCCACCACCCCCACCCCCACTTCTGCCTCCACTACCACCACAATCGCAATTACCGCCACCAGCAATATGCAGTGTTAGCGGATCAGTACTGTCAGTATACTCAATTCCACCTTCAGATTGTCCGTTAAAAGAATCAGCAATGCTACCAGAACAACAATCTCCTTCTCCAACTCCTTTTCTTGAAGGACATGAAGCAAGAGAAGTTCAATTATTGCAATCTCATATTACTGTTGAATTATCTTCATCAGAACATTCTAAGTATATGGTTCAGCATTTGTCTAGAAGTGCTGAAGCACCTCCATATTCAACATGTCATATTGTAACAGATGATTCTTCAAGCTCAACATTTGCAGACGAAGTAACCTGTGCGCAGTCTTTAGATCAAACAACACAATCCATTCATTTGGAGCCCTGCAAGATGGAGATATCACTGAGTGAAACAATCAACGAAGACCTGGCCTCTATAGGTGATGATAAAGAACATGAAGGCATTCCAATTCCTCCATCACCACAAAAATTGTTGCAGCCTAGAGAATATGTGAAACCTCTATCTCCTCCACCACCGCCGCCGCCACCACCTTGTCATGCAACACTTGTACCATCTCCATGTTTATCTATAACTCCACCTTCTCCAAGAGAACATAATGAACATCCACCTTCCCCACCACCTGCACCTTTTTTTAGAGAACCTTTTGTAGCTCCCCTCCCCCCTCCACTCCCTAGTCATCCATCTCCACATACGAAACATATTACTCCACCTCCATCACCTCCTCCACCTAGAGAAAATGAAGTAATTCATCCTTCGATTCCACAATCACGTACAAGGCATGTTATACCTCCACCTCCCCCACCATCACCGCCTTTACCTTTACATCATATTGGACCTCCTACCCCATGCTCATACCAATCTCATTTTTGGAAAGATGTGGCAATCCCGCCTTCTCCCCTCATAGAGAATGATGTGATAGTTTCATCTCCACCTTCAACAAGGGTTGATAAAATCCCACTGCCACCACCACTTTCAAGGAGTGAAATTTTGTTGTCACCTCCTATTGAGGGTATACAATCGCCACAAAAAACTCCTCTTGTTGAAGTTACTAAACAAATTCCACCTCCACCTCCTCTCCCTAAAGGACAAAGAGGATCTCCATTGTCTGCTCTTTGTGTAGAAATCATGAACATCCCACCACATCCACCTCCTGGAGGAAATGGGAAAGCTCCACTAGCAACTCCTTACAAAGAATTAGAGGGAAATCCACCTCCACCACCCCTTGCTAAAGGGATAGTAAGAATTCCATGGCCAATTGGACTTCACGATGGAGATTTGTCATTCCTCCAACCTACCAGAAGATTGGAAGGTCCTTCACTATCCCCACCTCCACCACAACCATCTTCCAATGGATGTATAGGGGATTCACCACCGCCACCACCTTCAAGAACATGTGGAGAGGCTTCGCTACCACTGCCACCTCAGACAAAATGTGGAGGGGCTCCACAACCACCGCCACCTCCTAAAGGATATGCAGGGGCTCCACCACTACTACCACCACCACCACCACCACCACCACCACCTATTGAAGGATATGCAAGGGATCCATCACTGCCTTTCGGAGGATATATAGGTGCTCCACCACCGCCGTCACCGCCACCACCACCACCATCACCTCCCAAAGCATATGTAGGGGCTCCACCACCACCACCAATGCCTCCTTTTCCCGGAGGATATGTAGGGGATCCTCCTCCACCACCACGTGCTCCACCAACACCACCACCACCTCCTACAGGAAATGTAGGGGTGCCACCGCCGCCGCCACCTCCTGGAGGATATCCAGGGGCTCCGCCACCGCCGCCACCTCCCGGAGGATATGTAGGGGCTCCACCACCACCACCACCCCTACCTGGAGGAATTGGAGGAGTTCCTCCTCCACCACCACCCATTGGAGGAATAGGCGGAACTCCACTGTGCCCACCACCTGCTGGATTTCGAGGTGGAGCGCCCCCTCCTCCTCCTCCTCCCGGAGGACATGGAGGCCCACCACCACCGCCTCCTAGAGGACATGGAGGAGGTGGCCCTCCTCCTGGTGCACCTGCCCCTCCAATGCCACCTGGAATGCCTGGTGGGCCCCCTCCACCTCCAGGTGGAAGAGGTATGCCTGCTCCACCTGGTGGAAGAGGACATGGTCTTGCTCGGTTAGGCCCAACCTTGCAAAACGCAGTACGAAAGGCAGCTCTAAAACCACTGCACTGGGTCAAAGTAACAAGGGCAATGCAAGGAAGTTTGTGGGCAGAGCTACAAAAGCAAGTGGATGCTAATAGGTACTATCAACTGACCAATCATTTGCTTGCCAAAAGACATAGTTTCTCCACGTTTGCTCTATATTATAATGGAAATTTCTTTGATGATAATAAACCTCATACAAATTTACTTCACAACCCACATTTTTTACTGATTGTAGGTTCTAGTAGCATTCAATGTATATTTCTCACCTTATTATTATGCTAAACTGGCAACATGATTGATGCAGCCGTGCTGAATTTGATGTAAATGAACTGGAGTCTCTGTTCACCATTGCTCCAAAGACAAAAGGTGGTTCAAAATCAGAAGGACGTGGAAAATCTCTTGGATCTAAACCGGATAAAGTTCAACTGGTAAATTACTAAAAAAAATTAAGCATTCTAGATATGAAAACAATGACCAATCTTGAGTTTCATGTATTTCCTCTTTGTTAGTTAGTAGCTGCATGGAAGTTTATTTTCCTTATAAGAGATGGGTCCGTACAGCATAGGAAGAATGCCATTTACTTTTCAGTCTGATACTATGTTAATTACTTTTGTAGCCAGCCAGAACTACATGGTGTACATTGTCACATCATACATGTAAGGTTATACGCAGCCCCTGAACTGAACTAAGACCACCTTCCCAAGTTACCCTCCGAGACCTGAAGCATAGAAAGGGAACAAATATGCAAACATGATAGAGCCTTTTTCACGAACTAACCTATTTTTTTGTTCATTTGGTGTAAATGAGTCACTCAGAAATATTGGAGTAGCCATGTCAATTATATTTAGTGGATATTTTGTTCTTTTTAATTTTCTAAGCTCAGGGGTTTAATGTGTATGAAAAGTCTAATCTCCTAGCCATGAAATTGGGAAAGGAAAACATGTGGTGTTTTTGTATTTGCAGTCCATTTCAATACTTTAGCTCAAAATATACTTTGTTGGCGTTAACATGCTGGCACTAAAGTTGATCGTTTTTTTCTTTCTACTAATGGAAATGCTTTACTTAGAGTAAAAAAATCATTTACTTGTATTATTATTCTTTCCTCTAAAAATCTGTTGGTGTCCTTGAAAATCCCACAGATCGATCTAAGGCGGGCCAATAACACAGAGATCATGTTGACAAAAATCAAAATGCCACTCTCTGATATGATGGTAAGTATCTTTTGACTAGCTATGTGCCTTTGCATTTATTGAACGACAAGGAGTGTGTCACAAATTGAAGGGAACGCACATTGATTGTTCACAGTTTTTGTAGCATTAAATTACATGCTATCAGTGGAGGGTCAATTCCATCAATTGCGTTAGTTTCTTATGAATAGTGTGGCAGCTTTATGGCAATTGTTACCCTTTCGATATAAATATAAGCATGAAACCTGGTTGTCATAGAAGATCCATTGTAGTTTTTAAACACTTCTATAGAAGGGAAAGCATCAAATAAATTGTAGGGAATTTTGTTTGTATCACTAATGTCTTTGTTGACAAATGACAAGTGGGTCAAGTAGAAAAAATGACAGTATGTTTAGTGACAAGAAAGGGTGTTCCTACCTGTACTTCTAGAATTGTTGGATTGGTTCTTCAGCTCAGATATGTTGATAAAGTAACTGCATTGGCTGTTGTGGACTTGTAGCTACATTTGTTTCCCAAATTGATCTGCATATCCTCCTTGGACTGAAAATGCTTTTTTGTATGTATGATAAAGCAAGCATATGACAGGTCATCACAATTACTTCTTCGACCAAATTCTTTCACAATTTTAATATACACGATTTAAAATCTAGCAAAAGTCTTCTGAAGTTATCAACATATTTTGGTTCAGAATAGTATTCTTAAAAAGAACTTCGGTCCAGAATCACCTGTTTTTTGGTGAGCTTTACTCACATCGCAACTAAAGCTCTTTCACTGATGGGAATCATCTCCCCCTTTTTTGGACACAACAATTAATCCTGAATTAATGACTAATAGTCAAGTAAGGTTTCAAGTGCATGTATTAACTGTAATGTATCTATATGTTTACTTTCTCTACTTATAACAGAGTGCTGCTCTAGCTTTGGATGATTCTGTTTTGGACGCTGATCAAATTGAAAATCTCATAAAATTTTGCCCAACAAAAGAGGAGATGGAGCTTCTAAAGGTTGATTTTTTTAATTGACGCTTAAACTTTCCACGTGTCCATTATCTTGAATTATTTTCTGTCATGAATTTATTTCCAAAATAAGGTCAATTACTGTGCATATTTTTGTCCATCAGAACTACAGCGGGGACAAGGAAGTTCTTGGAAAGTGTGAGCATGTAAGAATCTGTATTATGCTTTATAGATATGTTCCAATGTGATTAAACTTGTTTAACTTGGTTAATGATACAGTTGCATAATTTTTAAAAATCATAAGCTGCTTGTTCTCCTTCAGTTTACCTTGCTGCCCTTTCTCTGTGCAGTTCTTTCTAGAGCTAATGAAGGTGCCAAGGGTTGAATCTAAGCTTAGGATATTCGCTTTCAAGATTCAGTTTCAGTCACAGGTCATACACTGATAACTTTTTGGGATTTCTGAGTATTGAGTTGTTCATGGCTTTTCACTATCCAAGCTTCTTATTTTCCTCTTAGATTAGGGATGTTAGGAAGAATTTGCAGACTGTGTCATCCGCTTGTGAGGAGGTAAGCATTCTAATAACTCCTGGATTCTTATTTTTACATTTGGTATCCATGTTCATCATGAGAGAACTCATCTCTGATATGCCATCAGCTCAGAAGCTCTGAAAAGTTGAAGGTTATCATGAAGAATATTCTGTTAATTGGGAATACATTAAATCAAGGCACTCCGAGAGGTAATGCACTTTGGGTAATTGTTAATATCTTTGAAATTTATTTTCTGCGTGTCTGTTTAGATGAAAGCATTACCAAGGTTTCGTGGGATAATTTCAAGTCAGCCTGTTGTACAGTATTTATCAATCCATTGTACAGTATTACCAGTTCTTACATGAAGGAGATTACCCACACTAGTACTAAACAAACCACAAAACACTGAAACTACCCAGGATGACATCGGGAGGTCCCTTTCTCCTGTAGCATACGACAAGGACCCTTCGTTCATCCCTGCCTGGACCAACGCGTTGAAGCCCTTGCAGATCCCTTTCTCTCTAGAGTTTGACAGCCTGGAGATTTACTTTCTGGAGTATGGAAAACCAAACTTCTTGGGACACCCACATGAAATGAGGAGATGATGCATAGTTTTTTTCTAATTGATCACACAGGGGCACTGTGTCAGGTGAGGCAACCCTTTTTCATCAATCTATCTGCAATCCAGCATTAATTCAAGAGGGCCAGCTACAAGAATACCTTGAATCACAGCAGTGCCCAGCACTTCTAAAGACTTTTCCATGGTGCAAGTACCTGATGTATGTATGCCATATTATCCCAGCTGCCAAACATCCAGCATCTCCCAAAGCTCAGTGTCCAACCACTGTGGCTGTTGACAGCACCCCTCTTCTATCAGATACCCACTGTCGTCGATCAGGCAATGCTTCTTTACCATTCCATGGTTTAGAATTCTCTTAGGCACTAAAGAGAAAAGATTAGGTGCTAGCTCCATGATAGTCCCTCCATGCAGCCAGCAATCCTTCCAGAATTTAGTAGACACACCGTTGCCCACCATCATGAAAATTGCCACGGTAAACCATGCCTTCACATTCAGATCAGCAGCAATAACCAGCGCATCCACAGGACCCAGCCTAGTGTTTGAAAGACTGATATCAATAAAATAAGTTCTTCTGTATATGGAATGATGGCAAACTAATTGGGGCCTAGATCATGGGTTAATACCAACTTATTGTAGCTTCAGGCTCTCTTGGACGTTGGTCACTAAGTAGTTTAATTTATCTATACCACATATTATATTTTTTTAAGAAAGTAATATTCTTACTGTTTCATTGCAGGCCAGGCTGTTGGTTTTCGGTTGGACAGCCTCCTAAAACTTATAGAGACCCGTGCCACTAATGGTAGAATGACATTAATGCACTTTCTATGTAAGGTATGGAGATAACTACCATCCAAATTTGAACAATAAAAAATAAGCATGTGCTTATAGATGATAATGTTCGTATAGACTTTTGGTAATTTTCTATGCATGCATGTGTTGGGAACTGGGTGCTCATACCACCCAAGTTCAAGTTGAGGCGATAAAGCTACCTAGTTCCTCTAATCTCAAAAAAAAAAAAGCTACCTAGTTCCTCCCAAGATTGGTCTAGTTTTTGTTTTTATCTTTTCTATATATCCAAACAATATTAGGTTATATAAGGGTAGCACAGGATATGCTCCCATTATGATGAGAACATAAATGAGAGCATATCCTGTCAATTCACTTCTTATTTTGCATCAGTACAGTTTTCTTCAGAACTTAATGACTGGTTTAAATGTACTTCAGTCCCTTGCAGAGAAGTCACCCGAAGTAATGGATTTTCATGAAGACCTTGTCAGCTTGGAAGCTGCTTCAAAGGTAATTTACTTCTCTGACTAGTATGGAAATCTATATTGATAAACTTAAGTATTCTGGAATTGCTGTAAACAGTTGCAACTGAAAGCATTGGCGGAAGAGCAGCAGGCAGTTGTAAAAGGCCTGGAGAAAGTTGAACTGGAACTAACAGCTTCGGAAAGTGATGGGCCGGTATCTGATGTTTTCCGCAAGGTATATTTTCACAACATTTTGTGTTGTTTGTAGTTTTTTCGTATTTCATAGTTTTTGTGTCATTGAGCACTATATTTATGTTCCCTTGCACATTTGATACTTTATTTATTTATTCATTCGTTCGTTCGATGCCATCTAGACTTTAAAGGAGTTCATTGATTGTTCTAGTGCTGATGTACGCTCTCTATCAGCATTCTATTCTGAAGTAGTAAGTCATTTATCATCCTTCTTGCTTCCATTATAAACACTGTAAGCATTATATATAGTTGCTCCTTATTAACTTACTAGTACTTACAGGGTAAAAGCGCAGATGCACTTGCCCTTTATTTTGGAGAAGACCCTGCAAAGTTCCCTTTTGAGCAAGGTAATATGCATGCTAATTCATACATGGAAATGATTTACTGGAGGTGGTAAATCATATTTTCTTTAGTCCGTTTTACCCTTATGCTGGTAAAGCTGTGATCCAGATATCGCATCTGGATTCCAGTACGAGGAACTAGAGCTTACAGCTTTGTTTCCTTAAAGTAGTGTTAGTAGCCTGCACCTGCTTTCCGCTCTTCTATTCATCAACTAGATCCCGCTGTGGTGATTGTGATTCCAACTTATTCCCAGTTAGCTGTTGGAACTTGGAACAATAAATTACATAAGCCTATTGAAGCCTCATCTTCATTAGATCTGCAGTAGTTTTCCCCCCTTGGCCATTTTTCTTTGTGAAATTCTCTATTTTAGACAGTCGATATGAAATGGAAATATATCTCTGAACTACATCAGTTCCTTTTGCATGATTTTATACTTGATTTAGCATTTATCCATTTATTTTTCCTTTTTTACAAATGTGTTAGAAGCATTTCGTAGTATTACATTTATATCTCTCGTATCTTACTCCTAACAGATCTTGAAACACTGCAGTTGCTACAACTCTTCTGACCTTCGTGGGGTTGTTTCGGAAAGCTACTGATGAAAACCTTAAGCAGATCGAGGCTGAGAAGAAGAAAGCCCAAAAAGAGGCCGAAAAAGAAGCTAACCAGGACAAAACTCCTGTAAAATCGAAAAATGGGAATGGGGACAAATCACCAAGATCACCATCATCCTTCAAATGATATGCAACACAAATTTGTGCTCAGATTTTTCTTCCTTGGGAAATGCCACCTCCTCTGGCCCCGCACAGGTTTCCCCAGAAGCATCAGTGGTTACCGAAACGCATGAATTCCTCGTGGACGACTTACGCTTACAAGACAAGGTAAAAGATTGTTATTTACGTCAGTGTTGTGTTCTAACAGGTGAATCAGTATCACTCTTAACATATAGTCATTGCTTTTGTTTTGTACAAATACTTTTCGGCTGAACATCCATACCTGATAGTTCGACACTGTACAAAGCTAACCCTACACCAAATTAGGTTCCCCTGTACAGATTCATACTAGAATTTTCTTTTCCTTCTATTTATACTAGCAGCAGGAGTAGGTGTCAGTGCTTGTAAACTAGGAAATAGGAGCGTAAATAGTGATCAGGTCAGAAAGCAATAGAAAAAGGATTAGTGTTACCACAGGCAGAATCCTAACCAGCTAACGATGAGTGTATAGCCATGTTCTTGACTTCTTTGACAGATTATAGAGTAAAAAAGTTTTTTGTAAAAGGTCTCCCTTGTCTGCATCTTGAGATTGACTAAAACCAGGGTTGCACTGTCTTGTGTTGTGTTGCAAGTTGGAGCGACACTGTAATTTTTGTTGTGAAAGATGAACAGTGCGACTACGGCTGCAATGCTGTAAGCCTGTAACTCCATACATAAGAGTCATCTCTGCATCTGCCGATTTATTTCCGTTCAAACTATGAAATGAAAAAAATATGTAACTGTGTCAGACTGATATGTCTGGACCACCAGAGCGCATAGCAGTTTCACCTGTCCAGACTAAGCAACAAGGTAACCAAGAGGGATTTTTTTATGCCAAGAGAAAAAACATATGATCTAGATTTCGCACCAATTACGCACCTTCTTATCATCTAAAACCAGCTAATGAGCCTAGTCCAGTTCTTATTCTGAATAATTTAGCTCTGACCCCTCGAAAATGCTATATAATGTTGGCAACTGGAACTGCCCAGCAGCTCCAGCCAATGCCCGGGTGAGTTCTCAACTCCCCCAATGGCCTAGCTAGAGGTAGAAGAAGAGGGAGAGTGAGAGATTTGAGCACAGCACACACACGCCAACTCCTCTTGCTGCAAAGTGTTTCTGCTGAACTGCATTGCACTACTTGAGCACGCTTGGTGTAGAGCGCGTGCTCGCTGGGGTACTTGGCAAAGCCGAGCGTCGTCAGGCTCTCGTCGAGCCTGATGTTCCATGCCCGCGGCGCCTGCCGCAAGCCGTAGAGCGCCTTGTGCAGGCAGAGCACCTGGTGCTCCTTGCCGGCGACCACGAATCCCGGCGGCTGCTGCACGAAGACCTCCTCCACGAGCTCCCCGTTCAGGAAGGTGGATTTCACGTCCATGTGATGAATCTCCCAATCCTTGATCGCCGCCATCGCAATCAGCAGCCGCACGGATTCCATCCGCGCAACCGGAGCGAAGACCTCCTCGAAGTGCACTCCTTCGCTCTGCACGTAGCCCTTGGCTACCAGCCTCGCCTTGTGCTTGACGATGTTGCCGTGCTCGTCGTGCTTCTCCTTGAACACCCATTTGAGCCCAATTGGCCGACGGGTCGACGAGCACCCAAGTCTTGTTCTCCTCAATCGAGCTCATCTCCTCGTTCATGGCCTTCCGCCAGCGGTGATCGCGTTCCGCCTCGCAGAACGTTGTCGGCTCCTTCGCGCTGCCCAGATGCAGCTCCTGGTCGTCGAGGATGCGCTCCCCATCGTAGTCCACCGCCCGGAACTGCACTGTCTCCCCATCGCAGTCGTCGTCGACGAGATCTGACACCTCTGGTGGTGGGGAGGTGTAGCGAACTGGTGAAGCAGTGCTTGGGGACGCGCTTGCTGCCAGCGATGCTTGTCCCACAGGCGTTCTTGGCGCCGGTGATCCCTGTCCAACAGGTGATCCCGACTCCTCTGCTTCAGCGGGTGCGCCGGGCTGCTCTGCTTCAGCCGCCGCCCCTACATCCCCTTCTTCTCGCACGTCCTCTGCTTCACGGGTCACCCAGTGCTCGATGATGAAGGAGCTGCTCGTTGCTCCCACTACCACCTTCCCCGTTGCTGCGCTCCTCCCAACGTCATGCCTTCTTCTCGTCGAACACCACGTCGCGCGAGATGTAAACTCGCCGCGCGCGTGGATTGTAGAGGCGGTAAGCCTTGCTTCCTGCCTCGTAGCCGAGGAGCACCATTGGCGTGCTCCTGTCCGCCAGCTTCGCGAGGCCCGACCTTGTCTCCTTCACATGTCGTACTTCTTTGGGACGCAGCAGAGCAGCTTCTGCACGACGTCTTGTTCACCGTCGGGTGCGCCCAGCGCGCCCAGCTCGGTCACCATGCTGGTGAGGCGCAACGCGAAGTCTTAGACGGCCTCACCGTCCTTGAATTTGAGCGCTTCGTACTCGCGCCGCAGCTGCTGCGACTTGGCCTTGCGCGCCCGCTCGCCACCGAGCCGCATGGACCTCAAGGCGTCCCACGCCTCCTTCGCCGAATCCTTGTTACCGAACGCGACACGGTACTCCGCCGACACGGCCTTGAGGATCCCCTCCATGGCGAGTTGATCCTCTTCCTCGTCATCAGCACCGACGCTCACAGCTCTCCAGAGCCCGCGCGCCTTGAACATCACCTTAACAAGGACCTCCCACTCGGCGTAGTTCGTCCTGGTGAGGGTCGGGGACTGGGCGTTCCTGACGTCGCGGATCGTCTTCTTCACCACGTATGTCGCCCCGCGGCAACCCACAGAGCGGTCGCGCCCTCAGCCTCGCTCGGCGTCGCGCCCTCGCCCCTGGTCCGCCATCTCCTCCTCCGTGCGCCCAACCGCGGCTCTGATGCCACTTGTTGGCAACCGGAACGACCCAGCAGCTCCAGCCAATGCCCAGGTGAGTTCTCAACTCCCCCAATGGGCTAGCTAGAGGTAGAATAAGAGAGAGAGTGAGAGATTTGAGCACAGCACACACACGCCAACTCCTGTTGCTGCAAAGTGTTTCTGCTGAACTGCATTGCACTGCTGCCTTCTACTTTCTTTTGTAGAGGCCTAAGTCAACTCTAGGTACAAAACTACTTGAGCACTATTGCTAGCTACTAGTACACCTACTTGTACAGCTACTAGAGTATATACAAGACACTACAGGGGCATGCTTGCCCTGATACAATGAGTGCTTGCTGCCATATACGGCTGGGCAGGGCACTTGAGGAGTTTTACTAACTCCATTGACCTTTGCTAATTAGGGAATCAAGGAGGAGCTAAACAATTACTCAACAATTCTTCGCCTAAGTGTGATGCTCCTTCTTGATCTCCTCCACTCCCAACCGAAGTCACCCAAGTGGCTTGGTGAGAATGTCGCCGAGCCGTCTCAACAAACTCGACCTTGATCTTCCCTTACTCGATGCAGTCACGGATGTAGTGGAACTTGGTGTCGACGTGCTTGCTGCGATCGTGTAGGACAGGGTTCTTTGCCAATGCAATGGCGGATTTGTTGTCCACCCACTAATATCTTAGCTGATTTTCCGACATCAATTTTCAGGAATACTCTTTGGCCTTCTAGCATATGAATATATGGAACTCATTTCCAATACTTTTAATCTTCATTTTGCATCTGAGTTGCATCTTCTCTAGATTTATTAATGGGTCGGAGAAGTTGAGCTGCGGAAGAATGTTAGGCCCATGTCAGTTAACATTAATAGTACAATTCACCGGCCCACTTGCCTTCTTTGTCATTCTCTACTGTCCCTTAGTCTAAAATATTTTGGCAGATCGGCTAGCTTGAGTATATTTTTTTTAGATTTCAAAATTATGTAATTGGAGAACTACGATTACTCCTATAAAGGTTCTTTCTAACAAAAAATGGGCTTGTTCACAGTTCATCACTTACCACATAGTTTCCTGATTGCCTAATAATTATGAGGGTACATCCATGTTTTCATCTTTTACGTGGAATATATTTAAGTAGATTATAATTGGATTCAACTTATGATTGACGGTTTGAGAGTTGAGATAGAGTTTTGAGTTATTTGTGCAATAATCATAAAACTATTTGGCGGCTACTGAGAATGGTGGCTAGTTGAGCTGTATGTTGTATTGTCAGAAGCTCATTAACAATAGTATTGGATTACTAAATTCTGTTTTTTTAAATCCAGATTACTATTGTAGCTTTCTTTTCTTTTTTAATGGGTTTTTTCACAGTTCACCTCTTGATCAACTAGCAATGAGTGCATAGCCATGCATGTTGTCATCGTTTATGTCGAATATATGCACAAGTGTGTTCTAATTGGACTTGACTTGTAACTGATGGTTAGAAATAGGGATGGATTCGGATCAGATACGCACGGAAACGAATTTGAATGTCACTATTTACCACATTTTAATCAGAATTTGGATACAAATACGAATACAAAATAAATATTTCGAATTTGGATTCGCATTCGAATCATAAGAAGTATGCATTTCATTTGTGGATGTTTTATAATTGATCAAATCATGTTATAATTAGAGAGTAAATTATGATGATTGTACATAATAGATATTTTATTACAAATAAAATATCTATTAATTAATTAATATATCACAATAAATATAAAATAATATTTTAAATATATAAACACCTTTTAATAGTAAAAATAAGTACATAACAACATTTAAATATAATATATTTATTTGCTAAATAATATAATATATTTAAAATTACTATGATTAGCCACATTAAAATTAATTAAAAAAGATCATTATATAATCTAGTAATATTCAGTTAACATAATTAGTTAGTTGTCATTAAAAAAGTCATTTTGTAATTACTAATTAGTCATAAAAATAAGTTATAGAAGATTTCATGAGTACTTTGTTCTACACGGATACAGATAGTGTCGAATAGTCCACATTTTTGTCGAATAAGAATATGAAACCAAATAGAGAAAAAAAATTGGGAATCGAATACGGATGCATCCATTTAACATTCACATTAAAAATGAATGCGAGTACATATATTCATATTGATGATTTTGTCGAATACGAATTCGGATAATTCGGATATCTAGACATCCAAATCCATCCCTAGTTAGAAATAGAGTTTGAAGTGTACTATGTCCTCCTAGGCTCATTAAGATGAGGCCACATCGCTATAACCATGAGATGACTTGGCAGCTGGTATGAGAGTGGCTGACATGTACACTATATTGATTGAACCTCATTAACAACTATTGTGCCCAACTTGCGATTATGTTCGCAGGTGTCTTGAATTCTTGGCAAATTACAAATAAAAAATGTTTGTGAATGTCCCTTGCCTTAAACTCTCGAGCATTTATATAGGAGATCAACTAAAACCAGCACTTATCAGTAAAAAAACATCCTAAGCAAAGAACTGTAGTAAATATGAGGCTCAAAAGGAAATACATGTTGCGTTCTCTTCTATTCCTCTCTTGCCATAACTATTGATGTTCTAGTTTGACAATACTGTACTTTCCATACATGACGTTAGTTCTGCAATTTCATGCACGAGGGCTATCTTAACCTGGTGGTAATTTTTTAATTCAAAATAACAAATGGAACAAAAATAAAATTTGACTGACAGGTAATATGTATAGATACCACTGTACCAGAGTCCAGAGAGAGCGGGAGCAGCCTGGCATAGATGCTCTGCAGTGGCTGGACTGCAACCGCTTCTCAGAGTTGCTGGTGGCACACACATTGCCCACAAGTTTCTGAAGGGTGAAGCTATCATTATAATTATCTCCCAAAGAACATAATATATGAAATATGCAAGTTCCAAAATATTCCTCTCTTTTGCTACAAGTTATTACAGCACCAACTAATGCAAAATTCCATGCTTTCTTATTTCAGTTGATGAAAAGAGTATCTCCTTCTGTACAATATGATTATTTATTTGACCTCAATTTACCATTTGTTTGCTGTAAAAAAGAAACAATTGCAGAAACCTATCTGAATTTACTACTATATTTCTCTGGATCAGCTTCTGTAAAGAAAGCCAAACTATGCTGCTATTTGTGTGGGGGGTTTTGCCCCCCTTGTACACCAGACTGAAGCTGAAGGTGAGAGCTCCAATGATCAAGCCTGGAGGTCTCCCTTCTCTGGCTCGAGCTCTCTGAGCTCGTCAGCTTCACTCCTCTTGCAGCTCCGGTAGAACATGCAGCTGACGATGATCTCGAGCACGACGCAGATCGCGTGGATGTAGGCGATGGAGAATGCCTCGCCGGCGACCGCCGGCGCGAGCCTCCCGGCGCTCCGTCGCTGCGCCACGACGCGGAGCCCGAACAGCGCCTCAGCCGCCGCCATGCCGAGGTTGGTCGGCAGCGCCAGCGCCAGCGCCGTGGACACCCTGCCCCTGATCGCCACGCACGCCCTGAGCACGGCGGCGTGCCCCGCGCACCCGGGCTCCGTGGCTGCCACGATGACGGCGAGGTTGCAGACCACGGTGGCGACGCCGATGGCGAGGGAGTAGACGATGGCGCCCGCGGCGGAGAGCGCGAGCATCCAGAAGTGGGAGGTGAGGCCGAGAAGGTCGGCGGCGCCGAAGGCGAGGAGGAGGAGCGAGAACACGGCGGCGTTCGCGGAGAGCATGAGGAAGGCGTTGAGGAGGTGCGTGGCGGCGACGGCCGGGTACGCGCGCGCGACAGCGCCGCACGGCGGGAGCGCGGCCGCGAGCCTTCGCTGCTGGCGCCGGGTCGGCGTCGTGCCGCCGCCGCCTCCGTCGTCCCGGAGCATGGCGGCGACGCAGGCCTTGGCGAGCAGCAGGAACGTGAGCGCGAACGGCAGCGTGGCCGCGAACGTGAAGACGGTCTGCGACAGCTTGGCCTCGAGCAGCGCGAAGAAGGGCGACGGCGGGAACCCCGCGGCGGCGAACACGGAGCGCAGCCGCGCCGCCGTCCCCCGCAGCGTGGCCGACGACGGCGCCGCCGCCTCGGACGCCAGCACCGCCGCCGAGAACGGCAGCGCCAGCAGCGCCGCCACGGATGTGTAGCAGTGGTACCCGCCGAAGAACGCCGACACCGCCGCGCGCATCACCCTCGTTGCCCGCCCCGCCGCCGTCACCGCCCCGCCACCGCGCGCCATCCCCGCTGGCCTCCTCATGCCGTCGCGACCGCAACAACCCTTCTTCTTCCTCCTCGGGAAGACGGGTGCAACAGAGCAGCAGTCAGCAATGCAACAGTGTACTTGCTCTCGCTCCCTCACGGTCGCCTTTATGGCTGGCGGGGGATCGCTTGGCCTTGGCTCCGCAGCGATCGACGGTTGGCCGGTCAAGAGCAGGGGAGGTCGAGAGCGAGCGGATGGATGGCCGGCCGAGCGGGTGATGGACTCACCACCTACTGCTACTGATGACTACGCGCGGGGTGGCGAGCGCGGCGGAAGCTTCTTATATGGAGGAAGGAGCCAGGAGAGGCGGGGAAGAAGCGAAGCAAGCGATCGGAGCAGAGAAGAAAATTTTAAAAAAATTTGGCCTGAACTGAAATCCATTCGTCCTCATCTCGGTAACATCTACCAAACACTATTATATGGGCGTACGATGGAGCAGGGCAGAAGGGACGAGGACGAGGAGACGTTGCAGCCTTGCGGGCATTGTAGGTGCCGTCGGTTAGAAGGCGGCCGAGCTGGAGCTGGAAGCTGGTGGTGTGAGGACGAAGAGAGAGACTCTTCTTGCTTGGATCATATCCCACTCAAAGGCAGATAGATAGATATATATATATATATAAACATATGCAGTATATATACATATATGTATATATATATGTATACGTGATGCAGAGAAGATTGGGTGTAGGCACGACTGAGACGTCGAGCGCACGGCGACGGAGATGGCAGAGAATGGTGAGAGCAGGGGATGCTGGTGATGGCAGAGTGGGAGGTGCGAGACTGTCACTCTCGCTGTTGGGTGAAATTAGGTCCCGTGCCGGAAATTCACTGACTGACGGTTAGGAAGGTCGGAATGCATTTGGTCAGTTTCGGTTAGATTGCAGTGGTTTCTTTGGATATGGGTTGCTTTCGTTGTCTTGCGTGTGCTTCACTTGGAATGGAAGTTACTTCAGAGTCATCTGGCACTATGTGCTGAGATTTTCCAATTTTTTTGGGAGAGGGTTGCTACGGGTTGATGATCGATGGTGGTTTTTTCCCCCTCAGAGAAGAGCCAAAAAAATGTATTACAATTCTGGTGTCATGCTAGCATTGTATTACAAAAACTAATCCAGAAGATATGTGTCATGATCTCCTCACATTCATGGATTTTGTACTATGCGCTGGGAGCTCTTATTTTCTAGTTTTATTTCAAGAGGGTCATCTCTTATGCTCATGTTATACTGTGTTTAAAAGAAAGGAAAAATAAATGAAAATATGGTCCAATTCTACGAGTAGTGTCATACTAGTACTTAGCCTGACAAAAAAAATGAAATAGGAGATAAAATCTGCTCACAGTGTATCGATTTGTACCTTTTTTGAAAGAGTCCCTATAGTCACAAATAAATGGCACTTTCAATAAACTTTCATGTCTGTTGGTCATGTAATACTCTGAAATTGCCCTTGCTCTTGTAATGAAAATGGGTGCGCCTCGATTCGGAAAAAAAACACAACTTTGATAGGTACTTTTTGCTATAAAATGCTTACAAAACATGGCAAAAGTACGGGATTAAATTTTGAGATAAATCTACTCGGATCATTTTTTAACATTTAAACTTAAAAACATAAAAGTAAGTTAAACTAGGTTTGAAATGGTTGACTTAAGGCAGCCCCAAAACATCAGTGACTGATAAAAGAGTAATTTTACTTTCATATATTGTTTGGTCCATTTTCTTACGACGACTTTGACAGGCAATTGTGCTCAGATAATATGGTTTATGTGATGATTTTTTTAATCATAACTAAGTAATTTTTAATATGAACCTAATAACATTAATTTTTCTTATAAAAATTATGTACTGATAGAGTAATAAATGACTAGATAGTACTTGTCCGACCCAATTGAAAAAATGCCCTGTAGAATTGAAAGTAGATAGTACTTTTCATTCAACTTTCAACATTTGTGCTCTCAATTTCAATAAACTAATATTCCATTGACATGGTAGAGAGAAACTGAGACCATGACTGATGCAAGTTTGTAATCGTACATGTCAAGTACTCTGGTTCACGGGCGACGTACGGCCGTCTAATGGAGATTTATATACAGACCACAGATCTATAGCCTGTTCTACAAAACTTTGTCGCCATTAATGGTTTCTGCAGCCAACTGCCAAGTGATTGTTCAGCATCCAGATTGGAGATCCACCAGCAATTAGGGGCAGCTATTAGATAAGCTGGTCGCGTACAAATCACAACACAAAAAGGACAGCAGCCACCAAACGCTCCTAAATTCCTCTCATAACTTTCGGTAGTTCTGACTTGATTTTGTCCAGCTTCTGCACTCAAAGTGAAAGTATTGTGCAGTGACAGAAAAAATCTGCTGTTCACGGAATGCACAATAATGCATGGATTTTGACCTGGTGTGTCACTTCACTCTCACTCTCTGGGATGTCACTAGCTGACCAGAGATATTGTTGAGCTGGTACTTAAAGATGCAAGACATATTGCTGCAGCATTGAGCTGTGTTGACCTAGCTGGTAAACTCACTCTACTGCTCCATCTCGTCAATGACAATTCCACCAATGAGAAGAAGCGTTAGTTCGGTAGGAAGGTTTTGATTGGGGAGGGGCCAGAGAAGAGTGGTTAGCTAGGAATTGGATTACTGCTGGTGGGAAGTCAATTTATTTGGTGGCAAAGCATAATACAAAGCCTCCAAACTGTACCTGTTCTTGCTGTCCTCTCAACCTTTCCCTTTCTTAATTTTTTAGATTTACTAAAAAAAAATCTTTCATCTAAAAACTTTTCCTTTTTGTTTTATAAACTACTAGCTGATTCCTCTTTTCTTTTCTAAAAGAGAAAATTTCTCAATCATTTCGTTGTGCCGGCCGACGAAATCTCGCGATGTATATTTTGCTGCATATGAAATTCTTCACTCGGTCCTTCTTGTAGTACATGCACGGGCATGGTTGGCCTCAGCCGTTGGTTCGTCAGTTTCATATCCCGTGCGTCTAGCACGTACAATATTGCTACGATTTGTTGAAAAATTTTGTAACAAAAAAAAAGATAGTGTCTAGATCCCTACTCTCTCAACCGCTGCGACCAAATGCTTTCTCACCACGGCGCACCGGTCTACCCAACCATAAGCTCAGATCTCAGTGTCTCTCACATATCACCAATCTCGACCCACAAAGAGACATGTATACATGCAATTATGCAAACTTTTTTCCTCCGAGACTAGGAGACAAGGCACGAGGTACCTAGGGGTCCCTCTCTCTCTCTAGCTTTTTCAATCAGAACCGAGCAAGATTTTGAGCCCGGGATGCACGCAACCACTGAACCGCAACATCCCAGCAAGCACAAGGACCACTGCTCACATGTCTCTGTGTATAGCTCATAGAGTTCAGGTTCCATTCATATGATGAGCCCATGATGTCTCGGTGAACCGTGCAGTTATCTGATCCATCATGTAGATGTAGCTGTTCGTATCATGCGTGTAACTGTATTATACTCTCCTATGGTGTTCAGTTCCTGCATCTTGCAGTTAATCATGTTGTACTGCTCTCTCCTGTGTCGGTCATCTGCTGGTGACTCATTGTTCTCAAGGGGAGTGGTTGTCACAACCAAATCTTTCAGGCTGTTGGCATCAACACACACTCACGATTGTTTTTCTTTTCCTTTCTGAAAACATCAACGATATAATATGTGCAGTTTGTTATGGCTTCAGTTTCTGTTTGTTCCAGACTGTATCCTCTGTTCACATCATGGCCATATATCAGCAATTAAGCATCTTGGTGTCACTGACCTTTTGGGATAGGGACTACTTGGATTCAGACATCCCAATTGTAGCTTCTTGAAGCTGGTCAGAGGACGAGTTTGAATGGTGTTCGTGTTGGAATGTTCTGTCCGGTTGCAAACTGAACGATCGAGACTACTACTTCTCAGGGCTTCAGATTACCTTCGCATGCCGGTTTCCGGAAGCCAAATTATCCAGGTAGCTTATTTTCGTGGATTCACTTCACAATTCTTTTGTGCCAGAAATTGCAGGGATAAGGCACAGCACAGCATATACCCCCAACATTCTTTAGTGGGCACCATGCATGCTGAAGCTGAAGATATGGTAAAATTAAGCGGGGAACGAAAAGTTGAAGAAAAGCTGCAGGCTCATGTGTGTGTGCAAAATTATGCAAACAAAATCAGGCAGCAAATGCTGCCAGTGTGTGCTCTGGTGTGGGGGGGGGGGGGGGGGGGGGGGCCATTATCCCTGATGACAGGATAACCACCATTTTACCCCTTTTAAAAAAGCCGCAACCACCAATTGTTTAGGGTTCTGCATTAATTAGGGTCCCATAACCTTGAACCTATATATCCATAACCCACGCATGAAGATGAACCAATTTAGTTGCTGGGAACAGCTGCTTGCCTCACTTGTAGTGCATTACCTTCATATGATTGGGGTGAGTGAGCCGATGCTTTCCTTCCAGCTCCTTGCACTGTTCTCCCTTCAATTCAAGAAACTCAGTCAGCTGCAGTTACATCTCATCTTCAGCACACTAGCTCATCATGATCTGTTCCTTGAGCATGTTTTGCTTTGCTTGGTCACATCAGCTTAATATGATGGATTTTATTTTTTATATCTACATATGATGAAGCAAGTTTGGCTAGTATTTGGATCACCTCTAAATTATGCCGCGGTAATTTTTTTGGGGTCTTTTTCCCTCTTAATTAATTGGTTGATCTTGGAACAAAAGAAAATGTGTTATGCTAAAGTGTTCCTCCTCCATACTGTTGAACTTGAAACAGTATTACGAGTATGAGATTCTCATTCTCTGAAAGGTGAATAGTACTACGAAATAATGTGGAATGATAGCATGTGAGCAGTGCCAAAATGGATAGAGATGGATTTGCAATTTTGTGAGCCGAGAAGTTCGTCCACATGTGATGAGGGTACTATCAAGTTGGGCGGTAGGTCAATGATAAGAGTATTACCCTACCATAATGCAAAATCCAGCGTGTATCCATTAGTCCTAATCCAAATGAGCTGGTGAAAGCATCCGATCTGACTGACCGCAATTATTTCTTCCGAATTCAACTCCCACAAGTTCAATGGGTGCACTTGGGAAAAAATAAATGTTTTTCTTGTGTTTTAACTTCTGTTTTCATTAGGTTCAAATCATTGCATCAACAACCATAACCATTTGCTCCGGTTACTTCAAATCTGAGGCAAGAAATGCAATGGTTGACGATTATTTTGCAAGAAAATTTTGTTGATACTTGTAGCAATGTATCCCCCTTTTCGCAAGTTTTGCGCTAGTTCATACACCTTGCAGCAGAAAGTGGCGTATTCAAGCAACCCAGTTTACTACGCTATGCAAAGTTTCAGAGCTCAGAGAGCATGTGAAATAGTGTTAAAGCAGTAGAATCGAAGATATCATCATTAGGAGGCAGAAAGTCCCTCTGGTCTTGCCAACTGTCCAACCAGTCATCTTGCTTAACATGCTCCAGATGAGTAGATATGAGAAAGGCATGCATGGTCACTTGGTCAGCATCCAAAGTGATCAAATAAATACTATCAAGTCAATGAGTACGTTCCAGTTAACAATCAACAATTGACAATATAAACAATAAAAAAACAATTTCCAGAAAACAATCAACAACTGACAATATGTAAATATTAACCACTAAAAAGCACTTGCAATGTCCGCGGTATTTGCAATCTGGCACTGCCTGAAGTAAGTTATTTACGGTAAGAGATTGAGAATACCAACATGAGCAATAGTCTTCACAGTTCATGTTATTGAATTTTAATTAATCTATCAAAAAATTCTTGAATGTTTTATCCAACACAATATTTAGCGACATGGGCACAAAACTGACCCCTAACTGCAAAGATGGTTCATCAAACATAGATAGATTATGCTGTTGGACCATGAATTGGGGCCCGGGAGCCCACGATCTATCTGTAGGCTAGAAGCAACAGCACATAGGTGCACTTAGCAGATAACAAGTACATATCCAGATCTAGCTTTGTTTCAGGAGCATGGTCTTATCTGGCATGTTCAGTGTCGCTTCAACCACTCCGGTCAGTACAAGCTTCCTGAGCGCCCCTGATTTGGTTCGGGCCTGATGGGCTGCCCGGTGAAGGGATCAAACTTGTAAGGCTCCCCTGTGAAGGGGTCAAACCTTACTTGTTGGCGTTCTGCTGAATATTCAGCAGGCGATCTGGAGCGGAAATCTGAGCTTAAGTTCGTGCTGTACCCTGCAGCAGGCAGGAATCTCCTTTCCCTAGACAGAACACCTTCTTCAGCTGATCCCTTTTTGAAACTGTATTCTTCAGCTGATCTTTCAACACTTAAACTCTGGTCCTGTATGTATCTTCGATCAACATGCTTTCCAGTGTTATGTCTTGATTCATGGGCTAATCTTGGTTCTGGGTACCTTCTGATGTCCATTTCATCGTGTCGCGATTCTGTGTTTCCTACAACGGTGGATCTTTCTTCACCATATCTTCTAATCCTTGACTGAGACACTGGTGGATCATCGTAATATGATGAAGGATCATGGCCTGAGTTGTATCTACTACTCCTGCAAGTAAAATGGAAATCACTATTCGAGCTTGACTACCACATACTATTTACAGTAAGGACTACCAGAGCAAGGATGTGAGTGCAAGCCTACCTAGGTGCCATGTAATCATAATCTTCATGTGGGTATCGCTTGCCATGCATTTCAGAATTTCTCGGTAAATAAGTAGTATCGTATGATGAGTAACCAAAGGCCTCAGCCTGGTACTGCAAGTCAAAACAAAACGTTCAGGGAAAAAAACAAGTGTAAAAAGGAAAGGTGGAAGATATTGAATAAGGTAGTAATAACCTTAGCAATCAAAGAAGCAAAATAATCGCCTTTATTGCGTTTATCTCCACCTGATATCAAAAACTGCATGTGCTCTTTTGTGAGGATTAATGTTATTCAGGTGAGAACTTAGAAATCATTTGTGTAAACAACTAAACACCTTATTAAGGACAGCAACAGCAGATGACTCAGGAAGTTCGTTGAGGCTTTTTACACAATGGATATCAATCTGGAGAACGAAGGACAGGAACGTCATGCTCCAGTTTGTACATCAGAGAGGAACAAAAAGGAGACCTTTCTGTATAAATTACTTACATCATATCGAGTACCAATTCCCAGACGTAGAATTCGAAGTAAGACTTCCTTGACAGCTGAGGTCAGTGAAGCAAGAGCTGATTCATAGGGGTCGGAGGCATCAGCCACCTAAGAGATAAACAAGCAGAAAATATTGTCAAATATATCAACAAATACAACATACTTTTCTCCTTACTTCAAAATGAAATGTATTCCCTTTATTTTAACCAAGTGTGACTACAAAAACCATATATATTCAAATAACTAGAAAACTGCTAATTCAACTGATTGATGCTGGAGTATCTGATGTTCCGCTTTTAAAATTATATCATAAGAAAGAAGTGGGAAGTCGAGCTATAAAAACTGGACATATATAAGTTATCAAACAGGAGAGCTCTAGTAAAATAGTTGTGCTTGCAGCCTTCGAAGCACGAGTTGACCTGCAAGGCTGCAACCTATGATACAGAATCTTAAGCCTTCATGATCTTTTTTGTACAATGAAGACAATATAGCACATTTAGAGACAAGAAGAAGCTTACTCCATTATCAAACAAAGACACATGACCAACAGAGATAGCAGGTTGACAATGGACGCTTCAGTTTTAAAAGAACAGTACACCCGTAAGCTTGAAGCTGATTAAACCAAAGCTATTGCAAGTGGCTAGCTAAGTTGAAAAAGGAAAACAATTAACAACATATTAATTATCATACATACATAATTAGATAATCTCGGAGCTTTCACTTGACGATCACGTGAATCATGTCCATATCTTCCAAGAGAATAATCTGGCCTATCTCCTGATACATTTGATCTCCTAGTTCTCACTTCTTCACGAGATCGCTTCTTCTCATTGTCTACTGCAGGTCGAGCAACTGACACCTATTGACATAAAATGGAAGCTTATTTGTCGAGTCCAAAGTAGAAAGTTGAAATAAGAAGTAAGAAACTGGCGATAACCATCAAACAGATAGCATTTGTGTTCATGCCTGGATCTTGAAGGCCGGTCCTCGATCAGGTCCTCTCACTGTTTCACCATCCATTTCTTTTATAGCATTGTCCAGCTCCTTCAATTGATAATATTCATTTTTGTGGCAATCATCAAATACAGTTGTTCAAAGAATGTATAAGTGCATTAATTGGATGAGAACAAAGCCTCTAGAATTAAGATAAACACTTACTGAGCGACTGGCAAAGTGGACAAATCCAACTGGACATTGTCCTTTTCTTGAGACAGCAACCCGTAATATCTGATTCACATAAGGTCATAATCGTTTAACATTAAAATTGGTTAGTAGAAACAGAGACTGCAAAATGTGACAGACATAGTGGTGCACCAACCTCCCCAAACTGTTCAAAAAGCTTTCTCAAGTACTCCTCGTTTACGTTTGCTGGCAGATTCCCAACAAAAGCAGTCGTAATCTGGGAGTAAACATATCATAAATCACAATTGTTCAGACAGAATACAGCTATATTTGTACCATGGAAAAAAATGTTTCCCTTCTACATTACCTTGGCCATTTCATCATCATCCACATGAGACTCCTTATCAGCCCAATTTATAGCAGGATGCAAAATATCACCAAGCATAAAATCTGTTCTGGAACCGATACGGATTACTCGTGCCGCTGCCTGTGATTAATAGTTTGAGGTGGAATGAAATCAAAGGAAGCTGATTTGAGTAGAAGCATGGATTTAAGAACATCTTCTCCAAGACGATATTAGATATTTGTCTTTTGCTCATATCTCAGTGGGAGTAACCTCAGATAAGTGATGACTCACGAACCAAGATCTCATGTAGATAAACATACTTGCATTTTGTGGAAGCGATTAATACCAAGTGATATCTTCAGACTTAATACTATGGCAGTTCAAGATTACTGTGGTGTAGTAATGAAGCCAAGAGAAGGAAGGGAATCAAGTGTCAGCATGGGAGAGAGTGTCACAGGCACAAGAACACTGATAGATTTGGAAATAAATTGAAGAACCACCAATTAGAAAAGAAAAGGTTAGGGAAAGAATTAGGGTTCTGATCTACTTTTACTTACTTGAATTAAAGTAATATATATATAGGCAAGTTACAGGATGGGACAATAACGGAATGGCAACAAGAGTTACAGGGGCCAATTTAGCCTTCAGATCTTCAAAACTGAAACATGACAGATTGTTGATTTCAGTGTTCTTGTTTCTACAAATCCAGCACACAAATTTTCGGTTTCTCTGATGTTTACTCAGGCTAAACTTTGGAACTGCATTACTTTTCTAGCATCATGTGTTTTCAACACAGACGCTCAATGATTTCTAGGGAAACAAATAGAACAAAAGCCATCCAGATAAACAAATGGTAATAAAGGTCCCGAACACGCTCAGGTGGCTCCATTGATGATTTCATGTTGTTAACTACCAGAGGAAGCATGTAATACAACTCATGCAGATCAGAAAATGCAAGCATGCAAGTACTCCTTTGGCTCATCTAACCAATCATCATCCTCAGGGGATTCATTTCAAATAAATTCTGGCCAATGGTCTCTCTCCGTCCCTCGCTCCCCCATACTTTGTAACTTCAACAATGGATAGAAATCCTTGTTAAGACAGCAACAGATCAAAGATAGAAGATATGTATGAGATAACAATTCTGGCATATATCTTTTTCCTATATCACCAGTTCCCAGTTCCTCTACGACTGTGTCGAACAAAGAATTTCTTCAATGTGTGTGGTTTCTTCAGAAGTATCCACAATACAATAGCAAATTTCTCAAGTGGAGAAGGTAACTATAAAAAACCATCCTTTTCAACATTAGTCATCATTTAAGATGGGAGAGATTATGTTTTACATAGATCCAAAATCAATGTCGAGTATATAAGTCAGACGAATTCCTAAGCTTTATCAGCAGATTGTAAGGTATGTTGCCAATTCGGTGTCGATTCATCATCCAGCTCCATATTGAGATTAGGACATACAACCACTAAGGATATATGGTCACTTGATCATTTATTTATTTATATTTGAAAGAAACAGCAAGGGTAACCCCCCACTGGTCGCTTGATATGCATGAAACTGCACATGTGCTTCTTTTGCTAGTAGATAGATGGAATCGAATGGTTCCATCCCCATTACTAGAACAAGATGCTGAAATAAAATAACCTTTCCAGACCCCTTGTCTCCTTAGTATTTCCTTCTTTTTGGTAGAAGCGTCACTGGATGTGGATTGTGGCTGTAGATAAGGGATTGTGTTCAACTGTATATGGCAGTAGCAGTAGATTTCTTATGCTGAATTAGGACAAAGTTACCCGAATTGGCATTTGGTTGGGTGGAGAGGGCACAGGAACAAAAAGTGCAGAGCCATCCATCAATTAGCAACAAGAGAAACTTAGAAGGGTAGATTGAAGGTAATTTTGCACACATCTTGGTATTTGCATAAGATTGTTTGTCCAAATAAACTTAAAACAAAACAAAACAAGAGGCAATAATATTGACCAATACCTGCAAGATAAATCAGTTGACAAAGCTAAGGTCAACTCTAAAGAAACTACAGAGCTTTGCAAAGGGAAAACATAAACTAAGAATGGTACAAGTCAACAAAGTATGATAAATCATATCTTATTTTCATGTACTTAGATCATAGTAATAAAAATCATAAAACAAGATCTGAAAATTGATGGTAAATGCAGATTTTGCTAAACTCGCAACGACCCATTTGTTTACTGTTGACATTTTCACAGCAGAATGTGCTAACAAACAAAGAACTATTCTAGCAATGAACAGAGACTTACTGAGTGAGAAGAAAAGCGCACAAATGCAAAACCTCGGTTTATATGCCTTTTGCTTGATGAACCAAGATTTGAAGCCATTGCAAGGTCCACCGAAACAACATCTTTGAATGTCTGTTATAATCAAAGAGAATGGCAAAATAATGTGTCCTGGTGAAACTATTTTAAGAAGTACAGAAATATATGATTGATGGTCCTACCTTGTGAATCAATTCTTCAAATTCTTCTGAAGTCCACTCTGGCAAGACAATAATGGAAAGCAGCATTAGTAATAAGATAATAATTTTTATTTGCATATATGTGCAGATCAACATGTTAAAAAGACATAAACGAAAATTCTAGCACCGATGTATTGGGTTGTTTAAGACAATGGACAGAGATTACGGCTATCTAGTTTCTACAAGACAACATTGATGAGTGTTGTTGATCCATCAACTGTATTGACATTTCTTCTTCAGGACAAATTTACTGCAGTATGATTCTTGATGTTCACCAAGGGTGTAGTTTACCTTTGCAAAGATTTCCAAAGAAAAGTGTATCTTGGTCCATTGAAAGATCGACAACAAGCCTCTTTCCTTGAAGCTGGTAAAAAAACAACAGCAAATGTATAACAAGTGTCAAGCTTGGTACATGAGACATAATGTTGTTGTTCACATCTATACTATATAATGAAACAGCACAATACCATCTCGCTGTGGATTCATGGTATATAAAAAGGAATTTAAAAATAAAGCAAACATGTCATCAAATAGAAATATGAAGAAATTAAGAAGTGTTGCAGGTAAATAACAAAAGGTTAAAAAGGAAAGAAAAGATTTCTACATGCAGGTCCGGAAACAATAGCCACACAGGAAAAAATGACCATATATAATGCCACATATGGAAAAATTGTCAGCATTGGTGGTTTGGTACAAGAAGTACATCTTTCTTACCTCCATACCATTCTTTTGCCTTTTAGCTGTATTAGCGTGCTCCCTCTTTGCAAACCGCACGAAAGCATATCCCTGAAACCATTTCAGGAAAAGAAATGGTGTTAGATATATTGCAAGTATCCATGACACTGAAAACATAGAATATCTAAAATACTGAAAACATATATGTTGCAAAAAATATCTAAACTTTTACAGTTGTACTAGACCTTTGGATGGCCATTCTGGTCTTTCATTATACGCACGTCAATGATCTCTCCACAAGGAGAAAATACCTGTTAATACTACAAAGTCAGTCCCATTAGTGGCATGACAAAGAGACTGCAAGAAAACTTTCTTTAGCCATGAACAACAAAGTTGAATAGTAGAAATTCCAAATATGATTAAGTTCAACACTCAGATATACTATAGTTATCCTAATCCTTCTAATATGGCATACTTCTCTTATTACTAGATTGATAGAATATGACATTTTTACATGCTGGTATATTACTGTTCCACATCCAAAAAAACTACAGAACAAATAAGAGGGAATTTGCAGAATCTATGATGCAGCAACTCCATAGAAAGTTACTCATCTAACACTCTGATTTTGCTATTTGGACACTACTTCAATAAATGGTCGGATATACAGGACTCAGTCAACCTCTAGATGCCTAACTACCAAACACTGCACACAAGCAATCTTCTATCCCCAGCGGGTGGTGAACTGCAACCCTGAGAACATAAGAACCAAAACCAACCTCCCGGAGCGTGCTTTCCGACGCCGACCGCGGCAGCCCGCCGACGAACACCTCGGTGCCTTTCGCCCCCCGGCGATCTGCTCACAGTCACACACCACACATGAAAAAAAATCACCCTCTCAGAGCATAAGAAACAACACTGCTTCCTCGATAAAACACTCGCTCACCTGGCTCGTCGAAGTCGCGCCGCGCCGCCGCCGCCGCCATCTTATCCTGAAACAGAGGCGGCGAAGGGCGCGGGCTATGTCGCCGGAACGCGCACTAAATCGGACGCCGCGACGACAGGGCAGGTCGCCGGCGCAACCCCCGGTGTCGAGTCCGGCGGAATCCGCACGAATCGAATCGAGAAGGGGATGAATTTTACGGGATTGGTAACGAACAGATGGTGGCGAGAACGAACGGGACTATCTATCTGATTTTCTCCTCTTTTTTTTCCGAAATCCGAATTATCAGTACTCTTTCGTTTTATACTCGATGGGCTTTTGTGGAATTCTGGGCCCAGCCTGTCGGATACCGTTGTTAGGCTGGCCCAATTTAAGAAAACGAGCTGGGCCGTTTTCTCTTTGATTTGTGTACCATTAGTTTGTGTTTTCTTTTTGCCTCTCAAAAAGATAAATTGGTGATATTTGTTAAAACAAACTAGCTGATACCCCGCGCGTTGCTGCGGGAATTTTTTAAATAAAATTCTAAATTAAAAATTGAAAGTAGAAATACTAAGTTGATTAAATGTCATCATTCTTTAAAATTTTGAAAGTAGAATATTAAGGTGATTGCATGACAACATTTTTTGCAAATTACATTTTACATGAAACTGAAAATCAATGGAAGACATAAAACGTACGGTGAATTCACAAACGTTTTATATAAGGCTTGGAGATTAATAATTTGTATTTTCTAATAGAAGGTCTTATCTTAAAAAAATTATAGTAGATGTGAAGGAACTGCAGCCAAATATTCCAAGTTTTGCCACCAAGAAACATTAATCAAAACTATTTCATGATACCATGATCTAGAATTTGCACAGAAAAGTTATCTGAACTCATAAAGCTCGCGGATGGAAACATCTATTATTGCAGGCTACACATCAAACAAAAGATACTGTCAATGCAAAACTAAGTTGCAGAAAGTAATGCACAACAAATATTTAAACAAAATAGAATTGCACTGCAAGAAACATTCATACAACTCAAAAGATGACTAAGCCAATCTTGAATTCTGTACACATGGAGATTACAAAGATTCGGTGATAATAATAATAGTAGCATTTCAATTGAAATTACAACATAGTTTAATGCAAGTTTTTCTCATCCAATAATTCCATATGTATAACACAGTTTAATGCAAGTTCTTTTCCTTGAAAATTGAAATGCATCTCCTGCCCCTTGTAGGAGCGGAACAATATATCTAATCAGTAGTGAGGCAACTTAAAAGGAAAAGCACCGGGATGGAGTGGAGCATCTGGGAGACGAAATTTACCGGTAGCTTCAGGTCCTTGCCGTCCGCTTGGCAAAGCTGATGACCTCTGAGTCAGGGTCTGCGCGCCAGGTGCAGCAAGGGTCGGAATCAATCCCGTGACAGAGTGAGGATGCAAAGGCAAGTGGGAGATGCATCAAGAAGAAGCCAAGGGGGGTGCAGGCAGGCTACCGCGCGGTGAAGGTGTCTTTGTAGCGCTGGCCGTCCACCTCGATGCATGTCGATGCGTATTGGCACCAGGTTGTCCCTTGTCGGCCTGCGGCGCGGAGGAGCCAGAGGGGAAGGAATCATCCACCAGACCACCACGACCTCTTTCTCCGCAGCAATCGATCCAAGGTCACCGCATGATGGAAGAGGATTAGGAAGGAGCGAGAGGGCATACATGCGGAATTTGATCGTGGAGGGCCTGTAGGTGCCGAGGCTGACCGTGACGGCTTTAAAAGTCTCTAGAGCTGATGGAAGGGATGGCGGTCCCTTAGAATGCTGAAGGACTTGGATGGCGAGGTGGGTGCGCGTCCTTTGAACTGGACGGCATTGAAGCTGAGCGGCCAGCAAGAAGATGGAGGCTCTTCGGGTTCCATTCATAGCCGTTTCAGCTGTTATGCCCGGTTGTGTTGTTTTGCAGCGTGTGGTTGTGAGTGGATGACGTCATCGATGACGTGGCTGGCTGAGAGCTCAAAGAATTCCTTAGTGAGGACCGAAAACTAAGTTTTGTATGATGATGATGATGATAATGATTATACCGAATTTGTTTTCGAAAAGGAAATAATATTTATGCATTAATTTACTGAAATCACCAGGCTAGTTTGCTAATACACAACCTTGAACTAGCACACAAGTCTGGTTTTCAACCTTAAACGACAAAACCAGACATAAAAGGCCATCCAACTATCAAAACCGTGCAAGTTTCAACCTTTGAGCGGTTTTGGAGGTGGTTTTTCATTTTGTGAAAATGTTAAAAAAAATGGTTTCATCTAAAAAATCATAACTAATTCATTTTAAATCAGAAAAATATGGAACTAATACCCAAAGTTTTATAAAAATGTCACCTATCTATTGGTGCACTATTTGGAGTTTTTTTAATTATTATATGTTCAAGTTTCTAGTTTTTATTGCTTTTTCTAAAAATACTAGGAATATGAATAATAAGATGCAGATGACTCCAAGGGCCTGATGGGCGTACAAGCTTCCTGAGCGCCCCTGATTTGGTTCGGGCCTGATGGGCTGCCCGGTGAAGGGATCAAACTTGTAAGGCTCCCCTGTGAAGGGGTCAAACCTTACTTGTTGGCGTTCTGCTGAATATTCAGCAGGCGATCTGGAGCGGAAATCTGAGCTTAAGTTCGTGCTGTACCCTGCAGCAGGCAGGAATCTCCTTTCCCTAGACAGAACACCTTCTTCAGCTGATCCTTTTTTGAAACTGTATTCTTCAGCTGATCTTTCAACACTTAAACTCTGGTCCTGTCTGTATCTTCGATCAACATGCTTTCCAGTGTTATGTCTTGATTCATGGGCTAATCTTGGTTCTGGGTACCTTCTGATGTCCATTTCATCGTGTCGCGATTCTGTGTTTCCTACAACGGTGGATCTTTCTTCACCATATCTTCTAATCCTTGACTGAGACACTGGTGGATCATCGTAATATGATGAAGGATCATGGCCTGAGTTGTATCTACTACTCCTGCAAGTAAAATGGAAATCACTATTCGAGCTTGACTACCACATACTATTTACAGTAAGGACTACCAGAGCAAGGATGTGAGTGCAAGCCTACCTAGGTGCCATGTAATCATAATCTTCATGTGGGTATCGCTTGCCATGCATTTCAGAATTTCTCGGTAAATAAGTAGTATCGTATGATGAGTAACCAAAGGCCTCAGCCTGGTACTGCAAGTCAAAACAAAACGTTCAGGGAAAAAAACAAGTGTAAAAAGGAAAGGTGGAAGATATTGAATAAGGTAGTAATAACCTTAGCAATCAAAGAAGCAAAATAATCGCCTTTATTGCGTTTATCTCCACCTGATATCAAAAACTGCATGTGCTCTTTTGTGAGGATTAATGTTATTCAGGTGAGAACTTAGAAATCATTTGTGTAAACAACTAAACACCTTATTAAGGACAGCAACAGCAGATGACTCAGGAAGTTCGTTGAGGCTTTTTACACAATGGATATCAATCTGGAGAACGAAGGACAGGAACGTCATGCTCCAGTTTGTACATCAGAGAGGAACAAAAAGGAGACCTTTCTGTATAAATTACTTACATCATATCGAGTACCAATTCCCAGACGTAGAATTCGAAGTAAGACTTCCTTGACAGCTGAGGTCAGTGAAGCAAGAGCTGATTCATAGGGGTCGGAGGCATCAGCCACCTAAGAGATAAACAAGCAGAAAATATTGTCAAATATATCAACAAATACAACATACTTTTCTCCTTACTTCAAAATGAAATGTATTCCCTTTATTTTAACCAAGTGTGACTACAAAAACCATATATATTCAAATAACTAGAAAACTGCTAATTCAACTGATTGATGCTGGAGTATCTGATGTTCCGCTTTTAAAATTATATCATAAGAAAGAAGTGGGAAGTCGAGCTATAAAAACTGGACATATATAAGTTATCAAACAGGAGAGCTCTAGTAAAATAGTTGTGCTTGCAGCCTTCGAAGCACGAGTTGACCTGCAAGGCTGCAACCTATGATACAGAATCTTAAGCCTTCATGATCTTTTTTGTACAATGAAGACAATATAGCACATTTAGAGACAAGAAGAAGCTTACTCCATTATCAAACAAAGACACATGACCAACAGAGATAGCAGGTTGACAATGGACGCTTCAGTTTTAAAAGAACAGTACACCCGTAAGCTTGAAGCTGATTAAACCAAAGCTATTGCAAGTGGCTAGCTAAGTTGAAAAAGGAAAACAATTAACAACATATTAATTATCATACATACATAATTAGATAATCTCGGAGCTTTCACTTGACGATCACGTGAATCATGTCCATATCTTCCAAGAGAATAATCTGGCCTATCTCCTGATACATTTGATCTCCTAGTTCTCACTTCTTCACGAGATCGCTTCTTCTCATTGTCTACTGCAGGTCGAGCAACTGACACCTATTGACATAAAATGGAAGCTTATTTGTCGAGTCCAAAGTAGAAAGTTGAAATAAGAAGTAAGAAACTGGCGATAACCATCAAACAGATAGCATTTGTGTTCATGCCTGGATCTTGAAGGCCGGTCCTCGATCAGGTCCTCTCACTGTTTCACCATCCATTTCTTTTATAGCATTGTCCAGCTCCTTCAATTGATAATATTCATTTTTGTGGCAATCATCAAATACAGTTGTTCAAAGAATGTATAAGTGCATTAATTGGATGAGAACAAAGCCTCTAGAATTAAGATAAGCACTTACTGAGCGACTGGCAAAGTGGACAAATCCAACTGGACATTGTCCTTTTCTTGAGACAGCAACCCGTAATATCTGATTCACATAAGGTCATAATCGTTTAACATTAAAATTGGTTAGTAGAAACAGAGACTGCAAAATGTGACAGACATAGTGGTGCACCAACCTCCCCAAACTGTTCAAAAAGCTTTCTCAAGTACTCCTCGTTTACGTTTGCTGGCAGATTCCCAACAAAAGCAGTCGTAATCTGGGAGTAAACATATCATAAATCACAATTGTTCAGACAGAATACAGCTATATTTGTACCATGGAAAAAAATGTTTCCCTTCTACATTACCTTGGCCATTTCATCATCATCCACATGAGACTCCTTATCAGCCCAATTTATAGCAGGATGCAAAATATCACCAAGCATAAAATCTGTTCTGGAACCGATACGGATTACTCGTGCCGCTGCCTGTGATTAATAGTTTGAGGTGGAATGAAATCAAAGGAAGCTGATTTGAGTAGAAGCATGGATTTAAGAACATCTTCTCCAAGACGATATTAGATATTTGTCTTTTGCTCATATCTCAGTGGGAGTAACCTCAGATAAGTGATGACTCACGAACCAAGATCTCATGTAGATAAACATACTTGCATTTTGTGGAAGCGATTAATACCAAGTGATATCTTCAGACTTAATACTATGGCAGTTCAAGATTACTGTGGTGTAGTAATGAAGCCAAGAGAAGGAAGGGAATCAAGTGTCAGCATGGGAGAGAGTGTCACAGGCACAAGAACACTGATAGATTTGGAAATAAATTGAAGAACCACCAATTAGAAAAGAAAAGGTTAGGGAAAGAATTAGGGTTCTGATCTACTTTTACTTACTTGAATTAAAGTAATATATATATAGGCAAGTTACAGGATGGGACAATAACGGAATGGCAACAAGAGTTACAGGGGCCAATTTAGCCTTCAGATCTTCAAAACTGAAACATGACAGATTGTTGATTTCAGTGTTCTTGTTTCTACAAATCCAGCACACAAATTTTCGGTTTCTCTGATGTTTACTCAGGCTAAACTTTGGAACTGCATTACTTTTCTAGCATCATGTGTTTTCAACACAGATGCTCAAAGATTTCTAGGGAAACAAATAGAACAAAGGCCATCCAGATAAACAAATGGTAATAAAGGTCCTGAACACGCTCAGGTGGCTCCATTGATGATTTCATGTTGTTAACTACCAGAGGAAGCATGTAATGTAACTCATGCAGATCAGAAAATGCAAGCATCATCCTCAGGTGATTCATTTCAAATAAATTCTAGCCAATGGTCTCTCTCCGTCCCTCCCTCCCCCATACTTTGTAACTTCAACAATGGATAGAAATCCTTGTTAAGACAGCAACAGATCAAAGATACAAGATATGTATGAGATAACAATTCTGGCATATATCTTTTTCCTATATCACCAGTTCCCAATTCCTCTATGACTGTGTCGAACAAAGAATTTCTTCAATGTGTGTGGTTTCTTCAGAAGCATCCACAATACAATAGCAAATTTCTCAAGTAGAGAAGGTAACTATAAAAAACCATCCTTTTCAACATTAGTCATCATTTAAGATGGGAGAGATTATGTTTTACATAGATCCAAAATCAATGTCGAGTATATAAGTCAGACGAATTCCTAAGCTTTATCAGCAGATTGTAAGGTATGTTGCCAATTCGGTGTCGATTCATCATCCAGCTCCATATTGAGATTAGGACATACAACCACTAAGGATATATGGTCACTTGATCATTTATTTATTTATATTTGAAAGAAACAGCAAGGGTAACCCCCCACTGGTCGCTTGATATGCATGAAACTGCACATGTGCTTCTTTTGCTAGTAGATAGATGGGATCGAATGATTCCATCCCCATTACTAGAACAAGATGCTGAAATAAAATAACCTTTCCAGACCCCTTGTCTCCTTAGTATTTCCTTCTTTTTGGTAGAAGCATCAATGGATGTGGATTGTGGCTGTAGATAAGGGATTGTGTTCTACTGTATATGGCAGTAGCAGTAGATTTCTTATGCTGAATTAGGACAAAGTTACCCGAATTGGCATTTGTTTGGGTGGAGAGGGCACAGGAACAAAAAGTGCAGAGCCATCCATCAATTAGCAACAATAGAAACTTAGAAGGATAGATTGAAGGTAATTTTGCACACATCTTGGTATTTGCATAAGATTGTTTGTCCACATAAACTTAAAACAAAACAAAACAAGAGGCAATAATATTGACCAATACCTGCAAGATAAATCAGTTGACAAAGCTAAGGTCAACTCTAAAGAAACTACAGAGCTTTGCAAAGGGAAAACATAAACTAAGAATGGTACAAGTCAACAAAGTATGATAAATCATATCTTATTTTCATGTACTTAGATCATAGTAATAAAAATCATAAAACAAGATCTGAAAATTGATGGTAAATGCAGAATTTTGCTAAACTCGCAACGACCCATTTGTTTACTGTTAACATTTTCACAGCAGAATGTGCTAACAAAACAAAGAACTATTCTAGCAATGAACAGAGACTTACTGAGTGAGAAGAAAAGCGCACAAATGCAAAACCTCGGTTTATATGCCTTTTGCTTGATGAACCAAGATTTGAAGCCATTGCAAGGTCCACCGAAACAACATCTTTGAATGTCTGTTATAATCAAAGAGAATGGCAAAATAATGTGTCCTGGTGAAACTATTTTAAGAAGTACAGAAATATATGATTGATGGTCCTACCTTGTGAATCAATTCTTCAAATTCTTCTGAAGTCCACTCTGGCAAGACAATAATGGAAAGCAGCTTTGCAGGTGGTCAGTTTGCTAGGCGTTCTCCACCTCGTGCTCAATACGGGGGTGGGAGGAGTCATAGCTTTGAGATGGAGAGGAGGAACGATCCACGGTTTCCCTTTCGTGGTTTTCGTCCTCCTCCAGCTAGAGAGGGTTGGTTCCCTCGTGGTGGTCACCGTGGTGGTAGCTTTGATAGGCGTGATGATTTGGTTTGTGCTAACCCCACTTTGGAGCAAATGGCTCGACACTGGTTTTACTCTTTTGGTACTAACCCCAGTGCTGAGTCGTTTGTTCACTCACGTGCTCGCTTTTGAATTTCAGGTGGGAGACTTGAAGAAATTAGTAATAAGATAATAATTTTTATTTGCGTATATGTGCAGATCAACATGTTAAAAAGACACAAACGAAAGCTCTAGCACCGATGTATTGGGTTGTTTAAGACAATGGACAGAGATTACGGCTATCTAGTTTCTACAAGACAACATTGATGAGTGTTGTTGATCCATCAACTGTATTGACATTTCTTCTTCAGGACAAATTTACTGCAGTATGATTCTTGATGTTCACCAAGGGTGTAGTTTACCTTTGCAAAGATTTCCAAAGAAAAGTGTATCTTGGTCCATTGAAAGATCGACAACAAGCCTCTTTCCTTGAAGCTGGTAAAAAAACAACAGCAAATGTATAACAAGTGTCAAGCTTGGTACATGAGACATAATGTTGTTGTTCACATCTATACTATATAATGCAACAGCACAATACCATCTCGCTGTGGATTCATGGTATATAAAAAGGAATTTAAAAATAAAGCAAACATGTCATCAAATAGAAATATGAAGAAATTAAGAAGTGTTGCAGGTAAATAACAAAAGGTTAAAAAGGAAAGAAAAGATTTCTACATGCAGGTCCGGAAACAATAGCCACACAGGAAAAAATGACCATATATAATGCCACATATAGAAAAATTGTCAGCATTGGTGGTTTGGTACAAGAAGTACATCTTTCTTACCTCCATACCATTCTTTTGCCTTTTAGCTGTATTAGCGTGCTCCCTCTTTGCAAACCGCACGAAAGCATATCCCTGAAACCATTTCAGGAAAAGAAATGGTGTTAGATATATTGCAAGTATCCATGACACTGAAAACATAGAATATCTAAAATACTGAAAACATATATGTTGCAAAAAATATCTAAACTTTTACAGTTGTACTAGACCTTTGGTGGCCATTCTGATCTTTCATTATACGCACGTCAATGATCTCTCCACAAGGAGAAAATACCTGTTAATACTACAAAGTCAGTCCCACAAGTGGCATGACAAAGAGACTGCAAGAAAACTTTCTTTAGCCATGAACAACAAAGTTGAACAGTAGAAATTCCAAATATGATTAAGTTCAACACTCAGATATACAACAGTTATCCTAATCCTTCTAATATGGCATACTTCTCTTATTACTAGATCGAGAGAATATGACATTTTGCATGGTGGTGTGTTACTGTTCCTCATCAAAAAAAAACAGAATAAATAAGAGAGGCTTCACAGAATCTATAATGCTGCCAACTCCATTTGAAAGTTACTCATCTAACACTCTGATTTGCTATTTAGACACTACTTCGATAAATAGTCGGATATACAGGACTCAGTCAACCTCTAGATGCCTAACTACCAAACACTGCACACAAGCAATCTTCTATCCCCAGCGGGTGGTGAACTGCAACCCTGAGAACAGAAGAACCAAAACCAACCTCCCGGAGCGTGCTTTCCGACGCCGACCGCGGCAGCCCGCCGACGAACACCTCGGTGCCTTTCGCCCCCCGGCGATCTGCTCACAGTCACACACCACACATAAAAAAAAGTCACCCTCTCAAAGCATAAGAAACAACACTGCTTCCTCGATAAAACACTCGCTCACCTGGCTCGTCGAAGTCGCGCCGCGCCGCCGCCGCCATCTTATCCTGAAACAGAGGAGGCGTACGGGGCACGACTATGTCGCCGGAACGCGCACTAAATCGGACGCCGCGACGACAGGGCAGGTCGCCGGCGCACCCCCCGGTGTCGAGTCCGGCGGAATCCGCACGAATCGAATCGAGAAGGGGATGAATTTTACGGGATTGGTAACGAACAGATAGTGGCGAGAACGAACGGGACGGAGTATCTGATTTTCTTCCTCTTTTATTTTCCGAAATCCGAATTATCAGTACTCTTTCGTTTTGTACTCGATGGGCTTTTGTGGAATACTGGGCCCCCTGTCGGATACCGTTGATAGACCGGACCAAAATTAAGAAAACGATCTGGGCCGTTTTCTCTTTGATTTTTGAACCATTAGTCTTGTGTTTTCTTTTTGCCTCTCAAAAAGATAAATTGGTGATATCTTCTATAAAACTAATATAGGTGAGACCCACTCACTACAGATCATAGATAGCTTTCTCTCCATTCTCAGAGTGTCACATCATCTGCTGACGTCAGCCTGTTCGTTTGGCTGGTGGCTGGTGGCTGATGCTGATTTGTTCTGAGAGAAAAGTACTGCTGGCTGGTTGCTGGTAGCTGGTTTGTTCTGAGAGAAAAATACTGCTGGCTGGTGGCTGATAAGCCAAACGAACAGGGCCTAGGATGGCTCATCTTTACTCCACAGCAGCTGAAAAGACCCCATTAACTTGGTTGGGCACATCAAGAGGCTGCAGGCCTGCAGCCCAAGAGGCAGGGCTTGCTCACTTGAAGGGACGCAACAGAGGCTTTTAACGGTGTTCCGGGGGGTCAACGCTCTCGCCATCATTGACTCGGCGGTGTTAAGCATAAAGATCGATCTTCCGCGCGCGCTTCATTTTCTCGATAGGAGAAAGGTGAGAGCTCTCATCTCTACAGAGACGCTGACATCGAGAATCAGCTGCACAGAGCGCTGCATCTCCGAGAAGGCAGCACCAGGATTCCCAAGGTGCAGGAGCTCCTCACGGAGATGTTCGACGACAAAGAGCCCGACAAGGGGATCAAGCCCGACGATGTCGTCGCGTACGGTGCTGCCATCCAAGGCAGCAGCATCAGCGGCGAGGGCGGCGTTGAGACCGAAGGTATCATTTCTGTATGAGTATGTTAGTGACACTGAAATGCGTTTAACTTGACTTGACGTTCTCAGATGGCCAGACATCCTGCTGTTGGACGTCTTTCTCTTGCATTATTGATCTTCTATGTATTACTCTGATCTGATCTGGTGCGTTCTAGCTGTAGATAGGAGAACGATGAGATTACCCTTGGTTTTTGAGGTTATGCGTATAGTAGGTTCTTGAAGTGAAATCTCTTAGATGATGTCAGAAATCGTTTACGAGTCTGTCACAGAGGGAAAACTTTTGCTTATCTTTTCATGACCTGGACGGGTAGATGTCTAAAGTCTAAATTAAGCATCTTCGTGAAGTTCCAACACAGCGTTGCGCTCGCCTCCCTCACCAGTCCAATAGAGTAAAATACACAGAAATATAATTTACCTTTATGTAAAAAAGTTTCACATCTTCATTCTTTCCCAAGTGCATCAAATAGTCATAAAAAATTCTCAAATCTTCACTCTTTCTCAAATGCATCAAATAATCATAAAAAAATAAGCAAATATCCCGCAGCAACGCGCGGGGAATTCTCCTAGTTTGTTAAAACAGATTATACCGAATTTGTTTTCGAAAAGTAAATAATTTTTATGCATTAACTTACTAAAATCACCAGGCTAGTTTGCTAATACACAAGTTAAACAATAAAAGCTTGCCACACACTAGTCTCCGAAAATAAAAACTTACTAGTTTGCTATGCACTTGTAGCACGTTACAATTTGGAGGATCGCTGTGTCACACAATTTCTTCAATCGAAGAAGAGTAGGTGCAAACTTTAGAAAGATCCAACTCCAAGTTTTTTTTTTTTTGGAAATTAACGTTGGGAACTGGAACAGCATTCCCTCCAAAACAGACACTACAATAAACTGCTTCAACCACTCTCCATGTGCAGCACTCTGCAGTGTTCTCACCTGATGATGAAAACGTATTTTTGACTAACACGTTTGATCTCTTTGAAAGCGCCTGCTGGATATTTCAGTATAATAAGCACAACACTGCAACAATACTGTGAAAGGAATCACATAATAATTAACCCAATACATGTACTGTCAAAATAATAATCAAATATAAAATAACTCTACAAGCATTCAACGGATTACACCAACCATCATGCTTGATGATGCATGGTATTTTCTCCTTTTTGTGTTTAAAAAATATAGTTGCTAGCAGCTACTAAATTTTGCTAAACAGCCATAATCGCCACAATGACGGTGACGATGACGACTACGTTTTGAAGATGATTATGCCTTGGAGATGTGCCTCATCAATCTGGGTTGAAATCTTGGCTCCCTGGGAATTGTCTTAGGCTTCACTGACCTGCACTTTCACCAAAAGTTTCAGATGAAATAGTTTGAAACGAAAAGTTGCGTACTTGCAGGGTATGGAAATGTGCATGAATCTTTTATTTCAGTTTATTCAGAACCTCTGGGAGCTGAGATTGTGAGATTCAATGATTGACCGTGCAAAAGGTGGTTATCAGATCATTAGAGGAGACAAAAGGGACTGGAAATTCAATACCTTTTTGGCACAAATGGCCTGCTAAAATCTGGCACTGGATGTGCTCTGGGCACCTGCTCCTTCCTCAGCTGCTTGATCTCGATCTCCTCATCCACCTGCAGAAGAATACATTGTGCCATGTTTTCAGTTTTTGCATCTGAACAAAGATGAACCTGATGCTGTAAACTTTCAGATAGATGGTGGTACTGTACCTTCCGCTGTCTTTCCCTCTCCAACTTAACTTCCTCCATGAACATGATTCGCTCAGTTACCTGCAGCATGGAAGATAGCCGGTGCACGGCCCTCAGGAACTCTTCGACGGCGAGCGAGCATCGCAATGGACAACTTACTTGGTGATCAAACTTGGCACGACCCACCGCTCGCACGTCACTGTGCAGCACAAGATCGATCGGTTCAGTGGGTTCCTTCATTGGAGGTTTCACCGGAGTCTGCAGAAGAAGGTTCAGAAAAAGGCTGAGATAACTGACAAGGAAACACAATCTTCCTTCCAAGTTCAGAAACATACTAGTGAAATACTGAAATGTGGTGTGCACTGTATACAGTCAGACAAAGGTGTGACAATGGTGCTAGAGCTAGACTCTCAACTTCTTTATGTATACTACTGATGTTTTTAGGCAGATCGTTGTACATGAAAGTATGAAACTGCTTGTAGGCATTGGCAAACATTACGAGGTGACAATGTTCAAGCAATGTAAAAGTGAACACTGAACTGAAATCATTATAGCCTTATAGGTATCGCTGCCGTACCTCTGGTACATCGGTGGTATAGGGTAAACCTTGAGCTAGTGGGTTGCGTAGCCTTTCCTCCTCCATCTGCTTCTTCCTCAATCTCTGAAAGAAATTCTCTTCCTTCACCTTTCCTCTTTGCTGAGTACACGAACAGAAGCAAAGTTTATTTAAGCAGCTGAGCAAGCATTGCTTATTTGCTTCCCAGAAAAAAAAAAGCAGAGCAAGCACTGTACATGAGCAACACAGGATGAGTTCTTCATCAGTCATCACTCGTACCTCAGTCCTAAGGTTGAACGGATGTTTGCTCGTCACCCTTGTCACCTTCCTACTCCAGCCCCTCTCCGGCGAGCCAGTGTTCTACAATGTGCGATGAACAATATCCACACAAATTTCACTACAAATTCATCTTGATCTCGACAAAAAGGTAATATTGTGAGATTGCAGCATACATACATTGTATGCCCTCTGCCGGCGTTGGCCTCGTGCACGGGTGATCCTGCTGAATTTTCAAAAGAAAAAAACCGCACCAGCAGGAGAGTCAAGAACAGCAAGAAAGCAAATAAAGCAACGGCAACGCAATGCATCGATGGATCAGAATATGAGACCTGGTGCGATCGGAGGCATCGAGGATGCAGGCGACGCCGGCGATGCCGGGGAAAGAGACCTCTGACGAGGAGGCGATGGAGGGGTACGACACGTCGATCTCCTCCGCGCCCGGCGGCGTTGCTGGCGCCGACGCCGACGCCGCCATCACGGTCGCCTCGTTCTTCCTCCTCGCACCCCTGCCCCGCGCCACGGGCCCGCCGCCGCCAGCCAGAAACTCCTCGGCGCCCGGCGGCGTTGATGGCGCCGACGCCGCCGTCCTCCTCGCGCCCCTGCCCCGCGCCTCGGGGCCGCCGCCGCGGCCCAGCAGGAGGAGCCGCTCGAACGTGTCCACCAGGTACTTGACGCGGCCCTCGCCGGGCTCCGGGAGGCCCGCCATGGCCTCCTCCACCGCCACCGCCACGCTCGGCATCGCCCGCATCATCGATGCGGAGGCCTCGCTGCCCCGCCGTTCTCGGCCGGCCAAGCTGCAAGGGGGCGACGAGATCACCTTGTTGCCCACCGCCTCGGAGACTCCCCGCACCGGCGCGCGCGGCGCGTCGTACGCTGACGCCGCGCCCGGAGTCGAGCACCTCTTGGCGCAAGAACCCACCCTCCTCCTCCTGCTCGCCGCCGCCACCGCCGGCGTCTTCTTGGACGAGACGGGAACAGGGGGCGAGCCAGAGCGGCACTTCTTGGCCGCCTTGGCGCCGCCAAGGACCGCCTCCTCCGGCGCCAGCTGATTCCCCGCCCGCGACGGCGGCGGCGACACCACGACCGGCGCAAACGGCCGTCGCGCTCCTCCTCCTCTGGCACTCCTCATCGCCGTCGCGGCAGCCATCCCCGATCGAGACGCGAAACCAAGAAGAGTACGAGAAACCGAAAAGCCTTCGAACCCCCTCCTACCGATCAATTCGCACGGCGGTTGATGAGCGAGAGTAATGAGAGGCGGGCGCGATCCGAGAGCGGTGGAATTTCGTGTTTCGAATTCGCGTGGACGAATTCGAAACCAATTTATAGGTGGTGAGGAGGAGGAGGAGAAGCGGATGAAGCACGGGAGCGAGGCGGTGGGGTTCGGAGGCGCAACGGCTAGCGGCCAAACGGGGACGGGGACGGGGAGTCGGGGAGGGCGATTTGGCCGCTGCGGATTCGCTGGGCCGTTGGATCGGGACGCGGGGGGCGATCTGCGGCCGTTGATGCGCGTGGTTGTGGGTGGATTTATTGAGCGGGGTGATCGCGGTATTTACCGTTGGGTGAAAATTTGTGCTGTAAAAATCTGATCTTGATTCGATTTTGCTACTGCGATCAATTTGAAATTCAGAGAGTGTGAATCACCATTACGAAGCAGAAAACAAATGAGATCTTTTCTTCATTTACCCTTTGCCGCATGGGAGCATGACTAGATATTCTACGGGTTTGAACTTTTTCTTTATGATTTTTTTAGGAATACAGGTAGGAGTTTTTTCTTCTTCGAAATTCATCATAAATGTAAAAAATTACATAAAATGCTAAGGATGTATCGTGACGATATGGTCCGAACCATTAGAGGTTGGAGTACTCCTGCGATTTTATTTTACGGAGGAGTTGTTTTTTATTTCGGACCCTGCATAAGGCATGCGCGTTCGACCATCCATTGTTCTATTCCATAGCCTTTGGTTGCAAAAAAATGATTCCAACAAATATCAAATACTACTAAGTACGTTCACAAATTTACAACTGGAAAAGACTGAAGTCTCATGGCTCAAATACGTGCAGAAGCATAGGGTTCCGTTCAAAGTCGAACGTGTCTCTTATGTTTGTGCCACGCCACAGTATGTGAATGAATCATAATAAAATAAATAATAGTAGATGTTGTTTAAAAAAATAGTACTTAGTTAATTTTCATCACTTTTCTCGTCTGCTTTTGAAACCCATAAAAAACTAGGAATTTGCCCATGTGTTGCTACGGGCTCCAAATTACAGCGCAATAGATAGCATTATATTGTGTGAAAGCAAGCACAAACATATAAAAAAATTCAGTTTTTATGAGCAATGCCAATAAATCATAAGTGTTACAGTTCGATTTTCGTTCCTCTACTTACCCTGAAGAATAAAAATTATCAACTCTGTAGTATGATATTGAAGGATTTCAAAAACATACATAATTCCTTAAAGATTAATAAATACACTCATACATATGTTTGTATAAAGAAAAAAAAGATTGGATAGAAAATATGTTCGGAAGTGGATCCTAGGTTATTACTCTAGAAAGCTTCTATATGCCTTTTATACATCCCTATTACATGTTTTGCATTGCCAGATAGTGGCTTATTACCATGCAGCGACAAAATCAAAATCCCTTGCTTATTACCATCCAATCCATCAAACCATTAGTGAAAAATATGCCTAGGAATAGAATCTGCAAATAGTAAAATTTATACCTTGGCAAATCAAGTTATTGCTCCTGGGCATGGCAATCTTAAGCTTCTTGTTGTTAAATGATATTGCGCTATACACTTGAGCAATAGTAAGTTTAGTAAATTCCAACAAAGCATGAACCAAGAAAAATTATGCCAGTGTGTGGAGTGTCTGCAATAGCATCTGCAGCTATACACTTATCATGTGACCCGACATATTATACAAGATTGTAAGAAACAATTTGTTGCATACTGATTACCTGCCCGATTGTTGGTGATGTTTGACACAATAGCAAAAGAAGCCCTTTCTTTTCCTGTTATATCAAATTGATGGGATACACAGAAATAAATTATAAACTTCGAATCTGCATGCAAAGAATCTGAGAAAAAAAATCTGCAGGCAAAGAAAACTGCAGATACCTTTTTATAAGCAATTTCTGGATGTCTCCTTTTCTGTGAGACATGTGCAAATACCTCTCAATAGATCTGCACTAAGTAAATCCATATATTTGCATGAGCAAGTTATGAATTTACAAAAAAGGAAATGTTTTAGATGTTATTAACATCAGAGGAAAGTAGAATAAGCCAAATAAGATCATATCAGAACTTGTCCCAGAAACTACCACCTACACATCGACCAAGATCAGTGGCAGCCAAGCCTAGCAAGAAAGATCACAACAATCGCCACCCCCACGGACAACACCAAAATAAAACGGGAAAGCAGAACCTTGAGCCTGCAAGAAACAAAGTAGAGTCTAGCATATTTCTTATTTTTCAGCCATTCAGATTGATTACTTGAAAGCTCCTTTGGTTATCTTAGCTCGTTACCGGAGAGGTGGTCATGGCCTCAACCATGTGAGCAGCATCCGCTACAACATCCTTGGTGACCGCCTCCAACACTGTGGAGTGTGGTGTGCGATCACCCCTGCAGTATCAAATCCCATACTAATGGCACATGTAAATACACCATTCTTTCTTTTTGAAAGGCAAGCAAGTATCATCATTTCACTAATAGGAGGGGCCACGCCTCACATAGATCAAAATTACCAGAAGACAGCACACCAATAACAAAATCACTGTGTACTTAAAGATATCCAAAGGCATCAAGATAGTAGGAAAATAAAAATTTCACCCAAATAGTTCCTTACTAAACAATGGCAAGACGTAGTTCAAACTTTAGGTTTGTCAACATGTTGAAGTGTATTTTTCAGCAGGTATTATGCTGACAAGATGCAGTGTGATGTGATTCCATCATTCCTACATGTATGTGAGTCCATTCCAATAGGTATTATTGAGATGCCTATAGCCATATGATCTTAATGCAATTCACGAAGGAAAATTCAACAGGTATTCTCCTGTACAATGTCGAAGAGAAACATGGACGTTGAGCTTGTTGTTGCAAAGAAGTAGTCTGAAATTCAACAATAAGTAATCAAATCCTGGTGTGCTAAATGAATACGAATACTCACACGACACACATTGTGGAGAGGAAAGCAAATTACAGGCACCAACCAGTTTTTTTATCAGAGGGAACATTGACGATCAGACGAACGAACACATACTTGGCTCTCTTCTCCTTCATTGCTCACTCCCCAACATTAGTTTTCTAATCCCATTCCCATACCTCCTGAAGCACATTTGCTTCTCCCTGACCTGACCTGTGAGAATCCTGACACAAAACCTGAAACTCGTCACACACAAGGCCTACTACAGTACAACCGAACAAAATCAATGCAATCTGTAAGCATACTTACACATTGGTGAATGGAGATGAGGAAGGTGCCCGCGGTGGCCACGACGTCCTCACAGTGCACGGCGAGGTTCTCCTGAGCCATCCAGGCGACGAAACCCCTCGTGTTGTCAGCCACGGCGTCCATCAGGGGCTAGCCCTGCTGTCCCACGCTCCGGGAGCCAGACACCATCCACCTCATTGACCCGGATCGTGGGCTTAGCGTCCTCCTCCTTGCCGCAGCACAGGTCGAGAAGCGGCTCCGCACCGCCAGCCCCGACCACCTTGGCCTCCACATCCTCTGCTTTGATTTCAAATATAGAGAACCATGAAAATCGGGCCACCCCCTATGAAGGAAACTGAATATCGTGACAGTGAAAACAAAGGAGCTGCTATCATGAAAATCAGTTTCACCTCATCCTCAGGAATTAGCAGTTAACAATACCAATTGAAAGCACCTACTGGAGAACGAAAAGCAGTTCATTGGATTGAAAGCATGTACCAGAGAAGTGGTGCGGAGACGACCGCTCGAATGTGTCGCTGCTGGTGCCTAGGTGATGTAGAAGACGTCGAAGTCCACAAGCAACGACGCCTGCTAAGTCCACGGGCGCACGACAGACGGGGGGCGGGGGTCTCCAGGCGTCTTACAGTGGTTACGGCGTATCCTCCTCGACCAGACGATGGCGACGCCGCCGGCGTGGCAGGCGACGTCAAATGGATCCCGGGTGGATCTAGGAGGACGCGGGCGAGGTGCGGGCGGAGGGAGGAGGAGAGGCGGGGGTGGAGGGATGAGGAGATGGAGGTGGTAGGGGAAGGAGGAGATGGGGGCGTGGGCTGAGAGAAGGGAAGATGGCGGTGGATCTCGGCGACGGAGAGGAGGGAGGATCCCGGCGGCGGCGCGGAATCGCGGCGCAGAGGGAAAGATGGAGGCGGCGTGGCAGGCAACGTCAAATGGATCCCGTGTGGGCGATGGAGTCGGATTCGGGCACGGGTGGATCGGGGCTAGGGACGGCGGTGGCGGCGGAGAGGAGGCGAGCGGAGGCTGTCACCGCCACCTGGGATTGGGAGTCGCGCGGAGGCTGTACCGGAAAGGCCGCGGGCGGGGCGCGCCGCCGGGGGGTGGAGGGAGGAGGAGATGGAGGCGGCGGCGAAATGGGGGGCGGCGGCGGGCGCGGAGGGACTGGGGGGACGTCGCGGGTGGTGGTGAGGGTTAAAAACGGAAGGCCAAAAATGACGGACCGCGAGGGCACCGAGCGCAGCAGACTCGCGTGAGGGGCGGACGCGCGGGCGGAGTGCAAAACGACGTACCAGGTTTTTTTCTCCACTTCATACTTTTTAGAAGTAGAGAAGAGAAATGTATGCTCGTACCTCAAGAAGATTTTAAGCCCGGGCTAGGTCCATAAAATTCATTCGCCCGGCCTGCCTGTGAGCCCAAAAATAACAAAAATTAGACATCCAATTGTGGATCCGAAGCAAAATTGGGCTTCTTGCAGGACGCATCATCGAGCCCAGAAAGTTGCTCAAGTCTGTGAGACTTTTTTGAATTTTTTTTTTACATTTTCCCCCCTCAATTTTGCAAAAGTAAATGGTCCGCAAAAAATTTTACAAAACTATACATCTACCGCCGTAGGGGACGGTAGGAGTCCTACGTGTACTGTAGCGACTGCTACCGCCGTGGGTCACGGCGGTAGGGGTACAGTCTGTTTTCAAAAATTTGTAACTTTTTTGTTTGAACTCGGATGGATGTAAACTTTATATGAAAATTGTAGCTTTCGACGAGATCTACAACTTTGTAGTTCAAAGTTTTTCCATTTGAAGTCATCTTCATAGTCAATAATCGATATACTATCCAGATCTCAGTTTTCATATCGAGATCTCAGTTTTCAGTTTATTTTCAAAAAATTGTAACTTTTTTGCATGAACTCGGATGGAGGTAAACTTTATATGAAAATTATAGCTTTCGACGAGATCTACAATTTTGTAGTTCAAAGTTTTTTTTATTTGAAGTCATCTTCATACTACCGCCGTGCCCCACGGCGGCAAGTGTATAGTTTTACAATTTTTTTGGCGGATCATTTATTTTTGCAAAAAAGAGGGAAAAAATGTAAAAAAAAATTTCTCGACTTTTTTTTTTGAAACATAAGATTCATACAGGATATTTTGTGTAACTTCGAAAATACTATAAGATTTTTTAAGGATTTAAATTCTATAGGATTTTTTTCTATGTAGCCATCGTTCGACCTTTTAAATTTCTAAGGAATGGCTCGTTCCATAAAAAAAAATTCTGTTACAATTTTAATCTCAATCATGTAAACACTTTATTACAATTTTTCTACATTCACAAATATTAAAAACTGTAAATGCCAAGCAACTTTATTTTTATGTTTTTGTTCATTCCTACGTCCAAAGAGGGTCTTGAAAAGAGATTCCCATGTTCTAGCCGGTAACTTTTCAGAAACTTGTTTCATTTTAGCCTTCGGTGAATTATTTTCACAAAATTTTCAACGAAAAGGGTAACCACATGGTCGGGGGCCCACCATATTTTTATTTGCGATTTTTTTCCTCAGGAACACCGAATAATGTCGGCGCGTCGGCAGCATCGAGAAGCGTCGCGCCTCGCCGCACGCGCGGTCCCACTGCAGGTGGGCCCCGCAGACATCCCCGATTCAGAACCCGCGGACCAATCACTCCCTCCCCCGCGACCCCTCCCGTCGGATCCTACCTGGACGGCCCCGATCCCTCCCTCGTGACGTGGCCCGAGACATCAGACACCAACACATCCGCCGTAATTAACTCGCTAATCCCTGCATTAACTTGACTTTTACCATTTATTAGTATTATTTTAATCACAGGCTCTTGCGGCTTTTGCCTTCCTCGCTGCAGGGAAGGGGGGAAGGGAAGGGAGGGAATCGGGAGAGCGCAGGGAAGGGGAAAGGCCCGGCAGCGGCGGCGAGCGAGCGGGCGGATCAAAATGTGAGGGCGAGCCGGTGGGCTCCTATCGTCGATTCCCGAGCCGCCTTCTCTCCGCCCGCCCGCCGGTGCGACGGTGATCTCGTAAGATCTCTCTCCCCCGCTCTGTTCCCTGCGGAAATCGGAAGGTTTGCTGTTCATTGCGGGTGCTACGGTTAGGCTAGGGATTGATTAGGGTTTCAGGAAGGGATAGAGGGGTGTAGAACTTGTGGGTCGATCCGTGGTTGTTTGGTTGTGGCGCTTTGTTTGATCAAATTTGCGTTTGCGCGGATTCAATAAGCCGGTGCTGTTGGGGGCGGGATTTTGGTTCTGGTTTATTAGGAAGCCACCGAATGGGCGTTTGCAGTTTCAGAACTCAATCAGCCCTGTGAAATTTAAAGCTAACAGGCACCAAATAAACTGTTTAGCATTGTAGGACCATCAGTCTCCAGTCTCCACCCCAACACACTAAATTCATCTCGGTTAATTTGTCTCATTGTATGGTTGATGCCTGGTGCAGGGACGCACAAGATGCTGGATGCTACCTGGAGCGCCGTCTCGGCCTACGTGTCGGAGTATTGGTCGGTGATAATCGCTACCGCGGTGTTCGCTTGCGTCGGCGCGGCGACGATCTACTACACGGTGAACCAGCTGAACAAGAACATCAGCCTGAGCCTGATAAAGGCTATCAAGGTCAGGGCGAAGCGGTACAAGAAATGGAAGGACAGGGTCCCCGCCGCGTCCCATGTCTGGAGGAAAGAGGTCGTCCCCCGCAGCAAAGGTCTCAAGTGCTGTGTTTGCTTGAAGTCCGTTTCGCCGCCCCAGTACTCCGGGGGAACCATCCATCAGTGCGACATCTGCGGGGCCACCGCGCATTCGAGCTGCTCGGGGAACGCGCACAAGGATTGCAAGTGTGTTTCCATGGCGGGTTTGAACCATGTCCTGCACCAGTGGGCTGTGCAGTGGATTGACTCTGCGGATCACTCTGAGGAAGACTCTTTCTGTTGCTACTGCGACGAGTCTTGCAATGGAGCTTTCCTTGCTGGGTCTCCGATTTGGTACTGTATGTGGTGTCAGCGGCTCGTGCATGTTGATTGCCACACCAGCTTAGCCAAGGAAACTGGTGATATCTGTGACTTGGGACCATTGAAGCGGTTGATACTGTCACCTCTTTGTGTTAAGGAGCTTCATTGGACAGGTGCAGGGATTTTTAGTTCTATCACAAGTGGGGCTAATGAATTGGCTTCCACTGTACGAGAGACGATTATGATTCGTCGTAAAAGGTACAAGAAGGGTACTGCATCTGCTGATTCAGATAGCTCTGGGGCTATTGAGCTACCATCTGATGCTGAAGGAGATTCACAGGAAGCAAATAGCATAGCAAAGAGGAGGGATGATCAGGCACTCAATGAAGTACACCAAACCTCTGAATCAGAGAAAGATAAGCAAATTGTACCAGATAACACTGCCGCAACTAGATCAAATGGACAGCATGAGAATTCTCATGTACAGAACAATCAGAAGTATGAAATTGTCAACGTGCCTTCAGATTCTAGGCCACTCCTAGTTTTCGTTAACAAGAGAAGTGGTGCCCAGAGCGGTGATTCACTGAGACAGCGTCTGCAGATCCTTCTTAACCCTTTGCAGGTTGGTCTACTTGCTTTAAGCTCTTCAATCAGTTTTAAATTATATATTTTTATTTTTATTTTCTCTGATTTCTATTTTCTAATACATCTAGCACACCATCCAGTTTTTTTTGAGCACAGATTTAGTATGATCTTATGTGAATTTGCATGTATCTTTAGAGCCAGAAGTGGAAAGCTTGTTGTATTTGCAGCATTAATAATTCGTTTTATACTTTATTTTCTTTGAAACTCCGTACCGCATGTTAGTATTTGGCAAAGTTTGGTGCAAATTGCTAAGTTAATTCAGTTAATTCTCCAACTTCCCTTTTTAATCACTTTATGTTGCATCAGTTATTTATAATACTACTCGAGACCACTTTCCGTTATGTTACTAACTCATTTTCATTAGGTTTTTGAGTTGAGCAAGCAGCAAGGTCCTGAAGTTGGTTTAGCTTTGTTTCGGAAGGTAACCCACTTCAGAGTTCTTGTATGTGGTGGAGATGGCACTGCTGGTTGGGTTTTAGATGCAATTGAGAAACAGAAGTTTGAAGCTCCGCCTCCTGTAGCCATCCTTCCAGCTGGTACTGGTAATGATCTTGCGAGGGTTCTGTGTTGGGGTGGTGGCCTTGGTGTTATTGAGAAGCGGGGAGGTCTATTCTCAGTTTTGCAAGATGTTGAGCATGCTGCAGTCACTGTTCTAGACAGATGGAAGATCACAATTAAGGACAAACAAGGAAAGCTTATGGCACCACCAAAATTTATGAACAACTACTTTGGTATGTCTGCGCAACTACTTTCTAAGCTTGGGTCATTTTGTAGATTTTGCATGGTCAAATAACGCACTGATGCTTTTTCAGGTGTTGGTTGCGATGCAAAGGTTGCCTTAGATATCCACAACTTGAGGGAAGAAAATCCTGAGCGGTTTTATAGTCAGGTAACACAGCTTGCTTGCGCGTTGACCCCCTGTCATGTCCATTATTTCCTGACTCTTTTGTTGTTGCAATTTGGTTGTGGACCCATGTGGTGCTGTTTCCCAGGATGGCAATGCATGATTTGTGGCAGTTTTAGTATATTTCCCAAGGTTGCTGAAATTGCTTAACATTTGGCACAAGTAGTACAGAAACCAACATACTGATCTAATCTCTTTCCCAACTCTCATCTCTTCACGTCATCACGTGCAGGATAGGTGGGCTGGACCTCTGGCCAGTGGCCACAAATAACATTTTCAGCTTTTCCTGGACTAAAATTATGCTTTTAAAAATTGGGACAATGTTGGCAATACATATAAGCTTCAAGATATTGAACTTCTGTAATATTGTATCGTGTATATCTGTATAAAGCATAAGTGGTATTATGGATCAAGTGCATAGTATATGTTTTAAAACTTGCTTGGAGTTTGGAGGGAAATATATCTCCTTTTAACATGGGGTTGATAATTGCGCCTGCATAATCATTAGGACATTTGCGGAGTCATTCAACATCAACTCCTGTTACAATTATCTGTGCTGCATAGATTTCTGAACAGTTGAATTTGCCAACTGTTGTGTGGCATGTTGATCTGAAAATCTATTTTATCTGTAGTGTGAAATTGTTGAATGAAACAAACTGATGCATGCTCAGGCAATGATTTATCTTATTTTTGTTTGCTTACCTTTTTCAGACATATGTTTACCTTACTAATAATTGCTATACTCAAACCTCTAATGGTAATCATGTTCCCATGCATTTCATTCTTAGCGATGTTTCACTCTATTCTGCATGCTTGATTCTGTGTATATAGTCTTTTAAGTGTGTTTTTTAGCACTGATAGGATACAGATGTTTTTGTAGTTTATGAACAAGGTGCTTTATGCAAGAGAGGGAGCAAAGAATATCATGGATAACACATTTGATTACTTTCCTTGGGATGTCAAACTTGAGTTAGATGGATCCAAAATTGATATTCCTCAGGTACATGCTCTGCCTTTTCTCTGCTCTTTTTTCCTTTTCCAAGTAAAGCATATAATTTTGACTGGCATACCTGCAAAATAGAATGCGAAGAGCCCCAATATGCACATTAGTAATGAATTTTTTAGTTAAAATATTTACTAACCTTGATGGTTCTCTTCTTGAAAAAACTTTAGCAGCTTACTCCTTTGAAGGCATTAGAGAAGTATCTTTAACCTCATTCTTTTACTCCTTTATTTATTAATTGCAGGACTCTGAAGGTATCCTTGTTGCCAACATCCGAAGCTACATGGGAGGGGTTGACCTATGGAAGAATGAGGATGATGTCTCTGACACTTACCTTCCTCAATCCATGCATGACAAGAAGCTGGAAGTTGTTAGCTTCACAGGAATGCTACATCTCGGAAGGCTACAGGTACGGGATAAGATTGACTTTTGATTTGAGACCTCACAGTGTTGGCTGTTTGATGCAAACTGGACTCTAATGGATATTCTTGTTCTAGGTAGGACTTTCTCGTGCGAAAAGATTAGCTCAAGGTCACCATATAAAGATTGAAATCAGTACGAAAATGCCAATCCAAGTGGATGGAGAACCTTGGTCCCAGGAGCCATGCACCATAGAAGTTTCTCATCATAACCAGGTTCCCCTCTCTGTCTCTCCTTTAGCTTGTCAGTTTAACTGCTCACCCCTTTTCCCTTACTTACAGTGAAATCTCTCTTCTGCAGGCCTTCATGCTGAAGAGAGTTTCCGAAGAACCTCTTGGTCATGCCGCTTCCGTCATGGCCGACATCCTGGAAAATGCCGAGAACAGTGGCATCATTTCACCCTTGCAGAAGAGGACTCTGCTCCAGGAGATAGCATCTAGGCTCTTGTAGGATAGTTCTAACACGCGTGCTTGTAGTTGTGCAGCTCACCATATAGCATTGCGTTCTCTTGTTTTTCAGTTGCCAGAGGCTTCCTTCCAGGCTAGTAGTGAACTAGGCCTGGACGTTTGTACATACAAGTCATGGTATTTCACGCCTGATTTGGATTTTGCTCGTGTATAATTTCGTGTAAAATTTTGTATGACCTATTGGGATCCTGATTGGTTTAGAGCACTGCCAGAACGTGGTATGCACTCAGTACTCTGTTGCCCTTGGTGAGGCTAGACAACATGATTTCATTTTTGCTGATTGTTGAAAGTTCAAACTAATGTTTGATCTGGGTTTAAATTTTCATTTTTGCGCAAACATGCATAGTTAGTATCTGTACTATGTCAGGAGATTATGGCAGGCATCGTAACATTTTTACAAGTTGTGCAATTTTTATCCTGCTTGTAAATAAATTAATCCACCCGGACATGAATGCCCGTCTAGCTCAGTCGGTAGAGCGCAACGCTCTTAACCTTGTGGTCGTGGGTTCGAGCCCCACGGTGGGCGTTCTATTTTTTTTACCTTCTCCTTTTATTTTTGGTTGTTCATTTTCTCCCGTTAGCTCAAGTCATGTTCTTGTGGTCTCCAGAAGACCAAAACAATGTTCCAAAAATTTCTTGGTTTCATTTTGCAGCCAACAGATTGATCAACTCATCGCCTATCTTGTCCAAAATCCATACTGGCAAAGCTCGTACTTCCAACTATGCCCACTTGTTGGCCTAGTTGCAGAGATGCCGGCCTGTGTTGGCGGCTTCCAAGGTCCCCCTTTGAGCTCGATCACCATTTGTTTACTCGCTCCTGCACCAAAGCTGTTTCTCGAAGTGATCAGTCAGTCAAATGCTTCCTTAATTATTTCCTTCTTCATTCAATCCAGTTCAGCTCCTCAACCCCCCTCTCGGAATCCTGCCTGACTCGGCCTGTGCGCTCCAGGAACAGCAATGGGGCTCCTGGTGGTGACGCTATGGGTGGTCCTCGTTCTCGCCTGCTGCGCCGGCGTGCTGCGCGCCGGCGAGCAGCCGCTGTCGAGGATCGCCATCCGGAGGGCGACGGCCGCCGTCGTTGACTCGGCCAGCGTCAAGGCTCACCCCACGGTCCTTGGCCTCAAGGTTTCTCTGCTTGTTCAGTTTTTTCTTCAGTCAGTCAAATGCATCGGGTAGCACTTGTTCACTCCCATTTTGTGTGTGTGTGTGTGTGTTTGGGTGATGCTTGTGTTTCAGGGTCAGAACAGTGATTGGGTGGTCGTCGAATTCTCCCACCCGAACCCTTCCAACGACGACTGGATCGGCGTCTTCTCTCCTTCAGACTTCAGGTAAGCACAAGCTGCAAGCCTGCAACTGCAACTAGCACTCTAGCAGTCTAACACCCATGACGTGTGCTGTGTTCTCCCTTTTCCTGTGGCTTTATTCAGAGGATGTTATTTCATCTCTCTTCACATGTGTTCAGCTCCGAAATCTGCCAGCCTGAAAACTGGATGGACCTCCCGCCCTTCCTGTGCACAGCACCGATAAAGGTCATCAGTACGACAGTACAGCTAACAGCTCTTCCATATTTATGACAAAACAAACATCTCTTATTCTCTTCCATATTTCTGCATTCCATGACATGGATCAGAGAGATTCAGAGACTGAATTTTTGGTGAGCTACTGACCTTGCAGTTCCAGTATGCAAACTTCACGAATGGTGCCTACAACAAGACTGGGAAGGGGTCCTTGAGGCTGCAGTTGATCAACCAGAGAGCGGACTTCGCCTTTGCGCTCTTCTCTGGAGGCCTCTCAGCTGTAAGATTTCTCAATTTTTTTTTGCGTGTAATTTACTGACAATGAATAGTTTGGATGATAATTTGTTTTTGCACTGTGACAGCCGAAGCTGATTGCGGTCTCAGACAAAGTGACGTTTGAAAATCCAAAGGCGCCCGTCTACCCTCGGCTAGCACAAGGGAAATCTTGGAATGAAGTGAGCCTAAAACTCTTTTTTTTACTGTTTTTTTGCAATCCGATGCACGAGACATGATTGTTTGTCAGCCTGTGCATTTTCACAAATCTCTCTGGTTTAATGAGATTAGATTGTTGATGTCATGGTAGATGACAGTCACCTGGACAAGTGGGTACAACATCAAGGAGGCAATGCCATTCGTGGAATGGGGTCCCAAAGGCGGCCATCAGATGCTTTCACCTGCTGAAACTTTCACATTTGGAAGAAATAGCATGTGTGGTAGGTCTGTCGACTAACATTTCATTTTGCAACTGATTGCTTGAATGCGGTGACGACTGACGAATATAGGACGTCTGTGTTTCGTTGCGTAACTTCTTACTGCAGGTTCACCAGCGCGAACTGTCGGATGGCGTGATCCTGGTTATATCCACACAAGTTTCCTGAAAGAGTTGTGGCCTGACGCATTGTATGTGATCTGCATTGACTCTTTCAATCAGCATCCCTTTATTGGGGTTTTGCCCTTATACACATATAATGTGAATAATTATACGCTTGGTCATGTTTCAGATACACTTATAGGCTTGGTCACAGGCTATCAGATGGTACTCATATTTGGAGCAAGTCTTACAGCTTCCGTGCATCACCTTATCCCGGACAAGATTCTTTGCAACGTGTCGTGATCTTCGGGGACATGGGAAAGGTGTGCTTCTTTCTTTGCAGATTTGGCCGTTTGTGCAAGATTTTCTGCAGAACTTTATGTCAGTTTCATTCAGTATTTAACTTATCTACTAGTTCAGGCAGAGGAAGATGGTTCGGATGAGTATGGTAACTACGAGAAAGCCTCCCTGAATACCACCAAACAGATCATCAGTGATTTGGAGAACATCGACATGGTCATCCACATTGGGGATCTTTCTTATGCAAATGGCTATTTGTCCCAGTGGGATCAGTTTACAGCGCAGATAGAACCAATTGCTTCAACTGTTCCATACATGATTGGCAGGTCAGTTCAGCCCATTTTTTTTTCAGAAAACTTTCATGAAATTGCACATGAGGTGATGACAGGAAGTATATGAGATCCGTATCTGAACTTCAGTGGTAATCATGAGAGAGATTGGCCTGACACCGGCTCATTCTACGGATTCAACGATTCCGGTGGCGAATGCGGTGTTCCTGCTCAGACTATGTTCTATGTTCCTGCCGAGAACAGGGCCAAATTCTGGTAACCACTACTGCAAAAACTTGAAACCATCATTGATTAAGTTAAACCCTGACATACTACTGTCAAAATAAACAATGGTGACCCTCCAGGTACTCGACAGACTACGGTATGTTCAGATTCTGCATAGCTCACACTGAAGAGGACTGGAGGCCAGGAACTGAGCAGTACAGGTTCCTCGAGCACTGCTTGTCGTCGGTCGACAGGCAGAAACAGCCATGGCTCATCTTCCTCGCACACCGGGTTCTTGGGTACTCTTCAGCCAGCTGGTACGAGATCATGATGGGGTCATATGGTGAGCCGATGGGACGAGAAGGGCTCCAAGATCTTTGGCAGAAGTACAAGGTTGACCTAGCGGTTTTCGGTCACATTCACAACTATGAGCGCACCTGCCCCATCTATCAGGCAAGCCTGAAGAACTTCTGCATCTGTTTCCGAAGCAAAATGCAGAGTCTGTGCCAACTGCAAACGCTTCCTTTTCACAATGTTTGCAAATGAAAAACATAGACCACCAAATTATAATGTTGCATCAGAAGTTAACTTATTTGGGATCCCAACTTATTTGCCGGATTTGCTACAGTCAAAACTCAAAAGTAACTCTTGGTGAGTAGTAAATTTCATTCACAAAATAACTAGCATGACAGGACAGCTTCTCTATCTGCAGAATCGGTGTGTCCAGGATGGATCCAACCATTACAGCGGGCGGTTCAACGCCACGACCCACGTCGTCGTCGGTGGCGGCGGCGCGAGCCTCTCGCCGTTCAGAGCCACCGTGCCGTACTGGAGCTTCTTCAGGGACATGGACTTCGGGTTCGTCAAGCTCACGGCGCTCAACAGCTCGTCCCTCCTGTTCGAGTACAAGAAGAGCCGCGATGGCAATGTGTACGACCATTTCACCATCTCGCGCGACTACCGAGACGTCATGGCCTGCTCCGTCGACAGCTGCCCCCGAACTACCATGGCTGTTTGAGCAAACTCTGAAATCCAGAAGGCATGTTCAGTCTACTTTGTTTTTTTTTTTGGGTATGTTCGGTCTTCTACCGTACCATTTTGATGTTCTCTGCTGTCTGCTGCCCTCTGTAAAAAATTGAGAAAATAAGCACTTTTAATCTGTATACCGTGCCACAATTGCCATTGCTCACTGTAAAAAAAAATCGTTTCGGCCTGAAAAATAATGCAGAGTCAATACTGGATAACAACTGCCGCTGCTCACTGACAGAGTCAACCCTTGCATCTCGCGCGCGTTCAGTTGGACAACGCCACTTTGGTACCGGGAATATTCTCCTCGTGCACTCCTCAATGATTGGATATATACCCATGTCCATGTGGCAACTTTTTTGGCCAGTCCTGGACTCCTGTTGCACTGTTCGTCATCGTCGGCGGCCGGGTCGGCGTCATTAAGTCGCTGCCTTATTTTCGTGGGAGAATTGCTGCAATTGGTTGGTATCGCAACCTAGGTTGTTCTCATTTTTTCCCCTTCTTGGAGGGATCTCGGAGCTGCGGTTACAGTCGCAGCTGGGAAATCTTCAGGAAGGAGGAGCGGCATGAGGCTTGTGTTGTTGTGGGCGGCCGCCGCGTGGCTGGTCGCCGCCGTCTGCGCGGCGGCGCAGCCCGGCAGAGGCCGCGGCGGGGAGCAGCCGCTGTCGATGATCGCCGTGGAGGATACGGTCCACGCCGTCGACGACGCGGCGCACGTCAAGGCGTCGCCTTTGGTTCTTGGTCTGACGGTGAGTCTCCCGATGTGCCCCCCTTGGCTCTGACTGATGCTGTTTGGCAGTTGCAGGTTCATGGGTTCCTTCCTGATTGACATGGGTTGTGATGATATAGGGTGAGAACAGTGAATGGGTGGATGTGGAGTTTTTCCATCCGAACCCATCCGACGACGATTGTATCGGTGTGTTCTCTCCTGCCAATTTCAGGTAACAAACAGGCAATGTTGGTGTCAATATATTTAAGCAAAATTTGTTTGGATCTGATTATCAGAACAGATTCATCAACCTACAAATATGCTTATGGTGTTACTTGCAATTTTGCAAAGGGCAAGATTTGATCTGATGTTTCTTGTTTGGGCATTGTCAGTGCTGCAATCTGTGAGCCTGAGAACAAGAGGGAGTATCACCCAGTCTTATGCACTGCACCTATTAAGGTTGGCAACTTGGCATGCGACTTGTTCAGTTCATTCTCACTTTCTGAATGCGTTTTGTTTCAAACCCTGACTGATTCCGATTTCCACCACCATATCTGCATTCCAGTACCAACTTGCAAACTTCAAAAATGATGACTACAGTAAGACTGGAAAGGGATTTTTGAAGCTTCAGTTGATCAAACAGAGGGAAGATTTCTCGTTTGCGCTTTTTTCAGGCGGTCTCATGGCGGTAAGTGAAAAGAACTGCATCCTCTGAAAACAGCAACTCAAGTATTAATCTGAAGATGCATTCCTTCATGTTCTCAATCTGAAAGAAAAAATCTAATCCTGTAACAGCCCAAGCTTATTGCTGTCTCCAACAAAGTGGCATTTGCCAATCCAAAGGCACCAGTGTATCCACGTTTGGCGCAAGGGAAGTCTTGGAATGAAGTAAGTTTTCCTTTCATCCCATGACAGTGATAACCGTTTTAGTTGTGGATCCTAGAGAACAGTGTCCAACGTGTGTGTGTGGGCGCGCGCGTGTTTTTGGTTTTACAATAAGTTATTGTTATACTGTGATATTTGGTTCTCAGCTCTGCTCTGACTCAACACAGATTTGCATACACCCTGGAAATTAATTGTCGTCGCAAACCTTGTTATTATTGCAGATGACAGTCACCTGGACAAGTGGCTATGACATTACAGAAGCAGTTCCTTTTGTTGAATGGGGTGAGAAAGGAGGACGCCGGTTCCTTGCACCAGCTGGCACATTAACTTTTGACAAAAATAGCATGTGTGGTAAGTAATTACTTTCCTATTTTACCTAAGTAGGTGAACAAAGGAGTTTTTGACAGTTCACAATTTCAATAGTAATATATCTGTCTTTTAATTCTTACATTCAAATGCAGGCGCACCGGCACGAACTGTTGGTTGGCGCCATCCTGGCTACATTCATACTAGCTACCTGAAGGATCTGTGGCCAGACTCACTGTATGTGCTCTGTCTTGCACATATATATATATGTTTAAACATTTCCATTATGTTTAAAACCTGTTCTGGAACTGTGACTGATCAGGCTGCTAAGGAACACACTGATTTGCAAAATGTTCAGGTACACTTACAGGCTTGGCCATAGGCTAAAGAACGGTACCCGCATCTGGAGCAAGTCATACAGCTTCAAAGCATCACCTTACCCTGGCCAAGATTCTTTGCAACGAGTTGTCATATTTGGGGATATGGGAAAGGTAGATATTTTATTCGATCTCTATTGCGCTTTTGGCCAAACAACAAATTGGTATTTTCCTTTTGCAGGTGTACTGAATCTTATTCTGACAATTTTTTTCAGGCAGAAGCAGATGGTTCCAACGAGTACAACAACTACCAACCAGGATCACTGAACACTACTTACCAGATTATCAGAGACTTGGAAAACATCAACATGGTGGTTCACATTGGGGACATTTCGTACGCTAATGGGTATTTGTCACAGTGGGATCAGTTCACTGCACAGATCGAGCCGATTGCTTCGACGGTACCATACATGATTGGAAGGTCAGTTTGAGTGCCTCATTCCAGTACTCCCATATGTTCTTCCTTCCAACTGTATTCATGTTCTCAAATGAATGGGCGGTCCTTCCAACTGTATTCATGTTCTCAAATGAATGGGCGTTTCTCCAGTGGTAATCACGAACGGGATTGGCCTGGAACTGGATCGTTCTATGGGAACCTCGACTCCGGTGGAGAATGCGGTGTTCCTGCTCAAACCATGTTCTACACTCCTGCCGAGAACCGTGCAAAATTCTGGTAGCTGCAGACCTGCAATAGCTCAGTAACACCCGCAGCAGTTTCTTCAGATGCCATTTCCTAGTTTTACTAACAGTATGTCTATCCTTGTCCAGGTACGCAACGGATTACGGCATGTTCAGGTTCTGCATTGCTCACACAGAATTGGACTGGAGGCCGGGGACCGAGCAGTACAAGTTCATCGAGCAATGCCTGTCGTCTGTCGACAGGCAGAAGCAGCCATGGCTCATCTTCCTCGCGCACCGCGTTCTCGGGTACTCGTCTTGCACCTACTACGGATTGGAAGGCACGTTCGAGGAACCAATGGGCCGGGAAGGGCTGCAGGAGCTCTGGCAGAAGTACAAGGTCGATCTCGCCGTCTATGGCCACGTCCACAACTACGAAAGGACATGCCCAGTCTACCAGGTGCGCCTTCGATCAGTTACCATTTACATTTGCATCAGAACATCAGATCAAAATCAAATCATCAAATGGTAGTTTGTAGATGTAATTCCTGCAGTACATTTGTATGGCGTCTGATAAATCTGTGTCGCTGGCAATCTTACTGGTGGTGAACTTTACATTTCCTGTTACAGCGTTGCACACACTGACTGATCAAACCTCTGAATTTTTTTGCAGAGCCAATGCATCGTCCAGGCATCGGACCACTACAGCGGCCCGTTCCAGGCGACGACGCACGTGGTGGTCGGCAGCGGCGGAGCCAGCCTGACGGAGTTCGCCACCTCCAAGGTCCAATGGAGCCACTTCACCGACTTCGACCATGGCTTCGTCAAGCTCACGGCCTTCAACCATTCGTCCCTACTGTTCGAGTACAAGAAGAGCCGCGACGGCAACGTCTACGACCGCTTCACCATCTCGCGCGATTACAGGGACATCCTCGCCTGCTCCGTCGACAATTGCCCCAGGACTACACTGGCTTCCTGAACCTGAAGTTCCAGCAGTTTTCAGACAAGGGGATGGATTCAGTTCGTGAGGTCTCTCGGAGCAATTTAGTCGCTGTACTGCCTGTACATATACATATATTTGGAGTGCACGAATAAGCGAGGCATTTTCTTTCCTGCATGTCTGCACTGTTTTGTTGTGGCTGCAGGTGAAATTGTGAGTGCCTTTTTGGTGTTTACCCAACCGTAAATAAGTTGTAAATCGAGGAGAATTTTATCGTTGTAAATAAAAATTGTTTGCTAGAAGAATAAAAAAACAAGGGGAAAAATTCAGAAAAAATCCCACTTGGATTCAGAATCCACTTTTATTGGCCAGCTGCCATGTATGTGAGTTCCGAGCCGTCTTTTTCTCAAGGTTTGCTCGTTTGGCAGTATCTCCGAAGTCTGAACCTGCTTGTGGTTTCCTGTCTACACTGTGAGTGATGTACAACAAATCATATTTTTAGATAATTTTTTTCAAAGACAATATTTTTAGATAATGGAAGCAAGGTTCCAGCCTCTACATCTTTGAAAAGTGTATGTGTGGGCCAAATGAAAACCCTGACCCAATCTTGTTTTGTGAGGAGGTGGAAAATTCCAGTTATGAAAAAAGCTCCAACAAAGTGAAGATTGCACAAGAAAAAAAAACCATTGGTTGGCCGGTTAACGTTTCCAAGACATGCTTTTCCCTGTGCAAAATGACATATCACCCATCACCATCAGATGTTCCTCTCTTCTCATCAGGCATTCCCTACCAAGCATTGTCTAACTAATCCTGTGCAAATCCAAGTCCTCCTGGTTCTTGCAAAGCTTACATGCACTTGCACGTACGTACACAAGAATTTGCTTACATGCATAAAAAGAAGAGGAGCTTAGGAAAAAATAAATAAAGATCTACTGTATATCATTTTCACAATATTTAGGCTAACATTTTGTCCTACAAAAAAATGTTTGTGTGATCCTACCATACAAAGTCACGTTTGGTATGCATGGTTTAACATTGGAATGTGTATATTTATATAACCATCAAAATCTCTTTTTTTTTCACAAGATTTAAATAGAGGTAGCATAGGTACCATCGAACCTACTAGTTGATGTGGACATGAACCCTATGACTGAGATGTGGAGCTTGAATTCTTAAGATATATGAAGTTGAGTGCATTCATATCATGCAATGAGAAATAGTGAGGGGGCAAATCAATACATAAATAAAATTAAATCAAAGTCCAAGTGCATCGGACCATACCATACATACATGAAGCAAGATGTGGGCCTGCACAGATTCATTTCATCCAAGAGCTGAAACCACAGTGCAGGACACATGGACGGCTGGGATCAAAGACGATTAAATTTTGCTTTGGCAAGGATGTAAAGGCTAAGCATCTCTTTTTGCCTGTTCCCCGGAAAACAAAAGAGCAGTCCTTGGACACTGTACACAAGGGCCGGCCATCATTGAAGGCAGCAAAAAAAAAGGGTAAATTCAATAGAAGATACTTTACATGAAAAAAAATCAGTAGTGATTTAAAAAGCTTTGTTGCTCTATTTTTTCCGTGCGGCGCAAAGCAATGTTCCGATGAAAAAAATATTGAGGAGTTTAAAAGTAAAAATGCAATCACTTTTTTTTACTGAATTATTACATCAATTTGGTGTAGCCACCAAATCGGAAATGATCCGTGCACAATTCATCGGGGCATCCTCTGATTACCAAAAAAAAGTACAACTTTGACTTCTTATTTTTATAAAAAATTATTAAAAATTAGCATATATACTTTTATGAAAGTAATTTGCAAAACAAATTTATTCATGTAGTTTTCACAATTTCAAACTCAACGACTTAAAAGTATTCATGATTTATATTCTCAATGTTTGACTCAAATCTTATCCAAAAACGACTTCATTTACCAAACCGGAGGGAGTAAGGGCCAGTGCCGATTCAAACAATCTCAACACATGTAGTTGTTCGAAAGAAAAATCTCAACACTTGTACATTCTAAAAGATGCAAAAAAAAAAAAAACTTGAGGACACAAATTTCATCATTTTGACAATTCTACTTGCAAAGCTTTTTCATCAAATGACAAAATCCGTTATTCACCCATTTTATGCCGTTGAAAAGTAAGTGAAAAGGAAGATGGACATGTCTCACAACTTTTTGTGTGACCAATTGTGTGGTGTCTTGTAAATGTTTTTTATTTCCAACGGTACACTATTTGTGCATTTATACAGAGCTCGAAAAAATTAACTGGATTCCAGCAATTTCGCTTCCATTTAAAAAAGCCCTTTAATTGTGATGTCGTCGTGGTCCTGTGCCTGGTGGTTTGGCTCTCCTCGGGATGTTCTTCTTGCCTCCTCCCTCCTGAGTCGAGACCAAACCCCAAACCCAAAGCACCCCAAATCCTACCAAATGCTTGCTGCCCAATGATGGCTGCTGCTCTAGCAGTCTAGCTCCACCGCTCCACCCTCCTTGTCGCCGCATTGTGGAGCCCGGAGGTGGGTGCGGGCGAGGGCGCCTTGTCCCCTCCCCTTCTTGGAGGCAACGGCGGCCGGTGAGGGCGTCTTATCCTCTCCTCTTCTTGGGGGCAACGGTGGCCGGCGAGGGTGCCATATCCTCTCCCCTTCTCGGAGCCGGCGGCGTCCGCGGGCGAGGGCGCCCTGTCCGCGGGCGGGCCGCCCTTCCCGAATTTCTGAGTCTCTCCTCCCTCTTCCGGATCTTTGGTCCGCCGCCGCCGGCCTGCGCTCCGTCGTTCTGGTGGATTGAAGATCCACCCGGAGGTGGAGGATTGGTTTTTGGTGAGTCTTGCTTGATTGAATGGATTGCTCCAGAGGCTCTATGTCCAGTTGGTTGTGGATTTCTGTGCTGGGTGCCGCGCAAAAAAAAAAAAAACCCGTCCGTTCTCATCCGTCCATGGTATGGTTCGATTAGGCTCCTCATTTTGCAAAACTCGCTAGATCGATAGCTGTTGATGAATTAGGTACCAATGATGCGGTTACAGTGTATTTATTCCCCAAATTTTTGGCTATCCAGCTGAAACCACATGTTATGAGTCTAGCATCTGGCGGGGTTGTGCTTTTCTCATTAGCCTTTGAAATGTTTCAGACCTATGCTTATGTAATTAGTCTAATAAGGTTCTCTTCATGTAGGATTGTTCAAGGTTTTCAAGCATATTGAGCTGTGGAGATGAAGAGCCTTCAGTGCTGCTGTTGAAGAATTAGGGTGGGTCTTTGACTTCTCCAGATGGACAAGCAGAGCAACCCCAAGAATGGGGGAGTGGAGGACAATGTGTTTCGCAGGATGATCCTTAATCAGATTGCTGGGGACATCGGTTTCGACGAGGAGAATGTGCCTTGCAATACACCGAGAAACTCTGTTCACTCTACATTTAGTCGCTCATCAGGCAGGGCTGTTGCTTCTACTAGCGGCAGCCACAACATTGATTCAGTGAGCCCAGGCGAGTACCTGAATGATCCTGGATCCATACTGAGTTTGCAGCCTTGGATCTTTAAGAGAAGCGGCTCACAGAACAGTGAGGAAAGGATGCATGCTAGTGGCAGCAGGGCATTCGGTTCAGGCAAAAATCTGTCGGATTGCTTTCGAGATGCTCAAGCTGTAGAAGTCTGTGCAAGGAGCCCTGGCGTTGGTTCTGGACCTGGAAGAGGTTCTGGAGCTCTTAGGAGCAGAAGATCTCGTAGGAATTTGATGAAGCCACTTGTGCCGATGGACAACTCCTATGTTCCACATCTTTATAGTGAGAATTTTGAAATTGAAGAATGCACATTTGCTCCAGTTCCCTCCCCAGCTTCTGCTAGGCCATTCATTGTGACAGATGGGAGAAGAATAATTAGTAAATCACACTATGAGCCAGTATCTGTACCCTTCAATGTTGGATTCGAGAAGGAGGAATGTAGAGGCACCTCAGTGATGCCAGGAAGTGTGATTGGGATTGCTCCTCTGCCTGAGCTGAAGAAAATGAAACAGGAGGGCACAGCTTCACATGCAGCAAGGCTTGGTCTGTCTGGTTCTCAGAGAAGTAGTAAATCACAAGGACGGGCAGGTACTTTCAGCATCACCTCAATGTTGGCTATATAATTATTGAAGAGTAATTACATGCTTCAAATGATTTGCTTCTGAGATATTATCCCCTATCAACTATCATATACTGTATATATCAAATGGAAGTGAGTCAAATACTGTGTTCCTTGGACATCTGGATTTTGGACACCTTTATGTATTAGGATACCATGATAAGCATATCTTGTTTGGCATGTCAATTAGGTTTGTCAATGCAGTTTGAATTAAAAACTAAATATTTCAAATGAAGAGCTTAACTGCTAAGATAAATGGAGATATTACAAGTAAACTGTAAGACTTTTATACTTTTGGAATAAGTAGTTGCATTATCAAGTGCTCAGTGGTTATCAGAGCAAGTGAGCATCCAGTGATCCAGTCCTCTATAAAAACTAAATATTTCAAATGAAGAGCTTAACTGCTAAGATAAATGGAAAGATTACAAGTAGACTGTAGGACTTTTAGACTTTCGGAACAAATAGTTGCATAATCAAGTGGTCAGTGGTTATCTGAGCAAGTGAGCATCCAGTAATCCAGTCCATTGTACCATTTTTACTGGCACCTGCACCATCACATAGGAAACTTTCTTCTGCCATCTTTGTATAAACTCAGCTCTGACATCCATAATCAGGCTATTCTAGTAGAGAGTTTGTGATGACTCGGAACTTATATTCCTTTTGACTGATGATCCTGCTTGAATTCTCTTGTAATTTGTTAATTAATTATGCAATACTCTTCACTAGTAAGTTTCAATATCACCATAATCTAAATACTGAAAAACGGTTCCAGCTGCCAAGACATTGCTTATTCTATGCTCACTGCACTGGTGTCAAGTGATTTACCATTTGTGCGGTCTTTTTTTTGGAACTTTCCTTGTAATGTTAGATTATCAATTATGTCAGTTCACTTTCTCATTCATATCACTACCAGCAGTTTCTGCACATACTTTCTTTTGACCACATTGGTTACAACAGTGCTCTGGCCTAATTTCAGAGAACAACTATGTCATAGAAAAAAGATGCAGTTCTTTGGTTTATAGTTCACTGTTCGCATTATGTTTCGTAGACACTTAATCTTCCAATAATCTATTTCACTTTCCTGCTTATGACTGTAAATGAAGTAAGGCCTATCCAGCAGTAGGTTATATTGAAAGGTGGTTTTTTTCTTCGAATGGCATGCTTCTTCACTGAATTCATGCCATTTTAGGCTTTTCTTTCCTTTGAAGCATTTAGCAAATCGTAATGCACATTTGATCTGTAGGTTTACGTGATCGGTTGCTTCTATTATCTACTGGGCTGAGCATTGGTATTCTATCGTCTTCTCTGTCAAACAAGAAGGAATTTGATATGTTGAAGGGCAAATTGAAGAGAATGGAGAACTTGGTTCAGGATTTACAAGATGAGTTGGAGATGAAAGAGGGTTTAACTGTGAAAGAATTGTCTAACGAAACATGTAGCGAACATGATGGTAAAGTATCAACTGTTAAAAAAATAATAACATTTTGCAACTTATTCAAAGAAAAAGCTTATATATATTTGTCAATTTATCTGCTGTTAATAGATAATAATAATGGCAAAATACACGGAGTTGATCCGGAGCCGATGAGCAAAATCGAAGCTGAGCTTGAAGCCGAACTTGCGAGACTGGAACTAAATATCACCTCAAAACGTTTGGAAGAAGAAACATCTGACTTCAATGAGGTAATGATCTTACTCAGAAACACTTTTCATACATCTGAAGTAGCATAAAATTCATTTTACTTAAATTATGCATGTGCAGCTTGATCAGGAGTTCATTGGTGAAATTGTGCGTGGGGAACTGAAAGTTGATACGATCCCTCGCGACCTCACAGATTACAGCAGTGAAAGTGACCATGGCAGGGACAGCAGAGAAAGTTCCCCTGATTACACACGTGGATCAAACTATCCTGTCTCGCCGAGAGATCTCAGCATTCGTCTCCACAAGGTGATTCAACGCAGGCTTGAAGATCGAATCAAGGAGCTTGAGTCAGCACTTGCCCATAGACAGAAGCAGGCGCAACTGCAGATGATGGTTACTGACGGAATCTTCTCTGATCGAATTTGCTCAAACAGTGAGACGGGTTCGTCCAACCAGGAAAGTCCCATGTTCATACAAGAAACTAGCTCCACGGCAGAACCCTACTGTCTAAACCTATCTGGAGATGCACTAGAAGCTTATGATGAAGCTTACGAAGAATTCATGAGAATTGCAGACTCCCCTTGCACCACAAGTACAAACGGGAAACCACAGGTAACTGAAGATTACTTGGCGGACCGTGGCTTAATCTGGGGCATGGAGGAGGATAGCTCTAGGGAGCTGGAAGGAGTGACCACTTGGGAGCAAGTTCTGAAGAGTGTGGGTCCTAACAGAGCTCAAGAGAGTGATGTGGATGATGGAGATGAGACCGATGATGATGATAGTAAAGTGCTGATTCAGCAGATTGTAGAGAGAACTAAACAAGGTTCACCTGTACTCATTAACGCTCAAAAACTTCTGTTTTCTGTAGATCAATAGGTCGCTGGACTATACAGCATTGATTTTGAGATATGTCTTGTAGTGTAAAACGATTGTTGAGGAAAGGGAAATTTATTTTTTTTAAACGATTGTTGAGGAAATATTGATTAGCGCTCAAAAACTTCAGTTTTCTGTAAAACGATTGTTGAGGAAAGGGACTATACAGCATTGCCGTCCGCCCACAACCAGGGGAGAATGCGCCACCGGAAACAGGGGATGGAACACGGGAAGGGGAAACAAGACTGGTTCGAATAATTTGGTCGTGTTGGCAGAGATGAAGCGGCTCATGGCAATTTACATCCTCTCATGATATTTTGGGTGGATCTTCAGCAGATTTGTTGAGAGAAAAAAAATATTTTGTGAATATTTTTATGGTAGATATATTATGAGAGGAAAATACTAAGAAGTCGGACGGAGCCGCCGAGCTTCATTGCTGATCAACTCCATCTTCGCTTCGCTAACCCGTCTTTGGATTTCAATAAAAAGGGGAAAATATTTTCACCTACAGCTATAATTTAAATCTGATTTTCAAACTACAATTACAAAACTGGATAGGGAGGACTATACAACTGTCAAAATCCAAAAATCATAAATAATTCATTTCAAATCCAAAAAATGTGAAATTAGTACCATAGTTTTCCTAAAAATTTAGGCTATTTTGAGAAAAAAGTTGCACCAATTTGATATTTTTATGATTTGAAATGAATTTCTTAATTAAACCTAATATTTAAAAAAATTCCAGAAAAGGCAAAACAGCTCTTTAAACAACCCAAAGGGACCATATTAAATTTATCAGCTCTTAGTACAAGGTGGAGCAGAGAGAGAAAAAATCACAGGGATAATACTTGAGATTAGAGAATAAAACCTTGAAGAGATGAAACAAGAAGAGATAAAACAAGAGCAACATTTAGGTATTAACTTGTAAATACTAATATACTCCAAATGATTATGCTACATAAACAGAGATGAACAGAGACCATGACGTTATGATAACCAGTAAGAAATAACTTGTACATCTTAACATCTTTAACATTCAACATAATTGGAGGTATACTCATAGGATTGCCAGGTGACCTTGACTGAAACTGAAGCAAACTCCCCTAGCTCTGCTACTTCTTCATTCGTCCCATGGTAGCTAGAGGCGAAACCACATTTCCAACATGAACCTGGCTCCGGCTTTCGGCCAACATTTCCAGGAAAGCCTTCAATGTACAGATCAAAGCCACTGTGCAACTCCACTGCTATAGCAAAGCTCATCACGACGCCTGGCTTGGGAGCGGCACCACGAAAGAGTCGGATCACCTCACTGAAGCCGCTGGTCTTGGCGAGCAGACGCATGTTGACACCACCATCCACGGCGCCGAGACGGAGGACTTTGACTTCAACCCGAGCCTCCACTGCATTTATCAACACCATGTACTTGATGTCGAGAGCACACCTTTCACCGTACATGCGTCGGTGTTCAATGAACGATTTTGATTCGAACATGTTGTACAGCTCAGTGCATCCTTCAATTATTGGACCATCATCACCATTTGTGTCATCCTCAGTTAGGGCGTGGAGCTTAAACTCGATGAATGCACGGGATGACATTGAAATGACTCGAGAGGGGCTGATTAGTGACAAACGTGACACGCCCTGCAGCGAAATAATGAATTTGATTTTTTTCATCAGTTGCTAGTAGAGGGGATATAACGGTTCCTAGATACCCAATAAAGCATGATTATAGCAAATCAAAGTGAAACAAGTGCAAAATAATGTTCAAAGAATGCGCATAGAGCAAAAGGAGTGGAACTAATGTCAGATAAGTACAAAATTCAAATAAAATGCATAAACTTAATATGTAGTATTTACTTTCAGATTGATAAAAGGAGCATGCAGGTAGATAGTTGCAAAGTTTGCATCATGAATTACTGTGCATATTGTTAACTTTTACAGCTCATAATTAGATGGCAGCATTGATTTTTTAAAAAAAACCAAAATTGGACATCCTGATGTATGGCTGCTTTTGTCATGATATAAGGATCATGCATGTAGACAATTGCAGTTTGCAAATTTAAAATACCACCTTTTCCTCGCAAATACTAGTAGTTCAATTGTCAAAATGTAAATCTGCTGTAGTAGCAATTGAGATTAATATCCCAAAGTTACACTAACAGAGTCTAAATCTTAAGATGGCAAGTTGTAGTTTTGACATATGCTAGTGTCACATATACGGATGTTTATGAATAATAGAATGGAGCATGCACCCAGACATATTACAAGGGTAGACGTATGAAGCAAAAATAACTACCGTCTTTCGCTTCACAGAAACAGCTTCACAGTTGTCAATGCCACGCCTATAAACATAGTTGCGCAAGGGCTTGATTGTGTCCCGTGCCGCAACAAAACCAAAGATCTTGGCATGACCAGGATGGTTAAATTCATAGCCAGCGATTTTAGCATCAATAAATTGAAGCAAGTCCATCGGAATACACTGGCATCCATTTAAGCAATCCCTATCATTGCTCACAGTGACTGTAAAATCAATATTAAAGCATAAGTTATTTGATTATATGATTATAGAAGACAAATACATAATGCAGGAGAGGGAAGTGGGGAGTAAAAACATACTCTCAGAAATATCTTCAAGATTATAGTCTGAATCGAACGCATGTCGCTTGCCAGTTTTGAATGCAGGGAAAAGCCTGGTTGGTGTAGGCCCATGAAGCTTGGTCCATGGATTTCCAAACAGCAATTTATCTTGCTTGTCATGGTCACAACTTGCCCTTGGGAAGTTATCGATTGTAAAAGGGGGATACATCCCTTGCATAAAAAAAATGAAAAAATCAACACAAAAGACCAATGCAGGATCTCAAAAGTTTAATGCAAGCATCATACATTTCTGTTGATATACAATTGTTTATGCCATAATATGGTTCACAATCACTAAATGGAATTGTTTCAGCAAGCATAGATGTGGAAATTAGTTGCCGTTCACAAGTTTGTACTTGTGTTGATTACAAATGTTAAATTATATCATTTTTACCATGGTGTTGTGACTAGGTTTTGAGGGGCAAGTGAAACTCTAGGATCTTGAATGTCATGGGGGAAACGACAAATGCTAAAATTAGAACATGCGACTTACAATACCTTAAGTCTAGATCTGATATCTGGAAGGAACTAATTGTGATGTCTGAACCACTGCCACACGGGAAATAGAAGAGGCAACCCTACTAAATACTATATGCAATATTTTACAAATAAGGAAGCAAGAATTAAGTTTTGAAGAAAAAAGAAGAGGGCAATTCTATGATGACGAATCAAGACCTCTACAGCAACTAAGTAGATGTTTTCTTTCCTACAAATTCCTTTTCTGAAATATTTGCTTAAAACAGATTTTTCATTTTTAGTGGCGAAACTAACAAAGGCAGTGGAACCAACAAGCATGGTTCGATGAGCCCGGACATAATCAAACATTAACGATGCACAGATGAAAAGACACTTATACGGATTTTCAGAATTCAATTCCTAAATATTTGGATCCAAACTTCCAAATCCTACTAGTCCTCACTACCCAAGGACAACCACCGGAAGAGGAAATCCTAAATGTTAAGGTTCAGTCAAGCACTGGACTATTTCTTGGACACGGAGAAATTCAACATTATCAAACGATAACATAGCACGCACTAGAAGTCTCCAAGGGAATAGAAAGGTTGGACTTGGAGATTTTACCTTGATTGCCGTTATCATCCTCCTCCTCCTCGCTGCCGCTGTCGCTGACAAACCAATCATCGTCGTCAGGATCCGTGGTGCTGGGTGAATCGCCTCGCGGGGAAGGTCGCCGCCGCTTCTTGCCGCGGCGAGGGCCAAGGGCCTCCTCCTGCGCCGATCCGCTACCGCCTCCATCAATCTCCATGGGTTGTTGCTTCTCGATCGCTCTCCTTCACAAACCCGCCGCACGCAAGTCCTTCCTCCCGGCCGGCCGGCGACCCCCCCACCCAGCAGATCCGACCCCTGCCTGCCGCCTTCCACGTACTCCACCGCAATAGGAATCTGCACCTGCTCGATCGACGACAGGGAACGGCAGATCAGTTGCCACAATTAAGCAACGGGCGTGCGCGCGCCTGGTGGGGCCAGGCCAACGTGCCACGCGTCGGGCATCTAGGCGGTACGTGTCGCATCGTGTCATCGTGCCGCCACCTGCTGAGACGCCGCCATGCTCCGGCCTCTGGGACGACGACGGCGCGCCGGCAGCAGCAGAGAGACTTCAGCTGGACGGGACGCTCGCGCGCGTTTCGGCCGTGGGTGGCAATGGCATCGTCGTCGTCGGCCTCGATCTCCGCTTCTTCAGACTGTGAAACTGGAGCGGCGAATGGGAGGAAGCCCTGGGTTCCCGATCGACAAGCTCTCTCCGTATGGTGGTGGTAGGCCGAGATCGCAAGCTAGCTAGCTACTGTAGCTGGTATATATAGCTCAGTTTTAGCGCGGTAGGCGCCGGGCACGAGCCGCCCGCGCGCTCGTCGACCGATCGATGCTGCCGGCAGGTGACGGTGAACTGTTTCTCACGCCGGACGGCCAGAGAAAAGTTGTTAGGATCAGCTTCAGCATAATGTTCTTTTTTTAGATAATGGAACAAAGGTCCCGGCCTCTACAGCATAATGTTCTTTTGATACACGGTGACAAAATGTGTGTGCTAGCGGCAATATGTGCTCCTCTGGCCTGTTGTCCTCTCTGGTCCTGGGTTTAGTCCTGGGTTTATTACAGCAGAAAGCAGAGTTTAGTCCTGGGTTTTAATTAGTTGATCTTTCTTCTCTGAAATGCTAAACAGAGATCGATAAGACACATCGCCAAACATTCGTGCTAGTATTAGTTAAGAAAATGGAATATTCAACATTGTAATAACAAGTTAAGAAAAAACAAATGAAATCAGCAGGTGTTCCAATTCTTAAACCCAGGACAAGAAGTCCATGCCCGACAAGCTTTCTGACGATGGGATATGCGTCCATAACAATAAGCAATACGGAGTTTGGACCACATGATTCAGAGACGCAAGGTAGCTTACCGCAATGGCTACAATAACAGGTTTAACTGAATGAGGCAACGCATAACATCCACCTCAGTGATAATACTATTGGGAATCCAAATCATTTTACGTTACACCACGATAATTAATGGAAACATAGCTTAGTTTAGCCGGCCACCAGGAAATCCATCAGCATGGATGACGGTATTAACCAAAAGCTGCTGCCCTCAAGACGTCCTCTCGTAAGATTTCCAACTAATCTTGACAGAAACTGCTGCAAAATCCCCCAACTCCGCCACTAGATCCTCAACCCGATGGAAGTAGGATACAAAGCTGCACCGCCACCACTCATTTTGCCGCATCCTATGCACAGGAGTATGATCATCTCTCTGAGACCCTTCAATGTACAGATCAAGGTAGTTGCGTTTCTCCACGGCGACAGCAAAGCTCGCCGAGAAGCCCACCTCCATAACAGTGCCTCTGAATAGCCGGATCACATTGCTGAAACCACTAGTCTTGGCAAGAACCTTCAGGTTGATGCCATGGGCAGGGACACGAATGACCTCGATATCGACCCGGGCTTCCATTGCATTGATCAGCACCAAGTACTTAATATCCAGTGCACACCTTTGGCCGTACAGGCGCTGGTTTTGGATGAATGATTCCGATGAGGTCATGTTGCAGAGCTCAGTGCATCCTTCAATGATCAGGTCATCAACACCATCAGTTTTATCTTCACTTAGGGCATGGAGCTCAAACTCAATCAATGCACGGCTGGACGACATTGAAATGACTCTTGCAGGGCTATTCAGTGATAAACGTGCCACACCCTGCAAAAGTAGTTGTCAACTCAAAATATTTTTATCAGTTAATATAAGATGCAGATCCTTGATCGTAATTAGCTTATCCAAAACTGCATGCATTACAGCATGGAATTCTGATGACAGTAAGTATAACAAATACAAAAAATCATATCTACATTGAAAAATGGCAAAGAAATATATAGATATTCTCAGAATGATAAAACGAGCATCCAGGTTGACAGATGCAGTTATGCAAAAATGGCTATTCAGTGATAAACGTGCCACACCCTGCAACAGAACAAGTTGTCAACTCAAATATTTTTATAGGTTACTATAAGATGCAGATCCTTGATGGTAGTTAGCATATCCAGTACTGCAAGCATGTATGAACAAGGGTGCTCTTTAAGTTGTGATGCTATGACTTATCTTGTGACTATTTTATTACAGCATGGAATTCGGATGGCAGTAAGTATAACAAATACAAAAAATCATAGCTACAATGAAAAATGCCAAAGAAATATATTAGATATTCTCAGAATGATAAAACAAGCATCCAGGTTGATAGTTCCACTTATGCAAAAATGAATTACTGTACAACTTTTCATTTTACTTTACACCATGGAACTGACATGACAGTCACAAATTCACAGAACACTATGCCTAAATCTGAATTACAGACTATCCACATATAGAATCGGTTTTGAAGATTGCTAATTGGTTGCTGCAAGGATTGAAATCAAGTAAAACATTTATAAGGATAAAGCCTTAATATAGATACGGCGGAGATATGCAATAGCGTTATGGTACCAGTGTGTCATGCATAGGTACTATTTTCATAATGAAAGTAGCACACATACATGCAGTTGAAAGCTTACAAAGTATAGAGGAGATGTTCGATTAAAAAAATTAGAGGAGATAGAATCACCGTCTTTCGCTTCACAGATACATCTTCACAATTATCAATATTACGCCTATAGACATAGCTGCGTAAAGGCTTGATACTTTCTCGTGCCGCAATAAAGCCAAAGATCTTGGCATGTCCAGGATGGGTATGCTGATAGCCAGCAATTTTGGCATCAATGAATTGAATCAAGTTCATTGGATAGCAATGACATTTATTTGAGCAATCCCAATCAATGCTCACAGTGACTGCAAAATCAATTATAAAAGATGTTCACAACTACGAGTTAGATGATAATAACTACACAATGGCAGAAAGAAACCAAGCAAAGGGGGGAAACAGTACAAGGGCACGCACCTTCAGATTTATCAGCGAGATTATAATCAGAATCAAATAGATGGTAGCCAGTTTTGAATGCAGGGAAAAGCATGATTGGTGAAGGCCCTCGACGGTCAATGTCTGGAGTTTTATACAAAACAGCAACTTGCTTATCATAGTCGGAACTAGCCGTTGGGAAATTATCACTTGTAAAAGGAGGGTATGCCCCTACATCAAAGATCACCGAGATCAGAAAAATAGGGACACTAGGAGATAGCTACGTAACTATGACCATATGACATAATTAATTATGCCTTCAGTCTAGTCAGTCATAACTCATAACGATATAAATTTGTGATGTTTGTGAGATCACCCCTCTTTGATCCTACAATGTTCAAGTTGCAGCATATGAGATGATAACAGAAGGTGCTTATAGCACAACATATCAAGACCTCTACACAACAAAACAGAAACTCAGTACAGCATTAAGCATTCAATCTGACTTTAGAACAGTCGTGCGACAAAGGTGGGAATTATGCAGAAATGTTGTTAACATCAGAGTGAAACTTGGACAACAGAAAACAATGTTATATGATACAGGGCACCAAGCATTAAGCGGTGTTTCGGGGAGGGCGCTGCTATTATAATTTTGTAGATTGAGATTTTAATCCAAAAACCCACTCACTACCTAAGCATGAACTAAAAAAACATATGAAGATTCATTCATTCATCCCATCACCAGACATACAGGCAATACAGTCGTGTATCGATCAAACAGATGTTGCTTCGTTCTGAAGTTATTTGCTACAGAGAATTTTTCAACATTTCTCAATAAATGGAGCTGAGAGCGATATAAAAATTTTACCCTGATCCTCGTAATCCTCATCCTCCTCGCTACCGCTGTCGCTGATGAACCATTCGTCGCCATCATCACCACTGGAGGTAGACTTGGGCGAGTCCTCGCCGTCGCCCGGAAGAGAAGGCGAAGGAGGCCGCTTATTGCAGCGGCCATGCACAAGGGACTCCGCCGATTCGCCTCCTCCTCCCTCGATCCCCATTGGTTGCTGCTCGCTCTCCCCCACAAACCCTAGATTAAGGGGAGGGGAGGGGCGGTGGCGGAGTCATCCATGTGTTGCGGGATTCCTCCACTCGTACGCTCCTGCGGATTCATTCTCCTCCCGGCGCTAACAAAACCGCAGCCGCCTTCCGCCGCAGTCGGTGGAGTGCGCGCCGCCGCCGAGTGTGTCAGACCAGGCAATGCACAGAGAAGAACACGGCGAGTCGGCGTCGTTCGTTATGTCCTGGTGAGTTCAGCTCACTCCGTCGATCTCTCATCTAACGGCTACGATGGAACGCTAGTGATTACCGTTATTATCAGACGTTATTATTATAGTTGATAAGCTTGTTTTTTCTTAATTAGACCACGCCACTGCTATTTAGGATGGTATCTGTTTTTAATTTAAAAAAAAAGGATGGTATCTGTTTTTTTCCGAAAGGGCCTGTAAGCCCCGGAGGTTGTGGGTTCGACTCCCCGTTGGAGCAAATTTCTCATAATTTAACGGCATTTGTTCTTTCAGTGGTAGGCGACGTTCCTGTCGACAGCGAGGCGTCTATGGTGATTTCGCCAATTTTGAGGATTTGCCGACTCAGTCTTAGAAGATGCTCGTATGGGTAGGGTTTGCGTACGTGTGTTCATAGGGATGATTATCAGAATTTCGGCGTTTATTCTTTCAGTGGTAGGCTGACTTCGTCAATCTTGAGGATCTGCCGGTCCAGTCTTCAAAGATGCTCCTAGGGGTAGGGTTTGCGCGTGTGTGTTCATATGGATGATTCTCAGAATTTAACGACGTTTGTTCTTCCAGTGGTAGGCGACGTTCCCGTCGACAGCGAAGCGCCTGTGGTGACTTCGTCAATCTTGAGAATTTGTCGGCCCAGTCTTAGAAGATGCTCGTAGGGGTAGGGTTTGCGCGCGTGTGTTGATAGGGATGATTGTGCGTGCGTTGTGTCTGTCTTCGATGTACTGTGTCGACACGCCTGTGGTGACTTCGTCAATCTTGAGGATTCGGTAGCCCAGTCTTCAAAGATGCTTCTAGGCGTAAGGTTTGCGCGTGTGTTCATAGGGATGAGTGTGTAATTTGAAAAAAAAATGGTACCTGCTTTGTAACAGCACGCCCCTCGCCGCCGGTGACGTGAAAACCTCTGCCTCTGCTCAATCCATCTCAAACAAATTTGTTTTCATTCGCGCTAGCTATAGCAGGGATCGAGTGTTATCGTTGTGTCATCTTTTTTTTTTGCCTTTCGTTCGAACAATATCGTTTTGATGCGTAAATTTGCATGAATAAATAGTTACGTTTGCAGTGCAAAAGTGTGGATTGAACGTGCTGCGAGAGGATATATGACTTGATGTGGACATGTGGTGGGTAATTAAGTAGTGCATTTGTCGTATAGATTTATGCATCTAATTAGACGGACCCGCAATGGACAGCCCTTTTGCAATTTACGCCGACCAAAATTGAAAGAAGAATCCCATCGTAAAAAAAAATGGCGGCCGGCCGGATGAGAACTGATATCACTCACCGACGATGGGCGGTTGCTCGCTTCCTTCTCTCTAGGTGTGGTGTGGGGTCGTCGATCGGGTCTCGTGCAGGCAGGCCGCAGGGCGCACGCAGCTAAGCTAGCTAGCCCCGCGCGCACGGCCGGCCGGTCCGTTGGTCGGTCGATCGCACGCGCACACAATTCAACTGCACAAGCCCCCTCCTCCGGCTAGGCGGCAACCCCGGCCACGCACCGATCGTGCATGGTGGCTCGCGGTTCCGGTCGCGTACGCCACGGCGACCACCACACACCACGCACGGGCGGGCTCTTCATTCCTCCGGTCCGCTGGCGCTTGGGAAAGAAAGAAAGATATATTGGCGCTGCAGTGCCGCCTGTCCTCCTGAGTCCTGACACGAATCAAATGGTAAAGATCCCGCCTGCCATTAGCTTTGCAACCACGTACAGCTGCCACGCCTGTCCGTCCCCTCCTGACACGAACCGTACCCGTACAGGCAACCCCTGCGCTGCGGCGCCGGGCGCCAGGCTAGCTTTTTTGTCCCCCCCGTTGGCACGCACGCCAACGGCCGGAGCGAGAGCATCCCGGGCAGATGCTGTTACGCTCTACGCCCCCTCTCGCGCCCGGCCGCCTGCGCGCGCACGGGCACGCCGCACGCCGATCTCGAGTGCGCCCCGGCCGGCGGTGTGTACGTGCGTGCGTGTCTCGATCGAAACTGGAAATTATAATCACGCCGGGCCCGACGATCTGATCAACAACTTTCCACACTTTTTTTTTTCTCTTCTCTCTTTCGGATCGGAGCACCACCGCACCGGATACTTGGTTTTCGCTTGCGGCAATGCGCGTGCATCGGTTGCTTGCACCGATCGGCCGGATATATATGGCACTAGATTTCAGTTGGATGGATCGAGTCCATACATCTCCTTTCTCTCTATTTTTTCCCCTTATTCACAAAGAGAAATAATAAGCTATGTGTGCCGAACTTTTTTCCCTATATTTTGTTGCATCTTTTCGGTGCGCATTCCGCATGCATGTACCGCCGGCCATGAGGTGTGAAAGAACATGGAGTTCAACAAAGTGCTACGCACCTACATGCTTATATATCCGACCAATAGGCCGGGCGCTTGTCGCTTGATCAGCCTTGGACCATCTACATTCACTGTTGTATAGCATATCATTGCAACTCTCACCAATATTTTTTCGTGAGGTGCTAGTACGGACCATCATGCTTGATCGAGAGCTCGGCGGCCTAGTCATTTTCTCCGTTTTGATCCATCCGATCCGACGGTACCCATAAACCTCCATATTGGCTTTCGCATCCCACGACGATCACCATCTTTGCTCCGAAAGATTGACGCAAAGCATAACTACAAACATTTTTTTTTTTGTTTTCCGCTAGAAGGCATACGACATTGTAGTCGATCGGTGCATGACAAACTCCTGAAACTATCCCAGTAGGTGCACACGGAGGATGGCAAACCGGGTGCACAAACACGAGGAACAAACGTCTAATCAAAACATTGTTGGGCACTCGCCTCACTGCTCCTCCAATAAGTAGAGGGCTATCTCGCTCTCACTGGGCAAGGTGTGGCTTTGTATATAATCTAAAGGTGCACGTCTAACTTATACTTTCCAAATTGTAATGCGGTCCAAATATTGTCAGCACTTTTCTTTGGGCAGATTGCATATTGATACTGCTTATTTCTCTATTAAGCAAAATAATAATAATTACGTAATTAGCATTTTTGTTTATAGCTACATGTGTTGCATGGTTTCAGTTCGATCTTTCAGAGTGCATGTTCATGTGGTGTAACTGCCTATTCTTCCCTATTCTGGACTCATTAATTCATTTATTCCACATATAGTGTTGTAGTAGGCATTTGTTATTCCACACATGCAGTACATGACCTAGTGCATGATAGTCCTCTCTAGCTAAAGATGTGTTATGGTTTTACTGAAACTTACAATTATTTGATCTACTTGCCATTTATTTCGGCATATGTTAATTTCACCAATAACTTACCTATGCCAGTAACCTATTTTGACTTATTATTTCTAATATAGGGAATGTTAAAATGGATGCTTGTGTGGTCAGAGAATTTTACTGTTGTACAAAACAAATGCTTATAGTTCTACTGATGATAGTGTGGCTTGTGTTTTTCAGATGTGATTTGCTTGTATGAGTACTATTCTTGCTTTTGAGAGACTTGGATCTTCTGTCAGATCATGATGTCTGAAACTCCTAGTCCTCTCTGCTTAAACTTCAGTCGCATGGTTTTGAATCTTGCATTTGTGGACTTTAGTGGTTTCAATGTTATGTCTTGTTAGGGTTGAAAGGAAAAATAATTAAGAACATGGCACAAACAGTTTGCACTTCAATTGGTTCTACAAATTATCTTACCTTGATGCAAATTTCTGATTGCAATATTCTTTCTTATGTGTACCGGGTTAGATTTCTGATTAGGCTTCCTCCCCTTAGGCGGCGTTGGGTGGCGAGAGGCGGTGCAGCCCGGATGCGCGCCTCGGTGTCACTATCAGCTTCAAGGGAGATCATCGTGTCCGGTGAAGCTTTGGTCTGCGCTCCTTTTCACCATCCTTAGTCCCATTTTCGTTGAACGGCCCTCAGATGGAGGGTATCATCGGATCGGCGCAGCTACGAGGGGTGGTGCGAGGGTGCAATGGCAACTGTTTTATCGGCGAGCATGTTGTTTGATGGAGTCACAAGCTGTTGATCGGGAGTAGTCTTCCATCTTGGGTCTTAGTCGGTCCTTGATATGTGTCCCTCTCTTCTTGCTGTTGTGTCCTTTTTCTTTCTCCTTGGATGTGTCCAATGTATCCCATATTTATGTACTCGTGGTTTGCCACATATCAATGAAAAGTCCAGGCCGGCTTCTTGCCGGCCGTAGCCTCTTCAAAAAAAAAAAGATTTCTGATGAGGTTGTGTAATCAATTGGTCTCTTTGTCTGAAAAGTTGTATACTGGCGTCTGTCTCATCAACTGTTAATGTAATGACTCTTGTTCACACGGACCTGACGGTGTGGCAGCCTGGCAGCTCATTTTGCCGGCAGCTCATTTTGCCTGCTGTTGACTTGAGTGAGAGTCGACGATCGTTGTCGTCGGCCACAGTTAGAGCTGTGTCCGTCAAATATTACTGTCACTAATCTGCTGCATGCTATGCTACCAAAAATAACAAAACAGGAATGCAGCATTCCCCCCTTTCTACTGTATGCTACTTTAATTTTTGTGCTTTGCCTGGCAGCCACCTTTATTTGACACATAAGACAATTAGGCAAATCATTTTGCTCAGAAAATGCACGAGACTGGTGGCTTGGTGGGCTTGCATTACTGGGCCCTGAAGGCAGATGCAGCAGGTAGGTGTCGGGCCGTTGGGCGGGCCTGCATGAAGCCTCAATAATAAATTTCTCCTTTTCTGGGCGCTCGATAACGTACGGGGCCGGCGGCGACGCCGATGACCAGCCACGGCCCACGGACAGCATCCCAGTAGACCAGTAGCAATAAATAACCGAGCATATGCTCGATTAACAGCAATGATTAATTAATTAACCCTAATGATTACTACCGGCGGGATGCTCATTTCGCAGCATATATAGAATTGAAAGAAAGTTGAGTAAAGCGAGCTGAGAAAGGTGCCATGTATTAATTTGTGCCCTAATACGTACTCCAGCGTCTAGCACGACCGACGTTCAGTTTCAGGCCAGAAGCGTACGTTTGTTTACTTGCATTATACTACACCGTACGTACATGGGGGGAACACGGACGAATCCACAGCCGGCCGGTTGCAGACCGGACAAAAGCACCCCACCACGTGTCGGCCAGCTGCTCGTAAGTTGGTGACGCTCCCATGCATGCATGGTAAGGGTAGGCAAGCAGCACGCGCATGCACAGATGCAAGTGGCAAGACGCCACTCGTTAGCTAGCTACTAATCGTGTCTACTCCGAGGATTCCTCTATTAGTGCAAGGGCAAGCAGTATATATTATTCTAGCTACAGTACGTATTTAATTTTCCAAAAAATAAGGCTCCAGGAAACTATAAGACACATGCATGGTTCTAACTTATAAAAGTAAATATAAACACGTAGAGTACGTGTGCTTCGGCTTGTTGTAAAGAAAGCAGCTTCAAATTACCACTCACCATGTTACCGTGTATGGTAGATAACCCAACACAAAAATTACCATGTTATCCTGCCTTCAAACAGTAGGGAAATTAGCATGTTATCCTGCTAAAATTAGTCTAGCAAGGGTATACCTTTCCGGTCCTATTTTGCAACTATCGTTACGATTAGTCACAATTCAAAATAGTCGTTCGTGCACTAATTTCTGACGGTACTAAGTACCTCACTATGCTCCAATACCTTCTTCTTCGTGTTGTATGCCTTGCCGAAATTTATGGTGTACCCGAATTTTTGGTAAATTCTAGATCGGTCTTATATTTTCACAAAATGGGAAAAATAAATAAATAAATAAATCTCATTTCCAGCACAGCCCCAGGCCTCTTGCGTCATCTCCACCAGGCCGGCCCACTCCGCCACTCGTGCAAAAGGCCCATCTGTTGGTCCACCAAACAAACCGGCACCCCAATCGGCAATCCAATCCCAAACCCTAGGTGGCGTCCGGTGGCGGCGAGGCGCGGAGGCAGCGAGCGGCGACCGACCGAGGGGCAGCGCCGGGAGCGGGATCGCGCTGCCGCTGGAGGGGGGAGGCCGTGGCCGCGGTGGGGTGCCAAAGGGCTGTCGGCAGCGGCCCGCCAGCCAGGCCAATTGACCGACCAGCGGCCGTGGGGCTCAGGGGCGGTCGGCGTCCGGCGGGGGTCCAGCGGGCAGCGGCGTACGCGGGCAGCGGCGTACGCGGTCGGCACCTCGCCCGCCAACCAGGCCGGTAAGCTCGAACGATGCCACAATGTCATTCATGGGCCCCTTGGCTGTGATTCTGTGAACTATTTTTCCTTTAAGAAGTGGGACTACAACCTTGGGATCCTGACTCCGCCACTTCCCGTCTTTCCTCTCCATCTAGGGTTTATGAAGATTGAAGAACCGGGGGCGACCCCTGATCCTGGCCGCGGCAAGAAGCGGTCGCATTCCCCTTCTACTACGAGCGACGAGGAGGACTTGCCTGAATCCACTGAATGGTTGGTCAGTGACAGCAGCGAGGATGACGAGCATCAGGGTAAGACTCAAGAACATCTCCAAGGCTGCAACTTAGACTTCACAATATGCTTTACTCACCTCTTTAACCGGATGTGCTTGGTTAGTTTGATCATTCATGCACAAATCTCTTTAGTGGCGGGAGGAATAACCTTCTTAAAAAAAAACCTTCAGCGTTACGAATGCATTTTCTTCTAGCATGTATCTTTGCTGATTGAATGAGGTTCTAGGTTTCCCTTTGGAGAGCATTTTTGCTGGTATGCTTTAGAATCCTTATAGATGAACTAATAATTGAAAATTCCTGGAATATTAATTAACACTGCCTTAATTTCCTTACAATTACTCCCTTTATATAAATGCTCCTGCAATTCAGTTCAATTTGCAAGTTAGGATCGTCTCATTTGCGAGAAAAAAAAATCAATAGCAAAGTCTGGAGTTGGATTGAATTTTCTGCTGGTATGCTCCACTGATTGAAGGTCTAGGTTTTAAATTCCTTCTAGGAGATGTTTGTTTGTATATTTGGATCGAAATCATTATTAACTAACTAAAATTGAAAATTCTGTAACGGTCCTTATTCTGACACCTAACTACTTATGCCCTTTATATAATTGCTATTGTAAGTTTGTTTAACGAGTGTGAATCACTTTCTATTGGAAAAAACGTAGATACGAAGAATCTTCTGCTACCTGCTGGTTCAACATATCTCTATGTTTGTCCTTCTAGGATATGGTTGCTGTTATGTTTTTTTGATCGAAACACTTGAGGAAGAAGATATTGAAAACCCCTCCAAACATTCCCTTAATCATCTGGCATGAATGAATGCTTCTTGAGTCGACTACTTATGCCCATAGTCACCGTGGAACGGGAACGATGCAGCGTTCCACATTCCGGGTGTTTTTTGATCGAAACACTTGAGGAAGAAGATATTGAAAATCCCTCCAAACATTCCCTTGATCACATGGCATGAATGAATGCTTCTTGAGTCGACTACTTATGCCCATAGTCACCGTGGAACGGGAACGATGCAGCGTTCCACATTCCGGGAATGACCGTTCGGGACGGGAACGTGGGAACGATGTAAAAAATGCATCTAAAACGTCGTTCCTCGATCCGTCGTTCCGGGAACTCCGGTGACTAAGCTTATGCCTGGTATATAAATGATACTATACTTGTTTAGTTAAATTTGCAAATGTGAACCATTTACCACGGCAAAAAAGCTCATCAGCAAATTTCATAATGGGGAACGACTTTTCTGCTTGTTATGCACACATATTAATAAATAGCTAGGTTTTCCATCCTGGTATATTTGCCGGTATGCTTGGAACCGAAACTCTTAAAAATAGGAAATCCCATATCCAACTACCCCTTCATATGACTCATAAATGAATATTTATTCGTTCAGTTACTGATGCGCTTGTTACAAATGATACAATTTAGTTTGTGGAGTTTGGCTGCAATTAGTTTCTACATTTTGCTTCCGGAAAAGAATAATTTAGGCATTTTGAACCATTGATTGATGTCTTTCGCATAAAAAAGTAGATTGTTTCCATGGTATGTTCAATATTTTTTAGGGGTTGATTTGGGTTTTTTTTTTTGTTGCAGGGGAAAACGGCCCTTTTACAGTGGATGAATTTCCAACGGCTACATGTGACCCTGAGCAGCAGATCAATGTGGTCTATAAACATCCACAAACTCAGCTTCGAGGACCTCTTCCAACAAGATATTATGGCAAGCATGTATTGGCCGCAGAGTATAATCTTGACGATAAATCAGAATGTACGTATGCTTTTTGTAGCCCCACACCTGACTCCAACCCGCCAACCCATCCCCTCTTCCTGTCATCTTGGGCTTTGATTATCTTGCATTGTATATTATAAGGTACTTACTAAAAAAATAATCATTTTGCAGTAACTGTTAGCAGTGCTGCGGATTGCTTCAGTACTGTATGTCAGTGCAGACCTATGTGTTTGCTTCAGTTCATTGATATAAAAATTGCTGGCTGTAAGCATGTTCAGTCTGGATGTGCTAACGTCTTTGGTTTTATCGCTATGCGGGATACAATCGAGCCCTTGCGCAACTATGTGTATAGGCATGAGATTAACGATTGTGAAGCTGTCCCTGTGAAGCGAAAGACGGTAATGCCCTCGTTCTTCAAGTCTAGGGTGTTGATTTCAATTGTTCTGCATTTATTGAATTGCCTGCCGTCAAACTAACTGTAGGGGGTAGATGCAATTTGGGTCATTTGAATTTTTCAGATATGCCCAGTTCTTGCTATCATTATTTTTAAAAGTTTATGAATCAGCTTCGATCTATAATATAAAAGTGTACCAATCTGCACGGCAAATCATTTTTCAAACTTTCTACGCGCACCATGACATTATGATAGGAAAATACATCAGACACTATTCATATATATCTAATGCTTTTCTAATTCCTCTTTATCATAATTCTGTTGATCTCTAATCAACAGTTGCAAATGTTACTGCACTGCAGGGCGTGGGACGTTTATCATTGACCGGCCCTCCCCGAGTTATTTCATTCTATACCCGTGTGTTGATTGAGTTCGAGCTCTATGTCCGGACCGAATCCCTGCCCGAAGATGAACCCAAGAGGGAGTGCCTCATTGAAGGATGCACTGAGTTCACCAATTTGCTCGAATACAAACCATTTATTGAACACCGTCGCATGTATGGCGAAAGGTGTGCATTGGATGTAAAATACATGGTACTGCAGAACGCGGTTGAGGCCCGTATTGAAGTCAAGGTTATCCGCCTTGGTGCCATTGCTGGCGGTGTTAACTTGAGACTGCATGCCAAGACCAGCGGCTTTGATGAGGTGATCCGACTCTTTCGAGGTGCTGCTCCAGAGCCAGGCTCCACAATGACCTTTGCTGTTGCAGTGGTGAGGCACAAAAACCTTGATCTTTACATCGATGCAGCTCCGAGAGATGACTATCCTTTTGGTGGGAAGGAGAAGCAGCCTATGTCATGTTCTTGGCGGCAGTACAGCTTTGGGTCTTGCTTCCATGGGACTGATGAGCAGGAGGTGGAGCTGGGCGAGTTTGCAGAACTTTCAGTAAAGGTTACTTGGAGATCATACATGAATGCTGGTTCCCAAAATCTTTAGTTTACAATTTCAGCTATTGCAGATGAGTATGTTTGACATGCGGAGTCTGTGCTAGTCAATCTTGTTCCTGTAACCTTGCTTATAGTACTTGGTTCTGTTCTTTTCCCATGCACTGCCATTGGTGCTGCCACTGTATTCTGTCACCAATTTTCAAATTTGCTCGAGGTCGTCATGTACATTCCGTTTACGCTTGTTACTGCTATTCTTGCAGGAACAGTGTATTTATTTTCGTTTTAAGTGGTATAATCTGCAAATCTTCTCTTACCATTCCTATAGTTTCAGACTTTCAGTTGGTCCCATCAGAGCGTACGCAGTGTTCCGGCCAGCACGATTCATTCCACAAGCCAAATAATTCGAGCACATGAAGATAATATATGGAACACATTTCCCTTTGCTTTGCTTTTTTTTTTCAAATCTTGCTCACTTTATTTTGCATCCGAGTTGTATGCAAGTTTTCTACAGTTGATTTCGAAATTGCTGGAGAGTGTGGATACGTTATAGGCTGTCATGGCCGGGAAGCATGTGAGGCCCATCATCAGATAGCTTCTCTGGCATGCGAATGAGCTTGTAGTCGAATGGTAGACGGTCCAGTGGGATGCTACCCACCAGAGTTCAAATCCCGGTGTTAACACATTTTTTCTGGATTTATTCTGGGATTTTCCAACGTTATGCTTTAAATGGTAAGCGACGTTTCCGTCGACGACGAGGCGCCAGTAGTGACTTCGAGAATCTCCAAATCTGTCGGTGCTCGGTCATTCGGATGTGTGCTCATAGGGGTAGGGTTTGCGTACGTATGTTCATAGCGGTGAGTGTGCTGTGAGTGATGTGAGCGTGTCTGTACTGTGTAATTCTTAAAAAAAGATAGCTTCTCTGGCATGGGCCTCTTTATCGTGGAGTTTAAGATTTCGGACACCTGCTAATTAATTTCATTTTCCTCTAAAGAAATAATTTCATTTTCTTAATTTGCTCAAAACAAAACAAAAAAGTGTAATAACGCCTTTTTTTCTCGCCCAACCTCCTTCATACGCACGTGCAGGCAGAAGGAGGGGCCCGCTGGCCAGGCAGGGGCGTGGCGTTGAAGCTTTTTTTTTTCAAAAGAAAAAATTGAAAAAGAAACAGGTGCCAGTGTTGTTAATCTTTCCCTCCTGTTTTTGTTAAAATTTTGCTGAATGGATTTATAATTTATACTAGAATGAAACTGATATTTAATAGAACGAACAGGCTGCAGTGCCTCTGCATGCAGATGCAGCAGCCTCTTGATGATGTGATCCTGGGCTCCTGGCCGAAGGGAGGGATTCGTACGAGCAAAAGATCCAGCAGGGGAGAGGTCCAATCCGGTAAAATGGGTGAGCCCCGTCCTTCCTCTGCGTCGAGGGTTTATGGAGATTGAAGGATTGGGGGCGACCCCTGCGGCAAGAAGCGGCCGCTACTACCGGATTGCGAGCCTTCGCCGAGAGCCGGCATCCTCTCGGCGAAGTGCTGTTTCCTCACGGCGGAGCCTTCGTCGAGAGTTTGCTCTCGGCGAAGGGCTCTCGGCGGACTACAGCCGGCGAAGGCCCATTCGTCGAGAGCCGTGGGTCCCCTCTCGGTGGATGTGCGTCGAGAGGTCGCAATAGCTCTCGGCGAAGATAGTTTTTGAAATAAAAAAAGGCGCAGGGGGTCACCGCGGCCCCCACCGCACACCGCCGCCTGGCCGCCGCCGCACGCCACCACCGCCGCACGTGCGCGCACACACACACAGAGAGAGAGGGAGAACCCGGAGCCGGCCACCGCCTAGATCCGCCGCCGCCAGAGCCGGGGAAGGAGCTGCAGGCCGCCGCCGCACACCACCACCGCCGCGCATACAAACAAACAAACAAAAAAAACACACAGAGAGAGAGGGGGGGACCCGGAGCTAGGCACCGCCTAGATCCACCGCCGCCGGAGTCGGGTCGAGGCCGCGCCGCGCCGGGTCGAGGCCGCGCCGCCGGGTCGATGCCGCGCCACCGGGTCGTCGATGCCGCGCCGCCGGGTCGTCGAGGCGCGCGGGAGCCGGATCTGCCGCTACCGCGCCTCGCCCCGCCGCTACTCCTCGCCACGAGGTGAGGGGTGAGCGGAGGGGGGAGGAGGGGGGCGGCGCGGCTGCGCCGGCTGGAGGGAGGGAGAGGTGGGGGAGGCGGCGGATCTAGAGGGAGGGAGAGGTGGGGGAGGCGGTGGATCTGGAGGGGCGACGGAGAAGGAGACGGCAGCGGCGGGAGAGAGGAGGAGGCGGCGGGGGCGGGAGAGAGGGAGGGGGAGCCGGCTTAGGGTTTCTGGGGGCGGGAGGGGGGGCAGGGCGCCGACGGGATATATAGGAGGGGGAATGGGCTGTGGTGGGCCGCCGGCCCAATTTTGCTTCGTCGAGAGCCCAATAAATGACTCTCGGCGAAGATATTTTTCTAAAAATTTTCTGAATTAGTTAAAAATAGCAAATAAATGAAAAAATTCTTAAAAAATTAACATGACACTAGATATGTTGTGTACTCCCTCCGTGCTTGTTTATAAGGTGTGAGCTAACATGGCACGGTCTTCTAAATCATACTTTGACTATTCATTTCTTTTATATTATATTAATTATGATTATGAATTTATACTCATTGGAAAGTACATTTGATTACAAATCCAACCATGTCAAATTTACATGATAAAACGAAAAAAATTGATGAGTAAATTATTAGTTAAAAATTATAAAGTTTGAATCTCATTTTGCGTGCGTGCCTTATAAATGAGAACGGAGGGAGTATTGCTTATAAAAAAGTTGTTGTGATCAAACTCAAATTTAAATTTCTCTAATGTACCAAACCTAGTGACATTAGTTCAAATTCTCTGAAATTTCTTGTGAGATGTTCCGGTTTCTAAACAGTGTACGTGTCAAAGTGCTCAAAATGTTCTCAACTTTTTACCACAACCTCGACATATGATATAATTAGCGCTCGACAAAATTCATGATTTTCAAACTTCATTTGAATTTTATACAATTTAAAAACCTTTCTATGACACGATCTTCATCATGATCAGAGAACAAAATGTTTGAAATTTAGTTTCATTTCGTGTACATGGTCTTAGAGATGTCTCATGAACATTAATCTCATTTTTTCAACAACTTTACTCTATGATTTCATGCACTTGCAGTTCATATCGGACGTCTTCGAAAAAAATTACCTAGAATGAAGTAAAGTTTTTAAATATAGTAAACAGAGATAAAATTGCGTCAAATTTGAACATATCCTTTGTATAAGTGCATGTTGATGATAAAAAAAATTTGAAGGTGAAAAAATAATTTTTTTTAAATTTCTTCGCCGAGAGCAAAAAAATACTCTCGGTGAAGAATTTCTTCGCCGAGAGCCAGTCGGCTGACTCTCGGCAAAGAATTCTTCGCCGAGAGTTTTTTTTGGCTCTCGGCGAAGAAATTCTTCGCCGAGAGTTTTGGTCTTCATCGAGAATTTGGTTTTTGACTCTCGCCAAAGAGCTCTTCGCCGAGAGCCCAAGGGTAGGCTCTCGCCAAAGAATTTTGCTCTCGGCGAAGCCTCGATTTCTGGTAGTGCGCCTTCCCGTTCTACTCCGGGCGACGAGGAGGATCTGCCTGAATCCACTGAATGGTTGGTCAGCGACAGCGGCAGCGAGGATGAGGAGAATCAGGGTAAGACTCAAAAACATCTCCAAGGCTGCATCTAATGACTTACCAGTTTGCTTTACTCACTTCTTTAACCGGATGTGCTAGGATAGTTTGATCATTCATGCACAATTCTGCTTAGTAGCGAGAAGAAAAACCTTAGCAAAAAAAAAAAAAAACTCAGCATACCGAATGAATTTTCTTCTGGCAATGCATATGTCTGCTGATTGAATGAGGGTCTAGGTTTCCCCTTGGAGAGCATTTTTGCTGGTACGCTTTGGATTGAAATCCTTATCGATGAACTAAAAATTGAAAATTCCTGGAATAGTAATTAACACTGCCTTAAATTCCTTACTCTTACGCCCTTTATATAAAAATGCTGGAATTCAGTTCAATTTGCAAGTTAGGATCATCTCATTTGCGAGAAAAAAATTCATTAGCAAAGTCTGGAGTTGGATTGAATTTTCTGCTGGTATGCTCCGCTGATTGAAGGTCGAGGTTTTAATTTCCTTCTAGGAGATGTTTGTTTTTATGATTTGGATCGAAATCATTAACGAACTAAAATTGAAAATTCTGCAACAGTCCTTATCCTGACACCTAGCTACTTATGCCCTTTATATAATTGTTATTGTAAATTTGTTCAATGTGCAAGTGTGAATCACTTTCTATTGCAAAAAAAAAAAACATAGATATGAAGATTTTCTGCTACCTGCTGGTTCAACACATCTCTATGTTTTTCCTTCTAGGATATGTTTGCTGCTATGTTTTTTGATCGAAACACTTGAGGAAGAACATATTGAAAATCCGTACAACATTCCCTTAATCACCTGGCATGAATGAATGCTTCTTGAGTCGACTACTTATGCCTGGTATACAAACGATACTATACTTATTGAGTTAAATTTCCAAATGTGAACCATTTACCACAGCAAAAAAGCTCATCAGCAAATTTCGTAATGGGGATTGAGTTTTCGGCTTGTTAGGCACACTGATTAATAAATAGCTAGGTTTCCCCATCCGGGTATATTTGCCGGTATGCTTGGAGTCAAAACTCTTAAAATAGGAAATCCCTTATCGAAATACCACTTTGTTCATATGACTCATAAATGAATATTTATTCGTTCAATTACTGATGCGCTTGTTACAAATGATATAATTTAGCATGTGGAGTTGTCACAACCGGATTTAAGGGCAAATCCGAATGCATAGAATACATGTGCGTCAAGATCAAGTTTCACACATGCATCGACTCAGTGAATACCAAATACAGTGTCAAAAGCGTAAAGGAAGTATTATAACTTTATTACATGACCGAATGTCTCATAATCGTAACAAAAGCGAGTACTAGCAGCGGAAAATGACGTCTCCACAGGCAGTCGACTGGTGGCACGCTCACCTAGAAACCGTCGAACTCTCCAGGAAAGTCTTCAAAGCGTCCGTCTGAGCAGCAACCGAGTTGTGTAGATGTAATATAAAATAACAACAGGCATGAGCACATGTCGTACTCAACAAGGGAAAACGCTATAACAACATGCAAAGACTTTATGGTGGAAGCTTGTGGTTGCATAGCAGGTCAGCATTTTAGTAGGTCAAATTTTATTAAGCAAGTTGAATTACTAGCAAATGTAATTTTATACCAACCCAGAGATTTACATAAGCATCATCAACATGAACATAAGTAAATGCAACAAGTTTAATCCATCTTCCATAATTTACTCATGTGAGGGTCCAGGCCGCCCTTGACCGTGGGCACGGCTAACTAGTTAGTTTTACACTCTGCAGAGGTTGTACATCTTTACCCACAAGTCGCGTAAAAGTCACGAAGAACTTTAGACCCAACCATGCGATGCCGGCCAAGCATCATACCACACTACCGAGGTGTGATTGCATAGGGACGCTACGAGGCCTTTACAAAGATCCCCTAGTGCAGGCTGCTCGCTAGGTATCTTGACAGCGCAATGCATAAACCTCTCTCAAGACTGCGAAGCTACCATAGAGCAGATCAGCCTGAGGGCCGGGCTATACACCAACTACCGGCAACCCCAACCCCTTTCAGGTAAAGCATACCTAACACCAGGTTTTCTAATTACTTGGCCAAGACAGAGCCATATGTCTTGTGGTTGTACGATTTTCCTGGGTGGTCGCTCCATGTTCCGATTAACAGAGGTGATCTTGTTTTAATGAAGGTATAACATAAGTAAATCAAGATTAACATTGTTGTTCATTAGAACCACCATGATCCCAAGTTGAGCAACTAAGCAAGGTCTACCCAACATAAACATAAACCCAGGTTGATCAAGGCATAGGAATAAACAAAGCTAGTCGAACCTTAAATAGTAGGACCCTTCAATTTAATGCAAAGCAATAAATAAATAACGGTGTAATTAAAATGCATGTTGTAATAGGATAACCGGGAATGCAGCAAGGACTTGCCTTCTACCAACGCTTGCTGCTGCTCAAGGTCTTGGAAATCTTCAACTTCAGCGTATTCCACGTACGGACCGTCTTCTACGCACCACATCATACACATACGAGCAAACAATGAAATAAAATAAGAAACAATCACCAACAGTTCTAACAGAACAAAACAGGGGTATAAAACTGTTCTACTCTTCGATACGATCGTGTGGATATAAAGAATGCTAAAAACGGAGCTAAAACGTATATTCTACGGTTAAAACATGGTACAGGGGCTAAACTGTAAGAAACCGAGGACTAAAACGTGATTACGTATAAAAACATGACGTCTGCGGTGCAAAAAGATAAAGACTGGTCCTCGGGCATGAAAACCAGGGAGTCTAGGGTCTAAACAAACCGCAAAGAAAGAGCATAACCATGAGGATCTTTACACTACGGGAGGATCGATCTGTGAAACTGAAGAAACTGAGGGTCTCTTTTGCAAAACGTCACGACGCTTCTAGGGTTGACCGGTACGCTGACCGGTTGCCCCTGGTCTGATGCGATCTGATCCGCCGGATCAGGATCAGACGGCTGGCGGCAAAACAGGAGGCGGGCGGCGGCGACGCACAACGGTGAGCGGACGCACAACGGTGAGCGGCGGCGGACAGCGGCGCACTCGCCGGCGTGAGCCGAACTCGAGCTAGGAGGCTCGATTTCGTGCGAGGATGGCACTGGGGCGAAGCGGGGGTCACGGCGCACCCAACCAGGGCACCGGAGCGGGCGGTCGGCCAACAGAGACGGCGGGTGGCTCGGCGCGGCGGACAGCACGGCGGCGCCGACTCCGGCGAGCGCGTGCGGGCGGTTCAACGCACGAGGGTGCCAACGCGTGACACCGGTGGCTTCCTCACCTCGTGGTGGAGCTCCGGGCGTCCTTCTCGTCGGCGGAAAGGCGACGGTCGAGCAGATCAACCACGGCGGCGGCGCTAGGGTTTCGGCGGACGGTGTTGCGGCTCGAGGGAGGCTAGGGTTTGATCCGAAAGGAGAAGCGCGTGGCGTCGGCGCCCTTTATATAGCCCGGGGAGGCGGCCTTGGCGTCGGGCCAAGCCGAGGAGTGGCGCGGGCACGGGGTGGCGCGGCCGGGTCGGACTCAAGTCCGACGCGGGAGGTTGGGGATGACAGCGCGGGGCCCACCCGTCGGTGGCTGCGGGCGGTGGAGGGTGGAGCGGACAGATGGGCCGCTGGTTGGGCCGGAAGGCCGGCTGGGCTAAACGACGCGCGGCAGGGAAGGGAAGCTCAGGGTGCAACTCAGGACTTCGGGTAGACGGGCCTCAAGCATTGCTGGCTACGCCGCAGCGGTGGACGCGGGCGAAGCAAGGGAGGAGGAGTTCGGGGAGCGGCGCTGGACTTCCGTCATTGGGCTGCGCCGAGGTTGAAACGAAGCTGGGCCAGAAAGGAAGAAAGAGGGGGGGAGGAAAAGGAAAGAGCTTTGCAATTTTCAAAAGGGATCAAACAATTTTGAATTCAAACATGAATTTGAATTCAAGCAATCATAAACAATGCTCCAGCAGGAATGCAACATACATCAAGCTATTTATTTAATTTAGAAAAACAAATAATGTTTTTTTCGGTACTATATTCCCTGTAAAGAATGAAATGTTTGAAAAATTTTAAAAATTATGGAAAATCGTTGTTCAAATTTTCTTCCTATTCACATCCTGAAATTTGGAAATTTCAGGGTGTGACAGGAGTTTGCTGCAATTAATGTCTACATTTTGCTTTTGGAAAAAAATAATTTAGGCATTTTGAACCATTGCTTGATGTCTTTCGCATAAAAAAGTATGATGTTTCCATGGTATGTTCATAGTAGTTTTTTGGGTTGATTTAGGGTTTTTTTTTTTGGTTGCAGGGGAAAACGGCCCTTTTACAGTGGATGAATTTCCAACGGCTACCTGTGACCCTGAGCAGCAGGTCAATGTTGTCTATAAACATCCAAAAACTCAACTTCGAGGACCCCTTCCAATAAGATGTTATGGGAAGCAGATTATAATCTTGACGATAAATCAGAATGTATGTATGGCTTTTGTAACCCCACACCCGACCCCACCTGGCCAACCCATCCCCTCTTTATGTCATCTTGGGCTCTAATTATCTTTCATTGTATATCATAAGGTACTTACTAAAAAATATAATCATTTTGCAGCAACTGTTGACAGTGCTGGGGATTGCTTCAGTGTATGTCAGTGCATACCTATGTGTTTGCTTCAGTTCATTGATATAAAAATTGCTGGCTGTAAGCATGTTCAGTCTGGATGTGCTAATATCTTTGGTTTTATCGCTATGAGGGATACAATCGAGCCCTTGCGCAACTATGTGTATAGGCATGAGATTAACGATTGTGAAGCTGTCCCTGTGAAGCGAAAGACGGTAATGCCCTCGTTCTTCAAGTCTAGTGTGTTGATTTCAATTGTTCTGCATTCATTGAATTGCCTGCCTTCAAACTAAGAGTCTGTGCTTGTCAATCTCGTTCCCATGCATTTGGGTTTTAATTTAAGTTGTATCCGGTTTTGATTTCTTATGCAGGTGAAAAGGAGAGCAGTTCAGAGTTGACGGGTGGCAAAAATCCACAGGTCTGTCCAAAGATTATTTCAGTAGAAGTTGCCATTAGTGATGCTACTGTATTCTGTCACCAATTTTCATATTTGCTCATAAGGTCGTCATGTACATTCCGTTTAAGCTTGTTACTGCTATTCTTGCTCGTCTCTGAACCTTGGTCTGAACTGAGTAACGAGGCATCCAAGAACAGTGTATTTATTTTTACTTTTAAGTGGTAATCTGTAATTTTTCGTAGCAAATCTTCTGCTACCATTCCTATAGGTTCAGACTTTCAGTTAGTCCCTCTGTTTAGTTAATCAGCCCACAGTGTTCCGGCAAGCACACAATTCACTCCTTAATTTATCTCGTTCAATTAATTCTCATGCAAATGATTCGATTCCTTTGCCTCTTTTTTTTCAAATCTTGCTCGCTTTATTTTAAATCTGAGTTAGTACATTTGGATTTAGAAGTTGGTGGGAGAGTGGACACGTTGGGCTGCCCTGACCCGAAGCGTGCGAGGCCCATCATCCGATTGCTTCCCATATCCTACATTCCTACGCGAATTTTTTTTAGTTCTTTTTCTATGATTTTTCAAAAATAAATGCTTCAGAAAAACATTACCAAATCTATACACCTGCCGCCGTTTGACACGATGTCAGGAACCAAACGCCGTACCACATGGCGGCAGGATTCTACGCCGTTTGGGTCCAAACGCCCCGTACCATACGGCGGCAGGGCCGGGGTTATGGTGTTACCCACCGCCTGAGTGGCGGTAGCAGCAAACGCTGTACAAACGCTATATGGTACGGCGTTTGCACCAAATTTTTTTTATGTCCATATTATATTAAATTAGAGCTACCATATAAAAATAGAAATTAAAATAACTTGTTGCATATAAAAAAACGATTGAAACGACGAGTGCAAATCACAACTAAATTAAAATAATCATCAAGTACTGTTATCACAAAAAATCACAACTAAATCTAAACCCACCTGCCCCGCTTCCCCCTAAGTGCTCGAGCACCAGCCCTCGTGTGGTCTGATGATTCGACGTCGATCATTGTCCATAGGAGGTGTCGCCATCTGCGACGACCCTGCCTCCGCCTGTGCCTGTCCGGCCGCTTGTGCCTCTCCTGCAGGCACCTGTGTCTGCTGCGACCCGTGAAGTGGTGCATCAGGTAACTGTGATCCACCAATGACGTCAGGGCTCGTGAAGATCGCGTTCCAGTCGAACGCCATCGTGTCGTCATCTAGGGCGGAGTTAGCAAGAGTGGCGGTCGCGTCGTAGCCTGCAACGAATAGTATTAGTTAAGCGCTTATCATATTTATCGTATTTAATTAATAGTATTACTGAGTTAGTTAAGGATGTCACCTGGCTGCTGCGGAATAGGTCCAATGGACAAGGAAGGAACGTTTCCTGCTGTAGGTGGCACCGTATGTGCTGGTCGAGCCCACACGGAAGGACCGGTTGCCCACGTGGAAGGAACAGGTGGCACCAGATAGATCGGAGGCCGCCCTGTACGATTATGTTAATATTACAATAACACAGAACAAATGACAACTCTGTGTATTAGTTTAGAAGCATAGAAGTAAATATATCTGAACCGTGGACCGCAAAAGGCCGCTGAGCTGGTGCCTGGTGCCGTTAGCGCCGAGAAAGCAGCCAGTGGACGTGAAAAGGTCGTCAGCGACTGGTATGAACGAGCAGTCGAGGCGGAGCTCGAGGACGACGCAGGGTGACGTGGATACAGCGGTACCATCCCTGTACCGCCGTAGTTATCCACAACACAGTACCTCGAGGCAACTGCATGTATGTTTAGGTACGTCTGGTCGTGCTCCTAAGGTCCCATGGTCTGCAACCGCGCCCGAGCGTCCGCCACGATCCTCAGCACCTCCGCTAGCGCATCGTGCTACGGACGAAATTAGTAGCACACGTTGTAATGAATAATAATAGGAACAAAATATGATTGAACTCCCCAAACTCACCGCAGTGTCGGCGTTTTGATCTCGTTGCACCGGGAACGTGCCGGACGGAAGAAGCCGCTGGTGATCCGGGATCGGCGGCGTTGGCGGGGGCAGAAGGAACGAGCATCACCCGCGTCCGGGTCCTGGGGATGTACCACGTGAGGTACGCCGTCCAAGCTGCGTCGTCGTGGGGGTGCGCCTCGGCGACAACGTGATCCGGCGCATCAACCCACTGAGCCACGTACGACTGCAACTTGTCGACCTACTGTGTCAACCCCCCAATGCCCTTACGCGACCATCTATCACAAATTAAAGAAATTTATTACGAAGTCAATGTTATAACGCATTGAAATGTTAACAAATTCAGATGGCTTACCTATGCATTGCCGCCGAAAGAGTATGTGTAACAGGTACCGGCGATGCCTGGTAGAGGCCGAACTGCCTCATCACCCTGTGGATCATGTACTCCTCGACGTAAAACACCAAGTGCCTCGTCGTCCTCCAGTACTGCTGGTCTCGGAAGCACAGAGACGAGAGGCCCTGTGGTGCGCGGCTGTCGATACTAACCTGTGAGTACGGCGTCCACCTGACCTGCTCATCGGTCATTATGTCGATTTTGCCCACGAAGTTCTTGTAGGACTTCTTCGTCCGCTCACCAACCCAAGTGTGCTGCATATAAACAAAAATGTTAATTATGCTGAAAACGGTAATTACGTGAAGAAAATGAGAGTCAATGTGACTTACCCTCCGGAGGCACCACAGAGACCCTATCGTGTGACGGTCTGCGGGGGTCAACGTCATCTGGTAGCGGGTCGTATTGGGAAAGGTCGGCCTTCGGCCGACCGATGTCGAACTGCTCGTGGATCAAAAGCTGTAGAAGGAGAGGACAGCTGATGAGGATCCCCGACTTCGACACGGCCATACACAACCCACCTGTAAGTAGCTGACAGAACAGCGCTGCCTCAGCTGATCTGGGGCACCGCGTCCAGGGGTGCGTCGGCGATCATCCGAGCGTAGGGGATCAAGTACTTGGAGACCGTGTCTCCAGCAGACTCGTGGAACATCACGTAGCCGAACAGCCAGAGCAGGTACGCCTCCAGAAACCTGTCGACTGTCCCTGGCTCGGCGTCGTCCGCCAAGTAACCAGCCTGCACATAAAGGTCAATCGTCACTTTTGTTTTAAATACATACAAAAGATAAAAATATTAGGTACAAGCACGTACGCTAAACTGCTGCAACCAGGTCATAGTGGGTCCATGCGCGTCCTCGAACGGCTGGTAAGGCTGAGGCGCGCGATTGTTCCGAGGAACGTTCGCGAACAGAGCGAGCAAGTCCAGTCGCCAAGTGTTGGGGACATCAATAGCCCCCATCGTGACGCCCCCCAACAGAAGGTCGAACAACATCGTGACGTCCTTTAGGCTGACTGTCATCTTGCCGACGGGCAAGTGGAACGAGTGCGTCTCTGGCCGCCACCGGTCCAGAAACGCTGCGATCAGCGAGGAGTCGTACTGGAAGCGTGTCATGCGCTGCCCAGCAAGAACCTGAGCCCGTAGCTTGCCCTCGATTAACCGCGTGAGAGGCAGTAGTCCTGCTGCGCGTAGCCTGAAACACAAAAACCAACAAAATATAATTTATTTAATTACAAATACGATTGAAAGCAACGATAAGTTATTTAAAAAATGATTTACGTACTTAGGGATCCAAAGCTGGTGTATGGGCATCAGGTACCTGGAAGTCCTGCAATGTAGCGTGTAGAGCGTCTCTCCCAAAATGTCTGACCGTTACGAGCGGTGCTTCTGGTCCACTGATTCGTCAAACAACTCCAGTCGCACATAGTCAACCGGCGGCTGAGCCATATCTAAAAAAATTAAAGTAATTTGTAAGAACAATTTATATAAACTTTTATATGAATTTACAATAATTTCTAGAAACATTTACGTGAATTTACAGTAATTTCTACAAATTTCTATGAATTTCTAAGGATTTTCTAGCAATTTCTACGAATTAACAGTAATTTCCAGCAATTTCTACAAATTTCTACGAATCAACAATAATTTCCCGTAATTTCTACCAATAAACAGTAATTTCCATGAATTTCTACGAATTAGCAGTAATTTCCAGCAATTTGTACGAATAAACAGTAATTTCCAGCAATTTCTATGAATTACCAGTAATTGCCAGCAATTTCGATGAATTAGAAAAAATTTCCTGCAATTTCTACGAATAAACAGTAATTTCCAGCATTTTCTATGAATTAAAAATAATATTCAGCATTTTCTACGAATTAATAGTAACTTCCAGCAATTTATATGAATTTCTATGGATTTTCTAGCAATCTCAACAAATTAACAATAATTTACAGAAATTTATACGATTTTGTACCAATTAAAGTAATTTCTAGCAATTTCCTAGAATTTATAGAAATTTCCAGCACATTCTACGAATTTCAAGAATTTAAAATAATTTCTATCAATTTCTGAGAATTAACAATAATTTGCAGCACATCCTACGAATTTCTAAATTTTCTAAACTAATTCTAAACTTTCTTACTAATTCTAAATTTTCTAAACTAATTCTAAACTTTGTAAACTAATTCTAAATTAAAAGAGCTAGTAGTAGAAAAATACCTGGATCCAAAATGCTCTGAAAGCCACAGGAGATGAAAGAGAGGGGGAAATGGTGGCGGCAACCTCGACCGTCTTTTATAGGCTCGAGGCTGCCGCCGTATGGCACCGCGACAGGGTCCAAACGCCGTGCCACATGGCGTTTGGGACCCTAGCATCGTGCCATACAGCGATAGGTTCCCGGGCCCACTGCCACGGCAGCCCCGCTCCCCGACCGTTGGCGCTAGGTCCTACCGCCGTACCACGCGACGTTTGACTGGTTCAAACGCCATGTGGTATGGCGTTTGGATCCTGACGCCGTGTGATACGGCGGCATGTGTATAGATTTGGTAATGTTTTTCAGGAGCATTTATTTTTGAAAAATCGTAGAAAAATAAATATATATAAAAAAATTCTTCCTACGCACGTGCCATCTCTCTCTCTCTGCCCCAAGCGGGTCCCACCGGCCTTTTAATTTTAAGGAAAAAATCGTAGAAGAAACAGGCGGCCGTGTTGATAGTTTTTCCCTTTCGTTTTTGTTAAAATTTCGTTGAATGGGTTTATATTTATAGAATGATATGATGAAAAACCCTGCATCTGCTGCATGCAGATTGTGTGTGATCCTGGAAGAGAGAAAGACGGCGGGCGGACTGGAGACTACTACTACGGAACAGTGCAGAAAGAAGCGCTCGCGTCCCCGTGTAATTTCCCGTCAGATAAATTGACAATGGTCTTCTTGGCCATGGGCCTCACGTCGTGGCCTCTGGTGCTATTAGGCCGCCGGGCCCAGGCGTCAGGGGATTTGCCAGCTGTTGACTTTGAGGAGTCGACTGTTGTCATCGACTGCTACCAAAAATAATAAAACAGGAATGCAGTATTTTTCCCTTCTACTGTACTACTTCTTTAATTTTCGTGACAAGGCAAAATCATTTTGCTCAAAAGATGCACGCGAGCTACTACTAGATGCTGGTGGTTGGGCTTGCAGCAGACACCAGGTATCGGGCGGGCCTGCTTGAAGCCTTAATAATAAAAAATTTTTAGAAGTCAAGGCTAGGGGGGACGAAAAGTCCTCACCTGAAGCCTTAATAATAAAATTATCTTTTATGGGCGACGCGGCAACAAAATAACCGAGCATCTTAATTAACAGCAGTAGTTAATTAATTAGTTAATTAGCCCTAATAATACTGCGGGCGGAGTGCTCATCTCGAAGGAGAAGGAAAAAGGTTTTGTCAAGCGAGAAAATTAAAGGGTGCCATGAATTTATTTGTGCAATAATACTGTCAGTGTCTCGCACGATGGACGTTCAGTTTGAGGCAATGCAAGAAGCTAGTTTTACTTGCATGGTAGTAGTATACGTACACTGAGGAACCCGGCGGAAACCACGTACAGCCGGCCAGTTGCAGACCGGACAAAAGCATCCTGCCACGTGTCAGTCAGCTGGTCGTAAGTTGGCGACGTACGCTCGCATGCATGCATGGTAAAGCTAGGCATGCAGCACGCACATGAAATTAGCATCAGTCCAACGTATGATTACGAGTGCGCTATCATCCTAGAACACTCTTATTTTAATCCAAGTTGTGTTTGTTACTAAGTTAAATACTCCTTCCGTCCCAAAATGATAGTCGTTGTTGGTGTTTGTGCCACTAGTTTGATCGGATTTGTAGAAAATGTGTGTAATATTTGTACCTCCAAATAATTTTGTTAAAAAACCTAGATTCAATATCTATTTAATAATATTAATTTTGTATCATAAATATCAATATATTTTTATATATAATTAGTCAAAGTTGTTCCTCGAGACGCGAAAGTGACAGTCATTCCGGGACGAGGGAGGTATGTCGTAAACCACGCACAACTCGAAAAATATGAGCTTGTTCAGTTTATCTTGGCTCGGGTTATCTCGACTTATTTCTTCTCACACAACACTATTCAATCTATCAGTCGAACACTATTCTTCATACGAGCCGAACATGTTCTATTAGGCCAATCTTGATGACAGTGTCATGAACATAGTTACTAAGTCTGCCACATCAGCATTTCAGCAAGGTGACCATGCCACTCTCAATACACAGGTTCATAGGCACAATTTCAGATATAGAATGCAACATTTAAATCTTGCATTTGTTATCACCATGACACCAAGATCTTCTCTCAATGCAGGGTCATGAGTATTAGTAACTATACCCACCTATGGTCATCACCGTGACCTTGTGATCTTCTCACCCTTTATTAATTTGGTGTCATATCATTAAAAGAACTTAAGTGACAGTCTATTAATTGTTGATGAATGACCTTATGCGACCGGGCTACGTATGCGCGACCTTGAGGTCAGTCTCAATGGGAGGGTCATATACATTAAATAGGGTGCCACATTTGAAAAAGAGATGACATGACATGATATTTAATAGGATAGAGAGAGGAAACTAGTGTCATCCTCATGACCCTCCCACCGAGACAAGTTGACACAATTTGTATAACACAATTAACCAACCAACATGCAATAATTAAATATTTACAGGAACCTATGAAATTATGCTATGATCGTGTGCATTGAGAGAGGGTGTATCATCCTGCAAACCAATACTGTAAAGATGATGTGTCACTCTTGAAAACTCCCCCGCGACCCACCCGCTGAGACTGGCAAGATCCGGTATGGCCCGCCAAGCGGCGTCGGCCTTAGACCATCTGCACCGGCAGACTGGAAAACCGCCTGGAGGAAGGGGATAAAGGAGATGGTGCTGCAGCGGCACCCTGGAGGCTCACGGTAAAACGAAGGAAGACTCTCGTTTCCTTTGTATCCCGCGGAGTACAGGACTCCCTTTATCGTAGTGCGGCCCCACCTCTGCTCCTCGGCCCTCGCTCACACAGCCAGACCACGGTCTTCGCGCCCGAACTTGGAAGGGAAAGAGAGCTCCGCCGCGGCCACCTCGTCGCCGTCGCTGGGAGAGCAATGGCTGGGGCGGACGCACGAGCCCCAACCTCCGAGTTCTTCCACAGCCGGCGCGCAGGGCGACGAATGCCGCCGTCGCTACTGCTTCGCGACGGCCGCCGCCGGACGGGATCCACCTCCCTCATCGAGCGCACGTGGGGAGGGGGCGCGGGCACGAGCGTGTCCTCACGACGGCCGCGTGGTGAGGACCACTGCGGCCAGCACCTCCATCAGCCGGCGGAGGAGCAGGCAGGGTAGTACCCACCGCCGCTGTCGCTGCGCCCCGAGCTGCCCGCCACCGCGCCGCCTCGAGCTGCCCGACACCGCGCCACCGCGAGGCTTGCCTCGCCGTGCGGTGGTGCTCGCCACCGCCGCAACTCTCCTCCGCCGCCCAGGGAAGCAGATCGAGGCCGCTGGCGGCCCCGAGGCGTGCCGCCGCCTCCTGAGCACCTCCCCCATGTTGGCTTCCTCGAGCGTGAGCCCAGCGATGGCGTCCCCAAGCTCAAGGATCTTGGGGGACTCGGTGACGCCGACGACGCGGCGACACCGGTGCGGCATGGCAACGGCTCGGCAGCCCCGGCGCGGCACGACGACGGAGGACCTCGGGAGCGAGGCGGAGGGGGACGGGGAAGAGGATGGGCGAGAGAGGAGGGTGAAGGCAGTGGAGAGGGTGGTGGATGCCATGGGGACTTGCTCGGGGAGCGTTCGTGGTGGGGAAGAAGGGGGAGGCGGAGGAGAAGAGGAGGACGGTGTCCTTGGTGGGGAAAAAGGGAGAGGAAGGAGGAGGAGAGAAGAAAAAGGAAAGAGAGAGAGTGGGTAATTGAAGATGATTGAATAAAATATGATGAAGGATGGGGTATAAAGGATGATGAGTGTGGGAGAAATTGATATGAAGCAGGGAATCTCGATGACTAGGATGGAATATTCTGTTTCGAATGAGGGAATAAAGGATGACGAATGTGGATGGTGTTATACTATCGCGGGTGCGGTGGGGCCGGTCGGGTGGGCCTCGTCGAATCATGCCTTGGCGCGGGCGCGTTTTTTCGTTGGTGTGCCGGCGACCTGCCGCGCGCTAGCTAGCTTTGCAGGGGATCATTTATGTACGTGACAGGAATATATTGCAGTATGATGCACCAGCTAGCGCGAGTGTAAAAAATGTATATTCACTATTTTGAGTATATATCCCCAGCTGCAACACCCATTGGATTTGGAGGTATATATCTATCGGTTAATTTAATTTGTAGTCCGTTTCACTCTTTTTTTAAAAGGAAAAGATTGTAAACACGCAAAAGAAAACAAATTCTTTAAATCTTGTTTTGTTAAGTAATCCCCTTCCCAAAGCGATTGAGTCCCTCAATCCTCATGAAAGTAACCGACCTCAGCGCGAATCGAATCACCGTGTAAGTTCGAACCCACCCCCACACACACCTTTCTTTCTCGAGGCCGCACCTCTGCCACAGTGCCACGTGTCCGTCACCATGCAAGTGGGCGACGCTCGCATGCATGCATATGCATGGGAAAGAGGCATGCACTGCTGCTGATCGTGTGTCTACTCCGATCCCTTTAGTGCAATTAATGCAAGGCTCCATAGTACTAATTTATGATGAAAGCACCTGGAGCAGGAAAAAAACAGAGAAAAAAAATAAAATTCCATCTCCATCATGCTGGAGAAATTCTTGCAAACCAGATCGACTTGGTTACATTACCCCCATACCTCGACTCCTCGTGCTGGTCCTGTGATCCGGTATGGCCCACCGGTCATCGTCAGCGGCTAGCTGGGTGGGCGCCGCGCGTCGGAGATAGGTCCCGGACCTGTACTGTCCGGGAATCATATACGTCGCTTCAGCGACAGTTTCCCCAGGCGTCGCGTCGTACGTACGGACGCGCGCGGCACGGGCGGACCCGCGCGGGATGATGGGGGCGCCAGTTTGTTTTTTCTTTTTTATATTTCTATTTCTTTTTCGTTTTCTTTCTTTTTGTTTTCGTTTTCTTTTTCTTGTTTCTCTTTTCTCTTTTCTTCCCTTTTATTTTTTATTTCTATCTTCTATTTTCTATTTTATTTTTTCTGTTTCTATTTATATCTTCTTCTTTTTTATATTTTTCTCATAGGGAATATATGTTTTCTTCAATGAATTTTTTATTTCTTTCTTTTTTCTTCTTTCTTCTTATTTCTATTTGTTATATTTTTTTCTTGTTTCTCTTTTACTTCTTCTTTTCCTTTTATTTATCTACTTTCTATTTTTTTTTATTTTTTCTGTTTCTATTTTCATTATTTTATATATAATATTCTTTCCTTCTTATTTTTTCTCTCTCCGTTAATATTTGTTTGTTCGAGATGAGATATAAATTTGTTCTGACTATAATAATAAGTAAGTTGTTCTGGCTATGATAATATCTTGTTTGGGTTATAATAATAACTCGTTTTGTCTATAATAATAACTTGTTCTGACCCTGTTCTAATTTGTTATGACACTACATTTGTTTTTGTTCGAGATGTCATACAAACTTGTTCTGGCTATAATAGGATCTTGTTCTGAAAGTTATTGTTATTTGTTTTGACACTTTATTTTATTTGTTCGAGATGACATACAAATTTGTTCTGCCTATAGCATATCTTGTTCTGGCTATAGTAATATTTTGTTCTGTCTATAATAATTACATGTTCCGACCCTTTTTCTGATTTGTTCTGACACTACATTTGTTGTTCGGGATGACATACAAACTTATTCTGGCTATAATAGAATCTTGTTCTGACAGTTGTTCTCGTTTGTTCTTCATTCGTTTTGTTCTAGCGATAACAGAATATATAACCTTAATTAAAAATATAAATAAAAAATTGTCAAAATATAATCGAGTGGGATCTTGCTTCGAAGGTTTTTATTGTCAGAAATTCAATGGTGCAATCGGAATTTAATTTTGATACTCGGTTTATGATTTATAGATTTTTTAATTTCAAATAACTTGGTGACATCAGTTTATTTTGTCTGTTTTGCATGCATACAGAATACTAAGTGATTACCCGTTACACTCTGTCTGTTTTGCATGCACATAGGATAATAATGTGATTACATGTCCTACTCTCACATGCACCAGCGACATTCGGCGACAAATTGTTTTTTTTCTTTTTGTCGCCGAAGCGACGCCCAAAGCGTCTTGTACTGTCGGGTACGATGGGGCCCGGTGGGCTCTGCCCGGGCATCTCCTCTGCGGAGCGCGTTTTCGTTGGTGAGCGCTGAGCGAAAACGACATGCGACAGCGACTTCTTTCGTCGATCGTGTCCGGTTCCAGCTGATAATGGGCACGTGCGTAAGGCGGGTAAGAGCAAGCCCAACAAGCTTGTCTTTATAGACAAGCCATGAAATCTTCACACATCCTATGTAATTTTTTTTAGAAAAATTGAATAGCCATCTCGGTGCTAGTCTTTCTCCTAACCATGTCTGTATCTGCTGACTTGTCTTGGCTATTCAACAATGATGTGCCTTTACCGGGCTTGCGGTAACCGAGCATTAGTTTCTCCTAAGTACTGTAGCTAGAAGATGCTGACTACTTGTGAGCTTCCTTGCATGCCCCCATCATACGCTATGTTGCAACAACATCAAAACAAAATATTAATTTGTAATATCAAAAGTATATAGTTGTAATATTGAAAATATACGCGTGCATTCCAATCTATTTCTTTAAAACACTCACGCGTATGCTCACATACACACCACACTCGCACACAACCCTAATGCGATGATGATCTTCAAGAGATTGACAAAGGTGCCTCACGTGACTGGTTATGGACAGGCATGCCACCCACAACTGAGAAAACACAAATGTTAGGATCTTCCGGCTCGGCTTAGTACTTGTACGTGATGCTATAGTACCGGAACCGTACCAGAGCCAGCAGCAATAAACGTCGTACTGTACCATACACTCGGTGCCAACGGGCGGAGTCAGCCCCACAGTGCTGAAGGACTGCGCCAAGGCAGCCTGATCCCACCCCCCGGCCACGACGAGCTGGGCGGAGGGGGTGGAGTCCAGGTCGGCGTGTAGGAGGCAGCACTCGTGACCATGGCCGCCGGCTGGTGCGGGGGACGAGGCCCCCCTCCCTGACCCTGGTGGGGCCACATGGAGATACGCCCTGACCACGGGTGGGAGAAGGTCGGCCAGGACGCACCTCCGGGAAGAGGAGCGAGAGGAGGGGTCGGAGCCTGGGTGGGCGTCCCACGACCCCCACGACCCCCACCACCGCATCCTCGGCGGCCTCGGCGGCCCCCACGGCCCCCCACCCCCGCTCGGCCCGGGGGAGGAGCACCAAGGAGAGAGGCGGGCGGCGAGGCGGAGGACGGTGGTGGGGCAGCGACGAGTGCGCGAGAGGTGGAGGACGAAGACGAAGACGTAGTCGAGGCAGGTGTGTGGAGGCCCCGGGTGAGCTCCTCCAGGGTGAGGGCATCACGGACCTGCAGGAAGGTGGGTGTCGGCTGTTGGTGCGTGAGCAACGTCCGCACGGCCTCGTAGCTGCTGGGAAGGCCCCGCAGAACGTTGAGGACCAAGACGTGCTCCGGTACCGTATACCCGAGGTCGCGAAGCCCGTCGGCTGTGCTCTTCATCTTTCGGCAGTAGTCCCCCACGGACAGGTCACCCTGCTCGAGCGTGCGAAGCTCGGTGTCGAGCTGGAGGGCGCGTGTCTGTGCATTCCCGAGAAACTGAGTCTCAAGGGAAAGCCACATCACGCGCGCGGTGGGATCCGGAGTCCGCACGATGTCCTGGAGATCCAGGGAGATGGTCCCAGAGATCCAGGACATGGCGATGTTGTCGCGGTGTCGCCACGCCGGGTCGCGAGCACGGGCAGGAGTGTCGGAGAGGACGTGGCCGTCGAGAGTGTAGCGGCGGAGTACGAGGAGAATCTGGTCCCTCCATCGAGCGTAGGAGGTGGAGGTGGAGTCGAGGAGGACGTTGACCAGGTTCTTGATGTGCGGGACCCCGTGCCACTCGGAGGTCCAGCACTCGGCATAGGCAGAGCAGTAGGCGAAGGCTGCTGAGAAGAGGCGACACGCTCCCCCACAGAGGCGTGGAGGAAGTGCTCCGCCTCGGCGACCTGGCGAGCAAGAGCGTCAGCTGTGGTACACTCGTGCTCCCAGGCGAGGGCAGCCACACGCACGCGCTTCTCGACGGTGGCTGCCGCGGTCTTGGCGCTGTCGGCGGCCGCGACAGAGGTGGGGCGCGGAGACAGCCCACGGAGGAAGGCTGTGGCGGAGAAGGGTCCAGTCGCCGGAGGCACGCCGTAGAGGGATCCGTGGGGGTAGCCGCCGAGCAGCAAGGTGCCGTCCGCGCCCACTGCACCAACACCGGGGTCTGGAGGAGCACCCACAGTCGGAGAAGTCCCAGCGGAGACGGAGGCGGCGGCCGAAGTGGAGGCGGGGCCGCCAGCACCCGCGCTCAGGCCAGTATAGCCGGCGAGGGTGGGGGCCAGGGCAACCGCAGCTGCATTCAGGCTGCCTGGGCCTGCGCGCGCCCCAAGAGGCGGTGGGCGGCAGCCACGACATCAGGCCCGGCCGCTGCAACGGCGGCAACGGTGGCAGGGGAGAGGCCATGGGCGGCGGCCAGGGCTTGGAGGGCGGCTGCGGCTGCGTCCTGGGCGGCCAGTGTACTGGTAGCCACGCCCAGTGAGCCCCTAGCAAGGGTGAGGGCGGAATCGGCCAGAGAAGGGGCTGAATCGAGGTCCTCAGCACCGCCGGCCCCATCAGCTGCGGCGTGCAGGTCTGCACCCGCGACCTCCGCGCCAAGGCCCGCACCCGCGGCCTCCACGCCGCTAGTACCCGCGCCCCCGCCTCCAACGCCCGCGCCCAGGCCTCCCGCGCCGCCTGCGCCCGCGCCTCCTGCGCGGAGGACGGCGCCCGCGGCAGCGGAATCGGGCAGGGAGGGGCGCGATTCGGCCAGGGAGGGGCGCAAATCGTGGATGGTGAGGGCGGTGGCGGGATCCATGAGGGGCGGCGGGAGAGAAGGACGCCGAGCCGCAGCAGAGGCGTAGGAGAAGGGGAGGAAGGTGGAGAGGGGAGGAGGGGGCGGCCAGCCGGCCATGGGTGCTGCTGGAGAACCGGCGGCGCCTGGAGCTAGAGGAGAGAGGAGAGGATGGAAACCATAGCAAATTTGAATCATGAATGAGAAGAGGAAGAAGGAAGAGAGAAGGAAGACGAAGGAAAAGAGGGAGGAAGGAGGAGAAAGAAGAAAATGAGCCCTCCCCCTCTCCATAGATCCTGGATGCGCCACTGCCCTCGGGCGTACTCGTCACGACGGTCCTGAGTCTAGACCTTATATAAAATTATATATACATATATTTGATAATTATTGAGGAACAATGTTGTAGATTAAAACCTGAACGATTTATCACTGAATCTGAACGATTAAACCGATCGAAGTTCGGAGATTTGCCGTTGAAGTCCAAGACGTTCCTGAGTGATTGTTGTCCTCATGATGGGCGGATGATGCGATCAGATCGCAAATCAAAATTTGATCGCTACGCTGCCCCGCTGCCGCTGCGCGCCGGGACATGTTACATTGTCTAACTCAGTATGCAAAAGAAGATATTGATACCGTTGAAGTGGAAGGTGAAGGCGACGACGATGACAGGGACGGCGGTGAAGAGCTCGAACGGGGAGGAGAGCTTGGTGAAGTCGGGAGCATCCTCGGCATGGTCGCGGTGCCCTTGAAGAGCGCGTACACCGTGATCCCCAGGCTGATGAGCATGAACACCACTGCTAGCAGGATGGAGATGGCCGACGTGAACCTCCGCGAATCTGCATATGTTGGAGCAGGTTTGTGAGCATTTTTTTAACGACCTTCGTATGAATTTCTTCAGTTAAAATGTAGCATAGTAAAAGTCAGCGACACTGGAATCAGCCAGTTTTCCCAACCCCACACAGTAGGAGCTCATCCTAGCACTGTTGTCCCATGTTCTACTACATAGCACACCACATGATGACACATAAGTCATCACTAATGGCTAACTGAAAACGACGAGAAAGATCGGTTGCTCGTGCTCGTCGAAGAGGACGAAGCGCGTGGCGCTCTGACGGACTTCACCGGCCGGGGGTCGTTGAGCACGTACGGGCCGGCGGGTGGAGGAGGGCGGCCGCCAGTCGGAGAGGAGCAGTCGTCGTCGAATGAGTTAGCAGTGGTGGGGCGTGTCGGAGAGGAGCAGTACGTCGTCGAAGCAGCTTCTGGTGTGTTGCCGTCTCTGCATGGATCCGCCGCCCGTACGTGCTAACCCTGCCGTCCCCTGCTTCTCCCGTGGTAATTTTCAGTACACCCACGTACATCAGTTTGCTGATCACCACTGATCAATGCATGATCTACTCGGTGCCTCCATCTGCATGAGCAGCAAAATAGCAGCTAGCTTAAAAGCCACTGGATTGAATGTTGCTTAATTAGTGAACCGATACTGATGTTCTAATAATCCTCTATGTTCCTGTAGATCCATCACTAGAGCTGCGCTAAAGGATCAAAGAGATTCATGGCGCCCGGTTGAAAGAAGAGAAAGGAAAAACTTGCCACCGACGACGATGCACCCATTCTGCAAGTGAGTACACAGTGACCCGGCTCCTCGATCACTTCTTAATCGCTCCAAACTAGCTTCACGATCTATAATATCGTTACTCCACGAACGAACTGCTAGCTGTGCACTATATACATAACTTTCTTTAATTTCCTTGTGGAATAGTGTCTCCCTCAACGGTACTAGATGCTATATATATGGTCGCTCTTTCAAAGAACTAACGTGACCTCGCTTGCCTAATCAAATGCAGGAGGCGATACCTGCTCCCACTACGGGAAACAGCAAGATTGCCGTGCGCCAAAATGTTTGCCGTGCGCAAAACCACGGGCGCACGGCAATTAGTCCTCTTTGCTGTGCGTCAGATAATAAAACGCACGGCAAACAAAAGCGCACGGCACACATAATTTTTGCCGTGCGTCGTCTATAAAACGCACGGCAAAGATAATCTTTGCCGTGCGTCATCTAAAAAACGCACGGCAAACACGTCACACGTGCACACCATGTGGTACCCCCACGGCCATGAACGTTTGTGGGGATACGGGCGCCGCATAGTCGTTAACTTTGCCGTGCGCCTTCATAAAACGCACGGCAAACAAAAACTTTGCCGCGCGCCTTCATAAAACGCACGGCAAACAAAAAACTTTGCCGTGCGTTTTGTGAAGGTGCACGGCAAAGTTTCATGTTTACCGTGCGTTTTATGTAGGCGCACGGCAAAATTTCATAAAAAAATGAATTCTTACCTTCTTTCTATTTGTGCACTACAAATACATTACTTTGTAATATATATTTCAATTTGGTACTCATCTCGATCTTTTTGCTATTTTTAACGAATTTATTTCATTGAAAGGATTTTTTTCGTTTAAGTCAAATTTAACCTCAGGGGGGAGGCTGATCTTAGCCAACACATCGCTGAGCAGCATGCCAACTTACATGATGAGTATGTACCAACTGCATGAAGGGATTCATAAGTAGATGGATACAATAAGGTCTAAATTTTTTTTTGGGAGCGACGGAGACAACTTCAAGTATCATATGGTGAAGTGGGAGAATACTTGCCTCCCAAGGGATTTTGGGGGGACAGGAATTATTAACACGAGGTTGCTGAATGAGGCACTCCTGGCAAAATGGGCATGGAGAATATACAACCACGAGGAGGATGACGCTTGCTGTCAGCTGCTAGAAAGCAAATATATGAGCAAATTAAAAAGCCTTCCCGAACTGTAAAGGTAAAGGGGGGTCACAAATTTGGCAGGGAGTGAATAAAGTAAAACATAAGCTCAGAAGAGGAGCAATAATGAAGGTGAATAATGGAAAGAACATGTTGTTTTGGGAAGATGTATGGATGGGCGAGTTACCTCTTAAACTAACCTTCCCACGTTTATATGAGTACTGTGGAGCTAAAAATTGTTTAGTAAGCGAGTGCTACAAAGAAGGAGAGTGGTACATGGACTTCAGGAGGCCGCTGTCACCATCTGAGGCTGCACAGTGGGAGGTGCTGGTAGACAAACTGGAAGATATTCAATTGATTGGAGGCAGAGACAAAATGATCTGGAATCTGGAAAAATCAGGATGCTACACTACAAAGTCGATGTATAGGTGCCTCTTGCACCGGGGGGTTACCAATAAAAGAATGATCAGGATGTGGAAAAGCAAGCTACCTATGAAACTCAAATCATTCATGTGGCTGGTCAGCCAAGATAGATTACAGACCAAGCTAAACTTGAAAAGAAGGAATTGGAGGGGGGAAACGAACTGTGTGGTATGTGGCAAACCTGAGAGTACTGATCATATCATGTTTGAATGTGTGTTAGCAAGGCTTGTGTGGGAATGTCTAAACCAGGCGCTAGGGTGGGAGAGAGTCCCTGGAAGTCAGGAGACTTCCTGAGAGAATGGTTGCCTCTAGGCGACCCCAAATACGAGCTCAAACTGTTTGTTTTTGTGATGGTTTCGTGGTCACTTTGGACTGTTCGTAACAAAATGTCAATTGAGGGGGTGTTCCCAACAGGGGCGGAGCCAAAGGGGGGGCGCGCAGGGGCCTGGCCCCCCCTGTGCTGCCGTAACATCCCTAGTATTTGTTTTCTACTTTTACTAATTAATTACCCTGATTATTAGCTTAGACGGACACGTAAATGTTGTCCCGCATGCTAGACTGCTAGCGCCATCTAGTAAGCCTGCTGCTGCTACAAGTCTGATCTTGTGGGAAAGGCTATAGGACAACAAAGCTTAACTAAAATTTACAAATATTTGTTTTGTGGTTAGATTCAGTAACATGCTTGCTCAGTTCTTTTTTTCTTAAATTGCATGATGGGTTTATCAATCTATGAACTATCTAATTGTTTAACTAATAAGATGAAGAGGATAACAACCCTTAGTACCTAGTAATAGCATAATTTAGTTGTTTCCGTTGAAAATCCTATGTCAACAATGATCAAGTTGCTAAGCCGGTTGAAATGCAAGCTCATAACATAACAAAATACATGTGCACCATCACAAACTGAACAAGCTAGAATTACTTAAAAAATTTTAATTTTTCTACTTGACATCTTGGCCCCCTATCATCAAATCCTGGCTACGCCCCTGGTTCCCAAAGGACCCAGCTGACATCCTGTTCAAAATTTATGCATGTATGCAGAAATGGCGGCCGAGGTTGGGTCGATCTGACATGGAGCTGCTTGGGGAGCTGACGACGCAAGTCAGAGGATGGATGGAAAACTTCCTGGAGAAAAGAAACGAACGCCCGCCAGAGGAATACTTCATGTGATTGTCGCCTTTGTATCTTGGTTTTGCCTTTCCTTAGGCTTGTTGGGAGTAGTGGAGAGGTTCTGGCGAAGTCTGTTTGGAAGTGTAGCTAGTCTAGTTCTAGGTCTGTTGAGTGGTGTTGCTCTGTAAGCTGGTAACCCCAGCAACTTCAATGTTTTGTACCAAACCTATAATGGCTTTCTATAAAAGCAGGGATAATCCTCTTGCAAAAAAAAAAAGGAGTCGACTGTTGTCATCGACTGCTACCAAAAATAATAAAACAGGAATGCAGCATTTTTCTCCCTTCTACTGTACTTCTTTAATTTTCATGACAAGGCAAAATCATTTTGCTCAAAAGATGCACGCGAGCTACTACTAGATGCTGGTGGTTGGGGCGTTGGGCGTGCAGCAGCCACCAGGTATCGGGCGGGCCTGCCTGAAGCCTTAATAATAAAAAATTTTAGAAGTCAAGGGGGGTCGAAAAGTCCTCACATGGATCCTAAATAATAAAATTATCTTTTATGGGCCACGCGGCAACAAAATAACCGAGCATACACAATTAACAGCAGTAATTAATTAATTAGCCCTAATACCGCGGGCGGAGTGCTTAACTCGAAGGAGAAAAAAATGGTTTTGTAAGCGAGAAAATTAAAGGGTGCCATGAATTAATTTGTGCACGATCGACGTTCAGTTTGAGGCAATGCAAAAAAAAAACTAGTTTTACTTGCATTGTAGTAGTATACGTACACTGAGGAACCCTGCGGAAACCAGCCGGCCAGTTGCAGACCGGACAAAAGCATCCTGCCACGTGTCAGTCAGCTGGTCGTAAGTTGGCGACGTACTACGCTCGCATGCATGCGTGGTAAAGCTAGGCATGCAGCGCGCACATGCACACAGATGCCTCAAGTGGCGAGACGCTTCCGATCGATGATCCCTTTATTAGTGCACGGAATCATCAGTCATTTATAATATTATTCCCGCAAATGAAATTAACATTCCAACGTATGATTACGAGTGTGCTACCATCCTAGAACACTCATACTCCAAGCTGCGTCTGTTCTTAAGTTGCATATATACTATGTCGTAATCCACGCACACCTCGAAAAATATTACAGTGTCATAATATCGGACCGGGCTACGTACGCGCGGCCTCGATCGTGCAGGCCCGCAAGATCCGGGATGGCCCGCCGGCCGGTCAGCGGCGTCGGGTGCGGTGGGTTTTCGTTGGTGTGCCGCCGTACTGCCGGCGGCCTGCCGCGTGCTATATCGCTAGCTTTGCAGGGGATCGTTTCTGTACGTGGCATATACTAGTAGGATGCACCACCAGCTATTGCTTCGGCTCGTTATGTACCAATGTTGTTTCTTCTTAAATGATATAGCAGTGCTCCTGCTTTAATTTCAAAAAAAAAACCCCAGCTACGACACCTCTTGGAGTGAGTACTCCCTCGGGTCCCATATTAGAATTGAATTGTTTAGGATAGCGACACGGTCACCAAAGCACAACTTTGACTTCTCTTTTTTTATAAAAATCTTTATTGGAAAGTTATATATGTATATTCTTATGAAAATAATTTCCAAGACAAATCTATTTATATGATTTTCACATTTTCAAACACAACGACTTAAAATTTATTCATGATTTATATTCCTAATGTCTGACTCAAACCTTGTCCAAAACGACTTCTAATAGGGAACCAGAGAGAGTATATATCTATTGGTTAATTTGTAGTCCGTTTCACTCTTTTTTTTAAAAGAAAAAGATTGTAAACACACGAAAGAAAAAAATGTTTAAATCTTGTTTTGTTAATAATCCCCTTCCCAAAGCGATTGAGTCCCTCAATCCTGACGAAACTAACCGACCTTAGCGCGAATCGAATCACCGTGTAAGTTTGAACCCACCCCACACACACCTTATTTCTCGAGGCCGCACCTCTGCCACGTGTCCGTCAGCTGCACCTAAGTTGGCGACGCTCGCATGCATGCATGGGCAAGAGGCATGCACAGGTGCTGACGATCGTGTGTCCACTCCCGTCCTTTAGACCAACTCGAACGGTCTCTTTATTTTTGTTAGCTACATTTAGAGATTTAGCTTTTTTGTAAAAATAGAAAACTCCATACTTTCATAGGGTGATCCAACAGACTAGCTAAAAACTACCTCTATATCAGTGGGCCCCACACGTCAGATGCTCATCTTCTTTTCTCCCCAGCCTCTCCTCCACGCCCCACCTGCCTCGCCTCGAGTCCAACGAACCAACTCTCGTCCGCCAGCGGTGCCAGCTGCCGCACCTCACCCTTCCGCTCGACTACTTCGCCTTGCGCATGCCGTCGCAGCCTCAGCCTATCACCGCGTCGTCCACCTCCGCCTCTGATGCCCGCCTCTCGGACTACGAGAGGACCTCCCTGCTTCCCCCGAAGCTACCTACCCCCACACCTCCCCGCGACCGCGACTCGTCGCCGCTCTCTAAAGGAGGAGGAGGAAGGCAAGATGGGTGCCGGACGAGCCAGCAACCGCAGATCCGGCCGGGGGAAGGCAAGATCCGGCCACATCCACCCAGGATCCGAGCGCCGCCAGCCTCCGCCTAAGCTCGAGGCCGCCTAGACCTGAGCATTCCACGGGCCGGGCCGGGTTCGGGCCGGGCCGAAAAAAACCCGGGTTTTTCGGGCCGAGAAAATCCTGCCCATGACCGTCCCATGGGACGTGTCGGGCCTCAGTTTTCGGGCTGGGCCCGGGCTTGGGCGGGCCGCCCGCGCATTTTGTAGTGTAAAGTAACTAAAAACAGCATTTCGGGCCGGGCTTGGACCAAAAAAATTTTTCGCGGGCTTCAAGATCTCTGCCCACGCCCGTCCAGTAAGGTCCGTGGGCGGGCCTGGTGCGGGCCGGGCCCGGGCCGGGCCAGCGGGCCGGGCAAAAAATGCTCAGTTATAAGGCCGCCATCGTTGCCCCGCGCACACGAAGATGGAGTGGAGAAAAAGCCTCGCCGGTGCGTTCCCCGCCTTCACAGGCGGCTCGCCGTCCACCGCCGGCGGCGGCACCGAGGCCACGGCGAAGGCGTTGTCGTCAGCTCACAAGAGCGCGTCTGCGCTCCATTTCCCCGCGGCGCGGGCTGCCGGCGGCTCCCGCGGTGCGAGCTCGTGCCTCCCGGTGTCGGCGGGCCGGCGTGCCTCCTTTCCCCACCTCCGCGCGGCGCGGGTGGCCAGTGGTGAACCGAGCGGCGCGATAGGTGCGGCCTCCAAGCACGGCTGTCTTCTTCCTCTCGTCGTTTCTTCTCCTTTTCCGGGCGTGCTCAAATGGGGAGCAGTGCGGGCGCGCGCGGCAGCAACGGTGACCGGTTCGACGACGTCTTCCTCCACCCTCCGCCCTGCCTCCCTTCCGCACCTCCCGCCACTAGGATTTGGCGCGAAACGAGATGGCTGGAGGGCGGAATTGTTGGGATTGCGCGCGCGGCGGGGGATGGCGAGGGGGAGTCTTCTATCTTTGAGGAGCGGCGGAGGGGATTTCGCGAGCGAAGATGGCGAGCAGTGGTTTTCCGAGTATGTTGGAAGTGGCGTCAGAGGCTGGTTTTTTATTTTTTACCGGTAGAAGACAGGATAAAAGAGGTTGTTGGAGTTGCTCTTAGTGCAATTAATGCAAGGCGCCATACTAATGAAAGCACCTGGAGCAGACAAAAAAACAGAAAAAAATAAAATTCCATCTCCAGCGTGCTGGAGAAATTCTTGCAAATCAGATATACTTGGTTCCGTTACCACCATACCTCGACTCCTCGTGCTGGTCCTGTGATCCGAGATGGCCCACCGATCATCGTCAGCGGCTAGCTGGGTGGGCGCCGCGCGTCGGAGATAGGCCCCGGACCTGTACTGTCGGGTACGGTGGGGACCGGCGGGAATCTCCCTCTCCGGAGCGCGTTTTCGTTGGTGAGCGCTGAGTGAAAATGAAATGCGACAGCAACTTCTTTCGTCGATCATGTCCGGTTCCAGCTGGTAATGAGCACGTGCGTACGGCGGGTAAGAGCAAGCCCAACAAGCTTGACAAGCCATGAAATCCTCACACATCTTATGTAATTTTTTTTAGAAAAATTGAATAGCCATCTCACTAAGGATAGAAGGTGTGGTGATGGCCTTTCTGTTTGTGTGCATGTGCTAGCAGCGGCGAAGCCAGCGCCGGAGCCTAAGGGGGGCTCCCGCTGCCGTCTTCTTCCTCCAGCTCCCCTTCCCCTCTTCTTCTTCCACCTCCGGTCTAGGGGGGCTCCGGGGGGGCATCGGGGCGGCGTCGGCGGTAGGGGGGGGGCCGCCCCACCGCTGGCTCCGCCGCTGTGTCCTAGTGGTGACCCACAATTTCTAGGGAACTGAGCTAGAGCTCGGTGCTTGCTGGTAGTCTAGTCTTTCTCCTAGCCGTGTGTGTATCTGCTGACTTGTCTCGGCTATTCAACAATGATGTGCCTTTACCGGGCTTGCGGTAACCGAGCACTAGTTTCTCCTAGGTTCTGTAGCTAGAAGATGCTGACTTGTGAGGTTCCTTGCATGCATGCCCCATCATACGCTACCTCTTGCAACATCAAAACAAAATATGTAATATCGAAAATATATAGTTGTAATATTGAAAATATACGAGAAATGATTTCGTCGCTCGACTCCGGGATAGAAAAATCCCGCCGCAACGCAATAGACACTATTTTTGGTGCAACATTCGTTGGAACATGTGGAATGAATAGTTGCATCATCACAAGTGTCGGCTGATCTCGAAATTGATCATGTCACCGCAAACACCTGTTTATCGAACATTCGTGCATTCCAATCTATTTATTTAAATAAACGCAGTACAAACGCACGCGTATGCTCACATACACACCACACTCGCACACAACCCTAATGCAATGACGATCTTCAAGAGATTGACGGAGGTACCTCACGTGCCCAGTTATGGACAAGCATCAAACATGTCACCCACAACTGAGAAAACACAAATGTTAGGATCTTCCGGCTCGGCTTAGTACTTGTACGTGATGCTATGGTAGCAGAACCAGAGCCAGCAGCAATAAATGTACCATACAGACATACAGTTGTGTAAAGTGATAAAAATGTTCCTCTAAACATTCCACGTGTATTTGGCTAAAATACGTGTGCGCGTGCGCGCGCTTGGGGGAGAGTTACGGAGAATCAGAACGTTTATATACACACCCAATTATCATTATACTCCCTCCGGTTCCATATTAGAAGTCGTTTAGGACAGCGACACGGTCACCAAAGCACAACTTTGACCTCTCTTTTCTATAAAAATCTTTATTGGAAAGGAAATATAAATAAAAAAGAAAAACAAGAAGAAAAAAGAAAAACAGAAAATGTGTTCCATAAAAATATGAATAAAAAAGAAAAACAAAAAAGGAAAAGAAATAGAAAAGGAAAAGAAAAGAATAATAAAAAGAAAGAAACATAAAAAAAAGAAAAAGAAAACACTGCAGCCCCCACGCCCCGTGGCCTTCAGCGGCACTTGGTTTTTTTGTCGCTTAAGCGATGCGTACTATGTCCGGCCGGGGCGGGGGGGGGGGCTAGAGCCCCCCTAGCCCCCCCCCGGGTTGGATCCGTCCCTGGGCGTTGGAGGGAGGACGCTAGCATGAGCAGGGAGATGTGGGATACTATTAATTGGTGAGATCGAATTGCTTTTTGGCTAAGCATCTTCCTGAAACGGAAGGCGGTCAGGCGTCTATATGCATGTGCCGCATGCCTAATCATGCAAAGCGTCACCAACGTGCACATTATGCAAGTGCACCAGACGGTTTATGCGTGGGTACTTTTACTTCCCCAGCTTCCAGTCGGTGCATGTACCAGGGTTTCCTTCCTCTGAATCCGATCACCCCGCCACCACGACTGTACGAATCACTACAGGAAACTGTGGCTTCGCCAACAGCCCAGAGCTTTCCCATCAGCCAAGGCCTGGGCTGTTGGCGAAGAAAATCTTTCCCAACAGGAAAACTCCGATGTTGGGAAATAATTCTTCGCCAACAGCCCAAAATCCAAGGATTGATGGCAAAGACCGGCTGTTGGCGAAGCGGTTCTTTCCCAACAGCTATCCTGTTGGGAAAGAAACGCTGTTGGCGAAGCCCCGGCGCGGCCAAACGGTACCGACGCCGTCCGCTTCACCAACAGCATCGCCGTTAGGCTGTTGGCAAAGGGAACAGCCCTTCGCCAACAGGACTACCATGCTGTTGGCGAAGGACCTTCTTTCCCAACAGCCTTATAGTGATGTTGGCGAAGATTGCTCTTTGCCAACAGCATGTGCATGCTGTTGGTAAAGAATTTTCATTTTTTTCGAATTTTGAATTCAAACTTTTTTGGTAGCCTTGCTACATTGTTTACAAGCACATGGTTGAATGTGGGCCCTTTTTGCAACATTTAGCTATATTTCGTTAATTATTTTCGTTCACTTGAATTTTCCGACATAATCCAAATTTGAACTGCAGGTGTGTGAAATAATGAAACTTAGGCGTTCGAAAAATGATATTCATGATGGGGAGTGTGTTTTGAGGCCGTGTCCCAAAGCTCACCCAAAATTTCAAAGTCTTTGTCCACGTAACACGACAGTCCAGGCGTGGTACAACTGTTTTTTAATTATATAAAATCCAAACGAAGTCGAAAAATCACGAAACTTGTCGGGGTGTCTTGTTATCTCATGTGGAGGCTACGATAAAAATTTGAGAAAGTTTGGAGCAAGTTGCCGCGTCAGATGCTCAAAACCCAGACATCTCAAGGCTAAAGCTGTTGGCGAAGGTTGTCGCAGTAAAAAATTAAACAAATTCTTTGCCAACAACCGCACCCATAGGCTGTTGGCAAAGAACATTAACCCTAAAAATCCCCAAGCCCTTCCCCGGTCCACACACATGCTTCAGTGAGTATATTGCCTTTTACTTCAGCTTGTGCGGCCATTCTGCAGGTACTAATTACATCACTTGTCCTTTGTGCAGGCTCCGTCGGCGGGTTCGAACCCGACTCCAGGTGCTAGCCCTCCACCGGGTCTTTCTCCACAGCACCCGACCTACCCGACCTACCCCACGCAGCCGTACACGTGGGCTCCACCACCGTCGCAGGGCTACTCCTCGTGGCCGGGGGCGCAGACGCAGCGGGGGCCTCGCCCGCCCTACTGGCACTACGACTCGCCGCAGGGGTCAGGGTGGACTCAGCCGCCGCCACAGTCACAGCCACAGCCAGGGTGGTCTGCGTTGGAGCAAGGTGGGGGCGCTGGGACCCCTGGGGACGGCGCCACGAGCTAGGTACCTTTGACTTCCTCTTCTGGACTAGTAGTGATGCATGTTAGACCCCTGGACGTGTATGTTGGACTTGTCGGACATGTATGTTGGACATCCTGGTGTATGTTGGACATGTATGCACTCGTTTCGTGACTTTATGTGTATTATGGACATGTATCGATGGATTTGATGTGTGGATTCATGTTGAGATCGAATCCGATGCCGAAATGCGGTTCATATGCTATATTGTTGATATATATGTGGTATTGTGGTACATATATGCTATACATGTGGTTTAAAGGCAAGAAAATAGCAAAAGAAAAGGAAAAAAAATTATTTCCCAGCTTTGCCAACAGCATGGGACAAAGCTGTTGGCAAAGCTGGGCTTTTTTCCCAGCAAAACATGCCAGCTTTGCCAACAGGGTTCCTTTGCCAACAGCTTTGTCCAGTGGCTTTGCCAACAGCCAGAACAAGCTGTTGGCAAAGCCTTGACGTGTAATTCGTTGCCAACAAGACTGTGACACTATTGGCGAAGCCTTCGCCAACAACCATTGCAGTCCTGTTGGCGAAGGGAACGGCAGTCGAGCTGACGGCGTTCTCCTTTCGCCAACAGAATACATGGCTGTTGGCGAAGCTTTCCCAACAGGGCCAGCGTTCCTGTTGGCGAAGAGCTCTTTCCCGTCACTTAAAACGCCAACGGTGCTTTGCCAACAGGAACTGACTAACCCTGTTGGGAAAGCCTTCGCCAACAGGATAGGCGTCTTTGCCAACAGCTTAGCGCTGTTGGCGAAGCGCCCGTTTCCTCTGATCGATCCATCACATACGAACATGATCGATTCTATGTATTGTTCATTTTTATTGGCTAGTACTATCTCCATTTTTAATTATATAGTTTGTTTGACTTTTTATCCTAACTTTGACCACTCATTTTATATTAAAAATTTGTGATTTTTTTTGTCGTGGCTTGTTTCATTAATTTTTTTTTTCAAAAGTGACTTAAGTTTGACTATATTTGCACAATTATTTTAATAAAATAAGTGGTCAAATTTGAAGTTAGAAAACTAAAGCGATCTATAATTTGGAACAGAGGGAGTAGTTCGTTGCACTCTTTGAGAGGAAATGATAGTTAAAAAGAACAAAAAATCTTTAGAACTTGTTTGGTTAGTCCCTCACACTACTAAAGAAATGATTTGTAGGAGTGAGCGAATTTGCCCGATCCAACAAAAATCAAACGACACTGTAGTGCTCGGCCTAGCCCTTAAAATCATTTCAGGTGGGGGTGACACCATCATCCGGCCATGGAAACCATTTTCAGGAGCGAGTGACGCCTTCATCGCTTCTGGAAATATTTAGTGGGCAGGTGATGCCGTCGTGCGCCACTGAAAATGATTTCCAGGAGCGGGTGATGAGGTTAATAGATCACCCACCCCTGGACCTCAACCTTCGCCACATCTCTGGTGGTAGAGACGGCCAGCGCTGCCCGGCCATGGTGTAAGACTGAGTCCAACAGACTGGGCAATTGCAATTTTGCCTCCCGCACCGCTACTGTGCCTGCTCAGGACGGTCTCCAACAGGCGAGGCAAAGCAGGAGGCAAACTGCCTATGGAGGAGAGAGGGGAAGCAAAATTGCATTCCCTCTCTCCTCGAAGGCATCCGCGCCGGGAGAAGAAGGCGCCATGCCGCTGCAACGGGAGGGAGAGGGCCGGGCGAGAAGGGAGGGGCGCAGGCCGCGCACGCGGCCGCCGCAGGGAGCGAGGATGGGCACCGGCCGCGGGAGGGATGGTGGAGGTACATGAACGCGTCGAACAGGGCGTCCGACTCGGAGTCGTCGGAGCCCCACCGGGGCGACGCCTCGTCGTCGGCGCTCTCCAGCTCGGTGGTCCTCGGGTCTCGTTGGTGCCGCTGCTCTGGTCGGCGGCCTCCAAGGCGGCGGGCGCCTCGTCGTACACCGACACGCCCTGCCACGAGAAGTCCCGGAGCACGCCTGACTCGGAGCTCTCGGTGGCCTCGGCCTCGTGCTTGAGGGCGAACGGCGCATAGTTGGTCGTCGTCCTCCTCGTCGGCGACGAGGTCGTCGACCTTAGCGGCGCGACCGCGCTTGCGTCTATTCTGGACGGCGTCGGCGGGCGAGGGGAAGTTGAGCCCGGCCATGGGCCCGCGGATGTCGCGTGCGGTAGCATCGTAGGCGAGCGCGGCAGCCTCGGCGGAGGGGAAGGTGCCGAGCCAGATGCGGACGCCCTTGACGAGGTCGCGGATCTCGGCGGCCCACTGGCCCCACGGGTGGCGGCGGATGCCCTTAACTGCGCGGCCTTGCGGCGCTCGGCGAGGCCAGCTGCTGCTTCCTCAGCTTCCTCGCCGCGGAGGAGGAAGCGCCGAACACGAACGCAAGCTTGGTCTCCACCTCCTCCTCGTCGGAGTCGGCGTCAAACTCCCGGAACGCGGCCTCGAAGTCGTCGGCCTTCCGTTGCTGCTTGCCCTTGTGCCGCGGGTCAGAGTTGGGCCGGCCGTCACGCGGCGTGCCGGCGTTTCCGATCTTGCCTCTCTGCTTCCTGCGCTTACGGCCGAAGAGGAGGATTGGATTTGTGGATTTTGCCTTCTGCTGTTGGAGACCGGAAGTTTTGCGTGAGGATTGCTTGTACTGTGGGCGATGCAAATCCAGGGATGCCTCTCCAGTTTTGCACTCCATTGTTGGAGTCAGTCTAATGACGGCGATGGACAAGCGCACCCGCCGCCAAAGTCTGGTGGCAACCGACACGGCGGGAAGCAGCAGGGGCCGACGGTTGGGCCTCGGAGCCCGAAGTGACCCCTAGCTTCTTAGGTGGCGACTGATATGGCGGGAGCAGCAAGGCCTAAACAGATAGGATGGTGCATCGGAGCAGCTAAGCGGTGCAATAGCCATGGTGCTTCGGCCATAGGCGCTGAGCGACCTCCCAAGCCAGCGGCGCGCAGAGCATCCAGGCCAGCACGGGTCCCGGTGGCGTGTCCTGCTGTTGTTTTAAACGATTTGCAGGGGTGGGTGACGGAGTGGACCGTACCTGCAAATAACTGCTATTTGTAGGTACGGGTGAGCCTGTCACCCGCACCTACAAATGGTGTTTCCAGGTGTGGGTCACCCCATCACGTGGTTTTGTAAATGCTTTTGAGGTGCGGGCCATCTACTCCGCTCTTGAAAGCTGTTTTTTTAAACCACGCGAGTTAGGAACCGATGTGCTGCCCGCTCCTGAAAATACTATTTTACCTGTCGTTTATGTAGTAGGATCGAATCCTCTCGAAACCGAGTAATACCTTAGAGCATCTCGAATAGTTCCCATCTCAGATTGTCATTCTTATTTTTAGCAAAAGTAGAAAAAACCTTCTACAGTTCCCCATCCTAAGTTACCATTTATCCCAAGTTGGGAAAAGAGCCTCCGCACACGGATATATGCGCGCGCCAATCCGCGGCGTCATATCCGAAGAGGTGGAAGGACGTAAAATTAATTTTATTTTATCTCAGGTTCCTGATGTAAGTTTTGAAGGGGTGGAAGGACATAAACATGATTTTGTTTCTCTCTCAGGGTCCTGATGTAAGGTAGATTTGAGTTTTGCAAGTGAATTATATCAAACGGTTGGAGATTAGCTCTTTTTTTTACTTAACATATCTTTTTATAAGTTGACAAAACACAAAATTTGTCATGTAAAATTTAGCAAACTCTTAAAGATTGAACCCACCCCACCTCACCCCACCACACGTGCACTTGTTTCTCGAGGCACCCCTGCCACGTGTCAGTCAGCTGCACATAAGTTGGCGACCCTCTCGCATGCATCTGCATGGGAAAGCCATGCACAGGGTTTGGTGCGCCTCCTCGCTCAAGTGGCAGCAGCTAATCGTGTGTAGGAGTACTCCGACCCGTCCCCTTTAACTAGTGCAACACACAAGGTGCCATACTAATATGAAAAAGCACCTGGAGCAAAAAAAAAATCTCCACCCTGGATGCTGGAGAATCAGAAATTCTTGCAAAGCAGACGGACTTGGTTACATTTCCATCCTCGTGCGGGCCCTGTGATCCGAGATATGATGGCCCGCCGGTCAGGCGGTCAGCGTAGCGGCTGGGGCACACGAAAGGTAGTAGGGCTAGCTTGCCCCGGGCACGTTGCCCTGATCGACTCGATCGAGCAAAAGCCTGCAGACCCTCGTCACTCGTCGGACGACGCGGCCGTTTTGAAACGAGGCGGGTTATTGGGATGCTGGGATCGGATGATTGCACAACTGCACAAGCAACCGCCCGGTTGTTTACAGTAGTAATCTACTTTTGGCGAGCGGGCCCTCGAGCAGGGGTGGATCCAGCGTGGGGCTGGTGCCCCCCCCCCCCTCCCACCCCATGCTGTCCGTTGGAGCCCCCCGAGCTCCCTAGCAAATTTGAGTCATGAATGAGAAGAGGAAGAAGGAAGAGAGGAGGAAGAAGAAGAAAAAGATGAGAGGAAGGAGGAAAAGAAAGAAAATGAGCCCTCCCCCTCTCCGTAGATCTTAGATTCGCCATTGCCCTCAGGCGAACTCGTCACGACGGTCCTGAGTCTACACCTTATATAAAATTATATATACATATATTTGATAATTATCGAGGAACAATTAGATTAAAACCTGAACGATTTATCACTGAATCTGAACGATTAAACCGATCGAAGTTCGGAGATTTGCCGTTGAAGTTCAGGACGTTCCTGAGTGATTGTTGTCCTCTGTGACGCCCCAGGTTTTTAATTAGCATTATTAGTGCTAATGATCGAGTTAAGCAAAGTCAAACGCGTTGACTTGAGTCAAACCTTGGTCAACCTGGGTCATCACCTCGAAACCTAGCCAACAATCACTAATGATCATCTTAATCAAGTCAACATGCACTTTTGGTCAAACCTTGGTCAAAGGCATGGTCAAACCCTAGTCAAACCCCTGTCTTTGAACCTCCTCTGGAACTTTTACCGCGTTCTCCACATTTCACTTAAACACTTCAAAATCGGCCAATATAAAAGTTGTTCGTCTTTTTGAGGGACACAACTTTCATAATTGGCGGCATTGGAGATTTTGAGTGGAAGACGTTCAAAAGCTTGGCCAACTGCAGCTAAGTACTATTCACCAGCACCGAGAAAAACCTGATCTTTGCCAGCAGTTTATGCAAAATCCGTTGCTCAAACCCCCTATGAGCCTTTCTAGAAGTTGTAGAGGGTAGCTTGTTCTACAACTTTGCTTATTAGCTCTTAGTGCACTTTAGTTCAAAGTTTTGGAGATAATCCCAGTCAAACACAGTCAAGTGAAACCAAAAGCAGGCGACGTCGTGAGCGCCGTCGCGCCCCGCGCCCGCGCGCCGCCGCGTGGCGCCCCTGCGGCCCTCAGCGTCCGGGCCCCGGCCAATCCGAGCATCCCGAGGCCGCACGCAGCCCGAGCATCTGGGAGCCCGCGCCCCGCCGTGTGTCGCGTCCCCACGCGCGCCCGCGCCGGACCCCCGCCGCGTCGTCCGCCGGCCGAGCTGCACGCACTGCCACGCTGGGTCCCCCTCTTCCTCCCTTGCTTGCTTCGCAGCGTAGGTGGGGAGCCGTCTATAAAAGGGTGCCACCTCATTTCCCTCGCGCGGACCGCGCCCCTGCCATCTCCCTGAGCCCCGCTGCCCCGCCATTGGCGCCCTACACGGAGCTCGACCTCCCGACCCTAAACACAGCAGCTCAACCGCCCCTGCCCCTTCTCTAGGACCTGCTGGAGCTCGCACCGTCACTTGTTGCCCTGGACACGCCGCTCCTTTGCCGGAATTCGAGCTCTCGCGGCCGCCGCCGTCCTGCTCCGCCGCGCAAGCTCGCCGCCGGCGCTTCCGCCCCAACTCCGGCCACCAGCAGACCCACGGTGAGCCCCTAGCCCTCCTCCGCCCCTTCCCCGGCCGACCCCGCCGCCGGAGCCGCAGGAATTCCGGCCGGCCACGCCGCCGGTTGCCCGAGGGCCACATTGCGAGGCTTTGAATCTTTCTAGGGGCCTGAGTGTAAAGCAAGGGCATATCTGTGAAAACTCAAAACCTTCCAGGGACCTCGGTGGAAAGTGGATCTTTAATAGTGTTAGGCTATTGGCTGAATATTGTAAAATTCATAGAAAATTGTAGTAAACTCAGAAAAATGCAAACTCAATTTTGTTGGTTTCCGTGTGAATAACTCTACAACTTTTTTAAAGCATGAACCTACTTTTGACTGATAGGTTTTGCATGAAAAATAGAAACCAGTTTAACCAAGATCTATTGTAGTTCAAAATCTACATGTGCTCTTTGGCTGAATTTTGGATATGTTACTAGAAATGCCATTTCTAGGCTTTACACCAAAAATTGCAGAAAGTTACTAAGTAGATCTTTTATTATAAATTGTTTTGTATTTAAGCTAAATCTGGCTTAATAATTTTTGTAGCTAAAACTAAATAGATTTTTGTGCTCAACTTCTGCATGTTATCTTGCTATGCCTAATTGAACCTCTGGTGAAATAATCATGATTTTATGACTACCAGAAATATTTGTTCTTGAAATATGCTTAGTTTTAAATGTAATTGCATAGCTCAAGATCTATAGTTGCCCTAGATGTATGTGTTGCATGCTTAGCTCAGTTTTGGACCATAGAATTAGTGAGAGAAAGTTGAGATCCAAAAGTCTTTATTTAATTTTATATGTATTTATCTTGCTTTGGTAGATAAAACTTGTCACTTTCGGTATAATTAATTCATAGCTTTCCTAATTGTGCATGTGTATGCAGTGGCTTTATTTAGGTGTATAGTTCTTCAGAAATACTCCCACTGAATTTTATGAATTTATTTATGAATAAAAACTTTGGAGGCCAATTTAAGCTTAATAATAAAGTTAAATTGGAAAACCACCCCACCACACCTAGTGACCCTATGTATGTGATGTAAATCATGCTAAGATGGTTAAGATCACTTCCTTGCTGTTTTGTGAAATTAAATTAATTTGTTTATATAAAGGTGTACACAGTCACTATTAAAAGGAATAAATAATAAAACACCATGTGTTGTTACTTTAATAGAAAGAATATACCAGATATGTATTTGTCAAGGTGAATATGGCCGACCATGTACTTCATGGTTGTCATATGTTATTTTGTAATTAATTAAATTAAAACCGTCAATTAAACCTTGCATTTGCATCCTCGTGTAGATCTTCCCGACGGTAGCTATACGCTCGTGCCGGAAGGAGGAGACGAAGGTGCTGACGGTGAGCTACAGTACGTGGACGTAGCTCAGGACTTGGGCCAAAGTCCAGAAGGGCCTAAGGCCAACCTTGCCAACGAAGGCAAGCCCCGGATCATTAACCCTCCTTTCAAAATTATGCAACTACTTTTGCTATGTTTGTGCATTTACGTTTCAGGAGTTGAATTGAAACCCTAGATGCATGATCCCTAGGTACCTATGCTCTTTTACTAGTATGCTAGGTCGATAGCTGCTATGCTATAGGACCGGTACAAGTCGAGTGATGTTCGTCACTCGCGAGAATAGGTTCTTATGTTGGAATCATAAGATCTTTATAAATGGATTGCTCATGTGGTAAAAGCATGGGATTTGGGCTCCGGTCTAGTGGCTTTCGTGGGCTAAGCTTTTGAACGTACTAAGCACTTATCGGGAATGGGACCGGTAAGCCTAGTACCTTAATGAGACGGTGTGGGATCTTACCCTTACTAATCTTGAGTGTTCACCTGCCCGGCTCACCACCGAGAGGGGGGTACATGTGTGAGGCTGGATGTAATGTGTGGGGCATACCAGATAGCCTTGTACCCAGGATTGTAAGCTTCGATCCCAAGCCGAGGACTTTTGGGAACTGTCTGGTGGTTGTCCAGTGTGAGGGCACCCTACCGTGTGTTTAGGTCTACCTTGCAATGTTATAAATCAATCGATTGTTGGCCTCTCACCGTTATCTGAGACTGCTTAATCAACTGGCCATGATATCCCTTAATGATGGAACTATGTGAATATTTCTGCGTGAATTAATTGTATTGTACAATTCTTGATTGCAATAGTTGGCACACTTAGAAATGGTAATTAACTAGAATTTGAGCTAAAATATTGAAAGTAAGGACATACTCTTTGTTACTTTTCAGCAAAAGAACTCCACCGGCCAAAAAGTCCCTCATGTCTAGAGTTTGGTGATGTAGTTATCACCCGACGGTTAAGTCTTGCTGAGTATTAGTATACTCAGCCTTGCTATATAAATGTTGTTGCAGATGTTGTTTGGCCTGGAGAGATTCCACCCGGCTGGGAGCTGGAATGGGTGGATGACGACGAGTGATGGCATCACGGATGACCTCCTGTGATGTCTTCGTATCGTTAATTTTCCGCTGTTTTCGAACTCTGAATCTTTACTTATCATGTCATGAACCATGGTTTGTAATAATTAAACCTTAGGGATAATTTGGATTTAATTTGTGTTTGTACTCTGGACTCGCCTTCGTGTAAGTTTTAATGCATATGTTCGATCCTCTGTGTGATATCCAAGTGATTTATCGGGCTCTGACCCGGCAACCAACGACGGGATGGTACTTTACTGTCGCTTAATGGCCAAAGTGGATTGGTTTAGGCGATAGTACGGTATTTTCCCGGGCGGGTTGTCACATCCTCATGATGGGCGGATGGTGCGATCAGATCGCAAATCAAAATTTGATCGCTATGCTGCCCCGCTGCCGGCGCGCGCCGAGAGCACCCTCGACTCTGCAAGGGATCCACGCCTATCTTTGTGCCGCGTCGCTTAGAGACTCGGAGATGGAGTTTGGTGGCCGTTTGAGTATCACGAGCCGTGAGACATCGGTCATGTGAACAATGTTGCCGATTGAGCTCATGGACCGCCGATTTTCATAGTATACACATGTATATGTATTGTATACGTATATGGGCTTGGACCCCTCTCTGGCTTGGGCCCTCGGCCGTCGCACCCGTTGCCTACCCCTAGGGCCGGCCCTGGCGACACGCGAGACTGCGCTTGAGGCCGCGAGGAAGAGGAATCTCGCAGCGCCGGTTGTCGTCCACGACACGTACGGCGCGGAGACGGTGAGGCCGAGGGGCACGCGCCGGGCCGGTGTGCTCGGTGCCGAGCGATGGGAGGCGAGCACGACCGGCAAGCCGGAGCGGTCGAGGCCAGAGGTGCGAGCAGCCGAGCACGCGCGTCCGGGCGAAGCAGCATTCACGCGCGGTTTCGGCGAACGGTCATCAGGATGTGGAGCGATCACGGCCGCGGGGACGCGCGTGCCGCGAACAGGGGAATCGGGCCGTCCACACGTACAACGCGGATCGGCGAGGAAGGCGGGACGTCGGGCCCGCGGCGTCGGCGAGGAGGAAGAGGACGTCGGCGTGGTCGTCGTCTCGTCGAGGTGGCGCGGGGTGTCGGGGTGGAGAGGTGGGAGCCAGGGGCGGAGCTACATTAATGCATGTGTATGCACGGGAATACCCAACAATTTTGGCAAAAGATTGAGTATATCTATGATATATACATGTCATGTGTATAGCTTGTATAGGTCGTGTTAGGCAAATTCAATAGTTGTTAGCTTCCTGTCTCAGTCCAAAATCGCTGCAAAACATATCAACAATCAAACAGGTCATTCTTCTACCTGCGTCTCGGCTCTTTCTCCGTAGCAGTATATATGGCACTATTTTAGGCTTAATATTTTTTCTTAGGAATACCCAACTGCCAATTTCTAGCTCCGCCACTGGTGGGAGCAGCGTCGGCGGCGCGGAGCGGCGCCTGCGGGCCGGCGTGGTCGTCGAGTGGGCGCGGGCGGCGCCTGGCGTCAGCTCCGGGATGCGCGAGCACCAACGGCAGGGTTGTCGTCGTGAAGAGTACCGAAGCGGAGGGACGACGTGCGGAAGGCGGCGGCGGCGGCGGCCGCTGCTCGGCGTGACGGAGAAGCCGGCCGCAGAGTGGTTGTCGTCTCGTCCGGGACGAAGCAGCGTGTGGCGCGGGGTGCTGGTGGTCGGCGGCGAGGGAGGAAGATCGGTTGCTCGTGCTCGTCGAAGAGGAGGAAGCGCGTGGCGCGCCGACAGACTTCACCGGCCGGGGGTCGTCGAGCACGGCCGGCGGGTGGAGGAGGGCGGCCGCCACTGCACTGCTCAGCGTGTCGGAGAGGAGCAGTCGTCGTCGAAGTGGCGGGGCGTGTCGGAGAGGAGCAGTACGTCGTCGAAGCAGCTGCTGGTGTAGCAGTGGTGGTCGGCGGCGTGGATCGGAGGAGGAGGAGGCCGCTCCGTCGTCCAACGCTGCCGCCTGCTCGCACCAGCCTTTCTCCTCTCCCTCAGCTGCTCAGCAAGCAGTCGTTTATACACAGCAGCAGCGCGCGTGGGCCCGGCCGAGGACAAACGAAGGCCGGTTCGGTGGGGCCAGAAGCGTACGTATGCATGGTTGAACTGCAGGTTGTTGCATGCAGCGCGAGTCGGAGAGTCAAGCTAGCTAGTTAGGGCCGGCAGGCCAGCGCCAGCCGGAGTCGATGTGCCGCCTTACTCGGTTTCGAGTGCTCAATTCCACTGGGGGAAAAGGATTAAACGAACAAGATTTAAAGGTTTTTTCGTGTGTGTTTAACAATCTTTCCTTATTAATAATAAGAGTGAAGCGAACTACACATACTGGATAGCCAGCCAATAGAAATATATGTAGCAAAGGGCAAAAAAGCTGCCACACGATCATGCATGCACCAGGAGGAAAATGCATGTGCTCGGTCGATTATCGAACTCCCATGCTCTGCAATCGATCAAGTTCGTGCAGATGTCGTGGTATACGTGGTGGGGTGATCGGATTAAGGGCTTGTACAACGCGTCGCTACACCGCGTCGCTAGGATGGTGAATTTGCAGAAAACCCCCCGCACGGTGCCAGCGACGGCCTCTGCGTCGCTACGCCTAGCGACGCACACGTCCCGTTCTCCCAGATGCTGTAGACGCGCGGCGACGCGCTGTGGAGCTCATCTCCTGCCAGGCGACGGCGGCCGGGATCCCGCGCTCCCCCTTCCCCCCGCCTCTTCTTCCCCCACGCACGCCTTCCCCCGCATCTTCTTCCCGCGCGCGCTTTCCCCACGGCTCACCGGGTCCCATGGCTCGCCGTCGCAGATCGAGCTCCTCCGTCGTGCCGGAGCTCCGCCGCGAGGCTGGGGAAGACGGCGGCGCCGTGCTGAGGATCCGCGGGCGCGGGTGCTCTGCCGCGAGCCCCGCCTGCGCGCCAGCTCCGCCGCCGCGCCGCCGCTCTACAGCCTGCTCCTCGCTCGTCTGCAGGTCGGGGCAGCGCCATGGTGCTCGAATCGACGGCAGCGGGCCTCGAATCGACGGCGGCGGAGGCCGATTCGGCGGCTGCGATTCTCGATTCGGTGGCTGCAAAGCTCGATTCGATGGTTGTGAGCTCGATTTGACGCCTGTGATGGTTGATTCGGTGGCGGGAGCTCAAATCGTGGGCGCGGGTGCTCCGCCATCGCGCAAATCAAGCTAAGCTTCACCGCCACGGCTACCTCGCGGCACTACTCCACTCCTCTCCTCGTGGCCTTTGCTTTCTTTTCTGCTGGTCCCTCCCCATCTCTCTCCTTGCTGGTTTCAGGGGAGGTGCGAGTGCGACTGCCTGCTTGCTAGTGTGCTCTGCTCGGTGGAAGATGAAAGAGAAATCAAGAAGAGGAGCCAGAGAGATGAAAGAGAAGAAGGTTACAGAGAGATCTCGAGAGAGAGGGGAAAAGAATGGAGGGTTGTTGTTGTGCGGTGGCTGTTTTGTCGGTCGGCTGTAACTGTAATTCTTGCTTATATTTTTTTTCCTTAATGTCATATCGGTAAAGTTAGAACAGATGTATGAGGACTAAAGAAAATCAATTTACAAAACAGATGCATGAGGACTAAAGAAAATCAATTTACAAAACTGGTTAGTGTAATATGTTAGCTTTCTGAATGCGCCTTTATGTCATTTGTACTGATGGTTTTAAAAATTAGACGACAATTTTACAATTATATAAAGTGCGTATAAATGATAATTCTAAGCCAAACTTTGCAGAGACACTTCATAGAAACTCAGCTATCAAAATTCGGCCAACACATAGGAAAAAATGTTGTAACTATATATAATATAATTATTATTAAATATTATTGTAATCATATTTTTATTATTCATGCTTGATATTATTCAATCAAATAGCACAATGATATACACAAATGCATTTGTAGTTGATCTTAACCTCCATGCAAAACATTAAAAAGCTTACAGACGACCTATCTGTCTATGGGCTGTATGACCTGTCTGTACATCTGTCTGTATGCGCAGTTCGAGATTTTACAGACGACTTGCTGTCTAAGGATGTACATGCCCTAAGATGAGCGCGCGCGAACCCTGCTGCCTGCCTGCTGCACTGACCGGCCGGCAGTGAAAAGTAAAAGTACCCCCACCTCGTGGCGCGCTGCACTTGCCGGCGGCACGCACCAAGGCATTCCGCGCGCTAGCTGTCACGTCTCAGGTACGTACGCAGCGATCCGATCGATTTCCCACTGCAAATCTTACTAGCTAGCTCGATCGTCTTCTGGTTCAACAACTAACTCGAGGCCTCCCGTCGCCCCCCCCCCCCCCCCCCCCCCAGCACATGCATATAGAAGACGACGACGACGCTGATCGCCTTCCAATTCAGGAAGATGCTCGCCAAAAGCAGATTACTACTGTAAACAACCGGCCGGCGGTTGCTTCTGCAGTTGTGCAATCATCCGATCCCAGCATCCCATTGCCAATAACCCGCGCCTCGTTTCAAACCGCGTCGTGTGACGAGTGACGAGGGTCTGCAAGCGTTTGCTCGATCGAGTCGATCAGGGTAGGGATCGATATCGGATGCAGGAGGGGCAACGTGCCCGGGGCAAAGAGTCGATCGGATGCTGCGCTGCAAACGGCGACGATCCGATCCGATCGTTGCAAAACTCCTGGTTCGGCTCGCGCGCGGCCGGCGGCACACAAGCGGACCGGCGGAGCCCGCTTGCCCGACCCCACCGCACCGACAGGCGCTACGCTGACCGGCGGGCCATCATATCTCGGATCACAGGGCCCGCACGAGGATGGTAATGTAACCAAGTCCATCTGCTTTGCAAGAATTTCTGATTCTCCAGCATCCAGGGGGGAGATGTTTTTTTTCGCTCCATTTGTATTAGTATGGCACCTTGTGTGTTGCACTGATTAAAGGGGTCGGGTCGGAGTACTCCTACACACGATTAGTTGCTGCCACTTGAGCGAGGAGGCGCACCACACCTGTGCATGTCTTTCCCATGCAGATGCATGCGAACATACGTGCAGCTGACTGACACGTGGCAGGGGTGCCTCGAGAAACAAGTGCACGTGGGGTGGGGTGGGGTGGGGTGGGTTCAAATCTCATGCTGCTGACTCGATTCATTGAGAGCATCTATGAGAGTTTGTCAAATTTTACTTGGCAAATCTTCTGTTTTGCCAACTTATAATTCACTTGTCAAACTCAGATCTACCTTATAACAGAAACCCTGAGAGTGAATCAAAATTATGTTTATGCCATTCCACCCCTTCAAAACTTACATCAGGAACTCTGAGATAAAAATAAAATTATTTTTATGCCCTTTCACCTCTTTGGATACGACGGATGCGCTGCAGATTGGGGCGCGCATATATCTGCGCACGGAGGCTCTTTTTCCCAACTTGAGATAAATGGCAACCTAGAATGGGGAACTGTTGTAGAAGGTTTTTTCTGCTTTTGCTAAAAAAATAAGAATGGCAACCTGACATGGGGAACTGTTGGAGATACTCTAAGGTCTTACTCGGTTTCGAGATGATTCAACCCTACTACATAAACGACAGGTAAAATAGTATTTTTAGGAGCGGGCAGCACATCCGTGCCTAACTCGTGTGGTGACAAATAACAGCTTTTAGGAGCGGAGTAGATGGCCCGCTCCTCGAAAGCATTTCCAAAAGCACGTGGTGGGGTGACCCACACCTGGAAATGCCATTTGCAGGTGCGAGTGCCAGGGTCACCCGTACATGGAAATAGCAGTTATCTGCATGTATGGACCACTCCATCACCCGTCCCTGCAAATCGTTTAAAAAATAAAAAATAGGACTCACCACATGGAGCCCGTGCTGGCCTGATCGCTATGCGCGCCGCTGGCTTGGGAGGCCGCTCGGCGCCGGTGGCCGAAGCACCACGGCTGTTGCACCGCCTAGCTGCTCCTACCGCGCCGCGCCGTTTGGCTGCTCCCACGCACCGTCCTATCTGTTCTCGCCTTGCTGCTCCCGCCATGTCGATCACCACCTAAGAAGCTGGGGGTCACTTAGGTCTCCGAGGCCCTACTACGGGCCCCAGCTGCTTCCTGCCGTGTCGGTTGCCACAAGACTGAGGCGGTGGGTGCGCTTGTCCATTGCCGCCACTACACCATGGTCGGGCAGCGCTGGCTGTCTCCACCACTAGAGATGTGGCCGAGGTTGAGGTCTAGGGGTGGGTGATCTATTGACCTCATCACCCGCTCCTGGAAATCATTTTCAGTGGCGTGCGACGGTATCACCTGCCCCCTAAATATTTCCAGAACCGATGATGGCGTCACTCACTCATGAAAATGGTTTCCATGACCAGATGATGGTGTCACCCGCACCGGAAATAATTTTAAGGGGTAGGCCGAACGCTACAGAGTCGTTTGATTTTTGTTGGATCGGGCGGCAAATTCGCTCACTCTTGCAAATCATTTCTTTAGTAGTGTGAGTGACTAACCAAACAAGATTTAAAGATTTTTTTTGTTCTTTTTAACTATCAATTCCTCTCAAAGAGTGCAACGAACTACTCCCTCTGTTCCAAATTATAGATCGCTTTAGTTTTCTAACTTCAAGTTTGACCACTTGTTTTATTAAATCAATTGTGCAAATATAGTCAAATTTAAGTCACTTTTGAAAAATTTTATTGATGAAACAAGCCACGACAAAAAAATTCACAAATTTTTAATATAAAATGAGTGGTCAAAGTTAGGATAAAAAGTCAAACAAACTATATAATTAAAAATGGAGATGGTACTAGCCAATAAAAATGAACAATATATAGAATCGATCATGTTCGTATGTGATGGATCGATCAGATTCGTACAGGTCGTGGTGGCGGGGTGATCGGATTCAGAGGAAGGAAACCCCTGCTACATGCACCGACTGGAAGCTGGGGAAGTAAAAGTACCCACACATAAACTGCCCGGTGCACTTGCATAATGTGCACGTTGGTGACGCTTTGCATGATTAGGCATGCGGCACATGCATATAGATGCCTGACCGCCTTCCGTTTCAGGAAGATGCTTGGCCAAAAAGCAATTCGATCTCGCCAATTAATAGTATCCCACAGCATCTCCCTGCTCACGCTAGCGTCCTCCCTCCGCCTGTTTCAAAACCGCGTCTGACAAGTGACAACGACGTGCCCTTTTGCTCGATGGAGTCAGGGTAGGGATCGGAGGGACAACGACGTGCCCTGGCAAGCCAGCCCTGGTGTGTGCCACGGTCGCGAGTCGATCGGACGGCGGTCGGACGGATCGCTCGCGCTCGGGCGCCGCCTACTAGGTGCATGATGTGCAGTGGGATGCAAACGGCTAGCGGCCGGTTAGCGTGCATGCTTCGACGATCCGGGCAGTGAAACTTTAGCCTATAGTATATCTATAGTTTTTAAAAAATAGTATTAATAATTGCACCTAGTATTGATATAACTATAGTACTCCTTTCAGTTCCCTATTAGAAGTCGTTTTGGACAATGTTTGAGGCAAACATTGAGAATATAAATCATGAATAACTTTTAAGTTGTTGAGTTTGAAAATGGGAAAATCATATAAATAGATTTGTCTTGAAAATTACTTTCATAATAATATACATATATAACTTTCCAATAAAGATTTTTATAGAAAAGAGAGGTCAAAGTTGTGCTTTGGTGACCGTGTCGCTGTCCTAAACGTTCTGATTCTCCGTAACTCTCCCCCAAGCGCGCGCGCACGCACACACGTATTTTAGCCAAATACACGTGGAATGTTTAGAGGAACATTTTTATCACTTCACTCAACTGTATGTCTGTATGGTACATTTATTGCTGCTGGCTCTGGTTCTGCTACTATAGCATCACGTACAAGTACTAAGCCGAGCCGGAAGATCCTAACATTTGTGTTTTCTCAGTTGTGGGTGACATGCTTGATGCTTGTCCATAATTGGGCACGTGAGGTACCTCCGTCAATCTCTTGAAGATCATCATTGCATTAGGGTTGTGTGCGAGTGCGGTGCGTATGTGAGCATATGCGTGCGTTTATATTGTGTTTTAAAGAAATAGATTGGAATGCACGAATAATGTTCGATAATTAGACGTTTGTGGTGACATGATCAATTTCGAGATCAGCCGACACTTGTGATATACAACTATTCATTCCACATGTTCCAACGAATGTTGCACGAAAAATAGTGTCTATTGCGTTGCGGCGGGATTTTCCTATCCCGGAGTCGAGCGACAAAATCATTTCTCGTATATTTTCAATATTACAACTATATTTTTGACTAGTATCATGCCCGTGCGTTGCTACGGGCAACATGAGCAGAGGCATCGAACAACCCAACAATATAGGTGTCCTTTAAAAGACAAAAAATATAACCATAATATGTCTAACTGGAATATAGGTGTCCTTTAGAGAGAGAAGTTGAAAATACAAGCTCTAAAACCCACCAATCCATTGCAAATCGAAATAATTGAGATGAAGTTAAGATATAAAACAACCACACCGGGAGAGTAACCTCCTTTGATTGATAGGCAACAATAATTGATTGTACACTTTGTTGCATAAATAAGTCACATTTAAAGTTACAGGACCAAAGCAGAGTTTGAAACAAAAGAACGAATAGCACGTCTTACAATGAAAAAGCCGACAAAACAAGAAGCTACTCCTATGGATCACATATTAAGACCAACTATTGGAACAATCCCATCGTGTAGAATACCTTCTCCCTTCAGGTAAATCAACTTCAACTTTTCTAGCAAGGTCTGCATGACCATGTTTTAACCACAATAAAATTTGGCATAGACATAGTTCAGATAAAGTTTAACCACAAGGTCTGCAAGGAATTTAAGAAACGTAGTTAGAATACACAACCTTCAGAAGAATTACCGTCTTTCCATCCTTACAAACTCCAAGGATAAGCACATGGAACTCCGTCTAACTGAAGATATGGTTCCATAGCCCATAGAATAAGGATAACATTGTTGTATGGTTCTGTCCTGAATCAGCTTCCAGCACCTGCAAAATCAATATCAAGTCGCACATTTATCAGAATGTATGTGGATGCGCTAGGATCATGAGTCAACACTATAAGCACTTCGTGATGAAATTGTTTTTTAGTAGGGATACTGCTTTGCTCAAATGGTGCGACGAACAAATAAAAATGAACAGGATTTCTCATAATACGAGTAGTAAGATAACCTTGTGTCGTCCCAAATGTTCTGCCTGATTTTGTAGGCAAATTTGAAGTTATAAGAAAGGAGAATAAGTTATAAGCACTCTGTTGCCATTTCTCAATCTTCTTTTAGGTGCTGGTTCGGATGTTGAAAGAACAGAGACCAATCCATACACATAACCGTGATCAGAATTCAGATGCACAACATATCCATGCCTAATTATGTCAGGACATGCCTCTGATAAGCTTTAGGAAGAAATCCTAAAGCTCGGTGTTCTCATTAATGCTTTAGGAAGAAATCCTAAACACTGTGTCGTCCCAAATGTTCTGCCTGATTTTGTAGGCAAATTTGAAGTTATAAGAAAGGAGAATAAGTTATAAGCACTCTGTTGCCATTTCTCAATCTTCTTTTAGGTGCTGGTTCGGATGTTGAAAGAACAGAGACCAATCCATACACATAACCGTGATCAGAATTCAGATGCACAACATATCCATGCCTAATTATGTCAGGACATGCCTCTGATAAGCTTTAGGAAGAAATCCTAAAGCTCGGTGTTCTCATTAATGCTTTAGGAAGAAATCCTAAACATGAACTGATAAGCTATGCAATCCTTAAATAGAATGCAAGTTTAAAGTGTGACCCATATCAAGAAAATGGTTGCTGGAGCACAGTTATAACTATTTCAGCTGATCTGAAGTATTCTTGTCTAAAGAACACCATTAACAGGCTCCATACCTTTGCTATGCAGTCCTGCTTCAAGCATCCTTTCCATTTAGTGCAGCTCAATACCTCAAGCTCCTGACCACTCAACTATCTAGACAGTCAAACAGTAAAATCAGTTGAGTTAACGACTCCCAATTATGTTTAAAACAAATTTGCTATGGATCACACAATCAATGTTGAACATATCAAGGAAATGATTGTTGGAGCACAGTTATATTTACACACAACAGTTGTTGGAGCACACTATCTTGCAAGTATCAACAGAGTCTGGAGCACAAGAGGTTGAAAAGGAATCCCTCCTGACAATATGAAAAAATTGGATGGGGTTTTATTACATCTGGAATATTGGTGTTCTCATTGCCATCCAATGCTCCAATCATCTTTGGAAATTCCATTGCCTTTTTTTATCAAAATCAGACGTGGCTCAAGATATTAGAGAAAATTCAGAACAGGAAAGTCTGAAAAACATTAAAATTAGTTCACAGAAACAAGTGGAGCTACTCCTTTCAACTCATGAAGTAGAATGGGGGACACTATAACAGTACAATAGGAATATGAACTTCTGTTAAAAGTGTGAAAGAGCACAATTTCAATGATTGTCGCAGCCCTAACTCACCATGCTCACACAATGCAATATTCTCAGAAGTGTTCCAACAAATAGCTAGTGTGCAGGACTGCAGCATAACAAGCAGAATAATAAAATAATCAATTTCATTGTTCAAGGTACAAGCTTTTACATCATTTAGAGTATATAGTAGAGATTTCGGAAGCTTTCATAATATTTCAATCAATCAGTTAAATGCACAAATAAATAAGGCATGAACATATCTGCACTTTAGCGTAGCACAATGGGCTCCCCTTTGATGTTCTTCGCCGTTGCCATCAACCACCCAACCAATCATCCTGCAGCAGCAATGCGAAATCTTTTTGATTTGTTTCACATTCCACAAGCGAAAAAACATGGTCAAGCCTGCTTGCATGGAGATCGATATCTCGCACATCAAAAGGAGCACAATGCGGCGAACCTCTCTAAATCCTGCTGTCACCGGATGTCCCACTATGTCAGCTGATGTGCACATGCTGTGAGAGAATGCCAAGTGTAGCACAGTTGTTGAAAAAAATAAGGCATCTATTGATGGAAAATAATTCCAAATCTCTTATGAGCATTCTATTGAACACCTGGTAAGCTTGAATTCATCCATGTTGGCAGGGTACTTTCACAAACAGAGCAAAGCAGAGATGGAATGCGATGGGAGAGTATCATCAATTCATCATAACATACCTTTTGGCAAGGAAAGTGCATGATCCTATAAAATTGTTTCCCTATGGTCGCGAGCGTCGTCGGTGACTCTGATTGGCGTGAGGCTGGGAACACCATAATAATGGATTGAATAGCTGGATCAGCAAAATTGTTGGAGTGAATGCTATTGATTTCACCGTATCCAAATCCTCCAGCAGCCAAGGAAAAAAACTACTGAACCAACAAATGCTTGGGGTGTGGACAGAGATCTTGTACCTGGTGATTCTTTGATGCGAGGTGTTGAATGCTCCTAGGTCTTGAGCTGTCCAGCACATCAAGGATCAATCCCAATCCCCACAATCTTATGCTCGCAAAATAAAAGAACCACAATCAACTCTTTCTTTGCCATGGAACAAATAACCCTCTAATGACTATTATATTAGCTCCACCCACTATTATATAAGCAATGAATTTGAAAAAAAATAGTGGAAGTAATATAGAAGGAAGTAAATTCCAATATTGAAACATGCACCTGTGATCTTGCATCTCATGTCTATTATTGTGAAATTTGCAATTACAGATTGTGTGCACATCTCAGTACTACATATGTTTATTCATCTAAGGAGAGGACAATGCGAACCTTGCTCCAGAGAGACATGAAGGCAGCCGCCGCGTCTACCCGCGCGGCCGGCCGGCCGTGTGGTGCGAGAGTAGTAGCAGCCGCCGCACGAAGGGCGCAGCGTTGCCGGGAGGGGTGCCGACCGCCGGGCGGACGGGCGTGCTAGAGTCGGTGGCGGGCGGGCAGCAGCCGGAGGAGGTTGACGGGAAGAGGATTTTTGGATCGAGAAAAAAGGGGAGCCGACGCGAGGAGTTACGCAGGATCGAGGCCGCACCTGGCATCCGCATCCCCCAGCCAGCCCTGCACCGCGCGATCTCCAGCGGTGGCCGGCCTCCGCCGTGCATGCCGCCGGACGCGGGAGGCACGACTGGAGGAGGTGCCGCCTGGGGAAGGAATGAAGGAGGAGACGATTTGTCGGCGGCAATGAGCAGCAAGAGAGGAGGGCAAGGGGCGGCAGCGGCGGACGGGGAAGGTGCGCGAATCAGCAACATTAAACGAGAAGAATATCCACACACACCATCAGCCATTAGGCATTCACCAATCACCATCATTCCATTCATCAGTTCTAGACTTCCATTCACAGGTTACAAACCAAAAATCAGTTGAACGCATACATATATATACAATTTGCTAGCCTTCAGTTCTCACGGAGAAAAAAAAGAAAAGGAAAGGAAAATATCTGCAATCTCGTTGCCCTCTGATTGCCTTCAAGAATCAAGACTCACCGTGCAAGGCAATAAATGTCAACCATTCACCGTGCAAGGGAGCAGGACTCAGCGCAAGCATGCAGCTGCGACCTGCATGCGGAGATCGACAGATCGTCGATTTTTCAGCACTCGCTCGGCGGCGGTGTCGCAAGATTCGGAGCAAGCCGACTGATTCGACGATGCGAGGAGAACGAAGCGGCGGCGTCCTTCGATCTGGCGGCGGCTTCGATCTGGCGGCTGCAGTATTAGCAGCGAGCAGAGGAGGGGAGCCGACGGAGGCGGAGTGGGGAGTGGCGGGCGTGCGGCAGAGTGGAGGAGACTTGGAGTTAGGGTTTGGGCGGCTTAATATATATGGTATCGTGGGCTTGGGCTAAAATCCTACTCTGGGCTTCTTTTGGCCTATTACATCAATACACCTGTTGCTGTACTCGGGGTCCCAGCGGACGGCGCTGCGTCGCTGATGAAGACCGAAAAACAGGGAAGGAGATCCGAGGGCGGTGGGACGCGAGCGGAGTCGCGGGGCGGACGCGGGGGCTGAGCGGAGGGCTGACCTGCAGGAGTGGAAAAAGGATGACGAAATTTTAGTCTTAGTTTCATTCTTTTTAGTAGTAGAGATATTACAAATTAATATTTTGTTTTAATGTTGCAAGAGGTAGCGTATGATGGGGCATGCATGCAAGGAACCTCACAAGTCAGCATCTTCTAGCTATAGCACCTAGGAGAAACTAGTGCTCGGTTACCGCAAGCCCGGTAAAGGCACATCATTGTTGAATAGCCGAGACACAAGTCAGCAGATACACACATGGCTAGGAGAAAGACTAGACTACCAGCGAGCACCGAGCTCTAAGCTCAGTTCCCTAGAAACTGTGGGGTCACCACTAGCACACAGCGGCGGAGCCAGCGGGGGGGGGGGGGGCGGGAGCCCCCCCTACCGCCGGCGCCGCCCCGAAGCCCCCCCGGAGCCCCCCCTAGGCCGGAGGTGGAAGAAGAAGAGGGGAAGGGGAGCTGGAGGAAGAAGACGGCAGTGGGAGCTCCCCCTAGGCTCCGGCGCTGACTTCGCCGCTGCTAGCACGTGCACACAAACAGAAAGGCCATCACCACACCTTCTATCCTTCCTTAGCGAGATGGCTATTCAATTTTTCTAATAAAAAATTACATAAGATGTGTGAGGATTTCATGACTTGTCAAGCTTGTTGGGCTTGCTCTTACCCGCCGTACGCACGTGCTCATTATCAGTTGGAACCGGACATGATCGACGAAAGAAGTTGCAGTCGCATTTCGTTTTCACTCGGTGCTCACCAACGAAAACGAGCTCCGGAGAGGGAGATTCCCGCCGGTCCCCACCGTACCCGATAGTACAGGTCCGGGGCCTATCTCCGACGCGCGGCGCCCACCCAGCTAGCCGCTGACGATGATCGGTGGGCCATCTCGGATCACAGGACCAGCACGAGGAGTCGAGGTATGGTGGTAACGGAACCAAGTCGATCTTTTTTTTTGACGCCTCTCATCTGGGTACAGCTGTAGCATCTGTTCATGGAACCAAGTTGATCTGGTTGTTAGTCAAAATAAAACTAACAATACTTAGAAACGAGATACATCAGGATCTACTAGTTCACCGTAGATCACATCTAGCACATTAATCTAATGCGGAAATAAAGAATAGGTTCGGCTATGAATACCAGCAGCGGTGTTCTCCATCGCGTTGGTGTTGGCCGATTCAGCGGTGACGGAGTCGACGGCGAGAGCGACGTCGGGCTTGTAGCGTAGACGTTCCTTGAGCGTCTTCTGAGGGTATCGGTGGCCTTCAGGACGCCAACGACACTGCCCAGGACGCGGAGCTCGAGCTTCCAGGCCTTCCAGCGCTCTTAGCGATCGGTGGGTGGATTAGGGTTAAGATTCACGTGTGAATGCACGTGAAACTCGTGTCAATCCTTTTGGGAACCGTGAGGGGTCCCCTTTTCTTATATAGGCAGCGCTGTAGACCCAGGGCCGAGCCCGATTAGACTTAGGATTTGCCACCCGATCACGGCAAACGGGCTTTGTTAATGTTGGGCCGAATCCGAGTCTGAGGGGAAGTGGACCGCTCCCCCATATCCTCAGTTCGTCGGTTGACCGAGGTCAAACCAAAATATCCAACATTCTCCCCCTGACCGAAAGTCAATACGACTTAAACTAAAACTTATTTCTAAACTAAAATCCCTCCTTAGTAAGTCAGCAAGTACCAGACCAATGCGTCGTCAGCAGCACCTCGGCACACTGGGACAACATTACCCATAGTCTTAACTGAAAAACTTTGTTGGGATACTTATTCTTATTTGGGACATACTAATGGCCCTGAACCAGGACCTTATCAAAGGAATTTGCCAAACCCATATTCAGGACATGTCTCTCATAAAGGGTTGGTGGTAAACCTTTGGTGAGCGGATCCGCTATGTTTAACTTAGTACTTATGTGCTCAATGCTGAGCGTGCAGTCCCGGTTTCTTTCTTTTACGATACGATACTTAAGGTCGATGTGCTTGGAGGCACCCGTTAGTTTATCGTTAGCGCAAAAGAAGACTGCAGCCTGATTATCGCAGTGCATTTTGATAGGTCTCGAGATACTATCAACAATCTTAAATCCCGGAATTAAATTCTTAAGCCACACCGCCTGCCCCGTGGCATCATAACATGACACAAATTCTGCTTGCATTGTAGATGCAGCAGTTACTCCTTGCTTATGACTTCTCCAAGAAATAGCCCCCCCTGCTAGCATGTAGACATATCCAGAAGTGGATTTTCTATCGTCTTCATCACTAGCATAGTCGGCATCTGTGTAACATTCAACCACTAGGTTGTCTGTTCTCCTATAAGTGAGCATGTAATCCTTAGTGCCTTGGCAATATCTCATTGATTTCTTAACGCCAATCCAGTGAGCCCAACCTGGGTTTTTCTGATATCTGCTAAATACTCCGGTTGCAAATGCCAAATCTGGACGCGTACAGACTTGAGCGTACATCAAGCTTCCAACAGCTGATGCATAGGGAACGTTCTCCATCCTACTTCTCTCAAAATCATTCTTCGGGCATTGTTCTTCACTAAACTTATCACCCTTTTGAACTGGGGCAGGTGATATGCTACTCTTATCCATATTATATCTTATAAGCATTTTCTCAATATATGCTTTCTGAGATAATCCTAGTACTCTTTGGGCTCTGTTTCGGTGTATCTCAATGCCTAGTACATACGAGGCTTCACCGAGATCCTTCATATCAAAATGAGATGATAAGAAGTTCTTAGTCTCATGCAACATGTTCTTATCATTGCTAGCTAATAGTATGTCATCAACATACAGTACTAGAATTACTAACTTTCCACCCTTGAACTTAACGTAGATACAACTATCTACCTCATTCTCCCTAAATCCGAACCTCTTAATGACTTGGTCGAATTTAAGGTTCCACTGTCTGGACGCTTGCTTAAGTCCATAAATGGATTTTCTTAACCTGCATCCCATATGTTCTTTACCTTTAATAGCGAAACCTTCCGGTTGTGCCATGTAAATGGTCTCATCTAATTCACCATTAAGGAATGCAGTCTTAACGTCCATCTGATGTAGCTCCATATCAAAATAGGCTACAAGTGCCATGACAATTCTAAATGAATCTTTTGTCGACACAGGAGAGAAAGTCTCATTATAATCTTTTCCCTCTATCTGTGTATATCCTTTTGCTACGAGTCTAGCCTTGAATTTATCGACATTCCCTTTGGAGTCACACTTAACCTTGTAGACCCACTTACAGCCTATTGGTTTGACTCCATCAGGAATTTCAACTAAATCCCAGACCTTATTAGAACTCATAGACTTTAATTCCTCTTCCATGGCCTCAATCCATTTAGTGGAATGCTCACATTCAACTGCCTGTTTAAAATTGGCAGGATCATCGATTTTCCCCACATCATATAAGTCTTCACTTAAGTATGTCTCATAAATTGAGGTATCGATAGCAGCCTTTCTTACTCGTCGAGGTCTTACTAATGGCTGATTCTGAACTGGTTCTGCCTGATGAGTCACTTGTGGAATTATTTCCGTCTCAACAGCAGCAGCTGGCGCCTCAGCCCCAGCAGCTGGCGCCTGAATCACAGGTGCCGGCTCCACGTGTTCCTGCTGAACAGCAGCAGTTTGCGTGGTACTGCTTAACTGAGGAATGATTGGTGGTACAAACTGATATACCTCCGTTGTATCTGGAATTTCCGGATCAGGAAGCTCAACCCGTAGTTCTTCCAGACTTATATCCCTCTTTGGAAAACTTCCACTAATCCCTGAGTCCTCTAGGAACACAGCATGTCTGGTCTCAACGAACTTAGTGTGACGACCAGGACAATAAAATTTGTACCCCTTAGACTTATCTGGGTAACCTATAAAGTGACAGCTTATCGTTTTAGAGTCTAATTTCTTTTGCTGTGGATCAAACAGCTTTGCCTCTGCAGGGCAGCCCCATACCTTTAAATAATTTAAAGACGGTTTCCTCCCATTCCATAACTCAAAAGGTGTCTTGGGAACTGACTTAGATGGAACCCGATTTAGTATGTGAGCAGCTGTCTTAAGTGCTTCCATCCACAGTTCCACAGGCAAACTGGAATGACTGAGCATGCTACGTACCATGTCCATAAGTGTACGGTTGCGTCGCTCAGCAACTCCATTTTGCTGTGGATCGCCTGGCATAGCGTACTGAGCTCTTATGCCATTCTCTTCTAAGTACTGAGCAAATGGTCCCTTAATTTGACCATACTGAGCATGTTTCCCATAGTACTCACCTCCTCTATCCGATCTTACTATTTTAATAGGCTTGTTGTGTTGTTTCTCAACTTCCTTCTTATAGATCTTAAAGATTTCTAATACATTTGAACGCTTACGGATAGGATAGACGTGTCCATAACGGGAATAATCATCAGTAAACGTTATAAACGAGTCATAACCATCTACCGATGTGACAGAGAGCGGACCACAGATGTCTGTGTGAATTATTTCTAATACGTCCGTGCTCCTAGTTGCACCTTTCTTAATTGTCTTAGCGTATTTCCCCTTAATGCAGTCGATGCACTGCTCTAAGTCTGATAAGTCTATGTTCTCAATTATTTCATCTTTAATGAGACGATCCATTCTCCCCCTCGAAATGTGGCATAGACGATAGTGCCATAGTTTCGAAGAAGTCTCATTAAACCGCTTACGCTTATTTGAGACACTAGTTACATTCATTACAGTATTATCACTGAGAGAGAGCATGTAAAGCTTGCCTTGCCTTTCAGCAAAGCCAACACTGATATTATTAAACTGAATCACACACTTGTCTTTATAAAACGAACAAACATGTCCGGAATCTGCTAAAGCTGAAACAGAAATCAAGTTTCTCTTAAGACTAGGAACATAAAGCACTTCATCTAAACTAAGCTGGAAGCCGCTCGGCAACTCTAAGAGAAGAGAGAAGACTTCCAACTCCTTCGACTTCAACTCCGTTCCCATTAGCCACTCTTAGGCTTCGCTCCCCCCTTCTTATAGTTTGGATCGTACTGAATGCCTGTAATGAAGTAGAGATGTGCACAGTGGCACCTGAGTCAATCCACCAGGTATTAGGGGAATAATCAACTAAGAACAATTCATCAATAAAAGAGACAAAATCATATTGAATGGTACCTTTAGTCTTGCACCACTCCTTAAAGCCTGGACAAGCCTTCTGCAGGTGCTGAGGTGATTTGTAGAAAGAACACAGCATCTTACCGTCCTTTTCCTGATTAGAACGCTTGAACTTAGAGTCGTTCCTGGGACCAGTTGACTTGTGCCCATTCTTCTTAGGATGCTTGCGCTTGCCCTGCTTACTGCTGCCCGACTCATGTTGATTCTTAGACGTGCCATTGAGAGAGAGATTGCCAACCATGTGGACCACATCCTTCATTTTCTCCATCTTAAGCCTCCCCTCTTCCTCAACACAGTAGCTGATCAAATCACTGATGGACTAAACAGTCTTGTTGGTGTTGTAGTTTATCTTAAAAGCAACATACTGTGGCGAGGGGAGTGAGGTCATGATGAAATGCACAAGGAAACCATCAGAGATCTCCATCTGCATCTCCTTAAGCTTATTAGCCATGTCACACATGTTAAGGATGTGCTCTCTTATGCCATTCTGACCATTATACTGAGAGGAGACTAACTTCATGATCAGTGTACTGGCATAAGTCTTAGATGAGCTCTTGAAGTTCTCCTCAATCTTAGCCAAGAGCACCTTAGCACTCAGATCATTACCGTCAGCATCCTTAGTGGGAATCGCACCCTTAATGCCAACACTAATAGTCTGAGTCATGACCATGATGGCCATGCGATTAGACCTCTCCCACTTCTCAAGAGCAGCCGAAGTACCTCCTCCAGTAGGTGCAGCAGGCTTATCCTCCCTGAACGCCACGTCAAGCTCATTCCATGCCAAGCACGTCATGACCTTGCCCTTCCAGTCCGGGAAGTTCGCTCCATTGAGCGGCTCAATGTTGTTGAGGTAGGAGGCAACAGCGTTGACTTGAGTCACTGAAATCAAAGACAAAGAAAACTTATCTTAGTACTGATATACAATGAAATGCGAATAAAAGCATGATAATAACCCTACGGTGGTTTGATTAAAATCACGCATAAAATTCAACTTGCATCACCGGTGGGGATAACAAACGAACTTTATCTTATTACTCATGATTAAACAACGGTGGTTAGAAATAATCACAAGTTTACTCTAAACAAATTTCCCGGTGGTTCCATTTATTTAGAGGCATCTCAAGGTATATTGGTGGATTTAAACTTAAATTTCAGTGAATAATCACAACACCAACATCTTAAAATAAATAACTTATGCAGATTCATAACTGAGCTTATAACAGTAATTAAACTTAAAAGCAGTAATTAAACTGAACTTAAATGCAAAATAACTAAAATTCGCAAGAAAATACGAAACTTAAATCAAAACCCGAAATTAAAACCGGCCCAAAACGGCCTGCTTATAGCCTGCTGAAGACGCGCGGCCCACTTACGGCGCGCATCTGCGCAGCCCAGCGTGGCCCGCGGGCACAGGGCTCGCGGCTCGCTCGGCTCGGCTCGGCTCGCTTCGGCGGCTCTACAACCGGCTCGGCTCGGCGGCTCGCATCTGAGGCTGGACCGGCTCGGTTCAAACTGAAATGGGCCCGAGGCCCAAAAACTCACGGCCGGGCCGGCGCTCGAAAACGGCCCAGCTGCGGCGCGCGCGCCCCGCCTGCATCGCAGCCGTCCGCCAGATCCGACGGCGGACAGCGCTTGATGGCGGGGCGGGCTCATATTTAAGCCGCACAGGGGGGAGGGGAGTGAAACCCTAGCTCATTTTCACTCCCCCTCACTGTGCTCACCCGGCGGCGGCTCTGATGAGCGCCTGGCCAGCTGCGCCGGACCCCGCGCCGGCCGGCGGAGGAGGCGGCCACGGTGGCCAGCGGGTTGAGCAGCCCGCCGTGAGCCCCTCCCGCCGGTCTGAGCAGCGGCGGCGCCTGGCCGGCGGCCGGCGGCTGCACCTCCCCTTCCCCCTTTTCTTCTCCACCGCAAAGGAGTGAAGTGAAAACTAATGGAGGGACTGATAGAGTAGAGGGAGTGGGGCGTCGGCCGGCCGGCTCGCGGGAGCCAGAGGCTCAACCGCGGCGGCAGACCTGCGTCTCCCCCAAGTTGCGAACGCCGGAGGCCAAGGGGCTCCTCGCCGGCGCCGCGTGCATCTCATGCGCGCGGCTCCGTCGAGGTCCTCCTTCGGTCTCCCTGATGGCGAGCCTCTGATTTGGGAGGTGGCATGGTGGCGGCGCGGCGTCGGCCGGTGGCGACTCATGCCCCGGTCGGCGCCGTCCCCACGGCCGTTTTCTTTTTTTTTTTTGATTCTGAATGTGATGGCGGCTCGGCCGCCGAGGTCAGTGACCTCTCTGAGATGATGGCGGCTCTGCCGCCTAGGCCAAAGGCCTCTTTTTACTTATGCATTTACTTATTTGCATCTTTTCTTATTGCCGAAACTTAGATCGGGTTAGGATTTCGGGATATTTGCCGGTGTGAGTAGCAATTTTCCCCTCCTTCTAATTGCTTCTGAGATGTATGTAAAATGTGACATGGCATGAATGATGTAAAGGAAAACGTGTAGATCTAGTACACGCGAAACCCTAACTCGATAACTGAGGCTTAAAACCGAGTTAAAAACTTACTGATGTAAACATAAAAGAGCTTAATCTAAACATAAAGAACTTAACTAAGCATTAAAAACTTATAGATCCATCTAATCTAAGCATGAATAGGGTACTGATTGTAAAAACTTAGATCTAAATATCCAAACTAAAAGGTCTAGCAGATAAACTTACGGATCTACTAAAAACTTATCTAAAAGCATTACTAGAACATTAAAACACCTCTGAAAAGGCACTAACCGAACCATAACAGATCTAAAAACTTAGGGTTTGTGCTAGGGATCTAGGGAATCTAGATCTAGGCGACTAATACCAATTGTTAGTCAAAATAAAACTAACAATACTTAGAAACGAGATACATCAGGATCTACTAGTTCACCGTAGATCACATCTAGCACATTAATCTAATGCGGAAATAAAGAATAGGTTCGGCTATGAATACCAGCAGCGGTGTTCTCCATCGCGTTGGTGTTGGCCGATTCAGCGGTGACGGAGTCGACGGCGAGAGCGACGTCGGGCTTGTAGCGTAGACGTTCCTTGAGCGTCTTCTGAGGGTATCGGTGGCCTTCAGGACGCCAACGACACTGCCCAGGACGCGGAGCTCGAGCTTCCAGGCCTTCCAGCGCTCTTAGCGATCGGTGGGTGGATTAGGGTTAAGATTCACGTGTGAATGCACGTGAAACTCGTGTCAATCCTTTTGGGAACCGTGAGGGGTCCCCTTTTCTTATATAGGCAGCGCTGTAGACCCAGGGCCGAGCCCGATTAGACTTAGGGTTTGCCACCCGATCACGGCAAACGGGCTTTGTTAATGTTGGGCCGAATCCGAGTCTGAGGGGAAGTGGACCGCTCCCCCATATCCTCAGTTCGTCGGTTGACCGAGGTCAAACCAAAATATCCAACACTGGTTTGCAAGAATTTCTCCAGCATGCTGGAGATGGAATTTTATTTTTTTTCTGTTTTTTTGTCTGCTCCAGGTGCTTTCATAAATTAGTGTGGAGCCTTGCATTAATTATTGCACTAAAGGGATCGGAGTAGACACACGATCAGCAGTAGTGCATGCCTCTTTCCCATGCATATGCATGCATGCGAACGTCGCCAACTTACATGGTGACGGACACGTGGCACTGTGGCAGAGGTGCGGCCTCGAGAAAGAAAGGGGTGTGTGTGTGGGGTTCCTGCTGTTATAATTTAGAAGCACATAGTTGACAAGATAAATGTGGAGTCAAACTTCTTCTCGTTATTTTCTTAGTCTGTACATAGATTCCTTATATACACAAAAGAGATGACTCTTGACCCTTCGCATGTGACCCTTTAGCTCCAATAGTTAATTCGGTATTAAGCCCACTAATCTTCAGTTTCATAACACTCCTCCTTGGGCGAATACCGCGACTAACTCATGCCTCGTTAAAAAACTCCTTCCAAAAACCCTAGTGGGAAAAAAGGAATGGGGAAAAGAGTACAAGAGTGCCGCTGCATGCGTTGCATTTGTTGCCTCGTTAAAACCTTTGTACGAGAAATTTCATAAAAACTCGGTTAAGGAAAAAGAGTACAACACATATGTCTTCAAGACTTGAAATATGATCTTCAGGATCAAAATTTCATAATATTTATGATCCAAAAACATTAGGCTAATTATCAAAGTTTCACTCGCCCTGAGTTCTGAAAGTCCTTCAAGAATTTCATGCCGATTTCTCGAACATATCTCCTGAATGTTGTAGCTGGGAGAGATTTTGTGAACAAATCTGCAAGATTGTCACATGATCTAACTTGCACAATATTTACCTGACCTTTCTTCTGGAGTTCATGAGGGTAAAAGAATTTAGGAGATATGTGCTTTGTTAAATCATTCTTTATATAGCCTGTTTGCATTTGTGCAACGCATGCTGCATTATCTTCATAGATAATAGTGGGGATATTGATGGTTTTTAAACCACATGACTTCTGGATATGATTAATCATCTGTTTTAGCCAAACACACTCACGTGAGGTTTCATATAATGCTATTATCTCTGAGTGGTTAGTTGATGTTGCTACTAAAGTCTGCTCACGGGACCGCCACGAAATGGCCGTACCATTACACAGAAATACAAAACTAGTTTGGGATCTTGCATTGTGAGGGTCTGACATATATCCTGCATCGGCATATCCTACCATGGTCAAGTCAGGTTTCTTCGGGAAAAACAAACCAAGATCTATCGTACCTTGGAGGTATCTGAGTATTGTCTTAACACCAACCCAATGCCTTCTGGTCGGGCATGCACTGTATCTCGCTAGACAATTTACCGTGAATGCAATATCAGGTCTAGTGCAATTTGCGAGGTACATAAGTGCTCCTATGGCGCTTAAATAGGGAACTTCAGGTCCTAAGAAATTCTCATTTTCACTCCTTGGTCTAAATGGGTCTTTATCTTTATCAAGTGATCTCACAACCATGGGAGTTTTTAACGGGTGAGCCTTGGACATGTTAAACCTCTCAAGGACCTTCTTCGTGTAGCTCGACTGGTGTACTAGGATTCCTTCAGGGAGATGCTCGATTTGTAGACCTAAACAAAATCGAGTTCTACCTAGATCTTTCATCTCAAACTCCGCCTTAAGGTGGGTGCAAGCCTCCTTAATGTCCTCCGTGTGGCCTATGATATTCAAATCATCAACATAGACTAAGATGATACAAAATCCATTCTGGGATTTTCTAATAAATACACAGGGACAAGCTTTATTATTTATGTAACCTCTCTTCAGGAGAAAATCACTCAACCGGTTGTACCACATCCGGCCAGACTGTTTAAGCCCATAGAGCAACCTCTGCAATTTAACACTGTAAATGTTGCGATTGGCTTTAGGATCTGGAATTTTTAATCCATCGAGAACTTTCATATATATTTCTGTATCCAGTTCCCCATAAAGATATGCGGTCACCACATCCATTAGCTGCATCTCAAGATTTAAACCTTCTACCATTGATATTAAGTATCGGAATGTTATGCCACTCATAACAGGAGAGTATGTTTCGTCGTAATCAACGCCGGGTCTCTGCGAAAACCCTTGTGCTACAAGCCTCACTTTATATCTCACCACCACATTATTCTCGTCTCTCTTTCGGACAAATACCCATTTGTATCCTACAGGGCATACATTGGGAGGGGTGTGGGCCACAGGCCCAAACACTTGCCTTTTATTAAGCGAGCACAATTCTGCCTCTATAGCTTCTTTCCATTTGACCCAGTCTGAGTGCTTCCGGCACTCTGCCAAGGACTTTGGTTCTGGATCCTCATCGATAACATCAACGATCTTAGAGACAAAATTTATGTCAACATCTGTAGTCTTTCTGTTATATAACTCTCTTGACTTAGCATAGTCTGTGGCGATTTCTTCACTTAAATCATCCAGCTCATCTTGATTTCCCATATTTAATATGGCTGGTTGTTCCGATGCCCCTGTGCTGTTATTTCTAGTCGTGTGCACTGGTGCACTAGGGCTTTCACCTTCAGGGTGTGTCACTTCTGGGATTACTAAATGGGAGCGTAATGCATTTGCTCTATAATCTTGGCCTTGCGGACGTCTCCGCTCTACCTGTATCGAGTCATCCGGTTCTCTCCCCCTTTTCCTAGGATTAGGGACTTGAGTAGAGTTCGTCCCTTCCAGGGGTATCTCCACTCTCTCCGGTGCATTAGCTGCTGGAATATGCGACTTTGACACTCCTCTTATATTAGTAAAAGCATCTGGTAAGTTGTTTGCTAATTGTTGCAGGTTAATTATTCTCTGAATTTCAAGTTATGTGTCTTTAGGCCAGTCTCAATGGGAGGGTCATACGCATTAAATAGGGTGCCACATATGCAAACAAGATGACATGGCATGATATTTAATAGGAGAGAGAGGAAATCAGGGTCATCCTCATGACCCTGGGTCGGCGCGGAGTCCTAGGAATGACACCCCCATGACCCTCCCACTGAGACAAGTTGACACAATTTTTAAGCATAATTGACCAACCAATATGCAGCAATTAAATATCTACAGGAACCTATGAAACTGTGCTATGACCCTGTGCATTGAGAGAGGGTAGGTCATCCCGCAAACCAATACAGTAAAGATGATGTGTCATTCTTGAAAACTCCCTCATGACCCCTTCCACTGAGACTGGCCTTAGTGCGTGGATCAAGTGAACGAATGCTACTGGCACTCCATTCAATTTCCCGACATTCTTTAGAGTTTAGGTACAATCCTCCCCCTAATGCCGGGAAATAGTCTTCATCGAAGATACTATCAGCGTACCGAGCCGTAAACAAATCCCCAGTTTTGGGCTCTAAGTATTTGATTATGGACGGAGATTCATAACCAACATAGACCCCCATCTTCCGGTGTGGGCCCATAGATGTACACTGGGGTGGTGATATCGGTACGTACACAGCGCATCCGAATTTTCGCAGATGGGAAATCTTAGGGTATTGTCCACGCGCCAATTCAAGGGGAGAAGTAGAGTGATATGCAGATGGCCTATTGTTGACGCTTTTCTGGTCAACACACACGAGCGCTAGATTGCACGGAACGTCGAAATGCTGCACTCGCCGAGCTCCTGCCCGGACCGGTCTGACCGGTAAGGGGCACCGGTCTGACCGGTGGCTACAGAGGCGCGGTGAAAACCTAAGATCGCCGCCTCGGGAGGGACCCCGTCGGAGGTGGCGCACCTAGGGTTGCTCTGAGGTCGGCAAGGCCACTCAGAACGTCCCTGATTGTCGTCGAGACAAACAAGGAAAGCACGAGGTTGGAAAAGCTAGGGTTTGAGAGATAAAAGTTGTAGAAAGTAATGATCGATTGGGTGATTCCACCTCAAACGGCTGTGGCCCTTTATATTTATAGGGTGGGGAGGTCTTGCCCCGCAAGGAATCCTTTTACAAGTCGAAATTCACTAGGACTCCTAACTTCTACTCGGACTCGGGGTCCACCGGTCAGACCGGTCAGGCCCACCGGTCAGACCGGTGTGGCCATTGCCGGATCGGCTACAGGACGCCCCACCGGTCAGACCGTCCAGGGACACCGGTCTGACCGGTGGCGTCAGCCTGATCGGCTTTGTGCCAATTTTGGATGCGAACATATGCCCCCTTGTTTTTTAGTAAAGCTTATTGTCTAAAAAATATTTCTAAGGTCGATGTGACACTTCACCAGCCATATTTTGGTCTAAGGGCGATTTCTGCTTTAAATCGGCCATATCTTATCAAGCGTCTTGCCAAACACTTAGATGAAATTTCTTCAAGTATCTCCCGTTGAGAACCCTTGGAAGCCGCTGTCCTTGCAAAGTTTCCACCATATAAGAATTCCCAGAACAAACCTTGACAACCTTGTATGGACCTTCCCAATTTGGAGACCACTTGCCGAACTTGTTACTCTTAGATCCAATAGGTAAAATCGTCTTCCAAATCAAGTCACCTACCTGAAAAGATTTGGCTTTTACCTTCTTGTTGTATGCTCTAGCGACTCTCCTTTTGTCCTTTTCAATTTCCTCCAAAGCCTCCATACGCTTGTAGGTCACTTCATCAATATTGTCCATCATCAAAGCATAATATGACCCAACATCAAGATTATTTTGCTTTGCAAGTCTATATGCACCTAGATTCACCTCAACAGGCAAAACGGCCTCTTGACCATACACAAGCTCAAAAGGAGTAACCTTAGTAGCACCATGTCTAGAAATACGATGAGCCCATAAAGCTTCAGATAATACCTCATGCCATCTTCTAGGATTGTCTTCAATCTTCCTCTTAATGAGCTTCACCAATGTCTTGTTACTAGACTCGGCTTGACCATTGTCTTGAGCATAATATGGAGATGAATTGAGCAATTTAATACCATAGGAATCAACAAACTCACGCACCTCTTTAGATATAAACGAAGTCCCTTGATCCGTAGTCAAAGTCTGCGGAATGCCAAACCTATGTATGATGTGCCCAGTAATAAACTCAATCACCTCTCTATGTGTCACATTCTTCAAAGGAATAGCTTCAGTCCACTTGGTGAAGTAATCAGTAGCCACGATCACAAAACAATACCCCTTTGACGACGAAGGATGAATCTTGCCAATAAAATTCAAACCCCATCCTCTGAAAGGCCAAGGCTTGATGATCGGATGCATCAACGCAGCAGGCACCAACTGAACATCTCCATGTTTCTGACACTCTTCACAACCTTTGTAGTACCTAAAACAATCAGCTATCATGGTAGGCCAATAAAAGCAAGCTCGCTTGAGGAGCCACTTCATCTTGGGAGTCGATTGATGAGTACCACAAATACCTTCATGGACCTCTGCCATAGCCACCCTAGCTTGATCAAGACCCAAACACTTTAAGAGCAAATCATCCGCGGTCCGACGATATAATTCACCATTATCAAGAACAAACTTAAGAGCCCATCGTCGGACTTTTCTATCAACTGAACTACTAGGATTATGCAAATAATCAACTAGAGGCTTTCTTCAATCCTCCACCTCATCTTTGTCATGAAAAACCGAGGGGGAATTTTTACCAGGGGACCGGTCAGACCGGTTATGGGCATCGGTCAGACCGGTGCCATTAGCCGACCCAGAACCAGGGGACCGGTCAGACCGGTCGGTGACATCGGTCAGACCGGTGTCACCGGTTAGACCGGTCGGTTGTGTCAGCCTGACCGGTGCCTCCAGAGTAAAACACTCGGCTGTAAGCAACGGTTTGTGTTCTTGAAAATTTCTTTTTCGAACATTATAACCAGATGCTTGCTGGGCCAGAGCATTAGCTCTAGGATTTTCCTCTCGTGGCACATGATAGATAACAAATTCATCCATACAAGATATGATGTCTAAACATTTATCAAGATAAGCATTTAAAAAACCATTTAGACATTGACATACCTTGGAGACTTGCTGCACCACTAATAAAGAATCTCCATATGCTTCTACATGTTTTACTCCCCTGTCATGCAAAATCTCCAAGCCAAATAGAAGAGCCTCATATTCGGTTTGGTTGTTAGTACAATCATGATCCAATCGGTTAAGAGCTTCAAAAACAGCCCCACTCAGCGCAACAATGACAACTCCAACACCACAACCATCTTTGCAAACCGATCCATCAAAATGCAATTTCCATGGAGTAAAAGTAGCATAACCGACATTCAAATCAATTTGCTTATCTACTCTATGTCCAACAATAAAGTCGGCAACAATTTGACCTTTCATAGAACTTAATGGCTCACAATGTAAATCATATTCAACTAAAGCATAAGCCCATTTGCCGACTCTACCACTTAAAATTGGTTTATGCAACATGTATTTGATTATGTCAGTTTGACATGCTACTATGTAAGTACTAGGTAATAAATAATACCTCAACTTGGTACAAGTATGATATAGTGATAAACACAACTTTTCAATAAAAGTGTACCTTGTTTCAGTGTCTAATAATCTTCTACTTTCATATGCAACAATATACTCCTTGCCTTCGGTCTCTTGAGTCAAAACACCTCCAATGACATCCTTCTCAGCCGCCACATACAATTTGAAAGGAATACCACTCTTGGGTGCTTGAAGAACGGGTGGCGAAGTCAAATAGCTCTTAATCTCATCAAATGCCTCTTGTTGCTTTGCCCCCCAAGTGAAGTCAATATCATTTTTCAACCGAAGTAAAGGAGTAAAAGCATTCACCTTCCCGGACAAGTTACAAATGAACCTCCTTAAGTAATTTATCTTGCCCAAGAACTTTTGCAAATCCTTTTTACAAGTAGGCGCTTTAACATTCCGGATTGCTTCAATCTTTTTAGGATCTATCTCTATGCCTTTTTCATGCACAATGAAGCCCAAAAACTTCCCAACCGATACACCAAAAGCACATTTGAGTGGGTTCATCTTTAATTTATACCGACACATTTTTTCAAATGCAAGTCTTAAATCAGCTAAATGAGAATCATCTTCAACCGATTTGACAACAATATCATCGATATAAACCTCTACTATGATGCCAAGCAAATCATGAAAGATTAAATTCATAGCTCTTTGATAAGTAGCACCCGCATTTTTCAATCCAAAAGTCATAACAACCCACTCAAACAAGCCAACAAAACCCGGACATATGAAAGCCGTTTTAGATATATCCTCATCGGCCATAAAGATTTGATTGTAACCAGCATTACCATCAAGAAAGCTAAGAATTCTATGTCCGGATGCAGCATTAACAAGAAAATCGGCTATAGGCATAGGATATTCATCTTTAGGAGTAGCTCTATTAAGATCTCTAAAATCAATACAAACACGAAGCTTTTTTGTTCCTTTTTTCTCAACAGGCACAATATTAGAGATCCAATCAGCATAACGACAAGGCCTAATAAACTTTGCATCAAACAACCGATTGACTTCCTCTTTCACTCGGTCATAGATATCAGGATTAAAGTTTCTACGAGGTTGTTTATAAGGCCTAAAACCAGGTTTAATAGGTAAACGATGTTCAATTAAATCACGACTTAAACCAGGCATTTCATTATAGTTCCATGCAAAGCAATCAACATACTCCTTTAATAGCTTTATTAAATCAGATTTAAACAAGGGATCAAGATTCTTGTTTACAAATGTCGGTCTAGGTATAGTGCCATCACCAATATCAACCTCCTCTAAAGGATCAGCCGATGTAAACCCTTGTCCTAACTTGCTCAAATCATCAAAATCTTCGATGGCCTCACACATATCGTTCTTATGCGCCCGATAGTGCTCTCGCCTTTGTTGCAACCACTCCAGATTTGCATCCATCAAATCGACAGAGAGGTTCTAGCCTGATCAACGATCGGCTTCATGACAACAGTAGCAAAGCCATCTTTGGTAGAATCAATAAGCCTCAAATTAGATAGATCTAAACCAGTTAAGCACTTAAGATTCTCATGATTATCCATAGTAGGACTATCGGCCACTGCAACACAAGCCGATGTATCACCATGAACAATCTCTACCTCGTCGCCTACCCATTGGATTAAGAATTGATGCAAAGTAGAAGGCACACACTGATTTGTATGAATCCAATCACGACCAAGGATGAGACTGAAGTTACCTTGTGTCTCAGCGACGAAGAATGCCGTAGCCAACGTCTTGCTCCCAATGGTGAGCTCCATAGAGACGACGCCTTTAGCTCCCATCGGCTTGCCTCCTCCCACACCGCTGACGGTCATGTTGGTCTTGATCAGCTCATCATCTGAACCTCCCAGCTTCTTGAACAAAGAATACGGCATCAAATTGACGATCGCTCCTCCGTCCACCAGCATGCGAGAGATGGGCTTCCCATTGATGTGTCCCTTCATGTACAAAGCCTTCAGATGATTTTCAGTAGCTTTAGGCTTCTGGAAAATAGCTTCCTTTGGCCCAAAGTCAAGATGCGCGACGTCCTCCTCCGAGAGCACATAACCATCCATAGACATATGGATCACGTTGATGTCCAAATTCATGCGCTCGGGCGAAGAACTGTAGTCAACAAGCTCCTCATCGTCTTCTGGTGCAGGATCCGATGCGGACTTGTCATCACAAACCATGGGAACTGAAGAAGCGAAACCGGGCGGCGTCTCTGGATCATCGGTCTGACCGTCGACATCCACCGGTCTGACCGGTCTGACCGACCCCTCCACCGGTCTGACCGGTGCTGGCTGGGAGCTGGTCTTGACTCTCCACTCGTTCCCCTGAGGTACCATGGGGCTGTACTGGTTGAAAGCTTCGTCCTTTTGCTTCTCTAGCTCCTTCTCCCTCTTTTCTTGAAACCTCAGGCGTTGAAGCTTCCTCCTTTGTGTGCGAGTCAAACCGGGAGGACACCACCTTGGCAAGAAGTACTTGGAGTTGGAACCACTTCCACTGGCCTCATGGTCATTAGCAGCAGCAAACACCCCTGGAGTTGATGTCACAACCTTATTATTTGGAACAATCGGTCTTTTGCCATCTTCTCCAATAGGAACATCTATTGATCCAATCTGAATAATATCTTGGCTCGTAGTCCTCTCTGGATCAACTTCCATCTTCTGCACCTCCTCCCTCTGCTTTGGCTTGTAAACTTGCTTCACGGGAGGTAACACGGCTTTTCTGGCCGCACCGGTCTGACCGGTGGTAGCGACCGGTCTGACCGGTCGGGTCTGATGACCCTGACCAGAACGGCGAGGAGCCAATCGGTCTTGGATAGGCCTGGAGATCCTGTCGAAAGCTGATTTCTGTCCTCCCCATCCAGGATGAAAGGCTTGTTGATACGGCACCCACATCACTCCATCATCATCATAAATCGGGCGTGGTGCATTTGAACTTGATGACGCCCATGGTGGAGTAAAGCGTTGCCCTTGCTGCGATGATTCACCCTTGAGTCTTGTAGCAGCCCTTGGAGGTGAAGATGACCCTCCTTGGTGTGTAGGTGACCTCATCCTTTTTTTAACGGACGATCACTTGTAACGGCCTTTTGTTTGGAATACTTGTCATATAGCATGTCGAAAGTGACCTTTGGCTTAGGACCACTCCCCTGATTTTTTGCTACATTAAGTTTCTAATTTCCAATCTCCGGACGGCTTGGCTTGATCATCCTCGGACGGCCTAGGAGTGCACCGGTCTGACCGGTCGCCTCCACCGGTCTGACCGGTCTGGCCAGAGATGGCTCAGACAGTCGCTGATCGGTGGGTGTGGACGACCCTTGCCCCCCATGTCCAGAGGCACTCACTGTAACCTTGAAGGTCTCTTTGCCATCAGGAGTCTTCTCATACTCGACTTTGCGAACTAGCTCCTTTCCTCTCAAATCGGGCTTAGCCTCCCCGATTACCACGTTCTTGCCTTTAGTTGCTTCAGCTTGATGTGGACGAACCAGTACCTTAGGCTACTGTAAATCCATGGTGTTGATTGGAAAAGGAGCTTTATCCACTTGCATCTCATGAAAAGTCAAATGACCTTCATTTATGGCCGATTGAACCTGTCGACGAAACACATTGCAATCATTAATAGCATGAGAAAATGAATTATGAAACTTGCAATATGCACGTCTTTTCAACTCTTCAAGTGGAGGAATAGTATGAGTTAACTTGATATTTCCATATTTAAGCAATTCATCAAATATACGATCACATTTGGAAACATCAAAAGTAAATTTAATTTCTTCTTGCCGACCTTTACTAGCCGGCTTAAGAGATGAGCAAGAATAAGATTTTTCTTTAGAGGGCCAAACAAACTCAGCAGCATAAACTTCTTTATCACTATCGTTCGAGCTATCAGAATCATAATCAATAATATGAACATTAGAACGACGTGATTTAAAGGTATCCTTCTCTTTATTCATTCGGTTTTCAACAACTAAAGCTCTTACTTGAACTTGTGCAACCGAAAGAAAATCAGAGCCCTCTATCTTATCCCTAATGGATGACCTTACACCTTTTAGACAAATGTCTGCAAGGTCCATATCAGTGATTGACAAATTAAAGCACCGGTTTTTAGTTTCTTTAAATCTTTTAATGTAGGCAGAGACAGTCTCATCTCTTCCTTGCCTAACCGATGTCAAGTCTGTCAATTTTAATTGTATTCTTCCACTATAAAAGTGATCATGAAATTTACGTTCTAACATATCCCAAGATATAATAGAACCGGGAGCAAGCGAAGAAAACCAAGCAAAAGCGGTGCCAGTCAAAGATAGAGAAAATAAACGTACTTTCAAAGCATTATAGATACCAGCTTCACCTAGTTGTGCAGTGTATTGACTAATATGCTCCCATGTGGTTCGGTCATCATCACCACTAAATTTAATCAAGTCAGGCATACGCCAACCACGTGGGAGAGGAAATCTATCAAACTCGGGATCGTATGGTTTTTGATACAAATTTGTGTTACCAATATCAACACCAAGTTTGGTTTTTACCACATTAGCCAAATCTTCCTTAAATCTATTAAATCCCGCCCAATTAGGATTATTTGGCTGTGGTGGCTGAGGATTCTCCAAATTCATCTTATTTAAATAGGGAGCTATCTTAGCTTGAGCTAGCCTGTAACTTTCAAACACATCGTCCGGAATAATGTTTTTGGAGGCCGATGTATTTACTGTCATACTATAATGAGGTCCAACATTACTGATTGTATTAGAAAAAGTAGGGACCATCTGATTTGGCACGACAGAAATTGGCAAAGGTTGGTCGGGCACCAACTCCATAGCACCGGTCTAACCGGTACCCTGCATCGGTTCGACCGGTGCAGCCATGTTTGGCTTGTGCAGTTGAAACTGAGGGTACTGACTAGATGCTGGATTTGGTGTCAAACCATATGCAAAATTACCATTATTTACAGGCAAAGGTGCTAAGCTAGGATGAGACCCTTGAGGATTAGCTTTAGGAGTACTACTAGTAGTTTCATTATTATTAAAACCTAAACTCCTATCTTTTTCAAGATCCTCTAATCGTTCTAAACGAGCAATGTAAGAAGCAAGCAATTCATCACTTTCCACTGTAGATTTCATAGGAGAAGTCTCAGGTGGGGGTTTCTTACTTACAGTGGAAATTACCTCAATATTGTTGTCGTTTAGCCTGATCGTCGGCAGCTCGAACTCTTTCAATCTTGCCACCTTGCCGGATCGATCCTTCTTGACGCCGGCTAGGAATTGTACTTGCATGTACTCTTGTAGCGCCTTGAACTTCTGCTGCTCCTCCGGAGAGAGATCTTCCAGCGACACGGTGATGATGTTGTTCATGTCGAGCTCACACCGAGACATCGTACTAGGGTTAGATTGAACGGTTTCAGCAACCTGATCTTTCTTCCCCAGCGAAGTCGCCAAAAGTATGTTGACGCTTTTCTGGTCAACACACACGAGCGCTAGATTGCGCGGAACGTCGAAACGCTGCACTCGCCGAGCTCCTGCTCGGACTGGTCTGACCGGTCAGGGGCACCGGTCTGACCGGTGGCTACAGAGGCGCGGTGAAAACCTAAGATCGCCGCCTCGGGAGGGACCCCGTCGGAGGTGGCGCGCCTAGGGTTGCTCTGAGGTCGGCAAGGCCACTCAGAACGTCCCTGATCGTCGTCGAGACAAACAAGGAAAGCACGAGGTTGGAAAAGCTAGGGTTTGAGAGATAAAAGTTGTAGAAAGTAATGATCGATTGGGTGATTCCACCTCAAACGGCCGTGGCCCTTTATATTTATAGGGTGGGGAGGTCTTGCCCCGCAAGGAATCCTTTTACAAGTCAAAATTCACTAGGACTCCTAACTTCTACTCGGACTCAGGGTCCACCGGTCAGACCGGTTAGGCCCACCGGTCAGACCGGTGTGGCCATTGCCGGATCGGCTACAGGACGCCCCACCGGTCAGACCGTCCAGGGACACCGGTCTGACCGGTGGCGTCAGCCTGATCGGCTTTGTGCCAATTTTGGGTGCGAACACCTATACTGGATTAAATTTGCAGCATGCAATACTGCGTGTCCCCAACAACTGGTGGGTAGCCTGCTATCTTGCAAAAGTGGTCCCACAATTAATTTAATTCTTTTTATTGAGGACTCGGCAAGTCCATTCTGAGTATGGACATGGGGCACAGAATGCTCTACATTAATGCCCAATGCTAAGCAATAATCATTAAATGCCTTTGAGGTGAATTCACCTGCATTATCCATCCGAATTGACTTAATGTGATTATCTGGGAAATTAGCACGCAAATGGATGATTTGGGCAATTAATTTAGCAAAAGCATGGTTCCTCGTAGACAACTTGCATACGTAGCTCCACCTAGTAGAAGCATCTATAAGAACCATGAAGTATCTGAATGGCCCCGACAAAGGATGGATCGGACCACAAATATCCCCTTGGATTCGTTCCATGAAACTCAAGGACTCATCTTTTAACTTCTGGTAAGATGGTATAATTATCAACTTTTCTTTGGCACACGATGTGCACAAGAAATCTTCAGGTTTCGGAAAATGTGTTGTTTTAATGCCATGACCTATAGAACTGTTAATGATTTTTCGCATCATCGTGAATCCAGGATGGCCAAGCCTCTCATGCCAGATCTTAAAGGATTCTGGATTTTTAATTATAGTTTGCATCGCAATATATTCATGAGGGGGCTTAAACATGGTTCTTCTTCTCCAGCCTCCATTGGACAGTACACCTTTTATTCTAAAGAAAATATTTGGTTGATTCAAAAACATTATCTTTAGAAAGAGGAAAAAAACAGAACCATAGACCAAATATCATAGCTCAACCATGACAAGGTTGAAAAGAGTTTTGCTCATTCGGAAGCATTTATTACAGACCAAAATGTTCTCACAGGGAACAAAGGCAACACAGACTCATGTGGATTATTTAAAAGCAAGATGACTGATATATGGAACTACTCAAGGTCCCCGTACAGATCCATCTGCTCATCACCAAGAAGGTCATCATCGTCCAGGTTGATGTCGTCATCATCACCTTTTGCAAGAGTACCAGAAGTATTGCCAAGATCAATGTCCATAGCTGAATTCTCTGGCGCAGCAATCGGCTTTTGCAGGGGCACTTCAATTTCAGCATCTACAGGTGCTTGAACAAAATGAGCCTCAGCTTCCTTGCGCTTCATCCACTGCTGGTACATCTTAATCAGGTGGGGCTCAACCCTGCATGTGCGAGACCAATGTTTCATGGATCCGCAACGCCTGCAACCTTGATTGGGGTGCTTAGCCTTTTCCACATCAATTTTAGGGCCTTTCTGGGCATTTCCTATCCAATTTGGCTTCTGGAAGTTTGGTGGCTGTTTTTTGAAATTCTTTCCCCCTTTGTGCTGCCAAGGAGCCTTCTGGCCTTTGCCCTTATTCTTGCTGTAACTAGCATAAGCTTCAGGCCCTGCTTGTGTCCCAATAGGACGCATGTTGTAGTTTTTCATAAGGAGCTCATTTTGAGTCTCAGCAGCAAGCAAAACATTTATCAACTCAGAGTACTTCTTGTCCTTGTTGTTACGGTACTGCTGCTGGAGCACCATATTGGAGGGGTGAAAGGTTTCAAGAGTTTTCTCAATCATTTCAGATTCAGTGATCCTCTGGCCACAAAATCTGAGTTGTCCAGTGATGCGGTGAAGTGTTGTGTTATATGCCTCCACGGACTTAAAATCAAGGAAGCGAAGTTGAGCCCAATCACGCCTAGCCTGAGGGAGTATCACATTCTTTTGTTTGCCAAAACGTTCATGGAGTGCAGTCCAAAGTGTGAGAGGATCACGCACTTCAAGATACTCAGCCTTCAAGTCATTGTGAATATGGTGCCTCAAAAATATTGCAGCCTTTGCTCATTCATGCAACGGCGGAGCAACAGTGTTGGCCGGACGTGGTGCGAGCGTCTGAATCAGTTCCATCGACTGCAGGTGAAACTCACATTCCAAAGCCCAGGTTTGATAGTTCTTGCCATTCAGGGCAAGAATGGGGAACTGTGTTGCAACGACTTTAGACATAGCCTAAAAACCCAGGGAAGAGCTGCTGATAACGTGTTATAATTTAGAAGCACATAGTTGACAAGATAAATGTGGAGCCAAACTTCTTCTCATTATTTTTTTAGTCTGTACATAGGTTCCTTATATACACAAAGGAGATGACTCTTGACCCTTCGCATGTGACCCTTTACCTTTAGCTCCAATAGTTAATTCGGTATTAAGCCCACTAATCTTCAGTTTCATAACACCTGCCACGTACATAAACCATACCCTGCAAAGCTAGCGATAGCGCGCGGCAGGCCGCCGGCACGGCGGCACACCAACGAAAACCACGTAGCCCGGTCCGATATTATGATATTGTAATATTTTTCGAGGTGTGCGTGGATTACGACATATATATGCAACTTAAGAACCGACGCAACTTGGAGTAAGAGTGTTCTAGGATGATAGCACACTCGTAATCATACATTGGAATGTTAATTTCATTTGTGGGAATAATATTATAAATAACTGATGTTTTATGAGTATGGAGGGAGTAAATAGTTTTGGATGATGATGATGATACGGATGCAATGTGCAAGGTTAATTTCTACATTTTCCCCAAGAAGCGAGTTATAATACTCAGAAAAAGATTTACAATCCTGAGCAATTACTTGCTCGATACACACCGGACAACGCATATGCCACACTGCCGCATGTCTTGTACGCTTTGCTAATTGAGCAGGTTCGTGCGCCGCTCCATTCTACTCCATCCTTAAAGAAGTCAATGAATCATGCCGGTAATCCTTCACCCACCTCTTGTGCTACCTTTTTTTTTTTTTTGAGAATACCTCTTGTGCTACCTTGACTACAAAATCTAAGCGAGACTTGAGGCTCTCTTTTCCCACCAATACTGCTTTATACAGTCCGTTTCCAAGATTGCTTTTTTTTTTACACCGATTGCTTTTTTTTTACACCAGTCCTCCGCAAGAGAGGCCCTCCCTGCACGCAAGTACTAGTGCTTCGATTTCCTCTGCTCGCTATCTTTAGCCTCGCCAGTCTGTTTATCAAAATCTCCATCAACATTATTTATCTTCAACCAATCAGCTGGTGGTGGCTTCCACTTAGGGTGCGTTTGGTAGAGTTGTGGTTGTGGTTGTGCTGGTGGAGCGGATTTTCTGGGGAAGCTAAAACCGTTTTGAAGAAACGTTTGGCAAAACACTGACTGTGTCACGTAGATAGGAGGGTGAAATACCCATAATGCCCCTCTTTTTTTCTTTGTTTTCTCATTTTTTCCCTCTTTTCTTATTTTTTCCTCTTTTCTTTTTTCCTTATTATATTTTCCTTCTTTCCTTTTTATCCTTTCACCACACATCCTCCACCTTATCACCTTACCAATCCACCACGCCTCCTCCACCAACCCCACCTCCCAGCGCCGGCCGCCAGCTCCCCGCCGACGGGCTCCCCCGGCGCATGGCGGGCTCCATCTCCTCGCGGCCATGCGCCGCGCTCCGGCCGCCTGGCCTCCGCTGCGGTTGAGGCGGACACAGGGCTGCCGGGAGGCGCTCGCCGCCAACATCTCTGTCGGCGCCCTGGCCTGCCGGCTCAGCTCCCCTCGCCGGTGTCCTCCTTCACCTCCCATCTCTCTTCCGTCCCCTCTCGGCGGCCCGTCGGGCAGGCGCAGGGGCACGGCCTCCCCGCGCCTTCTGTGCCGACGAGCTCCCTGTGCCTCCTCCACGGGCGGGTGGCGGCCAGCGGCTCGACGCCCTCCTCCCCGCGGGTCTACGCTTGCCTTCGGGGCAAATCAAGGATTCGAGGCCGCGTGCGTCAGACGGAGCGGGGGGGGGGGGGGGTTCCGCTCCGTCTCCGCGGAAGCGCTCCAAAGAGTGGGATTTTCGCTCGCTCCTACGCGGGAGCCGTTTTGGAAGGGTGTTTGGTAGCGCTCCTCGCGTGGAGCGGAGCTGCTGGAAGCGCTACCAAACGCACCCCTAGCTACCTGCCTTTCAGACTTTGGATTCTTTCCCAGCCATTAATGACGAGATTAGCTTTTGCTTCCCCCTTGGATTAAAAGCACTATTGTGCCGGACAGTGCACAACTCTTCCCAGTACTTGCACAAAAACTTCACTGGGGTCATAATAGACAGCTTTCTAGAATCATGTGTTAGATTGTTCCTTACCTCATGCCAAATTCTCCACAACAAAAGTAGTAACTTGGCTGCATCATCTAAATTCATTCTATCCAAACAGAGCAGGACATTCATAGGCTCCAAAAGCTGGAACTGTTCCTCATCCGGCAGAGTCCAATGGGCTCGCATAGCTTCTCTGAAACACCTAGCATGTAGGCATCGGACCACGGCATGACTTGCGGTTTCATCCTCTGTACCACACAGTGGCGAAGCTAGCGGATTTTGACACATAAGGCCACTTAGTAAACGTTTGTACCACTCAATCTTAGTGTAGTACACATAATAGCGATAATCGCAATAGCGATAGTTCATATATCGATAGATGTGCTTAAAATGCACGATTAGACCAATACATCACAATTTAAGACACATTAGCATAACAAATTTGATAAAATAAATACCTATGCCGGTCTGGTTCATCGTCGACTCCCGCGTATCACAAATATCACAGAAGGACACCCGAACCTACACACGGAAACAGCCAAACAGGTAAATTTTAAATGAATTGGATAAGAAATATGTAAAACATAACTGAATAGCAGAAAAATGACAATTAGATATGAAATTTGGAGCGTTTCTGCCAAAAAGTGACTTTTTTCCACACCCACCCCCGCCATACCCACCTGCGCGTACCCGCTAGGCGGGCCCACTCAAGTTTCCTCTGTATCGCATCGCATCGGGAAAAAGAACCTTCCCCTCGCTCGCCTCCTCGCGGCCTCCACGCGCTGGCGACGTCCGACTCGCCGCGCTGCTCGGTCAGCCGGAAGCAGGGGAGAGAGGGGAGGGTGCCATGTCTGTGCCCGCCGCGCCGGAGGGAGGAGGGGCCGCGGAGGCCGGCCTGGCCGCTGCTCCCCGCGCCGGCACCGGGGAGGTCACGCCCTCGTTCCGGGAGGCCGTCACGCCGGAAACAGGGCCGCGGAGAGCTCGCCGGGCTGCTGATCCGCACGCCGGGAGGCCTAAAGCTGCAACAGCCTTCTCCTCCTCAAGAACATGGTGTCTCAGGAGCTCGTCGTCGCAGACTCGGTCTCCCGCCGCTGCATCTCCATCCCGGCGTCTCCCTGCTGTCGCGCTCCTCCCGCGCCCCCACGGCCGTGCCGAGTTCCTTTGGCACAGCTCCGGCTGCGGCTCCATGGTAGCTCCTCACGAAGCTGAGCCAAACGGTACTAGCAAAAGCGCTTCGCCGCTGGAGCCCCGGAACTCCCGGTGAGAGAAGCAACGGGACGCCGTGGAAGCTCAAAAAACTGGCTCCCCACAGCTCCTCCTCATCCGCGGGTATGGATTCCGAGGTTGCCCCTGAGGCGACGCGGGCGCGGAGGTGGAGGCGCAGGTCGACGGTGTCGTGGGAGTCGATCTCGCCGGCGATAGAGGCGCGGGAAGGTGGGGAGGCAGCGGCACAAGGACGTGGAGGCGCTGGCCGGGAGCGGGCGGATGCTCGGGCGCAGAGCGGACTCGGTCCCCGAACGCCGCGCGGGCCATCCCGACGACCGCGAAGCTGAAGAACGTTGGGCCAGCAGCACCGCCGTACCACCAGTCGGCGCCCTTGATGGTGCCCGTCCAGCCGCCCCGGAAGCCAGACATGGGCCGGTGGGACGAATTCGACGACGACGACTTCTGGAGCGGCGACGCCACCATGCAGACCCCGCACGAGATGGTCGCCCGCGCGTCCGCTGGTGGGGCTGGGCCTACACCGCCCTTCTCCATGCTCGAGGGCGCCGGGCGCACGCTCAAGGGTCGCGACCTGCGGCGGGTGCGCGATGCCGTGCTCCGGCAGACAGTGTTCCTCGACTGAATCCGGCGAGGTGATGTGGCTCTGGCCTTTTGTTCAGAAATCAGAACCGTGTGCTCAGAGTCGTAGATGTGTTACAATAGGGTACAATTGTAGAAGGTTCTTGCTGTAGATCGAGTCATCGAGAGGCAAAGCGGGAAGGGGAAGGTGAGGTAAACATGTTGAGTATTTGATGCAACTGCTTGCATTTTTGGTGTCCTTGGATGCTTGCGCGTCATATTACTGTAAGCTTCAGCAGTAAAAGTGTCATGTGGCTCTCTGTCATTCAGAAGGAAAAAGAGTTTTTTTCCTATCAACTATCATGATGATTGTCAGAAACCTATGGTGTTCATTCTTAGTTTAATGTTACCAAACTGCGGATGCTAATGGGAAATGCATTCTTCCTGTGCTGCTTTCCTGATGTGCATTCTTGATTGATCTATTTTCTTTTCGGAGAGCTGCCGAGTTAGTTTGATTGCATATATCATCTCACACCTCTCACACCATAGTGAACTGATAACGCTTTCAAATATATATCAGATATGCATGTGGGTTTATTCAGTAGCATCTGAATTAGAAGATGAAGATGTATGCACTCATTCGAACATTGCATGCTCACGGTTCATTTCCTGGGAAGATTTGTAGTCGGTAATAGAGCTCTCAATTCGTAGTTGGAAGATATATATATGCACTCATTCAACAATGCATGCACATGGTTTATTTTGCTGGGTCTCTCCATTCAATAGGCATAAAAAGCTGTAGGATCTGAGATTATGATCAAACGGATAAGATTAGAAGGAGAGATGGAGAAAAAGAATAAGAAGAAAATGAAAAGGAGAAAATAATAGAAAAGAGAAAAATAAAAGAAAGATAGAGAAGAAAAAGGAAGGGACATTTCACTCACTTATTCGTGTTACAGCCAGGAGAAGTTGTTTTGTCAAACACTTTTTCAACCAAACAAGTCACCGCGGGCCGACATGCGTCGCATGATGGCCACCTCCCGCTGTATGTCTGCCGCGGCAGCAGCCCTGTCCTGCCCAAGCAACACATTTTTCTCGAGGGCAAAATCAACTTTTCGCATGTCTTTTCACTGTAGATGGATGGAGAAGTTGACGGAAAGCCGATTCAGTTCCAAGGAAGGAAGGAAGAAGTTTTTGAGATAAAAAAATCAATCGTCTTTTTGACCAAATAAAAAATTCTCTCTATTTCCTGTATCCCCTTCATTGGATATCAAGTCCAAGTGTTTCAATATATATGAAACTAAAATTCTTTTGCTAGATTTTTTTTTAACGTGCGGCCACCAGCATCTAGTAGTAGCTCGCGTGCATCTTTTGAGCAAAATGATTTTGCCTTGTCACGAAAATTAAAGAAGTACAGTAGAAGGGGAAAAAATACTGCATTCCTGTTTTATTATTTTTGGTAGCAGTCGATGACAACAGTCGACTCCTCCCTCAAAGTCAACAGCTGGCAAATCCCCTGACGCCTGGGCCCGGCGGCCTAATAGCACCAGAGGCCTCGACGTGAGGCCCATGGCATTGTGGTCCAAAGGCGCTGGAGGAATACCTGAAAGAAAAGAATGGGGGCATGCCCCGGTGGGACGCGCTGGGTTCGAACCCAGGCGGGTGGCGTGCACACCTGCACTGCCCACCACTGAGCTACGAGCTCGTTCCCATGGCCAAGAAGACCATTGTCAATTTATCTGACGGGAAATCACACGGGGACGCGGGCGCTTCTTTCTGCACGGTCGGGGAGCGGGGCTGCCGTGGTAGTGGGTCCAGGAACCTACCGCCGTATGACATGATGCTAGGGTCCCAAACGTCATGTGGCACGGCGTTTGGACCCTTCCGCGGTGTCATACGGCGGCAGCCTCAAGCCAATATAAGGCGGTCAAGGTTGCCGCCACCCCCGCGCCCTCCTCCTCCATTTCCCCCTCTTTCGTCTCCTGTGGCTTTCGGAGCACTTTGATCTAGGTATTTTTCTACTACTAGCTCTTTTAATTTAGAATTAGTTTAGAATTAGTTAGAAAATTTAGAAATTTGTAGGAGGTGCTGCAAATTAATTCTTAGAAATTGATAGAATTTATTTTAAATTCTTGAAATTCCTAGAATGTGTTAAAAATTTCTATAAATTCTAGGAAATTGCTAGAAATTACTTTAATTGGTACAAATTCGTATAAATTGCTGTAAACTATTGTTAATTTGTTGAGATTGCTAGAAAATCCATAGAAATTCATAGAAATTCGTAGAAATTGCTGGAAATTACTGTTAATTCGTAGAAAATGCTGGACATTACTTTTAATTCATAGAAAATGCTGGAAATGACGGTTTATTAGTAGAAATTGCTGGAATTTTTTTCTAATTCATCAAAATTGCTGGAAATTACTGGTAATTCGTAGAAATTGCTGGAAATTACTGTTTATTCATACAAATTGCTGGAAATTACTAATAAATTCGTAGAAATTCGTAGAAATTGATGAAAATCACTGTTTATTGGTAGAAATTACTGGAAATTATTGTTAATTCGTAGAAATTCATTACAATTTGTAGAAATTGCTGGAAATTACTGTTAATTAGTAGAAATTGCTGGAAATCCTTAGAAATTCATAGAAATTTGTAGAAATTACTGTAAAATCATATAAGTGTTTCTAGAAATTATTGTAAATTCATATAAAAGTTTATAGAAATTGTTCTTACAAATTACTTTAATTTTTTTAGGTATGACTCAGCCGCCGGTTGACTATGTGCGACTGTAGTTGCTTGACGAGTCGGTGGACCAGAAGCACCGCTCGTACCGATCAGCCCTTTTGGGAGAGACGCTTTGCACGCTACATTGCAGGACTTCCCGGTACCTGATGCCCATACACCAGCTTTGGATCCCTAAGTACATAAATCATTTTTTAAATAGCTTATCGTTGCTTTCAATCGTATTTGTAATTAAATAAATTATATTTTGTTGGTTTTTGTGTTTCAGGCTACGCGCTGCAGAACTACTGCCTCTCGCGCGGTTAGTCGTGGGCAAGCTACGGGCTCAGGTTCCTGCTGGGCAGCGCATGACGCGCTTCCAGTACGACTCCTCGCTGATCGCAGCGTTTATGGACCGGTGGCGGCCAGAGACACACTCGTTCCACTTACCCGTCGATGAGATGACAGTCAGCCTGGAGGACGTCGCGATGTTGTTCGACCTTCCGTTGGGGGCGTCGCGATGGGGGCTGTTGATGTCCCCAACACTTGGCGACTGGACTTGCTCGCTCTGTTCGCGAACATTCCTCGGAACGATCGCGCGCCTCAGCCTTACCAGCCGTTCGAGGACACGCATGGACCCACTATGACTATGACCTGGTTGCAGCGGTTCAGCGTACGTGCTTGTACCTAATATTTTTTTATCTTTTGTATGTATTTAAAACAAAAGTGACGATTGACCTTTCTGTGCAGGCTGGTTACTTGGCGGACGACGCCGAGCCAGAGACAGTCGACAGGTTTCTGGAGGCGTACCTGCTCTGGCTGTTCGACTACGTGATGTTCTGCGAGTCTGCTGGAGATGCGGTCTCCAAGTACTTGATCCCCTACGCTCGGATGATCGCCGACGCACCCCTGGACGCGCGTGGTGCCCCTGATCAGCTGGGGCAGCGCTGTTCTGTCGGCTACTTACAGGGGGTTGTGTACGGCCGTGTCGAAGTCGAAGTCGGGGATCCTCATCGGCTGTCCTCTCCTTCTACAGCTTTGGATCCACGAGCGGTTCGACATCGGTTGGCCGAAGGCCGACCTTTCCCAGTACGACCCGCTACCAGATGACGTTGACCCCGCAGACCGTCACATGATGGGGTCTCTGTGGTGCCTCCAGAGGGTAAGTCACATTGACTCTCGTTTTCTTCACGTAATTACCGTTTTCAGCATAACTAACATTTTTGTTTATATGTAGCACACTTTGGTTGGTGACCGGACGAAGAAGTCCTACAAGGACTTCGTGGGCAAGATCGACATGATGACCGATGAGCAGGTCAAATGGACGCTGTACTCACAGGCTAGTATCGACAGCCACGCACCACAGGGCCTCTCGTCTCTGTGCTTTCGAGACTAGAGGACGACGAGGCACTTGGTGTTTGACATGTACGTCGAGGAGTACATGATCCACAGGGTGATGAGGCAGTTCGGCCTCTACCAGGCGTCGCCGGTACCTGTTACGCACACTCTTTTCGCGGCAGTGCATAGGTAAGCCATCTGAATTTGTTAACATTTCAATGCGTTACAACATTGACTTTGTAATAAATTTGTTTAATTTGTGATAGATGGTCGCGTAAGGGCATTGGGGGGTCCACACAGTGGGTCGACAAGTTGCAGCCGTACGTGGATGCACCGGATCACGTTGTCGCCGAGGCGCGCCCCCACGATGACGCGGCTTGGACGGCGTACCTCACGTGGTACATCCCCAGGACCCGGACGTGGGTGATGCTCGTTCCTTCTGCCCCTGCCACCGCCGCCGATCCCGGATCACCAGCGGCTTCTTTCGTCCGGCACATACCCGGTGCGACGGGATCAAAACGCCGACACTGCGGTGAGTTTGGGGAGTTCTATCATATTATTCATTATAACGTGTGCTACTAATTTCGTCCGCAGCACGACGCGCTAGCACGATGCGCTAGCGGAGGTGCCGAGGATCATGGCAGACGCTCGGGCGCGGTTGCAGACCATGGGACCTCAGGAGCACGACCAGACATACCTGAGCATACAGACGGTTGCCTCGAGGTACTATGTTGTGGTTAACTACGGCGGTACAGGGATGGTACCGCTGTATCCACGTCACCCCGCGTCGTCCTCGAGCTCTGCCTCGACTGCTCGTTCATACCAGTCGTCGACGACCTTTCACATCCACAGGCTGCTTTCTCCGCGCCGACAACACCAGCTCAGCGGCCTTTTGCGGTCCACGGTTCAGATATATTTACTCCTGTACTTCTAAACTAATACACAGAGTTGTTATTTGTCCCGTGTTATTGTAATATTAACATAATCGTACAGGGCGGCCTCTGATCTATCCGATGGCACCCGGTCCTTCCACGTGGGCACCCGGTCCTTCCGCGTGGGCTCGACCGGCACATACGGTGCCACCTGCAGCAAGAAACGTTCCTTTCTCGTCCACTGGACCTATTTTGCAGCAGCCAGGTGACATCCTTAACTAAGTAATACTATTAATTAAATACAGTAAATATGATAAGCACTTAACTAATACTATACGTTGCAGGCTACGACGCGACCGCCACTCTTGTTGACTCCGCGCTAGATGACGACACGATGGCGTTCGATTGGAACGCGATCTTCACGAGCCCTGACGTCATTGGTGGATCACAGTTACCTGATGCACCACTCCACGGGTCGCAGCAGACACAGGTGCCTGCAGGAGAGGCACATGCGGAGGCAGGGTCGTCGCAGATGGCGACACCTCCTATGGACGATGATCGACGCCGAATCATCAGACCATGTGAGCCCCTGACGTACACCCAGGACCACACGAGGGCTGGTGCTCGAGCACTTAGGGGGAAGCGGGGCAGGCGGGTTTAGATTTAGTTGTGATTTTTTTTTTACAACAATACTTGATGATTATTTTAATTTAGTTGTGATTTGTGATTTTGCACTCGTTATTTCAATCGCTTTTTTTATATGCAACAAGTTATTTTAATTTCTATTTTTATATGGTTGCTCTAATTTAATATAATATGGACATAAAAAAATTTGGTGCAAACATACAGCATTGCATCCAAACGCTGTATGGTACGACACCCTGGCACTGCCGCCGTATGGTACGGCATTTGGTTCCTGACGCCGTGTCAAACGGCAGCATGTGCATAGATTTGGTAATGTTTTTCTGAAGTTTTATTTTTGGAAAATCGTAGAATAATAACTATAAAAAAAATTCGCGTAGGAATGTAGGATATGGGAAGCAATCGGATGATGGGCCTCGCACGCTTCGGGTCATGGCAGCCCAACGTGTCCACTCTCCCACCAATTTCTAAATCCAAATGTACTACTCTCTCCGTTTCAAAATACTTGTCGCCATTGATTTTTTTCTGCAACGTTGACCATTCGTCTTATTCAAAAAATTATGCAAGTACAATTTATTAGTTTGCTACATGTTTTAGTGTTGTATGTATTTTAAGCTTGACTTATCATTTTACATGTTTGTGATAATTTTTTGAATAAGACGAATGGTCAAAGTTCAAAAAAAAAGTCAACAGCGACAAGTATTTTGAAACGGAGGGAGTAACTCAGATGCAAAATAAAGCGAGCAAGATTTGAAAAAAAGAAGCAAATGAATCGAATCATTTGCATGAGAATTAATTGAACGAGATGATTTAAGGAGTGAATTGTGTGCTTGCCGGAACACTGTGGGCTGATTAACTAAACAGAGGGACTAACTGAAAGTCTGAACCTATAGGAATGGTAGCAGAAGATTTGCTACGAAAAATTACAGATTACCACTTAAAAGTAAAAATAAATACACTGTTCTTGGATGTCTCGTTACTCAGTTCAGACCAAGGTTCAGAGACGAGCAAGAATAGCAGTAACAAGCTTAAACGGAATGTACATGACAACCTTATGAGCAAATTTGAAAATTGGTGACAGAATACAGTAGCATCACTAATGGCAACTTGTACTGAAATAATCTTTGGACAGACCTGTGGATTTTTGCCACCCATCAACTCTGAACTGCTCTCCTTTTCACCTGCATAAGAAATCAAAACTGGATACAACTTAAATTAAAACCCAAATGCATGGGAACGAGATTGACAAGCACAGACTCAACATGTCAAATTAAAGATACTAACGGCAATAATTTGTAGCATATAACCAAACAACACCTCATTATATTCCATGAAATGCAACTTGTACGTACATCTGCAATAGCTGAAGTTGTAAACTAAAGATTTTGGCAACCAGCCTTCCTGTATGATCTCCAAATAACCTTTACTGAAAGTTCTGCAAACTCGCCTAACTCTACCTCTCGCTCATCAGTCCCATGGAAGCAAGACCCAAAGCTGTACTGCCGCCAAGAACATGACATAGGCTGCTTCTCCTTCCCACCAAAAGGATAGTCATCTCTCGGAGCTGCATCGATGTAAAGATCAAGGGTTTTGTGCCTCACCACTGCAACAGCAAAGGTCATTGTGGAGCCTGGCTCTGGAGCAGCACCTCGAAAGAGTTGGATCACCTCATCAAAGCCGCTGGTCTTGGCATGCAGTCTCAAGTTAACACCGCCAGCAATGGCACCAAGGCGGATAACCTTGACTTCGATACGGGCCTCAACCGCGTTCTGCAGTACCGTGTATTTTACATCCAATGCACACCTTTCGCCATACATGCGACGGTGTTCAATAAATGGTTTGTATTCGAGCAAATTGGTGAACTCAGTGCATCCTTCAATGAGGCACTCCCTCTTGGGTTCAACACACGGGTATAGAATGAAATAACTCGGGCAGGGCCGGTCAATGATAAACGTCCCACTCCCTGCAGTGCAACTGTTGATTAGAGACCAACAGAATTATGATAAAGAGGAATTAGAAGAGCATTAGATATATATGAAGTGTCTGATGTATTTCCCTATCATATTGTCATGGTGCGTGTAAAAAGTTTGAAAAATGAATTACCATGCAGATTGGTACTCTTTTATACTCCCTCCGTCCAAAATTATTTGTCATTTTGGCTTTTTTAGATACATTCCTTTTGTTATGCATCTAGATATATATTTATGTCTGGCTGCATAACAAAATGAATGTATCTAGAAAAGTCAAAACGATAAGTACTTTGGGACGGAGGAGTATTATAGATTCAAGCTGATTCACAAATTTTGGAAAAATGTTGATAGCAAGAACTGGGAATATCTGCAATTTCGAACGACCCAAATTGCATCTACCCCCTACTCTTAGTTTGAAGGCAGGCAATTCAATGAATGCAGAACAATTGAAATCAACACCCTAGACTAGAAGAACGAGGGCATTACAGTCTTTCGCTTCACAGGGACAGCTTCACAATCGTTAATCTCATGCCTATACACATAATTGCGCAAGGGCTCGATTGTATCCCGCATAGCGATAAAACCAAAGATGTTAGCACATCCAGACTGAACATGCTCACAGCCAGCAATTTTTATATCAATGAACTGAAGCAAACACATAGGTCTGCACTGACATACAGTACTGAAGCAATCCCCAGCACTGTCAACAGTTACTGCAAAATAATTATATTTTTTAGTAAGTACCTTATCTATATCTATACCAATCTATTATTTACGGTGCTGGGCAGCTGATTGAGGAGTAAAGAACCATACAGCCATGTTGTCCTTGTTCTATGGCCTGTGGAATCATGTCTTCAGCAAGACGGAGTTCCATGTGCTTATCCTAGGAGTTCATAAGGCTGGGAAGACGGTAATTCTTCTGAATATTGTATCCTAACTTGGAATTTGGATTACCTGCGGTTCTTGAGTGCTGGAACCATTATGTTGAGTTCATTTTGTATTTATCTAAACGAAGTCAATGACAAACTTTTTTTTTTGAGAATGAAGTCAATGACAAACTTGATTGTGGTTAAAACATGACTATGCAGACCTTTCTAGAAAAGCTGAAGTCGATCTACCTGAAGGGAGAAGGTCTTCCACATGATCGGATTGTTCCAACGGTTGGTCTTAATATTGGCCGTATTGAAGATGCGAATGTAAAGCTTGTTTTCTGGGACCTGGGAGGTCAGGTATGGTTTCTCCTGCAGAGTTATAGACTCGTCATTGACAATCTTGTCGTTGAAACTTCTCTATTCAGCATTATTTGCGGTTGATTGCTTTAGGGTTCAGACATTAGGTTAATTCGAGTTAGCATTATAAATTCTGGTGACAGAATTTGTTACAATTCTCAGATAAAAATGTCTGGATCATGTACCTAGCAACTGAATCTTACTGTTCATACATTTACTATCATTATTCTTATGGTTAATTATTATGAATTTCGAAAATTAAAATATGTAAGTCATTGCAAATAGTGGATTATTCTTTTGCGGAAAGGTAACATGCTTATCACTGTAGCACAATACCTAACCTATCTACTAAACATATGGTTACTTTCATTGTTCTTATTATTAATTATGAATTTCGAAAATTAAAATATGTATTTGTGATGAAAAAATGCTTCATTTAATTTAAGTGCATGGAAAGATACAATCATTTAGTGTCCAATGCCCGTGGCAACGCACGGGCACTTCGCTAGTGATATACAATGAAAGATAATTAAAGCCCAAGATGACAGAAAGAGGGGATGGGTTGGCCATGTGGGGTCGGGTGTGGGGTTACAAAAGGCGTACGTACATTCTGATTTATCGTCAAGATTATAATCTGCGGCCAATACATGCTTGCCATAACATCTTATTGGAAGGGGTCCTCGAAGCTTAGTTTTTGGATGTTTATAGACCACATTGACCTGCTGCTCAGGGTCACAGGTAGCCGTTGGAAATTCGTTGACTGTAAAAGGGCCGTTTTCCCCTGCAACAAAAAAAAAACAAATCAACCCCTAAAAACTATTTTGAACATACCATGGAAACATCATACTTTTTTATGTGAAAGACATCAAGCAATGGTTCAAAATGCCTAAATTATTTTTTCCCGGAAGCAAAATGTAGAAATTAATTGCAGCAAACTCCACATGCTAAATTATATCATTTGTAACAAGCGCATCAGTAATTGAACGAATAAATATTCATTTATGAGTCATATGAACAAAGCAGTATTTGGATATGGGACTTCCTATTTTAAAAGTTTTGATTCCAAGCATACCGGCAAATATACCCGGATGGGGAAACCTAGCTATTTATTAATCAGTGTGCCTAACAAGCAGAAAACTCAATCCCCATTATGAAATTTGCTGATGACCTTTTTTTCTGTGGTAAATGGTTCACATTTGCAAATTTAACTAAACAAGTACGGTATTGTTAGTATACCAGACATACGTAGTCGAGTGTTTCTTCCTCAAGTGTTTCGATCAAAAAACATAGCCGCAAACATATCCTAGAAGGAAAAACATAGAGATGTGTTGAACCAGCAGGTAGCAGAAAATTCTTCATATCTATGTTTTTTTTTTGCAATAGAAAGTGATTGCACATTGTACAAATTTACAATAACACTTATATAAAGGGCATAAGTAGATAGGTGTCAGGATAAGAACTGTTGCAGAATTTTCAATTTTAGTTAGTTAATGATTTCGATCCAAATCATACAAACAAACATCTCCTAGAAGGAAATTAAAACCTCGACCAATCAGCGGAGCATACCAGCGGAAAATTCAATCCAACTCCAGACTTTGCTGATGATTTTTTTTCTTGCAAATGAGATGATCCTAACTTGCAAATTGAACTGAATTGCAGCAGCATTTATATAAAGGGCATAAGAGTAAGGAAATTAAGGCTGTGTTAATTACTATTCGAGGAATTTTCAATTTTTGATTCATCTATAAGGATTTCAATCCAAAGCGTACCAGCAATTTTTTTTTGGTGGGGGGGGGGGGGGGGGGGGGGTCATTAGTTGCAGCCTTGGAGATGTTTTTGAGTCTTACCCTGATTCTCGTCATCCTCGCTGCCGCTGTCGCTGAACAACCATTCAGTGGATTCAGGCAGATCCTCCTCGTCGCCCGGAGTAGAAGGGGAAGGCGGCCGCTTCTTGCCGCGGCAAGGATCAGGGGTCGCCCCCAATCCTTCAATCTCCATAAACCCTAGATGCAGAGGAAGGACGGGGGGTCGCCCATTTTACCGGATCGGACCTCTCCCCTGCTGGATCTTTTGCTCCTACGAATCCCTCCCTTCGGCCAGGAGCCCAGGATCACATCATCAAGAGGCTGCTGCATCTGCATGCAGAGGCACTGCAGCCTGTTCGTTCTATAAAATATCAGTTTCATTCAAGTATAAATTATAAATCCATTCAGCAAAATTTTAACAAAAACAGGAGGGCAAGATTAACAACACTGGCACCTGTTTCTTTTTCAATTTTTTCTTTTGAAAAAAAAAAGCTTCAACGCCACGCCCCTGCCTGGCCAGCGGGCCCCTCCTTCTGCCTGCACGTGCGTATGAAGGAGGTTGGGCGAGAAAAAAAAAGCGTTATTACACCTTTTTTGTTTTGTTTTGAGCAAATTAAAAAAATGAAATTATTTTTAGAGGAAAATGAAATTAATTAGCAGGTGCCCGAAATCTTAAACTCCACGATAAAGAGGCCCATGCCAGAGAAGCTATCTTTTTTAAGAATTACACAGTACAGACACGCTCACATCACTCACAGCACACTCACCCCTGTGAACATACGTACGCAAACCCTACCCCTATGAGCACACATCCGAATGACTGAGCAACGACAGATTTAGAGATTTTCGAAATCACTACTGGCGCCTCGTCGTCGACGGAAACGTCACTTACCATTTAAAGTATAACACCGGAAAATCCCAGAATAAATCCAGGAAAAATATGCGAGCACTAGATTTTGAACTCTGGTGGGTAGCATCCTACTGAACCGTCTATCATTCTACTACAAGCTCATTCGCATGCCAGAGAAGCTATCTGATGATGGGCCTCACATGCTTCCCGGCCATGACGACAGCCTATAACGTATCCACACTCTCCAGCAATTTCGAAATCAACTGTAGAAAACATGCATACAAACAACTCGGATGCAAAATAAAGTGAACAAGATTTGAAAAAAAAAGGCAAAGCAAAGGGAAATGTGTTCCATATATTATCTTCATGTGCTCGAATTATTTGGCTTGTGGAATGAATCGTGCTGGCCGGAACACTGCGTAGGCTCTGATGGGACTAACTGAAAGTCTGAAACTATAGGAATGGTAACAGAAGATTTGCAGATTATACCACTTAAAACGAAAATAAATACACTGTTCCCGCAAGAATAGCAGTAACAAGCGTAAACGGAATGTACATGACGACCTCGAGCAAATTTGAAAATTGGTGACAGAATACAGTGGCAGCACCAATGGCAGTGCATGGGAAAAGAACAGAACCAAGTACTATAAGCACGGTTACAGGAACAAGATTGACTAGCACAGACTCAGCATGTCAAACATACTCATCTGCAATAGCTGAAATTGTAAACTAAAGATTTTGGGAACCAGCATTCATGTATGATCTCCAAGTAACCTTTACTGAAAGTTCTGCAAACTCGCACAGCTCCACCTCCCGCTCATCAGTCCCATGGAAGCAAGACCCAAAGCTGTACTGCCGCCAAGAACATGACATAGGCTGCTTCTCCTTCCCACCAAAAGGATAGTCATCTCTCGGAGCTGCATCTATGTAAAGATCAAGGGTTTTGTGCCTCACCACTGCAACAGCAAAGGTCATTGTGGAGCCTGGCTCTGGAGCAGCACCTCGAAAGAGTCGGATCACCTCATCAAAGCCGCTGGTCTTGACATGCAGTCTCAAGTTAACACCACCAGCAATGGCACCAAGGCGGATAACCTTGACTTCGATACGGGCCTCAACCGCGTTCTGCAGTACCATGTATTTTACATCCAATGCACACCTTTCGCCATACATGCGACGGTGTTCAATAAATGGTTTGTATTCGAGCAAATTGGTGAACTCAGTGCATCCTTCAATGAGGCACTCCCTCTTGGGTTCATCTTCGGGCAGGGATTCGGTCCGGACATAGAGCTCGAACTCAATCGACACACGGGTATAGAATGAAATAACTCGGGCAGGGCCGGTCAATGATAAACGTCCCACGCCCTGCAGTGCAGTAACATTTGCAACTGTTGATTAGAGATCAACAGAATTATGATAAAGAGGAATTAGATATATATGATGGTGTCTGATGTATTTTCCTATCATAATATCATGGTGCGTGTAGAAAGTTTGAAAAATGATTTGCCGTGCAGATTGGTACACTTTTATACTATAGATCCAAGCTGATTCATAAACTTTTAAAAATAATGATAGCAAGAACTGGGCATATCTGAAAAATTCGAATGACCCAAATTGCATCTACCCCCTACAGTTAGTTTGACGGCAGGCAGTTCAATAAATGCAGAACAATTGAAATCAACATCCTAGACTTGAAGAACGAGGGCATTACCGTCTTTCGCTTCACAGGGACAGCTTCACAATCGTTAATCTCATGCCTATACACATAGTTGCGCAAGGGCTCGATTGTATCCCGCATAGCGATAAAACCAAAGACATTAGCACATCCAGACTGAACATGCTTACAGCCAGCAATTTTTATATCAATGAACTGAAGCAAACACATAGGTCTGCACTGACATACAGTACTGAAGCAATCCGCAGCACTGCTAACAGTTACTGCAAAATGATTATTTTTTCAGTAAGTACCTTATAATATACAATGCAAGATAATCAAAGCCCAAGATGACAGGAAGAGGGGATGGGTTGGCGGGTTGGAGTCAGGTGGGGGGGTTACAAAAAGCATACGTACATTCTGATTTATCGTCAAGATTATATTCTGCTGCCAATACATGCTTGCCATAGCATCTTATTGGAAGAGGTCCTCGAAGCTTAGTTTTTGGATGTTTATAGACCACATTGATCTGCTGCTCAGGGTCACATGTAGCTGTTGGAAATTCATCCACTGTAAAAGGGCCGTTTTCTCCTGCAACAAAAAAAAAACCCAAATCAACCCCTAAAAAATATTGAACATACCATGGAAACAATATACTTTTTTATGCGAAAGACATCAATCAATGGTTCAAAATGCCTAAATTATTCTTTTCCGGAAGCAAAATGTAGAAACTAATTGCAGTCAAACTCCACAAACTAAATTGTATCATTTGTAACAAGCGCATCAGTAACTGAACGAATAAATATTCATTTATGAGTCATATGAAGGGGTAGTTGGATATGGGATTTCCTATTTTTAAGAGTTTAGGTTCCAAGCATACCGGCAAATATACCAGGATGGAAAACCTAGCTATTTATTAATATGTGTGCATAACAAGCAGAAAAGTCGTTCCCCATTATGAAATTTGCTGATGAGCTTTTTTGCCGTGGTAAATGGTTCACATTTGCAAATTTAACTAAACAAGTATAGTATCATTTATATACCAAGCATAAGCTTAGTCACCGGAGTTCCCGAAACGACGGATCGAGGAACGACGTTTTAGATGCATTTTTTACACTAGGAATGATTTTGTTCCCGCGTTCCCGTCCCGAACGGTCATTCCCGGAATGTGGAACGCTGCATCGTTCCCGTTCCACGGTGACTATGGGCATAAGTAGTCGACTCAAGAAGCATTCATTCATGCCAGGTGATCAAGGGAATGTTTGGAGGGATTTTCAATATCTTCTTCCTCAAGTGTTTCGATCAAAAAACACCCGGAATGTGGAACGCTGCATCGTTCCCGTTCCACGGTGACTATGGGCATAAGTAGTCGACTCAAGAAGCATTCATTCATGCCAGGTGATTAAGGGAATGTTTGGAGGGGTTTTCAATATCTTCTTCCTCAAGTGTTTCGATCAAAAAACATAACAACAACCATATCCTAGAAGGACAAACATAGAGATATGTTGAACCAGCAGGTAGCAGAAGATTCTTCGTATCTACGTTTTTTCCAATAGAAAGTGATTCACACTCGTTAAACAAACTTACAATAGCAATTATATAAAGGGCATAAGTAGGTATAATTTTTGCATTTTAGACCTTTTTTAGTAAGAATTCTACATATGGACCCCTGGGGGAAAGAATTTCAAAAATGGACCCATAGCACGGCGCCAAAAGCCACGGCGCCGTTGTATAACAGCACGGCGCCAAAGGGCATGGCGCCGTGCTGTTATACAACGGCGCCGTGACTTTTGGCGCCGTGCTATTTTTTTAGGTGATTTCGGATGATGGTGGCGTCGACGTGTCATAGAACGGCGCCACAAGCCACGGCGCCGTTGTAGAGCAGCACGGCGCCATGCCCCTTGGCGCCGTGCTGTTCTACAACGGCGCCGTGGCTTGTGGCGCCGTGCTATGGGTCCATTTTTGGGATTCTTTCCCACGGGGGTCCAAATGTAGAATTCTTACTCAAAAGGGACCAAAATGCAAAAATTATACCATAAGTAGTTAGGTGTCAGAATAAGGACCGTTGCAGAATTTTCAATTTTAGTTAGTTAATGATGATTTCGATCCAAATCATACAAACAAACATCTCCTAGAAGGAATTTAAAACCTAGGCCTTCAATCAGTGGAGCACACCAGCAGAAAATTCAATTTAACTCCAGACTTTGCTATTGATTTTTTTTTCTCGCAAATGAGACGATCCTAACTTGCAAATTGAACTGAATTGCAGGAGTATTTATATAAAGGGCGTAATTGTAAGGAAATTAAGGCAGTATTAATTAATATTCCAGGAATTTTCAATTATTAGTTCATCTATAAGGATTCTAAAGCGTACCAGCAAAAATGCTCTCCAAGGGGAAACCTAGAACCTCATTTAATCAGCAGACATACATGCTAGAAGAAAATGCATTCGTTACGCTGAAGGTTTTTTTTTGGGGGGGGGGGGGGGGGGGGGGGGGGCGTCATTAGTTGCAGCCTTGGAGATGTTTTTGAGTCTTACCCTGATTCTCGTCATCCTCGCTGCCGCTGTCACTGACCAACCATTCAGTGGATTCAGGCAAATCCTCCTCGTTGCTCGTAGTAGAAGGGGAAGCCGGCCGCTTCTTGCCGCGGCCAGGATCAAGGGTCGCCCCCGGTCCTTCAATCTCCATAAACCCTAGATGCAGAGGAAGGAAGGGGAAGTGGCGGAGCCAGATTCCAAAGTTGGTTATTCCGACTTGTTAAAGGGACAAAAATAGATCACAGAATCACAGCCAAGGCGCCCATGAATGGCATTATGGCACAAATCGTTCGAGATTACCGGCCTGGTTGGCGGGCGAGGCGTCGACCGCGTTCGCCGCTACCCACTGGCCGCCCGCCGGGCGCCGAACGTCCCTCCCCAGCGGCGGCGCGATCCCGCTACCGGCGCTGCCCCTCGGTCGGTCGCCGCCTCGCCGCCGCCGCCGGACGCCACCTAGGGTTGGCTTGGATTGCCGATTGGGGTGCCGGGGCTGATAGTGATAGGAGGGGAGAGGGGAGAGGGAGTTTTTGGGGGACCAACTGATGGGCCTATAGACGAGGAGCAGAATGGGCCTGCCTGGGGAAGTAACGCAAGAGGATTGCGATCGATTTGTTGGGCTGTGCAACCGAAGGAATTTTTTTATATATTTTTTATTTCAATTTGCAAATTTATATGACCGTTTTGAAATTTATCAAAACTATATACTAACCGCCGTGGCGTACGGCGGTTAGTCACAGCCGCCGTACGCCACGGCGGTTACCTTGGTACCGCCGTGGCCCACGGCGATTGGTGGGCGTCCACGGCGGATAGACCTAACCGTCGTGGGCCACGACGGTTGGGCTCATTTTTTTAAAAAAAAAATATTAAATTATAATAAATCCAGTAGGAAAGTTAAAAAAAAGGAAATTAAGGAATGCTGGTTCGATTATTACAACACAATCACAATAGGATCCAGTTCATTACAGTAGCATGATTCAAACGAAATAGTAGTAGTTCAAATATTACAGCACGGTAAGAAAGACTACATCATCATGCAAAATGGCAAACTTCAGTCATTCTTGCAATGTGATGACAAAGGTTTAGCTTTCTTGGTAGTTTCTTTATTCGGTGGATTAGCAACACACGGGTCTGCTGGTGGAGCATAAAGACCACCCGGAGCATAAAAGGCCACCCCATAGAGGTTTCTCTCCTCTTGCAATGGCATCTGCATTTTTTCTTTGCAAATAATGATACATGTCTGGTGGAGCATAAAGAGCATCCCAAGGAGGTTCCTCTCCTCTTGCAATGGCATCTGCAGTTTCTCCTTGCATATATCGAAGTATTCCTCTTTCAAGCGTGCTCATTTTCTTCGGATCAGGTGCCGCATTTGTGTTTTCCCCTTGTGGTGTGAGGAATCACGATCACCACCACCATTACCACAGCCTGAACCTCAGCATGAGCAGCCTGAGCCTCAGCCTCAGCCTCGGCCTGAGCCTGAGCCTGAGCCTGATCCATAGCTGCAGCTGCATACAAAAATTAAATATACAATTAAAAAATCAGATAAAGTAATTTCTACATTTTCTATAACAGGTAAAATATTTTTCTACATTGTCTACATTTTTGTAAATGAGATAAAGTAATTTTCTAGAATTTCAAAAGAAGCTCAAGTATTTTGGTACAATTTGTAGAATATATAACTAATTTTCAATATTTTCTACATTTTCTAGACAAGATAAAGTAATTTTCGACTAAATAGGTAAACTATTTTTCTACATTCTCTATATTTTGTAAATGAGATAAAGTATTTTTCTAGAATTTTTAAAGAAGCTAAAGTAATTTCTACAATTTCTAGAACAGATAAACTAATTTTCTACATTTTCTAAACAAGATAAATTAATTTTCTATATTTTCTAAACAAAATAAAGTGATTTCGACAATTTCTAAACAGATAAACTAATTTTTTACATTCTCTACATTTTGTAAAAGAGATAAAGTAATTTTCTAGAATTTCTAAACATGCTAAAGTAATTTCTACAATTTCTAGAATAGATAAACTAATTTCCTATATTTTCTAAACAAACTAAAGTAATTTTGACAATTTCCTCAACAGATAAACTAATTTTCTAAATTTCTATATAAAAAACTAATTTTCTAAATCTAAACTAATTAAATTAACTAATTTCTAAAATTTCTAATCTAAAAACTAATTTTCTACACTAATTACAATATCCTAAACTTTTTAAACTAATTAAAAAAAGAGAAAGAAGACTCACCTGAAGAGGGGGCGGCGGCAGGGAGGAGGGGGCAGCGACAGGGGGTGGGGGACGGCGGTCGTCGTCGCCCTTTATATAGGGGCGGCTGCCGCCGTCTGCCACTGCGCTTAGGCCCTACCACCGTGGCCCACGACGGTAAGATGCTGTGGGGCCCACGCCCTGGACCCGACCGTTGGCGGTGGCCTTACCGCCGTCGGCCACGGCGGTTGGACGTGCTGCCACCGTGGCCTACGGCGGTAGGCTCTATCCGTCGTGGCCCACGGCGGTGGATGTATATTTTTGATAAATTGCCCACGACGGTGGATGTATATTTTTGATAAATTTCAAAACGGTCGTATAAATTTGCAAATTGGAATAAAAATATAAAAAACAATTCGAACTGAAGAGATGAGTGAGAATTTAGGTTCACAAGTGTGTGTACTTGGTCATTTGTAAAAAAAAAGTTAGGTAATCTCGAACATACACATGCATCAACGTAGCTCCGCCCTTAATCTACGCAAAAATATATATCTTGCACAGGTAGCACAAGTTTATGGTAGCCTAACATAACAAATTTAATTATTTGGCAATTAATGTAACAACGGAGATATATAGATGTCACAAGATGTAGTAAGTGGCTAATAGAAAGTTACTAAAACTTGCTACTTAACACGGGACCAGAGAAGAAGTTCTCCAGTTTCCTTGTTCAAAAAAAAACAAAAAAGAAGCTCTCAGTTTGACATACACAAGTCAATACTCAACAGCTCAAGATGACTCAGACAGTGCGGATAAACTACCACTAGCAGCTAGTATGCCCCACATCGTCCTCACTTGCTGCTGCTGCTGCTAGCTCCAGCACCAGCAGTGTCGTCGTTCGTCTCTTCTTCCTCCTCCGAATGATATTCTGGAAGGATGTCCTCCTTCCCATTTTCCGTCAGCCACTCGTCCCATTTGGTTCGGCACAGGATACTGAAGCGTTTTGCTGCTTCCTTTATCACCTCACTAGTCTGTTCTTTAACCTCGATGGACTTTGTTTCTCCGTTGGCCTTGTAGAACTTGCCACACTTGGCACACCAATTGTTGATGAAGTCTTTCAGCTCACCGCCCACTAAATCATCTCTCATTTCCCTGACCAGTTGCAGACACTTGTAGAAGACATCTGGAAATCTGGGAGCTTCAAAAAACATCACCAGAATGACTGCAACAGCAACCTTGTGATCCTTTTCAGAGTCAGGGTAAGCAATCAAAGTATGGAATGCATTTATCAGAGCATAGAACCCAATCTTGCATTCATCCACCGTTGTTCCAAGCATGTCATAGTATGAGGATGTTGTGTTGAGAGACCCAGAACCAGCCATCATTGGAGGAGGTGCCATCATATATGTCTCAAATCTTTTACCCTCATGTGTGATAATGCCTCTGGACCAGGTTTGATGCTTCTCTCCGACCAGGTATAGCGTCCTGCTACCATCGGTAAGCGCAATGGAATATGCACCGCTGGGAGATTTGTCAGCTCCAGGTGTTAAAGGAACGAAGTGGTCAGGAGCACCTTGAGTTTTAAAAGTGAAGCCGTTACGTGATTGTTTCCCGATGAACTTGATTATGCCTCGCACACACTTCTCGTAGCTTTCAGGCAGACTTTCGATGTTCTTGAGATTGACCGTTGCAATTGGAGCAGGTATTGCCTCCTGCATTTGATAAGGCAAGCGAGGTCACGTTAGTTCTTTGAAAGAGCGACCATAGATATAGCATCTAGTACCGTTGAGGAAGACACTATTCCAGAAGGAAATTAAAGAAAGTTATGTATATAGTGCACAGCTAGCAGTTCGTTCGTGGAGTAACGATATTATCGATCGGGAAGCTAGTTTGGAGCGACTAAGAAGTGAGCAGCCAGGTCACTGTGTACTCACTTGCAGAATGGGCGCATTGTCGTCGGTGGCAAGTTTTTCCTTTCCCTTCTTTCGACCGGGCGCCATGAATCCCTTTGATCCTTTAGCGCAGCTCTAGTGAAGGATCCACAGGAACATAGAGGATTATTAGAACATCAGTATCGGTTCACTAATTAAGCAACATTCAATCCAGTGGCTCTTAAGCTAGCTGCTATTTTGCTGCTCATGCAGATGGAGGCACCGAGTGGATCATGCATTGATCAGTGGTGATCAGCAAACTGTACATGGGTGTAATGAAAATTACCACGGGAGAAGCAGGGGACGGCAGGGTGAGCACGTACGGGCGGCGGATCCGTGCAGAGACGGCGACACGCGAGACTGCGCTTGAGGCCGCGAGGAAGAGGAATCTCGCTGCGCCGGTTGTCGTCCACGGCACGTACGGCGCGGAGACGGCGAGGCCGAGGGGCACGCGCCGGGCCGGTGTGCTCGGTGCCGAGCGATGGGAGGCGAGCACGACCGGCAAGCCGGAGCGGTCGAGGCCAGAGGTGCGAGCAGCCGAGCGCGCGCGTCCGGGCGAAGCAGTGTTCACGCGCGGCTCCGGTGATCAGGATGTGGAGCGATCACGGACGCGCGTGCCGCGAAGAGGGGAATCGGTCCACACGTACAGCGCGGAGACGACGAGGGCGTAGGCGTGTCCGGCAGCGGCGGTGGTCGGCGCCCGAGGTGGGAGCACTCGCGTACGGCTCGGAACGGGGACGGTGAGCAGAGGTCGCCGAAGGTTAGGCCGCGCCGGTGGCTGGAGAGGTGGCCGGCGCCGGGGACGCGAGGATGTCGAAGGAGAAGTCTCGCTGTGCCCCGCGCCGCGCCGACGAAGCAGGCTCGCGGGCCGGTCGGGTACTCGGGGGCGCAGCCGAAGCGGCAGCAGTCACGCACGGCTCCGGCGATCGGGATGTGGAGCAAGGTGCGGCCGGCGGCGATGGTTGTCCGGGCCGGAGGTGGTAGCACGCGTGTACGGTTGGAGCGGGGACGGTGAACGAAGCTGCAACCGGTTAGGCGGACGCGCCGCGCCGGTGGCTGGAGAGGTGGCCGCTCGCCGCCGGGGACGCCAGGACGTCGAAGAGAAGTGTAGCCCGCGCCACGCCCCTCCGGTGCTCGGAGAGATTCGAAGCCGACGGCCGCGTCGGTGGTCCAACCGCCGCGTGTAGCGGTGGCTGCGGCGACGGCGCGGTGGTCGAGGGGGAGGACGCGCCGCGAGCCGGCGGGCGGAAGCGGCGTCGGGGCGAGCTCGGAGTAGGAGGGCCCGCGGCGGAGGCGAGGAGGAAGAGGACGTCGGGCCCGCGGCGGCGGCGAGGTGGAAGAGGACGCCGAGACCGGGGCGGCGGTGAGGAGGAGGACGCCGAGACCGGGGCGTCGTCGAGGAGGAAGAGAACGTGGCGCCCACGGCGGCGCCGACGAGGAAGAGGAAGTCGGCCCGCGGCGGCGTCGAGGCGGAAGGGGACGTCGGGACCCGGCGGCGGCGGCGAGGAGGGAGAGGACGCCGCGCGCGACGATCCGCGCGCGCCGAGAGACCTCGCCGATTTCCGCACGGCACCTTTCACGCTCCTTCCTCCTCCCCTCTCCGCCTCGTTTCTGACGAGCCCTCTGCCACCTGCAGGCTTTTGCTCTCTCTCTCGAGAGTAGGGTGGTTTTCGCCGTGGGAGGCGGTGGGATTTGGTGGGGCAGGGGCGCTTCGTTGCAACACGGAGAGGCGAGGCTGTAGTACACGCGCGCACGGCGCACATGCCTTTGCAGCAGCAAAGCTTTCATGTATGTCTTTGGGAATTAGTATTAATGCTAACACACACATAAGTCTCGTCACATTTGAATTTTCTACTTCTTTCTCCTCTCATCACCAATCAAGACACTACAGCTTCTTTTCCACTTTTGAACTCTGGTGAGGTCTCTGGTGAGATTTGGGTTTGGGATTTGGGCTCCGACGAGCTCTCCATTGTCAGTCTTAGAGGGGTGGCGGATGTGCGGGTGGCAATGGCGGCCCCAGCTTAGAAAATAGGCGATGAGACGATGAAAGCGGTGGTGGGAGCTGCCTCGGCGGGGTAGGGTCTCGCCGGAGGACCGGGGGTGTCCTCAGTGAGATCCTAGCCCGCCAATGTAGGGGGGAGGGGGTGGGGTGGCAATGAGACGGGAGAATACTCGAGCAGTGTCCAATCAAAATCAAAGCTTCAAATAAAATCGAGTGTTGAGGTATTTTTTTTTGGTAAAGAGTGTCGAGGTAGTACTACTTGGTAATGCTCGGGTGCCTCTTTAATAATGCAGTGCACATATCCGCTGTCCCTGAGTAACAATATTGTTGAAACACTTAATTTCCGAGTAACGATATTTTCAAACATTTTTAGAGAGCAACATTCGTGGTTGGTTGAAAAAAGCTGCTAACATGATCGACGTTAAGTTTTGGAAAAACTTTCGCAGCTTTTACTTGTGCAGTTGTGCTATCTTTAATAGACGAAAGCTGGGTCGATTTCGCGGGCGGCCGCGATATCCACGTCGCCCGTTAACCCGACAACCGTTCGATCCGGCCAACTCGCGATACTGGCCGTCCAATCCGGGTCGCAGCGGGTCTCGCCCGTCCGGCCGTTTGCGAATCCTCGCGAACCCGCCGAAGCGAGGAGCTCGCCCCATCCGCATGCCGCGCCGCTCGCCGTCCTCCGCCTCGCCCCTGCCGTGCGGCGGCTTCCGCCTCGTCACTCACCTACGGCTACGAGGCCTCCCTTCCCTGCTTGCGAGCCTCACCACCCCCGTCCGGCCGCCCCTCCCGTATCCGCGTCCAGACCTGATCTGGACCTACCACACACTCCATCCCCTTCTCTTCGGCTTTTCCACGTAGAAGCGAATCGAAGCGCCGCCCCCGCAGATCCCCAGCGTCGCCGGCCTCGTGACCACAGAGATGAGTTTCTCTGCTCTCATGGCGGCGGCGGCGCTGCTGCTGCTGCTGCTTGCAACGACGCCATCCTCGTCCAATCTGATACTCTGTGCAGTCCTGCACAGGCCTTGGTGATTCCTCCTGCTCCAATTCCATTTTCTGCTGCTCACCAATCTGATACTCTGTGTGCAGTCCTCCACAGGCCTTGGTGATTGCTCCTGCTCCCATTCCATTTTCTGCTGCTCACCAATGGCTAATTCACTGACCATGCACTCCATGTGTTCGATGATTTTCCTTTGCAGTTGTAGCTGTTTCAGTTACTAACCAAACAATCATGTTCGGGTTTCTGCATAGACAAAAAATGGAAGGGACACGTTTCTAGCTGACAACATGCACCTGACGGAAGAAGCAAATAGCAACCATGGAAAGTCAGGTTATTATCCATTTATCCTTATCTAAGGTAGCAATGCTTAGACATGGATTTGTTTTTTGACACAAATGATCCTTCCACGGGTGCACATGTTCAGAAAGTTTAGAGCAAACCGCATAAATAAATGACAATGAAAGTTTACGGTAATGTGGTTAAGATAAGCATACATGTTTCTGTCATATTAGAACTTAATATAAACATACTCCTCATGATATAACCATAAATTTCTTTGCCAAGGTAAACACCACCAGCTAAAGCTTAGAATAGTTCGATAGCATATACAATTGATGATATACGCTTAAGTTCAATTCAGATACTCAACTCAGGGCAATCAAGCTGCTGTACTTTTTGTTATACATCTAATATCTAAGGCATCTAATTTTTATGTGACTGAAGGCTGACATATCATATGCAATTCTAACAAAAGGCAATTTGATTAAAAGTAAGTAGCGAAGACATGAATCTTGTGCCTTTTGCTCAGAGAAGGAACTAAACAGCATCCCATGATGCCTCAGATATTGGATTGAATTCCATTTGTACATGCTTACCTAGTAAACTATGGCAGAACATCAGTAGTTTTCTTTCGTCGAGCTGTCATGTGTCACACCTTAATTAGATATCAAAAGTTAACATACTGCAGATTCTTTGGTGATTGTTTTGAGCAGTTGTGCATTATATCAGTGCATAAAAGTTCAAGAACTCAAGAATGTAAGTTCAGTGCCATCTCAAATTCCTTTATGATATAATTGTTTGCGCTACAAAATCCCACAGTGGATATGTTTTAGGGGTCATGTCAAATGAAATGAAAAGAAATTGAATAGTATCATGTCACAAACAAGAAAGAGAAGAGACCACTGAACCTCACTTGACCATGCTATGATTGATGAGCATAAAGGTTTAGTCTGAGGTTTGGACACTGAACCCAGTTCCTGCATTTCTGTAAGTATGACCATTATTTATTATCCAAAAGGATGAATATGATGATCTACTCTGATGATCGAAATGTACTTAAATAACCTTGTTTGGTGAAACAGACAGCCAACCAAGCACCATCGTGGTTTGCTCAACTTGGCGTCAACTGTGGCAAGATTATTTCCTCGACGCATGCTTGCTACTACAAGAGTTATTATCAAATATAGTACAGGTAAGCAGTGTGAGGTCTGAACATGCAATACTTCAGACTTCAGGAATTTGTTCCAAATAGTGCAACCATGCATGATGGTATCTGTACATTTGTCTCCCAACTAATAATAGTGTTGCAAAACTGAAAAACATGTATGTGCAAGTAATTGATTTAGCAATTCATACAAAGTATATCTTACTACATCAAGGAAAAGTCAGCACTCGTACTGTAAGATGCACTTCAGCCAGTAAATAGTATAGCAGCATCATTTCTAGACTGTAGAATGTTGAATAACCCTAAAAAAGGTACAATCCCATATGAAACGGAACAAGTAAAGAACCACCAAATGGTCCACCGCGGCAACGCCGCGCGTCGTTTCTAGTGACTCTCTGAGTCTGAGCAACCAACTGGAACCCGAAGCCGAGTGCAGAAACGACAAAAATCTCCGTGCCACGTGTCAGCCTTATACTCAGTACTACGTTGGTAACGCTCCATGAACCATGATAAAGCCTGCAGCTCATGCACATGCGCTGGCCACCTACGTCCTACGGCAAGATGCTCGCACTTGTTTCGAAAAAACGAGAACAGCACCCGCCTCGTCGTTAATTAAATTGAAAATCCCGATAACCATGTCCTGATCCAAGTACGATCATCCAGGGTGCATCGTCATGCATGTTGAATTAAATGATTCTTTTGAACAAACCATGTTGAATTAAATGATGACTACTGTAGGAGTACTACTTACTTATCGGGACGGTGAGACATGCTCAGCGCTTAATGATCGGGATGTAGTACCTGATGCTGGTTAGTTCATTTCTGAACTTAGACTAAAATATAGGGAGTATGAAGTCATTGTACTTCCTCCGTATAGCATTTAGAAGTCGTTTAGAACAATATTTAGTATGTGTAAATTATGTACCATCGCATTTTAAGCTAGCAATTTGGTTCGTTCAAGAAGAGCGTGTTTGAATACTTACGTCATGCTGGGTATTAATTATTAAACACTGAGGCGGCCAGCTTGGGATCCAAAATCACGCCAGGGTATGTAAGGGATTCGGAAGAGGGGGAAAGCTTGCCCGTGTCGATCGGACGGCTCAAACCGGCGGTCGTCGGATGGGATCCGATCCCCTGCCTGCTCGCTCGCGCTGCAGCAGCTTTGTCCGCCGCGCGAAAACCGCCGGTCTCATACGCATGCAGCTGCCCTTGAGGTGGGCCCGGCAGGAGTATTGCACTGTCCCCCCTGGGCAGCTAGCTACCAAAAACGGCGACGACCTGTCTGTGTACGAACCCAAGCGATCGAGCGAGCACACGCAGCGGGGGTTGCTTTAATTTTCCGGTCGAGGAGAGGCAAAGGCATGTCCGAGCGTTGCTAATAACTTACGAGAGCTGGATGACACGTGACAGGGGTGGCTCATGGTGATTCGATTCGCGCTAGGTAATTCGGTTTCGAGAGGATTAACCAAACAAGATTTCAATAATTTTTCTTTTTGTGTGTTTACAATTTTTCCTTGTTAAAAAGAGTGAAACGAACTACAGACCAATATAGAAATATATATACTGGAAGAGTGTCGAAGTGGTTGTTGTTGTAGCTGGGATATACTGTACTACTCGAAAGAGTGAATATACATTCCACACGCGCGCTAGCTGGTGCATCCTACTACAGTATATTCCTGTCACGTACACAACGCAACGTACCCTGCAAAGCTGGTACTCCGACTCAAGCGCGGCAGACCAACGGAAACGCGCCGTCAATGCCGGGGGCCCCGCTGGCGCCATGGCGTGATTCGGCGGGGCTCGCTCGGCCCCACCGCACACCCCCGACAGTACAAGGCCGACGCCGCTGACCGGCGGGCCATCCCGGAACGATGGGCCCGCACGAGGCCGCCGCCGCATGCGGCAGCAGGATGCACGCGTAGCCCGGCCGGATATTTTTGCGCCTGCACGGCGTCAGAGGCCTAGGAGTGTTTTCGATTTTCTCCCCCCTAAAAAAATCGACAGTTGCCAGTTGGATTAGACCGACTGCTGCTTTGTTGGCAACTTATTTACTCATGTTAGGCCTTGTTTAGTTCGGTGAAAAATTTGTCTTTCCAACGTTTGGAACTCCTGTAGCACACTGTAACACGTTTCGTTTATTTGTGGTAAATATTATCGTACCATGGCCTAACCAGGCTCAAAAGATTCGTGTCACAAAGTACATCAAAACTGTATAATTAGTTATTTTTTTACCTATATTTAATACTCCGAACATATGTCTTTTGACGTATTTAATGTGATGTGATGGAGAGAGAGTGGAGAAAAAGTTGAAAAATTTAGCCAACTAAACAAGGCCTTAATAAGTCGTCACTGTAGTACGAGTAGTGGAATTACATCGGTATAAGATATGAGCACTATTTCGTCAAGAAAAAGAGAATTGTCTTGGGGAATTAAGTTTCATGGGGGCGTGGTTTTTTAGCTACTACTCCATCCACTTAAAACTGTAGATCGATTTGGCATTTTAAGTTTCATAATTTTCCTTATACACCTAGATATATATTTATGTCTAGATACATAACAATAATTATTAATCTAGAATTACAATAAATTACTTAATAATTTGGAATGGAATTTGGAACGGAGGGAGTAGATGATAATTTTTTTTAGCTACCTGTGGCTTACAATGTCTACAACTTAACAAGGGTAGTCTCAATGGAAATTGACGTGATTTCCACGGCATAAGAAATCATCTATATAGAAACTATCTTCCACATTAGAGGTTTCTGCAAGTAATAATTATTTTCTCTTCCTCTCTCCAAACTCTAACTTATTACTACAATGGCAGTCGTGGATTCTCCCCTAATGACAATTTCATCAGTTTTTGGCACATTGGTGAAGAGATGACTTAATTTCTTCATGAGGAAACCATTTCTCGAATTTTTGCTCTCTTTCTTCATTAATTGCATTGCTATGTCGGTGTTTTGCATAAGTCATTTAATAAGGATAAAAACCGTCATCAATGCACCGTTGTGACTACACTAACATATGCAGCTTTGATTACTACGAGTGTTTAAGATAACACACTTGTAATCATGTTCGAATACTAAATCACCCCTTGCACAAATAGAGATATCATCAGAGCAGACACGATTAGCTAGCGTCTTGGCACTTGAGGCAGGGGGCGATCAGCATGTGTGCATGTGCGTGCTTCATGCCTGGCTTTACCATGCATGCATGCGAGCGTTACCAACTTACGAGCAGCTGACTGACACGTGGCAGCGTGCTCTTTGTCCTGTTTCTGTTTGTTCTTTCTATATAATGAAAAAGTTAAATAAAGAAATGGCCGGGTCATGCACAGGAGCTCGGCCGAGTCATGTGGGGAGCGAAGCCTCCTGCGGCGCGCCCCTACCTCGCCGCCGTGGGGCCTCCGGCGGACCGCGGATCGAGCTAGCTCCTCCACGCGTAGGTGGGTGGGGCAGCTATCCCAGGTAATGTCGGGGTTTTTTTTCCTCGAAATAGAAGGTCGAAGTCGAGCTAGTGGCGATGACACCGGGCGCGCGCGCGCCCACACACACATATATATATAGGAATAAAATGAGTGATTAAAGTTAATGTCGACGACGAGACGCCATTGGTGACTTCGGGAATCTCCAGATCTGCCGGTGCTCAGTCCTTCGGAGGTGCTCATAGGGGTAGGGTTTGCGTACGTGTATTCATAGGGGTGAGTGTGTGTGCGTGTTGTGAGCGTCTGCGTTGTACTGTGTAATTCTAAAAAAAAAGATATCCAATAGAAATGTACTCCGTTTCAAATTATAGTCCGTTTAACTTTTTTTTTCCAAATTTGATCATTCATCTTATTCAAAAATTGTGTAAAATATCATATTTTTGTTGCAACTTGTATTATTAATGAAAGTTCTTGAAGAATAATTTAAAGTTGACTATATTTGTACAAATTTTTTGAATAAAATAAGCGGTCAAACATGGAATTAAAAATCAAACGACCAATTTGAAATGGATGAAGTATATAGCAAAAGACAAAGGCTGCCACAAGATGCACCAGAGAAGGAAAATGTGCTCTCTAAATCTCTAATCGATCATGTTCGTATGTGATGGATCGAGATCAGATTCGTACAAGTCGTGGTACGGTACGGTGGCGGGTGATCCGATTCAGATGAACGAAACCGTACGTGCTGCAGCAGACCGCTTGCTCCCTGCTTAATTCTGGCTCTAGTGTCTAGCTTACTTGTGGCTGCGGTCGATCGTCACGCACGCCTATGCCACCGCCACACGCACGCGCGCTGTCACGTACGCACCGTTCCGATTTCCCTGCACACGGCACACGGCACGCTGGTTCGACTCGAGCGCGGCAGGCCGGCACACGGTAGGGCTACCTAAGCTAGCTTTTCCGTCTCCCACGAAAACACGCCGTGCTGCACTGGTCGCCCGCCCGCCCGCCATCTCTGCGTGCAGGCCAGCACCACCGGCGGGTAGTGGCGGAACTAGAGAGAAAATTTAGAGAGGCTGGACAAATATTCTTGGATTCAATAATTTGGTAATTTACCTAAGTTTTCAAGCATACAATAGCTGAGTTCCGAAGAGGAACATTGACAGTAGCACTAGACTCGCCCAGGATTCCTGCCTGTCGTTGTTGCTGCCCACCATTGCAGGCTTGCGGCCACGCTGCCACCTGTCAGGGTCACCTTCGAGCATCGGCCTCGTGCCTGTGCCTTGATGTGTCACTGCAGATGTCTGGCCATCAACAGATTGAAATGAAGTGTCAGCAAGCGGCAACTCGCCAGTCTTAGGGCACGTACAACGCATCTGTAAGCCGCGTCTGTATAGCGGTAATTTTGCGAAAACCTTCCCGCACCCTTCTACCGACGGCCCGCGCGTCGTCTCGCGAGGCGACGCCTGCGCGCCGTTCCCCGAGGCCGAACCGACGAAGTAGAGACCGTTGTATAGGTCGTCTTCTCCCATCGACAGTCGCCCCACATCCCCTACGCGCCCCCGCCTCAAATCCTGCAGCATCCCGCCAAAGTGCCAAACCACCTCCATCCCGCCAAATCTGAGATCCCCGCAGTGGCTTGGAGCTCCGCCGCCGCCGACGCGTGAACTGGAGCCCCGTCATCGTCGTGGGAAGGCCCGCCGCCGGGGGAGAGGGAGGGTCGCTGTTGGAGGAGAAAGAGGACGTGGAGGACAGGGAGGTAGCGCCGCACCACTACCCAGACGCCGTCGTCGTCGTCGCCGTCCACGACCTGCACGCCGCCGTGACCTCGCAGATCCGCCGCCGCCGGCCCGAGCTCGAGCTCCAGGACGACGAGGAGGGCCTCTGCTCTGCTCCACCGCGGCCAGGTGAGGGAGGCCGTCGGCACGTGCGAGCGGATGGAGGCCACCGCGGGCAGGCTAGCATGCTCGTCGCTCCTCAGCAGCCCGAGGTGGCGCCGTGGTGTTCGATCGGAGCCGGCGCACTGAAAATCATAAAGGTATTAGGATTTTTTTTTTGTTGAGGGGGGCCATGACCCCGCCAGGCCCGCCCCTGCCGACGGGCATGCTTCGGTGGGCCCCACCCGGCACCACCGCACCCTGGACAGGCTGACTGGCGGGCCATCTGGGGTTGCAGGGCCCGCGGAGGCCGCCAAAAAGATGAATGTGCACGTAGCCCGGCTGGATGGATATCATTGAGGTTGTGCAACTGTGAAGAGGGAGAGAGGGGGATAGAGATGGATCCAATGATGCCGAGATTTTTTCTGAATTTACATCAGTTGCATTATTAGTTGATTTTGCTGCCCCTGCACTGCTTTGACTGCATGCTGTTCTATTGGCAACTAATTTCCTCATGCTGTTCCATTACATGCTTGGAATTACCTGTCAATCTGTCATTGTACAAGTAGTAAATTTATTATATCTGTCGATATAAGAGATGAGCATTGTTTCCTCAAGGAAAAGAGATTTGTCTCGGGAAATTAACTTCAATGGGGCGAACTAAACACAGTTGGCTATTAGATGATTATATTTTTCTTTTGAGTTGGCTTACGATATCTGCATGCAACTTAATACCAAGATGTGCAACCTTGATTATCATGAGTAGGAGTGTTTTAGGATGACACGCTCATAGTAATCATGTTGGAATGTTAATTTGATTTGCGGGAGCTACCAATGCGTGTTCATACACAGGTCTGATAATTAAGTACTACTCCCTTCAAAAATGTCCCAATCCAACCTGCCGAGTTTTTATATCTTTTTTCTACCTGTGACCTTCCTGGGTTGTAGTCTTGTATTTTTCTGCTATATCAATGAAACACGCACTGTTTTGTGCGGTTCGTTCAAAAAAGTATTACTAGCTCCCTTCGTTTCAAATTATAAGTCGTTTAACATTTTTCAACCGCAAATTTAATCGCTCGTCTTATTCAATAAAATTGGGAAAATATAGTCAAATGTAAGTCATTCTCAAAGAATTTCATTAATAAATCAAGCCACCACAAAAATGTGGTATTTTGCACAATTTTTTAAGACAAGTGGTCAAATTTTGAGATAAAAAAAATGTCAAACGGAATATAATTTGGAACACAGGGAGTACTTATCACCTTTAGGAATTTGTTGATCGAAGACACATCATATCATATCATATCGATGCTATATATTTTGCTACAAGTGTTTTTGTTGTCCATATATATATATATATATATATATATATATATATATATATATATATATATATATATATATATATTCTGTTTTTTTATCTCGGATTAGATCATTTTAGTTCAGTCAGAAATTAGTGCATGAACTATTTTGAATTGTGACTAATCGTAGGATAACGATAGTTGCAAAATAGGACCGAAAAGACATACCCTTGCTAGACTAATTGTAGCAGGATAACATGCTAATTTCCCTACTGTTTGAAGGCAGGATAACATGGTAATTTTTCTGTTGGGTTTTCTACCATACACGGTAACATGGCGTGAGTGGTAATTTGAAGCTGCTTTCTTTACAACAAGCCGAAGCACACGTACTCTACGTGTTTATATTTACTTTTATAAGTTAGAACCATGCATGTGTTTTATAGTTTCTTGGAGCCTTATTTTTTGGAAAATTAAATATGTACTGTAGCTAGAATAATATATACTGCTTGCCCTTGCACTAATAGAGGAATCCTCGGAGTAGACACGATTAGCTAGCTAACGAGTGGCGTCTTGCCACTTGCATCTGTGCATGTGCGTGCTGCTTGCCTACCCTTACCATGCATGCATGCGTGCATGGGAGCGTCACCAACTTACGAGCAGCTGGCCGACACGTGGTGGGGTGCTTTTGTCCGGTCTGCAACCGGCCGGCTGTATGGATTCGGCCGTGTTCCCCCTCATGTATACGGTGTAGTATAATGCAAGTAAACGTACGCTTCTTGCCTGAAACTGAACGTCGGTCGTGCAGTCGTGCTAGACGCTGACAGTACGTATTAGGGCACAAATTAATACATGACACCTTTATCAGCTCGCTTTACTCAACTTTCTTTCAATTCTATGCTGCGAAATGAGCATCCCGCCGGTAGTAATCATTAGGGTTAATTAATTAATCATTGCTGTTAATTAAGCATGTTCGGTTATTTATTGCTACTGGCCTACTGGGATGCTGTGCGTGGCTGGTCATCGGCGCCGCCGTCGCGTCGCCGCCGGCCGTACGTTATCGAGCGCCCAGAAAAGGATAAATTTATTATTGAGGCTTCAGGCAGGCCGGCCCAACGGCTCGACACCTACCTGCTGCATCTGCCTGCAGGGCCAGTAATGCAAGCCCACCAAGGCACCAGTCTCGTGCATTTTCTGAGCAAATGATTTGCCTTATTGTCTTATGTGTCAAATAAAGGTGGCTGCCAGGCAAAGCACAAAAATTAAAGTAGCATACAGTAGAAGAGGGGAAATGCTGCATTCCTGTTTTGTTATTTTTGGTAGCATAGCATGCAGCAGATGAGTGACAGTAATGTTTGACGGACACAGCTCTCAAAAGCAAGAATAGTACTCATACTAGCAAATCACATCTGAAAAACACAAGCCATACTATCATCAGTAGAACTATAAGCATTTGTTTTGTACAACAGTAAAATTCTCTGGCCACACAAGCATCCATTTTAACATTCCCTAAATTAGAAATAATAAGTCAAAATAGGTTACTGGCATAGGTAAGTTATTGGTGAAATTAACATATACCGAAATAAATGGCAAGTAGATCAAATAATTGTAAGTTTCAGTAAAACCATAACACATCTTTAGCTAGAGAGGACTATCATGCACTAGGTCATGTACTGCATGTGTGGAATAACAAATGCCTACTACAACACTATATGTGGAATAAATGAATTAATGAGTCCAGAATAGGGAAGAATAGGCAGTTACACCACATGAACATGCACTCTGAAAGATCGAACTGAAACCATGCAACACATGTAGCTATAAACAAAAATGCTAATTACGTAATTATTATTATTTTGCTTAATAGAGAAATAAGCAGTATCAATATGCAATCTGCCCAAAGAAAAGTGCTGACAATATTTGGACCGCATTACAATTTGGAAAGTATAAGTTAGACGTGCACCTTTAGATTATATACAAAGCCACACCTTGCCCAGTGAGAGCGAGATAGCCCTCTACTTATTGGAGGAGCAGTGAGGCGAGTGCCCAACAATGTTTTGATTAGACGTTTGTTCCTCGTGTTTGTGCACCCGGTTTGCCATCCTCCGTGTGCACCTACTGGGATAGTTTCAGGAGTTTGTCATGCACCGATCGACTACAATGTCGTATGCCTTCTAGCGGAAAACAAAAAAAAAAATGTTTGTAGTTATGCTTTGCGTCAATCTTTCGGAGCAAAGATGGTGATCGTCGTGGGATGCGAAAGCCAATATGGAGGTTTATGGGTACCGTCGGATCGGATGGATCAAAACGGAGAAAATGACTAGGCCGCCGAGCTCTCGATCAAGCATGATGGTCCGTACTAGCACCTCACGAAAAAATATTGGTGAGAGTTGCAATGATATGCTATACAACAGTGAATGTAGATGGTCCAAGGCTGATCAAGCGACAAGCGCCCGGCCTATTGGTCGGATATATAAGCATGTAGGTGCGTAGCACTTTGTTGAACTCCATGTTCTTTCACACCTCATGGCCGGCGGTACATGCATGCGGAATGCGCACCGAAAAGATGCAACAAAATATAGGGAAAAAAGTTCGGCACACATAGCTTATTATTTCTCTTTGTGAATAAGGGGAAAAAATAGAGAGAAAGGAGATGTATGGACTCGATCCATCCAACTGAAATCTAGTGCCATATATATCCGGCCGATCGGTGCAATGCAACCGATGCACGCGCATTGCCGCAAGCGAAAACCAAGTATCCGGTGCGGTGGTGCTCCGATCCGAAAGAGAGAAGAGAAAAAAAAAAGTGTGGAAAGTTGTTGATCAGATCGTCGGGCCCGGCGTGATTATAATTTCCAGTTTCGATCGAGACACGCACGCACGTACACACCGCCGGCCGGGGCGCACTCGAGATCGGCGTGCGGCGTGCCCGTGCGCGCGCAGGCGGCCGGGCGCGAGAGGGGGCGTAGAGCGTAACAGCATCTGCCCGGGATGCTCTCGCTCCGGCCGTTGGCGTGCGTGCCAACGGGGGGGACAAAAAAGCTAGCCTGGCGCCCGGCGCCGCAGCGCAGGGGTTGCCTGTACGGGTACGGTTCGTGTCAGGAGGGGACGGACAGGCGTGGCAGCTGTACGTGGTTGCAAAGCTAATGGCAGGCGGGATCTTTACCATTTGATTCGTGTCAGGACTCAGGAGGACAGGCGGCACTGCAGCGCCAATATATCTTTCTTTCTTTCCCAAGCGCCAGCGGACCGGAGGAATGAAGAGCCCGCCCGTGCGTGGTGTGTGGTGGTCGCCGTGGCGTACGCGACCGGAACCGCGAGCCACCATGCACGATCGGTGCGTGGCCGGGGTTGCCGCCTAGCCGGAGGAGGGGGCTTGTGCAGTTGAATTGTGTGCGCGTGCGATCGACCGACCAACGGACCGGCCGGCCGTGCGCGCGGGGCTAGCTAGCTTAGCTGCGTGCGCCCTGCGGCCTGCCTGCACGAGACCCGATCGACGACCCCACACCACACCTAGAGAGAAGGAAGCGAGCAACCGCCCATCGTCGGTGAGTGATATCAGTTCTCATCCGGCCGGCCGCCATTTTTTTTTACGATGGGATTCTTCTTTCAATTTTGGTCGGCGTAAATTGCAAAAGGGCTGTCCATTGCGGGTCCGTCTAATTAGATGCATAAATCTATACGACAAATGCACTACTTAATTACCCACCACATGTCCACATCAAGTCATATATTCTCTCGCAGCACGTTCAATCCACACTTTTGCACTGCAAACGTAACTATTTATTCATGCAAATTTACGCATCAAAACGATATTGTTTGAAAGAAATTGCAGGGTATTAGAGCAACTCCAACAGCTTAGCTAAAATCTTAGCTAAATCTAGAGTTTTAGAAGACATGTAAAAAATAAAGAGTTCTATAATCAGAGGTTAAACCCAACAGTCTCTTTAAAATTGGACTCTTCATATCTCAATGCCAGTAGACCCCATGTGTCATAATCTTTCTCCCACCTCTTCTCGGTTCGTGACTGCGTCGGCGACGCATCCCCCGTCGAGGCCGCGGCGACAACGGGCCGTTCGACTCCAGCTGCGGCGGCCTCCAGTTCCTCCACCTGGCGACCTGGGCAAAACTACGGCGAACTGAGAGGAGCACCATGATTAGTGAACTGAGGCGAACTCATTTTGCTAGTTTACTTTGGTCGTGAAGGGAGTTTGGTTAGGGCTCACCATCAAGGTCACGCCGGCGGAGGTGTGGCGGCCATGGCATGCGAGTCGGAGGTTTTTCTGGCGAAGGGCTCGGCCGACCAGCATGGGGAACTCGAAGGGGAGGTCGTGATGCTGTTGCTCGTCGAAGTAACTAGAAAAATATGGAAAACGGTTTGTGCGAATTTGAGAAGGGAACGGAGGCCAGCCATGTTCGGCCATGGCGAACAGCAGCTTGGCCCGACGGCTGGAGGGCGCGCGGGAGGGTGGGACTGGTGCAGGGCGAGCAAGATGGCGAGTTGGACTCGCTCAGGATCTTTGGCGAGTGAATGGGAAGGAATACCGAGCGAGTTAGCGAAGTCCGAATCATACCGAGGCTGTTGGATCCTGTTTTCGCAGGTGTTTTCCTTTTTTTAGCGAACCGAGGCAGGATAGATAGTCTGTTGGAGTTGCTCTTAGATTGAATTCAAGAACATCGTCATTTACCTTTGCAGGAGGACAATGAGTATGCATTTTCCATTAACACTCTCCCGAAAGAAAGGATAAAGTAGAGTTTACGGTGGATGAGGAGGATGAGTGAGAGCCATGTGTGGTTCGAGGACCGGTGGATGGTTGCTTCCTGGTGTGATGAGTGATTGACAACGTGGTGTGGACTGATTCTTGGCTAAGTATTGCAGGTGCAGGTTGCGGCTTGACTGGTGTTGGTGCAGGTGAAGAACAAGCGCGAAAGGTCCTTGCTGGTGAGGCCTCCAGGTGTGGAGAAGACAAGTAGGCTTGGTTCGAGGGACCCGATGGCCAGCGGGGTCGAGTGCGGGCCACATGGTGGCAAGAACAGCAAGATGAAGTCATGGACGGTTTCTTGGTTGAGCCTCAAAACCAAGGTCGAGCGGGGACTACGTGGGAGCCGAGTCATGAGTGGTGATTGGCGGAGGCTACACCGAGTTCGCGGGGTTTCCGGTGGTTCACCAGAAAACCACTGGGTTCCTTGGTTGATCCACAAAGCCAAGACCGAAGAACCGAAGACGGAGGTGCAGCAGCTCCAGACCGGTCTGACCGGTGGGTCTGACCGGTCTGACCGGTGGGTACCGGTCTGACCGGTGAGGAGCACCAGTTTGACCGGTGTGCGACGACGTAGTCCGGAATCTTCGAAGCGGAGGACACGCGTCGGGATCGCAAGGCTTGCGTCGAGGCTAAGCAAGTTTGCGGTCGCTGGGCATCCGTCCGATGGTGCGAAGATAAAGACTTCCAAATTTGCCCTTGAGGGACATGTATCTCTAGTTAGCTAGTAAGGGTATTTTAGTCTTTCGGTTGCCTCCATATAACCCAAGAGGTGAGAGGATGGCAGCCATCTCTTGGAACCCTAGCTCATTTGGTTTTCCTATTTTTCCTTCCTATTTTCCTTAGGATTTTCGTAGGACTAGCTTGAGAGCTTCATGGTGAGATCTTGTGAGAGGGAAGGATGATCGGGCGGCAAGCTAGACCTTGTATGAACCTCTTTGGTATGTATAGATGATTCGGCGTGGTTCCTCAAGGCTTGGTTGTGTTTTTCCCGTTTCTCCTTTTTGGTGATTTTCGGAGGCTTTTCTTGGCGAATTTCTTGTGGCGGTTTTGAGACCTTTCTCTTTGGGATTTGGTGGGGGGTGTATGCATGAACCCCTCGCGGTTCTTTTCCCTTTGATTCCCCTTCCAAATCCGTGAGTAAAGGGGCTCAATTTTGGGGTTTTCGTAGTTCTAGGGTTCGTGGTGTTCTTGGCGGAAATCCTTCGATTCCTCTTGATTCAACAAGTTTTGGTGGACCAAATCCTGGTTATGGAGTGTCCATGAGGTGTTCCTACTATCCCCAAAGTCTTGTGCGAATCCGTAGAGCGAATCGGGAGATCGGGAGTTGGATTTGGGGGAGTTGACCCGCGGGCGCTGTTCATCCCGAGCTGCCCAGGCGTGACCGGTCTGACTGGTGCTCTTGACCGGTCTGACCGGTGCGAGCCTCTGGTGGGTTTTGTCTCGGAGAACTGCTGTGTTCGTGTGGTTTTGTCTCGTGGTCCTGCTGTCCAGTTCTTGGCCCGTTTGGAGTTGTCTTGCTAGACTTTGTGAGGAGTTTTCCTTCTTGGCAGGTTGTTCTTTGGTGGTGGTTTTTGTTCCAGAGCCTAGAGGAGTCACTGAGGCTTCCTGGAACTTTGCTGTGCATCTGCTGTTCGCCACCGGCCTGACCGGCAGAGTTCACCGGTCTGACCGGTGCCATCGGTCTGACCGGCAGGAGCTATCGGTCTGACCGGTGTGGCACAGACAGCAGACTGCTCAGTTTTCCGCTGTGCGTTTGGGGTGTTTGGTTCGGTTGGTTGAGTTGTTGGTTCCTAGGACCAGTAGCACTCCAGTGGCTACGTGATCTTGGCCAACTTGGGTAGTTGAGTCGGAGACGTGTGTTGGAAGCCGTGTTCATCTTGTTGGAGTCTCTATCTCCTTCGAGAAGAATTTTTATCGGCTCTCGTTCACTCCCTCCCTCTCTGGTTCGCCGTTTCGATCCTTCAATGAGGAGCAGGTAGAGAGGAAATGTACGGTGGTGATAAAGATGTTTCGGAGCCATGTATGGGATGCAAATGCAACGCCACCTGTCTTTACTTACGTACATCTACAAATATAACATGCATGTTGAGTGGAGTGGAAAATTAGTGACATGGTTGTTACAAGGTACAATATAACCAATCTTTTTTTAAAAAAAAAACTTTAGAAACCCACGTAACCCACGGTTGAATTATGCCTCTTTACATATAGTTAAAAAAGGCAAAAAAGATGACACAACGATAACACTCGATCCCTGCTATAGCTAGCGCGAATGAAAACAAACTTGTTTGAGATGGATTGAACATAGGCAGAGCGAGGTTTTCACGTCACCGCCGGAGGGGCGTGCGTGCGTACGCACGGGAAAGGATGCGCTGCGGCGCGCGCGGATACCGGAGGGCAGCACGTACGGAACCGGACGTGACCGTCCCCTCCCCTGCGCCTGCGATGCCGAGAGCGAGCGCGGGGTAACTTCCCCGTACGGGCTACAATGCAGTCTGGACTAACTTTAGCTTTGTTGGTGAAAAAACAAAATCAGCTGAAGACAAAAAAAAAAAAATTACGTTCTGCGAAGGCCGAACGGGGTCGGCGTGTAGCCAAACAACGCATCAACACGAGTGGGTGTCATTTTCTCACTAGTACGCGAGCCTCCTTTCATGGAGTAACTCCAATCTTTGCAATAAATTAGACATCAGGGAGAAAATGACCCAAATTTAAAACTTGATGAATTGCATATTAGAGACGGCTCCTGGTTACCTTAGACGCTTGGCAGCAGGTAATTGTTGGAACAATGCATGGCCAAACCTGCTGCGCACACGTACGTACGTGTTACCTAGTTTACGTGTTTGCACGCCACGAATATAATGTCGTAAGGCTGACTGCAACGGTTCCATGGATACAACCCTGGATCGGTAATTTTAGCGGGTCCGGCCTCCTGGACGGGCTGCAGCGGCACCCGGTAAGACACCCGCCATCATCCAGGACCCGGAGCGGAACCGGCAAATCTCGCGGCTGCCCGCTCCTCCTCCAAATCCTGTCCTCGTCGTCGCCCCCCACCCCGGTGCCTTCCCTTCGCTGCTCCCCAGCCTTTGCGGCCGGCAGGTACAGGACCGGCCACGGCGCGGCGGCATTCTTGCCTGGGGAGGAGGCCGACCGGCGGCCCGGCGCCTGCCGTCCACCTCGCCGTTCTCCGCCGCCCGCAGGGATCTTGACAGCGCCCCTCCCGGTCGGGCCCCTGGCCGCCGTTCGCTCCTTCCGGACAAGGCGCGCGCCCCTCGCCGTCGACGCCTCTCCTCCCGCGCGTCCACTCCCGCCACACTGGTAACATTGCTGCTCTTCCTCTTCGAGTTCCGCGCCGCAAGGATGCTCATCGCCGACCAGTTCCCGGACACCGCGCGGCCATCACGTTGTTGCGCGTGGACCGAGACGGAGGTCGAGGTGGCGGAGGACGGCCGCCTGCACGTTACCGTGCGCCACTCGTCGGCGTCGCGGCGGTCAATGCTTCTGGGGGTGAGCTCGTCGCGGCAGCACAGCCCGCGGGGATCTAACTTCAACCACAACGATTTCTTCGCCATGGTCGACGGCGCGCCACCCCTGCTGACGCCCGCCGGCGCGCGCGGGTCCATCTTCGTCCGTGCCCAACCACGACGCCAAGGAGCTGCACATGTTCGTTCGGAGCTCGAGCGCCTCCCCGTCTCCGAGGTCAGCGACCTGCCGGTGTTCAACGGCCGCGCGGGCGTCAACGTCAAATCCGTCAACGGCGGCGCGGAACTCGTCGGGGGAGAGGGAGCTGTGGCTGCCGAATCCGTGCGCCGGAGGTCGATGCAACACGAATCGACCCTCAACGGCGATCACGAGGAGACTGCCGGCCACTTCTCGCTCTTCCTCGAGCTCGCAGAAAGATCCACATACGTCCACGCCAAGTACCAGTTCACCCTGCTGCCGCATGGGCAGCTGACGAGTGACGACGGCGTCGGACAATTGCTTTGGCTTCCAGGAATTCGTGGCAGCAGAAGAGCTTCGGCTTCAAGGACTGCAATGGCGAATGTTCAGTTAATCAAAGATTTGGTGTGCAATCCAAGATTTGGTGTGCGTATGAAGCATGATCAGTTCCGACGGGCCGGCCGTCGAGGCGTTCGTCCTGCCCGCCGCGGTGTCCTCTCGGCTCTCGCATCTCGCCACTTGTTTTCTCGGGTGGAATCGGTGAGGTTTGGATTCCTTTTGGAGAGGAGCGGCGCATCCCAGATCCACACAACTCCCATTGTGCCATTGGGTGCCTGGCTGCTAGCCGCTGGGTGCCCTCACCGCCGGATCTCCGGGCCGCGGAGTCGGCCGCGGAGCTCGCCCGCCCCTAGCCGGCAGGGGCCCAGCGGCCGGCGCGACGCAAGCGCCCGGCGAGGCATGGCGGCATAGGGTGGAGGAGGGAGGGGACTAGCGGCGGGGACGAGAGGAACATCGGCGGGCCCCCGCGGTGGCTGGGGAGGAGACGGACCGGGCGGAAGTGGCGGGTTGGCCGGGAGTGATGGAGAAGAAGGCGGGAGTGATGGAGAAGAAGGGAATATTCCTTTACAAGTGGAGAAATAGAGAACACCGCTGCAGCAAATTGTTATTTAGAGGTTGGAATTTTTTCAGAGGGGACTCTAAAATTCATTTGGAGGGTGATTTTTAGAGGACACCGTTGCGGTCAGCCTAAGTCTCTACTGAGTACGTACCGCCGGCACCATGCAACGATGCAGAAGCGGCTTTCAAGTAGATCGAGGATCGATCGACCAGTACAGATCGACTTGGAGTCGTTGCACACCATGCATGCATGCGCGCGCACCCTGCCTTTTAAAAGTCATGCAATTACAGTTTTCCCATCCACGCATGAGGGAACAGGCTACAGGCCTAGTCATGCCATGCGCCCGAAGAACAGTGCGTATGAAGGAGACTAGAACATTCAGTACGCGTTGCGCGCCCTATCATGCCAACAACTAAATATAAATGAATAAATGAAATGAAAAGTCACAATTTTCATTTCAAACGACACATCCATACTCCCACAGGAAAGATCATAAAGCTAAATCAAGTCACAACACCATCAACAGCTATAGCTATGGAGAAAAATTACAGTATTAACATTTAAAAACAGTCACAAATAACTTTCCTATAAGCATACACATCAAATTTCATATTATGAAATTGCAGGTGTAGCATTTCATGACATCAGGTGCATTGCTGGCTTGCTAAGTTCCTTAGAACCATCAGAATAGCAATGCTACTGCATTTAGCAAAGAAGTTCCATCTCACCATTCCATATAATATCTGTCACCCAGCACCCAGAGCAAAACCCTCAAGTTGTCGGGAATCCTCTCTTGATGCAAGGATAAACAGAGTGTCGGAGTCACCAGGGCTGAAGAAGGCAAATTGATTTATTTCATGGACCTCTCGTATTCAACCCTAAAAGGCAACAGAATCGAATAGAATTGTAAGGCCAGACACCACAATGGAGGCACTCTGATCAGTATAGTTCATCAACACTTACAACATGTCATCATAGTAAGCTCTAAAGGTTTCATTACATTCTCGACAAGAAAGTAGGATTCACAACCCAGTCTTCCAAAATATCATGACCAAGAAAACCTTGACCCTAACAAAGTACTGAGGTTCACATGTTTCATAACTCTTTAAAGCCTCATGTTATCCTGTCAATTGGCCAAGGACAATCCTCGGTTAATGGCACTATCTGAAGCATCATGTCTTTGAATTTATCTAAAATCTTTGACCAAAAAAGGAACCTAAAAAAATAATACCTTGTCTAATTTGCTATCCAATTTCTGTTCTCTGCCTATTTCGGTAAGTACTTCATGTATAAATAACAAACTTCAGTTATTGCTAAAAGATTAGCACATAGATCCTACCTCCATCGAACCACTTGTTTTCTTAATAGTTAATAATCAGCTTGCTACACTCAAGGACAAAAAACCGTCATTAATATGACAATTTACCATCAAAATGTTTGGTCATTCATTGATCACCCAGAATATTATACAAGACGACACTTCCTAGTAGAATCACAACTGACAGCTGCTAATTGAATAGAATGAATGTGCAACATAACAGACAAGTTGCTGGACATTCATTGATCACAAATGATGGAATAGATGCAATGTGCATGTGCATATGCAGAAATGTAGAAATTGACAAGAGCTGCAGATAATTTACCATCAAATTGAGAGGAGATGCAGAAATGCTTGGAAGTAGCACAGAGGAGGGTACTTCTCTGCACTGAAGGTGAAGTGCAGCTGTGCCCTGTGCTTTGCCTCACTTTATGGCCTAGATGAAGAAAAGAAGGAACAATTCGAGCAACACACTAATTGAAGTAGTGAACTATCGACTGGTGCAGTAAGCAAATATCTTAAATATTGCGCATAGAAACTGAGTTAGCTTAAAGAAAGCATAAGGCACCTCTTGTTTTGGAAGCAAAGAGTCTTACATGTAACACATGATGTTAGTGAGCATCTGCAGCACATAAATAAATGAAGAGACAAAGACATAATCAAGATCGAAGGTACAATGGTTCTAATAAAAAAAAAGAATCCATTTTCTCATGTAATACAGTAAAAAATTTAGTGAGGAAATACACTAACCTATTTGTCTCCCTTCCGCTCAGATTGCCGACGCCATAGCCAACAAGCACAACAAAAGGTACGTATGTCCAAATACTAATCCAATGTACATTTACAATGCTAATACATATGGAAAGAAGAAAACAGTTTGCAACCACGAAGTTAACAAAATAAATATAGTCGATCAACATGTCAACATATATCTTTACTGCCAAATGCCAAGATGCACACATCAATGAATCTTACTCAGGAACATAGTGCATCTGTAACACTTTTTTTTTTGTTTTATGAGCACTATGGCATATCTTCACGCCTCTATGGTACACAGAAAAAAACTAAGCAAAGAAAATGAAAAGGCATGAGTACACTTGACGACTATAACCAATTACAACAGTGATAAGCTTTATTTCCTTTGATCCCCAAAGTTATGAGTACATTTTGTTAATAGTGGACATAAGTGTCACTGTTGCCAGAGAGAACACAGTATGATTCTGTTAAAAACATGTAGGATGCGAATGTAAGTCAGTTAAAAAAAAGGATTGTTACAATTTACTCTTGCTAACTACCTCGTCAACCACAAATTTCATCTGTCAAGCCTAAAATCCCTAGCAGAGGAAAATTTGCATCCCTCTGATATCCACATTCTGACGCACCAACTTTGAGCCTCACAAGAGCAGTAGCAACACAGCACGACGGAGAAATAGAAACCATGTGAATCGAAGCGGGGAATGGGCGACTCACCTGGTAGACAGTGTAGGGAAAGAAGATGTCCACGGCGAGGATGCCGACGACCTTGTGCTCCTCCATCCTGCCGATCGAGCCCCCCTTCCTCCTTCCCCTGCCGCCGTGGCGAGGCCGGCTCGATCTCCCGACGCTCCCTGGCTCTCGCACGCGACCTCGCGACGCCTCGGTCGTGTGCGTGCTCTGAGAAATGGGAAGCTCGTGGTAGGGAGGCGGGAGCCCTGCCACATTCTAATGTGAGCCCCCTTGCCGGCACTTCATGAAGGCCATGGCTAGCAACAGAGGAGGAAATGGCCAACCCCTCCTCTGGTCTCGACGGCAGCGCTTGTGCTGGCATGGAGCGGCCAGCCCCTCCTCTGATCTCGACGACGGTGCGGAGAAGCGGTCGAGGCAGGCGGACAGGGAGAGATTCCCGCACCGAGGCTCCCGGAGCTCGGGCAGTGGCGCCATCGCTCCCACTCCGAGCCTCGCCTCGCGTCGGATCTGGATCCTGTGGGAGTAGGCGGGGCGGCGGCGGCGGAGGAGCTCAGGGAGGGGCGACGAAGAGCAGTCGGAGAGGGAGAAGGTGAGGGGAGGTGGCGGCGTAGAGGAGGGAGAGAGAGCGCGGCGGCGCGGAGGGCGGAGTGGGGAGATAGAGAGGGTTAGGGTTCACCGGTTGGGATGCTTGTCTGTATTTTTTGAAGAATTGAGGGGGGTTTTGCAAAATTGACACGCGGGGGTGCACGAGCTCGCTCTGCTTGACACGTACCACTACTACAAAACAGGGATTTCGTGAGAGGAGCACCATTTTCGTGAGAGTAACTAACAACTCTCGTGAAAATTATATTTCGTGGTGAGTAAACTCTCATGAAAATAGTTCCTGAGAGGCGATCCATTTTCGTGAGAGGATGAATAGCTCTCACGAAATACTTAGACACACAAAGTCATAAGATTTTTTGTCTTCTCACTCCAAAATGTTTTCATAACTTTTTCATACGACTTTGAATGAGAAAAACTTTATATACAAATTGTATATCTCAGAAATATATACAACTTTTAGTAAATAAGTTTTTCTAAATTTTCAATATAAATATGTGTTTTCTTTTTTTCGATTGAATATAGAAGGGATAGTTGTGAAGCAACCCATACTATATTTATTTTCTATACCCTAAAACTTTTTGACATGAACTAGACTACATATATGGTGTTTTATAAGATTTTTAAGAATTTGTTACCATATATATAAGATAATTATTTGTATCTGCTACTTCGCAATGGTGGAACAAACTAGAAAAAGAAAAAGAAAAACATAAATTATACCTAACAATTTTCAGCCCAAATGGCCCAACAAATTAGGATCGTCGATCCGACGGCCCTAATCGCATCTCATTCTTATCAAAAGGACCCTCCCTCTCAAACCCTAATCCCCTCCCTCCTCTTGCGTCCGCCACCTCCTGCTCTCTCTCCACCCGGCCTCCTCTTCCCAGCCCAGCCCACCCGACTTCCTCCCCCGGCCTCGTCCTCCTCCTCCTCCTCCTCCTGCTCCTCTCGCCGCCGAAGATGGCGCCGCCGGCGGGTCCCCGACCACCGCGCCTACGTAGGCTGTGAAGCCACTCACCATGCGCCTCTCCGCCGGCCCCGCCCTCCGACACCACCCGCCCCGCCTGCCGGCGGCAGCACCGCCTCCTCCCTCGGCCTCCTCCTCCTCACACCTCCCCTGCTCCCTCTCTGCTCGAGCTATCATTCGCACAGATCTACGAACCGAAGATGGCTCGCCGGCGAGGTCCCCGGCCACCGGCGTCTCTCCACCGGCCCCACCCTACAACACAACCCGCCTCACCTGCGGCTTAATCCCCGGCGCTGCGGTGGCTAGCTTCCTGCGCCGACGCGGTCGCCACCTCCCTCCCCTCCCACACCCGTTGGGTGCTCCTGGCCTTGTCGGCCCGGGGGCACTCAGATCCACTGACGGCCCTCCATGGATGGTACGACCCTCCTCCCTTTACTCCCTTTGCACCCTCTCTGAGTTAACCTTGATGGATAACAGATATAGTTGCAAGTATCACAATATTGTAATCCTTTTTGAATGATTGTATTCTTTTGGTCAATTTCTCTGAATTTGGAAGGCTAACTGTTTGTATTCTTTAGGCCAATTTCTCTGAATTTGGAAGGCTAACTGAAAGTCAAGTGCTGTTAGTAACATATAACAAGTCAAGTGCTGAACTTAGCTGCGGGTAGCAAAAAATACATGCCTATTTCTGTACGCATCTGATCATCATATATAATACTTCATTTTGAACAGATTTTACTTCATTTCCTATTCTCTGTGTGCATCTCATATATCCTTGTTTGTACAGATGAATAGCTGAGTAGTATATTGCAATTGTTAGTTGCTTCTTGTAGAGATTGGTTAACTGATTGCAGTATTGCTAATTTGCTATGCCAATTAGATGGGCTGCGATCAGAATTCTGAACTTTGCATGACTACTGTAGTGGTTGTGATTGGACTATGGTTGCTAACATATTACTTTTGGGAAAATTTGCGTGCAGGATTAGCCATCGTGATCATGGGAGTCAGCAGCTGCGGCTAATTGTAAGATCATGAGCACTCTGTTTTTTTTGTTGCACTCATGTCCTAATAAGTACTTGCAGAATGCAATGAACAGCAACATATGAAATAGTGCCGGAACCAGATAGAAGCTCTAAGTCATATTCATGTTAAATCAGATTAATTCTATTCTATTAAATGAGACGACCTTATGTCCTATACTCCTATTCATGTGTGTCCTCTTTTTTCCAGGTATCTATGGACTTGTATGCAAGATTAGCTGTGGACAGCAAATTCAGAATTTGTATGCTCCAGTAGCTATTTAGCATTAGACTTGTGTAGGACAAACTTCATGGATGCATGTCCAGTGTATTAACATTTTGATCATATATGTGCATTGTTTATCAGCTGGAATGATATATTGTCATGTGGGTAAGGTATATGCTTGGATATGTTCTGCAATGGAATCAGATGATGTTTTTTTTATCTGCTAGCATGAACTATTAGACAAATGTTGCTATTTTCATGGTGGTACCAACTCTCATGAAAATCACAATATTTTCATGACGGTATGAACTCTCATGAAAATCAGATGTGCCACTTGGTTTTGGAACTATTTCGTGGCGGCTTGTGTGGTTTTCATGAGAGTTTGAGGTTCCCAGTAAAAATAATCGTGGCAGATTTTTTGTGAAGTTCGGCTCTCATGGAATTGAGTTTCACGACCTGGTGCCACAAAGTATTTCGTGGAGGACATTGACACAAAATACACACACGAAAAAGGATCCTGACAGTAAACTCCCACGAAAATCATGTTTTCGTGATGCCATATTAGTGGGAGACTTTTCGTGAGAATGTCACTTCACGAAATACTACCGTGAGGGTTTTAGCTATTTACGTGAGGGTTTTCGACTCCCACGAAATCTCCATTCTTTGGTAGTGTACCCCCGTGGGATGCGGAGAGAGCAGCAAAGCGGGGTAGCTTTTAAGAACTCCGATTGGGAGAGGAAAAAAACAAATTTTTTTTGTTTTGTTTTGACCAAGTTAAGAAAATGAAATTAATTTTTTTGAGAGGAAAATGAAATTAATTAGCAGGTGTCCGAAATATTAAACTCCAGGATAAAGAGACCCATGCCAGATAAGCTATCTGATGATGGGCCTCTCATGCTTCCGGCCATGACAGCCCACCCACAACGCATCCCACTCTCCAGCAAGATGCATGCAACTCGGATGCAAAATAAAGTGAGCAAGATTTTTTTTTTTTAAAGCAAAGGTTAGTGCGTTCCATATATTATCTTCATTTGCTCGAATTATTTGGCTTGCGGAATGAATCGTGCTGGCCGGAACACTGCGTAGGCTCTGATCAGCTGAGGGGCTAACTAACTGAAAGTCTGAAACTATAGGAATGGCAACAGAAGATTTGCTACGGAAATTTACAGATTATACCACTTGAAACGAAAAGAAATACACTGTTCCCGCAAACAGTAGCAGTAACAAGCTTAACGGAATGTACATGACGACCTCATGAGCAAATTTGAAAATTGGTGACAGAATACAGTGGCAGCACCAATGGCAGTGCATGGGAAAAGAACAGAACCAACACTGGTAGGGAGAGGGGCTTTAGTCCCGGTTGATAAAGGGAAAAGGTCTCTCATGTCCAACCGGGACTGATGATGAGAGACAAAAAGCCCCTCCTTTAGTCCCAGGTGAACAAATCGGGACTAAAGGGGTCTTTTAGTCTAGGTTGATATTACCAACCGGGACTAAAGGGGGGCATGCCAGCGCTAGCGCCCACCCCCTTTAGTCTCCGTTGGTAATACCAACCGAGACTAAAAGCATTAGAAAAAAAACAAAAAAAAACATGCACCCTGTCCCATCCCTGTCCTCCATCCTCACCCTCTTCATCATTGAGCTCGAGCTCAAATCAGGAACACGACCAAATCAAGAACAGACTTCACAATTACAAGAAATTACATTCATCGTATACTCAAATCAGTTCATACCACTAACACACAGGCTCATCTCATCATCATATAACACACGAGGTGCTACATAAGTAAATTTGCGAAGTAAACAATCCACAAAATAGTTCATCACGATTCACGACACACAAATTCAATTGGATTCACAACTCAATTCGTCACAAAATCGTGAAAAAAGAAGAAAAAAATGTTGCCTCCCGCTGGCCACCAGGGGCGCCGTGCCCGCGCCGACCTCCAGGGGCGTCGTGCCTGCACGCCGGCGGCCCCGCGCCCGCGCGCCGGCGGCCCTACGCGCCCCCGCGCGACGGCGGCCCCGCGTTCCGCGCGTTGTGCTGTGCGCCGGCGACCTACAGGGAACAGATCGAGAAGATGAGATGAGGAAGGAAGGAAAGTAAGGAAGAAAGAGATAAGTGTTGACTGTTGAGGGGTGGGTGGAGCAGATAATAAAAGGAGAGAGAAGAGGAGGGTGGCCTGCGTGGTGGATGCTAGAGGCTTTAGTCTCGGGTGGTGTTTCCACCCGAGACAAAAGGCCCTCTTTTGTCTCGGGTGGAAACACCACTCGAGGTCTCGGGTGGAAACACCACTCGAGACTAAAGATTTAATCCCGGGTGGTGTTTCCACCCGAGACTAAAGGGGTACCTTTTAGTCTCGGGTGGTGATACCACCCGGGACTAAAGGCGGGAATCAATAATTGTTCGAAAATAGCTATTCGATGCCTCCTTTTAGTCTCGGTTGGTAATACCAACCGAGAGTAAAGGGGGGGGGGGGGGGGCGGCGGTTCCTGCAGCTATTTCGGGCCACATCGACAAAAGCCCTTTAGTCCCGGCTTCAAAGTTGAACCGGGACTAAAGGGGCGTACCAAAGGCTCCGACTCTACCAGTGCAAGAAGTATTATAAGCAAGGTTACACAGGAACAAGATTGACTAGCACAGACTCAGCATGTCAAAGATAATCAACGGCATAAATTTGGGACATGTAACCAAACAAGACCTCATTATATTCCATGAAATGCAACTTATACGTACATCTGCAATAGATGAAATTGTAAACTAAAGATTTTGGGAACCAGCATTCCTGTATGATCTCCAAGTAACCTTTACTGAAAGTTCTGCAAACTCGCCCAGCTCCACCTCTCGCTCATCAGTCCCATGGAAGCAAGACCCAAAGCTGTACTTGTTGACAACGGCATACCTCGACCAATCAGCGGAGCATACCAGCAGAAAATTCAATCCAACTCCAGACTTTGCTGATGATTTTTTCTCGCAAATGAGATGATCCTAACTTGCAAATTGAACTGAATTGCAGCAGCATTTATATAAAGGGCGTAAGAGTAAGGAAATTAAGGCTGCGTTAATTACTATTCCAAGAATTTTCAATTTTTGGTTCATCTATAAGGATTTCAAATTTTCAATCCAAAGCGTACCAGCAAAAATGCTCTCCAAGGGGAAACCTAGAGCCTCATTCAATCAGCAGACATGCATTGCGAGGAAAATTCATTCAGTACGCTGAGTTTCTTTTTCTTTTTTTTTTGCTAAGATTTTTTTCCCGCTACTAATTAAAGAGAATTGTAAAGCAGTGATCAAACTATCCTAGCACATCCGGACATCCGGTTAAAGAAGTGGGTAAAGCAAACTGGGAAGTCATTAGTTGCAGCCTTGGAGATGTTTTTGAGTCTTACCCTGATTCTCGTCATCCTCGCTGCCGCTGTCGCTGACCAACCATTCATTGGATTCAGGCAGGTCCTCCTCGTCGCCCGGAGTAGAAGGGGAAGGCGGCCGCTTCTTGCCGCGGCAAGGATCAGGGGTCGCCCCCAATCCTTCAATCTCCATAAACCCTAGATGTAGAGGAAGGACGGGGGGGGGGGGGGGTCGCCCATTTTACCGGATCGGAGTATGGGACCTCTCCCCTGCTGGATCTTTTGCTTCTACTAATCCCTCCCTTCCGCCGCCTGGGGAGCTCCGATGTGCGCAGTGCCACCCGTAGACGCTGGGCGCGTGTTGCTGAAGGTCGCCGTCTAGTCGAATCTGGTCCGCATACCAAGTTTTGGTTGTTGCTATATATGATCCCGATCGGTATCGGGGTCTCGATTGCGAGTCGGTGTATCGTGCCCTTGTATTCTGAGTTTCTGACTACACGTACGTGTGGACGTGCAGGGCAGGATCACGATTAATAAGGACATGATATATACATTAGCGAGCCGATCTCCAAACGATGCCGTCCGCCGGTGGCGCCGGAGGCCGGCGGTGGCAGCATGATTCCAGACGAGGTGCTGCTGTTCGGGATCCTCGTGCGCCTTCCCGTGAAGTCCCTCGTGCGCTTCAAATCCGTTTGCAAGGTGTGGCGTGCCACCATAGCCGGCGCTCACTTCGCCCGCCTGCACTTGGAGCTTGCAAGAGCTAGCTCATCTCCTAGTCCCAGCCGGGAAGTTATTGTGGCTGCGGCGGGGACCGACGACGAAGCGGGCCGTTCAATTCGTGCACATCTACAGCTTCCAGCCATCGGTGCAGAGCAATGTCGCCAAGCTCATTATGACGAACAAGGATCGTCCCAATGGCATCCCACGATTCACCATCCCCCTGCACTGCGACGGACTGATTCTGATCCCCAGCATGACAGGGCACACATTCGTGTGCAACCCGGCCACTAAGGAGTTTGTCGAGTTGCCGCTGGGCACCCCAAATGTTGCGTCATCGAACCAAAGGGTTGCCTTTGGCTTCGATCCTTCCAGTGGTACGTACAAGGTGGCTAGGCACTTCTTGCGCGCATACAGTGAAGGTCAAAAAGTTACAGAATTCGACGTTGGACATGAGAGGTTCTAACGTTCGGCGATGGCAGAGAGGCGTTGGAGTGGAAAGCCACCATTGATCCACCTTGCCCTATCAAGGGCAGGACTCCTATTTGCTTGCCAGGGTTCTTCTATTGGAGCGCGGTCCAGTCCGTGGCTGACGAGCCTTACGTGCAGGCTGAGATCACCACAGATGTTATCCTTCGATTCAGCATGCGTGACGAAACGTTCACTGTGCACCCCAATCCTCCATGCAGGAGCTGCCTAGATTTCACTGACTTGATGTGAGCTAGGTGGCAAGCTCTGCTATAGTGCTATGTCCACTCCCCCTCCCCGTTGGAAGTCTCCATTTGGCTAGCACAAGACGATGGACAAAACGTAATAACATGGACGCTGCGTCGTCGTGTTAGTCTGCCCATACCTAGGCGTGTTCGTGTTCGTGTTTTTAGGATGCTCAGGATCTCTTCAAGTGCAACCTCAATGATGGATCTCTTGAAGAAGTAGTCGATATGAGACGTGGCCTGTGGTATCACCACGAGGCCGAAGGGGTAAAATTCGTCCATGGTTCACTCCCCTTTTCGCATTACATGCTGCCGTATGTGGAATCTTTGCTGCGAATTGGACCATGCTAGGCGCAAGTTCGACGAGATGGCTGCCTCCGGCGGGGTTCGCTCGGTGCGAAGGAAGAGTAGGTGCATCGAGCTCTTGAGGTGTCGTATTCCACTGGTGGCCTCGGCGTTGTAAGGAATCGGATGCTCGTAGCCTAAGAGGGGGAGGGGGTGAATTAGGCAAACTAAAAACCTTAACTTATGGCTTCACTATTTTTTCTCAAAGTAAACTAGAACATACTATTTAGATGTGCAACTAAAGTTGTTCTAGTGTGAAACTCTCATCCCAAAACAAGGTTCCAATCCTAGCAAGATACTACTCTAGGAAAGTAAAGGCAAGCAAAGATTGCAATAGAGTAAATGCGGAAACGTAAAGGGGATGAGAGGAAGCAAACTCTTGACACGCGATTTATCCCGTGGTATCGGTAGGCACTAAGCCACCCCTAGTCCACGTTATTGAAGCACTCACACAAGAGTATTGCTTCCTGGTCACCAAGTCTATCCCAAGAGCACCACTTGAGTCGCCACAAAGACTCACCACTTAGGCACTCGCCAAGCTCCCTTGGTCACCTTGATGCCGCCTCCACTAAGGAGCTTCTCCACCAAGGAAGGGGGGTCTCCACGTCCCCCGCACAAAGTGTCCTCGCTACTCCACACCAAGTCGGAGGGTCGATGACGATTGCCGGTGAGCCACTTAGGCCCCAAGACTTCCGGCGCACCTTGTACACCTTGATTCACTCAAGAATCACCTCACAAGGTTGGCACAACCTTGCACTCACTCAGCTCTAAGCTAAGCCTAGCACTAAGCACATACACTAAGCATATGCAAGTCTATGGATGAGCAATTAAGCACTTGGATGGATTGGATATGATCTTCTAGGTGTCTTGCACTCCTCTGCACTTCCACACAATCCAGCAACCTCAAATGGGCGGGTGGAGGAGGTATAAATAGCCCAAGGCATCAAACTAGCCGTTGGCTAAAAGCTGCTGAAAGTAGTACCGTCGGATGATCCGACGCTATGCTTTTCCGGGCGTCGGTTCATCCGGTGCTACTAGCCGTTGCCCTCCACCGCTCATGACCGTTGACACAACTGCTCCGACGCTATACACCGACGTACCGTCGGTTCATTCGGTGCTGAAGACCCCGCGGCCAAAACCTTACTGTTAGCTTCCACGAGACCATCAGATGAACCGCTGCTTCACCGACGGTTCATCCGGTGCTACTGCTCCAGTCTTGACGCATCTCTGTCTTGTTCAAACTTGGTCACCGGATAGACCGACGGTTCCCTCTATTGGACCGTCGGTTCATCCGACGCTGCTTGTCTTCGCGGCTTCTCTTCTCCAATTCATCCGACGCAACTAAGAAAGGGACCGTCGGTTCATCCGACGGTATCAAGTTAACTCCAGTCGTTGCGCGGTGTCCCAAGTACTCTGACGCTATGCACCGATGGTACCATCAGTTCATCCGACGGTGTCTTTTTCCTTTCTTTTCTTCGCGTCTTCAACTTGGATCTTTGCTTCGACTTAACATACTTAACATGCCATTACTTATAGCCTGAAAATATATACTAAGTCCTTATTTTTGCTATAAGTAACTTAACATGTTCATGGTATGTTAACTTGTGGTAACATCCATGGGACCTAGTAATGCATACAAAGACATGCTAGACAATGTGGTTAGTCCCATTACTTGTGTTAGCATGAATCACCAAAATCAACTCGAACAAATGGCAAATGGGGTCATGTTCGCTACAATCTCCCCCTTTTTGGTGATTTATGACAACACAAGCAAAGTAAGCATAAATTTGTAAAAATTGACAAAATTAGAACCACTTACACTTGCTTAGATGCTTACCATCATCCAAACTCCCCCTAGATCAAACTTCCCCTTTTTTGATCTTTTCTTCCTATGTTCACACATAGCTTGCCTCTTCCCATTTTGGAAACACTAACTTGCTTTGGTCCCACATTCTCCCCCTTTGGAATAAAATCTCCAAAAAGGTCCCAAAACAAAAAGGTCTCCAAGGAAATTTAGCAAGTCCTAGCAAACATAGCTCAAAGAGAAATGTTAGTCACAAGGGAGAAAGCCGCATGAACCATGATCCATATGTATGATATCAATGAAGATACCACATGTGAAAATAACTAAGGTGGATCACAAGCTCATGAGACTAGCATGATACAAACTAAGCTCCCCCTAAGTGTGTGCATAATATGATAGTGTGAAAATCAAGTGCACAACTACAAACACTTGTAAGGCAAGGAAGCTTAGAGCATATCATGCAAGAAGGTAGCTTAAAGGACAAGAGATAAGACAAATGGGTTCTTGTAACATTACCACTTGTAGATATCACTTGTAGTCTTTTGATCATTGCATACCTCCGGGGGTTGATCCTCTCTACCTTGTTGGCACCACATTGAGATGAGCCACTTGAAAATGATATCACTAGAAGGTGACACCACTTGAAAGAAGCTTGCAAAGAAGACACTTGGGGTACCACAAGGATTAGAAATGTATGAGTGCATTGCCTTTGAACTTATATAGAGACATAAGCTCGCAAGGACATGACTCAATAGCATGACGCTCATATTGCTATATTCACTCTTTTAGAGATGTTAGATCACATTGAGAGTGAAATAGCATTCTCTTAGAATGAAGTACCGCACCGGAACGCGTCACCAAGGGACTACACAAGATAAACTTGAAACAATGTTAGTCTCATAACCAAACCATAGGATGAGCCCCCCCTAAATGTGTGCATTTAGTGTTTGAATCACCAACCAAACGTATGCACATTGTTTGTGACAACAAAAGGGAAGCTAACCCTATAGCTTGCTCATGATGCAAAGAGATATATATGAAAATATGCACCATGAAAGAAAAAGTGTAGCTTTCCTACACACTAATCAAACCATGTAGGTTGCTCATGGGTTAGCACAAGACACACGCAACCTACCATATGTAAACAACTAGGCATAGCAACAAATGCAAACCTAGACAAGACAATGGAGCTACAAAGATACATGAGATAGGTTCTAGTTTCCATTACCTCAACCGGGGACCTTGGGCAACACATGTCCAACTTGCAAGCTTGGCTTCTAGGCTTGAACCTTCACATCTTCTTTGTACCAAGCCTCCCAAGTCCCCGCTCTCATGGCCTTCAAGTGGCCTTTGGAACCCAAACCATTTGAGGCCCCTTCATGTTGATGATGACTTCCTTGGGCACCCAAATGGGTTGGTTCCAACCCCGCTCCTCCTTCATCTTCCCAACCTTGTGTGCAATCACCTTGCCATTAGCCTTCTTCTTGATGACGTAGGTGTTGCTCTTCGTCTTGTTCTTGCGGTTGGGCTTGGTGTAGATGAGGGAGCTCTTGATGGTGGGGTTCAACTTCTTCCTTTCGCCCTTGTCCATTTTCTTGACAAATTGAGGGCATTTGTAGAACTTGTGCCCTTCTCCATGACACTTGTAGCAAGTCACGGTTGCACCCTTCTCAAGCTTCTTCACCATGGGATCACGGTTATCTTGAGAAGGTTGGACTTTGCTCTTCATGTCTTGAGAGATGTCCACTTGTTCCTCGTTGTTCTTGCCATTGCCCATCAAGCTTGCCAACCTTTCTCGGAGCCATTTCACTTCTTGCTTAAGCTCATCATTCTTCTTGCCTATGAGGGAATCACATGTTTCTACAACAATATTCTCATTGCAAGATGGTGAGCAAGATTCATCAATTAAATGAATGCAAGAAGTTGAAGCATCTACCTTGGAGATAGGAATTGCACAAGGGATAGATGATTCATCAAGCTCAAAGGAATTACTTGTTTTAGTCTCATTGCTCTCAAGCTTAGATTTTAGCTCATCACACTCCTTGCTAAGCAATTTGAATTTGCACAATAAATGTTCATAATTTGTAGCAAGGGTTGCACTAAGATCATTGAGAGCATTGAGTTCTTTAGTTTCATTAGCTTGTTTCTTAAGCATTCCTTTTTGCTCATGGACTAGCTCAACAAGATCATCAAGAGAGGTGGTGTCGGATTCGTCATCACTTACATTACTCTCCATACCTTTGGCCATAAGGCACATGTGTAGTGATGATGAAGGACCTTACATGAAGCGGGTGGTGAAGTTCTTTCTTGATTCATCACTTGAGCTAGAAGAACTTGATTCTCCACCACTTGTTCACTCACGGACGGCGATAGTTGCTTCTTGCTTTGGCCTCCTCTCCTTGACCACCTTCTTCTTGGGCTTGTGCTCGATCTTGGTGAACTTGATGTGTTGATGATGACGCCCATCTCTCAAGTGGACATTGTAGCCGTACATGTTGACTTTCTTCACATACTTGAAGATCTTCTTCATGTACATGGCTACCATGGATTCGACCTCTTCATCACTTGAGGAGTCTTCATCGTCACCATCATCACCATCATCTTCGCTTGAGCTTCCATGAGTAGCCATCCTACTCATCACCTTCTCTTGTTGGCTGGAGAGGGCATGGCTTTTGGTTGGAGAAGATGGTTCTTGGGGCTTTTCTTGGGGCGCCTTCTTTGACTTGGGCATGATTTGAAGCTCATGTGCCATGATCTTGCTCAAGATATGAGATGGCTTCAATTCTTCGAGCTTCTTCTCATAGATGATTGCTTTCACCAAGTCATAATCAGGCTTCCGAAGACTTTGTAGGATCTTGCGGTTGATGTTCAAGTCCGTGAAGTTTTTCACACCTAAATCATTGATCTCATTGACAAGCACATTTAGGCGTGAGTACATAGATTCGGCATTTTCATTTGCAAGTTGCTTAAAGCTATTGAATTCCTCAAGGAGACAACCGTAGCGTTCATTAGCAACTTCTTTTGAACCCTCATTTTGCTCCTTGATGGTTTTCCATAGCTCATGAGCATTTTTACAATTAAAAACTCTATTGAAAACGCCTACATCTAGTGAGGACAAAATGATACTCTTAGCAATCACATCAAATTGCTTTTCCTTCTTAGTACCATTTTTCACACCCTCATCAGTGACTCTCCAAACATCAAGGTCCTTTGCTTGGAGATAGGCCTCCATGAGAACCTTCCACCGAGGATAGCCCGTGCCATCGAAATGTGGAGCCAAACCTAAGGTATCCACCCCTTTCATACCTCTATAGAGCAACTCACTAGGCGGTGAAGCCTAACCGTTCCAATGAGCCGGTTTTCACACTTTACCAATCGAATTGGCGTTTCCTTGTGAAGGAAGTGAGTTCCGGCTCTGATACCACTTGTAAGGAATCGGATGCTCATAGCCTAAGAGGGGGAGGGGTGAATTAGGCAAACTAAAAACCTTAACCTATGGCTTCACTACTTTTTCTCAAAGTAAACTAGAACATACTATCTAGATGTGCAACTAAGGTTGTTCTAGTGTGAAACTCCCATCCCAAAACAAGGTTTGCAACCTATAGCCAATCCTAACAAGATACTACTCTAGGAAAGTAAAGGCAAGCAAAGATTGCAATAGAGTAAATGCGGAAACGTACAGGCGTCTGCCAGCGTGTGGAGCTTTGTATATCCTGGTTGGTGTTGTTCCATTCGACGTCATCTTAATTTTCTATTCTAATTGAGACTCTGATGCTCTTGTATCTTCTCTTGTTTTCTTTTTGATTTCAGTTTGTTTCTATCATTTTTTCGATTTGATTTCGATTCGTCATCTCACGCGTTGCAGGCTTGCAGTGTACGAAATGAAGGTAAGATAGTATGCGTCCTAAGGGAGGCGCCCAAGCGGCGGGGGAGTGAGAGAGACCGAGATGGAGCCAACGGAGGGAGGACGGGCCGGTCGGTGTCAGAAGGGAGGCAGCGGGGGAGTGAGAGAGATTGAGATGGAACCCTCTGACGAGTGAGACCCACTTGTCAGAACGTACCAAAAAAATTAGGCAGAAGCTTTACTCGCTTTAATACCGCCCGCCAACCCCCTCCGCCTCCCATGCTTTTTTTGCAAAACCCCCCTCCCCCTCATCCCCAGGCCGCCCCGGCCAGCACACCGTAATCTACAGGTCGCAGCGACGGTCAGCGCCGCCTCCAGGTGGATCTCCGCCGCTTGCAGGGGATCCCCGCCGCCGCCTCCAGTTAATCCGCTACCTCCAGGCACGCCGCCGGCAATCTCCACAGCCGCCTCCTGCAGGGATGCCGCCGGCCGCTTCGAGATTCCCCTAGAGCCGTTTACCGTCTTCCTGATGATGGCCTTGACTATCTGGATCCCGATATATGACCAACTCGTGCTACCGTGGCTCCGACGACTCACCGGCCGGGAGGAGGGCATCACGCTGCTCCAGCGGACGGGCGTGGGCATGGTGCTCTTCGTGGTCGCTATGCTCTTCTCCGGAATGGCGGAGCAACGCCGGCGCGAGCTGGCCCTCCTCCACGCGGCGACGAGCGGCGGCGGATCCAGGTCGTCGAGCCAGATGGAGTTCTACTACAAGCAGTTCACAGACGGGGTCACTGTGCCGCTGCCCCACGCGCATCAGATCGCGGTGATCCCGGCGGTCGACTCTGTCGCCGCGACGGACGATCACCTGCCACCTGGACCCTGCGCGGTGGACGGCGGGCGACAGTTTGCGCCACTGTTGGCCGACGACGACACCCCCCAGGCTTCACTCCGCCTCGGCCGTCTACTCCTCTACGGGGTCCCACTGCCGCCACCGATGCCTTGGACTGCCATGATCCAGCAGAAGAAAAGCTGGCAGCCTTCGTCGCCGAAGTCACGGGCGCCATTCCGGCCCCTCTCTTGGACAAGCCGCCTCGTCATTTTCGCGTTGATCCCGTCCTTGTCGACGCGCCTCCTCAGCTGCCTTCACTTGAGGCATCCGGTCTCAGGCGAAACCATCACCAAGTTGTGGACCCTCTTTCTGCCGTCAAGGTGGCAAAACGGGGAGAGGTGGTTCAAATGCGTCGCCTCGGCGAGGCGGTCGCATCACTGCCTATGTCGACGGCTTCACGTGCGGCGGTCGAGCAATTCTTCGCCGAAGGGCCTTCGCCATGTAACGTGGACGCACTGACAGATATCTTCCCGATGCTGAGGAACAAGAGTAAGACCTCTCCCTTCATGGGATTGAGCGTTGGCTGAGAGCTCCGTGTAGAGTAAGTTGTTTAGGTCGTCTTGGATGTGAGTAGTTCTTACTAGAGATCCTATTTCGGGTTGTGTTCAGCTGGCTTGCCGGCTTGCATTCATCTGGAGTCCGTTCCATTTGGGTTGTAACCGAAACTGTACCAAATTCCTGTCTTCTTAATACAATGATACGTTGCGCGCGTATTCGAGAAAAAAAAACTACAAGCAGTTCCCGAATGACCCGAGCCTGGAGGTGGCGGCGGCCCTGCAGGCGGCGGCCTGCAGGCGGCGGAGATCCCATCGTCAGGGGCGAGACTCGTGGGTTCGGCGGAAGCGGTTCTACGCAGTTCACAGTCGCGGTGTGCGTGCGAGGGAGGGTCGAGCGCAGGGGTGAGGGGAGGGGGTATTGTGCAAAAGTACCGTGATCGGGTGGGCGCTGGCAGGCGGTTTTTCACAAAATGACCCACCTCTCTCCGTGGCCATCAGATCTAGATCCGGTGATCCTGATCGGAGTTTGCATAGGTGGATTGGTTTCCACCTGATACGTATATAAATATATAATTTCATTTGTAAAACTCATGTTTGTTCTATTTATCTACCACTATATAAATGCTTATTGAATTTAATGGATACATACATTCTTATTATACTCAAATATAAGCATTTATTTCTTTCTTCAAAAAATATAAAGAGATTTGCTAAGAGGAAAAATAGGTACACTGATATTGCACCCTACAATGAGTCAAAATTACGGGCGCCCGCAAAATTCCAAACGAGCGGTCGATGCCATTTCCTTTCTAGACTGCAGGCCTGCAGGCTGCACTCCGTCCTACTCTCCTGCTCCCCCTCTGTCCACGTGGTCCCCCGCTGCTACCTCACACGCGCATGAACCTAGGAAAACACGTTGACCACACCTCCTGCGAAAAGTTAACAAAACAGATTCTTATAATCGTAATTCGAAAAAATACAACTTTTATACATTTTTGGCAAAAAACTTTTACGTCTAAAATTTCTGAATTTTTTAACAAAACATTTCGTAATTTTTTTAAAAAAAATCAGAAGAAAATGTTAGGGGTAAATGAAGCAAAAAAGTTTAGGAAAAAATTTATGAATTTTTTTAAAAAAACTGTGTGAAAAACTTTTATACATAAAATTTATGAATTTTTTATTAAAACATTTCGAAAAAATTTAACAAAACTTTCAGAAGAAAATGTTAGGAACAAAATCTGAAGCAAAAAATTTAGGAGAAAATGTTATGGAAAATTTTTTTTAAAAAATGTAGCAAAAACTTTGAAAGAAAAAAGTTCAGAACAAAACTTTATATAAAATCTTTTGGAAATAGTGAAAAGATTGAAACAAAATTTTAAAGAGAAAGTTATTATAGCCAAAAACTTTGGAAAAAACTTTGAGCAAAAATTATAGAAAAAATTTGGGAAAAGAGAAGAAGCTCGGAAAAAGGAGAAGAAGCGGATAGTAATAGCCTGTGGGGTCCGCGCACATGGTCACATGGAGGGGCAGGCCGGCAGGGTGCGCGCACGGCGCACCGCAGCAGCGCAGTGCATAGGGAAAAAATTGACCGCTCCGGAGCAAGGCTGCGGTCACACGCAAACTCAACATTGTCCTTATCATTTGAATTGATGCGGAGGACGTTGCGGAGCTCTTTATCTCTACTCCTTCCTAAAAATAGAATGAAGTTACGAGAAAAACTTGGTACGTCCTTCTCCTCTCCGCCCGCGCGTCCTCCCCACGGTATCCGTCTTCCGCTCGCGCGTCCGCCCCGCGGGTGGGCCTTCTGCTCTCCCCTCATCCGCGCGTCAGATCACGAGCCCACTCATCCGAGTCCACGACCTCGCCTCCGCCTCCTCGCGCCACGACCTCACATCATCTCGCAGCGCTCATCGTGCCGCCGCCGCCACGACGGGCTCCCCCCCTCCGCCACGGACGCCACCTCACTCTGCCCGTTCGGGCCCTCACGCACATCTCTGCGGCAACTCACCGGCGCCCCCATCGCGACGTCACCACCCTCCGCCCCCTCCTTCCCTCTCGATGTCGGCCTTCCCTACTGCCGGCCCACTCCCGTGCCATGCGTAGGCGGCGTCCTACTCCTCGACGCAGCCACCTCCTTCGTCCGCCGCCCTGCCGCAGCTCCTCCATCCGCCGCCACATCGGGAACGCCGGCGCCCCCTACCGGTCGATTGTCCATCCACGTCGGCGCCGCCACCGACTCCTCCACGCCTCGGCCTCTCTGGAGCTCCATACCAACGCCGATGCGGCTCCTCCGTTCACCGCCAGTCTGCCACGACGGGTCACCTTCCCCCACGCTGTCGACGTCCGTACACGGTTCTGCCTCCCCTCCGATCTGCAAACCATGCAACTGATCCGCTTTGGTGATTGTTTCTTGGTCTGATTTGGGATGTTTCTTGGATCTCTAGGTCTTGCCGGGCATAGTGTTGTATTACCGAGACCTCTGGGGTGGTTCCTGTGCGGTTTTGCCAGCTGGTTGCCTTGCGCGGGGACACTCGCCCCTGGCGCCGCTGCCCCCACACCCTCCAGTAGTTTGGGATCTACCTGATGACGCATTCTCTCTTGCCCCTACCGCCAGCATTCAGATGAGTAGATCATCAGTGCACCATTGATGCGGGTTCTTACATGGATATCCACATTTCACTGCTCAGCCCTGTCTTCTTCACGGCATTAGTACTTTTGGTACTGTTCTAGGTAGAGATCTATTATCAGGTACTTGAGCACCCTCCGGATTTTCTATATGTTTCATTAATGTTGTCGCGCCTCATAATTTCTGTTGTTGTTCTCTAGATAGGCATGTGCAATGTCGATTGATGGGCGGCGACCAACTTTCTATTGGATCAATGGCGTGGTCTACAAAATTCAGGTGAAATACTGTACAGGACTTGCTATTGAAATCATAATTTAGACTGGACTTTCACAAAGATGCATGACGTGGTAATTTTGTGTGACCAGACTGGCTCTGAAACTACCATATCGTTTTGGATGCCTGTACTTTCCTATTACCAATGAGAAAAAATGTTGTTGTAAACATATTTACTACAATATCTTAATTTGTTTGTTTGGTTCCTTATCAGTTAGCATCAGCAGAGGAAGCACCACTTGATTACTGATTTTGTAGAGATAAAGAGAAGTCCATTCACCAGTCTTGATTTTGTAGGGGAAATTTTCTCCATTTTCTATCATATGAACAAAGTAGAATGCATGCGCTGCTTATGAATTTTGTGTTGTAGAATTGGAGCATTGGGTTGTATCTTTTACAGCACAGGCTGGAATGCCGGTTCTTCTGTTCTCCTTTGCTCAAGGTCAATTCTTGATGGGTTTTGTATATCTACTAAATTAGGGATATTTAACCATAAATTAGAGTAATGAATTTACTCAACCAATTTTTATTGCAGCGCTGGATTCTATTCTGTTTAGTTGTAGTGGGCTATTTCGTGTTGAGTCAACAATATGCATCATCTCACCTCCTTTTAAGCATTATGCTATTGCAGCTACTTGTATTTTTAACTAATTGGATGTCCTTTTTAACTTTATTTTTTGAATAGTTATGCTTTGTATTATCCCCTTTTGCATTCTGCACAAGTTCATGGATGACAAACCATTACTAGAAACTTGAAGGTCTGGTGTGGATTGAACAACTGATTCTTGGGTCTGGGCTCTGGAACAAATGTTATGGTTATCTAGATATGCTTGCATCTAACAGAAAGTGGATCTTTCACCTTGCTCCATAGATAATTTATGTTGAAGCCTTTTTGTTATAGTTTGGACCATGCACCATTTATAGTGTATCTGCATAAATGTAACACCATCATCTGATCATTGTAGTCTTTTTTTAATTTGAAGGTATCCTCCATGCCATGGTGAGCAACAGTGGGAAACTTGACCTCGTATTGGCTGTAAGCAAAAATGTGTTATTATTGTCTCAGTAGTTGTTCTTATTAGGTATATTTCTCTTAAATATATATTGCACTAACTTCCAATGATTTTAAATTGTCGTAGTCTTTTGCATATGAAGGGTTTTCTATTTCTTGAAAATAAAATATGTTCTATTCCTTTATAATGTAACTATTGTCATGCTTTATACATAAACCATATTTTACCGTTAAGTCTCGTTTCCGAGGGCAATTTAATAAACACACCCAAGAAGGCTCACACAATTGAGGTTTCCAAATTAGGTACTTATTTCTGCTGACCATTAATTGTCATTTTCCTTTTGCTATAAAGGTTCTCTGATCTTTTATTAAGCAAGTGTTTTATTGCAGATTATATTTGCACCAAAGAAAATGAAGATATTATTGAGAATATCAGAGGGCAACCACAAAACAAAATGTTGGTGGGCATCGACATTGTGTTCTTAACAAGAGGGGATATGGAATGCCTTTTTCATGATTCCAGTCATGTGAATGGAAACTTTAGTACATCTTTGTAAAATCACAATTACTTTGTAATCTAATCGTAACCTTTATTCTCTACTTGTAATAAATATAGGTTTTAAGTGCGTACATCCATCTTATGAGGGCTGAAGGGCATCTCTGTAACAGGGGAGGTGGAAAGGTATTCCTAGAGAATACATTTGTTTCTAAGGTGGCTGCCATCAAGAAAATAGTGGATAATTATCTAGACCATGACATGGTAAAGTGAACTTTTTACCCCCCCCCCTCTCTCTCTCTCTCTCTCTCTCCAACCTCTTATTCAGATATTCATTCCAATCAATATTCCAAAGTGCCATTGGTACCTACCAGTAGTCCATTCTCAATAATGTCAGATACATGTGCTCGATTCACTAGGTGATGGAATGAGCCGAACAGATCTTAAAGAAACTGTTAGTAACTGCTACTTTTGTAGTCCTTTTTTATTGTTTTTTGTTTTAACTAACTCTATGGTTATTAGCTAACTGGGCTACAGAGATATATAAGCATTGTTGCACAGCTTAAAAAGCTCAAAAAACACAACTGGAAGCATCTTAACATGGCAGAATGGCCTGTCATAGAGAAAATCACAAGGCTAATGCAGATAGATGGGTACACATTACATCATTCTTATCACAAATAATAGCGTTTCCTTATCAATAATCTTGTGGTCAAATTCTTTTTTTATCCTTTAGTTCATCATGCGGTTTGTTCTTGATAAATTACTGGACAGGAACACAACTCTCTGACAGTTTCACTCAGGTATTTTGTGTAGAAATGACAGCACCTGTTTATTTTCTTATTTATAAGTCATCTAAATATTAATCATTGTTACCACTGAGCAGGAGGATATGAAAAGATTTAGATTAAAATTAATTGCCATCATGTGGGACTCAGAACTAACTTGTCTGGTTTGTATTCTACATGGCAAAACATGAGCCCTAATTATTTTTTATATATGTATAATGTATGTGCAGGATGCATATGAACTGAGAAAGCGCTTTTTAATACACCTACTTACGAGTTCAAGGGGAACCAATATGCATGCAACATACCTGAAGTTCTACGAGATTATCTTGTTATAGCATTCTCGGTCTTGATGATTGTAAAGAAAAATTTGTATTAGCACATTGGATTTTCTTTCCATCATCATTGACATGCAATTTTCTACTAAAGTTTATGACTTAAATAATTTATCTATTTTTCTTATTATGTTTTTGAAATAATATCTTTTCTTTTTAAAACTTTTGTGCCCGTAGCAACGCACGGGCATACACCTAGTAGTATAGACATCAGAAGTTGTTAGGTACACGTGCGGCCTCCAGAAATAACATGCTTTTAGTCCGCAACAGGGAGAAGTTAATTAGCAAATTATCCCCCTGCAACTATCTTCAGAATTCCCGTTTTCCCGCTTTGACACCGACTGGTATAGGGTCTCGATTCCGAGTCGTAGTATTGTGCTTGCCCTTGTATTCTGACCAGTATATAATACGTGTGGACGTGCAGAGCGCAGGATAGAGCAGATCAAAGGCAGTCACGATTAGTATGAAGGACGGATTTATGAACGAGCCGACCTCCAAACGACGCTGTCCAGTGGCGGCGCCGACCTTGATCCCAGACGAGGTCCTGCTGTTCGAGATCTTCGTGCGTCTTCCCGTGAAGTCCCTTGTGCGCTTCAAATCCGTGTGCAAAGTATGGTGCGCCACCATAGCCGGCGCTCACTTCGCCCGCCTTCACTTGGAGCTTGCAAGAGCTAGCTCACCATCCATAGTCCTAGTTCCCCGGAAGTCCGTGCAGGAACCGACGAAGCGGGGCCCTGAGTTCGTCCACATCTACAGCTTCCAGCCATTGGTGCGGAGCAATGCCGCCAAGCTCATCATGAGGACAAAGCCTCGTCCCTATGCCATCCCTCAATTCACCATCCCCCTGCACTGCGACGGACTGATTCTGATCCCCAGCATCACCGGGCCCATATACGTGTGCAACCCGGCCACCAAGGAGTTTGTCGAGCTGCCGCTGGGCACCCCGAACGTGATATGGGACCAAAGGGTCGCCTTTGGCTTCGATCCTTCCAGTGGTACGTACAAGGTGGCTAGGCAGTTCTTGCGCTCATACAGTAAAGGGCAAACATATGCAGAATTAGACGTTGGACATGAGGTCTTGACGTTCGACGGCGATGGCGGCAGAGAGGTGTTGGAGTGGAAAGCCACCATTGATCCACCTTACCCTATCAAGCGCAGGACTCCTATTTGCTTGCCCGGGTTCTTCTACTGGAGTGCCGTCGTCAAGTCCGTGGCTGACCAAGAGCTCGCCAAAGATGTTATCCTTCGATTCAGCATGCGTGAGGAAACATTCACTGTGCATCCAAATCCTCCATGCAGCAGCCACCTAAGTTCCAATGACCTAATGTGTGAGCTAGGTGGCAAGCTGTGCTATGTCCACTCCCCCTCCCCGTTGGAAGTCTCCATTTGGCTAGCACAAGACGATGGACAAAACGCAATAACATGGACGCTGCGTCGTCGTGTTAGTCTGCCCATACCAAGGAGTGTTCGTGTTTTTGCTTGTGCATCAGCTGATCAGGACATGGTATTCCTCGCCGTGGATGCTCAGGATCTCTTCAAGTGCAACCTCAATGATGGATCTCTTGAAAAAGTAGTCGATATGCGACATGGCTTGTTGTATCACCACGAGGCCGAAGGGGTAAAATTCGTCCATGGTTCACTCCCTTTTTCGCATTACATGCTGCCATATGTGGAATCTTTGCTGCGTATTGGACCATGCTAGCCAGCTGATGATTGTATGTCATTACCAATAAAATATATACCAAGATTGTCTATTCTGAATTTTTTTTCTTGGGTTTCTTGTGTTACTTATTCCTTTGATCGTATCTGCAGCAGTATAGCTTCCCGATGATGACACTGACCGGTACCTCTTTGGCTATGGCATGGTGAGTGCTGGTTCCCCTGGATGGTGCATATATAGCAGGTAAGTCAGCAACAGCCTGCTCTCAAATTCACACATACGCTATTGGAGTTAATGCCTCACACCAATGGGGATGAGTGGTCTGGTGATTTCAGATGCTTAAGATAATAGGATTCAAGCCTATATCATGTATCCGATGCAGAATTTGGATCATTTGAGGTAGCTTGTTTTTTCTTTTGGTATCTCATGTATTTACTTGGGCAAAAAGATCAGAGCCTAGGCTTTGTATCTCTTGTATTCTGCTCTTTGTATCTTACCAACACATAATAAACATGAGATTTGCAGAATTTGGATCCACATGCTGCCGTCCTCGAGCGCGGGCCCCATGGTGTTTCACCAGGTGCCGCCTCTGGCCGAGGAGGGGCCTTTCTTCCTTGGGGATCTGTTCAAGGAGCCTGAGGATAAGGGGGAAAGGTGGTGGGCGCCGCCGGACGCACGGGCGTCTCCAGGATCCCGAAAGCCAGGGACATCCGGATGGTCGGCCGCTCCTCCCCCTGGAGGAGGACGACGGCTGCGGCGCGCTACGGTCCCCACGCTCACCCCCTCCTCCCTCGTCCCCCCTTTCCTCCCGCGCCAGCAGGGGCCCGCCCCGCCGTAGGGTGCGGGCTCGGAGGGGGACTCCCCCTCTGAGAGCGACACGCGTGGGAGCGAGGGCGAGGGTGCTGGGGAGAGCGATGAGGAGGTCGACGTGGTGGACGATGATGAGGAGGAGGTGGAAAGCGACGACCTCGACGATGGCCCCTCGTACGTGGAGGTTTGGGTGAAGGAGGGGGACTGGGAGCGGGCGGCTCACCTTACTTTCGTCCACCTGACGCCAGACTCGGTGGCGCTGGCCCCTGCGCCCCTGATCCGGGCGGCCTTCATGCGTGAGGCCCCCTACCTCCGCTTCCAGCTGCCGCCGTTGGCTTGTGGTGTCTCAGTCACGTCTTTCGAGTCTGCCGACGATCGAGAGGTGGCCATGGCGGTGCAGCCCATCTCCCACGCTAGGAACATCATCAAGCTCGAGCGCGTGGAGGACACCCCTGACCGCTTCGTCAGGGAGCCGCAATGGGTCGGTCAGATGGTCGTCTGGAACTACCCGTCGGAGCACTGGGATGCGGAGCGGATCCATGATCTGTTCGTTTGCGTCGGTGATGTCAAGGAAATCGACCTCGAGTGCGTGCCAGGCACCGACCGCTCGTGCATCTGCTTTGTCATCAAGCTGCAACACCCACGTGTCCCCGACAACATGGGGGTGAATCCGCCCAGTGGCTGTGGGATCGTGCTGCGCCTCAACGGCACGGCCTTCTGGCCGCAGGCGCAGCAGTACGACGCGGACGGGGTGCGGATCCCGTTCTACGGTGCTCCTCCATCCCCTCCGCCTCCAGTGGCGGTCCACCCCCCTTACTTCTTCGGCAACGTCCCCCAAGTCCTGGAGGCTCCTCCGGCACCCCAGCATGCGCCGTTCTTTGGGCCGGTGCAGCCGCCAGCGCCGCCGGCGCCCCAGCAGAACCGACAGCTGCACCCCGGTGCTTTCCTCGGGGCTTCCATCCTTTGCTTCGGTTACCTCAGCGCCTACCCGTTGGCGTGTCTACCGACCCTACCGCTGCTACTTCAGCTCCCGACGGGTCCGGTCGCTGCGACGCGGGCATGTCAGGCCACCCCGGTGCTCCTCCTGACGTGGCGTGACGACGTGCCGCCAACTGCGCCTCCGATCTCTGCCTCCACGCAGCTCTTGCCCTCCCCCGCTCCTGTGCCAGCGGCGCCTTCGCGCGCGCATGAGCACGTGGGTGCGGCGCCTCTGTTGGCTAGCACTAGGAACAATGCTTGTCTGGCGGCGAAGGACTCCGGGCTGTTCGTGGACGCCACTGCTAAGGTGACAAAGCGCAAGGCCCTCCAGAACAGTCTGGTGCAGTGCTCTGTCGCTGTTCAGACGCACGTCGTGAAAAAGAAGATCATGAAGAGGACCAAGAAGCCGGTCCCCGCTGCTAACCTTACCAAGCTGGTTGAGGTCGTTGGCCTTGGGGTGAAGACTTCCAAAGCCCTGGACCGCGTCCTCACCCTGGGGCAGGAGACGGCTGCAATGCTGAACATGGTGCTGGGCGCGACAGCATGAGGAGCACCTCCTTCAACTATGCGTGGATCGCTTTGCCCTTCTTTGTTAGTGATAGCATCATAGCTTACCATTTGTTGCATCCTGTCTATTGTTCGTCCTTTTCTTTTAGTCAGTGTTGTAATATCAGAACTTTGTTGCTTATCTCGCTTTCTCGTTGTGTTAGCAGAGCTCTTAGCCCTTGTCGTAGCGCCTCTCGCTTGCCTGGGTTGGGATGTGGTTTTAGGCATTGCTCTTTCGAGTGGTGTTCCCGTCCTGTGTCGATGGGTGTGTTCCAGCGCTTCATGTTTCATCAATGAATTCTAACACCGTTTCGTACTCCATTTTCTCCTGGAACGTTCGGGGTCTTGGCTTGGATGGCAAGTGCACGACTGTCTGTGACGCTCTCGGCGCTGCCCGGTGCGATGTCGCTTGCTTGCAAGAGATGAAGTTAACTGATCTTGATGCTTGCAAAGCTCACGCTTTGCTGCCCGCACACCTTACTGACTTCTCCAGCGTTGACGCCATTGGTTTGTGTGGCGGCCTCGCCACCTGCTGAATGAGCGCTATTTCTCTCTAACGTTGTTCATTGCTCGCCAGCGGACTCTTACTACCTTCTTCTCCTCCACAGCCTCGGATTGCACCTTTGTCATGACTAACGTGTATGCTCCGGCGGATCACAGAGATTCCCTCCTCTTCCTCACGGACCTTGAGGAGGTGGCTGCGCAGATTCCGGGGAATTGGGTCCTCGCCGACAACTTTAACCTAACTAGGGAGGAGAGCGATAACAGCAATGGCACAGTAACCCCCCCTTGTTGCGGCGTTCAACGACACCATCCACAAGCTTGGGCTCATCGATCTTCCTCTCCTTGATCGACTCTTCACCGGGTCGAATCACCGCGCAAACCCCACCATGGCTCGGCTGGACTGTGTTTTCCTCAACGTTCCCATGAGTCTTGTCTTCCCCAACTCCTCCCTCACCTCCTTGCCTAAACCCACCTCCGATCATACTCCCATCCAACTCTCACTGTCCAGCTCCATCCCCAAACCAAATGTCTTCCGTTTTGAGAATAATTGGCTCCACAATGCAAGTTTCCTCAATATTGTCTTGCCGGCCTGGCACGCCGATTGTCCAGGATGCACCGCCACGTCGCTGGTGCGTTCCCTGCAAGCGGTCCGTGGCACGTCAAAGGTATGGGTGCGAGGTAAACGCTCCCCCCTCCCTTATCTCCAATTGCAAATTTGTAATCTACCTGTTTGACCTGCTTGAGGAAAGCCATGCACTGTCTGCAGGCGAGCGTGCACTACGTGACCAATGCAGAGAGCAGTTGGCGCTCTCGCTCTGGGAGCATGCCGCACACTAGAAGCAGCGAGGGAAATTCAGGGTCGTCCGTGAAGGCGACAGCAATACTCAGTTTTTCCATGCCGTGCAAGTCACCGCCTACGCCAAAACCAGATCAGAGTGCTCGAGGTGGAGGGTGTGACCTTGGCCTCTCATACAAGCAAAGTTGCAGCTTTAACCTCCCACCTGAAGATGCTGCTCAAGGAGCCTACTCCGGCCACCCGCGGCGAGCTCCCAGTGTTGCTGTATAGTGAGAGCCCCATGGTGGATGCAGACCTGCTCACGGCGCCGTTCACGGTTGACGAAGCTCTTGCTGCCGTTCAGGCTGCCGTCCGCCCTGGTGTTCCGCCCCATCTGTCTACGGAATTTCCCACTGAAAGTTGTGTCCAAGATGATGACCAAAAGGCTGCAACATGAGATGCCAAAAATCATTGACATCGACCAAACTGGCTTCATCAAGGGGCACTCCATCTCAGAGAACTTCATTTATGCTATGGAGCTTGTGCAATGCTGTCACCGGCGGAAACTCCCCACTCTGGTGCTCAAATTGGATTTCGCCAAGGCTTTTGATTCAGTCAATTGGCTCTGCCTTACCGCCGTCTTGCGAGCGCGTGGGTTCCCTGCTCAGTGGTGCAGATAGGTCTCTCAGTTGCTTGCTTCTTCGAAAATGGCGGTGCTGGTGAACGGAGCTCCCGAGCCTTGGTTTGGTTGCGAGTGTGGGTTGCGGCAGGGCGATCCCTAGTCTCCATACATGTTCCTCATTGTGGTAGATGTGCTACAACAGTTGATCAAACAAAACCGGGCGATCAGGCACCCCGCGGCGGACGATCTTGCGTGCCTGGTGCTCCAGTATGCGGATGACACACTGATCTTGGTCAGGGTTGATCCCTCTGACCTGCTCGAGCTGAAAACCATTTTGGACTTCTTCTCTGATCTCACCGGTCTGCGGATCAACTTCACCAAGAGCACCATCGTCCCCATGCACACTCCGGCTGCTACGGTGGAAGCACTTCAGAACATTCTAACTTGCCAAGTCGGCTCCTTCCCCCAAACCTACCTTGGGTTGCCACTGTCAAACGAAAAGCTCAGGTTGTCCGCGTTCGCGCCGCTGATTGCCAAGACCGACAGGTACCTCAGCGGGTGGCATGCGTCACTGCTGAATCCGATGGGTCGATCGGTGCTGGTCAACTCTGTTATGGACAACCAGTTTCTATACACGATGTTTGTCCTGCTCCTACCTCAAGGCACCATTGACACCATCAACCATAGGCGTCAGGCTTTCCTCTGGTCCGGTGATGACTGGGTTCATGGCGCCCAGTGCCTGGTGGCGTGGGAGAACGCGTGCCAACCATGGGAGCAAGGCGGGATGAGGCTGAAGAACCTCTCGGTGCAGAACAAGTGTTTGCTCTTGAAGATGCTCCACCGCCTACATCACCCGGGGAGTCTGCGTGGGTGGCATGGGTCAGGGACCGTGTGGACCTGGCCACGATGGCCGGTGATGTTGTGGGCACACACTGGCGAGACCTGGAAGAGCTCCTTCTCCTGTATCGTGCAGTCACCGTCTCTAAGGTCCGCGACGGGAGGTCCACATGCTTCTGGCAAGTCCGCTGGCTCTCAGTGGGCAGACTCATCAACGTCTTCCCCCTCCTCTTCAGCCATGCGACGCGCGCCGGTGTCACAGTGGCGCGAGTCATTGAGGAAGGTGTCTCAGCTTTCCTGGTCCCGCGCCTGAGTCGCGACGCCCGGGACGAGCTGACCAAACTGGACAACCTTCTCGCCGCTGTATCCCTATCTGATGGTGAGGATCGGCGGTCGTCCCCTCTCTCCGCTGATGCCAGAGCTCTTGGCGCTGCGCCGGTCTATGCCGTGCTGCTAAGCGCCACTGGGAACGCCCCCTGTGACTTTGCAACGTTCGTGTGGGGGAACCGTGCGCCGCCGCGCGTTCAATTCTTCGCCTGGCTGCTGGTTCAGAAACGCATCCAGTGCCATGCGAACTTGCTGGTGAAGAACGTCGTCGACGAGGGGTGCTGTGAAATTTGTGGTGGCGCGTTGGAAGACAGCGACCACATCATCCTATGGTGTCCCTTTTCTGTGCAGGTTTGGCTGGCTCTCGGCATCGACATGTCAGGGGTGGATGTCTCTCGGCTCTGGGTCGCCTCCCGGCCGGCCAACATGCCCGCCAAACACTTTGACAGCTTCCTCCTCATGGTCTTGTGGCACTTATGGAAGCATCGCAATGGTGTCGTGTTCGAGCACGAGTCCCCCTCCACTGTCCGATTCTGGACATGCTGCAAGCAGGACGCAAGGCTATGGAGCTGCCATTGGCCGGTCCACGAACGACCTATAGCGGATATCTGGTGTGAAGTCTTCAATGTAAAACTCTGAAACTTGTAAGAGAGCGTCTTTTGGCTTGCAAAAAAGCCGAATGAAAATTCAGGTGGGGATCCCCCCGGGTGACCCATCAAAAAAATAAACAATTTTGGATTCATGAGTGCTCATATGCCAGATCAAGCAACTAATTAAAAATTGAATACTTTGGAATATATACTAAACTAATGACATAGTATTTCTTTATTAAGTTGAAATTTTTCAGAACTTTCCTCACCACATATTTATTATGAATTTAATTTTAAATTTTGGTGGTGATATAGGATCAATCGATGTGCTGAAGTGAGATACATTTGTTGAACTATTTCTTGCTTAAATTAAGTTATCTTATTTAACATGGTATTTTTTACGAATAATTATCATGGCATTTGATGCAGCTAGAAACTAGAGTTGTATGTTTTTTAATCAAAGTGCATTATAATCAAGAGAATTTACAAAATAGTCGCTTAATATGTTTAATCTCCTAGTTGATATACTTCATTGTGTGTTCGTCTTAGAGATTGGAGACCACGGGTGTGGTTGATATACTTCTCGCGTGGTGTGTGACACTTGTGCTGGTGTGATCTGCACTACCTTATTGGTCAAAGTACTAGGAGCGCAGTTTGCGAATCTAAAGTCCGCATTGTCCATGCTCGAATAGTTCATCAGTTGTCGCACTGTCAAACAAATCAAGCCTATGTCTTCTTTGTTTGGAGCTATGGATGGTGCCGGTAAGCATGCAATTTGCTAAGGTGCATCAACAATGGCTGATTCCTAAAACAAATCAAGCACTTGCCTTCTTTATCTGGAGTGATAGTGGTAGTAAGGGTGGCAAATTACTGAAGGTGCATCAATAATGATCAGCCTCTCAAACAAATCAAGGCTATATCTTCATCACCGGAGAGGATGGAAAAGTACAAAGACTCCAATTATGCCCTAGAAACAACAACGTATTCAACGGTGTGCCTGCGCGTAGAGGGTGGGACGGGGCTCGAGCCCCCAACAACTGTGGATATTACGGAGCAAAGCTCCCAAGGAGGAAGAAGAAGAGAAAATGAGCTTTCCTAGTGTGTGATGTCTGTAAATGAAAAACAATTGCATGTTCTCATTGCACGATAACAATGCGAATAATTTGAAACCTTGTATGCAATTGGATGACACATCAGCAACCACGTGCAACCCCACCGCACCCCCAGCCCATGGCGCCTCGGGGGTAATCACCACAGACAGGGTGGGTAACCGGCGGCAAGCAACGCCTGGGTAACGCCAACTCACCGACTGGCATGCAGGAGGCCCACCCGGAAGGAGGGAGGAAGGTTGTGCAATTATTATTCTGCAATTCTTCTCCAAACATCCAGCTACATTAATCACCGTGCACAGCTACAAAGTTCCTCAATTTTTATTTATTTATTTGTGGTGATCACTGAGAACCTAGGCGTCACTAAATTCTTGACCAAGTTGCTCCTCCCATGCCACACGAATATCCTCTGCTACTTTGAGGGCATCCATAGAAACGCTGGTGAAGCCAATAGATTAAAGCCTCCAACCTGACCGTCCCCGAATGCCTCTCGGACGCAAATTTGCATGTCTTCGGATTAGCATGTCACCACACGACACGATACAACCTGACCGTCTGAGAGGCATTCAGGGACATATGCCCCCAACCTGGCCGCAAATTAGCATGTCTTCGAATTCATGCATGTCACCATGACACGATACATATAATGAAAATATCATCATGGAAAAAGTCTATTTTACTCCCCTCACCTATTTACTTTGTCCACTTAACCCCTAAACAAAAGTTAAGCTCACTTTACTCTCCCAAATTACTTCATTTGGTTCAATCTACCCTCTAAGTAGATTTCTATTTTTTGTTTCTTCACATACAAGTTGAGTTTCAATTTCAAATTTTATCAGTTGACTAATAACATGATGCTCTATGGTAGAAAAATACAATAACAATTTTTCATGACAAATTTTTATACAGGATAAATTTTGTATTAAATATTTCTAACCTATGAAAATAATCATGAAAAATTCTTAGTAGAATTGTTTGACATAAGGCATCATGTTTTGTATCGAAATTTTTGAACTCAAAATTCACTTATACAAAGAAAAATCTAATTAGGTTGTAGATTGGGTCAAATGAAATAGTTTAAGATAGTAAACTGAGTCTAAATTTTGTTGAGGAGGTTAAGCGGACAAAGTGGTTAGGTGAGGGGAGTAAAATGAACTTTTCCTATGAACGAAAGATAATACTATATTTATTTCTCCTCTGTAGATCAACAACATCCAAAGAATCCTAACCAGCACGCTTATCTGCACGCGCACTGCCCTGATGGCATGGAAACAAAGCAATTAAGCGACACTAGCTAGAGAATGAACAATTGGGGGAAGAGCTCGAGAGCGAAGAGAGTTGATGGCTAGCAGCGAGCGGCGGGCGGCACAGGAGAAGTCAGAGGAGGGAGATGGGCTCCATCAGAAATGACTGGGGCGCTGGGCTGATTCCAGTGGGGAGAGAAATAAGGAAATTCATGGTTAACTATTTAGTAGTCCAAAATGTTGGAACTACAGTACGTACAACATTGCTAATAATAAACTAATGATAAAGTAAACGAAACATTTTTGTGCAGAGACTGGTGTGCAGTAATGCAAAATGGACCGTTTTACCGCAACAATCTGACCTTTGTTACCATCTTTTTTCTGCGGCATTCTTACAGAAAGAGTGAGAAATGTTTTTTTTCTTGAGAATCAATACACACAATATAAATTGTAATGCACAGATTTGGACGGCCCTCCTTCAATTTTGGATGATTCTGCTTCAATCTTGAGAATATTCTGCCTCAGTTCTGGATGGCAATGCACACATGCGGCTCGTCGACACTGGCAGGCAGGACGTGGACGAGTAGGCCGGACGTGGACGAGTTGTTGTTGTTATTATTACTATTATTATTATTTTAAAAAATAATTATGCGTAACTAAATCCTGAGCGTTTTTTATCATTCGGTGGTTGAGTGTTATTTTTGTAAAATTTAGTTACACGCAAAATTTTTTAAAAATTGGGGGAAAAAGAAATCCATACACACTTGATAGGAAAATGGGCCGAACTGAAGCCGGCCCAATTTCGGTTGGCCTTTGCCAAAAGCAAGCCCAACGCAACAAACCCACAAGGCCACAAGCAGAGTCAGAATATTACGGGAATGTGACGCATCAACCCACGAAAAATTACTGCTCCATTTAATAATATATATAGGCAAAAATATATATACAAGATTAAATATTAATAGGTGCCAAGCAAAGTAAATCGAAAGTGGAAAGCAAATGCAGGGATCAGAAGCCAGTATTTCGTAGGCAGATGAAGACACATAAGAGGAAATCATATCCTTTTTTCTCCCCCGCGAACACTAATAACAGTGACTTGTATCAGTATCATGCAATCCGGTCGATTCCGTACCGATACAATGTGGCATTGCTATTACGTTATACGACCATATAGTATAAGACTTAATGATAATTAGCGAGTATGCACACCAGGCCTCCAGAAATAACATGCTTAATCTAGGACAGGGGTGAGTTAATTAGCAAATGTTTTTTTCCTGCTACTATCATCAGGATTCTGTCTGTGTATAGGATTTCCAGTTGACCTTCACTGCAACTTCTCCAAAATCACCCAGCTCTGCCACCACTTCTTCCGAACAGTGATAGCTAGAGCCAAAGCTGCACTTCCACCAAGAGCGCCACACTTGCTCATCCTTTTGCCCAAGGACAGGATTGTTTCCAGGAGACCCTCGATGTAAAGATCAAGGTAGTTATGAGTCTCCACCGCAACGACAAAGCTCATCACAGCACCCGGGTTCGGAGCAGCGTCTTCAAAGAGTCGAATCACCTCCCTGAAGCCACTAGTCTTGGCATAAACCTTCAGGTTGATACCGCTGGCAATGGCACCCAGGCGGAGGACCTCAACGTCAATGCGGGCCTCCACTGCATTGATCAATACTGCAAACTTGACATCCAGTGCACAGTTGTTGCCGTATAGGCGCCGGTGTTCAATGAATGATTTTGAGGAAAACAAGTTGGTGAACTCTGTGCATCCCTCGATGAGGCAATCACCTTTGGGCTCATCTTCAGGTCGGTCTTCGGTCCGGACATAGAGCTCGAACTCGATCAATGCCCGGGCTACCATTGAAATGACTCGAGCTGGGCTGGTCAGTGACAGACGTGCCACGCCCTACAGCACAATAATATTTAAATAGTTGATCAGGTACTTGCAGAGGCTTAATCAATCACATACCCAAGATTGTATAATAGAGTCTTTCAGTAGGGATTCCATGACTAGGATTATTAGTTAGACTGCAGATAAGTAAATTTCTAATAGCATGGAGTTGAGACGAGCACCAAATATACTAAAATTTCCATGTAGATAGTTTCAAGTTTGCCTACGAATTACCATGCAGATTGTTAATTTTTGGAGCAATTGCCAATAAAAATGGTTGTATGTAGACGTCTCAATGTTTAATGCACGGCTATTTTCATAATGATACAAGCAGTGTGTAGAAAACTGAGAGTTTGCAAACCAAATTATCCCCTTTCTCTTTGCATATGCTGTTATTAAGAATGCATACTGTTCTTTTATTGTAGCAGAGACTGAGATTAAGATCACACACTATAGTAAGTTTAAAGCCAGAAAATGGTCATTGCAAAAGACATGCAACTCTGACATGATGCAAGTCTCACATGTAAAGGTATTTTTACAATGGTAAATAGGAGCATGCACCAAAATAACTTTGCGACCTTTCATAGTGCATAAGCATAACAAATAAAAACCATCATGTTTCATCAAAAAAAAATTACCGTGTTTCGCTTCACAGGTACAGATTCACAATTGCTTATCGGACGCCTATAGACATAATTGCGCAAGGGCTCAATTTTATCCCGTGCTGCAACAAAACCGTAGATCCTAGCTGGTCCAGGCCGAGTATGATGGTATCCAGCAATATTAATATCAATGAACTGAACCAAAAACATTGGGTAGCATCGGCATTTAGTTGAGCAATCCCTTACACTGATGTTGCTGCTGGCTGAAAAAAATTACAGGAAGTACTTGATGTGGCAATATAACGTATTGTATAGTAATTAGAGTAAACGAATGAGAAAACGTAAAGGGGCACTTACTTTCAGATTTATCATGAAGATTATAATCTTCTCCAAACACATGCTTTCCATTTTTAAATGCAGGGTACAGTCTAATTGGTGGAGGCCCTAGAAGTGTAATGTTTGGATATGTAAACAAAATATGATTCTGCTCATCATAGCTACAACCAGCCTTCGGGAAATCAGCAAGTGTATCAGCTCCTACAAAATTATCAAAGAAATCAGCTCCTGCTTTATCAGATATTATGATCAGGTGATTCAGGTCACTACCCAGACATGACCTAGAAGGGGAAAACAAACAACCTTGATTCTCGTCATGGTCGCCGCCGGTGTCACCAAACAACCATTCATCGTCATCGTCGCTGGATGGATCCTCGTCATCGTCGACGGATGGTTCCTCGTCGCAGCCCGTAGGAGAAGGCGGCCGCTTCGTGCCGCGGCTAGGATTGGATCCGCCTGCCTCAGGCTCAGTCTCGATTGGTTGCTTCTCGGTCTCCCCCACGAACCCTAGCTGAAGAGGAGGGATGGTGTCGACATCCATATGCGACATGTAGCCCTGGCACCGTCGTTGTCCGCCGCCGTAAAGAATTAGAGGAGGTTATGCCGCCACTGATGAGGACTCGATGCAAGAGAGAGAATTACAATTCTGCCACTATCAAAAGTAGATTTCCCTAAAATGCCATTATGACGGTGACAACACCCTACAATGCTTTCTCTGACCATAGTACCCTCAGCAACTTCCCCTTCCTCTCCTCACCAAACGCCACTATCTTCCAACCACAGCTAGTAGCCAGCCAAGCTCGGGCTGGAGGTGGAGACGGAAACGACGAAGGTCCAGCCGGCAGTGCAGCTTGACCTGCGCGTCGGAGTAGTTCGTCGCGGGTAGAGACAAAGGGCAGGGGCAGGATTCAGGAATCTTGCGGCATGCACGCGGGAGGGGTGACACGGGAGGTGATATCCCGAGCGGCGCAGCCTCGTCAAATATACCTAGCGAGGGCTGCATTTTTCCGATCCGGATGGTGAGTCGGTCGGGACGGTGAGTCTGTTGGATGGCACTTTGTTGAGTTTTTCCAAAATTTTAGCTAGCGAGATCCATTTACAGAGTCTATTGGAGTTGCTCTGAGGGGTATTTTGGCTTGCAAAGGCTTCTTTCTGATGCAGGGGCATTACCCTATGGCTCGCAAATTATCTGGTCGTCTGGGTGTCGTCATTTTGAATGGAGCAGCATGACATATATTGCGATAACCGTTCCTTCATGATATGGTAGGAAATTTTTTCTAAAAAAAGACATGGCAGGAAAATAGGCAGTAAATGTTCTGTATCAAATACATATTCAGACATCTATTAATTTTAAAATAAAAAAGTTGTTAACTACACAGTTTCAGATATCGTTGAGGGCTACAGTTTTGATATAACTAGGAAAGTGTCAGGGCATCCAAATATGTACAATGCAATACACAAAATATTAAATAAAAATTATATATTGCAAAAGTATTGTCAATAAATCATAATACTGATTTACAAAATATCACGCAAAGACAACATGTGTTTTTTAATTTAAAACATCCAATGGGAAGAACGAGTAAAAAATATTAAACAAAATATTATATTACAATACACGAATTATTTAACAAGGTAATAATAATGTAAAAATGCAAATATTAAATAAATATCTAACCCAAGAAAAATCAGTTCAGAGTGAGAAAACCTATGGATTGAATTAAAACATGACCGGAATGTAATGACGAGTACTATAAAAACCTAAAAAATTCCAACCCTCCTATGTCAACACGGTAAGTCATGTACTCCTTTGTGCGCAAGAAACTGGGACTGCATTTGTAAAAGGAACATCACGCAACCTTGTGTGTTGCTAGTGGCGACAAAATCCACAATCTCAATTGCAATCTAAGCCGCACTCTCAAGAAAATCCAAGTGCATTGAAGCTTCGAACACGGTCAAGTGGAGAAATCTAAGTGCTATCAAGCTCACAGACACGAAAATTAAGACAATATTACAATTGTAACATGCTATTGCAACACTCCATCCGTTTGAAATTAGTAGACGGATTAGTATTGTGAAAAGTCACAAAAATGATAGTGTACTTTTCAACCTTGCAAACCTTATAATTAATTTTACATACACATTGTAAAAGGTCACTCTTAAAAATCTGAAAGCAACGTTGTAAATTAGATAGTGTCTTCAACTGACTTCTAACAAAAATATTATAATTTTGTATATATGAACATCGAGTTATCACCACCGAGTCTATTTTCACCGCCTGGATTGTGTTACAAACCCATGGTGAAACTCGTCTATCACCATCAGTTGTACTAATAGCTAGAGGTGAAAGTGGAATCAAATTTCACTGCTGGTTTGTGGTTGGAACCAGCTTGATATTTTCACCACTTGTTCCGATATCAACTACCCCTCCCAGTCACAAACCGGCGGTAAAACATTTTCACCACCGGTTCAACTCAAACTATAGTGGATCATATCTGCAATTGAATCACTTTTTCTAAGGTTGGTCTAGTTTTGGTGATTTTTTTTGTATGAATGGTGCTTGACCTAAGGGACCGTGTGTAGTGGTCCGTAAATTTGATCCATGCTTATCTACTACTCCTTCCATCCTTTTTACATATGACATTAGGTTTGTCCTAAATAAAATTTGTCCAACTTTGATTAAACTTATAGAAAATATAATAACTATATTACCAAATATATGCAGTATCAAAATATGTTCCATGGTGAACTCAATGAAACAAATTTGCTACTATAGATGTTATATTTTTTCTATAAACTTATTCAAAATTAGATAAGTTCAATTTAGGACAAAACTAATGAGATGGAAAAAAGACCAAAGTGAGTGCTAGATGTGTCTCGAAAAAATACCACTAGATGACACGGCTTTTGATCCAGGACAAGCAGCCAAGCACAGCACGCAATGCAAGTAAATGAATTGTACACAAAGTTGCTCAAAAAAATGAACCGTACAAAAAGTTGCTAAAAAAATGAATTGTACACACATAGCACTTGGATGACTTCCACCAGCACCATTTGGATATAAAGCTATGCTCTAGGGATGCCACTCTAAACTTGTGTTGATTAACCCTTATTATCCTTTACAATGCAAGGTCTATATAGGCTGGACGTGTGCACTTTGAACTATGAGGCATTGGAGGAGATCAAACAGTGGCGAAGCTAGAGCAAGTAAGAGGATGCACCTTTCTCTTATAGATGTGAAGATTTAATCTGTAAACATGGTGAAAATTTGCTTTTAATAATGATTTTCAATTTTTTGTGGCTGCCTGGGCACCCACAGCCTTCAAAGTAGATTAACCCCTTGGATCAAAGTACCACCATAAGTAGCATGGACCTCAAATTTAGCAGAGTTTTTATAAGTTTCATTATTTTTAGTAGCATGGATACCTCCGTCGAGCCCCCAACCCCTGCAAGCTAAACCTTAACCCTATCGGCGGCGAGCCCCGAAGCAAAGCCCCCCACACCACCTTCCTCCTGCTCCTGCCACCACCCTCTGTCGGGGAGCCCTGTGAGGAAGTAGGGGGTGGGAGGTAAAGGGGAAGGAGGTGCAAGGGCTGGGAAGGCGTTGGACGGGTGAGTCCTATAAGGTGTGTGAGGGATTGCTATCCATCATATATGTGATGTATAGTCGTTTCGAAAAAAAAATGTTTGTTATCTACTCGTTCATGCTGATCAATAAGCTCTTTTTTACATACTGGCTCTGCTGTGTACCTCGCAGCCTACTTGTTGTAGTGTCTAGCATGCGGCCATGCAGGTGTGAAAATGCACGGCGCACCACGTACGGTTCTCTGTACACGCACACGTGGAGATGCATGCATGGTTGCATAAATTCACCGCCTGATTGAACTTGTGTGAATCAAGATTACCTGATTTATTTTTACTTTCAAAGCTAGCTACCAATGTGTGATAAAAAAATCACTTCCAACTACCACGGGTTTTGTTAAAGATAAGTAGAGTATCCATAAAAGGGATCTGCAGGCACCTTGTAACAACTAAACTCTAGAAAACTTGTTTGGGACACCAATCATCTTTGGGCTCATCTTCAGGTTGCTCTTGGGGTCCGGACTCCGGACATAGAGCCCGGGCTGCCATTGAAAATTTGAAATGATGAAAATTTGGGTGAGCCCGCCTTATCCCTCACGCCGGACCCACCCGTCAGTTCATTGGAGGAACAAAAGGTGGGTACGCAAGGCCCACCTGTCAGGTCATTGAAACACTCTATAGATCGAATAATTTGAAAAAAGTTTCTCACCCAATTCGGGTCCGCCTTACCCCTCATGCCGGGCACATCCGTCTGGTCATTGGAGGAACAAAAGGTGGGTACGCCGGACCCACCCGTTAGGTCATTGGAGGAATAAAAAGTGGGTAGAACCATTTTTTTGAAATTAAAGCAGGAGCACTACTATGTCATATAAGAAGAAACAACGTTGGTACATAACGGGCCGAAGCAAACACCACCACACAAACAAACCCCAGCACAGAAATAAACGCACCCGGCACAACACACCACCATCCTCAACCACTTGGGAGAGGAGATCGAAACAAGCCATCAACACCTGCGTCGTCGTCACCAACGCTGTGTCACGGCAAAACCGCAACCCGCTGCAGGCACGAACAACCCCTGAGCTCCTCCACCATGGGACTGTCACCCTCAAGCTGCACATACACGCTCGTCGATCCCTCTGAACCAGCGAAGCTTCAGCCAACACTCTCATCTCGATTCCAGGGGCAACCACTGACCCTGGCCTCTCTGCGTGGGGGCCTTGCCGCATCCACCGCCTCACTCCTCTGCCAAGGGCTCAGATATCTAAGACCGCACCGAGAGCATCGCCTCCGCCCAGCCACCACCGAGTTCACCACTGCAACCTGCACGATAGCTCAAGACCTCAAGAAACCATGGGCCCTCCGCACCTTGACAGCAACACGGACCAAGCGCACTTCCCGCAGCACCCCCAGACGACCTCCACAACCACAAGCGTGGGACTCCAAATGCGACGCCTCCAAGAAGGTCACGACGCCAAGACGCCGTCGTCGCACGTCCAGATGGACGAGGTCTTCACCCTGAGAGTCCACGCGACGGGAACATAGTGCCTCGTAATGATGCCCCCAGCAGGGAGACCGACGCCCCATTGGCGCCGCCATCATGCCCACCGTTCGGTGAAGGCTTTCTCCCGAAAGCATCACTCCCGCCGCCCGCTCCTGGTCAAGAAAGAAGCCAGCTCCCTGCTTCCTCGGCAAAACCACCACTTGAAGGAGCCGGCACAACCTGAAGCACCACCACGGTGAGGCAGCAAGCACTGGACATCCCCTGACTCAACCACCATGGTGTCGCCAAAGCAGCAACATTGACGAAGAGGACCAAGCGAACGACCACCACAGACCGCTGCCCGGCGCGGACAGCGCCAACCAGTCGCCATCGCCATCACCTGCACCACGTGGGCGCAAGACCGCAGGCAACCACGCACCTTCAACCCGCCGTCCGCCGACGACCTCGCCAGGCAGAGCCACCACCGAAGGGGACCTGCGCCGGCCACGCCCCTGCCGGAGCGCAGCGCCGGCCACACCTGCCGCCGTCAACCCGCGCTGCCGCGCCGCTGCCAATCCAACCGAAGCCGCCGTCGCCGCTGCCAATCCAACCGAAGCCGCCATCGCCGCCGCCCGGCACTGGCCTCCATCCCATCACCAAATGACGAGCTCCCTCCGTGCGGGCCCCAGATCCGAGCAAGGCGCCGCCGGATCCGGGGCTACACCATCTGCCGCCGCCGGGGGACGGCCCGGGCCGGCGAACCTCGTCGACGGCGCCAAGCAGTTGCTCCCGCCCCGGCCCGCGCGAGAGGAGAGGAGGACAGCCACGCCGCCGCCTTCCTCGCGACCGCGCGGGATCCCAGCGGCCAGCTCGGGCGGCGGCGTGGCGGGAGGAGGTGAGGGAGGGTGCAGCGGCGCTAGGGTTCGGAGGTCTGCTCGGTCGCCGCGCGGGGGCGATGCGAGCGGGACGCGGGCGTTTCGTCTCAAGTGGGTAGAACCATGGAAACTGCAATTTAGAGAGTGTTTCTGCCAAAAAGCTAATTCTTTTTTCACCCGCGTCCGCCGTACCCACAATCCATACCCGTCGGGCCCACCCAAATAATCGCATCATAAAATAAAACCCCTTCCTCGCTGCGCACCCGCCAGTGAGTTGCCAGCCACACGATGCGGCTCCGGTCTCCACGCGCCGGCGTCGTCCGGCCTGGTCTCCGTGCCCTAGGCCTCCATCCCGGCCATGAGCCCAATGGGCGAGGGCCTCAGCGACACAATGCCCCCAAACTGATCCTCAGCCTTCACCCACGCCATCGCGCCCGTGCCCGCCACCGCTGCCGTCTACCTCGCCTGCGAGTGAGCGAGGAACGAAGGGGGAGGAGAAACACACACAGAGAGGGAGGGGGGAGGGGGGGGAGAGAAGGGGTGGCCTACCGCCTGCCATAGAGGGAGGCCAGGGACCGAGGCCGCACTGCCGCCGGCCCGAGCCTGCAGGCGGAGCTCCTCGGCGCTGGCTGGCTATGCAGTCGCATCCATGGATGCAGGAGGTAGACATGGTGGCGACCAACAACGTCGCTGGCTGGCTGTAATGAAGAAGAAGAGGCCAATGCACATCGTTGACCAGATTGAATGGTCGCAGCAGATCTGGCACCGACGACTGCAGGTCTGCAACCCAGCCCACTCACGATCGCTTCCACCTCCGGCATCGGCCTCATGCTCGCTTTGTCGTGATGTTGTCCCGCTCTCGGTCTTGCTTGTGGCACAAAGTCAAAGCTTTGTGCAGGTCAATATCCAGAGGAGGAGAACACGGAGATTAGAGAGAGGTGGCATACTTGCTAATTTGGGATTCCAAAAAAAATGGTTCGGTTCTTCTATTTGGCCTCCAAGGGAAGCCGTCAACCCATCATCCTCCACACTGACACGGTGTTTGTTCTCTCTCGGCATGATGTCGTTACATTCCGTTGGTTGTTTTCTTTGGAAATTGCAGCTTTGTAGTACTAATTCAGTGTAAATTTTTCATTGAAGTTATAATGTTCCTAAGCTGCAGGCCTGTTGAATGTTGGTCAGTCAACATATACAGTGTGGTGTCGTCATTAGTAAAAAGGTCAAGGGCACCAACAATTGTTGCTGGATAGGTGGAGTTTTCTCTCCTATGGTAAATAAATTGGTGGTCACATATGTAGAAAATTATGTACTGGTATCTTGTTTCTGCCACAATTATATCTTGCCATGCATCTATGGCTCATCTCAATCGTCAAAGTAAGATCGTTGAACTCTTCAAGAAAGAAGAGTTGATATCACAGAAATTGTGCAAAACAATGATTTCTCACTCTATTTGCTTTATGAACTGTTATGTTTATGTGCTAGACCAATTATGTATGTTCTTTAACATGCATGCATGCCCTTTATATTAGGATAATTTACATTTAAGTAGGCATGGTAACTTTTGGGTTGCCATAGGTTCTGCATGTTCTAATTCAAATAAAAACAGAGGTTGCATTTAAACTTATTGCACTTTTTAGGACAGGCCGTGTTTGTGGTGATTGTGTGTAAGTGCTGCAGCAGGACCTGTGTGCAGAGTATTAATTAGTCTATTAGCAGCAAACCTGATAGCTGAGAGCTGGAGATAAAGGATCAGAAATTTACTTTTTTTTTAGGCAATCAGAAGTTTATATGGCTGCAGAAAAAGTAACAACATCATCTTCCTTGTAAACTTCATCTTCTTCATGTAATTTGATGTTTGTCAATGGTTATAAGCTTTGAGTGTGGCTTCATGGGGCACAATGGTTATGAGATTATCAGTTTGGAAAAGGTTAATGTGCAATTACAGTACAATTAACTTTATGTTTGTTTCTTATTTTTCTGAATTCAGTATATATATTATGTTTGCCGATTTAGTGCATGCATTATATATAAGTATTTAGTTGTCTAGATCTTGGTGCATTTGTTAACATCTTTCATGACTGAAATGATAACATGGATATTCTTCTCTTCTGCATGTTCAAAAAATACATACATATCCTTTTCATTTAATTTCTCAACTTTTGAATATTAGACATCAAGAACTTTTTCGTAGCCTTCTAGGCATTCATGTCCTTATATTCTTCTCTTCTGCATGTTCAAAAAATACATATATATTCTTTTCATTCAATTTCTCAACTTTTGAATATTAGACATGAAGAACTTTTCATAGCCTCCTAGGCATTCATGTCCTTAATACTCCATCAAACTTATAAATATGGATGGATATCCGTGGCACTTCCCTACAACTTATTTCACATGCTTTTTTTCCTTTGTGACTTATAACAGGTGCGTTCATTGGGATTTTATTTGAAAGAAATAATTTTATGAACAACTTAATAAATACTTCATTAATCTTGTTAAACCACCATGCTATCTTTTGGAAATACTTTAATCCAATAAGACCACCATATTGGGAACAAGATCCCAGTTAAACAATATAGTCCAATAAAACATGTTGAAACAAATTATGTTGCTTTGCCATTTAAATCGATTTAATAAAAAAAGTTTTGTAATGTCATGAGTGTTCTAAAATTATAACAACATGATTCATATTTTTGAAAAAAATATGTGTGTGTCGCACGTACATTTTACTAGTAATTTTAAATAGTTGATGAGGAACTTGTAGAGGCTTCATCAATCACATACCCAAGATTATATATGTATGAAACAACAAATAGACACTCTTTCAGTAGGGATTCTATGACTAGGATTATGACTTAGACTACAGATAAGTAAATTTATAACAACATGGAGTTGAGATGAGCACCAAATATACTAAAATAGTGCATACATTTCCATGTAGATAGTTCCAAGTTTGCCTACGAATTACCATGCAGATTGTTAATTTTTGGACCATATATGCAATATGACTTGCCAAGAAAACATGGTTGTATGTGGATGTCTGAAGGTTTCACTCATGGCTATTTTAATAATGATACAAAGAGTGTGTAGAAAATTGTAAGTTTGCAAACCAAATTATCCCCCTTCTCTTTGCATATGTTGTTATTGAGAATTCTTCTTGTTCTTTTATTGTAGCAGAGACTGAGATTAACATCACACGCTAGTAAGTTTAAAGCCTAAAAATTGTGATTGCAAAAGACATGCAACTCTCTGACATGATGCAAGTCTCTGAGGTAAAGATATTATTACAATGGTAAATAGGAGCATGCACCAAAATAATTTTGCGACCTTTCAAAGTGAATAAGCATAACAAATAAAACCACCATGTTTCATTAAAAAATTTACCATGTTTCGCTTCACAAGAAGCAATTCCCGATTGCTAATATGACACCTATATAGACATAATTGCGCAAGGGTTCAATTTTATCTCGTGTCACAACAAAATCAAAGATCTCAGCAGGTCCAGGCCGAGCATGATGATATCTACTAATATTAATATAAATGAACTCCAAAAAACAGTGGACAGCATCGGCATATAGTTGCATTGAGCAATGTTGACGGTGTATATGCGTATCCAATTTCGTTTGGATTTGCAAGCGGACAAGTCCTCCGTCGTAGTCAAGGGACCCTTCTTCCCTCAACTGTGAACCCAAGGTATCGAATCCGTGGAACAAATGTGTGATGCAAAATCCTATCTATTAAAGCCGAGAACACTTAGATCTTCAAAGGGGAATCTTATGCATCTAATCTAAAGAACATCATGAAAACGAATCTAATCTATGAAAGCCGGAGGTAGCAAGAGGTAGAGAGGGATAGATAAAACCAATCTAGAGAGATTGGATCAAGCTTTTGTTGAAGTTCCGAGCAAAGAAGGAATAATCAAGTTGAATCTCATGAAAAGCATCTTTAAATCTTGGTTTCCCGTCTGACTCTGAAAACGCCCACCTTTTGGAGCCACCGTTCCGTCACAACGCACTCCTATTCGTGCAGGTTAGCCTAGGGCAAGTCCAATGGACAAGTTGAAATCTCCCGGAAGGTTAGGCATGCACCTATAGCCACCACGGCTACAAGAACACCCTCTATGATCTATCTCGAGAATAGATCTTAAAGTAAGAAAAGCCGATTGAAATCAAAATCGTAGGAGAAACACTTGATCGTTAGAAATCAGATTGCAACTTGATAATTCAACATTGTACATGATACATAAACAAGATCACCATCAGGATCCTACCTTGATCCTTCTTTTAGCTCTTGGAACTCCGACGTGGTCTTCCTTGCAAGGTTCCCACGTCGGCTAGGGAGACCCTAGACAACTAGCTCGACCCTCTCCTCTCCAGAATGGTGTCCCTCTCTTCTCTGCTCCTCAGTGGCGAATGACGAATGAGTTCATCCGTGGCTCTCGGCCAGGGGGCTATAAATAGTCCGAATGGCGGCTAGGTCAAAGGGGGGCACGAATGGGCCCCGAAATGGGTTGGGTCGACCAGCCTGGGCCGGTCGGCCTGGGCCCATTTCGGCCCACTTCGTGGCCTCCTTCGTGGATGATGCTTCCCGAATCTTCTAGAGTATTCTCCCTTATGCATGTGGGCCCTTGACGTCAGTTTCTCCGCGGTTTAGATGAAGCTCCTTGTCCCGCAAGATTCAGCATTTTCTGTTCAGGTCCTCGGAGTTTTCCGTCTTCACAGGTTGGTCCTTGGGCTTCTTGGAGTCATGTTCACTTCATTGCTTGACTCGTACCGGGCTTCAAGGTCTTGTCATGAGGTGCTTGATGAACTTTACCCGGAAGTCTTGCTTTCAACGCTAAATTCCTGCATAAACACTAAACTCCAAAACCGACATGCACGAACGAACTTGTTATACCAAGGGGGTTAGTACCAATGGATAAGATATAAAATTCATGCCAACACCGAAGGTAAACTCATGGCTAGGTTGATGAAAATTCACCGTCAACAAGCAATAATCCCTAACATTGATGATCTGATCGAAGAAAAAGAAAATAAATTACATAAAGTAGTTGAAGAAAATATGATGTATTGTACAGTAATTAGAGTATGAATGAGAAAATTTAAAGGGGCACTTATATCGACTACATCCCCAAGGTCAAAATTGTAGACACATGCCAACTCCTCCACCCTTTATGTATTTTACTGAGAGTGATTTTGAATAAAATATGCTAACATGTATAGACAAGTTCTATTGATAGTTGTGAACGTAAAACCACTAATGGAAAACAAATATCTGGCACAGAGAAGCAAACATATTAGGTATCAGCACTCAATAAATTAAGCGGTGAGCACCGATCGATTCCATTGGTGGTCGCGCACACTGGTGGAGCTTAAGCTAGACCAGGGCAGGCCATGCCCCCGACTGACATAATTCTCTACTAATTGAATAGTGTTTGCTACTATTCAAGCACAAATACATAGACTCCCCCCTTTAGATTTATGTCGCTCGTGCATCTTGTTTTTTCTCCTCGAGCTAGGCATGCCATTTTGATCGGCAATGGATTCATACACTTTTGACCACTTTCTTCATATGTCTTTTTGTGTTGTTACTCAATGTAATAGTCAGATCAGTCATTAATGAGATCTTGCTAGCTTCCCCAAAAAACTTCCATATTAGCCTTGAGCAACTCCAAGCTCATCTCGAACACTTCAAGAAAAACTAGATGCCTCGAACAGGATCACTAGAAGAATTGTGATGTCATTCTTGTAATCCTTCTAGTTGCGGATGTTGTGGCATACTAATGTGTAAAACGCATCTGTGAAAGGGTCGTAGCCAACTTTGCCTCAAAAAATCATAATAAGTTGATTTTGTATGTAACTAGCCAGATTGACATTCTATACACACCAATATCAGCGAGATTAACCTAAAGTAATATAAAAAAATGTTGGATTCTACTATGTTTAAAAGAACATAACATCAATATATTGAATCACATCAAAAATTCAAAAGCTACAATATAGTAGATTAGAGTCCGAGAACGAATCAATCTCAAGTAATGTAGTATAGATATACATATAACTTTTTTCATAGAAATTCACTAGCTTTTGGGTGTTAGTAGATATGACTCACGTATTGGCTTACATTGATTATTAGTTTTTGTAGAAGTAAAAGATAAAATTAGAATGAACGAATAATTCAATCATATTTTGTGAGTTTATGAAGTGAAAATAAAGTAAAAAAGTAGTAGGGCTGCCACATGTGAGCATAGTATAAAACCTTTAGCTATTATTTTCTATATATAGAAAATAAATAAATTTATTTTTATACTTTCAATATAATATAACTACAAATAATGGAAAACTCATCATTGATATTTTTACAAAAAATATCATGTGACCCACCAAACAATGTGCATAAGGCCCACCCTAATAGTGTGCGGTCCCACATTGGACCACGATACATGAGGATTCTGGAAATCAAGACCTTTTAGTATATGTAACCAGTCAGAATGGAACGTCATGCGTGCATCTAAAGCTATTTGCTTGAAACATCAATAAAAAACATGCTACTTTTATTGTGTTAAGAACTGATTGTATCAATGAATCAAATTAAATTAGGAAACCACAAAATAAATTAAATATGTTGATCTATTATAAATTTTCACGTATAATAATAATCTTCTTGTGCCAATTTGTGGATGTTTAACATGTGTTGCATAAGTTCATGTTTGGATTAGAAAACGATGCAAAACTGAATTATGTACTTACGACAACATTGCAAAGTTATGTTTATTTGAAGAAACAATGTGAAAATGTAGCTACAATATCAAAGTATAATGACACGTCATCAAAAGAAATCCAAGAACACAGTAAGTTAGAATTATAATTGGAAAACCAAAATAGAAAGTGTAAGGAACAAATTAGGAATTAGTTTTTTTTCAACCTGGATTGTGTTATTGATGTAACAGTATACATTTTACAAAAACATCCCTAAAGAAAAGAAATGACAACCATGCATCGTAATTATATCCTAGTGATCTTAACCGGTGTCCTACATTCCATCTCTTTCAGCTTGAAGCCAAACTCTAGCTCGGTGATGAAACTTCCAAAGAAGCCACACTGATTCTTGAACCAACCTTAGTAGTCGTTTGCACATCGAAAAATCGATGCACACTTGAATTGTTAACAACCAATTAATCCATTTATTTGAAAAGAAAACAAGCTTCAAAAGTGTATGGAAAATCGTGAATTAGTTAAGCTAGTAGTGTAGCACATTGGGAAAAATAAAATTACTGCATGTGAGACTCAACATATGTGATAACATATGTGATGCCCACGATTGTGATCCAAAATTAGGAATTAGCTAAGCTAGTTGCATAGCACTTTAGAAAAACATAATTACCTCAAGTGGGACTTAACAAATCTGAGGCCCGCGGTTGTGGGCCCATGCATTTGGGCATGGGTGGTGCAGACAGTGAGGCAGGTGCGTGTGGAACAGCAGAAGAGAAGAGTATAGTGTTATGGATTTTTTTAGCGATAGTAGAGGCGGGATTAGCAAATAGTGCAACCATGCCCTAAAATTGTATCAATTCTAGTTGAATTTGTAGGTGTAGTAGATGACTCGGATCCAGCCATCATCCTTGCCTTATTTGTTTCATTAATCTCGTATCATGCGCCATGATCGGTTATGATTCCTTTGAACCAGTTCTCCAGTTGGAGCCGTCTCTTGCCATCAGTGCATACCACACGGTTAACTAACTTTGTTACCGTCTACTTCTTATATTAGCATCAATGCAGCTTATAAAGCAATTGTTTTAAACACCAAACATTTTCTCCATTTGCTAAGATTAGTAGTCCAATTAGCACATACAAGTTATTGCCTACAACAATGTAACTGAAGTCAAATCAATAATGAAACAGTTTGAAAATCTTACACATGCATGAGCATGGCTGCCTAAAGTAGGAAGCAAAAAACACATGAATCAGGGTTGTGTACAATCGCTTCACTTGTTGCAATCAATGAATTTAAAACGAGTCTTCTACTACCATTTTTTAATTGTCTACAATTTTGTGCATAGAAGTAGTAACCATCTGTTTCAAATTGTAGATTGTTTTGACTTTTCTAAATACATGTTTATAATTATGCACTTACATATATATTATGTCTAATACAAAGTAAAATTTATCTATACCTAGAAAAGCTTAAACATCATATATAATTTGGAAGAGAGAGAGAGAGGAGTAATAAATTAGCAAGCTGCCAAGACCCATGCATGCACGATATAACTTCTGTAAGACCTCACAGTCATGTACCAATCTAAAATAATGTTTGTGATCTCCGGGTGCTTTACTCTCCACTAGTCACTGGTGGAAAACCAACCTATAGTCTCACTTGGTAAGAGCCTAATATCTTTAAAACCCAACTGGTATTGTGCTTTTGAGACTAAATGTGCCCCCTTTAGTGTGGGTTTAAATAACCAGGACTAAAGGGGACAAAACGGGCTGCCACGTGGGTGTCTCCGCGCGCATGCTGGAGGACCCTTTAGTCCCGGTTGGTAACACCAACTAGGACTAAAGTGTTCTTTTTTTCCCTCCCGTTCCTTTTTCGTGCTTTTATTTTCATTTAATAATTCGCATATTAATTCTAATTGGTGCTTAACTTATATATCTAGCTACACGTATATGCTCATATTGTATGCATGCCATCATATTAGCTATACATATATGCTCATATTATATACAATTTCATACATCAAAGTAGCTAGTATTTGTACAATTACTGTATATACAATAAACAATCCTCCAAATTTCTATGATCTCCCCGTGGAGCTGCTTGGTTGTTCAAGTGGATGTCCATTGTAATAAAAAATTTTCTTTGGGATTTATCATCTCGCCCACCAGAAATCCTATCAGATCTTCTTGAACCGTACCGCCAACAGTCTATCCTTCTCATTGAGTTGTTCCTAAATATGAATAATTTGTAAGAAAATGATGTATTTTTAAATATGTTAATTTTACACCCCTTGCTTTCAACTAAATATATAAGTTAGCAAATTATTAATTATTAATAGTAGTTTCTTATATGTTCATTATAATCGCCCCCGAGTTTTGCACTTGTTTAAGTGTGTATGTGCTCATAGACATAGTATCCACATAAATTATTTCCCTTTTCCTATCTCAAGCACTATAGTGGAGAAATGATCGGGATTACCACCACCATCTCCACTTCCTCTGCCGGCACTTTCCATGTCGACAATACTTTGTTTTTAAAATTTTACATGATATATTAGTAACTTATGATGGACCTAATGTTATTTGTTTAACCTACAATTTTTGGCTGATGTTTCTTGCATGGTATTAAATTACAAACTTATTGTTTCCCTCTCTAATAATGTCTAAGTAAATAAATAAACTAATGTAGCAAACATAATTCCTCTAAACAACCAATTCTATACACACCCAAAATAATAAAACAAATAAAGAATACTAAAAAACTAAATGCAGTTTAATTACCTAAATAACTTCATTCTCCTATCTCTAAACATGTAGCTAAAAACATGTACAAATAAAAATCCTCTCCATTCCCTATCGCTTTCTTAAAACCTCAAATCTCTCCTTCTTTAGTGCATAAAAAAGTATAATAAAAATAAATGAAAAGAGGATGAAGTAGTGAACCTTCACGACCAGGTGGATGAGTGAAATCCCAACGAAAACGAGAGGGGAAAATTGGGCAGCACCTCCCCCTATGCTTGAATCGCCATTGGAAGGAGAGGCTGAGCTTGAACTTGTCTGAAGGAGAGGCTCAAGCTCCGAAGGAACAGGGAGACTTTTATAGGTGGGGCCCTTTAGTCCCAGTTGGTAATACCAATTGGAAATAAAGTTCCTTCCCCAAGGTCCTCATCGGAACTTAGTCGTTGCAAGGGGGTTTTAGTCCCGGTTGGTAATACCAACGGGGACTAAAGCTCCCTTTGTTGGTGGATAGGGATGAGCTAGCCTTCCATCCACAACCTTTAGTCACGAGTTCAATATCGACCGGGACTATAGATCCCAGATTGAAGCTTGATTCTCCACTGGTGGATTGATGCACCACCAACGACAACTTGAACGTCTGTTCGACTAGCAGGAGCTTGCACTTTTTGCTAATGTTGGTCGGTACGGTACCCTCGATGGTATGCCGCGTTTCACCATTGCGCAGGAGATTTAGGAGGTTTTTCACGTACTGATGCCATGCATTGATTGGCCCATTTACATGATAGCTAGTAGGACAATTAATGTAACGCAAGAAATTAGGGTAAACATAATCCTTTTGTCCATGAACTCGATCGATGGCTGGCTAATAAACTCAGTGGTTGCATGTGTTTGGACCTCTCATGAAATCCTTGCTATGTCGTGTGTTGATCTGAAAACTGAATGGACAGTCGCGGTCTAATTGTGATACATTTCTACGACGCTTACCCTGATAAGCTAGCGCAGCAGCAGTGACGACGACTGGACTTTCTTTGTACTGATATGAGGTTGACTGAGATTGAGGGCCAGGAATAAAAATCTGTAAGTACAGCTATGGCAACGTATTGGATCTTCTGTTAATAACTAACTAAATTACTGTTCACACCCAAATTTGGCACAAGGCCGATCAGGCTGACGCCGCCGGTCAGACCGGTGTTCCTCAACGGTCTGACCAGTGGGGTGTCTTGTAGCCGATCCGGCAAAGGCCACACCGGTCTGACCGGTAGGCCTGACCGGTCTGACCGGTGGACCCCGAGTCCAAGTAGAATTGAGGAGTCCTTGCGAATTTCGAGCTGTAAAAGGATTCCTTGCGGGGCAAGACCTCCCCACCCTATAAATATAAAGGGCCACAGCCGTTTGAGGTGGCATCACCCAATCGATCATTACTTTTTACAACTTTTATCTCTCAAACCCTAGCTTTTCCAACCTCGTGCTTTCCTTGTTTGTCTCGACGACGATCAGGGACGTTCTGAGTGGCCTTGCCGACCTCAGAGCAACCCTAGGCGCGCCACCTCCGACGGGGTCCCTCCCGAGGCGGCGATCTTAGGTTTTCACCGTGCGTCTGCGCACACCGGTCAGACCGGTGCCCCTGACCGGTCAGACCGGTCCGGGCAGAAGTTCGGCGAGTTCAGCGTTTCGACGTTCCGCGTGATCTAGCGCTCGTGTGTGTTGACCAGAAAAGCGTCAACATACTTTTGGCGACTCCGCTGGGGAAGAAAGATCAGGTTGCTAAAACCGTTCAATCTGACCTCAGCCAGATGGGTGCTCGGTGTGAACTTGACATGAACAACACTGTCACCGCGTCGCTGGAAGATCTCTCTCCTGAGGAGCAGCAGAAGTTCAAGGCGCTACAAGAGTACATGCAAGTACAATTCCTTGCTGGCGTCAAGAAGGATCGATCCGGCAAGGTGGCAAGATTGAAAGAGTTCGAGCTGCCGGCGATCAGACTAAACGACAGCAATATTGAGGTAAACCCCACTGTAAGTAAGAAACCCCCGCCTGAAACTACTCCTACGAAATCTACAGTGGATAGTGATGAATTGCTTGCTTCTTACATTGCTCGTTTAGAACGGTTAGAAGATCTTGAAAAGGATAGGGCTTTAGGTTTTAATAACAATGATGCTAATAGTAGTACTCCTAAAGCAAATCCTCAGGGGTCTCATCCTAGCTTAGCACCTTTGCCTGTAAACAATGATAATTTTGCATATGGTTTGACACCAAATCCAGCATCTGGCCAGTACCCTCAGTTCCAACCGCACAGGCCAAACATGGCCACACCGGTCGGACCGACGCAGGGTACCGGTCAGACCGGTGCTATGGAGTTGGTGTCCGATCAACCTTTGCCAATTTCTGTCGTGCCAAATCAGATGGTCCCTATTTTTCCTAATACAATCAGTAATGTTGGACCTCATTATAGTACGACAATAAATGCATCGGCCTCCAAAAATATTATTCCGGACGATGTGTTTGAAAGTTACAGGCTAGCTCAAGCTAAGATAGCTCCCTATTTAAATAAGGTGAATTTGGAGAATCCTCAGCCACCACAGCCAAATAATCCTAATTGGGCGGAATTTAATAGATTCAAGGAAGATTTGGCTAATGTGGTAAAAACTAAACTTGGGGTTGACATAGGTAATACTAATTTATATCAAAAGCCATATGATCCCGAGTTTGATAGATTTTCTCTCCCACGTGGTTGGCGTATGCCTGATTTGATTAAATTTAGTGGTGATGATGACCGAACCACATGGGAGCATATTAGTCAATACACTGCACAACTAGGTGAAGCTGGTGTTTATAATGCTTTAAAAGTGTGCTTGTTCTCTTTATCTTTAACTGGCACCGCTTTTGCTTGGTTTTCTTCGCTTGCTCCCGGTTCTATTATATCTTGGGATATGTTAGAACGTAAGTTTCATGATCACTTTTATAGTGGGAGCATACAATTAAAATTGACAGATTTAACATCGGTTAGGCAAGGAAGAGATGAGACTGTCTCTGCCTACATTAAAAGATTTAAAGAAACTAAAAACCGGTGTTTTAATTTGTCAATCACTGATATGGACCTTGCAGACATTTGTCTGAAAGGTTTAAGGTCATCCATTAGGGATAAGATAGAGGGCTCTGATTTTCTTTCGGTTGCACAAGTTCAAGTAAGAGCTTTAGTTGTTGAAAACCGAATGAATAAAGAGAAAGATAACTTTAAGTCACGTCGTTCTAATGTTCATATTATTGATTATGATTCTGATAGCTCGAACGATAGTGATAAGAAGTTTATGCTACTAAATTTGTTTGGCCCTCTAAAGAAAAATCTTATTCTTGTTCATCTCTTAAGCCGGCTAGTAAAGGTCGGCAAGAAGAAATTAAATTTACTTTTGATATTTCCAAATATGATCGTATATTTGATGAATTGCTTAAATCTGGAAATATCAAATTAACTCATACTATTCCTCCACTTGAAGAGTTGAAAAGACGTGCATATTGTAAGTTCCATAATTCATTTTCTCATGCTATTAATGATTGCAATGTGTTTCGTCGACAGGTTCAATCGGCCATAAATGAAGGTCGTTTGACTTTTCATGAGATGCAAGTGGATAAAGCTCCTTTTCCAATCAACACCATGGATTTGCAGCAGCCTAAGGTACTGGTTCGGCCACATCAAGCTGAAGCAACTAAAGGCAAGAACGTGGTAATCGCGGAGGCTAAGCCCGATTTGAGAGGAAAGGAGCTAATTCGCAAAGTTGAGTATGAGAAGACTCCTGATGGCAAAGAGACCTTCAAGGTTACAGTGAGTGCCTCTGGACATGGGGGGCAAGGGTCGTCCGCACCCATCGATCAACGACCGTCTGAGCCACCTCTGGCCAGACCGGTCAGACCGGTGGAGGTGACCGGTCAGACCGGTGTACCCCCAGGCCGTCCGAGGATGATCAAACCAAGCCGTCCGGAGATTGGAAACTAGAAACTTAATGTAGCAAAAAATCAGGGGAGTGGTCCTAAGCCAAAGGTCACTTTCGACATACTATTTGACAAGTATTCCAAGCAAAAGGCCGTTACAAGTGATCGGCCGTTAAAAAAAGGATGAGGTCACCTACATACCAAGGAGGATCATCTTCACCTCCAAGGGCTGCTACGAGACTTAAAGGTGAATCATCACAGCAAGGGCAATGCTTTACTCCACCATGGGTGTCATCAAGTTCAAATGCACCACGCCCGATATATAATGACAATGGAGTGATGTGGGTGTCATACCAACAAGCCTTTCATCCTGGATGGAGTGGACAGAAATCAGCTTTTGACAGGATCTCCAGGCCTATACAAGACCGATTGGCTCCTCGACGATCTGGTCAGGGTCACCAGACCCGATCGGTCAGACCGGTCGCTATCACCGGTCAGACCGGTGCGGCCAGAAAAGTCGTGCCACCTCCTATGAAGCAAATTTACAAGCCAAAGCAAAAGGAGGAGGTGCAGAAGATGGAAGTTGATCCAGAGAGGACTACAGGTCAGGATATTATTCAGATTGGATCAATGGATGTTCCTATTGGAGAAGATGGTAAAAGACCGATTGTTCCAAAAAATAAGGTTGTGACATCAACTCCAGAGGTGGTTGCTGCTAATGACCATGAGGCCAGTGGAAGTAACTCCAACTCCAAGTATTTCTTGCCAAGGTGGTGTCCTCCCGGATTGACTCGCACACAAAGGAGGAAGCTTCAACGCCTAAGATTTCAAGAGAAGAGGGAGAAAGAGCTAGAGAAGCAAAGGGATGAAGTTTTCAACCAGTACAGGCCTATGGTACCTCAAGGGAAAGAATGGAGAGTCAAGACCAGCTCTGAGCCCGCACCGGTCAGACCGGTGGAAGAGTCGGTCAGACCAGTTACACCGGTCAGACCGGTGGACGTCGACGGTCAGACCGATGACCCAGAGACGCCGCCCGGTTTCTCTTCTTCGGTTCCCATGGTTTGTGATGACAAGTCCACATCGGATCCTGCACCAGAAGACGATGAGGAGCTTGTTGATTACAGTTCTTCGCCTGAGCGCATGAATTTGGACATCAACGTGATACACATGTCTATGGATGGTTATGTGCTCTCAGAGGAAGACGTTGCGCATCTCGCTTTTGGGCCAAAGGAAGCTATTTTCCAGAAGCCTAAAGTTACTGAAAATCATCTGAAGGCTTTGTACATGAAGGGACATATTAATGGGAAGCCTATCTCTCGCATGTTGGTGGACGGAGGAGCGATTGTCAACTTGATGCCGTATTCTTTGTTCAAGAAACTGGGAGGTTCAGATGATGAGCTGATCAAGACCAACATGACCGTCAGTGGTGTTGGAGGAGGCGAGCCAATGGGAGCTAAAGGTGTCATCTCTATGGAGCTCACTGTTGGGAGCAAGACGTTGGCTACGGCATTCTTCGTCGCTGAGACACAAGGTAACTTCAGTCTCATCCTTGGTCATGATTGGATTCATGCAAATCAGTGTGTGCCTTCTACCTTGCATCAATTTTTAATCCAATGGGTAGGCGACGAGGTAGAGATTGTTCATGGTGATGCATCGGCTTGTGTTGTAGTGGCCGATAGTTCTACTATGGATAATCATGAGAATCTTAAGTGCTTAACTGGTTTAGATTTATCCAACTTAAAACTTATTGATTCTACCAAAGATGGCTTTGCTACTGTTGTCATGAAGTCGATCGTTGATCAGGCTAGAACCTCTTTGTCGATTTGATGGATGCAAATCTGGAGTGGTTGCAACAAAGGCGAGAGCACTATCGGGTGCATAAGAACGATATGTGTGAGGCCATCGAAGACTTTGATGATTTGAGCAAGTTAGGACAAGGGTTTACGTCGGCTGATCCTCTAGAGGAGGTTGATATTGGTGATGACACTGTACCTAGGCCGACATTTGTAAACAAGAATCTTGATCCTTTGTTTAAATCTGATTTAATAAAGTTATTAAAGGAGTATGTTGATTGCTTTGCATGGAATTACAATGAAATGCCTGGTTTAAGTCGTGATTTAGTTGAGCATCGTTTACCTATTAAACCTGGTTTTAGGCCTTATAAACAACCTCGTAGAAACTTTAATCCTGATATTTATGACCGAGTGAAAGAGGAAGTCAATCGGTTACTTGATGCAAAGTTTATTAGGCCTTGTCGTTATGCTGATTGGATCTCTAATATTGTGCCTGTTGAGAAAAAGGAACAAAAAAGCTTCATGTTTGCATTGATTTTAGAGATCTTAATAGAGCTACTCCTAAAGATGAATATCCTATGCCTATAGCCGATTTTCTTGTTAATGCTGCATCTGGACATAGAATTCTTAACTTTCTTGATGGTAATGCTGGTTACAATCAAATATTTATGGCCGATGAGGATATATCCAAAACGGCTTTCATATGTCCGGGTTTTGTTGGCTTGTTTGAGTGGGTTGTCATGACTTTTGGATTGAAAAATGCGGGTGCTACTTATCAAAGAGCTATGAATTTAATCTTTCATGATTTTCTTGGCATCATAGTAGAGGTTTATATCGATGATATTGTTGTCAAATCGGCTGGAGATGATTCTCATTTAGCTGATTTAAGACTTGCATTTGAGAAAATGCGTCTATATAAATTAAAGATGAATCCACTCAAATGTGCTTTTGGTGTATCGGCTGGGAAGTTCTTAGGCTTCATTGTACATGAGAAAGGCATAGAGATAGATTCTAAAAAGATTGAGGCAATCCAGAGTGTTAAAGCACCTACTTGTAAAAAGGATTTGCAAAGGTTCTTGGGCAAGGTAAATTATTTGAGGAGGTTCATTTGTAACTTGTCCGGGAAGGTTAATGCTTTTACTCCTTTACTTCGGTTGAGAAATGATGTTGACTTCACTTGGGGGGCAAAGCAACAAGAGGCATTTGATGAGATTAAGAGTTATTTGACTTCGCCACCCGTTCTTCAAGCACTCAAGAGTGGTATTCCTTTCAAGTTGTATGTAGCGGCTGAAAAGGATGTTATTGGAGGTGTTTTGACTCAAGAGACCGAAGGCAAGGAGTACATTGTTGCATATGAGAGTAGAAGATTATTGGACGCCGAAACAAGGTACACTTTTATTGAAAAGTTGTGTTTATCACTATATCATACTTGTACCAAGTTGAGGCATTATCTATTACCTAGTACTTGCATAGTAGCATGTCAAACTGACATAATCAAATACATGTTGCATAAACCAATTTTAAGTGGTAGAGTCGGCAAATGGGCTTATGCTTTAGTTGAATATGATTTACATTGTGAGCCATTAACTTCTATGAAAGGTCAAATTGTTGCCGACTTTATTGTTGGACATAGAGTAGATAAGCAACTTGATTTGAATGTCGGTTATGTTACTTTTACTCCATGGAAGTTGCATTTTGATGGATCGGTTTGCAAAGATGGTTGTGGTGTTGGAGTTGTCATTATTTCGCCAAGTGGGGCTGTTTTTGAAGCTCTTAACCGATTGGATCATGATTGTACTAACAACCAAACCGAATATGAGGCTCTTCTATTTGGGTTGGAGATTTTGCATGACATGGGAGTAAAACATGTGGAAGCATATGGAGATTCTTTATTGGTGGTGCAGCAAGTTTCCAAGGTATGTCAATGTTTAAATGGCTTTTTAAATGCTTATCTTGATAAGTGTTTAGACATCATATCTTATATGGATGAATTTGTTATCTATCATGTGCCACGAGAGGAAAATCCTAGAGCTAATGCTCTGGCTCAGCAAGCATCTGGTTATAATGTTCGAAAAAAAATTTCAAGAACACAAACCGTTGCTTACAGCCGAGTGTTTTGCTCTGGAGGCACCGGTCAGGCCGACGCAGCCGACCGGTCTAACCGATGACAACGGTCTAACCGATGTCACCGAACGGTCCGACCGGTTCTTCAGATCTGGGCCAGTTCATGGCACCGTCTGACCGATGACCATGACCGGTCCGACCGATCCCCTGATAAAAATTCTTCCTCGGTTTTTCGTGACAAAGATGACGTGGAAGATTGGAGGAAGCCTCTGGTTGATTATTTGCACAATCCTAGCAGTTCAGTTGATAGAAAAGTCCGACGATGGGCTCTTAAGTTTGTTCTTGATGATGGTGAATTATATCGTCGGACCGCAGATGATTTGCTCTTAAAGTGTTTGGGTCCTGATCAAGCTAGGTTGGCTATGGCAGAGGTTCATGAAGGTATTTGTGGTACTCATCAATCGGCTCCTAAGATGAAGTGGCTCCTCAGGCGAGCTTGCTTTTATTGGCCTACCATGATAGCCGATTGTTTTAGATACTACAAAGGTTGTGAAGAGTGTCAAAAACATGGGGATGTTCAGTTGGTGCCTGCTGCGTTGATGCATCCGATCATTAATCCTTGGCCTTTCAGAGGATGGGGTCTGGATTTTATTGGCAAGATTCATCCTTCATCGTCAAAGGGGCATTGTTTTGTGATTGTGGCTACTGATTACTTCACCAAGTGGACTGAAGCTATCCCTTTGAAGAATATGACACATAGAGAGGTGATTGAGTTTATTACCGGACATATCATACATAGGTTTGGCATTCCGCAGACTTTGACTACGGATCAAGGGACTTCGTTCATATCCAAAGAGGTGCGTGAGTTTGTTGATTCCTATGGTATTAAATTGCTCAATTCATCTCCATATTATGCTCAAGCCAATGGTCAAGCCGAGTCTAGCAACAAAACTTTGGTAAAAATCATTAAGAAGAAGATAGAGGACAATCCTAGAAGATGGCATGAGGTATTATCTGAAGCTTTATGGGCTCATCGTATTTCTAGACATGGTGCTATTAAAGTTACTCCTTTTGAGCTTGTGTATGGTCAAGAGGCCGTTTTGCCTATTGAGGTGAATTTAGGTGCATATAGACTTGCAAAGCAAAATAATCTTAATGTTGAGTCATATTATGCTTTGATGATGGGCAATATTGATGAAGTGACTGACAAGCGTATGGAGGCTTTGGAAGAAATTGAGAAAGACAAGAGGAGAGTGGCTAGAGCATACAACAAGAAGGTAAAGGCCAAATCTTTTCAGGTAGGTGACTTGGTTTGGAAGACGATTTTACCTATTGGATCTAAAAGTAACAAGTTCGGCAAGTGGTCTCCAAGTTGGGAAGGTCCGTACAAGGTTGTCAAGGTTTGTTCTGGGAATGCTTACATAGTGGAAACTTTGCAAGGACAGCGACTTCCAAGGGCTCTCAACGGGAGGTACTTAAACATATTTCATCCAAGTGTCTGGCAGGATGCTTGATAGGATATGGCCGATTTAAAGCAAAAATCGCCCTTAGACCAAAAAATGGCCGGTGAAGTGTCACATCGGCCTTAAGATTATTTTTTAGACAGCAAGCTTTACTAAAAAACAGGGGGGCATATGTTCGCACCCAAATTTGGTACAAGGCCGATCAGGCTGACACCGCCGGTCAGACCGGTGTTCCTCAACGGTCTGACCGGTGGGGTGTCTTGTAGCCGATCCGGCAATGACCACACCGGACCGGTGGACCCCGAGTCCGAGTAGAATTGAGGAGTCCTTACGAATTTCGAGCTGTAAAAGGATTCCTTGCGAGGCAAGACCTCCCCACCCTATAAATATAAAGGGCCACGGCTGTTTGAGGTGGCATCACCCAATCGATCATTACTTTTTACAACTTTTATCTCTCAAACCCTAGCTTTTCCAACCTCGTGCTTTCCTTGTTTGTCTCGACGACGATCAGGGACGTTCTGAGTGGCCAAGCCGACCTCAGAGCAACCCTAGGCGCGCCAACTCCGACGGGGTCCCTCCCGAGGCGGCGATCTTAGGTTTTCACCGTGCGTCTGCGCACACCGGTCAGACCGGTGCCCCTGACCGGTCAGACCGGTCCGGGCAGAAGTTCGGCGAGTTCAGCGTTTCGACGTTCCGCGCGATCTAGCGCTCGTGTGTGTTGACCAGAAAAGCGTCAACAATTACCTGAACAAAAATCTAAGCGTAGATATTCTTATTTGTGCTTGCATGATGTCTCCTCTATATATTCTTATCCATGTTATGTTAATTACTTATTATGAAGGATACTATAGTTTGGTAAGCTACCCTCCTTTATATGCTTCAGAGGGCTGGATTACTAGCTAGTCTGCCACAAGGAGCCATAAGCCCTAATAGGATTACATGGTATGAGTCACAGTACGAATGCAGAGAACTCTAGTAGCAGTCCGCCTTCTTGTTCCTTGCGGGTACTGGAGATCTATTCCTAACACAGCTTCTCGAAAGCTGCATGACAAGTTTGTCGTTTGTTTGAGCTGCCATGAAGCCCAAACAAATAGGGATTAAGACTTTAAAAAAACTTAGTTAGCCCGGATGTTAAACTCTCTTCTCCATCCGTAAATCGGCATATTATTATCGTGCCCATTTATTCAGAAAAAATAAAGAATAAAACTATCAATGTACTGGAACACAATATTGTTTCAGTATGCACAAGTTCAATAAATAAAATCGATCTGTCGGACCCACTGATAATTATGAAATTTCGAAAATATTGCCAATGTGGTATCCATCCAGAGGTTTTTTACGGTACACAATACCACCCCGTACCACCGGTTGAAAAGGACTCGTATGTAATATAAAAGGACCTATATGTAAGGATCCGACGGTTGAGATTAATTCTGTACCACCGGTTTTTTTAGCGTGGTATGGGTGGTATTCATAGGTGGTATGGGTAGTACATGGGTATTATCGGAAATATACAAAATAATATTGTTGTAATATATGAAATCAAGTCTTTTTGTGTAACCTTGGCAGTGGGGAAATTTTTTCCAAACAATATACATGAAGCAAATTACCATTTTACCCATAGTAAAAAACTGAAAAAAACCGATAATACCACCGTACCACCGTTGGGTGGTATTGTGTACCGTAAAAGACCTCATCCATTGAACGGGTCACTCTGAAAGTTGACACTTTGTTCCACATCCACATTCTTATTCCGATATTCTTTTTGGCAATAAAGTATCTTCCTGACCCCAAGAATGCGACTGCGTGAAAATTAGTCCCGTTCACCTTGTTGTCAGTCTTTGTTGATTTCCATTAGTCACTGTTCTCTGACGATGCTCAATAGTAGGAGTACTCAATACTTCACTTATCCATCGTATACAATATACTTGCAAGTTGCAGGTGTTAAATGAAAAAACGAGATGCATCACTCGCTCTCGCCACTCTCTTCAGCTCAGTATACTTGTACTAGACCAATTAAATCATATAACTAGTACCATCTTACTCTTACCACCACAATGGCAGAGATGATCAGTTCTCCAGTTGCGGAGGATGTAAAGCAAGTCATGATGAGAAGGATCAGCACATGGAGAGGCTGGAGATGGCGCAGATCAAGCTTCAGGCCGCGCTAGAGACATCTCGCCGGTGGCATATCAGCGATGCCTCGCTGCTGCGGTGGCGCAAGAAGCTGAAACACGTCGCCAAGGAGTGTGATGACACGCTGCGCGAGTGCACCATGGCGGAGGAGGAGGCCAGCGCGGCGCCCCGGCCTTGGTGGGCACCATGGTGGTGGAGGCGGCCGCTGTCGGTCCCAGGGAGAAAAGGCATAGGAAATGTGGGAGTTAGGGTTAGGGTTGAAGAAATGAATGAGTTTATACATGAAAGGGTAAGATAGGCTCTTAGTAGGTCAAAATTGTCGGGACGCTATCGGGTCGGCCCAATTTCATGTCGTGCTCGTGCCGAGCCACCGGGCCGAGGACGCGGCCCAGGCCCGGTCCAAACATCGTGTCGGGCCGGCCCAAGGCACGATCCTGCCCGTGTCGGGCCGTTCTAGTGCCAGACATTTTAGGGTTGTGCCCGTGCCAGCCCATCAGGCCTAACCGATCTGGCCATCTATAAGTGCATGCATGGTAGTAATAATAATATGGCTGTAGAAATAAGACTTATGTGGTAAAAATCATGTATTCGTATAAAATTAAAGGGTGATACCACTACCGAAACAGACATGCTGTTTGCAGAGTGTTGCAAAAAAAATACACTCATAAAAATTGGCTTGCCGAGTGTAAAAAAATACACTTAGCAAAGAGTCCTCTAACACACGGCAAAGACAAAACACTCGGCAAATTTGCTTTTTTCCGAGTGTATTTTTTTTACACTCGGCAAACGAGATCTTTGTTAACTAGAAAGGTGTATAACTTCTCAAAATGTACAACTTTTATATCGATCATTTATTCATTTGACATAGCGGTAGTATGTTGTTCACAATATCTCTTATATAGTTTTCATGAAAGTATATAAGAGATATATAAGATTTGTGAATAATGTTACTACCACTATGTTAGATGAACAAATCATCAAAATAAAAGTTGTATATCTTCAGAAGTTGTACAACTTTGTAGTTGAACACGTTTTAATTTGAATTAATTTTACCCATGAGAAGTACATTTGAATTTTTTAAATTTGAAAAATTGAATTTTTCAAAAAACCTCGGATGGGGAAACAGTGAAAATAAAATATATAGATCTTAGAAATTTTGCAGTTGACAAATTTTTAATTTGAATACAAACCAGTGCTGAAACCAGTGCTGAAATATTTTCACCGCCGGTTCAACTCAAAACAGTGGTTACAACCTATTGGTGATAGCATTTTATCTAGTAGAGCATTATATCTGCGCTTGTATCACTTTTGGTGTGTGTTTTTTTCTTTTTGCCAAATGGTGATCGGCCTACTGGACCGTGTGCAATGGTCCGTAAACAGGGGAGGAGCCAGCCAAGAACTAGGAGGGGCTGAAATCTTTATTCATCTACTACTACCTCCTCTGTTTTTTTTTTTACATATCATGTTAGGTTTGTCCTGAGTTAAAAAAAATTTGACGAAAAACTGTGGGGGAGATCCCCACAGCACACAAAAAATCTTTTTATAAATAAAGCAAAAATTTAGGGAACTTACATGAAATAAATCTAGCTAAAAGCATCAAGCCAAACGCTAAAGGCAGATCGCAGATCTGTCTTGAATCTAACTAGATGGGCAGTACACTGAGTAAGAAAATTTGAGAACCAGAGGTTGATACTAGGAGGGCCTCTATCGAAAATCTTGTTGTTCCTGAGCTTCCACAACTCCCAAGCTGCAATCAAGGCGGCTTCTGTGAAGAAGGGTATGCCATGCTCCTGACTGGCCTTAATAAATCTATCCTCAATTTCCAAGCTCAAATCCCAGTGAAAGAGAATTTTACTCCAACATTGCCGAGCAAAGGTGCAATAAAAAAAGAGGTGGTTGATGGTCTCCAACTCCCCTGTCTCGCACATCACACAAAGCTCATCATCATGCACATTGAAGTGCCTCCTTGTTAACATGGTTTTGGTATTCAAACGGTCTACAAAGACCAGCCAAGCAAAGAATCTGATCCTTGGGATACATCGTGATGCCCATAATCACCCTGTTCGTTCGGCTTATCAGCCACCAGCCAGCAGTATTTTTCTCTCAGAACAAACCAGCCACCAGTAACCAGCCACCAGTACTTTTCTCTCAGAACAAATCAGCACCAGCCACCAGCCAAACGAATAGGGTGAATGCTTTAAAGATGTGGTGTGCTTGTATGACATCATAGATATGTGAGTAGAAGTTCTTGGGTGAGTAATCCCCTCTCCAGATGGTTATCCAGCTGTCCTCTTCCTCCTCATTGAAAGAGATGTTCTGAATTTCAGTCAATAAATTATCGAGTACCTCTGCAGCTTGCAGAGATAAGGGTAGGAAGAAGAGATCATCAAGTTCTTCTGCTTGTAATACTCCACGAACAGAGATCAAGTTATCCTTGGCAAAAGAGGCAATTCTCGGGAACTTGGACTCCAAGATGTTGGCTGACCAAGGGTCAGACCAGAAAGAGCAAGTGGCACCATTACCAATAGCACAATGTGCAATTCCTCTGTAGAGACTATGCAAGCGCAAAATATCCTTCCACCAGAAGGAACCAACTTCTCTTGAGGCATGGGGAATTTTATTCTGATAATACCTGAACCAAATTAGTTGAATCCACGGAGTCTCCATCTTATTGTAAAATCTGTGCAAATGTTTGAGGAGCAAGGCGTCATTTTGCAATCTCAAGTTAATCACTTCTAGCCCTCCTTTATTCTTTGGCTGTTGGACAATCTCCCAAGCTACAAGATTTCCACCTTTTTTCTGTCTGTGTTGCCTCGCCATAGGCACTGTTTCCTGATTCGATCTATATTTTCAATTACTCCTCTGGGCAATCTGATAGTGCACATAGCATAGGTAACAATGGGAGAGATAGCTGAGTTTATCATTTGGAGCCTTCCTGAATAAGAGAGCCAGGTGGCAGTTCCCGAGAGCCTCCTCTCTACTCTATCCATCATAGGAGTCAGATCTTCCATTTTTAGTTTTGTTGTTCCCATAGGCAGACCAAGATACGTAAAGGGCATTGTGCCAATTGAGCAGCCGAAAGTTCGAGCTAGGCAGTCAGTTTTTTCATGTGTAACATTGATTGGGATCAGAAAAGATTTTTGATAGTTTACCCTTAATCCAGTTGATTCAGCAAAGGTGCTTAGAAGGGATTTTAGAAAGAAGAGCTGGCGTGCATCGGCTTGCATAATGAGCAGAGTGTCGTCTGCATACTGGACAATTGGGTAATCCTCTGTCGGCTGAGGGATAGGGGCAGATAGAAGACCTTGCCTTGCAGCTTTGTTTACCAGAACTTGCAGAAGGTCAGCAGCTAGCACAAAGAGCAAGGGTGATAGGGGGTCACCCTGCCTAACTCCTCTTTTGCAGTCAAAAATTTTCCAACTACTCCATTGAGTAGGATGGCAGAGGAGGCAGTGGTTAGAAGGGCCTGGATCCAATTTTGCCAGGCTATTGGGAAGCCCATGCTTTCAGTAATCCTGAGGATGGCTGAGTTAAAATTGTCTTGCTTTGATTAAGTTTATAGAATAATATAACATCTATATTACCAATTATATGCACTATCAAAATATTCCATGGTGGATAAGACAAATTTATAGATGTTATATTTTCCTATAAACTTGATGCAAACTAAATTTGACTTAGGATAAACCTAATGCGACATGTAAAAAACCAAGGGAAGTACCACTAGATGGCACGGTTTTTGCTCCAGAGCAATTGAGCAAGCAGCCAAGCACAACACCCAATGCTTGTGCTAATGTTGAGCAAAACCAAAGAGTCAGGAGTGTGCTCGGCATGAACAAACATGATAAACGAACTGTACACAAATGGCACTTGGATGACTTCCAGCAGCACCACCATCTGGATATAAAGCTATATGCTCACTTGGGATGCCATGCTCTAAACTTGTGTTGTTTCACCCTTATCCTTTACGAGGTATGAGGGCGCGCCAAGCTCTAAACTATGAGGCATTGAAGGAGAACAAAGTACTACCGTAAGTAGTGTGTGGACCTCAAATTTAGCAGAGTTTTTGTAAGTTTCATTTGTAGCACGGATGCCTCCACGCCGACCGTTTGGTTTATGTTTTTGTGTTTTTGCGCAGATATGGTTTACATGCGCACCTCACTTAGCTCATGGATTTGGTACGGCACCCATGGGTACACAAGCTACCTATTTGGCTGTGGTCGTGCAGAGTTTTGCATGGTGGTCAGATTGCAGCTAACTGACACTGGAGTTACCATCAGCGCAATTGTTCGTCTGTGCAACTAGCACGTTCTGATGTACGCAACCACTTGTCCGGTTGTCCAGGTAGTCCGTGGTGTTGTTGCCCTTCACCTGCATCCCTTGTAACACCACCTGTCCTCTGGATGTTCAGTTGTATGGAGAAAAACACTCCAAACTGGTGAGGAGAAATGGAATACTAGGTACCTACCTCATAGATGCTTGGAATCATATATATGCCTGGAATATGTTAATAATAATCCACTGTTTTCTTTCTTTATTATTTATGATTAAAATGTATCTTTGACAGAAGTATGCAAATTAGTACAGCTAGCCACTCACAAATGTTTAACTTGAACCGACGTGTGACTATAGAATTCCAAACGGGCCGCCCGGCCCTAGCCCGGCCCTAGCCCTAAATGGCCCGGCACTAAGCGGCCCGACCCTATGCGGCTCGATGGGTTCTTCGTGCCGGGCCGTGTCGGGCGTCGTGCCGAGCTGGCGGCCCAGGCACGGCCCTATAGCCTCTTTTTCGGGCCGGGCCGGCACGGCGCCGAAAACGGCCCGATGGGCCGCGACCCAGCCCGGCACTATATTGGCGACGCAATCCACCGCCGAAGAGGAGGAAAACAGGGCCAGGCCGCCAGGGGACCGCGGTGCAGGCCGCCGGCGCCGCCTCCGCGGGATGGGAGGGCGCGGCTGTACTCCGGCGCGATGACCGCGGGAGGGGCGGGATGGGAGGAGGCGGCGTCGCAGGCCACGCCGCCGGCGGGCCGCAGCTGCGAATCGGAACGCGGGGGTCGCGGGGGGCTGAATCGGGGGGAAGGGATTGGGGAAAGACGGGATGGGAGGAGGCGGGGTCGCAGGCGGAAGGGGAGGGCGCGGCGTCGTACCGCGGGAGGGACTGCAGCTGCGAATCGAAAGCCGCCGTACCGCAGGAGGGGCCGCGGGCCGCTCAAAATCGGGTCGTGCCTCGGGCCGGCCCGCCGTGCTGGGGTAGCGGCCCAGGCACTAAAAGGCCATCGGGCCGGGCCGGCACTAAGCCCTATTGATCGTGCTTAGGGTCGGGCTAGGGTCGTGCCTCGTGCCGCCAATCGTGCCCGGTCCATTTGGAATTCTATACGTGTGACCGGCTGAGAGCTGAGAACATGCAGAGTCTTATTAATTACTGTTTATTTGGCCTTGGCCTGCCTTAGCTTGTAGAGCGACAGATAAACCTTCCTGCTCTCTACTACGTTCTCCGCTGACATGCCTACATGGCATCGGAGCTGGCGCCTGAAGTTTTCATTGCCTGGAAATCGATCTCCCCATTATCACTTTTCAGGCACCTCTCATGCAGGAAACGTGAAAAACAAAGTACTATTAGTGTCCTGTGTCTACTACCAGATGGCACGACTTTTGCTCTAGGAAGCAAGCACGATATATATACAAGTGCTAAAGTTGACCACAAGATTCAGGAGTACATGATGCATGAACCAACATGGTAAATGAATGCTATACTAAAGCAAGGCAATGGAGGAGATCAAAATGTGCGACAATATCAGCTGAAACGTCTTGACTGGCCCGCGCAAAGCAGGGAGCTGGGAGCAAGCTACGCAAGCATGCTAGCTAGCCAGACGAGTAGGATCGTCTGAAGCTTGAGCAGCTCGCTCAAAGCAGCGCGATCGGAGTAGTAGCGCCTGTCATGTGTAGGAAGCGTCAAAGAAAAACTACTGTTACTCTCTAGTCTCTGCTACCAGATGGCAGCTCACGACTTTTGCTCCAGGGAAACAAGCACGATATACAAACGCTAAAGTTGAGCACAAGAGTCCGGAGTGCATGATGCATGCATGCACCAACATGGTAAATGAATGACATATACCCCAATAGCATATAAAACTACATAAAAACCTATACTCTTTGGAGGTGCCACTCTAAAGTTGTGCCATTTCTCACTTCTTGTTTATGGGATCTACGAGCACGCCGCATTGTGAACTTGAGGCATTGGAGGAGATCAAAATGGGTGTGGCTACCGATTGCCTAAGACCACAGTGGCAGGCGAGTAAGAGGGTATGAAGGTTTAGCGGGCCACTCAAAGCAGGGAGATCGAAGGAGCACAGCCTCGTTCGTGGATCATCAGGCGAGTAGGTTTCGGCCATCATGTTTCTCCGATCATTTCATATTTCTCCGATCATTTCATACTGAGCCGCGCCGGTTTATGCTAACGGTACACTATTTTTAATTACATATGGGTAACTTATGTGTGTTGTTTGTTGATCGCAAATTATTTCTAAACTAATTTATCTATGGTATTGAAAATATTATAGGTGAAATTAAAAATATGACTACATACGAACAAATTATACAGCATAAATAAATAACATGTGTGCCCATCGAGATTCAAGAACATAGTGTTCCTACAAAGTGAACAATTTAGTCCGAACAAATGAACGATAACGTTGTGAACAAATTAGCATGCAAAAGTGAGAAGATAGCTTCACGCGTGATCAAATCAAAACATGACAAATGAATTAATCTATTTAAACCTGAACAAATTGACTCCACGACGAACAAATAGTTTTACATGATGAGTATCACGTTCGCGTTGTGAATAAATTATTATTTTAAAAAAATGCATATGCATAGTGAAAAAATAGTATAGAAAGAAAATAAAAGAGAATAGGGTAAATAAAATAAATAATAAAAAGAAAGGAAAATAGAAGTTAGATGAGAAAATAATGAAAAAGGAAAGAGGAAGGGAAACGGGAAGAGGAGGAAACAAACTAAAAGAGAAGAGCAAAGCAAAGGAATAGAGAAAAAGAAAACGAGGCATTTTTAAAAAGAAAAGGAAAAAGAAACAAGAGGACAAGAAAAAAAAAAGTAAAAGAGAAATTACGATCGCTCTTGTCTCCAATAATCAATCTTATACACACATGGGAACTTAGTGTTATTATTTTCTACTCCCTCCGTCCTGAAATATAAGGCATTCAAGGGTTCAAAATTTATCCCCAGATATAGGACATCCTAGGAGTTTTTGTAAGTACTCAATCAACTCAATTAAAGACTTGTTAAATATTGCACTTGTTAATTAGAAAACTTACCTTCAATTATCATTAGCTAAGGGCATAGTGAAATTTTCTCAGCTTTTTAATCTGTCCTAAAAATTCTAGAATGCCTTATATTTCAGGAAAGTGAGTATGATTTTGCAAAAATTAATTTTGCCTCACAAAAGTTTTCAATTTAGGCACCATCCGCTGGTTGAAATGGAAGTAGGTGCACCGTAGCAACCTACCACCCGCGCATACACAAAGTTGTAGAACTCGTCCAGATCTACAATTTTTTTATAAAATTTGTCTGCATCGGACTTCGTACGAAAGAGTTATGAATTTTTTTAAATGTATTGGAGGTGTTACCATCGATTGAACCGGTAACATGGTACATGCTACAGTGCACCTGCCGCCCGCAATTTGAGTGCCAAAACTGAAGGCGAAATTATTTATACAAAACCGTACTATAAATAAATAAAAATAAAAAAATTCGCGCCGATTCGCGCGCGGCCCAAGTGCGTCCGTCCACGGGCTGTCTAGTCCGCTGGCTTCAGATGAAATGCGAGGTCCCTAAAAAAATAATGAAACGCGAGGATTTTTCTCTTTGTACGCTGAGGCCTATCAGAGACCGCGTCACACGCTGAGGGGGGGCAATCATCCACCGTGTGATTTTCGAGAGCAAAATGCAAAACGGGAGTACAGTTGTATTTATTGTATTCTTCCCTGCATTTGCGATTTACATCTTCGACAGTAGTGAGTTTTGGGTCTTGTTTAGATGTCAGAAAAATTTGCCTTTCTAACGTACTGTAGCAAAAAGTAAATTTCGGTTTTTTTTGTAAATATTGTCCTACCATAGCCTAACTAGACTCAAAAGATTCGTGTCGCAAAGGCCATCACAATCGTGTAATTAGTTTTTGATTTTATCTACATTTAGTATTCCGAACATGTCTTTTGGCGTATTTAATGTGGTGGAGAGAGAGTGGAAAGGAGGATTCCTAGCCAACTAAACAAGGCCCTGGTATGGATAACCTTCACCACATATGGGCCCTGATTAGTTCGCAAAAAATTCTCCAAAAAAATTTCTATCAATTTTAGGATACTAATTAGGAGTACACGTAGATTAATGACAAAACACATTTTATAACCTTCCTAACTTTTAGAGACGAATCTAACAAGTCTAATTATTCATGATTAGGCAACGTCGTGCTACGGTAAACAATAATTAATTATGAATTAATTAATCTTAATTGATTCGTCTCGCGATTTCCCGTCCATCTGTGTAATTAATTTTATAATTAGTCTATATTTAATGCCCTTAATTGACTTTGAACGGGACCTCCAAAATTTTTTCCAAAACTAAACAGGCAGCGCCCTGTTGATGACGGTTGATGTGTGCTAGAAAGTATAGTATGCAATGATCATGGAGTGCATCTGAAAGCAAATCATATCCAAGTATTCGACTTTATTAGTGACAAAGTAATTGTTAATACCAGAAAGGTTTAACTCAAAAAATACCAGAAAGGTTTCAAAAAAAAAATAGCCTATGTATGTTCGCTTGCAAATTTGCTGGCATGCTAGCTTAAGCTTTTTGTATAAGGAAATAACTCCAATCTGGTCATAGTCGGAAGATGCAAAGGCCGCGCAGTCTTTTCAAAACATAGCCATTTGCTAGCTTGAATAGAGTAAATTGTAAACTTAGTACGGTAGTAATCTGATGCTAGATACCAAAATCGCTTCAGGCATCACAAGTTCACAAACAGAGGGAAATTTTCCACTGTAGCAAATTGGATGATTTCACTGATAATCCACGCGAGCAAGCAAAACTATTTAGTTGCCACTATACCAAGAAAAACTTGTATCAGGTAAAGTCACACTTCACGATCCCACATTACTAACAAGTCTGACGACAATGCTACTGTCTCAGGTAAAGTTACACTTCACGATCCCACACTAAGAACAAGTCTGACGACAATGCTAACAAAAAGAGAGAACTCTGAAACACAGCTCCGCTGATTTCCATTGCCGCCACCCTATCAACACCTCTTTAGATAGTCATTATATCGCCACAGGTGCGCATAAAGAAGATGGATCCAGCGAACAGACCAAGAGCCTTTCCTATCTTCTGCAACAGATTAAAAAAACACGAGGCAACAGTTTAGTCAGTATGATGAAAACATTTCCCCACCGGCAAATATTGTAATAACACGTTTCATTTCAATTTTCAATACACTCATAAGCTTCAATTCCAATAAGCAACCAAATCAAAGGTCAAAATAAAGTTGCAGATTAATAAAGGGAATTGAGGAGCAAATAAAGCAGTTAAGCAGATCTGTGTATAATCCAGTCACAAGAGAATATACGGGAGCAGCTACTTCGAACTTTGGAACATTTACTCAGGACTTAGGATAACCAACGTCAATATCAGACATAGTTTTCTAATGAAGAGCATCGCATGGCTGCAGAAATCCAAGGGCTCAATATAATGTCATATTTCACACAACTCCATATTGAATGATTCTAATGTTTCAGAAGTCAGAACCTTGTGGAAATACCACAGGAACTGATTGTCCGCTCACACTCACCTTTGCTTCCTAATGAATCACTTCCATGGCCCATTGGGGAGCTAGGGTGTGATTTCGCAAAGGTAGAGGGTTCCACAAAACAATACACAATAAATAAAACATCAGATTGTTTTTTGTTTAAAAAATGTGGTTATATCTGCCACAAACCAATATAACCTGGGTTTGATGCAACAACAGTAAGTTACAATACAAAATAAGATCAAAAGAATCACTCCCATTAATAGTACACTGGAATTCGTGTACTAATTTAAGAAGATTCGTTGGTAGAGCAAAAAGAACTGTGAACACAAGCAGTTAGGCCTCAATCGCCAATGTCCAAGAGGCTGTGAAAATGGCATCACACATCACTGTACAACTTTATAAAAGCTAGAACTGAAAATAGGCAACTGCATCATTAACTCATCTGTTGTCTATGAACTATATAAAAAGAGGGGCTTAATATGATTAATATCACCTTGCAAATAACCTGATACCTAAAGAGATAGCATCCTGACTAAAGGTAATAACAAGAGACTACAACTAACAAGGTTACAGAGCACACATTGCGTTAATTTGATCCCACTGAGCCTCTCCATAACACAATTACACCATGGTAAATAAACAACAAAACACGGGCTGGAGAACAATGGATGGCGATAGTTTGATCCTGCGGACCTACTCCATAGCCTAATTACACTAAAGACTACCAGACACACAACCAATTTTATAATGACTGCAGATGTCCATATCACCTAACAATCCAACAATAACAGATAACAGTCCGCTAAACCCGTGCAAGCAAGCTAGTGAAACTAGCTACACTTCTTAATCGTCAGTATGCACAAATAAAAGATTACACAAGACAAAGTAGAACAAGAAGCTCTGAGTAACATCAAACAATCCCAGCCCAATCTTTGCTTGCTCAACAACGCATCCGGCTAGACAAAAACAAAAGATTTAAGCAATCTACTACGATTACCCAAAGCATTGAGCTCCCCGATTTTCTACCACGAATTGGAGATGCAGTACATGAATAGGGTGATGAAGGGTAAAAGGGATCACAGATTGGTCGGAGGATCAGAAGGCCACTCACGTAGTTGTTCTCCCACTTCTCCTTGTCGTGGATCTGCGAGTGCAGGAACCCGGTGACCTTATCCCACGCCTCGAGATTTTTGCTATTTTGACCACAAAAGTGACAGGCTTCTCTAAAATGACCACCAGACACTGGGCTTCTCTAAAATGATCACGAATCTGTTGTTCCATACGTTAGAATGACCACAACAGCTGTTTAACAGTTTTTGCTGTTATTTAGAGCTAAATAGCTACGGCAAAAGACCAAACTACCCTTGAATCCAATGAATCGCCATCCGCTCCCGACGAAAAAAAATTCTCTCGGTTCTCTCTCTCACCCTCTCCCGTCCGCGGCGGCGCACGCGCGTCGGGCCGAGCTCGCCCGCGGCTGCGCACGCACGCGCGCAGGGCCGAGCTCGCCCGCGGCGGCGCACGCACGCGAGGCGGAGCTGGCCCGCGGCGGCGCGCGCGGGGCCGAGCTCGCCCGCGGCGGCGCACGCACGCGCGCAGGGCTGAGCTCGCCCGCGGCGGCGCACGCACGCACGGCGGAGCTGGCCCGCGGCGGCGCGCGAGGGGCCGAGCTCGCCCGCGGCGGCGCGCGAGGGGCCGAGCTCGCCCGCGGCGGCGCACGCACGCGCGCCGGGCTGAGCTCGCCCGCGGCGGCGCACGCGCGCGAAGCGGAGCTCGCCAGCGGCGGCGCACGCGCGCAGGGCCGAGCTCGCCCGCGGCGGCGCACGCACGCAGGAGGGACGGCGGCGGCCCAAGCAGTAGGGGCCGCGCCTGGATCTGGACGGGACGCGGCGCGAGGAGGCTATCCGCGCCGTGGACCACGCCTCCGGCCGCCTCCGCGCCGTGCCCGCCATCACCGGCCGGACCCCGCCGCTCCCGCTCCTCCTCCGCGCCCTCCTCCTCGCGCCTGGTTCTGGCCGTCGCGGGCGGGGCGGCGGCGGCCGTCGTCGCGGGTGGAGTGCTGTGGGCCGCGGCCGCAGTGGGAGCGGGCGGCGCCGGCGCCGGAGACGACGCCATCCCTCGCGGCGGCAGAACGGGATCTCGAGGAAGAAGACGAAGCGAGGGAGAAAGGGGTAGTTTGGCCATTCAAGTGGAGAAAAGTTAACAAAATGATTACAAAAATTCTTAAACTGAGATTTGGTCATTCCGCAGTATGGACAACGGATTCGTGGTCATTTTGAAGAAGCCCAACGTCCGGTGGTCATTTTAGAGAAGCCCAGCACTTTGGTGGTCAAAATAGCAAAAATCTCCCACGCCTCCGACGCCACCGTCGCCGGACCCGCCATGATCTCGTTCTTCTAGGGTTTCGCGGTCGCTTCTGCTGAGGAGTTCTTCTCGCGTTGCGAAGGGGAGGGGCGGCGGCGGCGGCGTGTTAAGCAGTTGAGGTCTTGAGAGGAGGGAGGGCGAGGAGATGGCTCTTCCATGGGCCTGATATATTTAGATTGGCCCATAATGATGTGCGAGATGGGCTGGTCCAAGAGATTAAGGCCCAAAAGAAGAGGGGCAAAAAGGAGAAAATAGAATTAAACATAACGACTCCGCTGGGGATCGAACCCAGAATCTCTGGTTCCGTAGACCAGCGCCTTATCCATTGGGCCACGGAGTCGCTTGTGTTGGCATTAATACTTACTTTTAGTACTTCATTGTTAACGATAGTAGTATTTCCAACCTCTATTAACAGCGTAGCCGACGTGGAATACTCGGCCACTGGGGAACAGCCACGCGTGCAGGAACGGATCGGGCCGCACGCCCCGAGCAAGGACAGTGTGCGCCACGGGCCCACGGCCAGGCGTGCTCTGAACCGCGGGCTTGGGCAGGAGGCAGCGGAGGAGGAGAGCGCGCGCGCGCGGCGGGCATCGGCCCATGGCGTCACTCACTCGCCGGCGAGGCCAAGCAGCGGCGGCGGGAGAGGGCGCCGTCTCAGGGTCGCCGCCATGGCCACCCAGAAGGGCTAGCTTTCAATGGGTTATATCTCAGCTATTTGTTTAGTAGCAAGTCAAAAAAAAAATTAATGGTAACTAAAAAACATAACATGTTTGATGTCCTATGGTAGGTGTGGTTCCTGCACTTCCACTAGTAGGTACTCGAAGTACAGATGATTCGCACAACTTTAGCAATTGACCACGCAAGCAACAAGAGCTCACATCAAGAACTGACCATCATCGCTTGATCTTTCACTGCCGTCCTGGTTCTAGCTCATTGCAAGAAGTAGCCGGAGATGAAGAAGAGGAAGCCGAGGAGGAGGCTGCCGTAGATGAGCAGCCCCTTCTGTCCCGAAGTGAGTGAGTTGCCGCCGAGGCCGAACTGCTGGTTCTGCGCGAACCCGGCGATCTCAACGCTCTTGCTCTCGAAGAAGGACTGCGCGGCGCCGCAGGTGGGGCACCGCCAGTCGTCAGGCAGCTGCGCGAACGGCAGGCCCGGCGGCACCGGGTACGACGGGTCCCCCGCCGTCTGGTCGTATCGGTACCCACACGACCGGCACTCGTGGATCCCCGTGTTGAGCACCGCGAACTTCTCCTCGAACCGCCGCGGGTCCAGCTTCGGACCGTCGTCATCCTCCGTCTCCAACGGCGCGGCCCCGACTCCGGCGGCGAAGTCTACTTGAGCGCTCTCCGCAGTCGTCGTTGTCGTCGCCGGCGCCGGTGTCTCGAGCGTCTTGTCGTCATTGGAGACGTCGACGGAGTGGAGCGCGAAGTGATGGGGTGACGACGATATCAGCGACAGCGTGGCGGCCGCAGGCCTACGGCCGGTGTGGAGGTGTAAGGGGGCTGGCGGTGGCGGTGGCGGCGGTGTCCTTGGATTCTTGGACACCATGCAGGGGTGGATTAGCCTGGCTGTGCAGACTAACGCCATTGCGGCGGCGTGGTCAACCTTCTCTCGGCTCTTTTTCTCAGCACGGAAATGCTCTGCGACTGTGTTCTTCGTGCGGTTTAGGGAGATGGCTGGGAGGCGAGCCAAAGGAATCCATGGAGTCATGGGAGGGGGATTATACCCCTGCTCTGATATATGCTGCTGCCATGTGTGGAGAGAGATGGATGGAGGCGGGTGGATAAGCGCTGCGATGGGTGGAGAGAGATGCATGGAGGCGGGTGGATAAGAATGCGCCACGGCCGCACGTCCCGACCAAGGAAAGGATGCGCCACGGCCAAGCCCAAGCGTGCTCTGAACCACGGGTTGGCTCGGCTGGGCAAGCAGCGCGGCAGCAGAGGAGGAGAGAGAGCGCGCGCGCGGTGGCCATGGCGTCACTGTCTCTCGCCGGCGTGGCAGCAACCACGGCAAGGCCAAGCAGCAGCGGCGGGAGAGGGCGCCGTCTCAGGGTCACCTCCATGGCCACCCAGAAGCCGACGCCGAAGACCGTCTCCTCCGGCACGCCGAGAAGATCGGTAAGCACGCGGGGCGCCTCTCCTGTCTGTCTCCGCTAAATCCCATTCCATCCCGAGAACGGCCGCCGACGAGGAGCTGAGCGCGCGTGCGTTGCAGGGCGGCACGACGGTGGTGTTCCCGTTGGGCGAGCCGGGTCCGCGTCCGGCGACGACGAGTGGGAAGAAGGTGGCGCCGGTGAAGCTGCTGACGAACGTGGAGAAGCTGCGGCTGCTGACGAAGGCGGAGCGGGCGGGCCTGCTGTCGGCGGCGGAGCGGGCGGGTCTGTCGCTGTCGGCGGTGGAGCGGCTGGGCCTGCTGTCCAAGGCGGAGGAGCTGGGCGCGCTGTCGGCGGCCACGGACCCCGGCACGCCGGGGGCGCTGCTGGCGCTCGCGCTCCCGCTGCTCGCCGCGGGGCCCGCCGTGGTGTACCTCGTCCCCGAGGAGCAGGCGTGGCAGGTGGCGCTGCAGGCCGTCGCCGCGCTCGTATGCGTCGTCGGAGGCGCCGCCGCCGTCGCCGCGTCCACCTTCGTGTCCAGGCTGCAGGGCTCCTCCGGCTGATCGAGCACGCGTGCAGTGCAGGAGACTGCAGGTTGACTTGCGAGCAGAGGAGAGATGTTTGTAACGATTTGTGATTGACAATATGAACAGGTGAAGAAGGTGATGCTCTGCTGTGTACGACAGACAATGTATGATAACCGTGTAATGTGTGATGCTGCAATGTACTAGTAGAAATCAATGTACGTTTCGGTAGTAGAGGGACGTGTGCCTTTTTTCTCGTTGTGTGGCCTTTTGCATTTCCTTGAGTTTGCACACTTCACTTTTGTGTCAAGTTGTCCACAAAGCCAACATTCTTTGGGCTTTTGAGCTAGCTTTTTCACTTGTCTAGCTAAGTCAACATCCAAGAAAGTGGTGCCATACATTATGCAAAAAGGGCTATGTCTCGACCAATAGAGGAATGAAAACTAAAAAATAATAAGGGGAATTTTCGTATTTATCAAGAAAAAACCAGTGGTATTATCCAAATAACAATGGAGATGTACCCACAGTACCACGCCAATGAGTAAATAAGCTCCCAATATACAACTGTACATTCATCTTTTTTTTAGTCAAACTATCTTCATTTTCACATGCCATCTATAACTTCTATATAGGAGCTCCCCACTAAGTAGGTCTTTGGGAGTTCTCTGCGCTGTGATTGGGCCACGTCATAGGTAACTGCTACGTACAAAGCAGAGCAGCGCGGCCTCTTCTCCTTCCTCGACGCGGCCTGTTCCCCGATGTTCCGAGTTCTGACCTCGCGCCGTCCCCATCCTCCGCCCCCTCGCCTTCCCATCGTGCCTTCAAGTCGGCCGCCGCCCCCTCGCCTTCCCATTGCACCTTCAAGTCCGTCACCGCCCCTCGCCTCCCCACGCTGCTTCCATAAAAGGTCCGACCGGCGGCCACGAAGGTGAGGATGCCGCACCTGGTGGAGCAGGCCGCACACCATTCCGCAAGGAGAGGATGTGCGGTCCGTGCCTGGTGGAGAAGGAGGTCGCACGCCGCGGAGGCCGGACCCCCGACGACGCGTCCTCGGCGGCGCCCGCGTCGGACTTCGGCACAGCCTCGCCTTCGGCTCACGAACGCGCGCTGCTTCGGCCGGGCACCACCGGCCGCAGCGCTCGCACGCCTCGCGCGCGACCTTGTCGGTCTGCTCGACGGCGCAGAGGACGCCCGGCCGCGCGCGCCCCCGCGGGCCACGGTCTCCTCCGATGGCACGGAGGAGGATGGGCTGCCGCGCGCGCACTGACGCGTACGGGGCAGCCGTGTTCGCGTGTCCGTCGCGCGCGTGCCCCCACGGTTGCCGCGCTCGCCCGTCGCGCGGACACCCCCGCCGTCCGCTGCGCTCGACTCACTGTCCCACGAAGTTCGGTCTCTTCGAGTACGGTGGCTACGGGGACCATCGAGAGAGAGGGAGCGGATAATGCTGAGCATTTATTTATTTATTTATTTATCTCATTCGTTTCCTGTTGGTAGGAAAAGAAAAGAGTGGCCAGGAATCACCAAATTGATCTATCTACTTTTAGTTCAGTTTGCCAATTGCATGTATGCAGTCCATCAATTGTTTCTTTTTTTTATTCAATTGGCGGCCATCTTCTTGCGATTAGCAGCCCGAAGCTCCGAACCGCATCCCCTTTCAATCTCCTGGTCAGCGTGTGGTTGATGGCCAATGATAAATTAAGTTAGGATGGGATTGTAATCTCCTCCTTTTTTTAACAAAATAAATGAGATGGCTGATGATAAATTGAGTTAGGATGGGATTGTAATCTCCACCTTTTTTCTAAAAAAAAATAGTGGTTTACACCTATAATAGATTTAATTTTGACAAAATCCCGCAGCAACGCGCGGGGTGTTCAAACCTAGATCAAAGAATTACCAACGGCGGCGACGAGGTTGCCGAGGTTGCCGAAATTCTCTCTTATGATCAGACGCGCGAGGTTGCCGAAATTCTCTCTTACGATCATTGCATTTTTCTTAATTCCCGCAGCAATGCGCGGGTGAGATTCCCCTAGTTCTATCCAAGTTATGCCCCCTATCACTGCACATGAGCTCCATTAAACTCATCCTTTCGCACAAATCCCTCACATCGATCTGCTTGCACAAGCACAACGCCATGTCAAAAGCAAATTATTTACTCTCTTTGTGCAACACTCTATATGCTTCTCCATGGGATCACTCATATTCCTGCTTCTCTTCCGCTCGTGAGTTGCTCTTCATTTTGCCTCTCGTAGACCATGTTTGGTTGCGGAGCGAATACTCGATGGGATCACTTTACCTAGCGCGTGGAAGTTTGAAGTTTGAAGGTAAGATTCCCTCAAAAAAAAAGTTTCAAGGTAAGAGGTTAAGCGGCACTTTGATCTCTTGGTTCATCGGGAAAGGTATAGTATGATTTTCTAGATAAGCTTGAGCCTTAACCAACGACATCATCCCTTTTATTCTTGACATAGTGTGAACCTCCTTAGAGCAACATGGACACATGTTTCTATTTTTTATGAGTCTTTGGCAAATATAAGCAAATTACTTGATACTTTTTCATTTTTATGTAAAATCTCCTCCTCTTTTATGTTTGCCCTTCTACTCATAGGGTTTCAACTTCTCCTATTGCCTCTTCATTTGTATCTTTTTTTATTTCATCATGTTTGATTGCATAGCGAGCCATTCATGGCCTCACTTGTAAGATGAGTTTAACCTAGCTCTAGGCCATGATCTCTTTCTCTTGCTCGTTTCATCACAATAAATTTTGAAAATCATAAGTTTCGGGCAGGATAAGAAAGGATAAAATTCTCTGTTTTCCCCTTTTGCCACTTCGATGTCTTGGTTCGTTACGAGAAGTATAGTGTGTGATTTGTAGGGAAGCTTGAGCATTAACCAATGATGTCATCTCCTTTGTTGATGTAATTAGAACACATAGTATTTGTTTTGTGTCTCTGACTTTTACTCCCTCTGTTCTCTTCTGATACAAGTGCAAATACACTTCTCCGGGTTCTTGCTGCAAAACTGCCGGGTTTATACTCCACGTCTCCACCCGTCCACCGTGCGCCCTACCCAAAAGGCCAAAACCCACTGACAGACGGGACCTAGAGGCCAGAGGTCAGCAATGTGCGGCATCTCCCTCGTCCTCTCCGGTGACCCCCTGGTCGTGGCCCCCTCCACCACCGCCGCCGCGGCGGCGGCGGCGGCGGAGATCCATCACTCCGGAAAGGTATTGTTGCTATCATCCGTCGCCTCCCAAATCCTCAATTAAACCCCCGGTGTCGTTTCCCATACACTAGTTAAACCCTAGTTAATCCAGCTGATTTCCTGCTTCCACGCGACTGCAGGGGAAAGGGGTGTCGGTGGATGAGCTCAAGGAGGCTCTGCGCCGGAGAGGCCCCGACAACCTTGGCTGCGTAAAGCGCCGCCTTTGGGCTGACGGCACGGTTCTAGGTGGGTGGTGACTCCAGATTCGGGAATTTGGGTGAATATTTGCCATTCCTTATACCGGTTGCCTTTTACTGCAGGGGGTGATGCCTGCAATGGTGGAGGGGAGGGTAAAGCCGGCCCACGTGATGGTGGTGTTGCCGAGCTGCTCTTCATCGGAGCAACACTGCATCTTAGGGGAGCTGAGCCGGTTGCACAGCCTCTGGTGTCCTCCTCTGGAAGTGTTCTGGTGTATAATGGTAATTTTCTTGAGCGTGATGTAATGTTTCTTACTATTCTATCTACACAAATTGTTGTCCCACAGTGATATATGCTGATGTAGCTATTTTTAATTAAAGGTGAGATATATGGAGGAATTGAAGTCGCCAGTGATGAAAATGATACCCAAGCTCTTTTCTCTTCACTGGAATCTTGTTGTTTGTGTGACTGCCATGCTCTTGGTAGAGATAAGACGTGTCTTTGTTGTGCGAGTGATGGCAAATCAGTTCCGCAAATCCTTTCCACAATCAAAGGTCCTTGGGCTTTGATATACTGGCAGGCAGGTAGTTATTATGATTTTCTGTTTGCATTCTTTGGAGGTTCATCTTGCTGACATCTGATTCTCTTTGAACTTCCAGATGGACTCAAACACGATTTGGTTTAGCCGGGATGCATTTGGAAGGAGAAGCCTATTGGTACATTGGCCCACAGCTGAGGATCCTCGCTTTGTATTATCATCAGTAGCACCAACAAATAACTCTGGTAAGATATGCTTAATCTTCAGGTGTTGTCTTTACAGTAAACTGTGATTGTATCCGCACTTAATGTTTCTGGTCAAATGGTGACAACTCTTATTCATTTCCACAACTCAATCTCATGTATGTGATCGTTTCCACTGCTTCAGATGCAACAGAAAATGGTTTTGTGTCAGATCATAACATATCTGACTCTGACTGTACCAAAGCTAGCTACTGGGAAGAGCTTCCTTGTGGAATATACAGCATCCACATGAAAGGCATTGGAAAAGATGGCACATGTGTGAAGGAAGGATGGATTGTCGAAGTTAACACACATGAATGGATGGATTCTTCATTGAATAAATTAATTCAATGGGAGAGGAAACTGACAGTTCCTATTGTAGAGAACAATTCTGTTAATGGAGGGAACCATCACTTGTCTCAGAACTTCATAAGCTCAGGAAAATCTGAAGACAATAATAAAAATGGGCTCACGAAGATAGATCTCCTTTCAGATTCTAGCCTATGTTCAGCAAATTGCCTAGCACAGTCAGGTATATGAAACATTTGCTACCAAAATTTTGTAAATAAACCATCTTGAAGAGTTGCTAATACTGATGTATTGCTTAACCTGATATCTCCTTTCAGCACAGAAAGTGTTGGCTGCATTACGGGAGTCTGTAATGCTGCGGACTAAGATGAACACACTATTTCAGGTGGGCACACATGTCGAATTTTTAACTTTTCAGTGTTTCTCATATTTCTGACCTTTTTAAAAACTTTCCTTGACTAGGATTTACTTGACTGAAACTAGTTTTATCTTTCCACATGTTCCATTACGTGTTAGTATATCAGGTTACATTGAGTCCTTTCATGTGGACAGGGTGGTTTATATAAACTTAGGGATGAAGAATTAGCCCCTATAGCAGTCCTCTTTTCTGGTGGCTTGGACTCCATGATACTTGCAGCATTGCTAGACCAGTGCATTGATTCCAAGTGTAAGTTCAACTATTAATATTACTTTGCCGCATTTAAGCTTCCAAAATTTTCTGATAGTAAATATTTTGCTGCAAGAAGATTTTGTTCTTCATTCAAATGAAACTAATAAAGATTTCCAACAGGGACAATTGATTTGTTAAATGTCAGTTTTGATGGTCAGCTTGCCCCAGATAGGATTTCTGCTGTAGCTGGACTGAAGGAGCTTCAGAGGATCTCTCCACTACGGAGGTGATTTGACTTCTGGACATGTCCTGTTCTTAGCCTTGACAGCTTGTATGTCTAGTACCTGAACATATTTGATGTTGCTACAATTCTTCATATTCTTGAATGTACTTGCACTCGAAGAGTAATGGTACATTCGTACATCTGCTCTACATGGAAGTCTGTACTCAATATTCTTTTGGGTGGAGTCTTTCTGAACTCAATTTATGGAAGCCTTATGAGTTTCTTGTCTGCTACCATATTTCATGTGCACCTACCCACCAGATGATTAACTCACCTCAATGCACTCCTGCATCATTTACTATTTTACCTGAATGTTTTCCTGGTTAATCACCCATTATCAGTTTTAGTTTTCAGTTTACAAATGCTGTGCCACGCAACTGAGTTATTTATTTTGTTGCCTCTATGTTCTTAAACTGCAGATGGCGTCTTGTTGAGATTGACACTGCTTTGACTGACTTGAAAGGGGAAAGTGAACATGTGATGTCACTAATACACCCTTCAAATACTTATATGGTGTGTATCCTTCTATTAGATTTTGAAATGTTAATTCTATTGCTTTTTGATGCCATAATGTTAAAGAACATACCACCTAAATTGTTGAAGTGTTCTTGAATTTGGGGCTTTTGAATGGTAACGTAAGCTGCACTCTGCTTAAGTGTTCTTGGAATTGGGGTTTTTGAATGGTAACATAAGTTGAAATTTTGTATCTATATTAACTCATTGTAGAATTATTGAAGTTTAATCTTGGTCTCTTCTACAGGATTTAAACATTGGTATTGCTCTCTGGTTGGCTGCTGGTGGGGATGGTTGGGTGGATGGGAGTGCATGTCTTATGCAAGATGGTTCTCGTCATAAGTACAAGTCAAGATCAAGAGTCCTAATAGTCGGTTCTGGTGCTGATGAGCAGTGTGCTGGTTATGGTAGACATCGGACTAAATACAGGCTTGGAGGGTATGCCAGCATCAGTTTTATTTGTTGCACTCAAGATAATACATGAATATCAGTTTAAAACTTTTGTGCACTGTAATTGTAAGAATTCTATTAATTGTTTTGAGCTTTTGTGCTGCTGTGTAGGTGGAATGCACTGGACGAAGAGATGAGATTAGATGTTCAAAGGATATGGAAAAGAAATATGGGAAGAGATGATAGATGCATTTCTGATCATGGCAAGGAGGTAGGCTGTCTTATTTCTTGTTTTTATGAATTTGAGTGCTTATCTTCAATTAAGATTTGGGTTTAGTTTATTTTGGTTAGCTAATGTGTACTAATGTTCATCCTGCAGGCCCGTTTCCCATTTCTTAATGAAAACGTGATAAAAACTTTATTGGAAATTCCATTATGGGAGATTGCTAAACTCGACGAACCTGTTGGAAAGGGTGACAAGAAGATCTTGAGAGAGGTTTGCACTTTTTTTTTTACTTTGGACGGAAGATGCTACATTATATCCTAATTTGCTCTGCAAATCAAGATATACAAGCTGAATGCATTAGTTGTGGATTGAATGATATTGTCTAATGACACATTTACCTCAGTGAAAATACAATGAGCGAAACTGTCTTGCAAAATTGCCCTGAGGAATATTGGAATCTAAGCCTGATGTGACAATGACTTCATTTTTTTTTTGTTCTGCAATAAAATTTGGCTAATAACCATCACCATCTCCTTTTTCATGTTGAAGGTTGCAAGGCTGCTGGGCCTACAAGAAGCTGCTCTTCAGCCAAAGCGAGCAATCCAGGTGCATATTCTAACCAGATACTTTGGCTTTGGTCAGCAAAAATACCCAACTAATAATAAAATCCTTGAGGAAACAATGGTAGTAGTTTATGTTGCAAAAATACCTACAACTTAGAATGTTGATGAACAAGAGGTCGATAATCTTTTGTAGTTCCTTCTATAAAATCACAGCATCTCTGCTTTATTAATAACTGTCAGCATCATTTTGGTTACTACCATGTATAAAAGAGCACAAGCAGTTTGCACCCAGAACACTAAGATCTTGCATTTTACACAGTTTGGCTCAAGAATAGCAAGGGAGTCAAACCGCAAAAACTTCGGGAGCAACCGAGCTGCGAACCAGGCATCAGCAGGCAGTGTGCAGATAAACCAGCATATTCAATGAGCCAATGACAATTCTGGTAGCTTGTCCATTGACAGCAGCTTCAAGGAGAGCATCTGATCACCAGTGCGAGCTTATCCTGCGACATTGAAGTTCTAAGCAGGACACATGCCAGCCATTTACCCACATCAAGGCTAAGAATGATTCATCAATCAGCCTGTCAATCTTGCAGTCGACGAAGATGGTGATGGTGCGCCATGACAAGTAGCTGCAACAAATGGTCGGCTTCCAGCCTTTTCACACGGTTTGCCTTTGTAGGGCCCTTCCGAACTTTGATTTGATGGAGCATCATTGTCATGCAGCACAATTCACACATGCTACCTGTCTTTTCCCGGGCTTGAGAGTTCTGTACCTTGCTCCCTAATTGCATGTAACAAAGACATTAGAGAACTTGATAGGGGCCGGCTGTTTTGTTTTTTTTTGCTCAGGCTGATGTGGCGTCTGGCTGGGCCTCGTTGGGCCGGTCTGGGCCTGGCCGTATGTATTTTGGAGCCAGCCAGATTTGCGTGAGCAAAAAAATCCTCTCGTTGGAAAAAGTCCACTACGCGAATCCACCCTCCCTCCGCCGCCTCCTCTATAAAAGATACCCCACCCCTTCGTCTTCGTCTCTCTCCTCCGCCTCCGCTCCCCTTCTCCCTCCTCGCCTTCGTTTGGGTCACCTTGGATCCGAGCCCAAACCCTAACCCCCCAACGGTCCCCTCCATCCCCGACCCAACCAAACCCTAAACCCGCTGCCCCCTCATCGATTTCCCGCCTAATCCTGCCCCACCACCGCGCGCTCGCGTCGAATTCGAACCAGGCATTCGGAGCTCGAATTCAAATTCGAGCTCGAATCACCGCCCGCCGGGAGCGGGAGCGAGCTGCGGGAGCTCGAATTCGATGCGGTGCTGAGCGTGGGCCAATCGATTCGGGCTGGGCGGTGGCGCGGCCGGCGGGATCTGAACCCTAGCGGCCGGCCGGATATGAGAGACCGCGCCGGCGAGGTGCTCGGCGGTACGAGTGGTTGGGAAGGGCGCAGAGGAGAAGCGGAGATATGAGCGGAGGCGGTGGGAGCGGCAGCGGCAGCGGCACCGGGGACGAGTTCGGGCGGGCGGTGGCGCGGGCCGCGGTCGCGCAGGCGCTGGAGGCGGCCGGGTTCGACTGCGCGCACCGCTCGGCGGTGGACGCGGTCGTCGACGTCCTCCTGCGCTACATCACCCACATCGGCCGGTCCGCGGCCTTCAACGCCAACCTCGCCGGCCGCGCGCTCGCCAACGAGCTCGACATCATCCAGGCGCTCGAGGAGGTGGGTGCCGACACGGACGGGTTCGCCGGCGCGTCCGCCGCGGGCCGCTGCCTCGCTGGCTCCGGCGTCGTCAGGGACCTCATGGCCTTCGTCGACACCAAGGCTGAGGTGCCGTTCGTGCGGCCGCTGCCCAGGTTCCCCGTGCCGCGCGTGCAGCAGCAGCCCTCCACCAGCTTCGCGGTGGCCGGGAGGGAGACCGGGATGAAACACGTGCCTGAGTGGCTCCCGGTGTTCCCGGATCCGCATACCTATGTGAGGACGGAGGCGTGGGTTGAGCCTCCGGCAACCAAGGAAAGGGTGGACAAGGTGGAGCAGGTGCGGCAACGGAGGAAGGCTGAGAAGTCCCTACTCAGCTTGCAGCAAAGGCTAGCACAGGCTGGTGCCGAAGGTTTTCATCCTGCAGCTGCGCTTGCGCAGGATAGCACGGAGAAGGGTGAGGAGATACAGGCAGCTGGGACCAAGAGAAATCCGTTTCTTGAGCCAGCATTGCCGCCTGAGGAGAAGGATGTTTCTGAGGTTGACATGCCTCCTGAAAAGAAGAAACTCTCTGTCCTTGAGGCATTTGCGCCAGCTATTCAAGCTACAACCACCAGGGAGATTGATGCTGGGACAGGGTTGGATCAAAACCAAAGGAGCATTGTTCCAAAAGAGAGGGCGCCAGTACACCTCAAGATTGGATTTGGTAATAAGCCGGTATCAGCTGTTCTGAATTCAAGAACACTGGACCTGAGGGATGATCCTTCCTTCTTGAAGGAGGAAGCAAAGGATGACAAGAAGCGGAGAGCAGGCGTGATATTACGAGCATCAATGGAGAACCCACAGGAACTTCCTCAACTCTGAAGTGGTACATGGAGGAACTGCGGTGCCCAGAATGGAACTGCATCATGGTGTGATTGGGTTTATTGGAGCTGTGGATATTCCAGATTTACGGTGGAACTTCAGTTTCCAGAACGTTGAGGTACGTTGTAACATGCAACTTGTCCTGGCTGTCAATTTCTCTAGTGGCCCATCATTGAATGCGATTGGATTCACATTGATTTGTAATCTTCATTGTAATAAATTTGTCTGTAGGTATCAGAACGGCGAAACTTTAGCTAGGCAGTGCATTGGTGTAATATGTTTTTGCTCACATAGGAAAATGATCTTGAGATCCATTAAAGCATGTATGCATCATTAACAATACATACTTTGGCTATTGTATGACTGAAATCTTGGGAGTTCGTTGAAGTTACATTTCAATAGGCTTGTTCTGCACAGTAACTTGAACAGTTGAACTATTAAAGTTTTGAGGAATACTGGTATGTGTTTTGGATTTGGTGCCCTGATGCTTTCCATTTTAAGAGAAAGTACAGATTTCACAGCATGCACTCACCATTCCATATATGCAGTGGACAGTAAGGATTATATGCTAATCTTGTGCCATGATTTGTAGATGAAGTTAGTCTAGGTGTACACAATATAAGGGGACAATGGTTAACTGACTAATTGGAAAGTAGGCTATCAATTAAAAAAAGGAGTTACATACTCCCTCCGTCCCGTAAAGAATGCAATCCCAGAATTTGAAAAAAATCCCACAAAGAGTGCAATCCTAGAAAATAGATCTAGTTACTTGCCTAATTAAGTAATCAGATCTGATCTGCATGTCAAAACTTACTGCATGTGGCTAAAAAATAGGGGCACTAGAGTCTTTTCGCGCCACCACTAATTTGTCTTAGAAAAATTAGAATTGCACTTTTTATGGGACGGAGGGAGTAAGTTTGAATGTATCAGTAATGATGTTTTTATGAAGTGGCCATCAAGTCACTATCCTGCTTCCTCCAACCTAGTGCGATAGATGCTGCGGAGATGGGAATTCGACCAGATTGTTTCATGTGTAGTACACAAAAGATGATATTTCTTGCCTATTTGTGTAACTAATTTCTGGCATATTGTTGTTTTAAAATGTTTCTAGGAAAAAGTCCAAATTACTAATCCTGATCTATGAACAAAATTTGGATAACCCCTTAAAGTTTGCTTTTGTTTACATAACCCCTTTGTTTTCCTAAACCAGATCACTATTCACCTTTGATCCTAATCTAATCTGGTTTTGCTGAGTGGATGGCTGTTTTGCTGAGTAATCCTGCCACCCCGGATGTCCTACGTAGTAGCAAAACCGCAGGCCTACAACTACTCCACATAATCCCCTCCCCTTGAGTCGCTGCTGATGCACCGTCTATTGATACAGCTTCCTCCTCGCCGTCCACCACCACCCAGTGTCGCGGCTCGCTCGTCGCTGCCCCCCCACTGTCCGTCGTGTTGGGCTGTTGGGCATCCACCGCCGCCGTCGGATGTTATGATTGGCTTGCCCCCATCGACTCATCCATGGCATCCGACAGGTTGCTGCCGCTGTCGAGGAGCCCCACCATGGATTCAGATGGCAGCAAGCTTCGTCCTCCAGGCTCCAGTGGTGTATCATCACTGGGAGGTTGAGCCGGTGGTGCTAGCACCGGTGCAGGAGGAAGGCCGACCACCCCCTGACAAGCAGAGGTTTAGATAGCAGCTCTTGTGGAATATCATATCATGACTCATGAGTGAATGTTCATTTGAAAATATTGTTTGAAAGGAAGTGAAACTGTGAAGTGAAAATTTTCTAAATGTGAGACTTTGATCCATAACTATGAGAATTGAAAAGGAATGCTCTGTTGTCATTGTGAGGCAAAGAATGTTATTCAGAAGAATGCAAGTTCATAGTGTTTTCCATCAGATTCTGTATTTCAAATCTCAGCACAATTATTTTAATGCTTGCAGGTCACTGATATGCGTGGCGTAATGACTTGCAAATCATAGGTATAAGAGATGCAGTGTTACATACAGATCACTGAAAATTGAACTTACATTTCAGACTCATAACAGATTTGTCATAAGTCATAACTGATCGACATAGGTCACTAATATGTGGCAACATGACTTGAATCAGAACTGACATACAATTAATATATTTTCCTATAACCCACACTAGTTCAAAAACAACCCACGTAGCCCAACAACAACATACTCTAGTCTACGTCTACCTTCTTCCACCTTCCTCCCACCTCCTGCACGCCGCTGCCACTGTGGGAGGCTGCGTCACTGCGGCCTGCCGACCGGTGAGCCTCGCCGAGGTCGGCGCGGCCAACTTGCGCGCCGTCGTGCACGGCCGCAGCCCGCAGCTGCACGACTGGCTGATGCCGCCGCTGTCGTGCTCGCGTGTCGCGCTGTCGCGGGTGCACAGCTGGTTGGCGCCGCTGCCATGGCTGGCCAGCCAGCTGCCGCACCACCGTCCTCGCCGGCCGCCCGGAGCCAGAGGTGGAGGAAGAGGAAAAAATGTTGAATTTTTTTTTCAAAACTTGTTGAAACATTTTCAGAAAATGTTGAGAAATATTTTTATGAAAATGTTGAGAAATATTTTTATGAAAATGTTGGTGGAAATGTTTTGGAAAAATGTTGGATCCAACATTTTTTCTACACAAATGTAGGTTCAACTTTTTATTTGAAAAGTGTTGGTTCAACTTTTTATTTGAAAAGTGTTGTGACATTTTTCTTAAAAAATGTTGTAATATTTTTTTAATTAATAATTATGAGGTGGAGTGATTGGAAAATAATAACCAACAAATTTAGATGAGTTTTAGTAAGCTGAAAGTTTTAACTCTTAACTCTTATATCCACCTTCCGGTAGTTGAACCCTTGTTTTTTTTTTTTGAGCACTAAAGCTGCTACAAGGCGACCTATAAATAAAGGTTAATAAGGCCCAAACGGCATATCTCTAGCCCGTTTTCATTTCATCCCCTTATCTTTAACCACGTTTCTCGACTCGGTTCACGGGAGAATCTCATGAGTACTAGGTTAGTCATGGAGGCCACGTCATCACCTGGTCAGTGCAGGTCCAAAGACACTGGCCTAACTGCTGGTACTTTTTTTTGAGCCTCTGCTGGTACATGATCCATTGGTCCTTTCCTTTGGCAGGACACAGCCCACAGGCCAGGACAAGGACGTGTGACATGGCCATAACAATGAATCATAAACAAATCACTTTTTTTTTTAGAAATTAAAGCAGGAGCACTGCTATATCATATAAGAAGAAACAGCATTGGTACATAACGGGCCGAAGCACACACCACCACACGAACAAACCCATGAACAGGAACAAACGCACTCAACACAACACACCACCAACCACACCGACATGGGAGAGAAGACCGAAACAAGCCGCCGACACCTGCGCCGTCGTCACCAACGCTGTGCCACGCCGAGGCGCAACCCGCTGCAGACACCAACGGCCCCCAGGGCTCCTCCACCATGGGACTGTCGTCCACAAACTGCATATACACGACCGTCGATCCCCCAGATCCATAGAAGCTTGAGCACACACCCCCACCACAGTACCTGGGACGCCCGCTGATCCTGGCCACTCTGCGTGGGGGCCTCGCCTCATCCACCGCCTCACTCTCTGCCAAGGACTCAGGTAACAAACGCCGCGAAGAGGGCATCTCCTCCACCCCGCCGTCACTAAGCTCACCACCGCATCAAGCACAACAGCTCAAGTCTTCCAGCACCCATGGGCCCTCAGCACCCTGACAGCAACACGGACCATCGCGCTTCCAGCAGCACCACCGGCCAGCTCCACCACCACCACAAACGACGGGCTCCAAACACGACGCCTTCAAGAAGGTTACGACGCCGAGGCGCCGCCGTCGCACGTCCAGAAGGACGAGGTTTTCACCCTGAGAGCCCCCCGCAACGAGAACGTAGTGCCTCGCCATGATGCCCCCAGCAGGGAGACCGACGCCCAAAAGCGCCGCCATCATGCCCACCGTCAACCGATGAGAGCTTTCGCCCGACTGCACTACTCCCGCCGCCCGCTCGTGAGCATGGAGGAAGCTAGCACCCGCCACCTCCGCAAAACCGCCAGCAGGGAGTCCCGACGCCTCCCGAAGCACCACCACGGCGCTGCGAGAAGCACCATCCACCCCTGGCCCCGCCGCCATGGCGACGCCACCCAGCAGCAGAAACAGAGGGGGCCGGCTAGCCCTGGCCCGCAGGGCCACAGGACCAGACGCGGCCACCACGCCGAACCGCCCCAGCCACTGGCCGCCGGAACCGAGACCGGCTCGCACCGGCCACCAGCACCGAGGAAGGCCAGCACCGGCTGCCAGCTCCGAGGAAGGCCAGCACCCGCCAGCCAGCCCGCCAGCCCGCGGCAGGCCCGCCGGCCCGCCCACCGCGCCACCAGCAAGGCCGCCGCCGTCAACCCGCAGCCAGGCCGCCGCCGACGACACCGTTGCGCCAGCCGTCGCCGGCACGCGCCAGCCGCCGGCCAGAACGCCGCCTTCAGCCCGCCGCCGCGCCGCCATCGTCCAAACCTGGCCACCCACGCCGCCGCTCGGCCGTAGGCCACCAATCCCGCACCAAACGAGTAGCCCGCACCGTGCAGCCACCAGATCCGGGCAAGGCGCCGCCGGATCTGGGGCTGCACCACCCGCCGCCGCCGGGAGGCGGCCCGGCCGGCGAGCCCCGCCGACGGAACAGGAGCGGCCTCGCCCGCCCAAGCCCGCGCGAGAGTGGAGCAGGGAGGCCACGCCGCCGCCGTCCTCACGGGCCGCGCGAGCTCCAGCGGCCCGCTCCGGCGGCGGCACAGCGGAAGGGGAGGGGGGACGGCGGCTAGGGTTGGGCTCCCTTGCGTCGCCCGCGCGAGAGCGACGCGAGGGAGAGCGGCGGTACGGAAGGTAGTCTACCCATAAACAAATCCCTAATTGTGCACAAAATGAGCTCAACCATAGCACTATTACAGGTGAAGCAGCAGGCACGACTGGCACCGGCTGATCACTCTTCAGTCTTGCCACCACTCGAACCCCTGTCTCGTCCACTAACTACAAAGTCTGTCCGGCTACCTGCTAATCCCTGTCTGATTCTTCGTTTTCTATTCGCGGTTGCAATCAGTGCTGTCGAGAGTCAAAGTCGGAGACGTTGACAAGTCAACGGGAATCTCCCTGCTTTTTTTTCGAGGGGAATTATTAATCCATTGTGTTGTGTGCGACTGGAGTATTGGACCGGGGTGTGATGCTTGCTCGTGCGTTGTGTTGTCAACCTCATCCGATTTGGAAGAAACTGACGAGTGAAGACGGACTATGGCGGCGGTGGCGGGCGGGCGCGTCTTTGTTTTCGTTGTTCTGGTGCCTGGATTTTCGTTGTTCTGGTGAGTTCCCACTCCAAGATCCATACAGGATTACAGGGTTTGTAGTTTGCATAGTATGGATCCATCCAGATTACTACCTTAAGAATCTGTGGCTGATTCAGGATATGAACAGAATGGCAGCTAGCTCCAAGATGACCGGATTTAAGAATTTCTGTTCTTATGTATGCACGGCATAATGCATCAGTGAGTGCGGCAATAATGCATCAGTACCCCGCCTGTGGCTAAACGATTCATACCGTATTTTGCTGATCAGACAACTATTGCAGAATACAATATATACGGCAGTATGATACTCTGCAGCTTATACTAGCTTTGAACGCGAGGTGGAATATATTGTGGTCGTTGATTTGTGACACAAGCTAGGTAGCTCGCGGAGGGGACGACCAGAGCGCGGGTTTATCGGGCAAAGATTACATTGAAAATGTTTTTGTTTTGCCAGCAATGGCATCAAACTGTAGACTTGACCTGGTGCATGCATACTTTAAAAAAACCATTATCTCGTACGCACGTAGCATTATCCCGGTCTCGCGCTTACGTGTACGACGAAATTCGATCGAAATGGCCGTGCCAACTGCGTAAAATGTATTTTTTTTATATTTTTTAACTCTTTTGAAACTAAACCATTAAAAATAACTGTGATATAAAGGTTAGTTTTTAGAAATATAGTTGAAGATGGACTATTTTTAAACTTATAGATTAAAAAAGGTTAACATAAAAATCATTTAAAATGTGTCAAATCTCTACCTAATAATATTAAAGCAAGTATCGCTTCTGTCAATTATTTTCGTACGTCGTCCATCACGATGCGAATTCAGAGAAAAAAACGGTAGAAACCGTGCTGTCTGACGTGAAAAACTGGAGTCCGAGCGGACTAAGAAACCTCCCTCCAATTCAGTTACGGTTAGAAAATATATATTTCTTCTTATTATACAAGTGGCAATCATCACCTGCCATACGTGGTAATGATCATAGCTATATTACTTTTGGTACCACATGATAGTAAGCATGGTAAAAAAATATATATTTCTTCTTATTATACAAGTGGCAATCATCACCTGCCATACGTGGCAATGATCATAGCTATATTCCTTTTGGTACCACATGATAGTAATAAGCATGGTAAAAAAATATTTTAGTTTGCATAGAACATACATCATGTATCTATACAAGTATTTTTAATTTTGTTTACAGCTAGCTATTTAATTTCAAACTTTAAAAACCATTTGTCGCTTGAAAATGAATATGACATTTATGAGAAGTCTAATACGTTCTAGAGTAGAACACTTACATATCTATTTTTCTCCCTAGCTTTTCTTGCTTAAATGCAAAGGTAAAAATTTAATGAGTACTTGATCAAAATAAATAATTAAGTCAAAATTATTTTGGTTTTCTAGCAAATGTGTAGACAACCAATAAGTGCAGTACAAATTTAGTAGTGAGATTAAAAACACAATTGAATTTTACTGTTGCAACGCATGGACACTTTGTTATATATCTCTATCTCTACCTAATATTAAAGCAAGAACCGTTTCTGCCCTCAATTTTCGTCTGTCCTGACAGGTGGGACCCACCTGACAGTGACTCTGTCTCTATCTCACGCTTCTCCCACCTCGGGGTGCCTGCGGTCCGCCCGTTTTTTCAATAATCAAGAAAAATCAGAGAACAGATCTACAAGAGGAATTCATGGACCATGAAGCAACGCATGGATCTTTAGAATCAAGAAAAAAGAACCACAATGTCGATTCGGATCTGAAGCTAAGGCGAACATGCATGTCCTTGTTCGAGGACCTGATGAACAAGGATGACGACAACAAGGTGTCGGCGTCGGAACCACGCGGCTGCATGGCGGCGACGCTTAGACGACGGCCGCGAACGGCGACGACCTACTAGGCCGCCTCCCGCTCCCAGGCCGGAGCCAGCGCTACCATTGGCGGCAGCCGACACCGGTCAATAAGAAGCGAGGCAGCAGGGGCGTCACACGGTCAAGAAGAAAGGGGGAAGGGGCGAGCCAGGGCGCAGGGCGCGACGCGCGGTGTGCTCGTGCGGGTGCGGCGCGAGGCACGACGTACGGAACAGGGGGCGGCGGCGCAGATGCCTACGGGCTAGGGGAGCCGGGAGGGATGACGGTGGACTGGATAAGATTGGATTGGAAACTTGGAGTTATAGAGGTAGGGTATCTTTTTGGAAAAAGTCCTTTCTTAGTCCCTCATCTATCGCTAAAGTTTAACTTTCATCCCTCATTCGCAAAACCAGATATTTGGAGTCCTTCAACTTCTAAAACCGTTTGTTTTTGGTCCTTTACCTGTTTTGATTCAGTCCACGTGGTTAAACATTTACACATAACCCCTTAAACTTCTTTTCTCCTCGCACACAAGTCCCTCACCTTCTTCTACCTTTGAACGCCATGGCCATGCCCTGCCGCCCACTCTGCATGGCTCAGCGAGGCCCACCGCCCCATCCCCTCACCTCGTCGTTGCTTGAGCTCCACTTCGACAACCTCCACCTCGTCCCATTCTGAGGCCGCCCGCCTCGCCCTGGCCCCGCCGCCGCCCACCGCGTCGGGCCTGATGGCGGTAGGATAGAGAGCACCGACGAGGGATGGGGGTGAGCCCTGCACTGTATCCGGTGCGGGACCCCTCCTCCTATCTCACCGGCAGGCAAATCGGGCGCCGGCGTCCTTCTTCACGGCGGGTTGGCACAGCCGCGCAGGGACGGCTCCTTCCGTGTGGGGTGTGGCGGCAGCTCGGATTCAGGCCCGTGCGCCCGCGTCCAGCTTCGCACCGCCGCTTTGTTCGCTCGACGCCGCCACCGTGTTCCCTGGAGGCGGACCCGCGCGTTCTATGGTACCCGTGACGCTGCCGGGCAGCCGCGCGCCGCCAGTGCGGCTAGCCTCATGCGCTGTCTTTGGCCGTGGAGGCCGCAAATGGCTCGTGCGCCGCCTCCGGCCGTGGAGGCCGCCCCGCCGTGTGCGCTACCGTCGACCATGGAGGCCGGCACACCTGGAGGCTGCCCCCGACCTTGTGCGCGCCTTCGGTCAAGCGACGGCGCCGAAGTAGCGGTTGTCGAATAGGTAGACACTGTCGCCCGCAGGGTGGTGGTTGACTGGCGGTGGTGGCTTCCAGCGGCAGCGAGCGGTGGAGCGAGCTCGATGAGCGCGGCGCAACAGCACTGGAGAAAGAGGGCTCTGACATGTGGGGCCCACTCCACAAAACCGCAGTCAAAACCAGCGAGGGACCCAGAATAAACGGATTATATAGATGAGGGATGCCGAATACCCGGTTTTGCGGATGAGGGATGAAAACCAGACTTCAACGATAGATGAGGGACGTCGAAAGGACTTTTTCCTATCTTTTTTCCTTTGTGGGCTGGGCTACATCTGCGTTTGGGCTGAAGATAAAAGGACAACAATCTCACTGATGATACCAACCGTCCATAGATAAGGTGTTGTTAATTTTGAGTCATTCAAAAGTTTTATCTATTTATTATAAACACAGATTTCAAAACAAAACAAACGCAAGACAAATAAACCAAAAATACTGCTAAGGTAGTGTCACCACGCACAAGCATATTTGCTAGGATAGGACTTGATAGATTATTTATTTTCCAATATGTCATTTTAATAATAATAATAATAATAATAATAATAATAATACGATATTATGGGAAATGCGAGGTCGGGTGGAGGATGGTGAGGTTTGGGAGGCATAGAAAATGGCAGGTGTGGTTAGGGTGTCGCAGGCGCGACGTGGACAACAACGAGGTTGGGGAGGTGCGGGAGGACGACATCGTATAGCGTGGGCGTGATGGTGGGTCTAGGGATACAGAGATAACGGTGAGGCTTGGGTGGTGCGGACGATAGGGTGAGGTCGAGGTAGCGGGTATGCGACGGGAACGATGGCGTGGTGGGGCAGACTATGGCGAGGTTGTGGCAAACGATGGTGATGTTCTAGAGGCATAAATGTCGACGGACGAGGACGGGGTGGTGAGGATGGGACGATGACGACAACGAGATCAGGAAGCTGCGGGGATGGATGGGTGACAGTGCAGCCATAGCGGACGATTGCGAGGCGAGCATTGTTTTTCCCCGTTGCAACGCACGGCCATAATTGTTAGTAATATTAAAGTGCTATAATTTCCTCGAACTATAGTCATTGTTTTCTATCTATGCTACAAAAGCATGTGAGGTAGTGGGGATGATGAAGCAACTTGGAGAGGCGAAGTCGGGGTAGACGATGACAGGCGAGATCGGGGGTGGCATTGGTATGATGACAAGGATGGAGAAGGCGGGAATGACAGCGCGACCAGAATAGACTATTGCGGGGCTGCAAGGCACGAACAACAGAGGGCGAGGTCGGCGTGTGGCACATGCATGATGGGAACGACAACGTGGTCATGGAAGGTGAGGTCGGACGACGACGAAGCTTGGGAGACAACAATAATGGCAAGTGAGGTTAGGGTGCCACGTGCAAGACGGGGCGCATGGGCAGTGAGGATGACGATGCAACCGGGAAAAAGCAAAGGTCGGGGTGGTGTGAGAGTGGAGGCTGGGAAGACGGGGATGATGATGCCGAGCTTGGGACTTGGTAAGCACCGAAAATGGCTTACGAGATTGGGGTGTGGCACGTGCGCGATTGGAGTGACAGTGTGGTCGGAAAAGGAAAGGTTAGGCAGACAACGACGAGGTTCGGGAGGCACGGACAATGACAATTGAGGTTAAGGCGGTGCGGATGAGACATGAATGACATCGAGGTTAGGGAGTTGTGGGGCGGCCTGGGGTGGCCATGTGGATGATGGAGGGTGAGGTTGTGATGGCGCGGGACGACACTAAGGCTGGAGAGGTGAGAAGATGACAACACGGTCGAGGCGGATGATGACGAAGCTAGGGAGGCGTGGTCGGGGTGGTGCATATGGGATGGGTACAAAAGTGTGGTTGGCAAAAACAAGGTTATGCAGATGACGACGAAGGTGTGGCATACGAAGGTGAATTTTTGGTAGGCACAGACAACGGCGAGCAAGATTGGGGTGCCGCAGGCGTGGTGGGGACAATGGTGAGGTCGCGGAGCTGCTGCAGACAACAGCGAGGGTAGCAAATATTTTTTTCCCCGTTGCAACGCACGAGCATAGTTGCTAGTCCTTTTAAACAAGTAGATGATCGGACAATTCTGCAGCACACAAAGATCTCCACTCTCCAGGACTAGCACATGACTGAGTCAACAACAAGACACTGCTGAAATTATGTTTATATTTCAATCGTAGTCCCTCCGTCTCAAAATATAACTATGCTAGTGATAAACACGACCGATCGATCCAGCGGGAACAGCAGCAACACACACATCACCCAAGCAGTCATCGATCCCAGCCACAAGCATCATCATATCATTGGACACACAGAGACGAAGTTCACGTTCTTGTTCAGGCCTGCTACAATATAGTTCGATCGGCGTCCACTACGTACTGCCGTGCCGACATGATTCTCACGCGCGCACGCAGCTGGCGGCCATGGCCACGCGATGCCAAATGGAAATGGGTGCGGGGCGGCGGCCAATCAACTCGCGCTAGCCGATCGAGCGGGACAACCAGGAGACGGTTTTGTTGACCGGCCGGCCAGGCAGAGGCAGCCTCTCTCGCTGACTAGCCTCACATCCAGCCAGCCACCCACTCAATGCGCGCGATCTCTTCCTCCTCTTGCTGCAACAACTTGCAACTCAATGCCACACACAGGTGTGGGGTGTGGGATCCATCATCCATGCCATGGATGAACCACACAACCACCATCATGCAATGCAATCTTGCATAATGGTGGGCTGGTTCTTTTTTGTCCGAGGAAGGAATGAAAGTGGGTCTCTAGTTGTCATTTCACGCTTTACGTGTTCTCGTTCAAACCCGGTCTCGGACACATTTTCGCCCTGTTCGTTTGGCTTATCAGCCACTAGCCAGCAGTACTTTTCTCTCAGAACAAATCAGCCACCAGCAACCAGCCAACAGTACTTTTATCTCAGAACAAACCAGCATCAGCCACCAGCCAAACGAACAGGCTGCAGGTGGTAGCATCGTCAACAGCACCAGGTATCAGTATCATTGATGGTAGGTTTTCTTTTGTAGTTTTGTAAAACCATCTTGCGCATCATCTTGTACCGATCATAATATACCGTATTGCCAGCAAGCGGAGCCAGGGTGGGGCGGGGCCGCCGCGGGGGTGAGGATGACTGGGTGAGGGGGCTCGAGCCCCCCAACCACCCCAGCTCAAATTTTGAGGTCTTTTACGGTGCACAATATTGCATGATACTAACTTTTGAAAAGGACTCGTATGTAATAAAAAATACCTATTTTGAAGGATATGACGGTTGAAATTAATTCTATACTACCAATATTTTTAGCGGTGGTATGGCTATTATTCATATGTAGTTAAATAGTATAGAGGTATGATTGGAACTATGATAAATAGTATTGTTATAATATATGAAATCAAGCATATGAAATCTTTTATGTAACCTTATCCCACGCCGGTTAATATATTTCGAGTAGATTACCATTTTATATTTCGAGCAAATTACCATTTTACCCATAGCAAAAAATCGATTATACTATCATAGTACCGCTGGGTAGTATTGTGCACCATAAAGGAGGAATGAGAGAGGGAAGAATGAAGAAGGAAGGATAGCTGCCTCTATCTCTCAAGCTTACCTTCGCCACTGCGTATTGTATGTGTGCTCAGTACATCATAGATAGAATAATTAACAAAGTTGATCTTCTTCTCCATGAAAAGCATTAATTTATTGCCACTTAATGTCAAGAAAATCTCCACGTGGATGCCTATGTTTCTCAAGCTTTTCAAAGCTTGTGGGAAGCCATTTTTAATTTCTAAGAAAAAATAAATAAACGGCAAAGAATGAAGGACGAATACTCCGCTGACACAGCATGTCGATCAGTTTCGTTGGTTTTCCGTTACTTTAGCAGCAAATGCTTCAATTCCATTATTTCGACTGCATCAAATAGATGGTCCTTTTGAATTGGTCAAGCCGTTTCATGCATCTCTAGTGGGAGAAGAAGACTATTGAACTGAAAAGGGTTGCACTTGCGAGTTGCCACTTGATCTCGAAAATCTATAGCTGTAAGGATTTGTACGTGGCTAGGTTTGCAAAAGTATTTACTCGGATCAAACATATTTGTCAAAACAAAAAACAGAGCATCGTTATAAAAAAAGTAATACTAAATTACTCCTACACAAATTTGATGGCACTGTTATTCTGTTAATGTAATTTCGTGCCTTGTACTAACTGTGAAATAACCACAAGGCCATCATCAGTTATCTAATACTTAATGAGTGCCTTTTTTTTTAAAAAAAATTTGTTAGCATCCAATAAACCACATACGAAAATGTGACTAAGTAGCCGGTAAAGATGACAAAACTCGCCGAATTGTTGCCGGCTGCATCATTGGTGGACTTGAAATGATGAAAATTCCCCCCTTTCTTGAACTTCTCCAATAACCTATCTCTTTCTGTTAGATGATTCGCGACTCTGGCGTCAACCAGGATTGACGATGGCACCACCACGATATGGGCGTCGCGTCCAAGCTAGCTGTTTAGTCATTTCAACTTCCCAAAGAAAAAGAAGAAGAATGTGAAAAAAAGCAAATCGAGCAACATATTTAACCATTAATACTTTTTCAAAACAGCAGGTAGCTTGGAGGATATTTCACTGTTAATCGTGTGGTTAAAAGTTGACACACCTAGTTAATTGATCAGCAGCTTTACATACATGGTGACATGGTGTGCTAGCGGATTCGAAATTGTTTTGTCTCTGCAATGCAGCTTCACCTCTTTGGGCAACTTTTGGGATCAGTTGGCATTTTCCAGTGCAACATCTTCAATTAACAAAATATTTTGACCTGATTAATTAATTAATCACATTGGGTGTCTCCTTTACAACTTGCTATCTGTCCAATAGCAATAGGTGGTTGCGCAGCATTCTACACAGCCACTTCTTGATCTTTTGAATTGGTCAAGCCGTACATCTTTATTAATGCATGATACCTTTTTTTTAAAAAAAAATAGATGCAGCTGCCACTTCTTGATCTGCAAAATCTATTCATCTTAATAGACATGTAAAGTGCCACATGTTGCAAAAAGATGAAATAATCTGGTGGTAATGCAGACCGAAATCCGTTTCTTGACATGTAAAGTACATTTTTGGTGGATTGGAAATGATTGGAGTTGCCCCTTTTCTTGAAGTTTTCAAACGTTTCCGTTTCACCTTTACGACTTGGGCGTCAACAAGGATTGACAACATACTGAAAAAAACACCAAGCAAACAGCATATATTTAAGCTCTAAGAATATTTGACCGCTAATCGATGCGGTTAATAGTTGACCTGGTTAACCAACACTTTTGTACATATAGTTCGATCGAGTTTGAATGCAACTTCATTGCTCCTGAACAAAATATCCAGTCCCTGGGCTAGTGCCTCTCCTTTATCAGATTGTGTTGCATGGAGATGTGCCTATCTTAACAGTGATGTTATACATTGGAGATGCCCTGATGCTAAGCCTTTTACAACTTAATTGTGATAGGTTCAATAAGTGGACACGATCCCGTAGTGGGGACGTTATCCTTGCAGTGTAATAAGCGTGCTAGCTCATCAGGAGAGGCGTCACTGCCAGAGACATCCCAATCACAACGAGTGTGACATGACCCCCACGGATCACTGTCATCATTAGTGAAAAGAGCATATCTTAATTCTTTCATTGACCAAGTCGAAGTTTACAATAATCTGATTTCCTCGTATTTGCTGTCCACGTCGTTCAAGACTATGTACAATGATAAACTGATAATCAAGGGCCAACCTTGTCAATTCAGCGTCTCAAAAAACATATACACACACTGATTCTTTTAGCGAAATTTCGACCAAAGTTGGACCTTTCAATGACACCTCTTTTACGGTACACAATACCACTAGTGGTAGTACGGTGGTATTATCGATTTTTTTTCGGTTTTTTTGCTATGGGTAAAATGGTAATTTGCTCGATGTATATTATTTGGAAAAAAAATTCCCGCTGCCAATGTTACATAAAAAGACTTGATTTCATATATTACAACAATATTATCTTCTATATTTCCGATAATACACATATACTACTACTCATACCACTCATACCACACAAAAAAACCGGTGGTACAGAATTAATCTCAACCGTCAGATCTTTACATATAGGTCATTTTTATTACATACGAGTCTTTTTCAACCGGTGGTACAAGGTGATATTGTGTACCGTAAAAAACCTTTTCGATGAAGCTAACAAAATTTGAGGCAAATAGTAATTTTGATCGCAATCGAAAACATCTACTCCATAGGTTGATATGCAGATAGCCATCAAAATTTTTCTTTTTTAAATCCTATTTTTCTTTTCCTTTTTTTTCTCTCTCGAAAGGCATCAACTTTAATTGCTTTCATCTCATCAAGAGTGTTTGGTGAGAACAGCCATTGCAACTTTGCAAGTAGATTCTTCAAAAAAAAAAAGAACTTTGCAAGTAGCTTTCTGTACAGTGACGAGCAACAGGGCCGCCTCTGCGGCTGCCAGCGCGGCGAAGTGAAGAGCGACGTACGCGTGACGGCAGCTCCATATCCATCCGATCCGATCGATTCCGATTGGTCAGACCTCGCTGAATTTCTTAGCGCTCGCGGTCAAACAGTTGGCGCCAACTTCTTCTTCAGATATGGTTATTCAGAGCCGTCTTGTTGGGGTTGACTTTTGTTTTTGGTTGCTTTGATTAATTAGACGTTGAGGTTTTGATGGGTCGTTTCTCAACGCCAAACTTTGGGGTTTTCCTTGGAAGTTCCTTTCAGATTTGTGTCTTTTTGACAAGCTTAGAGCAAGGTCAGTGCAAATCAAGGTGGGAATCGGTTAAGTGCGAAAGATTAAGGTGATGTGACAAAAAGCTTTAGGGCGGTCGCAAAGAGTCGACTACTACCTTTGTTTTGATGAATGAAATTTCAAATTTCACCTCCGTTGATGAAAATTAGAGAAAGAACAAAAATGTACAGTAATTTAAATTTAAACAAACCGTAGTGATGCAGTCAATTAGTCAAAGCCATAGCAGCTGCCGCCACTCATCTCCCTTTCTTCCTCCTCCCGTCCCTACAAAAGCCATCACCTTCACCTTCCCCATTAAATTCCCCCCACCCACCCAACGCCACCTTGCACCTTCACTCGATTCACACTCCAATGTCGAGCTCCAAGCCCGAGCCTCCGATCCTCTTGTTCCTCCTGCTCCTCTTCCTCCTTGCCAGCCTCGCCGCCTCCCAGGAGTTCACCTACAAGGGCTTCGCCGCGGCGGGCGGGAGCACCAACACCAACCCGAACCTGACCCTGAACGGCATCACGGAGGTCTGGCCCAGCGGCCTCCTCCGCCTCACCAACGAGACGTCCCGCCTCCTCGGCCACGCCTTCTACCCCACCCCGCTCCGCTTCCGCGACGGCAACGGCACCGCCGTGTCCTTCTCCACGGAGTTCGTCGTCACGGTGGTGCCGGAGTTCGCGCAGCTCGGCGGCCACGGGTTCGCGTTCGTCGTCGCGCCCGACCCGCGCCTCCCCGGGTCGCTCCCCAGCCAGTACCTCGGCCTCTTCAGCGCCGCCGACGACGGGAACGCCACCAACCACGTGTTCGCCGTCGAGTTCGACACCGTCCAGGACTTCGAGTTCGGGGACATCAACGGGAACCACGTCGGCGTCGACCTCAACAGCCTCGTCTCCAACAAGTCCGCCTCCGCGGAGCCCGTCAACCTCAAGGCCGGCGACACCGTCGCATGGATCGACTACGACGGCGCCGCCAGGCTGCTCAACGTGTCCATCGCGAACGGCACGTCGCCGTCGGGGGTTGTCAGCAAGCCGGCGAAGCCGCTCATCTCGTTCCCCGTCGACCTCTCCGGGCTGTTCCGGGACCAGATGTACGTCGGCTTCTCGGCGTCCACGGGGGTCCTCGCGAGCTCGCACTACGTCAGGGGCTGGAGCTTCCGCCTCGGCGGCGGCGCCGCCCCGAGGCTCGACGTCTCGTCGCTGCCGGCGCTGCCGCGGGCCAAGAACGGCGCCAAGAACCGGACGTCGCTCATCCTCGCCGCGACGTTCTCGGCGTTCGTGGCGCTGGTGGTGCTCGCCGGCGCCGGCGCGTACAGCGCCTACCGGTACAAGAACCGCGACATTATCGAGCCGTGGGAGCTCGACTACGGCCCGCACAGGTTCAAGTACGCCGAGCTCCGCCGCGCCACGCGCGGGTTCCGCGAGCGCGAGCTCCTCGGCTCCGGCGGGTTCGGCAAGGTCTACCGCGGCGTCCTCCCGGGGTCTGGCGAGACCGTGGCCGTGAAGCGCGTGAACCACGAGGCCCGGCAGGGCCTCCGCGAGTTCGTCGCCGAGATCGCCTCCATCGGCCGGCTCCGCCACCGGAACCTTGTCCAGCTCCAGGGATGGTGCCGCCGCCGCGGCGACCTCCTCCTCGTCTACGACTACATGCCCAACGGCAGCCTGGACCGGCACCTCTTCGGCGGCGACCACCTCAAGGGGTCCCGGCTGACGTGGCCCCTCCGCCGCCGCATCCTCCGCGACGTGGCGTCGGCGCTGCTGTACCTGCACGAGGGGTGGGAGAGCGTGGTCCTCCACCGCGACGTCAAGGCCAGCAACGTCCTCCTCGACGCCGACATGTCGGCGCGGCTGGGGGACTTCGGGCTCGCCAAGCTCCACGAGCGCGGGGCCAACCCGAGCACGACGCGCGTGGTGGGGACGCTGGGGTACCTGGCGCCGGAGCTGACGCGGACGGGGAAGGCGACGACGGCCATCGACGTGTTCGCGTTCGGGGCGCTGGTGCTGGAGGTGGTGGCCGGGCGGCGTCCCATCGAGCCCCGCGCGCCGCCGGAGGAGCTGGTGCTCGCCGAGTGGGCGTGGGAGCGGTACGCGGCGGGGGAGGTGGAGAAGGTGGTGGACGCGAGGCTCGGCGGCGAGTTCGACGCGGCGGAGGTGGCGGCGGCGGTGAAGGTGGCGCTGTGGTGCTCGCACCCGTCGCCGGCGATGCGGCCCGCGATGCGGGAGGTGGCGAGGTACCTGGACGGCGGGGAGGCCGGGGAGGTACCCGAGCCGCCGCCACCGCCGCCGCTCCCGCCGGCGTTATCCGGCGAGGTGGGGTTCGACGACTTCGTGCACTCGTACCCGTCGTCGTCGTTCGAGCGCGCCGCCGCGGTGGGCGGAGGGTGGGACGCCGGGACCCAGACGTCGGTGGCCACGTTCCCGTTCTCGCCGCTGTCCATGCGGTCGACCCACGTCAGCATGTGATGACTCGACAACACCTGCTTGGCAGAAGGTTGACATGGTCAAAAGAATTGGCCCCGGAAGCCTGTTTATATATGTTTGTGCTGTCTTTAGTTTTTTATTATTTTTTTACTGCACTCAGTAACGGTGAACGATAGAGTGACAGTAATAGCCTCTTTTTCATATTTGCTTTTTGCCGTGATTTCTTCTAGAGAAAAGGCTGTTCAATTTTGGGGGCTGAAGAGTCAAAGCCATGTGGCCTAATACTTGGATCCAAATTTAAATATTTCCCCTTTTTGGAACGCACCTTTACGAGTTGGCGTGCAAAACTTGGGATTCAAGTTTCTTGCATATGATTTTTGTGTAAAAAACCAAGTTCATTGGTGCTAGCCGTGCCAATAATAAGCTTCTTTTGACTAGGAGGCTACCATACTGTACAGCTACGAGGAACGGATACGGCGGGGGGGGGGGGGGGGGGGGGCTATCGCGTATGGGTGTATCCGATACTACGCCGTACTAAGAAAATTGGATACGTGCTACACTGGATACTGGTATCTAATACGTGTGGGCCGATTTGGATACGACCCATGAAGCTAAATGGCCCAAATTCTGACCACACAACGTACTGCCTATCTGCCTTCCCCAAGCTGAGGTCGGTGGCCGCACGCTCACATCGCATCGCCTCGTATTCTTCCGTCCCACCTCTCGCACTTCCAATCCAATCTTCGATTTGACTCGTGACTGGCGACGGCGGCGACAGCGGCCAGGCTGTGCAAGGCTGCAAGCCTGCAAGCAGATGCACGCCGCCCTCTCCTCGCCCTCAGGTGATCTCCTCTGGCCCTAGCTTTAGTCCCAGCAATCAACGATTCTTGTAGTTGTAGTTATAGTTCTGTACTTCTGTTCATCTTCTTGTGAGAGGAATTGGAGCACATACAGCTTCGTTCATAGCATGCTTAGAAACAAACTTGCTCCTGAACGTGCTGAAGACTTGGTCTTTATACATAACAATCTGAGACTTCTAGCAAGAAAGACAGAAGCTTACAGTACAGGGCCCTCAAGAATGTGGGATGTTGGAGGAGATGGCTTTGAATCTCTATCTGGTGTTGGAATTCTAGAAATTGCTAATCTCTCTCTTGATGAACCTGAAATGGAGAGTGTCTTTTGAAGGTGGAGACGACAATGACACGGACCAGAATCCACGTAATGATGTAGACGAGTAGAAATGGAAAGCATGTCTTACTTAAGTTGCATGAGTGACCTACTTATTATCTATTTATCTATTATGTATGCATGTGAACTCAATTATGTGTGAACCTATGTCCTGTGACTGTGATCTATGGATGACTTTAAGCGATATTTTAAGTTGTGGACTATGTTATTTATATTAAATCATGTTATTATTATTATTATTGAAAAAATCTTAGCCGTATCCCCGTGTCACTGTTTTTTGGAGAATAGTGTATCCGCGTATCGGATACGTATTGTATCCGATACCCGTATCCATATCCGTGTAACGTAGCTGTACAGTATGTTCCAGAAATAAAACCACAAGAAGGGACATAAAAGTAACAAGGCCTTGATGCTTCCATATCTGAATGACCCAGTTTTGGTAGAGCTGCATTTCATCAAGATATGTTTCTTACCCAAGAGTGCAGCTTTCACAGGGAACTAGTAGTGCCTAGCCTTGAGACATAAAGGACTAACTGTCTGAACTAGCTGCCTGTGCTTGAAATGTAGGTACGTTCATAAGAATCCGATTACCAATGATGCTGAACTGTGAAAAACTCGCTGCAATCAACAAGGAGGTGCTCGTCGAGCTCAAGCGCTTACTGCAGGCGAACAGCAGGGTCAACCGCGCGCGGCGCCGACGACATCGATCGGCCCATGCCGCGGCCTCGTGCACGGCGTGGTCCGAATCCGAGGCATCGCCGTGCGGGTGGCACGGCGTGGGCTGCGACGGCGCCGGCGGCCGCGTCGCGTCGCTGGACCTGTCCGGCGGCGCGAGCATCTCTGGCCCGGCGTCCGGTAGCTTCTCGCGTCGATCTCTCCGCGCTCGCCAGACTCGATCAACCCGTGAAATGAAACAACACCATCACCGGCGCCGGCGACGACATCGATCGGCCCATGCCGCGGCCGCGGCCTCATGCACGTGCACCTCAACCTCTCCCACAAACCTCATCGCAAGAGCCTTCAGTTCATGCACTGATGGACACCAGGTAATCAAGATTCCAAGACAGCAAGACAGCGCTGCTCATCGCCTTGCTGTGCAGGTGAAATGTCGCAACAACCATGGTGTTGGTAGTTCTGCTATTGTTCTCACAACACTCCAGACTGGATGAGTCTCACTACTCCCACTGACGTGTGGGCTCCACTGCGATGGGGTCCACGTGTCATGGAGCTCATGATGAAGATGGCATGAACACAATGCGCTGCAGAGGGTGGCTGCAATAACAGTTGTGAATTGTGATGCCGGCCAAGTTCATGATGCAGTCAGCTCGTCAGACTTCTGCCAAAGCTAGACATGCATGGTAGGATGATCGGATCCACCAATCTCCTTGCTGCTCAGCTTCACAACACATATCACTTATGCGCGCACTCTACACTTACTTTACAGCACATGACTGTAGCAAACTACTAGCAACTATAATGCAATGTCTCTGCTGAAACACTTGGTCCTTTTGTAACCAGTGTGCACACAACAACACATGAGAAATCATAACTTTATTACTTAATCACGCCAATTGCAATTGCTCCTTTGACTTGAGAGAACAAGAACAACCACGATATACAATCCCCAAAACTAAAGAATATTTCCTGTTGAGGCATCTGCTGCAGCAGCAGAACCTCGAGCTGAAGGCCAACCGCTATCAGCAGCAGGGCCTGATGGTGATTCCCCAAACCTATTCCCATCTGACAACACAAGAACTGATGGCTTAAACTTGGGCAGTTGGCCGGTGAGTCTATTGTTTCTGACATCAAGAAGCTTGAGTTTCGGCAATGTCGTGAGGGAATCCGGTATCTCCCCGGTGAGACTGTTATTGGCCAGGTCAAGCCTTTGAAGGCCTGTCAGTTTCGCAATGGCCGGCGATATCGTCCCTGACAAGTTGGCCACATCCAGGTAGATGATGGATACATCTGACGTGTAGCATACCACACCAAGCCAAGAGTAGCAAGGGTCGTTCCCCTTCCATGACCTCGCAAGGGAAAGCGGGTAGCCAAACCCCTCCGCCACCTGGAGCAGAGTGCTCACCTTCGCGTCGCACGGCCCGGGCTCGTCACGGCAGAAGCCGTTCCCGGCGACCACGTCGGCGTCCACGCCAGCAGCAAACTCCGGCACCGGCCCCTGGAGGAAGTTGCCGGACAGGGAGATCTCGCTCAGGTTTGGTATCTTGCCTAGCGCCGCCGGCACGGTTCCGGTGAGGAAGTTGCGCGACAGCCTCAGCGTCCTGATCGACGTGAGGTTCGCGACGATTGTGGCCGCCGCCGCCGGGAACGGGCCGGCGAGGGACGCGTTGTTTGCGGACAAGGTGCGGAGGTTGGGGCAGCCGGCGATGGCGTCGGGGAATAATAAGGGCAACGGCGGCGACAGGGGGAGGTTGTCGATGTTGAGGTGCCGCAGCGCGGGCAATCCCCGCGGGAAGCCCTTGGGGAGGGACGTGAAGGCGTTGCCGTCGAGGGAGAGGCTGGTGAGGGTGGGGGTTCGCAGCGGTGGGACGGCGCCGGAGAGGGCGTTGCCGGAGAGATGGAGCGACTCGAGCTTGGTGAGCGAGGTGAGGGAGGAGGGCAGGGTCCCGGCAAGACCCAGCCCCCGGAGGTCGATGGCGGTGATGCTGCCGGAGGAGGAGCAGGTGATGCCCTCGAAGGAGCAGGTCTCGCCGCCGGCGGTCCAGGAAGGAGGCGGCCTCGTTAGGGATCGAGCGAGGTCGGCGATGACGTCGGCATCTGAGCGTTCCATTCCCGCCGCCGCCGCCGCCGCGGCGAGGCAGCACGAGAGGAGGAGGGTGAGGAGGAGATGCTTCTTCGTCACCGCGGTGGCGGATTCTTGGCGATGGACGGTGGTCGTCATTGGTATGTCTTTAAGTAGTCTTAGGGATGATGGGTTCGATCATCGCTATCGGTGGTTTCTCTTATACTACTCGATCCAGTTGAGACAAGGAAAGAAATGAAGTGGCAAGGGGCCGTGGCGCTCGACGCGGAGTCTCCTCCGCGTACGTGCATTGGTCACAGCTTGTGATATGCGGTTTCGATCACCACCACCAGACACCAGTCCAGCACCAAGTACTAAAGTTTTGAAGCTAGCATAAAACAAATAAGTTCAGTTTCATATTTGGCAGGAAAAAGATCGCCAAGAATCGACTACTCGATGTCTCGAATTCTCGATCCAGTTGAGAGAAGCAGGGAAAGAATCAAGACGGCGCTCGCCGCGGAGACTCCTCCGATACGCGTACGTACATGCATTGGTTGGTCACAGCTTGTGTGATGCGGTTTCACCATCAACGATATTAATCCAGCACCAAGTACTAAATTTTTCCAGCTAGCACAAAACAATAAATTCAGTTGGATATTTGCCAGTAAAAAGATCGACAGTTAATAAGACGGGCGACCAAGGAAAGTTATTCTTCTCAAAGTACCAGCTCGGCACATTAAGCATGAATTTCTCAAATGAACTAGGTATGACTATTTTTTTGGCAGCTAACCATGTAAAATATTTGTTTGGATCTGCTATGACTATTTTTGGCAGCTAACTATGTAAAATATTTGTTTGTTATTCATCAATCTTTATAAATTACGTTATAGGTGATAAAAAAATAGTTGATCGACAATGTATAAATTCATTTTGACCCTAGCAGTCAATTAAATTCATCAAACGGATTCTTGAGAACAACTTAGGCTGCGTTTGGGACGGCTGTGGCTGCAGCTGTGGCAGCTCTGGCTGTGGCTGTGCCGGTGAAACAGATTCTCCGGTGAATCTAAAGCCGTTTTATAAAAACGTTTGGCAAAACAGCTTCTCCTAGTAGATGAAATGGTGAAATGTCCATACTATCCTTTTGTTTTTGTTTTTGTTTATTTTCTTTTTCTCTTTTCTTTTTCGTTTTTTCTTCCACTTTTTTCCCTTTATTTATTTTTCTCTATCCCTATCTATTTCACCTTATCCATCTGATCCATCCTCACCACCACTCGCATGGCCCCGCATCGCCCCGCTCGGACCGCATCGTCCGCCTCCGCCGTCGGCCCCATCTCCTCCGCCTGTGCTCCTCCACCGCCGCCGCCGGCCGCTCCTCCGCCGGCGCCCCCATCAACTCCCCCACCGGCGCCCCCATCGACGGTCGTTGGCTCCCCCACCGGTGCCCCCATCGAATCCCCCACCGGCGGCCTCCAGCTCGCCCAGCGCCCGCCGCCGGCCTCTGCCCGGCCCCCGTCGCCTCCGCCGCGCCGCGCCGCCTCCATCGTGCCTCGGCGTCCGCCGGCGTCCTACATCCCCTCGTCGGCGCCTCTCCCGCACGGGTGGTCGTCTCCGTGCCCGCCGGCCTCCGACGCCGCCGCTTCCTCGCCAGTGCCCTAGACAACATTCTAGCCAGCACTAATGATGGTCCTTTAGAAGAGAAAACTTTAGAAGAAGAGATTCCAGAGATAGCTACACCAGAACCTATGCCAGAAACATCTCAACCTATAGCTATCCAATATGTAGAATCACCACAGGAAGAAATTCCTCTACCTGATTTTATAAATGATATCGAGGATGATTTATTTTCCGATTATGAAAACACCTCGAAATATCATAAAGAGAAGAGGCCTCGAAAGCACACATCTTATTCACATGAGAAGATAGACCCTTTTGAGCAAGACTTCTCAAGAGAACGCACTGTGGAGGTTGCATCCATCATGAGTGGGGAATGGTTGGAAGAGTCAGAACTTTCCCCTGATGTAGTCCATTTAGATTCACCTTCTATACCAATTCAATGTACAATCAATGGAACCCCCTTTGATGCCCTTTATAATCCAGTTGTGGGAATCAATATAATGGCCTTATCCTTTTTCCATCAGTTTATTAAAAACAAGCCATTATCTCCCACAACGAAATTATTAAAGTGCTCCTCAGGACAAATTATTCAAAGTTTGAGAATTCTCTATGTCTTACCTGTTTCAGTTTACGACATGCCAATTCACCTGAGCTTTCACATTTGTGATATTAAGGAGTTCGATCTTTTAATAGGCTATCCTTTAGAAAAACTCCTTAAAGAAGGACACACAGGGAAACTTGATGTTTGCCTAGGCAAAACCATTAAAATTCTCTTACACTTCTCACACTCGATCCATACTAAGACCGAACCCAGTCCTGAACCTGACCCAATGGAAGAGGTGAATGAAGCATCTTTAGAACATTTCATAGAATCTAATCAAGAAGATGTCACTGAATTCTTCATCGAGGAGGAAGAAGAAAATCCTACAGAATCTGAGTCCCTCAATGAAACCGAGGAACCCTCGAGACCTCCCATTGAGCTCAAACCTTTACCACCTGGTCTTAGATATGCCTTTTTGCACAATGATCCTGAGTCTCCTGTGATCATTAATGACCAACTTACTCAGGAAGAGACTCATAGGCTGATAACCATCTTAGAAAAACATCGCTCAGCCTTTGGCTACTCGCTCCAAGACCTCAAGGGCATCAGTCCTGCCCTTTGCACTCATCGCATTCCTACAGACCCTGATGTTCTACCATCTAGAGAGCCACAACGAAGACTCAACAATGCGATGAGAGAGGTAGTGAAGAAAGAAGTTCTGAAACTCTTACACGCCGGGATTATATATCCTGTGCCACATAGTGAGTGGGTGAGCCCCGTGCAAGTTGTGCCTAAAAAGGGAGGCATGACAGTTGTGAAAAATGAAAAAAATGAATTAATTCCTCAGAGAATCGTCACTGGTTGGCGAATGTGTATAGATTATAGAAAACTCAACAAAGCCACAAGGAAAGATCACTTTCCACTGCCCTTCATTGATGAAATGTTAGAGCGGTTGGCAAATCACTCTTTCTTTTGCTTTCTTGATGGATATTCTGGATATCACCAAATCCCAATCCATCCCAGTGACCAGAGCAAAACCACTTTTACATGCCCTTATGGAACTTATGCTTATCGTAGAATGTCTTTTGGGCTATGTAATGCTCCAGCTTCTTTTCAAAGATGTATGATGTCTATATTCTCTGATATGATTGAAGAGATCATGGAAGTTTTCATGGATGATTTTTCTGTTTCTGGAAAAACTTTTGATGATTGTCTAGAAAACTTGGATAAGGTTTTGCAAAGATGTGAAGAAAAGCACTTAGTCCTTAATTGGGAAAAATGTCATTTCTTGGTTAGAGAAGGAATAGTGCTAGGCCATCTAATTTCTGAAAGAGGAATTGAGGTAGATAGAGCTAAAATAGAAGTAATTGAACAACTACCTCCACCTGTTAATGTCAAGGGAATCGGAAGTTTTCTTGGCCATGCTGGTTTCTATAGAAGGTTTATAAAAGATTTTTCTCATATTGCTAGACCTCTTACAAACTTGTTTGCCAAAGATGTTCCTTTTGACTTTGATGATGCTTGTCTTAAATCTTTTGAAACTCTAAAAAATGCTCTTATTTCTGCACCCATTATACAACCCCCTGATTGGTCTTTACCTTTTGAAATTATGTGTGATGCAAGTGATTATGCTATGGGGGCTGTTTTGGGGCAAACAAAAGACAAGAAACATCATGCCATTGCTTATGCTAGTAAAACTTTGACAGGACCTCAACTCAATTATGCCACAACTGAAAAAGAACTGCTAGCTGTTGTTTATGCCATTGACAAGTTTAGATCTTACTTAGTAGGAGCAAAAGTTATTGTTTACACTGATCATGCTGCTTTAAAATATTTGCTCACTAAGAAAGATGCTAAACCTAGATTAATAAGATGGATTTTGCTTCTCCAAGAATTTGACTTAGAAATAAAAGATAAGAAGGGAGTAAAAAATTCTGTTGCCGATCATTTGTCTAGAATGTATTTTGAGAAACCACAGGAACTACCCATCAATGACGCAATGAGGGACGACATGCTCTATCGGATCGCCCAGTCAGACCCCTGGTACGTAGATATTGTTAATTTTATGGTTGCAGGGTATGTACGACCAGGAGCCGACAAGAAAAAGCTTATTTACGAGAGTCGCCATCACCTATGGGATGAACCATACCTTTTTCGAGTATGCTCTGACAGGTTACTCAGGAGGTGTGTACCAGCAGAAGAAGGAATGAAGATCATTGAGAAATGCCACTCATCACCATATGGAGGTCATTATGGAGCTTTCCGCACACATGCAAAGATCTGGCAAAGCGGATTTTTCTGGCCAACCATGTATCAAGACACAAAAGATTTCATACGAAGGTGCAACTCCTGTTAGAGGCACGGAAACATCAATTCCAGAAATGCCATGCCACTTACAACTAACCTTCAGATAGAGCTCTTTGATGTCTGGGGAATTGATTACATGGGACCATTCCCAAAATCCGGAAAATTCGAGTACATCTTAGTGGCAGTTGACTATGTCTCCAAATGGGTTGATGCCCTGCCATGCAGAACTGCTGACCACAAAAGCTCAATAAGAATGTTTGAAGAGACAATATTTCCAAGATTCGGTACGCCAAGGTTAGTGATAAGTGATGGAGGATCTCATTTCATTGACAAGCGCTTCGAGAAATACCTCATGAACCATGGGATCCAACACAATGTCGCTACTCCTTACCACCCGCAAACAAGTGGTCAAGCAGAGACGTCCAATAAGCAGATCAAGAACATTCTACAGAAGACGGTGGACCAAATGGGGATAAAATGGTAAGACAAGCTACCAGAAGCACTTTGGGCTCATCGGACAGCTTATAAAACCCCCATTGGAATGTCTCCCTACCAACTGGTCTACGGGAAGACATGTCACTTGCCGGTTGAGCTAGAATTCAAGGCTCATTGGACAATAAAGAGATGAAACATGGACTTTGAAGCAGCCGAAACAAAACGGAAAATGCAATTGTCCGAGCTAGAAGAATGGAGAGAGAAGGCGTATCACAGTGCCAAGATCTACAAGGAAAGAACCAAAAGATGGCACGACAAGAGAATCATAAAGAAGGAGTTCAACCCAGGTGATCAGGTATTACTTTTTAACTCCAGGGTACGACTCTTTGGGCACGACAAGCTACGAAGCAAGTGGGAAGGACCATACAAAGTGGTGAATTCATCGTCACACGGAGCCGTCACTCTTCAAGACGACGAAGGTACGTTATTCAAGGTAAATGGTCAACGCCTTAAAATATTTTTAGAGCCTAATAAAGAGCCTGAGGATTTAGATGAGATAGATTTCCTTTGTTTACCAACAAATATTAATTTTAGGCCATAATGGGCCACCTTAGGGTTTTTAGGGATAAGCACACGGTTAGAGCACCCGCGCCGAAACTCACCGCGAGGCGCCCTGGAAGGGGACCAATCGGCCCCCTCACTGGGCCGATCGGGCCCTGCCTGCCGCCATTCGCCGTCAGCTTTCGCCCACGCTATCTCTAAGGTGTTAGGGTTTTAAAAAACTGGTTCGGGGATCTTTTACGAGATTTTCCGCAGCCTTTCCAAGCCTGGTCAACCCCCTTTGCAAGTCCCCCACCTTTTTCCGCAGACCCCCACCTTTTTTTCATCCCAAAGCCTCCAAGTAGCAGCAATGGCCGACAAGCAGCTTGTTCCCTTTAGCTTTGAAGCCAAGGAGGTTGTTCCTTTTGAGAAGGAAGCAAAGCCGCTAGCCTCCTTGCCTCCTGATCATTCCCTTCTCTCGCTGTTCCCGCCTAGCCGTCCACGTTCGCCACCACCTACAGAAAGCAGGCAGGCGATGTACGCTCAGCCGTACGATCGCCGTCGTGAAGCAGCTCAGAAGAAGCCGATCCGTGTTCCTAGCTACATGGATTTGAAGAAACCAAGGGATGGAGAGCGACTCGTTGATGTGCGCATGGACAAGCATGGCAATACAAGGGTGCACAAGTACACCACCTCCTCAAGTCGCGTCACCATCGACGGAGTTCGTGCCAAGGAACCTCAGATCAAGAGAATTCCAGTTTTCGAAGCCAGCCAGCGGATGCCGCAGAAACAGAAGACCCAGAAGACCATAGCTGAGCTAGCACAAGAAGTAGCAAGCCTGGCAGAAACTTGCAAAGAGATCCACCGCGTCAACGCTTCCCTCACCAAGACCGTCCTTAAGCTGTTAGAGTCAAAGAAACGTAGGGACGATGAGGAAGACCATAGCCACGACCTTAAGAAGGGCAAGCGTCCTGTGTAAACACTTTAGTTAGAGAGCACATTAGTGATAGTTAGTTCGAGTTAGTTAGTTTGCTTTAGTTTTTAGAGTTGTTTAATAAAGTGCTCTTTCTCTTAATAAAGAAGTTTTCCGCAAGTTGAGCTATTTTTCCCTATATATATATTTTCTGGATATGTTTTTGTCTCCACCATACTGTGCATACAAGATAACAAAAAACAAGTGTGGGGGAGAAGAACAAACGACCAAACGACATCAAGAAAAATGGAAAAAGCACAGAACAAACGACTCGCACGACGAACCTCGGCAGAACTCAGTTCGGCCATGTCTCGTCCACCGCTCGGTTTGTTTCCTGAACTTTTAAATTTTTATAATTTGCTTTCCGTTTCGAATTTAAATAAAGATGCCCTGCTAAAATGTCCTGATAACCTAAAAGATAAAGTTTCACGTGTTTATGCTCTTAGGAATATTTAATGCTTTTGGGATGATCAGAATAAAGTTAGAATAATGAGAACCATCTTTCTTTTATCTTGTCTATGGAGAGTACTTTAAAAATCATTAGCTAAGTTTCTCCTTTGTGATCAATAATATATCCCAGCAGAGCTTTCATTGAAAATAAATTTGATTAAATGTTGCTTACTTGTACTGAGCTTTGTCAAATCTAGAGCTATGTTGAAGTTTTGTCTAAGTCTATGATCAAGATCACATACACTGCTTTCACTAAAGTATCTATGCTCTAAGGTTTTTGATCTCTGTCTCCCATATCATGAAAGGGTACAACTGAAAAAAAAGCCAAGTGAAAAAAAATTATGAGTGGAGAGAAAAGTGAGGGAGAGGAGAAAATGGACAAGTGTTCTACGGGTCAGAAGAACCCCCCTCTCAGAAAAGAAAAAGGCATAAAAAGAGAAGAATAATGGACATGTGTCCGAGGGTGAGTAGGCCCACTTCTCTAAAAGAATAAGTGAGAGAGTAATAATGGACGCGTGTCCGAGGGTGAGTAGAACCCAACTCTCCACAAAATAGCTGGATACCTTGTTCTAAAAAAAGATGGGAAAAGACAGAAGATTCTAAAGTCAGAGCAGTGGTTTTTAAGTTTGACACACGCACATATCTTGATCTACGACCTATGACAGGCCTCTTCATGGATACAAATTTTGACTCAGTAATATAAGCAAGGTAAGTCTGCTACATCTTTACATTCTAAAAATTTGAGAGTATCACAAAGGAGTAAGCAAAGCTGCATTTTCTTTCCAAAACTTATTCAGAAACTCTCCATTGACTAGATTTGAGAAATAAAGGTGATCTGTTTCTAACTATGTTCAGATTTTCCCTAAGTACAGATATGACTAAGGAGTATAATTATGTTGATTCTTGTCTCTACGGTTGTAAACCATCCTTTTATCGAGGACGAGTAAAAGCCTAAGTGTGGGGGAGTTTGTTGACACTTTTTATCTATGTATTTTATCCCTCACATTAACTGGAAAAAGGACTAAAATATGATTAGATCACCTTATTAGGGTTTATATTAACAATTTCCATGAGTTTTGGTGAATCTATGAATTTGCAGGGACTATTCAGAAAATATGCAAAGAAACCTCTCTAGAAGACTCCAGAAGGCTCCGGAACTCAACATGACTTAGCACCTAAAAAAGAAGCATCTAGAAGGATCAAGGACCCACCTGGCCAAAGTGGACCCCGAATGGGGCCCAGACCAGACCGACCGGCCCAGTGGTGGGGCCGGTCGGCCACCCCCTGGCGCCAACTGGGCCCGGCTTCTGGAATGTTCCTCCACCGCCTATGAAGATCAATCTAAACCACATGTTTAGGACGGTTTGATCCTATGGTGCACGTCATCTCCTCTGGACTATATAAGCAGACCCCCTGACCCCAGGGCAGAGGGCAACTCATTCTATCAGATCCTCCATGCCTACCTGAGATTAGAGCTCTAGATTAGAATTAGAGTTGGAGAGTTAGTATCAAGTTGAGAGATTAGAGCCACGGTCTAATTAGACCTAGCTAATCTTGTTCGAGAGGATTAGAGAGCGGTTGAGGCGAAGCTGAAGGAAGGCCCGGACCTGTCGGTGTCTCCTCTTCATCTTCTACCTCTGGGATCAACTCCATTGGAGCCTGATCCTGAGACCTTGCGGGAAAGATCGACTTCTTATTCAAGTGAGCACCGTTGTTTTTATTGTTCTTACGGTTCATAACTCTTTGAGTACTTTAATTCCTGTCGCTCTTGAATTAAAGTTGCATGTTTAGTGTAAGCGTGGTGCTTAGACTAGCTAGCTTATGAATGCCTTCTATATTCCGGATCGTGTGGTAGATCGTGGTGGTGACAACACCATTGAGTCCTTCGTAGTCCACCTCCCGTCTATAGAAACCGTAGGACTCCCCCTAGATTCTCGGGAGGTTCCCTTTACTAAGTGTGCCTTCAGACAATCACCCCATAAGAACAATATAGACATAGCTCGTGAGAATAAGAACCAAACATCCTTAAGTGCTCCTTATCTCTTCTTTCTGTCCAGTCCTTGATAGCTACTCAGTTGATTAGTTATATACCTCAGATACTCTCTTTACCATTCTCTCTGTGGATTCGATATTTAAAACCCTCTCCCGGGTGGAATGCTCACCGGTATCCGTGCACTTGCGGATTATCCATCATAATATTTCTGTAGGCTTAACAAATACCAACAGCCGGCGGCTGCTAGATTATTAAAATGCATACTACTCATGAGATTAATCGTATAGGGTCATGGGCGTGATGGCCAGGAGGCTGCTAGCAAGGCCTGGTGGCGGTGGCTACTAGCAGCAAGGCCCTCTTCTATTTAGGACACAACCTTTCATAATTTACGGCCCATGTATGCTAATGGCTGTATGAAATACGTATACGACTACGCGTCGGCCGATACGTCGACGAATTGAAAGCCTTGCTACGTACGATCGAGCTTTCTCTCGTTGGGCTACTAGCTATGTCCAGGATGTTTAACGTGTTGGAGCTGCGTGAAGGAGCTGGAGTGCGTTCGAATTTTGAATATGCATGGCTGCGACGCGCCGAGCCAACGGCTTCCTCTTATCTCGGCCGCGCCGCAACAGCACGGTGGCGGCGCTCACCTCCCAGGCGCCGGGGGTCACTTGACCTATCCTTCCCATATATATATCGTCTTCCTTGCTGCAGAGAGGAGAGGTTGGAGCTGGGAGAAAACACACACAGCCGCCGCACACACATCATCCACAGCACGCATACACCCACACCACGTTCTTCACCCATCCACCAGAAGCACTTCCTTGCCGCCGAGAGTAGGTCTCGTCGTCTCGGAGGTGTCGATCTCGTCGTCATCTGTGCTCCCACTCCACCGTGCTTATGGCGTCTCATGGTGAGTGTGTCTGACATGGTCTTGGAGCCTGTCATCTTTCCTTCCTCCTTCGCAGGGATGTAGGTCGGTGTGCCTACAATGGCAAGGCATGAGGTTCTGGTGAAGTACTTGCTACTGGCTTATGGGGAAGAGCCTGAGATTCAATCATGGGTCATATGTACTTGTGATGAAAATAGATAGAGAGGTGCCATTGGCACTAGTGGTTTTTTTGCAGGATCTGGGAAAAGGCTGCCCTCCAATGGGGAAATGTAGGTATTTTTTTCTTATTTTGCAGGTGTGAGGAGAATTTGGAAAGATTATGTCTAAGGCCATGTGTATACATGGTAGATCTATAAAGTTAGTACGTCACCAAGACGGTGGTGCTAAATATTTTGCAGATGTATGGAGGGCTAAGAGATTACATCTCTCTATGGCGACATTTAGATAAACAAATCTACAGATTATCTGCATGCCATCAAAGATGGCAATGCTAAATATGTTGCAGGTACAGGAGCCTTCGGTGGATAATAAAAAAAATCAGTGGACGTGCTTGCATGCACACACTACAGAGCAGATCAATCTATGAGATAGATCATGCCATATAATTCGCAGTAGATTCTTTTTGCAGGTATACAAAGAAAGAGAAAGGAAGTAAATTATACAAATGATATTCCTTAATACTCGTGTTTGGCTAAAGATCTCATATCTATTATTTATTATTGTCATTCTTCCGTGACCGACGAGGCCGGAAAATTCTTTTATGTCCCGATCGATGAGGCGGACACATTTCGTTCGTGACCGACGAGGCCGAACATTTTTACCTTGTGAATATTTTAGCTGAACACAAGATGTGATGGATTATGTCATGAAGTCACTTGGCTTCTTTTCTCTTTCTTTATCTTTCTATGCAGCACACACCTATGGAGTACAAGAAAAAAAGAGGATCGATGATGACAACCGTATGACACAGCTTAATCAGAGGTTTTCTGCAAGTGTCGATTGCAGATGTAATTAACTAGGGTTCTCTCAAGGCTCTAGGAATCAAGAGCTACACGATCGTCTGAGTACCTACATGGATACATGTCAAAAGAAAAAGGATGGGATTTGCAATATCTCGATGACGAGGCGGACACCACAATAGTTATGTTTGACTTCATATATCTTTTGTAAATTGCACGGGATGAGTTAGTGACTCGTTGTTAATCCCATGCCATGTCACTCATTTTGATATAGTGAAGTTTGCCTTCGGGCGACCGTGGTTTTTTACCCGTAAGTGTTTTCCACGTAAAATTGGTGTCTCCTATGATCTTGACATGCTTGATTTATCCACACACCCTCATACATATTTTGTATACAAATTGTATACTGGCACACCCGCACCCTATGAAGCCATACGCAGAGAAATTTTGAGTATATTTCTCGCGAAAACACCCCGCTTGAATTGAGTTGTTTTGCTTGTGTTTTGGGCCCATTCTTCCTTGTGTAGAATATGTTGTGTGTTGGTCTTCGCGTAAGTCCTGTACTTCTGCACGTTTTCCCCTTGTTTCTGGCTACTCGTCTCTGAAATGCTTATTGAGTGGAAACTAGGTAATATATTAGTAAGAGATGTTAGTTTCCCTCTTTTTCCGAGTAATGTTGACGGCTAAAAGTGGTTGCTAAGGACCGTCAACACCCCCCTCCCCACCCACCCAACCATACCGCTGGATCTCTAGTTGCTGAAGTAGCAAACTTAAAATCATGCTTATAGCTTTTGTAAAATTCTTTCTTAAGATAGTAATCTATGTATCTGATGTAATTTAGCATTTATAAATCCAACGGTTGAAACAAAACAATTAAGAGTGAAGAAAGTTACATTGTGATCTTCTTATGGTTGATGTTATTTGTTTATATAACGTGACTTGTACATGTTGGGGAACTATTTTAGATTATGGTTGCTACAACTTTCCTTGGTAGATATGCTATCTATAACAACTATATAATTGGTACCCACTACAAGTCCTACCCCTATTTCTCTCAACCCTCAGCGTGCCACATCATCCGCTGATGTCACCCCACTACCTCAGCATGCAACAAATAAAACCAGCCCACTGCACGTCACCTAGCTTTCATTAGCAGCCCACGTCAACACCTAACCTTCCATCTTCTTTCCTCAGCACGCATGCAACAGCTGAAGCGGCTCCCTAATGATGTCTCTTCTTTACTGAGCATGTACAACATACTCAGCACGTACGGCAGCTCAAGCGGCTTGGTGCCTCTTCTTTACTCAGGTAGCTGAAGTGGCCCACTAGCTAATGGAGCTTTTTAAGTCGTCCAATAATCCAATTGAGTGGCAGGGAGAGGAACGTCCAAGTGCATGCATATATGATGGTGTGGGCATCATACCTGATGTTGGCACTTGGCAGCCTTCTGTCATTGGGAGCTCTACGAGTCTAGGGAGCCCCAGTGCGACACCTTCCTCTCGCACTCATGGTTCAGTGGTTCCGCGCTATCTGCGCCATCCCCGGCGGTGTTGTTGTGGCAAAGCTATGTTGTGCCGCCGTGTGGGAGCTCGGGTAGGCCATCACTGAGGGATGTGCTCGCAGAGGTGGAGGTCCTGTGACGCATCGAGGTGCTGGTGAACATTGACAACTGGGCGTCGCAGTAATTGGAGAAGGTTGGGTTCCTCTGCGAGGATGGTATTACTGGCTCAAGAGCCACACCAGAGACATGGTCATGTACTCCACAACCACCCCCCCCCCCCCAAATGATCTCATCCGTTCCATGTGTGCCAACTCAACAGCAAAGTATCTTATCTTCTTTTCTACAAACTATTGATATTTCTCGTAAAAATGTATACAAAATATCCCGCGGCAACGCACAGAGAATTCACCTACTTGCTTTTATAACATGGTGCCAATACATGTTTAGTGTAGTAAGCACTTCATAGTAGAAAGTTAATGCTGGAGAAGGTAGAAGGAAGAGTACGCCACCTTTTATTGAGATCTGAGAATGCACCACTTAAGACTACGTTTATTTTGCCGGTAGTAATACTCATGCTGTTAATTAATGGTTCCTAAAGTATAGCCTCCACACTATAAAAACTTGTGTTGAACAAATACAATCCCTTCACTACAAAAACAAATGAAATATCAAAAGTCTCCCTCAAAGAAATGGGACAAAATACAAAAAAAGTAATGATATTTGAAAACCCCCCAAAAACATCAAGGTATTATTATCACCTAGAAATTCCATTTGATTTTCTGGTTTATTAAGTTCCAGCTGCTGATTTCAATAAATATATATCTAGATGCGTAAGAAAAAAGGAATGTATTTAGAAAAGTCAGAATCACAAAAATTTTGGGAAGGAGGGAGTATAACCTTCTTCCATAGTAGTCGTACTAGGACTTTGGAACATGATTTAAACTCGAAACAAGCTGTCACGTGTTGTTTTCCAGCTCGATCAACACCAAACGGTGAGATTTTGAACTACGCTCGCGAAGTCGCGGTCACACGACAAGGACGGGAGTCTAGGGATTACGGGTCTACCATGCAGTGGCGGAAGATGTCCAAGAGGCGGCCCACTATAGTTGCATGACATAATCATGTTCATGTGTGGCCATACGAACACGAGTGGTGGCCACGAATCCGCGACCGACCCTCCTCGTACATGCGCGTCATCCTCATTGTCTTCTCTCTCTCAATATATCCCTCTCGATTGGGGATCCGTATGGCGTTGTTGTCTGCGTTCAGCGCCAATGATGGACACACTATATATAATGTATGCAGAAATCTTTCGTCCTTTTGAAACCAATGTACACAACATATTCTTCTTACTTGCGCTATGCAGATCTCCAACATCTGCAACTCTTTAGTCTTGACACTTGCAGTGCTTTAGAGTTCAGAGATACTTCCCCTGTCCCAAAAAAGAGTGTGACACTTGAAGTGGTTCACGCTGGACAAAGTTTCTAAAACTTGTATTTCTAGATATGTTGAATAAATATCGATACTCCCTCCTTCCTTTTATATACTAGGTGATTCTTCGCGTCTTGCTGTGGAATTTGAATTTTTTTATAAACTATGAATCATTGTGGTTGTTTAGTTGCTCGTAGCGTACTTGCAGAGATTACCCCGAGAACCATATGAGCATCTCTTGATGAGAATCATAAATTTTTATGTTACTTTTGAATAGATAAGAAAAAACCAATAATACATACATCTAACGAATTGAAAATGTGTATTAAATTGGTCGGACAGTTAGAATGATTCAGAATTCAAGATGATGTGCACCACATGAGATATAAATAGCAATTAATGCATCTTAGTGGGGGTATTAATGAATTTTAGCGGGAGGTGATGATGTGGCTTGCTACATGGTGGGTGGGTGTTGACGTGGCACAATGAGATTTGAGAGAAATCTGTAGTGGGGTGCTCCTTATAGTTTTGTATGATGTTGACGTTGGGTAGCTCAAAATTGAACTAGCCAGTGTCATATATAAAAGGAAATAGGGAGTAGTTCTTTTATCTATAATTGGTTGACACTATGGTGCTGGAGTTGCATTCTTTTTTGGGATGGGGGTATTATTAGTGCAGAGACCTCTTGTAGTAATGGCGGGCTAGTTGTCGACTTTGATGGCAACCTTGTTTAATTGTAACACCAGCTCTAGTGCAAATTGCATTGTGAAGTTTACACTTTACACATAGGGCGATCAACACAAGATAGCTAATAGACTGCCAACTGCTAACATATTGATTTCATATTCATGGACTGAGGATCAAAATAGTTGTAGCAAATAAGTGAAATAACTACAAATAAACTGGTAGAACCAAAACAAATCATTGCAGAGTCATGAGAGAAAAACTGAAAATGTGGACATGAAAATATAGTATACAAAACTCATTAAGTGAGGGTTGAAAAAAGAATCTGCAACCAAATTTAGGGACCACACCCTAAAATTTTCTCTTCTTTCTCCCTTGATGTCCCCTTTCCTCCTTTTCTTCTCCCCTTCTTCATTCATGGCTAAAATTTGTCTAGGGCTCCATAGTGGTAGTGGGGCTCAAGCCCCCTGGCTATGCCCCTGCCAAATCAGAGTAGAGAGGTAATCCTATATATAGTAGCGTGTATGCAAATGCATATACAAAGATAATAAATAGAAATGTGGATTGAGCCTTGATTGTCTTTACCGTCCGCTGGACCTGACCAAGTCGGCATGCTGTGCTACTCGGCCACCGCGGTGCCGTTGGATGAAGGAACAACATCAAGGATGACGAGCACACAGACAATGATGAGGCCGCCATAGGCCATGGTTGTCACAGACAAATCAATCGACCAAGAAGAGATCGGATGCTAGCTCTACTGTGCGTGTGTTGGCTGCTACAGAGAATACCTGGCGAGTAGTATTGTATATGTATATCTAGCCAATATAGAAGGAACCCGCTAAGGATCATTTACTTCTATTTCTCTTTGACATCGTTAAAGCACGCCACTTCTATTTTCATTACTATCAATGGTGTCCTATGAAATTAATAATGGTCATAATACTCCACTAGCATCAACCATAATGATTAACTCAAGTGCCATTGTGGCGGCGCTAGCACAAGCCTATGGACATATTCCAGATGTACTGATAGCTGAAGCATTGGCGGCCAGAGATGGCCTGAAGCTTGCTGTGGAGAATGGGGCACAACGGGTCTGTCTGGAGGTGGATAACACCTTGGTGGCGTGTCTGCTAGGTGCTGCCGAGGGTTTTAGAAGTCCCATTTCAGGGATTTGGCATGAAGTTAAGGATTTGTCTGCTTTGCTAGTTGATTTTCGTTTCTCTGTAATTCGACGGGAGGTGAATGAGGCAGCACACACGTGTGCAAAGATGGCCTCAGACTCCTCCCCGTCGCATTCTTGGTTAGGTCATGCTCCGCCGTGGCTACGGGAGATTGTCCTTCGGGATTGTAATGATCTTGCCAATGAATGAAAGCTTCGAGCTTGCTCAAAAAAAAAACTCAAGTGCCACTAGTGATGGCTTTTCAGCTCATCTCTACTCTATTTCTGCAACTATAAAAGGCGCCTAGTATCTCATAGTTCATCAGAAAACTCTCCCACACCCCAAAACCCGTAGCCGCACCGGGTAGCCGGTGGTGAATCCAACGTGCGGGTTGGGCGGCACAAGACCCCCCTACCCCCAAGAAGTCCATGGAGATAAGAGGGAAGGAGGAGGGAGAAGAAGATGAAAGAAGGGATAGAGAGAGAGGCGAAGAAGGGGGATGAGCCCCCCAAACCTTTCATCCTGCATCTGCCCCTGCAGGCATGCAGTCGATCGATGCGTGTGTGTGTGTGCGTGTGATGTGTCACGTAGCTACCTTTGACGGTTTGGCGCAACACAGACCGGGATGACATGAAAATGTATTTGGCAGCATGTAGTTGCTGCTACTTTTTTTGAAACAAAACGACAGGAGAGCTGCTTGTTATATTAATTAAAAAGGAGAGGATCCCGGGCGAAACCAAGATGGTTTACTAAATCATTATTGCTACCATCCGGGAGTCCGACTCGAGACAAAATTATCAGACACGGGACCCATACCATCACCTCAACGCGATTGCTATCCACTCGTTTTCTCTCTTGTGTTTCTGTCGTCTCTCTTTTCCTCTCCATCCCAAATCCAGTTTCTTTCTCTGGCGATGAGCGGAGCTGCCACGACCCATGGCAGAGAAGCTACAGCCACGACCCATGGTAGAGAGGCCTTGTACGAAACTAATAAATGAGGCCTACTAGCTCAAAGAAAATAGAACAAAGATAAAATGTATGATATAATATATTAAATTGCAATGAGTCCTTGTTAAGAATTGTACCTATGTTGCATAATCTTTACTTGAATAGCTTCATTCTTTTAGTGTTTTTTGAAATGAAATCTTCAATAATATGCTCATAATCAATCTTCTCCAATATTCTGCTCTCAAGTGCTATTATAGCTAAATCATTAAGTCTTTCTTGTGTCATTGTAGAACGCAAATAGGTCTTCAACAGCTTCAATTTTGAAAAGCTTCGCTCCGCTGATGCAACAGTCACAGGAATGGTCAATAGAACTCTATATGCAATACTTGGCTTGCATAAATTGGCAATGACGTTATTGATAATGGGCCAACCAGATTGCTTCCTTTTCTTAATACTTGCGGGCTGCAGCTTAGCTATATACGTATATACTTATATGGGTAATGAACTACTACATATTTGGAGGCCTATACGATTTGGAGGCCTTGACAGTCGCTCACCCTGCACACCCTCAGGGACGGCCCTGCTAAAGCCGGTGGTGAGGTCTGCCCGCGGGAAGCGGCAGTAAGTGGTGCAACGTCATGGGGACAAGGGATCTCGCGACGATCACTACTCGCGACCAACGGCGAGCACAAGCAAGAACTTGTGCAGGCCAACGACGGAGGGCAGGAGCGAGTGGCCACGCATGACCGCGCGTGGCACGGGGGAGGCCCCTCCACATCCAGGGGCGCAGCCTGGTCGCCGGCGATGGACGGGGGAGCTCTGCTCCGGGGCGCGGCGAAGAGTGGGCCTCCGCTCCTCTCCCTGACCAAGGCGCGTCCGAGCACAGCCAGGCCCTCGCTCCCCCACGGCCGGTCGTCAGGCACTGCTCCTTCCTACGGCCAAGGGGGCAGGCGCGGGTAAGGTGCCATTGCCCTCGACAAGGGTGAGCCGTGCCGGCACCTTCGGGAGTGGTTCCTCTCCTCTTGCAGTGTTGTGATTGTTGTCTACAAATGTTGCGATTGTTGCCTACAAATGTTGCAATTGCTATCTACGTACCGATGTTGCAATTGTTGTCTACCAATGATGTTGTACAGCTCTTTGCATGTTGCAGCGCACAATGTTCTAATGTTGCAATCGTTATCTTTGATTTTGAGATTTTTAGCATGTTGCATACGTTATCTGCATATGTTGCAATTATTGTCGATCCATGTTGTATCAGTATTTTTTTCATGTGGCATAGCGTTTCATGCGATGTTGCATTAGTATTTTTTCATGTTGCAGAGTGTTTCATGCGATGTTGCATACATTTGGATTAGCTTTTTCAAATGTTTTCTGCTGGTTTTGATATGTGGTATTGCAAAAGTGGATTTGGGACTGGCGTAGGGTTGGAGGCACCGCTCAGCGAGCTCTCGTGGGCGAGCGGAATAAAGCGCAAGCGTATCCTCCTCACGTGTGAGCTCAAGATATGAGAACGGCATGCAGGAACATGCCAGCGGCATTGGGTGTTGCATCATGGGGAGGACTGGATGAGGGCCCCGGCCGCGATAATGGGTGGGAGGAGCACACGGGTGGGAGGAGCGCGCCACGTATGTGGGTCGTTGGAATAATAACGAGTCAATCGTGCGGTCACGGAAGCGTATGATGGATTGATTTCGTTCGGACGTCCGGATGATAGCACATCCTTTATTAAATTCCAGCTGCTGATTTTTACATTCTTCCGTCGCATTTTTCCTTTGGAGGATGGAGATGGAATATTCGGCCATAAAAAGTTTAAACTTGTTCCGTAGTAGCACTGACTAGTTGTAGTAGGAGCACGATTTACTCTGTCACGTGCTGTTTTCCAGGGGTACTCTTACTCGTCGCTTCAGCGACAAAAAACAAAGTGTCACTGAAGCAACCTTATCTCCCCCGCCCCCGCCCCCGCCCCCCTCGTATTCCACCTCCGGGCGCTCGCCCCCACCTCCTCCCTCCCGCCCCCTCTTCGGCGGCTCCCACCGCCGGATTCGGCGGCCGCCTCCCCCCCCCCCCGCGCTAACACTTGCGTTGCTCGCCCCCGCCTCCATCACCGACTGCCGCCTCGCCCGCGGCGGCCTCCTTCTTCCCCTTCCCCCTCCACTGCCCCCCCATTGGAACCCTAGCCGCCCGCCACCGGAACCCTAGTTGCCCGCCGCCGACGAGCTACTCCCCCGCCCCGACCTGGCCCGGCCGCCTCTTCCGCCGCCAGGGCCCTAAGCCGCCCCACGACCTTCCCCACCGCCTGGCCTGCCTACCTCCCCCGGCCGGCCGGCAGCTTCTAAGGTCGCAGGCAAGGAGAGGAAGAAGATGAATCTGACGAGTGGGTCCCACATGCGTGATGCCTTGCGAATCTGTCGCTGAAACGACACGTAACATTTACCATTTTCCAGCTCGCAAACAAACGGTGAGGTTTCGAACTCCACCTCCAGTGGGGGCCCACTGTCGTGGCCGCGAATTCGGTTCATGTGTGGCCTGTGAACGCGAGAGGCGGCCACGAATCCGCGACCGACCGGGACACCGGGACCGAAGCCGCGTCTTCCTCGCCTCGCGTCGATCTCTCTCCTTCTCCCTCTTCGTACGTGCGCGCCGGCCTTATTGCCTTCCTCTCTCTCCCCGCGCTCGCTCGTGGTTGGGGATCGGATTGCAGTCGCGTAGACGCCGCAGCCGCCAGGTGATCGATCAGGTACGTCTAGATCGATGCTGCCTTCTTCGCTCGAAGTTTGCTGTTGCATTAGGGATTACGGCGTGGGATTGGGAATTTGGAATCTCGTTGGTCCATGGTTGCATGACGACGTGCTGTACGTGTGCGTGCGCTTCCGTGCAGGGGGGTTGTTGTCTGCGTTCGGCGCCAGCGATGGACCGCGACGAGGAGATGGGCCATGGCGACCGGTCGCTGTTGTTCATCGGCGACGAGGACGACGACCTCGGCGCCGACAGGGACGGTGGCTCCCCGCCGACCTCTTCCTCCGACGAGGGCTCCTTCTCCGAGCGGAGCGACGACGATGACGCCCGCGCAGCCCGGGGCGGCGCCCGCCGGCGCCGCTGCGGCGGCGGCGGCGGCGGCGGCGACGGGCCCGACGACGGCCAGAAGGGCACGTGGCCGCAGAGTTACAGGTTCGTCGACCTAACCCAACCAATCCGCCGCCTCACCTCTTTCCCTGATCTTTTCTCCATGTAGCAATGGCCTGATTAATTCCTACGTGTCGCGCAGGCAGTCGATCGACATGCTGAGCTTGGTGCCGTCGCCGACGGTGAGCACGCTCATGGCGGCGAGCCCGAGCCTCACCAAGTTCGGGAGCTCCTTCATCAAGGCCGGGAGCTCCTTCTTCCTCAAGAAGGGGGAGGGCTCGCAGCTGCCGCTCACCAGGCCGCTGCTGCCGCCCTCGCTCTCGCAGCTCTCGCAGTCGTCGCTGCATCACCAACCGCCAGTCAAGCAGTCCTCGGACAACCTCGTCGGCATGCCGCCACGGCCGACGGCCGCGCACGAGGCTGACTTGCCCGACCGGCCGTCGAGGGCGTGCCTCAAGTCCGACTACATCGAGCTTCCGCCGCCTGCTAGCAAGTGCAGCAGAGGCCAATCAATCATCAATGGTGCGTTCAGCTAGCACTGATTCCTTGGAATTCAATTTGTTGTTCATCTCCAAAACTTCATGCATTTATATATGAATAAATACTACTGAACTGGTCTGAATAATTAGCTAGTTTCAGGAACATGGGTGTCAATTTCAGTAAATGCTAATCTTGACTTCAGTAATAATAATGCTGCCTTCAGTTATAATGATTTTTTGTTCTAAGTTTGTTATCCATCATACTAAGTTATAACTGAATATCTGAACTGATCTGACTCAGCTCTGCTGAGTAGTAAATTAGCTAGGTTCACGATCATGGATGCTAATGAGCTAATATTTGTTTCTGAACCTCTATTGTTGAAATTTGCAGGGTTCAATGTTCTGTGCGGCGTTGGAATCCTCACCACGGCATATGGAATCAAGGAAGGAGGGTGGATAAGCCTCCTACTGCTGCCCTTGTTGGGTGGCAGTTCGTGCTACACTGGCTTGCTTCTCAAGAGATGCATAGACAGTTCTCCAAACATTGAGACATACCCAGATATTGGACAAGTCGCTTTTGGTATTTTTGGTCGGATCTTTGTATCGGTGTGTATTCCCTTGCAATATACATTTCTGCAAATTCACCTCATCTATTGTTTGACTGATCACATCTCTTTTGCAGGTGGTTCTTTACCTGGAGCTTTATGTAAGTACCATCTGATTCTGAAACTTATTACTGGGTACAGTCAGTATGCCTTCGATTGCTGAACATAAGTAAAATCTCTTATGCAGGCAAGCTGTGTGGAGTACATCACACTGCTAGGAGACAGCTTATCCTCAGTGTTTCCCTCGGCACATTTAGCTTTTACCGGTATCGACCTGAGTGCACATAATCTTTTTGCAATCACAATGGCCTTGGCAATTCTCCCGTCAGTCTGGCTCAGGAACCTCAGCCTCCTCTCATATCTTTCTGGTAAGTACTATGTAGAATCTATACAGCATTGCCTCTTATCTTTCAGGCCAACGTAGGACTATTTCTTCTCTTTTTTTTATAAAGTGACAGTACTAGAATTGACTTTTATTGCTACTACTTCAGTTAGTTCTCAAACAACAAAATTATTCTTGACCATCTTTGCACTGATTTATCGCAGCTGGAGGTGTGATCGCAACAATAACAGTTATCGTCTGCCTATTTTGGGTTGGCATTGGAGAAGGAATTGGATTCCACCCTTCTGGTGCTATAGTGAATGTGACCCGCCTTCCAGTAGCACTTGGCTTGTATGGATACTGCTACTCAGGACACTCGGTTTTTCCAAACATATATTCGTCAATGAAAGACCGCTCGCAGTTTCCATTTGTGCTCCTGTTCTGGTAAGTACCTCAAATACCAATACTGAGTACCATCTGAAACTGACAAATGAAATGCTACAGTATTGCTATCTGCTTTATTCAGGCAAACCATACTACAATTTTGCTCTTTACTGTAAAAAAAATGTTCCCTGCTTACATTAAATTGTTCTCCATCATTTCAGCTTTACAGTGGTCACACTTGTGTATGCTGGAGTTGCTGTCTCAGGGTTTCTGATGTTTGGCGAGTCCACTATGTCACAATTCACTCTGAACTTACCACAACAGTACATTCCCTCGAAAATTGCCATTTGGATGACGGTATGAGGAAAAAACTCCCTGATCATTGTCCCATTGCATTAGAACCAAGAAGAGATGCTAATTGCTACGCTTGATTTTTGTTTCCTGGTGACAGATTGTGAATCCATATACAAAGTATGCCTTGACGATGACGCCAGTAGCCTTGTCGATTGAGGAGGCGCTGCCTCAGAAGATGCAGAGTTACCTGGTTGGAATGTCTGTTCGAACATGCCTGGTTCTCTCTACTGTTGCTGTGGCTCTGCTTTTTCCATATTTCGGTGAGTGATCTTTTCAGTTACTACTGAATATCAGTTTCTCTTTCCTAAATACTAATTAGTGAATTTACCCCCACAACATCATGCCTGCTAATGCTCTTTCTATACCATTTGGTTTTGCAGCTCTGGTGATGGCATTGCTTGGATCTGTATTCACAATGCTTGTGGTAAGTTCTGAACTTCTAAATTTACCTAAACTTCTACGAGGGTTTTTTTGGCTAACTGAACAGAATTATTAAGTAATTTCAAATATGATTGATGACTTGCAGGCTCTGATACTCCCATGTGCATGCTATCTCTCCATCAAGAAGGGTGCCGTACCTTTGTGGGAGGTAATTAACTCGAAATACAGACATAAACTTCCAAGCCTAAAGCTGCTAAACACCGTATACTAATGACCTAGCTTTCCCTTTCTTTTCAGATCATCCTGTGCATAATCATCATAATGATTGGGGTCGTTTGCGCTTGCGTCGGATCGTACACCTCAATCAGCCAGATGATCAGTAGCAGATAGTGCATGCTGTCTCTGATCTGTGTGTAGTTCTTGCAGATTCCTTTGAATGTTGTCAGAGTTTTACTGATTCTTTCAGATGTTGGTGGCAGAGTACTTGAAACTAGCAGCATGTCGGATTTTTGTAGCTACTTACATTCGTTCCTCCTTTTTTTTGACAGAAATTCTGTAAGAGAGTGTGTTGTAACAGGTGAAGGTTGTGTTTCTGACTTCCATGACAGCAAATTTCAGGAATTCCTTTTTGTAGACACATTTCCTCAGTTGTCATTTGTACAGAGAAGGAAAACAATTCATCACCTAAAATGAACAGTTGGAAGAGTATAATAACACTTCAGTTGTTAATAAGTTTGATTACAAACTTGCAGCATCCATCGTCATATAAAAAAACAGTGACTGCCAATGGACAACTTTTATGTACAGATACTGACTGTCAAGAAACAAAGTTGCAACATTGATCATCTTGCTATGTTCAGAGTTCAGACTTTTGACACCAGCATGATGATTAAAAAAAAAGAAAACATGACGGCAGGAACAATAATTTGCACTGAAATCAGGAGTGTATTAGCTTCTGACAACAAACAATGCTGCCCTTCAGACAGAATAGAGGCTACAGACTAGTAGTAATTTTTCTGACACTACAAACACTGTCAAGCACAGGATGGCCACAGAACAGGCACATCTCTGAGCTCTCTTCCTCTGACGTGAGGAAAGAACAACAGTCACTATGACACCCAGACTAGGCCCAATTGGGGGCCCAGCCACAGGCCCCTTGTTGAGCCCATGGCCCTGGAGGAGTCCCACAGATATTGCACAGCCAGTCGTCGTCGTCAGTCAGTCCCTCCAGCACACCAGCATGGTGACGCAGCGTCGCATGATGTAGAACCTCGCCCTCTGCTCCTTCACCAGGCTCGCCAGCCGGCCCGGCACCGACCGGGCTGCCGGCGTGCCCCTCGACGACGTCCGGCCCTTGAGGCCTGCCGCCGCCGGGCTCCCCTCGCCCACCGATGCCGCCGCCGACCTCCGGCTGCCGCCCTTCTTGAACGGCATCTTGCTCTTGTCATGCATGTACATCTCCATCTCTCTGGCTAGCTTCCTCTCCCTGTCTCGGAATCAAAATCCAGTGGCAAATGGATCTCTGAAGGAGGAGTTGTTGTTGCGAGCTTGCAATGTGCAGTGCAGCAGGTATCTTTTCTCTCGCGGTGGTTGGTGATTGCAGAATGCAGATGGATGGGTGAGTGGTGAGGCTTGGGTTGCAGGGTGATGGATCGAGGTGATATTTATAGGCCGGCGGCTCCCAGATATGCTAATCCAAGTTATCGTCCCTGTTAATGCGCTGTTAACGAGTGATTGGTCGGGATTGGGAGGGTGATTAACTGAGACTAATCTTTCTCTTCTCCTTTTGTGTATATTGTGTCTGGTGGGACATCTCTTTCCGCCGTGTCGACCATGTCCCCCCGGTCGGCCGGCCGGGCCTTTCGGCTTGCATTACGTCGCGTGCATGGTGTCTGGTCTCTCTCTCTCGTGCAAATTTGATACGGCCCGGCCGGACCACACATCATCTCTCGATCGTGCGTGCTGTACTATTTCGTTTTCAATATTGCGAAAGATTATTAGCCAATCTGGTTACATGTAATTGCTCACTAATGCTTGGTGATGATAACTTGAGGTCGACGCTGGGCCGTTGATCGCGTGCGTGTGTTTGTGGGGGGCAGTTGGGCGACACGACGCCGGCACGCCGTCCCCCGCGGCAATCACAAAGATGGGAAAAAATGGATGAGACGCGCGGAGACCACACCCGTGCGGTCCGCAGAAACGACAGCGACCGCGGGGAACGAACGCACCCACACCCACACCGCACACGGCAGGGTCCGTGTCCATCCGTGGCACCTCCGGCGCGCAGGGATCCTCTGCGGCGCGGCCGGGGCGTGTGCCGTGTGGGACGAGCGCGCCAGGTAAATCTTGGGTTGGTTTCGGTGTGCAACTTTTCGGCAGGGTCGCGTCGTGTTCGAGTGAAGTACTTTCGGTGGTTTCTTATTGTAATTTTCGTAAGTTTTATTTTATCTATAATATCCCACAGCGTACGTCTATTGATTCTCATAAGCTCTTTTACACTCGTGACATTTTGTTAATTAATTCACTTTTTTTCCTTTCTAATTAAAGTTAATTATGGTGGATATGTGTATCTTTGCATCCATAGAAAGGGTAATGAACTGATAATTGATATGTAATGACCAGAGACATCACAAACAACCTACAAAAGTCAAAATGACAAGTAATTTGAGATGAAGCGAGAAAGTATGGCGTAAAAGAATTCACGTGAAGCAACATGTTGTCATAAAAAAAATTCCCCGCAAAAAAAATATTGTCACAAAAAAAATTGTCGCACGCAGGGGCGAATGTCGGACCTACATAGGGTTGAGTGAGGGGCACCAACAAAAACTCACAATATTTATTTAATGCTTTGTAAATTTACACATTTTCACTCCCTCGGTTTCAAACTATATATAGTTCATTTTACTTTTGGACCACGAGTTTGACCACTCATCATTTTCAAAAGAAATTGTGCAAAATATCATATTTTTGTTATGGCTTGCTTTATTAATATAAATCCTACAAGAATGCCTTAAGTTAACTATATCTGGACCATTTTTTTAACGAGACGAGTGGTCTGTTCACACGATCACTCTATATATATGAGCCTTAAGTTGTTGATGCAATGCTAGCACCTACTATCCTCTCACGAAGTCGTCACACGATGCGTTCTTGAAGTGGACTGCCCACCAAGCAAGCAAGCGCCCCAGCTAGAGCTAACTGTAGGGTCAAACAAATTAAACCTCTCGCCCTCACACACCCACGAGTGCACTCGCGCCGTACTACTGTACATGCACGGTTTGCGGCTGCATTCGCAATTGGGCGACACAGAGACCGACAGTCTTATCATCGCTGCCCCCCATGCTTCATGTCCGATCCCCGTGCAGGTTTTGCTCGCAGTTTCATGCACCGTGAGACGATGTCGATCTCCATTCTCCGACACATATATGATTGGTGCATCGATCGAGAGTCGGATGGCACGTCGTTTCAGAGAGCAAAGGCAATGTCGTCCAGACGACCAGGCCAAAACACGCACGGCCGGCCGGACTAACTAATCCGAATTCCGGTCCGAAAGTGACAGTACGTACGTACGCCTCTCTCATCAACGCTCTCATCAACTCCAGTTAAACCGAAGAAGCCGGCCGTGTCGCCGACTGAATGACTGACAGGTGGGCCTCCCTCGGTCAACCCCATGCGTGGTTAGCCGGTCGCTGAGCAGTCTCAGCTCATCGGCATCCACATCCCACTGTTCAGGCTTTGATCGTGTTGTCATTTGTTGGGCCAGCAGCTGCGAGCACACTTACCGGCATCTCATGTGGCCGTGCGCCCGTGGCGACAACACGCCAAGCCCCACATGCACGGCCGCTAGGGCAGTGTCCGGACAAACACACACTTGCAACAAAATGCTACAGGCTCTGGATCGGCAAGGCAAGGCAGGGCATCCACAGCCACAGGCAGTGTTGGTGGTCAAACCAGCTAGCAGCTACGAGCATAGTATCAGACATGAAACCTGTCCCTGTCAGACATATTGTTCGAAAATACATCGACATAAAAATCTCAAATAAGCATGCAAACATTTCAAATAATGGTTTTGGCAACAATAATAACGGCTAAAATTAAAGATGCTCAAAGTTCCAGTCAGGAAATGAAGGAGTCATATCTGAGATTCAAAACAAAGTAGGCCTTCACAAATCTCAAAGCAGGACCTTTAATTTATAGACATCGAGGTACGTTAAGCACACTTGAAGCTGCAAAACGACAAGATTGAAGAATTATAGTTAATACGTACTACAGATTATGCCGATGGTTATGATTATGATCGACGTGTATCTATACACTGCTCTGTCACCACTGTCTGCCATGTGACTGTCAGTCAGATAAGCCCCCCAGCCTGGTTAGATTTAGCTCGATCATCAGAACCACCATTTGCCGGCTAAACTCTGAAGCACATGATGGTGACTGCTGGTTTAGTGGACGAACGATAGATAGGGATCCAGGCAGCACATGCGTGTCATGATTTGACCAGTCAAGTGACTCGGCTCTCGAGCTGACACGTGTCCGGATCGCGCCGTGGGCGCATCTTGGCGTCACGCGGCGGCGACGGTTAAAGGCAGTCTCAGACTGCAGATGTCATGAACACGATTACCTAGAATGACACATCATCTAAAAATATTTAAAACTATAATGAAACACATCTCTCTCAATGCATAGTTTCATCTATTGTTGTTTTCTAGGTTGCATGCAAGACACAAGTTGTCTAGGTACCTGTGTAGGGAGGGTTTCATCCTTATGAAACTCATTTTGCCTCTCTCTTCATTAATGCACTGCCACATCATCAAAAGTGCTTACATAGCAGCCTATTTAATGTCTATGAAACCCCCACTGAGACTGGCCTAAGTAACGAGCATCATGTTTTAGAGTAATCGATCGATCGGTGTGCCGACATGCAGCCGAAAGATGGCAACGAGCATGCACGCGTATTTTCAAATTGGCATATGCAGACTCTCTGTAGTATGAGATGATCGTGGTAGTTGTTAAATTATAGTTAATCTGCCTTTTGCACTTGTTAATCTGAACCCATCATGCATCAGATCGATGTGAGTTCAGTAGCAGAGGCAGCAATTGAGCACCCATCCATGTGCAGTGATGGATTACCGTCGATCGGTTAGCAACAGGACACGAGACCTCGATCTGCTGAACACACGCCAGATGCGTACAAATCAGGGTTCAAACACTTGAATCAGGTCAAGCTAATCACGATGCAGATATGTCCATGTTCAATATATATCAGTACTAGATTGAACATACTGATTAACTGATACTGTTGTTAGTTTAAATGGCAGCAGTCTCATTAGAGAATTTTAGACGGTCAGGATGTGTTGGTTAGGTCCTGTCAGGGGAAGCGACAAGGTGGTGATCGTTGGACCAACTGTCGATCAGGTCCACATTTTTGCACACCCATGTGCCCAAAGCACTAGTACCATTCGGTTGATGCATGCATGATGCAGATTCTGCCTGAGTATCCAGTGGTTAGTTGTACCAAATCTAGTCTGTCCCATGCTGGTGTTTAGCTCAACGACTAATGGAGGCCAATATTAGAGACGCCTGATGAGTTCCTTTATGATTTGATTTTCTCATGAAAGCTGATCGTCAAGAGAGATGTTTTGTAGTTTGTACAAAATCCAGTATCCAAAGATGTCGAGTTCATGAGCTAGTGACAATAAAATAGAAGCTACTATATAATATTTTTTGACACACTACAAACTCTAGGAACAATTAACAGGATGGCCACAGAAAAGACAGGCACATCTCTCTCACTCACTCTATCTTTTCTCTCTCTCACACACATGCATGATCTGCAGGCTGGGCCCAGTTGCAGGGGCTCGTGGCTTCTGCGCAGCACCTGATGGACCGGGCCGGCCCTGGCCCTAAAAGCCCGAAGCCCAACGAGGAGCTAGTCCCTCCAGCACACGAGCATTGTGACTAGGGGTGGGCGTTCGGGTTACCCGATTAGTTCGGGTCGGGTAATTCGGGTTTTGCGAAATTCGGGTAATGAGAATCATTACCCGATATCAGCTTCTGAAAAACACTACCCGTAAGTTCGGGTACCCGCAAAAATCGGGTTCGGGTTCGGGTTACCCAATTTACCCGAAATATATAATCAAAGTATACACTCAAACACACATAATGTTCCATAGACTAGTAGTTTGTGTTGAATTTCAACTACAAGTTGAGAAGAATAGTATATTATAGTCACTTGTTCAAACTAAGAGAATTATATTATAATAAAGTGACAATTTCAAGTGTTCAACTAACAACACATGAATAAATACAAAGACAAAGACAAATTTCGGGTAGTTCGGGTAGTTCGGGTACCGGAATGTATTACCCGAATTACCCAAACTAATTTCGGGTAATCACAATCACTATCCGAACTTGGAATCGGGTACCTCGGGTTCGGGTAATTCGGGTTCGGGTTCGGGTAATTCGGGTACGGGTAATGGGTATCGGGTATTTTGCCCATGCCTAATTGTGACGCAGCGGCGCATGATGTAGAACCGAGCTCGCTGCTCCTTCACCATGCTCGCCAGCCGGCCCGGCACCGACGACGACCACCTGGCGGGGCCTCTCGATGTCCGGCGCCCCGCCTTGAGGCCTTTGAGGCTCCTCGGGCTGCCCTCGTCGGCAGCCGGCGCCACCGCCGACCTCCGGCTCCCATTCCTGGAGCTCGACAGCTTCCACTGCTTGTCGTCCATGTAGGACATCTCCATTGTTTCTCTCAGAGGTTGCTAGCTCTCGAGAATTGCAGTTGCAGTGTGTGGTCTTCTCTGCCTCTCGGTGTGGTTGTTGCTTGTTGGTGGATGAAGATGAACTGATGAAGTGAGTGGTAGAAGGGGAGGTGCTAGCTATTTATAGCCCCAAGATGCTAATCCAAATCATGGAGAGGGTTTTGTGTTATGCTAATGTGTGATTAGGTTGGACTGATGAAGAGCGAAATTATGCTAGAGAGAGATCTTGTATGTGGTGGTGGTGTCTGGTGGGGGATCTCTTTCCATGTCTCTAATAATGTATTGGACCATGTCCCCCAGAAAAAGGGGCAATGGATCGACCGGCCGGCCCTTTCAGCTTGATCTTGCTCTCCTGTGACATGCATGCATGCATGGTTTCCTCTGAATTATTTGTACCTTTATGTGTGTATATATGCAGCAAACAATGTATATACATCATACTGTAGTTACCAAAGTCATCAAAGTTACTACACCTCCTAATATCGACCACGAAGGTCAGAAATGTTTAAGTAGCTAGGGAGCATACCGTACGTAGTTTTAGCTCAATCGGTTCATGTACGTCCGAAAGGTTTACTAGCTCCCCGACACGACACGGCACGACACGACAAGCTGAGGCTGAGAACAAGGGAGACCACACCCGCGCGCTCCGCAGAAACAAACGGCAGCGTCCGCAGGCACACGCCCGGCAGTCGGCACACGCACGGCACGGCAGGGGTGCCGCCGGCTACGCTCCGTGTCCTCCACCTCGGGCGCGCGGGGATCTTCTGCGCCGCGCAGACGCCTGGCTCTGTCTCCTCTCCTCTCGGGCTCGATCTCTCGGCTTGTACTATTTCTTTTCACTAGAACATTCGGCGCGCTATGCGCGCCCTACCATTTGAACAATCGAAGGAATTAAGATGACAAGCTACATGCATCATATAGGATCGGGCATGGTGCATCAGTCAAAGCTCTAAATAATAATTTCTTTACAACATGAATTTGCTACTGATCAAATTAAATCTGAATATATCTCTTCTTTGAATTTGTTGTCAATCATTGCTCTCATTTCATTTTCTGAAATTAAAAACACAAGCACAATAATCATCACCATGGGGTCCCACGCAAATAAGATAAACTTCAACTCTGCTTCCATTCATCTTTTCAGCAATCTTTTTTCAAAATCAATGACGATCAAGTTCATTCTTGAATGAATCTCCAAGATATCAAAATATGACTGCAATGATCAAAGATGAATGGAAAATCAGCATGGTATCACTAATGTCAAAGAGAAACATGCGGCATTAACACGTAAAGACAGTCAAAAAATTGCTATCACTCCTGATAATCCAGCCCCATTTCTGAATCTGGAACAGTCAAAAACCAATCTCAATGATATTTAGAAGCATACCATTATTCCCTTTGGTCCTAGTGGGTCTTCACTAAATCCGCAATCGCCATGACTCCAATAAAAGAAGCCTACAAAGAAATGATGTTACATAGCGGGCACATAAAAGAAGTGCTATGCATAAGAGCGTAGAACTCAAATGACCAAGCATCTTAAGTTCCTAGGAAGTTTTAGCTTAAGAGAGTGCAAACTGAGATTACATTCATCACAAAGTTTTAGCTTCAGTGAGTGCAAACTGAGATTACTGTTGTCTAGTACGCTTGGTCATCTATAGAACTGTTTTAACTGATTTAACTGCACATGAGGCACTCATCTACAACACTGATAACCTTTTTCCATATCTATGTCATGAAATCCTGAAACTAACTGAAAATTTACTGAAACTGCAACCACAGCAACTTTAACAGATAAAAAAAGGTACACCACTGCAAGCAGCTATCAGACATTTGATTCGGTTTCGGTGATTCACGCAAAATAACACTATTACAGGGACAGCACCACGAAACAAGAAACTGCGTAGATCAGAGAGAGGGGTGAAGCCTCACCATCCATGGGCGCTCGCCCTTCTCCTCGATGGCGCCATCCTTGGGCACCCTCTCCATCTGCGCAGACACAAGCATGAGTTGAAGTAAGCAAACATATCAAACAAATAGCTCCAGTGGCAAGATTGACCTGTTGTGCCTTGCGGGCAATGTCCATGTCACAAATTGGTACAAACTGAATGGATTCGTTCTTGCAGCGTCCCTCAGCAAATTCCTAAAATCAAGAAAGAACAAAGCAGAAAACCTGTTGTCAATTGATATGCTCAAAATTAGAATGCAAGTACCTAAGTTAGCTTGTTCATACTATTTCCATGCTCTATGCCATTTTCTATTCAAAATAGTATAAGTTTAACTAATCATGCCCATAAGTTTCACATTTTATGGCAAGTTGCATAAAGTAGCTACCTACCATCCTACATAAGACATCACAGTTACTAAATCATATGCCGAATGCTTGACCTTCCAACAATTAGCACTTTTCAGCAACACAACTAACTGATGGAGAAGACCTGCAACTTTTCCCATTCCCAGCTTATAAACAAGCCCACAACTTGTTACTACCCACTCCCTTAACAACAAATTTCAGTTTCATCCCAAATCAGTTGAGCTAACTAATAGAAATCACCGATTTCCGTACCAAAATCCACCTCTAATTTTCCGAAGCGGCTGAAATTAGGCGCAATTGTGGAGCAACACTTCAGATCTGACTCAACCAGTAGGAACCCTAACTCACACGCAAGCAACCACACAGGCGGTAAAACAACACATCCCTAAACAGATCAGAAGCGGGGGATGCTCACCTCGACCATTCGCGGAGGAAGCCCTCCTCCCAGCCCATCTCGGTCGGCGGCGGTAGTATCGGGCCGTCTTCGGCGTTGGACTCAAGGTCGGGGGAGAAGGACGAGGGCGAGTAACCCCCGGAGACGTGGTGAATCGGGACCCCATCGGACTCGACGGTGATCTCCTCCTCCACCTCCTCGATGCCTCCGTCGGCGAAGGAGGAGTACCTCCAGGACACGCGCTTAGGCCGCCGCACTCGTGGGCGCGCCGGTGTCGTGCTGCTCATCCACGAGGAGGGAGAGGGGCGGCGGTGGCGCGGAGCAGGAGTGGGGGAGGAGGCGCGGAACAGGAGAAGGGGAGGAGGTGGCGGCGGTGGGCGATGGGAGTGAGGGCGGTGTCGTGCTACTCTTCCACGAGGAGGGAGAGGGTGGCGCGGAGCCAGGAGTGGGGGAGGAGGCGCGGAACAGGAGAAGGGGAGGAGGTGGCGGCGGTGGGGGATGGGAGTGAGGGATTAGGATTCGGGGGGCGGGGGGTATTGGGTGGGGGTCGGGGTGGTGGGAGGGGGCGCTTGCAAAAATGCCTAGGGGGTATTCGAAAAAACAACAGCATCTCTTCTTGGAGGAGAAATAAAATTTAACTCGAGGGCCTGCGTGCAAAATAAATCAACGCATTTACTATTCGATCTGGACGTGTTGGACTGATTAGGGATTTGCAGAAAACGGGAGGGCTTTTTCGCAAAAAGGCCGAAGGAAGCGCGGGGAGGAGAGCATCGCGTCCCGCTGCGAGGCCTCCCGGGGCGACACGTACCCCCGGGAGTGCGGAGAGGCGAGGAAAGGGGGTGGGGTTTTAAGAAATCTGATTATTCAGCTGCGACTGCTCGATCTTGCGCATCGATCTCCTGCAGGCTAGCGCTGCAGGTCATCCCAACAGCTGAACATCTGATCACATTGCGTTGCTATCCGTTGGGGCAGCAGCGACGAATCAAGGCTCCGGCCGGTAGCACTGCCGCGCACAGGCACAGTAATAGATAGCTCTAGTGGAAGACACACGAAGAAGGGCAGCGAGACAAGGAATGGCAAAGCAGTGGACGTACTCTCCACTAGTGCCGTGTCCTACATCTCGGACCATTGTTGTCTTGGTCGATCGTCTCTCCCGAAAGGCCGAAAGAAGGGGTAGCTAGTGCGTGTGTTTGTCGACAATATATTGCAGGAGATGGTGTACAATGGCATTGTTAGATATGAAAATTAGATGAGGTTTTTTACAGTACACAATACGACTTGTACGACCGGTTAAAAAAGGACTCGTATGTAATGGAAAATGACCTATATGTAAGGATCTGACGGTTGAGATTAATTCTATACGAATAGTTTTTTTAGCTGTCGTACGGTAGTATTCAAAGGTCGTATGGGTAGTATAAGGGTATTATCAAAAATGTAAAATGGTATTGTTGTATATAGGAAATGAAATATATGAAATATTTTAGATAGTATAAGGGGGCATCGGGGATTTTTTTTCCAAATAATATATATCTATCAAATTACCATTTTACCCATAGAGAAAAACCGATAATACGACCGTACGACCGTTGGGTCATATTGTGTACCGTAAAGAACCTCAAATTAGATACAAGGTACACATACGCAAGCATGGGGAATCAAATTTTATATGTACGTTGCAGCGTGCAAGTTTCGGCCAATCTTCACATACCTTGAATCGCGCGTAGTGAATTGTTGTTCTGGTAAATGCGTTCGTCGTGGTGATCCGATCATCATGTCAATGCCGGAAAAGGATACTGACCTCATCGTTCCATAGGGTGCGGCCTCGCCAACATCATCCAAACGCGCGGCGGACGGACTGCAAAGTTCGCCAAAGCACATCAAGTGGATGGCTACCGGACCTGGTGGCTCATTTGTGTTCATCTTAATGTCGTATCTATAGAAAAAGATGGTCGTGATCTTCAGATTTTGGATTTTGGAAGGGTGCTTCATTTGCGTGATTCAATTTCGGTGCTTAAGATGGAAATATGATACTATTATGGTGTCATGGTTGATATTAAGGAGAGACAGGCGGTACGATGAAGTGCGGGCAGGGCTGAGAGGCTCATCTGATTGTTTCCAAATACAATAAAACCAACGTAATGTATTTATTTAAAAGAAATAAGTGGAGCCAGAGTGATGTATTTTATGAAAAGAAGTAAGTGGCCGCCATATTTCTGATTTTGGAAAGAAATAGTGGGTACGACGGGTGAGTAAACACGACGCGTGGTGAAAAAAACAGACTAAATTAGTGATGCATGCTGTTAACGAAAGTAACGTAGAATATAGATGGAAAGAAAAGAGTGGAGCATGCATGCATAGATGGAAGAATTAACGAAATTAATGAGATTACCATTTACCATTAACATACGGTCGCACTAATAGATGGTAGGATTAGCAAGATTAATTAGAGGATGGTGATGGTCAATGTGAATCAATTCATATAGTAGGTGAACATGGTGCGATTGTAAGAGTGGACGTCGTGACATGTGGGGCCATGGTGGGTTCCTGTGAGAGTAAAAAATTTTATCCTTATAGTATAGATACTTTTGTTGCCTGGATTTTTTACTTCATTCTAACTACAACTCTTGACAAGACTCCTATATAATGTTACTAATCAGCTGAGCAAGAACATTCTTTCTTGTGAAAGGGTCTCTAGGGTAGTTGTTAGAGCACCTAAGTAGCACAAACTAGATCATGTTCAACTCCCCGTGCGAGCAGATTAAAAAAACCTGAAATAAAAAAAGATAAAAGAATATAGAGGCTTCTCATGTGAAAAAAGGCTCTTCCCTCCTCTCTCCCATAAGCTCCAAGCCTCCAGAGGGTGGGGTGGGGAGGGGGAGCTCAAGTTTATGGTTGCCCGTGAGGATGGTTGGATACGGTCGATTTTAGATAGTAACCTACGTCAGCACAACTCCCGCACGTACGCCCCTAGGGGAAAATGCAATAGAAAAAAATTAGATAACAAAAAATTTCGGGGAAAATGTTTGAGAATGCAGGAAAAAATTTTATGAAAAAATTTTGAAACAAAAATTACCAAAACATCGAAACAAATTTCTAGCACAAGATTTTTGAAAAAAAAATATTTTACACGACAAAAAACGTTTTAAAATAAAATTTCAAAAAATTTGTGAACACAAGATTTTGTAGAATATTTGGTGAAACAAATTATGCAAAAACTTTCGAGCACAAGATTTTTGAAGCAAAAATATTTACACGACAAAAACTTATTAAAATAATTTTTCAAAAAATTTGTGAACAATAGATTTTGTAGAAAATTTTGTGAAAAGATTATGCAAAAACTATCGAAAGTAAGATTTTTGAAGCAAAAATATTTTAAACGACAAAAAAACTTTTAAAAATAAATTTTCAAAAACTTTGTGGACAAAAGATTTCGTAGAAAATTTTGTGAAAAATATCATGAAGAAACTTCTGGAATGACACCACATTGAAAAAAATCCTGAAAAAAATAAAAAACAAAAAAGTTTCAGAGAACAAATCTAGAAAAAAAGCAAAAAAACCCAACGAGGACAGCTACCGCTCGCTGGGGCCTCCGCTCCCTGCGTCGTCGTCCCCCGACGGGTGACCTTGCTGCTCCCGGTGGAGGGTCGCCCCCCGTCAGCGCGCCGCCGCTCCCCAGAGCCCAGGTATGCCGACCCTCAAGTGAATCTGGGGAAGGCTCCGGCAAATTTGGGGAAGAGCATTGGGGTAGGTGGGAAGAGCATCGGAGTAGAGAGAAGATGAGAGAGAGAGACGGGAGAGTCTGTGGTGGAGGGGAATCTGAAGGACGCGGATCAGGTGCCTTTGCTTCTTCAAGGCACAACATGCCTTTGCTTCAGCAGCCGAGTCAGGAGCCCACGAGGCAGGCGAGAGGAGGCCATGGTGGAAGTAGGAGTGGGACCAGGTGTGGTGGGACCCGCTGCATAGTGAAAAGGCAGCAGAAGGTGCAGACTGTCACAGTATTATCCAGGAATAAACTATCTTAGCACAATTTTTTACCAAAATAAACAAAATGAAAAGTTTCTTTAAAACCCAGACGAAGAGATTGATAATTATATGACCCTGTTTAGTTTGTTGAATATTAATGTAGTAATTGTAAATCAAAATTTAGAAGGACTAAACATGGTTTAATATTAAAATTAATTACATGAACCGAAAATTACGAGATGAATCTATTAAGTCTAATTAACCTATCGGTAACGATTGTTTATTCTAGCACGACATTGTCTAATCATGGTCTAATTAAGCTCAATAGATTCGTTTCGCAATTTTACTAAGGGTTATTAGATACTAATAATCTGATGAACAAGTTCCACTACAACTAATCTTAACAGTTGAACTACTCCCTCCACCTTAAAAAAACATGTCGTTTTAGAAAATTTAGGTCAGATTATTAAGAAGGTAAAATGACCTCAATCACCTCTATTTAGTAGCCATATTTGGTGCCAATTGACTTTTGCATGCCCATATGTGCATGCACACATATCAAATTAAGTAAAAGAAGATTTTTTTGAATAAATTTTAAATCTTAAAATGAAATGTTTTTTTGGGTCGAAGGGAGTATGCATAGTTCAAACCCCTTAAATATTTATCAACCTTTTAAAAAAATGCTAATATTTAATATATTTTTCTTCCACACTCTAATTTTTATTTGATTTTTGTTGAAGAAAAGTGCAAAAAAGAAAAATCCTTAGCCTACACGTGATCCGTTGGTCTGTTGTGCCAAACCGTGTGCTGTCTTCATCTACTGCGGTGCGGGACCCACACAGTTCACGGCTCCTCCAAAGTCCAAAACAGGCACCAGCTTCCGTGGAGGTAAGGTACACCGTGTCTTGAAGAAAGTAAGGCACCTGATGTGCGTCGGAAGGGATATGCGAACCCCACCTCCTTGTGCTGTTGTGACCTGTGAGGGAGAGTGGTGGATCGACCGGATGGACGGGAAGGTCCGGTCGACTGCATAATTTTTTTTTTAGAATTGTCGACTGCATAATTTAACATTGCGGGGTTGGGGGAGGGGCTTAAGCCCCCTCTCCCCCGGCACACACGTGAAAAGCCCGATGGTCCACTCTCCTCCATTTTATATCAATATAATCCGCTAAGTTACCCCCTTCCCCTTTGCTTAGGATATGAAGAAGATTGTTGCACTTTCTTCTTTCTAGAGCGTGCCAACAAAGGTTGCACATCGAATTCATTATCAAGGAGTGTCGTCTTCGTTCTACTTATCCCAAGATGAGAAGCACAATTTTAATACATAGTTACCAAGCTAATTTCGATTCAAGAGAAGAATAGCGTGAAAAAGTTGTAAAAAGTTGTAAGATGAACTTTTTTTCTTGTCAAGTTCGTAGCCTTTCCGTTCTTGTTTTGTTAAAGATTGTACCAAAACCCTCTTCTCCTTAATGAAAAACGTGTCATGCACGTCTTAAAAAAAATAAAAAAAGTTGTAAGATGACAAACTAGTCTTACTATTACTAATTGCAGGCTCCTTTTGAGGCCACCACGTGAAGCCACCTAGGATCTGAGGTGGACAATCTAGAAAAAAAGAAAAATTAAAGAAGCCTCCACATGAAGCTACCTAGGATCCTAGGTGGACACATAAAAAGAGAATAAAATTACCCACCTTTGCCATTATGCATACTTAACTAAAATAACCTCTTATAGCTATGTCAAAATTACCTAAAATCTGTGTTTTATAAAATTAATCTAAATCAGCTCTCTAAACTATCATCTTTTCAACTATTAAAACATATAAATTTGATGTCGGCCCACCTATAATCTTCATATGCAATCTCCGACTCCCAAGATGCGTCTGTAACGCCCTGGGTTTTCAAAATCAGAAAACCCAGCATTCTGTCTCGTGATAGTCCCTGGATCAGACGCTATCACGCACAGGCATTCATCACAGATAAATATCACAGTCATACAGCGAAATCAGAGTACAAAACATAGTATTTACAACCGATTACAACTCGGTATACGATTTAAAGTACCTGCCCCTTGGGCTAAACGACAAGAAGAAACTCCGCAGCGGTAGCTAAGGCTTCAGGGCTTCATCCTCGATCTTCACCACAGGCATCCTTGAGCGTAGCAACGGACCCTTCCTCCATGGATCCTTCATAATTGGACTTTCACTCCAAGTCCAATCCTGCACACTCACAGACTATCCCCAAGGAATGGGATAGGTTCACGTCACCAACCGTATGCAAGCTTTAAGTGGCCTAAAGCTAAGGGTAAAAAAAGTAGTCAAGGAGTAGGCAAGAGTTTTCCTACACAGCGGCAGCAGCATAAATGGAATAATATCTCCAATTCCCACCAATTCCCATATCACTCATCCACAAACGGTTACACCTGGTCACCCAGATCACCGTCACCAAGTCCTATCTCCATCTAGGGACGGTGCGAGAACTCCCACTCCTCGCACCTCAATGGTTGCACCCGGATCTGCGAGGTAGAGGGAGCAACTCTCCTCTCCCCGAATACAACCACGGCTCACCAATCACACTCATCCTATAAGGGGGAGGTAGAAATCCCAAAACGTAAGAGTCGGAGAAACAACGGGCATGTCCATAACCGAGGACGCGGCTATACGTATAGATCTAAACTCTGCAGAGCGTGTACACCTGTACCCAACTCGGAATGGCACCCGGCGGTGATCAGCCAACCAAGCCCATCCTACCGGACGAACACCTAGGAGTTACGATTCCATCCTGCATCCGGGTCTCGATGCGGTCCCCCGCAGAAGACCACCCCAGAACTGTGAAAATGCCCCCGTGTGGCCACACGGGAGTCGCACTGAGAGGGTGGACTCACTCCCACCTCTCCCCCACTGATACCCCGCTATCCTGCTGGCAGGTATGGTACCGCACTTGCTAGGGTCGAACGGCCCTATCCCCACTCTCGGCGAGGTGGTGTGTACGAAAGTCCCGTGTAACAGGCGACCCACTCGGTTTCAGACCGGGGCGAGCTCATATCCTCCAAGTCATCACAAAATCCCCAACACCTGTGCTCCTAAAACGGTGTACCCGCCATAGGTACCAACTCGGGCAACGTCCGAGAAGACGATCCCTGGCCCCCGATCCCAGATCAGGTTGTCTCGAGCTCACCCCCGCCAAAATATCCCAAAACGCCTTCTCCTGCCGGTTTTCCCAACACACGCCAAGAAACTACCACAATAATCCCAACACATGCATAGCAAGCTCAGCGTATCATCACGCATAAGTAAAGTAGTAGTAGTAGGTCAATCAAGGACAAGTATGTAAAAGAGGCTATGCACGGGTTCATCATATCCATCTCTATGCATTAAATAAAGCATTAGCAGTTCTAAAATAGCCATGCCTAATGGGCATTCAAAGATGGTCGGGCGTGAACACCTGTGTTCAAGTAGTCGTCGAAGTTTCTGTAGTTGTTCTCGATCTTCTGGCTTGACTCCTCGACTCCGGGAAAACCTAGATTCGCAAATATAAATAAACACGGTGTCTAGATGCAAATAACTCCAAAGAGAAGCAATAAAGAACCAAATTACTCCAAAAGCTAGTCTAACGGGTGCTTCATGATTTTAGAAGAATAAAGAAATCGATTTCATATTTTTCTAAGGTAGGATCACTTTAATATTGATTTTTCAAATAAAGAAATATTTTATAGATTTAGTTAATTGCGATAAAGTACAGAAAACACAAGTCAGCAAGTTAGAGAACCAAAAGCTAGGTCTTGGATAGATTTGCAGGCTAAGATAACTAGTCAACGATCATTGTTGACCAAGTCAAAAGGGAAAGGTCAAAGGTCATCCGGTCCCCACAAGTCATCCTGTGGGCCCCGTATGACAGATAGGACCAGACTGGATAGTTAGCGGCTCTCATGTTAGTGGACCCCAACGGTAAGTCCGTAGGCTCCTTTGGTCAGATTAGAGAGATTAAGCAGGGTAGATCAGCTAGAAGAGATGTGGTGTGGTTGAGAACAAACACTACAGGTTTGTAGCTCCAGCGTGCCCTCGTGGTGGATCTGAACTTCCAGGAAGATCTCTAGAGCTATACGTCCATGGCACGTAACCAACCACGAGTGGCATCAGTCGTACGTGCTTCTTGCTTAGGCGTAGCTCCCTTGTCTGAGACAGAAAGATCATATGCCCAGCATGGCTGAAACAAGGTAGCCGGACAGGTAGGGCATGCCTCGAAGGTTTGTCAGATGGTAAACAGCGATGGGTGGTGGGTGTGATCACACCGGCTGGGCGCAAAGACAACGAGGCGATGGGCAGATCGATTGCCCGATCGGCGGGGCGCACAAGCAAGGGTAAGGACGTCATGTCTTTGGCCGAGGTTTGGCCTTGTCATGGAGAACAGAGACCGATGATGCGACGTGCGAGCGCGATTCGTGATCCAGTAGCAAGCGGCGGCGCGCGTTATTGTAGGCTGCGGCATCTGCAGTTCAAAACCTGGCGCGAAGGCCAGTTTCTCAGAGGGGCGTCGGCGCACGCGCTGCGGTGGCAAGCAGAGCAAAGTGCAACTCCGGATCACGTCTCGGTCGCAACATCGAAGGTCGGCTTCAGAGAAGAAAAGACGATGGCATGGCCGGCTCGACTGGGCGTTTCGGCATATCGTCGAGCGGGTTGTGGGCATAGCAAAGGTTCCCCGGTTTTGTGTGCAGAGCGCTCGATCAAATGCCACAGGGGCATGTGCCTCATGGCTGCACACTATTGTGCTGGTTCACGGCATGTGCGAGACGTGGACAGGGTGTGATGCTTTACGACATCCCAGGGCAAGGCGTGCTGCTCGTCAGTTGTGAGCAACACGACAGTGTCGGTCAACACACGGGCGTGCCACGTGAGAAAGGCTTCACGGATAGAGAGAACGGGTGGTTAGGTTGCTCACTCGATAGAACACAGGATAAGATTTGGTATGGCAAGCATCACAACAGACCGATGCTCCGGAGCTGTGTGCTGTCATGGTGAGGTGTGCTACAAGGCTTGGCTAGAAGGGTTCAAGATTCGGGATTTGCCGACCCTTAGGTGCGGTGCACGTCATGACCGGCGGCACAGAGAGCGGACAGGTCACCGGCGTGCTCGCACTTGCACGTAGGTGCGCCAGGCGTGTGCACGACCGCAGCAGGAAGCTTGAGTGGCTAGAAAGACCGGTGGTCATGCACCAGCGACACAAAACTGATGATCAGCAAAGCATGCATAGCCGGAGGCAAGCAACGCTCAAGTAACCTGAGGTTCAGGTTGGACTAACACGTACTTGGTTTAGGAGTAGCAACTTGTATGCTTAGAGGTAAGAACAGAAGAGATCATGGCCAGCTTGCTAGCTTTTGCGCTGGCCGCAGCTTGCTGCTATCTAGATGCCAGCAGGCTTGGATATTATAGAGATGGAGGTGGTTCTGCTAGGTTAGGCGATTGGGAAAAGACCGGCCTTAGGTCTGGCTGAAGGTCTTGAAACAAGGTGGTTGGACAGCATTGCCGCCTGTTCGCCAACAGCGAGTGTCACAGCAGCCCCTACCAACTCAAGGGCACGCCGACAACGGCTAGCTTCAAGGACGGTGAGAACGGTCGTTTAGGTAGATCACCCGAGAGGAAAAAGAAGGTGGCTTGGCTTCACCAAACAGAGGTTAGATGGCGATGGACTAGACTGATGGCTTACGATTGTAGAGGTAGGTTCAGGGAACCAAAGGTGAACACATACCAGCTGCATGGTTCAGGTTAACTCGTACCATCGGCAGCTCGTAAGATTCCCAAGCTTGCACTTCAGGTTGAGTACAACACTCAGAACTTGGTGCCTCTCCCTCACTGCTGCAGCTGCTAGCTTGATAGGAGAAAATAGATCAAAGCTCTCGCTTGCTGGCATGCTTCTATGGAGAAAAGAGCATAGGCACAGCGCATGACGCCCTGAGCTGCTGGCAGCAGGATGCTCTGACTAGCTCGCTGTTTCAGTGGGCAGAGAACAGGGATAACAGAAAGCTGCAGCGGCAGGGAAAAGAAAGGCGGCACCCGGGCATAGGGGGTCCAGGAAAGGCACTAAACTGGAGAAGGCTCAGACTTTGGCTGGCTATGGTGATGGCGCCCGCACGACGACGAGAAGAACATGGAAAACAGACAAGCGGTGGCGCGCGCGCGGTCGCGACAAGGGTGAAGCCTCGGGCGACAGAGACGGCTCGGCGGCGCGGTTCCTCGCACGGCGCCGACGTCCCTTGTGCGTGCATGTGTGTGCGTGCGGTTGGACAAGGCAAGACACGGAGCACGAAAGGAGATGCTCGAGCACCGATAAGGTAGAGAAAAGAGCGGCCTTGGCCGGCGTCGACCCACGGCGACGAGGTCGCGCGGCGGACGGGAAACAGAGATCCCCGGCGGCGCGGCTGGGGGTGGCTGTGCCGGTAGGGGTGAACGCGAGACTGACCACGTGGTCAAGATCGATCCGGTGCTTGCTCTCGGCGGCCAAAAGGCTCGGACTTGGGGTCGATGGCTCGACGTGTACCCATGTCCGGCGCGCTGAGGTGCACGACGGCGACGCGGACAAGGTCGGGCGGTGGATCGAGATGTGCGCGTGCCGGCATGCGTACAGAGCATCCACGGTTCGCTCGACAAGCACAAGGGCATGGTACTGTGGCACTCGCGTGCGTGCGGTCGCGAGGCTGGGTGCAGCGCGGCGAAGCGGGGCGACACGGCGGCAAGAACTGGGGTGTCTACGCCGGCGTGCTCGCTCTCTCGCACGCGTGCGTGCGGGTGTGTGCACGGGTTGGACAAGAGAACAAGGGGGTTCGGCCCCTCGAGTGTACGTGCACGTGCGTGTGTGTGTGCCGGCATCGTAACGCGGCGACGAGCCAGAGCTCCGCGGGCGCTCGGCACTGGAACGAACGGGAAGCGACTCAGGCAGCAAGCAAGGGAGCGCGCGCGGTGTCGATGGCAGCGGCACCTGCAGGCGTAAGGCTCGACTCGATGGTCGGCACACAAGCGTCGGCGGTCGCGCGGTGGCAGCGGTGCGGTTCAACCAGAGTAGAGCACATCACCACGGGTAAGGCCCGATTTTTCCCCTCGGCTCGAAGGCCGGGTTCCACAGCAGCGAGGGGGACGACGGTGCTCACCTTGAGGTTCTGGTTGCGGTGGTGGACGGCGGTGAAGACGCAGAGCAGAGACGGCGGTGCTGGAAACAGATCGATGCTGCTGGTTCAGGCAATTCGACGAACACGTCGAGGGCGATGTGGATGAAGACAGCGGCTTGGTTGGCCCATACCATCAAGCACCTTGTGCGCGTGCTCTTGGTCGAGGATAGGAGGTCGCAGCTTGGCGATTGCCAAGCCACTGGCTCGAACCCTGCAGGCATCGAACTCGGCACGAAGGCCGGTTTCAGAGACAGGAGCAAGGTGGCGGCTTGGTCCACCGTTTCATCGTGCACAAGATAGGGGATGAACTGAGGAGGGCAGCGCTCACCATGGCGAGCGTGAAGGCGTGGTCGACGGGTTCGAAGGCCGGTGCTCCAGGTCCTTGGCGTCGAGCATGGAGGTCCCGGGCGGCGCGGTACACAGCAACCTCCGGCGTCCCGGCGGCTCCCACGGGCGGACTCCGGGCTTCAGCACGGCGGCGCGAGGCAACGTCGATGTTCGCGCACGGACAGCCCGGGAACGGTGACGGCGTCTGCTCGACTCGACTCCCCGGTCTTCACGGCGCGGCACACGGTGGCCTCCGGCTTCAAGGCGCACGGACGCACGGCAGCGATGTTGACGGCGTGGTTCAGCTCTGCGGCGCAGCGCCCCCGGCTCCCTCTTCCTCTTCTCTTCTTCTCCTCCAAGCCTCCTTCCTCTTCACGAACAGCAGTGTGGCGGCTCCAGGTTGGGCGTCATGGCGCCGACGGCCAGGGCTCCTCGACGCCCAGGGCAGCAGCACGGTCTCCTCCCCCACTCCTGCGCCCCCTTCCTTCTTCTCCCTCCTACTCCTTTCTCTGGTGGCGGCGAATTTGGGGAAAAATTCCCCCAGGCGGCGGCGGACAGGGAGGCCGGCGGATGGAGTCTTTATAGGGCGGCCAGCCTAGGGTTTGGGGCTCCAGAGGAACGGCGGATGCGGCGCGTGGGGCACGTGGCTGGGATCTGCGGCGGCCATGGAGGGGCCCGAGCTCGTGGTGCGCCGCGGTGCCCGTCGCTGTCGCACGGCGTGCGAGCGTCACGGGGGGAAGGAGAAAAACAGGATAGGAGGTGGCTGATGAGCGGGACCCGGGTGTCATGGACACAGGCAGCGGTTTGGAAACTGGCAGGCCTAGCGGGCCGAAAGAGCAAGCGGGCTGGATAGGTTGGGGAGGTTCGATGACTTAACGATGAGCTCAAGGACGTCTGGCAAACTTGTATGGGTGAGGTTAAGGCCCAACAACTTAGGGTGTTTTCCTATTTTCTATTATCCTTATACACACACAAATCAAATTTGAATTTAGAATTCAAATTTGATCCACACTCAAATAAGATCCAAATAAAATCCATTAAACTCCAAGATTATTAACACTAGCATTTATAATCCTAAAATTATTATTTTGCTCGAAATAAACCTAAGATTTGAGGGGAGGTTCAAAGAAGACATTCTTATAATTTAAGTAAGCACTCAACTTCAAACAAAAATTTTTGAAATTCACGTTTTTGCAATCATTAACATTCCGGGAAAATCCGGGATGTTACAGCGTCCCACACACAAAATCGACCTTCTTAAACCTCAGTGGTCTTTGGATGAGCATGAAAGCAGCTACAGCCCATAGTACGTAGTAATCCACAAGGCTGCCACAGACCGAGCAGACCACAACCAATCAAGCAAGGACAGAGCACAGACCGCAAGTGAGGGTGCTATCCATGGCACAAGCAGCAGGAAGGAGTCAGACGATGCTCTAGGACACGTTGTCGTTCAGCGTGCAGCAAATGGCAATGATCGAGAAGAATGTAGCCAGTTGTTATGTTTGAGATTGGGAGAAAGCATGCCTATTGATGGAGAAAGTACACGATCGAGGGCTATATTCCTGCATATTTTCACTGATGACCAGATAAAACTGATTTTAGTAACCAAAATATCAAGTTTTTATGTCCTATGATGATAGGGCTTGACGGATATAGGTGGTGGAAAAGTAATTGACACAGTTAAGATCTAAAAAAAGAATACACTATAGATTGATGATATCATGATTTTAGGATTATGCTGAGTTGATGACATGTGAGTAGCAGTATATATTCGGTAGCCGCTAGAAATTAAAGATCTTATTGCCTCTGTATAGATACAACTATTCTGACATCTCTTCTTACCGTTTCTTTACATAATTTCCATGAAGCAATCAATATTAGTACAAACAACTTTGCATAGTCGATTGATTCTTACTTAATTAAATATATTAATGGGGCACCAGTAGTTACATACTGACATAACAATTTCTTGCATGTGGGAAAAGTGATGAAACAATACGCATTTTACATCGAGGTGATTATTGAAACTATAACAACATCTATGATACCGGATTTGTATCATCAAATTCACCATGGAGTATGATTTGATAATGCATATATTTGGTAGAATAATATTTATATCTATAAACTTGGTCAAAGTTGGACATATTTGATTCGTGATAAAGCAATTATGATATTAAAAAAAGAAGGATCTTCAATATTAAGTCATTTTATTTAAATATTCTACTACTCACTCTACAGCAAAATGATCACATTTAATGGTAGTTTAAATCAGATTGATTAGTGCAAGTTGTTGGATAAAATGCTGGATATATGGAAACTTAATGACATTTTTAGTTAATACACTAAATGTATGGTCATTTATATTTATGTAATGTTACCCTTGTTCGACTAGATGGTAGTTGATAAACCAAACGAATAATTATGTTAAAGTTGCTAGCACGTGCAGTGGCACGGGTTGATGGACTAGTTTCTCCTAATTCACTTTCACTCCCTCCTCAAAAAGACAAAAATTAACCTGGAATGACGATAAGGAGTTATTTTTTAAAAAAGTAGACGACAAGGAGTTATATAGATTGCCGCCGCCGGTCGTCCATCATGCAGGCACTGTGCCGTTCTGAATCCCTGTCGCTGGTCAATGTGGACCAAGCCGGGGCAGCCTCGCTAGCCGCGTGCACACGAGCGGTCGCACACGCTCGCCCACACACCGCACCATGAATCCATGGACCATGATGCACGCACCAGTGCACCGCCGTGCAGCATCATGTACATGCGGACATGTCCATGCCCATACGGTCGTCCTAGTTAGCTTGCAAAATCCGATCGAGCAGGACCGTAAAACTCCTTATCGCGCGCCTTGCGCTGAACAAAATTGTCACCGCGACCGAGAGAATTCCGATCCCCCTTGTGGTCACTGGATCGATCTATATATATGTGCTATATCCACGCGCCGACATGCCGCCGAAAGGTGATGGTTTGCTAATCACACGGTATCACGATGCAGCAAAAGCATGTGCAGTGACGACGACGACGGGTTATGAACAGGACAAGAGCTAGATGCATGCGCCGGATGGTTACAAATTAGAGTTCATCAAACACTAGCTAAGGAATTGATCTGTGCACCATTCATGTATCTTCATGCTGATTGGTAGTACTAGATTGCAGATAATGATCATGCTTGATTTAGCCACATTTTCAGCAGAGGATTTTTGGCCCGCCGGAGATACTGAGGGACAAAAGTGACCCATGCATCAACTGTCCACATTATATATATTTCAACTTCCAAGCCATGTGCACAAAGTCACAAACCACCTTCATTCCTTTTGGTTCATGCATGGGCGTACAGGCTCTGCGGCACACGGTATGTGTAAACGACCAAGTAGCTGTGTAGTGCATGTATCGAATCTGTCTGACTTGTTCACATCTGTCTCCTCTGCCCTCTCATCATGGCGTGTGATTCGTTCTTCGTCTTTTTTTTTTTTGAAAATTTCGTTCTTCGTCTAAAGCCTAAGGGAATGACCAGGCAACATTCGAAGGAAATTTAGTTTGTCACAATCGAATATTGTACCAATGAAAATTTATTTTTTAAATTTTATTCTTTTACGATTTTACAAAATTGTGATAATTTTGCCTAACAACATTTTTCAAAAATAAAGAACTCGGATAAAGAAAACCATTATACAAAAATTATAGAATTTTTAGAGATCTACAACTTGTAGCTCAAATACTTTCCATTTAGAATCATATTCATGCTCAAATAATCTCTATCTGACCTCATATGAAAATGTTATAATTTTTTAAAAACGCTGATGAGTTACCGCCGTTTCTACAGTAATGGCTACATTCGTGCTTTTTTTTTGTTGAGGGGTGCTACATTCGTGCTGAACACTCCTCAATCGTGCTGAACCAATTCAACTAACGCTGCCACAATATGGGCCGAATTTATCCTTGGATTACAGGCCGAAATGATAGATGGGCCGAACCACTTACCTTCTCTAATGGGTTACCACATTGTTTGTCAAAGGAGATGCGGCCCAAATTTCCTCGTCTCTTGTTGAACAGTAGTTTTTTTTTTGAGATTGAACCGTCGTTTTTCAAAACACCTCCTGCGATTCTGATATTTCACAGCTGTTAGCACATTCGTTTTTATAATACTCTCTCAAAAGTCAAATCAACGGATCGTCAAAATCGCCCTGTTCCAACTTCCAACATGTTTGTTTTGCATCAAAATTCCATCGATTTGACGTAATTTTAAGACATCGAATTCGTATTCAAACGAAACTTGGCTACAGGGACAACTAGTGAATTTGTACCAAAATTTACAAAAGTTGATCCGACGGGTGCAGAAGTCAACGCAGAGGGGCATCGATCGACGGAGGTGTCAGAGTGCAGTAGCGAGCCGCTCCCACGGCGCTCTCCTCGCCGGATCCACCACCGCCGGTCCGACAACAGCCAGCAGCTCCTCATCTCTTCCGCTTCCCCATAGCCCGGATCAACGCGCCTCCTGCCGGATCGAGTTCCGGCGGCTCCCTGCATCTCCCACGAACTCCTGGTGGTTAGATCCGCCGCCGATGGCGATTTCTAGGCCTCTCCGTCGGCGGGCCCCGGTGGAGATGGCGTGAGCCTCGGCTACCTCCGGATCCGGAGGTGGTAGCCGGCAGCGGGATCCGTGCAGCAAGATTCGACGGCGGCAAGCATCCCCCACAGAGTCTTCGCATCCTCAGCTAGCCCAAGAATCAGTTCTACACAGGACGCGACGGAGGGAGGGAGAGGGAGTCACAGTCACAGTCACAGAGAACATATGGCTGGTGCTATTGTGAGCGTTTCAACGGGTGTGATAAAGACCCTTCTTCCCAAGCTCTTTGCGTTGACAAAGGGGGAGTACAAGCTTCAGAAAGGAGTGAAGCGCAAGATAGCATTTCTCAGGGATGAGCTGATCAGCATGGAAACCTTACTTGTGAAGCTGGCCAACAACGAGGAAAAGTTGGATGGGCAGGCGAAAGATTGGAGGAACAAGGTGCGCGAGCTGAGCTATGATATCGAAGACTGCATCGATCTCTTCATGCACAAGATGAGCAAATCTAGTGGTGCTGAAGCCAACCTTGTCAAGAAGACATCAAGCAAGATTCAAAAGATATGGTCACGCCGCAAGGTTGCTAAACTGATCGAAGAACTCAAGGCTCGTGCTCAGGAAGAAAATGACCGCCGCATGAGGTACAAGTTTGATGAGGCTGCTGATGATTTTGGCAAGGTTGTTCAAATTGATCCTCGACTGCCAGCATTGTTTGTGGAAGCAAGCAGGCTTGTTGGGGTTGATGGTCCAAGGGAGGAGATCATCGAGTGGCTGAAAGAAGATGAGTGCGGGCAGCAACTGAGAGTTGTATCCATTGTGGGGTTTGGAGGTCTTGGCAAGACAACTCTTGCAAACCAAGTTTATCAGAAAATAAAAGGTCAATTCGATTGCTCATGTTTTGTGCCAGTTTCACGAAATCCTAACGTAGCAAAGATATTAACTGATATGCTCAAAGAACTTGGGAGCTGTATCGATCCAACAGATGATGAGCGACAACTCATAGAAAAGCTTAGAGAATTCCTACAAAATAAGAGGTATGCATACAAATGGTATTTATCTTTATCTTTTCCTTTGGCATTTCACCCCTTTATTATTTATGTATATACTTAGATTGAGTTACGAAAGATTCTTTATGATAATATTTGTTATATGCAATGCCTCCTCGATACTCATGGACACTAATTGAGGAGCCATTATATCCAGAAAAACAAAAATATGAATACCTGCCCACCCCCAGAAAAAGCACTTGCATTGCCTCCAGCAGTTGTGCAATTTATGGAGATGCTTTGTAAGAACTAGGAACTAGGAAACACATTGACTAGAATAGCATGCGCATTGGGCTAAACCTGATGAAAGTACAGAGATAGTGGTCCATTTGTGCCTCCTGTTCATGTGATGTTACTTCTGGAATGCCTTCCCACTGTCTATAACTTTAAACTCGAGTAGTTAGATGGGCAGTCTTGATGTTATGGGGGGTTAGGCAGTATGACATCTTATTCACATCTATTTTGAAATAAGAATATATGCTCACTGTAAACGTTGCACCAGTTGGTAGTAAAACAAGTACCAAGGCTAGCTACGTGATCTATTGCTAACATTTATTACAAATATGTATGTGTAGGTACTTTATCATTGTTGATGATATTTGGAGCACACAAGCTTGGGAATTTGTCAAATCTGCTCTACCCGAGAACAATTTAAACAGCAGAATAATTACAACCACAAGAATTGACAGTGTAGCTGAATCATGCTGCTCCAGTTTATCAGGATATGTCCACAAGATTAAACCTCTAAGCGACCAGCAATCACATCAACTATTTTTCAAGAGGGTTTTTGGAGATGCCTCTGCGTGCCCTCCTCACTTGGAAGAGATGTCTCATGGAATCCTTAAAAAGTGCCATGGTTTGCCATTGGCTATCCTCACTATAGCGAGCCTGCTTGCTGGGAAATCCAACAAGGATCAATGGGAACAAGTGTACAGTTGTATCGGTTCTGCTTTTAGTCACCAAGGAATGAGAGATATACTTCTTCTTAGCTATTATGATCTCCCACACCATCTAAAGACTTGCTTGCTATATCTTAGTATGTATCCAGAAGATAACAGGATTGAGAGAGAGGAGCTAGTATGGAGGTGGATAGCGGAAGGGTTCATCACAGAAGTGAGGGGTCAATCAGCAGATCAAGTCGCTGAAAGTTACTTCAACGAGCTTGTAAACAGAAGCTTGATCCAGCCAGTTGGCCTCAAGTACGATGGCCAGGCGGAGGCTTGTCGAGTGCATGATATGGTGCTTGAGCTCATCGTATCACTGTCAGCAGATGGGAATTTTGCCAGCATAGTGGAAGGACAAAGCTACAATGGTGGTGGTCACAAGATTCGTAGGCTCTCTGTACAGTCTGAACATGTGGATAATGAAGTGATGCAGGAGATTATGGATAAGTGGTCACAGGTTCGTTCCATTAGCTTTTATGGATTGCAGGAGGAAGGAATCCCTCATCTGCAAGAGCTGTATTCCTTGAGAGTACTGGTTTTTCATTATAGCAGCCATCTTGGAAACCAACACGTTAAACATATAGGAAGTTTTTTCCGGCTAACATTTTTGCTCATCGATTGTAGAGAAATTACAGAGCTTCCAGAGGGTATCGGAGACCTAAGCTATCTGCAGACACTAGATATAGAGATGAGTGGTATTACAAAATTGCCACTGTCCATAGGGCGTTTGCAAAAATTAGCGCGTCTTCTTGTATCCAATATTGTAGAGTTGCCTGATGAGGTTGGAGATCTACAAGCCTTGCAGGAGTTGTCAACTGTATCTCATTACTCCATAAAATTATTGGAAGCACTTAGATGTTTGACCAAGCTGAAGGGACTTGAAATAGATATGCTTCACAAAGAGGAACTTGGTTGTGATACGGAACAATACGAGGAAGCTTTCAAGTCATCTCTCGCTGCGGTGGGTAAAAATGGGCTTCAGTCACTACATATTACCAAAAGTGATATCATGGAAGAACTGATGGATATATTGTGCTGTGCTGTTCCGTGTCTCCGGGAGCTTACCGTATTGGGTAGTATCACTCGCCTTTCGAAGCATATGGCGTCTCTTACTAATCTCACCCATCTTAATATATTCATTAAAAGGATCAAACAGGAAGATCTCTGCATCCTCGGGGGCATACCTGCTCTGCTGTCCGCCCATTTAACCTCAACGCTTGCCCCTGATGAACAGCTTACCATAAGTAGTCAACTATTCCGGCGCCTCAAGAAGTTCATATTCTGGAATCATCAAGCTCAGGATGGCCTGGAGATTTTATTTTTACCGGGAGCGATGCCAGAGCTCCAAAGGTTACATTTATATCTTCGATTTGTAGAGAAGGAAATAGATTCCAAGATGGGGTTTGAGTTCAGCATCAAGCACCTTGCAAAGCTGAAGAGCGTCTCTATCATAATCCGGTGTTATTATGAAGACCCCATGAGCAGAGTGGAGCCTGTGGAAGCAGCTATCAGGAGCAGGATGGAAGCTGCAAAAGCTGCTATCACGAACGCAGTCAAGATCCACCCCGGACAACCCACACTTGTTGAAGAATTAGTAAGTCACCACGATATATGATAAGGACGAGGAAGAGTATATGTCAGAGGACACAGAATGGATGAGGTTCTCGACGAGCATCTGATTGTACATGATTGCAAGGTACTGATTTGTTCTCTGGCATTTATGAACTTCCTTGCTTCATGGATATATTCTCTCAAATGCCATTACTACTATGAGCCCATGGCAAGCAAGTATACAGCTGATGTTTTTTTTCTCCCATACAGGCAGAAGGACTGAAGCTGCTTATTTGTAAAACTAGTTCACCATGAGCTCTGAATGGAAGGGAACCTCTTGCCTCAATTGAGCTTTACCCGTATTCACTTAATATCTGCAGTACATGTATGGGCTCCTCTGTAACCAGTTCAAAGCTTGCGATGCGACATGGGAATGGTGTCACAGAGGTTGTGGACTTCTATCAGTGTTCAGTCGTGACGTTTGATGCTTTTGTCTTTCATATTTTGTTCAGTAGTATCATTCTAGTAATCCTTCAGCAGTGATAATGGTGTTCGAAGTTCTCTCTACTTTTTGTTTCCAAACTGCGTTGAATTCCTACCAGTGAATGTTCTTGGACAAGGATTAATTTAGTAATTCAAATCCAAATGGTTTATATGTGGCACTAAATAATAATAGTGAAAATCTTTCCCAGCCACACAGAAGAGGAAATCTGCTTTGTGAAATCTGATGGACATTCTGATGGTAGTCAAGGGTCATGCATACTTTGGACTGGGGTTATTTCCCTGGCCACTCTGATCATGCTGATGTATATGCGAATGATCAAGTCATCTGCAGAATCAGATTATTTCCCTGAATGGCACCATCAGCGATTTTACAATCTTCAACAGATCAGGGTCAGCTTGATCGTCAGGTCTCACTCCCGGTCACTTCCCCAAGCAAAAAAAAAACTTGGTAAGTCGCTCAAGGTTATTTCATTATCCCTGTCCTCCAAACATATTTGGCTCGGTATCTTGCATGTTTGGATTTGTAGTGGCGTGCTGCGAATTATATTATCGGCATGGGTGCGGCTGTGCTCCGCGTTTTTTCGTTCCAGCAGCGCTCACGCGTGACTAACACCGCCCGACTTTGTTGCACTCATCCTCCAGTCCTCCACTCCGAAAAACCAATTCTACTTGCGATCGCTCACAGCACCGCATGTCCGCATGGGATGGAATGCTGCCCGTTTTTTTCTTTTGATAAAACGCTGCTCGTTAGTTCCTAGTACGTGCAGCGAATCCCACGTGAGCCCCACGTGCATGACTGCTCTTATGTTTTTCTTTTTTTTTTCAATTTCTTCTATATCAATGTATAAGTTATATGCATAATTATTATCTTTAAAAGTTATGTGCATAATTTTTTTAACAACATTCCCTCAGAAGTTATAACAAATCCAAAGAGGATACCCAACTAACAGCAACATCAGGACCTACAAATCGAATGTATACACTTCCTAATCATGCAGATCCGACGAAGATAGCCAACTAACAGCAACAACAGAACCAAGAAACATAGGGAAAGCATCGCACATCGAATCCACCCAGTGACAAAAGCAGTGAGTAAGGAACCATAACAGTCAAGAGGACCCAGAGGACCCAGATGTGGTGGCTAACCAAGTACATCGTGAAATAGATACCAGGTATGTACAAATCTACAACGCACAAGCCAAATCAAAAACATAAGCAGTGAGTAACGAACCATAACAGTCAAGAGGACCCAGATCTGGCTAATCACGACGTAACAAGTAAGTAGCAAGAATGATAAGATGCAGGACGAACCAGATCTGACGGAACAAGAACGAAATCGAGCGAAACTCCAACGGTGGAGGCCCAACCCATCGCAATCACAAGACAGAGAGGGGGTCGAACGGATCTGAGCACATACCTGCGCGAAGACGAACACCACCGACCTGGGGAAGAGGAAGAAGCCGCACGAACCGGTGCTGGAACCCACGTTCAACCGGATCAGGAAGTAGACGAACAAGGCCCGCTCGGTGGAGAGGAAGAAGCACGTCACGCCGGAGAAGAGGAGGTTGCTCGAGCGGCCGCAGACGAGGAGGTAGCAGATCTGGTGCCTAACGAAGATGTAGCACGGATCCAGGGTGCTCCGGTGATGAAGTCCACACGCTCCACGGTGAAGACGAACCAGCACCCGCTCCGCCCTCTGCAAGCCTCCACCGCCGCCGCCTGAGCACCCGCACCACCACCAACCGCGCCGTCGCCGCCAACTCACGATCTAGGGTTTGGGAGAGGAGGGGTCGATTCGAGTGCGAAACCGAATGGAGGGAGGCGAGTGGAACGAAGGGCGCGTCGGCCGGTGGAGGGAGGGCTTTATACGACGGCGAGGGGGTGGTAACCCTATCGGGCCGAAAAAAGCGCGCCAGGCCGCCGCGGCTCCCGCCCTTCCCACCGCGCCCACCCAAATGCGCTCACACCGGCCTGCACCGTGTTAAACGCCCCCCCCCCCCCCCCGCGAGCGTTTCACACGGTGCAGGCTGGCGGGCTGCTTTTGCACCGCGTCAGCCGGGCTGGGGAGGCCGTCCAGCCCAGCAAACACGCGCGGCTGTAGCTCGCGGGCCTGGCCCAAAGGCCGTGCGGCCTAACAAACACCCCCTTAGTGCGCGTTCGATAGCCCGGTCCATCGGCTAGCCAGGCCCGCGCCGTGCGATGTGGCCCGTTCATTAGCCTGGTTGGCCTGTGGAGCCTGGTCCGGATGCTGCAAAAGAGGCCCGCAAGGGTGCACACCACGAAACGCCTTGCGAGGTCGTTTTTTTGCTAGCCAGGGGGCGCGTGTGGTAACCCTCGGTGAGTCGCGGTCAGTGTTCCTCGCCCAACACACAACACCCAGCGCACTGAGGCAACGACGGTAAGATCCAACGAGGGCGGCGGCGGCGGTCAAAGGCCGCGGGCAAATGGCGGCGGAAGGGGCCATGGCGGTGCGCGGCGGAGGCAACCTGCAGGGGCCGTTGGGAAGACGCCCTGCGAGACGGACACAAATTCACCGATCAAATTCTCAGCCCAGCCAACATGATGAGATACAAATTCATCGATCAATTTCTCAGCACGCCACGAGCCTGGCCCATCTGATTCCGGCCAGGCTCACGTTCCTGACTGAGATGGGGCACGTTATCGAACGCGCCCTTAACTTGCGCATGAGCGCTGCTGGAACGAAAAGACGCGGACGGCGGCCGCACCCATGCGGATAATTCGCAGCACACCACTGGAATTCCGGGCATGCAAGATGCCAAGCCAAATATGTTTGGACAGGGAAAATGAAATGATCTTGAGCAAATTGCCAACTTGTTTTTTGAGAGATGAAAGCGAATATGATGAAGTAAAGACCCGGGGCCTGGCCGGATAGCATAGCGGGCTGGGTCCAATGTGTGACGGGGGAGGAAGATTGTTGGGTCACACAGATGATTGTGACTGGAGAGTTGGACTCGGGGCCTGGATAGCATAGCGGGCTGGGTGCAATGTGTGACGGGGCAGGGAGATTGTTAGGTCACACGGATGTGACGGGGGAAGGAGATTGTTGGGTCACACGGATAGTTGTGACCGGAGAGTTGGACTCAGGGCCTGGATAGTGGGCTGAGTCGGAAGCCACTGCGTACTCTAACACCTCTTCCGTGTAACTGAAAAAATATTTTCACTATTATTATTTAGTGGCACATATAAACCATTTGGATTTTAATTACTAAATAAATCTTTGTCCAAGAACCTTCACCGGTAGGAAAGCATAGCGGGCTGGGTCCAATTTGTGATGGGGGAGGGAGATTGTTGGGTCACACAGATGGTTGTGACTGGAGAGTTGGACTCGGGGCCTGAATAGCATAACAGGCTGGGTCCAATGTGTGACGGGAGAGGGAGATTGGTTGTGACCGGAGAGTTGGACTCGGGGCCTGAATAGCATAGCGGGCTGGGTCCAATGTGTGACGGGGGAGGGAGATTGTTGGGTCACACAGATGTGACGGGGGGAGGAGATTGTTGGGTCACACGGATAGTTGTGACTGGAGAGTTGGACTCGGGGCCTGGATAGCGGGCTGAGTCGGAAGCCACTGCACACTCTAACACCTCTTCTGTGTAACTGAAAAAATATTTTCACTATTATTATTTAGGGGCACATATAAACCATTTGGATTTTAATTACTAAATAAATCCTTGTCCAAGAACCTTCACCGGTAGGAATTCAACACAATTCGGAAACAAAAATAGAGAGAAATTCCAAGAACATTATAGTTGTTGAAGGCTTACAAGAATGATGCTAAACAAACTATAAAATAAAAAGGCATCAAATCGTCACAACTGAACACTGATAGAAGCTTACAACCTCTGTAACATCATTCCCTTTTACAAAATGAGCAGCTTTAGTTCTTCTACCTGTATGGAAAACACAAAGAACAACAAATCAGTTGCACACTTGCATGCCATGGGCAGATGGGCTCACAGCAGTGATGGCATTGAGACAGTGCATACATGAGCTGACAGTGATGTAGCAAGGAAGTTCAGAAATGCCAGAGAACAAATCAGTACCTTGCATATTCTTGTACTTTGCACTAGGTTGCTTTTGCTTCTCGAGAACCTCATACATTGTGTCCTGACGACGGCTGACCCGTCCTCTCCCTCATCCTTATCCTTTATCATGATGCCTTGAACATTCAGATCAAGTGTGAGCCGACAGTGATGAAAGGGAAGTTCGTAAATGCCAGAGAACAAATCAGTACCTTGGAAACTCCTGTTCATTCCGCTACGGATGCTCCGCGAGAACCTCATCCATGCCGTGTCCTGACCTGTCTTCTCCCCCATTCTTATCCTCTTCAACCTTCAGAACAAGTGTGGGCCGTCCGGGATGGATGCTGACTGCGTTCCTGATAGCAGCTTCTGCAGCATCCTCCCTGCTTCTGGTGGCATTATTACGCCAGATTGTGATGTCGATGTGCTCCAGGCTTGCAAGTTGCTCGAAGCTGAACTCAAACCCCATCTTGAACTCTGTTTCCTTCACTCTAGAATCAGGACCTAAATCAAACACTCTAAAATCAAGATATAAAGTTAACCTTCGCAGCTCTGGCATTGCTTCCTGTAAAAATAACATCTCCAGGCCACCTCCTGCAGCATGATTACTTGAGAAAATAAACTCCTTGAGGCACCGGAATTGTTGACTTCTTATGGTAAGCCGTTCATCAGGGGCATGCCCTACTAATAAATCGGCGAAGAGGAGGGCAGGTATGCCTCCGAGGATACATAGATCTTCCTGTTTTATCCTTTTGATGTATAGACTAACATAAGTGAGATTAACAAGAGACGCCATCTGGTTTGAAAGGTGAGTGATACCACTACCCATTACATGAAGCTCCCGGAGATATGGAGCACTGCAGCACAATATATCCATCAGATCTTCTAGGATATCACTTTTGGAAATGTTCAATGACTGAAGCCCATGTTTACCAATCGCAGCGAGAGATGACTTAAAAGCTTCCTCGTACCGTTCCATATCACAACCAAGTCGCTCTGTGTAGGGGATATTTATGCCAAGCTCCTTCAGCTTGGTCAAACGTCTAAGCGATTCCACAAATTTTATGGAGTGAAAAATATATGTAGATGGCAACTCCTGCAAAGCTTGTAGATCTCCAACCTCATCAGGCAACTCTACAACATTGGATACAAGAAGACGCACCAATTTTTGCAAACGGCCTATGGACGGTGGCAATTTTCTAATTCCACTTCCTTCAATATTCAGTGTCTGCAGATACCTCAGGTCTCCGATAGCCTCTGGAAGCTCAGTAACTTCAATACAACTGATGCGCAAAAATGTTAGCCGGAAAAAGCTTCCTATATATTTAAGGTGTTGGTTACCAAGATGGCTGCAATAATAAAGAGCCAGTACTCTCAAGGAATACAGATCTTGCAGGTGAGGGATTCCTTGCTCCTGCAATCCATAAAAGCTAATGGAACGAACATGCGACCACTTGTCCATAATCTCCTGTATCACTTTATCCCCCACATGTTCAGATTGCACAGAGAGCCTACGAATCGTGTGACCACCTACTTTGTAGCTTTGGTCTTCCACTATGCTGGCAAAGTTCCCATCTTTTGACAGTGATACAATGAGATCAAGCACCATATCATGGACTCGACAAGCACGTGCTCGACCATCGTACTGGATGTCAACGGGTTGGATCAAGCTTCGGTTTATGAGCTCATTGAAGTAATTCTCAGCGACTTGATCTACTGATTCACCCCTCACTTCAGGGATGAACCCTTCTGCTATCCACCTCAATACTAGCTCTTTCCAATAAATCTCGTCATCCTCTGGAAACATACTAAGATATAGGAAGCAAGTCTTTAGATGGTGTGGGAGATCATAATAGCTAAGAAGAAGTATCTCTCGCATTCCTTGGTGACTAAATGCAGAATTGATAGAATTGCACACGTACTCCCATTGATCCTTCTTGTCTAATTTTCCAGCAAGCATGCTCGCTATAGTGACAATAGCTAATGGCAAACCATGGCACTTCTCAAGAATTCTATGAGATATTTCTTCCAAGTGAGGAGGGCATGGAGAGGCATCCCTAAAAACCCTCTTGAAAAATAGTTGCTGTGATTGCTGGTGGCTTAGTGGTTGAATCTTGTAGACATGTCCTGTTAAACTGGAGCAGCATGATTCGGCTACACTGACATTTCTTGTGGTTGTAATTATTCTGCTGTTTAAGTTATTCTCAGGTAGAGCAGACTTGACAAGTTCCCACGCTGGTGTACTCCAAATATCATCAACGATGATGAAGTACCTACGTATACATATTTGTAATAAATGTTAGCACTAGATCATGTAGTAGCTAGCCTTATTATTACTTAATTTGCCACCAGATGGTGCACAGTTTGTCAGTTTATAATAAGCTTATATTATTATTTCAAATAAATAAATGTGAATAAGATGTCATGCTTGCCTTACACCCCACATAACATCAAGTCCACCCACCTAACGTACTGCTTGATTTCAAAGTTATCATTTCTACTTTTAATTTTCTGTGCATTCCAGCAGTGACATCACACAAACAAGAGGGCAATTGGACCACTATCTTTCTAGTTTTTCTCAAGGTTTACCCCGATGCTTTTTCTCTAGTTAGTGTGTTTCATCAGTATGAGATTAATTTGTACATAGTAACACCAAATTGCTCAAACTGAGAAATTACGCATATGCTGTAAGAAAAAATTGAAAGTATACATACAAAGCATTTCCTTAAACTGTACAACTAGCTACCTAAGGCAATGCTGGCGCAATTGTGGGGAGAAATATTGAAATTTTTGTATATATCTAGGTAGTGATACATATATAATGCCTCCTCAATTTGTCCATGTTTGGCCTTTCCATGATGGCCCATGACCCCAGTTCATCGAAAAGCATATAAAATTGAATTAAATTCCATAAGAGGTCAAAGAATATATTATTTCAACTATCATATGTTGGAATTTATATATGAATAGTTTCCCTAAATAAAATTCATATGAAGAAATCTATAACTCCTATATAGGAGCTCCCCACTAGGGAGTTCTCTCAACATGCAAGCATGCCACCTCAATAGCCCCACTAAGACCATGACATCCAGTGGTGGACCCCATTGTTTGAACTAGCTAAAAAATGTTATAACTCAAAAATAAAAAAAATAAATTAAATTCTGATTACACCATTGGATTCCTTTTAATAAATCCTTCAAAACAAGATCTCATATGAATATATTTTTGATAAAATGACAAATAGGCCCCATCGATGGTAGTTGGTATAGAGTAAAGCGAAAAATAAAAAAAGAATGAAAAAAAGGAAAAGGAAAAGGAAAAAGAAGAAAGAAAAAGAATAGGAGGGTGATAATAATATTTTAACTCATAGATTTCTCCTACATACTCGCGGCAACGCGCAGGGAATTGAGGAATATAAAGGAATACCAGCGAGATTTAATTTTGACAAAATCCCGCAGCAACGCGCGGGGTGATTAAACCTAGATCAAAGAATTACCAACGGCGGCGACGAGGTTGCCGAGGTCGTCGAAATTCTCTCTTATGATCAGACGCGCGAGGTTGCCGAAATTCTCTCTTACGATCATTGCATTTTTCTTAATTCCCGCAGCAACGCGCGGGTGAGATTCTCCTAGTTCTAATAAATCTCAAAGACCCAATATTTGTGTTCCATAATGGGCTTTAATGTTTAAGCCCATTAGTAGAGGTGGGAGGTGCAACATCAATTAGTACCATATTGCTAGTTGATATGGAGGTATGGAGTTTTCCTCCCTATATATTTGTATCAAACCTCCTGAGGAAAGATACAACAAAAACTACAATTGGGAGTTTCAATTAGAAAATCCTAAAGTAGTAAACATAATATTTTGCCTCTTCTCGCTGCTGCGCCGTCGTCGCCAAGACTCCAGCCCGATCGTTTGCGTGCACCAGCGACCGGGTGAGCAGGTCTCCGGGATCGTCGTCTTTGCGATCCTGCACCGGAAGAAGGCGGATAAGGTTTTTGGGAAGCGCTCTTCGCGCGACAGCTCCCAAACGACTACTCATCTACTTCTCGGTGGCCTACTGTACGACTACTTCCTGACGGCCGTTCGAGGGACTACACTGTGTACATCTTCTGACTAATCTAGAGGATAACGGCGCATCGGTTGCCCCCCGGCAATCGCCCTGCCTTTGGGTATACTCTCACTTTATTGTGGTTTTATTTGTTCATCATGCTTAATCTGTCTAGTGTACGAATTATGCTTACACTAGTTGCTATGATATGTGATATGAGTTTGCTAAACATGCTTAATCTAGTTGTTCAGTTCGTCATGTTTTTATTATGGTCTAATCTGGAAATTTCCTAATATTTCAACAATCCAAAAACCTTATAATAGGTCTTTTCCAGTACCTATGGCTAGTTTGGTTGATGCGCTGAGGCTGGAGAAATTCCCTGGTGAGCACTTTAAGAGGTGGTCTGTTAAGATCACGGATTGACTTACTGCCATGGAAGTTTTCTGGGTCAAAGATGGCTTACCTGAGGGAGACATCTTTGATAAAGATCAGAGTAAATTCCAGAAAGCCAATGATATCTTTGTGGGAGCTGTGCGTAATGTGCTTTTGAATCATCTGTTTGATTCAATGATGCATATACGAGACGCAAATCCTCTATGGGATCATAGCGCCCACTTTGTCCAGATAATTTTCAAAGGTAAGAACAAAGGAAAAGGGAAACAACAACCTTTCAATGCCAAAGCAACTACTACCTTCAAGAAGAAGAAGAAAGATAAGTCTGAGATGTCTTGTTTCACTTGTGGTGAACTAAGTCATTTTGCTAAGGATTGTCCAAAGCATGCAGACCGTAAAGAGAAAAAGGTCAACCTCATGACTGTAACCAATGTCGATGACGTGTATGGTAGTCTTCCTACTGTACTTTCAGTGTTTCTATCACCTACTTGGTGGCTTGATACGGGTGCTAATATTCACGTGTGTGCTGACGTCTCTTTGCTTTCTTCTTACCAATTGCTCCAACGTTCTTCCGTACTGATGGGGAACGGATCACATCCTTCTATTTGTGGTGTTGGTACGGTAGATCTGAAGTTTACTTCAGGCAAGATCGTGCAGCTGAAAAACGTGCAGCATGTCCCCACTATTGGCAAGAATCTTGTTAGTGTTTCTCTTTTATTGAGAGATGATTTTAAGGTAGTGTTAGAGTCTAATAAAGTAGTTATGTATAAGCATGGACAATTTATTGGTAAAGGCTATGATTGCGTAGGCTTGTTCCGCTTAAGTTTAGCAGATTTTTGTAATAAGTCAGTCAATCATATTTGTGGCACAATGATAATTCGAGTGTTTGGCATTCACGTTTATGTCATGTGAATTTTGGTTTTATGTCACATTTGTCTAGCCTACGGTCAATACCAGATTTCACCATTACCAAAGGTTCTAAGTGCCATAGTTGTGTGCAATCTAAGCAACCTCGAAAGCCTCACAAGGCAGCAGAGGAGAGGCACTTGGCACCTCTAGAACTCATACATTCTGATCTATGCGAGATGAATGGTGTGTTGACTAAAGGTGGAAAGAGATATTTCATGATGTTAATTGATGATGCTTCTAGATATTGCTATGTTTACTTGCTGAAAACTAAAGATGAGGCTTCAGACTACTTTAAAATCTTTAAGGCTGAAGCTGAAAATCAACTAGAAAGAAAGATTAAACGTCTAAGGTCAGATCATGGTGGTGAATTTTTTTCCTATAATATTTGATGAGTTTTGTGCGGAACATGGTATTATTCACGAGAGGACACCTCCCTATTCTCCTGAATCCAACGGGATTGCCGAAAGGAAAAACCGCACATTGACTGACCTGGTGAATGCCATGTTGGATACTGCTGGTTTATCTAAGGCATGGTGGGGGGAAGTTATATTGACTGCAAGTCATGTCCTAAATAGAATTCCGAACAAAAGTAAAGAGACAACACCATATGAGGTTTGGGTTGGAAGGAAACCATCACTTTCATACTTGCACATGTGGGGATGCTTGGCGAAAGTCAATGTTCCAATTACAAAGAAACGTAAGCTTGGACCAAAGACGGTAGATTATGTCTTTCTAGGATATGCTCACAATAGCATTGCTTATAGATTTTTAGTAGTAAAGTCTAAAGTTTCTGATATGCATGTTGATGCAATTTTTGAATCTCGTGATGCTACATTTTTTGAGAATATTTTTCCTATGAAAGATATGTGTAGTAATGCTAAATTGTCCACTGAAATATCTCCTGACAATACTATACCTATCGAGTCTCCTGTTGAGTCATTTGAGTAAACACTTGAGAAGGATGACAATGAAGTTCCTGTGAGGAACAAGAGACAAATGATTGCAAAATCTTTTGGTGATGATTTCATTGTGTACCTTGTGAATGATACTCCTACCTCTATTGTAGAGGCATATGCTTCTCTAGATGCAGATGATTGGAAAGAAGCAGTTCGTAGTGAGATAGACTCGATTCTTTGTAATGGAACTTGGGAGCTATCTGAACTACCATTCGGTTGTAAATCAATTGGTTGTAAGTGGGTGTTCAAAAAGAAGCTTAGACCTGATGGTACTATTGACAAGTACAAGGCTCGACTTGTGGCTAAGGGTTATACTCAAAAGGAAGATGAAGATTTCTTTAATACTTATTCACCTATTGCTAGAATGACTACTATTCGAGTACTACTATCCTTGGCTGCCTCATATGGTCTGATCGTCCATCAGATGGATGTGAAGACAACTTTTCTTAATGGAGAGTTGGATGAGGAGATTTATATGGATCAGCCAGATGGGTTTGTAGTAAAAGGTGAAGAGCAGAAGGTGTGTAAATTATTGAAATCTTTGTATGGCTTGAAACAAGCTCCTAAACAATGGCATGAGAAGTTTGACACTACTTTAACTAGTGCAGGCTATGTTGTCAATGAAGCTTATAGGTGTGTGTATTATCGACATGGTGGGGGTTATTTTGTTATACTATGCTTATATGTTAATGATATTCTAATCCTTGGAACAAACATGGATATTATAAATGAAGTCAAGTCATTCTTGTCAAAAAGTTTTGACATGAAAGATCTAGGAGAAGCTGATGTAATTCTAAACATCAAATTGATTAAGGAAGAGAGTGGGATTACTCTATCACAATCTCACTATGTTGAGAAGGTCTTGAGCCGTTTTGGCTATACGGACAACAAGCCTTCTCCAACACCTTATGATCCTAGTGTGACATTGCGAAAGAACAAGAAGGATACTAGAGATCAATTGAAGTACTCTCAAATTGTTGGTTCACTCATGTATCTTGCTAGCGCAACTAGACCAGATATCTCTTTTGCTGTGAGAAAGTTGAGTAGGTACATGTCCAACCCAGGTGATGATCATTGGCATGAACTAGAAAGGGTCTTGCGTTATCTTAAAGGTACGATGAGCTATGGGATTCACTATTCCGGGCACCTAGCTGTGCTAGAGGGATGTAGTGATGCGAACTGGATTTCTGATATTGATCAAATCTACGCCACTAGTGGGTATGTCTTTACCCTTGGAGGTGGCGCAGTGTCATGGAGGTCTTGTACAGACTATTTTGACTAAATCAACCAAGGAAGCTGAACTTACAGCTTTGGATACAGCATCTGCAGAGGCAGAATGGCTACGTGAGCTCTTGTCTGACTTGCCGATGGTTGAAAAACCAATGTCGGCTATCCTTATGAACTGTGATAATCAAACAGTGATCACTAAAGTGAATAGTGCTAAGGATAATGCGAAGTCAACAAGACACGTTAAAAGACGTTTGAAGACTATCAGGAAGTTGAGAAACTCCGGAGTAATTATTGTATCTTATATACAAACAGACAAAAACCTGGCAGATCCCTTTACAAAAGGGCTATCACGGAATGTGATAGAAATTGCATCTAGGGAGATGGGTATGAGACCCAAGTGAGTTTACAGTAGTAGTAACCTAACCTTGTTGATCGGAGATCCCGTGACTAAGGACTTGGGAAAAACAAGCTATTGGTAAACTGAGGAGAGTATAATGATAACCCTCTCTATGTGAAGATGCAATACTCTCAGAGCAATGAGGCACTGTGAGGTAGGTTGGAGAGGATGCCTTAATATGTTCTATTGACTTTAACGAGTAAAGATGTTGTCCTACAGAGCATTCTTGAAAGAACATACCTATATGAGCTTGACTGTTAAACGTCACAGTCTATGAGACTTGGTGATCTCTAGTAAACTCATGAAGAGACTAAGGAGTATGATGTATATGCTCCACCAACGGGGTAAGGCTACTGGCAGCCAAGTACCAGTTTGGCTTTGAGTAAAGCTTGTTCGCACAAAACTTGCAATTCAAGGTGCAGTCCATTGTTCAAGTTGTTGATAAGTGTAGCTTGAAGTTTAGGCGGAAGTTCAACTTAACAGTCTCTGCCGAAACACTGGTATGTCGAACAGTAGTGAGAACAGGCAAATCTCTAAATGAGCATTTGAGATCTGGTGGGGGATTGTTGGAATTTATATATGAATAGTTCCCCTAAATAAAATTCATATGAAGAAATTCTAATAAATCTCAAAGGCCTAATATTTGTGTTCCATAATGGGCTTTAATGTTTAAGCCTATTAGTAGAGGTGGGAGGTGCAACATCAATTAGTACCATATTGCTAGTTGATATGGAGGTAGGGAGTCTTCCTCCCTATATATTTGTACCAAACCTCTTGAGCAAAGATACAACAAAAACTACAATTGGGAGTTTCAATTAGAAAATCCTAAAGTAGTAAAAATAATATTTTGGCTCTTCTCGCTGCTACATCGTCGTTGCCAAGACTTCAGCTTGATCGTTTGCGTGCACCAGCGACCGGGTGAGCAGGTCTCCGGAACCGTCGTCTTTGCGATCCTGCACCGGGAGAAGGCGAATAAGATTTTTGGGAAGCACTCTTCGCGCGACTGCTCCCAAATGACTACTTCATCTACTTCTCGGTGGCCTACTGTACGACTACTTCCTGGTGGCCGTTCGAGGGACTATACTACGTACATATTCCTGCATCGACATTGTACGACTACATCAACTGAGGTCCTCCCACGATTAGTATGACTACTCTAGAGGATAACGGCGCATCGGTTACCCCTGGCAATCGCCCCGCCTTTGGGTACACTCTCACTTTATTGTGGTTTATTTGTTCATCATACTTAATCTGTCTAGTGTACGAATTATGCTTACACTAGTTGCTATGATATGTGATATGAGTTTGCTAAACATGCTTAATCTAGTGGTTCAGTTCGTCATGATTTATATTATGGTTTTAATCTGGAAATTAACTAATATTTCAACATCATAAATGTAATAAATACTAATACTATATATCATAAAGAGTTTTGTTTTGTAACTAAACATATAAGCATATATATGAATAAAACAATATGTGCAAAGTGCAAAAAAAAGAAGAAAAGATAAGCATCATTTTTATGCATACCTCTTGTCTTGTAAGAATGCTCTAAGCTTGTATATGAGCTGTCGTGCATCATCTGATGGATCGCTAGAACTCCCTATTAGTTCTTTGTGCATGTCGGATAATATCTTTAGTATGTTAGGATTTCGTGAAACTGGCACAAAACATGAGCAACCAAATTGACTTTTGGTTTTCTGATAAACTTGGTTTGCAAGAGTTGTCTTGCCCAGACCTCCAAAACCCACAATAGATACAACTTTGAGTTCCTGTCTACTGTTTACTTCCAGCCACTCGATGATCTTCTCCCTTGGACCATCAATCCCAACAAGTCGATGTGCTTCCTCAAACAGCCCTGGCAGTCGAGGATCAATTTGAACGACCTGGCTAAAATCAGTAGCATCAAACTTGTACCTCAAGCAGCGGTCACTTTCCTCCTTAACACGAGCCTCGAGTTCTTCAATTAGATTAGCGATCTTGTGACGTGACCATATCTTCTTAATTTTACTAGATGTCTTATTGACAAGGTTGGCTTTAGCATCACCTTTGCTCATCTTGTGCATGAAGAGGTCGATGCAATCTTCGATATCATAGCTCAGCTCGCGCACCTTGTTCCTCCTGTCCTTCGCCAGCTCATCCAAGATCTCCTCGTTGTTGCTCAGCTTCACAAGGAGGGTTTGCATGGTGGTCAGCTCATCCTTCAGAAAGGAGATCTTTTGTTTCACTCCTTTCTGAAGGTTGTACTCCTCTTCTATCAACATGGAGAGCTTCGGAAGCAGTGTGCCCAGCACACCCGTTGAAGCACTTACTATAACATCAGCCATGTGGGTGGGTGTGTCTGTGTACAAATGATGCTCAGGCTATATATGGATCGTCTCCACGAAAGGTGGCCCAGAGAGAGGCCTGTCTATCGCAGCCGGTGGCCTATCTGACCTCCAGGTGCTCCGTGCTCGTGGGAGATACAGAGAACACCAGCGAAACCTGATCTTTGCTGGAGCTCGATCAGTTAGAAGTTGCCTTGATTCAGGCTACGGATGGAGATGCGATGGTGGTGGGTGTCGATGCTGGATCCAGTGATAAGGTGGCTGGACCGGGAAGAGAGAGGGTGAGAAGAAGCGCCGTGGAAGTGAGGAGCAAAGAAGCTTCCCCTTTGTAGCCTGCATGTAGTCAGAGATGGGGTGCTGCCCGCTCCTCTACAGCTGAAATCATGATTTGTTGGTGTGCAGTCCCTGTTGCTGCTACAGACCATCTCTGACGATTCAGTGAAGTCGATGACTAATAAAACGCCGATGCCGACTCGCTACTGCATTGATAGGACGGATTTTTTTCAAAATTCTATGTATACATTTACTAGTTGCTTAGTCCATGTTTTCAGGATCTTTAAATCAAATCTGCAAGTTTTCATTTTTATACAGCGGCAAATGGTTCCAACGTGCAGCGCCATGAAACTCTTGAGCCACCACATCGAACAATATAACGCATGGTTAGTTTCCTATCAGTAACCTTTTGCTTTGCAGTAGAGCCAGACCTTCGAAACTTTGAAGTGGGAGGATCAGTATATATATATAGGCCATTCCATTCGATCTCTGACGATTCAGTGCTCCTTCATTCATTTGGTAAACATAAATTAATGTTGTCGGTATAGGTTTACTTCCATGTCAAATATTGATGGTGGGGAGCATCATAATAATGATGATTTGGCCGGTGTTGTGATAAGACAATATTGGTGTGACGAGGCCGAACTGGTCGCCACGCAAACAGATCAGGTTGTCGACGAACTTTCCCTACGTGAAAACCTTAAATAGGTCACGCAACATTTGTAACGGGTCATTAACACCTGTTACATGCACCCACATCTGTAACGGTTGTTACTTGGCGCCCATTACAGATAAGCGCGGCAGGCCGACCCCAGGGCTGGCCTCCGCAACGCCCGTTACATGTATTCTTTGTAACGGACGTTAAATAGAGCCCGTTACACAAGTTAAACCTATCGGTAACGAGCTAGTAAAGTCCGTTACTGATCAACGCCCTATCGGTAATGGGCTGTTTAAGTCCGTTACTGATCACTCCGTATTGGTAACGTGCTATAAAGTTCGTTACCGATGAGCATTTGACGCCCGTTACTAGTTTGAGAGCCCAATAATTAAAGTCTGAGAGCACTCAAATGCCGTGAAGCGGGAGCGCGGCGTCAGTGAACAAATGAGACGGAGGTTTGTTAATCATCGTCTCCTTTGAGTCTATCCTCATTGACAGGTCAACTCGATCCATCTCTCATTGCTTCCATTTCGACATACAGGCACAATCAACACACATATCTTCTGAGACAAAACAGACATCATAAGAGAGATAACTTGTCCACAAAGATGAAGATAACTTGTCCACAGGAATAAAGATAATTATGACAAAAGGTTAACTTGTCCATATATCAGGCTAGGACTTAACTTGTCCATCACATTATTTACTATGGTCGTGCTATCTGACCATACACATCAACAAAGGCATGCCCCTTGAACATCCACAAAAGTATGGCTACTGACCCTGCACATCAACAAGCTTGAACTAGATCATGCTCCATCAGGATTATTTGCTCTTTTTGCAGCCTCTTCGTAAGCAACCAAGGATTCTTGAAGCCCTTCTAGCGCACCTTCAATGGGCTCGAGATTTTGTTCAGTAGTATAATTGTACCTCCTTATGTGCTTAGCCTTTTTGATGAGGATGTTCACTTCTTTTGTGATTTTTTCAAACTCAGGTTTTCACATAATCCCAGACATTAAGGTTAAGAAGTAACTCAAGCTCTGCTCGCGACTCAAAGAGTTTTGCCTGAAACAGGGTTAAACATGGTATAAGAACAACATAGTTAATTCAGAACTAATTTGCCTCAGAACTTGGAGCAGTATAGGAACAGTCATAGGAAAATTATATAAGAACTTGAAAATTATCCTAGGCTTCATAGCAGGGTGTGACAAGTAAAAGCAGAACTTAGTTCAGAACTGATTTACCTCAGAACTTGGTATAATTAAGATCATGACAAGCATGGAAGACATCATCATAGGCACTAATTAACTTTATGAAGCTCAAGCTCAAGCTACCTTAAGCTCCATCTATAGAACAAGTAAAAAGGCAGTGAGATTCAGAGAAACTTGCCTCGCCGTCGTCGTGGTCGTTGCCAGAGTCAGAGATGAGGTCCTCTACACCTTCTTCGCCGCTCCCTCGACACCTCTTCGTAGTTGCCAGACACTTGTGCTCGCAAACGTGAGGCATGTCCCTCGCCCACTTCGCTGCCCCCTCGCCGGCACGCTCCTCCTTGCCGCTGTTTGGCTCCTCGTCGAGGATCCAGTCGAGGACCCTCGTCTCCGGCATTGGGTTCACTCCACCGCCGCTTGGCCCCTCTCCGGCGCTCATCGTCGTCTCCCTCTTCGCTGCCATCTCGCCGGCACGCGCGCGGATCCAGTTGCGGCACCGCTTCACGTTCCGATTCTCCTCGATCCCGGGTGCGCGGGGTCGTCCGCTGCTTGGCCCCTCACCGGCGCTCATCGTCGTCTCTGTCTCCACGCCTCCTCTCACGCCTCCTCTGCGCTTTTTTTTCAAGGAAAAGTGCTGCGCTTATCCATTCGGAAAGAAGAAAGGGGCAATATTTGGGATGGAGGGAGTAGTAGTCAATGCCGACGCGGGTTAGCAAACCCGCGTCGCTTTGTTGGCTGGTGCGCGGGCAATGGTTACCTTCTTTATACTAGGCTGCTGACGCTTTTTTTGAAATGACACTTAATTGCTTCCCTCAAAAATTAGGGCCCATAAAGCAGCACCTAAAAATTAATAAAAATACGAACAATTCATAGTTTTTTTAAGAATCGAACAACTCATAGGAGTAGTTGGGCATTTGGTATTTTGAATAAAATATGAACAGTCACACGTCTCCTTGTGACCACATGATTTTTGTAGCCAAGAGCTCTCCTGAGCGGACACGGGTTCCGAGGCGCATGACCGACCGCTTGACGGTTCGCCGTCTTGTCAATATAAATCCTGGCCGGCCAAGAACTTCGTCAACCGCGGCACCAAGAAAACCCCAGCACCACCGTCTCCGGTCACCAAGAAGTGAATCCAAGAGCTTCTTCTTCCTCAAGTAAGCGCATGGCGTCAAGCGAGCCATCAAGGAAGCGGGGGAGGGAGGAGGTGCTGCCGCCCCCGCCCGCCGAGCCCGAGAAGGTGCCGCCGCCCCCGCCCGCCGAGCCCGAGGAGGTGCCGCCGCCCCCGCCCGCCGAGGTGAAGCCGCCCCCGCCTGAGGAGGTGAAGCCGCCCCGGCGCAAGGTGGCGCGGCAGCCCGTGGTGCCCCTGCGTGCTCCTTCAGTAAATGTGTCGGATGCCTGTTGGTCAGTGAAGATGCTCCACCAGGCTTTCCTGAGTCTTGGAAAGGTGGCCGTTCATCTCGGGGTCCAACAACCCAGTCATCCACTGCAGACGACAGTGATGGATTACGCCTTCAAGATCAATGTCTTGGCTGGGGAGCTGGAGAGAGGAGTCCTCCCCCCCGTCTACGATGACGACGGCGACGACGATGGCTGCCTCGACGTCTCCAGCTCCGGCTCCAGCTCCGGCTCCGACTCCGACGGTGGGGCTCCTCCGGCGGCGACTACCTCTGCTTAATTAATTTGTTCCTCTGTTAATGTGTTCTTCCAGTGTGCTTGTTGAACTTGTGATGGACTAGCTAGTAGATCCTCTGTTAATATGTTCCTCCTGTGTGTATGTTGAACTTGTGATGAACTAGTAGATCTAAGATACGCGGTAGATCAATCCATGTCTCCTATTTTGGAAGGCATTGCAATGTCTATGATAGCAGCTTACAATGAATTGCAATGTGTATGCCAGAAGTTTGTTATTCTGTTTGTGTCATTATATGGCAGCAGTTCACAATGAATTGCAATGTGTATATATGCCAGAGTTATGCCCGAAGTTTGTTACTCTGTTTGTGTTAATAATCCGCATTTCCTTTGCCTCGTGCTGCAATGAAATGTCAGCACAGATGAATTGATGAATTTTGTGATGTGTGACACATTAAGATTTGTGACCCAATTGTCATTCAATCCATTCTTCATTCATACATTTAAGTTTGTCATATGTGACAAATTTTTCATTCTTCATCCACACAGATGAAGCAAAAGCACCACTTTTAACATCAGAATTACTTCTTTGCAGCATACATCCCTAGTAAACATCCAAATACTACACAAACAACAGCCACAATAATCAAGTTCATCTTCCAGATCACATTGTCCATCTTCTCCTCCAGTGCTTTCTTCCTCTGCTTGTCCTCCAGTGCTTGCCTCTGCTCGCCGCTCCCAATTTGACATTCCACTGAATCAACTAGTTCATCGACCGCGTCTGCCCAGTTCGACGGTCGAAAAACAATGACGCCAGCATCCTTCAGCATCTGGAGATACTCCTTGTGGAAACGATAAAATCCACAATTCTTGGCGTACTGCAAAATCAAAAGCACATAAGAACCCTAACTCAGATTTGGGAGACATAGCAGACTACTCACCGAGTTCTTTGCACACTTGAAATAAAGACGACCGTGGTTTTCACCTTCCTTCTGCGTCCGCCCCTCCACCACCCGAGCCATACCACAGTCCGGGCAAGGGACCAGTGGAAAGCCGCTTAGCTCACCGATTGGATCCAAGCCGATGGAGTGATTGCGGCTGCTCTGGCAACCTTGAACCCTGCTCCTCGCACGTGCACCTCCAGACGAATCGGCGTAGTGCGACATGTGCGCAACGGCGGGGAAGGACGGGCGGGCGGCGGCGGTGGAGCTCAGATCGGGGAAGAAGAAGGGGGCAGGGGTCGGGGCGCCGGGGCGGATGCATATATTCATTCGGCAAGGGGCATTTCTGATAATGGAGCACTTGTTGGCGACGATGGTTAGTGTACCACCATCGCCGGGGCGTATGCCGGCCAGGGGCATAATGGAGCACTTGTTGGCGACGATGGTTAGTCTACCCGCATCGCCTTTGTCGGTCTGACAGGCTACGATTATCTTTTTTTATATAGGCTTCTGACGCTAACGCGTGGGCCTGACACTATTTTTTCTGAATTGAAACTTGCTTCCCTCAAATATTATACCCCATAAACAACACCAAAAAATTCATAAAAAATACGAACAATTCATAGTTGGTGATTTAGTATTTGAATAAAATATCAACAGCCACACTTGTCTAACCAAATTTCTTAAAATTAGAATTTTTATCTCTTGTTTACGATATAATAATTATAATAACGTCTTAGTGTGTTCTAAAAATTCTACAAATTGACTTGGCAACATAATTTAAGTCCCTAAGCTTGTCTACAAAAATTCAAATGGTTTCGAAAACGGAAGATTATACTTGTGTACAAATGTCTACATCTCTCACATAGTTTCTTAGAATGTTACTTCAACATTGAAGTTTTCCACACTTTAAAACATGTTCGAACTCATATGCATTTGAAATTTTAACATGACCTTATGTTCACCATAAGATTACGAAATGCAAAGTTTAATTAGTAATGGTTGTGTAAAATAAATATTATTTATATGTTGTACTTATAAGGAACAATATAAGGTGTATAAACAACATCCAAGAAATGGAATTACATACGAAAAAATGTCATAAATGAATAGATGTTGATTTTAGAAAAATTCAGAAACAAATATCATCAAATTTGGATTACGGTTGACGGAGAAAAACGTGATACAAAATTTGATTGCAGATTAAAAGGGGAAAAACAAACTGTTCTTCATTCGAATAGACCTGGCCCCGCCCCTTCATTGGCGACGGGTGTTTGTTAATCATCGTATCATTTGCGCTTCCGAACCTTTTTAATAAACGCTCTGCCCTGCCTTCCACCTTCTATCCCCTTCTTCGGTTCCGCCTTCCTCGTCTCCGTCGCAGCCTTATCTCTGTCGCAGCCTCGTCTCCGTCGCAGGTATGGCCCGCGACTCTTGGGGGAGGTTCTGCAAGGAGGAGGCCCCGCGGCCACGTCCTCGTCTGTCTTCCTCGGTGCTGTCCGCCGCCCCCGCCAAGAGAGTGAGGTTCCGCGGTGACGAAGAGGAGCCGTCCCAGCGCGCCGCCCCCGTGCGTCTTCCTCGACGCTCCATGGAAGAGGTCGGTTCTTCGTCGGCCCGGGGGAGGAAGCCGTACATGCGCGCAAGGGCCAAGTTGGCGGACTCCAGCGACGCCCGCCATGGAGAGGCAGGGTTTTTTTCCTCAACGCGAAGGAAGAAGCGGTCCACGCGCATTGAGGTGAGCGCAGACTCCTCCGGCGACGACCCGGGCAGAAGAGTGGTGCTGGTAGACCTCATCTCCTCCGGCGACGACTCCGGCAACAACTCCGGCAACAACTCTGGCGACGATTCTGAAGACCATGAGGCAAGTTCTGAAACCATCACGCACGAGATTTGTCCTTGGACATTCACATCTTCACTGATCAATTGTTCTAATGCATCAATTTCCATTTGTTGTAGGAAGTTGTTGCACATGACATTGACAGGATTTGGACTGAAATCAACAAGCTCAAGGAATCGGCTGAAGAGAAGCAGGCAAGTTTTGAAACCAGTTAGAGCTAAAACAGCTTTCTTGTAAATTACAACTGTTATGAAGCTTGCATCAATATAATTTTTTCCTTTGTTTTAGGACCGTGCTGTTACTCGTGATGACATTGACTACATCTGGAAAGGAATCGACAAGCAGGATGAGCAGCTTAAAGCCGCACAAAAGAGGTAGGAGATTGAACTTCTAAAGAAGAATGCTGAGCTGGCAGAAAGAGTTGCAAAACTAGAGACAAGGCTAGCTGAACTTGAGGCAGCAGCACAAAAGAAGCCATCTAGCTAGCTAACTAGTTCCCTTGCAGCAACAATCTAGTTTGGTGATGCGCCCAGCTGATGCAGTCTTATTTTGGTGATGTGCCCTGCTGATGCATGTCAGATGTGAATATGTTTGTTATGACTTATGAGTTAGTTTGCTTGGTGATGTGCACTACATTACTCGTTTTAAGGCCCACACAAGCCTACTCGCGCTAGGTTAGTAGGGAAGGACGCCTCCCTCACGCAGTCTCCTCCCACTCTCCCCTCGCGCCGCCGCCGCCACTTTCTCCCCCTCGCCTTCGTCCCCCTCACCTCCCCCACGTCGCGACCCACTCTACACCCCTTCGCTGAGACGCGCGCCACACCACGCTCGGCGCGACGCGCACCACACCTCTGACAGCGAGATCTAGAGGAGGAGGGACCCAGCTGCGGCGGCGGCGGCGACGACGACTAGAGGAGGGATCCAGCGACAACGACTAGGAGGAGGAGGGATCCAGCCACGAGGTCGACGTGAGGACGAGGACGTGGCGGCGAGCAGGCAGCGACGAGGAGTAGAGATCCCTCCGCTTCGGCAGTGCGAAGGTCAGTGGCGAATCTAGGATTTGAGTTTATGGTATGCCGCTCTAAAAATGTCTTATACAATTCGGTAAATGCATTCTACCAACTCGGTAATAATTGTAAAATTAACAACAATTCAGTAATAATGTAATTTGGTATATTTGCTCGAGTTTATGGAATTAGGCCAAGCGCGCTTTTGCAGCACACATGCGTTCAGGTAATCAAGTATACAACATATGCGTGCGTATGGTTTTCTTTTTGTATAAATGCGTATAAATATACTTGTACTTGTGGTTATTGCAGGGTATGTTGTGGCTCCTTTGTATAAGTACATGTGGACATACTTAGCTGTCGATCGTATACATACTTATCATTTCCCTTTAGATTGACTCTTACATTTGGTTTTGCTCTTGTTCCTATGCACATCTGCATATTCTCTCCAAGTTGAATAAATACCTCATCAGCAACCGAGGCAGCCTGCATCTTGCTCTTTAAAATAGTATGGTCGCTTTGCCTGCACTATTTTTTTGGTTACTGAATTTTCCATTTATGTTAATGGTTTACCAAGAACCAATGATATTACAGTGGGCCAAAGTAGTTACTGTAATTCTCTTGACTATTAATTCACAGGATAATTCTGACGAGGACTATAGACCTGGGCCACAAGATGAAGAAGAGGGTTATGGCACTGCTAGTGCACAACAAGACCAGATGGGTGGGGCTCAGCGCCGAGGCAGAGCGCCAAGGACATCCACAAAGTGGCCAAGTGACACAATGATAGTCACTGAGGTCGACATAGTGGGGATGCCAGTACCATTGACTCAAAAGCGCAGGATCAGGGCGCTTGCGGGGCTCGTTGCTAGACAAAAGATACCTTTGAACTTGCCGGAAATCAAAGAACTAAGCAATGATGAAAAGTGGGACTTGTTTGATAAGCATGTGCAGAAACACTTGAAGTTCCAGGAAGATGCGAAACCGCAGGCATTCAAGCTTTTCTGGAAGACGGCAGCCAAGGCATGGAGACAATTCAGATTTCAGCTTAGGCGAGATTTTATCAGAAAAGGACTTGAGCCATTTACAAGGCACCCGTTTATTGTCCCGGAACAGTGGAAGGAGTTCGTGAAACAGGCAGAAACCGAGCAAGCCTCATCTGCTAGTGTCAAGTTCAAAGAACTCCGAAGCCGGAACACAAGCGAGCACAACATGGGTCCAGCTGGTTATACTGTGAAACTAGAATAATGGGAGGAAGAGGACAGACAATTAGCTGCAGCTGGTATCCCCAACCCATATGACGCCTACCCTGACGATCGTTCCAAGAATTGGCTACGAGCAAGGAGTAAGCTAGTGATTAAAGACCGTGTTGCCGTGAAAGTGTTCAACAACAAAGAGGCAGAAAAATTGGCTGCGGACATCAAGGAGAAGATTGCATGTGCAGAATCTTCAGGAATGGCAGGGCAGAGGGAGTATGATGTGCTAAGTCAGTGCTTGGGCCGTCCTGAACAACCAGGTCGTGTGCCTGGTGTCTCCAACTACCAGGGCTGGAAGTATGCATGGCCTCAGCATGTCGAGATGTACAGGAAGAGGAAGAGGACGAAGACTGACACATCAGTTGATACGGAAAAGATAAAGGAACAAATCAAGCAAGAACTGGTGGCTGAGATGCGGATGCAGAACATGCAGATGCAGAGGTGGTGTTGTCACCAGATGGTGTTGTCACCAATGTCCAATCGCGCAAGCCCTTCACCCGCCACACTGAAGAGCAGCTGTGCGTCCGCAGATGTAGGTTTGTTCGATGGCACTGCAGAGTTGGCGACGGAGGTGCGCTGTGACGATCGTACACACGAAGACCTTATAGGCATGTTGACTGAACCCACACACTGTGGCCTATGGATCACGTGGAGGGCGCTTCAATGTGAGGCTGCACTTGGTCTTGTTCATCCAGAGGAGACTACGCTACAAACAGTCCCGATTCATGAAGACTGTGTTGTGGTTGAAGTGCTCACTGTATATACTATCTTTGCGGATGAACTATTGGAATACCCTCCTAATGACGAGGTGATGAAACTCGGACAAGCTCAAGGACAGAGGTTACAGTGGAGAAGGTGTCGGATTGACATCAAAGGAGCACCAACATGTAAATCTCGTTCACAGGCTACGGTACAGATTCCTTGTAGTTCACACAGTACGGTACAGGTTCCTTCCTCAGATGGTTCCCCTCCTCCTCCTCCTCCTCCTCAATCCCCACATCCGCAAGACGTTCCATTTGGACCTCCTCCTCGTCCTGAAAAACTTGCATCCCCACCTCCTCATCATCCTGAAAACACAGAAAAACTTGCATCCCCACATCCAGAAGGTACACAAAATATTCCATCCCCACCTACTCCTAGTCCTGAAAAAATAGAAAAACTTGCATCCCCACATCCGCAAGAGACACCAAATATTCCATCCCCACCACCACGCCCACCACCTCCTCCTCCTTCTCCTCATGAAACAACAAAACCTACACCCCCAAACGGAAGTGTTCAAAACAATCATGCCAAAGCAGGTACATCTGGACCTAATACCTCTGTAATAGGTCCTGGTGAGACACCACTGTTACCAGTCAACCAGAGTGATATGTTGGCTGGTGCTGATAAATCTGTCGACGACACTTCGAAGAAAGTTGTAGGTACATCTGGGCCCAATACCTCTGTAATAGCTCCTGGTGAGACACCACTAGGCAAGAAAGCCCTTGAGAAACCTTCAGCCATTTCAAATCAGCAAGGAAAGAAACTTGCCGAAAATAAAATCTCTACACCACGTACAGCAGGCAAGAAATCCCTTGAGAAACCTTCAGCCACTTCAAAGCTACAAGAAGAGAAACTTGCCAAAAATAAAAGCTCTACACCACCTACAGCAGGCAAGCAAGCCCTTAAGAAACCTTCTTCAACCATCTCAAAGCAGCAGGAAAAAGAAATTGCTGTAAATAAAACCTCTAAGAGGCCTACAAGAAAGCGATCTAAGAGAAACACCAAGGAGAATCGTCGGTATATGACTAACCCAAAGCAATCTGAGAGTGACACCGAGAAGAATCCTTGGGCTATGGTTAACCCAAATTACAAATTCGGAAAGAGCCTTCTCAGTGATGGTGATCTCAAAAAGGCTGCTCCTTTTACCAGAAAGCTCCACACATTCTACATGCAACGTGGTAAGTCAGATGATGATTCTCAAATTATGGTCGTACTTCAGCCTGGGACCAATGCATGGCCTCAGAGAGATGAATCGTCAAACGGACTCCAGCAGCTACATGTGCAACTCAGTGATTTGTACGATCTCTTCAACTTGGATGCTTTGGATCTGACACTTCTCCGCTGCTTCATCCTGTAAGTTGCTTGAAAATTTAATCTGCTTCTCACTAATCACATCCTCTATCGAAATGTGCTTTTTGCCTCACATCATCTTTATTACCATGTATTTTGCCTCCTTACACTTTGTTTTTTCTTACTAATAGGAATATGACTGTAGAAGTCGAGAACAAGGGCCCTGCAGTTGGCTTCCTTGATCCTGAATGCCTTTGCTCGACAACGTTGAACAACACGGATAACACTCTTGCTTTCTCTGTGTCCTATATGCTCAATGCCTTCAAACTATATGCTAAAAAGCATTTAATGCTTACCGCTTATCTCAGTACGAACCACTGGATTGCAGTGGCGATCGTTCCGAAGCAGCGAAAGGTCTACTATCTTGATTCATTGAAGACAATTAATACTAATACTGGCCCTTTCGAGCTAATCATTAATGAGTAAGTTATTTCTTTCTTAACCTGCGGACGTTCCTCAACAAACTGTACAGAGTATATTAATTAATAGTGTCCTAACCATTGTTGATTGTTTCGTTGTAGGGCTTGGGAATGTTACTGCGGCAAAAAGTTCTCGCGCCTTGGCGCCTTGGAACACGTCAAAGATGTTAAGGTACATACCACTTATTTCCTTCCTGTGGAAGCTAGTACTAAAGCTTGAGTTTATTTCTTCTCGATCACCACTATTTTTCTTTGTACATTTATTGTAGTGCCACCAACAACCTACTGGATGCAGACTCTGCGGCTTCTATTGTGCCTATCACATGCTTCGATTAAAAGAAAGAGCCCCACATATGGAGGTACTTTCTTGGGATCTTCATTTGTAAAACCTGCAACTGAGCACAGTTCTTGCTTATTAGCACTACACATGTTTGGTAACCACCTATATATGTGTGCTGACTAGTGACATTGTTATATCCAGAGATTAGGGCTAGATGAGCGTCCTCTCGACAAATCATTACTGGCAGATGTTCGTGAAAGAATTGCCACATTCCTCATGGAATAGGTGATCACAGCCGGAGGAAAATTTTATGCTGATGAAGCTGTGTGGGCTCAGATTATGTATGGTGACTAGGAAATTTTTGCAATCCTCCTCTCCTTGTCCATGAATTTTTGCATTCCTCCTTGTCCATGAATTTTTGCATTATTCCTCCTTGTCCATGAATTTTTGTGATATTGTTGCATTCCTCCTTGTGAGATGCATTTCCTCCTTGTCCATGAATTTTTGTGATATTGTTGCATTCCTCCTTGTGAGATGCATTTCCTCCTTGTGAGATGATGATGCTGAATTTTGTCATATGATGCATGTGAATTGTGGATTTATGTGAATTTGGATGCTGGATCTAATTTCTGTGAATTTAGTCATATCCTGGCTGGTTCCAGGATGCAGCCCCTGATGGCTGCCAAATCCTGGCTGGATCCAGGATGCAGCCGGCAAGCAGGCAGCAGGTTACTGTAGGGGTGGCATACGTATCTGTAACGGGCGTTAATTAAAGCTCGTTACAAACACTGACCACTGAGTAACGGGCTTCAATTGGAACACCCATTACAAACATGCCAACAAAGTAACGGGTACCCTAAAAGCCCGTTACCAGTACTGACCGGTGGGCCCCACAACGTGGCCCGTTCGTTGAGACATCGGAGACGCAGGTTCACCACACGCGTCTCTGATACTGATTTCACAGTAACGGGCTTTGTTTTGGTGCCCGTTACCAAAGTTCCCTGTGGGCCCAGAGAAACAGTCATTTTCACGTGACCGGTGGCTAGTTGTGGTAACGGTTGTTGTTTTATGCCCGTTACGAATATGTGTTATCAGTAACGGGCATCTGCCCGTTACCTTTCTTGGCTTATTTGTAACACTTGATCGGTAACGGGCGCATTGCCCGTTACCAAAGGCGATCTACGCCCGTTACCAAAGTGAGTTTTTCACGTAGTGTTTCTCACTGTCATTTTCGTTCATTTGTCGCCATGAATATATGGGAGCTAGGGAGGATGGGTGGATTTGGTCTATAAACTCAAAATTTGTAAAAACTTTCTAAAAGTATAGCTCAAACTAAGGTCTATAAACTCAAGTACATGCAAAGTGAAAAAGAATGTACGTAGAACATATAATTCGCAACATCTCCAGGAGTTTGCCAAATTTTACTTGACAAATCTTGTATTTTGCCAACTTCTAAAAAGATATGTCAAGTAAAAATGAGTTCATCTCCAATAGTTTGGCATAATTCACTTGACAAATCCAGATCTAACTTACATCAGGAATCCTGAGAGAGAAACAAAATTATGTTGATGTCCTTCCACCTCTTGAAAACTTGTATCAGGAATCCTTCTCTATTCTTTATTTCTTTTTTCACCCTCCTACCTGGCTTGGTGCCGATGCCAACCATGATCCGCACGCGTATATTTCCGCGTGGGGAGGTGAGTTTTGCCAAGTTGATTTACCAAACTGTTGGAGGCCAATTTTTCTTGTTTTTGCCAAATTTAGATGGATGCCAAGTTAGTTTGTCAAACTGCTGGAGATACTCTAAATGGCGGGGCAAGGTACACTTTATCTTATTCGTCTATTTCTGGTAGACAATCTTTTTTTACTCGCACTCATTCGTTACTCGCTTGGTACCGATGGTTAATTAGTCCCCGGCGTGGTCCCCCTCTCCTCCCTGCCGCCACCGGAGGGGACCACCGGGGAACTCATGCGGGCCTCCATAACGGTGGCGGTTGGGCTACTTCTCGGGCGGCAACGCCATCTCCGGGGCGGAAGAGCGGTGTATCGCGTGGTCCCTCCGACTTGGCGGTGGCGGCGGCGCGGGGTACGGATCCGGCCCACCGTACCCCATGCTGAATCTATGACGGGCGACACTAAAGCGGCGACAGCGATTTGGTGATGTAGTGGTGACGATTCGGTGGTCACCGAGTGCGGCAACGGCGGTGCAAGAGGCTCACGCAACTGTCAGGAGGACGTGTAGCGGCGTGCGGGCCGACACAGAGTGGCATGCGGCGAGGTGGCTGGCCCAGGAGGGCGGCGTACGGTGGCAAGGTGGCCGACCCAGCAAGGGAGGCATGATAGGCGACGACCGTCAGGGCGGCAGAGGAGTGGAGGGTCGGCAGCGCGACACGTGGGGATGCGGAGGAGGCGTCGCTCGAGTGTGGCAGGCCGGAGCACCATGTTGTGCGTGTGCAGCGGGGTTCATGCTCTGGGCGAAAGTCTTATGGCGGCAGCGTCCTCAAACATTGCTTTTCCTGTTGGGGGCGCCATTTCCGGAGTTACACCTCCGGTGCACTATGGTCTCTGAGTGAAAACCCTGTCCAACCTGGACGAGCGACAACGGTGCCACTTGCGTCATACCCTCCCTGGAGTCATCTTCTCTAGTGACCCGCTGGGTTGTGGACTTACGGTGTTGCCGATCCACTGCCATGGTGGCTTCGGTCGGTGTGGCAATTCTGTCGTGTGGCAGGCATGAAGGGGGTTGTCTCTCTCAGATCCGAGGCTACTTCTTTCTCGTCGGTGGTTAGGGGTCATCTCTCCGCTGTTGTTTCGGCTAATTGTAGTGGACCACGGCGGCTGGCATTGGTGCAATGGCCAGTGTGGTGCGGGACTGCGTTAATGGATGACGTTTATGGCAACGACAACGAGGATGACTCGGCTTGCAACGGGTCGTAGCGGGTTGCTTCAGCATGGCTGGAACCTCTTGGTGCGGTACAACATAGGAAGATAGCACGAGCGACAATCATTGGTCTGCTGACTCGACGACGGCGGCTTCATGCGAAGGGAAGGAACGAGATGAAGTCGGCCTACAACGGAGGTTCAGTGTTGTTACAAATCTATGGGGGTGGGGCATCTCTGCTCGCTATCTTGACGACACTTTAAGAAACATTTCTGGAGCGTGGAGCTTTGTGGTGGGCGTGGCGAGGCCCCCGCGCACGAGAGAGGGGGAGTCCAACGGTGGATGCGGTGAGGCCCCCGCGCGTTGGGAGTTCCTCAGACTCAGTGTTTTCACTCCGTCAGATAGCTTTGCTTTTGGTGACCTTCTCGATGTGGTGGTGTCTGCCCCCATTTTGATTCCTTTTCAGCACTGGATCACGTCGGAAGCTTGATGAGTACAAGTGAGTGGTTATGGTGTGTGCTGTGGATGCGCTTCGTCTTCTTTTGTGTGGCCGTGGTGTTTAGTGGTGCAGCCATGTTGTGATCTCAATCCAACTGGTCGATGAGTGGACCCGTGTTGATGTCTTAATCCAATCGAGTGGGGTTTTCTTTTGTTTTCTCTTTCTTTTATGATGGTATCCCAGGGCCGTAATCATGTATTTTCTTTTATTAGTCGTTCAAAAAAAATATGAGCCATACTAGCCAAAAATTTAGTATCTTATTTTCGTGTCATGCTTATATTATCTTCCTCCCCTCTTGTTTTTTCATTTTTCTGATCGTGAATTATTTTTATCATAGAGAGCACTCTTTTATGTATCAGTGAGTATTACTACATACGTATGCACGATGTTTGCACAATTATTTTAATCTGGATGCCCACGTGTTTTTTTGGTCGGAATACTTTATCATGTCAAATAGTGAAATTTTGGTGCTTGCACAATAAAAAATAAAAGAAATTTTAGAGTGCTTGAAATTAATGTCAGCCGTCCACTATTGAAATCTAACACTTGGAGTACCAATTAGTTGGAACCAAGTATACAAAAAATAGTGGGACCAAATCAACTTATTTATTTATTTTGTAACTTTTCATTAAATCCGCTGATGGGAAAATCATAACGCAAATATTTCCAAGTACCATAACAAAGTGCGCGGTTTGATTGGACCTAATGTGGAATTTTGGTGCTGCGTTTTTTTAGATCATTTTTGTGCTGCGTTGATGTCAAAACAAAGGCACAGCGTCAATGTGCAGAGCAATTTAAGGTAAATAATACATGCTGGTTGCTAGTGTTGATTTATTTTGAGAGAAAAGTATTGTTGTATGATGACTGATGGCTGGTTCGTTCTAAGAGAAGTGTTGTTGGTTGTTGACTAATAAGCCAGAGGAACAGGGCGATAAATGATGTTGATCAGCTCAGTCTTGTGTAAAGAAACGAAAGAATTGAGTTCAATTCTCATCAAGATTAGGCCCACTTCCCTCCTCACAGAGGTCCTACTTTTCAGGTCCAGGACGACAAACCAAGAGTGGTGGAGATTGATTTGGTCGTCGTTTCGCAGAGTAAATTGGCTCCCGAGTGCCCCCACCCCCAAACTTTTTCACCCAAACTTCTACCCACCGGACCCACCTTACCCGCCGGGCCGCGTCCCACATGTCAATGGCGTCCACGTAACCGCGTTTGAATTGTGTGCATGTAATCACGCGGACCATTAGCATGCACAGATTTTCCCTTCCTTTTAAGTAAAGGCTTCATTTAGTTTGCCATGAATTCACCAGCGTCTATTGATTCCTTGCTTATCACGCGCCATGGCGAGCTGTCATCACACCACGTGCCTGTGGTTTCCTTTATTCATTCTTTTTTCAAGAAAAGAGAAATTGATTGGCGTGATTGATGGCACGACTCAAAAGGAAATACTAAGGAACTCAGAAGGAAAAGAGATATCGATGTACAAAGTAAAGGAAAATTGATTGGTCTGATTGATGACTCATCAAGGAAAGGAAAAACAAGAAAAGAATCACTGCGTGATTAGATGAACTAATGAAAAAAATGATGCGTCATTTTGGCAATGGTAGCCGCGTTATTTATAAATAGTTAGCAAGGAAAGGGAAAACAAGAAAAGATCAAGTAAGGAAGACCCGTCCCGTCAATCATGGCTGTTGTTTACCTTCTTCATTCTTTTTTCAAACGTCAGAGGCAATCACGGTTGTTGTTTCCTTTCTTCATTCTTTTTTCAAGAAAAGAGAAATTGATTTGCGTGATTGATGGCATGACTAAAAATGAAATACTCAGGAACTCAAAAGAAAAGAGATATTGATGTACAAAGTAAAGGTAAATTGTTTGGTGTGACTGATGACACATCAAGGAAAAGAAAAATAAGGAAAGAATCACTACATGATTAGATGTACTAAGAAAAGAATTGCTGCATCATTTTGTCAATGGTAGCCACGTCATTCATAAATAGTTAGCAAGGAAATGGAAAACAAGAAAAGATCAAGTAAGGAAATAATCACCGCGTGATGAGGTCAACAACATTGAAATGCAATTAAATTGACACATTTATATGTAAATGATGTTTTGAGTCCTTGAATATTTCATTTTGAGTTCAATGCTCTAAATCACACCAATCAACACTCCTTCATTTTTTACACCTGTGTTCCCTGTAAAACTCAATTTTCTCCACCCTCATTCCCATATCCACGAGCCGGTAGCGCCACCACCACCTCCCCATGGGCGTCGATCCCTCTCCCGTTGGTCTCCTTTTCCCCATTGGCCTCGTCTTCCCTGCACACTGGTAGCGAGCCCCCCGTTGAGGATCGAGCACGCGGGCAGGTGAGCTCCCCCACCGGAGTGCGGCAGCGCGGTCAGCCTCGGGGCGGGCTCCACGACCAGATCTGTGGACCCTCATCCCCGCCTTGAAGGTGGCGGCGGTGACGCGCCACCCTCCCCAGACAATCTCCTTCAAAGCCGCCTTGAAGATGGTGGCGGTGATGCGACACGGTGCGGTGACGACGCGGAGGCCAGAAGGGTGGATGCAGCTCTCAGGTGCCGCGACCTTCGCTGCGCTGGTGTTCCTGCTTCTGTACGTGGTGCACAGGTGGAGGAACCCCTGCTGCAGCGGTCGCCTCCTGCCGGGCTCCATGGGCCTACCGCTCATCGGCGAGACGTTGCACTTCTTCTCCCCCGACGACGACGATTCCTTCGGCGTCCCTCGCTTTGTCCAGCTTAGGCTGGCGAGGTACAAGCGTAGTACAACACATTTTGGGCTGAGGCGAACCGATTAAATTAGCAGATCAGTCGGACTTATCTTCTGAATATGCGTGTCCGTCGTCTGTCAAGCTAGGTACGGCCCGATCTTCAAGACACTAGGCCAGAAACGATTTGTCCTGGCGGCTAAAACCGGTCTTTGCTGGCGGGCGCGGCACCCGCCAGCAACTTTGAGACAGTAGAAATGGCCCTTTGTGCTGGCGGGTGGGCCGCCCGCCAGCACAGAGCAATTTGTGCTGGCGGGTCACTTAAACGTCCGCCAGCACAAATGTCATCAGAGCTGGCGGTTACTTAAGCTGCCCGCCAGCACAAATGCCATCTGTGCTGGCGGTTGCTTAGGCCGCCCGCCAACACAATGATCATCTTTGCTGGCGGTTGCTTAGGGCGCCTGCCACAGAAAGCATTTTCCCCATTTCCTATATAATTCCCCATAATTGTTTATTATTTGTATATAATTTGTCATTTTCGTCTATTATTTGTATTTGGCCGCTATATTCGCCCGTATTTTTTTCATATTGGTATTTGTATGCCAAATTCACTTTAATTTATTGTAATTTGTATTTAACCGCCAAATCCAAATATATGTCTCATAAACACATAATCCAAACTAAAATAAAAATGTATACATAAGTCACATTACAAAAAAAACATCGTGCATAATAGATAACCCTAAGACACCCATCTACGTAACCTTTCTGCATCGTCTAATGTCAAGACTCCTTCTTTATCGAAGAATTCTCCATCCTCGTGGCAAATCTCACGTAGGATGAATCTCACCATGTCCGCACAAATGTTGGTGATTTGATTGTCACCAAGTTGCCCCCATGATCCCTCAATGGTAGGCATCTGCACGTAAACACAATAAATGAAGATTGTTATGCATTACCATCAGGACCCTAATTAGCACATACATAGTTGTGTACAAACAAGAGGCTTACGTCTTCAGGATTCGTCCGATACCTCCCATTATTTCTCAAAACCTCACACACATAATATCCACATAGCACACTGCTAGGAGGTTGTTTGTAGCACTGCAAACAAATAAAAAATGATCGGTACTTATTAACAGAAGTGTACAACTCTGATAAAAATGATTGGTACTTATTAACAGAAGTGTTCTTACCCATTTGGCATGTCGTATCACCAATTTTTTCTTCTTGTGCTGCCCGCCATTGACTATGTATAGCCTATACGCACTTTAAGGATACAAAGACATAAGTTAATAACACAATTTGAACTATAGCCGATACACGCAGTAGTGATTATATATTGCACTGAGTTGTCTTACTTTCTTATAATCTCAATGATTTTCTTGTAAGAAGCCTCTGAATAGTGTAATGAGTCGAAGACCCCCATAGTTCCCAACTTTGGACACATGTGAAAGCAAATGAAATGATCACTGCATAAAATTAAAATAATTAATATAAATAGACTAAAAAATGAAGGCAAATGATGAAATAGTTATTTAAAGGATCTTACTCAAAATTGTAAGCACACTTGATAGAATCCTTATGTTGGTTTTTCCTCATTACCCTTGCAATGTATACAAACACCTCATGAAGTTTAGCTTTCTCGTAACCCTTTGTTAAATCTTCTTTCTCTTTTGGTGTCTTTGCTTCTTCCTCTATTTGCTTTCTTAGATTATCTGTCATTATGAATGTGTGTTGTGGCTTGCTTACTTGTTGCGGGTCAATATATGCTACCTTCCACCTCCCATTTGTCTTCCTTTCATCCAACGCTTGCATCCTGCAAAAAAAGTTTACTTAGGATGGTAATAACAATACATATGGAATTGAATAGATTTGGATGTCGTATAGGGATGTTGACTTACATGGACCAAATGGTGACGAGATTGATGTCGAGTTTGTCACGACGGAACATCGCATGCAAATCAGGGAAATCGATTGCAACCTTCCGTTCTAAAGAGCTACTGAACACCCATTTCGGGACATTGGCGGTGATAGTGTGAATGCCTTGCTTCATGGCGTGCATGATCCAAGTATGCAGCCTCATCAATTCTGACGGCCCTTCGTTCAGTTGCCACCTAAACAAGAATGGTTTTCCATGCTCATACACGTCGGACACCATATCCGACGAAAACATACTTATGTGCTCCTCCTTTTGTTTTTGAAAAGAGGTGTGGGTTAAAGATTTTTCATCTGGTACCTTCTTAAGTACTTGAACATTAGGTGATTCTTTACCGGATGCTGGAGCCCGTTTAGGTTTATTCTTCAATACTTTCAAGAACAAGTCAACATCAGATGATTTCTTCTTTGGTTCATATGAGTTTATCATCCAGTGTATTGCTGGCGTCTTGGTTGCTGGACATGGCAGAGGAGATGGTGGTCTTGGAACAGATTTTGGTGATGATGCCCCTTCATTGAGAGTTTGTTGGACGGGTGATTTGTTCCCATTGTTACCTCCCTACTCCCCACCCATCGGAGGTTGTTCCGTGTTCCCGACGTCTGCAACATCTTGGAGGGTCATGTTGTTGTCATTATTGTTAACTCCCTGCTCCACACCCATCATAGGTTGTTCCGTGTTCCCGACGTCTGCAACATCTTGGAAGGTCATGTTGTTGTCATTGTTACCTCCATGTTCCCCACCCATCGTGTACTTGACCATTACAGCATCTGAATCCTGGGGGGGTACTCGTTCTTGGCTAGGTTGGAAGGGACTTGGTGATGCATTAAGTATGATATCTCGACGATGCCACAGTATATATTGGTTCCTCGCATCACCGAGAAGCTCGATCCCATCCTCAGTAGGGATATCAATCTCGCACGACTCATCAGAAACCGAAACAACTTGAACCCATGCATACTCTGGCGGTGGTGGTTTCGGAAACACATGACCCGTTAGTGCCATGGCTGTCCAAACTTCTCGAAACTTATCTAGTTTTCTTCCATATGGAATAACCAACTTGCATGGTGTATCCTCTACAATGTCATCCACAGGATGCTTGGCATTAGCAATAGAACAAACACTACTTGGAGTCGGGATGGCTCCGATCTGGGCAAGCATCAAGTTTGGAGGGACCTGTCCAGAACCACCAGATATTACATTCTCTGCACTAGGCCCAACAGAAACTTGTTGTTGTTGTATGAAGAAGCCTATCAACTCTTGCTTGGTGATTTCTCTCATCTTGTCTTCAAGCTGCTTCTTATAACGGTCCCGCTTCCTATAACTTGATCGGTGTTCACGAAATGCTTTACCCCAGGGCAAGGTAGAAGAAATCCCTCGAACACGGCCAGAGTGCTCAGGCGTTCCGATCACGGCGGTTAGCATATCTTTCTCCCTGTCGGGCATGAAAAGACCATTCTTTTGCATTTCCGCAAGTCCTTCCAGCTTCTGATAAATTTGTTCTATTGTGGGCTTATGGAATGAAACATTGTCGTCAGGTGCTATAGCCGGAACTCGAGCAAGGATCCAATTCCTGCTACGCTCATCCATGCCTTCAAACAAAGCTGGTAAACCAGCTACCCTCCTTTCTTCTTCCTCCTTCCTCCATTTTGCCATTTTGGCAGCATATCCTCCCGAACCCAAGTGATGGGGGTTCTCAGCAGCTTTCATAGCCTTCTCCTTTTGTTGGACACTCAGAGCTACTGCTTCTGCCGTCTTCTTCTGTTCTGCGAATTCTTCCCAAACTGCTAGCGGAATGTTACCATACACATCCCTAGCATCCTTGCCTTTCTAGACAAATTCAGTATTAAGTGTAGACCTCCAATTCCTAAGAGCTCTTCCACAGAGGCCCTCAGCAAAAGTTCTACCTGCATTTTCTGTCCCTTCCGGATAAACAAACTTTTCTTTCACTTTGGCCCATAATACATCCTTCGTAGCCTTAGGCACTATCTTCCAATTACTAGTTGTGATCCAAGACCCCAATTGGTCTCTGACAATTGCACTGACGATGTTCCGAAACCTAGCAGCTATCCCCTTAGGTTCGACGGGCTCACCTTTGTCACCCAACTGTTCTATCACAAGTTGTCCTCTTTCAGGGATCTGGTTTCTTCTTCTATGACCACGTTTCCTTTTCAGGTTACTAGAAGTAGTAGTACCCGAAGGTTGTGGTGCTGAAATGACTTCTGCCTCTTGGGCAAGAATGTTAGATGCTCTACGACGTCGTGGCGGGGATCGCTCATTGTTCTACACATAAAACATTATTTAAAGCATATCTTAATTTCAAAAACAAACATTAATTTGAGTGAATGTGCATGCAGACCTCATTATCGCTTGGTTCGTAATTAACATCATCGTCTTCGGGACGCCTACGAGGTCGTGGTTCGCTTGGTTCGTACTCAGAGGGAGTTTCATAGTCTCCAATTATAGCACTATCACTGGAATCCTCCTCACCGGATTCTTCACTGTTAATATTTGATCATAGATAATTTACTATTCCTCCATATTTTTTACAATTGATCATAGGTAATTGTAATATACACAATGCATAGTCCATTTTTATAAAATAAATCTATTTATCCACAATGCATAGTCCATATTTATACAACAAAACTAATTAAATTAAATCCATAGACCATTTTTATATAATAAATCTATTTAAAAATTATACACAATCCATACTCCATACTTATAATAAATCTATTTATACACAATCTATAGTCCATATTTATACAACAAAACTAATTAAATTAAATCCATAGACCATTTTTATATAATAAATCTATTTAAAAATTATACACAATCCATACTCCATACTTATAATAAATCTATTTATACACAATCCATAGTCCATATTTATACAACAAAACTAATTAAATTAAATCCATAGACCATTTTTATATAATAAATCTATCTAAAAATTATACACAATCCATACTCCATACTTATAATAAATCTATTTATACACAATGCATAGTCCATTTTTATAAAATAAATCTATTTAACCACAATCCATAGTCCATATTTAAAAATTATACACAATCCCATAGTCTATTTTTCTAAATTACATGTAATTGCATTTTGAAAAAAGAAAAAAAAGCAAAAAAACAAACCGAGGAGCCTCGCGGGGGGGCGGTCGTCGCTGCGCCGTCGGCCCCATCCCCGGCCTCCATGCGTGCCGAGGAGATGAGGCGTCCGTGGCGAGCGGGGGCGGAGCTGTCGGCGGCGGCGGAGCTGTCGATGGCGACGGAGCTGTCCGCGGCGGCGGTTCGTGGTCGGCGGTTGGGGAGGAGGTCGGCGGGGAGGAAGACGTCATCCTGCTAGGGGAAGAGGGGCGGCGGCGCTCGGGGAGGAGGTCAGCGGTCGGCGGGGTGCCCGCAGACGACGACGCGCGGCGGTCCACAGGGAGAAGGGGCAGGGCCCTAGCGGAAGACGGCGGCGGTCCACGGGGAGGAGCGGGGCCCTCGCGGACGACGGCGGGGCGCTCATGGAGGTCGGCGGGGCACTCCTAGAGGACGGCGGGGTCGTCGGAGGGGCGGCGGCGCTCGGGGAGGACGGCGGTGTTGACGTTCCTTAGCCTCACCACTAAGATGGCACAAACGACAACGGTGACAGAGATGCTTGTTGGCGCCTACAAGCGTCACCGCTGGGTTCACACCTCTAGTAATGGGACTAGGGGACGTCTGGGGTAAAACACACGATCACAGAAAGGTCCGCAAGCGCACGGATTACCGTTGTAGCACTTCACCTGGTGGTATTCGGGTTGTCGATTTATATTTTCCCAAGGGAGGCACGACGGCAAAGATGATCAAGTAAACGGTGGAGAAAGACCAAGGCTTGGTAAAGAGCTATAGCGGGGGATAACGAATAAAGTTATTCGGGGATAACTTGACACACGCTAGGAGATCTAGATAAAAGACTAGAGAGGATAGCGAGCTAGGAGGACAACGAGACGAGAAAGGATTCTAACACAATCTATCTATTCTTGTCAACTCTAGGTAAAGGGCTAAAGCAAAGGATAACCAAGGTAAGCTAACTCAACAAGCTCTTCTAGTGCTGCAGGGGCATGCGAAGCCGCACCCTCAGACTGGGATGAGAAGGGAGGATGACGACGCGCTGAATCCTACCGGCCCGAACTAACGTGGTGGACTACAGAGCCCGTCCGGAGTTGTCACCTCCTTAGGGTACCACAACTATTCTGTTGCGCGGGACACCAATCTAAGACTAAGGGAAGCTCTGAGCACCGTGCTCACAACAAACCAAAGAACCTTTCCCCGGGTACCACGAAGGAAGGTCTCTATCTCCGGTGAAACACCGGAGATCAAGCGAAGAACGACCACAACACTATAGGGTTCAAGAGAGCTATGCTAACCAAGACTAAACTAACTTTAGTCTAAACCAAGAATAAAGCTTCTAGAGCAAAGTAAAAGCTGAATGTAATTGACTCGAAAAGTAAGATAGAAAGATAACTTGAATTGTACTTGAGTCTAAACAAAGAAAGGATACAAGAGCAATACCGGAACTCTGAAGAAGACTCCTCCGGAACCCCGAGACTTGCTCGACTCGACTCTAACTCCCAAGCTACACTAATCCTACTCTAAGTGAACTAAAGAGTGGAAATGAGATGCTCCAGCGCGGTGTGTTCAATCCAGCGGGTGTGAGGCTACTTTTATAGGTAAGTGAGGTCGGTTGAGCGCGTGGGCCCAATATCACAGGTGCGGCCGAATAAGGAGGTGCGGCCGGCCCTGTGATCCACCGCCTCTCGACTTGGACGCTCCTGATCCTTGCTCCTGAGGCGGTTGAGGGTCGGTTCATTGCGTCGGTATTGGCCGGTATGGCGGTTGGGAGGTACGGCCGGCCCTATAGGTGCGGGCGCACCTACCCAATTACTGTGTGATGCACCGACGGTGTTGAGGGACGTCCAGGATCACTCCTTGATGGCGGTTGTGACGGTTAAGTGTGGGTCCATCGATCCAAGTGCTTCCAATCTTAGCCTTTTGATCCAACCGACATAGAATCAACGTTTCTCGTCCATCCAAGACTTGTTCGTGGGATTGTTGGTGCCATGGACCCGAGACGTGGCATTTGGTGGGTGCGGGCGCACTTAGAGGTGCGGGCGCACCTAGAGGTGCGGCCGGGCCTAGCCCTGGCCAAGTGTGGCCGGCTGTGGCCAGCTGCGGCCGGCTCTGGCCTGGCTGCGGCCGGCTCTGGCCAGCTGCGGCCGGCTGTGGTCAGCTGCGGCCGGCTGTGGTGCGGCCGAGCCTGGCTAAGCTGCGGCCGGACCTGGCTGAGCTGCGGCCGGACCTGGCTGAGGTGCGGCCGGACCCGGCCAGGTGCGGCCGGCCCTGCACCACTGCTTTGGTGCACCCCACTATGGTTCATTTGTCCATTGTTATCCCATATCTGTGTACCTACAAGTAAAAATACCAACACAACTCGTGGAACTTTATTAGTATAAAAAATGTGCATGAAACTTGTTGTATACTCCTCTCGAACCCGAGGTTTTGACGGTCAGATCTTTGTTGTAAGGACCGTCAACAAACTCCCCCAAGCTAAACGTTTGCTCGTCCTCGAGCAAAGCCTAAACTTGGCCTCGGTGGATCAGGGGTTGCATGGTGTTATCACTCGGCAAGTACCTGCGCACAAACTCCATGCTCTTCTTGCAAATTTGAAAAGGTTGGTACGAGAGAAACTTAGCCTTACTTTACCTGTGGGGCTTTTAGCTATCCACCTTGCCTTCGGAGGTTGAAGAGTAGAATGGATTTTGACTTTGCATCTCTCACTCTTCTTCCTTTCTGGATCCTATCTCGGAGTTTTCGAAAATTTTTCAAAGAAAGACAAGGTTCCTCGGATGGTTCCCTCGATCGCTCAAGTGGTAATTGTTACCTCACCAAAGGCTTTAAGCGAGCCTCAACTTCCTACTTCTATGGCTTGTATGTGGAGCTTTGGGTAGGATAAGTATAAGGCTCACTTGTGCCACATGATATTGTTGAGCCAAAAACCGGATCCAAGAAGAAACTAGTCATGCAACTTGATCGAGATGTGCAAGTGTGTGGAATATTTTTTTTGTTTTTCTAAACACTCCTTGCTTTGAGATTCTCCTCTTGCTTTTATTTTGGAGTGGGGTCATGCTCTCTTTCTCTTTTTTTTATGCTCTTTGATTGGAGCACAATTTTTTTCTATGCTTCTTGAGCATATACTTTTTTTTCTCTATGACCCCTCTCTCCTTTTTCAAGATTACAAGAAGAGAAATCTCTTTGAACTTTGGAGTATTTATTTTTGGTGGATGGATGGCATGTTTTGCGTAACTCTCGGTGTAGGAGTTAGCATGTATATGTGGGTGTACGTGATCTCGATCATGGAAGCATGAAAAGATTCTTCCAAGGGTCACAACAATTTGGCAAAACTCAATAGTTCACAAGCAAGCATATGTAGAAGGTTTTGAGCATTGATATCGACATATGGCTTTGGTAGGTAATATGACCATCGAGGAACTTGCTTTGTTTTATTTTCAAAAAGAAATCAACCGAGATTTCACCATACTTTGAGATAGAGCAGATCAACATTGTCGCACCATATCATACTAGTCAACAACCTAGATTTGGTCATAAGCATTTGCTTCCCACAAAGTTTTATTTCAGGCTCTTGTTCTCAAAATATACCAACAAGTTCAAAAAGGCATAGAGCACAAAGATATGCACTAGGTTCTTGCAAAGTTTTAACTTAGCAACCATTCATCATTTCCAAAGTGAGGGTATAGACAAGATTTCAAGCACATGGTTGAAGCAAACATTTCTTTTATTCAAAAGAGATAAACAAGATGTAAAAGAGTAGTTTGGATGGACATACCTTCCTTGATTGAAAATGGGGTTCCCCCAAGCTAAATTTTGGCTCTCTGGTTGGCCTGTCTTCATTTTGGTGATGGGACGAGCACCTGGACACTTCTAGTGATTGTCTTGATGGGTTTGTGAAAAATCATAGGTACGGCCGTATCACTTGGTACGGCCGGTCCTACTAAATTTTTCCCAGACACTCGTGTTCCCTCCTGTAAACATCCTGCACAAAAAAAATTTGTCGAGGGGAGGTACGGCCTTACCTCTAGGTTCGGCCGTATCACCAAAAATATCCAAAACTGCTTTTCTAAGCCTTGTTTTCTTACTAAATGCAATGGTGAAAAACAAATTTGGAATCTAAACATGAATGATGCACGAAATAAAAGGGATTGAAAGGGAAATATGAGATAAATACCGGTTTACCTCTCGGTGAGGGCTCGTAGTTTAGAGTCCGTGAGCGGGACTCCTCCGGTTGCTCAATTAATCTTGGGCTCGTCCAGTCCCGGAGTGGAAGACTCGGACGATGCTCTCTTCACTCGCCACACCTTCTGTGTTTTCTTCGGTGGCGATGAAGTCGGTGAGGCTTTAGCGGGGGTGTTCTTGATTTTCGTCTTCTTTTCCCCCTTAGCCTTGTTGATTGCTTTCGCCTTCTTGGGTTGGTGACGCCCGTTGAATGCTTTCGCCTTGGGTTTGGTCGGGGCCACCTCATCTTCCTGCACATGGTTAGATGCATACATCCCCCTAGATGGCTTACCCCATCCGGTGGATATGGCGCTAACATGCTCTCGGGTAGGCTCGGGTTGCCCCGGGATTCCACCTGACTCAGAAGAAGGCAAAGAAGCAGCAAGCTGAGCTAGTTGAGTTTCGATCATTTTATTAAAGCTAAGCTGATTCTTCATGGCAGAGGTGAAGGATTCTATGGTGGAGTTAAGATTTTCAAGAACTTTCTCATTGGCGGCTAGCTTCTTGTTTAAACTTTCATTAATTCTAGCTTGGCCAAAGACAAGATCTTTAATGGAAGGCTGATTATTGAAAGAGTTAGAATAGTTACCTCCATTTTGATTGTTGAACGGGAAGTTGGGCCTCGAGTTCCACCCTTGATTGCTATAGTTGTTGTTGCGGAACCGTTGTTGTTGCCATTGTTGATGAAGCTGGCTTCCTCCCTTGTTTCGAGGCAATCATTGCCCGAATGACCCACATTACCGCAAACTTCGCACGTCATGTGTGCGTCCATGATCTTGGCGGTTTCCATGTTGGTCGATGCCTCCAATTTCTTCATGAGGAGGTCCATCTTAGCGGCGATCATGTTGATTCCATCGACTTGGTGTACACCGCGGGTACGGGGTTGGAGACAATCTCCATCCCAACCTTGATTTGCCACCATCTTCTCGATTAATTCCTTAGTGGCTGGTACTTGTAGCGAGAAGAAGGCTCCTCCAGCAGCTGCATCTAGGTGCTCACGGGTCGTACGCTTGAGCCCGTGATAGAAGGTCTGAATTAAGAACCACCCTTGCATGCCATGGTGTGGACACGCGGTGATGTACTCCTGGAAGCATTCCCATGCTTCCGGGATACTCTCATCACTCTGTGCTGGAAACCCGAAATTCTTGCGCGGAGGGCATTGGTTTTGCCCACCGGGAAGAACTTTGCGAGAAATGCCTTTGAGCACTTATCCCATGTGTTTATGGCATCTCGCTCCGCATAAAAGCATTGCTTTGCCTTCCTGAGCAATGAGAATGGGAATAGGCGAAGACGGATGGCATCATCCGTAACTCCACGGATAGTGAAAGTCCTACACACCTCCAAAAACTGCTGGAGATGTGCATTGGCATTTTCATTCGGCTTGCCGGAGAACGGATTTGCTTGCACCATGTTGATCAATGCCGGCTTGAGTTCAAAGTTTCCGTCTCCCACCATTGTGGTTGGTCCGGTTGGGACATTAGTGTTGGATGGAGCGGAAAACTCGCGAATTGTCCTCTCGGCCATTGGTGCTGACGAGGTGTTGTCTACGGGATCGACGGTGTTCATCTCTTGAGTCGAGAGAAACTTCTGAGGGATGATGACACAGGGTCGCACTCTCCTCACAAATGACTCTGGATTGTCGTTAAAGTTGGACGGTAGGTCGAAACCGGTCATGCACTACTCTGCGTACACGAGAGTAGAGCAAGGGTAAACCCGCTTAACTAGCGGTTCACCGAACCTTGATAATTATACCACGATGTCTAAACGATATCTTATGCCTATTGCCTCCCCGGCAACGGCACCAGAAATGCTTGTTGACGTTCCTTAGCCTCACCACTAAGATGGCACAAACGGCAACGGTGACAGAGATGCTTGTTGGCGCCTACAAGCGTCACCGCTAGGTTCACACCTCTAGTAATGGGACTAGGGGACGTCTGGGGTAAAACACACGATCACAGAAAGGTCCGCAAGTGCACGGATTACCGTTGTAGCACTTCACCCGGTGGTATTCGGGTTGTCGATTTATATTTTCCCAAGGGAGGCACGACGGCAAAGATGATCGAGTAAACGGTGGAGAAAGACCAAGGCTTGGTAAAGAGCTATAGCGGGGGGTAACGAATAAAGATATTCGGGGATAACTTGACACACGCTAGGAGATCTAGATAAAAGACTAGAGAGGATAGCGAGCTGGGAGGACAACGAGACGAGAAAGGATCCTAACACGATCTATCTATTCTTGTCAACTCTAGGCAAAGGGCTAAAGCAAAGGATAACCAAGGTAAGCTAACTCAACAAGCTCTTCTAGTGTTGCAGGGGCATGCGAAGCCGCATCTTCAGACTGGGACGAGAAGGGAGGATGACGACGCGCTGAATCCTACCGGCCCGAACTAACGTGGTGGACTACAGAGCCCGTCCGGAGCTGTCACCTCCTTAGGGTACCACAACTATTCCGTTGCGCAGGACACCAATCTAAGACTAAGGCAAGCTCTGAGCACCGTGCTCACAACGAACCAAAGAACCTTTCCCCGGGTACCACGAAGGAAGGTCTCTCTCTCCGGTGAAACACCGGAGATCAAGCGAAGAACGACCACAACACTATAGGGTTCAAGAGAGCTATGCTAACCAAGACTAAACTAACTTTAGTCTAAACCAAGAATAAAGCTTCTAGAGCAAAGTAAAAGCTGAATGTAATTGACTCGAAAAGTAAGATAGAAAGATAACTTGAATTGTACTTGAGTCTAAACAAAGAAAGGATACAAGAGCAATACCGGAACTCTGAAGAAGACTCCTCCGGAACCCCGAGACTTGCTCGACTCGACTCTAACTCCCAAGCTACACTAATCCTACTCTAAGTGAAATAAAGAGTGGAAATGAGATGCTCCAGCGCGGTGTGTTCAATCCAGCGGGTGTGAGGCTCCTTTTATAGGTAAGTGAGGTCGGTTGAGCGTGTGGGCCCAATATCATAGGTGAGGCCGGATAAGGAGGTGCGACCGGCCCTGTGATCCACTGCCTCTCTACTTGGAAGCTCCTAATCCTTGCTCCTGAGGCGGTTGAGGGTCGGTTCCTTGCGTCGGTATTGGCCGGTATGGCGGTTGGGAGGTGCGGCCGGCCCTATAGGTGCGGGCGCACCTACCCAATTACCGTGTGATGCACCGACAGTGTTGAGGGACGTCCAGGATCACTCCTTGATGGCGGTTGTGATGGTTAAGTGTGGGTCCATCGATCCAAGTGCTTCCAATCTTAGCCTTTTGATCCAACCGACATAGAATCAACGTTTCTCGTCCATCCAAGACTTGTTCGTGGGATTTTTGGTGCTGTGGACCCGAGACGTGGCATTTGGTGGGTGCGGGCGCACCTAGAGGTGCGGCCGGGCCTAGCCCTGGCCAAGTGTGGCCGGCTGTGGCCAGCTGCGGCCGGCTCTGGCCTGGCTGCGGCCGGCTCTGGCCAGCTGCGGCCGGCTCTGGCCTGGCTGCGGCCGGCTGTGGTCAGCTGCGGCCGGCTGTGGTGCGGCCGAGCCTTGCTAAGCTGCGGCCGGACCTGGCTGAGGTGCGGCCGGACCTGGCCAGGTGCGGCCGGCCCTGCACCACTGCTTTGGTGCACCCCTCTATGGTTCATTTGTCCATTGTTATCCCCATATCTGTGTACCTACAAGTAAAAATACCAACACAACTCGTGGAACTTTATTAGTATAAAAAATGTGCATGAAACTTGTTGTATACTCCTCTCGAACCCGAGGTTTTGACGGTCGGATCTTTGTTGTAAGGACCATCAACAGGCGGCGGCGCTCGGTGGGAAATTTTGGCAGCCTGACGGCGTCGTTTCGTTTCGCGCCGAGACTTAGAAAATTTTCAGAGCGCAGCTGCTATATATAAAGGGAAGCAACACTGGCGGGCCACATTACACAACCGCCAGCGGTGAACATTAGCGCAGGCGGGCGACTTAAGCGACCGCCAGTGGTGAGAACCCCCACTGGCAGTTATCATTAGCGTTCGCCAGCATTGTGGTTTGCCAGAATTTGAACTAAACTTTTCAAATAGGAACATTTAACTAGGAGAAAACACCTCCTATACTTAAATTAATATACTTTCGGAGAATTTTGGAAGATTCACTGAATTTTGAACATTTTTAGGCCAGAATTTCAAATTTTCAGATTTTGCCAAACCACTGTGCTGGCGGTTGACTTATGATAACCACCAGCGGTGAGTCTTACCGCTGGCGGGCACTTAAGACACCCGCCAGCATAGTGTTTTTCCATAATTTGCAAAATTTGAAATCATGGCTTAAATTGTTCAAATTTCATTGAAACTTCCCAAAGTATCTTAAAATATTTGAATTTAAGTATAGGAGGTGTGTCTCTTGTAAAAGAAGTCCTAGTTAGAAAAGGTTAGTTCAAATGGGACTCTAGGTTCATACACCTAATGAGTTATAGGTTGTTTGACCCTAGAGTCTCATTTGAACTAACCTTTTCAAATGCAAACCTTTTCTTATGACAAAACACCTCCTATACATAAATTCAAATATTTTATGATAATTTTTGGAAGTTTCAAAGAATTTTGAACATTTTTAGGCCAGGATTTCAAATTTTCAGATTTTGGCAAACCACTAGGCCTGGGCATTCGGTTTAAACCGACTATTCGGTTCGGTTTTTCGGTAGACAAATATTTCGGTTTTCCAACCATCAGCAACCGATCGGTTTTCTGCAGAAACAAAAACCGACGAGTTCGGTTTCGGTTTTTTCGGTTCGGTTTCGGTTTTTACCGAACAAGACCGAAGTTTTATTCAAGCATTCATTCAGGCATACAACATCAAGCATTTACAGTACAATTTTACAGATCGATGAATCAATCCATGGAAATAGCCAAGCTGTGGTACCAGATATAGAGATCAATGTGCAGACTGCAGATCCTCGCGCCAGCCAGCCGCCCGCCGCCGCAGATCCTCTCGCCGCCCAGCTACCCGTCGCCGCGGCACAGCGCACTCGGCGCCGCAATCCTCGCACTAGCTAGCTCTGTCGCAGATCCACACGCGTGCCCATCGGTGGTGCTGCCGCCCGCCGGACCGCCGCGATGTCACAGATCTGCCCGCGGCGGCGCGGCTCGCCGGTCGCCGACTCGACGACTCGCCACTCCTACCTCCTGGCCTCCTGCTCGGCTCGTGGAAGTGGAGGCGCCGTGTTGCGGCCTGGCGGCCTGCTGGCGGCCTGCGGTGGCCGGTGGAGGGTGGAGGCGTGGAGGCCTAGAGCCCTGGAGGAGGGTGGAGTGGAGTCGGCGGCCGCTGCTGCCTGCCGCAGTGCTGGTGGCCTGGTGCCGCTGCGTGGGGAATAAGGATTAGCTAGGGTTGGCCGATTGGGGCTTGGGGCATCGGGCGCAGAAGGAATGGTGGAAAAGGGGCGCGGTGGGCTTGCGGTGGGCTGGGCCAAGTGAATGCTGCCTTGGCTAGTTGGCTGGGTTTGTAAGTAATTCGGTTGCTTCGGTAGATCGGTTCGGTCTGGGGTCAAAACCGAAGCCGAAGCCGAACACCGAAGTACACAGAATTGGAAACCGAAGCCGAACCGAAAAACCGAAAAAACCGACATTTCGGTTCGGTTCGGTTCGGTTCGGTTCGGTTTGCGGTTTTCGGTGAAAAAATGCCCACCCCTACAAACCACTGTGATGGCGGTTGACTTATGATAACCGCCAGCGGTGAGTCTCACCGCTGGCGGTCTCTTAAGACGCCCGTCAGCATAGTGTTTTTCCATAATTTGCAAAATTTGAAACCATGGCTTAAAGTTCAAATTTCATTGAAACTTCCCAAAGTATCATAAAATATTTGAATTTAAGTATAGGAGGAGAGTCTCATTTCATCGAAACATCCAAAACTCTCCTAAATTGATTGAAAGTCTTACAACAACACTAATTATATAAAGTCTTACAAGTGATACATCAAGCCCGACTAATAAGAAGTGCAAGTTTATCCTTTAACAATTCTCCCCTCACAGTCTGTACGTAACCATGGCTTCTCCGATTTAGGAATGCTGACTTCAATTTTTTTATTCTTTTCTCATGATCTTTGAACAAGACTAGTTCCTCAAATTGATTGTAATCCTCAACATCAATTACACCTTCTACTCCTAGAATTCTTTGTTTTCCGGAGACGACAATGTGCTTCTTCACATTCATAGGATCAGCTATGTAGAAAACTTGTGCAACACGCTCGGCGAGTACCCATGGATCATCTTTGTAACCTACATTGGCAAGGTCTACAAGTGTCAACCCATAATTATCATCTGTGACGCCATTCGGGTGTTTGACCCATTGGCACCGAAACACGGGGAACCTGATATTCTCTCCATAGTCAAGTTCCCATATTTCCTCTATGAACCCATAGTAAGTGATGTTGTTTCCGGATTTATCAATCGCATCTATGCGAACACCACTATTTTGATACGCGGCACTCTTGTTGTCTTTCGCCTTCGTATAGTAGGTGTACCCATTAATTTCGTATGCTTTCCATGAGGTCACATTGCTTGATGGACCAGCCGCCAACCTGGTCAACGTTGTGTCATCTATGGAATTTCCTTGAAATAGATGTCCATGTTCCTTTAACCATGATGGGAAACGACGCTGTTGCTCTTTGATGACCCAATCCTCGGTCCGACTATCATTTTCTTCACGAATCTCATTTTCGTGTTGCACGATAAATGGCTCCACTATTGCAAGTTGTTGTAGAACACTAGCATGTGCTTTCTCCAGTTGTTGATTGTCCTCGTCAATGAATCTTTTCCTTCCAATGGTCCCTTTCCCTGACAATCTGCCTTCGTGTCGAGATTCCGGTAAACCGATCGCTCTCCTATCTTTTATGTAGTCTATGCAACAATCAACACTCTCTTCTGTATGGTAGCTCTCGATCATGCTTCCCTCTGGAAATGCCTTGTTTCTCATGTATCCATTGAGAATCGACATGAACCGTTCGTACGTCCACATCTGATGAAAGTACATAGGTCCTAGTTCAGTAATTTGCTCGACCATGTGGATCATTAGATGTTCCATGATATCAAAAAATGACAGAGGGAAGCACATCTCGAGCTGGGCTTGAGTTTCTGACATAAACAGCTGAAGCCTTGCCAACTCTACACAATCCGGTTGGCACTTTCAGCCCACGCAAGCATTTGCAGATAGCCAACCTCTCATGTTGTGTTAAGTTGTAGCTAGCAGGTGGAAGGTACTGCTTACCATTAGGACGTGGTTGTGGGTGGAGTTCTTGCCTAATTTTTAGGTCAACAAGATCCTTACGCGACTTTAGTCCGTCCTTTACCTTTCTTGTTAAGCCTAAGAATCCCATTGTGCTTTCAAACACATTCTTCTGAAGACGCATCCCATCGATGGCATGGCGCACTGCCAAATCTTCCCAGTATGGCAAGTACTTAAAATATATAGACATCTTCTTGAAAGGCACGTCAATGTTTTCTGTAGTTTCAGCCTCCTTCCTTCCCCTTTTTGAATTATCATCAACATCACCTTTTGACTTCTTACTAAGTTTGAACTTGACCTTCTGGCACATTTCAAATACGGTTCTACCGATGACCGGTTGTGGGGCAAAAGAGTTTTTCTCAATCTTTCCATCAAAAGAGTCTGCCATCTTACGGTACTTGTGAGTCCTTATTAGCCAGCGTCTGTGCCCCATATACACTGTCTTCTGAGATCCTTTTAGGTACACAAATATTGTACCATTCAAACAAACTACACAACCTGTTTTTCCTTTTTTCTGACCAGACAAAGAAAATAGGGTAGGGTAATCATTAATGGTAACAAAGATAATTGCCTTAAGTGTGAATGTCTCCCTTCTGTACTCATCCCACATCTCAACCCCATGTTTCCAAAACTTCTCCATTTCTTCCATCAATGGCTCCAGGAAGACATCTATATCGATACCAGGTTGCTTCGGTCCTTGGATTAGAATGGTAAGCAAATGGAACTTTCTCTTGTGACATAGCCAGGGGGGAAGGTTGTATATGGTCATCAACACTGGCCATGTGCTGTGCGTGCTGCTTCTTTCACCAAATGGATTCATGCCATCTGTACTTAACGCGAACCTTATATTTCTTTTTTCTTCTCTAAACTCTTTGTGCTTCGAATCAAAGGTCCTCCACTGTCGAGCATCAGAAGGATGTCGAAGCTTCCCATCAGACTTCTCTGGGCGATCTGCGTGCCAAGTCATTAGTTCAGCGGTCTTTGGGTTCGAGAACAATCGCTTCAGACGATCCTCCACCGGCAATTACCACATCACCAATGCAGGGACTTTACGTTGACTAGCAGTGTCAGTACCAATACTATACTCCTCCTCAACTTGAGAAAATACACTTTTCTTTCCACCCACCTTCCTCTTCGCGCCTTTAGATGCAATGACCCGTTCCACAGCAAAATCGGCATTACTTTTGTAACGACTAGCATCACAATTTGGACACTTCTCCAGTTCTGCATAGTCACCACGGTACAATATGCAATGGTTCCTACACGCGTGTATTCTTTGCACTTGCATCTTCAATGGGTTGATAATCTTCTTTGCTTCATATGTGTTTCTTGGGACCAAGTTAGGCTTCGGGAGTAGATTGGCCAACAAAGTAAGGAGTTCGTTAAAACTATTGTCCGACCATCCGAATTTTGCCTTCACAATCAGAAGATGGAGCATGAAACACAACATGGTCCACTCCTTCCCACAACCCTCATACATACGGTCCTTTGCTGCCTTCTTTAGTGTCTCAAAATTTTCTAACCCTTTAGCACTCCCTAGCAACACCTCCAGTTCAATGTGGCGCAACATTTCTTCCATATCAACATCACATTCCTCGTCCACCTGTGGTGCATCTGTTTGATCATCATTTTGATCTTCGCAGCCAAAAGCATCATCCATCATGACATGATCATTTTCATCTGCATCTTCATCACCCACTTCATCATACCTGGTGCCGATGTCTGCATTGTTGAAAGTACTTTCTGCTTCACCATGGTGGGACCAAGTTTTGTATCCTTTCACAAAACCACACTTTATCAAATGCATCTTGATGGCATTAATATCTTCCCACACAAGTTTGTTGCAACAATCACAACATGGACAACGTATTTGCTTTGTCCTAGAAATTTGGGCATGCTTCTGCGCAACCTCAAGAAAGTTTGTTAACTCTATCAAGAATGTAGACGAATTTCTCCGTATGCCATACATCCATGCTCTATGTTCCATCTTAAATAACCTATAAAAAGATAATTCTATTATAAACCCACGTATAATCAAAACTGAATTCTACAATTTTAAACTCAATTGTAACTTGCTTCATTTAATATGTAAAAAATAGAAACAAAACTAAATTCTATAATTTTAATTAATGAAGCTAATAATTTTAATGACAAACTAATAACTTATATAATTAGATTGATACATCTCCTCTAATCTCTTGCTTGATTAGATTGATACATCTCCTCTCTTTAAATAGAGAGGATTACTTGACCCCTAAGCAAGGACTCGATCTTATCCCTAAACCTAACCCTAACGGGCCTCTCGGCCCATTAGACCCTTGACACCTGACATTACCCCGCCCTTTTTCGAGTAGCTCGTCCTTGAGCTGCAGCATGAGCAGCTTGACAATGACTCGACACCACACAAACTTATAACCTAAAAATAAGCCTTTTACATTTCGGCTTATGTGATTATTTGCAATCTAAAAAAGACTCAATTTCCCTATTGTGGACTCTGAACGTGGACGCCCTTCGAATGCCGAGCGTGCACCTGTGCGGCCACCTGGATCCCATGGAGACCATCGGAACGAGAGGGGCACACGAGTACAGCCGCCTGGAACTAGTTGCGACGCAGACCAACGGAGACGTCCTCGCGGTGGCCGAAAGCGGAAAGCTGGGGTGCTAGGCAGCGCGTCCCCGTCGATGACAAAGAGGAAGACACCTCCTCTACCGCCGCTCCCGCAGAGTTGGAGTACGCCATCCGCAGGAAAAACACCATGCACACCCTTGGGTACAGCAGCGGGGCGGCGCAATTGTTGGAGGCCGTCCAACGGGTCGAGGTTGCGGCCATGTGCAACGAAGGCAACCGCGACCGCCGCCAAGGCTGCCTCCCGATCCCGCATCAGCTTTGTGCGCCTTTTGTAGCCATCTTCGTGCTAGGAAGCCGCGTGCCACCACCTGCAGCCGCAACGCCGCCTGAAGTTGTGCTGTCGTGGTCGCTGCCTTTGCACGACGACGAACAGCCTGAAGGAACTGCGACGGGGTGCGGGGCTGAATCAGCTGCAGATCGAGTAGCCACCCCACCCGCCGGCGCGCCAGGAGGCCGCGTGCTGCAGCCTGCAGCCGCGAACACCTGTCAGGTAAGCATCTTCTCTGCCGTCTCCATTGCGAATGGTCCTGTGGACGGCGTAGGGAGTGCTGCCGCCGACGAGGCAGGAAGGGACGCACACAGCGGCGGCAGCCCACCCCTCAGGAGCTCGCGCAACAGCGCCAACTCTTCGTGAATCCCGCGGATGGCAGCGCTGTGGTCGAGGAGCATCCGCGTCATCTCCTCGGGTGAGAGGGCGTGGAGGAGCGGAGGAGGGCCCGGTGACGCTGCGGAGAACAGGGCCGACGCAGCCCAGGGATGTGTGCCGACAGCGTAGAATCCAGCCATGGTCTCTGATACCAGATTGTTATGAACTGCGATGCGAGGAAGGGAATTGCGAGGATTGGGGGCTGATTTGTGGAGAATTAGGGCTGGGAGCTACAACGCCGGGGTTGTGGCGGCGGCTAGGGTTGGAGGGGCGCAGGGAACGCCGGCCGCGGGGCTTCGCCCACGGCCGGCAAGAGAGCCTTCTAATCTCTTGCTTGATTAGATTGATACATCTCCTCTCTTTAAATAGAGAGGATTACTTGACCCCTAAGCAAGGACTCGATCTTATCCCTAAACCTAACCCTAACGGGCCTCCCGGCCCATTAGACCCTTGACACCTGACACCTAGATTTTTGACATCGATCAATGAACGAGACAACATATTTGTCATTTTTGCTGATCTGTCATGACATCGCTATTCACTAATGCATGGAATCCGCAACCAGTCTTGCCATCCCTTTCTTCCTCAACCCTGACCAGGCTGTCATCTCCCGTGGCTAGCGACCCTACACCGTCCTCTTGCACTGCGCCACCAGGCTCCTCGTCATAGCTTTCACGTTCCGCGCGCTCCGCCCTCGGCTGGCTCCGCGCTTCCGTGTCGTCGCCGGCATCTTCGTCCTGTGGTGGCCTAAACCGGAACTGGACCACCTCCAACCAGGGGTGGATCCAATATTTCTAAGGAGGGGGGAGCTGAGTTTCCCTTCTTCCTCCTCTCTTGTCTCTTTCTCTTCTTCCCCCTCCTCTCATTTTCTTCTTCTTCCTCTTCCTCCATGGCTGGAATTTCTTGGGGGGCTCCAATGGAGTGCGCGGGGGTAGGGGGCTCCAGCCCCCCAGCAGTTGGATTCGCCCTTGCCTCCAACCCGGTCGCCGCCCTCTGCGCACTCGCCATGCCGCCAGGCCAGCGCTATTGGCAATACTAATGCATTACGTGAGAAAGTTCAACCTGGTCACCAGAAGTTGCGCGACGAGCTAGTGATGGTCAGGGCGCTGCTCGTTGTAGCCGTCATCGCCGGCTGCCTCGCGACCGCAGAGGCCCGCAGCTGCGACCAAGACGAGGACATTTGCGGCTGTGACATGCCCGCCGGCTAGTGCCCAGGGCTTTTCCCCACCCGGTTGGACCAAACCGCCGAGGTCCGATTCCGGTTAGCCGGTCCGGTTTGACCTGATACAAAAAAAAACAGAACAATTCAAATTTCAAACCAAAACGCATAGTGCAAGCAGTTTGGAATGGCTTACCGATCGGTTTGACCGGTAAGCCGGAAAGGTTTGAGCGGTAACCGGTTGTTGAACAAAAAAACCCGAATCGGTGAAGAATTTTGCGTGTCTTCAAATTTGAATTAAAAAATTGGAAAATAAAAGACAAATTTCTAAAAATATTTCAAGGTGCGTAGAATCTAATGGTGTCAAAAATTTTCAAATATTAGTGTATTTAGTAATTTTTGCGGGCATTAGAAGTTCAACCGGCCAAATGGTTGAACTTGTAATGCTAGCAAAGTATACTAAATGAACGAATATTTGAGATTTTTTGACACCATTAGATTCGTCACAACTTGAAGTATTTTTTTTGGAATTTTTCATTTTTTGAATTTAAGTTCAAGTTTTTGAATCTCACCGGTTTGTTACCGGCCGGTACTGGAACTGGTCTAGACCGGTTCCGGTCGGGGAAAAAACCCAGCTAGTGCCTCCACCCGCCGCCATCCTGCCGTGTAGTATGTGCAGCGAGTGATAATGGAAAAAAAAAAGAAAATAAGAAGCTACTATGACTGTAAAATTTTCATCACGGAATCGATTAATATTCAAGCTATCTATCCTTGTGCCATCGATGGTGATGGTCACAGACACGAGACACCTGCAAGCGCGGCATACGAGCCGGCTAGCGAGATCATCACGTACGGAGTATACGAGCACCTAGACTGCTACTATGATGTATGCTCGTATAGACAAGCGGATGCATTGCCATTGCATGCGGTGCTCGTGCGGGAGCTCCTAGGCGAGCATTTGAGCTGGCACTGCTGGTGCGAGTGTGCAACGCACGTGCCGACACTTCTGAGTGGAATCTTTGCATGTTGGTACGAATGGCGGGTGCTAGATGCATGTATATTGATATCCATTCGATGCATGATGTTAGATGAGTTTCTGAGAACTAAAGAAGCTCTATGTTCGACTAAACTCACTATTCATCCGAAAATCACTCTACTTATCGAAAGATTTACTTTTTAATTCTAATTTTACGAAATTTGTTCATTTCGATGAGAGCTAATTAAAAATGCCAAAAGCAAAATTAAAATCCCTATTTCTAGGCATAGTAATAGCAAACGATGCAATAACATGAACAAAGAAAATCGAAAGGCAGAATCCAAGAAGAAAATTTGATGTGCCGTACTGACAAACATATTTTGTTCCTGGCCCCCATGTGAGCTCTGCATGTAGCAATATATATTTCCTCGGTTTTGTATTGAACAACTTTGTAAAAAGACGCTGCCCTGTAGTAGTTAAGTGTTTTGAGTCTGATGGTCCACTACAACTACGAAGTCTGCACACAAACAATAAAAAAATCTGCTCAAGGGGAAAACAAAACAAAGAAAGAATAAAATAGAAGTAATTACTTTTAAATAAAGAATTGAGCCGCTGCCCTAGACCGTTTCACGTGCTCCGCTCCAAATTCCCAAGCCGCGCGCTTCTTCCCGTAGGCGTCGCCGCAGCTAGCTCCTTCCCTCTTCCCAGCAGAACAGGCAGGCCGCCGTCCCTTTGCTCCTCACGACGACACGACCTCAGTCCGCAGCCCTGAAAGAGCCTTTTGTAACCAGATCCCCGCCACCAATCCTAAGCCAGTCAGCTCCTTCTCTCTTTCCCTCCCATGTAAGTATGTAACTCTCCTGTCAGTCGATTTCAGACGGTGCCCCGTGCCTTCACCGATCGATCGAGCTCCTGGTCGCCAGATCTGCCACCATTGGCGACGACGACCAGGCTTCTTCCTCAGCCATCCGTTGATGGAGATGGCCTGAACCTTGGCTCGATCTGGATCCGGAGGTGATAGCTGGAAAATTGCTAGCTCGGAGCAGATAACACGGACTCTTGCATGTTAGGTAATTGTTCAGCTCTTGCTTCTCTTTTGCTTTTGCCAAGGTCAATGGAGCATGCATGTAGGAGCTTCGTACCCGGCAGATGGCCATTGCCTGCCGTATATGGCAGCATTTCCATGAGCCCTGTCTTGTAGATATATAGTAGTTGGTAGATAAACTCAAGTAGATGAGCAGCTTCAGCTCAAACCAGTTCATTACCACCAATTTGCTCACGCATTTGTGCTCTGTTCTCACATATTCCCTTCTTCTACCTGCAGCCCGTGCGTGTGGTGTGAGGGTTCAGTGAAACTCACCTCGGTTATTGCCAACATTACACAGCCAAGTCGAGGCATCATTCTGCACACACGCACAGCAATATGGCTGGTGCTATAGTGAGTGCTTCAACGGGTGTGATAAGCACTCTGCTTCCCAAGCTCGCCATGTTAATACAAGGCGAGTACAAGCTTCAGAAAGGAGTGAAGCGCAAGATAGCATTTCTGAGTGATGAGCTCACCAGCATGCAAAGCCTACTTGTGAAGCTGGCAGACAATGAGGAAAGGTTGGATGTGCAGGCGAAAGATTGGAGGAACAAGGTGCGCGAGCTGAGCTATGATATTGAAGACTGCATCGACCTCTTCATGCACAATATGAGCAAAGGTGATGCTCAAGCCAACCTTGTCAAGAAGACAGCAAGTAAGATTAAGAAGATATGGTCACGCCACAAGATTGCGAACCTAATTGAAGAACTCCAGGGTCGTGTTCAGGAAGAGAGTGAGCGCCGCTCAAGGTACAAGTTTGATGAGGCCTCTGATGATTTTGGCAAGGTTTTTCAAATTGATCCTCGATTGCCAGCATTGTTTGTGGAAGCAAAAAGGCTTGTTGGGATTGATGGTCCAAGGGAAGAGATCATCGAGTGGCTGAAAGAAGATGAGTGTGGACAGCAACTCAAAGTTGTATCCATTGTGGGGTTTGGAGGTCTTGGAAAGACAACTCTTGCAAACCAAGTTTATCAGAAAATCAAAGGTCAATTTGATTGCTCGTGTTTTGTGCCAGTTTCACGGAATCCTAACATAATAAAGATATTATCTGATATGCTCAAAGAACTTGGGAGTTATGTCGATCCAACAGATGATCAACGACAACTCATAGAAAAGCTTAGAGAATTCCTGCAAAATAAGAGGTATGTATGAAAGTGATATATATTTCTTGTTTTACATTTTGGCCCTATTTTATTTATGTATATACTTGAGTTTAGTGAAAAAATATGACAGTATTTATATTTATTATATTTAAGATAGTTGAAATAATATATTCTTAAACTCATATGGAATTTAGTTCAGTTTCATTTCCTTTTGGATGAACTGGGTTTATGGGCCATCGTGGAAAAGCCAAACATGGGTTACTTGAGGAGTCATTATATATGTACCTAGATATATATATATACAAAAATCGCAAGACAAAAAGAAGAAGAACCGGCATTGTCTCCAGCAGTTGTACAGTTTAACAAGATGCTTAGTAACAAATGGTGATGTTCTTTTAGTTTAGTTTGTTCCTACAGTATAATTTCTTAGTTTGAGTAATTTAGTGTTAATTCACAATGTACAAATTAACTTCAGACTGATGAAACACATTCAGTCCAGGTGCCCTCTTGTTTGTGTGATATTACTTCTGGAACGCCTTTCCGCTGTCTATAACTTTGAAATCAAGTAGTTAGGGGGGTGGTCTTGAAATCTTGTGTTAAGGCAACGTTTATTCACATCTATTTTTAAATAATTAATAATATATGCTTTACTGTAAACTTCGCACCAGTTAGTGGGTTAAAACAAGTAACTAGGCTAGCTACGTTATTTAGTGCTAACATTTATTACAAATATGTATGTGTAGGTACTTTATCATCGTTGATGATATTTGGAGCACACAAGCTTGGGAACTTGTCAAATCTTCTCTACCTGAGAACAATTTAAACAGCAGAATAATTACAACCACAAGAATTGATAGTGTAGCCCAATCATGCTGCTCCAGTTTCACAGGATATGTCCACAAGATTCAACCTCTTGGCGATCAGCAATCACATCAACTATTTTTCAAGAGGGTTTTTGGAGATGCCTCTGCATGCCCTCCTCACTTGGAAGAAATGTCTCATGGAATCCTTAAAAAGTGTCATGGTTTGCCATTGGCTATCATCACTATAGCGAGCCTGCTTGCTGGGAAATCCAGCAAGGATCAATGGGAACGAGTGTACAGTTCTATTGGTTCTGCTTTTAGTCACCAAGGAATGAGAGATATACTTCTCCTTAGCTATTATGACCTCCCACACCATCTAAAGACTTGCTTGCTATATCTTAGTATGTATCCAGAGGATTACGAGATTAACATGGAAGAGCTAATATGGAGGTGGGTAGCCGAAGGGTTCATCACTGACGTGAAGGGTCAATCAGCAGATCAAGTCGCTGAGAGTTACTTCAACGAGCTTGTAAACAGAAGCTTGATCCAACCAATTAACATCGGGTATGATGGCCGGGCAGGTGCTTGTCGAGTGCATGACATGGTGCTCGAACTCATTGTATCACTGTCAGCAGATGGGAATTTTGCAAGCATAGTGGAAGGACAAAGCTACAATGGTGGTTGTCACATGATTCGTAGGCTCTCTGTACAATCTAAACTTGTGGGAGATGAAGTGCCGCAGGAGATTATGGACAAGTGGTCGCAGGTTCGTTCCATTAGCTTTTATGGATTGCAAGAGGAAGGAATCCTTCATCTGCAAGAGTTGTATTCCTTGAGAGTATTGGTTTTTGATCGTAGCAGCCATCTTGGTAACCAATACGTTAAACATATAGGAAGCTTTTTCCGGCTAACATTTTTGCGCATCAAGTGTAAAGAAGTTACTGAGCTTCCAGAGGGTATCGGAGACCTGAGGTATTTGCAGTCACTAGATCTACGGGGGAGTGGAATTAGAAAATTGTCACCGTCCCTAGGCCGTTTGCAGAAGTTGGTACGTCTTCTGGTAAATGTAGAGTTGCCTGATGAGGTTGGAGATCTACAAGCCTTGCAAGAGTTGTCGAGGATAATGAATAGCTCCTTAAAATTTTTGGAAGGCCTTAGACGCTTGACCAAGCTGAAGAGGCTTGCCATAGAGATGCCTTACAGAAAGCAACTTGGTTGTGATACGGAACAGTACAAGGAAGCTTTGAAGTCATCTCTCGCTTCGATGGGTAAACATGGGCTTCAATCACTAAGCATTCTCAAAAGTAATATCCTGGAAGAAGAACTGATGGATATATTGTGCTGCACTGCTCCATGTCTTCGGGAGCTTTCTGTATATGGTGTCAGTGTCACTCGCCTTTCAAAGCAGATGGTGTCGCTTGCTAATCTCACTTATCTTGGTCTACGTATTGAGAGGATCAAACAAGAAGATGTCTGCATCCTCGGGGGCATACCTGCTCTGCTCTTTGCCTATTTATTTGTAGAGCATGCCCCTGATGAACGGCTTACCGTAAGAAGTCAACAATTCCTCTGCCTCAAGGAGTTTAAATTCTTGATTATATATGGAGGTGGCCTGGAGATGTTATTTTTACAGGAAACAATGCCAGAGCTCCGAAATTTATCTCTTGTATTTCGAGCGAAGGAAACAGAGTCCAAGATGGGGTTTGGGTTCAGCTTCGAGCACCTTGCAAGCTTGGAGCACATCAGTGTCATAATCGATTCTGATGATGCCACCAGGAGCAGGGTGGAAGCTGCAGAAGCTGCTATCAGGAACGCAGTCAGCATCCACCCCGGACGGCCCACACTTGATCTGAATTTTGTAGGCAGCACGATAGAGGACAGCTCGACACGGAACGGATGAGGTTCTTGAGAAGCATTCGTAGCGGAATGTACAGGAGTTTGCAAGGTAATTCTCTGGCATTTATGAACTTTCCTAATTCATCAGTGTCGAGTCATGAACCCATTGTACGCAAGTACGCAACTGATGTGTTGTTATTTTTGTTTTCCGTAGATGCAGAAGAACTGAAGCTGCTAATCTGTAAAACGAGATTATTGCCGTGAGCTCCTCTGTGTTGCCACGTAAACTCGTGCCCATGTATCTTTTTACTGTTTTTCAGTTTTAGCTGTTTCATTTAGTTGGAGACGTGATGGCCGGAGACGTGCCCATTCACGTCGCGGCCGTTGCGCGCGGCACGATCGCAGCGTGCGGGATGGCGGCATGGCGCACGCAAGGCCAAGCCCTGCCTTTGATTTTCTCTTTCGGTTGTAATCACAATATAAATAAGAGGAAGTCAGATAGAACACTGCTTAAGTTTTTGCAGCGCATCTGTCGTTCGTGTTTCTCTGAAGGTGTTCGTTCATCGTCGCCGTGGCTATTCTGTCGCTTCGTGCCGCAGGGCGTGACGCGCGAGGGGCCTGAGGTCTTTTTTTTTTCTTTCTCTTCTTTTATTTCTTTCTTTTTATTATTCTTTTCTTTTCTGTTTCTATTTCTTTTTCCTTTTTTATTTTTCTTGTTTCTTTTTTATTTCTGGTTTCTTTTTATTTATTTATTTCTACTTTCTATTTTTATTTTATTTCTACTTTCTTTTTTTATTTTTTGTTTCTTTCTTTCTTTGTACTTTTCTCTTGGTGAATATTTGTTCCCTTTAAATGGATTTTTCCACCTGAGTGAATATTTGTTTCACCTCAAGATGAGATGCAAATTTGTTGTGGTTATAACAATAAGTTGTTCCGGCTATAATAACATCTTGTTCGGGTTATAATAATAATAATAAATTATTCCGACATTTCTTCTGATTTGTTCTGACACTATATTTGTTTTTGTTCGAGATGACATACAAACTTGTTTTGACAGTTGTTCTTATTTGTTCTAACACTTTATTTTGTTTGTTCGATACGACGTACAAACTTGTTCTGACTATAATAATAAGTTGTTCTGGCTATAGTAATAACTTGTTCTGTCTATAGTAATAACATGTTCCGACCCTTTGTTCTGACACTACATTTGTTGTTCAGGATAACATACAAATTTGCTCTGGCTATAATAAGATCTTGTTCTGACAATTGTTCTCGTTTGTTATGACACTTCATTCGTTTTGTTCTAGCGATAACAAAATATATTACCTTAACTAAAAAAATACGAATAAAAAAGTTTGTCAAAATATAGTCAAGTGGGATCTTGGTTCGAAGTTTTTATTGTTAGAACGCAATCGGTTTTGATACTCGATTTATGATTTATAGATTTTCTAATTTTCAAACAAGTTACATGTAAAGTTGACGTCAGCTTTTTTGTTTTTTTTTGCATGTACGCAGATACTATGGTGAAGCTCATGCGCAAATAGTCCAATGAAGCCTTGATTTTCCTCCACCCGCCATACATTAGTGGGATAGAATAATCATTATCCAATACCGCGACCCAATCTACCAGGACTTCAGCAACAAAAATGTTTTTTTGTCACTGAAGTGACACCTAGACCCATTCATCGCCGGGAGGAATTCCAGCTTACTCTCTGAATGGAAGGGCACCTCTTGCCTCACTTGAGCTTTACATTTAGGCTTAGTTTAGTTCCCAAAAATTTCACCAACTACCCGCCACATCAATCTCCGGACACTAATTAGAGTATTAAATGTAGATTAATGGTAAAACTAATTCCACAACCCCTATCTTAATTTTTGAGACGAATCTAACGAGCCTAATTATGTCATGATTAGATAACGTCGTGCTACAGTATCCAATCTCTAATGACGAATTAATTATTTAATGGATTCGTCTCGTAATTTCCAGTTCATTCGTATAATTATTTTTGTAACTAGTCTGCGTTCAATATGCGACATGGGAATGGTGTAGGTTGTAGACTTCTACTAGGTGATACCCCGCGCGTTGCTGCGGGAATTTTTAAACAAAATTTTAAGGTGAAATGTGAAAGTAGGAACACCAAAGAGATTATATAGCGATATTCATCTATACAAAATATTATATATGAAAGCATGTTATTTTTGTTGAGAGAGAGCCATTCTTAAATGATTAATCTTACATGTATTTCAACTGTGAGAATTTTATGGCGTGCTACTCGCAAATACAACATGCTTTTAGTCACAGAAAATCGACGAATATATAAATATATGGTTTGGTGGATGTTGACATGGCTTGGTGGATGTTGACATGACTTATAGTGGATAGTGACATCACGTGTAGTGGGTTATGATGTGGCGCGTTGAGAGGCAAGAGAAATCGTTAGTGGGTACCGATTATATAGTTGTATATGATAAGTGTTCAGTCGTGACGTTAGTTTGATGCTTTTGTATTTTATAGTCTGTTCTAGCAATCCTTCAACAGTGATAATGGTCTTGGAGGTTCTCTCTACCTTTTGTTTCCAAACTGTGTTGAATTCCTACCGGTAAAGGTTATTGGACAAGGATTTTTTTAGTAACTCAAATCCAAATGGTTTATATGTGCCACTAAATAATAATAGTGAAAATCTTTCACAGCCACAGAGAAGAGGAAATCTGCTTTGTGAAATCTGATGGACATTCTGATGGTAGTCAAGGGTCATGCATACTCGGGTTATTTCCCTGGCCACTCTGATAATGCTGATGTGTATGCGAATGATCAAGTCATCTGCAGAATCAGGTTATTTCCCTGAATGGCACCGTCAGCGATTTTACAATCTTCACCAGATCAGGCCAGGTCAGCTCGATCGTCGGCAAATCGCTCGAGATCCTTCATCCTTGTCCAAACATATTTGGCTTCGGTATCTTGCATGACGATGCTGTTGCCTGGATTACCAGTGGTGTGCTGCGAATTATCCGCGTGGGTGCGGCCGTCGTCCTCCGCGTCTTTTCATTCCAGCAGCGCTCACGCGCAAGTTGACTGACTTCCCCCGGTCGTCCACTCCCACGGTCCCACCCAACTCGTCCCCTTGGACAGCAGAACAGGACAGGCGGGCCGCTGTCGCCTGCACCTCATCACCCTCTCTCAGTCTTCCCCAGTTTTTGCTGTTTATTAAAATTTTATTTACCCTATTTTCCTCTATAGACTAATTTTATTGTTCAAAGGGCTTCTACTCCAAATCTCCAAGTCGCATGCCTCCTCCTCCTTGAGCCACAGCCACCGCACCAACTCCTTCCCACCAGAGCAGAGCAGGCCCGTCGCTTGGTCCTCACACTCCACGGCTCTCCTCAGTTCAATTCTCACCAGATCCCCGGCCACCAGCGCCCTCGACCCATCAGCCAGACCCTTCTCTCTTCCCCTTCCCATAGCCTAAATCAAGGCGTCTCGATCGAATTCATCTCGATCGAATTTCAACGGTTCCCCTGTGTGTGCCTTCGACGAGCTCCGGGTGGCCAGATCCTCCACCACTGGTGACGGCCAGGCTTCTTCCTCGGCCGTCCCCTGATGGAGACGGCCAGCCTGAACCATGGCTAGCTCCCTCTTGATCTGGAGGTGATAGCTGTCAACGTGCTCGTCCCAGCCACATATTCCACGGCGGCGCGACACGCGCACTCTTCCACAGCCGAAGCATCATTTCTACACACACTAGTATGGCTGGTGCTATAGTGAGTGCTTCAACGGGTGTGATAAGCACCCTGCTTCCCAAGCTCTCCGCGTTGATACAAGGGGAGTACAAGCTTCAGAAAGGAGTCAAGCGCAAGATCGCCTTTCTGAGGGATGAGCTGAGCAGCATGCAAACCCTGCTTGAAAAGCTGTCGGACAAAGAGGAGACCCTGGATGTGCAGGCCAAAGATTGGAGGAACAAGGTGCGCGAGCTGAGCTATGATATCGAAGACTGCATCGACCTCTTCATGCACAAGATGAGCAAAGGTGATGCTAAAGCCAACCTTGTCAAGAAGACAGCAAGTAAGATTCAGAAGATATGGTCACGCCACAAGATTGCGAACCTAATTGAAGAACTCCAGGCTCGTGTTCAGGAAGAGAGTGAGCGCCGCTCAAGGTACAAGTTTGATGAGGCTGCTGATGATTTTGGCAAGGTTGTTCAAATTGATCCTCGACTGCCAGCGCTGTTTGTCGAAGCAAAGAGGCTTGTTGGTATTGATGGTCCAAGGGAGGAGATCATCGAGTGGCTGAAAGAAGATGAGTGCGGGCAGCAACTCAAAGTTGTATCCATTGTGGGGTTTGGAGGTCTTGGCAAGACAACTCTTGCAAACCAAGTTTATCAGAAAATCAAAGGTCAATTTGATTGCTCGTGTTTTGTGCCAGTTTCACGGAATCCTAACATAATAAAGATATTGTCTGATATGCTCAAAGAACTGGGGAGTTATGTCGATCCAACCGATGATCAACGACAACTCATAGAAAAGCTTAGAGAATTCCTACAAAATAAGAGGTATGTATGAAAGTGATATATATTTCTTATTTTTACATTTTGGCCCTATTTTATTTATGTATATACTTGAGTTTAGTGAAAAAATTTATGACAGTATTTATATTTATTATATTTAAGAGAGTTGAAATAATATAGTTTAGTTTCATTTCCTTTTGGATGAACTGGGTTTATGGGCCATCGTGGAAAAGCCAAACATGGACTACTTGAGGAGTCATTATATATGTACCTAGATATATATACAAAAATCTCAAGACAGAACCGGCATTGTCTCCAGCAGTTGTACACAGTTTAAGTAGATGCTTAGTGACAAATGGTGATGTTCTTTTAGTTTAGTTTGTTCCTACAGTATAATTTCTTAGTTTGAGTAATTTAGTGTTAATTTACAATGTACAAATTAACTTCAGACTGATGAAACACATTCGGTCCAGGTGCCCTCTTGTTTGTGTGATATTACTTCTGGAACGCCTTTCCACTGTCTATAACTTTGAAATCAAGTAGTTAGGTGGGTGGTCTTGAAATCTTTGTGTTAAGGCAGCGTTTATTCACATCTATTTTTTAAATAATTAATAATATATGCTTTACTGTAAACTTCGCACCAGTTAGTGGGTTAAAACAAGTAACAAGGCTAGCTACGTTATTTAGTGCTAACATTTATGACAAATATGTATGTGCAGGTACTTTATCGTCGTTGATGATATTTGGAGCACACAAGCTTGGGAACTTGTCAAATCTTCTCTACCTGAGAACAATTTAAACAGCAGAATAATTACAACCACAAGAATTGATAGTGTAGCCCAATCATGCCGCTCCAGTTTCACAGGATATGTCTACAAGATTCAACCTCTTAGCGATCAGCAATCACATCAACTATTTTTCAAGAGGGTTTTTGGAGATGCCTCTGCATGCCCTCCTCACTTGGAAGAAATGTCTCATGGAATCCTTAAAAAGTGTCATGGTTTGCCATTGGCTATCATCACTATAGCGAGCCTGCTTGCTGGGAAATCCAGCAAGGATCAATGGGAACGAGTGTACAGTTCTATTGGTTCTGCTTTTAGTCACCAAGGAATGAGAGATATACTTCTCCTTAGCTATTATGACCTCCCACACCATCTAAAGACTTGCTTGCTATATCTTAGTATGTATCCAGAGGATTACGAGATTAACATGGAAGACCTAATATGGAGGTGGGTAGCCGAAGGGTTCATCACTGACGTGAAGGGTCAATCAGCAGATCAAGTGGCTGAGAGTTACTTCAACGAGCTTGTAAACAGAAGCTTGATCCTGTAAGGAATCGGATGCCCGTTAGCCTAAGAGGGGGAGGGGGTGAATTAGGCAACTTAAAACCTTAACCTATGGCTCACTAAATTTTACACAAAAGTAAACTAGAACATACTATCTATATGTGCAACTACGGTTGTTCTAGTGTGAAACTCCCATCCCAAAACAAGGTTTGCAACCTATAGCCATTCCTAGCAAGATATACTCTAGGAAAGTAAAGGCAAGCAAAGATTGCAATAGAGTAAATGCGGAAACGTAAAGGGGATGAGAGGAAGCAAACTCTTGACACGCGATTTATCCCGTGGTATCGGTAGGCACTAAGCCACCCCTAGTCCACGTTGTTGAAGCACTCACACAAGAGTATTGCTTCTCGGTCACCAAGTCTCTCCCAAGAGCACCAACTTGACTTGCCACAAAGGCTAGCCACTTAGGCACTTGTCAAGCTCCCTTGGTCACCTTGATGCCGCCTCCACTAAGGAGCTTCTCCACCAAGGAAGGGGGTCTCCACGTCCCCCGCACAAAGTGTCCTCGCCGCTCCACACCAAGCCGGAGGGTCGATGACGATTGCCGGTGAGCCACTTAGGCCCCAAGGCTTCCGGCGAACCTTGTACAACTGGATTCACTCAAGAATCACCTCACAAGGTTGGCACAACCTTGCACTCACTCAGCTCTAAGCTAAGCCTAGTACTAAGCACATACACAAAGCATATGCAAGTCTAAGGATGAGCAATTAAGCACTTGGATGGATTGGATATGATCTTCAATGTGTCTTGAACTCCTCTGCACTTCCACACAATCCAACCTTCTCAAATGGGTGAGTGGAGGGGGTATAAATAGCCCAAGGCATCAAACTAGCCGTTGGCTAACGTCCACTGAAAAAGGTACCGTCGGATGATCCGACGCTATATTTTCCAGGGCGTCGGTTCATCCGGTGCCCCTCCCACGTCACTTAGCCGTTGAGGTTCTCTGACACAACTGCTCCGACGCTATGCACCGACGGTGCGTCGGATCATCCGGTGCTGAAGACTCCGCGCTCAAGTCGCCTCTGTTAGCTTCCAATCGACCGTCGGATAGACCGACGCTTCTCCTTGTCCAAGGCGTCGGATCATCCGGTGCTGAAGGCTTCGTCTTGGCGCGTCTCTGTATGAATTCAAACTGAGCGTCGGATAGACCGACGGGGTCCCCACTCAGACCGTCGGATCATCCGGTGCTACTGTCTTCCTTGCTCTTCCTCTGCAACTCGTCCGACGCTACTAAATAATGGACCGTCGGTTCATCCGACGGTACCTAGGGTTTGACCCTGTGTACCAACTCGTCTGACGATTGCACCGACGCTTGTATTTGAGGGACCGTCGGTTCATCCGACGGTGTCTTTTCTTTTCCTTTTCTTGCTCGGTTTTGACCCTTGAAAAATACACTATCTCTCAATTTGGCATATGGTTTTCTTGCATCCTTGGGACCTAGAAGTGTCTACAAAGACATGCTAAAACAATGAGGTTAGTCCCAATGATCATGTTGTCATGAATCACCAAAATCAAACTCGAACTAATGGCATGTGAGGCCATGTTCGCTACAATCTCCCCCTTTTTGGTGATTTATGACAACACAACCAAAGCAAGCATAAATTTGCAAGAATTGACAGAATTAGAACCACTTACACTTGCTTGGATGCTTACCATCATCCAAACTCCCCCTAGATCAAACTTCCCCCTTTTTGATCTTCATGTTCACATTCTCCCCCTTTGGTCTCATATCCTTGAAACCACTTGTAAGCATCCTTGAACCCACTTGTAAGCTTAAGCCACAAGCTTGCTTTGGTCTCATATCCTTGAAACCACTTGTAAGCATCCTTGAACCCACTTGTAAGCTTAAGCCACAAGCTTGCTTTGGTCCCACATTCTCCCCCTTTGGAATAAAATCTCCAAAAAGTCCCAAAGCAAAATGGTCCAAGAAAACTAGCAAGATCTAGCAACCATAGCTCAAAGGAGAGATGTTAAATGCAAGGGAGAAAGCCGCATGAACCATGATCCATATGTATGATATCGATGAAGATACCACATGTGAGAATAACTAAGGTGGATCACATGCTCATGAGACTAGCATGATACAAACTAAGCTCCCCCTAAGTGTGTGCATAAAAAGAATACCACTTGCAAGACAAGGGTAGCGAGAGACAAGTGCACAACTACAAATTTGTAAAACAAGGAAGCTTAGAGCATATCATGCAAAGAGGTAGCTTAAAGGACAAGAGATAAGACAAATGGGTTCTTGTTACATTACCACTTGTAGATATCACTTGTAGTCTTTTGATCATTGCATACCTCCAGGGGATGATCCTCTCTACCTTGTTGGCACCACATTGAGATGAGCCACTTGGAAATGATATCACTAGGTGACACCACTTGAAAGAAGCTTGTATAGAAGACACTTGGGGTACCACAAGGATTAGGAATGTATGAGTACATTGCCTTTGAACTTATATAGACATAAGCTCGCAAGGACATGACTCAATAGAATGAAGCTCATGTTACTATATTCACTCTTTTAGAGATGTTAGATCACATTGAGAGTGAAATAGCATTCTCTTAGAATGAAACACCACACCGGAACGCGTCGCTAGGGGACTACATAAGATAAGCTTGAAACAATGTTAGTCCCATAACCAAACCATAGGATGAGCTCCCCCTAAATGTGTGCATTTAGTGTTTGAATCACCAACCAAATGTATGCACATTGTTTATGACAACAACGGGAGGCTTACCCTATAGCTTGCTCATGATGCAAAGAGATATATATGAAAACATGCACCATGAAAGAACAAGTGTAGTTTTCCTACACACTAATCAAACCATGTAGATTGCTCATGGGTTAGCACATGACACAAGCAACCTACCATATGTAAATATTGCAACAAATGCAACCTAAACAAGGCAATGGAGCTACAATGATACAAGAGATAGGTACTAATTTCCATTACCTCAATTGGGGAACTTGGGCAACACATTGTCCAATTTGCAAGCTTGGCTTATAGGCTTGAATCTTCTCATCTTGATTGTGCCAAGCCTCCCAAGTCCCCGTACTCAAGGCCTTCAAGTGGCCTTTGGAACCCAAACCATTTGAGGCCCCTTCATGTTGGTGATGACTTCCTTGGGCACCCAAATGGGTTGGTTCCAACCCCGCTCCTCCTTCATCTTCCCAACCTTGTGTGCAACCACCTTGCCATTAGCCTTCTTCTTGATGACGTAGGTGTTGCTCTTGGTCTTGTTCTTGCGGTTGGGCTTGGTGTAGATGAGGGAGCTCTTGATGATAGGCTTCAATTTCTTCTTTGCGCCCTTGTCCATCTTCTTGACAAATTGAGGGCATTTGTAGAACTTGTGCCCTTCTCCATGACACTTGTAGCAAGTCACGGTTGCACCCTTCTCAAGCTTCTTCACCATGGGATCACGGTTATCTTGAGAAGGTTGGACTTGGCTCTTCATGTCTTGAGAGATGTCCACTTGTTCTTCATCGTTCTTGCCCTTGCCCATCAAGTTTGCCAACCTCTCTCGGAGCCATTTCACTTCTTGCTTGAGCTCATCATTTTCCTTGCCTATGAGATAATCACATGATTCTACAACAACATTCTCATGGCAAGATGGTGAGCAAGATTCATCAATTAAATCAATGCAAGAAGTTGAAGCATCTACCTTGGAGATAGGAATTGCACAAGGGATAGATGTTTCATCAAGCTCAAAGGAATTACTTGTTTTAGTCTCATTGCTCTCAAGCTTAGATTTTAGCTCATCACACTCCTTGCTAAGCAATTTGAATTTGCACAACAAATGTTCATAATTTGTAGCAAGGGTGTCACTAAGATCATTGAGAGCATTAAGTTCTTTAATTTCATTAGCTTGTTGTTCAAGCATTCCTTTTTGCTCATGGATTAGCTCAACAAGATCATTGAGAGAGGTGGTGTCGGATTCGTCATCACTTACATTGCTTTCCATACCTTTGGCCATAAGGCACATGTGTGATGATGAAGGACCTTGCATGAAGCGGGTGGTGAAGTTCTTTCTTGATTCATCGCTTGAGCTAGAAGAACTTGATCCACCACTTGTCCACCCACGGACGGCTATTGTTGCTTCTTGCCTTGGTCTTCTCTCCTTGACCACCTTCTTCTTGGGCTTGTGCTTGATCTTGGTGAACTTGATGTGTTGATGATGACGTCCTTCTCTCAAGTGGACGTTGTAGCCGTACATGTTGACTTTCTTCACATACTTGAAGATCTTCTTCACGTACTCGGCCACCATGGATTCAACCTCTTCATCACTTGAGGAATCTCCATCGTCACCATCATCACCATCATCTTCGCTTGAGCTTCCATGAGTAGCCATCCTACTCAACATCTTCTCTTGTCGGCTTGAGAGAGCATGGCTTGTAGTTGGAGAAGATGGTTCTTGAGGCTTTTCTTGGGGCGCCTTCTTTGACTTGGGCATTAGTTGAAGCTCATGTGCCATGATCTTGCTCAAGATATGAGATGGCTTCAATTCTTCGAGCTTCTTCTCGTAGATGATTGCCTTCACCAAGTCATAATCGGGCTTCCGGAGACTTTGAAGGATCTTGCGGTTGATGTTCAAGTCCGTGATGTCCTTCACACCTAAGGCATTAATCTCATTGACAAGCACATTTAGGCGTGAGTACATAGATTCGGCATTTTCATTTGCAAGTTGCTTAAAGCTATTGAATTCCTCAAGGAGACAACCGTAGCGTTCATTAGCAACTTCTTTTGAACCCTCATTTTGCTCCTTGATGGTTTTCCATAGCTCATGAGCATTTTTACAAGTAAAAACTCTATTGAAAACGCCTACATCTAGTGAGGACAAAATGATACTCTTAGCAATCACATCAAATTGCTTTTCTTTTCTAGTACCATTTTTCATGCCCTCATCGGTGACTCTCCAAACATCAAGGTCCCTTGCTTGGAGATAGGCCTCCATGAGAACCTTCCACCGAGGATAGCCCGTGCCATCGAAATGTGGAGCCAAACCTAAGGTATCCACCCCTTTCATTCCTCTAAAGAGCAACTCACTAGGCGGTGAAGCCTAACCGTTCCAATGAGCCGGTTTTCACAATTTACCAATCGAATTGGTGTTTCCTTGTGAAGGAAGTGAGTCCCGGCTCTGATACCACTTGTAAGGAATCGGATGCCCGTTAGCCTAAGAGGGGGAGGGGGTGAATTAGGCAACTTAAAACCTTAACCTATGGCTCACTAAATTTTACACAAAAGTAAACTAGAACATACTATCTATATGTGCAACTACGGTTGTTCTAGTGTGAAACTCCCATCCCAAAACAAGGTTTGCAACCTATAGCCATTCCTAGCAAGATATACTCTAGGAAAGTAAAGGCAAGCAAAGATTGCAATAGAGTAAATGCGGAAACGTAAAGGGGATGAGAGGAAGCAAACTCTTGACACGCGATTTATCCCGTGGTATCGGTAGGCACTAAGCCACCCCTAGTCCACGTTGTTGAAGCACTCACACAAGAGTATTGCTTCTCGGTCACCAAGTCTCTCCCAAGAGCACCAACTTGACTTGCCACAAAGGCTAGCCACTTAGGCACTTGTCAAGCTCCCTTGGTCACCTTGATGCCGCCTCCACTAAGGAGCTTCTCCACCAAGGAAGGGGGTCTCCACGTCCCCCGCACAAAGTGTCCTCGCCGCTCCACACCAAGCCGGAGGGTCGATGACGATTGCCGGTGAGCCACTTAGGCCCCAAGGCTTCCGGCGAACCTTGTACAACTGGATTCACTCAAGAATCACCTCACAAGGTTGGCACAACCTTGCACTCACTCAGCTCTAAGCTAAGCCTAGTACTAAGCACATACACAAAGCATATGCAAGTCTAAGGATGAGCAATTAAGCACTTGGATGGATTGGATATGATCTTCAATGTGTCTTGAACTCCTCTGCACTTCCACACAATCCAACCTTCTCAAATGGGTGAGTGGAGGGGGTATAAATAGCCCAAGGCATCAAACTAGCCGTTGGCTAACGTCCACTGAAAAAGGTACCGTCGGATGATCCGACGCTATATTTTCCAGGGCGTCGGTTCATCCGGTGCCCCTCCCACGTCACTTAGCCGTTGAGGTTCTCTGACACAACTGCTCCGACGCTATGCACCGACGGTGCGTCGGATCATCCGGTGCTGAAGACTCCGCGCTCAAGTCGCCTCTGTTAGCTTCCAATCGACCGTCGGATAGACCGACGCTTCTCCTTGTCCAAGGCGTCGGATCATCCGGTGCTGAAGGCTTCGTCTTGGCGCGTCTCTGTATGAATTCAAACTGAGCGTCGGATAGACCGACGGGGTCCCCACTCAGACCGTCGGATCATCCGGTGCTACTGTCTTCCTTGCTCTTCCTCTGCAACTCGTCCGACGCTACTAAATAATGGACCGTCGGTTCATCCGACGGTACCTAGGGTTTGACCCTGTGTACCAACTCGTCTGACGATTGCACCGACGCTTGTATTTGAGGGACCGTCGGTTCATCCGACGGTGTCTTTTCTTTTCCTTTTCTTGCTCGGTTTTGACCCTTGAAAAATACACTATCTCTCAATTTGGCATATGGTTTTCTTGCATCCTTGGGACCTAGAAGTGTCTACAAAGACATGCTAAAACAATGAGGTTAGTCCCAATGATCATGTTGTCATGAATCACCAAAATCAAACTCGAACTAATGGCATGTGAGGCCATGTTCGCTACAGATCCAACCAATTAACATCGGGTATGATGGCCGGGCAGGTGCTTGTCGAGTGCATGACATGGTGCTCGAGCTCATTGTATCACTATCAGCAGATGGGAATTTTGCAAGCATAGTGGAAGGGCAAAGCTGCATTGGAGGTGGTCACACGATTCGTAGGCTCTCTGTACAATCAGAACATGTGGGTGATGAAGTGATGCAAGAGATTATGGATAAGTGGTCGCAGGTTCGTTCCATTACCTTTTATGGATTGCAGGAGCAGGGAATCCTTCATCTGCAAGAGTTGTATTCCTTGAGAGTGTTGGTTTTTGATTATAACAGCCATCTTCGTAACCAACACGTTAAAAATATAGGAAGCTTTTTCCGGCTAACATTTTTGGGCATCAATAGTAGTGAAGTTACTGAGCTTCCAGAGTGCATCGGAGACCTTAAGTATCTGCAGACACTGGACATACAGGGGAGTGGAATTGGAAAATTGCCACCGTCCATAGGCCGTTTACAACAATTGGTGCGCCTTCTTGTACACGGTAGTGTATTGTTGCCTGATGAGATCGGAGATCTACAAGCCTTGCAAGAGTTACGGACTGTATTTACTTGCTCCATAAGATTTGTGGAAGCGCTTGGATGTTTGACCAAGCTGAAGACGTTTGACATAATTATGCCTAACAGAGAGCAACTTGGTTGTGATACGGAACAGTGTGAGGAAGCTTTCAAGTCATCTTTCGCTGCGATAGGTAAACACGGGCTTCAATCACTAAGCATTGGCGTTACTAATAGTGATATCCTGGAAGAAGAATTGATGGATATAGTTTGCTGCACTACTCCATGTCTTCGGGAGCTTAGTTTACATGGTTCTAGTATCACTCGCCTTTCAAAGCAGATGGTATCGCTTGCTAATCTCACTTATCTTAATCTAAATATTGAAAGGATCAAACAGGAAGATCTCTGCATCCTCGGGGGCATACCTGCTCTGCTCTACGTCCATTTATTTGTAGATCATGCCCCTCATGAACGGCTTACCGTAGGAAGTCAACAATTTTCGCTGCCTCAAGAAGTTTAGTTTCTCGATTTTTCATGGTCGAGGAGGTGGCCTGGAGATGTTATTTTTACAGGAAACAATGCCAGAGCTCCGAAATTTATACCTTGGATTTGGAGCGAAGGAAACAGAGTCCAAGACGGGGTTTGCGTGCAGCTTCGAGCACCTTGCAAGCCTGGATCACATCAGTGTGATGATCTATTCTCATGGTGCCACCAGGGGTAGGGTGGAAGCTGCAGAAGCTGCTATCAGGAACGCAGTCAGCATCCACCCGGGACGGCCCACACTTGTTCTGAATGTTGTAGGCACCACGATAGAGGACAACGACGACGAGGGAGAGAACAGGTCAGGATACGGGACGGATGAGGTTCTCGAGAAGCATTCGTAGCGGAATGTACATGAGTTTGCAAGGTACTGATTTGCTCTCTCTTCTCTGACATTTATGAACTTCCCTAATTTATCACTGTCGACTCATGCATGTATAGTCTTATGCGATTACTGCCATGAGCACATGGCACGCAAGTACGCAACTGATGTATTGTTTTTTTGTTTTCCATACAGGAACAAGAACTCAAGCTGCTGATTTGTAAAACGAGATCGCCATGAGCTCCAAATGGAAGGGCGCCTCTTGCCTCGATACTACTTTACTCGAACATCTGCAGCACATGTGTAGACTGAGAATCATCCGTAGCTTCTCCAAGACAAAGAGACTTGCTTCTATGCTGCATCGATTATATTTGGCAGCAACCAAAAGCTGTTGAAAGCTGGCCATGCGACCTGGGAATGGTGCCATTGAGGCTGTATATGCAGGCTTCTCTATTCAGTTGTGATGTCCGATGCTTTTTGGTTTTTTTTAGTTTGTTCTGTACCATTCAAGTATCCTTCAGCACTGATAACGTTCTTTGAAATTCTGTGTGTACTCAATCTATATTGGTTTCCAACTGTGTTGAATTCCTATTTCCTACCGGTCAAGCTTTTTTGGACAAGGATCTACTGATTAATTAAATCCTTATGACATAGGAATGGGGTATAACAGATGTTTTAAAAAAACAGTTCTATATTTTGTCACCAGGAGCACGGCGGAGGCTCTGGAAGCATCAGGAGCGCACTCAGCATCCCCCACAGATTTGTTCTCTGGCATTTACTCCTATGTGCATAGACTCTGGTATGCCAATGCTGCCACGAGCGGACGAGCCCGGAGCCCATGGCACGTAACAGAATAACTGCTCTGATGTTTTTTGCTTTCCATACAGGCAGCACAACTCGAGCTGCTCATTTGTAAAACAAGATCACGTAAATGGAAGGGCGCCTCTTGACTCAATTGCGCTTTACCCATATTCACTGAATATCTGCAGCTCATGTGTGGGCTCATCCGATCCGTAACCATTTTGAAGCTGGCGATTTGACATGGGAATAATGGTGTCACAGCAGAGACTATAATGGTTTTATCATTCTATTTATCCTTCAACAACGATAATGTTCTTTGAAGTTCTCTCTATTTTTGTGTTGATTTCCCTGGTCAGAATTCCTTGGTCAAGTTTCTTGAACAAGGAAGGATTTACTAATTCAAGTCCAAATGGTTTATATGCTCATGGGCCGAGCCGGCGAGCCCATCAAAGCCCAGCGAAGCGTTTAAAAAGCCAACCAACCCTGGTGACAATGTGTTGTCAAAAAAAAAACCATGGTGACAATGTCTGTTTTCTTTAATTAACAAACCTGTATTATTCGTGGGGCGGTTATGTCTGTACCGAAATATTAATTCAACCTTAGATATAAGATTTTTTAAGCATTTTCTTATTTTTTAGCATCATCTATATAGGAATGCTGATATCTTTGGGGGGTTCGGAATCGATCATAAAAGGATTCTCTTATTTTATGACGCAATCCAACAACAAATCTAGGGAGTCATAATGCGGTGTCGAAACCCGGATAAGCAAGAAGCATTCGCTCGGCGCTTTGACGGATAAGGTTTCGCTAGGCACCTCTCGGAGTGAATCTTTCCATCACGAAAGGATTGGCCCTACCTCTTTGGTCTCATGAATCGTCTCCCATGGTTTTAACCCTTTGATCCATGGTTTTCGTCTCGTCTATTCCCGAGCTAAAGGCCATGGGACAAAACTCAAGTTCGGAACGGATTGTCCAGCATCTTTCAGTTAGAAGTTTCGATTTCTAATGTTTCGTCATCACATTGTCGTTTTTGCGCTCGATTGCAGGAAACGGATCGCTCGGACGAAGGGACATTCAGGAAAAGCCTTCACCCAACTGCTGCACATGCTTTTGCCTGGAGACGTGACGCGATCTGCGGCGCGAGTTTGGCAAGGCGCGGATTGCATGAAGGCCATGATGTAAAATCTCAAGTTTAATTTAGTACATCCTGAAACGATTCTTTTCATATAAAGCTATTTTCGAAATGTAAAAGTCGGTCCGGTTCTCTATAAAAGGAAACCGACCCGCGCTTGTAAAGGGGTTCACAATTGCGAAAAGAGTAAGAGAGTACAAGTTTTCCTCCCTTCGAATCTTGTTTAAGTCATTTCCTTGTTAGTGTGTACATTGTGTAATCGTAACAACTCAAGTCTGTTGAGATAAGCCGCCGGTGATAGATATAGTCTGTTGTATGTTTATCTGTTGTAACTAGATGCATCAACCGGGGGCCAATCTCAACAACTCGAGATTGTTTCTTGTAAGCCACACAAGGGGCGTTTCCTTGTATATATAAACACGCACAGCGGCCCGAGAGGGTTCAACGCTTGCTAATCCCTTCACATGGTATCAGAGACATCCTCTAAACCAATCCAATCTAAACCTTCAACCCGCTGCCATGTCGAGCTCCACCTTCCACCTTTGGCCATCCAGTGACTGAGAAGCTCACCAAATCCAACTACGCCTTGTGGAAGTTGCAGGTACTTCCTGCAATCCGTGGTGCCCAGCTCTTCGGCATGATTGATGGAAGCTCGCCGGCTCCACAAGAGGAGACCACTGGCACCGACGGCAAGAAGGCGTCGAACCCGGCGCGCTCTGCCTGGCTTGCGCTCGACCAGCAAGTCTTCAGCTACCTTGTCGCCTCGCTCTCCAAAGACGTCCTCAAGCAAGTCGCCTCATGCGCCACCGCAGCAGAGCTGTGGAAGACGCTGGAAGAGATGGGTGCGTCTCAAACCAGGGCGCGCAAGGTGAATACCCAGATCGCGCTCGCGACCACGAAGAAGGGCGCCATGACGGTCGACGAGTATGTCAGCAAGATACGTTCCCTGGCCGATGAGATGGCGTCGGCAGGGAAGCCTATCGACGACGAAGACCTCGTCTCCTACATCTGCACCGGCCTTGACATCGAGTTCAACCCCGTCGTCTCGGCCGTCCTCGCGCGCGCCGAACCCATCACTGTGTTGACGTGAAAATAGGACGTCACCTCCGCGCGCAGCACACGTGACTCCCCGGTCTGTAGCGAGGCGTGCCAGCGAATCTGACCTGTTGATTGACAATAGAAAATATTAGAGATCGTCTAGAGAAACGATGGCCTTGTAGCGACACGTGTACCAGCCAATCGGCCGATACAGGTAAAAGCGGGATCGGTCGGCTCGAGAGCGACCGAAGCGCGAGTGCGTGAGTAGATGGATCGGTTGGGATCGGCCGATCGTGACGTCAGCAATCGAGTAGGTCGGAATCGGCTGTGGTGTTAGAAGCCGATAGGATCTAGATCGAGTGGGATAATAATGATAATAGCTAAAACCACAAGAATTGGTACGAAAACTTGCAGATCTAGCTAATATCGGTAAGGGGTGAATAAAGAACTAGACGAAACCTCAGCGATGCGCCCGGAGGTTAAAGCCTAGGGTTATTCGGTAAAACGGTACTCACAAGCTTGCCGGAGGTCAGTTGATGCAGCCCGACGAACTCGAAGCACGGCGTTGTAGAAAAGGGAAAATCGCAATGGCGAAGTCGCCGAAAAGTAGATGCTGTGAAAGTAGATGTTGTAAAGTAGATGCTGTAAAGTAAAGGGTTTGTCCGGAGGCGGTTTGTTTGATATTGGTGTGTACACTTTTTTTCGACCACGCAGGGTCGCTATTTATGTCCTGAGGACAACCCGACTCCTAGCCGATTACGGCACTGTTTACTTGCATCTAAAGAAAGATAAAAACTACTAAAAACAGAAAGGATTCTCGCAGGAGTCGAAAATTTCCTAAAACTGACTCTTTGACCCGTCGCCAATCGTAGATTGACCCGCCTCCACCATACTTTCCTTCTGGTGTATCTCCTTTATTACCGCCTTCTTCCTCTCTATCGGCTGATCCTCTGGTTAACCATCGGCCGATCGCTCTGACCTGCTGGCCCACTGTCAGGGTTGGATTTCTTGGACTATCGGCAACTCTTGTTGACCGTCCTTCTCTTTCCTCAATCGGCCGATTACACTCTATTTTCCATCGGCTGCTTCTCCTTATCCTTTTTGACCCGTTTTTCCAAAAAACGGTGTCAACACAGTGTTACTGAGCTCACAACTCAACTGAATGCGTTCGAGCAGCGCATGGATCTCCTCCACGGGTCCAACAACTCCTCGTCGTCAGCCAACATGGCGTCCCGCGGTGGGCGCAGTCATGGACGTGGAAACCGTGGCCGCAGCAATGGTCGCGGTCGTGGAAACGGCGGCAGTCCAGGACGTGGGCGTGGTGGCTCCAACTCTGGGAAGGCGAGGATCAGATGCCAGCTTTGCAAGAAAGAAGGGAACTCAGTGGTAGAGTGCTGGTACAGGTTTGACGAAAATTTCGTTGTGCCTGAAGAGAAGAGTGCCAACACGGCAAACTATGGAGGGTATGGCGTGGACTCCTACTGGTATACAGATACCGGAGCCACTGATCATATCACAGGCGAGCTAGATAAGATGGTGATTAGGGACCGGTACACGGGAGAACAGATCCACACGGCAAACGGATCAGGTATGGATATTGCACATGTTGGTCGTGTAATCTGTCATACTCCCCAGCGTAAATTGTTCCTTAATAATGTTTTACATGTCCCTAGCACCAAAAAGAATCTAGTCTCTGTTCATAAGCTAGCTGATAATAATGCTTTCCTAGAGTTTCATCCAAATCTCTTTTTTATCAAGGATCGAGCAACGAGGAGAACCCTTCTAGAAGGAACATGTAGGGGAGGACTCTATCCTCTACCAACAGCCGTCCTCACCAATAAACAAGCCCTCGGTGTCTCTGGTGGTAGCCAACTGTCCATGGAGAGGTGGCATCATCGCCTAGGGCATCCTTCGTTCCAAATAGTCGAGCAAGTAATAAACAGGAACAAATTGTCATGTTCCTCAGAGTCTAGATCAGGTTCAGTGTATGATTCATGTCAGATGGCCAAGAGCCATCAGCTACCCTATCCAAAGTCGTCTAGTGAGTCTAGTTCTCCTCTGGAGTTAGTGTTTTCAGATGTGTGGGGGCCTGCTTGTGATTCTTTTGGAAGAAATAAATATTATGTGAGTTTCATCGACGACTATAGCAAATTCACCTGGATCTATCTCCTTAAACATAAATATGAAGTCTTTCAGTGTTTCCATGAGTTCCGAAGTCTCGTTGAAAGACAGTTTAACAAAAAAATCCTTGCCTTACAATCTGATTGGGGAGGAGAGTATGAGAAACTCAATTCTTTCTTTACAAAAATTGGGATCGTCCATCATGTATCTTGTCCACATGCTCATCAACAAAATGGTGCAGCAGAAAGGAAACATAGACACATTGTAGAGGTTGGTCTCTCTCTCCTTGCTCAATCCTCTATGCCTTTAAAGTACTGGGATCAAGCCTTTTTGACTGCAACATATCTTATAAACAGACTTCCTAGCAAGGTTATAGGCCATTCTACTCCCCTTGAGAAACTTCTGAAAATGCAAGTTGATTATACCTCCTTGAGAGTATTCGGTTGCGCTTGTTGGCCAAATTTACGGCCATATAATTCCCACAAACTAGCCTTCCGATCTAAACAATGTGCTTTCTTAGGCTATAGCAATCTTCATAAAGGGTTCAAATGCTTAGACATTGCATCTGGCCGTATTTATATCTCACGAGATGTAGTGTTTGATGAGAGCATCTTTCCCTTTGCAAAGCTTAATCCAAACGCTGGGGCCCGACTACGGTTTGAGCTTCTTCTTCTGCCTCCTGATTTATTAAACAACTCCACGTTGGGAGATATACAGATGCATGACAACAGTGCTAATGTCCTACCTGACGAAGCTAATGAAAATTTGAGTGTGCAGGAAGAAACAGTACAAAATTCAGGGCATATTCCAGCTGGAAATCATCATTTTATGCAGGGCACAACGGGCACAGAACACGGCGGCAGCGATCCCCATGCTGATTCACCTAGCGTCCGAGGTTCAGGCGGTGCAGGCGGATCAGCCTCGGCGGCAGAGCCTCCGACCGCGGCGCAGACCGTGTCTCCCGAGCGCGCGGGGGGGGGGGGGGGGGGGGGGGGCAGAAGCTGGATCGTCTGCGGCTCCAAACGGTGCGGCGCCACTCATCCCCACTCGATGACACCTCGCCAGGATCCGGTACGGCAGCTTCACCACCGGCGGGATCTGATGCGGGCGAGGCAGCTGCAGCGTCAGGTGTGCCCACAAATTCAGGCAATGCCTCTCCTTCTCCACCGCCCCCACAACCACATGCTCGAACGCGTCTACAAGATGGGATTCACAAGCCAAAGTAGGACACTGATGGTACAGTCCGGTATGGGCTGTTGACTTCGAATGGTGAACCCAACAGTTTGGATGAAGCACTTGGGGATGAAAATTGGAAGGCTGCTATGGATGCTGAGGTTCTTGCATTGCATAAAAATGAGACATGGTCTCTTGTGCCACCAAAGAAGGGGAGAAATATTATAGACTGTATGTGGGTGTATAAAATCAAACGGAAAGCTGATGGAAGCATAGATCGGTACAAGGGAAGACTTGTTGCAAAAGGTTACAAGCAAAGGTACGGCATTGACTATGAGGACACTTTTAGTCCGGTTGTCAGCAGCTACTATTAGATTGGTTCTCTCCATTGCTGTGTCAAATGGGTGGAGCCTTTGACAGTTGGATGTTCAGAATGCGTTTCTCCATGGCGTTCTAGAGGAAGAAGTCTATATGAGACAACCTCCTGGGTATGAAGACAAACGGTATCCAAATTATGTGTGTAAGTTCAACAAGGCCCTCGATGGTTTAAAACAAGCACCGCGTGCGTGGTACCATCGCCTAAGTGTGAAGCTTCAAGAATTGGGGTTCAAACCATCAAAGGGTGATACCTCCCTCTTCTTTTATAGGAAAGGTGATCTTGTCATGTTTATCCTTATTTATGTGGATGATATAATAGTGGCAAGCTCGGCACCAGAAGGAACCAAGGTTCTACTCAAGGCTCTTAGTTCTGATTTTGCTCTAAAGGACTTGGGAGAATTACATTACTTCCTTGGAATTGAGGTGTCCAAGATTAATAATGGGATAGTATTATCTCAGGGAAAATACTCCGGTGATCTCTTGAGAAGAACGGGAATGCTAAATTGCAAAGCTGCGATCACACCCATGTCCACTACAGAAAAACTGTCGGCATATGAAGGGACGCGGCTTGGGCCAGAAGATGCAACACGCTACAGGAGTGTTGTTGGAGCACTACAGTATCTGACCCTCACAAGACCGGATATTTCCTTCGCCGTAAACAAGGTGTGTCAGTATCTCCATGCTCCTTCTACGATTCATTGGACAACAGTCAAACGGATCTTGAGATATGTGAAACATACCATGAGAGATGGACTGAAAATTGTAAAATCTCCATCTACACTTGTTAGTGGATTCTCAGATGCAGATTGGGCAGGGTGTGTAGATGATAGACGCTCCACAGGAGGGTTCGCCATTCTCTTTGGTTCCAACCTGGTTTCATGGAGTGCACGGAAGCAAGCAACAGTGTCCCGTTCGAGTACTGAAGCCGAATATAAAGCTATGGCAAATGCAACAGCTGAAATAATTTGGATTCAGTCACTTCTTAAGGAGCTTGGAGTTAAATCTCTTCCAGCCGCAAGACTCTGGTGTGATAATATTGGAGCAACCTACCTATCAGCTAACCCTGTGTTCCATGCTCGCACAAAACACATAGAAATTGATTACGACTTTGTGCGAGAAAGAGTAGCACAAAAATTACTGCATGTTCGTCTCATTGGTACTCATGATCAGGTGGCTGATGGATTCACTAAAGCATTGCCTATTCGGAAGCTGGAGGAACTCAGAAGAAATCTCAACCTTGGAGCATCGCCAAGCTAGGATTGAGGGAGGATGTTAGCGTGTACATTGTGTAATCGTAACAACTCAAGTCTGTTGAGATAAGCCGCCGGTGATAGATATAGTCTGTTGTATGTTTATCTGTTGTAACTAGATGCATCAACCGGCGGCCAATCTCAACAACTCGAGATTGTTTCTTGTAAGCCACACAAGGGGCGTTTCCTTGTATATATAAACACGCACAGTGGCCCGAGAGGGTTCAACGCTTCCTAATCCCTTCACATTCCTTATTGTTAGTGGTTTTTTTTTGACAACATATTGTTAGTGGTTGATCTCTCGATCGCAATAATATCTATTCCATGCATGATGTCAGATGGGTTTCTGACACCTAAAGAAGCTCGGCCAACACTTGTGGGCCTTTCGTCTTATCGGTCATATGACCTAAATTACTATTCACCCGAAAATCATTCTCTTCATTGAAAGATTTACTTTTAATTTTACGAAATAAGTTCATTTCGATGAGAGCTAAACAATGCCGAAAACAAAAATAAAAACCCTAGTTCTAGGCATAGTAAAAGCAAACGATGCAGCATGAATAAAGAAAATACAAAGGCAAAATCTAAGAGCCTGTTTGTTTTATGTCGGCTCAACTTATTTTTTCTCACACAACACTATTTCATCTACGAGCCAAACACTATTCAACAGATCACCCGAATAGGCTCATCAACATTTCCTTGATTTTATATTGAATAATTGGTACTTGCAACTTTGTAAAAAGTTGTTGCCCTGTAGTAGTTAGTTAATTGTTTTGAGTCTGATGGTCCACTACAAACTACGAAGCCTGCACACAGTACAATAAAAAGGGAATCTGCTGAAGAGAAAAAACAAAACAAAGAAGGAAATAATAATTCCTTGAAGAAAGAATTAAATGGAAGTGGCGCCGCTGCCCTAGACAACGCATGATTCCGTTTCACGTGCTCCGCTCCAAATTCCCAAGAGCCGCGCGCTTCTTCCCGTTGGCGTCGCAGCAACTCCTTCTCTCTTCCCAGCAGAACAGGCAGGCCGCCGTCCCTTTGCTCCTCACGACCTCACTCCACACCCTCTCACCAACCCTAAGCCAGTCAGCCCCTTCTCTCTTTCCCTCCCATGTAACTCTCCTGTCAGATCGATTTCGGACGGCGCCCCGTGCCTTCACCGATCGATCGAACTCCTGGAGGCCAGATCTGCCACCAGTGGCGACGACGACCAGGCTTCTTCCTCAGCCATCCGTTGATGGAGATGGCCTGAACCTTGGCTCGCTCTGGATCCGGTCATCCGGAGGTGATAGCTGGAAAATTGCTAGCTCGGGGCAGATAGCACGTACTCTTGCATGTTAGGTAATCGTTCAGCTCTTGCTTCTCTTTTGCTTTTACCAATGTCAATGGAGCATGTAGGAGCTTCGTACCCGGCAGATGGCCATTGCCTGCCGTATATGGCAGCATTTCCATGAGCTCTGTCTTGTAGATAGTAGTTGGTAGATGCACTCAAGTAGATGAGCAGCTTCAGCTCAAACCAGTTCAGTACCACCAATTTGCTCAACCATTTGTGCTCTGTTCTCACATATTCTCTTCTTCTACCTGCAGCCCGTGCGTGTGGCTCTGTTATCACCAACATTCCACAGTCAAGTCGAGGCATCATTCTGCACACACGCACATTATAATATGGCGGGTGCTATAGTGAGTGCTTCAACGGGTGTGATAAGCACCCTGCTTCCCAAGCTCGCAACATTGATACAAGGGGAGTACAAGCTTCAGAAGGGAGTGAAGCGCAAGATAACATTTCTAAGGGATGAGCTAACCAGCATGCAAAGCCTACTTGTGAAGCTGACCGACAATGAGGAAAGGTTGGATGAGCAGGCGAAAGATTGGAGGAACGAGGAACAAGGTGCGCGAGCTGAGCTATGATATTGAAGACTGCATCGACCTCTTCATGCACAATATGAGCAAAGGTGATGCTCAAGCCAACCTTGTCAAGAAGACAGCAAGTGAGATTAAGAAGATATGGTCACGCCACAAGATTGCGAACCTAATTGAAGAACTCCAGGCTCGTGTTCAGGAAGAGAGTGACCGCCGCATGAGGTACAAGTTTGATGAGGCTGCTAATGATTTTAGCAAGGTTGTTCAAATTGATCCTCGACTGCCAGCACTGTTCATCGAGTGGCTGAAAGAAGATGAGTACGGGCAGCAACTCAAAGTTGTTTCCATTGTGGGGTTTGGAGGTCTTGGAAAGACAACTCTTGCAAACCAAGTTTATCAAAAAATCAAAGGTCGATTTGATTGCTCGTGTTTTGTGCCAGTTTCACGGACTCCTAACATAATAAAGATATTGTCTGATATGCTCAAAGAACTTGGGAGTTATGTCGATCCAGCAGATGATCAACGACAACTCATAGAAAAGCTTAGAGAATTCCTACAAAATAAGAGGTATGTATGAAAGTGATATATATTTCTTATTTTTACATTTTGGCCCTATTTTATTTATGTATATACTTGAGTTTAGTGAAAAAATTTATGACAGTATTTATATTTATTATATTTAAGAGAGTTGAAATAATATAGTTTAGTTTCATTTCCTTTTGGATGAACTGGGTTTATGGGCCATCGTGGAAAAGCCAAACATGGACTACTTGAGGAGTCATTATATATGTACCTAGATATATATACAAAAATCTCAAGACAGAACCGGCATTGTCTCCAGCAGTTGTACACAGTTTAAGTAGATGCTTAGTGACAAATGGTGATGTTCTTTTAGTTTAGTTTGTTCCTACAGTATAATTTCTTAGTTTGAGTAATTTAGTGTTAATTTACAATGTACAAATTAACTTCAGACTGATGAAACACATTCGGTCCAGGTGCCCTCTTGTTTGTGTGATATTACTTCTGGAACGCCTTTCCACTGTCTATAACTTTGAAATCAAGTAGTTAGGTGGGTGGTCTTGAAATCTTTGTGTTAAGGCAGCGTTTATTCACATCTATTTTTTAAATAATTAATAATATATGCTTTACTGTAAACTTCGCACCAGTTAGTGGGTTAAAACAAGTAACAAGGCTAGCTACGTTATTTAGTGCTAACATTTATGACAAATATGTATGTGCAGGTACTTTATCGTCGTTGATGATATTTGGAGCACACAAGCTTGGGAACTTGTCAAATCTTCTCTACCTGAGAACAATTTAAACAGCAGAATAATTACAACCACAAGAATTGATAGTGTAGCCCAATCATGCCGCTCCAGTTTCACAGGATATGTCTACAAGATTCAACCTCTTAGCGATCAGCAATCACATCAACTATTTTTCAAGAGGGTTTTTGGAGATGCCTCTGCATGCCCTCCTCACTTGGAAGAAATGTCTCATGGAATCCTTAAAAAGTGTCATGGTTTGCCATTGGCTATCATCACTATAGCGAGCCTGCTTGCTGGGAAATCCAGCAAGGATCAATGGGAACGAGTGTACAGTTCTATTGGTTCTGCTTTTAGTCACCAAGGAATGAGAGATATACTTCTCCTTAGCTATTATGACCTCCCACACCATCTAAAGACTTGCTTGCTATATCTTAGTATGTATCCAGAGGATTACGAGATTAACATGGAAGACCTAATATGGAGGTGGGTAGCCGAAGGGTTCATCACTGACGTGAAGGGTCAATCAGCAGATCAAGTGGCTGAGAGTTACTTCAACGAGCTTGTAAACAGAAGCTTGATCCAACCAATTAACATCGGGTATGATGGCCGGGCAGGTGCTTGTCGAGTGCATGACATGGTGCTCGAGCTCATTGTATCACTATCAGCAGATGGGAATTTTGCAAGCATAGTGGAAGGGCAAAGCTGCATTGGAGGTGGTCACAAGATTCGTAGGCTCTCTGTACAATCAGAACATGTGGGAGATGAAGTAATGCATAAGATTATGGACAAGTGGTCGCAGGTTCGTTCCATTACCTTTTATGGATTGCAGGAGCAGGGAATCCTTCATCTGCAAGAGTTGTATTCCTTGAGAGTATTGGTTTTTGATTATAACAGCCATCTTCGTAACCAACACGTTAAAAATATAGGAAGCTTTTTCCGGCTAACATTTTTGGGCATCAATAGTAGTGAAGTTACTGAGCTTCCAGAGTGCATCGGAGACCTTAAGTATCTGCAGACACTGGACATACAGGGGAGTGGAATTGGAAAATTGCCACCGTCCATAGGCCGTTTACAACAATTGGTGCGCCTTCTTGTACACGGTAGTGTATTGTTGCCTGATGAGATCGGAGATCTACAAGCCTTGCAAGAGTTACGGACTGTATTTACTTGCTCCATAAGATTTGTGGAAGCGCTTGGATGTTTGACCAAGCTGAAGACGTTTGACATAATTATGCCTAACAGAGAGCAACTTGGTTGTGATACGGAACAGTGTGAGGAAGCTTTCAAGTCATCTTTCGCTGCGATAGGTAAACACGGGCTTCAATCACTAAGCATTGGCGTTACTAATAGTGATATCCTGGAAGAAGAATTGATGGATATAGTTTGCTGCACTACTCCATGTCTTCGGGAGCTTAGTTTACATGGTTCTAGTATCACTCGCCTTTCAAAGCAGATGGTATCGCTTGCTAATCTCACTTATCTTAATCTGCGTATTGAAAGGATCAAACAGGAAGATCTCTGCATCCTCGGGGGCATACATGCTCTGCTCTACGTCCATTTACTTGTAGAGCATGCCCCTGATGAACGGCTTACCGTAAGAAGTCAACAATTCCGCTGCCTCAAGGAGTTTAGTTTGTCGCTTATTTATGGTCAAGGAGGTGGCCTGGAGATGTTATTTTTACAGGAAGCGATGCCAGAGCTCCGATATTTATACCTTGGATTTGGAGCGAAGGAAACAGAGTCTAAGACGGGGTTTGCGTTCAGCTTCGAGCACCTTGCAAGCCTGGATCACATCAGTGTCACAATCAATTCTCATGGTGCCACCAGGAGTATGGTGGAAGCTGCAGAAGCTGCTATCAGGAACGCAGTCAGCATCCACCCTGGACGGCCCACACTTGTTCTGAATGTTGTAGGCACCACAATAGAGGACAACGGCGACGAGGGAGAGGACAGATCAGGATACGGGATGGATGAGGTTCTCGAGGAGCATTCGTAGCGGAATGTACATGAGTTTGCAAGGTACTGATTTGCTCTCTCTTCTCTGACATTTATGAACTTCCCTAATTTATCACTGTCGACTCATGCATGTATAGTCTTATGCGATTACTGCCATGAGCACATGGCACGCAAGTACGCAACTGATGTATTGTTTTTTTGTTTTCCATACAGGCACAAGAACTCAAGCTGCTGATTTGTAAAACGAGATCGCCATGAGCTCCAAATGGAAGGGCGTCTCTTGCCTCGATACTACTTTACTCGAACATCTGCAGCACATGTGTAGACTGAGAATCATCCGTAGCTTCTCCAAGACAAAGAGACTTGCTTCTATGCTGCATCGATTATATTTGGCAGCAACCAAAAGCTGTTGAAAGCTGGCCATGCGACCTGGGAATGGTGCCATTGAGGCTGTATATGCAGGCTTCTCTATTCAGTTGTGATGTCCGATGCTTTTTGGTTTTTTTTAGTTTGTTCTGTACCATTCAAGTATCCTTCAGCACTGATAACGTTCTTTGAAATTCTGTGTGTACTCAATCTATATTGGTTTCCAACTGTGTTGAATTCCTATTTCCTACCGGTCAAGCTTTTTTGGACAAGGATCTACTGATTAATTAAATCCTTATGACATAGGAATGGGGTATAACAGATGTTTTAAAAAAACAGTTCTATATTTTGTCACCAGGAGCACGGCGGAGGCTCTGGAAGCATCAGGAGCGCACTCAGCATCCCCCACAGATTTGTTCTCTGGCATTTACTCCTATGTGCATAGACTCTGGTATGCCAATGCTGCCACGAGCGGACGAGCCCGGAGCCCATGGCACGTAACAGAATAACTGCTCTGATGTTTTTTGCTTTCCATACAGGCAGCACAACTCGAGCTGCTCATTTGTAAAACAAGATCACGTAAATGGAAGGGCGCCTCTTGACTCAATTGCGCTTTACCCATATTCACTGAATATCTGCAGCTCATGTGTGGGCTCATCCGATCCGTAACCATTTTGAAGCTGGCGATTTGACATGGGAATAATGGTGTCACAGCAGAGACTATAATGGTTTTATCATTCTATTTATCCTTCAACAACGATAATGTTCTTTGAAGTTCTCTCTATTTTTGTGTTGATTTCCCTGGTCAAGGTTCTTTTTTTTAGAATTACCTGGTCAAGGTTCTTGAGCAAGGAAGAATTTACTAATTTATCCAAATGGTTTATATGCTCATGGGCCGAGCCAGGGAGGCCATCAAAGCCGAGAGGAAGCGTTTAAAAAGCCAACCAACCATGGTGACAATGTGTTGTAAAGAAAAAAAACCATGGTGACAATGTCTGTTTTCTTTAATTAACAAACATGTATTATTTCGTGGGCTGGCTATGTCTGTACCGAAATTTAATTCAACCTTAGATATAAGATTTTTTTTTAACATTTTCTTATTTTTTAGCATCATCTATATAGGAATGCTGATATCTTTGGGGGGTTCGGAATCGATCATAAAAGGATTCTCTTATTTTATGACGCAATCCAACAACAAATCTAGGGAGTCATAATGCGGTGTCGAAACCCGGATAAGCAAGAAGCATTCGCTCGGCGCTTTGACGGATAAGGTTTCGCTAGGCACCTCTCGGAGCGAATCTTTCCATCACGAAAGGATTGGCCCTACCTCTTTTGTCTCACGAATCGTCTCCCATGGTTTCGACCCTTTGATCCATGGTTTTCGTCTCGTCTATTCCCGAGCCGAAAGCCATGGGACAAAACTAAAGTTCGAAAAAAAATTGTCCAGCATCTCTTGGTTAGAAGTTTTGATTTCTAATGTTTCATCATCACATTGTCGTTTTTGCGCTCGATTGCAGGAAAGGGATCGCTAGGACGAAGGGTCGTCCAGGAAAAGTGTTCACCTGACAGTTGCACATGCTTTTGCTTGGAGACGTGACGCGATCTGCGGCGCGAGTTTGGCAAGGTGCGGATTGCATGAAGGCCATGATGTAAAATCTCAAGTTTAATTTAGTACATCCTGAAACGATTCTTTTCATATAAAGCTATTTTCGAAATGTAAAAGTCGGTCCGGTTCTCTATAAAAGGAAACCGACCCGCGCTTGTAAAGGGGTTCACAATTGCGAAAAGAGTAAGAGAGTACAAGTTTTCCTCCCTTCGAATCTTGTTTAAGTCATTTCCTTGTTAGTGTGTACATTGTGTAATCGTAACAACTCAAGTCTGTTGAGATAAGCCGCCGGTGATAGATATAGTCTGTTGTATGTTTATCTGTTGTAACTAGATGCATCAACCGGGGGCCAATCTCAACAACTCGAGATTGTTTCTTGTAAGCCACACAAGGGGCGTTTCCTTGTATATATAAACACGCACAGCGGCCCGAGAGGGTTCAACGCTTGCTAATCCCTTCACATGGTATCAGAGACATCCTCTAAACCAATCCAATCTAAACCTTCAACCCGCTGCCATGTCGAGCTCCACCTTCCACCTTTGGCCATCCAGTGACTGAGAAGCTCACCAAATCCAACTACGCCTTGTGGAAGTTGCAGGTACTTCCTGCAATCCGTGGTGCCCAGCTCTTCGGCATGATTGATGGAAGCTCGCCGGCTCCACAAGAGGAGACCACTGGCACCGACGGCAAGAAGGCGTCGAACCCGGCGCGCTCTGCCTGGCTTGCGCTCGACCAGCAAGTCTTCAGCTACCTTGTCGCCTCGCTCTCCAAAGACGTCCTCAAGCAAGTCGCCTCATGCGCCACCGCAGCAGAGCTGTGGAAGACGCTGGAAGAGATGGGTGCGTCTCAAACCAGGGCGCGCAAGGTGAATACCCAGATCGCGCTCGCGACCACGAAGAAGGGCGCCATGACGGTCGACGAGTATGTCAGCAAGATACGTTCCCTGGCCGATGAGATGGCGTCGGCAGGGAAGCCTATCGACGACGAAGACCTCGTCTCCTACATCTGCACCGGCCTTGACATCGAGTTCAACCCCGTCGTCTCGGCCGTCCTCGCGCGCGCCGAACCCATCACTGTGTTGACGTGAAAATAGGACGTCACCTCCGCGCGCAGCACACGTGACTCCCCGGTCTGTAGCGAGGCGTGCCAGCGAATCTGACCTGTTGATTGACAATAGAAAATATTAGAGATCGTCTAGAGAAACGATGGCCTTGTAGCGACACGTGTACCAGCCAATCGGCCGATACAGGTAAAAGCGGGATCGGTCGGCTCGAGAGCGACCGAAGCGCGAGTGCGTGAGTAGATGGATCGGTTGGGATCGGCCGATCGTGACGTCAGCAATCGAGTAGGTCGGAATCGGCTGTGGTGTTAGAAGCCGATAGGATCTAGATCGAGTGGGATAATAATGATAATAGCTAAAACCACAAGAATTGGTACGAAAACTTGCAGATCTAGCTAATATCGGTAAGGGGTGAATAAAGAACTAGACGAAACCTCAGCGATGCGCCCGGAGGTTAAAGCCTAGGGTTATTCGGTAAAACGGTACTCACAAGCTTGCCGGAGGTCAGTTGATGCAGCCCGACGAACTCGAAGCACGGCGTTGTAGAAAAGGGAAAATCGCAATGGCGAAGTCGCCGAAAAGTAGATGCTGTGAAAGTAGATGTTGTAAAGTAGATGCTGTAAAGTAAAGGGTTTGTCCGGAGGCGGTTTGTTTGATATTGGTGTGTACACTTTTTTTCGACCACGCAGGGTCGCTATTTATGTCCTGAGGACAACCCGACTCCTAGCCGATTACGGCACTGTTTACTTGCATCTAAAGAAAGATAAAAACTACTAAAAACAGAAAGGATTCTCGCAGGAGTCGAAAATTTCCTAAAACTGACTCTTTGACCCGTCGCCAATCGTAGATTGACCCGCCTCCACCATACTTTCCTTCTGGTGTATCTCCTTTATTACCGCCTTCTTCCTCTCTATCGGCTGATCCTCTGGTTAACCATCGGCCGATCGCTCTGACCTGCTGGCCCACTGTCAGGGTTGGATTTCTTGGACTATCGGCAACTCTTGTTGACCGTCCTTCTCTTTCCTCAATCGGCCGATTACACTCTATTTTCCATCGGCTGCTTCTCCTTATCCTTTTTGACCCGTTTTTCCAAAAAACGGTGTCAACACAGTGTTACTGAGCTCACAACTCAACTGAATGCGTTCGAGCAGCGCATGGATCTCCTCCACGGGTCCAACAACTCCTCGTCGTCAGCCAACATGGCGTCCCGCGGTGGGCGCAGTCATGGACGTGGAAACCGTGGCCGCAGCAATGGTCGCGGTCGTGGAAACGGCGGCAGTCCAGGACGTGGGCGTGGTGGCTCCAACTCTGGGAAGGCGAGGATCAGATGCCAGCTTTGCAAGAAAGAAGGGAACTCAGTGGTAGAGTGCTGGTACAGGTTTGACGAAAATTTCGTTGTGCCTGAAGAGAAGAGTGCCAACACGGCAAACTATGGAGGGTATGGCGTGGACTCCTACTGGTATACAGATACCGGAGCCACTGATCATATCACAGGCGAGCTAGATAAGATGGTGATTAGGGACCGGTACACGGGAGAACAGATCCACACGGCAAACGGATCAGGTATGGATATTGCACATGTTGGTCGTGTAATCTGTCATACTCCCCAGCGTAAATTGTTCCTTAATAATGTTTTACATGTCCCTAGCACCAAAAAGAATCTAGTCTCTGTTCATAAGCTAGCTGATAATAATGCTTTCCTAGAGTTTCATCCAAATCTCTTTTTTATCAAGGATCGAGCAACGAGGAGAACCCTTCTAGAAGGAACATGTAGGGGAGGCCTTTATCCCCTACCAGCAGCTGCCCTCACCAATAAACAAGCCCTTGGCGTCACTGGTGGTAGCCAACCGTCCATGGAGAGGTGGCATCATCGCCTAGGGCATCCGTCGTTCAGATAGTTCAGCAAGTAATAAGCAGGAACAAATTGTCATGTTCCTCAGAGTCTAGAATAGGTTCAGTATGTGATTCGTGTCAGATGGCCAAGAGTCATAAGCTACCCTATCCAAAGTCGTTAAGTGAGTCTAGTTCTCCTCTGGAGTTAGTGTTTTCAGATGTGCGGGGGCCAGCTTGTGATTCTTTTGGAAGAAATAAATATTATGTGAGTTTCATCGACGACTATAGCAAATTCACCTGGATCTATCTCCTTAAACATAAATATGAAGTCTTTCAGTGTTTCCATGAGTTCCGAAGTCTCGTTGAAAGACAGTTTAACAAAAAAATCCTTGCCTTACAATCTGATTGGGGAGGAGAGTATGAGAAACTCAATTCTTTCTTTACAAAAATTGGGATCGTCCATCATGTATCTTGTCCACATGCTCATCAACAAAATGGTGCAGCAGAAAGGAAACATAGACACATTGTAGAGGTTGGTCTCTCTCTCCTTGCTCAATCCTCTATGCCTTTAAAGTACTGGGATCAAGCCTTTTTGACTGCAACATATCTTATAAATAGACTTCCTAGCAAGGTTATAGGCCATTCTACTCCCCTTGAGAAACTTCTGAAAATGCAAGTTGATTATACCTCCTTGAGAGTATTCGGTTGCGCTTGTTGGCCAAATTTACGGCCATATAATTCCCACAAACTAGCCTTCCGATCTAAACAATGTGCTTTCTTAGGCTATAGCAATCTTCATAAAGGGTTCAAATGCTTAGACATTGCATCTGGCCGTATTTATATCTCACGAGATGTAGTGTTTGATGAGAGCATCTTTCCCTTTGCAAAGCTTAATCCAAACGCTGGGGCCCGACTACGGTTTGAGCTTCTTCTTCTGCCTCCTGATTTATTAAACAACTCCACGTTGGGAGATATACAGATGCATGACAACAGTGCTAATGTCCTACCTGACGAAGCTAATGAAAATTTGAGTGTGCAGGAAGAAACAGTACAAAATTCAGGGCATATTCCAGCTGGAAATCATCATTTTATGCAGGGCACAACGGGCACAGAACACGGCGGCAGCGATCCCCATGCTGATTCACCTAGCGTCCGAGGTTCAGGCGGTGCAGGCGGATCAGCCTCGGCGGCAGAGCCTCCGACCGCGGCGCAGACCGTGTCTCCCGAGCGCGCGGGGGGGGGGGGAGGGGGGGCAGAAGCTGGATCGTCTGCGGCTCCAAACGGTGCGGCGCCACTCATCCCCACTCGATGACACCTCGCCAGGATCCGGTACGGCAGCTTCACCACCGGCGGGATCTGATGCGGGCGAGGCAGCTGCAGCGTCAGGTGTGCCCACAAATTCAGGCAATGCCTCTCCTTCTCCACCGCCCCCACAACCACATGCTCGAACGCGTCTACAAGATGGGATTCACAAGCCAAAGTAGGACACTGATGGTACAGTCCGGTATGGGCTGTTGACTTCGAATGGTGAACCCAACAGTTTGGATGAAGCACTTGGGGATGAAAATTGGAAGGCTTCTATGGATGCTGAAATTCTTGCGTTGGACAAGAATAAAACCTGGTCTCTTGTACCACCCAAAAAAGGGAGAAACATTATAGACTGCATGTGGGTGTACAAGATCAAACGGAAGGCAGATGGAAGCATAGATCGGTACAAGGGAAGACTTGTTGCAAAAGGTTACAAGCAAAGGTACGGCATTGACTATGAGGACACTTTTAGTCCGGTTGTCAGCAGCTACTATTAGATTGGTTCTCTCCATTGTTGTGTGAAATGGGTGGAGCCTTTGACAGTTGGATGTTCAGAATGCGTTTCTCCATGGCGTTCTAGAGGAAGAAGTCTATATGAGACAACCTCCTGGGTATGAAGACAAACGGTATCCAAATTATGTGTGTAAGTTCAACAAGGCCCTCGATGGTTTAAAACAAGCACCGCGTGCGTGGTACCATCGCCTAAGTGTGAAGCTTCAAGAATTGGGGTTCAAACCATCAAAGGGTGATACCTCCCTCTTCTTTTATAGGAAAGGTGATCTTGTCATGTTTATCCTTATTTATGTGGATGATATAATAGTGGCAAGCTCGGCACCAGAAGGAACCAAGGTTCTACTCAAGGCTCTTAGTTCTGATTTTGCTCTAAAGGACTTGGGAGAATTACATTACTTCCTTGGAATTGAGGTGTCCAAGATTAATAATGGGATAGTATTATCTCAGGGAAAATACTCCGGTGATCTCTTGAGAAGAACGGGAATGCTAAATTGCAAAGCTGCGATCACACCCATGTCCACTACAGAAAAACTGTCGGCATATGAAGGGACGCGGCTTGGGCCAGAAGATGCAACACGCTACAGGAGTGTTGTTGGAGCACTACAGTATCTGACCCTCACAAGACCGGATATTTCCTTCGCCGTAAACAAGGTGTGTCAGTATCTCCATGCTCCTTCTACGATTCATTGGACAACAGTCAAACGGATCTTGAGATATGTGAAACATACCATGAGAGATGGACTGAAAATTGTAAAATCTCCATCTACACTTGTTAGTGGATTCTCAGATGCAGATTGGGCAGGGTGTGTAGATGATAGACGCTCCACAGGAGGGTTCGCCATTCTCTTTGGTTCCAACCTGGTTTCATGGAGTGCACGGAAGCAAGCAACAGTGTCCCGTTCGAGTACTGAAGCCGAATATAAAGCTATGGCAAATGCAACAGCTGAAATAATTTGGATTCAGTCACTTCTTAAGGAGCTTGGAGTTAAATCTCTTCCAGCCGCAAGACTCTGGTGTGATAACATTGGAGCAACCTACCTATCAGCTAACCCTGTGTTCCATGCTCGCACAAAACACATAGAAATTGATTACGACTTTGTGCGAGAAAGAGTAGCACAAAAATTACTGCATGTTCGTCTCATTGGTACTCATGATCAGGTGGCTGATGGATTCACTAAAGCATTGCCTATTCGGAAGCTGGAGGAACTCAGAAGAAATCTCAACCTTGGAGCATCGCCAAGCTAGGATTGAGGGAGGATGTTAGCGTGTACATTGTGTAATCGTAACAACTCAAGTCTGTTGAGATAAGCCGCCGGTGATAGATATAGTCTGTTGTATGTTTATCTGTTGTAACTAGATGCATCAACCGGCGGCCAATCTCAACAACTCGAGATTGTTTCTTGTAAGCCACACAAGGGGCGTTTCCTTGTATATATAAACACGCACAGTGGCCCGAGAGGGTTCAACGCTTCCTAATCCCTTCACATTCCTTATTGTTAGTGGTTTTTTTTTGACAACATATTGTTAGTGGTTGATCTCTCGATCGCAATAATATCTATTCCATGCATGATGTCAGATGGGTTTCTGACACCTAAAGAAGCTCGGCCAACACTTGTGGGCCTTTCGTCTTATCGGTCATATGACCTAAATTACTATTCACCCGAAAATCATTCTCTTCATTGAAAGATTTACTTTTAATTTTACGAAATAAGTTCATTTCGATGAGAGCTAAACAATGCCGAAAACAAAAATAAAAACCCTAGTTCTAGGCATAGTAAAAGCAAACGATGCAGCATGAATAAAGAAAATACAAAGGCAAAATCTAAGAGCCTGTTTGTTTTATGTCGGCTCAACTTATTTTTTCTCACACAACACTATTTCATCTACGAGCCAAACACTATTCAACAGATCACCCGAATAGGCTCATCAACATTTCCTTGATTTTATATTGAATAATTGGTACTTGCAACTTTGTAAAAAGTTGTTGCCCTGTAGTAGTTAGTTAATTGTTTTGAGTCTGATGGTCCACTACAAACTACGAAGCCTGCACACAGTACAATAAAAAGGGAATCTGCTGAAGAGAAAAAACAAAACAAAGAAGGAAATAATAATTCCTTGAAGAAAGAATTAAGTGGAAGTGGCGCCGCTGCCCTAGACAACGCATGATTCCGTTTCACGTGCTCCGCTCCAAATTCCCAAGAGCCGCGCGCTTCTTCCCGTTGGCGTCGCAGCAACTCCTTCTCTCTTCCCAGCAGAACAGGCAGGCCGCCGTCCCTTTGCTCCTCACGACCTCACTCCACACCCTCTCACCAACCCTAAGCCAGTCAGCCCCTTCTCTCTTTCCCTCCCATGTAACTCTCCTGTCAGATCGATTTCGGACGGCGCCCCGTGCCTTCACCGATCGATCGAACTCCTGGAGGCCAGATCTGCCACCAGTGGCGACGACGACCAGGCTTCTTCCTCAGCCATCCGTTGATGGAGATGGCCTGAACCTTGGCTCGCTCTGGATCCGGTCATCCGGAGGTGATAGCTGGAAAATTGCTAGCTCGGGGCAGATAGCACGTACTCTTGCATGTTAGGTAATCGTTCAGCTCTTGCTTCTCTTTTGCTTTTACCAATGTCAATGGAGCATGTAGGAGCTTCGTACCCGGCAGATGGCCATTGCCTGCCGTATATGGCAGCATTTCCATGAGCTCTGTCTTGTAGATAGTAGTTGGTAGATGCACTCAAGTAGATGAGCAGCTTCAGCTCAAACCAGTTCAGTACCACCAATTTGCTCAACCATTTGTGCTCTGTTCTCACATATTCTCTTCTTCTACCTGCAGCCCGTGCGTGTGGCTCTGTTATCACCAACATTCCACAGTCAAGTCGAGGCATCATTCTGCACACACGCACATTATAATATGGCTGGTGCTATAGTGAGTGCTTCAACGGGTGTGATAAGCACCCTGCTTCCCAAGCTCGCAACATTGATACAAGGGGAGTACAAGCTTCAGAAAGGAGTGAAGCGCAAGATAACATTTCTAAGGGATGAGCTAACCAGCATGCAAAGCCTACTTGTGAAGCTGACCGACAATGAGGAAAGGTTGGATGAGCAGGCGAAAGATTGGAGGAACGAGGAACAAGGTGCGCGAGCTGAGCTATGATATTGAAGACTGCATCGACCTCTTCATGCACAATATGAGCAAAGGTGATGCTCAAGCCAACCTTGTCAAGAAGACAGCAAGTGAGATTAAGAAGATATGGTCACGCCACAAGATTGCGAACCTAATTGAAGAACTCCAGGCTCGTGTTCAGGAAGAGAGTGACCGCCGCATGAGGTACAAGTTTGATGAGGCTGCTAATGATTTTAGCAAGGTTGTTCAAATTGATCCTCGACTGCCAGCACTGTTCATCGAGTGGCTGAAAGAAGATGAGTACGGGCAGCAACTCAAAGTTGTTTCCATTGTGGGGTTTGGAGGTCTTGGAAAGACAACTCTTGCAAACCAAGTTTATCAAAAAATCAAAGGTCGATTTGATTGCTCGTGTTTTGTGCCAGTTTCACGGACTCCTAACATAATAAAGATATTGTCTGATATGCTCAAAGAACTTGGGAGTTATGTCGATCCAGCAGATGATCAACGACAACTCATAGAAAAGCTTAGAGAATTCCTACAAAATAAGAGGTATGTATGAAAGTGATATATATTTCTTATTTTTACATTTTGCCCCTATTTCATTTATGTGTATACTTGAGTTTAGTGAAAAAAATGTACGACAGTATTTATATTGATTATATTTAAGGTAGTTGAAATAATATAGTTCAGTTTCATTTCCTTTTGGATGAACTGGGTTTATGGGCCATCGTGGAAAAGCCAAACATGGACTACTTGAGGAGTCATTATATATGTACCTAGATATATATACAAAAATCTCAAGACAAAAAGAAGAAGAACCGGCATTGTCTCCAGCAGTTGTACAGTTTAAGAAGATGCTTAGTAACAAATGGTGATGTTCTTTTAGTTTAGTTTGTTCCTACAGTATAATTTCTTAGTTTGAGTAATTTAGTGTTAATTCACAATGTACAAATTAACTTCAGACTGATGAAACACATTCAGTCCAGATGCCCTCTTGTTTGTGTGATATTACTTCTGGAACGCCTTTCCACTGTCTATAACTTTGAATCAAGTAGTTAGGTGGGTGGTCTTGAAATCTTGTGGTAAGGCAGCATGACATCTTATTCACATCTATTTTTGAAATAATTAAGAATATATGCTTTACTGTAAACTTTGCACCAGTTAGTGGGGTAAAACAAGTAAGAAGGCTAGCTACATTATCTAGTGCTAACATTTATTACAAATATATATGTGTAGGTACTTTATCATCGTTGATGATATTTGGAGCACACAAGCTTGGGAACTTGTCAAATCTTCTCTACCTGAGAACAATTTAAACAGCAGAATAATTACAACCACAAGAATTGCCACTGTAGCTGAATCATGCTGCTCCAGTTTAGGAGGACATGTCCACAAGATTCAACCTCTAAGCGACCAGCAATCACAACAACTATTTTTCAAGAGGGTTTTTAGGGATGCCTCTGCGTGCCCTCCTCACTTGGAAGAAATGTCTCATGGAATCCTTAAAAAATGCCATGGTTTGCCATTGGCTATCATCACTATAGCGAGCCTGCTTGCTCGAAAATCCAGCAAGGATCAATGGGAAAAAGTGTACAGTTCTATCGGTTCTGCTTTTAGTCACCAAGGAATGAGAGATATACTTCTTCTTAGCTATTATGACCTCCCACACCATCTAAAAACTTGTTTGCTATATCTTAGTATGTATCCAGAGGATTACGAGATTAACATGGAAGAGCTAATATGGAGGTGGGTAGCCGAAGGGTTCATTACCGAAGTGAGGGGTCAATCAGCAGATCAAGTCGCTGAGAGTTACTTCAACGAGCTTGTAAACAGAAGCTTGATCCAACCAATTGACATCAAGTGCGATGGCCAGGCAAAAGCTTGTCGAGTGCATGACATGGTGCTTGAGCTCATTGTATCACTGTCAGCAGATGGGAATTTTGCCAGCATAGTGGAAGGACAAAGCTACAATGGTGGTGGTCACACGATTCGTAGGCTCTCTGTACAATCTGGACATGTGGGACATGAAGTAATGCATAAGATTATGGACAAGTGGTCGCAGGTTCGTTCCATTAGCTTTTATGGATTGCAGGAGCAGGGAATCCTTCATCTGCAAGAGTTGTATTCCTTGAGAGTATTGGTTTTTGATCGTAGCAGCCATCTTGGTAACCAACACGTTAAACATATAGGAAGCCTTTTCGGGCTAACATCTTTGCGCATCGATTGTGGAGAAGTTACTGAGCTTCCAGAGGGTATCGGAGACCTGAGGTATTTGCAGTCACTAGATCTACAGGGGAGTGGAATTAGAAAATTGCCACCGTCCATAGGCCGTTTGCAAAAGTTGGTACGTCTTCTGGTATTCTATAATGCAGAGTTGCCTGATGAGGTTGTAAGGAATCGGATGCCCGTTAGCCTAAGAGGGGGAGGGGGTGAATTAGGTAACTTAAAACCTTAACCTATGGCTCACTAAATTTTACACAAAAGTAAACTAGAACATACTATCTATATGTGCAACTACGGTTGTTCTAGTGTGAAACTCCCATCCCAAAACAAGGTTTGCAACCTATAGCCATTCCTAGCAAGATACTACTCTAGGAAAGTAAAGGCAAGCAAAGATTGCAATAGAGTAAATGCGGAAACGTAAAGGGGATGAGAGGAAGCAAACTCTTGACACGCGATTTATCCCGTGGTATCGGTAGGCACTAAGCCACCCCTAGTCCACGTTGTTGAAGCACTCACACAAGAGTATTACTTCCCGGTCACCAAGTCTCTCCCAAGAGCACCAACTTGACTTGCCACAAAGGCTAGCCACTTAGGCACTTGTCAAGCTCCCTTGGTCACCTTGATGCCGCCTCCACTAAGGAGCTTCTCCACCAAGGAAGGGGGTCTCCACGTCCCTCGCACAAAGTGTCCTCGCCGCTCCACACCAAGCCGGAGGGTCGATGACGATTGCCGGTGAGCCACTTAGGCCCCAAGGCTTCCGGCGAACCTTGTACAACTGGATTCACTCAAGAATCACCTCACAAGGTTGGCACAACCTTGCACTCACTCAGCTCTAAGCTAAGCCTAGCACTAAGCACATACACAAAGCATGCACTAGTCTATGGATGAGCAATTAAGCACTTGGATGGATTGGATATGTTCTTCAATGTGTCTTGAACTCCTCTGCACTTCTACACAATCCAGCTCACTCAAATGGGTGAGTGGAGGGGGTATAAATAGCCCAAGGCATCAAACTAGCCGTTGGCTAACGTCCACTGAAAAAGGTACCGTCGGATGATCCGACGCTATATTTTCCAGGGCGTCGGTTCATCCGGTGCCCCTCCCACGTCACTTAGCCGTTGAGGTTCTCTGACACAACTGCTCCGACGCTATGCACCGACGGTGCGTCGGATCATCCGGTGCTGAAGACTCCGCGCTCAAGTCGCCTCTGTTAGCTTCCAATCGACCGTCGCATAGACCGACGCTTCTCCTTGTCCAAGGCGTCGGATCATCCGGTGCTGAAGGCTTCGTCTTGGCGCGTCTCTGTATGAATTCAAACTGAGCGTCGGATAGACCGACGGGGTCCCCACTCAGACCGTCGGATCATCCGGTGCTACTGTCTTCCTTGCTCTTCCTCTGCAACTCGTCCGACGCTACTAAATAATGGACCGTCGGTTCATCCGACGGTACCTTGGGTTTGACCCTGTGCACCAACTCGTCCGACGATTGCACCGACGCTTGTATTTGAGGGACCGTCGGTTCATCCGACAGTGTCTTTTCTTTTCCTTTTCTTGCTCGGTTTTGACCCTTGAAAAATACACTATCTTCTCAATTTGGCATATGGTTTTCTTGCATCCTTGGGACCTAGAAGTGTCTACAAAGACATGCTAAAACAATAGGGTTAGTCCCAATGATCATGTTGTCATGAATCACCAAAATCAATCTCGAACTAATGACATATGAGGCCATGTTCACTACAGAGGTTGGAGATCTACAAGCCTTGCAAGAGTTACGGACTGCATTTACTTGGTCCATAAGATGTGTGGAAGCGCTTGGATGTTTGACCAAGCTGAAGACGCTTAACATAATTATGCCTAACAGAGAGCAACTTGGTTGTGATATGGAACAGTACAAGGAAGCTTTCAAGTCATGTTCGCTGCGATAGGTAAACATGGGCTTCAATCACTGCACATTGGCGTTCATATCCTGGAAGAAGAATTGATGGATATAGTTTGCTGCACTACTCCATGTCTTCGGAAGCTTGTTGTATATGGTTCTAGTGTCACTCACCTTTCAAAGCAGATGGTGTCGCTTGCTAATCTCACTTATCTTGAGCTACGTATTGAAAGGATCAAACAGGAAGATCTGTACATCCTCGGGGGCATACCTGCTCTGCTCGCCGCCAATTTAGTTGTAGATCATGCCCCTGATGAACGACTTACCGTAAGAAGTCGACAATTCCGCTGCCTTAAGGAGTTTACATTCTCGCATGTTTATGGTCAAGGAGGTGGCCTGGAGATGTTATTTTTACAGGAAGCAATGCCAGAGCTCCGACATTTATACCTTAATTTTGGAGCGAAGGAAACAAAGTCCAAGATGGGGTTTGCATTCAGCTTCGAGCACCTTGCAAGCCTGGAGCACATCAGTGTGATGATTTTTACTGATGATGCCACCAGGAGTAGGGTGGAAGCTGCAAAAGCTGCTATCAGGAACGCAGTCAGCATCCACCCTGGACGGCCCACACTTGTTCTGAATTTTTGCAAGGTAAGGCATTCATGAATTTTACTAATTCGTCACTATCAGCTCATGTATGTATTGTCTCAATACCATTACTGCTATGAGCCCATGGCACGCACGTACGCAACTGATGTGTTGTTATTTTTGTTTTCCGTAGGAGAAGAAGATCTGAAGCTGCTATTTATAAAACGAGATCGCCATGACCTCTGAATGGAAGGGCACCTCTTGCCTCAATAGCGCTTTACTCGAATATCTGCAGCAAATGTGTAGACTGGAATCATCCGTAGCTTCTCCAAGACAAATCAGTTGAAAGCTGGCCATGCGACATGGGATAAATCAGTTGTGATGTCCGATGCGTTTTGTTTTCTTAGTTTGTTCTGTACCATTCAAGTACCCTTCAGCGCCGTTAATGTTTTTCAAAGTTCCGTATGTACTCTGTCTATATTGATTTCCCAACTGTGTCGAATTCAAGTTCTGTATGTATACTCTATCTATACTGAGTTCCCAACTGTGTCGAATTCAAGTTCTGTATGTACTCTATCTATATTGATTTCCCAACTGTGTCGAATTCCTATTTTCTACCGGTCAAGCTTTTTGGACAAGGATTTACCAAGTCAAATCCATACGACATAGGAATGGTGTGACAGAAGTTTAAGAAAACCAGTTCTATAGTCACTCTTTTTGGACATGCATTTTCTAATTTAAAATCCAAATGGTTTATATGTGCCTCTAGTGAAAATCTTTTTCAGCCACAGACGAGGAAAGCTGCTTTGTGAAATCTGATGGAAATTCTAACGGTATTCAAAGTCATTGGCCTGCACTTTTTTAGCTTAACGACAATCCGCGTCCATCCATACATAATACATACATACACGACGGCCGGCATTGGAACCGCGGCCCATGTAAAAGCCTGATTTAGGATGAGATGAGGGCCCATATTACCGATCCATCACGGATTCACGGGGAATATCTAAGCGAGTTAAGCAGTTCCTCAAAAACGTATACTGCACTCTCATAATTTTTTTTTGAGTACTGCACTCTCATAATTAATCTCCCTCTATGAAAAAAATACTCATTTCTATCATGTCGATGGTGTACGGACGCATAGGCTTCAACTTATCAGACAGTCAGGCGATGTTAACAGGGCAATAGCTATTGCAAGAACTGGATGTCCTTTGCGACACGAATCTTTTGAGTCTAGTTAGACCATAGTAGGATAATATTTACCACAAACATACGAAACGTGTTACAGTGTGCTACAGGAGTTCCAGCAGTTAAAAAGGAAAAATTTTCAACCAACTAAACAAGGCCATTACTAGTCCGTCAACCCGTGCCTCTGCACAGGCTAGCACTTTACTTTAATTATTAGTAAATATTGTTTACTTTTATTAGGAGCATCATAATAATGTTCACACAATTTTGCAACATAGACTGTAAATATAATATATTAGTTAGCATTTCGTCAGCATAATTTGAGAGAGATCTTTATAATTTTAAGATTGTATTGCATAATGACGAGGGCCCAGATTAGGGCCCCCTTTGACGGTGAGATAATCTCTCTTAAGATGGAGTCTTCTGACACCACTGACAATGTGAAGGCCAAGATTGACAACGTGAAGGCCAAGATTCAAGGCGAGGAGGACTAAGGACCCCCTGTCAAGACCATCACTGGCAAGACGTCCTGTTCCCGACTAGTTGGGAGCTTCTTCGACAAGTTCCCTACTAGAAGAACCCCCTTCGACAAGTCTCCGCCTCGCACGACAAGTCTCCGCCTCGCACGACAAGTTGCTCGTTCGCACGAGCAGTCTCCGCCTCCGACCAGGATGCAAGCCGTACCACGTGGCGCAACCCCGGCACGTGGACTCTTCCGCTACGACGCGTGAGATCCCGGTTCCCCATGCCATGCAAGCGCACCAACTGGCGGCACGCGCGGGCATCCGACTCTGACAAGAGTCTTAATGCAGCTCTGCTCGGCCGCGTAGCCATCAAGTTGCCGTCACATCCGACCCTGCAGCACGCAAGCTCCACCCGAGGCACTCAAGTACCCCCTACTACGATTAGGCCTTAACGTGGCGGGCTCATCCTGTGCTCGGATAGGCTAAGTCACCACCAAACTACTCAGAGGAAGCGCCAGACGTCCCAAAGTGAACAACCCCGCCCGGCCACGCGGCGGCCTCTACGACAACATAGCGCGGCTCCTCTTCAATGCGCCCTGACGGACAGTGACACTCGAGAGGACATCCCAGCGGTTAAGCACTGTAACTCTTCTTTTGTTTCCCTTTTTGCCCCTCCCCCTTGCGTCTATAAAAGGGAGAGGAGGGCAACCGTCACAAAGGCTGACGAACCAAACATTCATACTAAGGGACCTGGGCTCGATACCCTCTCCCGACCAGTTTGTAACCCCTACTACAAACAAGCCTAGCACGGGAACACGGCAGCTCAACACTGGACGTAGGGTGTTACTCCTCGGAGGCCCGAACCAGTATAAATCTCGTTATCTCCCGCGCTAACCATCCGAGCCCGGCACACGATCGATACAAATTTACTGTCCAGCGGTTGAGAACCCCGACAGTTGGCGCGCTAGGTAGGAGGGCCATCGTGTGTCTCGACGAACTTCACCAACGACTCGGATGGAGGGCCGCAGGGTTTCGCTGACCCCTGGGGCCACCATGCGCTTTGGCTCCCTCGGCTTCGTCTACACCGGGCCGGCGGAGCCCGTCGCCGGGCGCACCTTCGTCCGGCCGGCCCGTCCCAATGTCCTGACGGGGGCGGCGGGACGCGCGGCGTTCGTCTGAGGCTTCTCGGACGAGATGATCATGGCCATGTTGGGGCCACACCCAACGCACGAGCGTTTTAGGCTCGCCGCCTACTACCTCACCGACCTCACCTTCCAGGTCAGCGGAGCCGAGCCGCTCGCCTGGGGGGAGTTCATGGAGCGGTACACCGCCATGTACCCCTGTGGACAGCCAAGCCTCCCGGACGACCCGGTGACGGCCTACGTGAACGGCCTACGAGCGACCCGCGTCACCTCCGGCACCGCGACGGCCCAGAGGGCACCCCAAGCACCCGCGCGCGACCCGACGCGCGAGTGCTTCGTTTGCGTGGTGTTGGCTTCAAGCAGCTCCACCGACCCGGAGCCAGCACCACACCACCGCGCCACCGACGCCCAACGCAGGGCGCGCCTCGACGAGCTCGCCGAGGCCAGGCGCCAGCTCGACGAGGAGCTGGCTAGCCTCCACCGGGAGCTCGGGGAGGACCATGAGCCCCACAACCGGCAGCCCGCTCTGTTGCCGGCCCCGCAGCAGGTCCCGGTGCAGGAGCAGCGCCGTGAGGGAAACGGCGAGCGGCAGGAGCGCCGTCCTGCTGCCGAACAACCCCGAGCCCGCGCCCTGACGCCGCCGACTCGAGGACGCACACGCGACAACGACCGACGCGTCAACGAAGGTGTGAACGTTGATGCCAACACCGACGCCCCGCCGCTCTTTAGGCGGGCGTCGCAGAACCTAGCCACAACGGCCATGCTGCTGCGCGGCTGCCCGGAGGCAGCGACCTCCGAGGAGAGACGAGTGCGCCAACAGCTCAAGACGCTGCTCGAGGCAGCGGCGGCACATCAAGTGGAGAGTTCCGCCTCACGCCAGCGGTTGAAACGTGACTGAGGGGTAGCGCCTTCCGCGCATCGCCCGAACCCGCCCCCCCTCCCGGAATCAGGATCGTGGCCGGGGCCGCAGCATCGGTGGTTAAGAGCCGGCTCGGGCCCAACCGTGACACCCGGGACACCATCGAGGCTCACCGACGGGCTGCGAGCGTCGACAACTACCGCGACCGTGATCGCCGCGACGAGCACCGCTCGCGCCACCACAATGACCGAGGACGCGGGCGACGCTACGACAGCGACGACGACCGTGACCGTAGCTGGTCGTCGAACCAAAGGGGCCCGTGAGCTTTCGGCCAGGGCGTATGGGATGCGAGGTTCCCCTCGCGTTTCCGCGCTCCGACCAACATTCCCAGGTACGATGGGGACACCAACCCCAGCGTATTGCTGGATGACTACCGGCTCGCATGCCACGCGAGAGGAGCGACAGACGACCTCTTCATCATTAAGAACCTGTCGCTCTACCTCGGCGACTCCGCGCGGACGTGGCTCGAGCATCTGCCTCGCGACAAGATCCACGACTAGACCGACCTACGTCGGGTCTTCGTCGGCAATTTCCAAGGCACGTACACTCACCCCAGCAAGCAGTGGGAGCTGCGCAACTGCAAGCAGATGCCGGGGGAGAGCCTGCGCAAGTACATTTGACGCTTCTCGAAGTGCTGCACCGAGCTCCCCGGTGCGACGGACAACTATGCCATCTCTGCGTTCCAGAACAGCACGACTTGCACCTCCCTCATCCATCGACTCGAGCCCCGCATGCCTCGGACCACGCAAGAGCTCCTCGACATCGCGAGCAACCATGCGGATGGCGAGGAGGAGGTGGCGGCTACCCTCAACACTTCCCTCAAGAACATGCTGAAGAGCCCGCCGATCCTCACGGCTCCGACGCCTGAAGAACCGATGCTCCTGTACATCGCCGCGACAACCCAGGTGGTCAGCGCCGCACTGGTGGTCGAACAAGAAGAGCCCGGAAGGTCGCTAAAGGTGCAGCGCTCGGTGTACTACGTGAGTGAGGTATTATCTGACTCCAAGACCCGCTACTCGCAGATGCAGAAACTCGTGTATGCTGTCTTGATGACCAAGCGCAAGCTCCACCATTACTTCGATGTGCACCCCATCACTGTGGTGTCCAAGTACCCACTCGGAGAGGTTATCCAGAACCCCGAAGCCGAAGGAAGAATAGCCAAGTGGGCGCTCGAGTTGATGGGGCAGAACATCTCGTATGCACCTCGCAGTGCCATCAAGTCCCAAGTGCTGGCGGATTTCGTTGCTGAGTGGACAGAGATCCAAACTCCGCTGGCACCGATCAAGCACGAGACATGGACTATGTACTTCGACAGCTCGGTCATGAAGGATGGAGCGGGTGTAGGCCTCGTCTTCATCTCGCCTTTGGGCGTGCGCATGGAGTACATGGTCCGGCTACATTTCCCGGCCTCCAACAACATCGCCGAGTATGAAGCACTCATCAACGGCCTCCGAATAGCGGTTGAGCTCGGGATCCGTCGTCTCAAGATCAGAGAAGACTCAGAGCTCGTCGTGGATCAAGTCATGAAGGAGAAGAAATTCGTTGACCCGAAGATGGCGGCGTACTGCCAGGCCGTTCGTGAGCTCGAAAGCAAGTTCCATGGGCTTGAACTCCATCACGTGCTGCGCGATCACAACAAAGCCGCCGACGTCCTCGCCAAGACTGCATCAAGTCGCAAGCCGGTGCCACACGGAGTCTTCGTGAGCGACCAACACGCGCCCTCTGTACGAGTAGAAGGGGAGAAGCCGCCAGAGGCTGAAGGGCCAGAGGTCATGGAGATCGACCAGCCGCCCGAGCCGAACCTCGAAGATCCTAATTGGCGTTTTCCTGTCCTCGAGTGGCTTGTCGAGGGGAAGCTTCCCTCCGACCAGACGGAGGCACGTTGCATCGCACGGCGAGCCAAAGCGTTCGTCCTCATCGAGGGCGAGCTCTACAAATGGGGCGCGGCAGGCATACTCATGCGATGCATCCTCGGAGATCAAGGCAGGGAGCTACTTCGCGAGATCCATGCCGGCACGTGCGGGCATCACGCCGATCCGACGACACTTGTCGGGAAAGATTTCCGACATGGATTTTACTGGCCCACAGCAGTGGCGGACTCCAAGGACATCATGCGCCATTGCGAGGGGTGCCAGTTCTACGCTCGACAAACTCACCTCTCGGCGCAAGCGCTTCAAACCATCCCCATCACATGGCCTTTCGCTGTGTGGTACCTCGACATGGTGGGGCCACTCCGACAAGCGCCCGGGGGCTTTACACGCCTCCTCGTGGCGGTTGACAAGTTTTCCAAGTGGATTGGAGCTCGGCCCATTGTGAACGTCCGCTCCGAGGAAGCCGTAGCATTCTTCACCGACATCATCTACCGCTTCGGTATACCCAACACGATCATCACCGACAACGGCACCCAGTTCACGGGGAAGAAATTTCTCAACTTCTGCGATGACAACAACATTCGTGTGGACTGGTCTGCCGTGGCACACCCAAAGACGAACGGGCAAGTCGAGAGGGCGAACGGCATGATCCTACAAGGGCTGAAACCTCGCATCTTCAAGCGCCTCGAGAAGTTCTGAACAAGATGGGTAGCCGAGCTTCCATCCGTGCTATGGAGCCTACGCACTACGCCGTGTCGGGCGATTGGCTTTACGCCTTTCTTCATGGTGCACGGATCGGAGGCGGTCCTACCCACGGACATTGACTACGGCAGTCCACGAGTACGAGCCTACACCGAGGAAGGCAACCAGGTCGCGCTTGAGGACGCGATCGATCAACTCGATGAGGTGCGAGATGTGGCACTCCTACGTTGTGCCAAGTACCAACAAGCCCTACGACGCTACCACGAGCGCAACATGCGCCCTCGCGAGTTCCAAGTCGGAGACCTGATCCTCCGACGAGTTCAAGGTAGCAAGGATCGACACAAGCTCTCACCCCCTTGGGAGGGGCCGTTCATCGTCCACCAGGTGCTCCAACCCGAAACATACAAGATCCGATACGAGGACGGACGGGTCGTCTCCAACGCATGGAACATCGAACATCTGTGGCCATTTTACCCTTGAGTAACAGTTTAAATCTTATACATCAGTGAATAAATGCCACATGCTTTATTCATATGTCTATAAGTTCGAAAAACTTCTCGGTTGCTATGTTCCTGTATATTGCAACTTCCCTGAAGGCTGAGCGGCGAGCGTCCCTGCATTCGTGCTGAAACGCTCCCCGCTCGGGGGCTACCCAGGGCATGATGCCCTCCTTCCATTTTTTACGACTTTTTCAAAAAAAAATCTCTCGACATCTATGTCATAACCGATCGCACGAGCGAAAGGTTTTTTGGCGGAAGGGTCGACCTTGTGAGAAGTAAAGATGATGGCCCGCGTGGGGCAAGACGTTGCTGCTCGTTCGAAGTTCCTGGCACCTACGCCTCCGCGGCTATGGTGCGAAGACTTGCGGGCACAGCTCGAGTCCTCAGGCCTTCGTGCGACCTCTTTTCAAAGGCGCCCGAGCAGCCGCTCGGACTCCGGTCCAAAACGATTTTTACAACAAACCTCGCGAGTTACTTCTCGAACCTCCCAAGTGCTCGGGGGCTGCGAACATGTGGCACCCCTTAGTGGTTTGAGAGGGCTGAGCTTCTCAACTCCTACGCCCTCGCGTCTCTAGAGTAGAGCTGGGTCATCTCGAATTTCTAAGGCCTGCTACGCATTATAGCGGTCGACCTTGGGTGCTCAAGAGCGTTCGAGCCGTAACACATTTTGAACAAGTTATCAATAATGTGATGCTATTTCATGGTGTTGCACGTACGATCTGTTCTTAAGTTACATGCACCTAAGAATGATACATCTAAGTTGAAGGCCTGGAGCTTTCTAGGTCTTCTATTGCATCTTATGGCAGTAGGTCCAGGTCCTTCAAAGCGGCGTCGGCCATGTCTCGGGCGAAGGCAGCGCAGTCTTCCTCGAGCTCATCGCATTGGGCGTCGGAGATGCCAGGGGCCCAACCGCCGCTCAGCGCCATGCAGTCCAACCCCTGGTAGTGCGACTCGAACATGGCGAGCACCCGGTGCACTGCCCTCAGAGCCGTCGACAACTCCCGCTCCTTGATCGCCTCCGGGAGGCGCCCAACCTCTTCGACAAGCCTGTCGGGTGGCATCGGCCCGAAGGGGACGCCGAGCCTAGTCATGACTGCACCAATAGCTCTCGCAAGCTTGGCGAGGTCCTGGATGTTCACCTTGCGGGACTCCTCTGACTCGCGCCGGGCGTTCCTGGCCTGCTCCAACTCGACCGCGGCTTGTTCCTGAGCCATCTGGGACTGCTCGAGCTCGGCTGGTTTCTGAGAAAGCCAACAAATCGAAGTCAACAAACGTGTCACGACCAACTCAAAAGAAAGGCGAGAACGAAGTCAACGTGAAGAGCTTACTCTCGAGTTGCTCCGACAGCCGCTCGATCGAGCTGTCCTTCTCGATGACTTTGAGCAAGGCGGTGTTCAGCTCATGTGTCTTCTCCGTGAGTTTCACGGTCATCCCGGCGCGGTACGCGCACATCCCTGGAACCACGGGAAGACAAGTCAGCGCTGGCGAAAAAAGAACAAGAGGAGAGGAGGTTGTGGATGGAAGCATCAAGCCTCACCGTCGATGTCCTGTGATAACTTGGAGTTGTCCTCCCGAAGCCGAATCGCCTCCTCCGAGACCACCTAGAGCCTGTTGGTCACCTCGGAGAACTGTTGGTTGGCCGTCCTGAGGTCAGCTCCGGCGGTGACCAAATTCTGCTCCAGCTCCGCCACCTTCGCCTCAAGCGGCGTCTTCTCCTAGGCGGCTTCCCGAGCAGCAGCCTCGGTAGCGGCGGTGGCGGTGGTGGCCTTCTTGGCAGCATCATTGGTGGTCGTCACGGCGGCCCACAACTTTTCGATCTCCGCCTCCGCCTGAGCCAACCTCGTCGCGAAGGAGTCCCGCTCCGTCGTGGTGGTAGCAGCATCAGCTTGTGCGGTCGTGGAGCGGTCTTCCGCGGACTGCTTGGCGGCCTCAAGCGTAGTCCTCGTCGACGCCTCGCTCGCCACCGCCGCGGCGGCGGCCACACGGGCAACGACCAGCTACATCTCCAGCTGGGCCCTCTCTGCTCGAAGCTCGCCGACAGCACGCGCCCTCCTCCTGCTGGACTCCGCGAGCGTCTGCTCCGGGCAAGGAATACATTGACCATAAACTTCGCAAGAGCAGGAAAAGACAAGAATGGACTACCGCATCGAGAGGACTTACCGTTGTTGCAAGAAGAATCAGTTCGTCGCACACGCGGCGCGCCCACAAGAGCCCACGCTCGAGGCTGTGACAAGCCGCGGACTCTTCATCCTCGCCAGCGGACGCGTCCGCCTCAAAAGCGGTTGCCCACGAGAAGCGGGCGAGGTCGAAGATCCGCGCGTCGCCTTCTTCAAGCTCCGACGGTCGGGCCACGCTAGAGCCCTCCCCGGTCTCTTAGATTTCCGGGGAGGTGGCCCCCGTCACATTCCCGAGAGCATCGTGCTCTTGTGGAGTCGCGAGGGATGGGCTCACCGCGGGCGCCGTCTCGTCAACAGGGGCGGCGGGCCGGAGAGACGACGACTCCGGAGATTCAGCTGCGGCCGAGTCCACCCCCGCGGTCAGAGGCGAGGGCGCGACCAAGGTCAACTCCGCGCCGGCCGCGGGCTCCCTGAGGACCTCCTCTGCTGCCTCCGCGGACGAGGGCACGGGACCTCCGACACCCCCAGCCTGACCCGACGTCAGCTGTACCACCGCGGTGGCGTCCGACGCGGGCTCTTCGTTGGCGGGCTCTGCCGCATCAGCCGAGGTCGTGGCCACGGGTGCGGCAGACTCGGAGGCCTCGGCTCCCGGCTCCAGCGGATCAGCCAGCATACGCTCTAGCACAGCCTCATAAATGTCCCTGTCATTGCTCGGCAAGTCGGGAGCGTCAATGTCGATGATCTCGAGGATGCTGGCGGACATGGCGTCGTTCGTCGACACCTCCGCCACGTCCCCACCCGCCTACACCGCCGCGGGCACTAGAGTTTCCGCCGCCGCTGATGCCTCGACTTCATGTTCCCTGGCCGACGGTGGCGTGGGCGCGATATGCTCGGTGGACGCCGCCACAGCGTCGCCACCCCCCGAGGAGGCTTCGACCAGCAGCTCTATCGCCACCTGGGCAGCGGCCACCTCTGGAGCCGTCTGCCCCCCGCTCAAGTTGTCGGCGCCCGACGAGGGTGACGGCGCCGCCGGCTCGACCACCTCGGTGGCCATGACCAGCCCGCTCTGGGCCTGCTGTGCTAATGGCTCGGCGTAGGGGGGTAGCGGGCGGGACTCGAACTGCGGACCGCGCGAGCCTAGTGCTGCACGTTTCAGGGGTGTGAGGCTGAGCACGCCGGAGTCGGCGCGGCTGAGGCAAACACGAACCAAGATCAAGTAACGAATAAGATGAAGAGTTCAAGAACGACAAAGGATAGCGGGCAGGAGCTTACATGCTGGAGCGGATGCGGTCCCGTTTCACTGGCCTGTCTGATGAGCCCTGCTCGAGGGCTGATCGCTTGGCCCCGGCCGACTCGAAAGCTGACCCCGGCGCTCCGTCAAATCGGGGGCTAGCCCACCTCTCCCCTCCAGCTCGAGGGCGGCGCTTCGCTCCCTTGGCGGCTCGGGGACTGTCCTCCCGACCACCGTTGCGTGCGGCCCCTGACTCCTGCCGGCGGAGAGGGGAACATGCACGTCTAGGGCCTTGTCGCCCCGGATGATTAAAGACTGGAGGCGTCGCGGGGGAGCGCTCGTGTCCGCTCCCTGCGGCGCACTCGGTGCGGACGTCGCCGGGGTCGACCTCGCCTTCGACGAATGTGTTGACACCGTTTTTTTGGAAAAACAGGTCAAAAAAGGGTCAAGAGAGGCAGCTGATGAAAAGCAGAGCATAATCGGCCGATTGAAGGAAGAACAGAGCAGTCAACGAGATCCGCCGATGGTCAGAAGGGTTCAGCCCTGACAGTGGGCCAACAGGTCAGAGCAATCAGCCGATGGCAAACCAGAGGATCGCCCGATGGGCATGAAGAAGGCAGTATTCAAAGAAATATGCCAGATGGAAAGTACGGAGGAGGCGGGTCAATCCACGATTGACAACGGGTCAAGAGTTAGTTTTTAGAAGGTCTTAGACTCCTGCGAGAGTCCTTTTCTATTTTTAGTAGTTTTCATCTTTAGATACAAGTAAACAGTGTCGTGATCGGCTAGGAGTCGGGTTTGTCCCCAGGACATAAATAGCGACCCTGCGTGGTCGGGAAAGAGTGTACACACCAATATCAAACAAATCGCCTCCGGGCAAACCCTTTACTTTTACTGCATCTACTTTACAGCATCTACCTTTACTGCATCTACTTTTCGGCGACTTCGCCATTGCGTTTTTCTCTTTTCTACAACGCCGTGCTTCGAGTTCGTCGGGCTGCATCAACTGATCTCCGGCAAGCTTGTGAGTACCGTTTTACCGAATAACCCTAGGCTTTAACCTCCGGGCGCATCACTGAGGTTTCGTCTAGTTCTTTATTCACCCCTTACCGATATTAGCTAGATCTACAAGTCTTCATACCAATTCTTGTGGTTTTAGCTATTATCATTATCATCCGCTCGATCTAGATCCTATCGGCTTCTACCGCAGCCGATTCCGACCTGTTCGAGCGCTGACGTCACGATCGGCCGATCCAGCCGATCGCACCCGCGCTTCGGTCGCCTTCGAGCCGGCCGATCCCGCTTTTACTCGTATCGTCCGATTGGCTGGTACACTTGTCGCTGAAAGGACATCGGTTCTCTAGCCGATCCCTAATATTTTCCATTGTCAATCAACAGGTCAGATTGGCTGGCATGCCTCGCTACAGAACTGGGAGTCACGTGTGTCGCACGCGGAGGTGACGTCCTATTTTCTCGTCAACACACTTTTGGCACGCCCAGTGGGACACGAAAAAGTCAACAATGACAAAGTCTGCGAAGAATGGTCCTTCTGTAGTTGATCGAGAGAATGTTCAACCAATCACCAAGGATCAGCTGAAAGATTCAGACAAAGCTGAGTTCGAAGCCCACATGAAGCATTATGAAGAGCTTTGTCTGGCATCATATGGTCAGACTAAAAGTGGTGTCTTCAAGAAAAATCCTTTACCAACACCGAAGCAAGTCACCTTCTCAGCCGATCCTGAAGGACTTCAAGACATGATGACCAAGGCTATGCATCAAACAATGATTGATCAATCCAAGGTATTCGCGAATACAATTCAGAATGCCATAATTGATGCACTCAAGAAAGGAGCAGAAGGAGGATATCTGGGACCTGCATATTATCAACCTAAACAAGCTCCTCGAATGTTCCAGCAAGACCAATCGGCTACACCACCAATTGATGATCCAACAGCAAAAACTACACCATCTCCACAAGCTGCTACTAGCTCTTCATCAGACGTCCAGCCGATTCAGAATTAGAGTGGCGATGGAAAAGAGAAAGATCCTGCCGTCACGTCACCAGTGCAGTCCATTGTCCAGGATCAGGTGCTTCCAGTGCAGAATCAACAGAAATATCCTGCTATGAGGGATTCAGACGGGAAGCTTGCAGGATGGGACCTACCTCATGATCACTTTGTGATTGAAGAAATCCCAGAGATGAAATATCCGCAGTCTTACCAAGCTACATTTGGAGGTACTCCAGGGACTGCACACATGACTGGGGAAGGAGTAGTGTTTGTCTACTTCAATCATGGGAGTAAAACTTTTGAGAGATTCAAGATCAGTCCAGCTCATGCTCACATGGTCATACCAAATGAAAAAGACTTCCTGTCCCACCTCAAAGGCCAGATCCTACTCCACCTCAGAGATCGGTTCAGCAGCCGATACTCGGGATGCCTATGCAAACTGCTTCGCAACAGCAACCAATGCTAAGGATTCCCATGCAGACAGCCCCACCTGAACAATCAATGACAATACAGGCTGTCTTAACCCCAGCTAATACGGTGGCTCATACAAGGTCTTCACCTCAACAGCCGATCAACCAAGGAGCAGCAGGGCAGCTAGTATTTCCACAAGTAGATTCTGCACAATTGCTGCAAACAATTCTGAATCAATTGGCTATTTCAAGCCAGTTGAGTACGTAGCAAATAGCCCATCGGCTAACCAGCCGATTGAACAGGTTACACCTGTTACAGGTCATTCAAACGCCCAAGGTTCTATTGAGGCAAGGACAGCTCCAAATCCAAAGGCCAGAATCTTAGAAGAACAACCTCCAGAAACTCCAGCTGAGATTCAAGCAATTGAGCAAGTGGCTACAGAGTTGAAATCTCATATGAAGCAGGAATTAATTGACCACCTTTCAGAGACGCTACTGAAGCAATATGAGATAAAGCCCAAGCAACAGTCCTGCATGTACAGGACACCGTATCCTTCTGGTTATGATCAGATACCATTCCCTCCAAGGTTCAAAGTGCCAGACTTCACCAAGTTCTCTGGGCAAGATGAAACGTCCACTATGGAGCACATCACTCGGTTCATCATCCAATGTGGAGAAGCAGGGAACGTTGATGCACTCAGGATATGATTGTTCTCTTCATCTCTGTCAGGGTCGGCATTCTCATGGTTTACATCACTGCCGGCCAATTCCATCATCAAGTGGTTTGATTTGGAACAGCAGTTCCATAATTATTTCTTCTCTGGCACCAATGAGATGAAGATCACTGATCTAACCAGGCTCAAGCAAAGGAACGATGAAACAGTAGCTGGATTCGTTCAAAGATTCAGACAAGTCAGAAACAAGTGCTATAGCCTGAACTTGGGAGACAAGCAATTAGCTGAACTAGCTTTCCAAGGTCTCTTGCCAACTTTGAGGGAGAAATATGCATCACATGATTTTGAAAGCCTCAGCCAGTTGGTTAGTAGGATGAGTCAAGAAACAGTAAAATCCTATGAGCCTAGAAGAAACTTTCAAAAGAAGGTGTCGTATGTGAACTATTCTGACTCAGAAGACGAAGACAATATGATAGGGCTCGCAGAGTGGGTCAAAGACAAGAAGACAGTGTCCTGTTCCTTTGGCAAGAAAGAGCCAGAGAAATTCGGCTTTAACATTACTAAGGCCGATAAGATATTTGATCTGTTGCTTCAGCAAGGGCAGATTAAACTCTCTCAGTTCCATACCATACCAACAGCAGAGGAGCTGAAGAGGATGAAGTATTGCAAGTGGCACAATGCAACATCGCATGACACCAATGATTGCAAGATTTTCAGACAACAGATCCAATCAGCTATTGAGCAAGGGAGGCTTAAATTTGAAACTCCTACCAATGCTGAAAAGCCAATGAAGATTGATCAGCACCCCTTCCCAACTAATATGGTTGAGGTGTATAGCAAAGATACGTCACGAGTTAAGTTGCTGACATCCGATTCGGCTCAAAATAAAGGAGCCGTTGATCCCAAATGTTGATCAACAAGTTCCAGCGCCGACAAGAGAAGGCGAAGGAAAGAGAAGAGTGGGCACAGCATAATGAAGGACATTGGAGATGTCTGTTCTTCAAGTACTGCTGGGAAGAAGGGATCAAGCTGCCGACGGCAGAAAACTATCCAGAGTGCAACGGGGCTTACAATAATGGCAACTCATCCAAAAGGGCTTGCTTTGATGACAGAAGACCTGCAGCCAAGGATCACCCTGGATTTGACAATCAACGGGTCTCGATTCACGATCGGCTGGGGGGCAAAGCCAGCGTCTACGATCGGCTGGGGGGCAAGGCCAGCGTTCATGATCGGCTGGGAGGCCGAGTCAATGAAGAATCAAATGATCGGCTAGAAGAGATGGCCGATTCTCTAGTTCCTATGAGGATATCATGTGCCGAGATCCTGAACGACGACGCACATTACAACTGGATGATGAAGGATCAAGCCAAACACGCAAGAAGCCCAATCTACAATGGTGTCCAGATGGTTTGACCAAATCCCAGAAGAGAAGAGTCCAGCGCCTACGTCAGCTAGAACAACATGAAGAAGCAGAGAGACTTGTGCTGGACAAGAAGAAAGTTCGGTCTAAAGTTTGACGTCCAAAAGCCTAAGGCCGATGGATTGGTTGCCCAAGTGCGTCAGTAAATGTACAAGCCGATTGTCTTATCGTGCCTGTCGGCCGATTGAGTTTTCGAGCTACAGCCGATTGCTGATGTAATCGTAGAACAGCTGATATCTGTAAAGAATCGCCTTTAGAACAAAAAATGTAAAACCGATGTACAAAATCAATATATTCGGTTATAGCCGATACATATATCACCTTCAGAATGAAAATACATGTTTATCTCTTCTGCTTTGGATTACAGTGACATTACAACTTAGATCTACAGGTTACATATATTCTCGAGAGATTACAAGAAGGTACTGTCCTAACTCCCAATATGATTGGGATATTGAATCGATGAATGAGAGAGAGACACACGCGAAGAGGAAACGAAAGATTAAGATCTTCGTCTGATTCTGTAATCTTCCGCTGGAAGGAGATCACCAAGATGGCCGTTCCTCTGGCACGCTCTTCCTCCGATAAATGTGTAGCAAGACACCCTACCTGTTTCCTTCTCTCAAAGCCAGATTCTCACAAGGATTCTTCTGGCTATGATGCCTCCTGGATTTTCAAAAGGAGACGAAGAAGAAGAGGGTGTACTACACAACTTCACAAGAATTCTTCTAGCTATGAGGAAGAAAAGGAAGAGAGGAACAGTCATACAACAAGAACCTATGATCTATCTGAAATAGTTGAGACATGGCCGATGAGAGTGAGTTTCCTCCATCAGGTTTCAGGCCTATTTATAGTCTCAAGATGCAGAAGAGAAAACTACATGGGTACCCATGGGTCCCCACCGACCAGGGTCTCGGAGGTCCCTGTCAAGTGGACCCGACCTGCCAGAAGCCCTACCGACCTGCAAGTGGGCCCAGAGACCTTATCCACAATCTCGGCGACCTTGGAAGACCGCGGATGACCTGATCCAAATTCCGGAAGACCTGCCGGGCTTGTGGCGCAAGCCTCTCCCCTAGATCGCGGTGCGGCGCCGCCAGTAGGTCCGAGGATCCCAGGATCCTCTCTGTAATCACGGAAGGAGACCTTCCTAATCTGTAACCGACCCCGATGAGGGTCCACCGACCTCGAATGGAAACCCTAGGCCGCTGGCCATATAAGGCGGCCTAGAGCTCCATTCGAGGGGACGCCCCTTTCCACGCATAATTCCACCACACTGGAGGTAGGGTTTTACTCTCCGGAGGCCTGAACCAGTCTAAAACCCCTTGTGTCCTTGCCGTTCTCGCCGAGTTCCGAGCTCGATCCCCCCATTAGTCAACCTACAACCGCTTGGGTAGCCCCCTTGCGGATCTGTCCAGGTCTCACCCCTTGACAGTTGGCGCGCCAGGTAGGGGAGATCGGGAACTCGCTGTGCAGCATGGTGGCCCTATCTGGTGTTGTTTTTCCGGCGAGCATGGCAGACATCCTCGCCAACCCCGTGGAGATCTGCTTCGGCTCCTTCACGGCGACCTCGACCACGCTGGCGGCGGCGACCTCTTCGACGGCCTTCATGAAGGCTCCGGCGACGCCTAACGCCGCCCCCAGCTCCAGCAAGAAGTCGAAGACCCACCCGCCCAAACCCTATGACATCGTTCAGGGAATGGAGCGCGTCATCGACATGATGGAGAAAACCCTCCAGATCTGCGAAAGAGCCCAGCGCTCAACGCAGGATGCGTCGCACCGCAAGACCTTCCCTTTCGGCCTGCGGCCATCCAGCGACACATACGCTCGTCAGGTGGCGAAGTCGATCCAGATCCAATCTGGGAGACAGCATCCATCTGGCGACCTGAAGGTCGAAACTCGCATCCGTCGCGACCCACTAGACGTACCGTGCACCTACCACAAGGGTGCGCGGCACACTCTCCGTGGCTGCCGATACGGAAGAAGATCGACCAGGAGTGTGACACCTCACGCGCTGTACGGGCTCCCACGCGGCCTGAAGATGACCGCCAGCGGGGCTGGAACGAGACACGAGAGACACGGCGACGACGGAGACGTCGGGAGGTCCGTAGACCTACAACGGGCGACGACGGAGACGTCGGGAGGTCCGTAGACCTACAGATGGCGACGACGGAGCCGCCGAGAGGTTCGTAGACCTACAGCGGGCGACGACGGAGACGTCGGGAGGTCCGTAGACCTACAGCGGGTGACGACGGAGACGTCGAGAGGTCTGTAGACCTACAACGGGCGACGAGAGAGCCGCCGGGAGGTCCGTAGACCTATAGCGGGTGATGACAGCCGCCAGGAGGTCCGTAGACCTACAGAAGGGCGACGACGGAGCCGCCTAGAGGTCCGAAGACCTACAGAAGGGCGACGACGGAGCTGCCGAGAGGTCCGTAGACCTACAGAAGGCGACGAGCCCCCCGAGTGTGGAAGCTGGATGAGTCGTGGAAGCGCCGAATCGCCTCCCGCCGCGAGCCAGAGAGGTCCGCTAGGCAACAGGAGACATGTCCATAGGTCAGAAGTACTCCGGAAGCTGGACAAGGAGCTGGCCCTGTGAAACAAAGTAGATGCAAAGACAGTGTATTAATCTGCACAAATGTAATGAAAATTTGGCATGGGCCTAAGACATGCTTGCAATGTGTTTTGTTTGATAAAGCATTCCCCTCATCGTGCCAGCGCAAATTATGCGAACTCAAATGCTATGAAGCTGCAAAACGTGTCCCCTCCGCTAACCCAACTCAGTGGAGGAACGGCTTACCGACTGCACGGCTCAGCGTGGAGGCTTAGGTGCAGCCGGGGCGCGGAGGGGGGCCTTGGACCCAAGGTCTCGCAACCACACGACTTAAGAATTTGCATAATAAGTAAAAGACATTTAAAGGGAGAATGCACAGAAGTTAATTAAGTCCCTCAGGTCTGACGACCCTTAGATTGGCAAAGCCAAGCCCCCCAGCGTGTCGAGGTCGGCTACACCAAGCCCCCGAGCGTGTCGAGGGGGAGGGGAAAAGAGCAGGAAAAAACATGTAAAGCAGGTCGGTGAAGGTCGCGAAGACCGAGATGATCGCCATAAGAATATTTAATTAAAACTGGCACTTAGCTTTTGGAGTCGTGACCGAGGTCGACGTGGTGAGCTCGAGACGCCGAAGAGGTCATCGGCGCGCATGTGATGCGTAGCAGGTCGCCGAGGCAAGCCGAAGCCGAAGCCGTGCCGAGATCACGCCGATGACGATGCCACTGTCGACGTGCCTCCGTAGAGGTCGACGTTGTGTTGATGACGAACTCGAGATGGAGCGGTACTGCTGCAGGAGCAGTAGCGCGTGGTGCAGCAGTCTTGAAGGTGTCATGGACCCATCTCGTCACCGGCGTGACCATCAGGGACAGGACAGAGACGCATGGTGCGAGGCACATGCAGGCAAAGAAACCAACAAGAGAACCCATCTTCAGTAGCGTACGGAATCAATAAGACATATATAAAATAGAATATATTAAATAAATAAATGAATGTAGAATTCTTCCTTTTTACGTAGCATCCATGCAGATTGGTTTTGCTTGGCCACGAGCAGATCATCACGTGGTGTACGCAGATGATGCTCAGGGCCCACCACATCCATGTAGATGGATTTTTGCGTAACCTTCATACATGCATGCTCTCGTCAAGCCGATGTTGATGGAGTCCTGGACGGTTGCGTGGCCTAGATGGCTACAGCCAGAGCAACAATAATGATCGCGGAGATCATGTCGACGACGGTACGCGCGTGGTGACCGTGAGACGGTGAGACTGCCGCCGAAGGCGTGCGACGCCAGGCGCGCCGTGCTTGGCCGGTGTGCGGTGCCGCAGCGAAACGATCGAAGTACATCACTGGGACGCGCGTCGTACTGCTGTGACGAGGCGACACTCGAGTAGATCGAATCTCGCCGACCTTGGAAAATTAGATTGAGGACGAGGCAACCTCGCGACTGGATTGGAGGCGTGGGTGGGTGGTCGCGAAAAATTTCTGGGGCACCGCCGACCCCGCGAATAGATCGGAGGACGCCGGTGAGAAGGTCGTCGTCGAGGAAGTTCTTCGTGCCGTCGCCGACGATGACGCTGGGTCGGGCCACCATGCTGCACAGCGAGTTCCCGATCACCCCTACCTGGCGCGCCAACTGTCAGGAGGTGAGACCTGGACAGATCCGCAAGGGGCTACCCAAGCGGTTGTAGGTTGACTAATGGGGGGATCGAGACCTAAGAGCGTAGGTGGTAGTTCTTGGATCGAACTCGGAACTCGGCGAGAACGGCAAGGACACAAGGGTTTTAGACTGGTTCAGGCCTCCGGAGAGTAAAACCCTACGTCTAGTGTGGTGGAATTATGCGTGGAAAGGGGCGTCCCCTCGAATGGAGCTCTAGGCCGCCTTATATGGCCAGCGGCCTAGGGTTTCCATTCGAGGTAGGTGGACCCTCATCGGGGTCGGTTACAGATTAGGAAGGTCTCCTTCCGTGATTACAGAGAGGATCCCACGATCCTCGGACCTACTGGCGGCGCCGCACCGCGATCTAGGGGAGAGGCTTGCGCCACAAGCCCGGCAGGTCTTCCGGAATCTGGATCAGGTCGTCCGCGGTCTTCCAAGGTCGCAGGGATTGTGGATAAGGTCGCTGGGCCCACTTGTAGGTCGGCAGGGCTTCTGGCAGGTCGGGTCCACTTGACAGGGACCTCCGGGACCCTGGTCGGTGGGGACCCATGGGTACCCATGTCTCTCAAGAGGGAATTGAAAAGGGGAAATGAAGAGCATCCGATGCGGTCAAGGCAAGAACAGTTTCCCCGTGAAGGTCTCAGACTGGACAGTGGGCAGGCATGCAGTGATACATTTCCCAAAATCCAGGAGCTGGCGTTGAAGGGGAATTAAATAATAGAGAGTAACCCTACTCTGTACTCCAGAAGAAGAAACTCTCAGGATTCCTCTCTCTCTAAATTTCCAACAACGACGACAAGCTTTGATGCATCATTTGGATACAATGGATCTTCAAGAAGAAACTTGTCAAGGAGTGGAAATAATTGTGTTTTCCTGAAGATTCTCTCAGAGGAGCATGTCTCTCATTCCTAACAGAAGGGCGATTTGGTTCATGGATGAAAAGTGATAGTGCTACACAAAGAAGATGAGTCTTTATAGCAGAGAAGTTGGACCAAGTCATAAAGAAGCACCCACAAATATGGATGAGAATTCATCATCAGGGAGTGATACGTTGAATCAAATAGCAATCAAGAGGTGAAAGTCCTCATTCATAAAAGGCCGATTACATCGGCTAGCAGTACAGCAGAATTTAAAGGAGGCTCTTGGCCTTATCTAACTCTACCCTAGTCTGAGTTATTTCTTCATTTGTACGATCTAGTTCTCAAAGAAGAGCTGTCCTTCTAGCTTCAAGAACTTCCAGCTTCTCCTCCTTATTGGCAATCACCAGACAGAGACCACATTCTCGCCTGGATGGGTGGATTGGTCGATCTGCGCCAAAGGTATTGATGCTCGAAACGATCTTCTCTACGGCATCATGGTTTGGAGACTGAAAAGGGAAAAACATCAGGAAAAGGAAATCGTGGGAACAAGAGAAGAGAGAGAGAACCGACCTGATTCACAGAGGAGGAAGAAGAAGATGCCATGGCAAAAGGAAGACGATAGTTCTAAAGAACTAAAAGGAGGACAACAATATATAAAGACCAATTGAAATGTTCGGTCAAAGCGTTCAAAGTGGAGCGTTGGAAGTTGGCCAGTAAAGGCCAATCACAGTTTACAGAATTACAAATAAAGTTTAAACCAAACCTAAAGAATGGATGGCATCGATAAGATCCAGGCGCAGCTGGTCAACCGTTTCTATCTCCTGACGTAAAACTTGGGCTTGGCGCGCGACAGAGTCCCTCTGTTCTTGCATAGAGGATATGGTGCCTGTGAGATCGGCCAACTTCTGCTCCTCAGCTATCAAATTTTGACCGATCTGATCAAGCTCCTTCATCAACTCGGCACGACGTTTCTTCAAGCGATCAATGTTGCTAACGATATCAGAACGAGAAGAAGATAAGAATTCAATCCTATTGTCCAGATCGGCCATGCTGCTATCCAGGTTCTCCCTTTCTTGGATAAGTTGCTCTTGATGTCTCCTCTCACCCAGCCGATCCTGAGCTTCCTGGACTACAAGTTGCCGATTCTCGATGTAAGCAACTTGGAGCATCTTCGCCTTAAGGTCTCTGGGCAACTGGCCCTGAATTTGCTTAAAGATGGTCCAATTGGAGCATCTTCGCCTTAAGGTCTCTGGGCAACTGGCCCTGAATTTGCTTAAAGATGGTCCTAATTGGCTCAGCATCCTGTACAAGTAGACCAATGTCTTGGTTCAGCAATGGCAATACTTCAATCAGCTTAGCTTTCACTTCATCTGGAAGAGTGGTTGCCGATGTACTCTGAAAAAGGCAAGTTGATTAAAAAATATGCAAAGGAAGCACATGAGCTAAAAAATGAAATGTGTCAAGAAATTTACCCCTACGGCAGAAGGCATCGCCTGAATCTGAGTAGTTAAATTTTCGGCCGTTGATGATTCAGGAGCTTCAACAATTGGCAGCTGAGATTGATCAATGACGACTTGTTGAAGATCACCCGAAGACCTGACATGGGCATTGTCCTGAAGCAAGAAACAAAGAGTCAGAGAATGAGAATGGTGAAGGAACGGTCGATATAGATTATACCTCAACTGGTTGAAGGTCGGCTTGTTCAAGAGGATGCTGAGGTTGACCAACAAGAGTATCTGAAATATTGACTCTTTGAGGATCAGATTGTTCAACCAAGGCAGCATTAATTACATCTTCAGTAGCTTTATCTGGTTCAACTTGTCTAGAAGACTCAGCTAGGGGATCATTAGTTAAAATGTCTTGAATAGGCTCCAACATTGAACTTCTATCAGAATCAGTAACATCGGTCTGTGGTTGATCAGTTAATCCCGAAGACTGCTCAAAATAGTTTGGTGAGAAATGCAAAAGGGGAGAAGCAAAGTGTTAAAGAAAAAATTAGTACCTCAAAAGCACTCGCCAACTTCCCAGCCAAATCAGGAATGTCAACAGTGTCAATTGTTTTCCTTGTTTTCCGACCAAGAGTCTTGCTAAGTACACCTTTCCTCTTGAGTGTTGACAAAGGCAGATTATCCGAGACAGGATTAGTTCTAGGACCTTGCATAATTGAGGAAATCAAAGGAGCTTTATGGCTGATGTATGGTACCTTTCTCGGTGGCTAATATTGAATCGATTTGCCACTCTTGCTGACAGCAGGGGGCTCTATAGTTTCAGGCTGAAAAAGAAAAGGAGGAAAAAGAGGATCTGAGTATAGTCAAGCAATGCATGAAGTGAACAGATAAAAGAAGTACCTCATCAGCCGACACCACATATCAGGATCCAATTGCTCACAGTAGATTTTTGGAGAAACACAGAAAAGGTGATCACACCATTCTGCCCACCAAACATTAAAAAGGGGGGAGGAAAAACCAATAAATCTCCAGGTGGCCGATTGATCCTTTACAAAGACACAAAAAGGAAGAAGCCTCGGTTTGATGATTTCTACAAAGGCAATCCTATCTTCGTCATCCTTATGGATGTCATCGAAGTTGAATGTGGTCTCGAAATGGGGCTCATCATCTTTATAGGCAAACCAGATAATGGAATTTGAGTTGAAACCGAGGTAGAAACTTCTGAAGTGCTCTGCTATGCGGGAAGGAGTCCTTTTATGTCCTGGAAAGGCAGAGACAGCCTCTCCAAAATTCATACATCGACGCCTCACAATTTGGACGCCATCTGGTTGGTCTCCTGGGAAAGTCTTGGCAAAAATGTTTTGCTCTAATCTATCTCGAAGATGAAGGTTTAGCCACATGTTGATGAACCACCAAGGGCCTCCAGGAGTACCTATAGGAGAATCAGTTGACAAACTGACTGCTACTTGGTGAAGAAGATGATATACCGCACCCAAGAGGTATTTTCCAAGAGGGATACGGTTGCCGGCAGCCAACTGTTCAGCTACTATCTGATAATTGGCAGTAGGGCCAAAAGTTTTGCCACAGAAGACAAATTTCTCAAGCCACATATTCAGAAAAGCAACGTGTTCCCTCTATCCCACAGTTCCTTCTTTCTTGTGCTCGGCAATATAGCCTGACCATCCACCTATGCCTTTAGTTTTCAAATGATGAGAAGGTTTATCATTTCGGCGGGTGAAAAGAGTGTCTGAAGAGGAAATATCCAGACCAGTCAACACTAGTACATCGACCAAGGTTGGAGCCATTGGCCCATGGCCGAACAAAAAAGCATTAAGTGCATCAGACCAAAAATAGGAGTCAGCAATTAGAAGGGATTCATTCCGGGACATCTCAGATAGGGATAAGGTGATGCATTGATTAATTTTATACTGCTCCCAGGATTCTTTGTTCTTCGCAGAAACCCTGAGATACCAGTCTCTCCAACCCTTGACATAACCTGTCCAAGACCTGAAGCAGCTATCCCAATCGGCCAAATTCAAAGAAGCATGCTTAAAAGGAATTCGACCGGTTTCGAAATTGATCATCTCAATGGGATCGGGATTACCCATTGGTCCTAGGAAAGTGAGCCCAGGCTTATCATCGACGGGTATAGTGAGATGGGATCTAAGTTCCTGAAGAGACAGATGAATCTAAGCTTTAGGGTAAAGAAGGACGACAGTATGTAAAGAAAGATAAAAAGCAAGAGATTGAGAAAATACCGGAGGAACTGAAGAAAGGGATGCCTTTGGAGGAACAACAGTGGAACCAGAACCTCCAGCGGAGCTTGAAGATGCCATGGGTTAGCAAAACACCCTAAAGCTTAGGGTTCGTCGCTAGAAAGTTTAAGCTGTTGGAGCAAGCAAGATTTGGGGAAAAAGAAAAAGATCAGGGCGGCTGTATTTATGACCCCGAAGATTTGTTGAGATCCTGTGGCCGACTTCGAATCAAGGGAGATAACGGATTCGAGGAAATTTCGGAGCAAAAGGATTATTTACTCCGAAACTGGGGGGGCATGTGTTGACACCGTTTTTTGGAAAACATGTCAAAAGAGGCAGCTGATGAAAAGCAGAGCGTAATCGGCCGATTGAAGGAAGAACAGAGCAGCCAACGAGATCCACCGATGGTTAGAAGGGTTCAACCCTGACAGTGGGCCAACAGGTCAGAGCAATCGGCCGATGGCAAACCAGAGGATCGGCCGATGGGCATGAAGAAGGCGGTATTCAAAGAAATACACCAGATGGAAAGTACGGAGGAGGCGGGTCAATCCACGATTGACAACGGGTTAAGAGTTAGTTTTTAGAAGGTCTTAGACTCCTGCGAGAGTCCTTTTCTATTTTTAGTAGTTTTTGCCTTTAGATACAAGTAAACAGTGCCGTGATCGGCTAGGAGTCGGGTTTGTCCCCAGGACATAAATAGCGACCCTGCGTGGTCGGGAAAGAGTGTACACACCAATATCAAACAAACCGCCTCCGGGCAAACCCTTTACTTTTACTGCATCTACTTTACAGCATCTGCCTTTATAGCATCTACTTTTCGGAGACTTCGCCATTGCGTTTGTCTCTTTTCTACAATGTCGTGCTTCGAGTTCGTCGGGCTGCATCAACTGATCTCCGGCAAGCTTGTGAGTACCGTTTTACCGAATAACCCTAGGTTTTAACCTCCGGGCGCATCATTGAGGTTTCGTCTAGTTCTTTATTCACCCCTTACCGATATTAGCTAGATCTACAAGTCTTCGTACCAATTCTTGTGGTTTTAGCTATTATCATTATCATCCGCTCGATCTAGATCCTATCGGCTTCTACCGCAGCCAATTCCGACCTGTTCGAGCGCTGACGTCACGATCGGCCGATCCAGCCGATTGCACCCGCGCTTCGGTCGCCTTCGAGCCGGCCAATCCCGCTTTTACTCGTATCAACCGATTGGTTGGTACACGTGTCGCTGAAAGGCCATCGGTTCTCTAGCTAATCCCTAATATTTTCCATTATCAATCAACAGGTCAGATTGGTTGGCATGCCTCGCTACAGATCGGGGAGTCACGTGTGTCGCACGCGGAGGTGACGTCCTATTTTCGTGTCAACAGAACGCCTCTTCAAGGAGTCCGCGTCCGGGCGGTCGGAGCCATCGAAGAGATGGCGGGAAGAGGGCTCGTGCTCCGCCGACTGCCTGGGCGGATCATCCCGGCGTGGAGGATCCCTCCGCCCCTCGGAGGCGCGCGGGCTGCTAGGCGCCGTGTGAGAGCGGGTTACTCTCTGATCTTCTCGGACGGGGCGGACCCCCGACTGCGAGCCCGAGCCCGCACCTTTCTCGCGAGTGGCCAACTCCGGCCGCCGCGACGAGTTCGCCTCCGCTGCCCGGTGTGGCGAAGGCGAGGGCGACTCGGACATGTCGCTCCAGTCGACCGCAGCGCTGGGCTCGTCTCCGCTCCACACCGGCGGCGACGACGGATCTTCATCGGAGGAGACATTGTGCTCCCCCGCCTTGCAGCGTTTGATGCGGTTGTCGTTTCGATCGCGCTTCGCGATCTCTTTCTCCTTGTGCTGCGCCTTGCGCTCCGCCCTCTGCCTCTCTGCGGCCGCCTGGTTGCGTTTAAAGATCGACTCCTCCGGGAGAGGCGCCTTCACAGGCACAAGGTGGGAGCACGTCAACTGGAAAGGCAAGGGGCGGAAGAGTCAATGGTCGTCAAGAATCTCCGAGAAGATCAACATCAATTCAAGACACAAAGCTTGTCGGGAAGTTCGTCGGAAGAAGAAGCCACTTACAAGTTTTTCAGTCCCCTCGTTGGGGAGCATTGGAAAAAGCCACGTTGGCGGCCACACGAAGGTCGACTTCCCGATCACCAACTCCACGCAGCGCTGGATCTCGTTCAGCGACGGGAGCTCGGGCGCGGTTACGGTCCCTGCCCAGGGGGCCCTGTGTTGACAGTCCTTACAACAAAGATTCGACCGTCAAAACCTCGGGTTCGAGAGGAGTATACGGCAAGTTTCATGCACATTTTTAGTACTAATAAAGTTCCATGAGTTGTGTTGTGAATTTCATAGGCAGGTACACATTTTGGGAGAAATTGGAACCAACATGCCACACGGGCTAGGCACGGCCAAACCACCAGGCACGGCCGGCCCTGCAGGTGCGGCTGGCCTGGCAGGTGCGGCCGGCCCTGCCCCGTGACACGTCCCTGGTCCAGGGCACCCCCTCTCCCGCAAGCACTTGGATGAACGAGATCTACCAAGGAAACGTCAGTTTGATCGAATGGTGGAGTCTAGGATCACTTGGATCAATGGGTCCACTTGTCCGGCCGCTCAACCGCCACAACCGTCATTCCAAGGCGATCCTAGGCGTCCCTGAGCGAAGGCGGTGCATCACACGGCACGGAGGTGGGCCGGCCGCACCTAGAGGGCCGGCCGCACCTATCAACTGACGTGCCAGGCGAAACCGACCCAAGGTACCGACCTACAACCACCTTAGGAGCAGTGATCATGGCCGTCCAAGGCGAGAGGCGGTGGATCACAGGGCCGACCGCAGCTCCTGATCCGGTCGCACCTATGATCTTGGTCCTACATGCTCAACCGACCCTCCTTGCCTATAAAAGGCACCTCACACTCGCTGGATTGGACACACAACACAGGAGCCTCTCCATTTCCCTCTTTTGTTCACTTAGAGTAGGATTAGTGTAGCTTGGGAGTTAGAGTCGAGTCGAGCTAGTCTCGGGGTTTCGGAGAAGTCTTCTTCAGAGTTCCGGTACTACTCTTGTATCCTTTCTTTGTTTAGACTCAAGTACAATTCAAGTTATCTTTCTATCTTACTTTTCGAGTCAATTACATTCAGCTTTTACTTTGCTCTAGAAGCTTTATTCTTGGTTTAGACTAAAGTTAGTTTAGTCTTGGTTAGCATAGCTCTCTTGAACCCTATAGTGTTGTGGTCATTCTTCGCTTGATCTCCGGTGGTTCACGGGAGAGAGAGACCTTCCTTCGTGGTATCCGGGGAAAGGTTCTTTGGTTCGTTGTGAGCGCGGTGCTCAGAGCTTACCTTAGTCTTAGATTGGTGTCCCGTTCAACGGAATAGTTGTGGTACCCTAAGGAGGTGACAGCTCCGGACGGGCTTTGTAGTCCATGTTAGTTCGGGCCGGTAGGATTCAGCGCGGCGTCGTTCTCCCTTCTCATCCCAGTCTAAGAGCGCGGCTTTGCATGCCCCTGCAGCACTAGAAGAGCTTGTCGAGTTTAGCTTGCCTTGGTTATCCTTTGCTTTAGTTCTTTGCCGAGAGTTGACAAGAATAGATAGATTGTGTTAGGATCCTTTCTCGTCTCGTTGTCCTCCCAGCTCGCTAGATCCTCTCTAGTCTTTTATCAAGATCTCCTTGCGTGTGTCAAGTTATCCCCGAATATCTTTATTCGTTACCCCCGCTATAGCTCTTTACCAAGTCTTGTCTTTCTCCACCGTTTATTCGATCATCTTTGTCGTAGTGGCTCCCTTGGGAAAATATAAATACGATAACCCGAATACCACTGGGTGAAGTGCTACAACGGTAATATGTGCACTTGCGGACCTTTCTGTGATCGTGTGTTTTACCACCAGACGTTCCCTAGCCCCGTTACTAGAGGTATAAACCCGGTAGCGACGCTTGCGAGTGCCAACAAGCATTCCTGGCGCCGTCACCGTGTGTGCATACTTAGTGGTGAGGCTAAGGAGCGTCAACAAGCATTTCTGGCGCCGTTGCTGGGGAGGCAATAGGCATAAGATATCGTTTAAACATAGTGGTAGAATTATCAAGGTTCGGTGAACCACTATTTAAGCGGGTTTACCCTTGCTCTACTCTCGTGTACGCAGAGTAATGCATGACCGGTTTCGACCTACCGTCCAACTTTAACGACAATCCGGAGTCACTTGTGAGGAGAGTGCGACCTCGTGTCCTCATTCCTCAGAAGTTTCTCTTGAATTAAGAGACGAACACCGTCGATCCCGTAGACAGCACCTCGTCAGCACCAATGGCCGAGTGGACGATCCGCGAGTTTTCCGCCCCCTCCAACACGAATGTCCCTACCGGACCGAACACAACGGTGGGAGACGGAAACTTTGAACTCAAGCCGGCGTTGATCAACATGGTGCAAGCAAATCCGTTCTCCGGCAAGCCTAATGAAGATGCCAATGCTCATCTCCAGCATTTTCTGGAGGTGTGTAGGACTTTCACTATCCGTGGAGTGACGGATGATGCAATCCGTCTTCGCCTATTCCCGTTCTCATTGCTCGGGAAGGCGAAGCAATCGTTTTATGCGGAGCGAGATGCCATCAACACATGGGATAAGTGCTCAAAGGCATTTCTCGTAAAGTTCTTCCCGGTGGGCAAAACCAATGCCCTCCACGCAAGAATTTCGGGCTTCCAGCAGTAGAATGATGAGAGCATCCCGGAAGCATGGGAACGCTTCCAGGAGTACATCACCGCGTGCCCGCACCATGGCCTGCACGGGTGGTTCTTAATTCAAACCTTCTATCACGGGCTCAAGCGTACTTCCCGTGAGCACCTAGATGCAGCCGCTGGAGGAGCTTTCTTCTTGCTACAAGTACCTGCCGCCAAGGAATTGATCGAGAAGATGGTGGCAAATAAAGGTTGGGATGGAGATCGTCTCCAACCCCGTACCCGCGGTGTACACCAAGTCGATGGAATCGACATGATCGCCGCTAAGATGGACCTCCTCATGAAGAAATTGGAGGCATCGAGTAACATGGAAACCACCAAGATTATGGACGCGCACATGACGTGCGTGGTTTGCGGCAATGTGGGTCACTCAGGAAATGATTGTCTCGAGACAAGGGAAGAAGCCAACTTCATCAACAATGGCAACAACAATGGGTTCCGCAACAACAACTACAATAATCAAGGGTGGAACTCGAGGCCCAACTTCCCGTTCAACAATCAAAATGGAGGTAACTATTCTAACAATCTCAATAATCAGCCTTCTATTAAAGATCTTGTCTTTGTCCAAGCTAGAATTAATGAAAATTTAAACAAGAAGCTAGCCGCCAATGACAAAGTTCTCGAAAATTTAAATTCCATCATAGAATCCTTCACCACTGCTATGAAGAATCAGCTAAGCTTTAATAAAATGATAGAAACTCAACTTGCTCAGCTTGCTGCTTCTTTACCTTCTTCTGAGTCGGGTGGAATCCCGGGGCAACTCGAGCCTACCCGAGAGCATGTTAGCGCTATATCCACCAGATGGGGTAAGCCATCTAGGAGGATGTACGCACCTAACCATGTAGGGAAGCTTATACATCAAATCCAAGACCCATGGGACGAATCAGCTGTCTTGCACAAGAAAGACAATGGATATCCGGGCATCACATGCACGATCTACTACCAACGGATCAAGAATGCTCTTTGTGACCTTGGAGCGAGTGTCAACCTCATGCCTAAAGCCATGTTTGAGGAGTTAGGATATCCGGCTATCTCTCTAACAATGATGACAGTCCAACTTGCCGACTCATCGATCAAATATCAAGAGGGCATAGTAGAAAATCTCTTGGTGAATGTCAGAGACTCATATGTCTTTGCAGATTTCATGGTCCTCGACACACAAGAAGAAATGCCTCTTTGTTGACGGTATATATTCGTATCAAACTTCGTTTGGACTTGCAAGCGGACAAGTCCTCCATCGTAGTCAAGGGACCCTTCTTCCCTCAAGTGTGAACCCAAGGTATCGAATCCGTGGAACAAATGTGTGACGCAAAATCCTATCTAATAAAGCCAAGAACACTTAGATCTTCAAAAGGGAATCTAATGCATCTAATCTAAAGAACATCGAAAGAAACGAATCTAACCTATGAAAGCCAGAGGTAGCAAGAGATAGAGAGGGATAGATAAACCAATCTAGAGAGATTAGATCAAGCTTTTGTTGAAGTTCCGAGCAAAGAAGAAGTAACCAAGTTGAATCTCATAAAAAGCATATTTAAATCACGGTTTCCCGTCCGACTCCGAAAACGCCCGCCTTTTGGAGCCACCGTTCTGTCACGACGCACCCATATTCGTGCGGGTTAGTCTAGGGCGAGTCCAATGGACAAGTTGAAATCTCCCGGAAGGTCAGGCATGCACCTCTAGCCACCACGGATACAAGAACACCCTCTATGATCTATCTCGAGAATAGATCTTAAGATACGAAAAGCCGATTGAAATCAAAATCGTAGGAGAAACACTCGATCACTAGAAATCGCATTGCAACTTGATAATTCAACATAATACATGATACATGAACAAGATCACCACCGAGATCCTACCTTGATCTTGCTTCTAACTCCTGGAACTCCGACGTGGTCTTCCTTGCAAGGTTCCCACACCGGCTAGGGAGACCCTAGACAACTAGCTCGACCCTCTCCTCTCCGAGATGGTGTCCCCCTCTTCTCTGCTCCTCGGCGGCGGATGACAAATGAGTTGATGCGTGGCTCTTGGCCTCGGGGCTATAAATAGTTCGAATGGCGGCTAGGTCAAAGGGGGGCGCGACTGGGCCCCGAAGTGGGCTGGGCCGACCGGCCTGGGCCGGCCGGCCTGGGCCCACTTCGGCCCAGTCCGCGGCCTCCTTCGCTGGTGTTGCTTCCCGAGCCTTCTAGAGTATTCTCCCTTCTGCATGTGGGCCCTTGACGTCAGTTTCTCCGTGGTTTAGATGAAGCTCCTTGTCCCGCAAGATTCAGCATTTTCTGTCCGGGTCCTCGGAGTTTTCCGTCTTCACGGGTTGGTCCTTGGGCTTCTTGGAGTCATGTTCACTTCATTGCTTGACTTGTACCGAGCTTCGAGGTCTTGTCATGAGGTGCTTGATAAACTTTACCCAGAAGTCTTGCTTTCAACGCTAAATTCCTGCATAAACACTAAACTCCAAAACCGACATGCACAAACGAACTTGTTATACCAAGGGGGTTAGTACCAATGGATAAGATATAAAATTCATGCAAACACCGAAGGTAAACTCATGGCTAGGTTGACGGAAATTCACCGTCAACACTCTTATTCTCGGGCGACCATTCCTAAGAGATGTCAACGCAAGGATTGATGTCGGAGCCGGAAAGATCCAATTTCGCATAGGGCGAAGGAACATGACATTCAAATTCCAAGCAAAAGAAGAGCAATGTTACCTAGTGCAAGACAAGGAATCTAGGGGGTGGAGGAAGCCATAGCCCCAATACAAGGAGGATGAGGTGGCCCCGACCAAGCCCAAGGTGAAAGCATTCAACGGGTGCCACCAACCAAAGAAGCCGAAGGCAATCAACAAGGCTAAGGGGGAAAAGAAGACGGAAATCAAGAACACCCCCGCCAAAGTCTCACCGACTTCATCGCCACCGAAGAAAACAAAGAAGGTGTGACGTGTGAAGAGAGTATCGTCCAAGTCTTCCACTCTGGGACCGGACGAATCCAACATCAATTGAACAACCATAGGAGTCCCGCTCACAGACTCTAAACTACGAGCCCTCACTGAGAGGTAAACCGGTATTTATCTCATATTTCCCTTCCAACATTTTATTTCGTGCATCAAGCATATTTAGATTTCAAATTTATTTTCACCATTGCATTAGTAAGTAAACAAGACATAGAAAAGCAGTTTTGGAAATTTCTGGTGATACGGCCGAACCTAGAGGTGCGGCCGTACCTCCCCTCGACAAAATTTTTGTGCAGGATGTTTACAGGGGACACGAGTGCCTGGAGAAAATATAATAGGGCCGGCCGTACCAAGTGATACGGCCGTACCTATGATTTTCGACAAATCCATCAAGTCGACCACTACAAGCTTCCAGGTGCTCAACTCATCACCAAAATGAAGACATGCCAACCAGGTAGCCAAAATTTAGCTTGGTGGAGACCCCATTTTCAATCAAGGAAGGTATGTCTACCCAAACCAATTTTCAACATCTTGTTTATCTCTTTTGAATAAAAGAAAAACAACAAAAATATTTGCTTCAACCATGTGCGTGAGATCTTGTTATATACCCTCACTTTGGAAATGATGAATGGTTGCTATGTTAAAACTTTGCAAGAACCTAGTGTACATCTTTGTGCTCTATGTCTTTTTGAATTTGTTAGTATATTTTGAGACAAGAGCCTGAAATAAAACTGTGGGAAGCAAATGCTTATGACCAAATCTAGGGTGTTGACTAGTATGATATGGTGCGACAATGTTGATCTTGCTCTATCTCATAGTATGGTGAAATCTCGGATGATTTCTTTTGAAAATAAAACAAGGCAAGTTCCTCAATGGTCATATTACCTACCAAAGCCATATGTCGATATCAATGCATAAACCTTCTACATATGCTTGCTTGTGACCCATTGAGTTTTGCCAAATTGTTGTGACCCTTGGTAGAATCTTTTCATGCTTCCATGATCGAGATCACGTACACCCACATATACATGCTAACTTCCACACCGGGAGTTACGCAAAACATGTCATCCATCCACCAAAAATAAATACTCCAAAGTCCAAAGAGATTTATCTTCTTGTATTCTTGCAAAAGGAGAGAGGGGTCATTGAAAAAAAAGGAAAAATATATGCTCAAGAAGCATAGAAAAAAATGTATATGTGCTCCAATCAAAGAGCATAGAGAAAAAGAGAAGCATGAACCCCTCCAAAATAAAAGCAAGAGGAGAATCTCAAATCAAGGAGTACTTACAAAAAACAAACAAATATATTCCACACACTTGCGCATCTTGATCAAGTTGCATGACTAGTTTCTTCTTGGATCCGGTCTTTGGCTCAACAACATTATGTGGCACAAGTGAGTCTCATACTTATCCTACCCAAAGCTCCACATACAAGCCATAGAGTAGGGAGTTGAGGATCGCTTAAAGCCTTTGGTGAGGTAACAAATACCACTTGAGCGATCGAGGGAACCATCCGAGGAACCTTGTCTTTCTTTGCAAAATTTTCAAAAACTCCGAGATAGGATCCAGAAAAGAAGAAGAGTGAGAGATGCAAAGTCAAAAACCATTCTACTATTCAACCTCCGAAGGCAAGGTGGAAAGCTACAAGCCCCACGGGTAAAGTAAAGCTAAGCCTCTCTCATACCAACCTTTTCAAAATAGCAAGAAGAGCATGGAGTTTGTGCACAGGTAATTGCCAAGTGATAACATCATGCAACTCCTGATCCGCCGAGGCTGAGTTTAGACTTTGCTCGAGGATGAGCAAACGTTTAGCTTGGGGGAGTTTGTTGACGGTCCTCACAACAAAGATTCGACCGTCAAAACCTCGAGTTCGAGTGGAGTATACGGCAAGTTTCATGCACATTTTTAGTACTAATAAAGTTCCACGAGTTGTGTTGTGAATTTCATAGGCAGGTACACATTTTGGGAGAAATTGGAACCAACGTGCCACACGGGCTAGGCACGACCGAACCACCAGGCACGGCTGGCCCTGCAGGTGCGGCGGCCCTGCAGTTGCGGCCGGCCCTGCCCCGTGGCACGTCCCTAGTCCAGGGCACCCCCTCTCCCACGAGCACAACTTGGATGAACGAGATCTACCAAGGAAACGTCGGTTTGATCGAATGGTGGAGGCTAGGATCACTTGGATCAATGGGTCCACTTGTCCGGCCGCTCAACCGCCAGAACCGTCATTCCAAGGCGATCCTAGGCATCCCTGAGCAAAGGTGGTGCATCACACGGCACGGAGGTGGGCCGGCCGCACCTAGAGGGTCGGCCGCACCTATCAACCGACGTGTCAGGCGAAACCGACCCAAGGTGCCGACCTACAACCGCCTCAGGAGTAGTGATCAGGGACGTCCAAGGCGAGAGGCGGTGGATCACAGGGCCGGCCGCACCTCCTAATCCGGCCGCACCTATGATCTTGGTCCCACGCGCTCAACCGACCCTCCTTGCCTATAAAAGGCACCTCACACTCGCTGGATTGGACACACAACGCAGGAGCATCTCCATTTCCCTCTTTTGTTCACTTAGAGTAGGATTAGTGTAGCTTGGGAGTTAGAGTCGAGTCGAGCTAGTCTCAGGGTTTCGGAGGAGTCTTCTTCAGAGTTCCGGTACTACTCTTGTATCCTTTCTTTGTTTAGACTCAAGTACAATTCAAGTTATCTTTCTATCTTACTTTTCGAGTCAATTACATTCAGCTTTTACTTTGCTCTAGAAGCTTTATTCTTGGTTTAGACTAAAGTTAGTTTAGTCTTGGTTAGCGTAGCTCTCTTGAACCCTATAGTATTGTGGTCATTCTTCGCTTGATCTCCGGTAGTTCACGGGAGGGAGAGACCTTCCTTCGTGGTATCCGGGGAAAGGTTCTTTGGTTCGTTGTGAGCGCGGTGCTCAGAGCTTACCTTAGTCTTAGATTGGTGTCCCGTTCAACGGAATAGTTGTGGTACCCTAAGGAGGTGACAGCTCCGGACGGGCTCTGTAGTCCACCACGTTAGTTCGGGCCGGTAGGATTCAGCGTGTCGTCGTTCTCCCTTCTCACCCCAGTCTGAGAGCGCGGCTTTGCATGCTCCTGCAGCACTAGAAGAGCTTGTCGAGTTTAGCTTGCCTTGGTTATCCTTTGCTTTAGTTCTTTGCCGAGAGTTGACAAGAATAGATAGATTGTGTTAGGATCCTTTCTCATCTCGTTGTCCTCCCAGCTCGCTAGATCCTCTCTAGTCTTTTATCAAGATCTCCTTGCGTGTGTCAAGTTATCCCCGAATATCTTTATTCGTTACCCCCGCTATAGCTCTTTACCAAGTCTTGTCTTTCTCCACCGTTTATTCGATCATCTTTGCCGTAGTGCCTCGCTTGGGAAAATATAAATACGATAACTCGAATACCACCGGGTGAAGTGCTACAACGGTAATCCGTGTGCTTGCGGACCTTTCTGTGATCGTGTGTTTTACCAAAGACGTTCCCTAGCCCCGTTACTAGAGGTGTAAACCTGGTAGCGATGCTTGCGACTGCCTCGAGCATTCCTGGCGCTGTCACCGTAAGTGCAACCTTAGTGGTGAGGCTAAGGAGCGTCAACACCCTGTCGGCAGTCATCTCGCAGAGGCGCAGCGGCCGCCTCCAGAGCGGGACGACTCCCCGGGCGTGGTACTGGCCAATGACGGTCACCAGGTTGACCCCAGCCTCTCGGAGGCGGGTCAGCACCGCCTAGTGATCCCTGAACATCTTCTCCTGCTCCGCCTTCGGGGGGCCGTCGGTCCAACTCCTCAGCCCCTGCGCGATGGAGTTCTCGGTGAACGCCGGCAGTGCGAACTCGGGGTCGTTCCTGAGATAGAACCACCCCTTGTGCCAGCCGTTGTTCGAGCTAGTCAACGAGGAAGGGATGTAGTTGTCACCCCGGCCTTGCTTCATCCGAAGGTTGGCGCAGCCGATCGTCGTCGCCTTGGAGCCGTCCTTCAGGCACGCGAACATGAAGAAGTACTTGAAAAGGTGCCAATGGGCACTGATTCCCAAGTACCCCTCGCACAACGCCATGAACGCCGCCATCTGCTGGATGCTGTTCGGGTTGAGGTGCTGCAGCTGGAGCCCGTACTCGAAGAGGACCGCTCGGATGAACCGCCCGGCGAGGACGGAGAAGCCGCGCTTGTGGAAGGCCACGAACGAGATGACATACCCCCTGGGCGGGCGTGGCACGGACTCCTCCCCGGGCACCTTCCACTCCACGGCGTCGATGAGTGGAGGGAGCTACCCGGCTTCGACGAGGCGGCGCAGCATCGAGCGGGTTACATTGGAGCACGTCCAGTTCGACATGGCGACGGCGGGCTTTCGAGCGCGACTCCGACGAGAGCGAAGGCGGCGCTGCGGGCGTAAGAAAGCAAAAGAAGCAGGAGGCAAGGGCAGAGGAAGAAGGCAGAGGAGTAAAAGTCCCAAATCTTCGGCCAGCGTGCGGTTAAAAAGGAAGGGGCGCGGCCACCAGCCTTAAATGTCGAGCCCACCGCGTCAGAGAAATGCTCGCCCGCATGCGCGTGCCCCGACGTGACTGGCACCCGCCCGCGTGACGCCTCGATTCTCGCTGGGCCCTGGGGCCTGAACCGTCCCCGCTCTGTCCCTTCAAACCGTCTCGTCCGCCACAACGGCCTAGACACCCGCGCCACCTGCATCGTCCACACCGCCCACGTCTCCTACGACTACCTCAACGGAACAATCTGAGGCCACAACAACACTACTGAAGCTTAAAACCCCACGAGTGAGTCGACAACTCACTCGTGGCCTCGGGGGCTACATACGGTGAATGCGCTCGCGCGCACCCACCGGGAAGACCAAGAGCAAAGATCGACGCAAAGCCTTCTCGACTGAGCCTGTGTGCGAGTCCCTGACTCCCTCTCAGGCTCGGGGGCTACTGACGAGGGCCCAGATTAGGGCCCCCTTTGATGGTGAGATAATCTCTCTTGAGATGGAGTCTTCTGACACCATTGACAACGTGAAGGCCAAGATTGACAACGTGAAGGCCAAGATTCAAGGCGAGGAGGACTAAGGACCCCTGTCAAGACCATCACTGGCAAGACGTCCTGTTCCCGACTAGTTGGGAGCTTCTTCGACAAGTTCCCTACTAGAAGAACCCCCTCCGACAAGTCTCCGCCTCGCACGACAAGTCTCCGCCTCGCACGACAAGCTGCTCGTTCGCACGAGCAGTCTCCGCCTCCGACCAGGATAAAAGTCGTACCACGTGGCGCAACCCCGGCACGTGGACTCTTTGTTGACATTGCTAACGTCATCGACTAGAAACGGATATAGGATCCACCTCTATCGATGACACCAGGAATGCGAAGGTATATCTTAACATGATGCTAAGTGTATATCGGATGTTGCTTTCATATAAACTAAAAGATGAATTCCGACACGATTCATAGCACAACTTGATATAGGTTGTCAGCCTGACAGGTGTGCCTGAAAACGCATGGATATGGTACTCTTACATATGCCTTGGATCTCTAGAAAAGAAGATATATATATATATAAATAGGGTATCCGCAAGCGCACAGATATGAATATACCATTGTAGCATTTTAACCAGGAGTAAAACCAGGTATCATATTTATATTCTACCACAGGGAAAGAAGGCTTTCTAATCCATAATAGCTAATACATGCTCATCTCTCAATTTTATAATGTAGAGTGGCCAAAATATATCAATTGCTATAAACAGGGGTAAGTCACATAAAATATAGAGAATGATAGCACTGTTCAAGTCATAACATCATGAGCAGCTAGAAAGTGTCATTATAGCAAGAGAAACATAGCAAAGTCTAGCCAGAGAGGATACTCCTCGGTAACTCTAAACTATATGTCAATGCAAACTATGATTAGTGCAAACATTTAGCAATCATGGAATAAGAACTATTATATCAATGCATGGGGAGACTATCCAGGAGGATCAAGGCCGAAACTTGAAACAACCCAAACAGTATAAGGCTCCACTAGTCCTATACACGGGGGTGGACTACGAAGGACTCAATAGTGTTATCACCACCACGATCTACCACACGACCCGGCATATAGGGTGCAATCGCAGATAAATACAATATAAGCACCACACTTACACTGTCTTTACCGTTCACCCATGTTAACAAATGATCTAGGTGAGGGCTATACGACTCCATACATGAATATAAAGGCAAATCAACTATGCTAAACATGTAATCATAATAAACACCAAAGCATATAATGTCGAATATAATCATTGATAAGAACATATGTCTGTATAACAAATGTAAGGAACTAGATAAGAACTTACAAGAGCGAAGCTAGATCAGTATCTCGATCAGCCTCTAGACGATCAGGAGCCAAGTAGACGCCTTGCCTCCTCCTAGATCTAAACTAGCTAGCTACTCTGCTATATGGTGTTTCTAGGGCGTAGTGTCTCTGACTTGATGACTTGATCTGGTGTATGAGTTCAGATTTCCAGATTCAGATGCCTCTGCCAGGGGGCAGGGGGCTGCTTATATAGTCCAGATGGGTGGACGTGCGCCGTAGGATCAAACCGACCTAAACATGTGGTTTAGATTGATTCTCATAGGCGGTGGAGGAACATTCCAGAAGATGAGGCGGTTCGGGGCCCGGGGGGGACCGACCGGCCCCACCACCAAGCCGATCGGTCTGGGGTGGGCCCCCCTCGGGTCCCACTTCGGCCAAGTGGTCTCTTGATCCTTCTAGATGCTTCTTTTTTAGGTGCTAAGCCACGTTGAGTTCCGGAGCCTTCTGGAGTCTTCTAGAGTGGTTTCTTTGCATATTTTCTGAATAGTCCCTGTAAATTCATAGATTCACCAAAACTCGTGGAAATTGTCAATATAAACCCTAATAAGGTGATCTAATTATATTTTAGTCCTTTTTCCAGTGAATGTGAGGGATAAAATGCATAGATAAAATGTGTCAACACTCTTCCACTATGACGCGTGGGGTCCCGGTTCCCCATGCCATGCAAGCGCACCAGCTGGCGGCACGTGCGGATAGGGATGAAAACGGATCGGATACGAACGGATACCGCAGATACAGATACAGATAATTTTTCTTTCTCAGTCTGAATTCTCGGATCGGATTCGGATACGGACAGTATATTTTGTGTCGAATAGTGGTATTCATCATATTTGGATTATAAAAATTCAACTTTGAATTTCCGGATACTAATGTGGTACGGATAGTTACGGATATTAAATATCCGGATTCGGATACGGTCTTACCATTTGAGTGTCTGACCCTTTCGGTCGGTCGGTCGGACGGATAATATCCGTACCACTTTCATCTCTACGCGCGGGCATCCAACTCTGACAAGAGTCTTAATGCAGCTTTGCTTGGCCGCGCAGCCATCAAGTCGCCATCACATCCGACCCTGCAGCACGCAAGCTCCACCCGAAGCACTCAAGTACCCCCTACGAAGAGCTCAGGCCTACGATTAGGCCTTAACGTGGCGGGCTCATCTTGTGCTCGGACGGGCTGAGTCGCCACCAAACTACTCGGAGGAAGCGCCAGGCGTCCCAAAGTGAACAGCCCCGCCCGACCACGCGGCGGCCTCTACGACAACATAGCGCGACTCCTCTTCAATGCACCCTGACGGACAGCGACACTCGAGAGGACATCCCAGTGGCCAAGCACTGTAACTCTTCTTTTGTTTCCATTTTTGCCCCTCCCCCTTGCGTCTATAAAAGGGAGAGGAGGGCAACCGTCACAAAGGCTGACGAACCGAACATTCATACTAAGGGACATGGGCTCGATACCCTCTCCCGACCAGTTTATAACCCCTACTACAAACAACCCTAGCACGGGAACATGGCAGCTCGACACTGGACGTAGGGTGTTACTCCTCGGAGGCCCGAACCAGTATAAATCCCGACACATAATATGCTTGAAAAATAATAAGTACAATTAACTCTGTTTTATTGAAAGATCCACTGTAATAATAAGATGCAAATCTCAGTATTTCTTATCTTCTTCTTGTTACAGTTTGCTCCCAATGTAGCACTAATCAAGAGATAATTTAATTTGAGTATATGGAGGTCGGTCTTCTGGAATTGAACCGCGTAAATATTTGCATTTAAAATGGCGTCGGTTAGTTTATGATTTATAAATGAATAATTAATAACTAAGAGTTGTTTAGATCATTATATGTAACGGTTCTACCAGTGTATTATTTGTTTTTATGTATTTCATGATTTGCTTCATTTTCTTGGACCATGTTACGGGTGATGTCAGGTATCACAGGTAAATTATTTTGATGGGCACTTTGGAAGATATTTTTAATTCAATGTAGGCTTTGTAGCATGCATGTAAGTATTGAAAGTTTTGTAGCTGTTTTCTACTTAAAAAAGGAGAATTACTCAATCAAGAGCCAAATATCACGGATTTTGATAAATCCGAAATTTGTCCTTGTTTCTTCTACAGGTCAAATGTGTGTTGTGACTCCTATAAAATCTATGAAACATAAATATGAATTATTATTAAATGGTCGTAAAATGAGTGAAAGTGTAGAAATTGTAAAGTCAACAATGTTTTACCTGATAGGTATGTGTCCACATTTATTTTTGTTGAAAGTATATCCGTGCTCATGAATTTGAAACTACACTTTGGAATGTTTTCATTATCTTTGAACCTTTTTAGAGTAGTTGTGGGTAAGAAGTTGACGTACGATCCTGTCATTTTCCATTAGTCAATACTTCTATGTTGTTAATGTGACTCTAACATTTGCAATTATGTATACATTTCCTTCTTAAAACAATGGTTTAAACTTTTGCATATAGGTCTTATTGATAACACCGTGCATTATGGTTCTTTTTTCATCATCATTAATAATTTGTAAACCAAAAATAATGCAAAAAGGCAATCAAACGGAACATATCCACAATTTGGTTACCCTTTCATTGATGTTTCACAATTCATTTCCCGGTCTAATTTCACTTAAGGTTTTATTCACAATTACAACTTCTTTTTTTAGCATAGTTTACCATTGCAACTTGTTCAACTGCATTAGATTGTCTTATTTTTTCCATACAAAAGCCATAATATACAAATTTGAAAATTTTCTATACATAAGTTATGGTACACAAATAACAATCAAGTAAAATATAATTCGATAGAAAGAATTGAAAATAATAACAGTTTGAGAACAATTTTGAGAAGTAAGTCATCTATACCTAGCACGCAGCAAACCTAATAATAAACAAATAATTTAGTAGTCATAACATATGCCACGAAAAATTAATCTAACTATAGCATGCAACAGGACAAATAATAAACAAATAATTTAGTATTCGTAACTTATGCCATGAAAAATTAATATGGATCTCTAGTATTCTAGTGTAACCAATGGGTGTAAAAGGTCCCGTGCAACCATAGAAGAATGATCAGGTTGATCATACATTTATGTTGAATAGCAGCAGGGGACCACTGTTGGTGAAAGTAGCAGCAATCCCTAGTTGAAGGGAGCAGTGCACAAAAGACATGTTTCTTGAAAGATGTCATCTCTCATTTTATAATTTTATATATGCATGGGTAAAGTATATAATTTGTTGTATATGCTAACAATTTTAGGATAGATTTTTTTTATGATTAAAGTATGAAAGACAGATTCAAGACAAGAAAAATCTAATCGGCATGTATATACACATACGTTCTAGTTTTTTAGTTGTATTATCTAAAGATCCTTTTAGAATAGATTCTTTTTATCATTTAAAGATGGGAAAGAGATAAAAGGTAAGAGACTAATTATGTTACATTACATTACATGTGACAGACACGATAGGATAGTTGGACAATTTTTTATTTGAAGCAAAGGGATTTATTGTGTTAGATGGTTTAGATTCAATTTTTTTCTATAGTGTCACGTGTGGATAATTTAGATAAAGATATAGGAGGGTTGTTTTTGTTAATTCTTCATAATGGCAGGCATGATAGGATAGTTGGACAATTTCTTAATTGAAGCTAAGAGATTTATTGTGTTAGATGTGACCGAGAGATGATTTAGATTTATTTTTTATATAGTGGCACATGTGGATAATTTAGACAAAGATATAGGAGGGTTGTTTTTGTTAATTCTTCATAATGACATAAGTGGGTAATTTTAGAAACAAAATACATCCAACGATTATTTAAATGAATGATATTTTTTAGAGTGTCCACATAGGATTCCTAGGTGACTTCATGTGGAGGCTTCTCTTTTTTTAGACTGTCCACCTAGGATTCCTAGGTGGCTTCATGTGGAGGCTTCAAAAGGAGCCTACAATTAGTGATAGTAAGATTTTTTCTATAGTGGCACATGTGGATAATTTAGACAAAGATATAGGAGGGTTGTTTTTGTTAATTCTTCATAATGGTATAGGTGGGTAATTTTAGAAACAAAATACATCCAACAGTTATTAAAATCAATGATATTTTTTTAGAGTGTCCACATAGGACTCCTAGGTGGCTTCATGTGGAGGTTTCTCTTTCTTTAGACTATCCACCTAGGATTCCTAGGTGGCTTCATGTGGAGGCTTCAAAAGGAGCCTCCAATTAGTAATAGTAAGATGTTACACTGAACCAGAACCATGGATTCATAGATTAACCTATACTGGTGATTTGTCTTTGTCATGAGTAATACTAGGGCTGGCCGTTCAGGTTACCCGATTGTTTTGGGTCGGGTAATTCGGGTAATTCAAAATTCGGGTAATGAAAATAGCTACCTGATATTAGTCTTGAAAAAACATTACCCAAAATTTTGGGTACCGATAATTCAGGTTCGGGTATACCCGATCTACCCGAATTTAAAAAAACAACAAAATGCACAAATTTTAGTAGCAATTAATACATAATTTTACCAACAATTTGTGTAGAATTTCAACAATAATTTGTGAAGAATAATATATTATAGTCACTTGTTCAAACCAAGAGAATTATATTCTAATAAAGTGATAATTTCAAGTGTTCAACTAACAACACGTGATAAAATACAAATATGGAAAATTTTGGCTCGGGTACCGAAATTATTACCCGAATTACCCAAATTAATTTGGGATAATCAAAATCACTATCTGAATTTTGGATCGGGTACCTCGGGTTCGGGTAATGGGTATCGGGTATTTTGCCCAGCCTTAAGTAATACACCATAAGATAAAGGGAAAAGTCTAATTTTCAATATCAAAATGTAGCAAAAGTTTGATTTTCAACCGCAACTACAAAATCGGATAGGGAAAGCCATCCAACTATCAAAACTGGGTAAATTTGGCCCTTTTGAAATGTTCTTTTTGGCATTTTCTAGAGATTCAAAAGTTTTGATTTGATCAAAACATTCATAACTCGTAATTCATTTCAAATCCTAAAAAATATGAAGTTGGCGTCAAAAGTTTTCTAAAAATGTAGGCTCTTTGATGGTACTCTATTTGGTGTTGTTTGCATCATATTTGTTGCTATTCCTAGTATCTTATTGCACATAATACAACACAAGGAACTTGAACATGTAAGAATCAAATAATTCCAAGTATAACACCAATAGATAGATTACATTTTTAGAAAAATTTTGGCACCAATTTAATATTTTTTATTTGAAATGAACTAGTTATGAAAATTCCATTAAACCAATTTTTTTATTTTTTCGAAAATACAAAGCCACTCTTGAAAACCCCAAATGTCCAAATCTACCGGTTTTTGACAGTTGGATGACCCTTTGTGTCCGGTTTTGTAGTTATAGGTTGAAAATCAGACTTATGATATAATTGAAGAGTGAAATTGGACTTTTCATGAAAGATTAAAGCTTAGGTTAGCTAGTTTAGTTTAGTAAGTCAAACCGAGTCAACCGTGTCTCACATTTTCAAATGCATAGGCATAGCCCTTGCCTTTTCTTTCCTAGTCTTCTTATACGACAAACTTCACATGCTCACCAACTTAAATTAACCCGAGCTCTGTCACTGTCAACTTCTACAAGTCGCATTCTTGCACAAGAAGCTTGTCTAAACCTGAACTGTCATACACAATCTCACAAGTCACAAAAGCCTCGTATCCTGTCGGGATGGTTTTCTCTGAATGCCACCGTCAGCCATTTCAGTATCCTCGCCAAGTCACCAGTGTCAGGGTCAGCAAATCTCGTCTCCCAGGACTCAAGTTAGAATAATCTCTGACTGTCATCATATTCGTTTTGATCTCCAATTGACAACTCTGAAAAATCACACACAAGATCGCCAACCCCAACTGCTTGTATTTGTCTTGCATGAAGATTCCATCGATACGGATTAACCTGTGGATCCTGAGCTTGTGATCAAGTCAAACCACTTGTTTTCTCCGGGTTCAGGATCAGTGGCAGGTTCTCTGAATGTCTCTCGTGCTGCTCATCTTCTGCAGGTGACTTTTGCACTGAACTCTGGTCGTTTCAGGCCTCTCCAGCAGTCCAGCTCAAGTGCCAATGTGAGGAGATATTCCCGTAATCTTGTTCTGGATTTTTTTTTCCATGGATTGTGTTCAGGTAACCTAATGTTGTACTAGTATAACAAACCTGACACCCTTCCTGCTTATATTTTTGTATATAAAAGAAGAAGAAAAAACTGGATAATTTGACGAATTCAACCTTCTGATCTGTCTATGATTATTTTGTTGAAGGTTCCATATGTAGACTCACTGATGGGATCCTATCTTGTGTACTCAGACCCCTTTATTTTGAGACACGTTCTCAGGTTCTCTGAATGTCCCATACTCCCATGCTGCTCATGTTTTGTATAACCACTACTCCTTGGTGTCCTTTGAATGGTTTCAGGATCAGTGCCGTGCATGTGCAAGGATCTTCATGGATATTCTCACAATCCTATACTGTATTTTCAATGGTTGTGTTCAGCAGTTCAGGTGCATTCTTGCTCTGTCGGTATCCGTATCTGGTATTGCCTATTATTTTGTGCTGAAGATTGGAACTCGTCAAAGTATTCAGGATTCAGGTTTGTTCAGTATTAAACATGGCCGTTGCATGTGCAGGCACACCTAAAGTGGGTGTCGGGATGATCGGAGCGATGACGTCAGGGATGAGCCGGGATCATCACAGATCTCCTGATTAGGAGTGGAAAATTGCACGTCTTCCTCAGCGCAGGAGTAAAATCTTCGGTGACAATATTCAGTATGAGGAAGGAGAAACGCCCTTGTCACACAGACACTGCCTGAACTGACAACAGGTGAACTGGTGATTGCTGTGAAGCCTGAAGGAAAAGGAATGGATGGTCGGTTCTAAAATGAATTACCATAAGAACACACTTGTTTCTACAACTGATGAAGAGTGCATCCTGAATCCTGATAACAGGTGCAGTCTGATCACTGAACAATTCCAATAATGTGAGTTTTGGCGAAAATATCTTATTTCTTTTACAGCATTAACATGCACATGAAAACAATTGATCTATTGAGCATGAATTATCACTCCCATGTGCAGAACGGCACTAGGCCAGACCTCACTATAGCATGAACGTGCAAAGGCATTTGTTTGTACTGGTAATTGCCTAGTACAGCCTGATTACTGAGCAATTCCAACAACCACAACTCAGAAAAATACCCTAATTTCCTCACTGCATCAAACTAATGTGTAGGATGCAAAAGTACATGATCCATTGAACATGAATCGTGTTTAAATGATAATACGTGAACATCTGGATTCTGGAAAAGAGCACTCACATGAACGAAACAGCATAGACAGACAACCTGACTCAGTGCATAGCTAACACTAATATTTTTTTCTCAATTAATATATAATATTGTTATGGTATAGTAGAGGAAACATGACACCTGGGCTACTACCTTTTGACGAACTTACTTTGTGAGGTGTGCATGCGCTTAACCAGCTGCTTGGGTTTGCAGTGCAATTATATCGCAGATACATGGAATCATCACAGATCTCCTGGATTAAAGCTGACAGCAGGTGTTCCTTCCTACACTGTCAGTGGGAGTCAATGTCAAATTTCGTGACAAAACGTAGCTTTCAAAGCCTCACAGGATTGGAACAGACAAAAACACCTGTTTTGCTGAACTCATAGGTTGCACATATGAAGAGACGGGATGGATGATCAGTTCTGCACAAATCCTGGAAAAATGCAATGCTATTTTCACTTGTTTGTACAATAGATAATGGCATCGTGATGCTAGGCACATGATCTGACCATGAAAACATTTGATGCACTGAACATGAATCATGTTTGAATATGAAGCACATGCCCATCAGGAAAGAGCACCTATGTACAGAACACCATCTAGACAAGAACAGAACACCATCCAACAATAACAGAATAACATCTAGACAAGAACACAGGCTTCATCGCTTTATCATACAAAGCTATTGTCTGAGACAGTGAGTGCAGCAAGCACCGGATACAGAGCAACCCATTACAACCTGATCAACAGACTGGATTGATCACAGACTCGCAAGTGATGCTGCAGCCAACATGATCCAGCAGGGCCCTAAGTCTAAATTCTACTAGATAGCATCAAGCAGAAACATAATGAACATCTATTTCACATTACATCAAACCACGGATTTCTGCATGCCTTCTGCCATCTGACCCCCACATCCTCTGTTAACCATGCTCCTCAGAACCTGAGCTGGATGAATGAGCAGAACAATCTACCCATGGAAAGAACAGGTCCATGTTGAATTCTGGTTAGGGGTAACGAACCCACTGAACCATGGTTATTCACTGGGCCATACAGAACAGTCACTAGATATATCTAGATGACATACCTAAACCTATATATGTAGATAACTGGGTGAAAAGAACAGCTAAAAATAAGAGCCAGCATCATCATTTGCCACCCATGTCGAGATGGCATAGAGGATGCGGCCCTTCCATCCCTGAAGAAGCCAATTATGATCAATGTCGATCACAAAGTCCTTGTGGTAGCAACCAGTGACCTTGCCTCGCACTACCTGCACGACTTCAGGGTTCAATGGAAGCTGCTTCAAGCCTGCTCGCTGATTCCGCACCTGCCATTGCTTGTATGTCTCAGGGCGCTCCACCCGATCTGTACCCTCACACGCAATGACATTCAGGGCAGACCTCCCAAAGATGTTCTGCTCAATCAGCATCCTCTGGTTGCTATCTCTTGGGGTGGTTGCGTCCAGAACATCAAACAGGGCTGAGTAATAGAACAGAGCCTCGCGGAACCTTGTCACGAAGAACGGAGCACTGAACGAGCCATTTACGATTGCATGGATGAATACATGAGGTTTCATCTTCCTGATGTTATTGAGCACAATATCTCTTGGGCTTTCAATCAAAACACTCTCATCCATCAAGTTCTTAAACTGATATAAGCAGTTCACAATGAGCACCTCCTCTGGATCAAGCTTCAGATCCTCTGCACGGATGGTCTCCATCTTGGATGTTGCGATCACCTGGTACTTGAACGGCACACCGAACTCTTGGGCATACTTGCTGAGCCGGCGCCCTGTCTCCTCAATGCGCTGAGTCGGGCGGAACCCGGGCTGGGGAAGGTCAATGCCTGTAATCCTCACCTCTGGAGGACCACCCTCCCTGCATGCTATCCTTCGCAGAAAGCATGGCCACTGGAAACCATAATGTATCCCATAATCCACAATATGTATCTTCTTCTTACCCAGGGAGGCATTGTAGATGGTTTGATTGGAGAAGATGAAGACCACCTTCTTGAAGCAGATGGCAGCCATGTACAGCTGGTACGCCTGGAGAATGTCGACGGCGGACGTGCGCTTGGCCATGAGCGACTGGTACACCATGCTGCCCGTGCCGGCAATCCGTGCCTGCAGGCCCTCGGCGAAGCAGTATGCCAGGCGCTGCATGGCGTCCCCCTGCGGACTGGCGTGCTGCTTGATCTGCTTGAGCACCTCAGCGGCGTTGCGGTAGTCATCACCGGCAACGGACTGCGCGCAGTGAATGAGCAGCGTGCGCAGGTCCACCACCTCCTTCTCGCCGCGGCGCCCTCCTCCCTTTGCCTTGGCCTTGCCGTTCCCGTTGACCGCATCCTTCTTGGCGGCCTCCTCCTGCATGGCGATCCGCAGCTTGTCCATCTGCTCGACGCACATCTCGTGGGAGGTGATCATGTACTTGTCGAAGACGTCCCCGTCGTCGCCGTCCCCGGGCAGCGCGCTCTGCTTGCTGCTCCGGCGGTCCATCTCCAGATCCTCCTCGTCGTCGTGGAACCGGTTCTTCCTGCCGCGGCCCCCGCCGCCTCCAGGCGCCACGGCCACCACCTCCTCCTTCACGGCCACCGCGGCGGCGACGGGTGCGGAGCCGTTGGATCTGGCAGCCGCGAACTTGTTCTCGGCGGGGAGGACGACGAACCTCTTCTTGGCGTCCTCGGGCGGGTCGAGGTCGATGACGAGCTTGTCCTGGCTGGGGAGGAACTTGTTGGCCTCCTCCATGCCCTTGAGGAAAGCGGAGCTCATGAGGTCGGAGTTGGCGCCGGCGCTGAAGAAGGCGGCCGGGTCGAGGTCGAAGCCGCTGAAGTGGGCGCCGGGGTCGGAGGCGTAGGAGTCGACGGCCGCGGGGGTGAGGGGCGCGCTGGCGGCGGCGTCGGATGAGGAGGACGAGTAGGCGGCGGGGTGGGTGACGCTGGCGCCGCTGTGGGTCGCGGACGGGGAGGACGAGGAGGCGGTGTCGTCGGAGAGGATGTCGAGGAAAGGCTGCTGCGCCTGGAGCAGCGCCGGGTGGTCGGGGTACTCGTAGAAGAACTTGTCGTCGATGTCCTCCTCCATGAGCATGCGGGAGATGAAGGGGAGCACCATGTCCTCCGGCGACGCCGCGGCCCCGGCCCCGCCGTTGGGTTGTTGTGGGTAGTACGACGCCTGCTGCTGCATCTGCTGCTCCGGCAGAGGCTGAGGCTGCTCGTGGTGAGGGGTGGGAGGGAGGTCGAGGTAGGCGGAGGGGGAGGTGGGGCCGAGGTCGGAGAGGTAGAAGGCGAGGTCGTCGGCGATGCCGCCGCTGTAGGACGGGGAGGGGTCGTAGGAGGAGCCCATGGCGCGCGGTGGGTGGTGTGGGTGGGGGGGAGTGGATGAGGACGACGAGGAGGGTTTAGCGGCTGGCTTTGTAGGGGGGCGGCGGGGCGGGGAGGGGAGCGACCTGGCGACGAAGGTTCGGGGAAGGCGGCGGCGGCGGAAATGGATTGGGGGATTGGGAGGAGAGGAAATGGTGGAGACGTGGAGTGGAGGAGGAGAAGGGGGGAAGGGGATCGGGAGACGCGTGGCCTCTGAGCGGTGGGGCCGGTTCGGGATGGGCTGGATCGGGCCCGGAGGTGACTTTCCCCGGGTTCGCTCTCTCTCTCTATCGGTTTGACGGTTTCCACCGTGTCAGAGAGCTCGAGGCTGCCAGCGACGGCCGACGGCAAGTGAGTGACAGACTGACAGGGAGGTTGCAAAAGGGTTTAATTTTCTTTCTGCTTTTTTCGTATTTTCAAAAAATTTGCCGCTTTTCTTATGGTACTGTATGAAAATTTGTCGTTATTGACTTTTTCTTACAACTTTGACGACTCATTTTATTCAAGAAATTATTATAAATATGTAAAAGAATAATGCAAGTTTAAAATACCTACAATAATAAAGTATATACGAAATAAAATATGTGGTACTTGCATAATTTTTTGAATAAGACGAATGGTCAAAGTTGTAAGAAAAAGTCAAAGGCGACAAATATTTCGATACGGAGGGAGTAGAAATTTATATATTTTCTATATCTTAGTCATATTCGATGGATCGCTATTCGCTATCATGACAAACTTGAGTGTCACGCACGGTGCCCAGATACGATGGGGCGTGTTCTTAGTGAGGATTCGACCTTTTCCACGCGGATAGCTTCTAGCGGATCGGACCGTTCACGGTGAGTTGTCGCGAGCGAAACATACGAATATGGTTGCACCTTATCACCGCTCTCTTGCCGCTAGCCGCTTTGCCGAACTTGAGTGTCACGCACGGTGTGTATGACGGGCGCGTTCTCGGTGAGGGTTCAACCTTTTCCATGCGTCGTAGCTTCTAGTGGATCAGATTGTTTGTGGTGAGTTGTCGAGAGAAAAACGTACGCGGTTGCGTCCCGCCTCCTCACCGTTCTCCGACCGCTAGCCGCTTTGCCGAACTCCCTCGCTGCCCTTTCTTCCAAACCGACGGCTCAAATCTCTTTTTTGTTTTACTTTTCCATATCGTAGCCATATTAGATGGATCACTACGACCCTGACAAATTCGAGTGTGCACGCATGCGATGGGGCGTTCTCGGTGAGGATTCGACCTTTCCATACTTGATCGGTCCAACTTCTAGCGGATCGGATTGTTTGTGGTGAGCTGTCATGAGCGAAATGTACGAATGTGGTTGCGTACCATCCCTCACCGCTATCCAACCACTTGCCGCTCTGCCGAACTCCTCCGCAACCGTTTCTTCCAAACCGACGGCTCAAATCTCGCACAACTCACCACTCTAAGTTATGCGTGTACCATGCGTTCAGTGGATTTGAGCCGGTGACTGCAAGTGACAGGGGAGGTTGTAAAAGGGTTTGAGTTTCCTTCTACTTTTTTCTAATTTCAAAAAAGAAATGCCGATTTTCATTGATGTACTGTAAAATTGATAAAAATACTAGATCACTACGACAAATTTGAGTCTCACCACGCATGGTGCACGCATACGATGTGAGTATTCTCGGTTTGGGTCCGACCTTATCCACGCATAATCGGTCGCAACTTCTAGCGGATTGGACCTTTCGCGGTGAGCTGTCGCGAGCGAAATGTACGAATGCGGTTGCATCCCACCTCCTCACCGCTCTCTAGCCGCTAGCCGCTAACTGCTTTGCCGAACTCATCCGCAACGCCTTCCAATTTCGAAACCAACAGCTCAGATCTCGCCACCTTTTAGTGTACTCCTTTTTTTTACTTTTTTGAAAAGTTCCCGTTGTATTCCTTTTTATTGATGATTGGTAAACTCAAAAGGAAATGATGGAGGTCGCCCATGAGCATAGGAGGATGGTCTAAGGTGAACACAAATGAAGGAGATCATTGTAGAGTAAGGAGTTGGGGGATAGTTTGCATGTTACACGTCAGCATATGCCCAACACTATACAATTAGGCCCCGTCTGGAACGCGGGATTTTCGTAGGAATTGGTTCCGGAGGAAAGAAAACACAGGAACGCGTCTGGAACACAGGAACGATGGCTTCCGTTCCAGAGGAATCGCGAAAGCCTTCAAGCAAAACGCAGGAACCAGAAAATCCTCCCGGACTCAAAGGAATGAGTCTTGCTCTCCCTCCGTTCTTCTCGTACCTCCCGCGCTCGTATCCTCCCTCCCGCCATGGCTATGCCATAGAGGAAAAAATGGCGCGAATCGTTGGAGAAGACCAATCCGTGGCTGTGTCGTAGAGGAAAACATGGCGCGACGCTCTGGTCCCGGACGAAGGAGAAGGCAAGCGCGGAGCTCGCCCCACCCCGACGGCGAAGGCCGGACGAGCCTCCGCGGGGAGGAGGGGCGCCGATGAGGCCACCCGCTGGGAGGAGAAGGGGCAGCGGGCATGGGGTAGAGAAGGGGCCGCGGGCATGGGGATGAGGACGGTGCGCCGCGCCGCCGGTGAGGGAGGCCGGGGGGGAGCGGACGGTGGTCCAACCCAGGGGTTCGAGCGAGAGATTTTGGGGAGAGAGAGACCGATAAGTAGAAGATAAGGTTTCATTTTTTTTGTTTTGCCCCTTGCTATTTGTAATGATTATATTTTAGTCCTTAGAACTTCTATTTTCTTACATTCTAATCCCTAGAACTTGTATTTTCTTCACATTTTTAATCCAATATGTAGTTGGAGGTAGACAAATAAAATATATGGCTTTTGAGTATATTGTAAATTTGAATTTATATTCAATGATCTTTTCAATTTATTTATATGAAATTGCATTTTATAATGAGGGTTAAATGTAAAATGATCATCCTCATTGTATTCCTGTGTTTTCAATCCTACATTCCAAACGATCACATCCATCTCATTCCTGTGTTTTTCATTCCTCTGTTTTGCCATAAACGCTACATACCATTCCTGTGATTCCTTTCGTTCCTGTGTTTTCCATTCCCTCGTTCCAAACAGGGCCTTAATGTTGAAGAGAGTTTAGAGAGAAGGCACCCAATGCAAAGGTTGCTTGGCATCATCGTAAAGCGGCATGGATATATATATAGGACGACCTTGATGACCATGCTGCAACCGATCGAGCAAGCACGCACAAGCTATCATGCACCTTCCACGTCAGCATCACCCGTATATACTTGCATCCAAATCCATGGAGGGGTTGTTCGTGTGTTGAGTTGTTGAAAACGAAACGTATGATTATGAATACGTACGGTTGCATTATTGTGTCACTCACACGGTCGAACCTCTTCGCCGCGCGCTCTCCCAAAGGCAATTCCGATCGATCCATGCCAAAACCTAACTAGCTAGCTGTCTCACCGCTTTTCCTCTCAATCTGACATCTTAAATCTCAACGACCGAAATTCATTCTTTGGATTTTTGTAAAGAGGTTAGCGTTTTGTCGACTAGTGTTAAACACGAAGGGAAATGTGCATTCACGCATAGGAGGACGTACGTAGGGTTCAGGGAGAATCGAAAAGAGATGGAAAATTAAGAGTTGCATTTGCATGGCATCTATCGTCGTGCGTACGTTGAAGGAATGATTCTAGAGAGAAACCGTTCTTCAATTAAAGGTTGCATTTGCATGGCATCTATCGTCGCAAGCAGCATGCATGCATGGGCCATGGGGGTAATAATGACCGTACGTGCAACCGTTGGGAACAACAATGAGGTTGCACGTACGTACGTATCCGAACAAGCACATCATCACGTACAGACTGGTGATCGCCTTCCACGTCAGCGTCACCCGTATAGGCACACATGCATGGATCGGAGGTGGAGCCGCTCGTGTGTGGTCGGTCGTCGTCGATCAGCGCGCGAGCGATCGGAGAAGATCGTTTCCCTAGCGAAAGGGGCACTACTGCGGTTGGTATCCCGTATTCCGGACATGTTTTTTTGGATCAATTCAATGAGTGCATGCAGCCATGCAGGACCATTTTCACGGAACAGATTGCAGAGTGACCATGCATGTCGTTCACCTCTGTAGTACTGAACATGCTCACGAGTGTATGTTATTCTGTTTCAACAACACTAGCTTGTATATAGCCATATATAACCAGATGGAGTCCTTTATTTAAATCACATTCCACTTTGTTATTTTCTTTAGAGAAATCCACACAACTTTGATTTTTAATCCGGATCAATCATGGGGATCGATCCTTTTATTATCGGGCCCGCCACCAATCAAACACAACACTTCATTTTTTTGGATTCTTATTATAAGGTGAGATTTAATATATGTACTCGTACTTTTGGTCCATATATAGGATATGGAATCAAACGAAATATCTATGTGAGTATACTATTCTCTAAAAAAATTATTTAGAGTGCTTGAAATTAACGAAACTAATGATGGAAGTACCTAAAATTAAAAGGCAATAGCAGGAAGTACCTAATAAAACTGAAAAGAAGTGCCAAAGCAGTGAGAAATTACTATGATGCCTTTTTAATTGTGTAAAAGGATAATAAGAAATTTTACAAATATTTTATTGAATTTCCGATTGAATTTTTTGTAAAAGAATAATAAGAAAGAAAAATACTTGCAAGTAGCACTGCTACTTCCAAGTACCTTCCAGTACTTTACAAATATTTTTTTAACCATATTTGTAAAGTGATTTAGAATTTTATTTTTATTAAGTCACATTTTACAATAAAAATCCACGTGTATGTCTTTAACATATTCCTAATTTAGCTAGAATATTTTCCCCTCCTTTTGCTTTGATTGACTTATGGAGGGATCCAATGGGCAAGTAAGGGCGATACATAGAGCAAAATCATAGAAAGCCTTTCTCGGAATAAAAAAACCATATCACAAATCGGTTTTCTTCTTATCACTAGCAAAATATCTCAAAGACAACGAACCATATGCAGTGTGGCTGGATATATTGCATTGTGTGATGTTGAGCTAGGTCCCGAATATCGAACCATTCCTTCATCTAAAAATATGTATAGTGGGGTTCGATCCAAACATTTCGTTGAAGAACAGATTTTTATATTAATAGAATTAGCGAGTAAATAAAGAGCAAATGATAGATACAAGTAACATATGGTATATAGCGGAGAATTGAAGAATCTAGCATCTTTGCTTCACTGTGCCAAGTGTGGTCATTGGCGTGTCGATTTCACGGGCCAGAGGCGTGCGCATATATATGTCTCCAAAACGGCATGGTAGGGTCGAGAGATTTGTGCACTTTTTCCAGGATTTCAAACTATGATGGCCTCCATTTTTTTGTCCGTGGCCACTGGCCAACCCTTTGGCCTGTAGCTTTCGCCTTTTCGGGGGTGCAAGTGCAAGGCTTTAGCTAAGATTAGTTGCAAAGTGCCGACAAGAGAGGCGGCTGCTACGGCCACTTAAAAATATTAGACTTTTTTTTGCATGTTGCGATCGATTGCGAGGCCACACCAAAAAGAGAAATCTCACATCAACCGACTATACGTACGCATGCTAAATCTTTTTTTTCATAAATAGGTGAATTTCGAGCTACTTTTCGTGGGTTTGAATTCCCCGCGATAAAATCAAGTAGGAACGCCGTGGAAAATGGGAGACCAAAACTAGACAGCAAAATGAGCCATCAATCGTCGATCATCTACATAGTTCTTGCACAAGAAAATGGGAGAGGAGGTGTGGCGCGGGGAAGTGCGGAGAGGAGGTGGGGCGTGGGGCTGGATGGAGGGGTGTCCGGCGGGAGGGAGGAGCTGAGGGGCGGCGGCGGCCGAAGGAAGAGGGAGAGGGGGGCGGGGCGGGTGGGGCGAGCTAGGGTTGAGGCTTAAATAGCCGGCGGGGGGTAAATGGGCTGGCGGCCTGGCGGGGGAGAAAAGGGTCGGCCGGGGAAATGGGCTGGCGGGGGAAATGGGCTTTTCCATGCACCCTAGGCCATTGGTGCACGACAAAGAGTCTAGGCCGTGTGCCAGGTTCCTCTGGCGCACGACAAAGATAATGTTAATAAAATCCAAATTTGATATAGAAAAACACCAAAATTATCAAATGGCCTCAAATAAACACCAAATTTTTTCATAGAACAACCTATGTTGTCTACTGCCTATAGATAAAACTTTAAATTCAAGATGTTTGAAATTTTTATTGATTTCATGGAAAAGATCTTAAATTAGGCTAAATAACATAAATAATTATACTTAATTCATAAAATTTATGAAATAAGTTTGAAAATTTTCCGAAAATTTACACAAAATAAGTGATGTTGTCTATTGCTTATTGAAAACAAGATTGAAGTCAAAACTCAATTTGAATCTCACATTACGTACAAATCTAATCATATGCTTCTTAACTCTATTAAACTTCATCGGAGATGTTTCGGTTTCTAAACACCGTGCGTGAAAAATTCTTCGAAACATTCTCTATTGTTTACCACAACCTTCTCATAGGATATCATGAACTCTCAACAAATCTCATGATTTTCAAACTTTATTTGCATTTTATACAATTAAAAGACATTTCTAAAGCACTTGGATTTTCATGGTTGTGAACTAAATGTTTGACATTTCAACTAATTTAATGGGTAAGGTCTTAAAAAGGACTCAATTACACGAATATCATTTTTCCACAAATTTTACTATACTATTTTATGCACTTGCAGTTCAAAATTGACTTATAGGAAAAAAATCCTTTTAATGAAAGAAATTCGTTAAAAATTGCAAAATGATCGAGATGAGTACAAAATTGAAATATAAAGTAAAAGTTAATGTATTTGTAGTGGACAAATAGAAAGAAGGTAAAAAATCACAATTTTTTTGAAACTTTGCTGTGTGCCTCTGTGGAACGCACGACAAAGATGGACCTTTGTCGTGCGCCTCCGAGGAACGCACGACAAAGATGGACCTTTGCCGTGCGTTTTAGTGATCGACGCACGGCAAAGGTCGAGGCACGTGAGGCTCGCGTGATCGACCGTTAACCGCCGTCCCTCGCATGCCGTTTCGCGCACGTGCCAAGCACGTGAGACCCTCTTTGCCGTGCGTTTTTTTGAGGGGCACGACAAAGATTTTCTTTGCCGTGCGTTTTTTTTTGCCGTGCGCCTTATTTGAATACACACGGTGAAGGTAGCGTTTGCCGTGCGCCCGAAATAAAACGCACGGCAAAGATTTTGACGCACGGCAAAGGTAGGTTTTCCCGTAGTGACACTGGAGGCCAAAAAGATAAACGTTTCCGAGACGGTGAACACTTGCGCTAAAGTCCACAACGTCGCATAATAAAATAATATGGAAGAGGATGAATCACATCAAGAAGAAGAGGATGACGATAGCTCCAAACAAGAAAAGGCTGATAGTGAGTGGCAGCCGGAGGATGAGAAAGAAGAGGACAAAAATATGATGATGAAGACTTAGGGGAGAAAGAGCTGTAGACATTATTCAATACAACATACGCACAGTCCAAAATGAATGTCTTCGTATTCTTCCCTAAAGTATGCATTTGATTACATATATCACAAGTTAAATTGTGTCATGTATGTAGCAGTATTTGTGAACTCTATTAAAATTGAAATCTAATAACAATCTTATATTTTTAACAACCTTACTTTTATTCTATATTTCTTTTAAAAAAATGTGTGTGGCATGTGACTACGGCTCAACTTCGCTTGTTTTCTGACTTTAATGTCTTCGTCCGGCGGTGTAAACACGTGCGTGTCGCACGTGCATATTACTAGTGGGGTCAAAAGTTTCATTAGATTCATCTTGCGAATTAACATAGCGATCTTTATTTAATATTCCTAATAAAGGTTCAAAAGGTACGTTAAAATTTAGCACACTAATGTATATGTCTACTGTCTAGCTAGACCCCTGCTGACACGAGGCTGATCGGATCGTCCGGTCCCGATCCCCGATGCTCTCTCTGCTCCGCATACTCCTATAGAACATCGTTGAATTCAACGATGATCGCAGTTGGAATCCGGGGATGATGGCGACAGGTTAGTCCACTCCGGGCATGTACCCACTCTGACTCTCCCCACTCCACTTTTGTGATCGTCTGATCGATCTTAAGATAGCCTCATTGTTCTGATCCAACCTTCATTTTGGCCTGATGATTAGGGCCAACCAAAAAAAAAAAAAGTCTCCGGTTGGATTTTCAAATCATACAATTTGGCCTCATTAGACTACCCTAGCTAGCAGTCGATACAAATCACTAAATCCTACCAGGACAATTTTCTAAATCATCAGAACCTCTCCAGAACCTGCATGCAATTTCCATCGTTGTACCGTATGACTGTCGTGTGGGCCTACGGGGAGTTGGGTGGGGTGGGGGTCAAAGCTGCCGCCCGCACGTGCGGACCGGAGGGAGAGCAAAACACACGTGGCGTTGCCACGCGTGACCGAGGCGTGGGGCCCGCGAAAGCCATGCTCCTCTCGGTTTTAGTTGGAGTTGGAGCGGAGGAGAAATATCTGGTGGTGGCAAGGTGATCGACGAGGAAAACGGATAGGGAGATGACGGATACGCCCCACTCCAAGGCATGGACTCGAAAAAGGCTCTTCCGGGACGCCGAAGCTACCAGGAGGCGCGGCGCGCGATTGATTTGCCTGTGGGATCCTGGAACGAACTGCGGCAGAGAGCGTGACACCGTGACAGGGAAACACAAGAACGAACAAATGCCTAGTCCGTGGTGTGTAATTTACATCGCGGCCTGTCACGATCGGCAGCAAGCCAAAGCAACCGATGTGAAAAGGAGCACGCGGTCAACTCAGGCAGGCAGGAACTAGGAGCATCCAAAAATATGAAATTGGTTTCTGCCTCCCTTTTTGTACTAAACTGGTGATTTGGTGAGAATGTGTGGAGGGTTCTGATCGGAGCTATAGCTTTCACCGGTCAGAGCACGAAACTGAAACCACTACCAACTTGTGATAGCATTACTAGTTTATGTATCGTGATTATATTATACTACATATAAAAAACTACTCTCCTCCTGCCCAATCGTGATCCTATACGGCACTGCACATGATGATCTCACACGAGTGCAAAAAGCAAAAACAGTCTCTGTAATTCCTTGGAGAACAATCCGGAGCCTTACGACTAGTAAAAAGACACGCAATGTCAACATGAACATGCAAGGTTTAGGAAAATGGTTTGGCGACCCTCGTCACGTACGCATGGTCCATCGCCTACAATGATCAACGGCGACGCCGCGACGGGAGCAAGCAAGAAAATTAAAGCTACGATTTTTACTTGCTAAAGCATTCCGATTTCATAAGAATATACGTAGCAGCAAGTGGGACGAAAATTAAGCATACCAGTCCTCAGCAAGCAGTAAAAGAATAAATACATCAGCGTAGTATCTACAAAGATCGGCGACAGAAATTGCATGACAGTGACTTGATTCCACTTACTTTTATCCGATCACCAAGCGCTCGTGTTTCCTACTCCTCTCCTGCCCAATCAGGGATCCAACAACACATCCTTATACCACAAGCAACCACAACACTAGAAGCTAGACTCTTGGAGAACAATTAATCCGGAGTCTATAGTAGCTACCAAGAACAAAATGTCAACGTGAGTGAAATACCAGAGGCGGTGATGCCGGGAAAGTAACGTCTCAATTATATTCCTGTTGCTAGTCAAGGCAGAGGCTCCTTATCAAAAAAAAAAAAAGGCAGAGACTGAGAGACAGATATTGTTGCATTAGCTACTAACGTTATCCCAAGATTCAGTCAACAGGGATCCAATAATGTGAAGTGCATACGGTCAAAGGATCAAGTCACTTAACTGTTTTGTAGACCACTAGACTGTGTGCATCAGCCCACAGGATAGCCTAGAAAAATGGAAATGACGTATGGTGACCCTCGTCATGGTCCATGGCTGCAACTTCAAGGATCAACAGCAAAAACAAGGCTACAGACTTGACTTCTGCTGAGCAGTCTATACAATTAAAGAAATCTGAGGTTAATTAGGTTCAGGGAAAACTAGGCATGGGAAATAGAAAGAACAAGTACAGTAGTAGTAGTCCTGAAGAAGGTTTGGGTGCCACTTGTTCTGTTAAGTTGTTCAGGCTATCTGATGCATTGAAGCATATAGGAGTACTATTATTGTAAAAGATGTTCAACGCCAAAATATTATTGGAATCAAGCTACAGAATAGGCATCTCCAACAGTAAACAGGACAAGTCTTAAGCATGATTTATCAGCATCTGATATCAAAATCAATAACCAGTTGCAAGGTAGAGGCTCGGTTCCACTAATTTTTAATGATTGTTGTATTGGCAATCAAGCTACAGAATACCCATCCCCATGGTAAACAGTAAAATTCTTATTCACGAATCAGTATCTGATATCGACATCACCAGAGGTAGTGACTTGGTTTTAGTTATTATAGCTGATAAGTGATAACCAAGCAGATCATTTTCTAGTTGCAATATCCAATGATTCTTCCCTTTCAACTATAGTACGTCTTTTGTGCGCAGAAAGTGAAACAGGTTTGATTATAGAAACCGGCAAAAACATAGCAAGCCATCACCATCTATTATTGGACAGGGAGACACATAAGAGCACAAGACAATAACATAGTTACAAATATCCTGAGCTATAGATGCAGCCACCGCGAAAATGCTGGCACGAGCCCACTATTATCGACAGCAGCCACGAGGACGATGCTGATAGCCACCCAAGGGATCGATAGGGCGTCATATCTTGTCCAATCCTAAAATCAACATACAATAGGAAATAAACTTTACCATCATTTGCTTGAAATATTCCAAGCTACATCTAGCTAGTGATAGTGATGGCAGGAGCCTGGAAAACCGTCTGATTTCCTGTGACCAGCTTAGCCTAGATCATGAGCACTACGATGATAAAGATGAAGACAACGTACAACTGTACAAGAAAGATCTGTGCCCAATTAAAATGGGACCAGATGCCTTCTGATGGCACTAGTGACTGCTCTGGGTGGCTGCTAGAATTTATTAATTCTATATTAACGCTGATTATGGTACCATATGATGGGGAACATGCAAAAAGGTAACATAATTCATGAACCACTATGTACTTAAACTATGATAGATAGGACATAAAGCAATGCAGCCATAACCACCAAATCAATAAACTATGTTATGATGTGTTGGGTCCATTTTTCTAACCATACATCAGGACAAGGACCTCAAAAGATAGCATGACATGATATCACGAACCCAAGAGACTGAGAGTAATATCGACGAGTGGTCCTTCAAAAAAAAAGAGGAAAATACCGTGAAGTGTGAACAGAGGGTGGAGAAAACGGTACAAAAGTCAAGCAGTCAGCCTTGACTAGAAGCAGATACCACCTTTTTTTTTTTGCCAGGCAACCAGCAAACAGCTAATCTTTTGTTCGTATAAAGAAATGAAACAGCTAGATGATCTGTTCAAAAAAAAAAAACAGCTAGATGATGAGGTTCAAAGAACCACATGTTGGAACTAGGATAAACGGACAGAAACACCTGTTACCAATAGCCAACGAAAGGCATTCCAAAAACTTTTGACAAAGCAGTAAAATTACACAGGCCTGTGAATGAGGCTGATGCCTCAAAATCAATGCTAAGAGGAAGCATCTCACTTTTCTTTTCTTTTTTACTTTACTACTTTTTTTTTCTGAAAACACCATGAGGTCATATTTTAATTTAATAAAAAATAGCATGATTTGAAGTTTTGAACTCTGTGTACATTGGCTGTCAAGACAGCATCTGGGTCCAGAAAAGCATCACCAACCAACGGAGTGATCACCAATTTGGGAACGCTGTAGACTTTCAGGTGCCCATAGCGGTTTCATTAACCTAAGTTGAGCTTTGGCTGATATTTAGAGAACAAGTGGTAGGGTTGGGTTGATTACTACGTGGTCCGACAGATTTTTGTGTAAACAGCATAGCTTTATTGCTCATTATGAAAACAAAATGGGGGAAAACATCAAGCTATTAACTTTGAGACTTCTGCACAAATAGGCCTTTTCCAGTAAAATTCTTGCTTTGCACAGCTACAAGATTGTGACAAAGAAACATACCGGGAGCCAACGACAGTGACCCTATTGAAACATGGTACAGAATGCCTGTCAGTGCTATGCTGGTATGTTGTGGAAGTCAATTATCATCAGGAAAATAAACCAGGGTTTATCTAGTATGTGTGAGAGATTCCAATTGAATGGTTTTGGTCAATGGTCCGATATCAAAACAATCAAACAAATCTTATGCAACTGGGCTGAGCCACGCAGTCAGAGCAGAAGCTATGATGGAACACAAGTGAAACAGACATTGAGGATCAGAACTACAGAAGATGAATACATGACACTAGAAGTCCTGGACACTTCAGGATTGCGAAAGTAGGAAAGAAGCCAGCCTAACTAAACTTAGCATACCTGTAAGTGTCAAATATACAATGACTCAACTGGATCTGGTCTTCGTTTTGGAAGTTTCAATTCCTTGTACCATTGCTTGCATTTTCTGAGTCAAAAGAGCATTCATGTTACAAGAGAGGAGACCAACACCAGTAAAAATTGAACGCCTAAGTAACCAATAAAGACACCCCCCTCCAAAAAGAAATAAAGATGATAGATGTGGACCTACATCACTGCAACACTAAATGGCACTGGAATTTTGGTTAATAGCTCTGAACTAAAGGTTTGCAGCTCCGAATACTGAAGTTTTAAAGGACCTACATCTATAAACTCTGAGATCGATACTGTATTCAGCTACAATTTGATGGCAGCACAAGCTCCTAAGTTTTAACCATTAAATTATAGGCCTGAAGTTCTTGGGCCTTCTGAAGCTTTCTATACATCATTTACAGCTACCCACACCACCTACCTACAATTCTACATTACTCACTACATTTCTTAGTCATGCAATCATTATCAATAAAAAGGGAGTGTTGAAAGAATTCCCTAAAGCAAAATGCAAAACGTTTCTACAACTGTCACCTTTACAGAGATCTCAACTTCATCAAGCTTCTCTAGTATCAAATCCCCAAGTGGAAGCTCCTGAAATATCAATGTATATACTTCTAATATTTTAGATAGCATGGAGAGCTTAAGAAAACAGTCTATGTAACCACAAATCAAGAGCGTTTTAATAGATAAATGCAAACTTAACATATTTGATCCTAGTATACTGTTAGAAAAATAGTATTGCATTAGATATTTGGACATATCTATACTACCAACAGAACCAGATGATGCATAAGGTTATGCTGACGAATTTATAATCAAGGTTCAATGGTTGACTGAATGTAATATCAACATTGTCATGAATACCCATGAGAACTTGCCATGTGCAGAAAATACTGTCCATGCACAGTTCTGTAGTGTAATCAGTACCAACAGTGTGATAACTAGAAATCCCAGATATCTATGTATTTGAGAAGATATTTGTTAGCTGTCAAGTGAGTTAGCCCTATGAAAGGATAACATTATATCCTGGATTTCATGTTTTCATTAAGGAAATAAATTAGCAAAAGCTTCTCAACTCTCGAGTTTCTTCCTCTCCCTGGCCTGCACCTTCTCCTCTAAGTTCAGTACTTTCAAGCCATCGCTATCAATACCTCATTACAGCGTTACCCAGATCACATACATCAGAACAGCGCAATATTATGCATCAAAACAAGTTCCTTGCCTAGTTCACAAGCATTTTGGAAACCAAATGCAGTTTAGTAATTGTAGCTGGTATGAGTATGACATATTTGGCAAGTTTGATATGCCGATATGTAATAGCTCGATAACTTTGAATCTTTGATAAAACTATGTTCAATTTTTAGTGTTAAAGTTAAAGACTAAATGAAACAAGAAAACTGCATTATCTGTATACATACCCAAGCACTAGTTACAGGATTCAAGCTTGTGCTCTGTTGGCCATCAGATGGAGCTGACCTGCTGAAATTCTGGTTCCTTGTGTTCAAAAGATGGACTAGAACAGCCTGAATAAGTACATCCAAGATTTAATTTCAACAAAAACTCGAGATAAACTGAGGCCAACTAAACATTGAAATACCTTCCTGAAATCATGTGGATGAGAAACCCCAGTTATTTTTACATCATCACTGGGAGGCTTTCTAACACCGACATTCTCAATTCTGATAGAATATATCCCAAAAAAAGATTGGAGATAACCTGCAAAAATCATGTAATAATAACTGAGCTATTTGCAGCAAACAATGCTTCTCTCTTATAATGAACAAACTATTTGGCACAGCTTCTCGCACGTCAGAATAGAGGGAGTTTCTTTTCTGTAAAACTGTCAGACAAAATTGGCTTATGGAAATATCTCAGAAAGATAGATATGGAAAAGTATATGGATATGATTTCCCCTAAAAACTGGATATGAATCTGCTGTAGCCAATTTCTAGTAAGAGCAATTGACTAGTATAACATGGTCTATTCCCAACCCAAGTGAAGATCTTACAGTCTGGATTTTAAAGCTTTATAGCTTCCTCCAATTTTCATTCTTTAAAGTTACACATACACCTGAATATTTATTGATGAGAACTGGAAAAAAGCACTGGAACAGTTTCTTCCAGAACACCAACCACAGTACATAGAACCATTAATTCTTTTATGCAGTTATCACCATACATATGAACCGTGAGTTGAAAGCAGATGAAATTTTCATTACCGATAACTGATAATTTTGTTCAGCGTGTCATTAGGCTCACCTTGCTCAACAACAACATCAGAAACTGATGGGAGGATAACATATTTCTCCTTCTTGAACACCCCAAAACAAGGAAAAGCAACAGGCTTGTTTACCTGGATTATGATTAGCTTGTTAAATAGATCAGTAACATGAATATCAAACCAAAGAGTAGTTTACTCATTCTGCATATGAATACCTTATAAACAATGGCATGTGGTGTCAAATATAATTTCCTTGCGCGGAAGTCCCTCCGACATACATAAATCCGAATAGGTAAGTAAAGTAGCATGAACACTCCTACTCCCCAAGCTAAGAGTAGCAATACAGATAAAAGAATCCACTGAGCAATTTGATACTTGACAAAATTATCTTCCATTTCTGCAAATGATGCATCATGGAGAACCTCGTCCTCAATACTTCTGTTATAGTCATTTGAAGATGAACCAGCCAATAAATGTCTTTCTAATGCATCTACTTGCACTCTTTCATCTGGTGATCCCATCTATCATCATAAGCATTGTTAAAGTCAATATATTTTAAGTTCAAAGAAAACAATGCAATACTAGTGTAAAGAACAAGTTGCTAACAATAATCAAGAATAAAGCATTTTTAGTTGGATTATCCGAAGAAAGCTGTGAAATGTGACTATGTGAGCACAATAGCAAGGCAGTCGTCCATCAATACTATGTGGTGTTGAAATAAAGATATGTTCAAGTCCGAAAACAAGGGCTAAGTTTACTTTTGTAGAATATGTACTTGATGATAGAATCATACAAATGATACCAGGTCAAGCAAAAGTTTACATCTAAACAAACTGCAACTATTAAACACCATCTCATATAGCAGTACGAAAAATAAGCTGCAGCAGAGTTATCCATACAGACAACCTAACAAATTTCAGCTCTGCATAGCACTGAAGAAATAGAAGCCAGTAAGAAATTAGACCTAAGTTCACCAAAAAAAAAAAGTAAACAGCCAAATCAAAGTACCAAACCAAGTGTGTCTCCAACTACTGTTCGATTAAATGTCAACAGAACCCATAGAACAACCAAAAGGAAATCCGGCAAGCAGATCGATGTAGGACCAAATGATACCAACAAAAGGAACACTGTTCCTCCCAGACACGACTGGGAGTGAGGCACAACACAATTGCAAGGGCACCAGCAATAAAAGTGGAACCCCACACTATGAAAATACTGAATGCACGCAACTGATTATACATTCCATCAATCTACGCAGAATTCAAAGAAAAATAACAAAAGCCAGAAGAATATAAACTACTGAAAGAACAGAAGCCTGTCGGCAGTTGAAACTTAAAATTAACTGACAACAATACAAGGGCAAATGGAAGTAGGAGACACGCATTGTCACTATTTGCATAAATTTGGACAGAGCCTTGAACAAAAAGGAAACTCAGCACATGGAAACGGTCTACAAAAGAGCTGCTGCTCGTCAGTCACAGAGACAGACAGTACTGGATAGCAAGGGGCAAACGCAATCGCGTCGCTACCACCAGACAGCACTCGACTCCCTACCGCGCTCAGAGCGCATCGAACCGGAACGCGGAAGAGAAAAATTCAGAAGCAATCACGGCCCGCACGGGATTGGGCGGAGATAACGGTGTCGGCGTGTCGCCACCGGCAGTAAAAATTGAGCAGGAAATCGGAGCAAGGTAGGATTTACCGGAGCTGGAACCGCGACGGGAGCGAACGGGCGAGCGCGCGGGGCGAGGCCGCCGGGGAATTTGGGCCGCTGGCAATGGTAGCCGACTGGGGAGCGAGGATGGGGCGACGATTCGAGAGAGGAGGGAAGCAAATTCAGGAGAGGAGGAAATGGTCGCCGCCTTACGCTTTCGTAAATGCAAAGCGTAAACTGGGAAACACGTGTTCACTGCAGACTTGGCACGTTTCTTTCTTGATCGTGCCCGTGCGTTGCTACGGACAACAAAACAATTATGCTAAATACATTAAGTATTAAATGTGACAATAATAATGTGAAAATAAGGATAAATACTAAAAAATATCTAATCAAGAATGTAGTTACTGAAGTAGACAAAGCTAAAAACTCATATAAAATGCATTTTATAAATAGGACACACTTCTATATGGAATGTCAGAATTTAGAAAAATATACAGGAGGCAGATGCCAAGTATGTGCATATTTGTTCATGGACACCCTTGCAAAATAACTACAATATATTTGGAATAAGAAAAATGATGTTGCATTTTTCACCAAATCGTAACTGGGAAATTATGCAAAACCCTCCATCAAAAGATGCTAATCTGTGGCATTATTTTCATAAGAACCTTCCACCAAATACTAAATATCACCAGTTGATGAACAGGTGGCACTCTCCTCTAGCTGCGCCCTGCTTGGTTGCAGTCATCCTTAGTTCACTATGTAAACAGGAACAAAATATATGACATTCCTTTGAAAGACCCAAGGCAATGGATCCTCCTCCCTATTTAGCCGAAAGAAAGATAACCTTGTTCCAAGTTGTGTTTCCTGGCAGGAACAATTCATTAACCAATGTCAAATTCACAGTGAACAAACTTGAGGTTTCAGTTAAACAATTCAAGATTTCTTTTCTAACATTAGGAAAAAAAGTACAGCCTACAGGAAGAATACACTATCATAAAGCTTTCACTTTAAGATAGGAAAGCATAACCGCAAAGTAGCATATCTCACACACAGCCTATGTAGATACCATTCAGAAAGGGAAAATGCTAACTCACACCATAACCTCAACATCACACAAAATCCTTGTGAAACAAAATTTTGACTATATATACTGGAATTCATAGTATATATTAGAGGAAATATGGTATATGAATTCTAACTGAAGAAATGCATGCACAAAAACAAAAGGCAGGAAGGATAGTAAGAACTTACCCACGCGCCATCGTCGAAGTAGCCTTAGACGTCCTCTATGCAGTAGTGAGTCTCAACCTGCAACGAAATAGGAGGTAATAATAAGCAGTGGCAACAACATGCTGACCTCCTACTCAAAAAAGTGTGAAACTATGTTACTCCGTGGTCACAAAAAGTGAAAGAATTAGACAAAGAGCTTTTTTTACACTCTACTACACTTGTTTGTTGTCCTGTCCATAATGCACTTGTCAGCACTAATGTTACCCATGCAGTAGCAACTAATGCCACTTTTCAAAAAAAAAAGAACAATGTCCATCGAGGCCACTAACATTTAACAATGCCATAAAAGATAAAGTGCGTCATTATAATCTCAATTTATGTGGCACTACAACAGAAGCGACTTACAAGATATGTTGTGGGAAATCTTCCTGGCCTGCATCTGGACATGACGAGATAAAGGGCATCATTATTCTTCTTCAGAGATACTGAACAAGCTATTGCCAAGCAGTGGCGAAGCCAGCAGGGGGGCGGCCGGGGCTGGAGCCCCCCCTACTGCTAGCGCCACCATGGAAGCCCCCCCAAGCCCCTCCTAGGCTGGAGGTTGAAGATGAAGAGGAAAAGGAGGGCTGGAGGAGGAGCAATGCAGCAGCAGCCCCCCCTAAGCTCGCATGCTGGCTTCGCCATTGTTGCCAAGTGACACTGCATGTCTTCGATCCTTCTCATCTAGTGCATTATATGATTTATCTGCAATCCAACAAAAGAAAATAGGAGGAGATCAGAATAAATGTACAGTTCATGAGGATGTGCATTGTAGGTACTTGGTTAAATGAAATGTGGATAACTTGAGTGCATCATGGAAGACTTCAAGATACAAGGGATGCATTACCTTGTGAGCAGGCAGCTGAAATATCCAAACAGAAAAGGACATTGTTTAGTTCTCGCATTCATGACAAAATAGTAATTAGGCAAGCCATGGCCCAGATCACATGCCAAATCGATGCACAAAGCAATCAACAAGCGTTTGATCTCACTATCCTTATCACTAATGGGTCCATCATACTTGTGAATCGCCATGCGCATGTATCGTATAGAGATGTATGTATAATGTCTCCAGTTGCACCCATTGCATACTAATGTTGTATGCGGCAGCGAGGTTAAGGAGCAGAGGCATGTACCTTCTTCATGAGAGGTGTAACAGATTGATGTAACATCCAAATATCATTCGTTTCTTCTCATTTTTTCAGAGACAGTAGTAGGGTCAAAGTCCAAGAAAATTTCCCTTGAAGATTCCACTGACACTACAAAATAAACCATGAAGAATAATGTTATTTCTTTTCTACTTTACAGAAACAACTCCTAAAAAGTTGCCTCCTCTTGAGAATTCTGGCCACATAAGCTCAGCCAATGCTCAGGATAGAGGTAACTCAAGCAATCTGTTGCATAAAATGGTAAAGATCAAATATCCTCTTGACTGTTCAATCCCTTTCAAAAGTGGGTATGGGAAAGTGACACAACAAAGATATGATAAATAGACATTTATAAAACATGAAAAATCAGTTTAGTTCAAATCATTCTGTTGTTTTTTTGTGAGACAAATCATTCTGGTTTTTCAGGGACAACCAAGCATGTGATGGTGTGACATAAAGCAAGAACTGTGCATGCTGGTCCTAATGCTTTGAAGAAACAACCACCAATAAGTCCTAATGCAAATGAATGCTCGGAAAATCCACACTGAACTGCAAGTAGTAAATTAGTGGGATACATGCTCCAAAAATAGTTATTCACCTCTGAAATTTTTTTTTGAGACAAATCATTATGTTTTTTCAGATAGTAGGAATTTAAGAATCTAAGTTGCAGAATCATGCATCTTAGGAAAAGACATGTGAAAACCCTCATCCAGTACTTATCCTTGGCAAGATGAATCAAGCACAAGTTAAAGAAAGACAGACACGATAAGTACAAATTAAATCTCATGGACACACAAAAGATGAATTGAATTCTCAGCAACCTGCATATATAACTACAATTAGAGAGGGCATGTGAATAAGACAGACATGATGACGAATGTATCACATATCATCCTCTGAGGTAAATCATCGATTTCATATTACCACATATGCAGGCCTGGTATATTGGGTCTAATCAATGCGAGACCGTGTTGTTGTTGATGCAGGCCACTAATTAATCACCATAATTCTTGAATTTCAATAGAGAAAACTGGATCGATGAGACAAAGGTAGGTGACTTACCAGGACTCAGTCTGGACGGTTTTGTTGGAGCTTCCGAGGAAGACTGAAGGGCGTAATTGTGATATCCCAGTGCAGTCTGGTTCTCACCATCGATCTGCTTTTGCAGCAGCGCGGTGGTTGCAGGCGGTGGCGTCCACGGACGGCAGGTACGGTAGCACACAGCATGCTGCAGAACCCTGGGCAACGGCGGCGGGGGTGGTGTCCACGAGCGGGGGCGAGCGGACGGTGGCGTCCGGGGCGGCGGGATATGGCGTCCATGGGTGGGGGAGAGATGCGGCGGCGCAGAGGATGGCTGGAACCCTAGCCTCCCGGGTGCCGATGGGAGAGGCCACGCAAGACGGCGAGGATGGGGAGGCGGCGCAGAGGAAGGCGGTGGCGGCGACTTTGTCGGGCGATGAAAAAACGGATGGTGCGCCGGTGGTGTCGTGATGGCGTGGATGCGGCGGTTTCGGCGGGTCACGTAGAAAATTGGGTGGGATGAGGAGGGGTGCGGATGGTGCGGTGCGGACGGTGGAGGGAGGAGGAGATGGAGGTGGCGGCGAGATGGGGGGCGACGGCGGGCGCGGAGGGATGAGGGGCGGACGTCGCGGGGCCGCCGGGTGGTGGAGGGAGGAGGAGATGGAGGCGGCGGCGAGATGGGGGCGGCGGCGGGCGCGGAGGGATGGGGGGCTGACGTCGCGGGTCGGGGGTAAAACCGGAAGGGTAAAAATGACAGACCGCGAGGGCAGACTCACCGAGCGGAGCAGACTCGCGTGAGGGGGCAGAGCCACGCACGGGTGAAACCACGGGAGCGGATGGTATTTTCTCCACTTCATACTTTTTAGGAGCAGAGATAAACTATACTCCCTCCGTCCCAATATAATTGCTTCTGGGAGGTTCAAAAATTTTCCCAATATAGGTCGTGTTTAGTAAAATTTTTTGAAGTATTAAATGCGACTTTGACCATTAATTAAGAGTATTAAATAAAGGCAGTTTATAAAATTACTTCCACACCCGTATGTAAATTTCCGAGAGGAATCTAATGAGGACTTTGACCACATGATTAGAGGATGATTACTGTAGCATTACTGTAGCAAATTATTAAATTAATTATGCTCATTAGATCCAGCACGCAAAGTTATACTCATCTGTGAAAAGGTTTTACAAATAAACTTCATTTAGTACTCCATGCATACAAGATTCCTTTCTCCGAAAATTTTTGGAGAGGAATCTAAACACTACCTAACGCACTATACCATGTCTGTCTGACGCCCAGAGCATGCCAGCCTGCTGTAAAAAAAAAAGAGCATGCCATCTTGGGCAGCCACGCATCCCACAACACTGCATCGCACCCCTCTCCTCTCGAACTCTCCAGCTTTCCTCCGTGCACATTTCTCTCTGTCACTTGCACAACGAAGTATTAATTAGGGGTAGTAAAGTCATTTTACAACGGTGCTAAGTTGTTGATTCAAATCTTATAAATGCAAATATAATGGGACGGAGGGAGTAGTCATTTGGTTGAAGAACCTGCCAGCAGCTTTCCGCGTACGTTGGATTCCGAACCCTTTGTCAATCGAAAATTAGCCCAGCAGCTGTCCACCAAATTTTAAGTTTGTTAAATTTTGACGTCTGTGTAAAAAAATTGGTAAGACTATATACTGATAATATTAATAAGACAATTAAATTATTACTGTGGTATGCTTTGTCGCACTTCCTGAATGCAATCCCAAAGTGATGCAGTTTCGCAAAAGCTTTACCTATTTCGTGCAAAGTCGGCTCGATGGAGAATAAAAATAAAGCGCCGGAAGTCGTCAGTCCTCGTACCATTCACAGGAGCTCCAATCTATTTGGGAAAACATGTTGTGGAAACCATCATCTTGGTGGAAAAGTGAAAACTATCCTAAAATTCAAGCTTAGACATTTTCAAAAAATTTGAAACGATGCACATCCGTTGTGTAACTATAGATTTACTTTGTTGTAAAAGTTTAGATGCAAACTCAATATAAAAAAATTCATACGAAAATGACAAATTTTGAGTGCAAATGCACTGCAAGACAAATTTTTTGAGCATGTGAATTCCAATGCATAAGCACTTGAATTTTTTCATTTCTATATTAATTTTTATATAATGAGTTTGCATCTCAACTTTTCCAATAAAGTACATCTATGAATAATTTACAAATGTTTACAAATGTGCATCGTTTTAAATTTTCCAGAGACTTTTTAGATGACTTGTTAAGAGTGGTTTTACGTTTCCACTGAAGATTTAGTTTGCACAGAATATTTCACCAATCTATCTTGTGTAAGATATATAAAGTTGAAACTTCTAAACCATTTCACCTCATTAACCTCCTCTGTTCCTTCTTCCCTGAAGGCTCACCGAAACTTATTTAACTAAAAAATATTATCGACATCAAAAAAATTGAACCAATATATTTTTCGAATAATGAATAAAAATTTATTGAAGCTCAACATTTTTCAACAAAATGTTAACCAATATTTTCTGAAAAAATATGAACCAACATCTTTTTTAAGAAAACTTGCCAGCATTTTTTGAAAAAAAAATGTTTCAACATTTTGGATAAAAGTTTCGACATTTTTTAGACAAAGTTTGCCGTGTGGGCCAGCGGCGTAGGCAGCTATGCAGTGGAGGGAGGAGAGTGAGACTAGGGTTTCCTTTATGACGATCCAACACGTATTAATGTTTGCAAAATCTCAATTATTGGAAGGTATTCCAGAAGATTGGTAGGATTTCCTTCCGGCAGCAAGCAAGCACGCAGCAGGGTGCTCGAGAAGAAGAAAAGGCCCCGTCTAGGGGGGCTCCTATCTCCCTTCCGGAAGGTGGATAAGAAAGGGAACTTCCAACCTATTTATGACCCATCTAAGCATCATCTTCTTCCTCACCTCCTTCTTTCCCCGGCGTCCTCTACCCCCGCCCCTTCTTCCTCCACCCCGGCCGGCGGTTGCCGCGCCGCCGCGCCGTCCGCCCGCCCACCACCGCACCTCCCTCCATCCCCGCCCTTCCTAATACCGCCGCTCGTCTCCCCCGCCGCCGGTCACCGGCCTGACCGCCGTCCGACCCCACCCGGTCGAACCACCACCGCCGCCGGTCCTCCGGCTCTCCCCACCTCCCCCCTTCTAGGTCCGCCGGACATGGAGACCCTCGAACCCGAACCCCGAAACCCTAACCCTAAGGTCCGCCGCCTCCACCACCACCCCGGCCGGCGGCGACCTCGCCGCCGGCCGCTCCCCCCACTGCCCGCCCGCCCGCGCCCACCCGGCAACCCCGAACCCTAGCCTCCGGCCGGCCTGACCCCCCACCCCCACCAACCTCGACCACCGCCGGCGGCGACCTCGCCGCCGGCCGCTTACGCCCACCACCCAACCCACCGCCGGCCGACCCCAACCCGCCCTTGTCGTCACGGCGGCGCTCGCAAGAGAGAGGAGGGAGGCGAGATGGGAGGGAAGGAGATCGTGCGGCTCTGGTAAGCCGCACGAATCTCAAACATCGGAAGGTGGCGGGCCTTCCCACCTTCCGGAAGGTATATAGGATTTGCCCGTCCAGGCGTAGCACCTTTTGGGCTTTCAGTCCATTGGATGACACGCACGCGGCCCGCTCGTGCGCCGGCGGCATCCTGGTAGGTAGAGCTGGGCTGTGTCCGTCTGATATTATTATCACTCATCTGCTGATACCAAAAATAAATAAAACAGGAATACAACATTTTTTCTTGTACTGTACAATACTACTTTAATTTTCGTGTTTTTTTTCTTGCCAGCCACCTTTTGACCGGAAATCCTATATGTCTTCCGGAAGATTTTTTCTTCCCCACCTTCCAACGTTTGAGATAAGTGCAACCAATCACAGTCCTTGGATCGAAGGCCCAACAACCAGCCCACGTAGCCCATCAAAGCAGCAAACCCTAACCATCCTCCACCTTCCTGCCATGGCCATCCCTGCCCACCGCCACCGCCTAGAGGCCGCGCACGCCGGGCTGGCTCCCCGCGCGCCGCCGTCACCCTGCGCCGCCGTCGCCCGCCGCGGCCGGTCCCAGCCCCACGCGCCGTCCTGCGCCACCGCGGCTTGCATCGCCACCGGCCGGTGCCGGAGAAGAACCGGTCCAAAAAATGTTGAAAGTTTCCAACATTTCTAGAAAATGTCGCAACATTTTGCAAAATGTTGACAAAAATAGTTGACAAAACCATCATTTCTTAAAAATATTGCAACGTTTCTGAAAATGTTGGAAGAAGCAAAAAAAATGTTGGTCCAAAAATGTTGCAATGTTGTAACATTTTTAAAAATCTTGTCAATTTTTTAATTTAATAGTCATGAAGTAGGCTGGGGGAAATAAAAAAATACATTTATATGGACTTTGGTGGGCTAAAATGTTGCAAAGTTTCTGAAAATGTTGGAAGAAGCAAAAAAAAATGTTGATTAAAAAAATTGTTGGTCCAAAAATGTTGCAATGTTGTAACATTTTTTAAAAATGTTGAAATTTTTTTAAATTAATAGTCATGAAGTAGGCTGGTAGGAAAATAAAGGCTAGAAGTTCATACCCTTATCTACTTTTCGCTAGCTATATAGAAGCCCCGATTTGACGCATAAGATAGTTTAGGCAAATCATGTTGCTCCGAAGATGCACGAGCTAGATTTAAAAAAAAAAAATAGATGCACGAGCTAGATGTTGCTAACTGGTCTCTTGGTGGGCTTATATTTCTGGCCCAATGCAGGTAGGTGTCGGGCCGTCGGGCGGGCCTATCTGGGCGCTCGAGTAAATGTACGGCCGGCGGCGACGCGGCAACGCGCCAACGCCGATGACCGGACCGCAGCCACGCACAACATGCCAGTATAGCAATAAATAACTTAGCATGATTAATTAACAGCAATAATTAATTAAATAGCCATATTACTGCCGGCGGAGTGCTCATTACGCATGAGAGAAAGCATCTTAGTTTGGCTGGTGGTGAGTGGCAGGTGCTAATTTGATGTGAAAGAAAAGATACAGCTAGCTGGTGACTGATCAAGAAAGGTGCCAAGTATTAACTTCTGCCTTAATACTGTTAGGCTACCCTCGGTGCAGAATTTTATTGCACAGTTAACTAGACTGTGAACTAGCTAGCTAGGTAACTGTGTCATAGAAGTTTCATGATGATGACACTTCTCTCATATATGATGGAACTATTCCTTTTATCTACTCATAAATATCTTCCAAATAAGCAAAATTAGTATGTACTCCCTCCGGTTTAGGTTTAGTGGTCGTTCTAGCCGCGACGCAGGGTGCACAAAAGGAGTCGTTGCACGCCTGCCATGCTTGTTTTTTCCAGTGTTACCCCTGAGTTACTCACGTCGCCGCGCAATAATAACGCCACACACCTCGACTCCGGCAAAAAAAGGCAACGGTCGGGAGTCAAACCTTAGACCTTAGACATAGGAAGCGCTGCACTAGCCAGTCAGCCAAGAAGTGATTGCTGATTGCAATGCACCCGCCACCGTATTTATTAAAGGCAAAGACGGAAAAAGTACCCCTCCTTAATGTGCGAGATCTGGTCCTAAACGACTCTAAAGCTTACCAGAGGGAGTAATATGATAATTAATGTCCATAAAATCCTCAATCAACTTACTTGCATTGCACGTACATTTTTTTTTACAACACATTGCACGTACATCATTGAGGAACCCTGCCGAGTCGACAGCCGCGGCCGTTGCAGACCGGACAAAAGCACCTTGTCACGTGTCAGTCAGCTGCTCGTAAGTTGGTGACTCTCGCATGCATGCATGCATGCATGGTCAAGCTAGGCATGCGGCACGCACATGCATGATGCGTGCAGAGATGCTGATCGCCCCCTGCTTCAAGTGGCAAGACGCTAGCTACCTAATCGTGCCTGCTCCGATGATCCCTTTATTAGTGCAAGGATGTACGTAGTATTATTCCCACAATTCAAATTAGCATTCAAACATGCTTACAAGTGCGCTAACACTCTTAATAATCGAAGTTACATCTTTATTATTAATAATCGAAGTTACATCTGTTATTAAGTTGCAGATATCGTAAGCCACGCACAGCTCAAAAAATATTATGATAAACTCCTTTCGTTCTAAATTGTAAGTCATTTTGACAAATCTATATTCGCAGTTGTTATTATATATAAGCATAAGTATATATCGTAGACGCATAACAAAAAATGTGAACCTTAAAATGTCAAAATGACATACAATTTTAAACGGATTAAGTAATAGCCAAAAATCATGTTCAGTTCACTCCATGAAACATAATTTGAGACAACTTTTTTTTGGTGAAATAGTGCTCATATATTATACCGATGTCATTCCACTACTTTTATTGTGACAACTTAATAACATGAGGAAATAAGTTGCCAATACAGCTAGGGGTGAAAATAGACGGGAACAGGCGAGAAAACCCCTCTTCCGTTTTGGTTACCACATGTTATCACTAAAAACGGGACCGTTCCATAATAGACGGGAACGGAAAGCAGGAACGAGATGAGCGGGACTACGAAAACGGTCGGGTCGGTTACATAAACGGGACCTCATACTTTGATACACATACATGCGACATTGTTTATGCCAACCATGTCTTCAGGACTCTTAGGCTAGTGAGTTTTCATGAAACATATGGCTAGCATGATCTTTAGTCTATAAAAGAGCTAGGTGCATACTAATACGTATTAAGTGCATCATGTATTTATTAAATATGGAATAAGTACGATTTCGTCACGGCTAAAAAAGGGTGGGGGTAGACCTCTCCCGCTTCCCGTCTCGTTACCAAATTTGGGCATAAATACAAAAACAGGCGGGTCAAATGTAGAACTTAAATGGGATGGGGCGGTACGAGATTTATCCCATCCGTTTTCAACCCTAAGTACAGCCAATGGCGGACCTGCAACCCAGGCCGAGGCCCTAGACGTGGCCCAGTGAAGCCCATTACTCTCCCTAAATTGTTGGCCCAATAATGAAATCCTGAGGTATAGTATAGCAAAGAAGGTAGGAAAATGCAGCAACAATCAATTCTCTCAATCGTCGACCTCTCCTATGTGAGGTCGTAAAGGGATTCCATTAGCCGCCGCCCACTAGCTCCAGCCCTCCACCGGTGACCCTCGCCATCCGCTGCCACAACCTAGTTCTCCACTTGTCGGCCGCCACCGCCACTTCCGCCAGCAGCCCATTCTGTCTGTCGCCGGCCGCTTCCAGGTCCTGCCTGCCTGACCCCTGCTGGAGCACTGCCGCACACGCGGCTGCGCGAGGCAGCCACCGCCGAGCACTGGCCTCCGACAGTTGGCCCTAGTCGTCGCCAAAAGCTGGGCCCGCCACTTAGTACAACAGCAGTCAAAGCAGTCGAGACTCCAGAGACAAAAACTATTCCAACTGACAGCTGTAGAAGCAAAAAAAAAATCGAAAACACTCGGCATCAATCCATGGCGCAATAATCTCCCTCTCACGCCGTGCAGGCGCAAGAATATCCGGCCGCGCTACGCGCGCATCCTGCTGCTGCGGCGGCCTCGATCGTGCGGGCCCTGCGATCAGGAGTGGCCCGCCGGTCAGCGGCGTCTGACTTCTACTGTCGGGGGTGTGCGGGCGGGAGGCATCGCGGCGCGCGCGTTTTCGTTGGTGTGCCGGACCTGAAGACGACTAGACGAGCTACCTTTGCAATCGTTTCAGTGCGTGGCGTTGTGTACGTGACAAAAATAATATAAGTAGGATGCACCAGCTAGCTAGTGCGTGTGTGGAAAATATATACTCACTCTTTCGAGTATATATCCCAGCTACAACCCCTTCGACTATATTTCTATTGGTCTGTAGTTCGTTTTGCTCTTTTTAACAAGGAAAAATTCTAAACACACACAATTTTTTTTTAAAAAAAATCTGTAAATCTTGTCTGGTTAATCCACTTTCCCAGAGCGATTGAGTCCCTCATCAATCCTACCAGATACTAAGATACAGACTCAGCTCTTTCATGGTAGTAAGATGGCACTGCAGCTGAGTCCTACCAGATACTAAGATACAGATAATCACTTGACGTGGTCTAAAAATTCAGAAGCATAAATCCATTACTTTTCCAGTTCGTATATAATCTTAATTACATATATGTACAGATCGATGAACAAGTAAGCAGGCACTACAATAATAATACAATCCATACTTTTCACAATACCGGCCTTGATCCAGTAGATATACATACGTTTTACACAAAATCACTACTGTTCAGATGAACTAGAGGTAGCTAGCCTTTATTGTATTGACCATTACACATCCATGCATGAGGCCGGATATCTCACCTAGGGTTCATAATCACGAGCATATCCGGCAAACCAAATCAACAACAGATCCGGTAAAACACCACGGTTTTCCACCTAGATCAAGCGCCAGATCGAGCGGAGGACACAGGAAGCAAGAAACCTAGGGTTGAGGGAGAGAAGAGGGGGGAGACGGTGGGTTACCAGGGAGAAGGAGGCGGTCGTCGTCGCGGTGCAGGCCGTCGGAGACGAGTTGCGCCGCCACGCCGTCACCTCGCGCCGCCGCGTCTTCGCCTCGCGCGACGCCACCATGCTTCCTTCGCGTCGCGTGTGGTGTTGAGGCGAGTCGCGTCGCCAGCGGCTCGGAGGGATTTCAATCCGGACCTCTGGAGGTGGGGTTTCGTTCTGGGCCTCGAATAGAAGGGGGAAATCGGAACCGGGTCCAAATCAATTCCGGGCCAGACGTAACCGAACAGCAAATCCGGTGCATACCCATTTTGGAGACGGTCCATTTCAATCCGCCGGATTGGGCCTCGTTCCGGCCCAATCCGGCGAAACCGAACGAGGCCTAAATCTTGTCTGGTTAATTCACTTCCCAGTTCCCCAGAGCGATTGAGTCCCTCATCAATCCCCTCTCGAAACCGAGTAAGATCTTAGAATCACCATGGGTTTGAACTAAAGATGGGCGTGGATCAACCTTGAATGCACCATTGGAGCACCACGCGAACCATTTGATAAGTATGGATCTATGGATCGGACCTTCTTTTGCTTCATAAGAACCAACGGGTCGTACGGGTCGATCCGCCACTGCCGTCTCCGCCGACATCTCTGTCTTCGACCTCACCTCGCGGACGTCGTCTCAGTCCATTAGCAGCTTCGTCAACATCGATGACGATCTGGAACTTGCATTGCGGAGCACGAGCTGCCTCAGGTCCACACGCCCATGGTGTAGCCCTCCATCTTGAGCTGCTCTGCATCGACCGCAGGCAAAGCTGGACGTTCTCGACCGGGAGCTCCTTTTCAGCTGGGGGTTCTCGGCCCCATGCTCCTCCTTGAGCCGATCAACGACGGCCATGAGCCGCACGACCTCACCACTGGCCGCGTCCAGGTGGCCGATGAGATGGGCGCGCTCAGGCGTCAGCTGGTTGTTGTGGTGAGTGGACGGACGGAGGTGGTCGATGAGCTCGCCGCGGTCCGCGCCGGCCTCTGCCTCGTGCATGGCCTCGGCGGCCGCCAGCTGCTGCGGGCCTGCGGCCATTGGACGCTCCAGGACGTCACCACCTGCAGATCCTTGGTCAGCTTGGCGGCCATGGTCGCCTGCTCCCAGTACTGCAACGCATCTGGCGGCGTTGTTGTCGGCACGGCGAAACCCGCGGGCGCCGACGCTGGCGCATCGCCCTTCACTACCGCGACGTCGCCGCGCACGCCAACTGCGAGGGCCAGCACCTCGCCGACGTCGCCCTGCCCAACCTCTTCTAGGACACCGGCGAGACCAGCACGCTCAACCCGGCCTTCGCCGGCGACGCCCTGCTACCTCGTCGGAGACGTTGCGGCCACCGGCCGGCTTCCGCATAGAGGCCGCAGCGGGCGGCACCTTCTCCGTCGACGCATCAAGGTCACCGCGCACATGAAGCTCAAACTCTGGATCATCACCGTGTCATGGCCGAAACACAAGATCGACTGCCCATTCAAGATTTAGCAGCGCCGCCGCGCGAGGAAATCAGCCGGGGTGGATCGAACCACCCAAACCTAAGGTTCAATTCTATTGACCCTAACTGTCGTCATCTATCCTGCTAGGGGCCCATTAGAATCCTTTTTTTTGGTTAGGATCGACGAACCGACGGGTGGACCCGCCCCATCCCCATCTTTAGTTTGAACCCTCCCCACCCCCACACGCACGTGCCTTCTTCCTCGAGGCACGCCGTATCCCCGCCACGTGTCAGTCACCTGCTCGTAAGTTGGCGACGCTCGCATGCATGGGAAAGGCATGCATGCACAGGGTGCTGATCATTGCCTCCTGCCTGCCTCAAGTGGCAGCTAGCTTAGTCGTGTCTACTATGCTCCGATCGATCCCATAGCGCCATGTATACTTAATTAAAAGCACCGGGAGTACCAAAAAAAAAAACCAAAATTCCATCTCCTCCATTGTCGAGATGGCCCGCGCCTTGTTGTACGTACTGTGGGATGCGGTGGGGCCGGGCGGGCCCCGCCCGAATCACGCCTTACCGCCTTACCGGAACCAGAGCCAGCAGCAATGAACGTACAGTACCCCACGCCACGGTTGAGTAAAGTGATAAATATGTTCCTTTAAACATGCCACACATCTTTAGCTAAAATATGTGTATATACTAATGTCCTTCGGGGAATACTCACTGATAATCAGACTTACTGAGTATCAAATACGAGGCGTAATTAATAGTATTTTTTAAACTAGACATACCAGGCTAAAAAGTTTCACTGGCCGGATCGAAACATCATGCACGCTAATCGCAAACCAAGCCCTGGTGGGGGGATAGCAAGTTTACGGGCGACCGGACGGAGGCCACCGTCCGGTCGATCTCCGACATGTGCGCACGTGCAGCCAGCGTGGGCCCCCCTACACCCACCACTGCACGGACGAGCGTGGTTGTGGCGTCCCAGTAGCAGTAAAAAAACAAAATAAAAAACATAAATAAAAGTTTTACAAAAAATAAAATCTATAAAAAATCAGACACAAAGGTTTAGAAACAGTAAAAAAATTGAAAAAACTTTGGAGGAAAATTTTAGGAAAAAGTTTTTCTAAAAAATATAGGCACACAGATTTTGTAAAAAAGTTGAAATGGAAAATTTATTTTAAAAGTCTGAAAAACGTTTTTTAAAATGCAGGAACAAGATCAAAAATATAAAAAATCAAGAACAAAAGTTTTTTAAATGTAAACACAAAATATTTTGTAAAAAAATCAAAACAAAGTTTATGAGTCAAAAATTTTGGAAACAAAGTTTGTAAGAAAACTTTTGTCACAAAGATTGTCGTGAAGAAAAATCTAGACGCAAAAAATTCAGACAAAAGTTTTTGCAAAAAAAACAAAAAAGAAATAAAAGCGAATCTGCTCACCGTCGAAACCTGCGCCGCCGGCGAGCTCGCCTCAGGCGGCGCCGCCACGGAGCCTGCGCGCGCATGTCTTCCAGCGGGATGAGCTCGCCCCCGGGCATGCGCGTCGTCCTCCCGACGGGGGCAGGAGCTCACCGCGGGGAAGGTGCGCCGCCGCTCATGGCCCAGGACTGGAGCAGCTCGCCGCAGGGGTGGCGCGTCGCTTGCCACAGCAGGGCCGCGCTCCGCCAGTCCAAGTGGTGGCAGGTGGCGCAGACGCCTGTGCCGGGAGCGAGCGCCGGATCTAACGAGGAAGGGCCGAAGGGGGCAGGCGGCAGGCCGCAGGCAGTGGAAGAAGGAAGAAAAGATGAAAGAGAGAAGATAGTGTGGGTCCCAGTCACGTGGGGTAGTCTGCGCAGGGGACGAAAAATCAGCCGCTTCCGAGCAAAGCTACGGTCACCCGCAGACTCAACATGCGGCCTGGGGGCCTTGCTCTCTAAAAATGTTCGAACATATCGTTGCTCGGAAAGAGAAGAAGGGCAATGCAAGGCACCATGCTAATTCAAAAAGCTCCTGGAGCAAAAAAAAAAAAAATCAATCTCCACCGTGTTGGAGAAATTCTTGCAAATCAGATCGACTTGGTCACATTTAGACCATGGGAATTTGCCCACCTACTATCCTCGATCGTGCGGACGCTGTGATCCAGGATGGCCCGCCGGTCAGCAGCGTCCGCGGTTGGGTCGCGCCACGCGTGGGAGATAACCGAATGGTAGAGACGAGCGTGGGTGTGTGTGTGTGTGTGTTTTTTGCTCCAATACGCAGAAGAATTACTAGGAGAATTTTACAACACAATAAGTCGAGACTCATGCACTGCCCACAAGGGGAGACAACGGACATGGTGCGTGTGCGGTGTGCCAGCGGCCTGACGCGCTCGAGCGGAACCAGGAGGTGAGCTAATTTGCATCGGAAGTGCGTGACCTTGAGCCGAACCACGTGAGACGTGACACCTGTCCGCCTGCCTGACCTTGAGGTGGAGCCGGCGAGTGGAACGCGCGGTTTACTCACGCGCGTGGGAAGGGAGAGTTTCTCGCACGTAGGCGAGAAAAACAAAGAAAAACTAACTAGTTGATTATTTGACTATTTGAGTATGAGAGCACTCCCAACCCAGACTCTACTGTAGAGTCTACAGGCATTAATTGGACTGCTATGTCATCGTTTTGCTGATGTGGCATGCGTTTTAATGAAGAGAGAGGAGAGAAAATGTAGAAACGGAGTCTAAAGAGGAAACGAAGTCTATGATTGATTCGAGGTGGATAGACGCTACCGGATGCGCGTTGGGGAAGATCCCATCGTTTCCATCGATCCGGTATGGCCTCTGCACCGCGCCGCATCTCCCGCGCCTGCAGAAGCGGAGCCAGGGCCATGGCTAGGCCGGCGCCGGCGGACGACGAGAAGGAGAGCTGCTCGGGCATCGGGGACATCTCCTGCGGCTGCTTGTAGTGCTTCGCGGATGCTGACGCCCTGGCTCCTGCGTCATGGAGAGGAGGCGGCGCGCCGCGGAGAGCAGGGAGGCCGTGGTGGAGGAGAAGCAGCGGCGCAAGAGCGGAGGTGCGAGATGCGGCGCAGCCGCCAATCGGCGTCGCCGCTCGTCCGATTTGGATTGCAGAGGAAGCAGGAAGGTACGTTTCGCTAGGGATTGGGTTCGTGGTTGGAATATTGGGACAAAGAAGGAAGGAACTGGAAGGAATTTTGAGGCCGCCGGCTCGATTCGAAGGTGTTTTTTTTCTTTCCTTGCACCTTCCTTTCCTTTCATTTCTTTTGTTCCTGAAGTTGATGTTGTTCATCGAATGATTATATTATTGAGGTGTAGGGTGGATCACACGATCCATGTCACATCTGATCAGATTATTTTGTACTTACTAATAAATGTTTTAAATTGTAGAAACTACTATTATAAAGTTGCATTGGAGACTATAGTTTCTTGTGGTAGAGTCTTCGAGGTATAGACTTTATGGGTAGAGTCTGGGTTGGGAGTACGCTGACAAATATCTTTGCATTACTGCAATAAAACATAATCTCCCGACACATTTTTGCGCATCTTGTGGCAGATATTTTAAACGCATGCACACACAAAAAAAAAGCATAAAAAAACCTTTAGATCTTGTTAATTTAAGGATCGATCGAAACCTTATTAGCGAATCTTTTTTGAAAACGTTTTTTTAGATCTTGTTCATTTAAGGAGTACTAGTTACCTTGAGTTTGAACCCCCCCCCCCCCCCAGTGCCCCACACACGACGCCAACGTTCGCATTCTTTTCTTCGACGACATGGAGAGAGCAAGCGGCCGGCCAGGCGGCGCACGTCGATCGAGGTCACATCCCAGATCGATCCCGACATTCCCGACTCCTCCCAGTCCCAGCCTCTGCATGCACGCAATGCGACAACGGCCCTCCTCGACCTTCTTTCGTCGATCGTGTCCGGTTCCAGCCGATGAGTACGTGCGTAACCGCCATTCTCACGCCTACTTACTCCGTGTGCATGCTCCATTCGAGCATTCTAACATTTTTTTTCCGACAATACTATAGTACCGGCCGGATTATTTTAACGTACTAAAAGGTATATAGTTGCAACATTGAAAAACAAACGAAAAAATGTGCAACATTCACTAAACACATCACACCCGCACGCAACCCAGGTGGCCTTTGCCTCTCCCCGCCCGGAAAATTAAAGCAAACCCCCGGTGCGTGTGTGCGCTTGATCGCTCGGGTTCGTACACAGGTCGCTTGCTGCCTTTGCATCATGCACCTACTGTAGACGGCTAGGCGCACCTACACTACTAGCTGCCAGAGTGCCAGGGGGCGCGGGCCGGTACAAGGCAACACACGCAGAAACTGCGCGTTCCTCCGGCGGCCGGGCCCACCTGGCGGGCAGGCAGCAAGCGTGTCAGACCGGCGGTTTTCGCGCGGCGGACAAGATGCTGCAGCGCCCGAGCGCGCGAGCCAGCAGGCAGGGCCGCAGGGGATCTGATCCGACGACCGCCGGTTTTGCCGTGTCCCGATCGACTCGAGCGTGATTTCGGATCCCAAGCAGGCCGGCCACCTCAGGAGTATTTCTAAAACATTCGATATAACATATGCTAAAATTTAATATGGGGTATTCAACAAACACTGGCCCCCTTGGAGAATTGCTAGCTTAATATGTATATGGTACATAATTTTACACATACAATACAACTCTAAGTACTACTTCAGATCATTTTATTCTATGTCGATTATTAGTTGAGAAATGAAGTAACCAGCATCAAGTATTATGAGTCGGAGGTAGTAGCACTAGATGGCTCTCGGTCATTAAGCGATGAGCATGTCACCATCCTGGCGAAAATGTGTCAAGTAATTGTTGTTGACAATAAACTCTAAGGGGCTGTTTGGTTACATGCACCACATGATGCACTTATATATGGATGATTCTAGATGGTAGGATTTCAACCAATTTGATTCTGCCATATGATTCACTCCTACTAGTATAATAATTAATCATTCGAGATTGTTTATTTATGAATAAATTGATACAATTCACCCAGCCAAACAAAAGGATCATCATCATTATCTACTCCCTCCATTCCAAATTATATACCGTTTGACTTTTTTTTACCTCAACTTTGACCGCTCGTCTTATTCAAAACTTTTGTACAAGTATAGTCAAATTTATATCGTTCTTGAAGAATTTGTATTAATAGAGCAAACGACAACAAAAATTGTGATAGTTTGTATAATTTCTTTTGAATAAGATGAACAGTCAAACTTGAGGTAAAAAGTCAAATGAACTATAATGTACAACTAGCTAAGCAGAAGCAACACACCGTGAGTAAGTAGTACAACGGTCATTATTTAATTTATGTTCGGTCAACATGCATGTGAGATGATGCTCCATGGATGATTGTGCTTGGATCAGGACATGATTATCGGGATTTTCAAGTTAATTAACGAGGCGCTTCTTGCCATTTTAGGAAGGCAAACAGCGTCTGTGCATGAGCTGCATGCTTTATCATGGGAGCGTCACCAACGTACGAGCATCAGGCTGACACGTGGCACTGAGCTTTTGTCCGGTCTGCAGTCGGCCGGCTTCGGGTTCCAGCCTGAGCCTGGTAGTCGCGCTCAGAGCACAAGGCTGCGAAACCTTTTCCAAGGCTGAACGTCAGGGCCGTCTCCAGAAAATTGAGGCCCATGAGCAAAATGCATAACGTGGCCCTAAAATATGAGAAAAAATCATATAAATACAATTAACTTACATTTTCACACAATTATAGGATTTCAGAATGTTTCATTTGACACAATATTTATAAATATATAAAATATGAATGCTAAAAAAATAAAAAACAGTACTGAAGAAGATTTTTAGAACCAGAATCTTTCCTACTGTTTCTCATAGAAAAATCCTTGAGGAAACATACGTCTAATTCTTAGTTTGATGAGCCAAATAAATTTATTAATTTAATGGCCAAACTTCAATTCTAGAAGAACATTGACAGAGACTCACCTCACGTTGACAGCTATAGGTCTTGCCTGCTTGTCGTCATGGCATGTTGTATTGCAGGCTTGTCATGGGTCTATTGCGATCAATTGTGAGGTGACACGAGGGAAGGGAGGCAGCCATGGAAGCTGGCTTGCTCGCTAGCTGCAGTGTATGTTTCAGACGTCAGTGAATGTCAAAAACATATGGGAAGTGAGCGTCTAAGCCTTGAGCTGTCAAACTTTTGGGGGCCTTCAATTTTGGGGGGCCGTGAGCGGTCGCTCAGCTTGCACCTGCCCATCGACGGGCCTGCTGAACGTCGATCATGCATGCTAGCACTAGCCACTAGCAGCTTTTGAATCAACCAGCAAAACCACCAATATGTTGCTCTCTAAAAATGTTTAAAAATCTAGTTACTTGGAAAAAGAAGTGTTTCAACAATATCGATCGTTGCTCCGGCATATCGGAGATGCACGCCTTTTTTGCTTTTGAATCGGAGATGCAGGACTGCTTCTCGTTGCTTCGATCCCGACATGCAACTGCTAGGTAGTCGAAGCAGCTGCTAGCATTGGCATTGGCATTGCAGGGGGAAAACGATCGGATCGGTGCGTAGCGCGTAGCGTTGCGTACGTGACAGCGCGCGCGTGTGTGACGGGCGGCATCGGCGTGCGAGCTAGAGCAGAGCCAAAAGCAAAGCAGGGAGCAGGCGGTGTGCCTGACCATGTAGGCCTCGTTTGGCAACTGCGGTATTTGTTCCCATGGAGAAGAAATCAAGGGGGGGGGGGGGGTTGGGGTGATCCCCACGGCCCACCAGAGCCACGTGTGAGTTGGGTAAATTTCTTCACCACCGGTGGGTTGCCCGGGTGGGTTTGAGGGAGTGGGTGGGGTGGGCTTGGTTGATTTCTTTTTTTTAAGTAGCTTGTTTGATTTCAAGCGGGAACTGAACATGCCGTCCTCCACGAAACACACATCCATTTTCATACAAAATTCATCCATAAAAAAATAAAATGGAATATTTCCTTTGTCTAAAAAATGAAAAAGACGAAACCTATTTTCGCACAAAATTTCACCAAGAACAACAAATATTCAAATATTAATACTACAACAATTGTTATCAGGTGCAAATTGTAAAATAGTTTCAAGCATGACAAACATACAGTATCACATGCATATAGATTATGGTGACAACAGAGAAAAGTAATTTCACTGCCAGAACATAGTGCCAAGATAGCAATAGTTCAAGTACTGCAAGCTCTTGACAGAGAGGAAAAAACAATCTGCAACAAAAGATCCTTGCATTTCAAAGGATGGACCGAAGCATGTGAAATTAGGGGTTAAATTGTGTGGTGCAGGAAACAAACTAAGTCCATAGCTTGTAATTAGAATACTGACGAATATGAACACCAAAACATAGTTCTGGGAGTATCAATAGAGCACAGCGCATATCATGTGAGGTAATACACAGAGAAGATTTGAAGGCACAAGATAAATACGGTGCAAGCAATTAGTAGTTTTGGAGGGAAAATATATAAGTGTAAAACAGAATAGCATTGTTATGCAACAGACAAAGCTTAGTATGCTTTAAACAAACACCTATCTGATGGGGTGCATAGGACATAATTTCCTCTATAAGTGAAATGGCTTTTAGGTAGTATGTAGTTTTGTACAAATTCAGGAGTACACAATGATACAGAAATTGAGTGTGTTCAAGGAAAAACAACACAAATTAAGTTACTCATATTGGAATCATCCGTCAATTGGAAGCTTACTAGAATTAATTTTAGGCATAGTCACATATACAAATATACAGATGGATCCACCAAGGAATGAAGAAAAATTGGTCAACATGGAAGCATAGCCCAAACATATTAATAGATGCATTCAGAACTTTTCATGCTGAAAAATGTAGGCAAATAAACTACAGCTCCAAATAATAATTTGATATTCTTGATTAACCATAAAGTGTGCAGGGAATCAATGGATGCAACATGGAATGGATTATATATAACAGATACAGTAAGATCGAACAAAATATTATATTGATATAAGGAAGAATATTCAGTCTCCGACTCTCCGTAAGGTGATGTGCTGGAAGGATCGACGCATGCAAAAGCAACAGGGACAATATAAAAATGTTACTGCATCTAACAATCGTCTGCACACTTTATATTCACTACACATGTTCATGAGCCTGATTCAGACCTGGACTTGCCATCTTTACTAGAGATGTTTGACAGCTATATATACCAAAGCAGTCAAATTTCCTTTTGCAGTGTAAGTTCAAATAATAGTTAACATACCTGAAATGATCGTATGAGATTGCAAGTGATATTTAGCGTACCATCTACTCTTGCCTGACCATAAGCCATTTTAAACATTGATCAATATGATGCAACTAGCATTGTATATACACGTATTCAGCAAATGATGCAATATGATGCAACTAGCATTTTAAACCGAATTTAGCAAAGAACAGCTAGGAAGGCTACATTCTACAGATATACACATATCTTCAGCTACCGAATTCAGCAAAGAACAGCATGGCAAGTAATTAACATCGTTTACATTTCAACACTACCAGGATGAACTGCAGAAATCCTGGAACAGATTGAACACATTCAGTATATCATTGGTAACTTTCAGCTTAACTGCAAGGCAAACTGAAATTAAAATCAAAATGTAACAGATGGGTCTGAAGAAAGAAACATCACCAATGCTTTGCTAAAGGGAAAGGCAAGGATGGGCATGGAATATGGAAAGCAATGGCAAAGTCTGTGCAAGCCAAGCATAAAGATGGCAGTCATCATTCTAAAAAAAAGATAAAGATGACAGTCAACATAACAGGAAAAAACATGTCAAAATTAGCTTCGTCAAGGTGCAACACTATGACAAGGTTTGGTTCCAGATGCCATAATAAACAGGGAAAAAAGAGAGCAAGTGCCAAGTGTTGATCTTCACAATTTATTACTAGACCACATCATCACGAGTTAACAACCATCAACATAGCTGTACACTTGAAGACCCATGTTGTTTACAGGATTATGGACAATATTAGATAATATAATGCAGTAGTAGCCATAATTGCTCAATAATGTTCCTCTGTTACTTGACAACAAATGTGTATTTATGACTTAACATTTACAAATGCCCGAGACAAATAAATCACGTGATGAGGAAATTCTTTTGAGACTGACACAATGAGATCGAAACTGTACGTTACCTGAAAGCACGAGTCACTGTTCCAAACCCCAGGAGCAGAGGAGATGCGAGGTGTTGGTCCTTGGTAGCCTGGTCATAACACACAGTACACCATACAAAAAAAAGTAGATCAACATCGATATATGACGCAGCAGAATATACATTGGTAGTTACACAAGCAAGAAAGGCAAGCAAAAGAATGATCAGCACTGGATCGATTACTGTGCCTAATGGAATGTTTATATACATGATGAATCAGCACTAGATGTCACTTATCCTCCTGTTATGATGAATGATTCATGCTTCTGTTAGCTAGACTGTTACGCGATTGGCTTATTATACATACCTTGTAGCTTCTGTTTTCTTTTTTAGTTTTGAAGTTTTTTTTAATGAACATGAACTGTGTAATAAAAGCTAAATTAGTAGCTAGGAATCAAACATGTATATATATGAAGTTAAAATCGTGCTGTCACAGCTAGCAAGAAGGTCTCTCCTGGCGGATCTAGGATAGCACATGAGCAATTATTTAACCTAGCATGGAGGAGAAGGAGAGGGGAGGGGAGAAGGACGATATGCACCTGGAGAAACCAAATCAAGGTCGAAGTTGGAGGAGAAGTCGCCGGAGGCGTCGCTGCCGCCGCCGCCGCCGCCGCTCCTGACAAACCCTAGCAAGAAAGGAGTCGGGGAGGGGTGAGGTAGAGGAGGAGATGGAGGGAGGGGATGAGACGGAGGAGGAGATGGAGGGAGGGAAGGAGGAGACGTACCTGTCCCGAGCTCACCGCCGGCGCCGCGAGGGAGAAAGCGGCGGCGGCGTCGCCTTCCGTAGGAGGAAAGCCTGATGCGCAGCCGTCCCTCGCGCGAGCGTCGTCCCGGTGTGCAACCGTGTGGAGCGTTACTCACGTGGATTAGAGGGAGTTGGGTTGGGTCAAAAACCAATCCTCCCACTGCCAAATGTGGTTTTTGGGCTGGCGGGGGATTCGACTCCCGCGTGGGCTTGGTTCCCGGTGCGGCGGGGTTTCGGCCCGATTCCACCCCATTCCCTGGTTACCCAAACGAGGCCGTAGGGGGAGGAGACGTACGCTTCTGGCCCCACCAAACCCGCCTTCGTTCGTCCCCGGGGATCAAAAAGCTGCTGCTGCCTCTGCAGGTGGTCAGGGTATAAACGACGGAGAGAGAGAGAGAGAGAGAGAGAGAGAGAGAGAGAGAGAGAGAGAGAGAGAGGAGGAGCAGGAGGAGACACGAGGAGGAAGGGGGAAGAGGTGCTGTGCGCAGATTGGAGGCCACGGCTGCTGCGAGAGCGGCTTCCTCCTCCTCCGATCCACGTGACCACCAGTCCACCACTACCCCACCGTACCCTCCTCCGACGCGCGGAGCAGTGGTGGCCGCCCTCGTCCTCCACCCGCCGGCCCGTGCTCGACGCCCTCCGGTCGCCGGTGAAGTCCGTCCGCTTCGGGCGCCACGCGGTTCCACCTCTTCGACGAGCCTCCAACCTTCCTCCTCGCCTCCGACCACCACCACCACCCGGCGCCGCAAGCTGCTCCGCGGAAGAGACGACAACGACCCTGCCGCCGAATTCTCTATCGCGCCCAACAGCGACCGCCGCCTTCAGCTCACCGACCCGTCCTCACCGGCTTGCATCGCGTCCGTCCGCTTCGGCACGCCGCGCGGTTCCCTTCACGGCGACGATCCCAACGCCCGGAGCCGACGCCAGGCGCCGCCCGCGCCCACTAGACGACCACGCCGACCCGCAGGCGTCGCGCCGCCGACGTGGCTCCCACCTCTCTGCCTGACCACCAGCGCCGTCCGCGCCCACACGATGACCACGCCGAACTGAAGGCGCCGCACTACCCGGCCGACGCCGCTCTCACATCTCCACTCCGACACTCGACGCCGCCCGCACCCTGTCCACGACCACGTCAGCCTGAAGGCGCCGCTCCGCGCGGCCGACGTTGCCCCCCACTTGTCCGCCCCGACACCCGGCGCGGCCCGCGCCCCCTCGACGACCACGCCGGTCTCCAGGTGCCGCTCTGCACAGCCGAAGCTGCTCCTACATCTCCGCCCCTACACCCGGCGTCGTTCGCGCGTCCCCAGGACGAGCACGACGTACGGCCCGCAGGTGCCGTCCGCGCGGCCGTTCCTGCTCCAGCACCGATCACCGGCGCCGCTAGCCGCGCCTTGGAGCTCGCCATCGTCTCATGCGGTGCAGCTACGGTTCGATCCCCTCGTCCGCGGCACGCGCGTCGTCGTCGGTACGGTGTTATGACTAGAGCTGGGTAAGTGGGTCGTCATGCGTATGGGCCGCTTGTGCCGTAGACTGCTAGGCCCAGTGTGGGTGTGCGTGAGGCCCATGTGGCCGAGAGCCCTCCCGGGGGTATTTAACCCACTGATGATCTCTCTGTAAGAGTCGTGGAAGAACAAGCAAACTCTGTTAAAAGCTCCCTCCCTCTGTTCATCAGAGTTCTTCCATTCCCCAGTCCCAAATTCGTGCTATCCTACCTCAAATTCTATCTCCAAACTATCCGGATCGTAACAATTGGTATCAAGAGGCTCCACCCAAAATTTTTCCCACCAGTCCCTACAAGAGTGGCTTGTATGAGTTTAGGGTGATGCCATTTGGTTTAACCAATGCCCCAGCATTATTTTAGAGCATCATGAACAAAATGTTTGCACCACTATTAAGAAGAGGGGTCCTGGTTTTCATGGATGATATATTAGTTTATAGCAAGACTTTGGAGGCACATGTGGATTTACTCCAGCAAGTGTTTAAGATCATACAAGACCATCACTTCTTTATCAAGTTTTCCAAGTGTGAATTTAGCCAGCAACAGTTGGAGTATTTGGGCCTTGTCATATCTGGTGAAGGGGTAGCCACTGAACCATCTAAGGTCACTGCTGTTCAACACTGGCCAATGCCTGTCAATGTCAAGCAACTCAGGGGATTTCTCGGCTTGACTGGTTACTACAGAAGGTTCGTTAAACACCATGGAATGTTCTCCTTACCCCTGACACCGCTTCTCAAGAAGGGAGTGCCATTTGTATGGTCATCTACAGTTCAAGAAGCCTTTGAATTACTGCAACAAGCACTTATTTAAGCTCATGTCCTGGCCATACCTGATTTCAGTAAAACCTTTACAGTGGAGACAGATGCTAGTGACTGTGGCTTTGGTGAAGTGCTGATGCAAGATGGGCGTCCTGTGTCTTACCTCAGCAAACCTGTTCATGGTCCAAATAAGGCTCTATCCACTTATGAAAAAGAATGCATGGCAGTTCTGTTAGCAATTGAGAAGTGGAGACCATATTTGCAAGCCCGGCAATTTGTTATCAAGATTGACCACAAGAGTTTACTGTTTCTCACTGAACAAAGGGCTACTACAAGACTACAACAGAAATCCATGTTGAAGTTGATGGATCTCAATTACACCATCCAATACAAGAAAGGATGTAATAATGCTGCTGCAGATGGTTTATCAAGGTGCCCTTCTCAAGATACCATTCACTCTATTTCTAATTGAACACCATCTTGGGTGGAAAGTCTGAAAGAGGGATACTTAGATGACCCTGAAACTAAGCAATTGTTGGAGGAGTTATGTATCTGAGTAAGGATTCAGTCTAACAGATGGTGTTATCAGATTCAGAGATAGAGTATGGGTGGGCAACAACTAGTTGGCACAACAGCACATCTTACAGGCTTTACATGCAAGTGGTGTGGGTGGCCACTCTGGCATTCAAGCCACCTACAGTAGAGTTAAAGCATTATTTGCTTGGCCCAAACTCAAAACTTCTGTGGCTGATTATGTGAAATCTTGTGGCATCTGTCAACAGGCAAAAAGTGAACATGTGAAGTTGCCTGGACTTCTGCAACCCCTGCCTGTACCTGCTAAAGCATGGACCATTGTTAGTATGGATTTCATTGAAGGATTACCAAAATCCCAAGGCTTTGATGTCATCCTTGTGGTGGTGGATAAGTTCACTAAATGTGGTCATTTCATACCCTTGGCTCACCCATACACTGCATTACCAGTGGCTCAACTCTACTTCAACCATGTGTACAAATTACATGGAATGCCAGAAGCTATAGTCTCTGACAGAGACAGGATATTCACAAGTTCTCTTTGGCAAGAGTTGTTCAAGTTATCTGACACTCAACTTCTGATGAGCTCTTCTTATCACCCACAAACTGATGGGCAGACTGAAAGGTTGAATCAGTGTCTTGAGGCACTTTTGAGATGTTCTGTGCATGCCTGTTCTAAAGAGTGGAGCAAATGGATTTCTTTGGCTGAGTATTGGTACAATACAAGTGTGCATAGTGCTCTGGGTTTTTCTCCATTTGAAGCCCTTTATGGTCATCCTCCAAGACATTTTTGAATCAGCAACCCTATGGATTGCACAGTTCCTGACTTGGCTAGTTGGCTAAAAGAAAGAGATTTACTCAAGAACCTGATCCAGCAATAGCTTGGTCATGCACAACAAAGGATGAAGGCCCAGGCTGACCTGCATAGGTCTAAAAGAGAGTTTATGGTGGGAGATCAAGTGTATCTCAAGCTGCAACCCCATATACATTCATCTGTAGCTTCAAGATGCAACAACAAGTTCGCCTTTAGATACTATGGACCGTTCAAAGTTCTACAACGAGTGGGTGCCGTTGCTTACAAGCTGGAACTTTCTGAAGGTGCAAAAATTCATCCAGTGGTGCATGTGTCACAACTCAAGAAACATATACCGCCGTCTCAAGTGGTGAGTGAAGACATTCTCTCTATTGGTGATGATCCAGTGCAGGAGGTTCAACCTGAGGAAATGCTGAAGACATCTCTGAAAGGCAAAGCTGGTGCTTCTGCGTTGAAGATCTTGGTTTGTTGGGACACTCCATCTCAGTTACAAACATGGGAGGATGAATAAGACTTGCGTCGCAGGTTTCCACAGGCTCCAGCTTGGGGTCAAGCTGCTTCTAAAGGAGGAGGGAATGTTATGACTAGAGCTGGGTAAGTGGGTCGATATGCGTATGGGCTGGTTGTGCCGTAGACTGCTAGGCCCAGTGTGGCTGTGCGTGAGGCCCATGTGGCCGAGAGCCCTCCCAGGGTATTTCATCCGCCGATGATCTCTCTGTAAGAGTCGTGGAAGAACAAGCAAACTCTGTTAAGAGCTCCCCCCTCTGTTCATCAGAGTTCTTCCATTCTCAATCCCAAATTTGTGCTATCCTACCTCAAATTCTATCTCCAAACTATCCAGATCATAACATACGGCTCCGTCAACATCCTGATCACCGGAGCCGCGCGAGAACACTGCTTCGCCCGTACGCGCGTGCTCCCACCTCCTGCCCCAACCACCGTGCGGCTCACTCTCGGGCCCTGTTGACGGTGAATTTCCGTCAACCTAGAGTACTTGTTATACATTGGTTTCAATTATGATTTGCAACTAACCCGCCACTAGGCATACTAATGATGTAACAAGTTCACTTGTGAATGTGGTATTTGGAGTATGTTGTTTACACAGGATTTAGGCACTAAAAGGAGCACTTCTGGAAGAAGTTCAATGAGTACTTTGTGAGAAGATCATGAAGCCCGGCACAAGTCAACACTCGAGGTGAACATGACTCCAAATGACCCAAGGACCACAATGTGAAGGCACAAAACTCCGGGGACTTAGACGGAAGATACAGAGGCTTGGACGACAAGACCTCCTAACTATTCACATGGATAAAGACGTCAAAAGGCCACACAATCGAGAAGACAGAAACTCACAATTGCAAGAGAAGCTCGCCCGCGAAAGATGGGCCCAAAACGGGCCAAAAAGACCCTGGGTTGGCCGGCCCAGGCGGACCAGCCCGGCCCGTTTTTGTGGCGGTTCGGGCTCCGCTTTGGACTAGGGTTGCTTCGGGTTATTAATAGTCTCCGTGTAAAAATTCGCCGGCATCCATCCATAGGAACTCGGCGAAACCTAGGAGAGAGCGACGAAGGCAGACGACGGCCGCCGCGAGTCCTCGAAGTTGTCTAGGAGATGGCCTAGGCCTACCCTAGCCGCCATGGTCGCCTTGCACGGTTGAGCCATGGCGGAGTTCCGGAGCTAGGTGAGGTCATCAATGGTATGTACTCGGTGGAGATGATCTAAACATATTATTATGTGAGTAAAGTACTTCATGTCATCCGATCTTTTAGCGACTCGATTCCTCCTTTTATGATTTTGCTCTCGCTTGGCTATGCTTCATCTTCAATCTATTCTATAGATAGATTGCTTGGGGTGCTCTTGTAGTCATGGTGGCTAGAGGTGCATACCGGATCGACCAAGTGTTTTCAACTTGTTCTTCGAACTCGCCCTAGGCTAACCCGCACAAATAGGAGTGCGTTGTGACAGGACGGTGGCTCCAAAAGGCGGGTGTTGACATTGCTAACGCCATCAACTAGAAACAGATATAAGATCCATCTCTATCGATGGCACAAGAAATGCAAAGGTATATCTTAACATGATGCTAAGTGTATATCAGATGTTGCTTTCAGATTAAACTAAAAGGTGAATTCCGACATGATTCATAGCACAACTCGATATAGGTTGTCAGCCTTGACAGGTGTGCCTGAAAACACATGGATATGGTACTCTTACATATGCCTTGGATCTCTAGAAAAGAAGATATATATAAATAGGGAATCCGCAAGCGCACAGATATGAATATACCATTGTAGCATTTTAACCAGGAGTAAAACCAGGTATCGTATTTATATTCTACCACAGGGAAAGAAGTCTTTCTAATCCATAATAGCTAATACATGCTAATCTCTTAGTTTTATAATGTAGAGTGGCCAAAATATATCAATTGCTATAAATAGGGGTAAGTCACATAAAGATAAAGATATTGATAGCATTGTTCAAGTCATAACATCATGAGCAGCTAGAAAATGTCATTATAGCAAGAGAAACATAGCAAAGTCTAGTTAGAGAGGATACTCCTCGGTAACTCTAAACTATATGTCAATGCAAATTATGATTAGTGCAAACATTTAGCAATCATGGAAGAAGAACTATTATATTAATGCATGGGGAGACTATCCAGGAGGATCAAGGCTGAAACTTGAAACAACCCAAACAGTATAAGGCTCCACTAGTCCTATACACGGGGGGTGGACTGCGAAGGACTCAATAGTGCTGTCACCACCACGATCTACCACACGACCCGGCATATAGGGTGCAATCGCAGATAAATACAATATAAGCACCACGCTTACACTGTCTTTACCGTTCACCCATGTTAACAAATGATCTGGGTGAGGGCTGTACAACTCCATACATGAATATAAAGGCAAATCAACTATGCTAAACATGTAATCATAATAAACACCAAAGCATATAATGTCGAATATAATCATTGATAAGAACATATGTCTGTATAACAAATGTAAGGAACTAGATAAGAACTTACAAGAGCGAAGCTAGATCAGTATCTCGATCAGCCTCTAGACGATCAGGAGCCAAGTAGACGCCTTGCCTCCTCCTAGATCTAGACTAGCTAGCTACTCTACTATATGATGTTTCTAGGGCGTAGTATCTCTGACTTGATGACTTGATCTGGGTAGATGAGTTCCAGATGCCTCTGCCAGGGGGCAGGGGGGCTGCTTATATAGTCCTGAGGGGTAGACGTGCGCCGTAGGATCAAACTGACCTAAACATGTGGTTTAGATTGATTCTCATAGGCGGTGGAGGAAGCTTCCGGAAGCTGGGCCCATTTGGCACCAGGGGGGGCCGGTCGGCCCCACGCACTACGTGAAAAACTCGCTTTGGTAACGGGCATAGATTGCCTTTGGTAACAGGTAATGCGCCCGTTACCGATCAAGTGTTACAAATAAGCCAAGAAAGGTAACGGGCAGATGCCCGTTACTGATAAGACATATTCGTAACGGGCATTAAACAACAACCGTTACCACAACTAGCCACCGGTCACGTGAAATGGCTTTTTCTCTGGGCCCACAGGGAACTTTCGTAACGGGCACCAAAGCAAAGCCCGTTACAGTAGCTCAATATCGGAGACGCCTGCTGTGCAACTACGTCTCCACTATCTTGATGAACTGAGACGCGTCTATTTCACACGCGTCTCAGGACATATAGGATTCGTAACGGGCATCAAACAACGACCGTTACCACAACTAGTCACCGGTCACGTGAAATTTCTGTTTCTCTGGGCCCACAGGGAACTTTGGTAATGGGCATGAAAACAGAGCCTGTTACTGTGAAATTAACATTAGAGACGCGTTTCGTGAACCTGCGTCTCCTTTGTCTCGATGAAATGAGACGCATCTGTTTCTACGCGCGTCTGCTTTCTCTCTATTAAAGGAGACGCTTGCTTTCAACCTGCGTCTCCTATATCTCGATGAACGGGCCAGGTCCTGGGGCCCACCGGTCAGGACTGGTAACGGGCTTTTACACTGCCCGTTACATTGTGGGCATGTTTGTAACGGGCTTTCCGAATGAAGCCCGTTACTCACTGATCAGTGTTTGTAACGAGCTTTAATTAACGCCCGTTACAGATACGTAGGCCACCCCTACAGTAACCTGCCCGCTTGCCGGCGGCATCCTGGAACCAGCCAGGATTTGGCAGCCATCAGGGGCTGCATCCTGGAACCAGCCAGGATATGGCAGCCACCACAGCAAGGAGACATCACAAACACATTCTCACATCACAGATATAGGCAAAGCAAGATCACATTTATAGACAAGCAAGATCACATTTATAGACAAGCTAGGATCACATCAAGTTTCAAGTTACTCTCATCAGGGCTTGTTTGGATGGAGTCATGAGAAAACTGCCTGAACCAGGCAGTATCTGACCCCAACCAAGCAAGCCAAGCAGGTTTCTCAGGCAACAACACCTGACTAAAGAAGACTGAATGAGTTTCAAGTTTCTGGCTACAATAAACTCACGGTGCACCACTGTAGAAGTTGCCCTTTCGGTCGATGGTCTCCTTAAGAATGTACTCGCACAGCATCTCCCGGACACGCTTTAGATCTTCTGTGGAAACATCTACAGGAGATTTGAAATCCTGCAAAATACAATCATTTATGAGAATACAAGTAGAAATCAGTTTCTAAAATCAGATGGATAATATGAGCAGAGACAAGGTTGAGCATTATTATCTACTTACAGCAGCCTTCTTGATGTCAGGTATGTCATCGAGTAGTCTTAACATATGGAATGCCACATGAAATCCACACAAAGAGGACCCCCGTGGCTGCTGAGCACACTGCATCAAGGTACCAAAATGACAAGTTAATGCAGTACCAAATAGGTAAGAAGGGACCATAAAAAAACCTCGGTCTTACAGCGAGATTTGTTTTGTGCTTGAGTGTGGCTTTTGGCTTTTTTCTTTCCTTTCGTCACTCCGTCCTGTGCATGTTCACCAAAGGCCCTGCATGATCAGCAATACCAATTAGAAACACTAAGAGATTGAATTTTTGTGAACAAAACCTACAAATACTGTACCAAAGGCCCTGCATGGTCAGCAATACCAATTAGAAACACTAAGAGATTGAATTTTTGTGAACAAAACCTACAAGAAACTGACCAGTTCAAAATAGGTTGGAGGTCTGGGAACTTTAGCGGGGGATGTTGTTTAGCAGAATCTAGATACCAAACCTCTTTGAACTTCATACAGATGATCACTGTTACCCAGTGGCTAGTGCAGTAGGCACCCACCACGTAGTCGTTGTTCATTGCATTTGAGATTGCTTTGCCAACTTGCTGAGAACGCTGAGAAATATTTGTTGAAGTAAACAAATCTGGATCTAAAAACCCAACACTGATCTGCATCTCCGCTGCCTTGTCCATCATTTTCCTACAAAAAATCAAATTGTTAGCATGCATGAACTTTGTGGTCAAAATTAAAGAAATATCTTTTTAGGTTTTAAAGGACTTACAATGTCCACAACCTCATGAAGGTAACATCTAAAGAAGCCAGGGTTATAAGGTTATACACGCTACTGAATTCAATGTTTAACATTAAAGCACCACAACCACCTTTAAAGTAGTCTTGATCCACCTTTGCTGGAAAGGCAAGTTTATCCTTACTGTGTTCCATGACATAAGCATGCAACTTGGCACAATTTGGTCCAGCAGCCTTTACATTTGCTTCTGACAACATAGGTGCACCAGGCTTGTATTTTGGTCGGTCCTGTTCTGTCCCAATAACATAGTTAAGAATCTCATCTTTAGACAGAGGTTTCCTGGCCTGGTTCCCCTTCTGCAGTGGAGATTGCCTGGGCTCCTCCTGTTGCAGAGGCTGCTGTACTTGTTGCATCTGCTGCTTTGGGGGAGATTGCCTGCACTCCTCCTCCTGCTGCTGGAGAGGCTACTGTTTCGTCTGTTGCTTATCCTCATGTTGCAGCTGCTGCTTAGGCGTAGTTTGCCTGGGCTCCTCCTGCTGTTGTCGACGCTCCTGCTGCTGGAGAGGCTGCTGTTTCATCTGTTGATTATCCTCAAGTTGCAGCTGCTACTTAGGCAGAGTTTGCCTGGGCTCCTCCTCCGGCTGTTGTCGACGCTCCTGCTGCGTAGTTTTGCTGATCTGCTGCTGCTGCTGTTGAGCCTTCTCTTGCTGACACTGAGCTGCAGTACCTCCATCTGATGTTGTACCCCTGCTACCTGTTGCGGCTTCAGGGTTGGGATGTCTCGTCATGGGTGGTATAAGGATCCTGTCCTTTGGCCATTGGATCCTTTGAACGAGAGCCCTAGCTAGGGTTGCTATGTCACCCCCATCAATTGGCACAGGCAGAGGGTAGTGACCCGTATTGGCCCACACATAAGTAGGTTGCACCACAACATACCCATCCTGCACCGGTACTGAATGGCAAGCCTTTTGAAATGGAAAGACTTTCGCTAGTGCGAGCTCCACATTAATCCCGGTGCCATCCAAAAGGCTGCACGCGGTTGGCTCTGTCAGCTTATCTATTGTGTCCAGCATAGGTGATCGAATATCACTGTGCACTTGATTCGCTTTGTCACCGTTGGCATTCCAATGATCTTGCTCTCTGCCATCTTCCTCGCTGTCATGCGCATGTTCTTCCTCGCGGTCATGCCCATCTTCTTCCTCGCTGCCATGCATATCTTCTTCCTCGCTGCTACTGACAGGCGCTGGTAATTGGGAAGGAAGAAGTGCAATTTTCGGTATGTCGATGCCTGATAGTCTTAGAGCATGGACAATTGATTTAAATGTTTTGTCCATCATATCATGAGCATCAGACCTCTTGTTCCTCTTCTTCCTGTACATTCTAGCGAACTCTTCACCAAACCCTTTACCCCAGCCAAGTGAACTAGACACGCCTCAGACCCGACCTCGATGCTCTGGAGTCTCAAGTGCTGCGGTGAGGATATCATCCTCCCTAACCCCAGAGAAAGAACCATCGCTACCCTGAGCTGCAAGTGTTTTCACCCTATCTGCTACCCCCACCACCGCAGGGTTACTGAATGTTATGCCCCCGCTTCCTTCACTAGTATTCTTCTTCTTCTTCCCTACCCTTGCCCGCAGATAAGGTCTCGAACATCCAGGAAATTGGTCCTAAGGGTTCTGTTTTCCTTCTGCAGCTAGCTTTGCATCCTCCTCCTCCCACTCTTTCCTTTTACCACGATAACCTTTTCTGCCCGTCTTGTGTGGCTTATTATGCAATGCTCTCTTTTGTTTCATCTCCTGGCTCAATTGCTGAAATGAAGGAGAATTGGTTTCCTGCACAAACATGTCCCAGTCTTGTTGCTGCGAAAAAGCATGCTTCACAAAAGGAGTCTCCTCTTCACTCACATATTTTTTTCTTAAATGGGCCTTGAACCACCGTTGCAAGGTTCCAATCTCTGATATAGCTACCTTAACTGCCTTCTTGCGAACAGATTCTTCCAGATTGGCTGGGTAATCTAGCTTTTCCTCTAAAACTGCGAACAGATGGTCCTTCTCAATTGGTGAGAGATCATCAACCGCCTTGTTGATTGACACCCTCTCCCGAGCAATGAGACCACAGACCAATACAAATCTATCCCTCGCAGCATCTGGGGTAGGCCAAAAATTGGCATCAAGTCCAGTTGCAGTCAACTTGTCTTCTAGCCATTTGGTTTGTGTCCTGAACCCGCAGGATCGAGTACTACTCGCAGCAGTCTGTGCTGAGTGACCCTGTGAAGAAGGTTCACCGACGATGGGCTGTGATATGCACTTGAGGTAGAGGAGTTTGTTGTTGTGGGAGACTGCATAGATGATATGTCAGGTTTGTCAGTAGAGCAACATAAGCAAGACTGAAAATCTAAACAAAATTCTTATTAGATAAATTCGTTTTCTCTGACAGGCAAAATAGCTGATACAGTCGTAAATAAAATCAGCATAGACATACACAGTTCATATTTTAGTTAATTAGCATACAGGGATAGGTGCTAACCATTTTGACAGGGACACAACAATATGCTTATATATCAAAGCAGAGAATAAATTCCTTCAACTACTTCCTTGTCCAACTTGAGCAGCGATGGATTGTGTGTTCCATGTGTACATGCAACAAGAGGATAAAGCAATGGTCATGACATTATATATGACAGTAGTGAAACAACACTCACAACACATCATGACACCAACAATAATAATATATACGACAGTAGTGAAACAATTAACACTCATAACAAAGCATAAGACAGTCTAGTTATCACTACATTATAAACCACTGCGATGCAATTCCCACTGACATTATGTGGCCATCAGAATTAAAGTATGCTTACAGTCCAAAGCATAACTATCGATTTGGTACATTCAAAGCATAGCAGAATTAAAGTATGCTAACATCCTTTATGCTTTTCATGAATTTACAGTGCAAAAATTATAGCACCAGGAACATGAAAATGAATTTCAACATTTCATATAACTTCATCTGTTAGCAACAATTTATTCAAAACAGACTTGGAGCAACAAAATCCATCCATCAAATCCACAGTCAATCAATTGAAGATGAACTATTAAGGCATGTCTCCCTAATCCACCTTGACATGAATATATAGTAGATTGGGTGGACTATATTATAAACCACTGCGATGCAATTCCCAATGACATTATGTGGCCATCAGAATTAAAATATGCTAACAGGTCCAAAGCATAACTGTCGATCTGGTACATTCAAAGCATAGCAGAATTAAAGTATGCTAACAGGTCTAAAACATAACTGTCGATCTGGTACATTCAAAGCATAGCAGAATTAAAGTATGCTAATAGGTCTAAAACATAACTGTCGATCTGGTACATTCAAAGCATAGCAGAATTAAAGTATGCTAACATCCTCAATGCTTTTCATGAATTTACAGTGCAAAAATTGTAGCACCAGGAACATGAAAATGAATTTCAACAGTTCATATAACTACATCTGTTAGCAACAATTTATTCAAACAGACTTGGGGCAACAAAATCCATCCATCAAATCCACAGTCAATCAATTAAAGATGAACTATCAAGGCATGTCTCCCTAATCCACATTGTCATGAATATATAGCAGATTTGGTGGCCGAGGAGAGAGAGGGCGTTGGGGGTTCAAGCAGGACTAACCTCTGTCGCGAATGAAGTAGTTATTCTCGTGATGGTCGGAGGGGCTGGATCCACGTCGGCTCGTGGCCTGAGGCGGCCGGCTCGTCGTCGTGGCCGGGGATGACGTCGACGGATCCGCGCGTCAACCGTCTTTAGGTTGGCCGGGAAGACGTACGTCCGCACGCCAGTAACCGCGTCCTCGTCACCGTCGTCACGCAGGGAGCGGTGGGGCTGGAGAAGAGCAGGGCTGCGGCGGGGAGAGAGCGGCGAAGGCGAGCGGGGAGAGAGCGGCGAAGGCGAGCGGGGCGAGTGGCGGCGGCGGTGGGGAGAATGCGGGCGTTGTGGATCTGTCTAGCGAGGAGCCGAATATGAACGACGCACGTAACTGTGTTTAATGAAACTACTGGCGTGGCCTTGACGGCTCTGTGTAGCAATTAGAATTCCATGGGGATTATAGTCAATATACGTGGGAAATTTTGAGCAGCCCGCGCACGGTTTGCCTGCTGACGCTGACGAGTGGGCCAGTGTCATAGGCGACGATGGTTAGTGAACCCGCATCGCCTTTGTTGGGAGTTGGGTCCGGCGGGCGGGCAGCGGTTATCTTTTTTATATTGGCTGCTGACGCTGACGCGTGGGCCTGTCACTATTTTTTTGGAATAAAACTTGCTTCCCTAAATTATTAGAGCCCATAAAACAGCACCTAAAAAATCATAAAAATACGAACAATTCGTATTTGGACATTTAGTATTTGAATAAAATATCAACAGTCACACTTGTGTGCCCAAAATTCATATATTTCGTTTTTACACCCCATGGTAATTATATAATAATTCTAATAACATCAAATTTGCTCTAAAAAATCTACAAATTGACTTGGCAACATAATTTGGGTACCTAAACTTGTCTTCGAAATTTCAAATGGTATCGATGAAGGAATAATATACTTGTGTACAAATGTCTACATCTCTCACATAGTTTCCTAGAATATTTGCTTGAACATTGAAGTTTTCCACACTTTGCAACATGTTCGAACTCATATGCATTTGAACACTTAACAAAACCTTGTGGTTCACCTTAAGATTACGAAAATGCAAAGTTTCATTACAGGAGGTGTGGAAAACAAATATTATTTATATGATGTACTTACATAGAACAAGATAAGGCATATAAACATTGTTCAAGCAACGGAATATACACTAAACAATGAAAATAATGAAAACACGGTGATTTTAGAAAACTGTAGGAAAAAAATAATCAAATTTGGACTAATTACGACGGAGAAATACATGTTACAAAAATTTGATTGCGGATTAAAAAGAGAAATGCCGTCGGCGACGCGGGACGGATAAACTGTTCTTCATTCTCCAATAGAACAAAGGAGGAAGCAGAGGGCACCGCCGCCCGCCGCCGCCGCCGTGCCCGCTTCGGCAGTTTTGACACCCAAGATGGCATCCCAGGCCTCGTCGGCGGCAAATGAGACCACCGCAACCTTCGATTTGACTCATAAACGTGACAAATCAAATATTATCTATCAAAAACCGATTAAAAACCGACATCCCGATAAAATCAAATCTGCGTTTAGTAATATCTAATAATTTACATTCAAGATAGGTAATGTTCATTGATGCTTGCGCCTACATACCGATGTTCATCCTGCTGACGGCGTACTCCACAGCGGGGCGGAAGCTACGCGTCCAGAGGTCGAACTCATGACGGATGCGACATTCGGCGCTGCAGTAGTAGATGATCTCTTTGGTATCCGGCCCGTAGCGCCTACATCCCGCTGCCCAAATGCAGATGTGGGGATTCTAGACGGGCAGCAACGGAATGTCGTTGTCGTCGCCGTCATCAAGCCAGTACCACCACGCAATGTTGTCGAGATCCTGCTTGACGAGGTAGCGCAGCCGCCGCAGGTTGTGGTTCTTCCACCGGCCGTCAGGGGGCGACAGGCCGCCGCTGATTTCCTGGAGCAGTGCCATGGCTTCGGGGTCCGCCGGGTTGCAACGGTACTTCAGCATCGCTAAGAAGTACTTGGCACCGGAGTCTTCAGCAGCGGCATCTCCGATGAGCTTCAGACCCTTATCGGGGTTCCGCCGCCTCATCAACCTCTCCATCCCCTCGAAGCACAATGCCTCCGGATGATTGGCCTCGCGGAAGCGCTGCTCAAAGCACGACCTGACGTAGCGATTCTTGGACGCCTCATGAAGATCACGCAGTGACACGTGCAGTAGTACCTCATCGGAGTCGCAGATGCGCCGGAAGGTGCCGCAGATTTTATTGCGAAGGTTCAGAAAATGGAAGATGGGCTCATCCTTGATGGAGTGGATGATGATCTTGGTGACAAGTTCATCTGGCAGCAGCAGCATCAAGCACACCGCGGGCATCAAGGAGAAGGGGAGGGAATAGAAAAGCGACGGGGTTTGGAAATTGAAAGGTGACAAGGGTTGAAGTTGAAGGCGACGAGGGTTGAAGTTGGCGACGAGGGATGAAGTTGGCAACGAGGATTGAAGTTGAAGAGGAATGAAGTTGGCGACGAGGATTGAAGTTGAAGAAGGCGACGAGGGTTGAAGGTTGAAGATCGCGCCTCGGCCATGTAATAAAACAATAAATGGAAATTGAAAAGGCGCCGCAGTTTGGCTGCTGCCGTTGACAAGTGGGCCCGACATCATTGCCCCGCCCCTTCTCCTTCCCGCGTAATTGAAAGGCGACGCGTGGTTTTGGACGGTTTTGCGCCCGAAACGGAGCCCGATGCGCAATCGAGTGGCACGTACTGGTAGTAACGGAGTAGTGGGTGGGGGCAGAGGCGCCTGATGGTTCCGCGTCTTGTCAATATCACTCCCTCGCCCTCCCCTGCTTTCCCCTGCTTCTTCCATAAGCTTATCATCTTTTTCTTCACTTCTTCTTCCTCCTCGCGATCCACCACTACAAATCTTCGGTCACCGAGAGAAGGAGGAGATGGCGTCGAGGAGCCCACCGCCGTCGAAGCTGGGACGAAGGGAGGACGACGACGACGAAAGCCGCCGTCGGAAGAAGTTGTAGAAGGGGAAGGAGCCGGCGGCCAAGGACGCCGACGAGGAACCGCTCTTCGACGACACTAAGTTCGCCGTCGACCTGCTCAGGAGTGCCTTCAGAAAGCTTGAAGGTGTTGGAAAGGCCTTCGACATCAAGGCGCATCATGATGTGTACAAGGACCCGAGCGTGAAGGGTCTCGCCTTCGGATCCACGGGTTGGTTGAGAAGCTCGAGAACCTCCCCGTGGTCAAGCGGGCTGCCCGCCGCCACTTCGTCTTTGACGACGGCGGCTCCGACGGCGACGACGGCAGCCACGGCGACGACGGCAGCCACGGCGGTGACGACGGCGACGACGGCAGCCACGGTGGTGACGACGGCGGGACTCCGACTAATTGATAGACTCCTCTACCAATTAGTAACAATGTGTGTGTGCTTTTGTGTCTTCGTCAGGTTCTTGGACATGAACTGCTTAGTTTGTCTATCGATCATGAACTGCTCAGTTAATTAGTTTAGTTGTTAGATTTTGTATGTCATGAACTCGATCTAATAGACGCGAGTAGATCCAACCGCGTTGTGATGAACTGTGTTCTGTTGTGATGAACTGGAGATCTATTGTGATGAATTAGATCTTAGAGACAATAGATAGTCATTGCCGACACAGGTTAGCCTGCTGACGCTGACGCGTGGGCCAGTGTCATTGGCGACGATGGTTAGAGAACCCGCATCGCATTTGTTGGCAGTTGGGTCCGGGCGGGCAGGCAACGGTTATCTTTTTTATATTGGCTGCTGACGCTGACGCGTGGGCCTGTCACTATTTTTTTTGGAATGAAACTTGCTTCCCTAAATTATTAGAGCCCATAAAACAGCACCTAAAAAATCATAAAAATACGAACAATTCATATTTGGACATTTAGTATTTGAATAAAATATCAATAGTCACACTTGTGTGCCCAAAATTCATATATTTCATTTTTACACCCCATGGTAATTATATAATAATTCTAATAACATCAAATTTTCTCTAAAAAATCTACAAATTGACTTGGCAACATAATTTGGGTACCTAAACTTGTCTTCGAAATTTCAAATGGTATCGATGAAGGAATAATATACTTGTGTACAAATGTCTACATCTCTCACATAGTTTCCTAGAATGTTTGCTTGAACATTGAAGTTTTCCACACTTTGCAACATGTTCGAACTCATATGCATTTGAAAACTTAACAAAACCTTGTGTTCACCTTAAGCTTACGAAATGTAAAGTTTCATCACTAATGGTTGTGTAAAACAAATATTATTTGTATGTTGTACTTACAAAGAACAAAATAAGGCATATAACTATTATTCAACAAACGGAATGTACACTAAACAATGAAATTAATGAAAAGATGGTGATTTTAGAAAAATTTAGAAAAAAAAATCAAATTTGGACTAATAACGATGAAGAAATACTTGTTACAACATTTGATTGCAGATTAAAAGGAGAAATGGGAACAGTTCTTCATTTGAATAGAACTGGGCCCCACAGTCATTAGCGACGCGGGGCTGATAACCCGCGTCGGATTTGCTGCTCTCCCAAAATTTTACACAGATAATTCGAGCATCATACAAAAGCTAATCTACTACTGATTTCCTATTCCAATACTCTGTGCGAACTTCACCATTTCGCAGCGCAGCCTACAGTCTTCGCTGCAAAACAGAGAAATTCGAAGCCATCCTTTTTCCACGCCGCAGCCGCCGCCGTTACCTGCGCACGGCTGATCGCCGCGCACCTGTGCCGGAGGCGGCAGCGGTTCACCCCAAATGCGCCAAGTCGAGGAGTGGATCGCACGCGCGGCCTTCTCGCGCAAAGGCAGACACCCCTCGTTGCTCAGCCATCTCGACGTCGTACTGCCGCCGCCCGCGACCTGCCTCATGTACCACTTCGCGGTGTCGTTGGCGGTGGCACCGCCATTGTCTCTGTAGAGCAAGATGGTGTATAGATAGGCCGCCGCATCGTGCCCACCCTCGGCGGCGCGCCGGAGATCATTGTATCCCCTGTTTTTGATGAAGAAGGCTTTGATCTTGGAGAGGAAGCAACCCTCCGGATTCCCGAGATCGGTCAGCATAGCAAGGAATGCTTTGTAAGCGGTGGGGTCCCACACCCAAGAAATCCCATCTCGTATCCCCTCTATCGACAAACGCCGGCCGACATCGCCGTGGCCGCACACGCGGCGCATGGTCGAGCAAGTACCGCGTAGGCTGCGGAGGTCAGCCAAGGGCCGCTCCGAGGTCGCACCGACGCGCGCTGCAATCTCAATACAGAGGTCTTGAGGGAGGCCCAGCAGCGACGACGGCTGGTGTCGCCTGCTTCTTCCCGGCATGCTATCCATCTCCGGCTGGGAATGGTGACGATGAGGAGTAGGCAGTTGCTGTTTTTCGCGGGTAGAGATGAAGGGGCAGGGGATCTAAATTGTTTTCGAAGGAGAAGATACAGGAGGTTTGTTTCCAAACACGGTTTAAGTATGTAATGGAGACGACGTTTGGCTAATCCGCATTATCATTTAATTCTCCATTGGTGGAGACGACGTTTGGCTAATCCGCGCAGTATCCTCTCTGTCTCTTTTTTTTGTAATTGTTAGTAGTTTTTTCATGTAGTTTGACTCCTCGGGAGTGAGTACATTGGAGACGATGTTTGGTTACTCCGCGTATCATTTAATTCTACATTGGAATCACTACCTCTGTAGCTTTGCTCTCAGCCATTGACTGGCAACAGTTTCGCCATTGACCGTCTTGGGAACCTTCCCGTTTCCTGTGCTCTTGATCTTATCCCTTTCTTGTTTTTGCTATAAAAAGGCACCGATGCCTATCGGTCCTCCTCACTTCAAGTTGCTTCCTTCTTCTCTAGATCTAGATCTATCTATATGGTTCCTTCTTCTGATACAATAAAGCGAGTCACTTGCTTCCTTCTTCTCTAGATCTAGATCTAGCTATGGCGCAAAGAATAGATCTTGTAGGGCGCAAGTTTTTGCTTTTCTCTCTTCTTCCTCCTCCTCGATCTCTCAGTTGCTAGAAGAATTCTTATGATATGGGTGATTGGGTTGCTCATCCCTCTAACACAGTTGCAAGAAGAATCCTTGTGACATACCCCTTGCTCGCAGCTGTGTCCGGGGAAGGTAGCCCAGAACCTCCTGGCATCAGGATGAACAATTTCATCCTGTGTCCAATGATCATTGTTTTCAGGATGAACAATCCGACGGAATTCATCCTGTGTCCAATGATCATTATTTTTCCTACCACCATGCTTTATCCCTCCACTCGCGGAAGGCTCTTGCAAACCAAAAGTGCAGGTTCAGGATGCTTTGTGGTCTCATTGCAAGACAGAAGCTCTCTTTATTCATGCCAGGAATCAAGTCTCTAAGCCGTCAGCAGAAATGGAGCTTGTTCGATGACCACGTGCAGCAAGATCGACGACCTGCGAGCAAGATCGACCTGCGAGCAAGATCGATGTGTGTGTGTGATTTTGCATATCTCGTCATGAAGATATGGCCGCATTGTAACCTTGTTCTGATGTATCAATGATGACTGTAATCTGTGTGTGTGTGATTTTGCATATCTCGTCATGAAGATATGGCCGCATTGTAACCTTGTTCTGATGTATCAATGATGACTGTAATCTGTGTGTGTGTGATTTTGCATATCTCGTCATGAAGATATGGCCGCATTGTAACCTTGTTCTGATGTATCAATGATGACTGTAATCTGTGTGTGTGTGATTTTGCATCTCAAGAGACATGCTTTTCTGATTATCTCTGTGCAGTACAATTTTTTGTATGATTTACCTACTCACTTGCAAAGCTCGAAGAACAAGCCGACGGGGGCTGGCTACTCCGTGTCTCTTTTGATGTAATCTGTTCGTGATTTCGCATATCTTGCCCATAACAAAGGCGACGCGGGTTCATTAGTCCTCGTCTCTTGCCCGTAACAAAGGCAACGTGGGTTCGTTAATCCTCGTCTCTTGCCCGTAACTAAGGCGACGCGGGTTGGCTAATCCTCGTCTCTTTGATATTAACGCCCGTTACTGAACTGAAGCAGAATATAAACATAATATATATAGTATCTTAGGCAGAATATATTACAAGCAGGATTCAAATTCCACCACATCCCATATATTACAAAAAGGATTGAAATTCTACCAATACATCGCATCCTTTATATTACAAAATGGATTCCATTTCCACCAATAGACACATCCTCCGGCATTACAAAAAGGATTCAGCAGAAATCAGGCTTGCTTTTTCTTCATTGATTTCTGTATATGAATTTTTCACTATGGTCGCTTCGCAAGTACGGTGTTTTGTTAGTTCCCAAGAGTTGGGGCTTGTATGAAGTGTCAAAGGATGGAATTTCGTCAAACTGGTTGTATTCCTCCTCCTCAACAACATTTTCAATCCCCACAATCCTTTTTTTTCTAGGCATAACCACAGACCAGTTCTTCTTTGCAAGGTCAGGTACATAGAACACTTGCTCAACATCGTTGGCGAAGACAAACGGTTCGTTTTTGTAACCAAAGACCCGGAGATCAACACTAACATAACCATATTTGTCCTTGCTCACAGCTCTCTTCCCATTGGTGACCCATCTACACCGAAACAAGGCTACCTTCAATCCTACATAATCAAGCTCCCATATCTCCTCTATTTGACCATAATATGTGTCTGTCTCCGTGTCGTCATCATCATGACTGTCGTCAACGATGGCCCGTACACGCACACCACTATTTTGATAGACGCTCTTTTTATCCTGGGTCATGGTGTAGAACGTGTATCCATTGATATCCATTCCTTCGTATCTTGTAACAGTGAACAATGGCCCCGCTGCTGGATTCCTTATCTCGTCGGTAATTACAGCATTATTGCTGCATGTCTCGACATAATCTCGGAGCCACCTGCTGAAATCTTGCATGTGCATCTTTGCAATCCAAGCCCTACCACGGTTAGGGTTGTCTTCATGTAGTTGTCGTTTGTGCTCATTGGCAAACGGTGTAATTAGGTGCAGCTGTTGTATCACGGTGAAATGAGCCTTTTGGAAGGCATCTGCATCCGGAGTGACTGACCTTTTCCCCATGGTCCCAACACCTGAAAGCCTACCTTCATGCCGTGAGTGAGGCACACCAATGGGGTTTTGTGGGTCCATATAACCCATGGCCCACTCCACTGCTTCGATGGTCTCGTAGCCATGAAGAATGGCTCCCTCCGGAAATAACCGGTTATGTACCAATGATTTCAGGAATCCATAGAACCTCTCATATGGAAACATCTGATGAAGGTAAGATGGGCCAAGGAACCAAATTTCCCTCGCGAGGTGTGCTGTTAGATGCAGCATGAGATCAAAGAATGATGGTGGGAAGGTAGCTTCAAGCAGGCATAGGGTCTCGAAATGCCTCCTCTCTAAGTCTAATAGTTTTTCCTCATCAATCACCTTATGTTCTATTGCATTGAAGAATAAACACAACCTCGTGACCGCGTCGCGAACCAGTTCTGTCTTGATACCTCTAAGTGCAACAGGAAGAAGAGCTGTCATCAACACATGGCAATCATGAGATTTCATCAAGTTGAAATTCATTTTCATGTCCTTCACTGACACTAGCCTCTTGAAGTTTGATGAGTAGCCTGAAGGTACTTTCAAATCATGCAAAAACTGATAGAATTCTTTTCTCTCTGCCTTTGACAAGGTGGTTGCAGCAACGGGAAGGTTCGTCCTCGTCTCTGTTTCCTCTGCATAGAGCTCCGGCCTAATGCCCAGCTCTTTAAGATCCTCCCTTGCATTTTTATGATCTTTTCCTTTAGACTTCTGTTGTAGCAATGTTCCACAAGTAGCTTCACACACATTCTTCTTGACATGCATGTTGTCAATCGAATGACGCACATCCAACATCAGCCAATACTCTAGCTCCCATAGAATTGATTTCTTGTTCCACATTCCTTCTTCTTCTTCACCATCTCGTTTCTTTCTTTTGCCAAGGGTTTTTTCAGTCAGTTTGGGTAACTCCTCGATAGTTTTGATGTCCTTGACTTTCAAGTGGACCAGATCTCCAGTCACATGCAACGGCGCCTCTCGATTCTCCTTTTCCCCATTAAACTGACAATCCATAGCCCGGTATGGATGTTTCTTCCCGAGGAAATGACGGTGCCCCATAAATACGTATTTCTTTGAATATCTTAGCCATACTGCGCAAGTATCTTCCAAGCAGTGTGGGCAAGCTGCACCTTTCCTTTTACTCTGGCCAGAGAGGTTGCGTTGAGCCGGGTTGTCGTTGATGGTGGTGAACAACATGGCATGCATTGTGAACTCCTCACGCTTGAACTCATCCCAAACCTCCGGCACACCAGGCTTCCACAATATCTTCAAGTCATCAACTAGTGGCCTCAAGTAGACATCAATACGGTCGCCAGGTTACTTTGGCCCGGAGACCAATATTGTCAGCATCATATATTTCTGTTTCTTGCATAGCCAGGGTGGAAGGTTGTACAACGACAGCACGACAGGCCAGGTGCTATGTGTTGAGCTCTGGTTACCGAATGGGTTCACACCATCTGTGCTCATAGCAAACCGTATGCTCCTTGCGTCTTCGTCAAACCATGGGAAGTGGTTATTAATGTTACCCCATTGCGCTGCATCTACGGGGTGCCTAAACTTGCCATCTTTCTTATAATTAAGCTCCTTTCAGCCTTCGTCATGCCAACGCAAGAGTTGGGCCTCCTTTCGTGTTGCGAACCATCTTCTCAGCCGAGGAATGATGCAAAAATACCATGCCACCCTCACAAGAGCCCCTCTGTTAGCCTTCTTCTTCTTACCTCTGATCTCGCCGGGCTCGTTCTCGTCATCAGCATTATTATCATCTCCACCATCCTTTTTCCTCTTGTACCGATCATAGCCACACTTGGGGCACTTGTCAAGGTCTGCATAATCTCCACGGAACAATACACAACTGTTCTTGCATGCATGGATTTTTTCAACCTCTATTCCCAGAGGACAGATTATCTTCTTCGCCTCATAGACAGACTCTGCTATTTGGTTTCCTTCAGGTAGCATGTCTCTAAGCACATCCAATAGATGTTTGAAACTTTTGTTGCTCCAACCATGATCTGCCTTAAGCTGCAGAAGTTTTAGATCACCAGAAAGGCGAGAGTACTTCTGGCAATCAGGATAGAGGGGTTTCTTTGAATCTTCAATGAACTGCTTTAGCCTCGCTAATTCAGAAGGTGTGTACACTCGTTGAAACTCAACATCCCGCAACATTTGATCAACATTGTGCACACGTTGCAACACCTCACCATCATCGAAGCCCCTAACTTCTTGATCAGTGATATCCTTAGGCCTCAACACATTTGGTGGGAATAATGGTTCATTTCCCTCAAAAAGTCCACTGTCATCGAGGTCTTCATCATGGTCGATAGCATGGTGTCGCACTTCACCTTCATTTAGGCAACCTACTTCGAGTTCATTAAGGCCTTCCTCACCATATTTATTCCAACACGTGTAATTTTTTGTGAAACCACATGTGACCAAATAATGAAAAATGATTTCCCGTTGTTGGAATTTCTTTTGGTTGAGACAATCAATACAGGGGCAAAGCATTGCCTAAACACCACGGTTTCTCATATTCGCCTCTGCTTGATTTAGAAAACCATTGTCCCCGCTTAAGAAATTCTCCCAATCTTCTTGGGGCTGTCTGTACATCCAAGCCCGAGCAGCAGACGCCATCTGCATTCCATACACCACATGAGCATAATTCATCACACAAAATTAAAACCGATAACACACAAGAGGATTAGGACAGCTAAAGAATTTCAATAAAAGGGGGCAATTAATTTCCACCTTGACGATGACTTTCTACGAGGCGAGCGCGGCCGCGAGGAGGAGGATCGGAGGCGGCATCGCGGCCGCGGCGACAGCGCGGAGGACGGCGCGGTCAACGTCCACTGGCCCCTTTTGCTGTCGCACACGCGGCCGGCTGGCCTGCTGCAGCACCGGCTTTCTAAGGAGAGAAATTAAGCGCGATCCTCAGAGCGCGCGCAGCTGGCGGCGGCGAACGGGATAGGCCGGCGGGGACATCTGAGCACACAGATCGAGCGAGTGACCTTCTGAGGAGAGAGAGAGAGAGCGAGTGTTGTTGTCGGAACAGGAGTGACCTTCTGCGGAGAGAGAGTGAGTGGTGTCAGAAGGAGAAGACATAGACGAGCAATAACAACGTGCGTCTCCGATGTGAGAAAAAAAGGCGACCCTTGGTGGCAATCAAAGGAGACGAGTCCTAAGACACGAGACGCATCCAATTGGGTCGCCAGCAAAGGAGACGCATCCTACAAGCATGCGTCTCCAGTACAAAATTATCGGTAACGGACTTTATAGCCCGTTACCAATACGGCAGCGATCAGTAATGAACTTAAGCAGCCCGTTACTGATAGGGCATTGATCGGTAATGGACTTTACAAGCCCGTTACCGATAGGTTTAACATTTGTAACGGGCTCTATTTAACATCCGTTACAAAGAATTTATGTAACGGGCGTTTAAGAAGCCCGTTACCAAAGGTCCACATTGGTAACGGGCGTTGTGGAGGCCAACCCTGGGGTCGTCCTGGCGCGCTTATAGGTAACGGGCGCCAAACAACAACCGTTACAGATGTGGGTGGATGTAACGGGCGTTAAGGGCCCGTTACAAATGATGCGTGACCTATTTGAGGTTTTCACGTAGTGACCACCAGGCCGCTCGGGCTGGGGTGGGCCCCCCTCTGGGCCCACTTCGGCCAGGTGGGTCCTTGCTCCTTCTAGATGCTTCTTTCTTAGGTGCTAAGTCACGTTGAGTTCCGGAGCCTTCTGGAGTCTTCTAGAGTGGTTTCTTTGCATATTTTCTGAATAGTCCCTGTAGATTCATAGATTCACCAAAACTCGTGGAAATTGTCAATATAAACCCTAATAAGGTGATCTAATTATATTTTAGTCCTTTTTCCAATAAATGTGAGGGATAAAATTCATAGATAAAATGTGTCAACAGCGGGCGTCTTCGGAATCGGACCAGAGGATAGTAGTTTAAAGATGGCTTTGGATGAGATGCATGTCGCGCTTGCTCTTTTGGCTAGAACTACGACTAGAAGACGATAGGCCTTAGTTTCCCTTGCTTGCTCCTTACCTTGTCGACGTTCATGGATGCGATCAACCTTACGCTATAACTCATATATCTTTAAGGTTTATCTTCTTATACAATCAATGCTTCGTGTTAGGTTAGATCGGTAGGTTAGATGGAGAATCCTAGGAGTTTGCTTCCGATCCTTGGATTGACAAATCTAGGGAGGACCCTCCTTGGTGAAAAAGGCACCAAGTCACTTGTAGGCTTGCGGTGAACTTGAGCACGGTTTTGAACCGTCAACAGACCCCTGTAAACAAACAACAAGAAATGGCTCCTCGTTCGATCAAAAAAGGGAAAGGGAAAGCTCCGGATCCGGCTGAATCCTATACAGCTTCGAGTCCTACTGCTGCAATCCTCAAGGTATATCTAGCACTCCTATGTTGTATGCTACTAGTGTTCAACTCCACCGGTGAACCATCATTTAGAAAGAAAAAAACAATATTGCTATATGCTAGATTTATCATCCGATCGCATAGTAGTATTAAAAATAAAAACCCCAAGTCCAGTGCATTCTAGTATTACATAGGCCCAATTTAGTCTATTATGGCCCAAATTCATTCATGTCCCCACCACATCCTTCATCAGCCCAGCTTCTGACCCAGGAAGAGGAATTATTTCTGTCAACCATCTCTTTTCTTTGTGGTGCTTTCTCTCCTCTTATAGTCTATGTTTAAAAAAATAGGACACTCTAGTTAGTGTTCTTGCCTTCCGCTACAGATTCCCGGCCAATCGATGATGCCAGATACATATTGCAAATCTGATTTAGTAGACGAGCTTCTTAGTTGCCCAACTGACCTTGCTTTTATGTAATTGATTCAACCACAGGACTGCATACCAGAGCCAATTGCAACATTGACTATAGACTTCCAGAATCTCACTGGTAATTACAGAGGATGCATAGAGAAAATCATCAAAGCCATGAAGGATGATGATTCGAGCCTAAACTTTCTCTTTTGTTGACAAGGACGATAAGAAAATAGTGTGCATCCAGGTGACTCCGAGCCAGGAAGACAACACCCCAAGTGGCGTGTATACCATTGCTCTAGAAGATGGCAGGGGTACGAGACTGCTTTTGGTAGCCCAGAAATACCAAAACTGGTTTCGGGGCATTATTACTGGCAGTGGAGGCAAGTACGAGATCACAGGATTCGAGCCCAAGATAATGGCCGGGTTGGGATCCCTACACAATGCCGCAAGATACTATGATCTGATCAAGAAAATCGTCGGTGAATGCAAGATTGGTTTCAACCCCCTCATCAGTTCCTTCTACAACCTGCCTGAGCATAGTGCTACCAACGACAAACACGAGGTTGCAATCGCGGTAATCCTGGTCATGTTCTTCGAGGCCCCAAGGTTTCCAGCCGTGTTTAAGAGATGCCTGGAGCTGCTGGAGAGTACCGATGAGGATATTGTTGGGGAACTGCTAGAAGACCTCATCAATGATTGGGCAAGTACAAGTTCGAAGTTCTTTGAGGTCAATGGGGAGGAGAGGAAAATCGTGCTGACTGACCTGACGACGGGTACCGTAGAGAAAGTGGCAGCAAGCCTGACACTACTATGCGGCTCGATGTTGGAGAGCCATTGCGAGACTATAGCAAACAGCAAAAGCGAGCCAAAGTCGTCGGCGGGCAAACGGTGGGGTAATCCCGGACAGTAAGCACGAAAATGTAAACATGCCCCAAGGGGTGCCTGTTAGTTAGTTACTTTCTTTTTTGCATAATTTAATTATTTATACGTAGACACTCTTTTATGTACTGTTCCACGTGCAATCCTCTCGTACGTATTAACGTTTTTGGTGCTATAGCTACTAGTACAATATATGGTGGTTACATTATGCAAGTTTGAAGTTAAAGAAGTCTGACATATGACTTTAGTTTCTTCATCAGTTATATATACTAGTCCATCAACCAGTGCATCCGCACGGTTTAGTATTTTTAGATGACATATTATAAATATTATATGTTACTATTTAAATTATGAAGAACAATCAATAATATTTTTTATTTAAATATTGCATAATACTATAATGAGCATTGGTTGTTACTATTTGGTAGTGAGACCAATATATACATTTTTGTAGTGCATACTATGCGTTAAAATTGTTAATAAGGACAATGAAAAATAGAAAGGAAAATCACTATGTTTTACATTTTTTTAATAGTGCATACTATTTTTTATTTTTCTAATAAAATTCAATTATATTTTATATATCTTGTTTGGATTTTGATTTGACTAAAATTATTATCTATGTCTTCTTTAGGGCATATATATAGTAAAGGCAACAACCCTTAAGAGGTTACTTGGTTAATCTAAGCGACATCGTTGTACTCCCTCCGTCCCAAAATAAATGCAATTCTAGGATTCAAATTTTGTCCTACAAAGAATGCAACTTTGACTAACTAACCACAAAAGAAAGAGGCTCTAGAAGGTTCTCACACAAAAGACAAGATAATACTTAGATCTTTCTCATAAAAGACAAGGGGTAGTTTGGTCATTTCACAACTCACATTGGTTTGCGTGATGAGTCCTAGAATTGCATTTATTTTGGGACGGAGGGAGTAGTTTAGAATCATCGAAGATAGATTTGAGTGTTATTTTGATGAAGATAGTTATGCCATTTGGTTGGGAGGGTAGATGTTTCGCGAGTAGGTACCTTGGTTCTATGTAACGTGTAGTCTTTTTATAGCTCAGAATGTATGAGAGATGTAAACCTAGATTTATTTTTGTATTTGGTGGCTTAGAGATAGATATATATATTTATTTTGAACTTTGGGATACACTGTAGGGGCCATCAATAGATTACATTGTTTTTTAAGTATGTATCATCTCTTTTTATAAACATGTAATAAAAATATCTAATGGAGAGACATATAACAATATATTTGTTTATGATTTAAATAATGAAGAGACATTCATAGCAAGATATTAATTACTTTCGTCATACGTGATCCGGAGGACAAGATAGTTAGACGGCATATGTGGATAATTTAGACATAAATATAGGGAGTTATTTTTTAATTCTTCATAATGGCATAATGGGTAATTAAAGAAACAAAGTTAAGTTTTTTTGATAATTTAATTTTAGGATTTTCCTCTCTTTTTAAAGAGTCCACCTAGGATTCATAGGTGGCTTCATGTGGAGGCTTCTTTGAGTTTTCTATCCTTTTAGGACTCTTTCTTCAATACTTGAGGTTTTTATGAGCCGTCCATCGATCCAGATCGGGCGGCTGTAAAATAGGAGGAACCTATTACAAGGAACTAATCTTGTGGACCGGAACCAAGTAATTGTGGGCCAGGAACTAAATAATTGTGAGTAGGAACTAATCCTTGTTATGAATTGTGGACTGGAACCAAGTAATTGTGGACCGGAACCACCGGTTCCTCCTTATTCCGCCTGGTTCCGGTCAAGCACCGTAACATTCCTCTCCTTTTAGAGCATCCACCTAGGATTCCTAGGTGGCTTAACGTAGGGACTCCAAAAGGAGCCTCCAATTATTAATAGTAAGATTCCATTGATCTATCAGTGCTTGAAGAGATCACATTGCAGTAAACATATTTTCTCATAAGGTTTAAAAAACATAAACTAAGTTCATGACATGGCCTGAGAACAAAGAAACCCAACACCATAGTGAGCTATGAATGACTGCCTGAACTAAATAGAAGAGACAACTTTCGTTCATGAATTTGACTATGGTAATGGAGACTATGATGCATAAGAATAAACAGAACTTCACAAATTCACTAGTCTAAAATATGAAGTTATTGCCTATAGAACTGGCTTTGTAGAATATAGAGTCTAAAAAAATTTAAGTCTAAAGATAAATTAGTGCAATTGTGGGCAGGGTTACATACATTAGTTATCATAAACAATAGCTTGCATTTAAAGGGAAAAAAAGCAGACTTGAAAGGCACAATCAGGATGAACACCATACTACATTACTTTATCAACATTGTATCAAACAGAGTACTGAGTTCACAAGCAAACCAATGGAATTTAATCAAGCATATAATCTACTGAATGTGCATTTGCTGAATGTGCCATCAGGAAGCAAAAAAAATAGCGATAGAGGGCTAAAAATTAGCATGATTTGTTGGAACAAATATTGACACTTGCTGCAATATTGGCTACCAAATCCACCTCCTTCGTTCTAAAAGTAATTACAAAATGACTTTATAAAACATATACACCAGCAAAGGTCGACGCACCAGACTTATGCCGGCCAACGATAAACGATTCGAAAACAATTCACAGTACTAGGAGAATGTCACGGCACACAAGTTACTGCAAATCATATCCCAATTACTGAACACAATAGCGGATCTTAGCTATAAATAAACTACCCTACCTAATTTGAGTGAAATGGTTTACTTTTTGGGGCTCCCCCCTGATCGATGAACCTACTAGGCAAATTCTTCCACTTTGTCTAGCAAGGATGGAATTAGAGAGGATGCAAACCTGGGGGTAGCCGCGGCAATGGGGACGACTGCTTCCATGGGGTGAGGCACGACCGGCAGGGAATCGGACAGCGACTTGGTGGATGCGGATGGAACCACTCGACGACGGCGTCGAGGTTCTTGTAGGGGCAGGAGGTTCTTGCCGGGACTTGGGAGGCAGTGCCGAGACTTGCCCTGCGACCCAAACGCCGAAGTGGAGGCCTCGTGTCCTTGGGCGCCGAGGAAGAAGAGGCCCCTTGCCCCCTTGGGTCCGAGAACGGCGGGGCGCCGAGGCCCCGACGCGGGCGGACGCCGACTCGGCCGCCTGAGAGCTGGTGCTGGCGTCGGCGAAGAAGACGATGGAGGAGACGATTTTGGGGGTGGGAGAGGGCAGCGTCGGCGGTGGGAATGCGGCGGCGACGGCAGTGGTGGGGATGGTGGCGCTGCGACGGCCTCTGGTGTCGCGCCGTCTCGGGGACTGGGGGCGGCGGCGGATCGAACCGCTCGACGGTTCGAGTCCATCGAACCAGCATTTTTCTTGGATCAAAATAGTAGCCCATCAGGATCGTTTACGTGGGCCAATTAACTGATAGAAGTTCAAACTTACTTTGACATAATATTTTCCAGGGTGTTGCACGTTTATTACTAACTGGTCCTCCTCGAGTCATTTCAATGCCGGTCCACGCATTAATCGAGTTTGAGATCCATGCCCGAAGTGAAGATGAGACCACTGCTGGAGATGACGACTTGATCATTGAAGGATGCACTCAGCTTGAAAACGTGTTCACATCGAAAGCTTCTGTTGACCACCGGCACTTTTATGGCGAAAGGTGTGCACCGGACATTAAGTATATGATGTTGATAGGTGCTGTGGAGGCCTTGGTTGAAGTCAAAGCCCTCCGCCTCGGCAATGCAATTCCTGGTGGTGTCTACATGAAGCTGTACGCCAAGACCAGTGGCTTCAATGAGGTGATCCAACTCTTCCGTGGCACTGCTCCAGCGCCAGGTGCCATGATGACATTCGCTGTGGCTGTGAAGTGTCAAACCGGCATTGATCTGTACATCGAAGGATCTCCGAGGGATGATTCTATTTCTGGCCAGAAGCTGCGACCATATATGTGGAAATCGGGTTTCGCCTCTAGCTTGCATGGGACGAGTGAAGAGGTTGCTGAACTGGGGGAGCTTGCAGCATTTTCAGTCAAGGTCACTTGGAGGTCTTACAAGAAATTAAATCGCTGAAAAAATTAATTTGCTAGCTATATATGTTGCAACTTAGTAGTAGATAATAACTGGTGGTTGTAACCAGGTCTTGGTTTGATTGTGTAACCTTTAATTACCTACGACACACATGTTGTTGAGCATAACCATGCCAGCCCGGGTTCGAACCCCGTCGGCCGCACTTCAGCTGGAGTGGGGGGTGGGTCAGCCGAGTTTGCAAACTAGAGTGGAGGCAAACTCGGTGCCTTGCGTCCAGGTGACACCAGGGGCTAACCAGCCTCTAGCCCCTGGTGTTACCACCTCACGTGCATGCTTATGATATCTCTTGGTTATGTTCTTTCTGCATTTTGTTTCCAGTTTTAAGTTGTACCTGTGTTTGCATTACCTTTCTTGTAGGCTCTGGTGAAAACTTAAAATGCAACCTCAGTTGTTTAAATGTCCACTAGAAAATGTAACAAATCATGGCTGAATATTTGTGAGCAATTTGTCACTAGCTATTTTATAGGCATCAAGCCATACTGCAGGAAATCAGTAATCAGCCATTTTACAGTGACAAATTGTTCCTAGCAGAAGCTCTAGTCCACATGGCAGAATCCATGTTAAACCTCGATCAAGAACATGTGAAATAATAGGCGACGCAAGATTACTCTAACTGACCACAATAACAAAACAGACTCATGGTTCAGGGAAGGGAGGGATCCATATGAGTACAAGATCCAGGGTAAATATGGGTGACTCCTGACCCTGGCCGCGGCAAGAAGTGGCTGCCTCCCCCTTCTACTCCGGGCGACGTAGAGGATTTGCCACTAGCATCGCTGGCGCTGATGAATGGTTGGTCTGCGACAGCGACAGCGACAGCGGCAGCGAGGATGAAGAGAATCAGGGTAAGGCCAGTCTCAGTGATAGGGTCATCAGCAATTAATAGACTGCCACATAAGCTTTTTTTGATGACATGGCACCAAATTAATGAAGGGAGAGAAGATCACAGAGTCATGGTGATGAGTCTAGGTGGGTACGGTATCAATACTCATGACCTTGCATTGAGAGAAGATTACAGGGTCATAGTGATGACAAATGCAAGATTTAAATGTTGCATTCTATCTTTGAAACTATACTCATGAACCTGTGTATTGAGAGTGACAGGGTCATCATGCTGAAAAGTTGATGTGACAGACTTGGTAATTGTATTCATGACACTGCCACTGAGATTGGCCAAAGACTCGAATCATCTGCAAGGCTGCAACTAATGACTTCATATATAAATATAAATTGATTGAAAAATCAGATGCGGACCCACCTAAGTCTAATCATTCCCACCAACCTCTTGTCTGGACATCCTTGCTCTCTTTTTCCCTGTCCGCTCATTTCCTTATTCGTTTTCCCAGTTTTATCCCCTTCGCACTGACTGGCAGCGCCGTTGCCAAGGCTTAAGAGCAGCAAGGTCGCGGTGCCACGAGCTCAGCCCCTCCTCCCCCCTCTTCCTCCAGTTATTCCATTCATTGCGTGCCTTGTGGAACTTGTCGTTGGCTGACCCATCTCGGCGGCATGCGACTGCACTCTCGCGAGCTTGGTGGCGTGCGGAGGCAACGAGAGGGTAGCGGTGCTCTGGCAAGCTTGGAGGCGGCATGAGGTCATCGGTGCTCCACGACCTCAAAGGTGCTTTTGAGGGGCACGCGACGATGCTCTGATGAATTGTTGGGAGGGCGGCGTGCGGTGGTGCTTTGGCGAATTTGGAGATGGCGTAAGGGTGGCGGCCCTCCGGCAAGCTCGGAGGCGTGCGAAGCCAGCACGAGGGCGGTGGTGCTCTCCGGCAAGGGTTTGGTTTAACTATGTTGTTGAGGGTTGTTTTTGATGTTGCGGTGCATAATTTCTAATGTTGCTTGAAGTGACTTAAGATGTTTCATTTGTTGCCATTCGATGTTTCGTCATTATTTTCTCGATGTTGTGGTTGCAGTGGTTATTTCTGTGATGTTGCAAGATATGGTTTTGTTGTTGCAACAGATTTTGATTTTATATGGTCTTGAGCTAATTTTTTCAACATTTTCTTGATGTTGCAAACTATGTTTTGATATGTTATAGTAAGAATTTTCTGAAAAATGCATTTGACATTTTGCAATGTTGCAAAGATTTCACGTTCAAATGTTGCATGCAATATCACATAATGTTGTAGCGGGAGTTTTGGAGGCCGGAGGGCGCCGACTGCTTTTCTCGATGAATTTCACAATAGCGTTACTAGCTTCCACGCCCCTCCAACCCGGCCCTGGTCCGAACAAGAGTTCATGCATGAACAGTAATGGAGGTAATCGTGGGGGCGGGGGAGGGGGCTCCCGCCCCCCCCCCCCCTAATTCTTTCTTACTTGACAGTTATCTCGACCGTCGAAAGTGTCTTACCATAGCAATGGATGCTACATTTGGCCTGGAATATTGGATTCGAAACATATTGTGCACTTTGATTTGAAGTGTGATAACTTGCTTGTAAATCTTAAAGATAAATCACACCCCATATGTAAAGTGAGCATATAACTTCCATCTATAGTGTTATAGTGTAACTATATTGTGCATGTTCTTCTTTGCATTATACTCATGTGGTGAATTTATGATTTCTATACAGGTTGGTGACTTTGTCTTGTCCAAAATTAAAAGGAATACCTTGGTTTTAGGAGGTGTGAGAGGGACTATCTCATGGATGGCTCTAGAATTACTCAATGGAAGCAGCAATAAGGTGTCAGAAAAGGTATAATCATAGTTCTCGGGTCTTTTCAGCTATGCTTTTAGGGGGTGTTTGGTTTGTGGAATGAGGTGATCTATTTTGTCACACTCACATTTTTGTTTGGTTCAGTAGAGACAAATCAAAAACTCATCAAGCCACTGAAAATAGAGAAAATAAAAATAAGCAATGAACTTAGCCTTGTGGTTTTGATTTATCTGGGTTTTGAATTAACCACCTTCTTCGAAAGGTTCCCCTGCACCCCCGATGCCTGTCATCGTCAAGGCCGGCTGGATGGTCTTCCCGCATGTCCTGGTGATGGTAGTCGCCATGGCACTGCATCTCACCGCCATGCGAACCGCAGATCTTGGTGTGCGGGACGCGGTTGAGGTCACGGCTATGGTGCTCCCGCACGCAATCGGCCTGGCGGCCGAAAAACTGCTAGTGCAGAAGGGTAAGTCGTATGTCATCCCATATCTCTCCTTTTCTACAGATTGTAAGATGATTATATCTCGCAAAGATTTTATATCACAAAACTGTTCTGTCACCCCCCACACAGTGCTGGCGGAGTGAGATGCCGTGGAAGTTCCGGTAGCAGATCAAGAACAATCATGTGGAGCGGAATCTACAAGTCTACAAGAAGATAAAATCTATGTACTAGTAGTAGAAAAGACTCCAGTAATAAAGCCAGGCGCACTGCGCATAGTACTTGTGGGTTGGGGGGGGGGCTTGAGCCCCCCTGGCCCCACCATTACCTCCGTCACTGTTCACGCATGAGCTCTTGTTCGGACTAGGGCCGGGTTGGAGGGGCGTGGAAGTTAGTAATGCTATTGCGAAATCCATCAAGAAAAGCATCTGGCGCCCTCCGGCTTCTGACGCCGACGTGCCATACAAAGGTCGATGAGAGACAAACTCGTTCTCAGTTTGGGTGATGACCTGTTAGGAGGGATCGCTACGTATGCAGGCTGGATTGAGAGTTATGTATCGAGAGCAGGGTTAAAAAAACCACTACAGTACCGGTTTTCAAATTCGAAAAAACCGGACCGGTAAACCGGTCTAACCGGTTGGTACACCCAAAGGTCCGGTTTGCTAGGTTCGGTTAGGTTCTGTTTACCGGCGTTTTTTGTACCAGGCCGGACCGGTAAGACCGAAAACCGGTCAAACCGGACCAGTTCCCAACGGTATTTTTAACCCTGATCGAGAGTGCTATAAATCAATAATGTACAACCTGTTCGTCTGCTTTATCAGCCATCAGCCAACGATACTTTTCTCTCATAACAAATCATGCACCATCAGCCACCAGCTAACCATCGATATTTATCTCTCATAACAAATGAACATCAGCCACCAGTCACCAACCAACTAAAAGTCTTTATGATCTGAGTAAAAAGTGCTAATGGGTTGGGATCAAAACTTTATCCAGGCCAGACCGATTAATAATTAAACCTCAGCCCGTCCCTATTTTTTCTTTATGAAAAGCCACACTAAATGAGATAAAAGAAACCAAACCAGTCCTAATCATTTCCTTGTGATTACACTTCAACACGTCAACCCTAAGTGATGACATGGCATGCTAAGTGGACATCTCCTCTCTCTCTCTCTCTTTTATTTATATTCATCTCTTCACATGGTGTTTGGTTGGAGCATTTCGCCGAGCAGGTTGTTGGCGTGATGAGCCACACGCGCCTCCCGCTGCTCGCCGATGCTAGGCTCCTACGTGCGCCTCCCCTGCCACTCCTCGGGGCCTCGCCCTGAAGCCGGGAGAACCCGCCGCCGCGGCGGGCGCCGGCGAGGTCTTGGCTGCCTGAGCGCCGTCGCCGCCTGCTCGAGTTGTAGCCGTTAGCTTGCCGGGGAGCACATGGGCGATGCCGACGCTGTGTAGCACAGGAGCATCGAGAATCAGCGTTGTACAGTGGCTTGACGGGAAGGGGAACATCGCCATCGATCATATGCACCTGATGAAGAAAAGGATCAACGGATCAGGAACGATTCATCAAATTAGGAGTTCACTGCTCGCTGGCTTACTCATTGTAGCGTGCGTCCACTCGCCGGTGCGTGGCCTTGGCAGAGAGGTCCGTGGCTGCAGCGTCCTGGAGCACGCCTTGCGCTTCGACACAGCTCCACGTGCCCAACGTGAAGGTCACGGTGCGCCTCAAGGACGAGATTGCCGCCGCCGCCCCCGAGGACGATGATGCGCTCTGTTCGGCAGCAACGATGACGCTGGGTACTCCATGGGCGGCCACATAAAGGGCCGGGTGAGCTTCTCCCGCTCGGACTGCCGCGACTGCGCCGACAAGGCAAACGAACTGTGCAGCGCGCCCCATCCAAAGTCCATGGGAGAGAGAGGAAGATGAAAGAGATGAGAAAGAAAATATCCTGTCATCACGCCATGTCACCACAAGACGTCCAGTTGGAGAGGTATGGACCTATGGTGAACGATTTGAAAAGTTTATATGAACCTAAAAATGCACTTTTGAAGTTGATGGATCTGTGTGACACCTCCTCACAAGTTGGTAGACCTCCGGTGCATTTTACAACTTTTTGCACCGAGAATCAAAAGATTTTGTCGCCGACGACGAGCAGCATCCTCGTTCTCGTTCTGCAGAGCTCCGCTCTGAGAAAGAAGAAGATATCTGAGCGAACTGGTACGCAGATAAAGACCGGCCCAATTTAGATAACGTCTCGACGGTCTGTGTCCCGGTAGACCATAGCTATGGTGTAAAGGCCTGCCAAACAAATCCTCAATTCGTCAATCCAGGCTAGCGGTGCTGATCTATCACCCCGCGCGTCATGTTCGAGCACCGCAATTGGGCCCGGCATGGGCCCGGACTACATTGGCCCGACCTAATTGTTGTGACAGGTCGGACCGCCCGGCAGGCCGAGCTTTCAGCCCTAGTCCGGCCTCCATGTTTCGTATGCAGGCTGGCTGGCCCATCAACCCACCATAAGAAAACGCCTCATCTTTTTCCCATCTCCTCTGACTAGGCGAACAGGCAAAGGCGGCACCGCTGCGCCGGTGACCTAGACCGCCCAGGCTGGGTCGCGGATACGACAATGAGGCCGGACTGGCGATTGGTGGTTGTGACGGCGGCGCCTGCGCGAGCTAGAGGGGTCAGAGGGGGGAGGGGAATGGGAGAAGGGTTCAGTCGGAAGGGGGGTCGGGTGTGTTGTTGGGATAGGGTGGTGTGTTCATGTGCGGCTTATACAGGCCGAATTTGTGCCGCCTATTACACGAGTCGGGCCGTGTGCCGCCTGGCGTGCCACATCTTCGGTCCAGGTCCGGCTTGCTACCTTAGGCCATGCTAGCCCGGGCCTGCGGTACTTCGTGCCCGGCTGTGCTCAGGCCGGGCCTTGTGCTGCACGTTTAGCCCAGCTCATTTGGCCATCTATATAGCCCGAGTGCAAGGGTTGGAGAGAACGGAGGACCCTGCATATTTACCGAGCGAGGAGTGGAAGCAAAATCTAGAACTTTATCGGTGGCATCAGGTCTTTTAGAGGATGTCGCAGCAGCGGCAGCGCTCAGTATAGAGGAAACAGAATTAGTCTTGCACAACAGAATATTGGTATTTACGCACATGAACATGGCACACAGACACAGGCGTACATACTCCAATATTCATACATCACCAGTCTGAATAAAAAAACAAATGCCACAACGGGCAACAGCGACCACCAGAACCACCGATTCCAACCAAAAGCCTCCAGAAGACGGGTTGTGGCGGTCGAGGGATGTTGGGCGCGTGGCCGATTGGTGGCGACCGACCAGCGGCGGAGAGGCCTGGCCGGCTGGTGGCGAATTGCGGACTTGCCGGCGGGCGGTAGTGTAGGAGCCTGCTTGGCCACCTTGTGGCGACCAGCCGTGGTGGAGGGAGGAGCCGAGGAGGGTCCTGCCGCCTGGGTCTTGGGGTCCTTGGGTTGAGAGAGATTGCGACGGGGATCTGAGAGGATTTGTGCGGCGGCGGCTTTAGGGTTGGGATGGCTGCGCGGCTGGGGCGATGGGCGGCTGTTGATGGTTAAACTCGTATCCACTTACGATCCGCAAGCGTACGGACCTACACCTTTTTCACCACGGGGATTCCCTAGGTTCTTGTCAATCCGCGGAGCAAGGGGATCACTAGCGTTTGATCTAGCACTAATATAGTTGATGTAAACCTTTGGATAAAAGATTAATCTATGAACTAAAGGCAATCTAATCTATGAACTAAGACAAGACAAAATCAATCTAATTTTGGTCAAATGAGAGACGTGAGATACACAAGTTATGGAGAACGTTTGCCCATGGAGTCTAGGGTACTTGAAGATGCAATCACCTAAACATGATAAAACTGATCTAATCTATCTAAACATGTGACCACGGTTTAGCATTTTCCCTCCCCCTGTACTGTCACTACGCGAAGGTAATCTTTGCTAAACCTATTGATGATCACGGTATGTTGACGTGATCCACGGGAGCGACCCGAAAAGCATGGTAGCCAAACCTTTAGCATTAAGCATCATCAACAAAGGAACAATAGATTACGATATAAACAAGAGTTGGTGACTATATATCAAGATCCATTACAACTCCATGGACAAACGACGAATCTACTCCATCAAGATGCTAAGCATGGTACCGTTGAATGTGGTAGATGCATCCGATGAAGATCAATCCTCGCCGTCCTCCAACTCCGGCGGCGCCGCGGCAAGGCCTCGGCGTCCTCCTCCTTGTGGTGATCTCCGGCGGCTCTCCGATGAATGGATGCTTCGGTGGGTCAATGGGTCACCATCTTGGGACGCCTAGGGGGTTGTATTTATGTCCTTGGGGTGCCTTGGGGTGTGCTCCACCTTGCCTTGCACGAGATCCTCATTGGGAGAGAAACAAACTTGGTTTCCATAAAATCAGCCTCGTCCAGATTTTCCTGATTCGCAGCCCTTCCTTGTCGGTGTCATATCTCCCACGTCCGGACTCCAAATAATGCAAATTCGGTATCCAGGTTGTGTGCCACGAAATTATCTTCAACTTTGGTATTCATTTCTTTTCTTGGAAACGAAGATAAGATCTCCAAATCGGCCTTGGAAGATAATCTGTTCTGATTTCGGACTGACTGCGCAGCAGGGATTTTGGGGGCCATATCTCCTAGCTCCCTTATCCGAATTGGGCCTTCCACATGTCCAAATCGAAGGTATCATCGAGGCCCACAACTTTGGTAGTCAAACTTTTGCCATTAAAGGCCGTTTAAGTCTCCAAATCTGCACCGAAAGATCATGCTGTCCTGGGCTGCGAGAATATCTCTCGGGCTGAGTTGATCTCGTTGGTAAACATCCAAGTCCCCGGAGTTTTGCGTGTTGATGCTTCGGTCTTTGGGTTGTTTGGAGTCTTGTTCACTTCGTGTCTTGACTTGTGACGGGCTTCATGATCTTCTCTTGAAGTGCTTGATGAACTTATCCCGAAAGTCTCCTCTTTAACGTTAATTTCCTGCGTAAACAACAAACTCCAAAATCGACATGCAAGTGTGAACTTGTTACATCATTAGTATGCTTAGTGGCGGATTAGTTGCAAATCATAATCGAAACCAATGTATAACAAGTACTCTAGGTTGACGGAAATTCACCGTCAACATCTCCCCCATGCTTAAACCTTGCTCATCCTCGAGTAAGTAATCCTTGCTTAAAAGGGAAATCAGCGTTGCCTTCCAATGTTGTCCCTGCACTTAGTCATTCATGACGAGGCAAATTGCTCTCTCTCTTAAGAATTTATTTTTAAAGTTCAAGTTGTGACCGGCTTCTTTTTCATTATGGAAGATAGACTAACAATAAAGAACAAGCCACATTTAATAAACATGATGCTCTCAAACTTAAGCAAACTTCAAACCATTACCTTGTTACATGGAAGAATTTTCAAAAAGTTGCATATCCAACATAAGTGAAAATCTCTTGCAAAAGCTCATGGAAACACTCATCTCATCAAGTCACTCAAGCCTATACTAGATTATTTTCAACCTACTCTACTCATATGTGATAGTGGAAGGCTTATGTGGAGCTTGGAAGGTTAAAAACAATCCTAGCAAAACATACATCCGAAATATTGTCAAATTAAGAGAGAGATCTATTGGAATTACCGAGACTCATCAAAAAGGCCATGGAAAATAAATGTTGGAAAGAGAGAGGGATGAAACACACACATTTAGATAGGTGGACATGTGCAAGTGGCAATTGGATGATCCCGAGGCACGAGTGAAGTCCTCGTTATCGGATTGCACATGGTTGGAAGATTTGAGTATGGATTTGTCATCAAGGCACTTGAGAACTTATGAAGCAAAAAGAACTGAGTAGCATCTATATATATATATTTTTTACTTTTATTTTATTTCCTTCTCATTTTTCTCTCTTTCTTTCTTTCTTTTTTTTCTTTATTCTTCCTTTTTTTTCCTTACTTTTCTTTTCTTCTCATCATAATTTTTTTTTATTTTTCATTTTTTTTCTTTTGCTCTTCAGAACTTTTTGCAACATAATACTTACATAACATTTGTCAGAGATGATGTAACGACTCCTCCCCCATGCTTGAGCGATGCTCGTCCTCGAGCATAAAAGAGAGGGGGGGAAATGACTGCTAAAGTAAGCATAAATTACATAATCTTGCGGAATATTTGAATCTCCATCGAGAATTTTACTACATACTCAAATTGGGTTGTGGACAAGGAGGTGATCACAAAAAGATGTTTTTGGTTTAGGGTGGATGCCCAGCGAAGTTTGTGAAATTTTCGATGTGAAAACCCACAATGCATGGACAAAAAGGCTAGCATGAAAAAGTTACACAAAGGAATGACCAACTTCTTAGTCTCGAAGAATAGAAATCAATCCTAATCCAACTCATCAAAACATATGTTTGCAATCTACGGGTTTTGTTATCATAGAACATATATGTATATGGCTTTGGTAGGTAGAACTTTGCAAGAGCATCACAAATTTGTAGATAGCATAAAAGTTAAGTTTTCATAAAAACAACAAGTTATCCGGCTATCCATAAACTTAAATCAAAGAGCAAAGATATGTCTGTGGGTCTAGAGCATAGTCATTTCACCTCCACAAATAAAAGAGCCGGTATTTAAATTAATTTTAGATCATATTATCGAGAGCAATTAGCCAAGACATGTATAACTTCATGTAGGTAAAACAAAGCGGCAACTTTCATCATCTTTCCGTAAGCATAGGCAATATAAAACATCGAGGTGAACACATGGTCATGTCTATCTATTGAAAATAAAAAGAAACCTAGGTTGTCCTCCTAGTAGCCATGTTATTGTTGGAAGAGAAAAGAAAAATGTTGCACCTAAGGTTGAAGGCATACTTACAAGCATTTATATTCGGAAAAAAGAAGGTCCATGGAGATCTTACCATCCTTTGTAGTTCTTCGTTGCCTTCTTCCGACATCTCCATGTATCTATGTGGCTTTTGCTTTTGTCTTGATTTATCAATACTCCTAAACTTCTGAATTTTATCTTGTATGCTTAATGGAGTCATTGGTCGCTCTTCTCTTCAATGTTGTCATCACCATCTCCTCTTTCTTGTTCTCGTCATCTCCTTGCCGTCTCCTTTTCATGGATTTCCCCTCTGTACAGAACAGAACATATATCGAAATATAGCTCTATTGAAAAGTTTATGAAATTACCTTTCCAACGTGTGGTCATTCATCAAAAACGGAGTTCAAACAAGGGAGCTATGTCCGTTTTACTTCAGCGTTGCGTGCTGTCCAAAACTGATTTCAGGACGTGTTGCACTCGGTGATTCGGGCATAACTGCTTGTAGGAACCTCTGATTGTCTTGATTCTTGATTTGTTGGAATTGTAACTTCATGAGGCTTCTAAATATCCAAAAATATTCAGTGTTTTCCCTTCGAGACCATGCAGAATTTTGATGAGATCAGTGGCTTCTTGCGCATTGATCCGGTGATGTTAATGATCTTGATCATTCTATCTTCTAGAGCGTCATGTTGCACTTCTGTGTTGAAGATTCAGGGTCTCCCCCATGCTTAGTATTTTGCTAGGCATGGAAGAAGAAGACAAAGCATTTTTATCTTAGCCATCCTTCAATTTCCTTGTAGTGAGAGTCTTTATCTTGCCTGCAAGACGTTTTAAGCGCACATTCTACCCCCAAGGTGACGGTTGGGAGTAGATAGAATTGCCAACAATCCAACAATGTCTCCTAAGATTCTTAACTTGTGGCATAATTAGTCTAATGAGAAATAAAAACCTAATGAGTGTACGTGGTACAAAGTGTGTATGCACATGATAGGAAAGTATATAAACAAAGACAATGTTTTCACCTAGTTCTAAACACCATGTTTACAACTTGGTTTCCGAATTTCTCCATAGCCATAAAGGTTGATAAATCTAGGGTTAAAACACCATGTCTATCCCTAAATCAATAACTCTTATAGCACAAGAAAAATCAAGCGCATTGCAAAGCTTATAAACTAACCAATGCAACATGAAAACATATGAAAAGCTAGCAAGGTTTATCGAACTTAACGATGATGGTCCGCAATCATGTTTAAACACCACGTTTACACAAGATCACAAAAGGAAAATACCCTCGAAGCATTAACATGGAAACTGAAGCATACATCATTAAGTATATAAAACAACCAAGCCAACTATGTGCAAAACATGTATATGCAAAGAAACATCACGTTGATAACAAAATGCAATGCATGCAAATAAATAAATATGATCATGAACATGATAGTGGTAAAAAAAGAAAACTAAACTTAGATTAATAACCACAAGTTGATCATCATAAGATGGTGCCATTCTTTATTCTCTCTAAGAAAGGAATAAAAACATAAAGAAACGGGTTGCCTCCCGAAAAGCGCTTCATTTAAAGTCATAGAGCTCGACTTTCTCACATACCTTCTTTTCATCGCATAGCCATGGCCCTTCATGCAAGAAGAAAAGGTACCAATGTAGCTTTAATTTACTTTCCATGTTGTGCTTGATCACTTATAGAAGACTTGCCCAAGGCATCCTTTTGCTTCATCGCTATCTCCTTCTTTATCACCCTTCCGTGCTGCCTTCACTCCATGAATTTTTATTTAATGTACAGAAGAGAAAGTATACCCAAGCTCTACTCCATTGCACAGTGCACAAAATTTCCTTTCCAACGAGTCTTTATTTGCCCAAATCGGACTCCGGACAAGAGAGGTACGTCCGTTTTACTTCGGTGATGAAATCTGTCCTGAAATTTCAGAACGCGCAACGCTCAATGTTTTCTCCATAACTCCTTGCACGGGTCTTCAAGCTCGTTGGTTCTTGAAGCGTTGGAATGGAAACTTCATGGAGCTTCTAAATATCTCATTTTCTTCATTTGTACACTTCTGAACAAGCTCTAAAATTGAAGAAGACAGCAGCATCCATCGCTGGATTTGGAGAGGTTGATGATTTATCTTGCAACTCTTTAGGCATGACTTCTCTTTTAATTATTCGAGCCTTGTCTACATGGTTAGTGAAAATAGGGCCTTCTCCCGACATGTGCTTTTTTTAAGGTCATTAGCTTGACCAAGCGCAAAGCATGATCGAGATTTACAAAACTTATTGTGAACCTACGCGTCCATAATTAACACCACATGCGAATTGTAGCAACAAGTCAAGGTGTAAATAAAAGAAGCATATGTTTCATGCATAGCAATTAGCTCATCATTAGGCAAAGGTTATTTAGGTGTGAGATTAATTGGTTCAAACATAAATGTTTCCTCTTTTTCATTCTCAAGAAAATCTAGCCTATCAACATGATCATTATTGGAACAAGGCATAGAATTTAAATTATTATTCATACTATTGGTCCAACATGAATATTTGAACATTTCATCATTAATACCAATAATATCTTGAGATTTCAGCGTGTACCTTTGCCTCGGAGCTTCCTTGACAAGAGTGATATTTGGTTCATCTAGTGGTGTTGAAGTCAAATCAATCTCAACAAGTGTAGTTGCCTCTTCATCACCATCTTGCAATTTCTTCAACTCATCATGTGGAACACGTAATCCTTCAACTATGTATGCATTCATCTCTTCTTTGAAGTCTTCTTTATCAACCAAATCTTCATCTTCAAAGTATTGTATGTTGCTTTCTTTATCTCCCGTGTACCACATGTCGTCTAGATCGCTCATCGTTGATTCACTCTTTTCTTCATCCTTGAGTACTTCCATGTCTTGCTTTGCTAGTGTGTGGGCTTCAATAGCACACAAGCTATAACCTTCTAGCTTGAGTCCTATCTTCTCCCATTTGTCCTTCGAGTCACTAGGCTCGTCACGGTTGTACTCTTCTCTTTCTTCATCATAAATCATCTTTGAGTTGTCAAATCGGTCGATCCATGCTTCATCATCTTCTTCTCTTTCTTCTTCAAACATATTTTGGATCGATTCTCCACTCATCTCTTGATCAATTATATCCTCAACTTGTTTGGCAACGTGTCGGCGTTCCTCCTTCCTTCGGTAGTTGATTAGTGGGGCAAAATCAACTTGAATCCAACCGGATTGATTGAACTCCGCCAATGGTCTAGCATTCCACATACTTCGGCCTACATTCATGTTAGTTTCAACACTTTTAATATCCGAAATGACTTCTCTTACCTTGGGAAGTGGATCTTCAATTTCTTGTATGGTCGGTTCATCTTCCTTGACCTCCGGTTCATCTTTTTCAGAAAATTCAGCAAGCACCTTGGGCTTGCTTTTGTCGTTTCGCTCCTCCCGACAACGTCTTTGCCAATCTCGTTGCGTTCTTTGTCCATTGCTTATCCTTTGTAAGATTTGTGCGGCTTCACTAATTGTTTTATCCATTATATCACCGCCTGCACACATGCTTACAAAACGAGACGAGTTAGGGGTTAGTGAAAAATAAAAGGTATGCAACATCAAGTCACCGGAAAATCCCAAGTTCGGGCCTCGCTCAAGTAGTTCATTAAAACGGTCCCATGCTTCATCAATTCCTTCATCCTCTCCTTGCTTGAAAGTGAGCACTTGCCTCCTTAAGTCTTGGACCTTGCTTATGGGAAAGAACTTCAAAAGAAACTTCTTCACTAGCTCATCCCAATTTCCTTTTGCTTCAACGGACGCAAGTGTGTACCATCTTCGCGTTTCATCTTCGAGAGAGAACGGAAAAAGATTCCACTTGAACCAAGTGGCCGGAACTCCTTCTTGTCGCACCGTGTTGCATATCATCGTGAATTCCTTAATGTGTCTATATGGGTTGTCATCCTCCAATCCTCTGAAGGGGTTTGTCGCCACTAAGTTGTTGATTCTAGGCTTCACTTCGTAGTGGGTTGTAGCAAGCGTCAAATCTGATTTTTGCATCTCAATGTCCTCCATTGACGGCATTGCTAGCTCCCTTAGCGACATCTCTTCGTCTTCCAATGGTGAGGTGAACAAATCCATCTAGGCACAAGAGAATAGAAAGAAAAACAAAAAGAGATTCTTTTTTCTAGAAAATAAGGGTTAGATGTTAGTAATCAACAAAACTAATACAAGATTAGACGTAGCAAACTGGCTTGCTCCCCGGCAACAGCGCCAGAAAAAGGGGCTTGTTGACGGATAAAACTCGTATCCACCTACGATCCACAAGCGTACGGACCTACACCTTTTTCACCACTGGGATTCCCTAGGTTCTTGTCAATCCGCGAAGCAAGGGGATCACTAGCGTTTGATCTAGCACTAATCTAGTTGATGTAAACCTTTGGATGAAAGATTAATCTATGAACTAAAGGCAATCTAATCTATGAACTAAGACAAGACAAAACCAATCTAATCTAGGTCAAATGAGAGACGTGAGATACACAAGTTATGGAGAACGTTTGCCCATGGAGTCTAGGGTACTTGAAGATGCAATCACCTAAACATGATAAAAGTGATCTAATCTATCTAAACATGTGACCACGGTTTAGCATTTTCCCTCCCCCCGTACTGTCGCTACGCGAAGGTAATCTTTGCTAAACCTATTGATGATCACGGTATGTTGACGCGATCCACGGGAGCGACCCGAAAAGCATGGTGTCCAAACCTTTAGCATTAAGCATCATCAACAAAGGAACAATAGATTACGATATAAACAAGAGTTGGTGACTACATATCAAGATCCATTACAACTCCATGGACAAATGACGAATCTACTCCATCAAGATGCTAAGCATGGTACCATTGAATGTGGTAGATGCATCTGATGAAGATCAATCCTCGCCGTCCTCCAACTCCGGCGGCGCCGCGGCAAGGCCTCGGCGTCCTCCTCCTTGTGGTGATCTCCGGCGGCTCTCCGAAGAATGGATGTCAATGGGTCACCATCTTGGGGCGCCTAGGGGGTTGTATTTATGTTCTTGGGGTGTCTTGGGGCGTGCTCCAACTTGCCTTGCACGAGATCCTCCTTGGGAGAGAAGCAAACTTGGTTTCCATAAAATCAGCCTCGTCCAGATTTTCTTGATTCGCAGCCCTTCCTTGCTGGTGCCATATCTCCCATGTCCGGACTCCAAATAATGCAAATTCAGTATCCAGGTTGTGTGCTATGAAATTATCTTCAACTTTGGTATGCATTTCTTTCCTTGGAAACGAAGGTAAGATCTCCAAATCGGCCTTGGAAGATAATCTGTTCTGATTTCAGACTGACTGCGCAGCAGGGATTTCGGGGGCCATATCTCCTAGCTCCCTTATCCGAATTGGGCCTTCCACATGTCCAAATCGAAGGTAACGTCGAGGCCCACAACTTTGGTAGTCAAACTTTTGCCATTAAAGACCGTTTAAGTCTTTGAATCTGCACCGAAAGATCATGCTGTACTGGGCTGTGAGAATATCTCTCGGGCTGAGTTGATCTCGTTGGTAAACATCCAAGTCCCCGGAGTTTTGCGTGTTGATGCTTCAGTCCTTGGGATGTTTGGAGTCTTGTTCACTTCGTGTCTTGACTTGTGATGGGCTTCATGATCTTCTCTTGAAGTGCTTGATGAACTTGTCCCGAAAGTCTCCTCTTTAACGTTAATTTCCTGCGTAAACAACAAACTCCAAAATCGACATGCAAGTGTGAACTTGTTACATCATTAGTATGCCTAGTGGCGGGTTAGTTGCAAATCATAATCGAAACCAATGTATAACAAGTACTCTAGGTTGACGGAAATTCACCGTCAACAGCGGCTAGGGTCTGGGATGGAAGCGGGTGGGAGGGTTTTGTGCAGCCGCGGCTGTTGGAAGTGGGCTGGCGGGGTGGAGGCGTTTAGTGGGCTGGATTGAATTGTGGGCTGAAAGTGAGGTTTGCTGTTCACTTATACGGGAATACCGACGGGATTTGTCCTGCTCAAATACGGGAACCGTGAATACGGTCGGGAAACATTCTCCCCTGTTCCTGTTCCTGTAACCACCGTTTTACCGAAATTTTTTCCTGTTTTCCTGTTTTTCCTGGAAAACGGGACACAGTCGGTTTACATGGGATACGGTGTCGGTCGGTACGGGATTTTCCCGTTCCCGCTTTCATCCCTAGTTGTATGCACTTCATCAATTGATATGGAGGCAAAATTAGAGTACAATTTCCATTAATTTCTTCACTCACGCAGTATTAGTATATAATATGACACTCAAGATAACAATGCACTGCTTCATCAATAGATCCGGAGGCAAGATTAGAGTACAATTTCCGTTAATTTCTTCAATCACGCAGTATTAGTATATAATACGACGCTCAAGATAACAATATACTACATTCTAAAAAAGATAATAACAATATATTATATTTTTCTGGAATACGCAGGAGAGCAGCGTATCATTATATTAAGAAAAATAGATTATTTTGTTACAACGCGAGCCAACTGGGCGCACACACATGGGGTTACAACACTAGAGGATTATACGACAAAAAGGACAACCTAAACCCTTACAGGGATAACCACTTGACTCAACACACGAAGCTCACGTTGTTGACCTGCCTAATCTCTAGTACTACTTACTATATACTCCTAAAAAGTTTAGAAAAGAGAAAAAATCCCGTCCTCCTGGTGCCTCCACCCGCGTGGGTCTGCCGAGCCTTGACGCCCCCTCCGCTCACACGGGTCTGCCGAGGGCCCACGTTGTGACCCCTCCTCCTGACTCCACGCCCCCCACCGCCACCACCCGGCGTTCTGCTGTTGATCCGCATTTTCCGTCTCGAGTTGCCCCATACGCCGCGCCCCACCATTGCAAGCCCGCACCCTCGCCCGGAGCCGTCCGCCATGGCCTCGGCCGCTCGATCCCTCAGCGCTGCATCGCCATCCTTGATTGCTAGCAGCTGCAGGACGTCTGAGCGGGTTATTTGTAGCGGCGGCGGTGCCCGGGCTTCGATCCCGGCAGTGCTACCCAAACCCTACCCTACGGACTCCTCCCCGATACGGAGGCCGCCGTCGCTCCACCCTACCCGCACTTGTGCGGGGCAGGGCACCGAGGCCAAGCACCAAAGCCTGTAGTGCTCCTCCTCCATCTCCTCTCTCGACGAGGACACCGACGCTGACCTATCCCCGGTCGCACCGCTCATGCTGCTGTGCACCAGCTCGCTGCCCACCAAGATCAAGGAGGAGTGCTAGCGCGTTGGCACCGCCGCGAGATGCATGAACTCCATGGCGGTGCCCCGAGGTCCGTCGGCTCGCAGGGGAGCACCTCTGTCAACACCACGGAACAAGGTATACAAGGATGCATCCTAACTCCGGTGCACTTGTTTTGTTCTGATTGCTCTGTTTCTCGTGTTCAGCTTCTATGGCTCTGTTGCTATTGCTTGTTCTCGATGGTATGCATATTTGTGTTCTTATTCTTGGGAACTTTTGAACTACATATTCTGGTTTGCTGCATACGTTGATGGTAATAATGGCCAGGTCTAAATAACCTTGTGCTAAAGCATATTTTCCACTCTGAACAAATAACTGATTATATCTCAATACAGTTGGTATTTCAATATACCTCTATTTGGATTTGTTAGAAGCTGAATTTTCACTCTCATTGAGAGTGAGGATGACACCGAGAGGTTGGGAATTTTCTGGTTTCTTTCTCAAACATACTACAATGCCATACCCACTAGTTGGGTTGGGGATACATATTTATAGGAGGCTGCTAGCCAGCCAAGTCCAAGATGCAGTCTAAGATGCTGCCTATCTGCAGCAGTCAAGATGCTGCAAGCTGCCTAACTGCAGCAGTCAAGATGCTGCCTAACTGCTGTCCTAACCCAACGTGATGTCCCAGGGGGGGCAGCAAGACCACCATGCAGCAGGGCCACAAGGACCATGTGCTACAGCCCCATAAAGACCAGCCCCACAAAGACCACAGAGACTTATCCATCATTCTCCCCCTAAGTCTTGTGCGCTGTTGACGGTTAAAACTCGTATCCACCTTTCGATCCGCAAGCGTACGGACCTACACCTTTTTCACCACAGGGTTACCCCCAAGGTTCTTGTCAATCCGCGGAGCAAGCGGATTGCTAGCGCTTAACCAAGTACTAATCTAGTTGATTGGAAAGCCTTGAAATAGAGGATACTCTAAGGTAAAAGCAATCTAACCTAAGTTAATCTAAGAAGTCTAAGGTGAAACTAGATGGCAAAGGGTGGACACAAGAGAGAGATTAAGATAGATAAGCGTTCCCTCCCTAGGGTTTAGGATCACATGAACATGCATCTACTACATGAAAAGGGTGTTGCCTACACTAGCTTCATGGCGGTTATGCGGCCGCTAAGCCTTTTCCCTCCACCGTACTGTCACTACGCAAGGTAATCAAACACTTTCACGTATAACCGCATCTATACCTAAGTATCCATAGGGTTAAGCTAATCACCACGATTACCACAAACCCTACTAAGAACACATGTTGTACATACATATGTGAATAAAGCACTCGCATAGACATAGGCCATTAAGCATCGAAAGGCATAGGGTTCATGTAGCGATCACATAACATGTATCCATCTAACCCTAGGGATGAACGTAGACATTACCCCATAATCTTACAAGGATTGAAGCACATAGGGGTGATGGAGACTCCGGAGAACGTCGTCGATGAAGATGGCGGTGATGAAGCTTGGGAACACCCCTAGGCCAGCGGCTTGGAGTCCTCCTCTTGCTTCCTTCCCTCCACCGGCGTTGATCCTTGCGACGAGCTCATCCAACTCTCTCCCTCATCTTGCGGCGGTGGTTTTCTGGTGAATGGCGTCGGTAGAATGATTGGATGCGGCGGCCGTCGGACGAGGGAGCTACAAATAGACCGAGAAGGGGCTAGGTCAAAGGGCGGGCCGAACCGCCATAGAAAGACCCTGGGCCGGTCCGAACGGGCCGGCCGGCCCAGGCCCTTTCTCAGCCGGTTCGGGCCCATCTTCCTCCCCGCGGTTCATCTTGGCATTTTGGACATAGCCCCCTTGATTTGTGTCATTTTGAGGTCGTCATCCCCGCGATCAAGATAGGGGGTCTTCTCGTATGAAGTCCGAACTTTACGTCTTAGTCCTCGGGGATGATCTGTCATAGCACCTTGGTCCTTGTCACCTTTGGAAGTGATTTCTCCTTGCACTCGAACATGAACGGAACTCCTCATTTGCTCTCTTGAACTTGTTGTGACTCCGTCCCTTTTGTCCATGTTTTCCTGCAAAAACATAATACTTCCAAATGCACATATGAAGTTGAACTTGTTATATCATTAGTGTGCCTAGTGGCGGGTTAGTTGCAAATCATAATCGAAACCAATGCATAACAAGTACTCTAGGTTGACGGAAATACACCGTCAACATCTCCCCCATGCTTAAACCTTGCTCGTCCTCGAGTAAATGATCCTTGCTTAAAAGGGAAATAAGCGTTGCCTTCCAATGTTGTCCCTGCACTTAGTCATTCATGACGAGGCAAATTGCTCTTTCTCTTAAGAATTTATTTTTAAAGTTCAAGTTGTGACCGGCTTCTTTTTCATTATGGAAGATAGACTAACAATAAAGAACAAGCCACATTTAACAAACATGATGCTCTCAAACTTAAGCGAACTTCAAACCATTACCTTCTTACATGGAAGAATTTTCAAAAAGATGCATATCCAACATAAGTGAAAATCTCTTGAAAAAGCTCATGGAAACACTCATCTCATCAAGTCACTCAAGCCTATACTAGATTATTTTCAACCTAGTCTACTCATATGTGATAGTGGAAGGCTTATGTGGAGCTTGGAAGGTTAAAAACAATCCTAGCAAAACATATATCCGAAATATTATCAAATTAAGAGAGAGATCTATTGGAATTACCGAGACTCGTCAAAAAGGCCATGGAAAATAAATGTTGGAAAGAGAGAGGGATGAAACACGCATTTAGATAGGTGGACATGTGCAAGTGGCAAATGGATGATCCCGAGGCACGAGTGAAGTCCTCGTTATCAGATTGCACATGGTTGGAAGATTTGAGTATGGATTTGTCATCAAGGCACTTGAGAACTTATGAAGCAAAAAGAACCGAGGAGCATCTTTATTTTATTTTTTTTACTTTTATTTTATTTCCTTCTCATTTTTCTCTCTTTCTTTCTTCTTTTTTTCTTTATTCTTCCTTTTTTCCCTTACTTTTCTTTTCTTGTCATCATATTTTTTTCATTTTTCATTTTTTTTCTTTTGCTCCTCAGAAATTTTTGCAACATAATACTTACATAGCATTTGTCAGAGATGATGTAATGACTCCTCCCCCATGCTTGAACGATGCTCGTCCTCGAGCATAAAAGAGGGGGGAAATGACTGCTAAAGTAAGTATAAATTCCATAATCTTGCGGAATATTTGAATCTCCATCAAGAATTTTACTCCATACTCAAATTGGGTTGTGGATAAGGAGGTGATCACAAAAAGATGTTTTTGGTTTAGGGTGGATGCCCAGCGAAGTTTGTGAAATTTTCAATGTGAAAACCCACAATGCATAGACAAAAAGACTAGCATGAAAAAGTTACTGTTGACGCTTTTTCTGGTCAACACACACGAGCGCTTGATCGCGCGGAACGTCGAAACGCTGAACTCGCCGAGCTCCTGCCTGGACCAGTCTGACCAGTCAGGGGCACCGGTCTGACCGGTGACTGCAGACGCACGGTGAAAACCTAAGATCGCCGCCTCGGGAGGGACCCCGTCGGAGGTGGCGTGCCTAGGGTTCCTCTGAGGTCGGCAAGGCCACTCAGAACATCCTAGATCGTCGTCGAGACAAACAAGGAAAGCACAAGGTTGGAAAAGCTAGGGTTTGAGAGATAAAAGTTGTAGAAAGTAATGTACGATTGGGTGATTTCACCTCAAACGGCTGTGGCCCTTTATATTTATAGGGTGGGGAGGTCTTGCCCCGCAAGGAATCCTTTTACAACTCGAAATTCGTAAGGATTCCTCAATTCTACTCGGACTCGGGGTCCACCGGTCAGACCGGTCAAGCCCACCGGTCAGACCGGTGTGGCCGTTGCCGGATCGGCTACAGGACGCCCCACCGGTCAGACTATTGAGGGACACCGGTCTGACCGGTGGCGTCAGCCTGATCGGCCTTGTGCCAATTTTGGGTGCGAACATATGCCCCCTCTGTTTTTTAGTAAAGCTTGCTGTCTAAAAAATAATTCTAAGGTCGATGTGACACTTCACCGGCCATTTTTTGGTCTAAGGGCGATTTTTGCTTTAAATCGGCCATATCCTATCAAGCATCTTGCCATACACTTGGATGAAAAGTCTTCAAATATCTCCCGTTGAGAGCCCTTGGAAGCTGCTGTCCTTGCAAAGTCTCCATCATGTAAGAATTCCCAGAACAAATCTTGACAACCTTGTATGGACCTTCCCAACTTGGAGACCACATGCCGAACTTGTTACTCTTAGATCCAATAGGTAAAATTGTCTTCCAAACCAAGTCACCTACCTGAAAAGATTTGGCTTTTACCTTCTTGTTGTATGCTCTAGCAACTCTCCTTTTGTCCTTTTCAATTTCCTCCAAAGCTTCCATACGCTTGTCGGTCACTTCATCAATATTGTCCATCATCAAAGCATAATATGACTCAACATCAAGATTATTTTGTTTTGCAAGTCTATATGCGCCTAGATTCACCTCAACGGGCAAAACGGCCTCTTGACCATATACAAGCTCAAAAGGAGTAACCTTAGTAGCACCATGTCTAGAAATACGATGAGCCCATAAAGCTTCAGATAATACCTCATGCCATCTTCTAGGATTGTCCTCTATCTTCTTCTTTATGAGCTTCACTAATGTCTTGTTGCTAGACTCGGCTTGACCATTGGCTTGAGCATAATATGGAGATGAATTGAGCAATTTAATACCATAGGAATCAACAAACTCACGCACCTCTTTGGATATGAATGAAGTCCCTTGATCCGTAGTCAAAGTTTGTGGAATGCCAAACCTATGTATGATATGCCCAGTAATAAACTCAATCACCTCTCTATGTGTCATACTCTTCAAAGGAATAGCTTCAGTCCACTTGGTGAAGTAATCAGCAGCCACGATCACAAAACAATGCCCCTTTGACGACGAAGGATGAATCTTACCAATAAAATCCAGACCCCATCCTCTAAAAGGCAAAGGCTTGATGATCGGATGCATCAACGCAGCAGGCACCAATTGAACATCTCCATGTTTTTGACACTCTTCACAACCTTTGTAGTATCTAAAACAATCAGCTATCATGGTAGGCCAATAAAAGCAAGCTCGCCTGAGGAGCCACTTCATCTTGGGAGCCGATTGATGAGTACCACAAATACCTTCATGAACCTCTGCCATAGCCAACCTAGCTTGATCAGGACCTAAACACTTTAAGAGCAAATCATCCGCAGTCCGACGATACAACTCACCATCATCAAGAACAAACTTAAGAGCCCATCGTCAGACTTTTCTATCAACTGAACTGCTAGGATTATGCAAATAATCAACTAGAGGCTTTCTCCAATCCTCCATCTCATCTTTGTCACGAAAAACCGAGGAGGAATTTTTACCAGGGGACCGGTCAGACCGGTCATGGGCATCGGTCAGACCGGTGCCGTTAGCCGACCCAGAGCCAGGGGACCGGTCAGACCGGTCGGTGACATCGGTCAGACCGGTGTCACCGGTTAGACCGGTCGGCTGTATCGGCCTGACCGGTGCTTCCAGAGCAAAACACTCGGCTGTAAGCAACGGTTTGTGTTCTTGAAAATTTCTTTTTCGAACATTATAACCAGATGCTTGCTGGGCCAGAGCATTAGCTCTAGGATTTTCCTCTCGTGGCACATGATAGATAACAAATTCATCCATACAAGATATGATGTCTAAACATTTATCAAGATAAGCATTTAAAAAACCATTTAAACATTGACATACCTTGGATATTTGCTGCACCACCAACAAAGAATCTCCATATGCTTCCACATGTTTTACTCCCATGTCATGTAAAATTTCCAATCCAAATAGAAGAGCCTCATATTCGGTTTGGTTGTTAGTACAATCATGATCCAATCGGTTAAGAGCTTCAAAAACAGCCCCACTTGGCGAAATAATGACAATTCCAACACCACAACCATCTTTGCAAACCGATCCATCAAAATGCAACTTCCATGGAGTAAAAGTAGCATAACCGACATTCAAGTCAAGTTGCTTATCTACTCTATGTCCAACAATAAAGTCGGCAACAATTTGACCTTTCATTGAACTTAATGGCTCACAATGCAAATCATACTCAACTAAAGCATAAGCCCATTTGCCGACTCTACCACTTAAAATTGGCTTATGCAACATGTATTTGATTATGTCGGTTTGACATGCTACTATGCAAGTACTAGGTAAAAGATAATGCCTCAACTTGGTACAAGTATGATATAGTGATAAACACAATTTTTCAATAAAAGTGTACCTTGTTTCGGCGTCCAATAATCTTCTACTCTCATATGTAACAATGTACTCCTTGCCTTCGGTCTCTTGAGTCAAAACACCTCCAATGACATCCTTCTCAGCCGCTACATATAACTTGAAAGGAATACCACTCTTGGGTGCTTGAAGAACGGGTGGTGAAGTCAAATAGCTCTTAATCTCATCAAATGCTTCTTGTTGCTTTGCCCCCCAAGTAAAGTTAACATCATTTTTCAACTGAAGTAAAGGAGTAAAAGCATTCACCTTCCCAGACAAGTTACAAATGAACCTCCTCAAGTAATTTACCTTGCCCAAGAACTTTTGCAAATCCTTTTTACAAGTAGGTGCTTTGACATTCCGGATTGCCTCAATCTTTTTAGGATCTATCTCTATGCCTTTTTCATGCACAATGAAGCCCAAAAACTTCCCAGCCGATACACCAAAAGCACATTTGAGTGGGTTCATCTTTAATTTATACCGACACATTTTTTCAAATGCAAGTCTTAAATCAGCTAAATGAGAATCATCTCCAGCCGATTTGACAACAATATCATCGATATAAACCTCTACTATGATGCCAAGCAAATCATGAAAGATTAAATTCATAGCTCTTTGATAAGTAGCACCCGCATTTTTCAATCCAAAAGTCATAACAACCCACTCAAATAAGCCAACAAAACCCAGACATATGAAAGCCGTTTTGGATATATCCTCTTCGGCCATAAAGATTTGATTGTAACCAGCATTACCATCAAGAAAGCTAAGAATTCTATGTCTGGATGCAGCATTAACAAGAAAATCGGCTATAGGCATAGGATATTCATCTTTAAGAGTAGCTCTATTAAGATCTCTAAAATCAATGCAAACACGAAGCTTTTTTGTTCCTTTTTTCTCAACAGGCACAATATTAGAGATCTAATCAGCATAACGACAAGGCCTAATAAACTTTGCATCAAGTAACCGATTGACTTCTCTTTCACTCGGTCATAAATATCAGGATTAAAGTTTCTACGAGGTTGTTTATAAGGCCTAAAACCAGGTTTAATAGGTAAACGATGCTCAACTAAATCACGACTTAAACCAGGCATTTCATTATAATTCCATGCAAAGCAATCAACATACTCCTTCAACAACTTTATTAACTCAGATTTAAACAACGGATCAAGATTCTTGTTTACAAATGTCGGCCTAGGTATAGTGCCATCACCAATAGCAACCTCCTCTAAAGGATCAGCCGACGTAAACCCTTGTCCTAACTTACTCAAATCATCAAAGTCTTCGATGGCCTCACACATATCATTCTTATGCACCCGATAGTGCTCTCGCCTCTGTTGCAACCACTCCAGATTTGCATCCATCAAATCGACAGAGAAGTTCTAGCCTGATCAACGATCGGCTTCATGACAACAGTAGCAAAGCCATCTTTGGTAGAATCAATAAGCCTCAAATTAGATAAATCTAAACCAGTTAAGCACTTAAGATTCTCATGATTATCCATAGTAGGACTATCAGCCACTGCAACACAAGCCGATGTATCACCATGAACAATCTCTACCTCGTCGCCTACCCATTGGATTAAGAATTGATGCAAAGTAGAAGGCACACACTGATTTGCATGAATCCAATCACGACCAAGGATGAGACTGAAGTTACCTTGTGTCTCAGCGACGAAGAATGTCATAGCCAACGTCTTGCTCCCAACGGTGAGCTCCATAGAGACGACGCCTTTAGCTCCCATCGGCTCGCCTCCTCCCACACCGCTGACGGTCATGTTGGTCTTGATCAGCTCATCATCTGAACCTCCCAGCTTCTTGAACAAAGAATACGGCATCAAGTTGACAATCGCTCCTCCGTCCACCAGCATGCGAGAGATAGGCTTCCCATTGATGTGCCCCTTCATGTACAAAGCCTTCAGATGATTTTCAGTAGCTTTAGGCTTCTGGAAAATAGCTTCCTTTGGCCCAAAGTCGAGATGCGCGACTTCCTCCTCCGAAAGCACATAACCATCCATAGACATATGGATCACGTTGATGTCCAAATTCATGCACTCGGGCGAAGAACTGTAGTCAACAAGCTCCTCATCGTCTTCTGGTGCAGTATTCGATGCGGACTTGCCATCACAAACCATGGGAACTGAAGAAGAGAAACCGGGCGGCATCTCTGGGTCATCGGTCTGACCGTCGACCTCCACCGGTCTGACCGGTGTGACCGGTCTGACCGACCCCTCCACCGGTCTGACCGGTGTCGACTGGGAGCTGGTCTTGACTCTCCACTCTTTCCCCTGAGGTACCATGGGCCTGTACTGGTTGAAAGCTTCATCCCTTTGCTTCTCTAGCTCCTTCTCTCTCTTCTCTTGAAACCTCAGGCGTTGAAGCTTCCTCCTCTGTGTGCGAGTCAATCCTGGAGGACACCATCTTGATAAGAAGTATTTGGAGTTGGAACCACTCCCACTGGCCTCATGGTCATTAGCAGCAGAAAACACCCCTGGAGTTGATGTCACAACCTTATTGTTTGGAACAATCGGTCTTTTGCCACCCTCTCCAATAGGAACATCCATTGATCCAATCTGAATAATATCTTGGTTTGTAGTCCTCTCTGGATCAACTTCCATCTTCTGCACCTCCTCCCTTTGCTTCGGCTTGAAACCTTGCTTCACAGGAGGTAACACAGCTTTTCTGGACGCACCGGTCTGACCGGTGATAGCGACCGGTCTGACCGGTCGGGTCTGGTGACCCTGACCAGAACGGCGAGGAGCCAATCGGTCTTGGACAGGCCTGGAGATTCTGTCAAAAGCTGATTTCTATCCACCCCATCCAGGATGAAAGGCTTGTTGGTATGGCACCCACATCACTCCATTATCATCGTATACCGGGCGTGGTGCATTTGAACTTGATGACACTCATGGTGGAGTAAAGCGTTGCCCTTGCTGTGATGGTTCACCCTTGAGTCTTGTAGCAGCCCTTGGAGGTAAAGATGACCCTCCTTGGTGTGTAGGTGACCTCATCCTTTTTTTTAACGGCCGATCATTTGTAACGGCCTTTTGCTTGGAATACTTGTCAAATAGCATGTCGAAAGTGACCTTTGGCTTAGGACCACTCCCCTGATTTTTAGCTATATTAAGTTTCCAATTTCCAATCTCCGGACGGCTTGGCTTGATCATCTTCGGTCGGCCTGGGGGTGCACCGGTCTGACCGGTCACCTCCACCGGTCTGACCGGTCTGGCCAGAGACGGCTCAGACGGTCATTGATCGGCGGGTGTGGACGACCCTTGCCCCCCATGTCCAGAGGCACTCACTGTAACCTTGAAGGTCTCTTTGCCATCAGGAGCCTTCTCATACTCAACTTTGCGAACTAACTCTTTTCCTCTCAAATCGGGCTTAGCATCCCCGATTACCACGTTCTTGCCTTTAGTTGCTTCAGCTTGATGTGGCCGAATCAGTACCTTAGGCTGCTGTAAATCCATGGTGTTGATTGGAAAAGGAGCTTTGTCCACTTGCATCTCATGAAAAGTCAAACGACCTTCGTTTATGGCCGATTGAACCTGTCGACGAAACACATTACAATCATTAATAGCATGAGAAAATGAATTATGAAATTTACAATATGCACGTCTTTTCAACTCTTCAAGTGGAGGAATAGTATGAGTTAACTTGATATTTCCAGATTTAAGCAATTCATCAAATATGCGATCACATTTGGAAACATCAAAAGTAAATTTAATTTCTTTTTGCCGACCTTTGCTAGCCGGCTTAAGAGATGAACAAGAATAAGATTTTTCTTTAGAGGGCCAAACAAACTCAGCAGCATAAATTTCTTTATCACTATCGTTCGAGCTATCAGAATCATAATCAATAACATGAACATTAGAACGACGTGATTTAAAATTATCTTTCTCTTTATTCATTCGGTTTTCAACAACTAAAGCTCTAATTTGAACTTGTGCAACCGAAAGAAAGTCAGTGCCCTCTATCTTTTCTCTAATAGATGATCTTAAACCTTTCAGACAAATGCCTGCAAGGTCCATATCAGTGATTGACAAATTAAAGCACCGGTTTTTAGTTTCTTAAAACCTTTTAATGTAGGCAGAGACAGTCTCATCTCTTCCTTGCCTAACCGATGTTAAGTCTGTCAATTTTAATTGTATGCTCCCACTATAAAAGTGATCATGAAACTTACGTTCTAACATATCCCAAGATATAATAGAACCGGGAGCAAGTGAGGAAAACCAAGCAAAAGTGGTGCCAGTCAAAGATAAAGAAAATAAGCGTACTTTCAAAGCATTATAGACACCAGCTTCACCTAGTTGTGCAGTGTATTGACTAATATGTTCCCATGTGGTTCGGTCATCATCACCACTAAATTTAATCAAGTCAGGCATACGCCAACCACGTGGGAGAGGAAATCTATCAAACTCGGGATCATATGGCTTTTGATACAAATTTGTGTTACCAATATCGACACCAAGTTTGGTTTTTACCACATTAGCCAAATCTTCCTTAAATCTATTAAATTCCACCCAATTGGGATTATTTGGCTGTTGTGGTTGAGGATTCTCCAAATTCATCTTATTTAAATAGGGAGCTATCTTAGCTTGAGCTAGCCTGTAACTTTCAAACACATCGTCCGGAATAATGTTCTTGGAGGCCGATGCATTTATTGTCATACTATAATGAGGTCCAACATTACTAATTGTATTAGAAAAAGTAGGAACCATCTGATTTGGCACGACAGAAATTGGCAAAGGCTGATCGGGCACCAACTCCATAGCACCGGTCTGACCGGTACCCTGCATCGGTTCGACCGGTGCGGCCATGTTTGGCCTGTTCGGTTGGAACTGAGGGTACTGACCAGATGCTGGATTTGGTGTCAAACCATATGCAAGATTACCATTATTTACAGGCAAAGGTGTTAAGCTAGGATGAGACCCCTGAGGATTTGCTTTAGGAGTACTACTATTAGTTTCATTATTACTAAAACCTAAAGCCCTATCCTTTTCAAGATCCTCTAACCGTTCTAAACGAGCAATGTAAGAAGCAAGCAATTCATCACTTTCCACTGTAGATTTCATAGGAGAAGTTTCAGACGGAGGTTTCTTACTTACAGTGGGAATTACCTCAATATTACTGTCGTTTAGCCTGATCGTCGGCAGCTCGAACTCTTTTAATCGGCAGCTCAATAAAAGTTAAGTTTTCATAAAAACAACAAGTTATCCGGCTATCCATAAACTTAAATCAAAGAGCAAAGATATGTATATGGGTCTAGAGCATAGTCATTTCACCTCCACAAATAAAAGAGTCGGTATTTAAATTAATTTCAGATCATATTATAGAGAGCAATTAGCCAAGACATGTACAACTTCATGTAGGTAAAACAAAGCGGCAACTTTCATCATTTTTCCGTAAGCATAGGCAATATAAAACATCGAGGTGAACACATGGTCATGTCTATCTATTGAAAATAAAAAGAAACCTAGGTTGTCCTCCTAGTAGCCATGTTATTGTTGGAAGAGAAAAACAAAATGTTGCACCTAAGGTTGAAGGCATACTTACAAGCATTTATGTTCGGAAAAGAGAAGGTCCATGGAGATGTTACCATCCTTTGTAGTTCTTCGTTGCCTTCTTCCGACATCTCCATGTATTGATGTGGCTTTTGCTTTTGTCTTGATTTATCAATGCTCCTAAACTTCTGAATTTGATCGTGTATGCTTAATGGAGTCATTGGTCGCCCTTCTCTTCAATGTTGTCATCACCATCTCCTCTTTCTTGTTCTCATCATCTCCTTGCTGTCTCTTTTTCATAGATTTCCCCTCTGTCCAGAACAGAACATATATATAAATATAGCTCTATTGAAAAGTTTATGAAATTACCTTTCCAACGTGTGGTCATTCATCGAAAACGGAGTTCAAACAAGGGAGCTATGTCCGTTTTACTTCAGCGTTGCGTGCTGTCCAAAACTGATTTCAGGACGTGTTGCACTCGGTGATTCAGGCATAACCGCTTGTAGGAACCTCCGATTGTCTTGATTCTTGATTTGTTGGAGTCGTAACTTCATGGGCCTTCTAAATATCCAAAAATATTCAGTGTTTTCCCTTCGAGACCACGCAGAATTTTGATGAGATCAGTGACTTCTTGCGCATTGATCCGGTGATGTTAATGATCTTGATCATTCTATCTTCTAGAGCGTCATGTTGCACTTCCGTGTTGAAGATTCAGGGTCTCCACCATGCTTAGCATTTTGCTAGGCATGGAAGAAGACAAAGCATTTTTATCTTAGCCATCCTTCAATTTCCTTGTAGTGAGAGTCTTTATCTTGCTTGCAAGACGTTTTAAGCGCACATTCTACCCCTAAGGTGATGGTTGGGAGTAGATAGAATTGCCAACAATCCAACAATATCTCCTAAGATTCTTAACTTGTGGCATAATTAGTCTAATGAGAAATAAAAACCTAGTAAGTGTATGTGGTGCAAGGTGTGTATGCACGTGATAGGAAAGCATATAAACAAAGACAATGTTTTCACCTAGTTCTAAACACCATGTTTACGACTAGATTGCCGAATTTCCCCATAGCCATAAAGGTTGATAAATCTAGGGTTAAAACACGATGTCTATCCCTAGATCAATAACTCTTATAGCACAAGAAAAATTAAGCGCATTGCAAAGCTTATAAACTAACCAATGCAACATGAAAACATATGAAAAACTAGCAAGGTTTATCGAACTTAACGATGATGGTCCGCAATCATGTTTAAACACCACGTTTACACAAGATCACAAAAGGAAAATACTCATAAGGCCTTATGAATCATTAACATGGAAAATGAATCATACATCATTAAGTATATAAAACAACCAAGCCAACTATGTGCAAAACATGTATACGCAAAGAAACATCACGTTGATAACAAAATGCAATGCATGCAAGTAAATAAATATGAGCTTGAACATGATGGTGGTTCTAAAAAGGAAAACTAAACTTAGATTAATAACCACAAGTTGATCATCATAAGATGGTGTCATTCTTTATTCTCTCTAAGAAAGGAATAAAAACAAAATGAAACGGGTTGCCTCCCGAAAAGCGCTTCATTTAAAGTCATAGAGCTCGACTTTCTCACATACCTTCTTTTCGTCGAATAGCCATGGCCCTTCATGAAAGAAGAAAAGGTACCAATGCAGCTTTAATTTACTTCCCATGTTGTGCTTGATCACTTATAGAAGACTTGCCCAAGGCATCCTTTTGCTTCATCGCTATCTCCTTCTTTATCACCCTTCGGTGCTGCCTTCACTCCATGAATTTTTCTTTAATGTCCATAACAGAAAGTATACCAAAGATCTACTCCATTGCACAGTGCACAAAATTTCCTTTCCAACGAGTCTTTATTTGCCCAAATCGGACTCCGGACAAGAGAGTTACGTCCGTTTTACTTCGGCGATGAAATCTGTCCTGAAATTTCAGAACGCGCAACGCTCAATGTTTTCTCCATAACTCCTTGCACGGGTATTCAAACTCGTTGGTTCTTGATGCGTTGGAATGGAAACTTCATTGAGCTTCTGAATATCTCATTTTCTTCATTTGTACACCTCTGAACAAGCTCTAAAATTGAAGAAGACAGCAGCATCCATCGCGGGATTTGGAGAGGTTGATGATTTATCTTGCAATTCTTTAGGCATGACTTCTCTTTTAATTATTCGAGCCTTGTCTACATGGTTAGTGAAAATCGGGCCTTCTCCCAACATGTGCTTCTTTAAGGTCATTAGCTTGATCAAGCGCAAAGCATGATCGAGATTTACAAAACTTATTGTAAACATACGCGTCCATAATTAACACCACATGCGAATTGTAGCAACAGGTCAAGGTGTAAACAAAAGAAGCATATGTTTCATGCATAGCACTTAGCTCATCATTAGGCAAAGGTTCTTTAGGTGTGAGATTAATTGGTTCAAATATAAATGTTTCCTCTTTTTCATTCTCAAGAAAATCTAGCCTATCAACATGATCATTATTGGAACAAGGCATAGAATTTAAACTATTATTCATACTATTGGTCCAACATGAATATTTGAACATATCATCATTAATACCAACAATATCTTGAGATTTTAGCATGTACCTTTGCCTCAGAGCTCCCTCAACAAGAGTGATCTTTGGTTCGTCTTGTAGCGTTGAAATCAAGTCAATCTCAACAAGTGGAGTTGTCTCTTCATCACCATCTTGCAATTTCCTCAACTCATCATGTGGAATATGTAATCCTTCAACTATGTACGCATTCATCTCTTCTTTGAAGTCTTCTTTATCAACCAAATCTTCATCTTCAAAGTCTTGTATGTTGCTTTCTTTATCTCCCGTGTACCACATGTCGTCAAGATCGTTCATCGTTGATTCACTCTTTTCTTCATCCTTGAGCACTTCCATGTCTTGCTTTGCTAGTGTGTGGGCTTCAATAGCACACAAGCTATAACCTTCTAGCTTGAGTCCTATCTTCTCCCATTTGTCCTTCGAGTCACTAGGCTCATCACGGTTGTACTCCTCTCTTCCTTCATTGCAAATCTTCGAGTTGTCAAATTGATCGATCCATCCTTCATCATCTTCTTCTCTTTCTTCTTCAAATATCTTTTGAATCGATTCTCCACTCATTTCTTGATCAAATATATCCTCAACTAGTTTGGCAATGCGTCGGCGTTCCTCCTTCCTTTGGTAGTTGATTAGTGGGGCAAAATCAACTTGAATCCAACCGGATTGATTGAACTCCGCCAATGGTCTAGCATTCCACATACTTCGGCCTACATTCAAGTTAGTTTCAACATTTTTAATATCCGAAATGACTTCTCTTACCTTGGGAAGTGGATCTTCAATTTCTTGTATGGTCGGTTCATCTTCCTTGACCTCCGGTTCATCTTTTTCAGAAAATTCAGCAAGCACCTTGGGCTTGCTTTTGTCGTTTTGCTCCTCCCGACAACATCTTTGCCAATCTCGTTGCGTTCTTTGTCCATTGCTTATCCTTTGTAAGATTTGTGCGGCTTCACTAATTGTTTTATCCATTATATCACCGCCTGCACACATGCTTACAAAACGAGACGAGTTAGGGGTTAGTGAAAAATAAAAGGTATGCAACATCAAGTCACCGGAAAATCCCAAGTTCGGGCCTCGCTCAAGTAGTTCATTAAAACGGTCCCATGCTTCATCAATTTCTTCATCCTCTCCTTGCTTGAAAGTGAGCACTTGCCTCCTTAAGTCTTGGACCTTGCTTATGGGAAAGAACTTCAAAAGAAACTTCTTCACTAGCTCATCCCAATTTCCTTTTGCTTCAACAGACGCAAGTTTGTACCATCTTTGCGCTTCATCTTCGAGAGAGAACGGAAAAAGATTCCACTTGAACCAAGCGGCCGGAACTCCTTCTTGTTGCACCGTGTTGCATATCATCGTGAATTCCTTAATGTGTCTATATGGGTTGTCATCCTCCAATCCTCTAAAGGGGTTTGTCGCCACTAAGTTGATGATTCTAGGCATCACTTCGTAGTGGGTTGTAGCAAGCGTCAAATCTGATTTTTGCATCTCAATGTCTTCCATTGACGGCATTGCTAGCTCCCTTAACGACATCTCTTCGTCCTCCGAAGGTGAGGTGAACAAATCCATCTAGGCACTAAAAATAAAAAAAACACAAAAGGGTTTTTTTCTAGAAAACGAGGGTTAGATGTTAGTAATCAACAAAACTAATACAAGATTAAACGTAGCAAACTGGCTTGCTCCCCGGCAACAGCGCCAGAAAAAGGGGCTTGTTGACGGTTAAAACTCGTATCCACCTACGATCCGCAAGCGTACGGACCTACACCTTTTTCACCACGGGGTGACCCCCAAGGTTCTTGTCAATCCGCGGAGCAACGGGATTGCTAGCGCTTAACCAAGTACTAATCTAATTGATTGGAAAGCCTTGAAATAGAGGATACTCTAAGGTAAAAGCAATCTAACCTAAGTTAATCTAAGAAGTCTAAGGTGAAACTAGATGGCAAAGGGTGGACACAAGAGAGAGATTAAGATAGATAAGCGTTCCCTCCCTAGGGTTTAGGATCACATGAACATGCATCTACTACATGAAAAGGGTGTTGCCTACACTAGCTTCATGGCGGTTATGCGGCCGCTAAGCCTTTTCCCTCCACCGTACTGTCACTACGCAAGGTAATCAAACACTTTCACGTATAACCGCATCTATACCTAAGCATCCATAGGGTTAAGCTAATCACCACGATTACCACAAACCCTACTAAGAACACATGTTGTACATACATATGTGAATAAAGCACTCGCATAGACATAGGCCATTAAGCATCGAAAGGCATAGGGTTCATGTAGCGATCACATAACATGTATCCATCTAACCCTAGGGATGAACGGAGACATTACCCCATCATCTTACAAGGATTGAAGCACATAGGGGTGATGGAGACTCCGGAGAACGTCGTCGATGAAGATGGCGGCGATGAAGCTTGGGAACACCCCTAGGCCAGCGGCTTGGAGTCCTCCTCTTGCTTCCTTCCCTCTGCCGGCGTTGATCCTTGCGACGAGCTCATCCAACTCTCTCCCTCATCTTGCGGCGGCGGTTTTCTGGTGAATGGCGTCGGTAGAATGATTGGATGCGGCGGCCGTTAGACGAGGGAGCTACAAATAGACCGAGAAGGGGCTAGGTCAAAGGGCGGGCCAAACCGCCACAGAAAGACCCTGGGCCGGTTCGGGCCCATCTTCCTCCCCGTGGCTCATCTTGGCATTTTGGACTTAGCCCCCTTGATTTGTGTCATTTTGAGGTCGTCATCCCCGTGATCAAGATAGGGGGTCTTCTCGTATGAAGTCCGAACTTTACGTCTTAGTCCTCGGGGATGATCCATCATAGCACCTTGGCCCTTGCCACCTTTGGAAGTGATTTCTCCTTGCACTCGAACATGAACGGAACTCCTCATTTGCTCCCTTGAACTTGTTGTGACTCCGTCCCTTTTGTCCATGTTTTCCTGCAAAAACATAATACTTCCAAATGCACATACGAAGTTGAACTTGTTATATCACTAGTGTGCCTAGTGGCGGGTTAGTTGCAAATCATAATCGAAACCAATGCATAACAAGTACTCTAGGTTGACGGAAATTCACCGTCAACATGCGTTGTGTTGTGAGAAATCTGAACCATCCCAGTCTTGGAGCAAAGCTCCAGAAACCTGATCCTCCCAAGAGGCTTGGTGAGCAGATCTGCAAGTTGATCCTTGGTGTTGATATAGCCTACCTTGATGCTCCCTTCCTCCAAACAGCCTCAGATGAAGTGATACCTCACCCGGATGTGCTTGCTCCTTTCATGGAAAACGGGGTTCTTCGCCAGGGACAGAGCGGACTTGCTGTCCACTCGGAGCTCCACCGTTCTAGTGTCTCTGCCAAGGAGATCACCGAGCAGTCGAGCGAGCCAGATCGCCTGAGTCGAAGCGGTGGAGGCCGCGATGTACTTGGCCTCACAGCTGGACAGGGCCACCACTTGTTGTTTGACCGACTGCCAGCTGACAAGACACTTGCCAAGGAAGAAGAGGATCCCGCTGGTGCTCTTGCTGGTGTCGATGTCGCCGGCGTGGTCACTGTCGCTGTACCCGATGAAGTGTGCCGCCCCGGGGCACCTCGGGTAGAAGAGTCCATGGTCGAGGGTCCCCGTGACATAGCGGATGATCCTCTTCACAGCCTGCTGGTGCTCCGTCGTCGGTCGCTGCATGAACCGACTAACGTAGCCGACGGAGAACGCCAAGTCCGGCCGTGTGTGGGCAAGGTAGCGAAGGCTCCCCACAAGACGCCGGTACTATGTAGCATCCACCTCCTCTACTGTGCTATCACGGCCCAGCTTCAGCCTCTCCTCCATCGGAGTGAGAGTTGGGTTGCAGTCGGTGAGCCCAGCTAGCTCAACGATGCGCTTGGCGTAGGCAGTCTGTCGAAGCGTGATCCCGGAGTCATCTTGGTGCACCTCAATCCCCAGGTAGAAGGAGAGAGGCCCCAAGTCGCTCATCTGGAAAGTGGCCTTCATTTCTTCCTTGAACGCTGCCACTTCCTCTTCCTTGGTGCCGGTGATCACCAAGTCGTCGACGTAGACGCCCACCAGCAGGGTGTTTCCTCCACTACCCCACCGGTAGACGGCCGCCTCGTGCGGGCTTTGCTCGAAGCCCATCCTCTTGAGTGTGGAATCCAACTTGGCATTCCAGGCCCTCGGTGCCTGCCGCAAGCCGTAAAGGGCCTTGCGCAGGCACAGCACCTTGCCCTCCTTGCCGGGGATTACAAAACCCGGCGGCTGGTGCACGTAGACATCCTCCTTCAAGTCGCCGTTAAGAAATGCCGACTTGACGTCCATGTGGTGGACACGCCAGCCCTCCTGGGCAGCCAGCGCAAGAAGGAGCCGCACAGACTCCATCCGTGCTACAGGGGCGAAAGCATCATCGAAGTTGACCCCCTCCTGCTGCACGAAACCTCGTGCCACTAGGCGAGCTTTGTGCTTGATGACGACGCCGGCTTCATCCCTCTTCAGTTTGAACACCCACTTAAGGGTGATCGCGCGGTGACCACGAGGGAGATCAGCAAGCTCCCAGGTGCGGTTCTTCTCAACCGCGTCCATCTCCGTCTTCATCGCGGCACGCCATGCCACATCTCGCTCGGCCTCTGCGAACGACCGAGGCTCGCCATCGTCACACGCAAGGTGCAGCTACGCCTCCAGGTCGTGAGGCATGAGTCTCGGCACTGGCTGGTCGCCAAGAAGGTCCTCCATCGTACAGTACCGCAGCGGCTCGCCGTCGTAGCACGCGTCGATGCGCTCCTCATCGTGGGAGAGCGGGGTGGCGAACGCCACCGGGCTGGGCTCAACATGAGTTGGTGCTGAAGTAGACGTGCCCAGGGGGTGGTTGTCGGTGCAGGAGTACGGGGCATCGCCGGCTGTGGTAGAGTCGGCGGAGAGCTCGTCGCAGTTGAAGTCGTGGCTGGAGAGCGTGGAGTCGCTGGAGTAGCGGGCATCGCAGCTCGAGCCGTGGCTCGAGAATGTGGTGCTGCCGGCGTAGTGGATGTCGGAGTCGGTGGAGGCTCGCGGACTGGGGTAGGCACGCTCGGCGAAGAAGAGCTGCCTACTCCCCCAGCTTCCTCGAAGTGGACGTACTCGATAGTGAAGTCATTGTGAGTCGGAGTCGAGCCGTCATCCACCGCCTTGTCCCACACCCATCCTCGCCCTTCGTTGAACACAACGTCGCGCGCCGTGCGCACACGCTATGTCTTCGGGTCGAGGATGCGATAGGCCTTCAAGCCTTCCGCGTAGCTGATGAACACTCCCGGAGTGCTCCTGTCGTCGAGCTTGCTGACGTGGCCAAGCTCCTTGGCAAAAGCGAGGCAGCCGAAGACTCGCAGGTGGGAGACCGCCGGCTTGCGCCCATGCCAAGCCTCGTATGGTGTCCTGCCCTCGAGCGCCTTGGTAGGTGAGCGGTTGAGGATGTAGACGGCCGTCACCACAGCCTCTCCCCAGAAGACAGCCGGCATCCCCCTCTGCTTGAGTAGGGCCTGGGCCATCCCCACAACCGTCTGGTTGCGCCGCTCGACGACTCCGTTCTACTGCGGGCTATAGGGTGCGGAGTAGTGGTGCTGAATGCCCTCATCAGCGCAGTACGACGCGAACTCAGTCGCTGTGAATTCGCTGCCGTTGTCGGTGCGCAGCACGCGCAGCTTGCGGCCGCACTCCACCTCCGCAGCAGCCTACGTGCACCTGATGGTGTCCGCAGCTTCTCCCTTGCTGCCGAGAACCAACACCCACATGTAGCGGGAGTGGTCGTTGACGAGCAGCAGGAAGTAGCGTCATCCTCCAGGTGTGGCCGGTGTCACTAGGCCACACAAGTCCCCGTGTACGAGCTCGAGCCGCTCCATGGCTCGGAAGCTCGCCTGGTGGGGAAAGGGGAGGCGCCTCTGCTTCGTTAGCACGCAGACGTCGTAGAACTGCTCCACATGGTCGAGGCAAGGCAGGCCTCGCACCATCTCCTTGGCACTGAGCCACTTCAGGGCCTCAAAGTTGAGGTGCCCGAAGCGCTCGTGCCACTGCCACGCCTCGTCGTCCCGGCGAGCAGTGAGGCAGAAGGGTTGTGCCACCTGCACATGGAGAATGTAGAGCTGATTTGCACCCTTAGTTACCTTGGCGATAAGGCGACGCTGGCGATCCCATATCCTCATGACTCCGTGCTCGACCATCACGCGTGAGCCATTCTCGTCCAGCTGGCCCACGCTGATGATGGAGTTCCTCAACACCGGGATGTAGTAGACTCCGGTAAGCAGCCTGTGCTCACCGGACTTGGTGGTGAAGATCACGGAGCCGACGCCCTTGATCTCCACACCGGAGGCATCTCCAAACTTGACGGAGCCTCGAACGCTAGAGTCAAGCTCGGTGAAGAACTCCCGTCGACCGGTCATGTGATGGGTGGCACCGGTGTCGAGGCACCACCCGTCAGTCTTGTCATCGCTGAAGCCATCGCCGAGGAGGGCGTGTGCCTTCGGCTCGTCGAGGTGGAGAAGTGCCGCTACGGCTGACGCCGCCGGAGGTTGCTCGATGCTTGCGTGTGCCAGGAGCAGAGCTGGATTCTCCTCCTCTGCCTGGGAGACGTGGGCCTGGCCGCGTTGTGGCTGTCGACACTCCTTGGCCCAGTGGCCAAGCTTGCCACAGTTGCGGCAGGCATCGTCTGGTGCCGGCTTTGGCTTGCCAGCAGCTTGCTTCCCAACTTTGCGCGGTTTGCCGCGCTTGTGGCCTCCTGTCGCGGAAGAAGGCTCCCCCTTCTCCCCGTCACCTCGGTAGACCTCCCACTGCTTCCCAGCGAAGTGGAGCCTCCCGCCAATGGTGACAGGCCCCGACGGAGGTTGTGGCTCGTCGGTGTCGATGACCTTGAGGTGACCGATCGCCTCCTCGATCGTCATTGTGGAGAGGTCAATCAGGGACTCGACCCCGCGAGCCATTTGCTTGTACTTCTCAGGGACACAGTGGAAAAGCTTCTCTATGGCTCTCTCCTCGTCGTAGGTGCCGTCGCCGAACTGCACCAACTTTTGCATCAGGGTGTTGAGGCGGAGGGCGAAGTCGTCGATGTCCTCACCTGGCTTGAAAGCCAGGTTCTCCCACTCCTTGCGGAGCGTCTGCAGTGTAGACTTGCGGGCGTGGTCGCTGCCGATGCGCGCCGCAGCGATGGCGTCCCAAGCCTCCTTGGCAGTCTCCTTCTGAGAGAGTAAGAACTGCATCTCGGGCGGGACAGCAGCAACGAGGGCGTCCAGCGCCCGTCGATCTTCATCGTAGTCGACGTCGTCGTACTGGATCGCCTCCCACATGTGCCGCACCTAGAGCCTGATCTTCATGATTGCGGCCCACTCGACGTAGTTGGTCTTGGTGAGGGTAGGCCACCCGCTGTCCCTGACGACGGCCGAGACCCCGTAGTGACCTTGGTGCCGGTCCGGGGAGAGGGAGCCACGCCGCCTGTGAGGGGCGCGCTCTCCGTCGTGCCTTCCCTACCGTCGGTCATGGGCCATCTCAACCTCCAGCTGAGCAACCCTCTCCCGCAACCGCTGGGCCTCCAACGCGCGGCCGTCTGGAGCGCCGCCGCCGCCTCCGCCGCCGGGCGCACCTCCGCCTGGAGCGCCACCGCCGAGCGCGCCTCCCACAGGAGCACCGCCGCCGTGCGCGCCTCCGCCTGGGATGTTGCTGCCGAGCACGCTTCCGCCTAGAGCGCCACCGCCGGGCGCGCCTCCAGCAAGAGCGCCACCGCCGTGGGTGTGGGCGGCTGCCCACTGTGCCACCCGGTCTCGTGCAGCCTCCCTGGCCAGCAACTCGAGGTCTGCGTCGGCACTATCGTCAGCACAGACGGAGCTGCTGGCGTTGCTGCGCAGAGCGTCGGCCTCCGCTGCCGCTGCACGTGCTGCAGCTACCGCCGCCTCTGCCTCCACCTCCGCCCTGGCTGCTGCCAGCTCCACCGCTGCCAGCCTCGACGCCCTTGCTGCTGCTGCAGCAATCTCTGCCGCTACTCGCTCGCACTCCTCCGCTGCAGCGAGCTCGGCCTCCTGCCGGCGCCGCACGCTCGAGGCGACCAAGTGCCGAGAGTGCCCTGCGGACATGGCTCGCTGTTGGGGGGCTGCTGCAGCTATGTGGGGAGGTTCCTCCATCAGACGAGCTGTTGCTTGTCTGTATGGAGGGAGAAGGGTGAGCAGGGGCAGCCGGTGCTGCTGCTGCTGGCTGGGGCTGCTGTGAGGCTGTGGAGGGAAGGGAGCAGGAGATGTTTAGGCTACAGGATAGTACGGCTCTGATACCAGATGTTAGTAGCTGAATTTTCACTCTCATTGAGAGTGAGGATGACACTGAGAGGTTGGGAATTTTCTTGTTTCTTTCTCAAACATACTACAATGCCATACCCACTAGTTGGGTTGGGGATACATATTTATAGGAGGCTGCTAGCCAGCCAAGTCCAAGATGCAGTCTAAGATGTTGCCTATCTGCAGTAGTCAAGATGCTGCATGCTGCCTAACTGCAGCAGTCAAGATGCTGTCTAACTGCTATCCTAACCCAACGTGCTGTCCCAGGGGGCAGCAAGACCACCATGCAGCAGGGCCACAAGGACCATGTGCTGCAGCCCCACAAAGACCACAGAGACTTATCCATCAGGATTATCCATACGAAAAATTGATTTGTAGATCTAATAATTAAAAAGACCAGACAATCATTTCTTATGCTAGCACATAATGCGCCAATGAGCACATGAAATGGGAATGAAAACATGTTTACATTTCCCCTCGCCTTTAGGCTAAGCGCCTAAACTTGACCATAAACAATGAAGTTGTTTTTTGTTCAGAAGGATATAGATAAGTACCTTTTTGGTCTCTCCTTACTAGGTATGTAATATTTTTCTATTGTACTTGTTTAAAATGCAAATGCGATCCTAGCATTTACCATTACTTCATTTTCCTCTTTGCGAGGTATTTGTTACTTTTATTTTCTCAGTCTATTTGTAATGGTTTACCTTTCTTGATTCTTGACTGTAGTTTTTTAACCAGTAATATTATTCAATTTCCCTGTTTAAATAAGAATGATCTTTGTGACTCATTGTGTTCCCCCATGCGCATATAAGATGTAGTTATATATATCTGGCATTCAATGTGATTAACTTTCTCATGTTACCAAAATAATTGTTTGTTGCTGATTCACAGGGACTGCTCGTGGAATCATAAATAAGGCTCGAGTTTGATTGAGAATTCTGAATTTATCTGGTAAACCCTTCTTTAACTAAGCTAAACACCTGGACAACGGTGAGAGACTTGTGCTAAAAAATCTTACGATTCCACTCATTCCAGATGTCCAAGTTGTGATCATGAGGACTGCAATGACTGATCTCTGTTTCCTGAAGCTGAGAGGCTCTAAAGTGTTGGACCACCAATTTTGTACATTGTCCACATCTATCCTTGAACTCTGAAAGTTCAGATTGGAGATCGGCTAATATCATATTTTTCATCTTGCATTATAATATCTATATATAGATCATTCATGTGATCTGATTTAGATGCCCATTATATACTCTGACCATTCTTTCTTCTCTCTTGAAAGGAAGCAACAAAGCTGTATATTGCAACTGCGCTGTAGTGCTGCATATTGCAATTGCGCTGTAGTTTTTTTACAGAAAAGGGAAAGAAGAAGGAGATGGTGGGCCACCACTAATCATACCACCAAAGGCACATTCTAAACAGTGGTAAAAAATCCAAAACACCAATGAGGTATGAATAATCAGCTTAAACATTTGTCTCTTTTTTTCCTGAGAGTATTTGAACTTATGGTATATGCATTCTGTAGTCGTATTTATATTGAGCGATAGGCATGATCACATTCATATAACTATGTTTCCAAATGTTACTGTTCTAATGTGTCACTGCCATATCTACAATATCAAAGAGAAAATTGCACTATTCTTGTTCTAATTGCATTTGCTTCTTCTAATTATTTTATATCTATCTATTTTCATACTCCCGAAGCAACATCGTGAGATTTCTATATTGTTCTGAGATGCTTGGAGGTTGCTTATGGACTGAAGCTTCATATTGATGGTGCTCGCATTTGTCAGGCATCTGTGGTAAATAGGATAGGCAGCCAGATCCTGAATTTTTTATATAATCTTCTACAGAATTGTGTAAAATCAAACATTGCTCTGGACACACATGTGATTAGAGGATTGACTTATAAAGAATAAACCATACACTTAAGTACAAAATATTCTTCCATTTTTTCTCTTCAAAAGGTTTAGTATGCCAATATATATTTCTCTCTTCATGTTCCACTGAACTTTTTTGGTTTATCTGTAAAAAATTATGGAAACTCTTTCACATAAGCTATGTTATGCTTGCTGGTGTCACCACTCCTCACGTACTTACAATATGTGGCACAGGCTATTGGGGCCAGAGATGAGGATGGAATGACGAATCATCACAAATTCTGACTCAAGAGATGAAGGGTTAAACCTCTAGCAAGGAGTTTTGATTGTCTGTTGCTGCCTGGGTAATAAGCCACTGTCTACCGAGGCAAAAAACATGTAATAGAGCTGTATAAAATGGATATACTGATATACCAGTCGCCTAACTACACTATAGTCATGAGTATGATCTACTTGGCATGAATGCTTCATATTCTCATGCAAAATCAAATATTCATATTATAGATTTACCTTAACTTCTGCCACTAAAAGAACACAAGCAAAGAAATAAGATTCGATGGCCTTTGGATGTCATGTTGTGTTGTTTCATAGTGTAACTACATTTTAGGATATTTCATATTTTCATACTATTATTGTCACATTAATCTAATGTCTTTTGGTATAAATAATTTTATTGCTCGTAGCAACGCACAGGCACTTTCCTAGTCACGCCATAAGGTCTGCGTCAGAGAGAGCACGCACCATCGGGAAAAAGGTCACGAAAAGTGGCGAAATACTCCTTGTCGATCAGTCCAGGTCCAGTGAAAACCGCGGCAAGGCCCTTGTCGGCTGCGTTGGCTTCAGCTGCCGCAGCCGTAGGGTCTTCCGTAGGACGCATGCCCTGCTTGTCCAACTTGGGCATGAACAGTACCTCACCCTTCTTAATTAGAGGCGCGCATAGTGGAGTTCGCGGTCTGTTGAGCGAGTCTGCTACTCTGGCGAGTTGCCGAGGCAGAGGAAGGGGATGGTGCCGCCGGCAAGGTTGCGAGTGGTACCTGCAGTGCCTAGCGAACGCTAGCCAGGAAGGCCGCGGTGTTGGCCTTTGGTAGCTTCGAGGTCGTCGTTAGGCTGATCCTACCCCGCTTCAATAGGGTCGCGACCTGATCCTGACGAGTTCTCCTTGGCGGCCTCCTGGGCTTTGTGAGACAATGGGATGAGAGCATACCCCAAAGCCAAGTGTGTCGGATGGCCCACCCACGGAGAGAAACTGCTTTGGTTCATGCTCAACACCCGGCTGGCGAGGCACAGTCCCCGAATCATCTGTCGGGGGCTCCACCACCGACTCCAAGTTGAGGATGATTGTGTAGCCGCAACGCTGAGCGGACAGCGTCTGTAGGTCTTGTTGTAGGTCTTGCAAGTGATAACAATATATTACAATTTACAAGCTACGGATCATAATAATGATGAGTACATTGTAAAATGTAAATGATCATATACCCACTACCAGTATGAATCAGGCAGCGTCGTTCCAAGCAGGCAGCCCAAGACGCCGCCTGTATGGAAGCAATGGGCCTGCTGCCGGTTTCGACGTGTCTCCTCTCGCAGGCCGAGTGGTAATGCACCTTTGCTTGGGCTTTCCTCGCGGCTCTCCGCGCCGCCTCCTCCTCCTCGTTGAACTTGAAGCCGGTGCCCCCGTAGCCCGACGCGTGGGCCTGCTCCGTGCCCTGCTTCACCTTTGCCGTGAAGCTGTCAGCCAGGGCCTTGAGGTCGTCCGGGACAGCCTGCCCGAAGCGATCCAGAGCCCTGACGAGGTCCGGAGCATACCGTTCCTCCTCCTCGGAGATGAAGGTCACGGCAAGCCCCTTCCTGCCGGCACGGCCGGTCCGTCCTACTCGATGCACGTACTCCTCGTAGTGGCTCGGGGCATCGTAGTTGACGACCAGCTCCAGTCCGGCCACGTCCAGGCCCCTGGCGGCGACGCTGGTGGCAACCAGCAGGTTGCAGACGCCGCCCTTGAAGTCGGCGATGGTCGATTCCCGGTCTTCCGGCTCTTTCCCGCCGTGCAGAGTTAGGCATGGGTACCAATGGTGGAGGAGCAAGTCTATGAACAGGGAATCGCAGCTGTCCCGCGACTGCACGAAGACGAGGACCTTCCCCTTGTAGAACCACTCCCCGAGTAGCTCCAGCAGCCTCAGGAACCTCTCCCTCCCGCGCCACCGAACCTCCACCAGCTGCGCCACGTCCGCGTTCACCGCGCTCCTCCGGCCGACCGTAACCTCAACGGGCTTGCTCAGCACCCAGCTGCGCGCCAGCTTCTGCAGCCGCCACGGGAACGTGGCGGAGAAGAGCACGGTCTGCCTGTCCGGACGGGTGCGCCGGATGATCCAGCTGATCTGGGGCCCGAACCCCAAATCCAGCATCCTGTCGGCCTCATCCATCGCCAAGAAGGTGACTCTCCCGAGGTTGGTGACCTTTCCGTTGCCGGTGCAGAGGACATCGATCATCCTGCCCGGCGTGCACACAACAACCTCCGCGCCCCTCTTCAGTTCGCCGATCTGGTGGGCAACCCCCGGACCGCCGTAGATCGCGACGCAGCGGACGCCGAGTGGCACGGACAGCTTCCTGACGTCCGAGTGTATCTGCGACACGAGCTCCCTGGTCGGGGCGACGACGAGCGCGATGGGGCCGTCACCGGGAGCCGACGGAGGCTGGTCCCTGACATGCCGAAGCATCGGGAGGACGAAAGCAAGCGTCTTGCCGGAGCCCGTCTTGGTGATCCCGATGCAGTCGCGGCCGCTCATTAGTACCGGCAACGCCTGCGCCTGTATGGGCGTCGGCTTCTCCAACCCGAGCTTCCTCCTTACGGTGCCGAGGAGCTTGCTTGTCAGACCGCAATGCACCCACGTCGTGACCGGCTTCGGAACGTCTCCCCCGTGCACCTTGATCTCCCATTGATTCCTGTAGGCCGCGACCTCCTCGCCGGTGATCTTTGAGATCTCCGGCGACTCAATGTAGAAGCTCTTTCGGAACGGAGGGTAATCGACCTCGCAGCGGTCCACGATGGTCAGCTTCGCAGTTGCCTTTCTTCTTTTCTTGATGACGAGATGCTTCATGAACTCATCGTTGCTTTCGTCCTCGTCCTCCTCCTCCTCCTCCTCCTCCTCCTCCTCCTCCTCCTCCACATGGGCGGTCTCATCGGCATCTTCGTCACCCGAGTCGGAGTCATCATCAAGTCGCACGGTTCTACCCGTCCAGCAGTTAGCGTCCCGGTTGGCGGCAGGCGGCGACTCCCCTGTCGCTGCTCCTGCTGCGACCTCCGGCAGCACCGTGGAGTTCATGAACGCGTCGAGTGGGTCCATTTCCTCCTCCATACCGGGACGACCGCCGTCCCCGTTAAGCGAGTCCTTACTCCCCTCTATGCCTGCAAATAGAGCGGAGCGGTGTGCTCCTCACGTTGACCCACCACCCCGCCGATGGCAGACGAGGGTCGGGGATCGAACCGCCTCGCTTGCACGCCTGATCCGCATGACCCGCGGGTAGCCAAGGGTCGAACCTCCCACGCCTTTCTGCTGTTGTACTTTACCCATTTGCTGTTGTCCACATGCGCACGGTATCGTCCTCATCCAGTTTGTGAGTGAGCAACGCGGAGCGCCACGCCGTCATTGCAGCAAGCTAGCCGATTCTTCCATTGCTTGAGCTGCTGCAGGTAGCTACCTAGTAGCAACCACAGACAGAAGAGCACAATAGCCATGGCCACCGCCCTCAGCAGCAGCAGCCTTCTCCGTCCGTGCCGCCCCGGCGCCGGCCACCGTGGCACTGCCGGCGGCAAAGCTCGCCCGCGGCGCCAGACTGCGCGCGCAGGAGGTCCATCACCCCCGACGGCGAGGTGAGCTCCAGGTGCCCCACGACGTCTACATCCTGGACCACGCCGAGGAGGAAGGGGTCGACCTGCCCTACTCGTGCCGCGCGTCGGTGCCGGCTCCTACTCCAGACGGTAGTGAACCCCATCTGGTGGACGGCGGTGAGTAGCAATCAGGAGGGACCAAGCAAGCTGCAGCAGGGTGGAGCGACACTACCAAGTTCGAACCTAGGGTGGACTGGGGTCGATGGAGTCAGTGACCCTGTTGCCCCTTTCTCGTTTGGGGTCGAACCGGTTCGATCTGCTTCCTAATTTCAGGATCGGAGCGAACTCGAAAATGGTTCGAACCGCTCCCTTTGCAGGCTTACTCCCCTCCTCTTTGTGCCGCTCCAAGACGACGCTGCGGCGGCGTCGGCGTCGGCCCTCCTCCTCCGCCTCCTGGTAAGTGGCCACCAGTGGCGCATCCGACCGCCGCCGCCGCTTCCATTCCCACAGCCGCACGCGTGGGTCATCACGGTGCGCGCACTGAACGGCCATATTCATTCAATTGTTGATCGACGATCGGTTTGGCTGTTGGGCGCTCTGATCTATAGCGAGCGGGGATCTGATTTGCTCCGAGGATATGGAATTTTTTTTTATTTTTTCTGCTCTGATTTTCGAAAAATAAATGGACGAACCAAAAATTTCGAGAAATATACATCTGCCGCCAAACCCCACGGCGGCAGGAGTTCCTGCCGCCATGGGGCACGGCGTTAGGGGTGGCCCCAATGGTCGGCTCTACTGCCAGGTGGGGCCAGATTCCTGCCGCCGTGGGGCACGGCGGCAGGAATCCTAGCGCCCCGGCCCACGGCGTCAGGAGACCTAGCGCCGTGCCCCACGACGGCAGGATCCTGGCGCCGTGGGGTTTGGCGGCAGCGTCCCCCTATAAAAAGGGGCGACCGCTGCCGCCGCCGGCCCCCTCCCTCCCTCCCTCCTCTAAACCTTCGGCTTTCAACCCTTCGGAGCACTTCTGACTGAGGTATGTTTCTAAATTTAGTCTAGTTTAGTTAGTATAGTTAGTTAATTTAGTTTAGAAATTTAGTTTAGTTAACTTAGATTAGTTAAATTTAGTTTAGTTAACTTAGTTTAGTTTAGTTTTGAAATTTAGTTTAGTTAACTTAGGTTAGTTAAATTCATATAAAATTCGTAGAAAATTATTTAAATTCGCATAATTCGTTTAAATTGATATAAAATCCGTAGAAAATTATTTAAATTGATTAAATTGATGTAAAATTCGTAGAAAATTATTTAAATTCACATAATTCGTTTAAATTGGTTTAAAACTTCTAGGAAATGGTTATAATTCACGTAATTAGATTAAATTGATATAAAATTCGTAGAAAATGGTTTAAATTCACATAATTCGTTATAACTTATCGTTTTCTTCGCGTTATGAGTTCTTTAGTTCGATTCACTTAACTTTTCATGTTCTTTGCAGCACATTTGGGCTGGTGAGCAGCCGAAGAAGGCGTACAAGGACTTCGTTGGTCAGATCGACCGGATGGTCGATGGCCAGGTCCGGTGGACGCCGTACGCTCCTGCCATGGTCGCTGCCCGCGCACCACAGGGGCTCTCGTCCCTGTGCTCCCGAGACCAGGCGTACTGGATGACGCGGCGACGACTGGTCTTCGACGTCTACGTCGAGGAGTACACCGTCCACCAGGTGATGAGGCAGTTCGGCCTCTTCCAGGAGGTGCCAGTACCCGCTGCGCCACTTCTGCCGCCTACAGCGCACAGGTGAGCTACCATTTGCCAGTTATAATTATTTTCCGTTACAAATATTCAGTTGCCAATAATTTTATGTTTCATCTATGCTAGGTGGACGCGTAAGGGCGTGGCTGCGGCGACGTCGTTCGTCGACAAGCTGCAGCCGTACGTGGCCGACTGGGCGTCCGCGGCGCACGAGCAGAACGTCGTCACCGAGCACCGCCTTCACGACGGCGCGGCCTGGGTAGCGTACCTTCAGTGGTACCTCCCGAGGACGCAGACGCGGGTGATGTACGTGCCTGCTACCCCGCCACCGCCACCTGTCCCGGACCACGACAGGATCCTGCCGGATGCGACGTACCCGGTGCGCCGAGACCAGACCGCCGACACAGCGGTAAGCTACGATACTGCAAACATATGACATTCATATGACTTTTCATTATAACATGTGTTTCTAATTTTCTGAGCAGCACGACGTGCTTGCTGAGATCGTGCGGCTCGCATCGACCGCGAGGGAGCAGTGCTTTACCTGGGGGCCTCAGCAGCACCAGAGCACGTACGACAGGATCGTCGCTGCTGCCATGAGGTACTCCGCCGTCGTGAACTACGCCGGGGCCGTAGAGATTCCTCTCCTTCCGCGCCACCCAACGTCGTCCTCGAGCTCCGTCTCGACAGCGGCTTCGCAGCAGGCGCCTTCCACCTTTGCCGGCGGCTTCTCGGCTCCGACGGCACAGCAGCAGCCACAGGCGCAGGGCCCGCACACCTACGTGCAGCGGCCGTTTGTTCCCCCCGGCGCAGGTACTTTCAGTGGACCTTATTTTCAAGTAATGCACGCAATTATTGTGTGTTTGTGGTTATACTATATTCTAATCGTACAGGGCGACCGCCGCTCTTTCCGACAACCGGGCCTCGACAGCCGGAGACGACGGCACCTAGAGCGCCGATCTTTCCGCCAGGAGGTTTCAGACCGCCGGCCTTTCAGTTTGCGGCGGCAGATATTCCTTCCTCGTCCACGGCCACTCCGCCTATGTTCCAGCCTGCTTTCGACGCGACCACCGAGGACCAGCTGGGCTGGGATCAGATGGAGTTCAGCGACGTTCTCGCGACCCTGGATGCCCCGCAGCAGGCCGAGGAGTTTGGCCCGTCACAGTTGACACAGGCACCGGTTGGGACTCAGCCGACACAGCCACAGGGCGGAGCGACCCCGGCGGCCGGCGGAGCGACCCCGGCGGCCGGCGGAGCGATACCGGCCGGCGGAGGGACACCGGCGGGAGGGACACCGGCGGGAGGAGGGACACCGGCGGGCGGATGGACACCGGATGCTGCAGGCTCGTCGTAGGCGACCATGGCGACACCGTCTCCCGACCAGCTACGACCGCGGGTGGTCAGGGCACCTGACCCCTGGACGTACGACCGGGACCACACCTGAGCTGGCGCTAGAGCTGTTAGGCCGAAGAGACACCGGCGCATTTAGATGTAGTACTACTTTTACCATGATTTTATATAAACTATTTGCATCTACTCGTTCATTATGATATTCCCTTGTGATTATGCTTACACTTACAGTTTGTTGTTTTTAAGAAAGTTAAAAGTGTTTTAAAAATGAAAAATTAAAAAAAATAAAAAAAATCCTAACGCCACATGGCACGGCGGTAGAGGCCTGCCGCCGTGGCGCTCGGCGGCAGGGTCCTGGCGGGGACGTCAAATTTACGAGCGCCCGCGAGTTGGCTTGCGTGCGGTCGATTCCAGACCGTTAGTTTTCTTTCCTTTTTACCACTTCCGTGTGGTCTCACTCTCTCTCTCAGTGATGCTGAGCGGTCATTTGTTTGAGGAAAACAAAAGATAAAAAATTAGGGAAAAAAAGGGAAACAAACTTTTTAACAAAATTTGTAATAAATATTTTTGAAAAGTTTCGTAAAAATTTTTGTAAACAAGTTTTTTAAAAGTAAAAAAACAAAAATAATAAAAGTTTCAAAAGAAAAGGTTTATAGAAAGAAAAGTAATGAAAAAAATTTAGACAGAAACATTATGAAAAAAGTTTAGGCAAAAACGTTTGAAGGAAAAATTCAGACGCCAAAAAGTTATAGAAAAACGTTTGGAAGAAGAGCAAAAAAATTCAAAAAAACTGAGAGAAAAAAGATTATGAACCAAACTATATTTTGAAGAAAAATTTTGGATAAAAAATCGAGAGGAAAATTTTCTAGAAAAAGTTTTGGGAAAAAAGAAAAAATGCGGGCGAGCGGCGCCTTCCCGCTCCGATCTACTTGCTGCCGCCGCCCGAGAGCCCGCCGGGGCTGCCGCGGCACCCTCCGTGGAGCTCGCTCAGGCTGCCGTCGCTCCCTACCTGGACGTCGCTGTGGGCGGCCGAGAGCAGCTCGCCGGGTACCCGAGCTCGCCGCGCTGGTCGGGAGCAACTCACGGGGGATCTGGAGGAGGAGCAGCTCGCCGGGGACCCACGGAGCTCACCGCGCCGGCCGGGAGCAGCTCGCCGGGCACCTGGCGGACTTCCCTGGTGGAGAAACTCCATCACCTTCGCGCTCAACGATCTGGATGACTGGATCCATGGAGCTCGCCCCCGCGTCCCCCTCAAGCTCGCCGGCCATGCTTCTGCTGCTCTCTCTCGATGTTGCGGCTGGATCTAGAAGATGAAATATAAAAAAAAAGAAAAGGGGAAGGAAGAGGAGATAAAGACCGACACGCAGGCAACAGCTCCCATGGGTCCCACCCACGTGTTACAGACACCACGATGTGTTGGCCGCTGCTAGCGCTGCGCGCGGTCAACCTCAAACTCCAACATTGCGGGTCCTGGCGCCGTGCCGCGCGACTCTGCCGTCAGAGGTACTCGCCTGCCGCCGTATCCCACGGCGGCAGTGACTTAACGTCGTGGGGTTTGGCGGCAGATGTATATTTCTCGAAATTTTTAGTTCGTCCATTTATTTTTCGAAAATCAAAGAAAAAAATATTAAAAAAAAATTCGAGGATATGTTGGCATCAACCGTTACTCCGAGTCGTCGGTGCTTTGTCCTTGTTCGTGTCGGATCCTTTTATCACACATTGTTTTTGGTCGATCGGTGCGGACTCGCTCTTTTCATAACAATTTTTTTAGGAAACTTTTCGTAACAATTTTTGACAGGGGGGAAATATACAGGCCCACTCTAGTTTTCTATGGGCCAAAGGAATGCAGCAGCAGCCCACGTACTTTACACGATTTTGATGTCTTTTTTTAATCCTCGGCCCCTATTTTTAAAAAAAAATTAACGAATTTGTGACGATAATTTCGGCTGATAAAATTGTGCCGAATGATAAAAAATAATAAAAAGATGCAGTAGATCGCTATTCTTTAGGAACAAGGTAACAGCAGCATCCACTCGCATAATTGCAAAAATAATAAAAAAATGAAGATGACAAAGAAAACATAATGGAACATACAAAACATTAGGAGTTTATCGATTAATTTGATCTGGCCAAAAACACAAACAACTTAAAAATGAATTTCGGAAAACATGACAATAAATATACAAACCAAGAGTATTTCATGAAAAAGTAAATTTATATTGTAGTTCATTTAACTTATGTAATCAATCGAATCTTGAGTCAATAGAAAAATGCGACATATACAGCAACAAGGATATGTAGGACGACATGAAAATTGGGCGACAACACAAAAAAAACATACAAAATCGATTGAAAATACGTAGGACAGCAACCCAAAGGATACCAGACGAAACAAATAAAAATCTACAAGATAATCGGTGCAGCAGTCCAGCAGTGGCTGGACAAGGAGCGAACGATGCACTTGTCACAGTACACTGCCGGCCATTGACCTCTCTCGACTGTCGCAACATACCTCGCCGTCAATTTTGAGTTCTCCTATCATGGCAATAGAAAGCCGGTGCATGGCCGCAGGTAATGCGTTCATGCACTCACGTCAGTGCGTGAGTTTCGGTCTCTGGATGCTGGTGTCTGTATGATGGGTGTTGATTCAGTAAATTGATCTACTCGATGACTTCTTACTTCTTAGATCAATTAATTAGTCGTTGTCAACCACTCCACATGTTCATTAGTAATCACTCGATGTTTGCGTCACTGCGCTTGCCGCGGGGGCCGCTCGTGGCCGAGTGTGAACTGAAGGGCGTGTTTGCGAGGCTGGCTCTGCAGCCCGGCTGCACTCCCGGGATGCAAGCCGCCGCGTTTGCCACCTTGGCTCGCGCCTCCGCCTGGCCCCCGACAGCAAAAAGCGGCGCCTCCGCCTGGCCCCTCGGAAACGGCCGGGAGGATCGTTTCCTGGGAGCGACGGCTCCGTGGGGCGCACACGAGCTCAGCCCAGCGCACGGCCCCGCATGGTAGTCACAGGAATGGTCTTTTAACCCGACTGCCAAATGGGTGGCAAACAGCTGCTCACATGGGCCGGTCTCATTTCGTATATTGGCACAAACAAGGTGCGCTGGACCAGTTGAGCCAGGCCAGGCCTGGGCTAGTAGGGTAGGCCGAGCCAGCCTGGTATAGGGTCGCAAACACGCCCGAAGTGTGTAGGGAAGGGAAGGTATGGTGGGAACTGGGAAGCGGTGGCGGTCCATAGGCGTCAAGGGCCGCCGCCGGGTGTATCAGCAGCTAGCGCTGGAGCCAGACTCGGCCAAGGCGTCGCTCCATCTGCAGAGGCAGCACCGGCACCGGCGAGCACGAGCACAATGTAGGAGAGCAACTTAGTTTTGCGCGGTGCCGCTGGCCTGGGCTCATGGGCTGGTCCCCCTTGCACGTCCTCGCACTACCTCCCTCCTGACACGCTCGCGCGCTGCCGCCGTGCTGCATGTCGCACCAAGCAAAGCTCCTGCAGCTGGCTGGTTCAGGGCTCAGGGAGAAAAACGAGAGAGAGGAAAAGGCCGCGCCCCGGGCGCGGGACCTTTTGTGTCCCCTGGACGGCACGCACGCCAACACGTACGTAGTGACGTCGTACAATTAATTACTCGCCGCGGCGGAACGGAACCGTCTCGTCCGATGCAGGCAGGCAGAGGTGAGAAGAGAAGCGGGCTGGTTTCACAGCAGCAGGAACTCGTGTGTTCGACTTGATTATGTGGCGCTTGTTTTGAGCGAGAGCCAACCAACGGGACGACGGGACGGGCAGAGAGACAGACGCACGGGTTCTCGAACAAGACGGCGACCGTGACCCTGTACTTCCTGCGTCCTTTGTTGATGCGATCGCCTCGCTAAGCCTGCTAGTGGGGCGGGTGGATTGCGGGGATTTGGGGCGGGTGCTGATGTGGGGATTGCGGGTGCGGGTGCTGATGGGTTTTTGAGGATTACGGGTTGGGGCGGGTTGGGTATTCTGCATACGCGGGTTGGGTGCGGGTGGGGATGACTGACTCCTCCAGTCTGCGTCGCGCCGTCGCTCGTCCTCCGGACTCCCGCAAGAAAGGCGAGCCCGAGTAAAAAAAAAAAAAGAAAGAAAGGCGAAAGCCGTGGCCGCCGTCGCCGCATCCTCCCCATCTGCGACGCTGGATCCGGGTATGCCTCCAGTTCTCCTCCCTAATCTCGTGCTCGACATCATCTCCTTCTTCTTGTCCTCATCTCCTTCCTCTTTCTAGATCGAGTGTCTTCTTGGATTGGGTTGTACGGCGTCTGCGGTGGCGGCCTCAAGCCCTACGGCGGCGGCTTCGTTAGATCCATTGGAGGGGGTACTCTCCATTGCCCCACCCGCGACACTGTGTTGAGCGGCCTCTGCTGAAGCCGGCGGCGCCCCGGGTGTGCGGCACCGAGGGCGGCCCGCCCATGACGGCGAGGACAGTCCGCGCATCCCAGGTGTGTACTGTAGAACACCACTGATACAAGATTGCTGAAGCTGTACGATTGATCCTGAAGCATATATGCCGATGGCCACCATCTAGTAGGTAGCTAAGCAATGTTCAGACTTTGTCAGATAGCCAAGAACCTTCTATTTTTATATACCATTAAACAATCCGTAGCACAGGCCAAACCTAGAAGTTTGCTTCCTCTCTAGCTAATTGTGATTGTGAAGCATGTCAGACAATTGATCCACACTGCCGTTTGAAAGCATGTGGCTTTAATTGAAAAATTAGCCAATCTATTAGCCATGTCAGGCTATATAAAGGAAATAAGGCAATTGATAATCCCTAAAATTAAATGCCATGCTCTTTGTACACACTAAACAAGGATTTGTTTTCACTTTAAACGGTGTGCAAGGTGTAGTGTAGCAATAATGGTAAGGCATAACAATCAGTTACTGGATTTGAGAGTATCTCCTTCAATGTATCCAGAATTAGCTTCAATCGTAGGCTGCTCACAGCAAAAAAATAAGTACAAATTAACATTCTTCTATTTCGCAATGTTAAATATTTCAAGTTTTCCTGTAAGCAAAGCAATGGATAGTAATTCAAAGACTTACAAGATAACAGAGCTACAGGGTCAAGCTATTGAAATAAATACTTTTGTCTGTCCATCTATAACATACCACTTAAGAAATCTTTATGACAGGCAATATACTAATGGCTTCTATAACTATTAGCTTCTGTTACTGCATTTCATGTATGATATTGCTGCTGATTATCGTTTATGCCTTTTTGATACAGATGTCTTCTCATCAGTTAGTGGCCTCTGGTACTAGTGACAGTACCAACAGCAGTACATGGAAGGGGTTTTTGAGCCATCATTTTTCAGTCCTCGTGTTCTTGATTGCTGCATTTGCATGTTGTGCTGTACTCGATTTACACAATGTCGTTGTTACTCGAATTGTCATTTTTGTTCCAGCTGACATATGGTTTTGTTAGGATGCATTGGGCTTATCTTCTGAAGAAATTGTTCCTGGAGGGATCATGTGTGGCTGAGAGTGTGCATTTGAAATTCTCGCCGACGGCTCTGCCTGAAGATATTTAGAAGTGCCTGAGACCTTTCATGTGTGGTTTATTATGAATTCTTGCCGAGTGGCTGAGGCATTTCATGTGTGGTTTATGAATTTGAGTCTTTAATATTTATGCTGACTATTTCTGAAGATATTTAGAAGCAAAGAAAATAGTGTATTTCTTAACCTTATTGTTTATGTTACTTATCCTGTCTGTACCTGAATGGCTGAATTACCTGCATGGATGCGTGAGAATTTGATTAAGGATGATGCCGTTGTACAAGTATTTTAAATGGTAGTACTATGATTATTTGTGTCTTGTATTTCAACTGGTAGTACCATGATGATGCGTGACTATGTAGGAACCGCACAAATGCATTGAATGCACGTTACCCAAATATATGGGGCGGATCAGCGGACGTTGTCAAAAAAAAATATATGGGGCGGGGCTGATACATTGCGGGGCGGGGTGGGTTGGCCAACCCATCATCATGTCATTTGCTGCGGGTTGGGGTGGGTTTGGGGCGGGTTTATCCCCGTTAGCAGGCCCGCCCGCGATCCCCCTCGGACTCGACGACGACCCTGCAGCGTGTGCGCTGCGTCCTGGCACCACCCAGCCCGGCGCGGCGGGAGCAGTAGGCGTTTTGCACTTTTGCTGTCTCCTCCTGCCGTCCTGGCCGCACGCGCGCACTACTGGCACGCACGCCGCGCCCCGACAACGCCCGGGCGGGCGCGCTCGCTCGCGCTGCGCTCCGGCGGCACCGCTTGCTTGATGGCGACGGGCACCGCACCGCGCGCGAGTGGTAGCGCTACTAGGCTGGGCTGCTGGCTTCGCTAGCTACAGTACCTAGGAGGCTACAGTAGTATAGTGGGGAGGGACCAATTGGTGGCTTCCTGCTGGGCGCTGGATTTCCCCGTTCATTCCATCCGGCGCATGTTAAGTTGCACGGCGGTTACTCCTCCTACTTGCACGCACTTGGTGCTGTCTACTCCCTCCGTCCCTTTTTGTTGGTCGTCAAAAAACAGTGATTCCCCTCACAGACACGCTTTCCGGACGACCATCAATAAGGGACGGAGTAGTAGGCGTCTAATTAGCTGCTCAGATGACTAGTTCGGCCACACGACACGACCCCCGTTCGGCCTTGATTGAGAACGTAAATTTTTTTTTTCTCATCTTGCATCAGCAACAAAGCTAGCTAGTGCGGACTGCATTGTACTACTGTGGCCCGTACGACGAAGTCACCCCGTGATCGCTCGCTCTCGCCTCTCTCTCTCTCTCTCTCTCTCTCCACCGTCGCAGGGCGCGCAGGCAGCTGCCGCCGGCCGGTTCCGTGCTGCCCTCCGTATCCGCGCCGCATCGCTGCCAGTGCCGTACGTACGTACGTACGCCCCTCCGATGGCCAGTCGATCGCCAACAAAACGACAAGACGAAGTGGGTCTCTGTTCCTGCTGGTTGCTGCGGCCGATCGAAGCAGCCTTCGCGCGTTTCACCTACGCGGGCGTGTGCAGTGGACGAGCACCCGCGGCGCAACACGCTGATGCGCGCGGCCGTTGATCGCCGAGCCTTACTGGGTGGCGGACCGGCGGTCGATGGTTTCAGCCAGCGCCCAGCGGCTGGATGGGCGGCCTTCCTCCGTGCCGCCGTGCGTGCCCGTGCCGGCGGCCGGCGTACGTCATGTGCGTGTGCGTACGGGGCGGGCGCATGCATGCATGAGGAGGAGGATGCGCTGCGTGCGTGCGTGCGTTGCAGCAGGGGCGCTGTACGTGAGCTCAAAAATTCTCTGCCTGTGCCTGCTCAACCCATCTCAGACGAATTTATTGTTATTCGTGGTACCTTATTAGCTACGAGTTTATATTAGGACCGGTGGTGCTCTTGTTGTGTCACCTTTCAACAAACAAAATGAAAAAAAAAATAGTTTGGTTGGAGTATCTTGTAACCTTACATGACAAGTGGCCATATGCATCACATGGCTTCAAAAACATCCTTATCATCACCATAATCATCACCATGCATTTCCTCTCCTCCTACTCCTCCTCTCCGATCCTTTCTTCATTTTTCCACACCTTCACGAATCAGACTCCAATAACGGCAGAAGTAAACTCGCCTACGATTCGATAACGACGGTACGAACGACCATGCATCCTACGGATGGTTGCCATGGACACTGTCTCGATGCCACCGCTAGCTGTAAAAAAAATGTAGGAGAACCATAGCTAGCTTGCTGTAGGGTGCAACTGCTATATATATGTCCTCTCCTTTAAGCGAGTTACGATTGTAACGGATGATATATAAAATCCCTTTTCAAAGTAGTACTAGTAAAATAAGTGAGAAAAGATAGCACAAGTACACTTGTGGGTAAAGAGAGTTGAGAAGGGCAACTCACCACTAGAGGGCACAAGTACACTTGCTACATTAATACCATCTCCGTGCTTCGTCCGACTTGTTGCTTTCCTTCTTTCACACTTGTCTCGCATATATAGCTAGAAAGTGGGCAGGGAGCACGAGCCGCGAACAACAATTAATGTACCCTCCGTTTCATATCTTAGTGGAAGTGCGTGCACGCACGACACGTGCGTGATATAAAAAAGATTGCATATACAAAATAAGATATCAAAAATTTCATAATATAAATAATATATCATGAGTTATTGATATGTTAATATTTTATCATAATTAAACATATTTAAAAAAACTTAAATAAAACAATGCTTATAAAAAAATCTAATATACAAGAATTCAACCATAAAGTTGTTTTAGTTCATAGTATCACTAATGTGGGCAATATGTGAGAGTGGAACCCAATAAACAGGTCAAAGATTTCTAATTTTGGAGTTGAATAATAAAAGAAGTATACTTTTCTCTTTTCATATAGATGTTCAACAAGAAGCATTGTCTCGTGAAACATTACATGATCGAAATTTTAATTACAAATGGATGATTGACACATCTAAGATATTAAAATCCTTTGTGCAAAGAGTTTGAGACATATCTTCCAACCTTGCAAGAAATAGATTTGCAAAGATATATTTTTCCAAATGCAAATAATTTATGTAATTGTGGATGTCACAAAAGAAATAAGGCCACAGAAGAAAATTGCCCACAGTGAATATTTTAGGGAGCAGTCGATCGGAGGATACATAAGTGATTAATTAATTCAGCAAGTATACAAAATAGTACTACCAGGCAATTCCTTAATCTTGGTGCAATAATGATTCAATAGAGGCATAATTTTAATTTGCTCTTTACAACAATAACACTAATGTCTAATAACATCTCGATCATCTTAATTTGCTCTTTATTCGCAACAAAGATTTCTCTGGTCATCTTGGTAGCAGAGACTAAAGATCATCATTTCTCTTCTCCTCTCTCACCCGAAGCTGTCCAAAAATGAAAAAATATTGAGAAGTACAGTTTGGCTCTTAGAAATGCAATAAAACATAGAACTTAAATAAGATAGCTCAGTTATATCTCCATGATGCATCCGGAGTTAAAGAGCTCCGACACTTGCAGCCTACCAAATGTATCTAGCCTTCTAAATTGGAAGAGCTCTAAATAGTTTGAATCTCTAGTTGTTATAGCAAGAAATATAACACTGGCAGCTGTGAGAAACCACAAATGTTTTCAGCATGGTTTGAATTAATCAATGTGTGGATCTGGACTTAGAACATTATATTCCACGATGGTATAACAGTGGATATATAAAATCGCTTTTCAAAGTACTAGTAAAAGAAGTGAGAAAAGCTAGCATTTCTTTTTGGAAACCGGAAGAACGGGGTTGAGAAGGGCAACTCACCGCTAGAGGGTACAAGTACACTTGCTACATTAATATCATCTCGACTTGTTGCTTTCCTTCTTTGACACTTGTCTCGCATATATAGCTAGAAAGTGGGCAGGGAGCACCAGCCGCGAACGACAATCAATGTACCCTCCGTTTCATATTATTTGTCGTTTTGACTTTTCTACATATATTTCTTTTGTTATGTATCTAGCTAGTCATAATTATATATCTAGTTGCATAGCAAAATAAATGTATATAGAAAAGCCAAAACGACAAGTATTATGAAACAAAGGGAGAAATTACCCATCGATGATGTATAATTACCAACATATGGAAACCAGCATTTTCATACTTGACGCAAATTAAAACTCGACATCGTCTTTAGGGAGAAGTAGTGACAATGGAAAGTACGTATAGTACATATTTGTCCTCCTGTGCAAAAATAAATGACGATGTGTCGATGTAATTCCTTGAATTCATCTAAAAGACCCGCAAAGGACAGACCTTTTTTTTTTTTTGCAATTTACGCCGACCAATCTAAGATAAGAAGAATCTCACCGTGAGAAATGGTGGGGATAGATGAAAACTGACAAAACCGGTGGCCAGCTTCGTTCTCTCTACTAATTCGGTGGTGTACGTCGTCGATCGGGTCCTGCAGGCAGGCGCACACGCACGTAACAGCTTGCTTGCCCCGGCGCACACGGCCGGACGACACCGGCGGCGGGTCCGATCCATTGGTTGATCGCACGCGTACAAGCAGCTAGCATCCTCCCGGCTACCCGGCGCACCGATCGTGGTGGCTCGGTTCCGGTCGGCGGTCGCGTACGCCACGGTCACACCACGCACGCACGGACTCTGGTTCCCCCCACAGGCCCACACGGCCACACCGATGATCGTGGCTGTGGCTCGGTTTGGTCACGTACGCCACGGGCTCTTCCTCCGTTTGGGAAAGAAGAGATAGAACCGAATCAAATGGTAAAGATCCCGCCTGCCATTAGCTTTGCAACCACAGCTGCCACGCCTGTCCGTCCCCCTTCCTGACACGAACCGTACCCGTACTAGCTGGTGGCGCTGCAGGCAACCACTGCGGCCGGAGCCGGGCGCCAGGCTTTTTTGTCCCCCCGGTGGCACGCACGCCAAAACGGCCGGAGCCAGAGCATCCCGGGCAGATGCTGTTTACGCTCTACGCCCCCTAGCCTCTCGCGCCCGGCCGCCTGCGCGCGCACGGGCACGCCGCACGCCGATCTCAAGTGCGCCCCTGCCGGCGGCGTGTACGTGCGTCGGTGCGTGCGTGCGTGCACGGTGACACCCCCGCGTGTCTCGATCGAAACTGGAAATTATCACGCCGGGGCCCGACGACCTGATCAGCAACAACAACAATTTTCCACAACAACAATTCGGAGCACCACCGCACCGGGTACTTGTTTTTTTGCTTCCGGCAATGCGCGTGCATCGGTCGGTTGCACCGATCGGATGTGGCACTAGATTTCAGTTGGATCGAGTCCATACATCTCCTTTCTCTCTATTTCTTTCTTCTTCTCAAAGAGATATAAGATATAGCCTATAGGTGCCGATAGAGAATAAAACTCGAGTGCCTAACTTTTTTTTCCTAAATTTGTTGCATCTTTTCGGTGCGCATTCCGCATGCATGTACCGCCGGCCATGAGGTGTGAAAGAACATGGAGTTCAACAAAGTGCTACGCACCTTCATGCTTACATCCGATCCGACCAATAGGCCGGGGCGCTTGTCGCTTGATCAGCCTTGGACCATCTAAAACTCATTGTTGTATGTATCATTGCACAGGTCACAAATATTGTGTCGCAACGTGCACACCGTTAGTTTCAGAGCATCTGCGTGTACGGACAACCTACATGGCTTAAATCCGTAGCCCTTTCCATCGCGTTACGCGTTTGATCGAGAGAGCTCGCCGGCCTAGCCGTTTTCTCCGTTTTGATCCATCCGGCCATAAACCTCCATCTTGGATTTCACATCCCACGACGATCACCATCTTTGCTAGGAAAGATTGACGCAGAGCATAACTACAAACATTCTACGAGACATTGTAGTTGGTGCATGGCAACCTCCTCAAACTAGTAGGGTGCACACGGAGGATGTCCGTACTCCATAGTAATTAGGAAACATGGTACACCAGCTGAGTTACCGATTAGGCACAGCACGAGGAACAAACGTCGAATCAAACTATCAAAGCGTTGTTGGGCAGGGGCACTTGGCCTCGCCTCACACTGCTCCTCCGATAATGCTTCGTCGTCCATGCATCGGAAAGCCAGCCTTTGGGCAGGCAGGGCACTTGGCCTGTTGGCTGGCGATGCCCCCTGACGTCGTCGTCATCACCAACCAACCAACCCCAACAACTCGCTCGCCCACCAAGAACGATCCGCTGGTGACCCCACCTCCAAACCCCTCCTCTCCCACGCCGCTACTGACTCGTGGCACTCTCATCATACCCACCCCACCCCCACTGACTCGCGGGCCACACGCGACCCGGCCCTACCTCTCAGCGAGTCCCTACGAAACCGAGCCTGCCTCCCTCGTGTGGTGGATACACGGGTACGGCCCGCAGCGGCAGGGCCTGCCCCCCGGGTCCCTGACACAGGCGCCACCCACGGAACGGGACGTGGGGACGGGCAGCTCTCGCAGTCGCAGCCGAGCCGCGGCAACGCGACAAAGCGGCGAGGCCACGCCCGCCCACCCTCTCCTCTCCTTTTTTTTTTGAGGGCACCCTCTCCCCTCCTCTGCTCGTCGTCCCACCACCGGCGCGGGCACCTTCCGCGCAGCTTCTCCCCACGGGGCTCCACGTGTCGCCGGACTCAAATCGGACGGCAGCAGCAGGATCATGGGCGGGGTTGGTGTTGGGGTTGGGGTTTTGCATCGCCGTGGCGATTGGCGAAGCCGGTCGCAGCGGAGGCCCCGGTTGCCTGAAACGGCAAAGGGGAAAGCGCGCAAGGCGACGAGGCGGTTTAAAGCGCGGTGGGGGAGCAAAAGCTGTGACGGGTACGGGGAGTGGGTAGAAGCCCTGCCAAGCTGCCAGAGATAAGAGAGAGAAGGGGAGAGAGGAGACAGCAGCAGCAGGGGAGAGGTGAATTTTGCTTGCTGCTGCTGGAGCCCCTGTGGTGAGAACTACTACAAGAGAGACAAGGATCGTGCGCGGTGGTTAATTTCTGGAGGGAGAGGAGGGCCTCGGCCGCTGCTGGCATAAAGCTAAGCTTGTGGAGGCCGGGGAGAGGGCGTGGAGGAGGAGGAGGACACCATCCTTCTCGGAGGCGAGCGCGCGCGCGCGCGTGCGAGGAGCCACCGGCGGCACGCACGCATGGGAGAGGTGAGTCTCTTCTCGCGAGAGGTTGTGCTACCTAGCAGTAGCAGCAATCGCCCCGGGTGCGATCGGCTCTTCGTTCTCCGGCCGCGCAACTGCACAAGCGCCGTTGGGGTTTTCATTCTCTGCGCGTGCTAGCTGCCCGTTCTTCTGTGATTTGGTTGGTTTCGAGTTGGTTTCTTGGTGGATTTTCCTCGCAAATGTGGGCGTGCTTCCGGCCGCCGCCGTGCTTTGCAGCGGCCTTTGCTTTGATGCCGCCGCCGATGATGGCTGCTTCAATTCGTGCCGAGGCGGCGAGCTAGCGGCCGTTCGTGGACGGAGCTGGAATTTCTCCCTCATTTTTAAACTTTTTTTTAAAATTTTTTGGAGTTCCGATCGAGGAAGAAATAGGAGCCGAAGAGGCCGTGCGTTGTTTCCTCTCCGTTCGATTCCCGTTCCGCGGCTCGATTTCGCCGGGGGGCTTCGCTTCATTTCGTTGGTTTCCGGGTGGCCTTCCTGCGATTCTGGGCGGCCTCCCCACCTCCTTCGTCCGCGCGGCCCTTGGGGCTCTCGCCCGCCGCCGTGTGTTTTCCCACAGCTCGCAGCAGCGCGAGCGCCGGCGGTTCGACCTGCGAAATCCGACCACTTCGCCGAGTTTTTCCCTCAGCCGCTCACGAATTCGTGTTCGGTTACCCCCCGCCGCGGGCGAATTTCTGTTGCTCGCCTTTTTTTGTGTGTGGTTTTGTTGCTGTTAATTAGGGTTTTTGACCTCCGCGTTTTTCTCCCCCATTTTGGACTGGTGGTTCGAGTTCGTCCCATTGCTTTTGCTGCGGGTAATTGGGTTCATAATTTTCCTTTTCCTGCGCCGCGGTTCGCTTCGATCGAAAGCTCGCCGCCGCGCCATAGCTTTGGGTTGTTGCTGCCTTTTTGCCCGCCGCGGTTGATGGAAGATGATGGGGAACGGGATCACGGGAGACGAAATTTCTGCGAGAGCGCTGGCTCGCTCCATCGCGAGCTCTCTTCTGATCGCCCGGTCGCCCCCATGTGCCCCCCATGCTATTTCTGGCTTTGCTTTTGGGATTGGGTTTTGGGGTTTTCCACAGGCTTTTGCTGGGGTTTTCGTTCCACGCGCTAATGACGTTTCGGTGCGGTTCGATGCGTCCCACCATCATCCATGCCATTTTGGGGATTTCTTCTCGGGTTGGGGAGGTTTCTCTTGCTTGCCCCCCGTATCCGATGGCCGCCGCTAGCTACTACTATTTCCTAGGTGGTGGATTCCGAAGAAATCTTCCGCGCAAATCTTTTGCGTGGCCGGGGTAGCTTCGCATCTGCTACCTGTGGCCATATTGTGTCATTCGCATCTACTCCTAGGTGACCCGGCCTCCGGCCATTCATGTGTTGATGTGACCCCATCTCAGCTCAGCTCAGCTGGTCTCCCTCTGATTTGACCGTGGTCTGAGCTGAGCAGGCACTGGCTTGGGGGAAAAAAACTCTTGTCCCTTCTGCTTGTTCTTACATGAGGTGGTCAATGGATTCGTCGCGTCCCGTTTCCGTGTCTGTCGAGCGGCTTGCTTGACCGGGCTGCATTTTTGTTTCCGATTGGTGGGTTTTCAGTTCCGTGCTGTGCCTGAAGTTGTAATTTTGGAAGTTTTTATTTTACCTTTTGAGAATATAATCCTGGGTTGCTTGGGTAGAGCAGTAAGATTCAGTGATAGCAATTTTGAGCAAAGGACACTGATGGGTTTGTCGGATTCCATTCTGCCATGTCTTTAGTAGCAAACTTGATTAGTTTGGATTTTGTTGCCTGGATTTGTCACATTCCACTCTGGCCCGTACTTAACCTGCTGTTTACCAGTCCTGTGGAAGTCGAAGTTTCGATGATGAGTTGCTGGGGGTACTGAAATGAGATTTCGCCCATTCTGTCTAAATTGAAGCAAGTTGGTCATTTTTTGTTGTTGTAGCATAATGTGCTCAGGTGGATTTCGTCTTCTGAATTTGCAGAGTTCAAGTGAGGAAACCAGCGGGACGGGAACCGGCGGCAGCATGGACCGCGTGAAGCACGAGAACTTCTGCCGCGCCGTCGTGGAGGACAACACCGCGCTGCTCCTCTCGGCGGTGGCGCGCTTCAGGAAGGAGGCCCTGTGCCGCATCCGCAAGGGCTCCGACGCCTCGAGGGTGCTGGACCAGGAGATGTCCACGAGGCTGCTCCACCTCGCCTGCAAGCACGACGCGGTGGAGTGCGCCAGGCTGCTCCTCGAGGGCGGCAGCGGGATCACGGCGGCCCCCGTCGATGCCAGGGACCAGCTCACGCGGACGCCGCTGCACGTCGCCGCTGAGACACACTCGGCCAGGTGCATCGAGCTGCTGCTATCCAAGAACGCCCGCACTGATCTGAGGGTGGTCGATGGGAGACCTCTTCTCCCGCTTGAGATCGCGCTAATGAGCAGGAGGTGTGTGAATGTATTCCATTGCTAGTCAATGCACGACTCTGACTGAATTCAGTCCCCAATTTCCTGCAATAACTCTACTGTACTGTTTCCTAGTTCACAATGTACTGTTCTGTCATTCAGAGTTCAGACTAACTGGTCGCTGGACAATCCAATTGAAGATCTTCTGTCTTTTCTTCAAGGAAGGGTCTGTATCCTCATTACTGCACTTGCACATTGTATGAATTGTTCCAAAGCTGATTCAATTCTATGCATATGTTTACTCAAACAGCCACCTGTCTTTTTGTGTAGGATCTCAATGCAGTAAGGCTCCTGGCAGAGAAAACCAGAGTGCTAGGGGAACTTGCTTACAGGTATGCCATGGAGGGACGTGTTCCTTTATTGGCAATGCTGCTCCTTGTGGTTGAAGAGAAGATATCGGCACAAGTCAGTGTGGTGATAGAGGGCGTCAGAACAAAGAGATCAATTTACAATGCTATTGTGGATGAGGCTTTATCCATGAGAGATGCTTCATCTCGCGATGGAAATGAAAGGAGAAAGGCCCTGCTATGTGAGATTCAGCTGCTTAACCAATTTGGCTCAGCATCTTGGAGGGAGCTCAATGACAGGAAAACATTACCCCCTCTACTCAGGGCTGCTAAGGTACATTATCATTTAGAAATGCTTATAAATAACTTGGTCAGTACTTAGTAGTATATGGCTATTTCAAAATTCTACTCATAGATTAAAAATAAGGCTTTTGTTTATGTTTCTTTCTTTTGTGATATATGAAATTAGTATTTGCCATAAAATGTAATAGTGTGTGACTTGTGTATCCAATGTGTGTATAGTAAATGAACTTTTTAGTTAATATGACTAGCACTTGACTTATTTATTCAATGCATGTACTTCAAGGTCTAAGCCAACTTTCATACTTTTTTCTCAAATTAGGTGGATTATCTTACTCGTGCTATGAATCACTAGCCGAAGTTTTCTGGGGCTACAATTGTGTCTTTGAAAACACTTCTGCTGATCGACCGTTCTTGTGTAGGTTGGAGATATGAATGTCATAAAGATGCTTCTAATGGGGAATGTTGATGTCAATGAAGCTGACTCTGAAGGAAACACAGCACTTCACTGGTGCCTTAGTGGTGGCTCAAGTACACAGGAGCCAAGGTGCTCATCTCAGAAATTGCTTTGTCCTTACCAGTCAATTGTAAGATACTTGTCTTCTTATATCTCAGTTGTTTTCTGTCACTCTGTAGGATTGTGTGGCTCCTGCTCAAGAATGGTGCCAGAGTTTTCCAGGGGAACAAATTAGGCCTCACACCAGTACACAGCGCTGCAGCTAAGGGCAATTACAAGGCTCTTCAGGTAGCCTTTTGTTACTTCCTTCCATAGTACCTGATTGCGCTGCTGCGAGTTGCGACTAATTGGTTTTATTTTTCTTTGCTTTGAAAGTCACTTCTGCTTCATGCCCAAGATTGTGTTGATACACCTACCAAGACCAAAGAAACCCCATTATTCTTTGCAGTGAAGAATGGTTCTGTGGACTGTGTAAAACTCCTTTTGCGTTTTGGGGCTGATACCAAAGCCAGGAACCTACGGTAAGTAAATCTTCAGAGTGCATTTAGATAACTGAATTGCAAAGAATAAGTTACAAAAAGGAAGACTCGCATGATGATTTTTTAATTTATGGTGTGATGCACTTAACATGCTGCAATTATTTGACTTGAACAGAAAGCAAAGACCGATTGACGTGGCAATGTCACAGGACATGCGTTTCGTTCTTAGCTCTGCAAATGTGATACCATGTAAGAGACTTACAGATATTTACCCATTTTCTGTTCGGCTTAATCTTTCTATATGTACACATTTTCTTCTTTTAGTTCATTTGATTTCTTCAACCGTAGTAGTAAATACAAGCCAGGAGTTCAAATAGATGTAAGCAATTTAATAAATTGCATATGCTACTTCCATGCATAAATACACAACATTTAGGACAAGCTATCTAGTTTAAAAATGAACTATTTTGCTTGTGTTAAACATCATATATTTGAGAACAGAGGGAGTATATATTATGTTTTCTGGCATTACTGCATAATTATGGACATTTGGAAATTGCCACTTCAACAGAAATGCACTCTAGTTTCAGGGAAACACAACTCACCTCAAAAGAATCATGTGATGAGAAAGGAAATTTGCAAAGAGCTTCTGGGTGATGCGTTTGATGATTTTTACGATGATGACTATAATGAAAGGTACATCCGGTTTACTCTACATGATTTACTTGAACTATAACACCTTCACTTCTCACCAGTTGTTGCTTGAACTTTTATGTAGCTATACTGGGCTAAAGACATCAGTAGGCCAGCGTGATTTGCGGTCCAGTAACCGGTCTGCTCAAGGGCCTAAGAGTAAGAGCCAATTTGTTCCAAAACAAGGACAAGGCTCAAAGTTTGTGCCTCGGGTGAGTAAAGCATGTTCTCTATCTGTCATCTGACACAACGCCGATTTCTTTGCTCAGTCTGCTTCTTACATTACATTCTTTTTTTAGAACAATCATTGGCCCAAGCATGACTACACTCGCAAAATTTTTGTTGGGGGCCTCCCACCTTCAGTGGACTCTGGTAATTTTTCATAAATCCTTCACTGCTTGGTGTTGAGCAAATTTTGATTGATACACACTTTCTAACCTTCTTTGTTGCCCCTTTCTGACAGACTTCCTTGTTGACTTCTTCAATGCTGAATTTGGGCCTGTGGAGGAAGCTGTTGTCATTGGGATACCAATAGGCAATAGATTGCAGTCCCGAGGTTTTGGCTTTGTAAAGTTTGAAAGAGAGAAGGATATGCTCCGTGCAAAGGAAGCCCATCATGTATACATGCTTGGGAAGAGAGTGGAGGTAAAGGATGCTGTTGCTAGAGCATACTTGCCTTTAGAAGAACATAGAGATGCTACTTCGAGGAAATTCATCAAGGAGCGCCCAAAGGTAACCCATAGTGTGCTGGATGGTGAACTAACCGAGGAGCACAACATTCGGAAGCGGCAACCATTGCCAGAGAAGTGCCTTCCATCTTGGTTCTTTATATTCAGGAAGTGGTTGCCAGGATTTCTTGAGGATGCAACAGAGCGACTTGGGGGAGAGAGGTATCCATTGAGCTCTTTGAAGGGTGATTTCAGAGCAACTTGCAGGATGGAGCTTGATCACACTGCACTTGGTTATCCTAAGCTAAGCGACTTTATGCGCTCCCTCCCAGGCATCTGCAGGATGTGTGTAGTTCCTGTTGGAAGCGGACCTGCAACACACATGGTCCTTTTTCCACCGCTCTCAAGACCGAAGTATGTACCCTTGCTAGAGCCTTACTCCTTTGATCGTGATGAGCTTCCAGAATCAGTGTCTGATCATCACTCCCCAAGGTCTCCACTTAACGGCAACATCACGGATGACTCCCCTCATAATACTGACAGCCAGCAGGGTGATGATGCATGCAGTGCGACTAATGTTCAGATCCAGCAGAGTGATGATGCATGCAGTAAGAGCAATGCTCAGAGCCAACAGGGTGATGGGAGCAGCAGGAGCAGTGCTGAAAGCCTGCTGGATGGAAGTTCCTCTGATAATGGTAGTTTACTGGATGATATTCCTGTCAGCACCACAAAGCTTGATTTGGTTGAGCCTGAACCTGCAGGAAAGATCGAGTGTGTACCTGCAGGAAAGCCTGATGTGATTGAATGTGTACCTACAAGAAAGCCAGATCTGATTGACTGCCTGCCTACAAGAATGCCTGATTTGGTCCAGTATGGATCTCTTCCCAGGAACAATGAGTCCGAACCAGTCCGGAAGCCTAATTTGCTTGAGTTTGGACCTACAAGAAAGCTTGACTTCATTCAGTCCAGGCCTTCAACGTGCTTCATTGATTGTCCAGTTCAAACGCCAGCAGTTCCTTCGAGCAGCTGTGAGGCTGAAATGAGATTCTCTTTCTTCAGTTCTCAGTGGGACAAGTATCTGGTAAGAGCTCCTTCCTTGTGAACTTACAATGTTTATTATTCTGTTTATAACATCAGAATAATGTTCTCTGAAGTACTAATATTGTTATTTGCATGTTAGACTCCATATCCCAAGAGTGACTCCTGCATCATCTGCCGATCTTGTGAAGCCGCAATGCAGCTTGTCCCGTGCCATCATAAGATATGTGTTGCCTGCATGATGAGGTGTAATGTCAGGGCATGCTTGGCTTGTGGCACTTCTGTAAGTGGAGTGAAGTCTTCCCCTGTAGTGGATGCGCCATACAGATACATGGTAGTGGAAATTCTCTAAACAATTATAATTGCCTTTGATTTCCTGTTTTCAAGAAATAGCTCATATCATTTGCATACTGCTTAGTGTTTTTTTGTTCACTGCACTGAGTTGGACTTGTCTGATCAGTTGCTGAATATGCAGGGAGTCATGGAGAGCGTTCCAGATCAAAGGTGCCAGTTGATGGTTGTCTGCCGTGGTGCTGAGGCGATTGTGAGATGTTCCCCTTGTATGCACACCATTGCTTGCCGAGGATGCCTTCTGGCCTCAGTGACATTACTGAAGACCTGCACCACCTGTGGCTGCATGATTCAGCATTTCATGTTTGGTTGAAAAGTCTCACCTCCCTAATACAGTAGTATTACTAAGCAAACTAAGGTATAGAATAAAGCAAGCAATCCTACAATCTGAAGGAGAGATCTGATATGCTCTCGTTCGGTTTTGCCACACTTGTGGGATTTGCTAACAGGCTATTTTGGTAGTGGTATATGCGCCCTCGCTCTTCTGAGCCTGAGGTGCCCTCTTTTGCTCCCTTCTGTCCTTTGCTGAGATATGCTAGTCAGACATGCTTGATTGGTATGCTACTTCTGCTTCTGTGAGCTTATGATGGCTGGCATTGGCAAGCTCACAATAATACCATGTAAAGCCCCCCTTGTTGATTATGCACTCCTTCTGTAAACCTATGAAATTATTATCTCTGGTATCATGGTGTTTACAATTTTGAAAGCTCCTTTTTGTATATGTTTCTGATGTCTGGATTTACCTATGAAATTATTATCTCTGGTATTATGGTGTTTACAATTTTGAAAGCCCCTTTTTGTATATGTTCCCGATGTCTGGATTTAGATTGTTTGGCTCTTGCTTCTCTTTGTTATGGCCACGTAGGTGATCTGATATATGTTGCATTTTTCAGAATGCACTCAGCAAGTTCCTGGAACTTGGAATCTGCATCACTAAATTTGATTGCTCTTTTGTCTGCATTTCTCCTTTTTTTAGCAATCAATTTCCATTTTAAGCTATTGGTTATGCCGTTTCAATGACTGTTGCATCCATGAAGCTATCTTTGTATGGCTCTTTGATTTAAGAGTAAAGTGCACTCCCGGTCCACAAACTTTCTAGGGTGTGTCATCCCGGTCCATAGACTTTCTAAGTGTGTCGTTACTATCCCTAAACTCGATTTGAGTCTCAAAATCAACTGTTAACGGGTCTGACCCGCGTTAGACACACCCGTTAGGGGCAACCCGTTAGACACATTAGTTCTCGAACAGGTTGAACTTGTCTATGCTATCCAAGAAAATCAGAACGAATAATTGGCATGATACAGGTTCATGCTCTGCTCGAGGATGAGCTGCGTTGCTACTGCTACTGCTGAAATCCGCCGCCTCCTTCTGCGTGTCGTCCACGCGGATGAGCTGCGCCTCCTCCTCCTGCGTGCCGTCCCGAGGATGAGCTGCGCCGCCTACTGCCGCGCGCCGCCTCCCTGTGCTAGGACGACTTGCGCGAGGAAGACCTCCGCCTGTGCGAGGAAGATGACCACCGTCGCCGCGTACAGTTCGCCAGCGCGCGGAAGACCTCCGCCTGCGCGAGGAAGGCCTCCGCTGTCGCGCACAGTTCGTCGGCGCGAGGAAGACCTCCGCCGCCGCGCGCAGTTCGCCTGCGTACTTCTTTTTTTCTTCGGTGGACTAATTTCACAAACGGGTTCTCTGTATATATTCACATGTGTTTGCGTTGTCAACCCGTTAACGGTTGATTTTGAGACCCAAATCAAGTTTAGAGATAGTAATGACACACTTAGAAAGTTTATGGACTGGGATGGCACAGCCTAAAAAGTTCGTGGACCGAGAGTGCAGATTACTCTTAAATTATCCGTGAAAGTTCCTTAAAGAAACTGTGAAACTGACAAGCTTTGTTTGTGGATATCACTGTGCATAAAAGGAAAGTTTGGTTCCTTCTCTCCTTGGTTCTGGACTTCCGGTTCTATGAGGGCTGACGAAAATAGATGACTTCAATCAGTAGCTTCATGATAGTGAACAGTTAAAAGGTGAAGGCAAGCAACCTCATTATCTTCAAAAAAAAAATGTAACCTCATCTGTTCGGAATTCAAATGAAAGCAAGAACAGTGTGCCTGAGCGATTGAGCGAGCAGCACATGACCACCGATTCACCGGCTGTCGAAGTAGGCTTCCCACCGGCGCTGATCGCCGTCCTCCTCCCAGGGAGGAAGTCCCCGATTGATCCTGCTAACCCTCTCGATCATGCCATCGACAGCGATGTCAAAGGCGTCCCTGAACCCGTCGGCGGGGACCCTTGGATCCCTGTACACGATGCCGGGGATCATCCTGATCACCTGCTCCCTCATGGCCGCCACTTCCGCCCGGCCGAACCGCCGGAGCACGTCCTCCACCCGCACCGTGCCGTTGCGCACGCCGTCCCCCGGCACGAACACCGAGTACCTGGCGTGGTCAGCCGGCAGGTGCCACCGGTACTGCGTGTACGCCGAGCCCGGGTGGAAGAACACCGGCACGCAGCCGGCGAGCATGGCATCAAACGCCGATCGCCGCGTGTACGAGTCCCCCGGCGGCTGCAAGCAGAACGCCGCGCTCTTGAAGTGGCGCACAACGTTGCCAGGGGCGTAGCAGTCGTGTCGCCGGCCGCGGCCGCACTGCAGCAGCCCGCACCGCCGCGACCGCGCGCACTGGCCGATCACGGCGTCGCGCAGGGTGCCACCGCCCTCGTCGCCGGGCCGCCGCGCGCCGGCGAACGCGAACAGCCACGGCCGCCGCGCGCGCCGGAGGACCCGCTGCCAGGAGGCCACCTCGGCTGCCCGCGACGGGTGGAAGCAGGTCGGGTACGGCACGGCGACGTCGCCCGCGTGCCACGGGCCGGACTCGAGCACGAGCGCCGTCATGTTGGACGTCTCCGGGAGGAGCAGCAGGCGGCTGCCCCAGTCGCCTCCGTCCTGGCGGCGGAAGTCCCACGCGATGCGGCCGCCGACGAGGAAGTGGTCCCGCCCGCCGCGTGCCGCCCACGCCGGCGTCGAGCGGAGCCAGGCCGCGAGGTCCTCCGCGAGCGCGTCGCGCTCGCCGTTGCTGGACCCCCACAGGTGGCGGCCGACGTCGAGCCCCGCGTAGTAGGGCACGTACACGGCGGCGGCGCGGGAGGCGTCGGCGGTCAGGCAGCCGTACTGCCGCATCCGGGCGTGGAAGATGACCTCGAGGGTGAACTGGTTGGTGTCGTACCAACCGGTGACCGGGAGCACGCCGCCGGTGCGCGTCAGCCGCGGGCCCATGCCGGCGTTCGCGACGTGTCTGCACATGTCCGTCCACTCCGACAGGGACCGGCAGTCGCGGAGCAGGTCCGCGTTGAACCGGCTCGGCAGCTCCTGGACGTAGATGTACCGGCCGGCGCACCGGTCCGCCCGCTTCGCCGCGCTTGCCTGACGCCCTTGACGTGCCAGCTCAGGCCGCGGCGGCGGTGACGTGCCAGTTATTTCTTCAAGCTTTGGCGGTGGCAGTGGTGGTAGCGGCGACACTACAACGATCAGCTCACGCTCCGGCGGCGGCGGTGGCGAAGTTTCTTCTCTTTTCGCTTGGCGATCTGGAGGCGGTGGCGACGTGTCAATGATCTCTTGACGCTCCGGCGGCCGCGGCGAAGCGTGCACGATACCTTCATGCTCGGTCACCATCGGCGTGACGGCGGCGCGCCGCTGCATCGCGCCGACGATGCCCCCACCGTCGACCTGGAAACTCTCGGGGCGACCCGCGTCGATCGCCGGCGGCGTCGGAGGCGCGAAGGCGAGGACCATCCACACGACGCAGCACGCCGGGACGGCGAGCGGCAGGAGCCATCTGGCGGCCCGCAGCACCGCCGACGCACGGCCGCTCCCCATGGCCCGTCACCGGACAATCAGCCACTCGCCGCCGGGGAAGTGATGATCGCTTAAACCCCCGCGTCCGTGTTGTCGCCGAATGCGCGGCCGGGTTCAACTCGAATCCATGCCGCCGCCGCTGGCTGCCGGTGGCCACCAGGAGGGGAGCATCGCGGATCGCCGTGCGTGGATACTTGATCGGCGATGCGGATCCGGCCGCTGGATCCCTTCCCATTCTTGATCAAGCTCCTGCCCAAGGAAGGAGGATGTTTGTTTCCATCCACAGACGCCACCAAGGACGTTTAATTAGGCGCGGCACACAGCTAATTATGGAATGGCAGCTCGTGCATGCCGGGTTAGCGCTGCTGTGATGGCTGAAGATCTCCATGCTTTTTTTGCATTTTTGGTTGTTTCTGAATCTTTATCGTCTGCAAGACTGCAACCACAGCTGGCTGCACAGATGGTGTGAACTGGGAGGGCGCCGGGGCCACATGTCAATGACACGTAGCAAGCCACACAGCACGGTTACATTACAGGTCACGGTCTCACAGAACATTCGACGCCGGCATTCTGGAAGTCAAGTCAATCGTTCAGAAATCAACTCTGCGCCATCCCGACGCCGTCGGCGACGGCGTCGTTCCAGGTCACGCCGAGGACGAGCCCGTCTGACGAGATATCCGTAGACGACGGCGAGGTTTCCCCGTAGCGTCGTCGAGATTGAGCGGCTGCGGCGGGGTGTGGCTGAGGAATGAGGACAGCATTTTCAAGTTCCTGTCGTCAGTTCACGCAACAAACCAGCAGCAGGTTCAGAGCGAAAACAAGGGTGTACACTGCCAAGTGCTAACCAGACATGATCAGACGGTACACAACAACAAAGATAAAAGAGGTTCAGATAAACCGGAACATCGGTCGAGTTCTAACACGGATCTAGAGGTTCTGGTCACAACTCACAAATCTCCTAGTCTTACAGAGTTCCTTGCTACAGCTTAGGCTCTGATTCTTCACCAGTCAAGAGCCGTGAGCTCACTACATCAGAAGAACTGCTTCTACGAAGCAGAATCATTAGCCTACCAAAGTCATGGTATAGTTGTGCATAACAGAAACAGGCCCGAAGACTTCCTGCATTGCTACTTGTCGGACTCCAGATCCTTGGGGAGTTAGAAGGTGGTAAGGTAGCTCACGCCCTGCCGCTCGACCTGCGCAACAAGCGGTAACGGTGAGATCGTCGTGGAAAAAAACAGTTTGGCATTTGTCACGGGCTTGATTCTAGGTGAGAAATGTGGCAACTTAAAAAGGAACATTAAGCTAGGTAACCCAAGAATATCTTAATTCTCAGTGACTATGAACTGTAATAGATGATTCTCACTGGCAGATTTGTGGAAAACTGCAAAGAGTATTAAAGGTGTCTGTCGACTTCTCACTAGCATATGCATGTATCATCTGCTAAAATAATTAAAAGCATGAATCATCCAGAATTTCAGGGTATATCAGTTTCACTTCTAATTTTATTCTCAGTAAGGGTAGAGGCGAATTTAAGCATTTTGATTCATAATTGGACCCAACATGAAATCAAATTTAAGTCGGTTATCAGTTCTCTTCATCGCAATGCGTCCATGTTTCTGATGCTAGCTCACTTGTCCCTTCAGCCACACAATTATTTTTTTCCCACAAGTGTCATACTGCTTATCAGATACTCCTATATGTAGCTCATATTTCATATAAACCATGTAGTTCTTATGCAGCAAGAATTTGAACAAATTAGCAGGAAGAACTAAGTTCTTGTCTCTCTGTATGACCAAAGACAAGAAATTGATTCAGCCAGAAAAAGTGTCACATGTAACTGCCATCTATAAACCAATGCTCTAATCCTACACAACAAAAATAGCAAGAATGCTGCAACCCACAACTATAATCCTCCCACAATAGCAATTCCACATTAGGGAATCAGTCTAGGGCAATGTTGCGTTACCTGCGAATGTTCCGGCGCTTTGTCACCGAAAGCTGCTTCACCTGATTGGACATGTAGTTGACACACTCCCTTGTAGTAGCCCTCCTTCCCTCCTTGTAGTTCCACAGCTCATAGGTGCTGCTTCTGTCGCTAAGACGACTGTACTCTTTCATCTCCACCAGTACATTTACCACAGCATTATGGGCACCAGAGCCCCATTCCCTCTTCAGCTCTTGCAACTTTTCGTCATCAACGTTCACAATCTCCTGACATTATAAGCAATACGTAACCGGTTATCCTTGATAATGGATCAAAAGATAATGGATCAAAAGCATCCTGTGAGATACCGTGAAGCTTTCTAGAATCGACATACCTGCTGATTGCCATCAACTGTGAGACTCTTGAAGGGATACCAGCTCAGGTCACCAAGTTGATGCTGCCATGATGAGTATAACTCATGAGATGCTGTGCCAACATCTTCAGGAGGTAACTTTGTGAGGCAAGCAGCCTTGAAAGCCTTCTCATCCAATAGCCCCATTTCCTTTATCCCAATTTTCCTTCCGCCCATATCAATTTCAAGGAATCCCTGGAACACCAACTTGCATGTAACATCAACTCCCACAACATACAGCTCAAAGGCTCAAACTAATGAAATTATGCAGAGTCCTGGATCAAAGAAAAATGAGTAAATTGAGGAGTATGATCCAACCTTGATTAACTCATCTCTGACTGCTTCTAGGTCTTCTTCGCTGACCAAAACACATGATGTTTGGCCAACAGGTGGGTTGTCTACTAACTCTTTCCTAGGGCACTCTTCGGTTACCACAATATTGACATCATCATTGCCCAGAAGTCTCTCAGACAGCACCTGCGTTCACATTAACACTTATCAGTTCAAGAGATAGCTCAAAATGCATGGACAAAGAATGAACATAAATGAAATTGACAGGGGTAATTTTTTTATCTTAAAAGTTTGGCAGTCACAGAATAAAATACAAAACTTGGAGAAATTCCAAGCATCTTGAAAGGTTCCGTACATTACTATTTTCCAACGATTCCAAAGGAAACATAGATCGACTAACCAATTGGCTAGTATGCTCATTTTTGTCAGCGCCACATTCCGAAGTTTCGTCAGCACCATGTTCCAAAATTCCTTCGGATGGTCTCTTCCTCTTTTGTGTTGATCTTGTTTGCACCTATTTTGTACAATCAAGATTAATGAGTTTGATATAATCCAATACAGAAAAAGTTAAACCTAGTAAAGTTATGAGCGCTTATAGTGTTTTGAATCGAAAGGTTGGATGAGCTTGGCCATTTTGTTGAAGGTAAGGACATGAAGATAGATAGGTATTTAGGATTGTGAAACCTAACTGAAAATATAAGAAAGGAGAAAACTCATGTTAATTTCTCTGCAAAGGTTGTGTTCAGGCACTCCACAAGGAGAAGATTGGTTACTTATGAAATTTAATATACAAAAAATTAGAGATATTCAATCTGTAAGTTTAACCACAACAACAGAGCATTATAAAAGTCTTCAAGCAAGTTGGGGTTGGCTCCTAGATATGAAACCCAACAAGGCATAGCATAATATGAAATAAGTTCAAAATATAAAGAGCTATAACATGTTAGGCTACACTGCATGATGTGACTGACCAATGACCAAAGGCTAGGTTATCTTATTACCCCTCTTGGTTGCATAAGATCCATAACACTTCCACACTGTTGCTCAGCTTGATTATTCTTGGCTTCACTCTCTTCAAGCTTTTTTTTAAGAAACTCAATATATTTGGTCTTTAGAGAAATCTCCTCTGCTGATGTCAAAATTGCATCCCTTGCTGCAGTTAATGTGTTCTTTGATGCCAAAAGGTCCTCCTTCATTGCTGCCAAAGCCTCTCCATTTGCTGGAAAGAAATTTTCAAATTGTAAATGGTATTTCAACTAACTAGAAATGGTTAAAGAGTGCAATAAGTGCTTGACTTTGGTGAATACTATGCTACAGAATGCCATCATGTCAATGGATACAATATCACACAACATGGTTTATTATGCTACAGAATGTCATCATGCCATTGAACACAATATCACACATCATGATCCAAAGAAACTACTTTAGAAACAGAATTTGGCATGCATATGGATCTGACCATGCTGCTCATGCTGCAACTTCTCCTTCTCATTTTGGAACCTCTCCTTCTCTTGTTGGAGCCTTTCCTTTTCTTTAGCCACCCCATCAATTACACGTTTTATCTCGCTGTACTCAGCCATGGCATCTTTGAGCAAAGACATCTTGAAGTCAACCTTTGAAGCCATTGCACCTAGGAGCCCGCTCATTCCTGTGTCCTCTGCCATAGTCTGCATGATCAGTAGCCAACAGAATGTCATAACATAATCACCCTATCCTGTTCACTGACAACAGTTTATACATTGTAAAACTGATCCTTTAAGCCAAATCTCAGGTGATGTTCTAGTTTTAGCTGGCACTTAATGATCAAGAGTATGAGAGAGTCAATTGAATGATAAATAAGCATGAGGCATGCTTCCAGTTCAGAACATTCAGAAATTCAGCAAGGCTAGATGTAGGTCCACAATCTAGTTAGCTTGGGTAGTTCATAAGTTTATTACAGATTATACTTCACGGGCATTAGATTTGAAGAAATGGGAGAAACATGTTGTGTGGGTAACACATAGGGACTACATGATGGATGCTTCTCTATCTCTATCATATCCCTTTGTTGAAACATGAGGAGAAACCAAGCCCGCATGATATCCAGAGAGGTAACAATGCCATGAACATCGGCCTAAACAATTGTATCATACTATCATGGAATGTATTTGTGAGATTACTTTCTATGAATGTCTTTACCTAGTGAATCCAAAGGCAATCAGCAACAAGAATTTAGCACAAAACAAATGCTATTCAACGAGAAATGAAGATCGATCTGTGCATATGGTGCTGTAACCAAAACACCACCTTGGCAAAAGGACAAGAACTAGCACCAATTCGTTGCCTACACCCCCAGCAAACTATCAGTAGTCGTCAAATTAACCTGCAGAGGAAGTAATCGGGTAGGTAACTAAGTCTAAGGGCAATTACCATCACATAAAGCGATCTATAGCTGAAATCTGCAAGAAATGTCAATACCATGAAGGGTTTGGAAAAGAATGGCAATTTTGCAATTTTGTAATTTCGGGTCCAACTCACGATTTTTTTAAAGAAAAAGGGTTTCTGCAATGCGAATAACAAGATCGGATCGGATCATGCAATAGGATTATAGGAAATTTATAAACGAAGGTTTGTTTGTAGCCTTCAAACTAAGAGAGCCAGAGAAGTCATGATTTGTTTTCACCAAACAAGAATTGCAGAAAATAAATCAACTGAGAATTAAGATGAGAGCCGGACACAAGAACGCACGCTTCCCCTAGAAAAGTATCTCGCCAGTTAACAGACAGGAGTAGAAAGATCCAAGAACCGCGGCATTGGCTAAATCTACGCGCTCAAGAAATGACTACAACCTAGTGAGATCCTTGAGAGAGCACAAAAGGATCCAAGCTTGAGATGGCAAGATCATCCTTGCGCAAATTCGCACGGAATAAACTGGTGCCTACGCAGCAGATGGAGAAGGGGAGCAGCCAGATGAGGCGAAAAGAAAGAGGAAACACCCACCTTTTCTTGAATCGATGGAACACGCCCACCTTGCAAACCAACCAAGATGAGCAGCCCAACTTGTGCTTTTGATTTCGTTGGTTGGCAAGAGACAGGAGAAAAGCTGAAAGCAGCAGCCAGAGAGTGGTCTGAACTCTGAACTGGTTCATGTGCTTGGTGCTCTGCCTCTGCTGCCCTGTGTACCTTGAAGACAGAAATGGCGAAGTCTAGTCACATGCCACACCCCATGCGGACCCACGTGCCATTGAGACTAGAGGTGTGGCATAAGGTGTAAAAGAGATTTTCCTTCAAAAAAAAAGTTGTAAAAGAGATGAATCCCAATTGCTGAGAGCGAGGAGAATATATATACACACAGTGCTAGGAAGTTGGGCAACAGGTTTGTGGGGGCAAGGGTTCTGGTGGGCCCACAAGTCAGCGGAAGAGGGGTGTGAAGGGTAGGTTCATCGTACTGATCACTTTGTCCCTTGTCCTCAAAAGGTAGAATAACTAGCCGATTATCCACATAACCGTTAGCTGCTCACCAAGACACGAAACATTTGAGTTTGTGAATTGTTCTTTTTTAAAAAAAACTTTACCATCAGTTTTGCTACAATATATGGCTTCCATGACATGGTCAGACCAAACTTGCTCAGAAGAAGGGGGCTTGCTTCACACAAAAGCTCGATCCAGTGTCAATCTAGGTCACTAATCAACTTAATAGAATTTCATCAGTAGCTGCCATTTTCGCTTGGGAAAATATATTTCGGCAACACTGTAAATTAGTTAAAAGTAGTAGACTAATGTGCTTGTGCATCACTTTTTTTTTTTTTTGGAGTGTTGACCGCGCGCGCAATTGGGTTTACTGGGCCTCACGGCCTCAGTCACGCAGTCAAAAACGGCCCCAGACAATTCAGCCCATGGATCTCTTGAACCTCTGACTCTGACACACTGGCCATTTCCATCCAGCACGGGGGTCTACAAAAAAATAACATCTTTGATTCTATCAGGCAAAGTCAATGCCGTCACTTTGATTTGTAACTTTTGTGTCATTTGTTTGCATTTCTCGCTTATTCAACGCTGACAGGATGCAGTGTAAGCTTGGCGGGATGAAACAAAGACAGTACAAGTAGCAGCAGCAGCATTACATTCATTTCTGGATTCTGATCAAGATCAACTAGAGAGAAAGAGTGAACCTTAACAACAGTTGTGAAAAGAGAAACAACAAGAAGAGATTCATGGCGTCGTCGTCTGATTGCTGTTGGTTTTACATGTCGCGTCCAAGGAGGCAAGAAAGTGCGTCAAGCAGGTCGAGCGGCGGTGATGGCGGCGGCGGTTAGTTCATGTCGGTGGGGGCGGACCATGGGCGGGAGCAGCCGAGCTGCTCGATGAACTTGGCGACGCGGGCGTGCTTGGCGGCCCACTGTTCAGCCATCTTCTCCTCCTTGAGCTGCGCGTCGCGGCGGAGCTCGGCGACCTTCTCCCGGTGCTCCCGCTCGACGCGCTCGGCGGCTGCGGCCTGCTCGAGCCGCATGTTGCGCATCTTGGCCTCGTACTCCTCCCACACCTCGCGCCGCCGCATCTCGCGCTCCATCTCCAGCTGCTGCTCGACGCGCTTGAGCCGCCACGCCGCCTCGCGCCGGTGCGCCGCCCACGCGCGCTGGCCCTCCTCCAGCTCGCGGCAGCACTCGGCGAGCTCCGCCAGCGCCTGCCCCTCCACCACCGCCATGCCGGGCGGCGGCGGCGGGGCGGGTGCCGCGTGCTGCGGGCTCGGGAACCCGTACGCCGCCGCGGCCGCCTCCGCCGCGGCGCGCTCGACCGGCATCCACTGACCCTGGGCGGGGGGCGGCGGCGGTGCCACGGCCGCGGACGCGAGGCTGAGCGTCACGGACGGCGACGGCGGCCTGGGGGGCGGCGGCGCGACGACCGCCGAGGCGGCGATGGGCGACGACAGCCAGGGCGGGAGCACGGGCGCCCCGGCCATGATCAGCGGCGCCGGCGGCTGGGGCGGCGGCGGCCTCTCGCCGACGAGCTTCTCCGCGATGTTCTCGAGCAGCCACTCGTACCTCCCGCGCTCGTCGGGGCTGGGATCCGGCGGCGGCCTCCTGCTGTCCCTGAGCTCCCGCTGCTGCTTCTCCTTGAACACCTCCCACCACTTGCCGAGGCGCTTGGCGGTCCGGCCGGGCACCTCGGCGGCGATCTTCTTCCACTTGTTGCCGTGCTTGGCCTGGAGGCGGATGACGAGGCGCTGCTCGTCGTCGGTGAGGGAGCCCTTCTTGATCCCTGGGCGGAGGTAGTTCTTCCAGCGCTCGAGGCAGGACTTGGCGTCGCGGTCGAGGGCCACGCTCATGCGCTGCGACACCAGGTGCCACTCCCGGGGGCCGTACTGCCGCACGTACGCCCGCAGCACCGCGTCTTCCTCAGGCCGCCACCGCTGTCGCTCCTTCATCTGCGCAGGCCATCGCCCATCCCGCACCTCCACACACTCTCATAATGCCACCTGCTTTTCCATCGCAGCCATGGATTCCATGCCATGCAGAGAGAGGAACAAAGATCAGATCTTTAATTTCGTTAGCTCATGGCAACATCAATCAGTTGGAACATAGAAAAGGCGAGATCAATCAACTAATCAAGCAACAAACAGGCACTGGTAACCAACTAACTATGCTAATCTGACACAGTAGATCACACAGAGGTTTTCAGTCAGTGTCTTGCTACATGCAGAACAGTGATTTGGCCATACCAGATGGGGCAACCAGGTCGATGCTTGTTCTCGGAGGTGGTTAGCTGCTCTAATTCATTGCCATGCAGCATTCATAACTGCCGGTTTCAGGGAGGGGGTGGCGAGAAAGCAGGGGTGTGAGGAGTAATAGCTAGCTACTGTGGCCTGCAAAGCTCTCGCTAGTCCGCCACTCCTGCAGCTGCCTAGTACATACAGACAGCAGCCAATGCACACTCCAGAAACATTACTGCCGCTCTTAACAATTCTCCCACACCGTAATTACTCAACTGACAGGATCATCTGCAACTCCTCCAGGCAACATTTACACAGCTAGTACCATGACCAAGACTAGAAAGAACAGATTTTTCTCACCCTTTTCCACATTTCTTTCTTGACCAAGACTAGAAAGTAGTAACAGTAAAAAGTAGTAGCTTTTACTGTATTGATGAATAGTAAAAACTCCGGGCCATCATCCATCAACCTTAACCAAGCAAATACTAAGGTTTAACTAAACCGGCAGAGCTACTGAAGTGAAGCTCAAGCAAGCCAGCAATCAGGCATCCATCCATGGCTACGGCGCCGCTGTCAAGCACCGGGCACACATGGAGACAAGACAAAGGTGTGTGGGCACGGGGGCATAGCGAGCAAAGCACGCGCTGTTTTCTCGCGCGCTTGTCTTGTTTCTGGAGCGGGGTCGCCATCCGCCATTAACGTTGCGCCTCATCGAGGACGACGGAGCTCAAATCCGGCCCGGATTTGAATGCCAAACCTAATGCTCGTACCTCAGGGAAAGCTAAAAACCAAGGCAGAGGGATATTGAGCAAATCTCACACAATAATGCCACCTTTGATGACGCCTGGACCAGCACTAATCCCAGGTTTGGCGCCTTGCTACATGCTAATGGTTGGGTTACAGGCGGCCACTCCATTGGATCCAAAGACAAAACAGTTTTTATTCAAGAGAGTTGGTTCGGACTCTAGTGAAAACTTATGAGCTCAAACCATTAGACTCAATATTGAACAAGATGCTGTTAGCAAACAGAGCTAATCCTATGCTAGTATAGGTGTTCACGATTGGTTGGTCCTACGAAATTTACCGTCTCACCAAACCATAACGATGGGGAAACAAAGCAAATCGATGTTGAAAGCAATGAATCAAAGCCGAATCGATGTGGTATCTAGCGGCTATGGCACCGAGACATGCAAACTGAAGGCGCTGGGGTACAGTCAGGATGGGACTCGGATCTGTGGTGCTTTGTACACATGGTGCAATCTATCAGTTCAGGTAATCCACACAGCAGCAAGTCTGGAAATTTTTCCATTCAGATTCCTCATCATTCTGCATCCTTCTCTGGTCATAATTCTCGCATATGCAAGTGAATATTCCAAAGGCGCACTAGAGATGAAGAGCAAGCAGTTGAAACAATCATGAAGCAATCGAACCAGAAATGATGAGGGAAACATGGCATTTCCGAAGGGGGTAAAAGAACTGTAGCATGATGGCTTAATTTACTTCTGAATTTCTATGCTTTACCAAGAAAAACGGTGCAGAGCACACAATAAGGGAAAAAAATGAATCAAACTAGTAAAGTTTCTGATCACGAAGGCTGTAACGGCATAGGACTAACGAAATTTCTGCCATCATTTTGCACAACACAACCTAGTAAAGCAGGAACAAGGGAGCAATCCTTTTCACAAGATCAGCATCTACACACCAGTCTACCACAGTAGGACCCGCTGCTTGTGCTAGCCAAGACACGGATAGATCAGGGCATCAGGCTACTCCACATCACAAGCGCAGGAGTTTCGAGAGCAAAATCACTCTCTTCTCCCTCTGAAACAACCCAACCATCAAGAAATCGATCTAAACTGAATGAGCAAGCAAGCAAGCACAAGAAAGCAGAAACTATCTACCGTCTGGATGCTGGTGGTGAACTGAAACTAGTGAGCAGAGACGACGGTTGAGGAGAGCAGGGATGGTAGCTTACAGAGGCACGGCTACACCATCCTTTCCTTGCTCAGCAGAGTTCCTGGTGGCTGCCCTCCTCTCCGCCCTTGGGTTGAGAAGGCTGAAGGTGGAAGACGGAGTGGGAGCCGAGCTCCCCCAAATAAATAATTGCAGAAGGTGAAGACGACCAAGGACCCTGGCCTCTAGCAGTAGAAGAGCAGGGGGGGTAGGGAGGAGGTGTGAGGTGAAAGATTCCTTTCCGCGGCCGGCTGGCTCGCTCGGTCACGGCGTGCGATATGTATAGGAGGGGGAGCGAGGCGAGCGTGAGGTGGGGGACAAGGCGCAGCGAGAAATTAGGGCACGCGGAAAGGAAAAGACGGGGGGACGCGAAAGGGGGGTGGCCGGAAAGGGTGGGCGCGCGTGTATATATAGACAGGGCGGCGCCGCGCGCGGGGGAAGAGAGGGGATTGGAGGGTAGCGAGAGAGCTAGGCTGGAGCACTGCAGGTGCAGCGGCAGCAGGTGCAGGGGCACCGCCAGGGCAAGAACCACACCCACACGGCTACACATGCAGCAGCAGCAGCAGCAGCGCTGCGGCAGCATGCACATGGAGGAGGAGGAGCGTGCAGGGAAGCAGCAGCCAGTACGTGGTTGTGGAGGTGGGCCGGGGGCGCTTTCTCTGCGCCGAGCTGACTTCACAGTTCACAAACAAGGGAGGGATGGGGTGTGGGTGTCGGAGCTCTCACCTCGCGCACTTGGACAAGGGGTGTGGGTGTGGGCACCTCAGCTCAGCTCGAATCAAACTGCTCCGTGGAATGCTTTCGAAACCCATGTAAAAATTCAAGTGTAATCCAAATGTCGCCATGCTTTGCTTTGCATCAAAGTGCCAACGGATCCGAGATTCCTTGGACGGATCCGAGCATTTTCGTTGCTCGCAAATGGGCTGGAGGAGAACGTTCGAATCGGTGGCGGAGGGAAACGAAGCAGATGGCCGATGGGACGCGTGAAACGAATGGCAGCAGAGCAGAGAGCAGCGAGGCCTGGGGCCGGCGGTGGAGAAAAGGCGCCGTACGTCGTCGGCGACGCGTCTTGTCGCGGCAGCTAGCAGGAGCGAAACGCGCGTGGAAAGCGATGAAAAGACATGGAGGGAAAAGGGCGCTTCCCACGACTCGAATCAGGAGCCGAGTCAGATTTTAGCTTTTGGATTCTCACAGCTGGATTTATGGACATTTTGAAAACTATTTCGGGTACTATATTGTTTGGATCCATTAATTCCTAAAGCTAGATTCAGAATCTATCAAAAATTCAAAATCTAGCAGAATCTTGTTTATGGATTTCAAAACTTGAGGCTGTGTACAATATTTTTCTCTTAAAATAAATCTATCATACAAATCAGTCAGCTGTACCTTTTTATTTTAAAATAAATACGTGGCACAAATAATTCTGCTATACAAAGCAATACAAGATCTGACAAATAGAGCCTTGGAGTAGTGTTCGATCTTCGATTGCGTATTTGCGTGCTAAAAAAATATGTACTATACAAATTTGATCAAGATTACAGAGGAAAACTACATCTAGGTGTGAATAAGAGTCATTTCATTTATCATGACATATATTTTTATAATATACCGATTTGTGTCATTAATATCGATATTTTTTACTATAAATTTGATCAAAACTTTTTGGAGATCGGATCGGATGGAGTACCAGGTGCTGATACTTGACCTCACCCCTGAGGGCACCCCTTTGTTGGAAGTCATTCTAGCTTTTTTGGGAGGACGAATAGTCAAATGTTTCCCTTTCTCAGCTTCTTGCAAATTATTTTTCTCTCATAACAAATCTGTTGTACAAATCAGCACGTAATACTTTTCTCTCAGAACAAATCTGCCAAGATCTTCACAATATCTGCCGAACATAGCCCTGGTGGAAAGTAATGCTTCCCCATTTCTGATTGCAGAAGCTGATTTGTCTAGATTCGTTTCTAAGAACTCGAAACCGGACATGCAAAATATGTGTCAAACGTGGCTATCTTACTATTACTAATTGGAGGCTCCTTTTGAGGCCTCCACATGATGCCACTTAGGATCCTAGGTGGACAGCATAAAAAAATAGAGAAATCCTTTAAATTCTCACAAAAATCAGAAACATCCGACCATCATTTCGACATCTCTAATCATAATAGCCATTGGCTCTGTTATCTTTCTAATAAATTACCCACCTCTGCCATTATGAAAATAGACCAAAGTAACCCCCTAAACATGTTTCTAAATTACCCACATATGCCATTATAAAAAATAATGTAAATTAACCCTTAATTTTCATGTAAATTACCCACTTATGCTACCATAAAAACAAAATCAAATAAAGCCCCTAAATTTGCATATAAATTATCCACTTATGTGCTTATTAAGTTTAAAGTAACCCCTAAATCTGAATCTAAATCATATAGTTATAATAAAATCTTAAAGTGCGTCAATATAAAATTGTAAATTACTATTTCTTCAATTATTAATATATTATTTATGTTTTCTCAAAAAATATATTATTTATGTAATTGTTTATATAAAAAATACTTGCCATAAGGTGTGTGGTCATATACTCATATATTCATGAATGAGGGACATACAAGAATACCAATTTTTATGTTGTTCATAGCTTAAAATAAAGTGTTCAATTAAATACAAATCAAACACATATGGAGGTGCTATGCTAAGGAAAAAATTGTTACTAACTAAACCTATTACAATTATTAGAATATGTAATAGATGAATGAGAGCATAAGATAGATAATTATAATTCTTGGCTATTTCTAACTAGCCCGTGCGGGGGCACGGGTAGATAGACTAGTATATATATAACTCGAGGACGAAGGTTAACTTATCAAATCGACAACGGCTAATCCATGATCACACATGTAAAGGTCTCATTTCATCATCATTTTCTTCGTCTTGCTCCTCACAATTTGTCAGGGAGGGCTTTGGAGGGCTCTATTGTCATATATTATGCGAACAGGTGGGAATGGACATTACGTACAAATGTACAATACATGTATGTTGCTGTACAGCTAATTATTGAACTAGGGGAATCATGCAAAAGTACGACGGGGCTCCTCTGCGGTAATGGAGAGCAACTTTGGGCCCCTGACAGGTGGACCCGGACCCACCTGTGGCCCTACAGCACTCTGCAGTGCTACAGAGGAGTTGCTTCTGGGCCTGTTTAGATGGCAAATTTTTAGCAAAAGTAACTTCTGGAACTCCTGTAGCACACTGTAGCACGTTTGAGAGCCAGGTGTGGTTCGAGGACCGGTGGATGGTCGCTTCCTGGTGTGATGAGTGATTGACAACGTGGTGTGGACTGATTCTTGGCTAAGTATTGCAGGTGCAGGTTGCGGCTTGACTGGTGCAGGTGCAGGTGAAGAACAAGCGTGAAAGGTCGTTGCCGGTGAGGCCTCCAGGTGTGGAGAAGACAAGTAGGCTTGGTTCGAGGGACCCGGTGGCCAGCGGGGTCAAGTGCGGGCCGCATGGTGGCAAGAACGGCAAGATGAAGTCATGGACGGTTTCTTGGTTGAGCCTCAAAACCAAGGTCGAGCCGGGACTACGTGGGAGCCGAGTCATGAGTGGTGATTGGCGGAGGCTACACCGAGTTCGCGGGGTTTCCGGTGGTTCACCAGAAAACCACTGGGTTCCTTGGTTGATCCACAAAGCCAAGACCGAAGAACCGAAGACGGAGGTGCAGCAGCTCCAGACCGGTCTGACCGGTGGGTCTGACCGGTCTGACCGGTGGGTACCGGTCTGACCGGTGAGGAGCACCGGTCTGACCGGTGTGCGACGACGCAGTCCGGAATCTTCGAAGCGGAGGACACGCGTCGGGATCGCAAGGCTTGCGTCGAGGCTAAGCAAGTTTGCGGTCGCTGGGCATCCGTCCGATGGTGCGAAGACAAAGACTTCCAATTTCGCCCTCGAGGGGCATGTATCCCTAGTTAGCTAGTAAGGGTATTTTAGTCTTTCGGTTGCCTCCATATAACCCAAGGGGTGAGAGGATGGCAGCCATCTCTTGGAACCCTAGCTCATTTGGTTTTCCTATTTTTCTTCCTATTTTCTTAGGATTTTCGTAGGACTAGCTTGAGAGCTTCATGGTGAGATCTTGTGAGAGGGAAGGATGATCGGGCGGCAAGCTAGACCTTGTATGAACCTCTTTGGTATGTATAGATGATTCGGCGTGGTTCCTCAAGGCTTGGATGTGTCTTTCCCGTTTCTCCTTTTTTGGTGATTTTCGGAGCCCTTTTCTTGGCGATTTTCTTGGAGCGATTTCGAGGCCTTTCTCTTTGGGATTTGGTGGGGGATGTATGCATGAACCCTTCGTGGTTCTTTTCCCTTTGATTCCCCTTCCAAATCCGTGAGCAAAGGGGCTCGATTTTGGGGTTTTCGTGGCTCTAGGGTTAGAGGCGTTCTTGGTGGGATTTCTTCGATTCCTCTTGATTTGACAAGTTTTGGTGGACCAAATCTTGGCTATGGAGTACCCATGAGGTGTTCCTACTATCCCCAAAGTCTTGTGCAAAACCGTGGAGCGGATCGGGAGATCGGGAGTTTGATTTGGAGGAGTTGACTCGCGGGCGCTGTTCATCCCGAGCTGCCCAGGCACGACCGGTCTGACCGGTGATCTTGACCGGTCTGACCGGTGCTAGCCCTTGGTGGGTTTTTGTCTCGGGGAACAGCCTTGTCCGTGTGGTTTTGTCCCGTGGTCCTGCTGTTCAGTTCTTGGAGTGTTTGGAGTTGTTTTGCTAGGTTTTGTGAGGGGTTCTTCTTCCTCACAGGTTGTGTTTCGTGGTGGTCTTTGTTCCAGGGCCTAGAGGATTCACTGAGGCTTCCTGGAACGTTTGCTGTGCGGCTGCTGTAGCCACCGGCCTGACCGGCTCTGTCCACCGGTCTGACCGGTGTCACCGGTCTGACCGGCGCAGGCCATCGGTCTGACCGGTGTAGCACAGGCAGCAAGCCGTGCAAGTTTCCGCTGTGTGTTTTGGTGAGTTTTGGCTAGGAAGGTTGAGTGTTGGTTCCTAGGACCAGTAGCACTCCAGTGGCTGCGTGGTCTTGACCAACTTGGGTAGTTGGGTCGGAGACGTGAGTTGGAAGCCGTGTTCGTCTTGTTGGAGTTCCCATCTCCTTCGAGAAGAATTTTTATCGGCTCCCATTCACTCCCCCCCTCTCTGGTTCGCCTAATCGGTCCTTCAATTGGTATCAGAGCCGGTTCGGGTCTTTATTGACTCTTACCAGTCTAAGATCCAAAGATGGCGTACCAGGAACGGGGTTCGGGTCCTCCGCACTTCGATGGGAAGAACTACCAGATGTGGCAAAGGCGGATGGCGGCGTTCCTCCGCGGAAAGGGTCAGATCCTTTGGGATGTCACGGTGAACACAACTTATGTTCATCCGATGAACTTCCTTGCTCCAGGATCGAGGGATATGTTCGAAGCCAACAACAAGGCTGTCGACTACTTGTTTCGTGCTCTGTGTCAGCCTGAATTCGATCGGGTTCAGACAGAGGACTTAGCTTGTAGGATTTGGGAGCAGTTGAAGGATGCTCATGCTGGGAATGCTCAGGTTCAGGCTCGGATGTACGCGACTTACCGGAGAGAGTACGAGAACTTCACTCATCTCCCCGGCGAGTCCGTCGATGCCCTTTTCCAGCGATTTACGGTCGTTGTGAACAACATGAGAGCCAATGTGGACGTCCTCCCATACAATGATCATGATAGAGCAGTGAAGCTCTTGCACTCGTTGGATCGTACCGTATGGGACGGGAAGTTTGAGGCTATTGTTGAGTCCGAGAAGTATGACACCTTGACGGTGAACGAGCTGTTTTCGAAGCTCAAGTCGGCTGAGTTGGACCGTGGTATGACAGCCAAGATCGAGAGCCCGACTGATTCTCATAGTCTCGCTCTCGTCAGTGGCAAAGGAGCTAAGTCTAACGCTAACGCATCTTCCAGGATGTACTCTCTGTCTTCTTTGATGTCTTTGCCAGATGAGGAGTTCGACGTGCTTGGAGAGGACGAGCTGGCGTTGCTGACCAGGCGGTTCGAGAGGCTGCACGAGAACCGGGTGAACACGAGGAGGACAGCACGGACGTGCTTTCAGTGCGGCAAGCCAGGACACTTCGTTGCCGACTGCCCGGAGAAGATGGAGAACAAGGACGGCTACAAGGACGGCTACAGGCACCGATCGAGCAAGGATGGCAAGTACCGATCGAGGCGCGATCACAAGCACAAGAACAAGCACAAGGACGAGCGACGGTCGAGGAAGAAGGATGGCCGCGGCAGGAAGGCCCGAGCAATGGTCGGAGCGAGCGACGTCGACTCCAGCTCCGCCTACTCTTCCTCAAGCTCGAGTAGCAGTGAAGATGAAGGTGATCGGAGCAAGAACAAGAAGTCATCCAGGAACTTGAGCGGGTTGAGCTGCTTCGCGAGAGATGGCTTCTGCGGCATGGCCCGTAGCTCCGGCAGCAAGAAGAGCCACCAGAGTGACTCGGACTCTGACTCCAAGGATGAGGTATGTGATGAGCTCTCTTCTTTGCGCAAGGAGAATGATGAGTTGGTTGACTTGCTTGATAACCGCGATCACATGCTTAGAGAGGCCAAGAAGATGAGGAAAGAGCTTAGGGCCTCACTAGAAGATGCTAGGAACCGTGTGGCTGAGCTAGAAACCCAGAACCTAGATGCTAAGCTTGAGATTGATTCGCTTAAGGCTTCTCCTGTGGTTTCTGATGAGATTGATTGCTGTGATTGCTCTGTGTACCTAGCTGATCTTACTGCTCTTAAGGATAAGCATGCTTCTACTTGTGATGAACTAGATATGCTTAGGGTTGAAGTGGCTGAGCTTAAGTCTAGATCTGCTTTGCTAGGTGCTTGCACTTCTTGCCCTGTTTTGCATGGAAAGATTGATGAGATGCATGCTTACACTGTTTCGCTTGAGGCTAAGTTGAAAGAGCCTATTCCCACTTCTTGCTCTACTTGTGAATTGCATGCGGTTAAGAATTTGGAGCTTGCACATTATGTTGATCGCCTGCAGGATGAAAATGATGAGCTGAGAAAATGTATGAGCTGGTTGTCGGGTCAGGAGCCTCAGCTCGGTATCATGATAGCGGCTTTCAAACGCTATGATGGTCAGGCACTTGGGGCTGACAAGCTTGGAGAGAACTGTGGTGAGGGAGTTGAGAGAGTTGGAGAGATTCCTATCCCACCACCAAACAGACACAAGAACAAGTTTGAGCCCAAGCCCAACCATCTCAGAAACAAACTTGACACTACTCCAGATCCACCCATATTCCCTCACCCAACAAATGATTTTCAGAAACCGGTGAAGTTTGTGAGCCCAAAGGGAGGTGAGGAAGGAGAGAATAAGGGTGAGAAGCCGAGTGGGCAGCCCCAACCCAAGCCTAAGCCTAAGCCACAGCCCATAAAGTTCCATTGTGGGTATTGTGGGAGAGATGGTCACAAGGATGAGTTTTGCTTCAAGAGGAAGCGTGAGGAGAGAATGGCTAGAGAGTGGGCTAACAGGGACAGGTACCACCCCTCTAATGGTGTACCTGAGCCTCGTATGCAGATGCCCAGGGCCAAGGCGATTGTGAGGACGGTTCCGGCTTGGGGAGACCGGAAGGCTGCAAGTGTTGCTGCTGGCCGAGCCACACCGGTCAGACCGGTGTACTACACCGGTCAGACCGGTGCAGGTCTGGGCAGACAGCGAGTCAGGTTTCGTGCTCGTGAGGATGCTCGGTTTGGTTCTGGAGGTCGTGGTTCTGGTGGTTGGTCTGGAAAGTTTGCAGGTGGTCAGTTTGCTAGGCGTTCTCCACCTCGTGCTCAATACGAGGGTGAGAAGAGTCGTAGCTTTGAGATGGAGCGGAGGTACGATCCACGGTTTCCCTTTCGTGGTTGTCGTTCTCCTCCAGCTAGAGAGGGTTGGTTCCCTCGTGGTGGTTACCGTGGTGGTAGCTTTGATAGGCGTGATGATTTGGTTTGTGCTAACCCCACTTTGGAGCAAATGGCTCGGCACTGGTTTTACTCTTTTGGTACTAACCCCAGTGCTGAGTCGTTTGTTCACTCACGTGCTCGCTTTTGAATTTCAGGTGGGAGACTTGAAGAACATTTGGTTGATTGACTCCGGTTGCTCGAGGCATATGACCGGAGACAAGGGGTGGTTCTCAAGTCTCGTCCCGGTGGTGACAAAGAAGTACATCACCTTTGGGGACAATGGGCGAGGGCGTGTGCTGTCAGAAGGTGAGATTAAGGTAAGCGATAAGATCACTCTCAGGCGTGTTGCTCTTGTTCAATCGCTTGGATACAATTTGCTTTCTGTGTCTCAGTTGTTGGATGAGGGTTTTGAGGTGTTGTTTCGGCCTGGTGGTTCTCGGATTGTAGATTCTCGGGGGGATCTTGTTTGCATGGTCGTTCCCGAGGGTCAGGTGTTCCGAGCTGATTTTTCTCAGTCTTCTGGTGTGGAGCGTTGCTTCTTGGCTGGTTCTTCGAGTGAGTTGTGGAAGTGGCATAGGAAGTTGGGTCACTTGAGCTTTGACCTTTTGTCTCGCTTGAGTAAACTCAATTTGGTCCGAGGATTGCCACGATTGAGGTTTGAGAAAGAGTTGGTTTGTGCGCCGTGTAGGCATGCCAAGATGGTAGCCTCTTCTCACCCGCCTCTCACCGATGTGATGACTGAGCGTCCATGCGAGCTGCTCCATATGGACCTTGTTGGCCCAGCTCGTGTGCGATCTGCGGGTGGGAAGTGGTATGTCCTTGTTGTGGTGGATGACTACTCTCGGTATGCGTGGGTGTTCTTTCTTGAGGAGAAGGGGGAGACGTTTGGTTTTGTTCGAGATCTTGTCTTGAGGTTAAGAAACGAGAGGCACGGAGATGCCATACGAGCGATCCGCAGTGACAATGGCTCGGAATTCAAAAACTCTCGCTTCGAAACTTTTTGCCATGACTTGGGTCTTGAACATCAGTTTTCGAGTCCGTATACGCCTCCCCAGAATGGCGTGGTGGAAAGGAAAAACAGGACCTTGTGCGAGATGGCTCGGACGATGCTCGACGAGCATAGGACTCCGAGAAGGTTCTGGGCTGAGGCGGTCAATACCGCGTGCCATGTGTCGAACAGGATCTACCTCAGGGTTCACAAGAAGAAAACCTGTTACGAGTTGATGCACGGTCGCACACCCAAGGTGAGTCACTTCCATGTCTTTGGTTGTAAATGCTTCATTCTGAAGAAAGGGAAGAAGTTGGACAAGTTCGAGGCTAGGTCTGTCGATGGTATTTTCTTTGGTTATGCATCTCATTCTAGAGCATTTCGTGTGCTCAATCTTGAAACTAACCAAATCGTGGAGACTTGCGAGGTAACCTTCGACGAGACACAGCCACGTAGTCAGCTTGTTTTTGAGTGTGCAGGTGACGACGAACTTGGCGAGGAGATCTTTCAGGAGGAGGAGCATGAACATGGAGATGGTGAAGATGGCGGTGTGATGCCCGTGGCTGAACATGTACCTACTACTTCGACGACGATCGAGAATGGACCCTCTCCCACACCTACAACGACAAACCCAGATCAAGGCGAAGCTGCTGTTGAGGGGGAGGTAGCATCAAGGCGAGAACCTCCCCGACGAGTGCAAGTGGATCACCCAGCTTCGAGAATCATCGGCGACATGAATGAACGTACTACACGGTCGAGGGTTCGGAACAATTCTCATTTCGCTCATGCTGCTTTTGTTGCCACTTTTGAGCCCAAAGACATTGGACATGCGTTATCTGATCATAATTGGGTTAACTCGATGCATGAGGAGTTGGAGAATTTTGAGAGGAACCAAGTTTGGGTGTTGGTTGACCCTCCCCCAGGGTGTAAGCCGATTGGGACAAAATGGGTGTGGAAAAATAAAGAGGGAGAGAAAGGAGAAGTGGTGAGAAACAAGTCGAGACTTGTTGCTCAGGGGTACAGTCAGAAAGAGGGGATCGACTACGAGGAGACTTTCGCTCCTGTAGCTCGTTTGGAGGCGATCAGGATCCTTCTAGCTTTTTCCGTGGCTAAAGGGTTCAAGTTGTACCAGATGGATGTGAAGAGTGCTTTCCTGAACGGTGTGTTGGAGGAAGAGGTGTTTGTGAGGCAACCACCGGGGTTTGAGAGTGAGAAGTACCCTCACTGGGTATACAAGTTGAGGAAGGCGCTGTATGGGTTGAAGCAGGCGCCTAGAGCTTGGTATGGTAGGTTGAGGGGGTTCCTGTTTGAGAGAGGGTTTGAGATGGGGAAGGTCGACCAGACCTTGTTTCTCCTCAGGCAGGACAGAGATATCCTGATTGTGCAGGTATACGTGGATGATATTGTCTTTGGTGGCTCGTCTAACTCTCTTGTTGCAAGGTTTGCAGATGACATGAGCAGGGAATTTGAGATGAGCATGATGGGCGAGTTGCAGTTCTTCCTCGGGCTACAAATCAAGCAATCAAAGGAAGGAACATTTGTGCACCAAGCTAAGTACACCAAGGACATTGTGAGGAAGTTCAAGATGGAGGACTCCAAGGCCATGGCGACGCCTATGAGTACGACTACAGTTCTTGATGCGGACGAGGAAGGTGAACACGTGGACCAGAAGGAGTACCGGAGCATGATCGGGTCACTCCTCTACTTGACGGCGACGAGGCCGGACATTCAATTCTCGGTGTGTCTGTGCGCTCGTTTTCAAGCTTCTCCGAGGACTTCGCATCGGCAAGCAGTCAAGCGCATTTTCAGGTATTTGCGACACACTCCCGACTTCGGCCTTTGGTACTCTGCGTCTTCTTCTTTGGCGCTTCATGGATTTTCAGACGCGGATTTTGCCGGGTGTCGGTTGGATAGGAAGTCCACTTCTGGGACTTGCCAGTTCTTGGGTTCTTCTTTGGTATCTTGGTCTTCCCGCAAACAGTCGAGTGTTGCTCAATCCACTACCGAGGCAGAGTATGTGGCCGCAGCTAGTTGTTGCTCTCAGCTCCTTTGGATCACATACACCATGAGTGACTTTGGTGAGGAGTATACCCATGTCCCACTTCAATGTGATAGCACTAGTGCCATAAGCGTTGCAAAGAACCCAGTGCTCCATTCCAAAACCAAGCACATAGAAGTGAGGTATCATTTTCTGAGAGACAACGTAGAGAAAGGGAAGATAGCTTTGATCCATGTACCCACACATGAACAACTAGCCGATATTTTCACCAAACCCCTAGATCAAGCAACTTTCACTCGTTTGCGGGGGGAGCTTGGTGTTTGTTTGATTTCTTGAGTTGGCGTGTGGGAGCTCCTTTGTAGCATATGTATAGCTTTCCTTTGTGCATTTCTTGCATTTGGCATGGCATATGTAACATGATGTATAGGCATCTTTGTATCTTAGGTTGCATGCGTTTTGTATCATATGCTTTGTTTAGGAAAGGCTTCTCTTATACACATTGTTCACCATGGAATGACATATATGTCTTTGTGAGCTAATTTGGTAAGCTATGGTTAGTTTGGCTTAGCTCTTGATAATCTTGGTTTGTATCCATGGTTGATGGCTATGTTTTTAAAAAATTTCATATATATGCTCTCTTGTGAGTAAATGCCTTTACATGATCTTGACATGTTTTAGTGGCTTGGCTATGCTTAATTTGTGGTTGGATAGCTTATTTTGATCATATGGGGCCAAAGGCTCATTTGCCATCATGAATGTTTAGCCCCCATGCTTCATCTTGTGGAGGGGCATAAGTTCCTTTTTGTCGCAAAGACATTTCATGTACCAATTATAAATCTGAATATGAAATGTAAATTGCTTGAAAAATGTGCTCCCATGTCATATGTGCTAATTTTAATTTGCTTTGGGTGCTAAATCGTTGCATGATGCCTACCAATGAGAAGTCTCATATATAGAAGTAGGCACATGGCTCGGTGGCTTTGACATGACATGAGGTGCTTGTGGGTGTTTATGATGGTCTTATGCTTAGAATGGTTGTCCTAGCATGAAGTTTGTGTGGCTTTGCCATTTTGACATGTTTTGCTCATGTTTAGGACCTTGCTCATGAGAGGGTGTTTTTTTCGCAAAATTACTAAATTCTATCTTAGCTTCGCCCAATGGTTGTGAAACTTGGTGATCATGAAGTTTATGTCTTTACGAAGCTATAGAGTATCTAACTTGCTCGTTTGGACATGTGTAGCACCCTATGTTGAATTTTGTCTATTTGAGAAGCTCTAGGTTGCAATTTTTGCATTTTTGGCTTGATTCATGCATTGTCAACAAGGGGGAGAAGTTTGAGCATGTTTTGGCCTACTGAATGCATTTGGAAGGTTTTCAGGTGGTTTCGAGCTATTTTTGGGCTCTGTTGTGCACCGGTCTGACCGGTTGAGGTCACCGGTCTGACCGGTCAGAGTGCTGGTCCTGTTCACATGTTGCCCACCGGTCTGACCGGTGGTGTCGACCGGTCTGACCGGTCAGAGCTGAGCTGTTGCAGCTGCTCTGTTTTGTGAAGTGGTTCGCATGCATTTGTCCAGGGGGAGTTGCATCGGTTCAGGGGGAGCTTGCATGTGTGCAGGGGGAGCTCTTTGTGTTTTTCGAGCTTTGGTTTGATGGTTTGTGCTCTTTGCTTGAGCATGTTTTGTCTCGGATGTGTCGAGCCGTTGCCCTTGCCTAAGGGGTCCGAGACTTGTCTTCTTCAAGTGATCTTGCTCTTTGCCTTTTCTTTGGCTTTCGATCGCTTGTTGGAGTTTCCTTTAGTCGTTTCTTTTCTTTTCCTTTTCTCTTGGTTACCAAAACGTGTGTGTTGTCAATGCACTCATCAAGGGGGAGATTGAGAGCCAGGTGTGGTTCGAGGACCGGTGGATGGTCGCTTCCTGGTGTGATGAGTGATTGACAACGTGGTGTGGACTGATTCTTGGCTAAGTATTGCAGGTGCAGGTTGCGGCTTGACTGGTGCAGGTGCAGGTGAAGAACAAGCGTGAAAGGTCGTTGCTGGTGAGGCCTCCAGGTGTGGAGAAGACAAGTAGGCTTGGTTCGAGGGACCCGGTGGCCAGCGGGGTCAAGTGCGGGCCGCATGGTGGCAAGAACGGCAAGATGAAGTCATGGACGGTTTCTTGGTTGAGCCTCAAAACCAAGGTCGAGCCGGGACTACGTGGGAGCCGAGTCATGAGTGGTGATTGGCGGAGGCTACACCGAGTTCGCGGGGTTTCCGGTGGTTCACCAGAAAACCACTGGGTTCCTTGGTTGATCCACAAAGCCAAGACCGAAGAACCGAAGACGGAGGTGCAGCAGCTCCAGACCGGTCTGACCGGTGGGTCTGACCGGTCTGACCGGTGGGTACCGGTCTGACCGGTGAGGAGCACCGGTCTGACCGGTGTGCGACGACGCAGTCCGGAATCTTCGAAGCGGAGGACACGCGTCGGGATCGCAAGGCTTGCGTCGAGGCTAAGCAAGTTTGCGGTCGCTGGGCATCCGTCCGATGGTGCGAAGACAAAGACTTCCAATTTCGCCCTCGAGGGGCATGTATCCCTAGTTAGCTAGTAAGGGTATTTTAGTCTTTCGGTTGCCTCCATATAACCCAAGGGGTGAGAGGATGGCAGCCATCTCTTGGAACCCTAGCTCATTTGGTTTTCCTATTTTTCTTCCTATTTTCTTAGGATTTTCGTAGGACTAGCTTGAGAGCTTCATGGTGAGATCTTGTGAGAGGGAAGGATGATCGGGCGGCAAGCTAGACCTTGTATGAACCTCTTTGGTATGTATAGATGATTCGGCGTGGTTCCTCAAGGCTTGGATGTGTCTTTCCCGTTTCTCCTTTTTTGGTGATTTTCGGAGCCCTTTTCTTGGCGATTTTCTTGGAGCGATTTCGAGGCCTTTCTCTTTGGGATTTGGTGGGGGATGTATGCATGAACCCTTCGTGGTTCTTTTCCCTTTGATTCCCCTTCCAAATCCGTGAGCAAAGGGGCTCGATTTTGGGGTTTTCGTGGCTCTAGGGTTAGAGGCGTTCTTGGTGGGATTTCTTCGATTCCTCTTGATTTGACAAGTTTTGGTGGACCAAATCTTGGCTATGGAGTACCCATGAGGTGTTCCTACTATCCCCAAAGTCTTGTGCAAAACCGTGGAGCGGATCGGGAGATCGGGAGTTTGATTTGGAGGAGTTGACTCGCGGGCGCTGTTCATCCCGAGCTGCCCAGGCACGACCGGTCTGACCGGTGATCTTGACCGGTCTGACCGGTGCTAGCCCTTGGTGGGTTTTTGTCTCGGGGAACAGCCTTGTCCGTGTGGTTTTGTCCCGTGGTCCTGCTGTTCAGTTCTTGGAGTGTTTGGAGTTGTTTTGCTAGGTTTTGTGAGGGGTTCTTCTTCCTCACAGGTTGTGTTTCGTGGTGGTCTTTGTTCCAGGGCCTAGAGGATTCACTGAGGCTTCCTGGAACGTTTGCTGTGCGGCTGCTGTAGCCACCGGCCTGACCGGCTCTGTCCACCGGTCTGACCGGTGTCACCGGTCTGACCGGCGCAGGCCATCGGTCTGACCGGTGTAGCACAGGCAGCAAGCCGTGCAAGTTTCCGCTGTGTGTTTTGGTGAGTTTTGGCTAGGAAGGTTGAGTGTTGGTTCCTAGGACCAGTAGCACTCCAGTGGCTGCGTGGTCTTGACCAACTTGGGTAGTTGGGTCGGAGACGTGAGTTGGAAGCCGTGTTCGTCTTGTTGGAGTTCCCATCTCCTTCGAGAAGAATTTTTATCGGCTCCCATTCACTCCCCCCCTCTCTGGTTCGCCTAATCGGTCCTTCAACGTTTCGTTTGTTTGTGGTAAATATTGTCCAATCATGGACTAACTAGGCTCAAAAGATTCGTCTCGTGATGTACAACAGAACTGTGTGATTAGTTAATTTTTTTACCAACATTTACTGCTCCGAATATATGTCTTTTGGTGTATTTAATATGATGTGATGGAGAGAAAGTTGAAAATTTAGCAAATTTTTGGCAAATTTCTAGCCAACTAAACAGGGCCTCTGAAAAAATAAACCAAGTCAGTACGTACTTCCCGGTGACATGATGCCCAAGTACTATCAGTCACGTTACTGTGCGTGCATACACCGATATACCTGGCCAAATGGGCCGCACGGCACGGCACGACACTAGCACGACTAGGCACGGGCACGGTAGGGCACGGCGGCACGCCGTGCCGTGCCTCTTAGTGCCACCGTGCCAAACCCCAGGCACTGGCACGACCCTACGGGGAGTTAAGCGGGCCGTGCCGTGCCCTTTGGCACGGTGGCACACCAGTGCCCGTGCCGGCCCTGGCACTATCACAGTAAACACATTACACATCCTTGTGCTCAGAATCACAAGGTGGTCACAAATAACAACAAAAAAACACACAAAACACAAACAAAGATAGCAAATCAATAATTCAAAAGGGGAGCTTGTGCAATGGCTACCTCATTAAAAACCTACCTAGGTAAAACTCACCCTTGTGAGAAACCCTAGGCAGGGAAAAAGAGTACAGCCAAGCTCCAAAAAACAAAAGTTCATAGTTCAACCCTAAAAACTACAAGTCCAAAGTTCAAGTACTAGAATATTACAGCCCCATTACATAAATGATAATCAATCAAGGTAAAGATCTTCAAATGTTGCTTCAAGTTCCTTGTCCTCCACCAACTGTTGCTTCCTTGCAGCTACAGCTTCCCAATCCTTGATGCAAGTCAGCATCTCCACCATTTCAGGCCTCAGGCTCCTCCGCCGCTCCTCGATGATCCTGCCAGTCATGCTAAAAGTAGATTCTGAAGATATGGTAGACACAGGAACAGTTAAAATATCTTTAGCCATGATGGATAGAACTGGATATGTAAGTTTGTGTTCATGCCACCAGTTAAGTATGTTAAAATCATCATTTAACTGATTCACAGTGTCACAATCTAAGTAGGACACAAGTTCAGAAGTACAAGCTGAAGAAGTTACTGCTGAAAGCAATGCAGTTGCAGATGTATCTCTAGACATGCTTACATTAGCAGCTAGAGGTTGCTTACCACCAACATTATACCCATCATCACCATCATCATAAATTTCATCCCAAACAGATCTTTTCTTACCAGATGGGTTAGGAGGATCAGGCCTCCTCAACCTAACACCTCCATATTTCTGCTCATACTTGTTGTACACATCTGTAAGATGAGCTCTAGTGGTAACCAAGTAATTAGAATAGTCTGTACTAGTAGCATTGCCTAAGTGCTCTAGTAAAACCTTTGATTTTAGCTCTAGGGTCCAAGATGAATGCAAAGGAATAAAGCAGTGGTATATCCCTCCAATACTTGTTATACTTATCAATCATAGGTTGAACCACAGATCTGATGTGAGCATCATTAGCATAAGCTTCAAGGTGTTTAGCAATCTTAACTAGATAATGTGTTTAGCAATCTTAACTAGATAATGAATCATAAGTGGAGATGTAGGGTGGTAAACACCAGACAAAGAAACAGTTGCATCATGAAACAAATCAAGAAATTTTAACACTTTTTCAGCAACATCCCAATGCTTATCATTTAAAAGCAGCTGACCATTTTCAGTCCTAGGATAGTGACCATGGATAAAAGTAGTGAATGTACTCTTATGAGGAAACAAATGCTTAAGCATCAGATAGGTAGAATTCCATCTTACCTCCATGTCCAGCTGAAACTTTCTATGCCTAACATTAGTAACAAGACAGTAACTTTTGTATGCAGCAATTCTCTGATTAGATGAGTTCATCCAAGATATTGCAGTTCTAAATGTTTCAATCAAAGGCTTAAGATTAGTAAGGGCCTCCTTAACAATGAGATTAATGATATGACATGCACAACGCTGATGCAAGAACATACTATGAACTTCATTACCTTCATCAAATGACAAAGAAGACACAGCAGGAACATCAAAACCAAGGTATTTAGACAGTAAAGGTCTAAGATGATGTATTGCTGAAGCATTAGATGATGCATTGTCTAAAGTAACAGCAAACACCTTTTCAGACACACCAAAATCATCAAGCACAGATGCAACACGATCAGCAATGTTTTGTCCACTGTGGGACTCATCTATAAGCCTAAGACCAAGCACCCTCTTCTCCATTTGCCAATCAGAATTAATGAAATGAGCAACAACACTAAGATAGTCCTCTTTGGCATTACCAGACCAAATATCAGAGGTGAGACACACACAATTAACAGCAGATGAAGTCAAAGTCTCAACAAGCTTAGCCTTACAATCAGAAAAATATTTCTCTATGTCTCTAGTTGTGGTTTGCCTAGAGACACCAGAAAACTTAGGATTATGAGCAGTTTTAATATAATCTTCAAAAGCATCAGATTCACCCATACAGATAGGCACATCAAGTCTAGCAATCAACTTAACAAGTGCAGTACGAGCAAACATAGGACAGTACTCCCAATTACGCATACTACCATCAGGATTAAAAGAAATTTGAGTCTGAACCTTATGGCCCAGTTTTTCTTTCCTCTTGTCACATTTATTCCGATGCCGACGGAGATGACCAGTGCCGCCACTAGAGAGACCAGAGTATTGTTTGTTGCAATGGATGCACTTAGCACCATACCTGACCCTCTTACCATTTATGGTTTTGTAGATCTTCTGGAAATCCTCCCAGACAGGGGAGGTAGAGGGACGAGAGCGCTTGGAGCCAGCCCCAGCTTCCACATCTGCAGCCTCATCACCACCACCGCCGACATCGATGGGAGCCTCAATGCTACTGCCCAACAGTGCCTGGGCGTCATCTCGAATGTCATCGTCATCGTCATCTCCGGCCATCCCGCATATCCGCCTCTCTTCGTTGAAGTCGACCTCGTCTTCAGAGTCAGAGCTGACCATCGTGCTTCGCCAGCGTCCTGGTCCCTCAACGGCTACAGCAACAGAGAGAGGAGGTCAGGGGAGACGAGGATTAGTATAGACCTAGGATGCGGTTAGGAACTTAGGGTTAGGGTTTGGGTTTGGCATACCTTCGCAGCCGGAGCACCAGGATCGCCGGCGATGTACACGAAGCACAGATCCGACCCTCTGGTTCCTCAACGGATTCGAATCGGCTCTGGATCTAGAGAAAACAGCTAGTTAGAGAATGACAGAATGGAGAAATGGAGAGAGAGGGAAAGAGAGAGGGGAGCAGCGAGCGTCGACGAGTACTTACGCGGATCCGGAGCACCAGAGCTGCCGGCGGCGTGGTCGACGACGTCGAGAACGGCAGGGAAAAGAGTCAAAAGACGACTAGACGACACATGAGTGGTTGTGAGATCAAGAAGAGGAGCGTACATGGTCGTGCCGTGTGCCAGGGCCGGCCATCAGGGGGTCAGGAGGCTGCCGGAGGGAGAGAGGAAGAGGGGAAGTCGGCGGCGAGGCGGCGAGAGACGGAGAGACGGCGAGATCTGAGCGACTGAGCGAGTGGGTCGAATGGATTAGGGTTGCGGGGCTGCGGGGATGGGGGCGGACGCGCCGCGGGGCGGGGTTATATACGGCCGGCCGGCCGCGTCCCCAACGGGCAGAGGATCTGAGCCGTCCATGCCCCTGCCCTCCATCCGACGGCCAGGAGGTCGTGCCTCTATCGGGCCGGCCCATTTAACCGTGCCGGGCCGGGCCGGCACTACGGGCCACAATGGCGGCCCAGGCACTGGCACTACGTCGTGCCGTGCCGTGCTCGTGTCGTACTTTTTCGGACCGTGCTCGTGCCGGCCCATCGTGCTCGTGCCGAATGACCAGGTATATACACCCAGCGGCGGATCCAGCGGTGGGTCGGGGGGGGCTCCAGCCCCCCCCTACCACCCTGGATCCAATGGTAATCCTGTAAGTTTTCCATGGAAATTTTGAGGAGGAAGAAGGAGGAAGAGGAAGAAGAAGGAGGGAGGAGGAAGAAGATGAAGCTCCAGCCCCCCTTACCACCCAATCCTAGATTCGCCACTGTATACACCGATACACACGTACCCATAAACATGCAAGAAAAATCATGATCATGCGTGTGTTGCGTTGCAGGCGCATAAAAGCTAGTGAGGCCACCACCGGTGCTCCCTCCGTGCTCGTGTACATGGACCATATGCATGCATGCATGCATGGTCCCTGCCCGGCCGGTGCCGGTGCGTCGTCGGTCGTTGCAATTGCTGTGTCCATCGTCCCATGCACACGCTGACAAAACCGTGATGTGATTGCAATTGCGAGAGCAGCATGAGAACCCACAGGACACATATACGGAGTACTAGAGTATAGGACCCCTGCTGCCTGCATTATTGAGCAAGCCAGGCCAGGCCAGGCCCGGCCCCGGCCTGCAGGGGACCTCCAGCCACCTCGAGTCCTCGACCGTGTCCATGTCGATGTCGTCGTCGTCCCCCTCTCCGGCCGGGCCGACCGGGGCTACACGTACAGAGATCTCTCCACTAGCATAGACTGATCACGCCGGAGGTCACAGGTGATCGATCCGCCATCGATTGATTAGCCTAAGAACCAGTACAGGGGCCAATTATGGCGAGCTCATGTTTACTGGTGGTGACGGATCGGCCGGCGTCAAGTGCAGCAGCAGGGTTGGGGGCCGCATCGGACGATCGACGACGCCGGAGGGGGGCCCCGCCGGCGGCCGGGGTGGTCTGTGGTCACCGCCGGCCGACAGAGGAGGTACGGGACGGTGCAGTGGGGGCGCCGTGTGCGTGCGTGAGTTGGCACGGCGGCGACTCGTGGTGCCGGTGCCCACCACCAGGCCGTTTTGTACGGTACGGTGCCGTCGATCGATCGATCCGCCGCGACGTCGTCGGTGGTGGCAGCAGCAGGTGAGCGTCGCGTACGTACGCGCGCGTGCCCCGTGAATCGAGAGGGTCAACCGGCTTGTACCCTTCGTCAGTTGCTGCTCCTGCAGAGACGACGTGCACGGGGCGAGCCCAGGCCCCCGGGGGATCCGTCCATCCTTCTCGAATCCACCAGAGTATACGATAGAGCGTGGCTGCTAGCTACTGTAGCTTACAGTAAGAAATTGTGCAACTCTTTGATACACTTTCGACCACCCAAGTGAAATTAGGGTGGTGACAAGGAAACAAATTTTTAGGGCACCTGCAATAGATGTTTTTTTAATAAACGACAGAAGCACTGCTTCCTCATTTAACAAGGAGGAGCAAGTTCAGAATTACACAAGAAAACCTGAGAACTCTAGCAACTCATGAACGAATAATAACATAATTAACTAGAGGATACATCACAACCTTGCCCACAGGCCACCTCCCTCAACCGAGTCTCCTCCTTGATCAACAACAGCACCTGGTGCGGTGACAAGGACCTCCCCTCAAAGAAGTGACGGTTTCGTTCCTTCCATAGATTTCAAGCCGTATAGATAAGCAGCGATGCAATTCATAAAAAAAAAAGATAAGCAGCGATGTAACTCGTCAACTTTGATCTTTTTGGAAGTCCCCTAAGACTGTCTCCAGCAGCATGCCGATCTGCATCAGCAAAAAAAGCGTTGTCAGGGGAAAGGAGAGAGATGTTGTCGGCGCTGCAAAAGAGGAGCTGCTCCAACAAAGACCCGCACCCGGTCGCGCATTGACCTGCGGCAGTTGGCTCCCGCACCCTCCGCCTTGCAGCGCGAACCGGTCGAGCACGACGTGCGCCGTCGGCCCGTTCTGGTGGGTGCGCGGTGGACACGACCGGCACGGTGGACACGACCGCGAGGCGGAGGCAAGAGATCGGAGTGACGAACGAGAGCGACTGCAGCATTGCCGCTGAGCAAGGATGGGGAGGGGAGGTGGCACTGCCGGGTGGACTCGATCTGCGTCGTCGTCCCCTAAATCGAGCCAAGGAGGCGCAGGGAGGAGCTATCCGCCACCGAATTGAGCAAATCGAGCGCCACCGACGACTGAATGCATGCCTCTACTCCGCGCCCGCTGCTTCGCTACACCTGCCCTCCGTCGCAGGGGGCGGATCCGGCCACCGCGGGCTCTTACTCGTGGGGGCGTGCAGCGGGGCTCGAGCGTCGTCGTCGCCGCAGCCGCTCCTGCTCCGCCTCACGCCGAACCTGCGCTGGTGCAACCTCCTTCCCGCGGCAATGTGGCCTCCTCCCATGTGGATCTGCGTCGGCGGCGCGAACGGGGCGGGGGCTGGTGGAGGAGACGGCCTGCAGGGTGGTGGAGACGGCCGGCGGGGGCACGGCCAGGGAAGGGCAAGGTGGAGGAGCGGGAGAGGGAGGGCGAGGCAGAGGAGGAGCGGGAGAGGGAGCGCGAGGTGGAGGCGTGTGGGAGGGCGACGGTTGGCGGAGACCTTTGCAGCGGAGAGAGAGAAATCCCGAGTATGCGTGATGGGAGAGGGCCAACTGCAAAATGCAGATGCAGATGCAGCATCCGTTGGAGCTGCTATAGTGCGGTTTCCTCCTCATTTTGCAGATGCAGCACTAGATAGGGCAACTGCTATGGACGGTCTAATAGACTCATTCCACCAAGCCTCCATTTCCAAACCTGCACTTGGCACGTTCCAAGTATGATAGAGAAGGTAGGAGAGAGCTGCTACGTGGCTTTCCATGTGCAAGCGAGCCACACCACAAAAGTGCCCAAACTCTATTTGCTCTCTTCGGTCTTTCCACCTCAGACTTGTTTCTCTTCCGCCTCCTCCATTCGAACCACGAGCGGGATTGCCGGAGAAAGTCGTCGCCGCAAGCACAAGAGAAGCATAGGCTCGGCTCGACTCCATAGGAGAAGATCAGAGGCCCCCGCCAGGTGGAGGAAGAGGGCGAGCCGGTCAGGAGCAAGGCGGAGTCCGGCGCGTCAACTAGAGGCGGGGTGCGAGCGGAGTTAGCGTCGGCGTGGAGAACCTCGCGAAGCCACCTCCTCGGCGTAGGACGGAGACGAGTCCTGGCCGCCAGTGGACGTTGGGGCTGGAGCATGGGGTGTGGTGTGCGCCGGCCAAGGGGACTCCGCCGTGACCATTGGCCGGCGGGTGGCCGCGAACAGGGCTAGGACACGGGCGAGTATACAACTATTACAGCATGAGATGTGTAGGGTACCGGCGCGACACAGAGTAGGGTGGAGTCGTGAGGAATGACCGTGGTTGTGGGTGTAGCAAGGCACCGGCTGGCGCGGGGGTAGGTGGAGGCTGGCGCGGCCGTCTAATTGCACCACAGGCGGAGGAGGGGTGCAGCCGCCGGCATTCGCGGTCAGAGTAAAGCGTGGGGTGGGGGGCACGTAGGCTGAGTTGAGGACGTGTTGCAGCGTGTGCGTGGAGGCAGGGGATTGCGGGGTGGGTGCAGGGTTGAGGCCAGCGGCTCGGTGAGTGCAGGTGTGCTGCCAGCATGGATGGGGGAAGAACGTAAAAAATATGACGCATAAGACATATAAATGTTATAGTAAATTAATTGAATGCATATGGTACAAAAGTTGTATATAGGCTATAGCTGATGTGGACAAGTTATAGAAAACATGCTCTCTATAATCATTGCGGATGGCCTTAAGGTCTTGCAACGATAGACCCCAAATCAGAGCCCCAAACGGCTACCCGCAGTGCCCACAAACGGTACAACATAAAAGGCTAGTTGTGTAGTCAGGATTCGAGCATAGAGGGGGCCGAGATACCAAATAGAAAATGATCTCATAAAAAACATTAAGAACTCTAATATGTATGGATGACAAAGTAATTTTACAAATGAGATTAACAAATCATATATATTCAATAGCTTTCAATTTAGTCTAGCAAATTTACAGATCGAACTATGATAATGTCATATAATTTTGAGTTGAAAAGTATTAAGCCATGCCACCCACCCGTGGCAGTAGCCCACGGACAGCCATTTGCCCATCGAGCTACCAACCTGAACCACCGAGACGGCCACACGCAGCATTTGCTCCCGGGCAGGGCTACCCGCAACCCGCATGGCCGCTTGCAGTCTGCAGCGCCTATTATATCTACGACGGCGACCATGAAGGCAACTCCGCGCTCCGGCTTTCCTCTGCCCGGCGCAGCATCTATCGCGCCCCGGCCCCGTCGCGGAAGATCTCCGCCTCCGATGCCCGGCCTCCCGGTCCGCCGCCCAGACGAGACGACGACGATCCCCATCCCCCGCCCTCGATCGGACCACCAGCACTGCATGGCGCAGCATTTATAGGGCCCGAGCGTCAGAGCCCCCAGCGGCGAGGTAGACGTGGGAACGGCAAAGGAATCGCGCCCATGGCCAGCAGGGAGCACAGAGCTACAGTAGCAGCTAGCACAGGCAGGTGGTGGCAGCTAGCCAGAGGCTCCCGCCTCCCGGGCGCCTGTCGCCGGCCGCTCGAGGTGGCAGGATACTGTTGGTACGTACGTGGTGGTGTCCACTGTGGTGCGGCAGCGACCCGGCTACAGTGGATGGCGGAGTGCTTCGTCGTCGTTCTGCGTCGTCGTACGGCAGTCACTCCCCGGCCCCGTCGTCGTCAGGTCAGGTGACGAGACGTGATAGCGCCTGCGTCTGCGTGTGCTTCCTCTGCTCTCTCTGCACGTAACTCTCCTCTGCTCATCAATCAGCCGATCGATCGCGCTGGCATGTTTAGTTCGGAAAAGAGAAAAATTTAGGCCAGTCTTCCAGGATGTATTACTGATAATAACGGTAGACTAATTATAAAACTAATTACATACATAAACGGTAAATCACAAGACGGATCTATTAAATTTAATTAATTCGTTATTAGAGATTGTTTATTATAGCATGACGTTGTCTAATCATAACATAATTAGATTCGTTAGATTCGTCTCGCGATTTGAGCTAGGAGTTATGGAATGAGTTTTATCATTACTTCATATTTAATACTTCCAATTAGTATTCGAAGATTGATGTGACATTTAGTCGGGAAAATACAACTCGTGACGGAAGATGCGGAAAAATGGCCACCACGACGCGATCCGCATGAGGTCGCGGCCGGACTTGCCACGTGAGGGGGCGGCGGTCCAAGAAAGAGGAAAGAGGATTTCCCCCCTGATGACGCGTGGAGCCCACAACGTCATCTAATGGTTCAGACGGAATGGCTGACGACAATGGCATAGAACCAATAGAGTAAAGAGAATTTTCTAATTTTCAATGACACATAAAGGAGTCATATTTTCCAATGACATGTAGAGAATTCGCTCTACTTTTCTCTTTCTCCATAGCGTTGTGGAAAATTAACAATCCCCAATGTAGTCGTCCCGTCCAAAAATATCTTGATTCTCATTCTTTTAACAAGTCAAAAAAGTTTCAGGTTTTAACCAAAATATAAAAAAGTTACTACCATCCACATATCTAAACAGAGACGGAGGCAGCCGGTGGAGCGGGAGGGGCTCGAGCCCCCCTACCGGTGTGCGCTTCATTGGAAAATAAAGGGAAGAAGGAGGGAGAAGAGAGGAAAAAAGTGGGAGATGAAGAAGAAGGTGGCTGGAGGAAGGAGAAAGAGAATGAGCTCCCCCAACGCCAACATCCTAGCTCCGTCACTGTATCCAAATAGATTTTCTGTAAATATATTAAATAATTAACCGGCCAATCAAATTATATTTATTTTGTACTCCAATAAATATTAGTACTAATTTGTGTAAATTTCGTAAAATTTAGAATTGAGGGTTACCTTCTCCAGAGGAGTTTGCGTTATTACCACTTCAGGGCCGGCCGGTGGCATCGCGCGGCTGTCGTGACACGACGACGAAAGCAGAGCCAGCAGCTGCGCAGGTGCTGCGGCCTTTGGGCAGGCGCCGCAAGGCCGCGAGCTGAGGACTTGAGGGAGAAGCAGCCACCACCAGCGGCAACAGCGCACTGCCAATATGCATGGCTAGCCGCTGGCCTGGCCTGGTTCGATCGGCGAGGCCGTCAGCTACACGAGCCAAGCTGTGCGCGCGTGTTCGTTGTGTACTGTGTACATGCAGATGCAGGGCACGTACTGGTGATCATGGGGCTGGACACAGCACAACCGTTTGGTCACTTGGATGTGCTGCCAAACGTCGACACGGCAGTGCAGGACAGTAGATCCATGGTCCATGCCTCCATGTACGCGAGCTGAGCACGAGAAACCTCCAGGCTCCAGTAGCACGGGGAGGTCTAGGTGCTCTACGGTACCTGCGAGCAGACAGCAGCTTTGCTAGTGCTAGCTTCCCTAGGCCGGGTTTGGCAGGCGTCGGATTGGACTTGATTTGACGTTGCCTTGTTGTATGTGCAGTGCAGTGAATGGGATCAGGATCTCACCAGGTTGACTTTTACCTTCACAATCACAATCCTACCCCGTGCATCGGTGCTCGTGCTCGTGCCTCCAAAAAATTGAAGGAAATGCTGGCGCCCCACGACCCAACTTTCGGGATTCTCTACCAAAATTTCAGCAAACACGCCCTAAGACAGTGTTCGTCAGTTCATTAAATGTATAAACCGGCAGATTAGTTAGGAGAGAAAAATATGACGTAAGAAGTTGTACGGCAGATTGGTTGTAGGAGAAAAGTACCGTGCAATAATTCAAAACAAGCCTTCCGAACACTCTCTGAAGGCACAGTAAACCCGTGTGGCTGTGTCATCACAGGTGCTGTACCACAGAGAAGGGAGCACGGCGGCGACCACTGCACCTGCGCCATGCACGCATGCAACTATGCAAGCAGACAAGCAGAGTCCGTGGCCCATGCCAATGCCATGGCTGCTCCACCACAGCCACGCCCGCACGCACAGCGCGCGTGGTGCGCGCGCCGCGCCGCGCCTCCATGATCCGCCCACGTACCAGCCCGGCCTGCGCTGCGGGCGGGGGCCCGCGCGCGGACAGCGATGGTGCGAGCAGGCGCACGACGAGACGACGACGACGATCCCGGCCCGGCCGGCCTCTTCCTGCTTGCTGCGGCGACTGTCTGCCTGCACTGCTGCATGGGGGCGGACGATGGCTGGTACTCTGGTGGGGGCGCCGCGGCGGGAGAGTAGCTAGCCGTCCGTGTTTCGCGGCACGATGTGGCAGCCACGCCCATGCATGCATGCCATGGGGTGCGCTCTCCGCCCAGATCCTGCTGCTGCCGCATGCGACGCCACGGGGACCCCTTGCTTCCCCTTCTTCAACTCTTCGCTCTCTCACGCTTCGGCTTCGGCTTCGCTCGCTAGCTATCTACTCCTACAGCTACTCTAGTGCTCCGATCCTCCGCGGGCTCCGATCCTCCGATACGAACCCCGCTGACCGGCCGCGTGTGCTGGCTGGCTACTGCGAGCAGCAGCAGCTGGAGACGGGACGAGCACGGCGGAGCACCCCGACCTGACGCGCGCGCTGCAAGCACCCCGGCCTGTGTCCTGTGATTCTCTGTCATCGGGACGCAGCGGACGGACGGACGACGGGTAACGTCGCTGTCGGCCAGCAGTCCCGCCGCCCCGCGCGCCGGCCGCGGGGGCGTTGGGACCAGCTAGCCCACCGGCCGGCCGGCGCGTGCATGCCGGAGCGCTTGTCTCCTTCCGCCTTCATCATCCATACCATGCAGGCAGGTCGAGGTCGCTACTACTCGTACTACTACTGTTATATAGTACAGCAGGCAGGTCAGCTAGGGGCAGTCGTCCTACACCCGTACGTACGCGCGTGCGCGTGTGCCCCGCCAGCTGCGTAGTACACTCCTAAGTGCGATGCCTCGCCGATTTTTAGTTACACTAATTTACTGCTCTCACCTGTCAAGTTTCCACCTCAATGCACTGTTCAACATGTGAATTTGACGAATTAAACACCACTAATTAATTAGTTCAACAGACTGTGCGAAAGGAGCAAACTTCACGAAATGCACGGAAAAAACAACGCATGCACCAGATATACGCGTCCTGCAGATCAACGAGACCGCTGCAGCCTGCGCACGCCAGAGTTCGGTGCTGATCCAGGTGGCTGACAGCTCGTTTGATAACGAAGCTCATCTTGGCTCGTTAAACTAACAAGCAAAAAACTGAGTTCGGCTCGGCTCGTTTGAAAGTTCGAGCCGGCTCGTTAAGTCCATGAACCTAGTATTATTAAACATTAATATTCTGATCAAAAATAATATTAATCATTATATGATAATTTAATTATGCTAAAAGTATTTAAATATACAATTTATAATTATATTACGAAAATATGTAACATAAGTCAATAAAATAGAATAATATAGATATTTGAGAGCTCAAAATGGACTTAATTCGTACTATATTTGACTTACAAGATGAATAATAAGATTATTTTAACAAAATAATAGTAATACAACTTTATTAATAAAAAATAATTTTGATATTTTCATCTTTATCGAGCCTAACGAGCTAATCAAACATATCACGAACAGTTCACGAGCTGACTCGTTAAGAAAACAAGCTTAACTTGAGGCTTGACTCCTTTCAAGATCGTGCCGAGCTGAACCGAACCAAACCTGTAAACGAGCTGAGTTAGCTCATGTGCCTCGAGCTTTTATACCAGCCTACTAATCCTGTTGGACCCCAAGACGCTTCTCTTACATTTTGATAGCAGTAATGTTGTAGATGGAGACGCCTGATGAAGATAGATTACATACATAGAGATGCACAAGAAAATAGAGTGCCCTCGAATTCGAAACTATTATTTGTTTTGCTTTCTTAATAGTACATTGTTTTTTATATGCACCTAAAGGGGGTTGTATATTATATCTAGATATATAACAAAAAGCAAAAAGTTATATGACGGCTTGTAATTTGAGATGGAATGAGTAACAAATAAAATAGGAGCAGCTAACGTATATTATATACATACATACATACAAATCGGATGAGGTACTCCATCCATTTCAAATTACTTGTCACCCTTGAATTCCGAATTTCTGATGACAATATTTGACCTTTCACCTTATTAAAAAATTATAAATAGATTGTTTAATTTGTTTGCGACTTGTTTCATCATCAAAGGTAATTTCAAGTTTAACTCGACGTGTTACACATTTGCAGTAATTTATTAAATAAGACGAAGGATCAAAGTTATCATAAAAAATCAACAATGACAGTAATCTGAGACGGAAGCAGGTGATGTGGCAATGTTACTCTCACATACCAGAAATGATTAGGACTGATACTGGCACCAGGCAATCATACACGCACGCACGGCAGTGCAATCTCGTTTGTGTTGGATGGGGGCTATGGGAGGATGTATGTGAGTCACCGGAGGAGTCTCGGAGCCTCCTCCCCCGGTCCCCCTGCTCGATCTCCCTTCTCGATTTAAATACTGGACACGACACGCCGGACGATGGCTGGGGCACGGGCGCGGCGGCGACGTTACGACGCGCGGTTTTTCCGTGCGCCCGCCCGCCCGCCGGCCGATCGATACGCGCCGTTCACGCACGCGTGAGTGCGTGCATCCGATCGACTTGTTGCATTATTGCGTCGTCGCCGTCGTCGTACGTCGCGATGCCGGATGAGGACCAGCTAGCGTAGGCGCTCTGTACCTGTACCGCTGTAGTACGAGCCATCGTGCTCCGACATACTATGGTCCGCATCGGCAGCCATGCTCCTCTGTCCTCGTTCCGCACCTACATTATACAGTATTCGATACGTACACGATCGGCTCGGACATAAGTATATATATGTACACACATGCATGTGAGCGTGACATCCATACGACCATACGTTCGCTACGCGCAGGGTACACCGACGACGAATCGACGGGGCGCAGTGTTGAATCTACAGCTGACCGGACTTGTGGTCAATAGGCCAAATTTTTTCTTTTTCTTTCCAAATTTTTTGTTCAAAGTTCGTGTTGAACTTTTCTGTCTCTGTTTTTTTTCTTTCTAAATCTTTTGCTTCAACTTTTGTGTTTTCAGTTTTTTTTTGTGGATTGTTTTCTTAACTTTGCTGCGAAAGTTTTGCTCATTGGTATTTCAAAAATTTTGTGCATAATTTTATATTTTGTTCCACATTTTTGTGCAATTTTTTTACTAATTTTTTTGTGATTGTCATTAAAAACTTTTATCTTTGGTTTATAAATATTTTATTTTCAGATTTTGTTGAAATGTTTGTTTTTTGTTTTGATAAAATTTTTAGACAAATTTTGTTTCAAAACTTCTTCTGAACCTTTTTATTATTAGGTGACCCCCTGCGTGTTGCTGCAGGATTTTAGAGAATTTTTCAGTGATAGTATGACATGCGGATAGCTTAAGTCTAATAGTGATACCTCGCGCGTTGTTGCGGAAATTTTTTTAAGGAAAAATATAAGGTGAAGTTTTAAAGTAGAAAAGTAAGTTGGTTGCAAGGCAACTTTTTTTTTTTGCAAATGATATTATACGTGAAAACATGTTCTTTTATTGATAGAGAATTTCTCTTAAATTAGTGATCCTCCATATATTGTACTGTAGAAACTTTAAAATACGGTACTTGTAAAGACTTATAAATTGCATGTATGGATGTTATTAGTCATAGAAAAATCGATATGAGATATAAATAAATAGTCCTGGTTGATGGTGATGCGACGCTGACATGAGTAGCTTGCATGTTGAAAGAAATGGAGTTATAATCCTTAGTGAGGTGCTCCTGTATTGTATATCTAGATGTGTTAATCATTGGGAAATTTTGAAACGAATCTAAAACAAATGTCTTCACACTTGTCGGATGGTTTCCATTGTGTTTATCTCTCTTCGCTAATCTTTTACATTTGAAAATTCCATTGAAATTAAAAGTTTGTGCCCTCTCAATCCATGTAGGATTGCAGTAGACAACCGACATAGAATTTTCTCGCACCTCCATATTTCTTCCTGATTCTACATCACGTACCCTCTCCAAGGTTGCACATTAATCGTGATAAAAGCTTGAAATTGATGGCCCAAATCATGTAATTCTAGCTCCGCCCTTTGCCGGCGGTGATGGGTAGCGTGAGGAAACATCGTTTGCTCGGGCCTAGCCGCCTAGGACGAGAGAGGCGTCAATTTGTTTATGGGTGTGGCATTAGTCGTTGCCTGTCTATAGTGATTTTAAGGTGGTGAAAAATCCAATCGCGGGGTGTAGCAAAGCAACATTGACTACCGCATGTCCGCATCAAGATCATCCCTTCTCTCTCTCTCTCTCTCTGTTTTTTTTACACAGCATAGCATAGCATATTAGCATGGATGGAGGGCAGGGGCCGGGGTCCTACCGTCAGTAGAGGAGATGAAACGAAGGCGCAGGGACCACCACCCTGCAGGAAGCAACAAGCATGGCAAGGCAGCGGTGGTGGTGGGTGGAGTCGCGGCGGTGGCATGCAGCGACGGCTACGTACGGGCCCATGCCGCTGCTGCGACGCATGCATATGCCCGCCACCCCCTGGCCTGCGCTGCACTGCACACCTCCCTCTCCCTTCCTCCTCCTGTGAGTCCTGTCACCTGTGCGTGTACACGGTCGTGTACTCGTGTGTCCCGTGCACGCGGGCCCGTGACGTCGTAGTACGTCGCGCGGCGCGGCCGGGGGCCCACGGACGCTGACTCTTCTCCTACAGTACCTCTCTCTCCACTATCGTCGCCCATGCCATGCCCCGCCTGCGTCGTCATCTCTCTCTCTCCCTATCTCGCGTATCATCAAATCAGGTCAGAGGAGACGAGGAGGAGTGCTCTGCTCCCAGCCACAGCCTCGCAGTGCTCTGAGCCTGTCTGTCTGTGTGGCGTCGTGGCAGGGGAACGCTAGCTGCTGCAACAAGGCTGCTGCATGCTGCAGAGGTGGTCGCCGCAGGCGCAACTGGCTGGGCCGGAGACCTCCTCCCCCCCTCTGGGACGCGTCCCATCCGCCTCCGGGGCAGCAGGGCTTTCAATGCTCCCCACGCGCCGCGCGCGCCGGGCGCCGTCCTCTGCCCGCCCTGACCTCCACCGCCGCTGCCACCACCCGCACCCCGGCCGGCAAAAGCCGTCGCAGCAGGCGCCTTGCTTTTGCTTTGATGCCCTCCCTCGCCTCCTTCCCTCCTCTTGGGGTGTGTCTGTCCCACAGTACAATTAGCACGGCGGCATGTCTTCAAGGACTGTTACAAATGCCTCCATTTGAGAGCACAGTGGTAGGTGGTGAAGCTGAAGCGGCGAGAGAGGGCCCCGTTGCCTCTGGCCACCATCTCTCTGTCTCACCACTCGTTCACAGGCTCCTCCAAAGGACGGCAACAAAGGCGTGATACGAAACCGAATTATCGCTCGGTGCTCACAGCCAGAGAGGGTGCGTGCAGTGCAGCGAGGCTTTTCCTGCCACGACACCCCAAATCATCGCTTGGTGCTCTGCTCAGTGCTCAGTGCTCACAGCCACAAGAGAGCCTGTGGGTGTCAAACATCACCTGGCAGCAACGGCACCACACGGTGAAAAGGGGGAACACCACTTTTGTATTCACAAGTTCAATCACCCAGCCAAAACCACCACGCCTGCCTCGATGCCTCAATGGCAGGATCAGCACACAGGCTCCGCGCATGGATGGGTCCCGGGCAACACACAGCCGGATGCATGCAACGCAGATGCTCAAGGTCCCAGCACGCAAGAAAAGCATCATGCTACAAGTTCACGGTTTCAACGGACTGAAACAAGCAGCTTCCAACTCCAAGTCTCCAAGCATACAAGGGGCGGGGTTCGCGACGTCAGAAACTCAGATGACTGATGATGACACTAGCAGTACACACTACCAAGCTGGGTACACATTTTCTAGCAATACAACACTGCCCCGAAGGGGTAAGTTCATAAGTTTGGTCCGGCAAACAGAGCTGGGCTAACTCACTGACTGCATCCCCCAATCCAGGAGATGCACACCAGATGATGTCATCAGTCATTGCGGGCAGGAGACTCCTCGGGAGACCTGGAGCGGGATCCAGGAGGCGAGCCTGAGTACTCCCTGGGAGACCTCTGGTGCGGAGGGGATCCGTCGCTGCCAGGTGGGGGCGACCTCCTGTGAACACAGATGCCACTGTGTTAGGGACTTTAGTGCTTTCAGTACGGGAGACTAGGGCAGAAAGGCTGATGATATGAACAGAAGGCTATCGATTTATATGAACAGAAGGAGGCTATTTTATGCAGTAGCGATGAACTTACTTCTCATGACCATTTTCAGCATCATCTCTACTTGCAGGAGAATAGGATCTCCGCTTCTTATCTTCATCAAGATCCTTTGGCGGGCGCCTGGGAGGAGACGCGCGATGTGCCTCCTTTCTCCTTGGAGAAGGAGAGTAGTCATCCCGGCGCCTTGGACCAGGGGAGAACGACCTGATTTTAAAGGAAAAATAAATAAAAAAGAATTAACAGTTTCATGGATCAAAGTCAAGCTTTCACAGAAGCCTTTACGTAAGCTGAGCATACCTTGACCGAGGGCGACCCCGGTAGCGAGGAGAGCGGGAACGGGAACGAGACCGCCCTATATGAGAGATGAGAGACTATTAGTAATTTGGTACTTCAAAAGGAATTTGCAGACTTGAATTTTCACGAAAGTTCATCACAAACTAAAGAAAACCCTCAAGATGCTATTCTCAGATTTAAAAGGTACTTAAGCTTATGCATGGTGGAAAAAAACTGAGCTCATACATCATCAAAAGAAGCAATGGATCTAGAAATTCATGGGTAGGAAGCAAACATATTGGCCCTCTGGTTTAATATGATGCAAATATAGGCACTTGATAGTACTCATGATTGTACCAGTAGAGTAACAGCCAAAATTTATAAACGATACGATGCTATATTTATGAGATGCACATCAAAAGGTGCAAGTTGGATCCATGATTATGTACAGCTTGAAAGTCACAGGATACAAAAATAGCATAGCAAATTATGCAAGAAATTACCATAATAAGAAGAGCGGCGACCTTCATGACCAGAGTAGCCCCTGAAAGAAATCAGTCATTAAAATGAGAACATAATAAATAGGAAATGAGGCAGGAAATTGACTGCAACGAAAGAAAACCATACCTGACTCTAGCCCTGCTACGCATTTCTTCTGGCCTTTTGCGTGACTCAGCAGCAAGAACGACAGTTATCTCCCGACCGAAGAAAACCTGGCGATTCATGTGATACTGGGCCTCAGAGGCATCATAGGGGTCAACAAACTCCACAAATGCAAATCCTCGAGGCTCCCTGCATACATTGATTTTATTAGACAGTGGGATAAAGGAAATTCATGAAAATGAGAAACAGATATGAGGGGGGTGCAAAGTGTTCACAATGGTGTCTTCCAGCCGTGTTACCATCAAAATTTAATGTGCCCTCTATGGTTTTCGTTGAAGCACAGTCAATAACTTGCTAACATTTCCATCAAAAGGGAAGCACGTGTTGCAAAAAAGCAGTTAGACGTCCAGGCTCTAGTGTCCAAATTTCTTGTATACAACTACAAATGGTGATCCTCATAAAGAGCATCTTCATAAAATCATTCGCTTCAAGTTCCCCAATGTTTGAAAAGTCACAAAAGTACTTGAAATCAACTTGACTTGCTTTTATCTTCTCATATATGTACCCAGCCAGTACATCTCTCTTCACTTCACGAAATTAATTTTCTCAACGTATCGAATCTTGTCTTCATAGAAGAACTTCATCGGACAAGACTCTATCTTGCCAAGCAAATCAATTGTTAGTAAGGCTAAAAGGCATTCTTCGATAAATGAGGAGCTTGTATTTACTTCAAGGTTCAAACCAACACAACCCTGGGAATCATTTGGGGAAAAAGGTAATTCACACAGGACAAGCATGAATGGATACATAGGATAGATTTATACATTATATTTTATATATAATGACCAATGGCATACATCAGCAGACAAAAGAAATTTAACAGGAGCATTTCACAGCGCTCACATGAAAATATTGGAAAGCTGACAACACACTCGGCCAGGATCCTGTTATTAAATATAGGTTATTTACTGGTCTAATTCATGCTCCTAGAAAATAGTTTATATGTTCATGGAGCCTAAAAAAGTAGAATAGTTCCAACCATTGCAGAAACAACAATACCACTTTTACATAGGTTAAGTCACAAGATTAGATATTTATAACACTTACCCACTATAATAATCCTTTGGAATGTAGACATCCCGGACAGGACCAAACCTTTCAAAAGGAACTCGAAGATCCTCCGCTCTGTAAAAGTTTTAGAAATAAACTGAAGTCAACTACTCGTGAAAAGAATTGTATTAGTGTCTCCTTTTATCTTGAAATCAGTTAAACAATGGAAATCAGTTATTATTTTAAGGGGAATAGGATTCAGTACACGCTAATAACATGCCAAAGTTTCTGTACCTGACACTTAACGGAATATTGCGGACCAAAAGACTCTCAGAACTCTCCTTACGCCCTCCTCCATATCCCCTCCTAGGAGGGGGGCTTCTTCCTCTGCCACCATATCCCCTCCTAGGGGGACTGCGATACGGGGGGCTGTACCTCCTCATAGTTTTGTCTGTAGTTGAACAAAAGTATAACAAATTGTTAACAACTTCACAAATGATACACAACCAATTGAGGAGAATTCCAGACTTATCTACCGTTTCATTTAAAAGTGTCACATGCTAGCGTTCACCAGTTAGGCAGTGTCAAAACACTCCTGCCTGACTCAGGTGACAGGGTTGGATTTGGAAAGTTAAGTGGAAACCAACACCAGTGCAGGATGTTTACCTCAGCAAAAAACATGTGTCCAGGTAACACTGGCATTCAGACCACAAACATATAAACTGTTCACTATCACTCAACCTTTAAGCAACAACCACTCAATCAAGTTTGATGCACAATTCATCAGATGTGAATAAAAGATTCGCACAGCTCTGCTAATTCATAAGTGACATGGAATAGAAAAGAGCAGCTGAATCCTAGGTCACAATATGAGCCAAGCAGCTGGCCATTATTTTTTTTTGCTTCTATATAAGCCAAGGTTGTGGATCAGGGCATCTGTGCAATGATTTGTGTCTAACATGTGTGTAGCTAAGAAGTAACAACGCATAGATGCCTTTCTACGTTGTACTGTGTAAATCAACCATTACAAACTAGAACTTGTTATTTATTGGAAGCCCGTTGCACCGCAACGGCAAACCGCTAACCATTACTAAGGTATAGTTCCAGTCCAGAATAATTAAAAGAATAGAGCCCAACAGATCCAAAGCACAACCCAACAAATCCTCAGGCACTACCCATTACCCAACACAACAAGCGGTCGTGCACTCACTAGGCATTAACGCATCTACAAGGCTCAGCTCGGCAGAGTAACCTCGGAACGTCGCCGCGCAGGGGATCGACCCGACCTTTCTCGACGGTAATCGAGATCTAAGCAAGACACGCAGCAGCGAACCATGACGGCACGCCATCGCGCGCCTAGTAGACAGCTCCTCGGGGAACAGGCTGGTGGAGAAACCGCCGAGCCCCGCACGGATCTAAGCTGAACGAGCGAGCTTGCCGCTGCTGCGGCGCACCTAGGGTTCGCGGAGGGGAAACGCCGCACGAGCGCGCTCAGTTACGGACGGAGGTAAGCGCGCGGAGAGAGGGGAGGGAGAGCGGTCGGGAGTTACCGTGTGCGCCGGTGATAGCCGGAGATCCGCCGCGGCGGCGGAGAGAGACGGCGGAAAGCTAGCGAGAGGTGGTGGGTGCACGCGATGCGATGCGATGCTGCGGCGATGCGAGCGGGGGAAAGAGGAAAGAGTAGGACCGTAGGACGGTAGGAGAGATAGCGAAGGGGTAGGCAGGCTATGGGCCGTGCATGGTTGACGGGATATAAAGATTTGTAAATGAGCCCGTTACAAAAAAAAAACGGCAGGATATGGGCAGAAGCCCATCGCCAAGAAAACGGAAAACGTGACTCGTTCAGCTTGGCGCATTTTTCAGATGGTGAAAAGAAGGGCCAATGAGGGCTGACTTTGACGTCTAATAGAGGAGGATCTAATAGACTCCAACGTCATGGCCTGAGTGACAGTGCGCTTTTTGTGCTCAGGAGGTCGAGAGTCGAGACTTTGGATCACCTGCTCATTATCTGTGTTCACAGTCGCAAAACTTGGATCCGTGTGCTTCGATTCTTCGGCATGGGGGCCTTGGCCCCCTTACAGGAGGATCCAGTCGCGGTCTGGTGGTTGCAGGCGCGGAAGGCGGTCGCGAAGCCTTCCCGTAAGGGTTTCGACACCTTGGTTTGGTTGATCGCCTGGTCGATCTAGAAAGAGAGAAATCGTTGCATCCACGAGCGGACGGCTTTGCAACCGATTGCTCTCGTAGGGGCCATTCTGGAGGAGGCGCGTCTTTGGGCTCGAGCGGGTTATCGCGTTGGTGGCCGTGCTTTGGGTTATCGCCGCCGGGTTGTGGCGCCTTAGGCGTTGTTTTGTTCTGTTTGTTGTCGTGCCACTTTGCTTTGTTTGCTTTTGCTCGCGCATTGGGCCGAGCGTGGTTTGCTGTAACTTTGTCCGAACTTCTCTCTTCTTAATGAAAAATGTGTTATGCACGCCTTGAAAAAAAATCAGGGATGGCCAGGCAAGCTTCCTGGCTAGGTACATTTAGGGTCTGTTTGGCAGGGCTCCGGCTCCTCCAAAAACGGCTCCGGCTCTGGCTCTTCCGGTGGAGTGGCTTTTCTGATGGAGTTGGAGCCGTTTTGGAAAACGTTTGGCAAAACGGCTTCACCTGTTGGATTGAGTTGTAAAATGTCTAAATTGTCCTTTCCTTTTTTTTTTCTTTTTTCCTTTTCTTTTTTCCTCTTCTTTTTTCTCCTCTCCTTTTTTCCCCTCCTCTCCTTCTTATCCATTCTCCTCCTTATCCTTTCACCGGATGAGTCTCCTCTGCACCACCCGCTGCCGAGCTCTTGCAGGCGTCTCCGCCCCGCCCCGCCCCGCCGGCGACGCGACTCCGCCCCACCCGGCCGCGCCCCCGCTCCGCTCCGCCACGCCCCGCCGGTGCCTCCGCTCCGCCGGCGCCTCCGCCCCAGCCGCGCCTCCGTCCCGCTCCGCCTGCACCTCCGCCTGGCTCGAGTGTGCTCCGGTCGGCCCCTGCACGGGGGGGAGGGGGGGCAAAGGAGTAAAGGGGAGGCAGAGCCGGATGGAGCCACGTTTTCGTGGCTCCGCCTCCCCAGTGGAAGCCGTCCGCGGCTCCATCCCCAGCTCCATGGCCGGAGCCGCCCCGCAGCACCCCGTTTGGCAGGGCTCCGCATGGAGCTGGAGCTCCTTTTGGAGTCCCGCCAAACAGGGCCTTAGCTTGGCAAAGTTGGAGAAAGTATGCAGTAGTGCAATTATTCGTTCGGGGACCAAGTTAGCGGGAATGAGTGGGCACGCTCGAATTATTCCATGTCGAACGTCCCTACATATTCCGAAAACAAAATTTGAAGAACAAGAGGGGGAAACGGTAGCGTAGAAGATACAAATATGTACATGCAGCTAGAGCATGCTTACTTCATCGGCCATGTCTATCTGACGACAAGGCCACATCGTTTTCGGTGGCCATCAGTGCCTGATGATCAGTGGTGCAGGCGTGCAGGCCGATCGAAGGGAGTGGGGATGGTGCTCATTGCACCACACTGTTGAATCTCACTTGAACTCAATGTCTGTTGATATGCTGCTAGCATTGGAAAAGTATTTTTTACTCCCGCTAGCTGCAGCTCGATCTATCCGGGGCGCTCGTAGTGCATGAGGATCTGTGTGATTTTGTCCTTAGTGGGTGTATAACCAGTGTAGACGAAATTATTTTTGGTTCGGTGTCAGACGCACCTCCTGACATAAAGCTGTCAGTCCTAACTCCTGACACATTCACAGTTGAGAACGTGCTTTTTTTTTATCATGCCATGTACTCATCTGACTGATCTCTACCACACATTCAAATTTCAAACGCATAGTATAATAAAGATAATGTAGATATTTGACACAGTATGTACTCTCTCTAGATCCACTGTAATAATAAATTATAAACATTGAACATGTGCAACTAAAGGTACCGTCATCACGGTACCGGCCCTATAGCCAAAGGTACCTTACCGGTACCTCTCGCTATTTGACAAAGGTAACTTGCTTTCAAAATGGAACAGTTGAATAACTCTCTCCGATTTAAATTATAATATAGGCCATTTCGGTTTTGTTAGATTTATAATGATATTATGCATTTAGATATACACAATGGCTAGATGCATAATACTATTTATGAAAATCTAAAAACCCAAAACAACCCATAATTTGTAATGGAGTAATAAAGTAGAAAAACATACTACAAATACCCCACATATTGCTACATGTATATTACATGTATCGCATATGTAACAACCACTTTTACATGTATCATACATGGGTCACCTGAAAATTCACCAAAAATAAAAGAGGCACACAAATGAATTATGTGCTTCATTGACTTGGTTACAACTAAAGTATTGCATATGTACCAACCACTTTTGTTACATGTATCACATGGGGCACCTGAAAATTCACCAAAAATAAAAGGGGCACACAAACGAAATATATGCTTCAATGACTTGGTCACAGCTAAAGTAGATCACATGCACAATCATATAAATCCCTCAAAACTGCCACACATCATCCATTTCAATTATTTTCACACAAATGATCTGGTTTAAACTCACAAGCATAAGCAAGTATAGCTCCTACCAGGGAACAAATCTGGAGTGCCGGCCGCTCCAGATGAAGATGTACCACACTTGTAACACAAATGCTAAGTGTTACTTGCCCAAGGTGTACCTCCAGATTATTGCACGCCGTGCCAAGAGTGTTGCTTGCTCCCCGACACACACCACACATGTATAGCACTTGTCGTATGGAGGCAATGCTATTAAAAAAAGTAAATAACAACCCATAAGATGGGGGGAAAATACTGTGATCGTCTTTTGTAAGATAACGCATATCAAAGTATTCACTTACAGCTGAGTGTCAGATTTCATCTATGGCTGAGCATGATCTTTAAACAAAATCAATTAAAAATTAAAAGCAAAGCCAGCCAAATATATTAACATGAGACTATTTTTTTGTTTACTTAGTGTAATAGGTCACATCACAAATAAAATTATCATCAAGAACATATTGACCTATCACCAAAAACGATTGAACAAAAGAGAGTTTCCAGTTTAATATCTACTGAACAGCTATATATGTTGCACAACAGTATGATATGAACAGGCATAAACTTTCAGAAAGAATAATTTGGCGTGCTCAAATAAGATATACACTAGCCAGCGGTATTTAATGCATAAGCAGCATAAATTATGCTCTATTCAGACTACCTACTCGAACAGGTAATTTGCTTAATTAAATGTATGTTACTACAGGCTACAGCAACAAAAGGGGGGAAATACGTGTACAACATGCTAATTGAACCAAAATATATAGACGCAACATTATAAACTGCATGGAGAGAAATTGAGAATTCTCACGAGTAGATGTGCTGCCGAGTGTGGCCTCATGTCTCCCTGCTGCCCCGCTACTTGCTAGCACTAGCTGGCGTGCTGTCAAGCTTTTGGGCTGCCTGGTGGAAGAGGCACCTTGTTGTGCAGCTACGCCAGCCGGAAGCAATGACTGAGCCATCCTCGGAGCAAGTGGAGACCAGAACGAGGGCAAGGTTGTGGTCGTCGCCGCTGCAGTTCCTCTGCCCCAATTTGATGACCAATTTGCTGCGCTAGGCCAAAATCTGAACCGAGCACCACCGCCGGCGGCAGATCTGCTTCGTGCATCGTCAGTACCATGTACGAGGCCACCCCTCCAGCTGGAGAAGGGCCACATGCAGGCCAACGATTCTGCCTAGCTCCTCCGCCGTGAGACCATAGCGCGCCCGACGGTTGGCCATCACTTTCACGACGAGATTCGGATCTGGCCGGAGCGTCACCACCACCTCCATAATTTCAGGGAGGAGAAAGGGTGATGTAGAGAGAAGTGGTTGCAACTGCCAATCTCCGCGCGCGAGAAAGTATTCGACAACGAGGAAGGAGAACGCCCAGATGCAGCCTGCGTTAGGCCAGCTGCAACTCCTCCCGTCGCGGTGAATCGGGGGCCGTCGGTCGTCGCCGCGCCCAAGATTCGACACTTCCTGTGGCTCGCACCGCGCACACAGGGGGCTGTCGCAGCCTCGCAGGGGGAGCCGCGCCGCCGCCGCCTGGCAGCACGCATACGTCGGCCACGCGCGTCGGGCGGCCGCCGCCGCTTGGTCGATGCCTGAGACAATAGCGGTAGCGCCGCCGGTCAAACCACCTTGACACCCATGTGCGCGCCAGGCCCTACGCCACCGCCGCTTCTCGCCGGCGCCCGGGTGGGGAGGACGGCCAGGCACCGGGCGGATCTGGATCTGGACGCCGAAGCAGAGAGGGACGGACGGGAGGAGGAAGGTTGGAAGTGGGATTTTTTTTCAAATGTTTTTGAACGGAGTGAGCTCGAGAGATCTGGTTTTATTACATACCCCACCGACGCGTACCGTATTGCATCCTAGAGTACAGAATCCACATACCGTATCGACGGGACATAAAAGCTGGCACCAGACCTCAGGCACAGATCCCACCACTAACTTGGACGGCTAGGATAGATCCCCTTGCAACTACACGGAGTTCAGAATCTTCATCCGCTAGCATTAGCAGCAGTAGCTGGGCATTCAGACATCAGACTTTCAAACATATATAGTATATATGTAAGTAAAACCTTCCAGTTTTATTTCCATAACCTAGAACTTCAAACAAATGCATCGCTTCTTACATACATGTCCCTAAAGAACACGTACACACAGCAATAACCATCCCCTAGTATGACGAGTGTGGATAGTGAGCCACGTGACGACAAGGCCACATCATCATCTTCGGTGGTCATTAGTGCCTGATCAATGGTGCAGCGCCTGCAGGCATATGCTGCAGGCCGATCGAAGGTAGTGGATGGTGGCTGCCTAGCACTAGCAGCATAGCTTCACTACAGTGCGGATGCTTTGTTATCTATAACTTCCCCACTAGAGAGTTCTCTCAACGTGCAAGCATGCCATCTTAACAGCCTCACTAAGACCATGACATCCAGTGGTGAGCCCCATTGTTTGAACTAGCTAAAAAATGTTATAACTCAAAAATCAAAAAACCAAATTAAATTCTGATTACACCATTGGATTCTTTTTAATAAATCCTTCAAAACAAGATCTCATATGAATATATTTTGATAAAATGACAAATAGGCCCCATCGATGGTAGTTGATATAGAGTAAAGTGAAAAATAAAAAAAAGAATGAAAAAAGGAAAAGGAAAAGAAGAAAGAAAAAGAAGAAAGAAAAAGAATAGGAGGGTGATAGTAATATTCTAACTCATAGATTTCTCCTACATACTCGCGGCAACGCGCAGGGAATTGAGGAATATAAAGGAATAGCAGCGTAGATAGTCCGCCGAGGCATACTGTGAATTGCTTATTGAATCGATTTTTGAATCGGATGTAACACTGAGGCGTAATGTATATTGCATTATTGAATCGATTTGTGAGAAAAAGATTCTGGTCCTTTAATCTGTACTTTGCCGTGAACATCTCTCAGCTGAATCTAAAGAATATCTAAATTTTGTTAGTCTAGAATTGAAGCAACAGGGTATATATATACGTCGTTCTGTTTTGTATTGTATATGACTTCTCTCTTATGATCAGACGCGCGAGGTTGCCGAAATTCTCTCTTATGATCATTACATTTTTCTTAATTCCCGCAGCAACGCGCGGGTGAGATTCCCCTAGTTATAACAAAAAAAGAAACCAAGTTAACTAAACTTTTATTTCGCAATCGGTCAGTGGTAAGTTGATAAGCTGACAGGCCAAGCTGGGCATTCAAACAATCATCAGAGTTTCACACCCGTTTATTCATGCAACTGCAGCAGTGCAGTGCAGCACACACTCGTGGAAATATGCATATGCAATGCAAGAACGTACGCGCGCGCGGGTCACCCGTTGCACTGATAGTATTTCGAGCACGGCCGGCCGATGTAGGGCGCTCCGTTGCCGCCGCATCCGCCGTCGCCGCACCATGTCCTGTCCCTGATTAGCGTGTTGTGGATGTCGGCGCCCTGCTGGCCCGTCCCCAGTTCCAGCAGGCCGCCGCCGCCGCCGAACTCCGGCGCCACCTCGTCCTCCAGGCGCCGGGCGTGCCACTAGCTAGGAGCAACGACGGGAGCCACAGCCACGGCGACGACCCGGGGGGCCGCACCACCGGGGGCGCGGATGGTGATGGCAATCCTGCCGCCGCCGTGCTTGCTGCTAGCGGTCGCCGAACTGGCCGGCGACGCAGCGAGGAGGACGGCGACGATGGCCGTGGCGAGGAGGACGACCGAGAGGGGCGGGCCGGCGGCCGCCATTGTGCACAGGATTAATGCTCCGTTAGACCGTTTAATTTGGTGATCGAGGCCGGGGGCACATCGTGTTATATAGTGCGCCTAACTGCCTAAGCACACGAACATCATAAAAGATAGTATGATCACAGTGCAAGCCGAAGAAAAGCACGATATCATCGGACAACCTTTAATAATTTAGTTAGTGCGGTTATTTTGGGACTAATCCAAAAGGCTAATAACAGTGGACTAAAGTAAGTTCGTCATTCGCATAACAGTGGACTCACAAGGCACTAGCTAGGACCGAGATATATCATATATATAGGATAGGTTTATATAGAAAGCAGGGCAATGTGTCATAAGTACGTCTCCCTCCATTCGAAATTATAGGTTGTTTTATATATTTTATCTAAGTTAAATTTCTTTAACTTTAACCAAACTTATAGAATGCATAAATGTCCACAACACCAAACTAATTTCACTAGATAGACAAGCGGAATAGATTTCTGTAATGTATTTATATAATATTATATATATGTAATAATAAATTTATCCATAAATTTAGTCAAAGTTAGACAAGTTTAACTTAGAGTAAACCTAAGACGACTTATAATTAATTTAAAATAGTGCAAAATAGTGATTAGAGGATCCAAATATGCATATACACAGTGGGTGGTGTATCCTGTATAGGCATGTTTGGATCCACTAGCGACAAACTATCACTAGTGGATCCAAACATTCCTACACACCATGGGTGGTGTTTCATTTCAGCTAATTCATGGTTGGACAACAGCCATGACAACATTCGGAAAAAAAAACGGCCGTGACAACTGCGTGCGTTTGCGTACCAAAAAGTCATATATGTATATTTACAAGGAAAGACAAGGTCCAAATTACACCCTTTAATATAAGTCAAAGTTTAGATAAAGTTCAATTTACCTCATAAATTATGTTGTTCGGTTCACTTTACCCCTAATACAATTTATCTTTTTGTTTCTCAGGGCACAAGTTGAATTATATAGTTCAAAACTTTGTAGGGTAGTAGTGGACATTATAAATGTAGTTAGAAAAATATTTTATTATTCTTTTTCATCATTACTTTTCATATGACTTTTTAGCATAAGGTTGAATTTAACATCAAACGTCCTACCCTACTTATGACAAAAAAAATCACAATATATTTCTGTAACATGTGTTGTCTACAATCATCTCGCATAAATGGAAAAAAATATACAAATATATTAAAAAGTAAATTTGAATCAAATAATGACGTAGTTCAGGAGGAAAACTGAACCACAAATAGTTCCAGGCTTTGACTATATACTTGAGCAGAGTAATTTGGATTTTTTTTCCTTTCAAATAATTAACATACCAACTTCTATTTCAAAGGAAATGAAGGAATGACAGCAACTTTCCTATACAAAAAGGAATGACAGCAATTGCTATAGATAATGCACAACAGACGAAGCATCTAGCTAGGGGATGAGTGTGCGATGAATGGAGAACTATATATGCATGCTTGGTTGCCACTGAAACAAGGCACCCGCAATGGGTGTCCATTAGCTCTCTATAAGGAGCCGCGTAGGAGAGAGGGGGTGGGAGAGAGAGTAGCTTGTCGCTGGGTGTGGTGAGAGCCGCTACACGGATTCTCACGTGTGAGCGGACCCCACCATGAGAACGTGCCTTCTCTCTCATCCTTTCCTCGTCAGCCTCGTTTCTCTTCGCCTCCTCAATTCCAACCCACCGCCGGTGCAAGGGTGAGGGGGCTCGACTCGACACCATGGGGAGGAGACGTCTGGGTCGCGGAGAAGCTGCGCCGCCGATCAGCCGAGTCATCGCAGGCGGAGGAGGGGCGGCTAGGGCAGCAGAGACCATGGCCGACGAAGGGACGCAACCAGGGAGGAGAGGGCCGCTGGCGCAGTGGGGCTCTGACCGACTCGAGGCGAATGCGGTCGGGGCCAGGGGACGGTGGCGCTGGAGCATTGCGTGGAGTAGTTATTGTAACGCCCGCGTTTTTAGCTCTAAATAAATCACCTACTAAATCATGCGTAATTTCAAAAAAAAAAACCGATCCGCCGAGCTCAATTACCATTCAAATCCTAGCCACCGTTCTCTCTCTCTCTCTCTCTCTCTCTCTCCCTCTCTCTCCCCGACGCGCGTGCCGCGATTCCCGCCGGCACCGCACCTCGGCCGCACCCCTGCGCGCCTTCCCAACACCGCGGTCGGCCACCGGCCGGGAATCCCGCGCACGCCGCGGTCCCGCCGGCCGGTCCGCCTCGCCATCACCGCCGGCCCGAAAATCACGCCGACACCCGGAAATCGGAAAGCCCCGCAAAACCCTTCCCAAATTTTCCCCTAGCAATTTCCCGGATTTTTCCAAAATCTCTTCCTATTTTTCCTTCCCTTTTCTTTCTTTTTCTTTTTTTCCTTCTTCCTTTTCCTTTCTTTTCCTTTTCCTTTCCTTTTTCTCTCTTCTTCTTTTTCCTTCCTCTTTTTCTCTTCTCCTCCTTTCCTTTCCTCCCACACGGCCGGGCCAGCACCCGACCGGCGCCCTGCCGTCGCTGACCGGGGCCCCACACGCCGGCGCCAGCCCTTCCGCCGCACAGGCCGGCAAGGACACCGCCTCCGCACGCCACCCCTGGCCCCGCCTGCCCAGCGCCCGCCGGTGACCGGCCGGCCAACCCACCGCGACGCCATTAACTCCCTGCCCGAGCACCACTGACCACCGCCGCCTGCACGCTAGGTCGCATCCACGGCCTAACCTCCCTGTGCACGTTGACCCGTACCGCCCCGAGCTGTCGCGTCGCCGGGTCGCCGCCTCGCGAAGCTCCCCGAGCTCGCCGGAGTGGAGCTCGCCGGAGAAATATCTCCGCTCCCGAACCGCCTCTCGCCGCCTATAAAAGGGGCCGACGGCCTCCCCGGCTCGCCGCACCACACCATCACAGCCTCACAGCGTCTCCTCCCCTCTTCCCCAAGCACCACCGCGCCGCCGCCCCCTAGCGCCGCCGCCGCGCCCCCTGCTCTCCCGTGGAGCCGCCTCCACCGTGCGCAATAGCTCGAGGTGAGCACGGGATTAGGATCCCCTCTTTCCCTTCTCCGTTTTTCCCCTGTTCCCAGGTCGCCGCCGCGGACGGGAGCCGCCGGCAGGCACCCCGCCGGCCAGCCATGCCGCGCCCCCCCCCCTGCTCTCTGTTCTGAATCGAAGGGGGAGGGGGGGGAGAAGATGGCATTTTTGCCAAAGACCCCCCCCTGCTCCCCTTTATTCCCTCAAACCGAGCCCCATTATTCTCTCTCTCTTTACTCTTTCCAATTAAGCCCTTAGATCAATAACTAATTAAAGATTAAACACTGTTATACCCTAAAATAATTTATAAAGTGACTCTAACCTAGTTTATATTAGCATAATCACCCCTTTTACCATTAGTAGGAATTGCTAATAGGTCCTTAAAACCTATACCCCCTGTGACCCGACATTTTACGGTAGACCCGGACCTCACACCACTAAACCAACCCCTTTCCTAGGGCCTATATATACCCCTCCTCCGCTCACTTCCCCCTCCCCGAGCTCGGCCGGAAACGTGTGTGCTAATATTGCTTGCTTGCTTGTGTGTATGCCATAGCCGACGGAGTAGACGGAGTAAGGTACCCCGAGCCGGAGATCGAAGCCGACTACTGCGAGCAGGAGCCCGAGGTCCCGAACGCCGAGCCAGCACTCCCCGAAGACTTCGAAGACGGCAAGTTCACCCTCATCCTTTGATGCATGCTTTTGTCCTAGTTTTATAAATATACCCTATACCCGTTTTATAAATTGCATATTGTTTTACTGCAGAAACATGGTAGGATAGCCACCCTTGATTGCTATGATTGAACCTTGTTTTGGCCTAAACGAGTGCTTTAGAAATGTGTGTGTGTGCTTTCAAAATGTGTGAGTGCTTTAAAAACAAAAAGGGGATATGTTTGGAAAATGAGTAAAGAACTGGGTAGACGGGATGGACGTGTGTGTCAGGAGTATGGGTGAGCTCGTACCTGTGTGGTTGAGCGTGTTGGGAGTTGTCCATCTTGTCGGTTAAGGACCGGGTTGCGTGACATCTCACCTGACCCAAATCATCGTACAACCACTCGACCGTTGTATGTGGCAACGGCTTAGCATAAATCCCACTAGTTAATCTACTTGCCATCAGGAGTGCGGGAGAGCAGCGGGAGATCAAGGAGTAGGGGTACGATCTGTGTGAGGTACGCCCTGGTTACGTGAGATAACCCCTTGGTTGCTCCCGTGATGGCTCGTAGGGTTAGCTAAGGTGGGTAATGGCTTTGTTAGGATCCGCGCCGGCACTACGGTGTTCGTGTGGCGGTACCCTACTTGTGGGTAAAGATGTACAACCTCTGCAGAGTGTCAAACCTATTCGAATAGCCGTGTCCACGGTATTGGACGAGTCACGGTGTGGTCACAAAACTAGTGTTTGGGTTTGAGATGATTTTCATGGCGTGAGTTGATTTCTGGAAAAGCGTGTGGCTGTGTGCCTAGGCTACTGCGGACGGGGAGTCCGGTAGTCTGCATTTGGTTTTCACAAAACAAATGAGTTGCTTGAGTTATGAAAACTGTTTGCGAAAACCTTTTCGAAAACAAACCCTTGCATGAGTGAGTGTGTTTGTAAAATAAACCGTATCCTGATCCTTGATATATCCTGTGCATGATCTACTTATTAGCCCCTCCGTGGGTGGGGTTGGACTTGTTGAGTACGAATGTACTCACCCTTGCTTAATTAACTGTTTTTCAGAGGAGGATCCCGACTTCGTTCCCGGGGACGTCGAGTAGGTCGCTGTCCTGCACCCAACCCGTGCCTGTGGATTCAGGGTCGCCACAGAGAGCTTCCATGGCGTGGTACTCTGATGAGGCCTTAGAAGCCTTCGCTATCGTAGTTTGGTCTTTAGCTTTTGTGTTGTTTCTCGTGGCAATGGCGCTTCCGTGCCCACTATGCCGCCGTGATGTAAGGGACTGAACCACCTGTTGTAATAAATGTGTTGCCAGCCTCCTGGGACTGGTATTTATGTCACATTTAGTCACCTCTGATGAGGGGACGCTTCAGGTGGTATCAGAGCCGTAGGTTGGTCGTAGGACATGACCCCTAGGATACGAGACCTCCTCTGGCCCTCTCTAACCTTTTCCTTGCTAAGCTCACCTTTTCCCAAATCCTTACCTTGATTCTTGCCTGTTTCCAGATGGCTAACCCCGAATGGAACGGAGGAATTTGCCCCGTCCAGCCTGGCCTCCCTAACCTGTTGCTACTCAGCCTAGAGCGCGTCGGAGTAAGGGATCCGCCAGAGTTCGTCTACCGGGAGTACGAGCGCTACGGCACCCCTCGGTGTAAGCTGCTGATCTTTGTGGGAAGGAGCACGCTTTACCCCGACATAGAGCCATGGTTCGTCTCTGCCACCGGTTTTCGCTTTGCCGACACCTACCCCAAGGCTGCTCGGAAGGCCCTGCGTCAGCTACGAGTGGTTTATAGACAGCACCTCCGAAGGACTCCAATGGGATTCTTTCCGCCCTCCGGAGGAAGAGGACGCTCGTGGATTGATCGCATGAGAGGTTTGGAACGAGAGGAAGAAGACTTAGAAGAGGCAGTTTCCCACCTATCCATATACCTCAGAGGCCTAGACCACCTTTATCAGGAGGAAGCCCAGCAACTGAAGCAGCAGATCGACAGAGCGGAAAGAGCAGAACAGAGGATAGAACTAGAAAGGGTGAAGACAACCATAGCAGAAGTTGAACTACATAACACAAAGCAAGAATACCTCAGGGAAAGAGAGCGCACGCTGTTGGCCCATAAAGCCCTATGGGATGAACTAAAGGAGCGTAGAAGCAGAGATGAAGGAGCCAGAGCAGAAGAAGATGAACCCGAAGAAACCCACTGGGACAAAGGGACCCAGACTGAAGATGAGATACTGGAGCAAGATCTTCCACTGAAGAAGCGCCGTATCCAGCTAGAGGCAGAATCACCATGAGACTAGGGTGTTTAGGCTAGAAATCGAGTCCTAGCAGTAATAAGTGTACCCCGAAGGATGTATCCCAACCTTCCTACTAAATAAAGTTATCCATCTCTTGCACCCCACTGCAACCTGTTCAACCCTATCTTTGTTTTCAGATGGCGGAAGATGGATGGACCCAAGGCGTGTGCCAGGAGGAGCCTGGTTTTGCTCGCCTGCTCATCCACTCCCTGGAGCGCCTCGGTATCACTGAGCGCCCTAGGTACTACAGCAGAGAGTACGAGCAACTCGGCACTCTTCGCTGTAGAGTGGTCCTCTCCGTCGCTAGAAGCAACCGCCACACCAACATCGAACCGTGGCGCGTGACCGCCACAGGGTTCCGACACCGGGATACCTATCCTTTGGCCCTCAGAAAAGCCCTCCGCTACCTGTGCCGGATCTACGAGGAACACCTCGTCCCCACACCGACGAGATACTTCCCTCCCGCCATCAGAACCCCAGTTTGGCAGGCCCGCATGAGAAACCTGGAACGACGCCGCCACCAAGAAGACCTGCTGTACCACGTAGTTGCCTACCTTGTCTCCCTGGATAAGCTCTTCGATGACCAAGCCAAGCACTTGAGGGAGCAAATCAGTCGGGCCGAGCAAGCTGAAGTCACAGTGAGGATGCACCAAGTCCGAGTGGCCCAAGCAGAAGCAAGGACCGCAGCCGCCATCAGCAGTGAAGCCGTTGCCCATGAAAGCCTCAGGCGAATCCAGGACCAACGCATACAGGAATGGACCAACAGTGGGACACCCGTTCCGGCTGTGGGAGAAGCGCAAGTCCTAATTGGGACACCCCTCATAGGATGGGGAGGAGTTCCTGAGACTCCAACACCGACTGTAGCCGCCGAGCAACCAACATCAACCGTCGAAGAAGGAACTTCCGCCCAGCCCCAAGAAGACGGGAACCCCCAGGATGATGACGGCGATGAGCTGCTCATTCCACTGGAAGCACACTCCGCCCCAGAAGATGGCTCGCCCCGCGAGTAGCATGCCCCAGAATCCCTTGCCAAGGAATGAAGCCGTGTTGGTCCAAGCTTAGAGTCGCCCTCTTAGCTTTTGTCATGGTACCAAGTCGTGTAGTGTACCAGCGTTGTATCAGTCGAGTAGTTCGGGATGTATCCTCCTCTCATGGTTGAAATAAAGTTGTTTGTACTTGTTTGTCATGTGTGCTTGTTGTGTGCTTGACGGCAGGAGTCTGATCCTGTCTTTTCAAAAACCCGTCTTAATCAACTTAAACATCACATAAAATCTCATAGAAACCCGCTCCCCTACAGATGGTTTCAAGGCGTCCCGCCGGGAGCTTCCAAGGCTCCGGTCGTATGGACCCAAATGCGGAAGGATCGCATGCTGAACGAAGGGGGCACCCTAACGACCAAGAAGTGTATCAGGACGAAAATGGAGGAGAGAACGTGGTCCTGCCACCACCACCCCCTCCTATTGACTTGGCTCAAGTCTTAGCCAACCAGACTGTCCTGATGGAGGCTATCTTCAATGCCATCAACCGCCCAAGACCCCGTGCCATGAGCATGAATGAGAAGCTGATCGAGTTCCTCAGGACTAAGCCGCCCACCTTTAGCGGGTCGGTGAATCCTTTGGACGCTGACGATTGGCTGAGAGCCATCCTGAGGGAACTGGAGCCCCTCCACTGCGAGGACCATGACAAGGTTCTCCTGGCAGCTCATCAGCTCACCGGGACAGCCCTAGCCTGGTGGGAAAATTACTGCGCCGCCGCCAAGGATCCCTCCGCCATCACATGGGATGAATTCGTGGAGGAGTTCCGCCGCTACCACATCCCGGAGGCCACACTGAAGCGGAAGGCAGACGAGTTCCGCGAACTCCGCCAAGGCAACATGTCTGTGGAGGAATACACGTACCAGTTCATAGAGCTGGCACGCTATGCCCCCGAGGAGGTGGATAAAGACTCCAAAAAGCAAGAGATGTTCAAGAAGGGGCTGACTCCGGAACTGAGGACACTGCTGACTCCTCAGATTTACCCGGACTTTAACACCCTTATGAACATGGCAATCCTCACGGAAAGAGCAAAGGCCGAAGAAAAGAAGGAAAACAAGCGCAAATTCATGGAACACAAGGCCAAGCAGCAGGAGCGGTCCCAGAGGCCGAGAAACTTTGGACACCCCATGTCCAGGTTCCAAGCTCCTATGCAGTACAGAACCCAATCCCAAGCCACGAGCTCACAGGCCCCCAGAGCCCAGTTCAAGCCCTCCTACAACCAGAGTGCCATGAAGCCCCCACAGAACAACACCAGCCAGATCACTACCAACAACAACAACAACAGCTCCCGAGTGTGTTTCAACTGCCGAGAAACCGGGCACTTCATCGCCAACTGCCCCTATGCTAAAAAGCCAGCCACTACCACCTACTCCAACTCGGTGAACGGGCCAAGGCCACTTGCGTCAGGAGCCAACCGCATGCCAGTACGCAGCAACAACAACTTCGGCAACAACACCAGCAACCAGCAGATGAGGCAGCCCCAGCAGTCGTATGGACGCGCTCGGGTGAATCACATCAATGCGCAGGAGGCGCAGGAAGCACAAGGAGTGGTACTCGGTGAGTTCCTGGTCAGCTCAGTTTTGGCTACCATATTGTTCGATTCGGGAGCATCGCACTCATTCATATCCTCAAGCTTTGTGGAAAAGCATAGCATACCCACAGTACTACTCAAAGCACCCCTAATAACTCGGACGCCCGGAGGTGACATTAACTGTCAACTGGGATGCCCCCGGGTAAGGATTATTTTAAGTGGGGTAGAGTTCCTAGCAGACCTGGTAGTACTGAAATCCAAGGGGATAGATGTGATCCTTGGTATGGACTGGTTAAGCCAACACCATGGCCTCATAAGTTGCGCCGATAAAGTAGTACACCTGACCAACCCAGACGGGATACAAGTGACCTGCCACACCCGGGGACACAGGCCGGATATAATGGTTTTCAACATAGAAGCCAAGTCCATAGAAGATGTCCCAGTAGTACGAGAATACCCAGATGTGTTCCCCGAAGAACTCCCTGGAATGCCACCCGACAGGGACATAGAGTTCGTGATCGACCTTATCCCTGGAACCTCTCCCATAGCCAAGAGACCCTATAGGATGGCAGCCCCTGAGTTGGCAGAATTGAAGAAGCAGCTAGCAGAGCTCCAGCGAAGTGGGTTCATCAGACCAAGTTCGTCACCATGGGGAGCCCCAGTGCTTTTCGTGGAGAAGAAGGATAAGAGCATGAGGATGTGTGTGGATTATCGCTCGCTGAACGAGGTCACTATTAAAAACAAGTACCCTCTTCCCAGAATAGATGACCTGTTTGACCAACTGAAGGGAGCTAGATATTTCTCGAAGGTGGATCTAAGATCAGGGTACCACCAGCTTAAGATCAGGGAAAGTGACATCCCCAAGACTGCCTTTGTCACTCGCTACGGGCAATATGAGTTCACGGTGATGTCCTTTGGACTAACCAATGCACCAGCCTACTTCATGAACCTAATGAATAAGGTGTTCATGGAGGAATTGGACAAGTTTGTCGTGGTCTTCATTGACGACATACTTGTTTACTCCAAGAGCGTGGAGGAGCATGAACAACATCTTCGAGTAGTGCTGGGAAAATTGAGGGCACACAAGCTATACGCCAAGTTCAGCAAGTGTGAATTTTGGCTAGAGAAAATATCCTTCCTTGGGCACATATTGACTGCAGAAGGAGTAGCTGTAGACCCCGGGAAGGTTGAGACAGTCTCCAACTGGCAGCAACCAACCAACGTGAGTGAGATCAGGAGTTTCCTAGGTTTAGCAGGATACTATCGGAGATTTATCGAGGGATTCTCCAAGATCGCCCGGCCCATGACAGAGCTGCTCAAGAAAGAGAAGAAGTTTAACTGGACCGAGGCCTGTGAAAGGAGTTTCCAAGAGTTGAAGAAGAGGTTGACCACAGCCCCAGTGCTAACCCTGCCAGACATTCAACGGGACTTTGTCGTGTATTGCGACGCCTCCCGACAAGGGTTGGGATGTGTTCTCATGCAAGATGGGAAGGTAGTGGCATATGCCTCCCGTCAGCTCAAACCCCATGAGCAGAACTATCCCACCCACGACCTGGAGTTTGCAGCCGTAGTGCATGCCCTGAAGATCTGGAGACACTATCTGATCGGGAACAAGTGTGAAATCTACACAGACCATAAGAGTCTAAAGTACATCTTCACCCAGCCCGACCTAAACCTAAGGCAGAGAAGATGGCTAGAGCTAGTCAAGGACTATAACCTAGAAATTAACTACCACCCGGGGAAGGCCAATGTAGTAGCCGATGCCCTAAGCCGGAAAACCTACGAGAAGGAAGCCCCTAAAAGTGCCCAGTTGCAAGAGGAGATGGCCCGACTCAACGTACACATCGTCCCCCAAGGCTACGTCCGCCAGCTGAATGTTCAGCCTACCCTAGAGGAAAAGATCCGAAAGGCCCAAGAGGCCGATGAAAATCTGATGAAGATCCGCAAGCATACCGGAGAAAACAAGGCCCCTGACTTCAGGGTAGATGACCAAGGCACCCTATGGTACAAGAATAGGATATGCGTGCCCGAAGGTGGAGATTTCCGACAGACCATCATGGATGAGGCACACAACTCAGCATACTCCATTCACCCGGGATCCACCAAGATGTACATGGACTTAAAGCAGAAGTACTGGTGGAATGGGATGAAAGCGGACATTGCACGATTCGTCGCCCACTGTGACACTTGTCAAAGGATCAAAACCGAACATCAGAAGCCCGCAGGACTGTTGCAACCTTTACCAATCCCGGTATGGAAGTGGGACGAGATAGGTATGGACTTTGTAGTAGGCTTGCCCAAGACACAGAAAGGATATAATTCCATATGGGTGATAGTAGACCGACTCACTAAAGTCGCTCACTTCATACCCGTACGTAATAATTATGACGGAGAGAAGTTGGCCAAGCTGTATATAGCAAACATAGTGAAGCTGCATGGAGTACCTAGCAGGATAGTTTCAGATAGAGGGACTCAGTTCACCTCTAGGTTTTGGGAAAGTTTGCATAAAACCATGGGTACCAAGTTGGATTTTAGTACGGCTTATCACCCGCAGACGGACGGACAGACTGAGAGGGTGAATCAGATTATGGAAGACATGTTGAGAGCATGTGTCCTTACCTATGGCAAAGATTGGGAACAGAGCCTACCATATGCAGAGTTTTCGTACAACAACAGTTATCAAGCCAGCCTAGGCATGTCACCATTTGAAGCCCTATACGGGAGAAAATGCAGAACCCCATTGATGTGGTCAGAAGTGGGAGAACGTGCCTTGGTTGGGCCCGCACTCATTAAAGAAGCCGAGGAACGAGTAGCTGAGATCCGAGAAAAATTGAAGGCTGCCCAATCCCGGCAGAAGAGCTATGCAGATAGGAAGAGGCGAGAAGTAAGCTTCAGTCCAGGAGACTTTGCTTATCTCAAGGTTTCACCTATCCGAGGAACTCGGAGATTTCAGGTGCACGGGAAGTTAGCCCCTCGGTACATTGGACCGTACAAAGTGCTGAAGAGAGTTGGAGCAGTAGCATACCGGTTGAAGCTACCAGAGGAAATGGCGGATATACATCCCGTGTTCCACGTTTCTCAGCTGCGAAGGTGTTTGAGAGTGATCGAAGAAAAACGAGTGCCGGTGGAAACAATTGACTTACAGCCAGATCTAAGGTATCAGGAGGTGCCCGTCAAGATTTTGGACACAGTGGTCAAGCGGACGAGAACATCAGAAGTACGGGTGTGCAGAGTACAATGGAGCAGACACGGAGAGGAAGAAGCTACTTGGGAACGAGAGGACTCGTTGAGGAAAGAGTTCCCCCACCTATTCGAGACTTAGCCGAATCTCGAGGACGAGATTCATTTTAAGTGGGGTAGGTTTGTAACGCCCGCGTTTTTAGCTCTAAATAAATCACCTACTAAATCATGCGTAATTTCAAAAAAAAAAACCGATCCGCCGAGCTCAATTACCATTCAAATCCTAGCCACCGTTCTCTCTCTCTCTCTCTCTCTCTCTCCCTCTCTCTCCCCGACGCGCGTGCCGCGATTCCCGCCGGCACCGCACCTCGGCCGCACCCCTGCGCGCCTTCCCAACACCGCGGTCGGCCACCGGCCGGGAATCCCGCGCACGCCGCGGTCCCGCCGGCCGGTCCGCCTCGCCATCACCGCCGGCCCGAAAATCACGCCGACACCCGGAAATCGGAAAGCCCCGCAAAACCCTTCCCAAATTTTCCCCTAGCAATTTCCCGGATTTTTCCAAAATCTCTTCCTATTTTTCCTTCCCTTTTCTTTCTTTTTCTTTTTTTTCCTTCTTCCTTTTCCTTTCTTTTCCTTTTCCTTTCCTTTTTCTCTCTTCTTCTTTTTCCTTCCTCTTTTTCTCTTCTCCTCCTTTCCTTTCCTCCCACACGGCCGGGCCAGCACCCGACCGGCGCCCTGCCGTCGCTGACCGGGGCCCCACACGCCGGCGCCAGCCCTTCCGCCGCACAGGCCGGCAAGGACACCGCCTCCGCACGCCACCCCTGGCCCCGCCTGCCCAGCGCCCGCCGGTGACCGGCCGGCCAACCCACCGCGACGCCATTAACTCCCTGCCCGAGCACCACTGACCACCGCCGCCTGCACGCTAGGTCGCATCCACGGCCTAACCTCCCTGTGCACGTTGACCCGTACCGCCCCGAGCTGTCGCGTCGCCGGGTCGCCGCCTCGCGAAGCTCCCCGAGCTCGCCGGAGTGGAGCTCGCCGGAGAAATATCTCCGCTCCCGAACCGCCTCTCGCCGCCTATAAAAGGGGCCGACGGCCTCCCCGGCTCGCCGCACCACACCATCACAGCCTCACAGCGTCTCCTCCCCTCTTCCCCAAGCACCACCGCGCCGCCGCCCCCTAGCGCCGCCGCCGCGCCCCCTGCTCTCCCGTGGAGCCGCCTCCACCGTGCGCAATAGCTCGAGGTGAGCACGGGATTAGGATCCCCTCTTTCCCTTCTCCGTTTTTCCCCTGTTCCCAGGTCGCCGCCGCGGACGGGAGCCGCCGGCAGGCACCCCGCCGGCCAGCCATGCCGCGCCCCCCCCCTGCTCTCTGTTCTGAATCGAAGGGGGAGGGGGGGGAGAAGATGGCATTTTTGCCAAAGACCCCCCCCTGCTCCCCTTTATTCCCTCAAACCGAGCCCCATTATTCTCTCTCTCTTTACTCTTTCCAATTAAGCCCTTAGATCAATAACTAATTAAAGATTAAACACTGTTATACCCTAAAATAATTTATAAAGTGACTCTAACCTAGTTTATATTAGCATAATCACCCCTTTTACCATTAGTAGGAATTGCTAATAGGTCCTTAAAACCTATACCCCCTGTGACCCGACATTTTACGGTAGACCCGGACCTCACACCACTAAACCAACCCCTTTCCTAGGGCCTATATATACCCCTCCTCCGCTCACTTCCCCCTCCCCGAGCTCGGCCGGAAACGTGTGTGCTAATATTGCTTGCTTGCTTGTGTGTATGCCATAGCCGACGGAGTAGACGGAGTAAGGTACCCCGAGCCGGAGATCGAAGCCGACTACTGCGAGCAGGAGCCCGAGGTCCCGAACGCCGAGCCAGCACTCCCCGAAGACTTCGAAGACGGCAAGTTCACCCTCATCCTTTGATGCATGCTTTTGTCCTAGTTTTATAAATATACCCTATACCCGTTTTATAAATTGCATATTGTTTTACTGCAGAAACATGGTAGGATAGCCACCCTTGATTGCTATGATTGAACCTTGTTTTGGCCTAAACGAGTGCTTTAGAAATGTGTGTGTGTGCTTTCAAAATGTGTGAGTGCTTTAAAAACAAAAAGGGGATATGTTTGGAAAATGAGTAAAGAACTGGGTAGACGGGATGGACGTGTGTGTCAGGAGTATGGGTGAGCTCGTACCTGTGTGGTTGAGCGTGTTGGGAGTTGTCCATCTTGTCGGTTAAGGACCGGGTTGCGTGACATCTCACCTGACCCAAATCATCGTACAACCACTCGACCGTTGTATGTGGCAACGGCTTAGCATAAATCCCACTAGTTAATCTACTTGCCATCAGGAGTGCGGGAGAGCAGCGGGAGATCAAGGAGTAGGGGTACGATCTGTGTGAGGTACGCCCTGGTTACGTGAGATAACCCCTTGGTTGCTCCCGTGATGGCTCGTAGGGTTAGCTAAGGTGGGTAATGGCTTTGTTAGGATCCGCGCCGGCACTACGGTGTTCGTGTGGCGGTACCCTACTTGTGGGTAAAGATGTACAACCTCTGCAGAGTGTCAAACCTATTCGAATAGCCGTGTCCACGGTATTGGACGAGTCACGGTGTGGTCACAAAACTAGTGTTTGGGTTTGAGATGATTTTCATGGCGTGAGTTGATTTCTGGAAAAGCGTGTGGCTGTGTGCCTAGGCTACTGCGGACGGGGAGTCCGGTAGTCTGCATTTGGTTTTCACAAAACAAATGAGTTGCTTGAGTTATGAAAACTGTTTGCGAAAACCTTTTCGAAAACAAACCCTTGCATGAGTGAGTGTGTTTGTAAAATAAACCGTATCCTGATCCTTGATATATCCTGTGCATGATCTACTTATTAGCCCCTCCGTGGGTGGGGTTGGACTTGTTGAGTACGAATGTACTCACCCTTGCTTAATTAACTGTTTTTCAGAGGAGGATCCCGACTTCGTTCCCGGGGACGTCGAGTAGGTCGCTGTCCTGCACCCAACCCGTGCCTGTGGATTCAGGGTCGCCACAGAGAGCTTCCATGGCGTGGTACTCTGATGAGGCCTTAGAAGCCTTCGCTATCGTAGTTTGGTCTTTAGCTTTTGTGTTGTTTCTCGTGGCAATGGCGCTTCCGTGCCCACTATGCCGCCGTGATGTAAGGGACTGAACCACCTGTTGTAATAAATGTGTTGCCAGCCTCCTGGGACTGGTATTTATGTCACATTTAGTCACCTCTGATGAGGGGACGCTTCAGTTATTCCGCGGCGAGCGCAGAAGATAGGGCGGCAGCCGGAGCAAGCACGGGAACGGGACGGAGCGTGGCCTTGGCGTGCGACTGTTGGAGGTCCGAGGATGGAGGGAGTTGTGGGGCGCGGGGGGCATCGGCGCTCGAGGAGCTCTCACGGCTGCCCCTTCCTCCCGCCAGTGCATAGCTCGCCGCCGCCAGTCTACTGGTGGAGCTTGCGCGCGGTGGCGAACCGAGCAGAAGCTGGTCCAGGCTGCGGCGGCGAGGCTGCAACGGCCGGGTGGGGGAGGGGTGACCAGGGCGGCGGGCAAGGACGCACACGCCCTGGCGAGCGGAGTTGCGAGTGCCATGGCGGTCGGAGTTGAGCGGCAGAGAAGAAAGGGAGAGAGAAGAGGATGGGATGGATAGAGGAAAGAGGGTGTGGGGCCCACATTAGTTTGGAAAATTGAGCTATAGCACCACCGATGGACAGATTATCTTTTAACTCTACCATATCCTAGTTGGACATGGTTACATAGCAACATGCTATAACCATTGCTGGTGCCCTAACACACATCTCTCCTTTATTCGTGCAACTGCAACACGCGCGCACAGCGCACGCACACGCTGACATCACCAATCATCCTCCGCGTCACTGATAGATGGCCAAGCAGGGTTGGGTGCAGTTGCTGCCGCACGCTGGCCTTGTCCTTGTTTAGCTTGTCGTATTTGATGTAGCCTTGGTCGTCCGCCGCCGTGTTGGAACAATGGAACTCTGTACATGGGTGACGCGCTCTGCGCTCAGCCCGTTCTGTTCGGCTCCACACGCTCCGCACGCCCCGCTCGACGTCGCCCCGCACGGTGCACGCTCGCTACACTCGCGCGTGGCTCACCCGCAGCTCCCATGTAATCTAGCAGAGTTATAGTTGGCCTCTGGCAGACTTTGTAATGTGTATATAAACCACACAACAGATCAATACAACACATGGTTGATCTAATCCTCTTCTACATGGTATCAATTACCCCTCGATCACAAATTCTTGCTTCCCCCACCTCCGTATCCCCGTCGCCATGGCACACTCGCTCGTTGTCACGATCCTAGGACCGGACATGATAGACAGAAGATAGGGGGGTTTGCCGGTGTCACGCACGGTGATCGGGTCGGCAGGGCCGCCACAGCAGGGAATCGGAGGGAGGAGAGAAGAGCTCGCACGGCTACGCCGGAGGCGAGAGGTAGGAGAAGACAATGTAAACTGTTTAGGTATGTGTTCATCGATGTCTTCCAAGTGTTTAGAAGAGGCTTACATAGGTGTTCGGCCAGCAGACCAGAAAGGGAACATGGGCTCGATGGCCCGATAAGTGACATGCAGGCCCAGATACACTGTCACATACGGCCCATGACTCTGGGTCATCACACTCGTGTAGGGGCGGACCCAACATATAATTTAAGTGAGGACACACATGAGGATTAGATAAATTGATAAGTGTTTTATATGGTAAAATTTAAACAACTAGCTTGATTTGTAGAAGATGAGTGGGGGCATGTGCCCTCACTCAGCTCAACGTGGGTCCGCCCCTACGCTGGTGCACTCCTCCTCCTCCTCCTCCGACTCTCCGGTGAATCTGGTCTCTTCCTTGATGTGCGCCAAGTTCAGTCTCGACAGCCATGTTCGTCCTCCAAACTCCGGCGCCGCCGCCTCCTCCATGCGGTGCCGCTGTCACTTGCTGCTAGGAGTAGCACCAGTACTGGCGACGGCCACCCTTGTCCCACGACCATCGGTGGTGGTGCCCCGTGCCCACCCTGCCGCTGTCGTAGTTGTCATCGTCGTTTATCATGGCGGCGGCCGCCGTCGGTCAAGAGAGCGAGAGGATAAGGGCGACGATGGCTAGGATGTGGAAGACGGCGAGGGACAGCCTATTGCTGGCCGTGATCAACATTATGAACTAGACGCACACACCGACGACTTTATTGGTGGTTTTTCTTGATCAATCGGGATGGCACTTGCGTTTCTCATGTGCCATTATATTTTCCTTTTTGGAAAAAATGTATTTTTCATCCTTAAGTTATTGTGAAAGTGTGACATTCATCCTTAGTGTTTTATTTGGTGCAAATTAACCCCTGAACTACCTAAATTGGTGCATTTATCATCTCCACCTTAGTTTAACAGTGATTTTTCGTATCATATAATAGTAGTTTAGATCATGCAATCATCTTGCCAATCACTGTTTAGTTGCATCTTATGTCGAGTCAATCTATAATAGTTGAGTGTAAATCGATTCCATTAATTTTTTTAATTATCCAATTTGTAGTATTAACTGAAACTTTTTGTGAGGTTTATATTTTCTACTGAGTATATTACAACACTAAGAGTGATTATTTATTAATTAAATGATTATGTGGCATATACCATCAATATATTACACTAAATTATTATTAAACTACAAGATGAGGATGATAAATGCACCACTTTAGTTAGTTAAGAGGTTGATCTGCACCAAGTGAAACTTGAGGGATGAGTATACTTGAAGGATGAAAGTATACTTTTTCTATTTTACATACGTCGTCTGCTATCGAGAACCAAGAGCAACCATTTTGGATCATCTAACTTGAATTATCGCAACACCTAGCTAGTTGTTCAATTATATATAGGAACAATTATCGCAACGATTTTGGACTTATCTATTGAAACATTGTAGCCATTTTGGACCTAGATGTTGAATTATACTAACCATTTTGGCGCTTGGCTTCTCTTTCTCATTTTCAATATACTATTCTGCACTCTTTCCAATGTTGATAGATGGGAAATGGGAGATGCAAATTTTCTTTTCATGTATCCTCTACTCAAAATGTGTTCATATTTACATGAATTTATTCAAAAACTAACAATGTTTTCCATTTAGTGGTAAACAAGGTGTTCATAAAAAAGACAAATGTGGTGATTTGTTAAGTTCAAGATTTGCTAGCTTGACCTATCGCAGATTTTCATAGAAGTATGGTTATGTAGGTGTATTCGTATAGGTGACTCAAAAATGTGTATGTGTGAGCACGCTTTTTTTAAAAAAAAAGTAGATTGGGCAGCCGAGATTTTTTTTAGATAATAGATAAAATTCGGCCTCTACAACCACACTTAGGGTAGGGGAACAAGCGTCGGCATATACGTGATGAGCATTCAGAGTAATATGTGATGAGAAAAAAGTACGTGTTACATACAGAAAGAAGAAAAACAAATATAAAATAAAACAAACAAAGAACTAATTTAAAAATTAGCAAGAAATGGAAGAAAAGGAACTTATAATAAAAATAATCGGAGCAATAGAAATTATATCCGAAAGGAAAAAAAGAAAGAAAGGAGGAAAGACTTGCGCTCTCGTGGGCCAAGGTGTGCAGCCTGAGAGCCCACACGAATCCCTTAAGGCGACACATCTATCCATTGCGTACGCGATATCCGATATATATGGCTTTTCAATTCGTAACTCAATACATTTATTTCCACTCACAGCATTGTATATGTACAAAAAGACCCGTAACTCAACAAAAAAAAATGCTCCCAACTCTACATGGAGAAACGTGGCGCATTTCTCACACACATGAGGAAAGAAATGGTCAAAGGGCACTAGAATACGAGGGGCATTTTAGCAATTCTCACAAAAGTACTCTCTCCGTTCCATTTGTAGATGATCATTTTTTCGCAAACCAGCAGATTCATAGTTGTTATTATATATGTAAACATAAGTATATACATTCAGATACATAATAAGAATTGTGAACATTAAAATGTGGAAACAACATACAATTTGAAACGGAGAAAGTAATAACGCGTTGTCCAAGTGAAGAGCACAACACTAAAGTACTCTCTCTCTCTTTCTCGGCTTGTAATTTCACAACACAAAACATCTGACTTTTCCTGCCGAATCTAAATTTTCAGTAGGTCGCAGCTCTACATATTATTTCCCACCCACCGCCGCCGAGTGCTGCAGCGAGCTTGTTTAATTTAATCTGCCGCGCTACCGCGAAAGGAAGCTGTAGCTACCACTTTACAACCATCAGAGCCCATTTTTTTCTCATGGCAAAAAAATGCGCCTAGTCTAAACTTAACAAGCCGTCACCATCAGCATCAAGCGATCAACACCATGAGGATCTCCATGCATAACCCAACAGTTAATCCAGCAGTGCGTTATGGGCCTTATGGCACGGGGATGCGCTAGGCCACATGAACTAGGCAAGGCAAGGGCAGCGGCACATGGCCACAGGTCCTGCCGCACATGAACCCGCACTGATTAGCGCGACGCAGCCGCCACGGCGCATGCCGTATTTTATTCAGATATATACAATGCTGTTTACCACCAGCTCGATTCATGGGAAAAAATTAGCAATTCTTCTGCAGTTTATTGCTGCAATCTGCACGCCCAACATCCGGCTGCAGTGGAGATATATGTGCTGTTCAGTTTCAGACTTTCAGTGACAGCCTGCAGAAACCAGAATGCAAATCATCCATCAGAATATCAGAATTACATTATGTAAACATTATGTAATCAAGCTGAATCATGTCATGTGAGGGTACAGGGATCAGATTGGTTGGGACTTGGAAGCTGTGGACATGGAATTACTGAAAATTCAGAACCCACCATTGTAGGGCATGTAGCAACACGAGCAAAGCACGGATTCTTCTTCAGAGTTCAGAGATCAGGAAAGGAAAAAAGAAAGGTGTTGTCTGTCCTGAAACACTCAATTGTGATTCCCTGAAAAGCAGGCGACAGCGGCACCACGAAATGATCAAGATGTATCAAAATCGACAGCGTTTTGAAGTAGAAAAAATGAAAAAGAAATGGGAAACAAATCATGGAGGAGGGAAATCTTGGGCTCTCCTCTCTTAACTGCTCTGACCAACCCCACCACCTTCCAGCTCCCCTGTTCCCTCCTCTCCTCTCTTCTTGACGCCTCCCTGTCTCTCTGCGACACAACGCGTAGCACAGCGAGCAGCAGCCACGCAGGAGGTAGGAGCTCGCCAGCCATTGTCGACGACAATGGCGGAGTCCAAGTCGTCCAAGGGCAAGTCCAAGTCCAAGTCCAAGAGCAGCAGCAAGCACGACGCGGCGTCGTCCAAGAAGTCCAAGGCCAGCGGCGCCGCCGCCGCGGCGGGCCCGGGGACCCTGGACGCCCTCTTCGCGCCGTGCGCGGACGTCAAGGGCCTCCGCTTCGGCGCGCAGCTCGTCACGCGCGCGCTCACCGTGCGCCGCGCGTCCCCGCTCGAGCTCCCGCACCTCCTCCGCGCCGCGCCCTCCCCAGCCGCCGCCCCCGGCGCCGCCGCGGCGCCAACGTTGGACGCGCTGTCGTTCGCGCCGACGACGACGGCGTACATCCCGACCAACTTCGCCATCCTGGCGCACCACGCGTGGCACACCCTCACGCTGGGTCTGGGCACCAAGAACTCCAAGGCCGCCGTCTTCGTCTTCGAGTCCGCCGCCATGAAGGCCGCCGCGGACGCCGCGTGGCCGGGCGTCGTCCCGCTCGGCGACGTCGGCCGCCGCCTCATCCGCGCGGCGCCCGGCGCGCCCGAGATGGCGCGCTTCAAGTTCCGCAAGGGCTGCGTCACCTTCTACGTCTACGCCGTCCGCACCGCCGGCGCCCGCGGGTTCGCGCGCGCCGACGAGCTCAGGGCCGTCGTCGAGGCCGTCGCCAGGCTCAAGGACTTCCTCGACCACACCGCCATGCTCGCGCTCCCGGGCCAGAGGAGCATCGACGCCGCCGCAGCCGCGGTCGGCGTCGTGCACTGACGCGCTCTGATGTGATTTGCAGCTGCTGTGTGCCTTTGTTACGATTTTACGAACTGTGAATAGAATCCCTTCTGTTGCTTCTTTAGTTTCTTCTTCTTCTCGGCTTTGATTTCCCATTTTTTGTTGGATCGAGATCGATGTGCGATTCCTTGATTGCCCCAATGTGAAATTGTTCGTGGCAATGACTAGAAGATGCCATGAGAATTTCACTGCTAAGATGTTGATAGAAACCAAGTGATCCTTGGCTTTGTGTTTCAGTTATAGAGATAATGAGTATGCCTAGTTTTCATGCTGCGGTCAGCAATGTATCTCTGTTGCATAAAGTTTGTCAAAATTTCAGTTCATGAATTAGATTGTTCTTTCTCTTAGTATATCACAAAAAAGAACCCACAGGAGTGTTCACTGTTCAGTCGGAGGATGAAGCATTCAGCAATCAGCATCCGCACTGAATTGAACTGACCTCCATCATGGTTCAAGGTGCTGAGCTACGCTTTCCAGCCATGGGGATTATGGGAATGTGATTCTAGTTCTATGACAACCTGTGATTCTGCCAACAACACTGTACCAGTGATCAAAGAGCCAAAGGGAAGAAAAAAATGAGCTCAAGAAGCAAGCTCAAAAGGACACTGGACACTGACGCCTCATGTTCCGATCTCAGCAGCAGCAGCTACAGTGCTACCGCACCGACATGGCCATGCCACGCAACACCAAACGAGATCTGGTCCTGCATCTTCGGCCCTGGTTCCACGCGAGAAAACAACCACGCCAACTTGGAGGGCGACACAGCAGGTAGTGGGCACAAGGTGGCCGGGGCCCTACCTGCCCACATCGACCATGGCCAAGGCCAAGCTCCAATGCAAGCCACACGACGAGATGATGCCAAAGGCGATCACGTCCAAAACTCCAAACCATTGTGATCTGATGGTTGATCCAGGGCCCCCTTTTGCCCTCCCAAATTCCAATTCCAAGTGCTGATCAGTTTGTGGCATGATGAGCTCATGTGCATGGTCCAGCACTCTTTGCTGTCAAAGAAGGCAGATGTCACACATACTACATGAGAGGGCAAGAAGAAAGGTGCCTTTACAGATCTTGCACCATCCTGTCTGTCTACCAACCCCTAGTCCCCTACAAACAATATCTGAATACATCAACGAGATGTATAATATGTATGCACCTATATGGCTTAAGTTCAGCTGATTCAAGTATATGAAACAAGAACCCAAACCCTTCTCAGCACTCAGCAGCTATCAGGAATCAATGGATACAGAGTTAATTAACCAGGTAAGTTAATATCTGAATACAGAGTTTGATACAACGATTCTAGGTAAGTTTATTCAATTCCGTACCCACACCTAGCCCAAACTCTTCACGGCAACCTAACCAACAGAGCTGCATATCTCAAGGAGTGCTGGAGTCTTTTTTTTTTAGGATTACAAACAGGTGCTGGCAAATCCATGGTGGTGAAACCCGCGTGATTATTAGTCGGGGGTGGCCACGCCCTGGTTAAGCTCGGCGAACCTCATGCCAACCCTCATGGAGTGCTTCAGGAACTTCTCGGCGCATCGGCGGACACACGACTCCTCTTGCTTGTCCAGGGTTTTGCGGCGGAATGTGTCCACACAGTCCGTGAAGCACTTCTCCACCAGGGAATTGTACATTCTCAGACTGCAACGTGATAGAGCAAATATGGATTGGTTCTTATATGCAGTTTCACAAAAGGTGGGAAGGATTCATAAATCTACACAGGAGTTTCGGGTTACACAAAAGGGGAAAAATATGAGGAAACACAACTTAAAAATTAAGCCATTTTTTGTGGATACATTGTTACAACCAGCAACCAAGTATCATCCATTAATTCGACTGGGAAATATTATTCTGTTCCACCAATGGATCCTTGTTTCTCCAAACTTTTGAATAACTTCACATTATCACATCTAGCACTAGCCTCAAGCAAAAAGTTATTTCTGACTCCAGCACCTACACCTTAAACAAGTTATACCTTTCCAGGTATCTAAAATGCTGTAAACTGAATTCATCACTAAAAATGCTGTCTGTGAATTATCCAGAAGGATGATATGCTCTATCAAAACTAAAATGAATAGTTCACAATCATGACGATTTTGGCTAGAGCCTAGAACCGCTGACCAATAAATCTAATGTAGCAGAACTGAACATAAGCAAATGGTCCAACACCTAGAATATATGTATAACAAATCACAAATAACAGAAGAGACGCAGAAATACCTTGAAACTATCAATTCTGACCCACAGAATCCTCACGTACCACCAGAGTTGCTAAGGTTCGCACGTAGTTAAAACTTTCAATCCTAGAAACTTTGAGTCCCAATTCACCAGAGCGGCTGAAGATACCGATTTGCTCACACAGAGAACAGCTAATAACCTTCTAATTTCCCAGACATGCTTTGTCTATTCCTGTACCACTTGGATAAACTAAACTAAATTTATGACTGAGCAGCTCTTGCACAGTCATCTGCAGCCAAGAACCTAGGAAATCAGAGCTTAATTCACTGAGTTTGTACTAATCAGCATGATTTGGGATGTATGCAAAACACAATAAATCTAGTAGAAAAAACCATCCATTTGAAATTCTAATGCATCGCATAAGCACACCATCACTTGCAAATTTTTTTCTCAAAAACTAACAGCTATTGTCCATGGCCACCGCCTCTAAAGATTCACCATGTAGGAACTGCAGCTGACTGCAGATCAGCCTGGGAGGGCACTGCCACCAGCTGCACCCTGCCTTGGAGGGCACCACTGCTGGCTGCAGCCCGCGTGGGAGGGCACCGCAAGGGTTAGGGGTGGTCAGGAGGAGCGGAATGAATGTGTGACTGACTGGGAGCTGGGCCAGGTGGCTCCTTATATATGGACCTGGGTTGGTATTTGTTCATGGGCATCTTTGACAGATCTCAGTTATCTAGCCATTTTTACTAACCAAGGGTTAGTTTGGGTCTGCTCGGTTTTGGTCCTGGTCATTTCAGGATCATTAATTGCAGACACATTGCTACAATTGAGGATTATTAATTAATTCTACAGGGAAATATATTCCACCATCACACCCTTATTTCTCCACACTTTTGAGTAACTTCACATTATCACATCTAACACTAGCCTCAAGCAACAAAATAACACCAACACTAGTATTTCTGTCTCCCACATCCTTGAACAAAAGTTATCCCATTCCAGGTATCTAAAATGATATAAACTAGAATTACTTAATGAGCGATTCGAATGAAACAGTTGTGAATTATCCAAAAGGATAACTACTCTTTACCCAACAGCTGTATACAACAATCAACACAGGAGTTTACAATTATGAAAGTTTTGGCTATGGCCTAGACCTGCTGACTAGCGAACCTAATGTCTGTATCAGAAATAACAAATAACAGAAGGAATGCAGAGAAGACAGGTAACAATGAATCCTGAACCACATAATCCTTGGTTACAACCACAGCGGCTAAGGTTAGCAAGCAGTTAAAAGTTTTCAGGCCTAGAAACTCTGGGATCCAATTCAGCTGAAAGTTTGGCAGCATCTGAATATAACGAATGGTAGCTAATAACCTTCTCATTTCTGATTTCTCAACCACGATTTTCTATACTTATATACCACTCGGACAAACTAAACTACTTAACACTGAGCAGCTCTCATACAGTAGCCAGGCGCCAGCAGCCAAACGCCTAGGAACTCAGAGCATAGCTCGCTAAGCTTGTACCTATTGCCTATTGGCATGTTCAGGGACGTACAAGATGCAAAATCACATAAATCCAGTGGATACCCACAATCAATACCAGTTCTGATCAATACCCATCATTCCCAAATTCCAACGCACCGCATAAGCAAGGCCATCACTTGCAATTTCTTCTATGAAACTAACGGCAATAGACCACATAGGTCAATTTGTTACGGATTTCCGAAAATTACGCCTCCAAATCCTAAAATGCAAAGCGCCTAGCGCTAGCACGTCGGAGCAACAGACGCGCGCGGCACAAAATCACGACTAGGCACCGGCACAGAGAAGATTAAACCGAAAATTATCGCAGAAAAGGGATACGAAGATGCAGATTTTAAGCATGGAGTTGGCGTCAACAACTGGTGTCATCAGGGAGATGCGCATGGGCATGGTCCTCGAACCTGTCACGGATCTGGAGCTGGTCAATCATGGCGGCCATGCGCATCTTGTCCTCCTCCGGGAGGCCGTCCAGGTCGCCGAGCATGCTCTTGTCCATGGCCGCCGCCGCCGTCCGAGCCTGAAGGATCGAAGGGGACAGATCTGAAAAAAAACGATGGGATGGATGGGCTGTCGAGCTGGGCCAGTCCGTTGTGTGCCTTGCTTGCTTATTCGGCCTGTAGATAATTAGCCAACTTTATATGATTTCAGGCCTAGCCCGGATGATATTTGGTACAAAATTTTGAGAAATCGTATCCTTTGCAACATCATTTATGGAAAAAAAAGGCTATATCACCCCCCACACTTATGGAGCCGGACTACATAACCCTCAATCTATGATTTCATGGTCTATATCACTCTCTGAAGTCTGAACTTTTCAAAACCGATCAATTACCTTCTAAAGTAATTTTGAAAAATCATAGGAAATCACAAAAAATCATATAATGAAAAATCCAAATGTGTTAGACTGCAAATGAGTAGAGATATAGTGAACATATAGTATGGTATAGTTTAGTATATATTTTTTTAGCTTTCGATTTATGTTTTTCTTCATAGCTTTAAAAAAAATATACTAAGAGCATCTTCAACAGTTTGCCAAATCGGGTTGACATATTTGATTTTTGGTAAAAACACTGAAAACACCCCTCCGACAGTTTGGCAAAGGACTTGGGTAACTTTTGGCAACTTGGGAAAAACCTGCCTCTAGTGGGCAAATATACGTGCGCGGATCACTTTGGCATTGGCATTTCCCTCCTGGTGTATAACGACCCGGGTTTTCGGTGAGGAAAACCCGACTCCCTGTACCCTTGTGATAGTCCCTGGATCAGTAGCTATCACGTACAGAACTCATTACAGAGTAATATCATTTTCATACAACGAAATCAGAGTACAAAGCATATTATTTACATCCGAAACATCTCAGTATACGAATTTAGTACAAGCCTCTTGGGCTAAGCGACAAGTAGAAATCCTGCGTAGCGGTAGCTAGGGCTTCAAGTCTTCGTCTTCAATCTTCACCACAGGCATCCTTGAGCGAAGCAACACAACCCTTCCTTCATGGATTCCTCGAACTCGGACTCTCACTCCAAGTTCAATCCTGCACACTCACAAAACTATCCCCAAGGAATGGGATAGGTTCACGTCACCGACTGTATGCAGCTTTAAGTGGACTACCTCTGAAGGATAAGAAAAGTGGCAAGGTAAAAGTTCAGGTTTCCTATGCAGCAGCAGCGAAGCATAAAAGGAAACATCTCCATATAAGTCCCAATCCATACTCTCATCACAACTCGGGAACACCTGGTACCCCAGGGACCCGACTCCACAACCTATCTCCATCTAGGGTCGATGCGAGAACTTCCTCTCCTCGCACCTCAATGATTGCAATCGGATCTGCGAGGTAGAGGGGGCCACTCTCCTCTCCCCGACTGCAACCACGGCTCACCACACTCTCAACTACAGGGGGAGGTAGAAATCCCAAAACATGAGGAACGAACATGTCTTCAAGGTTTGTCCATGTCCGAGGACGCGGCTATACGTATAGATCAAACAACTCTACAGAGCGTGTGCACCTGTACCCAACTCGGAATGAAACCCGGCGGTGATCAGCCAACCGAGCCCATCCTACCGTGCGAACTCTCGGTAGTTACGGTCCCATCCTGCATCCGGCCCTCAAAGCGATCCCCTCCGCAAAGGGAATTGCACCGGAACTGTGAAATGCCCCCGTGTGGCCACACGGACGACGCACTGAGAGAAGGTGGTCTCACTCCCACCTCTCCCCCACTGATACCCTCTATCCTGCTGGCAGGTATGGTTCCGCACTTGCCGAGCTCAACTCGGCCCTAACCCCACTCTCGGTGAGGTGGTGTGTACGAAAGTCCTATCGACAAGTTGATCCACTCGCTTTCAGACCGGGGCAAGCTCATGTCCTCCAAGCGTACAGTAAAACCCCAACACCCGTGCTCCAAAAACTGTAAAAGTGGGAATGCACTGAGGAGTGCACCCCCAACCCGATCCCAGATCGGTTGTTTCGAGCTCACCCTCGCCAAAGTACCCAAAACGCCTTCTCCTACCGGTTTTACCTCACACACGCCAAGAACCATTATACCCATCCCAACACATACATCGCGAAGCTCAGCGTATATACACCCTTATATATAACATAGTAGTAGTAGGGCAATCAAGGACAGGATAAATAAAGAAGGCTATGCACGGTTTATCATCATCATGCGAGTAAGTAAAGCACTAGCATACAGTGGCGGATTCAGGATTGAAGTCATGGGGGGCTCTTCTTCCTCTTCCTCCTCCTCCTCTTCCTTCTTCCTCCTCCTCTTTTTCTTCTTCCTCCTCTTCACCTATGGTTGAAATTTGTACGGGGGGCTTGGGGGGCTTCCATGGGATCCATGGGGGTAGGGGGGGGCTCCAGCCCCCCTGCCCCCACGTAGGATTCGCCCCTGCTAGCATACTACATAGCAATGCCTAATAGGAATTTCAGATTCAGTCAGGCGTGAACACCTGTGTGCAAGTAGTCGTCGAAGTTTCCGTAGTTGTTCTCGATCTTCTGGCTTGACTCCTCGGCTCCGGGAAGACCTAGATTCGCAAATATAAATAAACACGGTGTCTAGATGCAAATAACTCCAAAGAGAAGCAATAAAGAACCAAATAACTCCAAACGCTAGTCTACCGGGTGCTTCATGATTTTAGAAGAATAAAGAAACTGATTTCATATTTTTCTAAGGTAGAAACAATTTATTATTGATTTCCAAATAAAGAAATATTTTATGAATTTAGTTAATCGCGATAAAGCACAGAAAACACAAGTCAGCGAGTTAGGAAACCACAAACTAGGTTTTGGGTTGGTCTGCATGGTAAATTGACTAGTCAACGATCTTTGTTGACCAAGCCAATAGGGAAGATCAAAGGTCAACCGGAACCCCACAAGTCATCCTGTGAGTCCCGTATGTCAGATGGGAGAGGGGGTGCATGATGGATTAGATATAAGCGGTGTATGATGGTTGTGGTACTTGGCTCAAGCTGGACATGACAAAGATGCGGTGAGGATGGATTTATCCAGGGTATGGCTGATGGTTTAGATAGCGCACGCGTCGTGCACGACGAAGGCGTGGCACAACCGCGGCGAAAGGTATGGCTGGGACTTGAAAGATTGAGAACAGGCACTTGATACTAAGATTAAGGCTCGACGGAAAAGGGCAAGTGTTGCTGCTAGCAAGCAACGCACAAGCAGGTTAGAGACTTGATCACAGTTTAGCACCGGGCCAAGCACATGCCAGGAGGATGGTTAGCTTGGCTAGAGCTGAAGCTCCTTGCTTTGGAGCAGAAGGGCCACATGCCAGCATGGTCAAGATCAAAGCTGATGGACAGATTGATGCCGAGGTTATGGTCATGGCGGAGACAGCTCGAGCTGCTGGTTAGTGGTTGCTCTTGCTCGTTAGAGAAGGAAAGTAGAGGTGGGCTGCTGAAGATCTTATTTGGAGAAATTAGAGAGTGCTCCGGCTGCATATCACTTTGATTGTAAGAAAAAGCAGCAGAGAAGGAAAAAGGGCTTGTGGTGCTGCTGGTTGTCGATTTGGATGAGACAAGCTCAGTGAGGGGCAGAGCTCGTGCTAAAGCTGCTTGCTGGTAGGAAGGGTTTGGATTCAGAGTAGCAGGCACCTACTTCTTGCTCCGATTGAGAGAAGAAAGGATTTGCGGGATGTGGCTTGGAATGTCAAGCTTTGCAGCATAATGGCGTTCCGAGGCTGCATGCTGACATGGTGAGGTGTGCGGCTGTGTGCAACAAAACCCCAACACAGGGTTTTGGATGGCCACCAACTGCTCGCAGAAATACCTCAAAGGGGTTTTCGCGGCGGCAAAGCTCGGTCGGCGGCAACTTACTCCAGCGGCCGACAAGATGAGGTAAAGATGAGGTTTAGGAGGGGCAGCTTGGCATTATAGGTTCAGCAGTTTAGAACCTTTGGCACACCGCTCGGCAACGAGTGTGTGCAGCCATGGAAGATTACGACTCATGATCAGATATGGTATGGCTTGGAAACAAAACACAAGATGATAGCTTGTTGGCTTTTACACAGACTGTAGCTTCATGATGTATCAGACATGCCACAAGCAACTCGTTGATGAACCAAGCTGCACTGTAACCGTAGGATAGTCATGGCAGGTTTTAGGGATGAGGGTTAGCTGACAGCATGAGCATAAGCTAGTACTGTTAGCTTGTGTAGGTTTGGTTAGAGCTTCCTCTTGGCAAGCAGAAAGCAAGGTGTCTGGGCAGCAAGCTGTGATGTGGAGGTGTTGTGGTTGTGGCATCCCAAAGTTGTGGCAAGGCGTATTGCTTGCCCGCCATGAGTAGCAGCACAGTGGCGTCAGCCAGCTAAAGGGCATGGCAACTCAGGTGTGCGTGCCGGTGTGTGGAACAAAAACCCCCCAGGGTTTGGACAGGAGCACTCACGAGGTGCTCGAGCAAATGCCCGAGAGGCACTCCGTGACGACAACAGCGCGGCCGGCGGTGGCTTCATCGACGGCCGGCGAGAGAGGTCAACGGAGAGGCTAGGGACGTCCTAGAGAAGCACCTCGGGGTTCGCTTATGGCAAAGAAAGGTGTGAGCGTGAGCGGCTTGCGAGCGCGAACGCCGGTGTGCCACTAGGCACCTTGAGTTCGTCCCGGTGGTCAGGACAACGGCTTGGCTCGTTCGCCCGCGCGTGTTCGACCACGTGGCAAGGTCTCGACCGAGCACGGCGGCGACGTTGGGAGCAGGGCTCCAGACGGTGAGGAACGAGACGGCAACGCTGAGCTGCGTGCTGGCGCCGGCAGGTCCACTTGCGTGCAAGCGAGCGTGCGGCTGGTGGTTGTGCTCGTCGTGGCGAAAGGCAAAACCTTAGCCTTGATCGGTTGGGCGGAGCTTCGCACGACGACGAAAGCACCAAGGCGGCGAAACGAGCAGGATGGCGGGGATGGTCTGAGCGATGGCGCCGACGTGCTCGATCGCGTGTGCGCGCGTGTTCACGGTGAGGACCTAGGCCTAAAGCTGAGGTCTTGGGCTTCACTAACACGACGACGTGCGTGTGCAGGTTTGCGGAAGATCACGGTCGTGACACGTCAGAACGGCGTGTCGACAAGAGGTCATGGCCTGGCTAGGGGCGATGGTGGCGATTCGCGTACGCGCGTCGGTGTGTACGCTGGGCCGGTGTGTAGAACAGGGCGTGCGCGTGCAAGCCGGCGATGCAGCCACTGCAGTTTGGCGAAACCGAGCAGGGCGCATGGACGGCAGCTTGATCAAACACAGGACGATGTTCAGGTTTTTGGGTTCAGGATCAACGCCCCAAAGGTAAAGCTCTGACCCCCCCCCAGGTGGGGGTGTGCGTGCAGGCCAAAGAGAAACCCTCGGCGGCGAGATGGTCGGAAGGGCGGAACAAGACAGGCGAGCTCGCTTGAGTGCGCTAGGCTCGCGCACTGGTGTGGCCAATAGGCCCCAAAGGCGGAGCTTTCACCTCCCTTTGTGAGTGCCCACGCGTGCAATCCATACGCCACAGCGGCACCTCCGCTCGGCGTGCACACAGCGGCGGAGCGGAAAGGGCGGCGACTTGGTTTGGTTCGTGCGTGCACAGGTGAAGGCAGGGCTAAAGTTTGGGCGCGGCGAGCTAAACGGCAAAACCCTCGCCATCCCTGTGCGCGCGTGCACGGGCGTGCAAACCGGCGGCTAAGCCGCGACGGCGCGGCAGGCAGGGTGGCGTGCTCGTCGGCGGAACAAACAGAAAGGCAAGCGGGGCGCGCGCGCGGAACGTCGGCAGCGGCACCTGCAGGCGTAAAGCTCGACTCGATGGTCGGCACACGAGCGTCGGCGGTCGCGCGGTGGCAGCGGTGCGGTTCAACCAGAGTAGAACACAACCCCATGTGCAATGCCCGATTTTTCCCTCGGCTCGAAGGCCGGCACCCAGGGATAGCAGATAGGGACTGGATGCTCACCTATGGGCTCGACGGAGTGTTCCGGTCATTCCGTCGAACACGTCGTGGGCGAGGTGGATGGATGTCGTGCAGGGGAGGTAGAGGGGCAACGGCTTGCGGGTCGTCGTCGTACTCGATCGCAGCTCTGGTCCCTCGGTCGTGCTGCAACGGCTTCAGGACGGCGACGCGAGGCGGCGTAGAGGTTCCCGCACGGACGACTCCGAACCGGGCGGCGCGGACGCGCGGTACGCGGCGGCCTCCAGCGTCACGGCGGCTCGGACTTCCCCACGACGGCTCCTCTCGTAGCGGTCTTGGCTGCATGGGTCGGTGACGAGGGCGGCCCCGGTGTCGCGGTACTGCTCCTTGGCCACTCCCATGGGTGCGGCGACCCCAGGTTCCACGGCACGGCGACCCCGGCTTCAGGGCGGCGGCGCCGGTCTTCTCGGGTCGGCGGCGCGGGAGGTGTCGTTGCCCCAGGCGCGCGCGGCTCCGGGTCCTCGGCTTGCTCCGGTCGCGGCGACTCCGGCGGGTGCTCCACTCCCCCCTTCCCTTCTTCTTCACGAACAGCGGCGCGGTGACCTCCGTGATGGATGGCGACGACGCCCACGGCCCGGCGCGGCTCTTTGGAGCAACAGCCCCAGCTTCTCCCCCACTGCTCCTTCCTCCTTTCCTCCCTCTCCTCTCTCCCCTTCTCTGATTTTTGGTGTGGCGGCGGATTTGGATTGGGGAATCCCCCAGGCGGCGGCGGTCCAGAGGTGAGGCCGGCGGAGTTCTTATAGGGCGGCTGCTAGGGTTCAAGGGTGGAGGATGGATGGCGGACGGTGATTTTGGGTGGCGTGGCGCGCATCTGCGGATGCCAGCGCTGCAGGAGGCGGCGGCCATGGGGGCCTCGGCGCTGTGCCGCGCCCGTCCCCATCGGGTGACGCCCGCACGGGAAAAGGAGAAGAAGAACAGGGTGTTGTGGTGCTGACGAGCGGGACCCACATGTAAGTGGCTCAGGCGGTGGTAGGTGTTAAAGGGGCCTAGCGGGCCGGATTGCCAGGTAGGCCGGCGGGAGATCAGGGGCAAAGGTGGGCCGGCGACGAGAGTTGAAGGGGGTCCGGAGAACTTGCAGCACTGAGTCTAAAGCCCAAGCTGCCTAGAGGTTTTTCCCATTGAATCGCACTTCGAGTAAAAATCCAAATGAATTCCAATAAACTCGAGAGTTCTCACACTAGCATTTTATAATTCCTAAACTTTATTATTTTGCTCAAAATAAATCTAGGAATTTAGGAAAGAAACAAAGAAGACAACCTTATAAATTAATTAAGTACTCAAATTCATCCAAAAATTTTGAAATTCACATTTTTGCAAACATTAACATTCCGGAAAAATCCGGGATGTTACATGGTGGGAGGGTGAAAAAAGAAATAAAGCATAAAAAAATGTTTCTGGTGCAAATGTATAAGAGAGAGAGAATAACTTTGGCAAGTTGTAGCAAACTCTTGGAGATGTATTCATTTTTTTAGCTTGGCAAATGTTTGAAGAGTTGTCAAATTATAAGATTTGGCAAGTTAAAAATAGCAAACTCTTGGAGATCCTTTCAACATATCGTATTATATGTTTACTATTTAGATCTAATCATAAGGAGTCTAACACAATTAAAATTTTCATTTTGTGATTTTTCTGTGATTTACTGTAATTTTCAAAACTTCTTTAGGGGGTAATTTGACCGATTTTGAAAAGTTCAGAGATGATATATACCATTTCAAAAATGCATCTTTGACAACAAATCAAAGGTATCAAATAAAGACAGTTTAAAAAAACTAGCTCCACACCCTAGGTAAATTTCCGAGACGAATCTAATGAGGTCTTTGACCGCACGATCAGAGGATGGTTAATGTAGCATTATTACTGTAGCAAATCATAGATTAATTATACTCATCAGATTCGTCAAATGTTAAAATATTTTGCAAATCATTTAGTACTGGCCACGCACACAAAATTCCTTTCATAGAAAGTTTTTCAGACCCAACTAAACATTGCCGATATCTCAAGTGGTTGGGGTTAGTGGTGTGTTGTATGGCTATTTTGGCATAAATTCTTCTCTCTTAACGCAATGAGCCAATGATATGCAGCTCTTCTGTATATTCGAGAGAGAAAAAACTATTAGCACCTGTACTTAACATGGACCGCAAAAGAGGCCATCCAGATAGAGTCTTAGACTAAGCGCTATCAGTCACTGGCTCCGTCTCCATGGACTGCCTTGTTCTTTAGGAAATGAGAGTACAATGGCTTCATGATCTCGCTAATTTCAATCCTGTCCCTACCACCAAGCAAGCTTTTGAGTTTGGCATCACAGTTGATCTGCGTTTTCTTGACTGGGTCCTGCAAACCATGAAGAGCTTTTCTTTTTAGTTCAGGGCACAAAATTGTTCGACGCAGACATCCATAGTAGGTCAGTATAACACGACAGCCAGTGTAAGCAAGTCACACAGTACTCTGCAAACAAACAAAGAAGCTAAGAGGCTAACAGACCATACGATAATTTTTTTTTTTGTGTAGCATGTACAAGTAACACAGAGGAATTGCTACAAAAATGCTCTATCAATACACAAACACAGGTCATATAGCCCAACCTTGCCTTCAGGAATCATGATCATTATATCACAAAAACAGAGTACAATATTAAGTCAAACAAACAACTACAGTGTACTTTAGAAGGCGTATCTGAACATGCAAAAACATTATACCTGTCACATAATGATACTGCAAGAACATTATGTAACGCCCTGGGTTTTCAAAAACAGAAAACCCAGTATTCTGTCTCGTGATAGTCCCTGGATCAGACGCTATCACGCACAGGCATTCATCACAGATAAATATCACAGTCATACAATGAAATCAGAGTACAAAACATAGTATTTACAACCGATTACAACTCGGTATACGATTTTAAGTACATGCCCCTTGGGCTAAACAACAAGAAGAAACTCCGCAGCGGTAGCTAAGGCTTCAGGGCTTCATCCTCAATCTTCACCACATGCATCCTTGAGCGAAGCGACGAACCCTTCCTCCATGGATTCTTCGAAAGTGGTCTTTCGCTTCAAGTCCAATCCTGCACGCTCATAAACTATCCCCAAGGAATGGGATAGGTTCACGTCACCAACCGTATGCAAGCTTTAAGTGGCCTACCTCTAATGGTATAAAAAGGTATGAGGTAAGAGCTGGGGTTTCCTAAGCAGCAGCAGCATCATCTCATAAAGAATAGAATCTCCAATTCCCACCAATTCCCATATCTCTCATCCGCAAACGGATACACCTGGTCACCCAGATCTCCGTCACCATCACCTATCTCCATCTAGGGTCGGTGCGAGAACTCCCACTCCTCGCACCTCAATGATTGCACTCGGATCCGCGAGGTAGAGGGAGCAACTCTCCTCTCCCCGAATACAACCACGGCTCACCATACACTCTCATCCTATAAGGGGGAGGTAGAAATCCCAAAACGTAAGAGTCGGAGAAACAACGGGCATGTCCATGACCGAGGACGCGGCTATACGTATAGATCTAAACTCTGCAGAGCGTGTACACCAGTACCCATCTCGGAATGGCACCCGACGGTAGCAAGTCGACCGAGCCCATCCTACCGAACGAACACCTAGGAGTTACGGTTCCATCCTGCATCCGGGTCTCGATGCGGTCCCCCGCAGAAGACCACCCCAGAACTGTGAAAATGCCCCCGTGTGGCCACACGGGAGTCGCACTGAGAGGGTGGACTCACTCCCACCTCTCCCCCACTGATACCCCGCTATCCTGCTGGCAGGTATGGTACCGCACTTGCTAGGGTCGAACGGCCCTATCCCCACTCTCGGCGAGGTGGTGTGTACGAAAGTCCCGTGTAACAGGCGACCCACTCGGTTTCAGACCGGGGCGAGCTCATATCCTCCAAGTCATCACGAAATCCCCAACACCTGTGCTCCTAAAACAGTGTACCCGCCATAGGCACCAAACTGGGCAACGTCCGAGAAGACGATCCCTGGCCCCCGATCCCAGATCGGGTTGTCTCGAGCTCACCCCCGCCAAAATATCCCAAAACACCTTCTCCTGCCGGTTTTCCCAACACACACCAAGAAACTACCACGATAATCCCACACATGCATAGCAAGCTCAGCGTATCATCACGCATACATAGCATAGTAGTAGTAGTAGTAGGTCAATCAAGGACAAGTATGTAAAAGAGGTTATGCACGGTTTCATCATATTCATCTCTATGCATTAAATAAAGCACTAGCAGTTCTAAAATAGCCATGCCTAATGGGCATTCAAAGATGGTCGGGCGTGAACACCTGTGAGCAAGAAGTCGTCGTAGTTTCCGTAGTTGTACTCGATCTTCTGGCTCGTCTCCTCAGCTCCGAGAAATCCTAGATTCGCAAAAATAAATAAACAACGAGGGTCTATTTGCAAATAAACTCCAAAGAGAAGCATTAAAGAACCAAATAAATCCAAACTAGCTACAGGCAGCACTAGCTTAAATTAAGGAAATCAAAGTAATTAGTTTTATATTAAAATAGTTTTAAGCCACTAGTTTTGTTTACTAGAAAACAAGTTAGAGAGAAGGGTTAGTTCAAGGTTGGGTTGCCGGTCAAAGGCTAAGGATCTTGGTGGTTGCGCCTGCAAGGTGTTAGTGAAACAGATAGGTGCAACGATGCGGGAACTCAGAGGATGAAGAGAGAGGAGTAAGGCGAATTGAGTCAGGCAAGGCTTTAACAGAACAAGGTGTGCGGCGGCAGCACCGAGAGAAGGAAAGGATCGACTCGTGGTCGATAAAAGGATGGTGATGTAGTAAGGCGTGCTCGGGAGCACAGTGGAGCAAGTGCTAGCAATACGATGATATCCATAGTGTAGTAACTAGGTTGCAACACGGGGTTGCCGTGCTTTGAAGCAGTGGCCTCTGCTCAAGGCACGACCGTCCATCACATGCGGCCTTCCGGGTTACTAACGCTGGGTACGTCGCGTGCTACACAGCTCGATGCAAGGCAAAGAGAGAGCGGGTATGCGGGTTGCGGCACAAGGCGGTGGAGGCGGTGCAAGCAAGGAAAATAGTGTGAACGTGTCTTGGGGACGTCATCCCTGTCCGTGGCAAGCCAGTGGCTAGTTGCGGGGATCCGGCGTCCCAGACCCACAATAGCGCAGTGGCAGACATCGGCCACGAATTCTTCTCCAAGCACATGGGCAAAAGAGGTTCGGTTCAAGGGCAAGAGTGGATAAGGATAGGGTAGCAGCGAGCGTCTCGGAATTATGAAACCAACGCAAGTGGTTTCATAATTTTCGGAGCTCCGGATAATTAGTTATGAATTTTTAAAGGAAAAAGGATTTATAAAACATTTAGTAAATCATTTATAAAATCAGAAAATAATTTTATTAAAATAGTGCTGACGTCAGCATGACGTCAGCGATCAGTGAGTTAGTGGGCCGAGTTGGGCCCAAAGTGTTAGTAGCCCATTGGGCTGGCCCAGTTTGGCCCAAGGCTGAAAAAGTCTAGAAAACCACCCAGAACTAAACTCTGGTCCGGCCTGGTTCACCCTCGGGCCCAGAGGCTTTGGTGGGCCGAAACCCAAACGGGGTCACGTGCGAAGTCTAGGTTTGCACCCTGTATTCTTCTAGTGTTCATCCGATTCCCTGGAGCCGGGATCCTATGCGGCTGCGTGTGGCTGCGCCTATGTGGTCCAGTGTGTGGTGCCGCTCAGGTTCAGAAGAAAAGGGGCGCGCGCTAGGTGTTAGACGGAATGCCAGAAAGGCGTGGCGGTGTGGCAGGGACTGGCCGGCGAGGAGGTTGGGCTACGGAGGCGATGGCGCGTGTTCCCCTGCGACAAACGCTCCTCGGCTCGAAGGCCGGTCCTCCTCACGGCGGAGAGCACGATCACGGCGCCGGCGCGGCGCTCCAGAGCGGCGCGGCACAGAGCAGTGACAGCGGACCGGAATCGTAGGGCGGCGCGACACGGCAGTGCGGCGCGGCGCTCACGACTGCGAGCCAGCAAGACGGCGTGACAAGGGTAGAGCGGCGGCTACGGTGAGGTTGTGACCGCGAGGCGGGCACATGCCGCGGCAGATTCCGACGGCGGGCGGTGCTCGCGCAGGCTCAGATGCCCCGACCGCGGCTTGGCTTGGCTCGGCGCAGCACAACGCGGCGAAAGGTGGAGCAACAGTGAGGAGCTGCGGTGACAGGCCGGGTCGCGTACGGCGGAGCAGCACATCGGGGTACGAGGAGGCGGAAGAGCACGGCGCACGGCCGAGCGGCGCGCGGGGCAGCGGGCCAACGCGGTGCAGGGAAGCGGCGGCGCACCTGCAGATGGCCTGGACACAAGGGTCAGGCAGAGATGGCTCAAAAAGAGAAAGGTGAGCAGCCGTGCTCCGTCCGCGCCTGGCGTCGAACACATGGCGGGCATCCACAAAAACATCGGCGGGGCAGGCTGTCCCGTTCACCACCAAGCGGCTCCAGGAGCAGGTGCTGGACACGAATGTCGGCTTAGCATAAACAAGCGAACAGCCGGGCTTCGAACCCCAGAGCTTCGTCGAAACGTGTCGGCAAAACGTCGAACACGTCGAGGGCTTGCCGGAGCAGAGCACATCGGCGGCGTGCTGGGGTTCTGCTTGGCGGAATGGCGAGCGCGGGCGGTTAACTCTGAGCGGCAGCGGTACCTGCATAAGCAGCATGGCTCGAAGGCCAGCTTCCACACAGACACTGCGCAGCTCGGCGTTGGCTACGGCGCGACGGAAAACAGAGGATCAGGGCGGTGGAGAGCAGAGCAGGGATGGCTCAAGGTGTGAAGCTCACCAGGGGCTTGTCGGAGGCAACGGTGGTGCAGGAAGGGCTCGATGCCGTGGCGGTGCAGCTTCAACTCGGCGTCGTCGTCGGTTGCGCATCTCCTGGTAGCACCCCGAGCTCCTCCGTCTTGGCCTCTGGATGCCTGTTGTTGATGTTGTCGTCAGCGACTTCATGGGCATCGGCATGCCCGGCGGCGAGGACGCGGCCGTGGTGAGCGACGGCGCGGCGCAGCGCCGAGGTCTTCATCTGCACGGCGTTCCTCCTTTCCCTTCTTCCCCTTTCTTCTTCTACTGCTTGCTCCCTCTCTGATGGCTTGGAACTGGGGTTTTCCCATGGTCTGGTTTGGACAAAAGGAGGCGGCGGCTGCTTGTGGCAAAGAACGGGGCAACGGTGGGGGAATTTATCACCCGAGGGCTAGGGTTTGCAGGGGTGCCAGGATGTGACGGGCGGCGGCGATCCTTGGTTCGCGAGCTACCGGCCACGCGGCTGGCATCCGAGAGGTGGCGTGGGAGGCACGCGGGTGCGGGAGCGGCTGATGCTCGCTGTGCACATGAGCTGGAAAGCGGGGCGGCCGCGGCGTCACCCTGTCGCGGAGCATGCATCCTTGCCGATCCGCTTTGCCGGACGGGAACGGGCGACGTCGGTCCTGCACTCCTGCGTGAAGACGACGCGAGGATGGAGCTGGCGTGGCAACGACGGCATGCTGCATGCAAGAGCGGTGATGGCAGCTGGGCTGGGCCACGATTAGCACTTGGGCTTGTCACCAGACTGAGAAGCTGGGCGGCCTTGTGATCAGGTTACTAGGCCGGCGGCCTAACGATGCTGGATGGCTCCTTGAAAACAAGGAAAGGAGCTGGCCTGGTTGGTTAGCTTAGCAGGTCGGGCTTGTTGCGAACTGTCATGTGATTAGCAAAGGAATGCTTCCGAGAGCATCTGCTGGGTGTTCGGAAGAGAGAGGTGCGACTAAAAAAAAACTGGTGAAGCCGAGCTAATTGGTCTTATTAGCTCGGGTGCAAAGTTAGAGTTAGTCACACAAAATTTTAAAGATCCTATTAAATATTAGTTTTAGTTTGTATTTTTGGATTTAATCCAGAAATACAAACTCACCTTTGAGATCCAAAGAAAAACCAAAAAGATCCAACTCACATTTACAACATAATTTGAAAATACTTTTTATATAGCTTTATTTTATAGAGAATTCGAGATGAGAAGCTAGCAATTTGGGATCAAATTTGGTAGCACACAAGTTCAAACAAAAAGTTTTAAAATTTTGCGAAAAATTCACTCATGGAAAACATCCAAATTTCAGGGATGTTACAGACTCCCCCCCTCAAAAGAATCTCGTCCTCGAGATTAAGCTCGTACCGGGGGTGGTGAGGGTCTTCTCCCCGGTAGGTCTTCGAGTTGCTGATGTCCTTGACGTCGTGACTTTTAGGTCGACAAGATTCCTTAGGCTCGCATCTTTCATTCCCATGAGGGCTTTCGAAGCCGAGTGCTACTGCAGGTTCTCGTGCGTTAGCATCCATAAGCACTTTGCAAGGTATGATCCGAGTATCTTGGGAACTATACTCTTGTCCTAGCTCGTATTAAGTTCCATCTTTAGGCTAGAGCTCCCTTTACCTCAATCTATCTCTTCCAGCAGTGCCACACAAGTTTGGTGACCTTAGAACAAGTCAGAGCATGACTGTCTCGTACTATTCCAGTTGTCCCACTCGGGGTTACATTCTTCTTATCAACCAAGCTTTTTCCAATATGATTCCATATGAACAAGGTCATATTCTCATGGCGTCCATTAAGCACTTTTATTCCAATTAGGCACGAGTCTCCCACTCCTTTCCATATGAGGGAGTCGTATACTCTATGCCTAGCAGAGGTCTGTATCTCCGGCAGTATCTCTGAGCCTAACTTGCAGTCGGTACGTAGATGGTTTGCCTATAGCAAGCTCTTATCCAAAGTCGTCAAATACCGAAGCCTGTACTCTTAACGTACCCATAGGTATATTACTATCTTGATCCAAATTTGATTGCTTATCCAAAAGAGGTACGCCTAGCAGAAGTGGAGTCTCAGAAGTATCTTTTCTTCATCCATGGTCTCATATTCCCTCTAGGTTTCCCTAGTTTATCCAAGATATCCTCTTGAAGCCATATCCATCTCGGATATGTTGAAGGTATAAAATATTATCCCTTGTTCCGTAAGTAGACACCCTAGATTCTTCAAAACATTAGTGCATTCGCTCCTCTTATAGCGTGCACTTTCGAGGATTGGCTGCACTTGGGTGAGCACATCTTCCTTTACGTAGTCAGTCATCCCGTGACTTAGGAAATGTTTCAACTTATTTATTTAAGCATATCCAAATAGTTGGCCCTATTGCAGTACTTGAATTCCGTCATAGGGTCTTGTGTTAATCAAAGTTCCTCATATTCCAGAGCGATTTCTCATCGTCCAGGACCTCTCTGGGTGTCCAGTAATCTCCATCGCTCTTTGGGTGCCATTCTTATAGTAAAACCATCCGTTGGTTTAACTCGTCTCCGACGATTCTTGCCAGAGGGCTAGCAACATCCGACATGTTCAATTAGCTCTTGGTCGTAAACACTATGAATGGTTACTTCCCATTCATGATAGTCCATGTTACGAGGGGTTATCAGCAACTCCCTTGACTGTGCGAGTAATTCTTCCCTCCCGAAATCTCGCACTAGTCAATTTGGTTCCAACTTCTTGGGACGAATCTTCACGTGGAAATTACATCTACCTTACTCTTGTATGCTTAACCAACTCTTCTGACTTATTTTCCAATAGGTAGGCTCCAACTGCGAGGTTGAGCAGATAACTCGAGTCCAGTAGTTGCCGATGTAGGTCTTTCCACTAGTTCATTTTACGGTGTCCAGTAGAGCTCCCTTATAGATGGCTTATTCCAAAAGTGGGATCGACCAATCTTATCCAAAATGCATTGCTGACATTATAGGGTACTCAACTGCTTCTTAACCAATATATGCTTCCATGGAGGTACATACTCTTCTGAGCTCCTGAGGTTTTCAAATTCTCGGGTACTCATTTTCTGGTTTGCGAACTCGATTCCAATGATCATCGGGTAACTCATCTGAAACCTTGGTTTGAGTTGCCGAAGTTACTAGAAGTTCTTCTCTTCTTCTGAAGATTGGTCTTGCCATATGCTCGACACATCGGTCTTCATTCTTCAAGCTCTTGATCTTGTAGGATGGGAAACTAAAGCCTCTAAAGGAGTCATCTAAAGATCTAGCAAGCATAAACACTCAATACAATTTCACACAAACATGAAGAGGCATAACAACCATAAGATCACAAAGATCCAATCACTCAAACAATGCACCAAACAAATGTGTATCTCAAGGCTGACTCCTAATACCTCCGAGAATACACCAGGGGAAACATTCTAGTATATCGTGGGTATTTGGGGGATTTCTCTATTGTTAGAGTTACATCACTAGAAAAGGATACATTCCATTTGACTTCTTGGTGTTGAACTTTCTGAAGCAGACTGGCGAAAGTCTTCGCCGAGCTGGCTTGATCGAGGACCCGTAAGTTGTGTTCCATAATCCTCTCTGGGTCACACGACTTTTTGTCGTCCACCTGACTCGTACAGTTCTGATGTTACATCCTGTAGCTATTGCTTCCTTCACAAACCTCCAGGTTAGGGTCCAATTACCGAAATCATCTTTCCGACTGAGAAGGTTCCATTCGTAGCCTAGGAGGATCATGGGTTCCTGTGGGAGGGAGCTAAAATCTTCTTGATCTTAATCCAATGCTCCTTTTCCAATTCTCCCAATTCAGATACTCCATCTTAGTTGGACTACTCTCCTTCGTCCATGGTCCTCATGGCTTTGCCCTTCCAAAAAGGGGTGCTCTATGTTTATCATTTTATCCATGCCCCGTGTTTCTCATTTGTTGATCTTGATCCATCGTCATCTCTGGTCGGTTAGGGAGATTCAGATTCAAGCATCCAAATTTCACATTCCTCGTCAATGGGGAATTCCATATAAACTTACAAATCTGTATTCCAAGTAATTGATGCTTGCTTCCAGGGTGGTCGTAGCTGTTCAATCCAATATTTGCCTCTTGTAGCTGCAGCTGATCTTAATATCTTAGTCCTTTGTGACTCGGCTATTCGTGTAGCTTCAAATCGACGGGTCTTTATCCAAATGCTGAGCTACGAGCATCTCAGGGGTTCCGACTCCTGCGACCATGCTTATGAGTGCCAAATCCAAGTAGTAGATCACCAGTTCCTTATGTTGGCGCACTTGGAAACTTATCTCATCATTAGCTTCAAAGTGGTGTTATCCAAGCTTCGTCCCGGGCGAAGAGGGGGAAATGGAAGGGTGCTTATTGTTCTTGAGGCTTCCCTTGTACGCTGACTTCATGTGGCATCATGGTGGTAGTCTATTCCATCTTCGGTAGTCTGAACTCTATTGAAGGGCAGCTGTGATGGTGTAAACTTGTACTGAGGGTTTAACAGGGGATGGTCCAGTTAAGTCCTGTAGAGTCATCTTCATCTTCTCCCTGTACCCAATCTTCATAGCTGTCATTGTAGTGGTTGCCTTTGTCTTGTACGAGGCCTCCTTCTGTAGTAAGGCTTGGTCTTGATCAGGCGACGTCTGTTGTTCTTCATAGGTCAGCAACCACGTAGAGGGGTTGTTAGTAAGTCAGTTAGTTAGTGAAAAGTCAAGGAGGTAATAGTAGAATTCAAGGAGTTTATATAAAAATCAAGGAGTATATACTCAATCAAGGATGTTTAGGCTGTCCTGAACTATCGGCCATTGCTAGGGCTCGTCCTACGGTCAAGTACGGCTCTGATACCACCTGGAACGCCCTGGGTTTTCAAAAACAGAAAACCCAGTATTCTGTCTCGTGATAGTCCCTGGATCAGACGCTATCACGCACAGGCATTCATCACAGATAAATATCACAGTCATACAATGAAATCAGAGTACAAAACATAGTATTTACAACCGATTACAACTCGGTATACGATTTTAAGTACATGCCCCTTGGGCTAAACAACAAGAAGAAACTCCGCAGCGGTAGCTAAGGCTTCAGGGCTTCATCCTCAATCTTCACCACATGCATCCTTGAGCGAAGCGACGAACCCTTCCTCCATGGATTCTTCGAAAGTGGTCTTTCGCTTCAAGTCCAATCCTGCACGCTCATAAACTATCCCCAAGGAATGGGATAGGTTCACGTCACCAACCGTATGCAAGCTTTAAGTGGCCTACCTCTAATGGTATAAAAAGGTATGAGGTAAGAGCTGGGGTTTCCTAAGCAGCAGCAGCAGCATCTCATAAAGAATAGAATCTCCAATTCCCACCAATTCCCATATCTCTCATCCGCAAACGGATACACCTGGTCACCCAGATCTCCGTCACCATCACCTATCTCCATCTAGGGTCGGTGCGAGAACTCCCACTCCTCGCACCTCAATGATTGCACTCGGATCCGCGAGGTAGAGGGAGCAACTCTCCTCTCCCCGAATACAACCACGGCTCACCATACACTCTCATCCTATAAGGGGGAGGTAGAAATCCCAAAACGTAAGAGTCGGAGAAACAACGGGCATGTCCATGACCGAGGACGCGGCTATACGTATAGATCTAAACTCTGCAGAGCGTGTACACCAGTACCCATCTCGGAATGGCACCCGACGGTAGCAAGTCGACCGAGCCCATCCTACCGAACGAACACCTAGGAGTTACGGTTCCATCCTGCATCCGGGTCTCGATGCGGTCCCCCGCAGAAGACCACCCCAGAACTGTGAAAATGCCCCCGTGTGGCCACACGGGAGTCGCACTGAGAGGGTGGACTCACTCCCACCTCTCCCCCACTGATACCCCGCTATCCTGCTGGCAGGTATGGTACCGCACTTGCTAGGGTCGAACGGCCCTATCCCCACTCTCGGCGAGGTGGTGTGTACGAAAGTCCCGTGTAACAGGCGACCCACTCGGTTTCAGACCGGGGCGAGCTCATATCCTCCAAGTCATCACGAAATCCCCAACACCTGTGCTCCTAAAACAGTGTACCCGCCATAGGCACCAAACTGGGCAACGTCCGAGAAGACGATCCCTGGCCCCCGATCCCAGATCGGGTTGTCTCGAGCTCACCCCCGCCAAAATATCCCAAAACACCTTCTCCTGCCGGTTTTCCCAACACACACCAAGAAACTACCACGATAATCCCACACATGCATAGCAAGCTCAGCGTATCATCACGCATACATAGCATAGTAGTAGTAGTAGTAGGTCAATCAAGGACAAGTATGTAAAAGAGGTTATGCACGGTTTCATCATATTCATCTCTATGCATTAAATAAAGCACTAGCAGTTCTAAAATAGCCATGCCTAATGGGCATTCAAAGATGGTCGGGCGTGAACACCTGTGAGCAAGAAGTCGTCGTAGTTTCCGTAGTTGTACTCGATCTTCTGGCTCGTCTCCTCAGCTCCGAGAAATCCTAGATTCGCAAAAATAAATAAACAACGAGGGTCTATTTGCAAATAAACTCCAAAGAGAAGCATTAAAGAACCAAATAAATCCAAACTAGCTACAGGCAGCACTAGCTTAAATTAAGGAAATCAAAGTAATTAGTTTTATATTAAAATAGTTTTAAGCCACTAGTTTTGTTTACTAGAAAACAAGTTAGAGAGAAGGGTTAGTTCAAGGTTGGGTTGCCGGTCAAAGGCTAAGGATCTTGGTGGTTGCGCCTGCAAGGTGTTAGTGAAACAGATAGGTGCAACGATGCGGAAACTCAGAGGATGAAGAGAGAGGAGTAAGGCGAATTGAGTCAGGCAAGGCTTTAACAGAACAAGGTGTGCGGCGGCAGCACCGAGAGAAGGAAAGGATCGACTCGTGGTCGATAAAAGGATGGTGATGTAGTAAGGCGTGCTCGGGAGCACAGTGGAGCAAGTGCTAGCAATACGATGGTATCCATAGTGTAGTAACTAGGTTGCAACACGGGGTTGCCGTGCTTTGAAGCAGTGGCCTCTGCCCAAGGCACGACCGTCCATCACATGCGGCCTTCCGGGTTACTAACGCTGGGTACGTCGCGTGCTACACAGCTCGATGCAAGGCAAAGAGAGAGCGGGTATGCGGGTTGCGGCACAAGGCGGTGGAGGCGGTGCAAGCAAGGAAAATAGTGTGAACGTGTCTTGGGGACGTCATCCCTGTCCGTGGCAAGCCAGTGGCTAGTTGCGGGGATCCGGCGTCCCAGACCCACAATAGCGCAGTGGCAGACATCGGCCACGAATTCTTCTCCAAGCACATGGGCAAAAGAGGTTCGGTTCAAGGGCAAGAGTGGATAAGGATAGGGTAGCAGCGAGCGTCTCGGAATTATGAAACCAACGCAAGTGGTTTCATAATTTTCGGAGCTTCGGATAATTAGTTATGAATTTTTAAAGGAAAAAGGATTTATAAAACATTTAGTAAATCATTTATAAAATCAGAAAATAATTTTATTAAAATAGTGCTGACGTCAGCATGACGTCAGCGATCAGTGAGTTAGTGGGCCGAGTTGGGCCCAAAGTGTTAGTAGCCCATTGGGCTGGCCCAGTTTGGCCCAAGGCTGAAAAAGTCTAGAAAACCACCCAGAACTAAACTCTGGTCCGGCCTGGTTCACCCTCGGGCCCAGAGGCTTTGGTGGGCCGAAACCCAAACGGGGTCACGTGCGAAGTCTAGGTTTGCACCCTGTATTCTTCTGGTGTTCATCCGATTCCCTGGAGCCGGGATCCTATGCGGCTGCGTGTGGCTGCGCCTATGTGGTCCAGTGTGTGGTGCCGCTCAGGTTCAGAAGAAAAGGGGCGCGCGCTAGGTGTTAGACGGAATGCCAGAAAGGCGTGGCGGTGTGGCAGGGACTGGCCGGCGAGGAGGTTGGGCTACGGAGGCGATGGCGCGTGTTCCCCTGCGACAAACGCTCCTCGGCTCGAAGGCCGGTCCTCCTCACGGCGGAGAGCACGATCACGGCGCCGGCGCGGCGCTCCAGAGCGGCGCGGCACAGAGCAGTGACAGCGGACCGGAATCGCAGGGCGGCGCGACACGGCAGTGCGGCGCGGCGCTCACGACTGCGAGCCAGCAAGACGGCGTGACAAGGGTAGAGCGGCGGCTACGGTGAGGTTGTGACCGCGAGGCGGGCACATGCCGCGGTAGATTCCGACGGCGGGCGGCGCTCGCGCAGGCTCAGATGCCCCGACCGCGGCTTGGCTTGGCTCGGCGCAGCACAACGCGGCGAAAGGTGGAGCAACAGTGAGGAGCTGCGGTGACAGGCCGGGTCGCGTACGGCGGAGCAGCACATCGGGGTACGAGGAGGCGGAAGAGCACGGCGCACGGCCGAGCGGCGCGCGGGGCAGCGGGCCAACGCGGTGCATGGAAGCGGCGGCGCACCTGCAGATGGCCTGGACACAAGGGTCAGGCAGAGATGGCTCAAAAAGAGATAGGTGAGCAGCCGTGCTCCGTCCGCGCCTGGCGTCGAACACATGGCGGGCATCCACAAAAACATCGGCGGGGCAGGCTGTCCCGTTCACCACCAAGCGGCTCCAGGAGCAGGTGCTGGACACGAATGTCGGCTTAGCATAAACAAGCGAACAGCCGGGCTTCGAACCCCAGAGCTTCGTCGAAACGTGTCGGCAAAACGTCGAACACGTCGAGGGCTTGCCGGAGCAGAGCACATCGGCGGCGTGCTGGGGTTCTGCTTGGCGGAATGGCGAGCGCGGGCGGTTAACTCTGAGCGGCAGCGGTACCTGCATAAGCAGCATGGCTCGAAGGCCAGCTTCCACACAGACACTGCGCAGCTCGGCGTTGGCTACGGCGCGACGGAAAACAGAGGATCAGGGCAGTGGAGAGCAGAGCAGGGATGGCTCAAGGTGTGAAGCTCACCAGGGGCTTGTCGGAGGCAACGGTGGTGCAGGAAGGGCTCGATGCCGTGGCGGTGCAGCTTCAACTCGGCGTCGTCGTCGGTTGCGCATCTCCTGGTAGCACCCCGAGCTCCTCCGTCTTGGCCTCTGGATGCCTGTTGTTGATGTTGTCGTCAGCGACTTCATGGGCATCGGCATGCCCGGCGGCGAGGACGCGGCCGTGGTGAGCGACGGCGCGGCGCAGCGCCGAGGTCTTCATCTGCACGGCGTTCCTCCTTTCCCTTCTTCCCCTTTCTTCTTCTACTGCTTGCTCCCTCTCTGATGGCTTGGAACTGGGGTTTTCCCATGGTCTGGTTTGGACAAAAGGAGGCGGCGGCTGCTTGTGGCAAAGAACGGGGCAACGGTGGGGGAATTTATCACCCGAGGGCTAGGGTTTGCAGGGGTGCCAGGATGTGACGGGCGGCGGCGATCCTTGGTTCGCGAGCTACCGGCCACGCGGCTGGCATCCGAGAGGTGGCGTGGGAGGCACGCGGGTGCGGGAGCGGCTGATGCTCGCTGTGCACATGAGCTGGAAAGCGGGGCGGCCGCGGCGTCACCCTGTCGCGGAGCATGCATCCTTGCCGATCCGTTTTGCCGGACGGGAACGGGCGACGTCGGTCCTGCACTCCTGCGTGAAGACGACGCGAGGATGGAGCTGGCGTGGCAACGACGGCATGCTGCATGCAAGAGCGGTGATGGCAGCTGGGCTGGGCCACGATTAGCACTTGGGCTTGTCACCGGACTGAGAAGCTGGGCGGCCTTGTGATCAGGTTACTAGGCCGGCGGCCTAACGATGCTGGATGGCTCCTTGAAAACAAGGAAAGGAGCTGGCCTGGTTGGTTAGCTTAGCAGGTCGGGCTTGTTGCGAACTGTCATGTGATTAGCAAAGGAATGCTTCCGAGAGCATCTGCTGGGTGTTCGGAAGAGAGAGGTGCGACTAAAAAAAAAACTGGTGAAGCCGAGCTAATTGGTCTTATTAGCTCGGGTGCAAAGTTAGAGTTAGTCACACAAAATTTTAAAGATCCTATTAAATATTAGTTTTAGTTTGTATTTTTGGATTTAATCCAGAAATACAAACTCACCTTTGAGATCCAAAGAAAAACCAAAAAGATCCAACTCACATTTACAACATAATTTGAAAATACTTTTTATATAGCTTTATTTTATAGAGAATTCGAGATGAGAAGCTAGCAATTTGGGATCAAATTTGGTAGCACACAAGTTCAAACAAAAAGTTTTAAAATTTTGCGAAAAATTCACTCATGGAAAACATCCAAATTTCAGGGATGTTACACATTATAACCTCGGAACACCTCCACAATGCACTCAAACTTAGCTTGAGTGTCCAGATGTTAAGAAAAATGTGAGGGTCAGTTAACTTTCCAGTTATAGATCCACTGAAGAGTTGGAACTAATAATTAAACCCCCATAAGAATCAACAACAGTGCAGCACCGTTTGTTATTAATTTATCAAAGCACACAAAAATACACCTCAACAAATCATGAGTCCTAGGTTGAACTGATTGTACCAATGTCATATGGAACTAATTGTACCAAACATATGGATGGATCATGAAACAACAAGGCAGTCAACAGCGAGACTGAGTACTACTCTCAAGGGACGAGCGGATGGTCGGAGCGACGCGCTACCTGGAGGCCGTGGGCCTTGATGTGGTCCTAGACAAGAATCAGAGCATCGGAGCGTGCGACCTCGGGCGCGCCGCCGGCGAACCTGCTTAACTCTTCCGACACCGGCATCGGCTTCAGGGTTGCCCATCCGGGCGGTCCCCGCGTCTTGACCCCCGCCGCCGGGGACATCAGGAACAGGGACCCGCGGAAAGCCCTAGCCACAACCGCCATCTCTGTGGGGGTTCTTTTCGCACGCGCGGCCGCTGCTAGAGAGGAAGGAGGCGAGGAGGGTTTAGGGCTCCGGAATTCCGGACTCGAGCGCTCGTTTTGTATTTATCGGGCGCCCGGGCGGTGCCGCGGTGGGCTGATGCCAGAAATCAGTGTTATTGCCATTCCCCGCACCTTCCCCCAGCATCTTCACCTCTTGCCAATATTCCTTTGATTGCTTTCATTCCTTTTGCTTCTACGATTCCAAATCGATAAAGGCCGTAACTAAGTGACTTCCCTATAAAGGCTCGCATTCTACTATTGCCTCTGAGGGGCCCTTACAACATAGAATAGGCTACTCTGACCAAACCTCTAAGGTGAGGATCCTCCTCGAGTTCTACCGGGACCTGGCCCACCCAAATCCAGTGTTTTTAGTGAACTTGTACACCTTTTTCTTTCTTATGCGCACGCAGAATCAACCTTACACGCCATATGTGACTGCTTTCATCACCAATGCAAGAGGAATTTGGGAACAGGTTATTCTTTCTAATCTTTGGCCAATCTTATTTTCTCAAAATTGGAAAGAATGGTTGACCCGTAATCAATCGAATAATGGAGATAATTATAAAGAAGTTTTTGATTCGGGGGATCTATGGCAGCTGTCTACGATCGAAGGAATGAGAAAACTTCTGTTCATCATCGAATGCTAGCGATCCACAGGCAAATAGAGAAGAGCTTATTTCTTTGCTTGTGAAAGCTACTTGTAGGGAAAGAACAACCATCAGTGTAAGTCTATCTGTTGGTTTTTTGTACCCACTGAACGTAATAGTTGTAGGCGACTTGCTTGTTTGTAGGCGGAAGTCTTCTTCCATGGATTTTCCCATGATTGTTGCATGAGGATCTATTTTAGGAAATGGGCTTAGTCTTCCTCGGTAGTAACTCCGACATAGTTGATTGCTACGATTCACTACCCTTATGAAAAATCAATTACATCGGAGCGTTTCCGAGGGCGAATACACTTTGAATTTGATAAATGCATTGCTTGTGAAGTATGTGTTCGCGTATGCCCGATAGATCTACCTCTTGTGGATTGGAGATTTGAAAAGGATATTAAAAGGAAACAATTGCTTAATTATAGTATTGATTTCGGAGTTTGTATATTTTGTGGTAACTGTGTTGAATACTGTCCGACAAATTGTTTATCGATGACTGAAGAATATGAACTTTCTACTTATGATCGTCATGAATTGAATTACAATCAAATTGCTTTGAGTCGGTTACCAATCTCCATAATGGGAGATTACACAATTCAAACAATTAGGAATTCGCCTCAAAGTAAAATAGAGGAAGAAAAATCTTGGAATTCAAGAACGATTACTGATTACTAGGTATTAGGATTTTTTTTTGTTAGAAAAATGGATTTTTCTAACAAAAAAAATCCTAATATCTTTTTCCTTCCTTGAATCTTTTAGTTTTAATCAGTTCATGAAAAATTTTATACTAGAAATTTCTTCTTATCCATAATGGATTTACCTGGACCAATACATGAGATTCTTGTGCTATTTGGGGGATTTATTCTTCTACTAGGGGGTCTAGGAGTAGTATTACTTACCAACCCAATTTATTCTGCCTTTTCGCTGGGATTAGTTCTTGTTTGTATATCCTTATTCTATTTTTTTATTGAAATCCTACTTTGTAGCTGTCGCACAACTTCTTATTTATGTGGGAGCCATAAATGTCTTGATCATATTTGCTGGGGCGTGCGTGGGGGAGGAAGACGAACGGAAGGAATGATTTTTACATCTAGAACCCTGTGCCTCTTTGGATTTAGCACTAGCGCTGATTTGTTTCTGCAGATGGGTCTCTGCGCTCTGTAGATGGTGGATTGGTGGTGGCACGAGCAAAGGTAAAGCTCCGACCAACGGAAAATTAGAAGTTTTTTTTATAAACTTTATCATGCACGTTTAACAAATATACTTCATTTTTCGAACACAAACATAAAGGGCCAGCCGTGTCGCAGTTTTGATCCGGCGGAAATGCCGAACAGCCCCATCGCACGATGGACGACTGAGGATCACTCACGGCGGTCACCGGCTGGCCGGGCCAGATTCGGCCCATGCGTGGCGCGCACGTGGGCCGTTTAGACGGCTCAACCATTGATTGGATTGTTAGCTCCAGGCCCCGGCAAGAACGCGCATAGAAGGTTGTGGGTCGGTTTTGTTTTGGGCAGCAAGCACAATGCCATTTATGTTTAAGTTTTAAAGTTTTTCAGAAGCAAGTTTTGATGTGCTATGTATATAATTTTACCTCTATTCAGTTTTGATCTAATGGGGTAAAATTGTTTAGAGAGTAGATGAGAATAAATTAAATTTATGAGTTGACTATATCAAGTTTCCGCTGCAGAGTAAAAAGTTTCATCCTCTAATTAGATTGGAACCAAAGGGGAAATTTAATTAGAGAAGTAGAAAGATAATAGTTTAAAGTTAATGATGATACTGTATTTTTCTAACCAAAGTTGATGATAGCAGTATGATAATTTTATTTATGAATTTATGTTTAAGGTTTGTATCTCTGGAAATTTTTGCATCAAAGTGATCAAACTTCAGAGAGAAGATAAAGATCAAGATATGCTCTTGATAAAGAAAAGTATATTTTTAATGCTTCTGAAAAGTAGATTTTCATCATGTTTTACATTTGTAACAACTGGTTGGGAGAGGGAGGTAGTTAGCTATGCAGCGAGATTACGTTTAACTATGATATGTCTATGCAATTTACTGAATTCGACCAACTTGCATAAAATTTGGTCAAATCCTTAGCTGTTCGAAAATATTCCCTTTCTTTGCTAAAAAGAGAAAATATTCCCTTTCGTACGGTGATGCAACTCCTTGGCTCCTCGCTTGAATATTCAGTGTTCTTCAAATCAGGTACGTTTCTTGTAACATTTGAGTTCAGATATTCTTTTGGACAACATGGAGTTTGATCAAAACTTAACTGCTCGAATCTTGCTTTTTCCAGACCTTTATGTAAACCAATTGCTTAAGTTGATGCATTATTGCACGTCTTCGAATTGAATACTCCGTATGTTACTTGTGAGAGTTGGATTCAAATTTTATAGCACAACTTGCATTGAAATTGATCAAATCCTTATCCGTTCAAATCTTGCCTCCGGACACTGATGCCAAATCCTTGCTTAAATGATGCATCATTTCACATCTTCAAATTGCATACGTTGCTTGTTGGAATGGTATTCAAACGTCTTGGACGAACATCACTGAATTCGATCACTTTTCAATAATGTCAACATTGCAATAGTTCCGTACCTAACGTGGGCCTCACTACCAAACAAACTTGATTTTAAGTTCTGGTTTGAACAGAATATGGAATGGACTACTCACACACGAATAAAAACTGCTCAAATTAAGTTTCTCGCACAAACTGAATTTCTATTTGTTTAATTCAATCTACTGACTTAATCAACGTTGCCTCAGAACCCACGGTCATATGACTTGCACGAAATTGTATTTGGGTCCTTCTCCAATCTCATTCAAAACTTCTAGCAACAATTGGATTTAATTTGATGGGGTTCCTCGACTAAATCGTCCCTTCTTCACCGCCCATAGTGATGTGCCAGCTCCGTACTTCAAGTTAGCAGTAGCGTGAGAAAAGTGAAAGATAAAAAATGTCTTTTCGAAATGTACAAAGATCAAATTTTGAGTACATCATTGTCTGAATTGAATTCGAAATGGAACTCTTCGGTGAGAACAAAATCCATTCAGATCATTATCACAAACCGGACTTATATTAATTCACTGAAACAGTACAACACATGCAGACACAGGGATAAAAGAAGCCTGAAAACCTCAGACTTCACCTTCCCGATCACAGTCACAAAGACGATCGCACCATGGCAGCAGTACACAGTACAGTAACATCAACACAACCAAGCCATTGCATCAAATGGCTCCTTATTTACTAGTAGTGGTAATCCATGCGTAGGAAGGCATGTGTGTGTGCATGCCCTCATCTTCAGCAGTTGCAGGGGTTGCACTTGCAGCTGGAGCCGCAGCTACAGCCATGGCCAGCCTCACCGGACTCAGCCGCCTTCTCGAACCCCACCACGGAGAGCCTGCAACAGAAACATAGCAGATTTAGTCATGGAACTTGAATTTTGTTTCGAGTTCGATATCAATCTTAGGTTGGTGGAAATTCATACCCCTTCTCAGGTGCAACGCCGAGGACCATGGCTGCTGGGGCGGTTGTGGTGCTCTTCTCAGCCAGGTCAGGGTACATCTTTCTGTTGTACGGGAAAAGCAGCACATAAATTTTAGAATATGGAAAGGATCATCTTTTTTTACAAAGGTAGCTAGTTTCTAAAATTAGTGTTATATGTAGGTTGCCTAAACACAATCATCAGTGAACTTGCACTTTGAAGGCAAGGTCATCTTCTCAAAAAACAAAAAAACAAAAAAAAAATCTTCAGCAGTTGCAGATCTGCAGCTCTGAAGATATGGAAGAGAATCAGTTCAGTAAACATGTTGAAATCACTCCAAATAGGTGTATCTCTGAAACACTTATGACTTATCTCAGTTTAGCTTCATATATTTATGACACTATAGTATCAAACATACCCGCAGCCACCGCCGCAGCTGCAGCTCGAACCGCAGTTGCAACTTCCACCGCAAGACATCTTCAGGAATTAATCCGGCCTCTTGTAACCTCAAGAACTTCTATGCAAAGAGTGAGAGGAAGCTTGAGGTGTTGAGCACAGAGCAACTGCAGAGGAGAGGGCATATGTGCCCCCATTTTATAGTGGTTGAGAGGCAACCAAAAAACTGCCTGGCGTGTGAGGCATTTTACATGCCGTGACGCTATTGGTTGGCCACTAGGCTGAAATAGTGCAGGATATTCCCAGTACTCAAAGTTTTCAACGAGCAAGATAAAGGTTACTGAAAAAGTTTGCATGGATTTAATATTTTTGCCCAGTCAATTTGACTTTGTTAGCAGTAGTTTAACATATTTAACATTTTTATAGCAGATGCTTATATACTTACAAAGTTGCAGTTTTTTTATTCATATCTGAATAAAATTCTTGTACAAATGTTACGCAGCAGATAATTTTAATGCTGGCCGGTCCATACCTTGCTTTTTCTGACAGTGATGTTTCTTGAATGAATCGAATATGACTTCTTGCACAGTTTGCATAAAGTTCGGTGAAATCCTTTGATGTTTAAATTCTCGCTTGTGGGATGTGATGTGATACCTTGCTTAAAAATACATGCACCATTTGCACATATTCAAATTGAATACGTTTCTGGTAAGAGTTGAATTCAGATATTTTTTTGTGCGACACGCATTGAATCTGATCAGATCCTTATCTGTTCAAACCTTGCTTGCAGACTTTGGTGCCGGTTCATTGTTTGAATCGGTGCATTTTGCACATCTTTGAATTGATTAAGTTCCTTTTTTTGCGAATTACACAATACATCGGAGACACTCACAACGCACGCACACTCATCCCTATGAATACACGCACGCAAACCCTACCCCTAGGAGCATCTTCGAAGACTGTGCCGGCAAATCCTCAAGATTGACGAAGTCACCACAGGCGCCTCGCTGTCGACGGGAACGTCGCCTACCACTGAAAGCACAAACGCCGTTAAATTCTGAGAAATTCGCTCCCACGGGGAGTCGAACACAGGACCTGAGGTGCTACCCACTAGGCTACAGGCCCTTTCGCAAATTGATTAAGTTCCTTGTGAGGGTTTAATTCAAATTTGTTGCACAACATGCACTGAATTCGATGAAATCCTTATCTGTTCGAATCTTTCTTTAAGATCGTGATGCCAATTCATTGCTTAAACGGATACATCATCACACAGCTTCAGATTGCTTGTACCAGTTGTATTCAAATTTCTTGCACAAAAAACACTGAATTTCATTGAGTTCCGATTAATGAAAGTCAATCTTACACCAATTCCATACCTAACGTGGACGTCAGTACTGTACAAAATTGGATTTGTAGGTCTGGTTTGGATAGGGTTTCTCATGCAAGCAATAAAAAAGGTGTTAACTCAAGTTTCTAGCACAACTGAATTAATTTTTTAACCTATTGATCAATCCAATGCTTATTTAGTACCCTCAACTCTATGTCACGCACATACTCAAAGAAATGTGCAACTTGTATGAAACGGTTCCTCCCCAACAGAATTCAGAATTGTGGAAAGAAACGGTTCCTCCCTGCATAGTCTCTCCCGGAGGAAAACCATTATCGGCATCAAAGATTCTTTTTTCTTTGGTTAATTCTCCAGGAAATCTAAGGTTCATTTTCACTTTTTTTAGACCATTATTCCATTATCTTGCATGCCATTTCAGCATTTCTTCTTACTCAATGCACACATTTTTTGCTATCCTTCCTTGACACCTTATTATTTATTGTTTTTGTTTATTTTTAGTATTACTTTCCCAGAACAATAAGTAAGAACAAGGGAATATGCACAAACTGACAAGATTGTATTAATTTCACACCACAATTTTCACTGAAACAGCACAGTACATGCAGATACAAAGTATAGCAATGGTTCTCTCCTGGAGGAAAATCGTTATTGGCATCAAAGTTTTTTTTTTGTTAAATATCCATGAAATCTAAGGTTCATTTTCACTTTTTTATACCATTATTCCTTTCATAAAAAAAGGTTTGTCAGACTATACATGCTCTTCTTCATACCATTTCAGCTTTTTCTCCTTACTCAATGCACACATTTTCTGTTTATCCTTCTTCGACACCTTATTATATAGTGTGTTTTTGTTATTTTTAGTATTTCTTTCTCAGACCAATAAGCAAGAACAAGGGAATATGCACAAACTGACCAGACTGTATTAATTTCACACCACAATTTTCACAGATACAAGCACAGTACATGGAGATACAAAGTAGCTTGGAAACCTGAAATTTTCCTTTCCCAGACACAACTCACAAGGCCACATGGTAGCCTGCATGCATGATTCTGATAAGGACACAAAAAGGCCACTCATCTGGTTTCACAAGACACAGCAGTGTACAGTAATAGAGACCAGCAAACACCCAAGCCTGACATGATCTTGAGCCATTCCATCAAATGGCTTCTTATTTACTAGTAGCAGAGAAGATCATGTACATTCAGGCATGTGTGTGTACATGCCGGCCTCTTCAGCAGCTGCAGGGACTGCAGGTGCAGCCGGAGCCGCAGCTGCAGCCATGGCCAGCCTCGCCGGACTCCGTAGCCATTTCCGGCATTTCTCCAGTCCTGATATAAAAAAAACATACAAGTTTTATTGTCTCATTTGTGGTTTGAAAAGGACTGGTTCTTGTGAAATATTCATGGTGGAAATTGGTACCCCTTCTCAGCTGAAATACCAAGAACCATGGTTCCTTGGGTGTTGCTAGTGTTCTCCTCAAAGCCAAGGTGCATCACAGTCACACTGTGGACAGAAAAAGCAGCACAATTTAACATGTTTATTGCTATACTTTACCTAGATGACTTCAAACATTCGGTGAATTTCATTTTGTTATAGATGTAAACATTTGAATGAACAACCAAAGATCAGCAGCAGTTATCGTTTTACCCGCAGCCGCAGGAACCGCAGTAGCAGCTTCCACCACAGCAAGACATCTTCAAGCTTGTAGCTCAGAGTTCGTGTTGCCTCAAGTACTTCTGTGTAGACTGTAGAGTGAAGATGAGCTCGAGGAGTGAGGTGCGTCTGCTCTGCAACTTTGCACCCTATTTATAGCAGTGGATAAGCAACTGTACATTGGCTTTCAAATTAAACATGGTTGCTTTCAAATTGAACGTTGATTCCACGGCGTCTTGTAAAGCCGTGGATAAAGTTTTTAAACAGGTGGTGGTTTGTAATTGGTCCAGGTTCATACAGATTTTGTCCAAACTTGTGTGTAGTCTTCCACACGTCACACTGGGTAAACATCAAAAGCAAGAGCCCCGTTTTGAATTCTTGTGATAAGGGTCTCGTTTTCATCGATCCAAAAGATTTCAGTTCTTGGTACGAAAACAAAACAGTTGATAAGTTTTTGGATGGATATCGCTCAAAAAAAAGTTTTTGGATGGATTATGTCAAAGTAAGGCGCGCAGTTTCAAATTTTGCAAGTAAATTTGTAGCAAAGACGACAAACGAATTCCACGTTCGTGACAAGGTCCTCGTTTCCATCTAGCAAGGAATATCAAACAAGAGGATTCCTTACTCTCTGTTTTTTTTAAAGAAAAGGATTCCTTGCTAGGCGCGCTGTTTCAAATTTTCCTTGCTCTCTCAAGAGCAGCAAGAAACTCAAGATGTTTGCTTCCGGAAAGTAGAAATTTAAGATGCAAATTCAAATACATTTAGACTTCGATAGCGTGTACAATCATGATGGAATCTTTTAGTTGAGTGTTGCTCGCACGGTTTGTAAAGTTATGGACGGAAACTTAAGAAACGGGTCTTACAAATTCACAAATTTAGAGGTCCCCCATGGTCTTTTGGAACTAGAATCGAGGCACATAATTCGAACTGTTCAAAAATAGATACCCGTTTGGGGGAAACAGCGAAGATGGAAATTAGATGTTGCTGAAATCTATTGAAAACTTGAAGAAAAGAAGAAACATGTTCCAAAAAGGAACAAAAAAATCAAAACGCCCACCGTGGGGCTCGAACCCACGACCACAAGGTTAAGAGCCTTGCGCTCTACCGACTGAGCTAGACGGGCTTCTTGTCAAAAATGATCTAGCCAGATATAGGTTATAGTCTAACATGACATGCTGCATAGTTTACGGAACTTTATCCGAACTTCACGGAACCTCTACAGTCACGCCGAATTACAGAAACTTCTGTCTAAAAGGGAACAACCTTTGTGCACGAAAGCATACATTTCAAACCACAACGATCCTGTGACAACGATAGGATCCTGAACTTTCCTCTTCAGCTTTCGGACATTGATCCTGAGCTTAACAGAACCTCTGCAGTTAACAGCATATAATCACAAAAAGCCAAGAAGGTCGCAAATATAGATTCATGTACAATACTTGGCGAGATCTATCGAAACGATGAGCATATTATTCACACACACACAGAAGACAGAGTAGTGTTTTTTCACTTTCTGTGCCTTCCACAGAATCATGAACAGAGAACAAATACCAGAGGTATGAGTCAGGAGCTATGAATGTACCAGTATGAACTAATAAGAACTCATAATGGTTTTAATTACAATTCACAGATGTATCGTTACCTATTTCCTATCTATCCTTTAAGTTCTGTTTCTAACAATACCTACGTCACTGACATTTACTACATTTGACAATTGGCAGAATGACCATTCTGGTAAAAAATGATCTACACAGTTACGTACTGTTGCATAATACTAAACCAGTGATCCATCGATCAAGTACCATTCGTCTGGTAGCATGTTACTGCTCAGCCTTTAAACAAGTCACTCTGAAATTCAAGCCGCTTAAAAGAAAAATTAGCTCCTGATAGTCATTCATCAATTGATTCTAACACTATCTGAATGACAACATCATCCAGCAGGTCCTCCACCATCAGATCCTCAATGTCCAACGCGGTGCACTCCGCATCGTACACCAGGTTCATCCAGTTGTCCTTCCTCATAAGATCATGTGCCACAATGTCCTCCACCGTCTGGCCTTCCCTCCAATGCAGGCTCAGGTAGCAGCTCACCTTTGCCCACACCTCCTCGAGGACATGAGACCCCATGGGAATGGGCCTGGTTCGCAGGTCGAAGCGTGAGTGCCATGGGCCAATGACCAGGGAAGAGTCATAGATGTCCAGCAGGACCTCATTAATAAGATCAAACAGGAGCATGCGCCTGACAATACTTTGTGGCTCATCACTTGCCATGCTGAGCTCCTGACATGAGCATTCTGCCTCCTCAAAGACCACAGGGCTGACTGGCTGATTGGATGCATACCAGTCAACGTCGCCGCAGCTGAACCCTGATTTCTTGAGGATGTCCTTGACATACTGGAAGTCAGCCTCATTCTTGTCACTGACATAAATGTGCAAGGGTTCTCTGGCACCTTGCTCGGCAAATTCATGAATGAACTGGAAATCCGTATCCAAAGCATCATTAGTTATGGGCTGCCCTGGCTTAACTAACCACTCTTCGTCCTCAAGGTCAGCAGCCTTGGCACCTGACAGTTTTGATGCCTTAACCAGCCATTCTTCGTCCTCGTGATTGATACCATTGAGGATACTGGAATGCTTTAGTGGTGTGACCAACCACTCATCATCCTTGAAGTTGGCAGCATATGGTCCTGGGGATTCTGGTGGCTTGACTAACCAGCCCTCATCCTCAAGCTGAAAATTTTCAAATGGTGGCTCTGAATCTGAAAAGTTTTTCCGAAAAGATTAGTGTGACAAGCATAGACTAGATATATATATATATATATATATACCTCCAAGCAATGGGGTTTGGAGTTTCAGCATAGTAAAAAAAGCTGAACCTCGGATGAAAAAAGAAGAGATGCTGCCAAAGTATTCTTATAACAAAACAATTGATTCTTCATAATTTTGATGTAGCATAATTCTAACTTCTAGCTCTAGCCACTCTCATTCAATCATTCTCTTAACTTGACACGAGGAATAGGATGATCTAAAATAGTTAATGGCATAGAAAAGAAATAATACATGGTCAGATAGTCATTTGAAGCACTTTCTGATCTATATGTAACTTTTTGTTTAGTAATGAAGGAAATATGACATTAATGGTCAACCATGACACTATGGCAGTACACAATTAATCTTTAAGAGCACAACTCATCTGCTTCTAATAGTAAAACATAGGAAGCAACTGAAAAATATTTCATTACTACTTTTAAAATCAGAAATTACAAATTCACCTAGTGCTAAATTAATACTTGGAGGCATTGAACTTTAATTTGTAAGTAATAAGGAATATATTTTGTGGTTACTTGAGAGCAAGTGAGTAAAATTATCTGGTGTTCTGAAATGGTGAAACAGATTCTTCATGAGCACAATAGCCATCATGGAGGCTTTGTAGGCAGAAAAGAAAAAATATAACACAGTTATGAAAAGAGAAAACACAATTAGAAGTCCTATTATTGTCAGGGTAACACCATTACTAGTTCCATCCTCCTATATCAGTTTGCAGTAGATTAGTTGTGTCCAAAATTGAGGGAAGAAAACATGAAAATATTTTACACACTAATATTTCCATCGTGTAGTAAAACTGGATGTCAAACTTTAATAATTCACCTGCTACAGAATGCTCTGTAAAACTGCCAGTGCGATCTTGGAAGAAAGACCGATCGAAAGAAGGCAAACTATTGATGCGGCGGTGGGTGAACGACCGATCAAGAGAAGATAAACTTGGACTTCTTAGGATGCTGCGGAAATTCTCTTCCAATGAGCCTACAAAGTCAACTTCTGCAAAAGGTTACAACAATATTGTAAGTCCAGTAAAAACTTGACTAGAGGGAGAAAAACATATAAAATTTTCCATTAAGCTAGACTCTCTTCTTTTGCCTTACCTCCATAATTTACTTGACTGTGAATATTTCCTGATCTTTCTGTGATATCATCAGCAAAATTTCCTTCTTCGCAGATGCTGAATGCATCAGTTCTATGTGAAGAAAAGCGATCAGATTCCAGATTACAAGTCTTGGGCCCAATCCGAGAATCTGAAACCTCACTTAGGCCCTCTTGGTGAGGTGAACATGATCTCATCTCTGGAAGAGAAGTTATTCTTTTGAAGCCCAATGGTGGCTTCTTGTCTTTTAAGCTTGCATTTCCTCCCATTGTTATGCTTAATCTTTCTGGAGAAACTTTGGAGTCCCTCGATATCGACTCATAAAGTGTTGAATACCTGTCTACATATTCTGCAATAGAATATGATCTTTGTATTTGTTTACCCCCCTGGACAAACTTCTCTGTGGAGGGGCTCCTCGTTAATTCAGACATTTTCTGGCCATATGGTAGTCTGTGGAAAACACCATCTTTTGAAATCCGAGCAAGCTCTTTGCGGTTCTCTTTTACGACATCTTTGATCTTTCTACTGATAGCTTTAAAACGATTTGAAGTGGTTCCGGCTTTCTTCAGGCTTCTTGACTCTGCAAGAGAAACTGCTGAGCCATCAACCCCAGAAGGAATTTTTGTAGTGATGACTTTTGCAGATTCTAGGTCAGCGTTGGGCCTCAAGGGTGAACTTTGGAGATCTGACCTCCTGCTTTTCTCACTATCACTCCGATCAAATATAGGGTTACGTTTCCCTGACGATCCTCCTGGTCTTGGAAATGATTCCAATCTGTTCAGTGGTACAGCTCCACTTGACGAAGCTTCTTGTCCTTGCTGTTCAGCTGTTGCTAACAATGAAGGATCATGGAGAATCTTCAGAAATAGTTCCCGGTGTGCATTGAACAGTTCAAGAAAATCCAAGAACTCCTTCGAGTGCTGCGTTGGAGCATCACGGCTTTTCTGCATAGAGGGGGGTTCACTCTCAGCAGTAAGATCCCCAGATGCAGTCTCACAGGGTGCCTCCAGATCAATGCTATCTTCGCCACCAATGCTGCCACATGACCTGCAGCCCTCTTGGGTACTGGGATGTTGTAGGCTCTCATGCGACAATGGTGACAGTTCGCTGTGACAAGAACCCATCTCATTGGAACTCGAGTTGTTTGTTGAGTGATAATGCGCAGCTAAATCATCAGGAACCTCATAATCAAAGCATTTCGAGTGATGGATTGATCTGGAGCGCCGCAGACGCGATGAGGATGGCGTGCTGGCTGGTGAGCTGCTCTTCTTTTGATCTTTCTCAGGTATTTTCTTCTTGAACATGAGTGTCCTCCATATGACCGTGCGGCCCTTTCCAGTTGGAGAAGTGCTGTTCGCTTCCTTCTACAAATGAACACCACAAATGAAGTGTCAAGAGGTGCATTGCTTTATAACACTTGACGAAACTACATTATTAACATGAAACATATATGCAAAAAATGATCCTGTGATTTTTTTCTCTGGAACATGCAGGAGAGCTAGGCATCATCATTATATTAAAAGAAGAAGAAGATCCTGTGATTTAAGACTAGCAAACTGAACCATCAAGATATGCTGCAAGGCTCTAAGAGATTGTGAGCTTGATGATTTTGAGTAATCATTACAGTTTCTCAGTTGTGATATTATATTAACGATATGGTATGATTCATCAGTTCACTACCAGTACATATATTTGAGACTTCCCTGCTTTTACCATATATAAAAACAAATGCAGTTTGTGCACCTACCGGGATAGCCTCATCTTTTTCACTGCAGTGTTTTGGCTTTTCAACTTTCACTCCTACAAACAGATATAAAAATATGTTCAACACATATAGCTTTACATAGCCAAATAAAGGGCCATGTGTATCTCAGTCAAGCCTTCTTGGAATCGGCTTTAAAATATGAAAAACAAAGCTTCAGCAAACTTCAGATATGCAGCTAGAAATATGTAAAACCTTACTGAGTGTATTGTTACTTCCTTCACTGTGCTTTCGATAGGCAATCATCTTTGGCATTTGCAACCGTTGGTTGAGGGCCAGGAAGTTGAACAGGCCTTCCAGGCAGCCTGGGCTCTTTGTATCGAACCGCTTGCTCTCCGCCATTGTTCCAGCTAAAGCTATCATCGGCGTAGAATAGAGTAATTAAGAGTCTCAATGTATTGATACATATACATCCAGACACATCATAACACATAAATATATTGATATCCATTTTCTCCAAAGTGAAATGCATCAATGAAATGCTACTTTTTTTCCTTTAACGAAGCAAGGGAATGTATGCTCTGAATTATATATAACCCAAATAACAAGTTTAACTCAAGTTCCCTATCCGTGAATGTGTCATTTTGTTTTGAGTAAACTTGAATGTGTCATTCTGTTCAGGGCAAAAGATGTGGACTTTTGGGTTTCATATTTGATACCCAAACAGTTCGCTTTTAAGCAGGTGACAAATCTGTGGCCAAAGAAACCATTGGTTCTGCGTGTGTGTGGGTGGGGCGGGGCGTGTGAAAATGTGAATCTAATTCTTGTTCGTTTTTCTCCCGCTGATGTGTTGTCGTTTCATCCCTCTGCCGCCGAAATTGATTTGCAAGTTTCTACCCCAAAGCCCGCCATCCACCAAATCGCAATTTGGCAGGGGATAACACAGGCCAGGACCAAATGCAATCAGACGAATCCCAATTCCCTAACCATGAGTCCAAAATCCAAATCCAGGAACCGCATGGCCAAAACAAGATTCTTCATTATTCGATCCAATTACACAATATAAGGGCACAAATCGAGAGATAATCATACCAGGGAAGAAGCGAAAGATTGCTCTTTCCGTGGGATACGCATGCGGAGGAGGAAGAGGCGAAGGGAATGGAGCTCCTCCCCTCCATGGGCTGATGGTTATTTCCTCTCTCTCCTCCCCTAACCAAACAAACTAAACTGAGCCTTGTTAGTGAGGCGGAGAGAAACACGGTCGTCCTCCTCCTCCTCCTCCTCCTCGGTTCCTCGCTTCCTACCTCCTCTCCAGCAGATACCAAGATACGTATACTTGTTTTCCCGCCTTCAAAATCGGTTTGCAGATAGCTAGCTTTACGCTTTTCAAAATTATTTTCCTCAATCAGGTTCACCAGCGTCGCCGCCTAGCCGCCATCTCCTTCATCGCGAGGTTGTACGCCGGGCACATCCGCCGCCCGGCCCCGAACGGCAGCAGTAGGCCAGCAGCAGCTCGAAGTGCGCCCCGAGCACGTCCACGCCCTCGGCGAGGAACCGCTCCGCACGGAACGCGTCGGGCTCACCGGGGCCCGTGCCACGGTCTACGCGTTCACGAGCACGCACGGGCCGGCCGGCTGGGACGTCGTAGTCGCCGACCACCGTGTCCTCGCGGTCGCGGCGCGATGTGGGAGCAGGAACCGGGCCACAGGGTGCACCCCGCATCGTCTCCTTCAGCACGGCGTCCAGGTCGGCAGGTCGCGCTCCGTGGCCCAGCGGTCGCTGCCGACCACGCGGTCGAGCTCAGCGGCGGCGGCGTGCGCCATGGCGTCCGGGCGGCTGATTCATTACTTGTGGGTTGTGGCACAGACCAGTCATGATGATGTTTATATGAACAGAAACAAAATATAGTGACGGTCAGGCAATGAATGAGATGAACTGATGAACAGCTACTTGCTTGGTCAGTTTCGTCAGTAAATTAGCTTGTGTGCGTCTACTTCAAAATTCTCCACTGATGAAGCTTCACACAAATTGGATTGTAAAAGGAACATGAACTGACAAGAAGGAACATGAACACGAACAGCAATACAAAACAGAGATAATCAGGACGAGTCTTATTCACTCCATATATGTGGTTTTGGTTTCTTGGAGTACGTATAAGAACAAAACAATAACGGAAGGCATCACTACCAGGTATATCTGTAGAACATTCACCGATTCATTAAGCTTGCAAAATCGGTCACCACTCACTGTCACACTCTCACCATCTCTGTTTTTTGTTGCATCCAAATAATGCAATTTGGAAGGGAAAACAACTGGATGTCGCATTGCAGGATCGCATCAGTCTGCTGCAAGTCTGCTACAACTGCAAGGTAGCACGGAAGCCACGGATACATCATTGTTCTATTCCACAATTCATAAAAAAAACAAACATCCATGTCGAAATTTGCAGATCAAGCAAGTAGTGCACACAAGATACATCCGAGATGAGTCTGGATGGCAACTAACAGCTAGCACGGATAGGATTCTATCATTTGATGTGAAAGCTTTAGCAAACTTGTGAGAGGAACCAACATCCGAGCTGAAGACGATGCTTTGGCCTGAACTAAAGTAACCAGACAGCGGCACATTTTTCATTTTTCAAGGCTTGTAATTTTCTTCATCGCAAAAAGCCGTCCTAGGCTCCTAGCTCGCCGCTACTCGACTGCGGCGTAGAGGTGCGCCGGCAGCCTCGGCTCGGCGACGGCGACGAGCGGCTCCTTCAGGCACATGGACAGCCCCAACGATTCCTCCATGCTCACGTCCTCGGGCGCCACCCCGTCCGGCAGCCGCCACGAGAACCCGTGCACCAGGTTCGCCACCGCCGCCGCCATCTCCTTCATAGCGAGGTTGTACGCCGGGCACATCCGCCGCCCGGACCCGAACGGCACCAGCTTGAAGTGCGCCCCGCGCACGTCCACGCCCTCGGCGCCGCCGCCGGCGAGGAACCGCTCCGGCCGGAACGCGTCGGGCGCGTCGGGCCACGACGCCGGGTCGCGCCCCATGGCCCACGCGTTGATCAGCACCCGCGTCCCGGCGGGGACGTCGTAGCCGCCGACCACCGTGTCCTCGCGGGCGCTGTGCGGGATCAGGAGGGGACCCACTGGGTGCAGACGCATTGTCTCCTTTAGGATGGCGTCAACGTAGGGGAGGTCCGGCAGGTCGCTCTCGGCGACCCAGCGGCCGCGGCCCACCACGCGGTCGATCTCCTCGGCGGCGGCCGCCATGGCACTGGGGTGGCGGAGGAGCTCCGCCATGGCCCACTCCATCGTCACCGCTGCGGTCTCCGTGCCGCCGGCGAAGATGTCTTGGACGATAGCCTTGACCCCATCGCGTGTCAGCCTCGTCTCCGCGGGCTCCTCCTGCTCCTGCACGTCCTCGGCAAGTTGTTGCAGCAGCACGTCGACCAGGTCCCTCGCCGCGAACTCGCCGTCGTCTCCGGCGGGGCGCCGCCGGTCCTCCTCGTGCTCACGTAGTCACGTAGCACATGCTCGTTGAACCGGTCCAACAGCATGTGCACCCGCTTCATCCGCCGGGCGAAGCCCTGCACGTCGAGCGAGCCGAGCCACGGCACCCACTCGCCTACGTTGGCCACCCCGCTGCTCACCGCGAACATCTCCTCCAGCAACCGCCAGAGCTCTTTGCCCTCGGCGCCGCCGCCATGGGAGCCTGACGACGACCATTTCTCCCCCAACACCATACGGAGGATGTTCCGCACCGTGAAGTTCATTAGGTGCTCCTTCACCTGCACGGCGGAGCCGGCGCCGGCGGACTCGAACACGCCGCGCGTCAGGGCGCGCATCTCCTCCATGCGCACGCGCTCGAACGAGTCCACGCGCCGCGGGGAGAAGAGCTCGGTGGCGCAGAGCTTGCGCGCCATGCGCCAGTAGGCGCCGTAGGGTGTCTGCACGATGCCCTTGTACCCGTAGGCGATGACGGCGCCCAAGGCCGCGGGTGGGCGGCCGGCGAAGGCGAGGTCGTGGGTCTTGAGGATGAGACGCGCCGTCTCCGCGGAGGAGGCGACCACGACGTGGAAGGAGCCGAGGCAGAGGTGCATGAACGGGCCATGGCGTGCGGCGAGGGCGGCCAGCGCGCGGTGCGGTGGGAGGGAGCCTGCCAGTAAGCCGAGGCTACCGAGCACCGGCCACCCCCGCGGGCCCGGTGGGGGGTTCAGTGGCTTCTGACGGCGGTGGTGCCGCCGGAAAATGAAGCTGATCACGAGGAGGATGAAGGTGATAAACACCGGCGACACGACGGCCATGGGCATGGTTGTTGCCGTGGACTCCATTGCTAAAAATGTAGTGGAAATGTAGTGCGTGCATGTTCTGGATGGAGAATGGTAGAGAGGTTATTTCCCCTTTTTTTGCGCCGATCGATTCATCTATTTATTGCAGTACAGAACTACAGATTAGCCATGCTGGTGGAGGTGGATATCTTTGAGACCATGCAGAGTAGTGTAATGCAAAATCATAGAAAACTATGTTTTTGGTACCCACTAAAAGTCCCACACCTATTTTTCTCCATCCTCACAGTTCCACGTCAGCAATCAATCCCGACGCCTCCCCCCGATTCCACACAGGTTTTTTTTTACCGACCGGTATATTTATACCGCTACCCAGCGGTAACGGTATACCGCTGCGGTATAAATGGTATACTGCTTCTTACCGCTCGAATTCAAAATCCAAACCAAAATCACCTATACAAACGGTAACCAGCGGTATACCGCGGTATAAATTATTTATACCGCTGCGGTACGAATTAAAACCGTTACGGAATGAATTAAAACCGCTGCAATGAAAAAGGGTCTCCGGCTTGAAAGAAATGAAAATTTTGGCATGATGTTGGCACAAAGTAGTGTTAAATACCACCCCCAATCAATAATTTATAGTTATGCATAGAAATACCACACCAAACACAATAATATTAGGCGTGCATAAGTGAGTTGATAGTTCAAATACAAATAATTCGATATAAGTCATACAACACAATAAAAGTTCAATGGTAGAAAGGAAAGACCCCCATTTGGGACGCGGAGTTGTACTCGGCGATGGACATGACATTCAAGCCTCTTTAGGTCTGTCTGACATTGTCTACCTGCATAAATGCCAACACAAACAAAATAATTACTTAATCGTATACCTAAAGAAAATGTACCTAAATCTGAAACAAATCCTAACTAAAATTGGATCCTACCACAAATCCTACCTAACATCTCCAAAATCCTACATACAATCCTAAAGCAACAATTCTACCTCTACCTCACATCCTAAATCCTAAAGCAAAATAAACCTAAATCCTAACACAAAATTAATCCTACCTGAATCCTAATGCAAATGATACCTACAGCTAATTTCTACCTAAATCCTAAAGCTACTTTCTACACAAATGCAAAAAAAAAAGTGCAAACTCACCTGAAGCCGCGGTCTACCGCCGGACCTACCGCGGTATACCGCCGCGCCCGCGCGGTAAGCCGCCCCGGCCGAGCGGGAGCGAGCGGATCCGGCCGCGGGGCGGCTTACCGCAGCTCCCGCGCGGTATACCGCGCCCGGGCCGCGGCTTACCGCCGGCGGCGGCGCGGACGAAGCCTCCAGGCGGCGGACTGGAAGCAGAGAGCTGCGGACGGGAGAATCTGAGCGGCTGAGGGTCACAGGCGACCGCCTGGAGCCGCTTCTAGGTAGGGATGGCAGTCCGACCCGTGGGTGCAAGTGCCCGCGGGTGCCAGACCCATTGGGTGTGGGTGTGGGTGTCAAATTGCACCCGTGGGTGCACCCACACCCGCACCCGTAATAAACCGGGTCGGGGCCGGGTGTGGATTTCCACCCGTGGGTGACCCATGGGGCCCGTAAAATAGCAAATCCGTCTTGATGAAGAGGAAGAATCGGTATGACTTATTCTTATACTTTTCAATATTTGTCACAAATACAAAGTGAATCTCTATTGAAGTTGTCCTTTCTTTGTTCCTAGGATGAACCTGAATCTGATATCATTGATCCATAATCAAACATGGATGGACCTTGGTTCCTGCCTTCCTGGAGCATTAAGCATGGTGCATGTATGGCTGAATATGCTGCTAGATATGTTATTATGTGTTGTTGAACTATTGAATGTATTCCCAATCTACTTGGATTGTCTTGTACTGAGTGTTGATGACCTTTTATTCTGCTTGATGATGTACTGATGTACTATGACTATGATGAAAGTTTGGTTTGCGACCATTATATTTATACATTGAATGTTGTATTGTCAGACCCAACGGGCGCCCGGCACCCGGCGGGTGACCCGCGGGTGTGGGTGTGGGTGTGAAAATCCACCCGTTAACATGATGGGTGTGGGTGTGAATTTCTTTGACGGGTGTGGGTGTGGGTGTGATTTTGCTACACCCGACCCACACCCACCCATTGCCATCCCTACTTCTAGGGTCGTCCAAACGCTTTGGGCCTCGTGGGCCTTAACGGGCCGGCCCCTTTTTTTTTTCTTTTTCTTTTTTTCTATAACTTCTAAACCTCGAAATAAATACTAAATGCACTCAAATTTGAAAACTTTTAACACCATCAGATTGTATAAATCATAAACTATTTTTTGGGGATTTTTATTGAATTTTTCATTTTTTAATTCAAATTCAAATTTGAAAAACCTTAGGGGTATCTACCGCGCGGTACCGTTACCGCACCGGCCCGGTATAAACGGTAACCGCGGTTACCGCAGCGGTAACCAGCGGTAAAAAAATCCTTCCACAACCCCGCGCCGTCCCTGTTCCCCACGGAGGAGGATTCAGTGCCGTAAGTCACATGACTTACCAGTCATTGACATGTGGGACCACAGACCGTGGGGCCCACACGTCAATGACGGGTAAGTCACATGACGTACGGCACCGAGTCTCCGCCCGTTCCCCACCAGCAAGGGACACGGATTCGGTGTCTTTGCTCAAGCAAGGCACCGCGCACCGTAGGCGTCTGGGCGAAAACGACAGATGAAATCACTGTAGTGATATGTACTGTAGCATGTACTGTAGCAAACACTGTGGACCAGCTGTTCGTTTTACCCTGTGCTTTTCACTGTAGCACGAGATCTGATCGTCCATCCCCGATCGGACGGTCTGGAGATGGCCCAAAGGCATCGCATCTCCGTCCACCAGCGAGCGCCCCCCCGGATCCCGCCCCATCCACCCGCGCGCCTTGAAGCCCGCCGCCGCCTCACCTCCTCACCGGTCCCTGCTGCCGCTCCATCGACTCCCCACCACAGCTGCCTCGCCTCTCTGCCTCCCGTCGCCTGACCTCCCCACCGACACCGCCTCACCTGTCCTCATAAAAGGGACTGCCGATGGGAAGAGCAGTCGGGACGAAGAAGGGGAGAGAGAGCCGCCGGCAGCTGGAGGTGAGGAAGCCGCGCCTGGTGGAGAGAGACTGCCGCTGGTGCAGACTACCGTTGGGGGGAGGCCGCCACCAGCCCCCGAAGTCATAGCTCACACTGCACGCGCGGCCGCCCGTGCCGAGGTCCGCCACGCATGCGCGCCCACCGGAATCGACACTCGACCCGCGCGGCGCGCGTCAGGCCGCTGGAGCGCTGCGCCCGCCTTGCGCGCGCAGCCGACGAAGCTGTTGCTGGCTTGCTGCCCTTGAGCGTGTCGCCGGACCTGCTGGAGGCCTGCACGGCTTGACCAATGTGACTCTCGATTTACAAGCCAGGAAGCCAACAAGCTTTCATCTCACGATTTCACATGGAAGAAAAAAAGCACGGAGGATTTCGCTGGTCATGCACCTGCCGACCTGCGAGGCTGCGACCGAGATCTCCCTGCGAACCTCAACGGCCAAGCCTCCGCACTTCCACAGGCCGCAGCGCAGGTGCTGATCTACGTCGACGCTCGCCGCAGGTACGCAGACTTGCTTCGGCTCGCCCAGTCGCCCTGACGGCGGTCTCCCGCCCGCCTTGTGCCGCCACCGTCTCAGCCTCGCAGGAAGACGAATGGGGATGGCCGGATGGTTGAGCGGTGGGATGTGGATAAGGTTGGTGTGGTGCGTGTTGCCTCCTTGATGAGTGAACGACATGTCCTTCCTGGAATGGGCTTTCAGGATTGGGTTTCTCTTTCCCACTACTTTTTTTGTTTAATTAGCAGGTGGGGCAAAAGAGCTTTCCCAAAGATAAGAAAAATAAAGTCGGTCGTCACTACGGAGTATCTAATTTCATAATCCTGTGGATGATGACACAACATAGTAGTGGTTGCAGTTAGTAATCTCTCTATTAGGAGATCGGAGAAGCCTTTACCTGTTGAAGATTAACTGCAACAGGAACTTGGCAACCATATCTTTCATTTTATCAGAACTACATCCACGCCAGCAACAAAGCGACGAACCGCTGATGTCTGATGAATAAAAAAAGGCAGTAAAATATTGTTTACCTTCATGTAAACAAATTCAATTTTCACTCTTTTTCTCAAGTGCATTAATTAATTGTTAAAAATATCAAAATTTCACTCTTTTATCAATTGCATCTAATAATTTCATATAATAATCATTGAAAATCGAGCGACATATCCCGCGGCAACACGCGGGGAATTAAACTAGTAATATAATGTTTTGATGAGCAGAAACAAAGATAGGGACAGCCAGACAGTGAGTGATGCCAACTTTCAATCCGTGCAACATGCCACGGAAATCATGTCTCGTGTCCATTATGCGTTTGTTCATAGGGCATGTACAATCCACATGTGGCATGTCGTGTATAAGTTGTTTAATATTTTACATATAACTTTTTTTTAACTAGGGTCTTCCCTATTTCCATTCCGGGAAACGGAAATACAAATTACGCAAAAGTTAAACCGAGAGGCCTCTCGATTTAGCCTTTACGCGAGAGCCTCCCGATTTAGCCCGTACGGGGACAATTGGAATTGGAAGACAAAAAAGCAAAGAAAACGAAGGAAGTAACAAATCAAGAAGAAAAGTAACAAATCCAAAAAAATATTAACACCTCCTTCTCCAGCCACCTTCTCCAACTCCGGCGGTTGGTGGGCGGAGCGGCCGACGGCGGGTCGCCGTCGGGCGCAGGCGGCAGCCTTAGGGTACGGGTTTGGGTTAGGGTTTGGGTTTGGGGGGTCTTCCATGGCCGACGACTCTGGAGGGAGGTCCAGGGGCCAGCTGCCAGACCGGTGGTGGTGGTGGTGGGGTGTCGGCGGAACGGTGGGCGGCAGCGGCGCCGCCCGCCGGGGCGATGGAGGAGGCAGGTTGGGCAGGGTCGGTGACGAGGGCAAGAGACAGGCGGCGGGGAGGTCATCGTCAATGGATCTGGCGGCGGGGAGCTCGTGGGCGGCGGATACAGCGGCGGCACCGCCGAAGCCGAGAGGGATGGGTCGGCAACCGGGGGGAGCGACGAGAGTGGTTAGGAAGGGCGGGGAAGGGGACTGCGGCGGGAGACGGGCGGACGACTGAAAGGATCTTGATGTCGCCTAGAGGGAGGGGGGTTGAATAGGCGAGTCCTGAAAATCATCACTTAAAACAATTTTATCAACAAAGTCCGGATACTCCAGACTTTTCTCCGGAGTTTCTGGAAAGTCCGGAATCTCTGGAAAAATCTCCGAAATCTCTGGACTAGCGCCTGCGCAGCGGAATATGCACACTGCCCAAATCCGGTGCCACCAGGTTTGCCTGGCAGTGACTCCCCTCTTCTCCTTCTTCTTGTTTGCTTGCTTGGCTTCAACTCAAACTTGGTATGTGGCTTAAGGATCAGTTCCTTGATGGATATAGAGTGCCTGCACTTCACAAACACTAAAACCCGAGTAGATCCACAAATATAGCAAGTACTAGCCAAGCTAGCAAAGTGAGGCAAATGCAAGGTAAACCAACAAGAGACACAGAGGTTTGTTTTACCGAAGTTCGGATTCACCACCGTGTGAATCCTAGTCTCCGTTGGGTGCTTCTCCTACCGAAGCCGGGTTGCATTTAACCCTTTTCCCTATCTACTAGATAGCTTCTCCCCTTTCGCAGGCGAAGCACGACCTTCTCAAACTGTCCCTCAAACTGTCCCACAGCTCACCACACCTTGGGAGCTTGTGGGCGACGCCTAGCCGTCTAGGAGGCAAGCCTCCAAGAGTAACAAACGCTTCACACGAGCTTGACGACGTCCAACAATGCTCAAGGGATTCAAGTGCTCTTGAATTGCTCACAAAGGCTTCTCTCTACCACCCAACTCACTAGATATATCAAAGAACGAACAACCTCACCAAGAGGGGTTGGGGAGAGCTAGAATGGCTTTGGCTTAGCAAGAAATAGCAAGGAAGCACACCAGCAACCTTAGAAAACAGCAGCTTGCAACAGTAGGGGTTGTGGGGTATAAATACCCGACTCCCCAAAAACTAGCCGTTACAAACTTCAGTGAAAACCGGTGCCACCGAGTTCCCAAACTCGGTGCCACCGAGATTTCAAACAACTAGCCGTTGGGTCGGCTGACACAAAACTGGTGCCACCGGGTTTGACACAGGGTCAAACCCGAAGACGTGTACGTGTGGATTTTGTGTCTCTCTCAACTCACATAGGTTACTTGAGCACCGGGACATTATCAAAACTCCTTGTGATGCATCCCTCTTGATAGTACGACGTACCTATACTCAAGATCAAATATAAATGCGATATTAGAACTCTTGAGCTTCATCTTCAAGAATAGCCATACTTGATCAATATATCCACTTGAGAGATCCATCTATCAATGTCTCATTGATTTGAGCACTTCTACCTTGAGCTAGTGACTTTGATCTTCATACAAGAATGAAACCCAATTCTTGATCAAGTCACCCTTCACATGACTCAACGAATATATAATGCTTCTTCATTGCTCTACTCGGTTAGGCTCGATTTGATACCTCGAAACTCTCCAAGCTATAGCCACTTCACCCTAGCCAAGCACATGGTCCAAGTCACTACTCGGCCAACCTTAGCTTAGTACCTCGTTGCTAATCATTTGCTTGATTTCTTCATCCATTCGTTGCCAATTTGAGTTAAGCTTTGATTCAACATCAAGAGTGAAATTCAATTGAGATCATGTCAACATTTGATTTTGATATCCCTTTTGTATACAACAAGTTTTCTAATTTATTTAGAGACCATCCAATCATTCCAATACCACTATGTCTCTTTCTTCACCTTCATTGGTTTGTTTATATATCAAGTGAAACTCCGTGGGATCACACATATCAAGAACCATTACATTCAACCTTAAGTAGAGCCATTTCATAATGTGAGGCAATAACCCATTCCTCAACTCGTCTTGTACAACAATGGCTTGTCTTCTCATATAGATGTTCAATGTCATATATTATGCTTTGTTATTTATATATCAACCTGCTCACATGCTTGACAAAGACATTAGACCTTTAATCTAGTTGTCATTCATTACACCAAAACCCACTTAGGGCCTAGATGTCTTTCAACGGCACGGCGGCGAGGCGGTGGAGGAGGCCGACAGTGGTGGGGAAGGAGGGTCGTCGTCTATGGATCCGACGGCAGAACTGGTGGCGCCGCCGGAGCCAGGAGGGGTGGGGAGAAGGCAAGGACGATGGTACCGGAGAGGTTAGTGAAGGGCGGGGTAGAGGAGGAGCGGTGGGAGGTGGGTGGCTGGTGAGGCGGTGCGATAGCCGCCGGCGGGGCAGTGGTCGGAGGGGGCGGGGGTGGGGCAGCCGGGGACGGACACGGAAGGAATGGATCGAGGAAGACGAAGAGATAAGGATGTGGTGGTTCACGCGCTTTGCTAGTGGGACCCACGTCGGGGGTTCTCACGTTTTTTTACAGCTGGTTCTCTCGAGCGCAGGGTGGGGAGGGGGCTCTCGGCCGAACGTTATCAGGAGAGCCCTCTTCCCGTAGCAGCCTCCTTGTGTATATCATTGTGTGGCTATTTGATTGTATGCCATTTCAAATTCACATAATGTTTACCTTCACATTCCCATGGGCACACAGTTCACATTCAAATATTGGTGGAGCACTATGAGAGCACATGGGCACACAGTTCACACTCACCTTCACATTCACATTCGCACACAGTTCACATTCACGTGCAAAAACCCATCATACTAATTGGACAGCATGCACAAGGTAGCATTCAGAATTTTCCGCCAACAAAAAAAACATTAATGTAATGGTTCATTGATGGTAGAATGATCAGTCCTGGATGCATCAAAGAGCCTGGATGCATATGGCAATTGGCAACTACTACACATTCAGTTCTGATTGGCATGCATTACACAGGCACAAGAAAACTGCAGTCGAAGTCAAATTGAACAGATAAATTGTTGACAGATTAATGCCGGCCGAATCCATCAGTCATACTAACTCGCTACGCCTTTTCTTCATTATACTAACTCGCTAAGCATTTTCTGAAAACAGCAAAAATGAGAGAATGAGATGGAAATCATTGTGCAGTTTAAGCTATTGTTTTGGCCGAGCACCAAAATTACTGCATCCATGCAACAGGTTCAGTTTGTGAAGAATCTTTCTATATGTAACCCATTGTTTATCACCCATGAAGAATGGCATTCAATTTTCTTGTACTACCAGCCATAGCAACTCCAACAGGGGTCTGCAAATTGAGGCCTCCAAAACTATTTACAGGCCCAACTGCAAATAGGCCCAAAATTACATCTCAACTCCAGGAATTTTTTTTATATTTATTTTATCGTGATTTTGCAAAAATATATGGTCCGCCACAAATTTTGCAAAAATATACATCTGCCGCCGTGGGCCACGGCGTCAGGGACATAACGCCGTGGCCCACGGCGGTAGGAGCCGCCAGGAGTGGGCCCGTACCCTTAACGCCGAGGGCCACGGCGTTACGACCCTGACGCCGTGGGCCACGGCGTTAGGGGTCCAACGCCAGGCGGCAGCGTGGCGCTGAGCTAACGCCGCGGCCCGCGGCGTTATGTCTTCCTTGCCGCCGCGGGCTGCGGCGGTAGGAATTTTTTTTATTTTTTTTAAATTTCAATTGTTGGATAAAATGACGAACCATTAATACTTAACGACGAATTTAGATAAACGATTACAACATTTGCAATGGCACGTGCGACACAATTACCCTAACTTTGTGCCGCTCTTGCTAGTCCTAACGTACCTTAGGGGATTTAAATAAACGATTACAACAATTGTAGTCTAGTTGTACGAATAATACCCGGAGAACCCGGACATCATAGACCCGCCGGAGTGCTGGGAGGGCATGTACCCCGACGGGGGTGGAGTTGGATCAGATGGTGGCGGGGGTGGAGTTGCTGGTGGAGTGTTGTCCTTCTTTTCGTGGCACGGACAACAGCAGTACTCGTCCTCACAGCCGGTGTTCGTCTTCACCACCATTGGTCCGGTCACCGGTCCGTCGTCGCCGTTGGTAGATGTCGGATCTGGAGAAGCCAATGACGACGCGAGTTCTTGCCTCAGGTTGAAGATGACAACATCCTCGAGGTAGTTGATGTACTCTTGATACAGGTGAATAGCTGGGGGATCCACCCATTGCACAAAACCGCAGTTATCTGGTTGTTCGGAGTACTGCATAAACCGTGATTACATTAGTAAATCATAAAATGATGAAGGACAGAGGTCATGGAGTTTTGCCTGCCTACCCATGCTCGTGAGCAATGCCAGAAGCGGCGACCAGAGTTGTCCCATCCCTGATAAACCTGCATCACACAGAACTCACCGTGTGCACACCTTGGCCAGTTCACCGTTTGATTTGGTGCGTACTTCCTAACATCACGCATGGATTTGAAATCTCTCTTGTCTAAGACTGGAAAATTGCTGTTGAACTCTGGATCTTGCTGGCTCCACAGTGCTGGACCGAGGGAGTCATCATCATCATCCCCAGTCCAGGAACTCATTGTTGCTTGTTGTGTTGTGAAGTGAGACTGGAGAAGAGTGCTCACATATATGTAGGCGCAGACTGGATGGTGGGCCATTCGATCCGGGGCAAGAAAACGGGCAGTGACTCAAAGGAAACACACCCTAGTACTAGGTACACTGTTTAGTGCAGTGACTCACAGAAAACACACCCTATGTGTTCACTGTTTGGTGCAGTTCACAGAAAACACACCCTAGTACGAGTTTTATTGTTCGCATCTGAAATGCATCTGAAATCAAGTTCTTAAAGATACAACCCGACTCTAGAGAATGATGAAATGAAATCATATTTTTTTATGGATACAGTAGCACTCGGCGTCGAGTACTCTACGTCTACTGGGTACAATGGGGGTATTTCCCCTTCCTCATAGCATCCGGCCCAGCTTCATTAGCCCGGCGAGCTCTCTCCCTTTTCCTCTCTCTATCTGCTTCACGGGCCGCGGCCACTTCACGTTCTTTGATCTCCCGCCGAATGCGAATTTCCTCCTGCTGCTCCTTACGTTTTTGTTCTTGTTTTTCTGCCTCAACCATCCTTTGCCACCTCTCACGTGCTGAACGACCCGTCTCCTCGACGTAACGCTTGTCTTGTTCGGACTGCTCACAATCTAGCCACTGCATGAAATCACAGAGAGGAGGTGGAGTCTTTTTTCAAAGACAAGTTAGCACATAATAAAATAGCAATGACATAATATTTATTTAGTAATGCAGTTAGTTCTTACTTTTGGTCTAACATTGCGACATGGTGGGAGGGGGTCATGCTCGTAGTTCTCGCACATGAAGAACCTCAAAGTGTGTGTCACCATCTCCTTCTTCTTCCTCACTGGAACCCTCAAAGTGTGTGTCACCATCTCCTTCTTCTTCCTCACTGGAACCACCATCTCCTTCTTCTTGTGGCTCAGTTGCAGGACCATCTCCTGCTTGTAGTTCAGCCTCACCCTGGTGAGCATCACTCACAGGCACTTGACTACTAGACCCAGCCTTATGAACAACTTGGATAAACAGCATCACAGGCAAACCAATTTCACATGCTGTTTTGATATAACTCCTCCAATGTTCAGTGCCTTGAAGTGGCATAAGCTCCCAATATAATAACTCACTCCTGTTGATTAGAGTCATAATGGACAAGTCATGTTGCTCTGCATCTACATGAAATGCCCTAAAAAAACTGGGTAATGGACCCCCAAGTTCTTGAGGCTGCTCTTCTAATCACATGGTCAACCGAATCAAATTCTGACAAGTCAACTCCATGTTCACCATATCTAATCTGCCCATTACCGAAATACAACTTGACACTGAGATCATCTGACATGTCTGACAGTATGAAAAAATAAAACGCTATTAAGAAGTGGATCTGCAACTACAAAATATATCTACTCAGAGCTACACTACAACTATAATTTTTCTAAGCAGATCTACACTACAACTATAATTTTTCTAAGCAGATCTACACTATAACTATAATTTTACTAAACAGATCTACACTAAACTATGTATTTACTAAGCAGATCTACACTAAAACTATGTATTTACTGAGCAGATCTACACTAAAACTATATATCTACTAAGCACATCTACACTAAAACTATTAAGTATCAGAGTATTACCTCTAACGAGACGAAAAACCGACAGAGCTTCGCACCTTCACCACCTCCTCCTCACTCCCTTCTCCTCTTCCCCCCCTCTTTTCTTCTTTTCGAATTATTATGACATTTTCGGCTGAATTTCGGTGTTATATAGGCAGCTGGACCCTAGTGCCGTGGCCCACGGCGCTAGGAGGCCTGCTGCCGCCGCGGCCCATGGCGCTAGGACCTAACGCCGTGGCCCGCGGCGCTAGGCTCTTGACGTCGTGGCGTACGGCGCTATGTTTCGCCCACGCTAAGGGCCCACTCCTGGCGGCTCCTACCGCCGTGGGCTGCGGCGTTATGTCCCTGACGCCGTGGCCCACGGCGGCAGATGTATATTTTTGCAAAATTTGTGGCGGACCATATATTTTTGCAAAATCGCGATAAAAAAAATTCCAACTCCAGTGGAGATATCAATGCAGGCCTCTATTTTTCGTGGGCCCCGTATGTCAGCGAGTTCTTCCTCTCGCCTCGCGCCCGCGTGCTCGCCTCGCCTCGCGCAGTCGCGCTCCACCCTGCCGCCGCCCTCACCCTCGCCGCGCTTCCTGCGCTCCCCGACGGCACCTGAGCGCGTCGCGCTCGCCACCGCCGCCGCCCTGCCCCTGCGCGCATCTCGCCCGGGCGCGCCACCAGCCGCGGGTGCTTGCGCGCCTGGCCGTGGCAGGAGCATGTCGCCCCGCACTCGACCTCCTTCCACCCGGTGTTGTTGCCGCGCCTGCGGGCCTGGTTCGCCTGCGCGTACCACACCCGCCGCACGACGCTCATGGTTCGCCGTCGACTGCTCCATCGGCATCTGGAGCTGCGGCACCGTCGCCCACCCCGACCCGCCGGCGGCAGGGCGCGACCGTTCTGCGCCGCCGGCGCGGCGCCGAGAGCGGAAGCGACACCCGAGGCGGCGGAGCCTGCACAAGCAGAGCCGGCCACACCCGGGCGGCGCGGGGATTAGAAAAGATGCCGCGGCCGCAGACGCGGGCCGCTGCTCCACCGCTGTCGACGCCGTCAGGTTGGCGGACACGCGGGATTCCTCTCACCGGTGAAGCATATTGTTGGGTATTCCAAAAATTCAAATACCGCGAATGGGCCTGTAGTCCAATGGTAGGACGGTCCAGTGGGATGTTACCCACCAGGGTTCAAATCCTGGTGCTCGCACCTTTTCCTGGATTTATTCTGGGATTTTCCGGCGTTATGCGTTAAGTGGTAAGCGACGTTCCCGTCGACGACGAGGCGCCAGTGGTGACTTCGAGAATCTCCAGATCTGCCGGTGCTCAGTCCTTCGGAGGTGCTCATAGGGGTAGGGTTTGCGTACGTGTACTCATAGCGGTGAGTGTGCGTGCGTGTTGTGAGCGTCTGCGTTGTAATTCTCAAAAAAATAAATCAAACACCCAGGCAGAAAGTAGAAAGTGAAAAAAGTATTGCTTCACTCGAGAAAAAAAGGTCCTGCCTTTACACGGGGCATGGGCTCCTCTTTTATAGTGCCCGGGGTCACTTTTACATTCTGAAACTACCTAGCATATTCGGCATATTCTTTCACCTTCTGGTACAAAAATGTCTAAAGTAGTCACACCATCTGTGTGACCCCTTGTACCTTATTACATTTCTACCCTGGTTTCACATGCAAACTTTCTAGCTTCACGATCACGCTATTGACCGAATCTTCATCTTAAGTTCCCCCATATTTCTGAAATCCGAACAACCCCTCATCCTGGTACTTCGCCCAAAGTGACGTCATCTTCTGGAATGCTTACGTCGCTTCTGATGATTCCCTGTTTCCTTGTTCTTTCCGATTTTAGCGATTCCAGAACATAATTTCCTCATCTTAGGCTTGTTCATATAATTCCTCCATTTCCCAAACCTTCGTTTCCTGAAAACATCACAACATGCAGAAGAGTTGGGAGACTTCGCTCCTTGTAAGAATCAGCCCGACATCAGTTTTCAGGTTTCTTAATGGCAGAATAGCCAATTCAGTCTCCGAACTATCACTTAAAGCTCAATTTCGGACCTGAACTATGAAAACGGTCGTTTTAGTCCTCAAACTTTCGTAACCGGCTCAATTTCGTCCCTGAACTACGAAAATGGTCATTTTGGTCCTCAAACTTTCGCATCTGACTCAAATTCATCCCTGGCCGATAGCCAAATACCCTTTTTACCCTTCTCCTATCCCTACACACCGCTCGCTACTGGCGCTTCTCGTTTCATTTTTCCTTGTTTTTCCATTGCTCTTCGCTTGTGCTCTCCCTTACGATCTTGCAAGAAGCTAGACTTCAAATATTATCGGAGGCAATTAGTTTCGAGGTGTGCAACTGAGAGGAAAGAAGCATCAAGAGGATTATATATAGGGTACAGTGGCAGCGGGGCGAGGATGAAAATGAAATAATGAACACCACAATGGATGATCCAACATACAGAAGCAACTGCAAGTGAGCACGTCACAGCTGCAAGTCACGAAGGACCAAACACGCCGAGTGATCAGGAAAGCATGACGATGCCCTCTTCGGCAAGCTGACATCGCATTGGAGATGCCAGATCTGCCAATTCTTCTTGGATGAGTCCTCCCGATGCTTGCCATTCCTACCTCTCGTTCAACTCGATCTACTATTGTACGATCCGCCTGATGATAAGTTTGTGTGTATGACTCCTCAGCTGGTGATGTGTAATTCAGTTGCGTAGGGGTAGGAGAAGGGTAAAAAGGGTATTTGGCTATCAGTCAGGGACGAATTTGAGTCGGATGCGAAATTTGAGGACCAAAACGACCGTTTTCGTAGTTCAGGGATGAAACTGAGCCAGATGCGAAACTTTGAGGACCAAAACGATCGTTTTCGTAGTTCAGAGACGAAATTGAGCTTTGAGTGATAGTTCGGGGACTGAATTGGCTATTCCGCCTTTCTTAATCAAAAGTGGCGTCATGCTTTTATACTCATAAAAGGAAAGAACCTGGAGTAGCGAAGTACACTCAAACTTGAGCGTTGTGAAAAAACGACATTCACATTTCTGAGATATGCACTCCTCTGGCGGCTCGAGGGTGACTTGATTCCCCAACATTTGAGGCCTTGTTTAGTTGGTTGAAAAATTTGTCTTTTTAACTGTTGGAACTCCTGTAGCACACTGTAGCACGTTTCGTTTGTTTGTGGTAAATATTATCTTACCATGGCCTAACTAGGCTCAAAAGATTCGTGTCGCAAAGGACATCCAAACTGTGTAATTAGTTATTTTTTACCTATATTTAATACTCCGAACATATGTCTTTTGGCGTATTTAATGTGATGTGATGGGGAGAGAGTGGAGAAAAAATTAGAAATTTTAGCCAACTAAACAAGGCCTGAATCAGTTGGATTTCGCTGGCGCGGGGGGGGGGGGTCGTGAGGAGTTAGAGCGTGTAACGCCCGCGTTTTAGCCTCTAATAAATCACCTGCTAAATCACACGTGTTTTTCAAAACCCTTCCGCTGAGCTCGACCGTTTCCAAAAAAAACCCCGATCATAAATTCTTTTCCCTCCTCTCCTCGGCGCGCACGCCGTGAATCCCGCCGGCACCGCCAATCCTGCACGCCACCACTCGAGCCACCACCGCTCATCGCGCCGTGTCGCGTAGCGCTGCCACAGCGCCGCGGTCGGCCACCTCGCCGGGAATCCTGGGCCTGCCACGGTCCCGCCAGCCGACCCGCTTCGCCAGCTTCACCGCCGACACCGCGTCAGCCCCGCGAGTGCTCGAACCCAGGGAAAATCCCACCAAAAATTCCTTTCCCCTCTCTCCTAATTTTTCCTAGGTTTTTCCTAAGTTTTTCTAATCCTTTTTTTCTTTTCTCCATTTTTTCCTTTTCTCTTTCCTTTTCTTATTTTCCTTTTTCCCTTCTCCTTTTCTCCTTTTTCCTTTCCTTCCTTTCGTTTTCTCCTCCCTTCTTCCTCCTCTGGCCCGCGCCTCTGCCTCGGCATGCCGCACGCCCGGCTCCCCCTCACTGCCCGGCGCAGCGCTGCACGCCGCGCGGGCCCGTGATGCGACGCGTCCCTGCCGCTCGACGCCGAGGCCGCCTTAACTCCCGCCTGCCCGAGCCGTCACTTCCACGGCGCCATCACCGCCGCCAGCCGCCGGGCACCCCGCGCCGCTGCTCCCGGCCCCGCCAGCCAGCCTCTCTTCCTGGCGCACCGCACGCCGGCCCTCCACCTCAGGACGCCGCGCGCCTGGCCACAACGAGACCGAGCGCTGCTGCTCGACGCCACGGCGGGCATTTCACTCCGCCTGCACGACCCATCAACTCCACGCCAATAGCACCGCCGCAAGCCGCCGCCCGCTCCGCGTCGCAGCTCGCTGCTGCCACGGCCTGGCTCACCACTGCCCGACGAGTCACACAAAGGCCATAAATTCGTCGCTGCCGCTCACGTCCCGTCGCCGGCAGAGCTGAACCGCCATTGCCGCCGGCCGCACGAGCTCCGTGTGCTCGATCCCGGCCGCTCCACCACCTTTCCCTCCCTATAAATAGACGGTGCCGCTCCTCGTCGCACCCCGCACCTCCCCAGCCGCTTTCCCCTCTCTCCCGAGCCTTCGAGCGCCGCCGCCCCTAACCACCACCGCCTACAGTCCGCTGCCGCCCATGGAGCCGCCTCCTCGCGCCGCCCCAACCCAAGGTGAGGGAGGGAATCGAACCTCCTCGGCCTCCTCCCTATTTTTCCCCACTCACCGATTCCCGTCGTGCCCTAGGTCGCCGGCAATCGCCGCCGGCCGGCCGCTCCCGAGCCACCCCCTCCCTCATCTGTTCTGAATCGAGGGGGAGGAAGGAGACAGCCATTTAGCCAAAAACCCCTGCCCTTTACTTGTTACACCGAACCCCCCCTTCTCTATTCTCTCTCTCTTTTTCTTTCAAAATAAACCCTATCCAATAAATCGATTTACGAACCAACCCCTGCTATACCAAAGTCTATAACAAATAGGTCCTTAGGCCATTTTATTTAAACCTGACCTTATTTACATATTGCAATTAAGTCCCTTTTCTATTAAACCTAGTTACAACTAAGTCCTTAACCTCTTTTAATCAATCCTAATGACGCTTTTAGCGCGTCATTTCATGTTCATATTCTCGCCCGATAAATCCCAGCTCTTGCCCCGGCCTTTCATCTATTTTTTCCGTCGAGCCATCTATCCATAAATAATATTTATTCCCTCATTTTCTATTTATTTCCCCTCGAGCTCAGCCGATAAATTTTGTGTGCTTGTATTGATGGTGTGCTGGTTTGTGTGCGCAATAGCCGACGGAGTGAACGAGGAGGAGTACCGCGAGTCGGAGCTTGGAGCCGAGTACTGTGAGCAGGAGACCGAGGTCCCGAACCGCGAGCAGGAACTCCCCGAGGACTTCGAAGACGGCAAGTTCAATCTCATCCTTTGATGCATGCCTTGGTCCCAGTTTTATAAACACAACCCTATGACCCGTTTTATAAATTGCATATTGTTTTACTGCAAAAACCTGGTAGGATAGCCACCCTTGATTGCTATGATTGAACCTTGTTTGGCCTAAATGATTGCTTTAAAAATGTGTGAGTGCTTTAAAAATGGGAATGAGATATTTTAGAAAATGAGTAAAGAACTGGGTAGACGGGATGGACGTGTGTGTCAGGAGTATGGGTGAGCTCGTACCTTTGTGGTTGAGCATGTTGGGCGATGTCCATCTTGTCGTTAAGGATCGGGTTGCGTGACATCTCACCTGGCCCATTTATCGTACAACCACTCGACCGTTGTATGTGGCAACGTCTTAGCATAAATCCCACTAGTTAATCTACTTGCCACCAGGAGTGCGGGTGAGCAGCGGGAGATCAAGGAGTAGGGGTACGATCTGTGTGAGTTACGCCCTGGTTATGTGAGATAACCCCTTGGTTGCTTCCGTGGTGGCTAGTAGGGTTAGCTAAGGTGGGTAACAGCTTTGATAGGATCCGCGCCGACACTAAGGTGTTCGTGTGGCGGTACCCTACTTGTGGGTAACGATGTACAACCTCTGCAGAGTGTAAAACCTATTCGAATAGCCGTGTCCACGGTATTGGACGAGTCATGGTGTGGTCACAAAACTAGTGTTTGGGTTTGGGATATTTTCATGGCGTGAGTTGATTTCTGGAAAAGTGTGTGGCTGTGTGCCTGGGCTACTGCGGACGGGGAGTCCGGTAGTCCTCAGCTGGTTTTCCTCAAAACAACTGAGTTCCTTGGGTAATAAACACTGTTTGCGAAAACCTTTTGAAAACAAACCCCTGCATGAATAAGTGTGATTGCAAAATAAACCTTATCCTGATCCTTGATATATCCTGTGCATGATCTGCTTATTAGCCCCTCCGTGGGTGGGGTTGAACTTGTTGAGTACGTATGTACTCACCCTTGCTTGATTAACTATTTTTTTCAGAGGAGGATCCCGACTTTGTTCCCGAAGACGTCGAGTACGTTGCTGTCCTACACCCAAACCGTGCCTGTGGATTCAGGGTCTCCACAGGAAGCTTCCATGGCGCTAGACTCTGATGATGTCTTAGAAGTCTTTACTATTTTAGTGTGGGCTACAGTCCTTATGTTGTTTCTCGTGGCAGTGGCGTTTCCGTGCCCACAGCCTCGACGTGTTGTACGGCAATGAACCATCTGATATAATAAATGTATTACCAGCCTCCTGGGACTGGTATTTGTATCACATTTAGTCACCTCTGATGAGGGGACGCTTCAGGTGGTATCAGAGCCTGGTTGGCCGTAGGACGCGACCCCTAGGACCCGAGACCTTTTCTAAGCCTTTCTCTAAATCTTTTCCCTGCTTAGCTCACCTTTCCACAAATCTCTTACCTTGTCCCTTGCCTGGTTCCAGATGGCTAACTTGGAATGGAGGGGAGGCGTCTGCCCCGCAGAGCCTGGCCTCCCTAACTTACTACTACTCAGCCTGGAACGCGTCGGAGTGGTGGACCCGCCGGAGTACACCTATCGGGAGTACGAACGCAGAGGCACCCTTCGGTGTGATGTGATGATCTTCGTGGGAAGGAGCACACTCTACCCCGACATAGATCTCTGGTTCATCTCCACCACTGGGTTTCGTTTCCCTGACACCTACCCAAAGGGTGCCCGAAAAGCCCTGCGACGCCTACGAGTGGTCTATAGGCAACATCTTAGACGGACTCCAATGGGATTTTTCCCACCCTCGAGAGGTAGAGGACGCTCATGGATCGCCCGGATGAGAAGACTGGGAAGAGAATAAGAAGACCTAGAAGATACAGTTTCCCACCTGTCCATCTACCGCAATGGCTTAGACAACCTTTACCGTGAACAGGCCGAGCAGCTGAAGCACCAAATCGACAGGGCAGAAAGAGCAGAACAAAGGATAGAATTAGAAAGGATAAGGACAAGAGTGGCGGAAACTTCCCTAGCTAATCTGCAGTGTGATTACGCCAGGGAAAGGGAATGCTCTGAAATAGCCAACAAAACCCTATGGGATGAGCTTCACAAGGAACGTAGGAGAAGAGAAGAAGCTGGGTTACTAGATGAAGAACCCGAAGAAACCCATTGGGATAAGGGAACCCAGACCGAGGATGTGATGTTGGAACAAGACCTCCCACCGAAGAAGCGTCGCATTCAGCCTGAGGAAGAATCCCCATGAGAAGAGAATGGAGTGCCTAGGCTAGAGCTATCATCCTAATAATAATCAGTGTACCCCTGAGGAGTGTACCCAACCTTGTGAATAAATAAAACTATCTATCTTTTGTACCCTACCCTTTGCACAACTTGTTCAACTCTACCCTTGTTTTCAGATGGCTGAAGATGGATGGACCCAGGGCGTGTGCCAGGAGGAGCCTGGTTTTGCTCGCCTTCTTATCAACTCTCTGGAGCGCCTCGGTATCACTGAGCGCCCAAGGTACTACAGCAGAGAGTACGAGCAACTCCGCACTCTTCGCTGTAGGGTGGTCCTCTCCATCGCCAGAAGCAACCGCTACCCCAACATCGAGCTGTGGCGCGTGACCGCCACAGGGTTTCGACACCGGGATACCTATCCCTTAGCCCTTAGAAAAGCTCTTCGATACCTGTGTCGAATCTACGAAGACCACCTCGTCTCCACACCGATGAGGCTTTACCCTCCCGCCATCAGAACCCGAGTCTAGCAAGCCCGCATGAGACACTTAGAACGACGCCGCCACCAAGAAGATCTGTTGTACCATGTGGTAGCCTACCTCGTCTCCCTGGACCAACTCTTTGACGAGCAAGGAAGGCTCCTGAGGGAGCAAATCAGTCGGGCCAAGCAAGCAGAAGTCACAGTAAGGATGCACCAAGTTCGAGTAGCTCAAGCTGAAGCAAGGACCGCAGCCGCCATAAGTAGTGAAACCGTTGCCCATGAAAGCCTCAGGCGGATCCAGGATCAGCGCATGCAGGAATGGACCAACAGTGGAACACCCATTCCGGCCATTGGAGAAGCACAAGTCCTACTTGGGACACCCCTTGTAGGATGGGGAGGAACTCTTGAGACTCCGCCAGCACCACCGGCAGTCATCGAACAACGAACAGCGACCGTAGTAGAAGAAACTGCGGCACAACCCCAAGAGAATGGGAACATCGAGGGCGAGGATGACGATGAGCTGCTCATTCCACTAGAAGTGCACTCTGCCCCAGAAGATGGCTCGCCTCGCGAGTAGCATGCCCAGATGCCCTTGCCCTAGGGAATGAAGTCGTGATGGTCCGAGCCTAGAGTCGCATCCTTAGCTTTTGTCGTAGTACCAAGTCGTGTAGTGTGTCCACGTTTGTGAGACATGGGTACCCCTGGGTCCCCACCGACCAGGCTCACGGCCGTCCCTGACAAGTAGGTCCGGCCTACCAGAAGACCCGCCGACCTGTTAGTGGGCACAACCGACCTAGTTGGCAGCCCACACGACCTCCTGAAGACCTTCCAGAAGATTCCCCCGACGACCTAATTCAACACGACCTCAAGACTTGGCGTACAAGACAAGATATTTGTGGATTCCGACCAAAGCAGATCGACGGATATGGCAAGCGATGTAATCAATTAGACTTAGGTCTCCTGGTCGTAACTGACCAGGAATCTGGGAACCGACCTTGTCCGTCGCCCAATATAAGGCAGGCAAGGGCGTCCTTCCGAGGACGACGCAGATCGGCACCTGTAACATTGTCCACGACCTCCACCTTCGCCACGATCAAATCAATACAATCAAGAACTGGACGTAGGGTTTTACTCTCCGGAGGCCCGAACCAGTATAAAATCGCCTTGTCCTTGTGTCCCGTCGTAATTTCCGTGTGCTACACTAGCATAACCATCGCGTTCTTAGCTCCTGATCTCCCCACCGAACAACTAAACCACAGGGATTAACACCCCCGTGGTCTGTCCAGATCTCACCATCTGACAGTTGGCGCGCCAGGTAGGGGTGATCGCGAGCTCTTCGTGCAGCGTGATGGCAGCTCGCTCCGGCGGCCTCTTCCGCGACGACACGAAGGATTTTCGGTAGTGACCCACCCACCCATGCCCCCGACCTATTCGTGGACTGCGTCGTCCTACGACCAAGGAGCACAAACCGTCATCGACCACGTGACTGCATGGCGTAATTCGGTAACCGCAGCTACGACGGTTCGCGTCGTGGTGTCCGGGTGCGTCACGTCCTGAACCTGCGTGCACAGGAAGACAGCAAGTCGCCGACCATCTCGGGGAGCACAGGAGCGCAACAGATTCCTTCACATCATCGTGTTACTAGGGAAAATCAATCTACGGAAGCCATATGTGAACAGGGAAAAATCTGTTTTATTTATTTATTTTCTTTATTATCTTTTGGCCAGTACAATTTCTTTTAAGCTAATCTGCTATCTCATCTACGTGATGCATGAGGTCTTTCATCGGCAGTTTACTGCGTGTCAGCATGCCGACCCCCTGGACATGACTCTAGGTCGCTTCGCCATCTACCTCGACCTCCTCGGTCGTCTCGATGACTACCTGGACAGCTTCGCGTGCGGCCTCGGCTCGCGTCACCGACCTGCTACCTCGGCAATTCGGCCACGGCGTCACCTCGACGGGTCGGCACGACGTCCCGCGCTCAACAGCTTCAGGTCGCGTCATCGGCTACCTCAACAACTTGGCACAGCTTTGGCTTGCGTCGACAACAATGATCTTCTAACCTCATCGACGACACGCCGCCGCCGTTCCAACCTCGTCTACACGCACAAGCTAAGTGCCAGTTGCAATTAAATATATTTTACAGCTTCAATTTATTTTGTAGACCTGCTCTACATGTTTTGTCTGCTCTTCCGACCCTCCCCCTCGACATGCTCGGGGGCTTGGCAATGCCAACACGTAGGTCGCCAGATCTGAGGGCTTAAATTTTTTATCTTGTGCTATGTTCCCCTCTCCCTCGACATGCTCGGGGGCTTGGCCATGCCAATCTAAGGGTCGCCAGACCTGTGGGGTTCTACCTTCTCCTCTCTCATGCCATCAACTCTCCCCCTCGACATGCTCGGGGGCTTGGCTAAAGCCAATATATGGGTCGTAAGACCTGAGGGTTAAAATTCTTCTGCTCCTCCCCCTCGACATGCTCTGGGGCTTGGCTCAAAGCCAACCTAGGGGTCGCTCGACCTAAGGACGTCGTCCGGCACGAGTACTTGCCTTTTGTCGCTGCGAGCCTGCTTGGTCGACAAGGTTGCTAAACCTGAGTCCTAGACTCCCCTCCTCTCGCGCGCCGATCTCACGTAAGCCTCCCTGCTGAGCTGTGGAGGTCGGTAAGCCAGCCTCTCCATGAGTAGTGGTTAGCGAGGCAGCAAACAAGACGACATTACTTCAAAGACTACCAAGTTCGCGCAGGCACCAAAGCAAGTACCTCATGCCAGCATCAAAAGAAAGTTCATCAAGTATTGTTTTTTTACATGGCTGAGAAAGGGGAGGTACAGCTCCTAGACCTCTGTGCATCTCTGGCGTCATCTTTGGTGGATTTCCTGGTGTTTTCGCCGTCACCTTCCTCCGGCTTCGTCGTCGTCTTCATCAGGTCGTTAGACCTTCCTCCGGTTCCATCGTCGTCATCGTCAGGTCGCTAGACCTCCCTGTTGCTCCGTCGTCGTCCTCATTAGGTCTCTGGACCTCCCTATGGAGTCGTTAGGTCTCTGGACCTCCCTATGGCTCCGTCGTCGCCTTCGTCAAGACCAAGACCTTCCTCCGGCTCCGTTGTCGTCATCGTCAGGTCGCTAGACCTTCCTCCGGCTCTGTCGTCGCTTCCGTTAGGTCGCTAGACCTCCCTACGGTTCGTTCGTCGCTTTCGTCAGGTCGATAGACCTCCCTGTGGCTCCATCATCGCCTTCGCCAGTTCGGAAGACCTCCTCAACGACTTCGTTCTTCTAGCTTCTACAATTTTGCATCCTATGCTCTGGTGGACGGACGCATGCTCATGGCATGGCCAAAATTCTACTCTGCGGCTTCATAGCTCAGTAATGCACGGTGCTTGCCCCTAGCCTTATAGTGCTATTTATAGTAAGAGCCAAGACTCGGTTATGGCTGTATGAGCTCCGATACTGTCGCCATGTGGTCGAGAGCGCCTGTAGACCTATGCATGATTAAATGTGATGACTTTACCCTGCCTCGCGACGTCTCTGTCGCTAGTGTATCAATGATGCCTGAGCCCGCCACAGCATCACATGGCTACAGTGCACTCCTTGAATCGTGGGCAGTTTGTCGTTTTCTGGCTGGCAAGAGAATCTCCGACCACTGTTGACCCGTGACCCTGCAGTCTACGGAGAGATAAACCTGACTCTGCGTCAGAGGGCCCTGCACCTCATTACATCTACGGACGACAACGACGATCAAACACACCCTTTACGGCTCTGTGTCTTCATTACACCCGCTAGGCTCTGCGTCCTGGTGCACCCGCTATGGCTCTGCACATAAACGGACCTATTCCAATCAATCTATATTTCTGTTTCCCGAGCAGAATGGTCGTAGGTTCGATTGAAGACCTTCCGGGGTAGGCGTGCCTCGCTACTCTGCCAGATCCTTCTGGGCGCCTGTAGATCAGAAGCATCATGGAGATCTACAATTTTCGTCGGGCCCCCGTGGTCGGTGTGCCTATTGCTAAGGTCGTCAATACCTTAGTGCCATGGCTCTGCTGGATGGCTAGCAGCTATGTTGGTCGTCTGGGCACCAAAATGGCCTTCCTGAGGTCGGCGTGCCTTTATACCTAGGTCTTGCAATACCTTGATATGGTTACGGCTCCGCCAACCTAGTTGGGCGCCTTGGATGCATGACCTCCCTGAGGTCGGTGTGCTCTTGTAGCCCTGTCAGCCTGCTCTGGACACCCATTATTTTACGTCGGGAATGAAGGCCTCCCTGTGGGGTGCGCGCCTAACGGCCCTGCCATGTACTTCCGGGTGCTTGGGCGCTTCTTGATTTGAGACCTTCTTGAGGTCGGCATGCCTCGGGTGGCTCTGCCAAACTCTTTGCAGCCATGCAAGATATCTGGGTGTCTCTACACTCCATACGTTCAAGATCAACATTATTTCGCCAGACTTCATCGTTGTTCGTTTCAACCACTACAGAAGACCTCTTCACGCAATTCGCCTTTCAAGACCTTGCTGGGTATCCTCGGATACTGGTCATAGTTGATTTGAGGCCTCTTCGAGGTCGGCACGCCTACAAGGCCTCCACTAGGTCGGCCCTGCCAGACTCCTTGCAGCCATGCTAGGAGATCTGGGTGTCTCTACACTTTGTTCAAAACCATGACTCAGTTCTCTTCTCTTTTTTGAGCATCAAACCAGCCATGCTGCCTGTTTCAATGCTCGGGGACTACTCTATGAGTGTGTCTTTGACGCCCTCTTGTTTTCTTCGTCGTACCGACCTGTTGGGAAACCTGTTTCTCATCACGTCGCTACTCGACCTACTTTCTCTTTTTTGGATCATCATACCGGCCATTTTGCCCGCTACGATGCTCGGATACTACTCTATGAGTGCATCCTTGATGCCCTCTGAATTTTTTCATCGTCGTTTCGATCTATTGGAAGCCTGCTTCCTATAGGTCGTCACTCGACCTCTCTTCGTTCAGCAAGACTACAAACAGGTCGGCTGCTAAGCTGATTTGTTATTTTTTGGACCGACGTGCATGCTATTCGACCTGTCGATAGCTCTACGACTTCGTCATGACCTTTCTAAGGTCGCTGCGCCTACACCTCGCTCGGGGGCTTGTGAGACATGGGTACCCCTGGATCCCCACCGACCAGGCTCACGGCCGTCCCTGACAAGTAGGTCCGGCCTACCAGAAGACCCGCCGACCTGTTAGTGGGCCCAACCGACCTAGTTGGCAGCCCACACGACCTCCTGAAGACCTTCCAGAAGATTCCCCTGACGACCTAATTCAACACGACCTCAAGACTTGGCGTACAAGACAAGATATTTGTGGATTCCGACCAAAGAAGATCGACGGATATGGCAAGCGATGTAATCAATTAGACTTAGGTCTCCTGGTCGTAACCGACCAGGAATCTGGGAACCGACCTTGTCCGTCGCCCAATATAAGGCGGGCAAGGGCGTCCTTCCGAGGACGACGCAGATCGGCACCTGTAACATTGTCCACGACCTCCACCTTCGCCACGATCAAATCAATACAATCAAGAACTGGACGTAGGGTTTTACTCTCCGGAGGCCCGAACCAGTATAAAATCGCCTTGTCCTTGTGTCCCGTCATAATTTCCGTGTGCTACACTAGCATAACCATCGCGTTCTTAGCTCCCGATCTCCCCACCGAACAACTAAACCACAGGGATTAACACCCCCGTGGGCTGTCCAGATCTCACCATCTGACAGTTGGCGCGCCATGTAGGGGTGATCGCGAGCTCTTCGTGTAGCGTGATGGCAGCTCACTCCGGCGACCTCTTCCGCGTCGACACGAAGGATTTTCGGCAGTCGAGTAGTTCGGGATGTATCCTCCTCTCTTGGTTAAAATGAAGTTTGCCTGTGTTTGTTTGTTTGCTATATGCTTGTTGTGTGCTTACCGACAGGAGTAGATCCTGTCTTTTCAAAAAGAAATCCGCCCTAATCAACTTAAACATCACATAAAACCTAGATCTCATAGAAAACCCGCTCCTCTACAGATGGTTTCAAGGCGCCCTGCCAGGACCTTCCAAGGCTCTGGTCGTATGGACGCGGAAGGATCTCAAGCCGAACGAAGGGAGCGCCTTAACGACCAAGAAGTGAATCAAGGCGAGGATGGAGGAGAAAACCATGTCCAGCCACCGCCACCCCCTGCCGTAGACTTGGCGCAAGTATTGGCCAACCAGACCCTGCTGCTAGAAGCCATAGCCAATGCCATCAACCGTCCAAGGCCCCGTGTTCTGGGCATGAATGAGAAGCTGATAGAATTTCTCCGGACGAAGCCACCCACTTTTGGTGGGTCCGTGAATCCCTTGGATGCATATGACTGGCTGAGGGCCATCCTAAGAAAACTAGAGCCATTCAACTGTGAAGATCGAGACAAGGTTCTCCTGGCTACCCACCAGCTCACTAGGACAGCCTTAGCATGGTGGGAAAACTACTGTGCAGCAGACAAAGATCCCTCCACCATCACTTGGGATGAGTTTGTGGAGGAGTTTCGTCGCTACCACATCCCAGAAGCCACACTGAAGCGAAAGGCGGACGAGTTCCGTGAACTCCGCCAGGGCAACAAGTCAGTGGAGGAATACACTTACCAGTTCATAGAGTTGGCCCGCTATGCCCCTGAAGAAGTGGATAAGGACTCAAAGAAACAGGACATGTTCAAGAAGGGCTTGACTCCGGAACTGAGGACTCTGCTTACCCCTCAGATCTACCCAGATTTTAACACACTTATGAACATGGCCATCCTCATAGAGAGAGCCGGGGCAGAAGAGAAGAAAGAAAAAAAGCGCAAATTCATGGAGAACAAGGCTCAGCAGCAAGAACGTTCCCAGAGACAGAGAAGCTTCGGTCACCCCGTGTCCAGGTTCCAAGCCCCCATGCAGTACAGAACCCAGTCACAAGCCATGGGCTCTCAGGGCCCCAGAACCCAGTTCAAACAATACAACAACCTGAACACCATGAAGCCCCCACAGAACAACACTATCCAGGTCACTGCCAACAACAACAACAACACTAGGGCATGTTTCAACTGCCGTGAGACCGGACACTTCATTGCCAACTGCCCATACGCCAAAAAGCCAACAGCTTCAGCCTTCTCCAACTCAGTGAAAGGGCCGAGACCAGTCGTATCTGGAGCCAACTGCGTGCCGGTTCGCAGCAACAACAACTTTGGCAACAACAACAACCAGCAGATGAGGCAGCCCCAGCAGTCTTATGGACGAGCCCGCGTCAACCACATCAACGCACAGGAGGCTCAAGAGGCACAAGGCGTAGTGCTCGGTGAGTTCCTGGTCAGCTCAGTCTTGGCAACCATATTATTTGATTCAGGAGCATCACATTTGTTCATATCCTCAAGTTTTGTGAAAAAACACAACATACCTACAGTACTACTAAAAGTACCCTTGCTAACCCGAACGCCCAGAGGAGACATCAAGTGTCAACTGGGTTGCTCTCGGGTAAGGATCTGTCAGGGGGTGAGACCTGGACAGATCCGCTAGGGGGCGACCCAAGCGGTTGTAGGTTGATTGGAGGGGATCGGGACCTAAGAGTGTAGGTGGTAGTTCGCAGGGAGAACTCGGAACACGGCGAGAATGGTGAGAGACACAAGGGTTTAGACTGGTTCAGGCCTCCGGAGAGTAAAACCCTACGTCCAGTATGCGGTGGGATTATGCGTGAATGGGGAAGTCGTCCCCTCGAATGGAGCTCCAAGCCGCCTTATATGGCCAGCGGGCTAGGGCTTCCATTCGAGGTTGGTGGACCCTCATCGGGGTCGGTTACAAATTAGGAAGGTCATCTTCCGTGATTACAGGGCGGATCCCGCGATCCTCGGACCTACTGGCGGCGCCGAGCCGCGACCTAGGGGAGAAGCTTGCGCCACAAGCCCGGCAGGTCTCCTGGCATCTGGATAAGGTCGCCTTGGGTCTTCCAGGGTCGCCGGGGTTGTGGATAAGGTCTCTGGGCCCACTTGCAGGTCGGTGGGGCTTCTGACAGGTCGGGTCCACTTGACAGGGACCTCCAAGGCCCTGGTCGGTGGGGATGCTTGGGTACCCATGTCTCTCAAGCCCCCGATCGACGTGTAGGCGTAGCGGTTGAGACGACGTCTTGGCGCCGTCGAGGTCGCGCAGGGTGCACGGGGATCCAAAGAAGAAGAAAATCTTCTTGAGCACGTACGAAGTTGAACATCAAGCTTCTGGGGCATAGGTCCAGGGGCTTGAAGTGAAGACAAGGCGCTGTTGTTACTTGAAGAACCGCCGACCTGACCGGAATCAGGGAAGACCATCACACCTTCGAAGGAGGTCTCAATGCCGACCAAAGGGAGGTCGAGCAGAGGAGTGACGGAAGCTTGCTTCTGGTAGATCGAGGCGACGTTGGCAAAGAGGGCGTCACAAGATGCACTCGTGGAGTAGCCCCTGAGCGGTAAGGCGACCTGTAAGGTCGGTTTGGTGCTCGAAGAATAAACCGAGAACCTACGGCCATCTGCCTGAGGGAAAAGATGCTCTTCCCATTGAATAAGACAAACCATCAGGAATCCTCGCAGAACAGCGCAAGGCGCCAGGACCCTTCGTCGTGGAGCGACCCACGGGCGCACTGTGCAGGCACAGGGCCTGTCCCGAGCAGAGGTGCAGTCGCTGCCTACTAAAAGACAGAGACTGAAAAGGCGCCATGAGGCGTCCAGCAGACGTGTCAGCAGGCTCGAAAGCAGACAGAGACCTCGCGTTCCACGCGTGAACAGTGTTACAGATAAGGATGCCGCGTCAGCTGGAGGGTGAGCGGCGGCCACTGCGGAGCTCCACTACTATAAATAGAAGGCCGTGGTGCTTACTTCTTGAACCAGTAGAGGCATCATGGCAGAACCACTCGATAATTTTGCAACGCCTTGGTCTTGTGTGCGTCCACCCAACCATAGTGCTAGGGTATCATCTCAGGGAGCTAGGAGAATGCTTGCGAAGTTAGGAGAACTCCACCAATCTCTGTGCCCGCGCCCAGCGAGGAATCCGGGTGCAGCATGGGGCAGTACATGCCTTGGCGAGCCTTGTGAGGGGAGGCCTGAGACCATGCTGGGGGTTACTACGCCACGGCGGGAGAGGCCCGAGGTGAAGCTGGCCCAATTTGGGATCTTGTGAGAGCACCCTAGCAAAAGATGGGACTCCACAGGAGACCTTCTGGGGCTAGAGTAGAGGTGGCTGTGTGGCAGCCACGACCTCAACGGCGGTGGAGGTCTCCAAGTAGGTCCTGAAGCTAGAAGAAAGCTTGCGATGCGCTTCATCAGTCTAGGTTGCGCCGTAGACACCATATAAGGTAGAACAGGACCTTTAATATGTTTGTATCTTGTAATTGGCCTTGGGCCAAAGTATGTTGTAGCTTACGAAGCTTTTATACACATGTTTGCACGGCAACTGATGTGTTTCTGACTATTGCGATGAGGCGCCCGGGCAGCAATGGCATGGCCAAGGTCCCGGCGGGGCTATGGTAGCACGCCTGACCTTCAGGAGGCCACAATATTTGACGAGAAGAACCGTGTCGACCTGGGTCAACACGGCCGCTGCGCAGTGGCACAACGCAGGGGCGTCAATCCTGAATTTTCTAGGTCGAAATCGACCTAGAAGGCAGCAGGGCCTCAGCGGAGCGCTGTGATCCAGACCAAGAGGTCGTCAACGGGCAGTAGAGCCTTTAAGCACGGAGCCGTTGATAGTGGGGAGCCGCTGTAGGTCGGGGCGACCTAGAAGGCGTGTAGGCAGCTGGGCCTAGGAGACGTGGTGTGAACCCGCCGTGGGGAGGCCGAGGCGACCTGAGAGGCTACTGATGCCTTTGGAGATTTTTGATGTTGGGGGGGCTTGAATTGAGGCATAATGAGTCCACGTCGACCGGAGCGCTGCGCGGAGGCCGGTATACGCAGATTCCCGTACGGAACTAGTCGTTACTGCCGATTTACCGCTTAGGCCGAAAGAGCCGTTGAGCGATAGATCCGTTGAAGGCGCCAGGCTACTGGGTCGCCGTGATTTGCGCCAGAGACGTTGAGGCGCGGCGATCTGTTGCGCCGCTGGGGCCCGATTATATAAGGCCGCTCCACGGCCCAGGGGCCTCCACTTGCTCTCATTGCCGCTCGACGCTAGGGTTCCGCCGCCACTCAGTGCCTAGAGTGAACAGCAGTGCCGCCGTGCTTAGGTCTGCCACTGCCGCGACCTCGCATGCGAACCAAGACCCTAGTAGTGTTTAGATCCAAATCCACCGGCTTCGAGGAGGGGAAGATGGAGAAAGCACCGGTTCTGGCGCCACACACCGTCTGGGAGCCATCCACGGTGACGGAGGAGCAGATCCAGGCCTTGGCGACCCGCGGGTTGCTGAGGCCCAAGACAGAGGTCGGCTGGAGGCCGGCGGCAGGCGAGGAGTTCCCGACAGAGGGGACCGGCGAGACCGTCGTCTTCCTCGCGCACATCGAGCGCGGATTCGGGGTCCCGGCGGGCGACTTCCTCCGCGGCCTTCTCTTCTTCTACCGCATCGAGCTGGTACATCTCGTGCCGAACTCGATCACCATTATCTCTACCTTCATCCACCTCCGCGAGGCCTACCTCGGTATAGCGCCACACTTCCATTTGTGACGCCATTTCTTCGAGCTCAAGAAGACGGGCAAGTCTGGGGTCATCGGGAGCGTGGGCTTCATGCTGCGGCGGAACATGAAGCCGGAGTACGTCGACCTCGTGCTCCCCGACAACACCACCGGCTGGAAGCAGGGGTGGTTCTACCTTGACAACCCCGCGCCGGCGCTCCCGAGCAGGACGGGGCGAGCTCCCATCCCGTACCCAGAGTGGACCAACCAGCTGGCGTCGCGGGACACGGAAGAGCTGCAGCCCCTGCTGGACGACCTGGAGAAGTTGAAGGCGGAGGGGTTGACCAGCGGCGCTGTTGCTATAAGCTTCTGCCGCCGGTTGATTCAGCCCATCCAGGATCGGGTCCATCCAGCCTTCGAGTACTGGGGGCAATCCGACCCAACCCGGGTCGTAAAGCGCAAGGTCTCCAAGGGGGAGATGGCGGCCCGGGTGAAGAACATCTTCGGCGGGCGCATCCGCAACCGGGAATGCCCCAAGGCGCTCGGGGTGTACCATCCTTCCGACGCGGTAAGTCTTCGACCTTAGTTTGCATCCAGAATAGGTCTCAAGCTTTTCTGACTCAGGTCTCATGTATCTGTCGTGTCTTGTTTTCAGCATCGCGAGGGTATCTATTGGTGCCCCGCGCCATTGCGCAACGAAGAGGAGCGCAGCTACAAGGTTCGCGATACAGCGGACCCGCAGGCAGCACCGCAGCCGCCCATCGAGGAGTACATCTCCGATTCGTCGGTGGGGAGCGATGACGAGGCTCCCGCCACACGGAGGGCACCACCCAAGGTCGCCACGTCCGCGCCGCAGCATACGCGGCAGGCGACGGGCAAGATATCCGCCTCCCGGGCCGCGGCCACGATCGCCACGACCCAAACGGCGGAGGCCAAGAAGAAGAAGCGGAAGAGGACCGGGCCTACGGTGTCTGTGGACACGGCCCCGGTCAGCTCCGGCCTCGAGACCATCGACATCGGAGATGATGAAGAGGACAACACCGAGTCACCGGGCGCAACGGCGGCCCCATCTGCGGGGACACCTCGCAGGGCGGCGTCGACTGAAGAACTGGCGGTGGAGACGCCCCGTGTTGACGCTCCTTAGCCTCACCACTAAGGTTGCACTACGGTGACGGCGCCAGGAATGATTGTTGGCACTCGCTAACGTCGCTACCGGGTTCACACCTCTAGTAACAGGGCTAAGGGAACATCTGGGTAAAACACACGATTACAGAAAGGTCCGCAAGCGCACGGATTACCGTTGTAGCACTTCACCTGGTGGTATTCGGGTTATCGTATTTATATTTTCCCAAGGGAGGCACTACGGCAAAGATGATCGAATAAACGGTGGAGAAAGACAAGACTTGGTAAAGAGCTATAGCGGGGGTAACGAATAAAGATATTCGGGGATAACTTGACACACGCAAGGAGATCTAGATAAAAGACTAGAGAGGATCTAGCGAGCTGGGAGGACAACGAGACGAGAAAGGATCCTAACACAATCTATCTATTCTTGTCAACTCTCGGCAAAGAACTAAAGCAAAGGATAACCAAGGCAAGCTAAACTCGACAAGCTCTTCTAGCGTTGCAGGGGCATGCAAAGCCGTGCCCTCAGACTGGGATGAGAAGGGAGGACGACGACGCGCTGAATCCTACCGGCCCGAACTAACGTGGTGGACTACAGAGCCCGTCCGGAGCTGTCACCTCCTTAGGGTACCACAACTATTCCGTTGAACGGGACACCAATCTAAGACTAAGGTAAGCTCTGAGCACCGCGCTCACAACGAACCAAAGAACCTTTCCCCGGATATCACGATGGAAGGTCTCTCTCTCCGGTGAACCACCGGAGATCAAGCGAAGAACGACCACAACACTATAGGGTTCAAGAGAGCTATGCTAACCAAGACTAAACTAACTTTAGTCTAAACCAAGAATAAAGCTTCTAGAGCAAAGTAAAAGCTGAATGTAATTGACTCGAAAGGTAAGATAGAAAGATAACTTGAATTGTACTTGAGTCTAAACAAAGAAAGGATACAAGAGTAGTACCGGAACTCTGAAGAAGACTCCTCCGGAACCCCGAGACTAGCTCGACTCGACTCTAACTCCCAAGCTACACTAATCCTACTCTAAGTGAACAAAAGTGGCAAATGGAGATGCTCCTACGCTGTGTGTCCATTCCAGCGAGTGTGAGGTGCCTTTTATAGTCAAGTGAGGTCGGTTGAGCGCGTGGGCCCATTTTCACAGGTGCGGCCGGATCAAGGGGTGCGGCCGGCCCTGTGATCCACCGCCTCTCGCCTTGGACGCTCCTGATCCTTGCTCCTGAGGCGGTTGAGGGTCGGTGCCTTGGGTCGGTTTCACCCGGTATGACGGTCGGGAGGTGCGGCCGGCCCTCTAGGTGCGGCCGGCCCACCTCTACGCCGTGGGATGAACCGCCTTCGCTCAGGGACGCCTAGGATTGCCTTGGAATGACGGTTGTGGCGGTTGATCGGCCGGACAAGTGGACCCATTGATCCAAGTGATCCTAACCTCATCCATTCGATCAAACCGACGTTTCCTTGGTCGATCTCGTTCATCCAAGTTGTGCCTGTGGGAGAGGAGGTGCATTGGACCAGGCACGAGCCACGAGGCAGGTGCGACCGCACCTGGCAGGGCCGGCCACACCTGTAGGGCCGGCCGCACCTGCCAGGCCGGCCGCACCTGCAGGGCCGGCCGTGCCTGGTGGTTCGGTCGTGCCTAGCTCGTGTGGCACGTTGGTTCCAATTTCTCCCAAAATGTGTACCTGCCCATGAAAATCACAAGACAACACAACGACGGGGGATTTGTCCACTTGCAAATCCATATGAACTGTGATACGACAATCAACCGTCAACAAGCCCCTTTTTTTGGCGCCGTTGCCGGGGAACAAGCAATCAAGATCCAATCTAGTATCATTTTTTTAATATTTTTCAGTTTTTCTTTTTATTTTCTTTTGCATCTCTTAACTTTGATCATCCTCAAAAAGAAAAAAAATCAATCTAATCTAGTTTTTGATTAACCCTAATTTTTCTTTTTTTAGATTTTTTGTTTTTGCTAACCCTAACCGGAGATGGTTGGCTACCTCTCCAAGAAACCCAAATATTTTTGTGGATGATCCAGGAAAACTTTACAGGCAAAGGAGACGTGCAACACAAGCTAAAGGGTTGGAAACCCTAGATCCAAAAGCCGAAGTCGAAGGACCGTCGGAATCTCCAAGGGAATCACCACCTCCAAGTCCAAAGGAAGATCAACCTCAACCGCCACCCATGGGAGAACAACCGCAACCGGAGCGCAAGATCGAGCTATGCACCCCGGATGTCGTTGATCTACCTATCATAAACCTTCAAGATGCCGGAAGGCCGTTCAAGATCAAGGTCTCAACTATCCACATGGTGCAACACTCGCCTTTCACCGAGACGATTGCGGAAGCTTTGGAGCGTTTCAATGAATACATGCGAGCCGAATTCCTCGAGGGGCATAACGGTTTACTTAAGAGGAGGATGGAGAAGATGGAGATAGAGAGAGAAGCTCAAGACCTAAAGGCTGCCGAGGCAAGATCCACATGTGAGGAGAGGGAGGAGTACGGCCATGTCCAAGGTAAACCCCGATTTAATGCAAGTTCGTCCATTCAAGATTTGGTTCCTCTTTGTACACAATTGAAGGACTTCATGGACGAGCAAGCTAAGATTAACAAGGACATCGTCACTAAGTTCGAGGCTATGGAGAAAATATTGGATGATTTAGATGGTAAGGTGACGGAGGTCGGAAGCTCTATCCGTGAAGTGTTCATCATGATGAAGAAGCTAGAGACGCAAGTGGGACAACTTGCCGGGCGCCCGATGGGTAACGAAGGAAGCATGCCGGGACAACCCCAAGGTCCCGAGACGGTGATGGCTATTCAAACTCATTCGGGAGAGACCGAGGATCACACTAAGAAGACCACGAAGATCACGACCGAGGGACCAGAGTTTGAGATGCCGAGCCAATACATGAAGATGCCTCCACGCTACTTCCGAGACATGCTTGCCAACAAGCACGAGATGACATTATGCGACCTTGGAGCAAGTGTGGGAGTCATGACAAGAGACGTGTTCGAGAAGCTATGCCTACCGGAGCTCAAGCCTATGGCCATGTGTCTAGAGTTGGGAGACAACTCTATTCGCTATCCCGTGGGAATCGCCGAAGATGCACCCATAAAAGTTGGAGAGATCAAGATCGACATCTACGGCGAGAGGAGTGCATTCAAGCTTCAACCACGTCTCGAGGTATGCAACACGTTCAATGTTAAATATGTTCCATCTCATCGTCGCTTTATCAAGGAAGAGCCAAAGAAGAAGGAAGAACCGGAGAAGAAGGAAATAAAGATCAAGGAAGTTGTTGCATCCGTCAAGACCAAAGAACAAAGCCAGCCTGTGAAGACCAAAAAAATGACTAAGCCGAAGAATAAGCCCGCGCCCAAGATGGTGCGGAAGTGGGTACCCAAGATTGCAACGCCCGCAAAGAGCGTTGATCCGAAGTAATCAAGTGAAGAAGTCTAGCCATGGACTATAAACGAAGCGCTAGGCGGGAGGCAACCCGTTTCGTTGAGTCAAGAATAAGTTACCAGGAGGACAACCCGATTCAAGATTTTTCGAGTCTTTTCAAGTAAGTTAGTTTTGAAATTTGCTACTCAAGACATTAGACTTAGAGTGGATGAATAATGTTAGAGACATAATTATTGGTTGGATATTTTCATTTGGATCATAAACCCTTTATATGAGCCATCCTATGTGTTATTTGCTTCTTTTCGAGAAACCAAAACCAAAAAAATTCAGAACCTATCTCAACCTTTCATCCTCTTCATGATGTTATGATTGACTTGTTTTACATGCTAAAAACACACGAGTAGAGCCACGCCTTGTACCTAGATGTTATTTAAATTTCAGCGCATGGTAGGACTCGCGTGAACCTAGAAACTTGACTTTTGGTTGGTTTAAAAATCCATATCCTTGGTTTCTCTAGAGTTAGAATTTTTCTAAGCCTCATTTAATTTTATTTCATTCAAAATTTCTCTCATTTAACCAAAATTAGAACCTAAACCTATGCCCCCATGATCAAGCCGGGAAAAGTTTGCTCTCAACTAATGGAAGCAAACGATACCGGTGAGACCAAAATAAAAGTAGTCGGAAAATATTTTTCGACTTACATTTGTTTTTAATGCTTTAAAAACTCCTCTAAATTTATATTTGAACTCATTGCAAGCTCTGAGTTTATTTTTATTTTTCAAAATTAGAGGAGTACTTAGCATTAAGACATGCTTAGAGGGAGGCAATTTGATTAACTTAACCATGCATGCACCATGATGCATCACGGGATGCCCTTCCAACATCTTTCATCAAACCACATGCAAAGGACAAGCATGGGGGGGGGGCAGCCAAGGCTTTGTTTTGCAGGAATATCATGGAGGCATGTGAGGCAAGGGAGCATGGAAGTGACTCAAAGCAAGATCATCAAGTGGAAGGAGCAATAATGCAAGCAAAGGAGTGGACGAGAACGTTTGGGCGGTGCAACCCCGTGGATCACGCAGTCACAAAGCAACAAAGGAGCATGGAGTGCACTGGAGAAAATTGAAGCCGAAAGGGGCAGAGAGGACCCCAGGCCGGTCAGCCCACGCCGGCCGGCCTCCCCCCTTCTTAAGCCCCCTGGTGCTCCCCTTCGGCAGGTAAGTCACTCATCCAATTCCTTGTTCGTGTGCTTGAGCTTGTAGTCCAGAACCACCTTAGACTTAGCTTTCCACTCCGAGTTTGTTTCGTCCTACAAAATCCATCCTAATTCCACTCAAAGTCCATACTCCAAATAATATTTGTGTGCCTTGTTACCGGTTGAAAACCCCGGATATATATTTGTAAGGAGAGTGCAGCAACCATGTGGAAGAAAACTACAAGCCTTTTCACCAAGAAAAAGGGATCATCGTCGTCCAAGCCATCATCGACAACCTCTTCGAGGAGGCACTCAGTTTCCGAGTCTCCTCGGAATATGGAGGAGGACACGACACCGCCGAGGAGGAATGACACTCTTCTCCTCGGTGGCATGAGGGCCACACGAAGCTCGTCTATGAGGTTCACCGAACCTCAAGGACGTACGGAGGAGCCGCCCGTCCGACCTCGCCGCTCGACACGATCATCCGCTCCACCTCCATACGCTACGCGGTATTCCGAGTGGGTTTATCATCATGACGGAGGAGGAGGAGAAGAAGCTCACTCGTCTTGAGAAGAGGCTTGTGGCAAACGTCGACTTCGATGATCAAGCTCTCCAAGTGTTGGGTTTTCATACGGATATTTACTACATGTTAGGACACCTAGGTTGGGTGCAATTCTCCAACGGAGTGTCGGTAAACACCCACAAGGAATTCGCCTTGGAAATTCTCATGACCATGGCGCCTATCCTTGATGAAGGAGTGCTGAGTCTCTCATTCTGTTTGGAGGGAGTTGAACAAGTGGTTCCCTATGAGTATATTAGGGAATTACTCGGTTTTCAAAAGGGAGCCCCGGAACAAGTGGATGTGCATGGAGGCACATTGGAAGTTTTTTGGAGTATGATCGCGGGAGAAGCTCACCAACAAAGAAATAGTATCCGGAACCCCATCATCCAAGTATTTCACTCATGGATGTGCAAGAGGATTTTGGGGAGAATGAGAGAGACCAAGATAACCGACATGGAGGTGAATTGGCTTTACTCGACTTTGATTGCTAGGCAGCCAATCGACCTCACTCACCTTATGATCAACCGGTGGTGTTGTGAAGCAACATCGGGTTCGGGAGATATTGGCTCGGGGTGTTATCTCTCCATGTTGGCTATCTCTTTGAGACCGGGAATTCCAAGAAACCCGGAGCATCTCCTAGCCGGGACTTCCCTAGGATTTGATTATATGAAGCAAGGCAAATATATAAGTGGAGAAGAGAGAGGAGGCTTCAAAGTGGCCAAAGTAAATTTGCCCCTTCCGGATGGAAGATTAAGACTTTTTCTTGAGGGGAAAGAAGATTGGTTAGAGGAAGGACTTCTTGTGCCGGCGAAGAAAAATAAAAGAGGAAGGATTATAGGAGAAGGTTCTTCCACGGCCCAAGAAGGAAGTGCGCAACAAAATTATGTGCCACCATTTGGAGGAATTCCGGCGCCGCTGAGTTACTACGGTGGTGTACCAATGCAAGCATGGGGGAGTGGTGCAGCCATGCCCCCACCAAATTTTGCGGTGCCCAACATAGCCTTTGTGGAGCCATATGCACATCTTCCTCAACCACAACAAAGTGTAGCCATCATTGGAGGATACGCTGCGAGAAACATGCAAAATATCGTAGCCATCCAAACCAATGCAAACCAAATGGGTGAAGGAAATGCAAACATCGCTTATGAGCTTGGACGCCTTCACTTAGCACCGCCGGGACAATTCATAGGAGGAGCGGTGCAATCCTATTATGAGCAAGGGTACAGCAATCAAAATTATCAATATCAACCACCGGCGGAAGATTCGAGAGAGGAGGAGCTTTAGTTAATCTTTCCTTTTCTCTTTTTCTTTAATTTTCAGCTTGTATGCACCTATGTATGCGTAGTGTTTTCAGTTTTTATTTAAATTTTCAGCATGTGTGTTAGTTTTTATTTTCATCATGAATAAAGTCACCACCTTGTTTTTACCTTTGGCAAAGATACAAAGTTTGTGCCATGATGATATATGATGATAATTGCTGCTTTGTTTATCTTTGTACTTGTTTTATGCATGATTAAGCTAATGCTCTCTTAAAATGCAAATCTGAAATTATCTAAATGCTAGCTTAATCTTTAGCGGAGGTTATGATAAAAATAAAGACCCATAGTGTTTTATGTGCTCTCAAGTTTTAGATGGATTAAAGATGATTTTTTTTGTTCTTAAAAGTAATGCTAACCTTGTCATAAATACCACTTGCTTGTTGCTCTACCTATCCAGAGCCATATATATATTTGAGTGCAAAAACTTAGTATACAAGGTTTATTTTTGGGTGAGTTATTTCAGGGCATGATTTCTCTGGCCCGAGACTAAGAAGCTGGTCATTCCGTTTTTGCGTATCTATCTTTTTGCTAGTCTTTTTATCCGTGCATTGTGTATCCCCACATCGGAGATTTCACAAACCTCGCAGGATAACAACCCTTAAAACCAAAAATCATCTTTTGTGTTTACCTCCTTGACCACAACCTATCATTGTGTATGGATCGTCAATTCAAGGAAGATTGCAAGATGGTGCCAAAATTGAAGATTTCAAGTATCTCTCCAAAGAAAAAAAATATTTCTTGTACCTACCTTATCTCTATCACCTCTTTGCCCGAGGACGAGCAAACGTCTAAGCATGGGGGAGGAGGTAGGTACAATGCAATTTTAGAGATCAAGGGGAGCAAAATATATATATAAAAAAGAGAAAGTAAGAAAAAGAAAAAAATGAGTATAAAGAAAAAAAATATATATGTATGAGAAAAGAAAAAAAATATGAGTATGTATAAAAATAAAATAAAATAAAATAAAGTGAACTCCCCGGTTCTCTAAAGTGCATTAGGAATTTCAAGGTTTCAAGATTTAAAGATCCAAACTCATCTTTCCAACCATGTGCAATCCGATAACGAGGACTTCCTTTGTGCCTCGGGATCACTCTTTGCCATTTGCACATGTCCACCTATCTCAAAATATGTGTATTTTTCTCTCCCCCTCCTTGATATAAAATTATTTTCCAATGACCTTTTTGACGAGTCTCGGTAAGACCATGAGAAGCTTGTCTTGTTTTGACAACATCTCATTTATAATATCTTGGTAGGACTAAACTTTCCCAAAAGAGCTTCACATAAAGCCTACCACTTACATATATGTTTTGAGAGGGAAAGGAGTAGAAGAAATAGGCTTGAGAGACAAGATAAAGATGAGAGTTCATGAGCAAGATGCAAGGTGGTTTAAATTTTTGAACTTGGTTTAGCTCTTTTTCATCTTGTTCTTTATTTCAAAATTTCTGAGATCCATTTGAATTTTGGGAGCATGTTAATACTTGTGGGAAGAGCTTAATTAATATCTACCCTCCGTAGGGATGAAGGCTAGTACATTATGGAACTTTAAAGAACAAAACTTTTGAGAGCATTATGTTTTCTCGTGTATGATCAAGTGCAGGGTTTGAACAATGAAGGGCAACGATGATATCCATCGAAGGCTTACTCGAGGATGAGCAAGGGTTAAGCATGGGGGAGATGTTGACGGTGAATTTCCGTCAACCTAGCCATGAGTTTACCTTCGGTGTTGGCATGAATTTTATATCTTATCTATTGGAACTAACCCCCCGTATATAACAAGTTCACTCTTGCATGTCGATTTTGGAGTTTATTGTTTACGCAGGAAATCTACGCTAAAGAGGAGACTTTCGGGATAAGTTCATCAAGCACTTTGGAAGAAGATCATGAAGCCCGACAAGAGTCAAGACACGCGATGAACATGACTCCAAATGACCCTAGGACCGAAGCGTCAACGTGCAAATCTTCAGGGACTCAACCAGAAAACAGCGAAGCTTGGATGGCAAGCATTCAAGCCTTAACCGCGAAGGAAACGACGTCAAAGGCCCACATGCAAGTGCACACAAATAGGGAATCGCGCGAGAAGCAACCGGGGAGGAAGCCGGGGCCGAATCGGGCCAAAAAGGCCCTGGGCCGACAGGCCTGGGCGGACCGGCCTGGCCCGTTTTCGGCCCGGTTCGGGCTCCCCTTTGACCTAGCCCCTCTTTGGTCTATTTAAAGCCACGGTGCAAAAAGCCACGCATCAATTCATTCGTCATCCGCCGCCGAGGAGCAGAGAAGCTTGAGGGACACCATCTCGGAGAGGAGGGTCGTGCTAGTTGTCTAGGGTCTCCCTAGCTGACGTGGGAACCTTGCATGGAAGACCACGTCGGAGCTCCGGAGCAAGGATCAAGATCGAGGTAGGATCCCGGTGGTGATCTTGTTCATGTAATCATTCATGGTGAAGTCTTTATAGTGAATCCGCTTTCTAGCGATCAAGTGCCTTCTCGATGATTTTGTTCTCCCTTGGTTTTACTTCTTCCCCAATCTATACTTAAGATAGATTGCATAGGGTGCTCTTGTAGCCGCGGTGGCTAGAGGTGCATACCGGACCGACCAAGTGTTTTCAACTTGTTCTTCTCGAACTCGCCCTAGGCTAACCCGCACGAATAGGAGTGCGTTGTGACAGAACGGTGGCTCCAAAAGGCGAGCGTCTTCAGAATCGGATCGGAGGCCACGATTTAAAGATGCTTTTAATGAGATTCGCTTTTCTATCTTCATCTATCTTGTTTGGAGCTACAACATAAGCATGATCTAGGCTCTCTAGATCGGTTATCTCTTTGCTTTCTCTTGCTACCTCTTAGTAGATTAGATTAGATGTGTTTTCTCGATGATCTCTTAGATTAGATGCAATTTGCTTCTTCAAAAGAAAGAGTTTCCTTGCTTTACTAGATTGAATCCTTGCGTTGCACATTGTTCCACGGATTCGATACCTTGGGTTCTCACACTTAAGGGAAGAAGGGTCCCTTGACTACGACGGGGGATTTGTCCGCTTGCAAATCCATATGAACTATGATACGACAATCAACCGTCAACAGCGCTTCTCCAAGATGTAGGCGATGAAATCGAGGCGCCAGTCATCTTCGGCCTCCGCCATGAGGATGTCGCGGCCGCCTGGCGGAGGCACGTCACCAGGCGGTGTTTCTGGGTCGCTGAGGAGCCTGATCGACGGTTTGCGCAGGTCTTGGACGAACACACCGGCCGGGACCAGCGTGCACTTCGACCCCAACTTGGAGAGGACGTCGGCCGCTACGTTGTTATCGCGGCAGACGTGATGGAATTCCAGGCCTTCAAAGTGAGCCTCGAGCTTTCATACCTCGGCGCAGTAAGCGTTCATCGAATCCTTCTTGATGTCACACGCCTTATTGACTTGGTCGATGACGACCTTGGAGTCACCGTAAGCGATAAGCCGCTTGATTCAAAGGGAAACAGCGATGCGCAGTCCGTGGATCAAGGCCTCGTATTCGGCGCCATTGTTGGACGCCTTGTAGTGGATCTGCAGGACGTATTTCAGGTGATCGCCCTGAGGGGAGATGAAGAGTACGCCTGCACCTGCTCCTTCGAGGTTCAGGGAACCATCAAAGTACATCTTCCAGTGCTCCGGCTTCTCCGTCGGTGGGGGTTGCTGGGTCTCCGTCCATTCGGAGACGAAGTCTGCGAGGATCTGGGACTTGATGGCCTGTCGTGGACAGAACTCAAGCTCGAACTCGCCTAGTTCGACCGACCACTTGACGATGCGCCCTGTGGTGTCACGGCTATGCAGAATTTCTCCCAAGGGGAAGCTGGAGACGACCTTGATCTTGTGTGACTGGAAGTAGTGCCGCAGTTTGCGCGAGGTGACGAGGAGAGCGTACAACATCTTCTGGGGTTGCGAGTATCTGATTTTGCTATCAGATAGGACCTCGCTGACGTAGTAGACAGGTCGCTGGACGGGATAGGGGTGACCTTCTTCAGGTCGCTCCGCGACCAGGACTGCGCTGACCACCTGGGTGGACGCGGATATGTAGAGTAGCAAGGTGTCTTTAGGCGCCGGGGGCACCATGACCGGAGGCGTCGTGAGGAAGGTCTTCAACTCTTCGAGCGCCTGATCTGCCTCGTCTGTCCACTCGAACTTGTCGGACTTTTTCAGAAGTTTGAAGAAGGGCAGGCCTTTCTCCCCAAGCTTGCTGATAAAGCGACCTAGGGCCGCCATCATGCCGGTAAGCTTCATCACGTCTTTCTTCCCGGTAGGTTGCTTCGTCTTGCGGATGGCGTCGACCTTAGTGGGGTTCGCCTCGATGCCCCGGTGGCTTACCATGAAGCCTAGGAGCTTGCCAGACGGGACACCGAAGACACACTTCTCCGGGTTGAGCTTCCAGCGATAGCGCCGGAGGTTGGCGAAGGTCTGGGCGAGGTCGGCGATGAGGTTGTCCTCAGCGGTGGTCTTGACGACCACGTCGTCGACGTATGCTTCAACGTTCTTGCCGATCTGAGACTCCAAGCACTTCTGGATGGCCTTCTGGTAGGTCGCTCTAGCGTTCTTGAGGCCGAACGTCATGGCCGTGTAGCAGTAGATGCCGTGCGGCGTTATGAACGCCGTTTTATCCTGGTCAGAGACCTTCAAGGCTATCTGGTGATAGCCTAAGTAGCAGTCGAGGAAGCATAGCAGGACGCTTCCAGCTGTGGAGTCGACGACCTGGTCGATGCGCGGAAGAGGGAAGGGGTCCTTAGGGCAGTGCCTGTTGAGATCGGTGTAGTCGATACACATTCTCCATTGACCGGTTTTCTTGGGTACAAGCTCCGGGTTGGCGAGCCAAACCGGGTTTTTACATTCACGGATGAATCCGGCAGCTAGGAACTTTATTATCTCTACCCTAATGACCTCCTTGCGATCTTTCGCAAAGCGGCGTAGCTTCTGCTTGACAGGCTTGGCCGTCTTGCTTACATCCAAGGAGTGCTCAGCCAGCTCCCTTGGAACACCTGGCATATCCGATGGGGTCCATGCGAATATGTCAGCGTTGCCCCGGAGGAAACTGGTGAGCGCGAGTTCCTATTTCTCCCCAAGGTTGTCGCCGATGACCACCGTCTTCGCTGGGTCGGCAAGGCCGAGACAGACCTTCTTCGTCGCTGGCGTGGCATCCAGGGCGGTGTCGGTGCACTTCTGCTCCGGGACGGTGAGGTCGGTCGGGACGACCTTCTTGGCCTCGGCGACCATGACTGCCGAGGCGTCGATGCAGGCGTTCATCGTGGCGATCTCCAGGGCCTTGTTGTCGCACTTGAACGAGACGATGAGGTCGCCGTACACAGTGAGGACCCCATGGGGGGCTGGCATCTTCAACACCAAGTAGGTGTAGTGTGGGATGGCCATGAACCTGGCCAGCATGGGGCAACCTAGGATGGCGTGATACGAAGACTTGAAGTCTGCGACCTCGAAGCTGAGGTACTCCGTGCGAAAGTTCTCCTCCGTGTCGAACGTCACTGGGAGGGAGACCCGACCCATGGGGTAAGCCGCCTTGCCGGGGACAATGCCGAAGAAGGGCTCGTCGCATTCCGTCAGTCTCTTGAAGTCGAAGTCCATCTTCTTCAGGGTGTCAACGAAGATGATGTTGAGCCCACTTCCCCCGTCGATGAGGGTTTGAGGGAGCAGGGCACCCTCAACTATGGGTTCGACGACGAGCGGGTAGGACCCGGGATCCGGGATGTGGACCCAGTGATCAGCCCTGGAGAACGTGATCGGCTGCTCCGACCACCGGAGGGGCTGCGACGGCTTGGTGTGGATGAGCTGAATCTTGCGCTTGTCCTTGCGATACCTCCTCTTGCTCGAGCTGGTCTTCAGGCCGCCGACGATCATGTTGATCGACCTTTTGGCCTGCTGGAAGGGGCCGTTGGGGTTGCCTGCTACTGGCGGAGGAGGCAGGTCGCGCTCGTCGCGGCGGTCCTCCGGCTGTGGGTTATCACGTCGCCGGTCGTCACGGCGATCGTTATCGCCGCGGCCACGTCGATCGTCGCGGCGGTTGTTGTTGTAGCGACGTGAAGACGACCGATCGCCGTCGCCTCTGGATCGCTTCGGGTCATCGGGCGTGCGGAACGCCCGCTTGAATTGCATGCACTCGCGGACGGTGTGGGTGGCCCCTTCGTGGAACAAACAGGGGCTGTCGAGCGTCGTGTTGAAATTGTCGACATTGAACATCGAAGGTCGACGCCCATCTGCTGCGAGCACCTCTGAAGGTCGCTTGCGAAGCTTGGAGCTTGAATCTCCAGCGGCGCCGGAGGTGCCAGCATCGCGCTTGGCGTCGAAGTCAAACTGGTTGACCAGCGCCTCTTCGGTGTCGATGAGCTTGTTTACGACCTCCATAAGCGGTGCGACTGTGGTGGCGTCTGACTCATGGATCTTCTCGAAGACCTTGCGGTCCCTGAGGCCTTTCTTGTAGCTATCGACGACCTGGTCATCCCGGACGCCGACACAGGTATTGCGGATCTCGAAGAACCGGTTGGTGTAGTCGCGAAGGCGCTCGCCCGTCTTCATGGTCACCCTCTCGAGGTTGAAGGCGTTCCCAGGGCGATTGTAGGTCGCCTGGAAGTTTGAAGTGAAGGCCTGGGATAGATCAGCCCACGACTTGATGCTGCCTGCTGGGAGGTTGTTCAGCCAGAGCGACGGTGCGTCGCCCATAACCAGCGGGAAGTAGGCCGCCATATGATCGAAGTTGCCGCCGGCCACCTTGACGGCGACGTAGTAGGTCGACAACCAGATATTGGGGTCGGAGCGGCCGTCGTACTTCTGGATGTTCGGCTTGAAGTTGTCGGGGTAGGCGACCGATCGGAGGCGAGGGGCCAACGCAGGGAAGGCGGTGATGGCCATGTCGTCGCCGTTGTCTCCGACCTGGGCGCCACCCTCGTTCTGCACGGGGGCTACGACTTGGGATCTAGGCTGGCGATCCTAGTTAGGGACCGGACCCTCAGGGTGGCCGTAGTCCGCCTCGTACTGGGCGCGTCGCCTGTTCTCGACGTTGTGGCGATCGCGTTCCTCATGCTCCATGATGCGGTGAACGGCGCCCGGGGGGCCGTACTCGCGATCGTAGTCCAGACGACGTCGGAGCTCCCGTTCTTCGCGCTCGCGATGGCGCTGATCGATGTAGCCGCGAGCGTCACGGCCGCGCCTGTTCTTGTCGAGGTTGGCGAGTAGGTCGCCATCTTTCGCGCCGTTCGTGCGAGGTTGGTCGACTTCTTCCTGGATGGTGGGGAGTTTGCTGTGCGCAGGTCGATTAGATCGACTGCGCGAATGCCGGCTCGATGAAGACGCCGTAGATTTGGACGCCGCACTCCTCTCTTCCACCAGGGCTGTGGCGACCCGGAGGTAAGCCATGGCCGCATCGGCCTCGGGTGAGGGGTTGGCCTGCTGGAGACGTGCCATAGCCGCACCCAGGTTGGCCTGAGGGCTGTTGAACGTCGGCAGCCCCGCTTCTTCGAACTCGAGACGTAGGTCTCAGGCACACGGAGGTACCGCCTGGCGCTGCTCCTCCGCCCGTCGCTGGGCGCGGTTGGCGTTGCCCTGGATCCGACGTGCCTCCTCGGAGTCCGTCGCGCCGACCCATGGTGGCTCGTTCGCTGAAACCACCAGGACCCGCCGCCGGATGGGACTCTGGTTGTTGGGGGAGACGCGGACCCGGACCTTCTGGAACTCGCCGACGTCTGGAGACGTAGGAGTTCACGTGCTGTGAGGAGCATTACGCTCCTGGTCGATCTTCTTCCGCAGCCGGCAGCCGCGGAGGGTGTGCTGCGCACCTTTGTGATAGGTGCACGGTACGTCGAGCGGGCCGCGGTGGGCGCGAGACTCGATCTTGTGGTCGCCAGAAGACTCGTGCCGCCCAGATTGGATCTGGGAGGACTTGTCCGCCTGGCGGATGTAGGCGTCGCTAGGTGGTCGCAGACCAAAGGGGAAGGTCTTGCGATGCGACGCGTTATGCGTTGAGCGCTGGGCTCTCTCGCAGATCTGAAGGGTCTCCTCCATCATGTCGATGACTCGCTCTATTCCCTGAACGATGTCATAGGGTTTGGGCGGGTGGGTCTTCGACTTCAGATTGGAACTGGGGGTGGCAACGGGTGCCGCCGGCATCTCCATAGCGATTGCCGGGGAGGTCGCCGCCACCAGTGTAGTCGAGGTTGCCGTGAAGGAGCCGAAGCAGATCTCCACGGGGTTGGCGAGGATGTCAGCCATGCTCGCCGGAAAAATGACACCAGATCGGGCCACCATGCTGCACAGCGAGCTCCCGATCACCCCTACCTGGCGCACCAACTGTCAGGGGGTGAGACCTGGACAGATCTGCTAGGGGGCGACCCAAGCGGTTGTAGGTTGATTGGAGGGGATCGGGACCTAAGAGCGTAGGTGGTAGTTCGCAGGGAGAACTCGGAACACGGCCAGAATGGCGAGAGACACAAGGGTTTAGACTGGTTCAGGCCTCCGGAGAGTAAAACCCTACGTCCAGTATGCGGTGGGATTATGCGTGAATGGGGAAGTCGTCCCCTCGAATGGAGCTCCAAGCCGCCTTGTATGGCCAGCGGGCTAGGGCTTCCATTCGAGGTCGGTGGACCCTCATTGGGGTCGGTTACAAATTAGGAAGGTCATCTTCCGTGATTACATGGCGGATCCCGCGATCCTCGGACCTACTGGCGGCGCCGAGCCGCGACCTAGGGGAGAAGCTTGCGCCACAAGCCCGGCAGGTCTCCCGGCATCTGGATAAGGTCGCCTTGGGTCTTCCAGGGTCGCCGGGGTTGTGAATAAGGTCTCCGGGCCCACTTGCAGGTCGGTGGGGCTTCTGACAGGTCGGGTCCACTTGACAGGGACCTCCAAGGCCCTGGTCGGTGGGGACCCATGGGTACCCATGTCTCTCAGGATCATTTTAAGTGGGGTAGAGTTCCTAGCGGACCTAGTAGTACTGAAGTCCAAGGGAATATATGTGATTCTTGGGATGGATTGGTTAAGCCAACCCCATGGTCTTATAAGTTGTGCCGATAAGGTAGTGCACCTAACCAACCCAGACGGAGTACAAGTGACCTGCCATACCCGAGGACGCAGACCGGACATAATGATTTTTAGCATGGAAGCCAAATCCATAGAAGAAGTCCCAGTAGTGCAGGAATATCCAGATGTGTTCCCTGAAGAACTCCCCGGAATGCCACCAGATAGGGATATAGAGTTCGTCATCGACCTTATTCCCGGAACCTCTCCCATAGCCAAGAGACCCTATAGGATGGCAGCCCCTGAGTTGGCAGAGTTAAAGAAGCAGCTAAGAGAACTTCAGCGAAGTGGGTTTATCAGACCAAGCTCATCACCATGGGGAGCCCCAGTGCTCTTCATAGAAAAGAAGGATAAAAGCTTGAGGATGTGCGTGGACTATCGCTCACTAAATGAAGTCACTATCAAGAACAAGTATCCTCTCCCCAGAATAGATGATTTATTTGACCAACTGAAAGGAGCCAAGTATTTCTCGAAGATTGATTTAAGGTCAGGATACCATCAACTCAAGATTAGGGAGAGTGACATCCCAAAGACCGCCTTTGTCACCCGTTACGGGCAGTATGAGTTCACGGTGATGTCCTTCGGACTCACTAACGCACCAGCGTATTTTATGAACCTCATGAATAAGGTGTTTATGGAAGAGCTATACAAGTTTGTCGTAGTTTTCATTGATGACATACTTGTTTACTCCAAGAGTGTGGAGGAACATGAGCAACACCTTCGAGTGGTACTGGAGAAACTGAGGGCGCACAAGCTGTACGCTAAGTTCAGCAAGTGTGAATTCTGGTTAGAGAAAATATCCTTCCTTGGGCATATTCTGACAGCAGATTGAGTAGCAGTAGACCCCGGGAAGGTTGAAACAGTCTCCAACTGGTGACAACCAACCAATGTGAGCGAAATCAGAAGCTTTTTTTGGTTTAGCGGGATACTACCGAAGGTTTATTGAAGGATTTTCCAAGATTGCCCGACCCATGACGGAGTTGCTCAAGAAGGAGAAGAAGTTCACCTGGACCGAGTCTTGTGAGAGAAGCTTTCAGGAGTTGAAAAGAAGACTGACAACAGCCCCAGTACTAACCTTGCCAGACATTCAACGAGATTTTGTCGTCTATTGTGATGCATCCCGGCAAGGATTGGGATGTGTCCTCATGCAAGATGGGAAAGTAGTGGCGTATGCTTCCCGCCAACTCAAACCCCATGAGCAGAACTATCCCACCCATGATTTGGAGTTTGCAGCTGTAGTGCATGCCCTTAAGATTTGGAGACATTACCTGATTGGGAATAAGTTCGAAATCTATACAGACCACAAGAGCTTAAAGTACATTTTCACCCAGCCTGACCTGAACCTAAGGCAAAGAAGGTGGTTAGAATTAGTCAAGGATTATAACCTAGAAATCCACTACCACCCAGGAAAAGCCAATGTAGTGGCAGATGCCTTAAGCAGAAAATCCTATGAGAAAGCAGTGCCTAAAAGCGCACAGTTGCAAGAGGAAATGGCACGACTCAACATGCACATTGTTCCCCAGGGCTATGTTCGCCAACTAAGTGTTCAACCTACCTTGGAAGAAAAGATCTGGAAGGCCCAAGAGACCGATGAGAATTTGATGAAAATCCGCAAGCACACGGGAGAGAATAAGGCCCCAGACTTTAGAGTGGACGATCAGGGCACACTGTGGTATAAAAATAGGATATGCGTGCCTGAAGACGGAGATTTCTGGCAGACCATCATGGATGAGGCACATAACTCGGCGTATTCCATCCACCCGGGATCCACTAAGATGTATATGGATTTAAAGCAGAAGTATTGGTGGAACGGAATGAAAGCAGACATTGCACGGTTCGTCGCCCACTGTGATACTTGTCAGAGGATTAAAGCTGAACACCAGAAACCCGCAGGACTGTTGCAGCCCTTACCCATCCCGGTTTGGAAATGGGATGAGATAGGCACAGACTTTGTAGTGGGACTGCCCAAGACTCAGAAGGGACATGATTCCATATGGGTAATAGTGGACCGACTCACTAAGGTCGCTCACTTTCTACCCGTACGAACCACTTATGGTGGAGAGAAGTTGGCAAAGCCCTACATAGAAAACATAGTGAAACTACATGGAGTACCTAGTAGGATCATTTCAGACAGAGGGACCCAGTTCACCTCTAGGTTTTGGAAAAGTTTACATAAAGCCATGGGTACCAAATTGGATTTTAGTTCGGCCTATCACCCGCAGACGGATGGACAGACCGAGAGGGTGAACCAGATTATGGAAGACATGTTGAGAGCATGTGTCCTTACCTATGGCAAAGATTGGGAGCAAAGTCTGCCATATGCAGAGTTCTCCTACAACAACGGCTATCAGGCGAGCCTAGGAATGTCTCCATTTGAAGCCTTATATGGGAGAAAATGTAGGACACCTTTGATGTGGTCAGAAGTAGGAGAACGTGCCTTGGTAGGGCCTGCACTTATAAAGGAAGCTGAGGAACGAGTAGCCGAGATCCGAGAAAAATTGAAGGCTGCCCAATCTCGACAAAAGAGCTATGCAGACAAGAAGAGGCGAGAAGTAAGCTTCAGTCCAGGAGACTTCGCTTACCTCAAGGTTTCACCTATCTGAGGAACTCGAAGATTTCAAGTTCACGGGAAATTAGCCCCTCGGTACATTGCACTGTACAAGGTGCTGAAGAAAGTTGGAGCAGTAGCATACCGGTTGGAGCTACCAGAGGAAATGTCAGATATACATCCGGTGTTTCATGTCTCATAGTTGCGAAGGTGTTTGAAAGTACTCGAAGAGAAACGAGTGCCGGTAGAAACAATTGGTCTACAGCCAGATCTTAGGTACCAGGAGGTGCCCATCAAGATTTTGGACACAGTGGTCAAAAGGACAAGGACATCAGAAGTACGGGTATGCAGAGTCCAATGGAGCAGACACGGAGTAGAAGAAGCCACGTGGGAACGAGAGGACGCGCTGAAGAAAGAGTTTCCCCACTTGTTCAGGAACTAGCCGAATCTCGAGGACGAGATTCATTTTAAGTGGGGTAGGTTTGTAATGCTCGCGTTTTAGCCTCTAATAAATCACCTGCTAAATCACACGTGTTTTTCAAAACCCTTCCGCTGAGCTCGATCGTTTCCCCAAAAACCCCAATCATAAATTCTTTTCCCTCCTCTCCTCGGCGCGCACGCCGTGAATCCCGCCGGCACCGCCAATCCCGCACGCCACCACTCGAGCCACCGCCGCTCATCGCGCCGTGTCGCGTAGCGCTGCCACAGTGTCGCGGTCGGCCACTTCATCAGGAATCCCGAGCCTGCCACGGTCCCGCCAGCCGACCCGCTTCGCCAGCTTCACCGCCGACACCGCGTCAGCCCCGCGAGTGCTCGAACCCGGGGAAAATCCCACCAAAAATTCCTTTCCCCTCTCTCCTAATTTTTCCTCGGTTTTTCCTAAGTTTTTCTAATCCTATTTATTCTTTTCTCCATTTTTCCTTTTCTCTTTCCTTTTCTTATTTTCCTTTTTCCCTTCTCCTTTTCTCCTTTTTCCTTTCCTTCCTTTCTTTTCTCCTCCCTTCTTCCTCCTCTGGCCCGCGCCTCTGCCTCGGCATGCCGCACGCCCGGCTCCCCCTCGCTGCCCGGCGCAGCGCTGCACACCGCGCGGGCCCGTGACGCGACGCATCCCTGCCGCTCGACGCCGAGGCCGCCTTAACTCCCGCCTGCCCGAGCCGTCACTTCCACGGCGCCATCACCGCCGCTAGCCGCCGGGCACCCCGCGCCGCTGCTCCCGGCCCCTCCGGCCTGCACCTCTTCCTGGCGCACCGCACGCCGGCCCTCCACCTCGGGACGCAGCGCGCCTGGTCACGACGAGACCGAGCACTGCTGCTCGACGCCACGGCGGGCATTCACTCCGCCTGCACGACCCATCAACTCCACGCCAACAGCACTGCCGCAAGCCGCCGCCCGCTCCGCGTCGCAGCTCGCTGCTGCCACGGCCTAGCTCACCACTGCCCGACGAGTCACACCAAGGCCATAAATTTGTCGCTGCTGCTCACGTCCTGTCACCGGCAGAGCTGAACCGCCATTGCCGCCGGCCGCATGAGCTCCGCGTGCTCGATCCCGGCCGCTCCACCGCCTTTCCCTCCCTATAAATAGACGGTGCCGCTCCTCGTCGCACCCTGCACCTCCCCAGCCGCTTTCCCCTCTCTCCCGAGCCTTCGAGCGCCGCCGCCCCTAACCACCACCGCCTACAGTCCGCCGCCGCCCGTGGAGCCGCCTCCTCGCGCCGCCCCAACCCAAGGTGAGGGAGCGAATCGAACCTCCTCGGCCCCCTCCCTATTTTTCCCCACTCACCGACCCCCGCCGTGCCCTAGGTCGCCGGCAATCGCTGCCGGCCGGCCGCTCCCGAGCCACCCCCTCCCTCCTCTGTTCTGAATCGAGGGGGAGGAAGGAGAAGGCCATTTAGCCAAAAAAAGCCTGCCCTTTCCTTGTTACACCGAACCCCCCCTCTCTATTCCCTCTCTCTTTTTCTTTCAAAATAAACCCTATCCAATAAATCGATTTACGAACCAACCCCTGCTATACCAAAGTCTATAACAAATAGGTCCTTAGGCCATTTTATTTAAACCCCACCTTATTTACATATTGCAATTAAGTCCCTTTTCTATTAAACCTAGTTACAACTAAGTCCTTAACCTCTTTTAATCAATCCTAAGGACGCTTTTAGCGCGTCATTTCATGTTCATATTCTCGCCGATCAATCCCAGCTCTTGCCCCGGCCTTTCATCTATTTTTTCCGCCGAGCCATCTATCCATAAATAATATTTATTCCCTCATTTTCTATTTATTTCCCCTCGGGCTCAGCCGGTAAATTTTGTGTGCTTGTATTGATGGTGTGCTGGTTTGTGTGCGCAATAGCCGACGGAGTGAACGAGGAGGAGTACCGCGAGCCGGAGCTTGGAGCCGAGTACTGCGAGCAGGAGACCGAGGTCCCGAACCGCGAGCAGGAACTCCCCGAGGACTTCGAAGACGTCAAGTTCAATCTCATCCTTTGATGCATGCCTTGGTCCCAGTTTTATAAACACAACCCTATGACCCATTTTATAAATTGCATATTGTTTTACTGCAAAAACCTGGTAGGATAGCCAACCTTGATTGCTATGATTGAACCTTGTTTGGCCTAAATGATTGCTTTAAAAATGTGTGAGTGCTTTAAAAATGGGAATGGGATATTTTGGAAAATGAGTAAAGAACTGGGTAGACGGGATGGACGTGTGTGTCAGGAGTATGGGTGAGCTCGTACCTTTGTGGTTGAGCATGTTGGGCAATGTCCATCTTGTCGTTAAGGACCGGGTTGCGTGACATCTCACCTGGCCCATTTATCGTACAACCACTCGATCGTTGTATGTGGCAACGGCTTAGCATAAATCCCACTAGTTAATCTACTTGCCACCAGGAGTGCGGGTGAGCAACGGGAGATCAAGGAGTAGGGGTACGATCTGTGTGAGTTACGCCCTGGTTATGTGAGATAACCCCTTGGTTGCTTCCGTGGTGGCTAGTAGGGTTAGCTAAGGTGGGTAACGGCTTTGATAGGATCCGCGCCGGCACTAAGGTGTTCGTGTGGCGGTACCCTACTTGTGGGTAACGATGTACAACCTCTGCAGAGTGTAAAACCTATTCGAATAGCCGTGTCCACGGTATTGGACGAGTCACGGTGTGGTCACAAAACTAGTGTTTGGGTTTGGGATATTTTCATGGCGTGAGTTGATTTCTGGAAAAGTGTGTGGCTGTGTGCCTGGGCTACTGCGGACGGGGAGTCCGGTAGTCCTCAGCTGGTTTTCCTCAAAACAACTGAGTTCCTTGGGTAATAAAAACTGTTTGCAAAAACCTTTTGAAAACAAACCCCTGCATGAATAAGTGTGATTGCAAAATAAACCTTATCCTGATCCTTGATATATCCTGTGCATGATCTGCTTATTAGCCCCTCCGTGGGTGGGGTTGAACTTGTTGAGTACGTATGTACTCACCCTTGCTTGATTAACTATTTTTTTCAGAGGAGGATCCCGACTTTGTTCCCGAAGACGTCGAGTAGGTTGCTGTCCTACACCCAAACCATGCCTGTGGATTCAGGGTCTCCACAGGAAGCTTCCATGGCGCTAGACTCTGATGATGTCTTAGAAGTCTTTACTATTATAGTGTGGGCTATAGTCCTTATGTTGTTTCTCGTGGCAGTGGCGTTTTCGTGCCCACAGCCTCGACGTGTTGTACGGCAATGAACCATCTGATGTAATAAATGTGTTACCAGCCTCCTGGGACTGGTATTTGTATCACATTTAGTCACCTCTGATGAGGGGACGCTTCAGAGCGCCCCGCAGCAGCAGGAGAGCAGGCGGCTCCAAGCAACGGGCAAACTCCCTCTGGCAGATTGGGATTGATCGGTCGCCCTGCAAGCTGGCTCCCTCCGATGGATTGGGATGGGATTGACCGCTGCATCAGTGCTCTGACCTTGGGTTGGGTTGCTTGGATTGCTCGGGGCCACCCCTGTGATGTGCTCGGCCTCGCCAAGGCTGCTCCCGGCTGTGCGGCTGCCGTAATCGTGTACGACCGCCTCGCGCGTTGCGATTCCACCGCCACACGCGTCTTTGTTACTCCAAGAACCATTGTACAGGCCGTCCTTGTCGTTGCCGCTGACGACCAGAAGCGGAGCCACTCGCGCCGTCGCCGATGACCCTTGACGACCGTCCCGCCCTGTTTCGTCCGCCACTGCTGCGGTGACATGACACCACCACCGCAGGCGGCGAGGCCGACCTAGGTCGCAAGCGCCGTGGCAGTCCTAACAACGAGCGCTCGTTGGGTCGGCCGCTCCTCCGCTATGGACGCCGCCGATGACGTACATGGCCTCCCGGTCGAGCTCCCTGGCGGTGAGGGCGAACCACCAGGACGGTGTCACTGATCTGGGTGGCGGCACCGCCGCCGCGGCTGGAGCCCATGGCCTGCGAGAGCAGCAGCAGGAAAGGGTGGTGGCGGCGCGCGAGAGAGAAGGTGGGACCCACTTTTTGGAGGGGGGAGTAGAGGGCCTCCAGGAATGGTGACTTGGAGATAAAATTTGGAGGGGTATGCAAAATACAGCCGGCTTTGCTGGAGTTGAGTTTTTGCACCAAACCTCCAAATTTTGGAGTAGATGCCCATATAGAAGCCCTTGCTGGAGTTGCTCTTAGTAGCCTATCCCTAGTTCCAAATCAAGGCCTCATTTTAGCTCATTTCGTAAACAGATTCTCTTATTCAGTAAACATTTTTTTACTAAACCACACTGATCAGACCTAATTATATAGTGGAGTATGTGCATTAGATATGTTTTTTAGCACAAACAAATTTAGCAAGGTACATCTAACACAGCTATATCCATCTCTGAAAAAAATAGCAAGGTACATCTAGTTCTAGCAGCTAGATACATCTTGCCGCCGGTGCATCAGATATGTTTTTTAGCACAAACAAATTTAGCAATGTACATCTAACACAGCTATATCCATCTCTCTCTGTATGCATTCCGCAGTCGGTGGTTCCATCTCGCCATCTCCCAGTCTCCCCGCCGCCTCCCCCACCTCGTCGCTCGTCGGCGGGCGGCGGCTCTAGTCTTTGGGCTCGGCTCGCCTCCGCCGGACTCCACCGGGATTTGGTCATTGGCTTGCCTCTCCCAGTCCTCATCTGGCCGCCTCGGCGCTTCTCGCCCGCCCTCCATGCCGTCTGTCGGTGTTGAGATTAGTCCCGACACTAACTAGTGAAATGCGCCGTGATCAGTCTCTCAATGGTTGGTGCTAAGCAATGCAAGGACACGGGTTTATCCTGGTTCCGGCCACGGGGTCGTACGTCCAGCAGGTTGTGCGTGTGCGCTGTATTGCGATGCACCGGGGGCGCCTGTAGAGGGGGGCTACAAGCAAGGCAGGAGATGAGGAAAAGCCTCCAGGTCCCTGCTAAGTGATTGAGGCGAAGTGCCAATATCGGTGGGAGTATGTGCGAAAAATGCGAGTGAGCGGGTTGTGTCCCTGTCTCCGCGGCTGGGCGGCCACCTCCTCCTTTTATAGACCAAGGGGAGGCAGCCTACAAGCATGCCGCGTGGCTTCTTGAGCAGTGTCGTGGTACCGGCGTACAGTGCTTACGATTTGAAGGCTGTCCTGGCGAATCCTGGTTCTTGCATGCGTCGTGGCGACTCCTGTGCTTATCTGGAGGCGGCTTCGAGGGCGGTCCTGCAGGCGCCCGCGTCTGGTTGTCGTCCGTACCCCGATTCGAGGGTTTGGCTGACGGGAGAGCTTGGGCCGCACAGGGGCTGGCGTGGCGGCGTCCCGTCAGAACAGGTCCCCACAGCGTCAGGGATGGCTCCACAGCGCCCGGGATGGCGGCGCAGGGTCGGGGATGGCCGCACAGGGTTGGAAGTGACGGAAGGGACGTGCCCCGCTCATCTTGCGTCACGGCGCCGTCCCGGGCGGGCGTTAGGTCGGCGGTCGTACGCCTTTCGAGGGTGTCGCCGGACCCCTTCGAGGGGCGCGGCGTGGAAGAAGGACGGGAGCGGGTAGCACAGCGCTTGGGAATGACCCCTGCCTCTCCGCACAGCGAGCGAACAGTGCCCGCATAGTGCCCGTACAGTGCCCGGGAAGGTGGCATAGGGGCGGTATGGCCGCACAGGGCCGGGGGCGGACTCCCGAGCGGTGTCAGAGAATCGGCGTGGCGGGGATCCGACCTTTGACCGTGGCGCCCTTGACGTGACGGGGCATTTAATGCCTTGGTCGGGAAGAGTGGGTGAAACGCCCTGGGAGCCCCGAGCGAGGCGGAGACCCACTCGAGGGGCGCGGGCCCTCGAGCGAGGCGGAGATTCACTCGAGGGGTGTTGGGCCTTCGAGCGAGGCGGGGCCTTGCCCGCGTGATGTCTGACCCTCGAGCGGAAGTTCGCTCGAGGGCGGCTGGTGCGTTCGCTCGGCGGGCCATGAAGGTCGTTGGGCCGTAGCAGGCCGTGGGCTTTGTCTGTGCCTTGGCTGGGGCTCATTTGGGAAGTGTGTTTTGACGATGTTTATTATTTTTGGAAAGGGTGATTTCCCCCCATAGATAGGGGACCCCTTATGGCTGTCCCCGACACCGTCCTAGGTCACCGGCGCGGCGACGACGGCTCCGCCTGTTTGCCTGCGGTCGATAGAGATGGAAAAAATGAGGTTTTTTTTGCTGTGGTGGGCTGATGGGCCGCCTGATCTGTTTAGCCTGGTAGGCTAATGGACCGACCCGACCTGCGTAGGAAACAAGGAGGTCATGCTTGGGCTGAAAGGTCGGCCTGCTGGGCGGCCCGGCCTTGCACGATAATTAGGTCGGGCCAATGCAGGTCGGCTAATACAGGCCGGGCCAGGCCGAGCCCGGGCCAGGTCAGGTCGAGCCGCCCGTTTGGCCATGTATACACACGACTGTTTTTTATCTCCTAATAAACCACATCTAAATAAGCAAATCCCATACCAATAAAAAAGCAATGAAAAAGTGTAGATCCAATCAAATTAATGATCAATTAATATTATTTCTCTGATTTCATGCAATGAAATCGTATAAAATCTGAACAGACAACATGATTTTTAATCACAATCAATATTAGCAGTTAGGGGTAAATGAATATTTCTTATCACTAGTAGTGGATATGCACGTGCGACACGCACGTGATAAAAAAGAATTGAATATAGAACCATAGATAGGTAGATAAAGTGGGAAGAATATCCAATGAACATGTGGTCAGAATTATTACATATAAACTACAATGTAAAATTGAAACGACTTCTCAATCTAATTAATCTCCTCAGCACGTGTGGCAACAACAACTTTAACATTAAGTCCATGCAGCAAAACAACAAACTTTATTTGTTGTCCCAAACACGGACTCACTGCTCAAGATCTCAAGGGAAAGGGGAAAAAAGTCACATTACAACCTGGCAACTACTATCGAGTCACCAAAGAACTACCATTCGCAACTCCCAGAAACAAATAAAGCAACCGTTGACTGTAGGGTCAATCAATATTCATCAGAAGCTTGATACCATGTTGATGATTGCCGCAGGACTGTAAGCTAACATGGAAACATGAACATCTCCTACTTCAATTAGTAACAATTATCAGTAACAAAAAACCCCTGCATTTTTTATCAGTAACAACTATCAACTAAAATAACGCACTTCAATAAATATATATCCTTCATACAAATGACATCAATCTAACGTTCTTTGTGCCCTTTCCACTCGTCTACCCTGCATACCAGTTAACAGATTAAATTAAATTATAACAGTTTGCTCTTATGATAAAACAAAATTAAGCATCAATCATGTACGAGGAAATGAGGAACAAAATTAAAGCAACACTCACCAGCAGCAGAACCAAGTTTCCTCTTGTTATTTCCTAGTTGACAATGAGATCTGGTGTTGGTAATGTCCTTGAAGGGAACTCGTTTGCTCATTCTGCAAAAAGCATGCGTTGTGTTATGCATAAACTCATGATCCAACAATCAATAGAAACATGTGGTACAAAACAAGCCTTTCAAGATCTTCACGTTATCCACACAATTCCACGATTAGTTCAAGATTAAATTTCACTGAATAGAAACATGTGGTATGAAACAAGACCTTCCAAGATCTCCACGTTAAATTTCTAAACGATGGGGCGACCAGCAGTACCAACAACGATTTCACATGTAACAACAACATGAAGGATTGCGCATCTTGCAGCCACAATCAAAGTTAGGATAAACCTGGAGGGATAGCAGCAGGTGGGCCGTAGGGAGTTGCTGCAAGGAGGAGCGCTACAGCCAAGAGCGGTAGGGCACATCGTCACGTCTGCAGTGACGGCGGAAGGGCGTGCCTGCTGCAGTACGCCAGGACCTGAGGAGGAACGTAAGAGTTTGGAGATGAATGCTAGCGGAGGCCGCTGATGCCGAAACATTAGGGCGCACTACTATGAGTAGATTTATATGCACCTTGTGAGTCCAACAAGTAAGGAAAGATTTGCGTGATTTGCGTGACCAGCAAAAAAAGGAAATTCCTTTAATGATGACGTGTGACGGCAACAAAGGAAAGATTTGCAAGGAAATATTTGCGTGATTTGTGTGAATTTGCGTGATTAAAGAGTTTCCATGCGAGATTAAAGATGTAGCAAGAAAGGAAAGATTTGCGTGATTTGTGTGACCAGAGAAAAGGAAATTCCTTTTAACGATGACGTGTGACAACAACAAAGGAAATATTTGCGTGATTTGTGTGAATTTGTGTGATTAAAGAGTTTCCATGCGAGATTAAATATCTAGCAAGAGAGGAAGATTTGTGTGACCAGCAAAAAAGAAATTCCTTTAACGATGACGTGTGACGGCCACAAAGGAAAGATTTGTAAGGAAATATTTGCATGATTTGTGTGAATTTGCGTGATTAAAGAGTTTCCATGCGAGATTAAAGATGTAGCAAGAAAGGAAAGATTTGCGTGATTTGCATGGCGAGAAAAAAGGAGATTCCTTTAAATGATGACGTGCGACAGCAACAAAGGAAAGATTTGCGTGAATTTGTGTGATTAAAGAGTTTCCATGCGAGATTAAAGATCTAGAAAGAAAGGAAAGATTTGCATTATTTGCGTGATGATCAAAAAAAGGAAACTCGTTTAACGATGACATGGGACAACAACAAAGGAAAGATTTGTAAGGAAATATTTGCGAGATTCGTGTGAATTTGCGTGATTAAAGAGTTTCCATGCGCAAAAAGGGAAACACATCACTATGCATGGTTAAACAATTTGCGTGATTAAAGAGTTTCCATACGTGATTAAAGAGTTTCCATGCGTGATTAAAAAATTTGCATGTTGAGGTGGGACCGACAGGTAGAAGTTTGGGTGAAAAAATTTGGGGGTGGGGGAGCGCTCGAGAGCCAATTTGCACTACAGAGAGGTGGAGAAAAATTTCGTCAACCTCCTTTGGGTGGGGACGACCTGAAAAGTGGACCACTCTGTGAGAGGTGGGTTAGATAATCTCCGGTGGAAATTGACACCAATTTGTTCAACTCTTATTAGTAGAGACTATTGTGTAAATTTTCTAAAAGATACTCCGTCTGTGCGCTCGCTGCCTCGTGCCATCTCCTTTTCCTCTGCACCCCCCCCCCCCCCCCCCCCCCGCGCTGCCATCTCCCCTTCCCCCCGGCGGCCATCTCCTGCACCTTCGAAGCTTCTACACCTCCCCATCTATCTGCGCCAGCCCCCCTTCGCCACCGTCGACCTCCCTGCTGACGGGATTTCAGCTTCAGTAGCGAAGCTGCAGGTGCACTGTCGCTCCTTTTGTACAGCTGCAAGGAAACATGGCTGAATGCATCTACTCTTCTTTTGTGCTGTATTTAATTTATCCTTTGTATTAACTCTGCTACCGAAAACTATGGATTGAAAGAGATAATTTCTATTGAACACTAATTGTTTTTCTCTCTCTTGAAATCTACAACTAGGAATCTTTCATTAGGATTGCCCTAAGAGTTCCAAGCAATCATTTAATAACGAATGTCAAAGTTCAACGATGGCAACCCCTAGCTCACACCCAGCTGAAGACGATGGTTTGGCCTGAAGCAACAGGCTCATTATTCCTGGACGGATACCCTGAAAGAAGAACATGCATGTTTTCACTTGTGAAGGCTTGTAAATTTTCTTCATCGCAAAGCCGTCCTTGGCCGCTACTCGACGGTGGTGTAGAGGTGCGCCGGCAGCCTCGGCTCGGCGACGGCAACGAGCGGCTCCTTCAGGCACATAGACAGCCCCAAGGATTCCTCCATGCTCACGTCCTCGAGCGCCACTCCGTCCGGCAGCCGCCACGAGAACCCGTGCACCAGGTTCGCCACCACCGCCGCCATCTCCTTCATCGCGAGGTTGTACGCCGGGCACATCCGCCGCCCGGACCCGAACGGCACCAGCTTGAAGTGCGCCCCGCGCACGTCCACGCCCTCGGCGCCGCCGCCGGCGAGGAACCGCTCCGGCTGGAACGCGTCGGGCGCGTCGGTCCACGACGCCGGGTCGCGCCCCATGGCCCACGCGTTGATCAGCACCCGCGTCCCGGCGGGGACGTCGTAGCCGCCGACCACCGTGTCCTCGCGGGCGCTGTGCGGGATCAGGAGGGGACCCACGGGGTGCAGACGCATTGTCTCCTTTAGGATGGCGTCGACGTAGGGGAGGTCCGGCAGGTCGCTCTCGGCGACCCAGCGGCCGCGGCCCACCACGCGGTCGATCTCCTCGGTGGCGGCCGCCATGGCACTGGGGTGGCGGAGGAGCTCCGCCATGGCCCACTCCATCGTTACCGCTGCCGTCTCCGTGCCGCCGGCGAAGATGTCTTGGACGATGGCCTTGACCCCATCTCGTGTCAGCCTCGTCTCCGCTGGCTCCTCCTGCTGCCCGTCCTCGGCTAGCTGTTGCAGCAGCACGTCGACCAGGTCCCTCGCCGCGAACTTGCCGTCGTCTCCGGCGGCGCGCCGCCGGTCCTCCTCGTGCTCACGAAGAACCTGCTCGTTGAACCGGTCCATCAGCACGTGCACCCGCTTCATCCGCCGGGCGAAGCCCTGCACGTCGAGCCAGCCGAGCCACGGCACCCACTCGCCTACGTTGGCCACCTCGCTGCTAACCGCGAACCCCTCCTCGAGCAACCGCCAGAGCTCTTTGCCCTCGGCGCCGCCGCCATGGGAACTGCCTGACGACCATTTCTCCCCCAGCACCATGCGGAGGATGTTCTGCATCGTGAAGTTCATCAGGCGCTCCTTCACCTGCACGGCGGCCCCGGCGGACTCGAACACGCCGCGCGTCAGGGCGCGCATCTCCTCCGCCCGCGCGCGCTCGAACGAGTCGACGCGCCGCGGGGAGAAGAGCTCGGTGGCGCAGAGCTTGCGCGCCATGCGCCAGTAGGCGCCGTAGGGTGTCTGCACGATGCCCTTGTAGCCGTAGGCGATGATGGTGCCCATGGCCGCCGGTGGGCGGCCGGCGAAGGCGAGGTCGTGGGTCTTGAGTATGAGACGCGCCGTCTCCGCGGAGGAGGCGACCACGACGTGGAAGGACCCGAGCCGGAGGTGCATGAGCGGACCATGGCGTGCGGCGAGGGCGGCCAGCGCGCGATGCGGCGGGAGGGAGCCAGCCAGTAAGCCCAGGCTACCGAGCACCGGCCACCCCCGCGGGCCTGGCGGGAGGTTCAGCGGCTTCTGACGACGGTGCTGCCGGAAAATGAAACTGATCGGCACGAGGAGGATGAAGGTGATGAGCACTAACACCATGGCCATTGGCATGGTTGTTGCCCTGGGCTCCATTGAAAGAGTATGGCGCAGGATGGAATTGGTGGAACGCCTTGCCTTCCGAGGCCGGCGGTTTCATGTTAATATAGGCAAGGAATATGCTGGTACAAGATCCTAGAGATATTGTGCCAGCTGTATCTAGGGTGTGATTGGCAGCCTGCCTAACTCTAGTCTGGCTAGAATCTGGAGCCAGGCTAGCTTAGATATGACTAAATCAATGCAATTCGCTGGTATTTGGTTGGGTGACTAGAGATAGCCTAACTTGCTATGCTCATGTTTGGTAAGCTGCACAAGGTGATAAGATGACCATGTATCTCCTAGAGGTGAACTTACCACATCGTCTTCTCTAGTGCACTCCCATCCCCTCCTATCCTCACCTCCCTCCACACGTCTACTCCTCCCTCCCCACCACCACTACACCATTGCATGCGAGCAGGGAATCGCGGCAGAGTTGTCTTAACCTAGAGCACTGCACCTATCACTCGGGGTCTCTCCCCTTTCCCAAGCCACCGCAAAGAGATGGGGAAGAAAGGAGCAAAGCAGGGTAAAGAAGAGAAGAAGAAAGGGGAAGGGAGGAGGAGGTCGTGGAAGCCGCTAGCTGCACGGGCACGGAGATCCAGGAGCACCGCGCCATTGCCGAACGCCGCGACGTCACCATGGAGGGAGGCCGGAAGGAGGAGGGTGCACACTGCACCACCAAGCCATCAGACGACGACGACACACCCGGCCGGTGCAGGGCGATCGATTCGGCGGCGCAGAGCTCAAATCGAGCTCCAGTGCCATCGAATTGAGGTTCGGTGATGTCGAATGGAGGTCCAACGCTGTCGAATCGTGGCGCGAGATCCTCCGCATCGGATCCCTACCAGCCGCTATTTGGGCAAGGTCTGTCGCCGGCCATCCAGGCGAGGGCCGTCACACGTCGCCGCCGCCACTAGACGTGCGGGCGAGGTCCGCCGCGCGGGGCTACTGCCGGCCATGCGGGGGAGCTTCGCCGCGGGGCCGCCGCTGGGCCGTGCGGGTGAGCTCCACCACGGGGCCACCATCGGCCGTGCGGGCGAGCTCCGTCGTGGGGCTGCCGCTGTCGACCGTGTGGGCGAGCTCTGATGCGGGGCTGCCGCTGCCGCCGGGGTCGCCGTCGGCCATGCAGGGGCGAGCTCCGCGAGCCCGTCCGCGGGAGTCGTGAGCTCCGCTCTGCGCGCCGCGGCCATGCGGTGGTGGTGGTCTGGTGGGGAAGGTGATGAGGGGAAGCGCGGCGATGGCTTATGCAAGCCTGCACAAGCGGAAACGACCACCGCTGGACCTCCCTTTTTGCACAAGCTAAGCCTGATTAATACCCTATACAACCTACCAAACACTATTAAGTCGCACTATACAAGCCTGGATAGGGGTTATGCACCAACCAGTCACCCCCAAACAAACAAATTCTATACATACTTGAGCTACAAGATACAACAAGTCTATCTACAGCCGACACATATCTATGTAGGGTACAATATCTCTTTGATCATATCTAGTCTATCTAACATATTTGTATTAGGACATGTTTGACTGGGCTCTAACTTTTTCCTAAAATGGTTTTGGCTTCAGTGGTTAAGTAATTTTTAACATCAGCAATGATATATTATTTTATAGATATTGCTTTAAAATGTAAATTTTTTACATATATAGACTCATCATCTTTGCTTTTGATTTCATCATCTCCTCTTCATGCTCTTTCATTTTTTTTTTGTGAGCAGCTTATGAGCCAACAACAAAGTAAAATGTTGTATGCATTTATTGGAAACTATTAAAATAAATTGCCTTGGAGTTGAGTTCAGAGATAATCTTGTTCTACGCGAGGCGCTCGGCCTGGCGTAGCCAAGCGTGGCCGGCCGGCCCCGGCAGGCGCGCGGCTCCCACGGCTAGTGGCGCGGGCGGTGGTGAGGTGCGGCCAACTAGCGAAGGCAAGATTTTTTTTTTTTTTGCATTTGTGTTTGGTGAGTGGATCCTTTGTTGATGGAATTCATGTGTTATGATGTGCAAGCAGATTTTGTATATTTGCGAGAAGAATTTGGTGATGAATTTGTGAGATGTGTGTGATGTTTTGTAAGATGAATTTGTGTGATGGAGTGAAGCTCAAGGTGGGTGGTGGAGCTGCAGGGAGCTGCTGGAGCCGGTGGTGTGCAGCGGCAGGAGTCAGGCTGCAGGAGCCGGCGGAGTTTTTTTTTTGAATACCCTTTAATCACGGTTGGTATTGAAGGGGCTGCACACTGACGTGCCTCCCTTTAGTCTAGGTTCATTTACCCAAGACTGGGGGCTCCAACTCTTACCAAACGAGATTAAAGGTTGGGGCTCTACGGAGCAGGGGCGTAGCCACATGGGGGGCGCGCAGTGGCCTGGCCCCCTGATGCCACCGGAAATTCTGAAGAGATGCTTTTAGATCTTGTGTTAATCATCAAGCATTAACGTAGCTGCACACTAGGAAGCCTATTGGCTATTGCTCAGTGCTAACCAGTTGGCCAGCAGCTAATGGGAAGAAAGGAAGCCCGGTCAATTAGCTCATTGAACCAGACTTGTTATTCTCATGCGTTAAATTTCTTCTCAATCAATTCACACATGGTAAATCAGACTCATGAGATAATTCAATGAAGTTAAATGGACTTATTGATGAGACAAGATTAGAAAAAAATGGGAATAAAATGGTAGTGTATGCCAACACGTGTATCACACACCTACTTCCTCTATCCCGCAGAGTAGTCGGGTTAAGCGCCTTCAAAGATGAAGCCACGTGAGCTTTCGTGGTGCCCATGCACCAAGGTAAACATTTTGTGTTCATTAAATAAGCTCAAAATCACCATATACTTCAGAAAAATTATACAAGTTCTATGAAGAGTGCACCATGATCATTTTGGATCTAATTTCGCCCCTTAGCGCCCTGTTATGTTGGCCCCCCTATATGTAGATCCTGGCTACACCCCTGCTACTGAGGATTCGATGTTAAGTTGCAAACTGATGGTGTCATAGTGTAGGAAAAAAATGAATCAAAGTACTCATTTACAAATACGAGATAAATCGATACAAATCAGTTTGTGTTTAACGTGGCACACCATAAATCAATACATGTACTGTATACAAATACAAATGCCTGATTTTTTTCGAACAATAAATACAAATGCCTGATGAATACATCAACCCATCAGTATGACTAGTCAACTGCGGCGTAGAGGTGCGCCGGCAGCCTCGGCTCGGCGACTGCGAGGTGCAGCCGCATCGTCTCCTTCACGACGGCCTCCACGTAGGGGAGCTCCGGCAGGTCCCTCTCGGTGACCCAGTGGCCGCGTCCCACCACGCGGTCGAGCTCCTCCGTGGCGGCCGTCGTGGCATTCGGGTGGCGCAGGAGCTCCAGTATAGCCCACTCCATCGTCACCGCCACCGTCTCCGTGCCGCCACCGATGATGTCCAGGAGGAAGGCCTTGACGCCATCACGCGTGAGCCTTGTCTCCGTTGGCTCCTCCTCCCCGTCCTCGGCTAGCTGCAGCAGCACATCCACGAGGTCCGTGTCGTCGTCCATCCCCGCCGCTCCGGCACGGCGCCGCCGCCGGTCCTTCTGATGCTCGTGGAGGATCTGCTCGTTGAACTGGTCGAACAGCACGTGCACTCGCTTCACTTTTCTTCTTTTTTACGTATCTCGTTAGATTCAGGTAGCATTATTTGTGGCACAGATACCCACAAATCTTTGTCGCCACAGGCTGGTGATGTGGATGTGGCCCGTCCCGGCGGTGACGTGTCTATATATATCGTCAATTATAGGGCCGGCAAGAAAAAAACACATTGTTGATAAGGTGTAGAAATCACGTGCGAAGTCCAAAAAGACCACATCAGCAAAAGTCTGAATGTAAAAAACTGTATCACACAATGGAAATTTCTTCACATAATAAATGTAAATGAAAATAAAATTAATTTTATTCGCTTCTTTTCCTGGTGGCCGTTGGTGAGTGCGGCGGTGGCCGGCGAGCTCGCGGCGCGGGCCACCCCTCGCGACAGACATCGAGTGCGCGGAGGAGCGCTCATGGTGGCCGGCGAGCTCGCGGCGGCCAGGGAGTGCGCGACGCCACGAGCCCTCCCGGGGCGGGCAAGGAGCACACGACGAGCTCGCGATGACCATCGGGCCATGGAGTGCGCGGCGCGGGCGAGCGCTCGTTGCATATGGTGAGCGCACATTGGGGAATCAAGGAATTGCACATCAATCTCAATCCAAAAAAAAATGAATCAAAACCGAGAAGAAGAAAATACACAAGCAAAAGAAGAGATTGTATTCACAGTTCGTAGATCGTAACAAAGCCATAAAGCAGCTCCAAATCAGAGCGCGTCAGTGCATGACGCCGACCGCGGCGGCGTTGGCGGCGCGACGTAGATGCTCCTCTGGCCTGGGAGCGCGAGCATGGCGGTGTGGTCGAGGAAGTCCGTGAGCCTGGCGACGGCCTCGACGACGACCCTAAGGCCGGTGTCAGTGGAAGCGGTCATAGGGAAGTTTTCAAAAATGACACGTCATCTTTACTGTATTGGTTTGCGGGATGACCTACCCTTTTTCAATGCACAGGGTCATATCACAGTTTCATAGGTTCCTGTACATATTTAATTGCTGCCTGTTGGTTGGTCAATTATGCTTAAAAATTGTGTCAACTTGTCTCAGTAGGAGGGTCATGGGGGTGTCATTACTAGGACTCCGCGCCGACCCGGGGTCATGAGGATGACCCTGGTTTCTTCTCTCTCCTTTTAAATTTCATGCCATGTCATCTTATTTGCATATGTGGCACCATATTTAATGCCTATGACCCTCCCATTGAGACTGGCCTAAGCTCGTCAGCGCGCGCGAATCCGCACGGGTGCCGGCGATGCGAACGGCATAGACGTAGAAGGTGCCCTTGCGGAACTTGAACCGCGCCATCTCGGGCGCGTCGGGCGCCGCGCGGATGAGGCGGCGGCTGACGTCGCCGAGCGGGACGACGCCCGGCCACGCGGCGTCCGCGGCTTCCTTCATGGCAGCAGACTCGAAGACGAAGACCGCGGCCTTGGAGTTCTTGGTGCCCAGGAACAGCAGGACCAGGATGGAGAAGTTGGTCAGGATATACACCGTCGTCGTCGGTGGGAACGACAGTGCGTCGTGCCCCGCGTCCGGCGTCGCAGCGGCACCGAGGGCGGCGGGGGAGGGCACAACACGGAGGAGGTGCGGGAGTTCGAGCGGGGACGCGCAACGGCCGAGGAATGCGCAACGGACGACGAGTTTGCGGCGGCCGAGGAATGCGCGTCGGACGGCAAGCTCGCGACGGCCGTGGAGTGCGCGACTTGGGCGAGTGCTCGTGGCAGCTAGTGAGCGCAGTGGTGTCCGGCAAGCTCGCGGCGCAGGCCAACCCTCGCGACTGACGGTGAGCGCATGGACGACGACCTTGCTGGGGCCATGGAGCGCGCGGACGACGAGCTTGTGGCGGCAGGGGAGCGTGCGGCAGCCGGAGAGGGCGCGGCGGCCTGAGAGCTTGGGGTAGTTGGGGTGCGCACGGCGGCGGGCGAGTACCCGATGGAAACGACAGGTTTCCTCCCAACGCTGAAATCCTCATTTCTTGCTGCCTCGGTGCAAGAGAAGACTTCGTTTCTCTAAGGCCAGTCTCAGTGGGGGTTTCATAAACATTAAATAGGCTGCCATGTGAGCACTTTTGATGAGGTGGCAGTGTATTAATGAAGAGATAGGTAAAATGAGTTTCATGAGGATGACACCCCCTATACACAGTTACCTAGACAACGTGTGTCTTGCATGCAACCTAGAAAACAACAATAGATGAAATTATGCATTGAGAGTGAGGTGTTTCATTATTATTTCAAATATTTTTAGATGATGTGTCACTCTAGGTAATCGTGTTCATGACATTTGCATTGAGACTGTCCTAAGTAGAAATGATTTCCTGTGTTTCTTCTCTCTTTCCTCATTTATTGATGTGCCACATCATCTTTTTTTTTCTTAGGTGGCACTCTATTAAATGAAGATAGAAACTGCAATCAATACCCATTAGGAGTGCCCTAATGTCCATTATTGTATATCACGTCATCATTTCCACATGTGGAAAGTCATTAGTGAAGCTAGAAATAAAATATAGTGGGGTGGGTATGTCGGGACTTCACCACGGGCTACCTGCAGGACCCAGACGTGTTGCGGTAGGGCGGCCCCTCTATAACCTGTCGTGGCACTAGAAACTCTGAAATTTTGCAGCAGAGCAGTTCTCAAACAGACTCTAAGGCTGTCCGCACCGGGTGCGGTAAATGCCCCGGTACGGGACACGGTGGCATGATGCCGTAGCCCTTTCGCGTTTCATACCCCGCACCGGGGGACGCCAAACGGCACGGGGTGTCCCGTTCCCAGCCCGTGTCCCCCAAATCCAGCGTGATGGAGGACGTGCGCTACGCCCCCGCGTGGTCCCATCTGTCGCCCGACCGTTGCCGTCCGCGCCATCGCAGAGAGGAGGGAGAGGACATCGAGACAGCAGAGAGAGGAAGATGGCGCCGGCGACGTCGACGGCGAGGAGCGCACGGAGGGAGACCGGATGGTGGCCGCTGCCCGAGAGGTGGAGATCGAGGCCCGCCGTCCCCCGGAGCAGTCAGACGGACGGAGAGAGAGGGAGGAGTCGCCGCCGTCGGGATCTGCCCGAGCTCGACCTGCTGCCGGCGGACCTCCATGGCACGAGCTCTTCCACCGTCCGCGCCGCTGGCGACATTGACGGAGGAACCCGACGACGCTGCGCGGCTCCGGAGAGCGAGAAGATATGTCGACGTGCGCAGCGGATCTCGCGCCGCTGCTGGGCCCGGCGGCGGCGAACGCCACGGAGTACCTCTGCAGCTAGTTCACGGACACGCCGCCAGCCGCACGTCCGGCCCGCTCCTCTTCGGCTCCGGCGTCATCGACTTCGCCGGCTCCGGTGTCATCCACATGGTCGGCGGCGTCGCGGGCCTGTGGGGCGCGCTCATCGAGGGCCCCCGCATCGGGCGCATCTCCAAGTCCTACAGCCCCGTCGGGAGCATCCACGGGAAGTGGTCGGCCGTGGGCCGCACCGCCGTCACCACCACCCTCGCCGGCAGTGTCGTCGCGCTCACCACGCTGTTCGGGAAGCAGCTCCAGAAGGGGCACTGGAACGTGGTGGAGGGAGGAGGCGACGCGCCGACGGAGAAGAAAGGCCGGCCTGGGGAGGAGGGCGCGGTGCAGCCGCCGGCGCCGGACGCAGGGAGGAGCACCCGCTGCTGCTCCAGTCTGCCGCCTCCGCCGCAGGAGAGAGAGGGGCGGCGCGTCGAGCTCAAGGAGGCACCGTGCGAGCTCCTCCCCTGGGGCCGCTCGATCCGCGCGCGCAGGAACCGCTGCGGGCCGCGCCGGCGAGCTCCGCCCCTGGGGGGCGTGCAATCCGGAGAGGAGAGGAGGCGCCGTGGTGGAGGCCTGGAGGAGATGCGACGGATTTCGCGAGGTAGGGGAGGAGAGAGCGCCGTGGGAGGAGAGAGAGAGAGGGGACGGTGGGGGATAAAAATAGTCTGACTAGTGGACCCTGGAGCTGGATGTTGGTATGGAGTATGAGGTATAGGGTATGACGGGTGCGAGAAAATTGACACTGTACTGCAAATTTTCGATGACTAGGCAGAATATTCTCTTTAGAGTACTGCAAATAGAGTATGACGAGTGCTACCAACCTAAGAACCCTTTTCACAGCGTGTCGCTAGAGTGGTGCTTCAAATGGAGAGAGAAGCTTTAAGCGCTGCTCCCCACGTTGCAGGCCTGCAGCTAGTGGTGCCTTGTGTCGATGCTATCTTCGTAAAAAACTATTTCCCCGCACTAACACACTGCATGCAAGACAGAGCCAACTCGTGCAGCCCCTGCACGGAGTTAGGGCAGTCCCAACCCTCAACCTCAGCTGATGTCTAAAGCATTAAATATGACGCCATGTAAGTAAAATGATGAGATGGCAAGAGAGTTAAGACCACCCGCACCGGTGACTGCAAAACCGCACCGGTGACTGCAAAAGGCTCCTCCAGGGAGCTTTTGACGTTTTTACGTCTGCAGCGGCTCCCTGGAGGACGCACGCCAAAACCCCGTGACCTCCCGTATCCTTCATTCCTATGGGAGTTGCCGGCTTCCTTCACCGCCTCGTGCGTGGGCCCCTGCCTGCTTCTGGCGTGTCCCAACCGCTCCACCCTGCCGTCGCCGTCGCGGACTCCGGAGCTGCTGCCGCTCCCTCTCCACCTGCTCGCCGTCGCCGTCGCACACCGCCAAGGCCGGAGCTCCGGCAGGCAGAGAGACAGAGAGGAGCAGAGGAGAGAAGAGGGAGGGAGGGCCGAGCTCGGAGGTGGTCCGCCGCCAGAGCTCCGCCCGCTTCTCCCGTAGGCTGCGGCGGGGAGCTTGAGGAGGCGGAGCTCCGGACCGGCGCCTGGGGAGGAGGGCCGCCGCGGGATCTGGACGCCGCCGCCGCTCCAATCGCAGGATACGGCCGTCGGCTCCCTCGATCCGCGGCTGGAGAGATTGGGAGCAGGGGCCCGTTCGTCCTCGCCGGCGGAGCTCGAGCAGTTGGCGACGGCGGAGGGGAAGAGGCGCCGCCGCGGGCCCCTGCTCCGCCGAGCTCCCCAGCGCCCCTGCTTGGTGCTGCAGATGCACCTCACCGCCGCGCGAGCTCAGCCAATCGAGCTCCCCTGCCTCGCCGCCAATCGAGCGCCCTGAGGAGGACGGGGAGCTCCGCGCGTCGAGGTGGAGCAGAGGGCGCCGGGAGGAGGGGCAGCCGACGCCGTGGAGGAAGCTGACGCCGGTGGCCACCGCGAAAGGTGGAGGGGACAGATGAGGAGCGCCCGCCGTGGCCCCTGCCTCTCTCCAGCCATGGCCATGGCCGCGCCATCCGCCCGAGCTCGACCGCCATGGACGCTGCTCCGAGTCGCCGCGAGCAGGGGAGGAGGAGGCAGCGGCAAATGGAGAAGGGAAAGGCGGCGGAGGCCGGAGGCCGTCGGGATGCGCCTCCGCCCCTCCCCTCGCCGGAGCAGAGGACAGGCCGCCGCATCGAGCTACCCGCCGCCGCGTGGATCCGCCGCCGGGCGCAGGGGAGGGGGTCCACCACCAGGCGTCGGCACGGAGGAGGGGGTCCACCACCAGGCGTCGGCGCAGAGGGAGAGATCCGCCGGGCGTAGGGAGGGGATCCGCCGCCGGGCGCAGGGGAGGGGGCGGCGCTAGGTGCAGGGGAGAGAGAAGAGGTAGGTGGGGAAGGGAGGCGTCGGTGGGAAAAAGAAGAGGAGGGAGAGGAAGAGTGAGTGACATGTAGGTCCCGCACGTTGGTAGTTGGGATGAAGAAGAAATATGAAGGATGATAGATGCGGGAGAAGTAGATATAAAGGAGAGAATCTCGATGACGAGGCAGGCATATTCTGTTTTGAAGGAGAAGACAAAGTATGACGAGTGTGGATGGTCTAATCAAGAGAGATAGAAAAAGAGGAAGACCTGTGTCGCATGCACGACCCAGTGTTGGCTCGCAATCCAACGAACTCGAAACAACTTCGAGGTGCGTTGGGCTAAGAGCAACTTCAGCAGCTTCCTTATCCCATCCCCAATTGCAAAAAAATAGTTATATAGGGGATGAAATCTTCTCCAGCAGATCCCCTATAGCTCTCCCTTTTTTTCTCCATGGCCTAAAAATCCTTCTCCATCCCCTCTATAGAGGGGATCTCTCCTCCATCCCCAACTTGGTGGGACCCATCGGAACAGATCGGAACCACCACCACCGGATCGAGCCGCCGCCGCCCGGCGAAGCGAAGCCGGCGGCGCCCGCGGCCCGCGTAGGAGGCGACCTGCTCCGCCTCATCGCCGCCTCGCTCCGCGCCGCGGGGCACGATGCCGCCGTCTGCGTCTCAGCAGGCTCGGGGCGCAAGGGCCGCGGTGCGCACCATGCCGGTGAGCCCGCGCGCGCTCTGGGGCACGACGCGGGACGCGCAGGAGGCGGGCCCCGCCACGCCGCGGGTGGCTGTTGCTGCTCAGGCCAAGAGGACGTTGGCGGCGTCCATGCCGAGCACCCCGAGGAGGGACGCCGCGGCGCTGTCGAGGAGCAGGGACCGTGAGCGGCGGCGCGGCGGGCAGCCCGGCGAGGTCGTCGTCGCACTTGCACCACCAGAGGCGGAGCAGCCTGGGCGCGCTCGCCGAGTTCGGCGAGTGCGCCACGCCGAGGCCGTTCCTCAAGGTAGTACTCCTTGCGCTTGAGGAATCGGTCGAGGTCGTCGACGATGGAGCGCTTGAGGTCCGGGTCCATGGCGAGCGTGTCGAACGTGGACGGGTGGTGGTGCTTGATGCCGTGCCACGACGAGCTCTCGTTGATGAAGATCTGGAGCGCGCGCTCCCGGCGCCGCACATCCGCCACTGTCGCCGTGATGAAGGGCACGTACCTGCCCAGCGCCATGTCCGTGTGCTCCGCGTCGAAGCTGAGCTCCAGCGACTCTGTCGTCCCCACGCTCCCGTGCCGGTGCTCGTACTCGCTCCCGTTCCCGCGCTGGCTCTGCCCCGCGACGGACGCCCAGGTGAACTCGACGCCCTCGAAGACGTCGGTCATCGAGTCGCCGTGCTCCAGGGACAGCGCCCTCTTGCTCTTGCCGCCGAGGCAGAGGCGGCGCATAGCGTGCGGGTCGATCCGGGTGGCGAGGTAATCGCGCACCTCGTCGTAGAGGCCGACGTCGCGGCCGCCACCAACGCCGCCGTAGCCGTCGTCGTCGTAGAGGAGGGCCGCGGCCGCGGCGCTCTTGATGACGAGGGTGCGGCGCTCCGCGGGTGGCGTCTCGAAGCGGGCGCGGATGAGGGATCCGGCCCAGCGCGCCGCGCGGCGGAGATCGTGGGGTAGGAGCTCCCGCGCCATGCCGCGCGCCAGCACGACGTACGCGGTCACCGAGGCTGCCGTGCCCACCGCCGTCCTGTACGCGTCCACAGCCTTCGCGTAGAACACGTGCAGCGGCAGGCACAGCTCCGCCGCGACGCCGAGCGCCGCTGCCGCGCTCGTCGCGTCGACGACCAGCGCGGCGAGGGGCGGTGCGAGGGACCGCGCGGCCCGGAGCATGCGCGGGAGGCTGTACGCCACGGCGTCCGCGATGCGGTCGCGCACGGAGGCGGAAGGCGGAAGAGCCAGGGTCGCGTCGTCGGCCGGGAGTGCGACGAGGTCGACTCCCTCGGGCACCGCGGCGGCGACCGCGAGGTACTCCTGGGAGGGGGAGGCCGTGGCGGAGGCAAAGAGGACCGTCGCGGCGAGGCCGTAGCCGAGGAGGACGCGCTGTCGCGGGAGATGGCGCGCGCGTAGGAGGGCCGCGGCGGCGTGGTCGTCACCGGCGGCGGCGCCGGGCCCGAGCTGGCGCTGGACGCGGGCGCGCTCGTGGCACGGTTCGGGGCGGTGCTGCGCGGGGCGGCTCGGGGCGGCGGAGGGGCAGAAAGATCGAACATTTGTGGAGGGGAAGAGAAGCTGACGTGGCGCGGTGGGACCCACGAGTTGGGAAGGAGAATAGGGAAACTGCTGGAGTAAATTGTGTTTTAGGGATGAAAATATTTTTACTCTACCCCCAATAACTTGATATAGGGGATGAAATTTTCTCCATCCGCTGGAGTTGCTCTAATCCCCGGTCTTCTCTCCGCGCGTTTTGTGGATCCTAGCGCGACGCCGGCTTGCCTGCGCTGCCATACCCGTCCCCGAGCTCGCCTCGCTGCCATACCTCATCTCTGATCTGAACGCCGGACGTCGCTCGCCGGGCTTGTCACAAGATCCAGATGATGTTGGCATGATGCTGCCCGGGCGGGCACCGTCGCCAACGCCGCCGGCGACTTGCGCGAGCTCCGTCGTCGGCCTCACGCGCTCCTAGCCCGAATCTGGTGTGCACGAACTTCACCGGAGCTCCATGGAGGTTCCCAGAATCAACGAATCGATAGCTTGAGGACGCAAAAAAACCGATTATTAATCCAATCCAGATTCCAGAAGGTAAATCGTGCTCAACCAATGCAAGCATCTTGAATCCCAAAGGAAATATTTGGACTTGATAGCTCCAAAGATTGAACAATCATTTTCCTGGATGATTGGATCTAACGCTGCAAGCATCTTTGGCAGATGGAGCTTCATGGCCGCAGATATCCTCCGGCGTAGCAGCACCGTGGGGAGCAGCCATGAAGAGGAGGAACGACCCTTGCGCTGGGCGTGCAGCTTCTGGCCGTCTGCGCCGCCACTCGCGTGCGGTCGCCCTTGACCCCATTGCTGCCGGCCGGCTTGCCGCGCCGACGAAGTGCTTTGTCACAGACTGACAGTCTCGCACAGAGAAAGGAGTGGAGAGAATGGGAGAGATGGTGGATAAAATTCACCGTGGGTCCCACTCCAAGAAATGGTGCGTTGGGCCGTGTGGTTTCCTACAGTGCGTGTCGCTGATATGGCAGGGAGGACATCACTTGAGGACACTATGGGTTGGGACTGCCGTTAGTCCCGTCCTCTATTATGGTCTCATGGGCCTGCAGTAGTGCTGGAGCATGAGAACATGCAAAGAGTGATGCCCAAGCCCAATTTCTAACGTGGGGCTCTGAATTTTTTAAGGCACTACTCTCACGCCTTTGAGTCTCAAGATAATGATATCCCCAGGGCTATTAGATAATTAGAACACACAAGTCTATTGTTATCCATTTTCTCCAAAGTGAGATACATCAATGAAATGTTGTTTTCCTAACAAAGAAAGGGAATGTATGGTTTAATTCTGTGTAACCTAAGTAACAAAGGTTCCCTGTACGTGAATGTGTCATTTTGTTCAGGGCAAAAGATGTAGATTTTTGGGTTTCATATTTCGTTCGCTTTAAGGCAGGTGACAAATCTGTGACCAAAGAAACCATTCATTGAGTTTAGTTCTCAAAAATTTCCCTAACTACCCATCACATCTAACTTCAAACATTAATTATGAGTATTAAACGTGAATTAATGACAAAACCCGTTCATAACCCCCTACAATCGCAAGACGAATCTAACAAGCCTAATTATGCCATGATTAGACAGCATCGTGCCACAGTAAACAATTTTTAATGATGAATTAAAGGTTTAATGGATTTGTCTTGTGATTTCCGATCCATTCGTGTAATTAGTATTGTAATTAGTCTATGTTTAGTTCTCCTAATAGGCCTTGAAAAGGGGCCCCAAAAATTTTTGAACAAAAAAATTCCCCAGCTGATGAACCGGTGCGCACCGTTTATCACCCAATCTGGGTCCACTGTACTCACATTGGACCCACATGTTAGATATTTTTTTAAAAAAAACACATGTCAGGTAATTGAGGAAGTGGATTAGGTGCAGATCCATAAAACTTAAGAGTTAGAAAATGTCTCTCTCAAATGCAAGTACATTATATTTTTGGTTCTTTGGGGAAAATCGCGTGGAAATGTGAAACTAATTCTTGTTCGTTTTCCGAAAAAAGTCTATATCAACACACACACACCCCCTGCAGTGGTGTAGCCAAGATTTTACTACAGGGTATGCCGGATTATTTTTTCATACATAATTCGGTTCAATCAATATATATATATATATATATATATATATATATATATATATATATATATATATATATATATATATATATATATATATATATATATATATATATATATATATATATATATATATATATATATATATATATATATATATATATATATATATATATATAACGGTACAATCGATATATAAATTGATAAAAAATTAAAACTTAATAAAATTAACGTACCAATGTTAAATTCAACACTTGAGTGCAAAAATATGAAGCAAACGCTGCAGCTTTGCTGTATGTTTTTGTAAAAGAGTTGCAATTTCTCCATTCCTCTTCATAGTTCAACAATAATTCTACACAGAAAATAAGAAATTTTCTATTATGCTTGGGGGAAAAAATGATTGGCTCACGTCGACCGAGAGCGGTCGATCAGAGGGCTATGAGGCTATGAGGAAATGGGAGGAAAAAGGAGGGAGGAAAAAAAATCCTCCATCTATCTCTATGACGAGTGGGCCTCGGAGGAAAAAAATTCCTCCCATTTCCTCCACAAATGTGGGGATTGGGACATGACATTAATTGCAGTTTTGTGGTTCTGATTTTTTAACAAGGGTATAATGGTCATTTCATAAACGTGCCTATAATGTTTGGAGTATTATAGTTTAGATGTATAATTCGTTTAGTAAAGTTTTCCCTTTTTTTTAAAGATGGTTAGGGTTCGGAGCGCGCCGCTGCCGGCAGACGGAGGGCGACATGTCTTCGCCACCGGTGGCAGACGGAGGGCGCCGCGCGTGGGGATGCCGCGGTCTCCGGCCAGCCTCCACCTAAGCGGAGCACAAGGGACCTCTCCCTCCCCTTCTTCGTCTTACACACGGTCGATCGGAGACGGCGGCGGCGGGTGCCTCGACGTCGCGGCGGGGCAAGGCCGAGGGCCGGCGCTACAGATCCAGGCCGTTTCCTTCCTCCAAGCATCAAAGTCCCCCCCATCACCCTCCGGCGAACGCCTTGCTCCCATCCGGCGTCCCCGCTCGAGCGGCTCTAGGTCGGCGGATCCAGAGGTTAGCACACAGGTCCTCGAACCATGACAGAACTGGGATTGATTTTACTATCCTACTTCATTTTGGCTGCTAGATTGACATGATGTAAAACATACTACAGTGTTAATTTATTTGTTTAAGTCTCACCATGATCATATTGTGTAATAATTAAATCTATTTGCTTAACCATGTGCATCTGTGTATCCCTAAACTAGTTTTGGTTATACATGAGAGTATATTTTGGAAGTGCATGTATGTTCTTAACTGCTTAACCAATTGCTTCTCACGAGTTTCTGGTGATGGTGTGGTATATGCCACATATGAGGCAGAGTACTCCTCTGTTTAGGGAGTTTGGTGTGTTGAGCATCAGGGTCGATTTTGGTTGGATTAGTACCAATTTTGAATGAAGATGCTAACTTGCAGGTTGCTAGATGGGACAGATTTAATAATCAGTTCATAGTCTTAGTAATACTCATTACTAGGCCGATTTTTTTTCTTCATAGCACCAGGACTGACCTTTCTCTTCTAGTAGCAGCTCAGGTTTTAGCATGCTTACAGTTCAGTAGCTGAAGGTTGCCTTAGTATACTTTGAAGTTTGCTTCGGATCAAGTTCTTCTAGGTTAATGTTAATCTTAATGCCAGAGCATTGCTGCATTCGATTTCTGCACTTGGAGCACAGCCTGTGCAATTTAATTTCTGCAATTCCATTGAAGAACAGAAAAATTGCCATATCATGCTACATTGTGAATTGATCAGAGTACTTGTAGAATATTTTCTTTATGCAATTTGAAATAGTTATCTGTCATGTTTACTTGTTATAGAATCTACAGTAATTCATGGCTTAACATTGAAATTTTGGAGAAAGTTACATATATTTTTCTTTCAGTTATTCAAATTACCTGTCATGATTCATTGTATTAGTAGCATAGCTGCATTTGCTAGTTGCATGGCACATTGAAATTTCAGGGGCTCAGGATGGCTTCACTGATGGCTTGCCCTGTATTATCCTTTTCTCATGGAGTGGTGGAAAAATCTGACATTTTAGAGCTACTGAAACTTGAACTCCCGCAAGTGCTGGATGGTTAGAAGATTACAAGGTCGCATCAGATGCCAAGCAGCAATTATACCCAACATTGAAGCTGCAGAGACATAAATAGGTTTACAGACCCAGTGATTCAGTCATTGTAAATGTAGAAAACTATAGCTGGGTGGCAAGTACTGTCTATTTTGCTGCAGAGATCATGTAAATGAATGACATGGTTAATGAATTTTGTGTCTATACTTGTTCTGGTTAACTGAATTACTCAAAACAGTTCATGTCATTGTCTTCTGGAGAGGAGAGTACACTTGTTGAGTTTCATACATACTCTGTTTGGAATCAAATAGCATATGCTCTTTCGAAAACATATATTAAGTTTTGGTTCATTTACAATGTGTCTGGGAGGACATGGGATTAATGTTTGCATTCAGTTGTTCTGGCTTCGCATGTAGTAATTCAGAGTTAGAAATTGGTTAAAAAATTTATGTTGTGCATTCGGATTTAGAACTTATGTTTTTGACATGCTGTGCAATAAGAGTTGCACAAATTTATTTGAGGTGATGTGTATAGTACCTGCTCATTCATTTGTCAAGTGAGCTGTTGAAACAGAATGACATGTATTATTCTGCTGAAATTATCTTCAGATCTGAACTGAAACAATTGAATCCAGCTCCTGCAAGCAGCAGCAGGTCTTGTTTTTTTATAAATTCAGTATAGATGCAATTTCAGACATTCCACTATCTCACAATTAACACAAGTCCATCTTTAACATCAGAAATTAACAAGACAGGGATCACAAATGGAATCACCACCAAGGCTAATGAAACTGAAACTAAATAGTTGACTAAGATAATTTTTAAATTGACATGGTTCTTTGCCACACGACCGAGAGGGCGACAACTGCTACTGATACATCTAGAGGAACAGACAGCCATTGCTTCTAAACGTTGGCAGGCCTGGCTTCAACCTTCCTTTTAAGATCATCGATAATCTTCTTGAGATCTTCGATAACCTTGGACATTTTGTATATCTTCCTTGCATGGTATGTTTGTTCTCTTTTCATAGCAACGATCCTCTTCTTTGAACCACGGACCTTTCGTTTAAGCATCTGCAATTTCAAGAAACAATGGATATGCAACAAATTACATGCAGCAATGGGTCATGTGGAATGTTTAGTACAAAATTCATTGCTGTCATGGTAGAAGGTTACCTGGTAATCTGAGACGTCGTCGGAACTGGAATCTGTCATACCACACCCCATGACGCATCTGCGGACATCTTCGCACCAGCAATTGCAGCACATCGCATTCGGGTTGCCGAGGCCACCGATTGGAGACATGCATGGAGAGAGATTCAATGCACAGTTAAGGCATAAGTAATGCGAGCAACGGCCTTGGCACCGAGTGCATGGGGGAGGCCGCAACCCCTCAAAGATGTGTTGAAGGCGGCGATCTGCCATCACGATCAGTCGGGAGGTGAGATGGGAGTGCGTTGGGGAAAGGGGCGCAACCGTGCAACAGAGGCTGCTTCCCACCTTATAGCGCGGCAGGGCGACGCCGGGCGCAACCGAAGAGGAAGGATCCTAAATTTACGCTTGGGCCGCCGCCGATTCCACGGAAGGTGATTTTGATCCTATAATTTTGGGTGGTGGCGAGGTCGGGTGGGGACTGGGGAGGGTGGGGGAGACCGGCAGAGGAACATGGAATGGAGGTTGACTCGAGAGAAGAAAAAGAGAAATTAAGGAAAAGAAAAAAATTGCGCTGACCACAGGGGTATATTTAGTTAAAACAAAAAATCGCTGACCTCTTCACGAAAACACTTCAATAGCATAATGGTTACCTCTACTGAATTTCCACTTAAGGTCTCTGGTTCGAAACCTTGTAGGAGGCCTTTTTTTGTTCTCTTCATTTTTGGTTATTTGTTGCTATTTCTTTTTTTTTGCTTTTCTATTGTTTTGTGCTAGTGTTGTACTTAATTGTTTTTGTAATTCATGTGTATGACCATGTCATAAAAATTTCTAATGATTTTGGCCATGTGCAAGAATAGAACCATAAACATCTCTAACTTACTCTTATAAGTATATGTGAGATATGTTCATGGTAGAGGTGTGTGACCACATTCTCAAAATCATTTGACATTCTAATGAAATGAACATACACCAAAATTAGATTTCCATGCAAGTTTTTAGATTTGTCTACCTAGCGTAGGGTATTTTAACATTTATTCTTTAGTAAGTCAACAAATAATTACACTAATAGGAATAATTGATCCAAAAATTGTTGAATTCCACACAACTACTTAGTTTGGAAGCATGAACACCCTATTAAAGTTTCAGATTATTTGGAGGTAGTTGTCAAACACACATCTCACATGTGGCGACATCTCACGCATAGTAACATTGGTCTACCTAGATAGATACATACCTACCTAACTACTTTGTTTAGTAGTTGCATCTCGGATACACATGCATGGAAATTGTTGTATAATTCGTCCACATAGTATGTACTAGAAGAAAACAAAGTAGAATGATGCATCATCTCAATATTTGTCATTAAAACCTTTTAAAATTTGTTTGAACAGTATAAAAATAAATTTAATTAAAAAAATAAAAATGGCGGCACAATTAGGGCAAGCCATTTTGCACAATGCAAGAGATTTGTGAAGGCGTTTAAGAAGGTGAGTCTGTCTGTGTATATAAGCAGTGTTCGTCATAGCTAGAGAGGCGATGTGGGACTAACAATTGTGGATATCTGATCTGTGCTCTGCGCTATATTTTCTTGATGGGCCTAGAAAACCGAAGTGGCCCAAAAAACCGATGTGGCCCAGTACTCCGTCTTATTTTGAGACATTAGTCAAATACAGAAAGCGCTACGCTAAAAACGAACACACTTGAATAGCGTAATGGTTAGGCCCCTGGAGGTTGTTCCTGCCCTCCACGGTTCGAAACTCCATAGGAGCCCTTTTTTTGTTTTTACAACATTTTTGGTTATTAGTTCCTATTTCTGTTTCTCTATTGTAATTTTTTTGCCATTTTGTACTTTGATATAATTGTAATATATGGGTAGGACCCTAGCATCACAATTGTAACTTATTTGAACAATGTGCAACTATACATCTATCACAACCATGACCATATCTCAATTACTCCCATGAGTTTATGTGAGACATGTTCATGGTTCTGAAGCATGTGCACCACCATGTTGTCAGAATCAATTGAAACTTATTTTTTCATCAATATACACAAAAATGGTGTGTCCATGCAAGTTTGTTGATTTTGCTTCCTGGCTTAGGAAATTTTAACATTTATGTCGTAGTATATCAACAAATAATTCCAATATTAGGAAAAAAAGCTCTCAAAATAGCACAAATGCACACAACATTTTAGTTTGGATCCTTCAACACCCTATTAAAGTTTGAGTTGTTCTGGAGATAGTGGTACTATACATCTTGAATAGCATTCATGTCTCACATATACTCAATGTTTGCAAGTGAGACATGTAGTTCAATGTGTGGGATGTGTCGATCCATCTTCAGAGTCATTAGAATAATATTACTTCCATGCCCACACACAAAAAAGTTTTAAAAACTGAAAAAAAACTAAATAGTCCAAAAAAATGAAAGAGAATATAAAAAGGAAAAAAAGAGTAAACAAACAAAAATAAATGGCTCCAACAGGGTTCAAACCTGACATTTGTTAGTTCAAATCAGACTGTGCTACCGTTGCACTAATAAGATGTTTTGAATATGCGGGGAGGGCTAATTTATTTTACCCATTGTTGTAAAAAAAACCATCACCTTCAGTGGCCGCATCCCCTTATATATACATCCCAATTTCGTCGGCGGATGCTTTCATCTACTCCGGGAAACCACCCCGACTCTTCCGCTTCAGACGCCTCGTTGAAAACCGCCACGACTCCTCCGCTTCCGCCGCCGCGTCCGCCACCACCGCTACTCCTCCGCTTCCGCCGCCGCGTCCGCCACCACCTCGCCCCCCTAGCGCCGCCGCATTAGCAGGGGCAGGGAAGATGCCGTCGGTGAAGAAGAACCCGGCGCAGTCCGCCCGTGCCAAGAACCAGAGGCGCGACCCGGCGTCCGGGAGATTCGCCAGGGCTGCCGCGGCCGCCCCCGGCGTTGAAGGGTCCAGGAGGCTAACAAGGGCCTCCGCCGCCGCCGCCGGCGTTCAAGGGTCCAGAAGGTTCACCAGGGCCTCCGTCGCCGCAGCGCGCGTTGAAGGGGTTCCCCCTCTGCGTTGCAGTGGGAGCGCCGCCACGGGTGTCGGCGACCCCGTACCTGATGTTCCACCGGGCTTGGAGAATGTCACTCCCATGGGCGCAGCCGGCGATGACGGGGTTCTGCATCTGCGTTCCATCCGGACGCCCGCCGCCGGCGTCGACGACACTGTATCTGACGTACCACCCGGGTTCGAGAACATCACTCCGATGGTGGCCGCCGCTTCAACATCCACGTCGGCCGGCTGTAACAAAGTAAGAGTAAGGGGTTCCCGGTACATTTTTGGGGTTTTTTCAGTTCAATCTTAGGTTTACTAGGGTATTAAGATCGTGCCCATGTGTTGCACTTGTAAACCATGTTCAAACTTATTAGGATTTGATGTGCCCACATGAGATGTGAAGCGATGGTAGAGTTAATGTGGGGGAAAACAGAGTTACTACAAGGAGAATGAAATATATTTAGGATTAGATGTGCCCACATGAGATTATAATCTATCACCCCCACTGTGTAATCAGAAATAGGTCGTGTTTGGATAGGGTTGAAAATGTTTTGAGCCCTATTAAATGCAACTTTCACCCCTATTAAATCACAGTTTGCAAATCTGACTAAATCATCACAGGATGATTACTGTAGCATTACTGTACCAAATCATGGATTAATTATGCTCATTAGATTCGTCGTGAAAAGGTTTCAGAAATAGACTTCATTTAGTACTTATCATTATATGAAACTGCAGAATTGCAGGTACCCACATTTGTTGATTCAGAATTGCAGTTTTGGATTTCATATTATGGATGTGCTGATCATCGATTATCATTTGTGAGGGGCAATGGGCAGGTTCAATTTAAATAACTGCAGTCAGCAAGTTAATCTGCACTTACCTTGTATGAAGAAAGATAAAAATAAATGTCCAAACAAATTAATTCTATCTAAGTACTTCCTAGCAGAAGATGTATGCAATTTAGTACATACATACCAGATGTATTGCATGTAAACACAATCTTAAACTATAGAAACAAAAAATCATATAGCAATCCTAATAAGAGGCACATATGTGGGCACATGGAATATGGCTATGTACTGAAATATGTGGAACATTTCATATACATGTGTTGGTAGATCTATAATAAGCAGTTGATTATCATTATGCTTGCCAGGCAGCAAGTTGCTGTTCATAATTTTGCTGGAAGGCAAAGACAGCACACTCCCCTTGCTCATCACATCATTTTTGATGTATACTAATTCAGTGTCCTGTTTATCACAATTCAGGATTGCGCCTGTTGCAACCATACTGACAATGAGCTCAACAAGCTCAAGGAAGATCTTATGGAGAAGATAGTGCACCTGGAGGAGAGGGACTACAAGAATAGCATCAAGATCTATATTCTGGAACAGAAGGGTAAGGGGGATGACAAGGCCATCGCTAAACTGAAGAAGGAGCTGAAGGAACTGAAGGAGAATCAGAAAAAGGATTGAGAAGGATGGCCTTCTATGAACCTTTAACTATAGTTAGTTGTGCCTTAGGAGGCATGAAGACATGAACCTTCATCTGTTGTCTTGTAGATGCATTTTGTTATCCTTGTTGCTTTTGCTTGTAACTTATTATGGTCAGTACAATGTGGCTGGTTATCGTAGAAGTCATGAACCTTAATCTGGTGGCACGTAGATGCCGTATGCATGGTTGAAACTCAGTAAAACTACTGTTAGTAGTGCATGGTGGCAAGTTTAAGCATGTTAATATATGATATTAGCTTATGAAAGTGTCATTTCTGTTACTCAATCAATTTGTATGGAAAAAATCGACTTATGTGTGTAATTGCTTTGTGAAGCCTTTCAAAGATGATGGTAAACGTTGACGCAGTTTAATTGACTTATGTGTCATGAAGCCTTTCAAAGATGAAGGAGAATCATAACAAAGGCAAAATCATAGACCAAAATAAGAAGTCCAGCAAATCATATATAGAGCATATATTGCTTAAGTTGAGCTATTTAAGCTCCTTTGTTCACCACACATGGCAGACCACAGTACTGCAGTTTAATTGTCAAACATACATCCACAAGTGAGGTATGTCGCGTCCCTAGGTGTTCTGGTTCAGTTGGTTGACTACTGGAATTTCATCCTTATTTATATAAATAGACAGCACAAAAGCACTACTTAATCTTCCTTGCCTTCTCGGCTGCAGCAAAATCCAAAAGCCTGCGGCATATGTTGCAGCCTAGTTGTTGTTTCTTGCCTTCTCGCTTACAGCAATGAGTGCATCTTCAAGTCTCTTCTTTGCCTTCTCCTTGTAGAGCTCTCCCTGAAGCCACTCGATATTATCCTGGCTTTTATTTTTCTTCTTTGCCTTCTCCTTGTATAGCTGAACCTGAAGGCTGTTGATATTGTCATGTGACGCAGCAACCTCATCGTGCAACTCCTTGAAGGTCATCTGGTGGCCAATGATAATTGAGTCAGCATACGAGCATGTCAAATGGATCAAACAATACAAGTCACAGTAAACCAACTACTGTAGGATCTAATCAGCTGTTGTTGGGTTGTTAACACAGCAATTTAAAGAGACAATTTAGCTCTTCCCCGAAAAGCAAATTAGTCAAACATATGTATGCAAATTGATGTTAAGACATGGTTCCATAATTACATTGCTTAGTCAAACATTTATTTACTAGAGCTCAATTCAATATAATGTTGCCTCAGGATCATAATTTCTGTTCAGCTACAAATTTACACCAAATTTCAGACACATTGAACATAAGTTATAAAAAATGGCAACTCCATACTAAATGTAACAGCAACTAGCCATCTCATTGTGGGAATCAATGAAACAAAGGGCTGGATAAGATGAATCTAACAACATCCACAACCAAACAACTATTATATGTGCTAATCAGCTATTGTTGGCTGGTGAAGATGGATTTTTCAAGATACTTCACCTTCCTCTCCTTCCCCTTCTCCTTTTCCTTCTGCTTGGCTGGGCTGACCAATGAATCCTCGCTGCTACCCTCCTCAATGGTACACTCCTCACTGCTGCTGGACGTCAGCAGTTCGATGATTGTTTTATTGCCCTGAACATCGGGGGTGCCGTCCTCGTCGCAGAGGATGATGCGCGTCGAGCAACTGAATCCACGGGAGAGCTTCTTGTTGGGCACAACGCTGGAGCTGGACCGCAGCCCCCGGCGCGCGCTGGCCTCTGCTGCGCGCTCCGCGGTGGAGCAGATCTCCCGCCGCGCGAAGGCTCTCAGCGCGCGCTCGGAGGGGGAGCGTATCTCCATGCCCGCGATGGCCTCTGGCAAGCGCTCCGAGGCGGAGGTGATCTCCTGGCTCGCGCTTGACTCGGGCGAGATCAGCGGTGGAGGAGATCTCCCGGCGGAGCAGAACCTTCCCAACGCATCTCGCTCCAGCCGCCGAGCCTTCTTGGAGCGCTTCCGACAAGCCTGCTCCCAGCTCATCGAGGGCGGGTGGCCCTATCCCCGCCGGAGAGGTCACTGGGCTGCGAAACCCTAGCTACGGAGTGAATCAAGCAAGACGCGGGTGCTGGGCAGGGAATCGAGCAAGGGAGGTGGGGGGCGCCGGGTGAGGGATGGGGGAGATGTGGGAGGGACCGATTGGCTGCTAATGGGCTGCCCACGGCTGGGCTGATGACACAGACGACACAAGCCAGCCCAACCAGAAATTGCAACCCAATGCGGCCCGTCTTAATCCAATCCTAGATCCACACATGGGCCCCGCGTCGAGAGCCGGACCCTAAAACTAAAAGCTCGCGTTCACACCATAAAATTTCAACGAATTTGACTGAAATTTGTTGGAGATGTCTTAGAGTGAGAGTCTGCTACTTTGTGCGAATTACCGTACCTAGATCCACACGTGGGCCCCGCGTCGAGAGCCGGACCCTAAAACTAAAAGCTCGCGTTCACACCATAAAACTTCAACGAATTTGACTGAAATTTGTTGGAGATGTCTTAGAGTGAGAGTCTGCTACTTTGTGCGAATTACCGTACCGTCAAGAGCCGGACCCTAAAACTAAAAGCTCGCGTTCACACCATAAAACTTCAACGAATTTGACTGAAATTTGTTGGAGATGTCTTAGAGTGAGAGTCTGCTACTTTGTGCGAATTACCGTACCTAGATCCACACGTGGGCCCCGCGTCGAGAGCCGGACCCTAAAACTAAAAGCTCGCGTTCACACCATAAAATTTCAACGAATTTGACTGAAATTTGTTGGAGATGTCTTAGAGTGAGAGTCTGCTACTTCGTGCGAATACCGTACCTAGATCCACACGTGGGCCCCGCGTCGAGAGCTGGACCCTAAAACTAAAAGCTCGCGTTCACACCATAAAATTTCAACGAATTTGACTGAAATTTGTTGGAGATGTCTTAGAGTGAGAGTCTGCTACTTTGTGCGAATTACCGTACCTAGATCCACACGTGGGCCCCGCGTCGAGAGCCGGACCCTAAAACTAAAAGCTCGCGTTCACACCATAAAATTTCAACGAATTTGACTGAAATTTGTTGGAGATGTCTTAGAGTGAGAGTCTGCTACTTTGTGCGAATTACCGTACCTAGATCCACACGTGGGCCCCGCGTCGAGAGCCGGACCCTAAAACTAAAAGCTCGCGTTCACACCATAAAATTTCAACGAATTTGACTGAAATTTGTTGGAGATGTCTTAGAGTGAGAGTCTGCTACTTTGTGCGAATTACCGTACCTAGATCCACACGTGGGCCCCGCGTCGAGAGCCGGACCCTAAAACTAAAAGCTCGCGTTCACACCATAAAATTTCAACGAATTTGACTGAAATTTGTTGGAGATGTCTTAGAGTGAGAGTCTGCTACTTTGTGTGAATTACCGTACCTAGATCCACACGTGGGCCCCGCGTCGAGAGCCGGACCCTAAAACTAAAAGTTCACGTTCACACCATAAAATTTCAACGAATTTGACTGAAATTTGTTGTCGATGTCTCAGAGTGAGAGTAAAAGAAGGAATAAATAAGAAAAAGTGGCAAAAAAAAGTGAAAAGAACTAATAAAGCATAAAAAGAAGGAATAAATAAGAAAAAGTGGCAAAAAAAGATACCTAGGAATCGAACCCGGGAGATGCAGATTAGTCATAGAGTGGCTTACCATTGTGATACTCAAGTTGGATCAATGTAAGCTGCCACCATAATTACATTTAACGGTACTTACGTTTTTTTCCAAAAGTAAGGTCAGCACACCCTGATGGGCCGTCGAAATGGGCCTGAGGCCTTGGGCGCGTCGCTGGGACGTGGGAGGGAAACCAAGCGCGATTATAGGTGTCTACGGGGTTTAATTCCAAAAATAAATCCATGTTGAAAAAAAACAAATCCTAAATCGCGCAGAACCGTAACTGCACCCACGGCGGCGGCGGCTGCATCGCGGAACTGGCCATTCTCCATCAGCTGCGGCCCTGCTGCGCTCCTATTTCTTTGCCGGCAGAAATCTCTACCTCGTCTTTCATTGCGTTCCCGTTCTTCACCAGCAGCGAGCGTAGGGCACAGGCTAAGCGCCGGGGAGATCGCACCGACTCACCACCGCACAAGGCCCAAGTTGCATCATGTGCATGTGCATGACATAGGCTCACGTACTACGGTGGTTCGGTGAGTGTTCAAACTTCATAATAAGTTGAATCGATATGCTTGCGTGATTTGGAAATTTGAATTGAGTTGTTGTGGTCACTTATTTGTGTAATTTATGTCAACTATGTACCGAAACCGCCAGCTGCATTCTTGGGTTCTCTCTCCGTTTCTCGGGCGATCTAGTACACGGCACATACAGCATGGACACTTCACGAGAGGGAGAGCGGTCCCCCCGTACGCCGATCAACAGGGGTACAGGTAAATCAAACACCCCTCCTTTAATTTATAAGGCAATCAGATGTCTTACTGGGAATTATTTTATGAAGGTGGCAATCGTAGCAAGTGTCGTACTACCAACAAGCAAGATGGGTCCTGCAGCACGGTAATCTCCTTATGAAGTTTTATTTTTCATTAATTTGCCTCTACATTTTGATCAACTTATCATCCCCATATGTTTGCTGCAGAATTATAATAAGATGCGTGTATTTCACTCTCCAACAAGATTTTATAGTGTCGTACAACAATTTAAGGATTCTCAAGCACACGTAGAAGCTATTGAGTCTATTGGTTTTGGGGGACTGCTTCTAATGCCTAATACCAGTTTGAGGAAAAGCATGATACAACAGGTTGCACAATCATACGACATTAGCAAAAGAGGTTTCAAGATTGGTGGTCACATTGTTACTTTAACTTTGGATGATGTCCATAATATTATGGGACTCCAGATTTCAGGCAATGATTTATCGCGACATATAGAACAAAATGCCAAGCGTGAAGATGATACTGTGGCTAGTGAATTGTTCCTAAGGTTTGCCAATGAACACCACAAGATCGACCTTACAAATCTGGAAAACATGCTTCATAAAGAACGACCAGCAGACGATGACTTTATTAGAGCCTTCGTGTTGTTCACGATTGGTATCCTCCTTGCATCAACCACAGCGAACACCATCAGTTGGAAGTATATAGAAGTTGTTAGAGATGTACAACGAATTTACCATTTCAATTGGGGTCAATTTACTCTGAACCATCTGTTGAACTCATGCACTTCTTTCCTGAATAAGAGCGAAAGAACCCTGAAGGGAAATTTCGTTCTTCTACAGGTCATTTTTATGTTGTACAACAAAAACTTTACATATTGTTTATTTTCTAACATACGTCTTTACTTTGATTTGTCAATAGTTTTGGTACTGGGAGCGACTTATAGTGGGCGACTGTCATGACATCCCATATTATCAAAAGGGAACCCTGCCACCAGTAATGGTATTCTGGGATGAAGAAAATGCCAAGCGTCGACAAACTGCGTTTGAGAAGGATGGGTTCAACAAAGGAACGATAAGTTTGCAAACATAGCACCAACTCTTTATGTTCCGATGCATATAAGTAACAATATCAATTGCTTGTAGATTATTTTTGCGCCAGTTCCTTCACACAACAAACAAAACAAAGAAGCAACAATGTCACAACAGAAACAAGTAAATTACTCTCGCGAGGGTCCAAGTAATCTAGAAGTAAGTATGACGTATGTTTATGTGTCATAGTTCCTTTATGTGCATAATTCAATATTTGGTAAATTTGTAGGGGCAAAGCCTTGAACATTGGAAGAAACGAACAACACTAGAGCTTAAACTACATATGGAGCAAAAACTTATTGAATTGGAACACAAACAGGATTTGAAATTTTTGGATCAGAAGAAGGAATTAGCTTCATTTAGAAACGATAGCATCCTAGAAGATAGGTTCAATCAGCTGGAAGCTAAGGTATTCGCAGATCGCGAACAAACGCAAAATCAGATGCAGGTAACCAGCGTGATATTACTCAATTTTACATAATTTCATGCTTAGTTCTTTATTAATGTGTCAAATAACAGGAAATCCGTGAGCTACTTAGCACACTAGTTTACCAAACTAGGTCTCAATCTCCCCATGCTCAACAACATATGCCTTCATCTTCACAGGTTAAGGTATTATTGTATGTTATCAAGTTTTATCATTGTTCCCGTCTCACAATATAATTGATACCTTCATATATTACAAACAACACTATTTGCAGGTAACGCCACGCACACGTTTCCACCAGGTGCAGGGTAAACTAGACGATGATGCAGCCAATGGAAGAAATGAAATGAAGGACATGAACATGGAGCAGCAGGCCGACCCCAATACAATGCATATCAAACCAAGAGAGCCAATTATTGACGACGATTTCGATATTTCTTCAATAGACAGAGAAGCTGCCATGTTCGTAGTAAGGAGTTACGAGAAAGCTTGGGTAGTAGATATAGATGGCATTATGATTAACGCGGGACAATTGCTCGGAAATGTCTCAGAGAAATATATAACAGAAGAGGTAACATTCTTTCAGATCTATGTTGTCAGAAAAAAACATGCGCACTCGTAATATATCCACACTTTGTAGGTAATAAATGCATATGTCAATTTGAGCAACGTTGAGAATGAGTCTGCATCATTCATTCATACGTTTGATTCTCAAAAGTTGGGACCAAACTGGAACCGAAACGAAAGGTATATGAAGCGGATTGCCGAAAAGTGTAAAGAAAAACATTTGGTACGTACTACTGATTTTCTTTTGTTTTATTATCTCATGATTTTCTAAAATTACAAGAAAAGTCACCTGTTTGGTTTGAAGCCATGCATTCAAAATTGTTTGTTAACTTACAGGTATTCGTTCCCATGAACATTAATGGCATCCACTGGGCTCTCCTGGTACTAAACTTTATAAAGAAAGAGGTACAGATCCTTGAATCTTTAGGCATACGAAATGAAGAACTAGAGAAGACAATGGTAAGTATGTACCAATTTTTAAGCACGCATCTACAAGCAAATTATCAAACTTCTCATGTATGTAACCATTCAATATAGGTGGAAAGCATACAATGTTGCGTCGAATTTTCGGTCCAGAAAGGATTGGTTTACTTTGACAATCCATTTAACTTGCGCCATTGGAAAATAATTGCATATCTAGACATACCGAGACAACATAACAAGTACTCCTTTTCCTTTTGTGTATACTAATGTTGTAATCTAGTTATTCCTTTTGTATAATAATGATGTATTCCAGTTACTCATGATATGCTACGTTGCAGTTATACATGTGCAGCGTTTGTAATACAATACATTCTGGCATGGGATGGACAGAAAATGGCTCATCAATTCACAAGTGTGAGTCTTGTAGTTATTGTTAATTCACAAATTATACATAATGAAACAAAAGCTGATATGTGACGATGTCCACTAATTGTCTCATGTACAGGTGGACATGGAAAGTTATTGCTTCAAGATGTGCACGAGGCTGCTGCATTCTGATCACAATAGAATTCGGATGCAATCATACAAACAACCTATCATGGTATGTGCATTTATTACCTGCTTTTTACAAAAAAATCTCTTTAAACACCTTGTTCCAGGCTGCACAAAATTATCTTGTTTAACATTTTCTGTTGCCAATTACTTAGAAGGAAGCGTACTTGGTGGAACATCCCGAACTACGTGATGAGGGGGATCAACAGGATACTGATGTAGACGATTTGAATATAACAATAACGGGAACTGGAAGCAAAGAGGAAGACAAAACAGCCCCGGCAAAATCATTGACGAGAAGACCAAGAGGACGGCCACGAAAGAATAGGGTTGATGAAGGATCTACAAAAGTTCCAGGAGCTGAAGAAGGATCTGCACTTGTAACAGGAGTTGAACAAGGGAGTACTCCACAAGTTACAGGAGCTGCATCTAGGAAAAGAGGTCAACCCTCAAGGAGAAAAGCTGATACTAGTACTACTGTAGTAGGTCAATTCAATATGGAATATATCGCTAATCGCGTTAACAAACAGAAGAAGCAACCAGGGAAACTGCTCAGTAGCCCTTATCAGCCTAACTAGGATCACAATTTACATAAACTTATGGTTCCCCGTGCCCATGTACCACATTTGAAGCTCCATTTATTTTTTTATTTTCTTTATGTCATCCTGAATTGTGTAAGACATGTTGGATTAAATTTGTCATGGATGCCGATTTGATACAAATTGTACTAAATCACATTAAACATAGACATCACATACTATTCATATGGAAACTGACACTGCTGCTGCATCACAATAGTACACTTGTTCAAAGCGCACTCCAATACTACTAAACCATCAGCTGCCAACTCCTAACACAACATGCATGAGTACAAGGACTGCAGTGGCAGTACATAGAGCAACAACTATCTTTCCCCATGTCATAAGTATCTGCATATTCCTTTGCACAACTTGTCTATGAGAAACAAACTCCATCTTCAACATCCGTAGGTCCTCAAGCAACTGGGTAGTATCTGGTACCTCCCTTGGCGTCATTTGTTGCTTCAAACGTTCAGCTGCAACCTCTTGCCTTAGCATTTGTTGCTTCTGTAAGTACTGTCTCGCCTGCTCATTTCCAATGAAGCCTTTCCTCTCAAGATGTCTAGCGTAATCATCTCCCCACACAAAGTAGGAACACAGAGGGTTCTGCAATAGAGAACCATTGCCAAAGCTCTAAGACATAAATCCGAGGAAAAGGATAAGCCAAAATTGAAGCGAATTGTTTTTGCTCACCTTGATGTACTTCTTGGGGCATTTGAAGTACCTCTCCATGTAGTTCTAATCCGATTTGGTTACACGCTCCAACACCTGCTCCTTCTTGCAGATCAGGCATTGAATCAATGGCAACCCGCTTGGTTCCATCGCCATTGCCTCCAAACCTGTCCGCGCAACCCTACTTGAGGAGCCCTGAGACATCGCAACGAAGGGGGAATGGTTGCCGGACGCCGCCGCCGCCGCCCGCCGCGTCGCCCTCTCGGCCTGCGCCCTTTAGGGTTCTGAGAACGTGAGGGGGACACTGAATTTGTGCGTATAACGGGTTGAGGCATGTGTGCTAATAGCTTCGATGGGAGAGGGCCCACCTGTCCGCTTAGGAATCCTTCACCGTGGGACGCTGACACGCGGGGCCCGCCCGTCACCCCCTACCTCCCGCCTCCCCAGGGAGCCGGACTCGAACTTGAGTCCGTGCCGCATGTGCGGCCGCACCCCCCGCACCGAACTGGCAGTGGACCCGCACGTCGAGGCCTTCCCTGGCGCCTATAAAGGTCGACCTGACCCCACTCGCGCCTTCACGAGCCCTAGACCTAGCCCGCGCACCGCCATCGCCGACGCGCTCTTAGATCCACCCGCCGCCGCTGATCTACGCTTTGACGGCGTTGCCGGCCTCGAGACCCTACCACGACCGTCCGTGCGAGGTGAGCAATCTGCCGTATAGTTTTAATGGACTGTGTACAAATCGATTCTAATAGAGATAGGTCAAGGTTCTGGGATCAAATTAGTCATTGGTCTGTATACTTTTGATGGTTGTGGGAAGTGTATAAACAGGTTAGGTTATGACTTTGGCAGATTGATTAGTGCTGAATATTTGTGACTCTAATTGCTTGTATTAGTACAATTTGTCTATTTTATTTCCTCAATACTGAAAGATGATGCTTTTGTTTGGGACTAGGAATATTAGCCCTAAGCATTACTACGTTGTAGACTTCCCTATTTGGTATTGTGTATCTGAATGGGTCCATAATATTAGCCCTAAGCATTACTACATTGTTACTGATCTTCATTATATTTCTTACCATACATCTTATTCTACTTTGTTAATTCCTAGGTGTGATGGATCAAGTTTTGAGGTCTCTCCAAGAGATCGAGGACAAGGTTTCAAAACGTAGGATGGATTTTAACGCTGAGTATTCGAAGATCAGACTTGAGCTTACAAAGTCTTACCTCCAGAAGATTAAGGATTATGAACACACTGATAACGACATCTCGACTCAGCGTCACCAAGTGGAAAAAGAACAAGAGAAAGAGATTTCTGAGTTGGCCAAAAGAATCGAAAAAGAACAGGTTGGCCAGCTCAAGAAAGCGCTATGTGATCAACGTGCACTCTTTGCCTCCATGATAAAACAGGAAAGTGCTATCGCATATACTGCGTTGCTACAGACCCGTAAGGAAATTGATGAGTTCGTAAGTAAACACGAACATACTGTTGAATCATGGAACAAGCAAGCAAGGTTACAATTTGAAGAATTGCAGAACGACGTATCAAGGGTGAAGCACATGATTCAGGAGTTCAGTCACAATTACAAAGCTGAGGTAACCACGATAGTCAGACATCTTATTTTTTTGCACTTTGTCTAGCATGAATAAACCTAGTTAATCTTATCTATTATACTATCTAAATGTTTGCACTTTCAGGGAGAAGATGTGATACACATACCCAAAACAAGCCTGAATATATTAATGGACAACGAATGTCGCTTGGTGCATGTTCTTTTTTTCTTACTTGTTGTGTACAAAGTTAAAATAGGCAAATCATCTTTATTTGTGGAATGTATATACACGCAGGATGTTGTAATGTGATTTAAGGTGCACATAGTGAAGGAACTTTATCCGGATTTGGACAAGTACTATGACAATATGGAAGAAAATATTGGCATGTTTAACATTATAGAGCCAGGCATTGTTGACTTCGATTTGCTGGAGAAATCTTTGAGATGTTTTGGATACAACAGAGGTGCAGAGGTGTACTACCTTAATCCCGGTCCAGGGAGTACACCATCAATTGGGTATGGCTTAACAAGGATTGTTGGCCACAAGGAGGTGAATGAATTGGTGCGTGCTCATGCAGAAGCGATGACCAAGATTTGTCATCTATACCTAGTGGGACCTGAAGATGTGAGTATTGGTTTCTATTCACAAATAATCTTGTTAATGCAACTATTGATGTTGTAATAACATGTAAACAACTTAATGCAGGAAAAGGAGGACTTCGACTACTACAATTACGGAGAAGAAGAAGAAGAAGGCGATACGTTCCCTGATGTCAATACTCCAGGGGATAGTCCTGACGGCATCTAAGCACGTTGCATTGTTAGGAGGGTTACAAAATTGTTAGGTTGAATTAATTTTTTGTTTGAAATGAGACTAAGTTTTTTTATGTTTTTTCATAAAGTTAGCTTGTAGTTTGGATGCGTGTGTTTGAACAAATATTTGGTGATCCATGTTTCGGTACTGATGTGTTCAGATTTCGCAAGAATTTATGGTAAAATCCAATCATTTGTGGACTGAGGTCGATTATGTTACTGGGGATGTTGTTTTTTTGCATAAAAAGAGAGGATTTTTTAGATTAAAAAAAAATTTGTGCTATGGGGCTGTAGGGCTAAGCCAGCCCACAACAGGCTCAACCGGCGAGTGTGAAGCCCAGCGAGCGGGAGCCCGAGTGGGCCGGCCAGCCCATTAAGCTCCGTAGCACATGTAGCAAGCAATAGTGGATGAAGGTAATTCGGATTTCGAAAGCGCAGGCACGCCTCCCCTTTTAAGCTGGGATACTCCCTGCTCTGTTTCCGGGGTGGTACTAAACGCCTCTCAGTGCGACGCCGCTGCAAAGAAGCTAAATGGGCCGGTGAGAGTAATAAAACACTGATGGGCTGGCCCAAATCATCTATAAACTTGGGCCATTTTGAAACTGGCCCATAAGGCCCACTTTCCTCCGATGAGCTATAGCCGTCGGATGTGGCATCGACGGCTGCCGTTGCCCCCGAGCCAGGTCTAAACGGGCGTCCGCCGCAGCCGCCCCAAACCCCAGTTATTCTTCTCTTCCCCTCTTTCCTCTTTCGAGGGCTGCTATCGGGCGAGGAGAGGGCGATGCGGCGCGCGCCGGGAGGAGATGGCACCGCCGACCTTTGCTCGCCGGACCTGCGTGAGGCCGTGGCCAGGCGCAGTTTCGTCGAGCGAGCGTCGCTCGTTGGTGCCCTAACGTGCTGGGTCCCGCACACGCGAGGTCCACGGTGCCGACGGCGATAGGCGCCGGATCCGGTTGGTGGCTGATCTCCTGACGTCGGCCCCGGGTAACGGCGGCCGCAGTCCCTAAGCTAAGTTGCCACCCTCTGTTCCTTTGGATCTAGGGTTAGGTTAGGCCTCTGCTGCGCCCCAATTCTATGACCCCTCTCGACATCTCGCTCCAGACCTAGAGGATGGTTGGCCGGGTCGTCACTGCTCGGACGTGCTTGGTCAGGTGGCTCGCCGCTGCGAGCGTCCGGCCGCCCCGCCGGTGTTCGTTCTCGCGTTGTGCCCCCCTGGTCTATATCAATTTCATGTTTCTATTTTTGCAGTTTGGCCCATTTACCCATTAGGCCCCGTTAGGCCCATGGTTTGGTGGCCCATTCCCTAGAATATCAACCGGCGGAGTGCCCACCGCGTCGGCTCGGTAGTGGAAGGGAAACCGTGCAGCCTCGGTGGAACTGTCGAGCCTCGATAGGCGTGCCCCTTCACTGCTACTGTATTTCTACCCCTTGCGTGCATTTCACACCTTGCTTCTCCCTGTTTCTCCCCCTTTCTCTTGCCGTTGATCTCAGGAGAAGCCGAAGAATAGGTGAGCGTGTAATCTGATTTTGTTTCCCTACTGCATTTCTCTTCTGTGATAGGTAGTTAGTGTATCAACCATTTTGATTCTACTTAGGGATTGAACGTATGGAAAGCATTTGAAGTTTTGCATTTTCTTTTCTGATGTATTGTGCGTGTGAACATGTAGGTAGTGAGTGTTTTTATTTCTTGATCATCCAAAAGAAATACTCTTGTAGTATTGAGCAATGGATGAAGCACGTTACAGTGTTATTTCTTGGAACTAAAAAGAAATTTCTTTTCCCATTTTTTAATGTGTTTCGTTGTAAGCCAAATAAAGTTTCTTCCTTTCCTTCTTTCTTTCTGATTCATCTTGATTGCCATCTCTCTCATTCCTCCTATTTTTTCTTCTCTTCATCATCTGGTTCATTTATGTTGGCTAATCCTTGTCTTGTACTTTTCAGGCTGTGCCTTTTTCCTCAAGTGAAGGTATTTACCCTGCTGTCCTCAAAACGTTTTCAGTTCATTTCTATTGTTGATCTTAGTTTTTTCAAATAACGCAAATAGTTGGTACCAAATTTGTTTTGTCACAATCACAGACTTGTAGGGTTTTCTTGTAGGGTGCTCATGGACTACAGGAGGCTAGACTTCACGGTATCCTGCATTTCAATTTATTTGGTCATTGTGTTTGCTAAAACCAGCTGTCACCTATATTTTACACTTTTTATGCTCCCTACTTTACAGGCTGATGAGCTTCTTGAGAGAGGTTTTGATCGAAGGAGGATACCTCCCATGGTACAGTTCAATTACTTCGTAGTTTATTATGGTCTTCTGTAGAAAATTATGTTATGTGATTTTTTTGGCATTCAAATAATTATGAGAATACAATTTCTGGAAATATTTCCAGACCTTCTGTTATGTTTGTGTACATATTTCATAACTGTTTGTTTTAATTCCCCTGTTTCTGATGTGATCTTTCATATATTTCACAGCACCCTGCCTTGAGCTACAATGCATTTACTAGGTTCAATCTGCCGGTGACAAGGGAGAATATGCACTATCTTGGCATCCAAGATGGCCCTCAGAACCGCTTGATTCTAGCTTGGTCTCCAACTGATGGCAATGGAATCCAGAACCGCTGGATGACAACCATCCGTGCCTTGGCGAGGCTGGTTTCTACTGAAAATGTGCCTTTCTTCAGGTATGATCTATCTACAGTTCTTATACATTGTATGTACAGTTTATCATCACTATAAATTTGTGCTTTGAGCGAAGTAAATTGTTTTTAATTTGAGCCTGGGATGTGTATAACATTGGAGTTTACCAACTGTATTTGGAATTTGCATTTTCATTTGATGGAGTTGCACATCACCAAAGCAATCTGACGATCTATGTAAAAAATCTTTGTAGTTGGTTCTGGATTTGATGGGTTTTCATTGGCCCCCAACAAATCTGTTACTTCCATTTGCACTTGTTTTTAATTCATTTTATTTGTCTATAGTTTGTAGTTATAATTTGAGGCTCAAATGTGTATAAAATTGGAGTGTAACATGAATTTCTGCAAAATTGAAAAAGTTTAATAATGTTAAAGTTTCTGTAGAGATTAAACAAATTTCATTTTCGTGCGAATGACTGTTTGCAATGTTGGTCAACTGTAAATACTTTGGTGATTGTCTTCTGATAATATGTTATTTCACTTTGTAACTATGTTTTTTACCCCCTTAATTTTCAGGGTAGCTGTTAATCCAACTCGGCGGCATGGCTTCATCATGTGCCCTAACACTGAAGTGGCTGCAGCTCTTCGCGCGCGCTATGTCGAAGTTGGAGCTGAGCGGGTCTTCTTTGACCTGGTTAGGAGTGTTGAGTACCTGCCATTTGGTGAAGATGTCAACCAACATCTTCAGGTGTTCTGGTGGGTTTGAAGTGGGTCTGAAGATAACAGGAGCTGCACTGGATAAAGATGATATCAACCTTGCCTGTTTTGTGTTGAAGTTCTACGATGTTAACATACTTATCTATATAGCTTAACCTATGTATGAAGCACGTAGTTATGGTGATATGTATGTGTATGAACCATTTAGTTCTGTACCTAGAATATGTCAGTATGAGCTTGGAACAATATAATTGTAAACCTTCTTCTATGACATCGTTGGGTCTGTTGAGTATCTACCCTACATGAAGTTGTTCGGTACCTTCGATGCCATGCTTTGTAAACATATGTTCGTTCCAGGGTAAGGCACGTTAACACAGCATGGTATGGTAACTTGCGACGGTATGGCATGCTAACATAGTATGTTAACTTCTAACGTTAAAGGGATGTTAGGATACCCATGGTATGTTAACTTACGCGGCAAGGGATGCTAGCGGAAGCCGTGGTATGTTAACTTGCCATGGTATGGTATGTTAACTTGCCATGGCAAGGCATGTTAACTTCCCCATGGCCAAGCATGTTAACTTCCCAAGGTACGATATGTTAACTTGACGTTAATGCGTTGCCTATCCATGTGGTAACTTACCAAAGATATGTTAACAACGGTATGTTAACTTTTGCATTCTCGATCAACATCAAATGCAGCGACAAAACAGAAAACGTGCTTCAGATGTGCAACGATCAATTCCGCCTTGCAAAAGGAAATTTTTTGGGAAACTACCTAGCAGTATTCCCAGATCAACTAGACTATTCAAGGAAACATATGTAAGAAGAAGGGAAGAAAAAATATTTGACAACAAACTTTCATTCATCAGCAGCATGAAGCTGCTAGGATCCTTGAGAATTCAAGGGGTACAGAGGATAGTGCTGCAGTACAGTTATGTGATCTATCTATTTTCAGCACTTGTGATCACAGAAATCCCTGGAGTTGAGAAGCTGGACCAAAGCTATAGCACCTGAAGGTAGCTGGCTGAACCTGCAAGTTTTCAACAAAAATACCCAGACCAGCCCTTCTATTATTGAAGGGGAAACCTCTTAAGCACTGCGAAGGATAGCAGTGGTCACAACCGGAGCAGGAGGATTATTGAGTTCAACCAGCATATCATCCTGATTAACCGTCGTCGGGACAGCTTGATCTGTCAAGTGAGGGAGAAGAAAAGTTACTACTCAGACCTCTCCCCAATTTGTTCCTATACCATATTTATGCTAATTAGCACTAAACCTAATAAATGAGGAGCTAAACATCTGACAATATGAATCAATACTGGAAAAAAGACAACATATTTAACTCTAAAATTCTGGAAAACAAGTGATCCAAATTCTGATTATATCCCATTTGAAGCCAAAAATGATAAGGGGTACAATGGATGCTGTACCACAACAGTAGTCACAATTTATGTTGCCCAAATTCAGTTCATATGAACAAAATCATATTGGATGATACTAGAAAGTTTTAGTTACCTTTTGCAAATCATTTATCCAAAACATCCTCAGGGAGCATTGTTTCCAACAAATGAAGAGGAACAATAGCCATTAATACACATGGCTCATGGACCAACAATTTTTAGCTTTCATGACAATTACTCTTAGCTTACCTCATCTCTCATGGGGCATGTTCGCCGATTGTGACCCTCTTCTTTACAACGTGAACATTTCTTGTAAGATCTATCTCAACTAGACTTCAACTTTTTCTTTGGGGCCCCTCTTCCAGACACACATATGGGATCAAAGACATTGCAGTCCTCCACAGAATCAACATCATGGCCTTGTGGGAGCACAGGACCAAACCTCTTGCCTCCACCATCTCCTCTATTTGTAGGGATCATAGCAGCTTCCTCTTCAAGAACACGCTTGAGCCGTTGATATGCTTCAATTGATTGAGATGCTGTGAAGGATGTTGTTTGACTAATATTGTGTAGTTCATGGTACCTCTGCACGCTATCAGAATAGTCATACATGGTGCTCTTCCTTGTAGGAGGAAATCCACGCTTTGCATCCATCGTCCACCTTTCCAAAACACAGCAGTCTGGAAGCTTACTTTCTCCTCGAAGGCCCAACACAAAGAAGATGTGTGAGCATGGGGTTCCAAGGGACTGTAACTTTAGACAAGAACATGAAATTTCCTTCAACAAGTCCTCATCATCACATATCTGTAACTCACATTTCACCAAGTATCGTTTGTCTCCTTTATCAACCCTTCCAATTTTATACACAACTATCTTATAGCCATCCATTTCCTCAATGAAATAACACTTCTTGGCTGCTTTTAGACTGTAATGCACATCAGCATGAAAAACACCAGGTGTGAACCTTCCTGCAGCATCATTCACAATAATTGAAGCATCTGCTTCCAAGCATGGCTTGTAACTTGCATTATAGTCCAGTTGCGCTTCTCTAATGCGCAGCTTTTCAAGACAGTTATCAAAGTGTTGTAACAGCTCCACCAGTGTCATTTTCCGATCTAGATTAAACTGAATCCTAGAGTGTAGGCTCTCGCTACGCTGGTTGCTCCTCAGTCCCAAATAACGCTTATTAGCATGATATGCAGCACACCAGACTTCCCTCCTCTCATACATCTGATATAGCCATGATTCCTTATCTGTAACGGCATATTTATCCAAGAATTCCAACCATTTCCTCTCAATCTCTTCTATAGAGCAACGATCATAGAGAAAACACTTAATCCCTTCCTTCACTTTGTCGTCCTTAATGTTACTAACAATGTTATTCTCAATATGCCATCCGCAAAGCCTATGCGATGAATTCGGCCACACAATACTGATTGCCTTTTGCATTGCAAGGTCTCCGTCGGTGATCACAGACACTGGATGTTTCTGCGACATGGCTTGACTGAATTCACTAAGCAGCCAAACATATGACCCAGTATCCTCATGAGCAACAATTCCACAAGCAAATAGAACTGTACCTTTATGATGATTCACCCCTACAAATGGAACAAGCAACAGGTTGTATTTGTTCGTTTTGTAAGTGCCATCAAATACGACGACATCACCGAATGCTCTATAATCCATCTGACTTTGAAAGTCGCACCAGAGCACTCCCGTCAGATGTCCTCTCCCATCAGTCTTGTACTTGAAGTGAAAATCTGGATCTATACGTTTCTGATGTTTCAAGTAATTGATGATTGTTTGAGCATCACCGCCGGAGAGTGTCTGCAACTTATTGTGTTGGCAGAAATTGTACAGGTCCTTTGCTGTAAATCCAACCTTATCATAGCCACCGTACCACTTTAGCATAGTGTCTACTATCTGGTGTTTCCGGATCCCAGAAATCTGCAGATGCACAATCTCTGCTTTCTGCTCATCAGTGATTTTTCTATGAGAACGCAGAAAACAACTAAGGTCTGCATCAATCATTGGATGGTTGTGTTCGTCGATGAAATCCTTCACATACCACTGCTCTGTGTCATAATCCAGTGCAATCACAAATTTAGCACGACATCCACAGCGAGTGATATTCTGCGACCTCCGCTTCTTGATCTCCCTCCTCAGGTGCTTCTCTTCTCGGAAACCTTCACAGCTGCAAACAAACTTGCGAAGGGTCTTCTCAATGTGGTCGCTGTCCCACTCGCAGTAATCCTTCCTCACACTGAATCCTTTCTCATAAGCGTACTCATTGTAAAACTCGAATCCTTCGTCCTCACTGTTAAACAGCTTCATAACTGTTTCACGGTACTCCAGCAAAGAATTTTCATTAGACATTTCCCCCTAAAAAGAAACAAAAATAAACTTCCATATAAAAGAAAAAACGTGCAATTTGCTACTAGGCACCTAGTGCACGAACCTGTATTGAACACATTTTTAGCTTGACACTTCGACATTTCAAATGCAAGTAGACACTACTACATTGCAAGATGAAATGCTACATACAAAACATATAGAGCTCTTCGAGCCACATAAGGCAAGGCACATGTTTCATTAATGTGGATACAACATTCATGATCTGCTAAACATGTACAGTGCAAATAATTGTAAACATGTTCATTGCAAATAATGTAAACATGTACAGTGCTAAATATGTTGATACAAGATTAATGATCAGCATACATCAAAAATACTGCCATGTGCATGGATGCATACTATAACAAACATGAGAAATTGTAGGTGCATGTTCAGAATAAATGAAAGAGCAAGTGTTCTCTTATTCCAAATCTTTTCAAATCAAATTATTCAGCCAAGGCTGAAATCAATGTACTGATTCTGAATAGCAACCTCATTTGCACGGGATGGATCATGAACGGCGGCGCCTTGCTAAAAACCGAGAACGCTAAAGACAGCAGTTGCGTGATTCCGTTACTCACTTAAAGTTGAGGTACTGGCCGACGGCGAGGAGGACGGGGCAGTACAGTGTCGGCTGCCACGAGAAGGAGGCGACGGAGGCGGGTGCCAGCAGCTAGAGCGCCTTGAGGACCTCGCGTCGGGGGGGGGGGGGAGGGAGGCGGGGGCACGGCAGCTCCTCCGGGGCGCAGGCGGCGGCGCGGCAGGGCCACCGGGGATGAGGGAGAGATCTGGGCGGTGGTGGGCAGGGCGACGACGCACGGTGTGGAGGGGCGCGGGAGGTCGGGGTCGGGGGTCGGGATCGGGGTCGGGGTCTTGAGGTGGGCATCAAAAAGACCAACATACCCTTGTTTTCAAAAAATACAATTCAAGGGAGGAAATTTCGAGCACCATATTGTTTTAACTACGAGAGTATGAATGGGGAGGTTGAGAAAAAAATCAAGCAAGACAAGAATACTAATTAATGTACTTGCTTAGCTGGGAGTCCTGCAAGGCTGCACAGCAGGAACTAGCAATTGAGGAAAAGGATTAGAGCAACGAGCAGCCGAGACGGTTGGCGTGGCTGCTGCCTGCTGAGCCCTACGCATGGCGATGCTTCGATGGCCGGCCAGGCTACTCGGCGGATGGTGCCCTCTGGGTGCCTGGGCAGTGGGGGCACGCAGACGGCAGACGACAGATGACCGGAAGCGTGGTCATGTGACGCGCCGCAACAAAACCTCGCGAGACGAGGCGACATCAGCGACGGAAGGGTTTGCTGTAATTTTTCTTTTTTCCTTCTGGGCTGATGGGCTCTATGTATTGTGTTCTATTAGGCCAAAATACAGGGTATGCCGTGGGCTACGCACCTGCCCACCACACACACACACCTCACACACAGAGTCCGTGGCCGCGGCCTTCGTCTTCCCTGTTGTCACGTACATCTTGTGTCCGCGCCTCGACAGGTAGAAGGAACGATGTTCCCTCGAAATCTCAAATACAGGAAGCATCATGAATAACATTATTTTAACCTTCAGATTCAATTGTAAAGGGAACATGAACTGACAAGAAGGAACATGTGGCATGTTCGTCTGTCTTTCAGCCACCAGTTAGTAATATCTTTTTCTCATAACAAATCAGCCACCAACTACCAAGCTAGTAGTACTTTTCCCTCAGGATAAATTAGCATCAGCCACCAGCCAGACGAATAAGGTGATGAACATGAACAACACTACAAAACAGAGATCATCAGGACGAGTCTTATTCACTCCTGTGTGGCTTTGGTTTCTTGGAGTATAAGAACAAAACAACAACGGATGACATCGCTACCAGGTGTATCTGTAGAACATTCACCGATTCATTAAGCTTGCAATCGGTCACACCACTCATTGTCAGACTCTCACCATCTCTGTTTTCTGTTGCATTTGCATCCAAATAATGCAATTATGGAAGGAAAAAAAACACCCAAGATTGTCGCATTGCAGGATCACATAAGTCTGGAAGGCAACAGCTAGCATTTTGATGTGCTTCAGTTTATTTGAAAAAAGATGTGAAAGCTTCAGCAAACTTGTGAGAGGAATTCGAAGCAACAGCCCAGCTGAAGACCGCAAAACCAATTTAGCTTGGTTTCGCCTGAACTGAAGTAACCAGACAGCGGCACATTTTTTATTTTTCAAGGCTTGTAAATTTTCTTCATGGCAAAAGCCGTCCTAGGCTCCTAGCTCGCCGCTACTCGACTGCGGCGTAGAGGTGCGCCGGCAGCCTCGGCTCGGCGACGGCGACGAGCGGCTCCTTCAGGCACATGGACAGCCCGAACGATTCCTCCATGCTCACGTCCTCGGGCGCCGTCCCGTCTGGCAGCCGCCACGAGAACCCGTGCACCAGGTTTGCCACCACCGCCGCCATCTCCTTCATCGCGAGGTTGTACGCCGGGCACATCCGCCGCCCGGACCCGAACGGCACCAGCTGGAAGTGCGCCCCGCGCACGTCCACGCCCTCGGCGTCGCCGCCGGCGAGGAACCGCTCTGGCCGGAACGCGTCGGGCGCGTCGGGCCACGACGCCGGGTCGCGCCCCATGGCCCACGCGTTTATCAACACCCGCGTCCCGGTGGGGACGTCGTAGCCGCCGACCACCGTGTCCTCGCGGGCGCTATGCGGGATCAGGAGGGGACCCACGGGGTGCAGACGCATTGTCTCCTTTAGGATGGCGTCGACGTAGGGGAGGTCCGGCAGGTCGCTCTCGGCGACCCAGCGGCCGCGGCCAACCACGCGATCGGTCTCGGCGGCGGCGGCTTCCATGGCGTGGGGGTGGCGGAGGAGCTCCGCCATGGCCCACTCCATCGTCACCGCCGCGGTCTCGGTGCCGCCGGCGAAGATGTCTTGGACGATGGCCTTGACCCCATCGCGTGTCAGCCTCGTCTCCGCTGGCTCCTTCTCCTGCTCATCCTCGGCTAGTTGTTGCAGCAGCACGTCGACCAGATCCCTCGCCGCGAACTCGCCGTCTCCGGCGCGCCGCCGGTCCTCCTCGTGCTCACGCAGCACCTGCTCGTTGAACCGGTCCAACAGCATGTGCACCCGCTTCATCCGCCGGGCGAAGCCCTGCACGTCGAGCCAGCCGAGCCACGGCACCCACTCGCCTACGTTGGTCACCGCGCTGCTCACCGCGAACGCCTCCTCGAGCAACCGCCAGAGCTCTTTGCCCTCGGCGCCGCCGCCGCCGCCATGGGAACTGCCTGATGACCATTTCTCTCCCAGCACCATGCGGAGGATGTTCTGCATCGTGAAGTTCATCAGGTGCTCCTTCACCTGCACGGCGGCGCCGGCGGACTCGAACACGCCGCGCGTCAGGGCGCGCATCTCCTCCACGCGCACGCGCTCGAACGAGTCGACGCGCCGCGGGGAGAAGAGCTCGGTGGCGCAGAGCTTGCGCGCCATGCGCCAGTAGGCGCCGTAGGGTGTCTGCACGATGCCCTTGTAGCCGTAGGCGATGATGGTGCCCATGGCCGCCGGTGGGCGGCCGGCGAAGGCGAGGTCGTGGGTCTTGAGTATGAGACGCACCGTCTCCGCGGAGGAGGCGACCACGACGTGGAAGGAGCCGAGCCGGAGGTGCATGAGCGGGCCATGGCGTGCGGCGAGGGCGGCCAGCGCGCGATGCGGCGGGAGGGAGCCAGCCAGTAAGCCCAGGCTACCGAGCACCGGCCACCCCCGCGGGCCTGGCGGGAGGTTCAGCGGCTTCTGACGACGGTGCCGCCGGAAAATGAAATTGATCGGCACGAGGAGGATGAAGGTGATGAGCACTGACACCATGGCCATGGGCATGGTTGTTGCCCTGGGCTCCATTGAAAGAGTATGGCGCAGGATGGAATTGGTGGAACGCCTTGCCTTCGTAGGCCGGCGGTTTCATGTTAATACAGGCCAGGAATATCTCCTTGTGTGAAGTACAAGATCCTAGAGACATTGTGCGAGCTGTACCTAGAGATATACAAATAAATTCTATATATACATACTTGAGCTACAGGATACAACAAGTCTATCTACAGCTGGCACATATCTATGTAGGGTCAATATCTCTCTGATTCATATCTAGTCTATCTAAAATCCATTGCTGAAATTGGAAGCCTTCCCTGGTGATGCATAGTGCACGCATGTTCTGCATGGTGACATAAAAAGAGAGATCATTCCCTTTTTCTCACCGTTTGATTCATCTATTAATTGCGGTACAAATTATCAGCCTTGCATGTGCAAAAGTATACTATAATGATTTGATGAGAAAAAACAAAATAGGGACAGCCAGATAGTGAGTGATAGCCAGGGAAATCAAGTCCCTTGTCCATGTATGTGTTTGATCTTATATATATGCTGATCTGTTTTGTCATTTAGGTCCTGTTTTGTTCTCCTTCCGTACATTTTCGCATGTTACATCGAAACTAGCGACACTAATTAAGATTATTAAATTAGATTAATGATAAAAACTCATTTCATAACCTCGGCTCAAGTCACGAGATGAATCTAACAAAGCTAATTATGTTATAATTAGACAATGTCGTGCTACATCAGGTGCCTTTGGCACAGCTCCGCAAGCAGCTCCGGGCGAAGTCTTGCCAAACGGCCTCCAAAAACAGCTCCCGCAGGGAAGCGCTCTCACACCCTCCTCTCTAGAGCGGTTCGGCCTGAGGGGAGTTGCAAAAACTCGCTCCCTGCAGCTCCGCCCTCCTTTTCCTTCCTTTGCCTTCAGGGAGGGGCCCACAGGCGACCAGAGGTGGTCGGCATGGTAGAGGACTGCGGCGGTGGGGCAGACGAAGCAAGGTGCAAGCTCAGCCCTATGCAGATAGGAGTAGATTTGATGGCTCTGAACTCAATCCAGACGATATATTAGTCGTCGACGATGTCGTACAGATGCGCTGGCAGCCTGGGCTCGGCGACGGCGAGGAGCGGCTCCTTCAGGCACAAGCTCAGCCCAAAGACCTCCTCCATGTTCACGTCCTCCGCCGCCACCCCGTCCGGCAGCCGCCACGCGAACCCATGCAACAGGTTCGCCAGCACTGACGCGATCTCCTTCAACCCGAGGTTGTACGCCGGGCACATCCGCCGTCCGGCCCCGAACGGTAGCAGCTCGAAGTGCGCCCCGCGCACGTCCACGCCCTCGGCGGCGCCCCCGGCGAGGAACCGCTCCGGCCAGAACGCGTCGGGCGCGTCCGGCCACGACGCCGGGTCCCGCGCCACGGCCCACACGTTCACCAGCACGCGCGCGCCGGCGGGGACGTCGTAGCCGCCGACCACCGTGTCCTCGCGTGCGCGGCGCGGGAACAGGAGCGGGCCGGCGGGGTGCAGCCGCATCGTCTCCTTCACGACGGCGTACACGTAGGGGAGCCCCGGCAGGTCGCGCTCCGTGACCCAGCGCCCGCGGCCCACCGCGCGGTCGAGCTCGGCGGTGGCCGCCGCCATGGCGTCCGGGCGGCGGAGGAGCTCCGCCATAGCCCACTCCACCGTCACCGCCCCGGTCTCCGTGCCGCCGGCGAACACGTCCTGGATGATAGCCTTGACGCCGTCGCGCGTGAGCCGGGCCTCCGGCGGCTCCTCCGGCGCGTCGCCCTTGGATATCTGCTGCAGGAGCACGTCCACGAGGTCCGTCGCCACGAAATCGTTCTTCCGGCTGTCTTTCTCGTGCTCGTCGAGGATCTGCTCGAGGAAGCGGTCGAACACCTCGCGCACCCGCTTGATCCTCCGGTTGAGGCCCTGCACATCAAGCCAGTCCAGCCATGGCAACCACTCGCCGACGTTACTCACCGCGCCGGCCGCCTTGAACGCTTCGTCCATGGCGCGCCGGAACGCCACCCCCTCCGCGCTGCCGTAGCATCCCGACCACTTGTCCCCGATCGCCATGCGGAGGATGTTCCGCATCGTGAAGCCCTGTACGCGCTCCTTCACCCTCACGGCGGCGCCGGCGGAGGCGGAGGCGGACTCGAACAGCTTGCGCACGAGGAGGCGCATCTCCTGCGCGCGCACGGGCTCGAACGAGTCCACGCGGTGCGAGGTGAACAGCTCGGTGGCGCAGAGCTTGCGCGCCATGCGCCAGTAGGGACCGTAGGGGGTCTGCAGGATGCCCTTGTAGCCGTAGGCGAGCATGGCGCCGAAGGCCGTGGGCGGGCGGTCGGCGAAGGCGAGGTCGTGGGTGCGGAGGACCAGCCGCGCCGTCTCCGCGGAGGAGGCGACCACGGCGTGGAAGGAGCCGAGGCGGAGGTGCATGAGCGCGCCGTGGCGCGCCGCGAGCGCGGCCAGCGCGCGGTGCGGCGGGAGCTCGCCCGCTAGCAGGCCGAGGCTGCCGATCAACGGCCAGCCCGTTGGGCCCGGCGGGAGGTTCAGCGGTTTCCGCTGCTGGTGGCTGCGGCGTTGCCATAGGACGGGGATGAGGCTGAGCGCGAGGACGACGAAGGTGGCCATCAGTACCACGGCCATTGACACTGGTAGATCAGTGAGCTCCTTTGGTGAGAATGGGAATGGGAATGATGGAACGTGGCTTTAGACCTTGGACGAATTTGTAGCAAGGAACTAAATAGCATTACTAGCGCCTGCAACAGGGGCCGCTCTGCTACAGCTACAAGGTAACGGACCAAAGTTAGTATGTTTGGACTTAGCGATCGCTATTGTCTACTATTGCAGCCGCTATTGCTCATATTAGACTGCTTTTCGCTAAATTTATGACCTAAATGGTGTGTGAATATGAATCAAATGGTAATAATAATGTTTGAAATAACTACTATATTAATGTAGAAGAATTATAGAAGGATAAATAAATTTTAATCGTTGATATGATAATTATATATCCATGCATTCTAATTATATCTATTTATTTGTGATTCTTACCATGAAAATGTAATTGACTGACTTAAAAAACATTAACTTTATAAAGTAAACTTAATGTTAATATTCGTATATGCTCTAAAATTATGACTATTTTTTGAATTACGCTATTTGGACTTAGGATCTGCTATAGCACTCGCTATCCGCGATCTACTACACAAACACTAATCCGTTAGCATACCGCTAAATATTATACGTATATGCAGAATGTAAACGGATAAGATGCAGTAGTAGTGGTCACTGCCACTGCAACATGACACTGCAACCAACCTCAGGCACCCAATTTTTTCAGATCACCGGATCGGGATCTACGCTACAGTGATGACTAGTAATCCATAGGAAACCTTGATGAACAGTAGTGCTATAATCTCCTAGCTACGAAATTGCGAAGATTTGCTGAGCGTTAATTGTGAAACACGTCCTCTTCAATGACAAAAAATAGGTATTTGCACCATTGTTCTGTACTCCTTTGAGTGCAGGCACGGAGCTGACGGTGGGGCGGGGGCGCTCAAGCCCCCCTACCGCTCCCAGAGTGACGAATCTAGGATTTTAGCCTAGGGTATGTCACTTAAAAAATTCATATACAATTCAGTAAATCTATTTTACCAATTCGGTAATAATAGTAAAATTGATAATATAATTCGGTATATATGCACTGAATACTAATTAAGGCAGCTCAACTTCAAGTAATCAGTTGTGAGCGACATAAGCAGTAGCAAAATTGTATGTTTCTTTAAGAAATGTGCATATATACTTACATTGGCCCGAATTGCAAGGTATGCCGGTGCATACCTGACATACCCCCTAGCTCCGCCACTGGCAGGCACGGAGATGACGGTGGGGCGGGAGGCTCAAGCCCCCCTACTGCCAGAAACTCCATGGAAATAAGAGGAGAGAATAAGCGAGAAGAAGACGAAAAAAGAGCGAAGAGGAAGAAGAGGGCCCCCAATCCTCTAGTCCCGCCTCCGTCACGGTTTGAGTGGATGTGGTAGTTTTTCATAATTCTGATCAAATTTGAAATTGTTTGACTCCTCGAGAAACAAGAATTGTAATTGTTTTGAATGAAGAAAATACCTAAAGCTAAAAAAAGTGGCACATGCGCCAGGCCGCCAGCACACTTTGGGCATGCTTGGTTGAAGGTGTTAGTGTTAGTTTGGAGCAAACTAACACTAAACTAACACAAAAAATCCAAGTATATATGTTAGTTTGGTGTTAGTTCCAAGTAACACCCCAAAAAACTAACATCGCCAAGAGAGAACCAAGCAGGGCCTTTGTGGTGCACGACATGACCAGACAGCTGGACGACCCACTATTTCCCGTTTCAGTCTCCGTGCGTGAAGATGAGGCCGTCAACACAGGTGAATCGATTTATTCCCTCGACGCAAACACATAATTTTCTCTTCAGTACAAATCCTGAAATCCCCATTATCCTTCCACTATGAGGCGGAGTACTCTCTGCTGACACAGCGGGAGCCTTGCTGAGGTCTATCTAGAAATTTCTACCATAGATGAAAAGAAGAGTAAGAAAATGAGGAAGAAGAGTGTTGTGGAATGACTATCAATAACCCCCACACAAAATGAGAGAATTTCTGTTTAATAGCATCGCTAGATGCAGCTGTTATTTTCCTAGATATTTTGTGGCGCACATCAGTGATGCTGGATCACTAATGACCTTGCAACAGACTGCAATAATTAATCATGCAATGCAACAATCTATATTTTTTTGTTGTTTCAAATGTCATTTGGAACACAATACTGTACACATGCATGTGGATCTGTGATGCCTGTGGTAGTGAGTCCAAACTGTACGATTTGTTCAGCTGACATACATGTGGATATCTGCCATACTTGTCCATTGTGTGTTTGTTCTTTTAATTATACTCCATGAACCACATATGGACTGATCCATAAGGCCTGTGCTCATAATCACTTGTTTGTAATGAAGTGACGTCTTATGCCCAATTTACCGGAGGCATTCCCCGGTGTGCTCAATTTTCATATGGACTCATTTCAAAGGATTTGCTGCTGATACCTCAATCATCATCAATCTATTTTCTTTAGGCCATCACTCATTTATTTATACTTAACTGATAGCTCAATCATCATTCTAATTTTTTTATTTTTTTAAAAAAAAGACTCTAAAACATATTTTGGTAGTAGCTTTTTGGGGCTCCTATATGTCTACCGGAATATAATAAGGGACAAAACTATAAAGCCCAGTAAGACCCAACAAAACTCATATAACACACTGCACACCAAAAGCCATTTTAACTGAAAAATGTTGTCAATATTCTTTAAAAAGTTGGCCCAACAATTTAAAAAAAAAGTGGACCGATATTCTTTATATCAGAAGAAATTGAATCCATTATTTTTCGTATAAAATGTTGCACCAACATTTTAAAAAAAATAATTGACAACATTTTTCACATTCTTCTCCGTCTCCGACAGCCGGCGAGGGCGGTAGTGCAGCAGGTCAAGATGGCAGCGCAAGGAGGCTGCGGTGGTAGCATCGCAGCACAGGCAGGGAGAGGGGGTAGGTGAGGGAGGGGGTGAGACTAGAGTTTGATCGTAGCGATCCAATGGAGAAGAATGTTTGCATGAATCTAAAATTTTGCAAGTTTCACCTCTTCGAATTATTTTTATTTTTATATTTTTCATGATTTTTGAAAAGTATATGCCGGATCCAAAAATTTTCAAAAGTAACTTCCAACCGTCGTTTAAAAGGGTGGTTGTAAACGGCGGTTGGGGTGCTACTGTGCCCCAACCGCCATTTACAGCGCCGGTTGATACAGTAACCCCATGTGGGTACTGTAGCAGTTCCAACCGCCGTTTCAAACAGCGGTAGAGACAACTTCTCTTTGAAAAATCATAATTTTTTTTACATAAACTCGAATTGAGATAAACTTTATATGAAAATTGTAGCTTTTGTCGATATCTACAACTTTGTAGTTCAAATTTTTTTCATCTGAAGTCATCTTGATGCCAAAAAATGATATACTACCCAGATCTCAGTTTTCAGTATCCAGATCTGGGTAGTATATCAATTTTTTGGCCTCAAGATGACTTCAAATAAAAAAGTTTGAACTACAAAGTTGTAGATCTCGACGAAAGATACAATTTTCATAAAAAGTTTATCTCCATCTGAGTTCATACAAAAAAGTTATGCATTTTGAAGAGAGATTGTCACTACTGCCGTTTGAAACGACGGCTAGAACTGCTACATTACCCCGCGGGGGGTTACCGTAGCAACTGCCCTTTTTATGACAGTTGGAGGCTACTTTTGAAAAATTTTAGATCCAGCATATAGTTTTGAAAAAAATCGTAAAAAAATTAAAAAAATTCGCCTTACCTTCCAACTTTCCGGGAGATGGATGGATTAGGATTTCCTGAATTTTGTAAATATCCGGGACCCATCATGGTGGAACCGATGCACAGGCCCAGCCCAGGAAGCACAATGGGGGGATAGACAGAACTGAGCAATTGTTATGCGATATTTGGCCCAAACAATGAATAAGCATTACATTAGCCCAGTGTAGGTTATCCATCGTATATATACCCGAAATCCCCCCTAAAAATTAGACAAATCAATCAGTCCAACTGTCTTTACCAGGGCGTTGATTGTTAGGGTGAAAACTGTCTTTCAAGTGGGGCCAACCAGCTCTCAACGAAAATCGAAAGACTAAGGTTCCCTTTGGTTCAGCTTATTCCGGCTGTGGCTTTTCAAAAAAGCAGAAAGCTGTACCAAAAGCCTAGGAACGGACATCAGCTTTCTTCAAAAGTCGACTTTTCCTCCGTTCATTTCTCACAGCAGTCGTGCACCTGCTTTTCATAGCTGTGAGATCAGTGTTTTGCTGGTATTTACCCGCCTGCCATCAGTTATGGGTACCGATTCGTTCTTTTCGTTTCCGACTCCCACCCGCGACCCCTTCTCTCATCCGCAAGACCGCAAGCGACAACAGGCCACCGCCGCTCCTGCTCCCCCGCCGCTCCACCACCCCAGTGCAGCCCCTTTCCGCGGCCGACGCTCCGACGCGGTGAGCTTCACCGGTGCGAGGTCCGTTCCACCGCGGCCGCGAGCTCCACCAGCTGCGGGCTTCGCCAACTGTGGGCGAGCTCCGCCGTCACGGCCGCGCGGATGAGGGCGCGGGTGTGAGCTCCGCCGCCGCAGCCACGTGAACGAGGGTGCGCGCGTGAGCTCTGTCGCTCTGCCCTCCCCTTCCCACGAAGCTTCCCATGGCAGGTCAAGGCACAGGCGGCCGCAAATCCGGCGATTGCCGACGGATTTGAGCTCTAGAGGGCAACTTGGTGGTCTAGATGGGTGGAGAGGTAGGTGACGGAGCCAGGGATGTGGGCGATTGGTTTTTGGTGGAGGAAGCGGGGAGGATTTGGCACCCGCATCCGAGCTTCACGGCGGCGCATTCTCCTCCCGCGGAGGCCCTCTTGCTCCCCTCCGGCGGGCGCCACGGGCGTGAGCTCCGCATCCGTAGGCATGAGCTCCGCCACGAGCGTGAGCTCCACCGCGGACGCAGGCTGCTCCGCCGGCGAGCGGCGCGTGCTTCGCCAATGAGGCCGTGTCAATCTGTGTACCAGTGAAGATGATGCTGACATGTGGGGTCTACTCGTCATTGAGAGGGAGAAAGTTGAGTGGGTCCACTTGTAAGGGTGTCCAAGAAAAGTCACAGTTGTTTCACCAAACGACTTCCAGCTTTCTCATAGTTCATAACTCACAACAACTTTTCTCACAGCTCACAGTTCACAGCTGATTTTCTCACATAGAGATGGCAATGGGTACCCGAAACCCGAGTACCCGACGGGTTTTACCCGATAAAGAGGTGGGTATGGAATCATATTTCTACCCGTGGGTACACAAATGAGCAACATCATGTACCCATCGGGTAAGCGGGTGCGGGTACGGGTACATACTACCCATACCCGCATACCCACGGGTAAAATATACCCGTCTACAATATGTGATAAATGAGCAAAATTGCACATTGTTAGTGGAGGATAACTTAATACATATAACTAACAAGGAAGTTCATGCTTTATTAGACTATTAATTGGTTAAGAATTATCATTTATACATTTTATTTATTCAAATTCGTTGATGTATGCACTTTATGATGCGTTATGTTCTCAATTATATTAGTTTACAACGGGTATGCTATCGGGTACGGGTTACCCGACGGGTAAAAAAACTCGCACGGGTGCGGGTATGGGTAAGAACTTGTACCCGCATGCGGGTATGGGTTTTTTATCGGGTAGAGTTAGAGTTGGCAGGTGCGAGTATGGAACGGCACTACCCGACGGGTTTCTACCCGTTACCATCTCTATTCTCACAGCTACAGCTCAACCAAACACACCCTAAGGAAAACACAAAATGCACATAAGAAAAACTGACTTCAGTTGAGCCCCAAAAAGCTCACCCTCCGTCTAAATCGTCTCCTTTCCATTCCTTAAAGGACCGTTTTATAGAGTTGTAACATTTACTTCACGACTCTCATCCCTATTTTTTTTTATGTGAAGCATTTCGAGGGTATTACGATGATCTTATTACGTTCAACGACAACATTTTACATCTTAACAATTTACATCGCATTATCCCACATGTACACCGCCATCAACTTTCTTCTTTGGGTCGCGGCGCTCCGGTCTCGTCACCCTTCTTCTTCGGTCCTCCACTAGGTGATGTCACTCCTTCGCCTCCTGGCCTTTCGAAGTAGCTCTTCTCATCTCGTCCACAGCTTCGGCCAGGTTTCTCGCTGCTTGCTTCCGACACTACGCTAGAAACGATTTGTGCTGACGGCTAAAAGAGGTCTTTGCTGGCGGGTGGAGCGCCAGCTAGCGACCTTGAGACGGCACAAATTGTCTCTGTACTGGCGGGTGTCCGTCCGCCAGCATAGAGACCTTAGTGCTGGCGGGCGACTTAAGCACCCGCCAGCACTGAGGTTTTCGGGCCAGCACCAAAAAAAGCTCAAAATAAATAGGAAAAGTTTTAAGGGGAGGACCCCACTGACCAGCCACCGTCCCCGTCATTTTTTCACGCAAAGTCGCGGCGCTACGTGGGCGATGGGGTTCAAACTTGTGACCTCTCCCTCGCGCAAAGCCTCCTCTGCCACTACACCACATACTCATATGCGTCCATATCCAGTTTTCATTCTATTCATATTATACTACATCGAGTGTAAATTGCTTTTTTGAGACTTTAAACGTATTCAAACTAAAAACTTGTTAACTACAAAGTTTTATAACTTTCTGAGATCTATAACTTTCATTTTGAGACTTTCTCCGTTCAAGGTCATTTACAAAATTTGAATTTCAAATTTGAGAGATTCAAACCTAGTTTTTTTTGTTGGCAATATGATTTCAAATAAAAAAGTTGTAAACTACAAAGTTTCATAATTTCTCAGGATCTATGACTTTTATTTTGAATGTTTCTCCATTTGAGGTCGTTTGAAAAATTCAAATTTTCAAGTAACAAGATATTCAGAAGTACTTTTGTTAACACTTTTCGTTAACAAAAGTAATTCAAATTAAAAATAGTTCAACTACAATGTCCTATAACTTTTGAAGATGTGCAACTTCTATTTTGGTCATTTGCTCATCCGACATAGTAGTAACATTCTTCACAAATCTTATACACCCCTCATATAGTTTCATGAAACTATACAAGAGATATAGATTTTGTGAACAAAACTACTACCACTTTGCCAAATGAAGAAACAACCTAAATAAAAGTTGTATATCTTCAAAAGTTATGAAACTTTGTTGTTGGAAATTTTTTGATTTCAACTAATTTACTGCTTTTAAGAAGGGGCCTTCGGTTATGCAAGCCAGTGGGTGACATAATACACCCGTCAGCACTCTATTTTCTATGTGTCAGCATAAATCAAATTCTGGCGTAGTGCGAAGTCCAACATCTTTTTTCCATTTCGCCTTTACAAGCCGAAATGGGTTAGGGGTTAGGGCGAAATGTCTTCCTCAACATCAAGGTAAGGGAGGTCGGCAGTTGAGCTTGGCGACGGTCGCGCGCCACGGCGTACGGGGGTGGCGCAGCAGCTCCACCGCGACCCACTCGACGTCGCCGTTGTGGTTTCCGCGCCTCTGACAACGATGGTATGTCCTGGGTGAAGGCCTTCACGCGCCCTCACGCGTGATGAGCCAGCACTACTTCGACATGTCGAGGTGTGTGTCAAAGTTTTTACTAGCTCAGGCTCAGCGACGGAGGCAACCAGGGGGGCAAGGGGGGCTCGAGCCCCCTGGAGCTTCTTTTCAAAATTTACTCATGTATACAAGTAGAAGGGGTTGAAAAAATACACGAGACGTATTTTGGTATATTGGGCCAACAATTTCGCCTAAGCCTTCAAAGCGCAACAAAGAAAAAATCATATCCGGCCAACAATTCCTGTCCGCCGTCTCCCGTCGCCTCCACGTCTATGCCTCCTCGCGCCGTCTCACGTCGCCCAACCCAAAGTCTTCAATCCTCTCTTCGTCACCCCAAGCCCCTAACCCCAATCCTCTCTTCGACTCTCACGGTCTTCGCCTCTCCGGTCGGCGGTCCCGCCCTCCGGTCTCCCAGGCGCACGCCGGTCGGCGGGAAGCCCGCACGCCGCAGGCCGCAGCGGTGAAACACTCGGGGGCGAGCCGCGAGCGCCGAGCAGCACGGCGTGAGGCGGCCACGAGCATAACTATATAAAATTATTTTAAACGGTTATATTTTACTTATGATGTATTTTATGATTTTCATCGATGTTTCAATATATATAACTATATAAGACTATTTAAAACTGTTATATTTGCCTATTTTGAGAGGTCATAATGTCGATATGGCTTTATAATTCAGCCCCTCCTACAATTTTTCCTGGTTTCGTCCCTGCTCAGGCTAATCTCACTCGGTGTGTGCACAAAATGCAGACGATATTGCTCAAAGATCGATGAAGCTAAGGTTGCTACCCACTTTCATAACATCTAGCACACTCCACTTGAGGTGTGTGTAATCAACAGTGGCTAGGGATAGATGATAAAATTGACGCGTACAACTTTTGCGTGTTGGCACCATATGTCCATATGCATCGTTTCGCTTCGCTTCTCCGAGACTAGGAAGAAACGAGCAGCAGCGACGACTCGCTCCCCCGACGATCCCACCCGAAAGGGTGCTGAACCATCGCCTCGGCATCGTTCGCCCGCTTCGCCGCGCGGCGCGGCACCAACGGCTCCGACGACTCCTCATCCACCTCCGCCGCCGCCGCCGCCGCGACGTTCTCCGAGCGAAACGAGGCAGCTGGCTGCCGAGGCATGACGAACGGACCGGATTTCTTGTTCCCAGACACGCTGCCTCTCGTCGCTGACCCGCTGTCCTCGTCGCCGTCCACGAGCACCTCCGATTCGTCCTCCTCGAGCCGAAGCCCGTCGGATTCGATTTCGAGGTCGTCGTCGTCGTCCTCCGTGCTGATGCTCTTGTAGTACGGGTCGCAGATGTGGCCGCCGACGACGACCTCCCCTTCGGCGACCCTGCAGCATGGATCGGTTTGGTTGCAGAGACCAGATATTAGTTCAACACAGAACGAGTGAACGAGTAAACCACGACGACCATAGGTATGGCAAGAACTCACAGCTGTGCCGGAGCGGCGACGGTGAGCGCCAGCCGCGCCATGCGCAGGAAGGAGGCGGCCCGCCGCGAGAGGTCCCAGCAGAGCCGCTGCCCGTCGGCACCGGCCATCGATCACCTCCACTCACGCGCACAGCCACAAGGCCCCCTGGGCTGCGTCGTGGCTAGGCTTGGTGAGAAATGAGCTCGGTGTGGGGTGGAGATCTGGAGCCCGGTGAGGTATGTGCGCCGGAGATTAGGCGGCGCGCATGTTTGCAGGTGAGTGGAGTGCGGGTGGGAAAGCAGTCGCAGTCTTGCTCACGTTTGCATCTGGAACGGAAGAGTCAGAGGTCAATGGCGTGGAGATCGAGTTGGGCAGGAGTTGACTTTACCATTAATTTCGATCACATGTCTAGCACCAATTGATTGCAATTCATCTTGGATCACGAAGCAGATCCTCTACCACCTTTGATCTCTGTGCAATTGGGACTCTGTCATGTGGACCCGGCCTCACATAGCAGCGGCACAACGCCACAAGGCCAACGACAGGCATCCACCACCATACTTTATTATTGTCTAGTCCCTCTGTCTCCAAAAGAGTGTCGTCATTGGTTTTCGTGTCATAAATTTGCCGAATTTATAGAAAATACGTGCAACATTTGTCTCGAAATAAATTTTATAAAAAACTAGATTCAAATATCTATGATTTATCTGATGATATTATTAATATGTACCGTAAATATTAATATAGATTTTTACATATTTAGTCAAAGTTGTTTAACATGAAAGAAAAGACACTTGTGACGGAGGGAGTAGCTTCAATGTTTTGTCATTCAAAATTATAAAATAAAAGAATGACGTTTTAGAATCTAAATTTTCTAAGATTTGAATCTCTTGTGCATGCATAATTTAGTGTGTTGATTTCCTGCATGCATGATAAAATGAAAACGAAACTAATTAAGAGTCCATACGTCATTTTCATTACTCATAGTTTGTTTGGAAAATCCAAAGTCCATTCTTGAACAGAGGGAGTATAGAGTATAGAAGTACTTGTTTAGAATCGAAGACAAGTGGACACAGGACAGTAGGAAAATGATTCAGTTGTATTGATAATATGAAGTGAATACATATATATACATAGTGAAGAGGCATCACGAATGGACATATCCGTTAGGACATGTAACTACCCCTGTCCGCAGTCTTTGGAATTAGATCACATGAAAATGTTCTCTAACACTCCCCCTTGATCAATTCCAGCTTCATTTGATCATTCTTTAGTTATTATGTTGTTAATTCCTCCATGAAAAACCCTGTGGGGAAAAATCTGAGGAATAATTATAGTTAAATATGTACCATAACCAGATCATGAGTTATTGGCTAGCATATCATTTCAAAAACAATATTCAGTCGAATGCTCTTGCAAGATGCATTAGTAGCACATCTCAAGGTATATGAGAGAATCAAACAACCATATGATGTATGGATATGATTCTTTTGTATTGAACCTTTTCAATGCGATTTGGATATAGACAACTTCGTATCCAAGATTTTTGAGATAAGATAATTTTGAATTGAACCAATCTTGTTTATGATTTTCAATTCATATCTTCCATCTCGAAATCTATCAATGAGTATTGTATGTTTAGAATGTGCAACAACACATACACATAAACATACAATTCTTTGTGTATCCCTTCAACAGGAGGGATTCACTAGGTCGATTGTACCACATTCGACTAGATGCTTTATGTCATAAGTGACTAAGCAATACACTATCTATGTTGCAAGTTTGTGTTCAAGGATTAGGTATTTGAATTTCAGAACTCAAAAAATGTACTGTAATCCAATGACTACATAAGTATATGTTGTCACTACATCTATCAACTGCATAGATAGATGATTTTTTACTGCCCATAAGTATAGTATCGGAAATTTATGACTCATAATGGAGAATAGCATTGAGAACAATGCTTGGGTTTTGCATACACCCTTGTTGCTACTAGTCTTGCTTCTCACCACCTCAATTTTGTATCCACAGTAAAGATACTTTGAAGTTTTGGAAACATTCCAATACTTCTTTCAGGTGAGCAAGACTATCTCTACTTCATTACATCACTCAACAAGATCCAGTTTGAGTACAGAGGTACTTTGCCATGGCCATGGACTATTGGATCACTTGAATGCATATGCAATTTGCTGAGAAGTAAGTGTCGACACATGTAGTCTTTAAATAATGTAATTCTCCTAGACACAATGTGTGTGTCTTATGCACCCTTTTGATTCATCATGAAATCCCAAAATGAGAATTAGGGGCTTCCGATATCCCAGCCTCAATATTGTGCACCACTGAGCTAGGTGGTGAATGCTTCCATTCACAGGATAATACAATCCTTTTGGTGTCTACCAACACTTCATGAGGAGGTTGATTTGCATTTACTATCTTAGAAGGTCAAGCCTTTAGTTGCTTGCAAGCAGCTTAATCCCAATCCGTGACCATACTTCTCCCCCTCTTATTTACAACTTCCATTGTAATAGGGAGATGAGTGATACAACCATTTTTTTCTGGCACTACATAGGATTAGCAAGATTTTATGACACCTAAATAGTAAATGTAAATGGCAGTTGATTCGCAATCCAGCAAATCATTGAACCCAAATGGTTTAGCTTTAGTACGGAATCCTGAGCCTGGAATGCTTCCCGCATTTCATAAATTTCCTGGCATTATTTATGGTACTTGATATCTCCCCCTAATGCCCGAAAAAGCTCATGATTAAATTACAACTAGTGTATGGGCATAACAAGTTCCTCACAAAGAGGATACAAATGATCGACGGAGAGTAAAATCTCAAATTGATCCCCAATTTCCTATGTGTCCATTGATGTACATTGTGGTGGTGAGAGTGGGATGTTATGTAGCAAACACATACCCAAAATGCAAATGGGAAATACTTCATGGATTTCCACGTACTCAAAGCTTAAGGGAACTTACACATGCAGTTAATCACAAATCAGGAGTGTGTAAAACTACCTGACCCCAACAAACATGTTGGAAATGACATTTCATCAGTGATGGTCATGTGATGATTTAAATGTCTGAATCATAGATTCATCAGTAGTGTGTAGGCTAATGCGCTCAAAACTGGAGCCATTATTAATCCATGGTATTGTGTTGTCAGCAAGACACACACTTGTAGCCATCATATAGATGCATCATTTAACCATGTAATGCTCGAAATATCCATACAATCTTTGTATGAGACCACACTTGTTCTCTTGAATATCCAATTCAAGAAACTTAGACATTCAAATCTGATTTTAAGATAAGAGGGACTTAAAATCCAGTTCCATGCGATACTAGCGTATCCAAGCTATGGAAAATCATGACCAATAGAATTGCCTTGAATTTTTAACTTCATTCCAATGATAGAATGGCCAAGTTGATCATACGATTGTATGCATCAACGACAGGAAAAATTGTATCAAATGCAACATGTTGTACAGAAAAATGTATGTACACAATACAATCCAAGAGAGATTGTTTCTCAGAAACACATATGCCATATCCTTTACTATCATCTTGTGTTTGCACATGATATAATTCTTTATGGATATCTCTATAATTTGGTAAAATATGAGCCAAAGGAGGATGTAACAAAACATCTTAGATGACTTTTACCATAGAGAGCATAATTGTGGACTATCATTGCATCGCATGAAGCGATTGTCCATATATTCCCTAATTATAGAGGTTTGTGGTTGAATTGACCACAAGGCGCATTTCCTTCTTAATTGGAATAATTCTCGTACATGTCTATACAAGACAACAATTTGATAAAAAAGTGTATTGAACAAATACTAAAGTATGATATTCCAATACACATGGGTTTGTACAACTCAAATCTTATGAGTTCGTACTCACCCAATCATAACTAAGTTTGTAGAACTCTAGTTATGAATAAGTGTGTTCAACTCAAATCCATGAGCTTGAACATAGTACAACATCAATAAATGAGACATCAATTGCATTGAGATCATGCAAAATCTCAAACAGATCTTTTGAGTAGTACTTAATGAGTATGTCTTCCAACAAAGTAGCATTCTCTTGGGGAAGAGAAGCTTTGGTACGTGGTACTCAATAGGAGCCATAAGTAACCAACAGATTTGTTAGATGCAAGATTTGAAAATACGTTTCATATCTTGACGCTCATAAGTACTTTGCATCCATCCAGACTTATAGAACATGATTAGGTGCTTTGGCATTGACACTATATCCAAAATATATAGTGTAACCACATCGATGACAAAAATTGTCATTTAAATTGCCATTCTCTTTCTAATGTGCATTAGACATTTGCCTTGTATATCTGCCGAGTTCATAGAACTATGAATCCATTGAACCTCATGGTATTCCCAATGTTTTCTAAACACTATGAACCTCACAATAGAGGCGCCACACAAATTGGCATTGATGATGATTCTTCAAAAGAAGTTCATCATACAATTCATGATGTGTTTTGAATGATAGAGAATAATGTTGGCAGTTTGCAAAAATCTCAACTTTGAGAAAATGTCATGAATGGCAAGATTGTTGTCCACATAGAGACATACATGGTTTACTCATAAGACATTGGGTCTTTATCTTGCTATTCATTGTGCGCTTGTAGATCAAGCCACATAACGCACATGTTCTTTTCCAATTGATACTCATGAGTGAGATCCTTATGGATGTAGAATCTTAACAGAAAGATAGCACCACATTTCTTCCAAATGTGAAGAAGTTGATCCCTTTAGTTGAGTAGTCACTTGAAGTAGTTAATGGAGTGCAAAAATGATCTTGATATCTAATGCACATGTAGGATAATTAAGCTCATATGGCGAGTGCATTGACTCTATAAAAGTAATTATCCCCAACATGTCATAATCATTTATTTCAATTAATTTACCACAAGTAAATTTAAAACCACATTAGTGATGTTGTAACATTGATGCAAAACATAAAAGATCATATCTTCTTATGTTGGAGAATTGGCGGTACACGAAGGTGAACCCCATAATTAATTCATTTTTGAAAAATTGGTGGACACAATGTAGATAGTCTCCATGTAATGAAACAATGGAGTAGATCTCCCATTAGTGGACAAGTATCTTGCTGCCAAAAAGCATGGATCTCAAGGCTGATACATTCATAATGAATATACTGCAGCCAATGCTTAGGTCTCCACTACCCTATGCTTGACCAAATTTCAAAAAATAAAATGGTAATCACCATAAAGGTGCATACTAAAATTAAATCTCCGAAGAAAATTTACTTGGGATAACACATGTAAGTAATCATCATAAGATGTAGACCTCTGGCGAATATATTGCTGCAAAAGACATGGTCTCAAGGCTAATATATTCAAAATGAACATATTGCAGACAATGTCTAAGACTCCATCACCTTGTGTTCCATTCCCAAATAAATTATTAAAGATATGTACTTATTATTTTGCATGGAATGCATCATTAATTAAGAAGAACTTAATTAAGATATTACTAGTATGTTAAAATGCAATCCAATTTAATTGCAAAAATTAACATGATTTCTGGTAATGCATAGGAGTAAAATAATTCCACTATACAAAATTGTTAAAGTAACGTGCTAAAACAAAATGTTAGATCCAATAAATTTAAATTGCAACCCAAATTTACTAGTAATCACATGGAAAAAGTAAATTACTGCTGAAATAAAGAAAGAACCATGTTCGGTGCAAGAACGTGCTCACAGCCCACTGCAATCGGGGTCTCATGTCAGCCCAAACAAAAATTGTCTGGTCCACACAACAATAACAACAACAAAAACAGAGCGGTGGTTTGGGCTGTCGTAACTGCCGCTGCACCGTTCAACCACGGCGAGAAGTCCGCGGCCGCCGCCATCTCAGAGCGAGCGCGCAGCCGTGCCTCCTCGTGGCAGCCGCAACAACCACAACGCGCTGGCCGTTTGCTTCCACGCTAGGTGGAGCAGGCGGAGCAATACGGCCAGCGTCGCCACGAACACGGTGAAAGTGGGATCAAGTTTTTGTCTCCACTTCACACTTTTTAGGAGTAGAGATAGAGATGGGACTCCACTACCTGGTAGCAATATTTGCAAGTCCTTTTGTCTAAATAAAGGATATTTTTTAGAATTCTATACATATTAAAGATCATATTGCAAAATGGAAGTTACCTCTCTCTCAAATATTGTACTCCATTTAGCAATTCAGTAAAGTTTCATAAAAATTACTCAACAATTCGGTAACAAGTACTAAATAATATAATAAGTGTTAAATTGCAATCCATGTAGTTTAAACTAGCACAAAATAATTTGAAACGACATAAGCTTAAATAACAAATAGGATTACAACACTATTTTTCAAGCTTATATTTTTCATGGCTACGAAAGTCTTGACTGCATCATCTTAATACACATCTTTCAAAATGTCTCCCTCAATAAACGTAACAAGACAATCATCCAAGAGATTATCACTCATCTTATTTCTCTGCTTGATTTCAACAAAATCCATACTAAAAGCCCTCTCAAGCGCTTAACATCCCTACCGGTAGAAACAATATCATTTTGAGAAGCAAATAAACCAAATCAAAAACTTTATGCTTGTTTGTTTCCACTAGCTTAAACAAGCTGCCTAAGCAAATCATATTAAAAAAATGTTCTTGGGTAGAATTCAACAATCATCAGAGTTGAGGATGGGTCCAGCCGTCGGGGGATGAGGCCGGGGCGTGTTGCCTGCCACGAGGAAAAGGAAGTCATCCACACGTCGCCGCGTGCAGGTGGAGTGGAGGGCAATCAGGCGACAGGAGAGTCACGTGCGGTGTCGGGCAGACGGATGTCAGCGCACACGAGTCGCGCATCAGTTGCGTGAGGGCCGAGTGGGTAGGAGGAATAGATTATGTGTATAATGGATGTATTCTATTGCATTAAGGCCTCAGCCGTTATATATGAGAATACAAGACTTGTAGAGCAAAACTTCCCCGAGTAATAGTATAGGATACGTATATCTATAACTACCAAAGATACTCTAATAAAGTGGCTGCAGGACGAAAGAGAAATTGATTTTTTTACAGACTTGTTGTATTTGGCTTAGGGTATGCCACACCATATCTGTGCCACCCACTCGATCCGTCAGTGGTTTGGATAATTGAGTGGGATGAATAGTGGGTGAATAGTAGAAATTTGGAAGACTATCCGCAGTGGAACCTAGGAGAGAAACGGGATCAACTCCTGAAGGAAGGTTTTGTCATTTTTTCCCGCAACGGGCAACAGGGAATGCTACGATATCTTCCAGCGCCTTCCCATTTCCTTCAGACTATCCGCAACAGATCTTGGGAGAAACGAGATCGGCTCCTGAAGTTAGGTTTTGCCTTTTTTTCCGCACAGCGGGCAACGGGGAAGGCTACGCTACCTTCCAAGGCCTCCCCATTTCCTTCAACCTTGGTGTTTTCCCAGGATAACGACAAAGGCCGACATGGCTCTCGGGCTCGCGCGCCCACGCTCCAGCGCGCGCCATCCCAACTACCGGGGCAGAGCATCTGGCGGTTGGTGAGCGGCAAGAAGGTGGCGGAGAAGAAGGTGACGGAGGGCGAGGACAGTGAGGACGACAGTGGGGGGAGAGGGGAACGATATGGGCGTGGCCGATGCGGCCGCCGGCGCCATGGCAGTAGAGCTCACCTTCTTCCACATCAGGCCTCCGAGCTCGCCAGAGAGGGAGGGAGGTCTGCAGAAGGGTCTGCAGTGGGGGAGAGGGAAACGAAGCATTTCCACCGGTTGCCATTGACTTTGTTGACACCGCGTTATCACTATAATATTTGTGAAAATCCGTAAACCAGGATAGAAAGTCATCTAAATTTAAAAAATCGCACATGTAGATGATATAATGATACACAACCTTATAAAATATTTTGTCTAAACTCAGACTTCATTTGTGAGATATAAAAACAACAAATTTCTAACAAATCATTTGGATAACTTTCTGACTTGAAATTTGTTACTATATATCTTGTCCAAACTCGACTTCGTTTTCGCAAGATCGTGTTGCCCTCAATGTTTCAGAGAACTAGAAAAATTTTTTGGTCACGATGTTTGGAGCGAGCACACATATCCGGCTTAAAAAAAATTCTGCCGAATAATTTCCATTACAAGAAAGATATTTACACAGAACATAGGGTACACACACTTGCTAAATTTCACTTCGAAGCAAATATGCTCATATTCTATTTTAGAGAAACAAAATCCAAACTTAGATGCATATAAACGTACTCCTATTGTCAGATAATACCCAGGACATCTCTTATGCATTGTCATCCTGTAATGTAGAACTAATTTGCTTTATTGACCTTGTCCAAGTGGCGGCATATATGCACTCCACACGTACGCCCGGCCAGCTCCACACGCAAAGCCCTGCAACGTAACCAAGTTGCCCATTTGACGGATCCAAGTGCCGTCTCTGGCCAGACAGAGATGGACAGTGATCCTGTCACACGTCCTGGACATGCATGAGTATTTACTCATCCGTCCGTTTCAAATTATATGTCGTTTTGGATTTTTTCAGATGCATAGATATTATTATGCATCTAGACATAAAGTATATCTAAATGCATAATAAAAATCTAAGAATCTGATAAATCTAAAACTATCTATAATTCGGAACGGATGGAGTAGTTGGTGAGATCAGTTCAGAGCTCAGACGACTTGAGACTCTCCAGAACTAGAAATGCATAGTTGGCCTGGTGAAGAAGAAGTTGATGCATTGCTTCTTGGCAATAATCCCAGGTAGCGACGCGTACGTGGACGACAGCGGCCGGCTCACTGGTTGCTCATGTTGTTGTTGTTTTGTTGTGTTTTTCCTGATTGGACCGATTGTAGTGGTGTCGACAGTCGACTAATAGTGGGTTTTCTTTGACACTTTGTGTGCAACTAAAATGACATCCCAACCAACCCACCAGGATCAACTGAGTAGCTAGGCTCCCGGCCTGTCGTACAAATTGGACTCGGATCACGTACACGTCTGCAATAAAACCAACGGCATACTACTTGCTTCCTGTGTGCTGATATATTGACTGTAATGGAGAAAAGGACCGTGTGGTACGTAGAAGAAGATTTATTACATTAATAGAAATTCTTTTGGCAGGATTTCTTTTTTCATTTTCCTTGATACGAATTTTTGTGGCAGGACTCAGGAGTAGGTATAAGTAGAGGTGGTAATGGAACCTCCAATTTTAACCTAGCAAATTTAAGAATCATGTCATATAAGGGTCGGACCATATATAATAATATAAAATTTTGAGCTAAAAAGTAGTAGGGTTTAGTTGGATTGTGAAGAATGCATTAGAATCGTGACCCATTACCACCCCCTAGGTATAAGATGATAAAGTGTTGATCTAGATCATTTGCGATTAATCGTTTAAGGTTTGCTAGCTCGTATAGATCACAGAACAAATCTAGTTTTTTTTTTAAAAGCCAGAGACTAGAGTAACCCTGAGTCACCTGAATTTAAGAAATCTAGTTTTGCTATTGTTTACAAATATATTGTAAAAGTTGTACAATTAAAAAGTTAGGCTTTAAAGACTAGAACAATATGAAAACGTAACTTATTATTTATAGGATTTGGGGAAAAAAGAACCGTACATTCGGGATTTATGGCGTTGCGTAGAATCAAAGTCAAAGGTTAGCCAACGTGTGGTACAAGTGCAAAATAGCGAAGGGTCTGCATCAAGTCAATGTAATCTGGACTGTTGAGCCTTCAAAGACCGCTAATCCATTTTATAGTGCTAGTGGTCTCTCTAGACATAAATCATTCAAAGCTTTTGGTGTTTGAAAGTGGAATTGTAAGAAAAACTGCGGAAACTATATTCATAATAACGAGATAGAGAGAACACGACTTCAAAACAAGTTAGTTGGGCATGGTTTTAGTTCAACCTATTATCAGAAAATTCGGTTCTCAGAGTAAAATCTACTTATCCTCGCTAAATGGGATCTTAGGAATGGTGTGTTAGTGTACGTGCTACTCCTTTCCTCTTCACCTATAACAAGCTACAAGCTTAATTCACCTGCTCTCCATGCAGAGTTATTCACCAATTTTCCTTTCAACTTAATAGCTACACTATCATATTTATATGTATCATATGATTCCAAGTATATAAAAAAAGTACTTGTTGTCAAATGGACTTTTGGGTAACTATTTATGTGTGCTACCATTTCTTTATTGATAGAGTAAACCGCCACTCAATTTGAGTAGTTAAGCTCCGCTATTCCTCGAAATCCTAAAAGCATGATTAGTTTTCGTACCGGCGCAGCCTAGCTCGCACGACACATGCAGGCTCCCGCTGCCCTGGCTCGCTGGTACGTTAATACTTTTGTTTTGTTCACGCACGAGTTCAGTCATACTAGTTCCGGATTTTGATCGATTGGTTGTCCATCCAACGTAGGTGCATCTTCTTTTCTCCTCACAGCACGCTTGCACACGTGCTCACCTTGCATGGAACGAGTCTAGCATGGAGGAAATGCCGAAAATTCCCGCACCACGCCATCCAAGCTAGGAGACGCATAATACATCGTGAGGACCTAGCCCAATACTTGGTGCATGCATCCAATCTGCACTCATCCAATAGATCCTTATTGTACTCTGTTGTGGCTAGAATTGCAAGTTTTGCTGAGATGAGAGTACATCTTAAGATGGGGGTTATCTTCCATTCACCACCATTCTTTTCTCGATAGATAGAGTAAAATTCCACTTGATTGAGTAATTAAGCCCCACTTTTCCTCAAATTCCTAAATGCATGATTGGTTTTCATACCGGCGTGCCCTAGCTCGCACGACACATGTAGGCTCCCCCTGGCTTGGCACGCCGGATACGTTAATGCTTTTGTTTGGTTCATGCACGCGTCCAGTTAGGCCAGTCCCAGATTTGGATCAATTGGTTGTCCATCCAATGTAGGTACATCTTCTTTTCTCCTCACGACACGCTTGTCCATGCGCTCACTTTGCATGGCACGAGGCTAGCGCGGAGGAAACACCGGAAATTCACTTACCGCGTCAGCTATGCTAGGAGGCGCATAATGCATCACGAGGACCTAGCCAATACTTGGTGCAGGCATCCAATCTGCACTCATCCAATAGATCCCTATCGTACTCTTTTATGATTAGAATTGCAGGAGTTTTGCTGAGACGAGAGAAGGGGATCATCTTCCATTCCCAATACTTGGTGTAGGCATCCAATATGCACTCATCCAATAGATCCTTATTGTACTCTTTTATGATTAGAATTGAAAGAGTTTTGCTGAGACGAGAGGAGGGGTCATCTTTCGTTTACCGCAAAATGGGATCTTAGGAATGGTGTGTTAGAGCATCTCCAACAGTTTGCCAAATTTTACTAGGCAAATCTTGTGTTTTGCCAACTTGCAAAAAGATATGACAAGTAAAAAAAAGAGTTCATCTCCAACAGTTTGGCATAATCCACTTGCCAAATTCAGATCTAACTTACATCAGGAACCCTGAGAGAGAAACAAAATTATGTTTCTACCCTTCCACCTCTTGAAAACTTAAATCAGGAATCCTGAGAAAAAACAAAATTATTTTAATATCCTTCCACCTCTTCTAATACGGAAGGATGCGCCGCGGATCGCTGCGCGCATATATGCGCGCGCGAAGTCGATTTTTCCCAACTTGGGATAAATGGCAACCTGAGATGGGGAATTGTTGGAGAAGGTTTTTCCTGTTTTTGCAAAAAAAAAAAATAACAATGGCAACTTGAGATGGGGAACTGTTGAAGTTGCTCTTAGTGTACGTGCTACTTAGACCTGAGCATTCCACGGGCCGGGCCGGGTTCGGGCCGGGCCGAAAAAAAACCCAGGTTTTTCGGACCGAGAAAATCCTGCCCATGACCGTCCCATGGGACGTGTCGGGCCTCAGTTTTCGGGCCGGGCCCGGGCTTGGGCGGGCCGCCTGCGCATTTTATAGTGTAAAGTAACTAAAAACAGCATTTCGGGTCGGGCTCGGGCCAAAATTTTTTTTTGCGGGCTTCAAGATCTCTGCCCACACCCGTCCAGTAAGGTCCGTGGGCGGGCCTGGCGCGGGCCGGGTCGGGCCAGACCAAAAATGCTCAGGTATAGTGCTACTCCTCTCCTATTGGCCTATAACAAGTTATAAGCTTAATTCACCTGCTCTCCTTGCAGAGTTATTCATCAATTTTCCTTTCAACTTAATAGCTACACTATCATATTTATATGTACCATGACTCCGAGTAAAAAAAGTAATTGTTGTCAAATGATCTTCTGGGTAACTATTTATGTGTGTTACCATTTCTTTCTTGATAGAGTAAACCGCCAGGTGATTGAGTAATTAAGCTCCGGTTTTAGTACCAATGCAACCTAACTCGCATGACGCATGTTCCACAAAAAAAACTCGCATGACGCATGTACGATCCTGCTGGCCTGGCTCACCAGATATGTTAATGTTTTTTGTTTGGTTCACGCACGCGTCCACTCGAACCCAGTCTCAAATTTGGATCGATTAGTTGTCCATCCAACTCGTAGGTGCATTTTTTTCTCCCCACGGCACGCTTGCCCATGCGCTCACCTACGTATGCCACGAGGCTGGCGCAGAGGAAATGCCAAAAATTCCCTTACCACGTCAGCCAGGCTAGGAGGCTTAATACTTGGTGCAGACATCTAATCTGCACTCATCCAATAGATCTCTATCGTAGTTTTTCTTTTTGGCTAAATTTGCAAATTTTGCTGAGACGATGCGAGAGGAGTACATCTTAAAATGGGGTCGTCTTGCGTTCACCACCACATGTAAATAAACGCATGAAAATCACAGGAAAAATCACATTTTTAACCTTGCATGATTGATCTCACCCACTTTTTCCATGATGGCAAAGCCGGGTCGCGGTCAGTGGTCGCCGGTCGGCTCTCGGTTGGCCGCCGGCCGGTGCAGCAGCCCAAATGACGCGGAGACGCGAAAATCTGCTGCTGCCGTGGAGGAGCGGGCAACGCCGACGACCCCGACCCGGCCCGCCCGCGACGCTGAACCCAATTAGACGCTACCACCCCTCCCCTCCCACCGATATTTACTTCCCCTGCCACTACGACGACTTCCCCCCAGTTCTTGCCGGCTTTGCCGCGACGCGGTCCGCCCCGTCCCGGTTCACGCGGCACCAGGTCGCCACGCCATGGCCGGCGGCGTCCGGGACCGCGGGGCCACCGCCGCTTCTGACAGGGTGGCGGCGGCCGTGGAGGCGGCGGCGTCGGGCGGGTGGGAGTTCCGGAACGCGTACCGGCGCCAGCTCCTGGCGCTGTCGCGCCGGGTTCGGCTCCTCGGGCCCTTCGCCGAGGAGCTCCGGGAGGCGCGCGCGGGGTCGGGGGGCGCCCCCGCGGAGGGAGACCAGGAGCGGGTGCTGGCGCCGCTCGCCGACGCGCTGGAGACGGCGCTCGACCTGCTCCAGCTCGGCCGCGACGGGAGCAGGATCTTCCTGGTACGCGGCCACTTGCGTGTTTGCTCCCTGGGCTACATCTGCTAGTTTCATCATTTCCTGCTAGATTCGTGACGCTTGTCTGCCTATGCGAGCAAAGATGAACTTGCCGCTTGAATCTTGATGCTATTATTATCTGATTTCTGGATAAGAATTGCGCTCCGCCCCTTATGCTTGACTCACTTCGTATTAATCGTATAGATCTAGATATTTGAATGAAAGTCCTGATTTTGAGCTCCTTGTTCTTTGCGTTAGCAGCTTCCGTTGAGTTACGTTAGATGGCCTGTAGTTCGCTCTTCTGCTGTGGATAATATTTTTTATAAAAGATAATATTCAGATTCTAGCTTTACCTTCCCTTTAGGATCGACGTTGTTTGCGCTTCTAGACTTTTGTGTTGGTGGTCCTGAAATGTTATATTTTGGGTTTTGACATGAAAATTATTGAGTTATGTGGTGTAATATATGGATTAGTTTCTTGACTCTGTGCTCGACCATTGCTTTTAGATTCTATTGTAATGCATAACAAGAGTACAGTAAGAAGATAACCAAGTGTAGTTTATTTTCATCTTCTTATTGAACCACATATTTCTTGAAACATTTAGCCTGCAACTTGAAACATTTGTTTACAGCGCCTATTGATGTTCTTGTTACTTTGTTGCCAATGTCTATTTTGTTGTTGACCTTGCAATAACCCCTGTGACAATTTTATAGTTCATTTTCTCTGAGCATGCTTTTCACAACACTACCTTTCCTTTTTGCCGCTCTCCAAAAGTCCAACCTGTTACTTAGTTAAATTGACTTTCTATTTTCTTTCGGTGTATGCTTTTTGCAGGTCCTTGAGAGGGATAATATAATGAAGAAGTTTCAAGGAGTAATTGCTCAGTTGGAGCAAGCTTTGTGCGATTTTCCATACGATAAATTGGATACATCTGATGAAGTTAGAGAGCAGGTAACGATATTAGAACTACCGAAAAGAATTATTTGCGGTGGTTGTTAAGCACTTACATCTAGGAGATACTTAGACAAAATCACTCTACAGGTTGAGTTAGTGCATGCCCAGCTCAGAAGAGCAAAAGAGCGCGCAGACATGCCCGATGATGAGTTCTACAATGATGTGCTGTCTCTGTATAACAAGAACTATGACCCAAGTGCTGAACTGGACATCCTTGAAAGATTGTCAGAAAAGTTGCACCTGATGACCATCACTGATCTCACACAAGAATCACTTGCTTTGCATGAGATGGTGGCATCTGGTGGTGGTCAGGATCCAGGAGAACATATTGAGAAAATGTCCATGCTATTGAAGAAAATCAAGGACTTTGTGCAAACTCAGAACCCTGAGATGGGGCCGCCAATAGGTACCAAGATAATGGATTCAAACGGGGAGCCAAGACCTGCAAACATTCCTGATGAGTTCCGTTGTCCGATTTCTCTTGAGCTGATGAAAGATCCTGTTATTGTTTCTACTGGCCAGGTGGCTATATCTGATTGATTGTTTTCATACTTATTAAAGTACTGTCCAACTTTAATGTGTTGTCTGAGATAGTTGTTCTTTGTTTGTGTTTTGCAGACATATGAGCGGGTGTGCATTGAGAAATGGATAGCTTCTGGGCACCATACTTGTCCAAATACTCAGCAGAGGATGACAAATACGACACTGACAACAAACTATGTTCTTAGAAGTCTTATTGCCCAGTGGTGCGAAGCCAATGGGATTGAGCCACCCAAGCGTTCACCGCAGCCTAGCAAGCCTACATTAGCATGCTCATCGAGCGAACGTGCTAGCATCGATGCTCTTCTTGCCCAGTTATGCTCCCCTGATCCTGAGGAGCAGAGGTCAGCTGCTGCAGAGCTCCGCCTCCTAGCAAAGCGGAATGCAAACAACCGAATTTGCATTGCTGAGGCTGGTGCCATTCCCTTACTACTGAGTCTCTTGTCTTCACCTGACCTGCGGACACAAGAACATGCTGTTACTGCACTTCTAAACCTCTCCATACACGAGGATAATAAGGCAAGCATCATATCCTCTGGTGCTGTACCGAGCATAGTTCATGTTCTGAAGAATGGCAGCATGGAGGCACGAGAGAATGCTGCAGCTACGCTTTTCAGCCTCTCAGTGATCGATGAATACAAAGTAACAATCGGGGGAACAGGGGCTATCCCTGCCCTTGTAGTTCTATTAAGTGAGGGCAGCCAGCGGGGGAAGAAAGATGCAGCAGCAGCACTGTTCAACCTGTGCATTTATCAAGGGAACAAGGGTCGTGCAATACGAGCTGGCCTTGTGCCGCTAATCATGGGGCTGGTGACCAACCCCACAGGAGCTCTTATGGATGAGGCTATGGCAATACTCTCAATACTGTCCAGCCACCCTGAGGGGAAGGCTGCTATTGGGACAGCAGAGCCTGTTCCTGTGCTTGTGGAGATGATCGGGAGCGGGTCACCGAGGAATAGAGAGAATGCTGCAGCTGTGATGTTGCATCTTAGTAGTGGTGAGCAGCAACTTGTGCATCTGGCCCGCGCACAAGAATGCGGCATCATGGTCCCACTGCGGGAGCTGGCCTTGAACGGCACGGATAGGGGGAAGAGAAAGGCAGTGCATCTGCTTGAGCGAATGAGCAGATTCCTAGTTCAGCAGCAAGAGGAAAAGGAAGCGCAGCTGCTGGCATCGACGCAGGCCATTCCTCAGATCCCTGAACAGGTACAAGAGATCGACATCCCTGAACAATTGGACAGTCCTTCACCTCAATACCCCATGGCGGCATGATGATGATGATGAATATCATCAAGACAATACTACCAAAAGGTTGAGCAAGTAGTGTCCGATAAGTCACTTGGCTTCCAGATCCATGGTTCGGCATGCTGAACGAGAGTTCTTTACGCCGTCGGATTCGCTTTTGAAATCGGTGATGATCTTTCTGGCTTCTTCCCATGCTCGTGTCGTGTGTTGAAGATCCCATTGCGCCACCTGTTTCTGGGTATGTATATTAGCCCAGAATGTTGAGATGTGTACAGTCCAGTAAAGACGCAGCTCCAAATGTCATGTAGCTATGGTACTGCTAGTATATGTACATTTTCACTATGATATACTATATAAAAGAGAAGCTCTAGCGGCGGACTTCATCAGTTAACCTTGTTGCTTCCTACTGCATTTTGCTGTGAGTTTCTAGTTTCAGAACTCTTATGGTGACATGGCAGCCTACGTCAGTGCTACTTGCATTGTAAGCATAATGCCATTTCATGCCCTCAGTGAAAATGTGGGAATTTTACCCATTCACTTGAAATAGAGCTGTTTAATTGAATTTACGTGAAATACATCTGTTTTAAACAGATTTCTTGCAAACATCTGCCTGACGCGTTTTCAAAGAGCACATATACAGAGTCCACGCTCCATCCCTCCACAGGGTCAAAAATAGCTGTTGGCATCAGATTACCACACTAGTACACAAGGGGGGAGAAGTGTTCCGAAGCAGGCCGCGACGGCTTTGTTTTGAAGTGGATACCAGATGAGGAGCCCATGGGCCATGCAGCCGTGGGCCGTGGAATCCTCAAATTATTGCATTTATTAGTGATTCTATAAATTTTCTTCGGATGATTCAGAACTGTAGGAAGGCAATTTTTTGAAAACAAAATATTCCTTCCAATTTGGCTCTTCACAATTAGTGTTCACAAAGAAATTTGGGAGATGCGAGTAGTCAGTGGCTATTTTCTTCATTTTGTTTTGGCGACCAATTTCTACCGTTGGATGCCTATCCAAACCCAATGGTCCATATACCTCATCTTCAACCCTCCAGCCAGCCTAATAAGTCTTCTTTTTTTAAAAAATTCGATAAGTACAGTGCAGCTCGCATTTGCTCTTTCCAGTCTAAGATGGAAAACATGCATTTGCTCTTTGAAGTTGCTCCCTTTTCAGTAAAATATTTTCTGGAGGTAATCGACATTCTCTACACCAAGCAAGGATGCACATTTTTATTCATCTTCTAAAATATATGCACTGGAATTCATATGATTTGGTTCTTTATTAAGTCCAACTTTTCAACAATAAAAGCATCCTTTCACAATGTTAGCGGAAAATCTCAGTAGCAAGAACAGCTCACAAAATGGAAGAATAGAGCATGCTAGAATAGGTATAAGACTCGAATCAAAAAATATAAAGCTAACAATTTAAAATCAAACACAGGAAAAAGTTGCTATTCTGTCCCAAATTATATGTCATTTTGAATCTTTTTATATAGAAAAGTATGTTTTTAATCTATAAAGTATTGCAAAAGTGTGGTATTCATCCTTCATGTTTCATTTCGTGCAAATCAATCCCTTAACTAACTAATTTGGTGCATTTATTATCCTCTTCTTCTAGTTTAACATTGGTTTAGTGAAATCTACTAATGTTTCACATAATCAATAATCATTTGATTGATTAATAATCACTGAATACAGATGTAATATGCTAAGTCGAAAATATAAAGCTCACAAAAATTTTTAGTAAAATTTCGAAATTGGATGCTCCATAAATTCTTTCTGAAAATAATAAAACTTATTCGCACTCAAATATTATAGAGCGAGATTGACTCAACATAAGATGAGATGTGACTAAGCGGTATTAGCAAGATGATTGTGTGGAATCTATATGTATAGTAATATCTATGCATCTAGAAAAGCTAAAATGAGACATAATTTGAAACCGGGGGAGTAGTATATAGCAAGGAAGCAAACTGTATAGACAAACCAAAAAGATTGCCTCTTGAGTCTTGACGCTTGTGCAGGCACACCGAAAATAGTACAACTCTAACAATGGGCATTCCGAAAGATACTATACCCCTTCTTTCAAGAAAAAAAATACTACTCCCTCCGGCCCAAATATAGTTTCGTTTAGATTTTTTCAAAGTCAAACTTTGTCAACTTTGACCATGAATAATGAAATAATCATAAATGCTAATAACATAAAAATGATATTAGCAGCTTTACCATGAAACCAAGTATCAAAAATCAAAATATGTAATCTTCTCTATTTAAAGTAAATTATTTTAAGAGTTATTGTTGGTCAAAGTTGAAAAGTTTGACTTTGAAAAAGTCTAAACGAAGCTATATTTTAAGAGTTATTGTAGTTGGTCATAGAACAGCATTCTAAGCTGGAAAAAGTTGCATTTGCTCTTTGGAGATATTTCCAGTAAAATATTTCTTAGGTAGCAGAGGTAATCGCCGTTATCCGCGCCAACCGCTCATGGTTATTCGTGTTCTAAAATATATGGACCGGAGTTCATGAGAGTTGGTTCATTATCAGTTGTATAAGTCCAACTTTTCAACACTACTAAGCATCCTTTCACAATGGTCACGGAAAATCTCGGCAGCAAGAACAGCTCACCTAATATGGAAGAATAGAGTACGACTGCTTATATAAACATGCTAGAATAAGTAAAAGACCCCAACTGAAAAAATAAAGTAGAAATATGAACAATTTTACAAAAATAGCTTCATCTATGCATGCTATTAAAATCAAGCACATACTGATCCCTCCGTCCAAAAAACATGCCATTCAGTACTCTATTTGGTATGTTCATGTGTAGTATACAGCTGTCAAGTATCGGTAAATATAGCTAATAAATAGAGGCAAACAGTAATGTCATTTTACCTTTTCGTCAATCTGCTCTAGAATTTCTAAAATGACGTGCTTTTTTAGACGGAGGGAGTACACTGTTGAGATAGTAATGCTAGAATTTTCCCTAGCTATTCACTTTCGATGCCAATTCAACTATTTGATATCGACTTCACGGGAAACATTCACGTTTCAACACTATAAATAAATTCCTGCAACCAAAAATCACCTCCCGTGAGAATGAGAATGAGAATGAGAATTTCCAAGCTAAGAGAACGAAGCATGCATGCGTATCGAGAGAGAATGCAGTACGGTACGGGACAAGGGGAGATGGAGTCCCCTCTGCTCCATAGGGTCAAAAGCACTGCTGGTGCCTAGGTTACCACTACATGACAGCACTTATCTGGATTTCTCTGACACCAGCAAACACGCTCGCAAAGACGTCGATAGGCCGGCCGGCCGGCCGTCACACACTCACATGGCCGGCTGGCGATCGACACCACCACCATCTGAGGAGACGATCGATGCATGCAAAACTTGAAGCTGAAGCTGCCGCTGCCGCTGCTTTACAAGAAGACTGTGGACCAGATCGCCCGGCCTGTCTCAGATTCTCCTCTCCAGAGATTGACGAGCACATGAGTGAAAGAGAGACGAGCTAGCAACGAGAAAATTTCCAAAGGGGAAAAAAATAATGGGCGGTAAAGCAGAAGGAACTGGAATTGTTTGCCTAGCTAGCTGCGCTTTTTGTTTTGTCGCGAGCAGCAGGCATCTCTCTCCCTGTCTGACAGGCGCAGTCATCGGCCGGTATGCCTCGGAGTCCGTGCTCGATCCCCCCGGCCGGCCGGCCGGCCCTTGCATGCTGCAACAGCTCTGCTGCCGTCGTAGGCTTCTATTTGGTCTCGGCGCACTGTTGTCTCCTTTTTTGACTGGTTTATGTGTATTCTATGCATGGGAATTGGGAAGGGAAGGTTGTTTGCCTTGGGGTGACTAGCTTGGCCACCAAGCGGCTATGGAGATCGACTGAACTGATCTTGAAATCATCTCAGGATTTCAGTAACTCCTACTAGCCCATCATTGTGTGGAATCTATTAGTAACTTTGGTCGGAGAGATTGATCTGTATGTGTGAAATTCATGTGAATTCCCTGGCAAACAAATTAAAACTCACAGCATCTGAACACATTTTGGCCTGAATAATTGATCAGAGTAGTGGATGTTGGTGATCTAAACCTACATACCAAGCATCAGCTGCATGCACGGCAACTGCGCAAGTACCCAACAACAACAAGGCCGTGCCACTGTAGCCCAAAGCATGTGCACCTGAGTTTTAGCAAACTTCCAGCCTACAGCTTTTGTCAGCACATTGTCCCTTCCAACACATATGCTGCTGGTGATGCAGGTAGCCATCATTGTGTGTGATCCGTGTAGGCGCGGATGGATTAGGGCGCGGGCCCAGGGGAGCAGGGGCTCACCGGCCTCTTTCTCTTTCTTTGATGTGATATCTTGCATAGGCTTGGGACAGCCGCTTTATTCCCTGGACCCGAGCCCCCCGGCCTCCTCCTCCTCCTCACTCACCTCAGGAGAAGAGCTAGCTAGACTGCATTGGAGTTTGCAAAAGCAGATCTCTCAAAGCACACCAGATTCCCTCTGATGGCGACTGCAGCTGCATCACTCACCACTCATCTTATTGGTTATGAGGTTTTAACATGGTCTTTCCGAATTGTAAATTGCTGTACTAGATGCATAAATGTTGCCAAACTTCTAGTCAATTTTGCCACCATAAAAAAGCATGCTTTGTAGTAATATGCAAACATAACAGCATGCAGGAGAGCCTTAATTTGGCTTCTCATGCATATTTATACACATAGTCGCTGAAAGCTGATCTCAAGCAATGATGCTCATGTTGTCTACAGAAGCAAAGAGAATCATTTCCTGCATCACCTTTGCATCTCCTACCAAACATATATGGCTCTCCCAAAGCAAGTGATGATTCTGTTAAGCCATCCCTGCCTGTCTCTACACCATACTACCTTTGCAAATACCAATTAGGGGTCCGGTAGTGCAGTACTACTACACGTCGGTCAGTGATCGACCAGCTACCTGATTGGTGCGAGATCCGATCGACGCCACCATCATTTGATGCGAAAAGCAATATTCCTCAATCGCCAGAGACCTCATCGCCCTCATCGAGTGCCCGGAATTTCATGCATGTCCGATCCCCTCTCTCCTCGATCGGCCATGGTGGCACATTGGCACTTGTATTTTTATATGCAAACATTCTATATATAGTTTATATGCATCTTCTTTTCGAGTATATGCCATCTTCTTTTCGAGTTTGGACGATCAGTTCGTCGCTGGCAGCTAGCAAGCACTGACATTGACTGCTTTTACACTGGTAGTTTATGTGCAGTGTTCTTCTAGAGGACTGGATGAAAATGGTCGATCTCTTGCTCGATCTGATCAAATGGTATGGATGTACATAGCATTGCGTGTTAACATAATCGTGAACTGTACCTGCATTATCTGAAGATTGAGACATGCAAATCTTGGCAGCAACTCCCCACATAAAGTGCTTCCATGTCCCATTCTCTCTCTCTCCAGCTTTAATTTCTCTCTCGTTTACACACACCATATGTCTCAAACAAGCTAGAAACGGGTTGGTTATATATTGCTTTCCATAGGGAGCAGGTGTCAGATCTTGCAGCAAAGGAATTGCTTATACACAGTTACACAGCAGCTAGCTGACCACACACAGCCTTGATCAAGCAAGATGCCATCGTCCTATTCCTCTCTCTGCATGTTGATCTGACGAATCAATTGTTTAATCTGATCGACTGAGATCATAGCTAGTCATCATCACCAACATCAAGAAAGGATTTTAGGGGCATAAATAATTATGCAGTGAAGATCACGAGGAACAGGAGAGACATCATAGCTAGTTTATTGGGATCTCAGGAGTAAACATTAGCTGCTAATCATGTGATCGGGTGCTTTATACCACCTGCACCTGGAACAGATTGTCTAGCGTACTGAACAGCAAACTCCGAGTGCTGTAGCCTACATTGGCCAGATCATTATTGGAGGTGCTCTGTATGTCTATTTATACCACTAGCAACAGAATCTAGATTGCTAAGAATAAATAATATTCAAACTTTAAAACTATGATTTTTCATGGATTCTGCACAAAACACAATGAGTAGCTAGTTAACTTTATGTAATCTTAAATTTGTTTAATTTAATATCTGTATCTTTTTAATTAAGTATTGCAGATGAGTAAACAACATAGATTGTATTCCACATTAATAGTACCTTTATAAAACATCAGCACAATTGAAAATTTCTTTATCATCTATAATTACGCACTTGAGTGCACTCCGCAAAACAAAACTTTTGGATTACCACTCAAGTCGATCAATTTGTAAATATGCAATTTGTCCGTCTCAGAGACAAAAATTCCAGTGTCTTTAATTACTATTACTCCCTCGGTTCTCATATACTTGTCGTCCGATAGTGTAAATTTGTTCTATCCGGCGTCATATAAAAAAGAATGGAGGTAGTATGTTTTTAAGTTTCTCTGATGTATCAGTACTCTGGGAATTGTCAGTTTCATCAAGAGTTGATCTAAGGATGAGAGTTTATCGAAGTAAGACTCAATTTTGACGAAATGAAATACGTGGTCTTAACCACCAATAAGATATCACATCTGCAAATTTTGTACACGAGAATTCATGTATACATCATTTTCTTTCAGTTGTTCCCTGGAGGAGGTTAATAGGTGATGATCAGAACTAAGGGATTTCATTTGCTTTATTTAAGAGGTGCTGGATGGAGCGAATTCCATTGAATATATAAACATTTAATTTCAAGGTACAACTCTTTAGAATTTGAACGCAAGGACATATATAACCATCTATGCTCACACACAATTTGTCAATTGTCATCCGGAGATTATTGGAGCTATTAGGGGATTTTAGAGGATGGAGAGAATTCCACCAAACTAAGATTTAAAATCAATGAAAATTAAACGGGTTAGTCTTACTGCCAAAACATCACATTGATCAAAGAGTATCAAATTTCCAATGTGAGGCCATATATATAGCCACTCGTGCTGATGACACACCAATTGTTCCATGACATTTCAATCGACAAGCAGGATGAAAACATCCAAACAAACATTTGAAATTTCGAACTAGTACAACCATGACCAAGTTCCCATTGTAATTAAACATAGTATATAGTTAAGTAACTTGACACATATCATCTCCATGAGTTAACACATGCATGCACCTCCCACTACTACATGCAAATTAAAACTACCAACTCCACGACATTAACCAGCTTGAAACTCTTAAAATGAGAAGGAAAAGAACATGTAAAACCCCAACACATGATTGATCACCATCCTAATTGACGAAGAACAACTCTGATCAAGTCTCCAAACCACATAAACCCTAGAACTACTTTTAAGGGTGAGCTAGTTCAGCTTCAGCAGCAGCATCCATGCATGGCCCCCATGTTCTGCAGGTAGACGGCAGCCGACGGCCACATGCATGCAACTCACAACACATTCCCTGACGACGACGAGCTGAACCCCGACAGGAACTCCGCCGGCCACCCGCTGCCTCCGCCGCCGCCACCGTTGCTGCCAGGCCAGTACGACTGCTCGTGCGCCGCGACGGCACCTCCGCCGCCGCTGCTGTGCTCCTCCATCTTCACCGCAGCGAGCTGCGCCAGCAGGCCCGAGGCGACGACGCCCCTCGGGAACCCGTCGACGAGGACGCCGGTGCCATCGTCGGCGAAGTGGTAGCCGTGCAGTCCAGCTTGCTGCAGGAACTGAGGCTGCATCTGGAGCGGCAGGTAGTGGTGGTAGCCCTCCAGCGACGCCTCCAGAGCGGCGGCGGCGGCGCCGGGCGGGAGGCCGAGGTGGGGAAGCTGCGCATGCATGCTGGCGATGGCCTCGGCCGCCGCCATGGCGGCGCTCGTGGTGGAGGTGGTGGTGGTGGCCGTGGTTGAGGTGGAGGTTGTGGAGGACGACGACGTGGCCGCCGTGGCGCCCGCGCCGGCGCGGGAGGACTTCTTGCTGGAGCGCTTGGTGTTGCGGCGGCAGCCGCCGCCGACGGGCACGTTGCGGAGCGCACCGCCGCGGGTCCAGTAGCGGCGGCACGCCTTGCAGAAGTGGCGCGGCTGCGAGAGCGAGTAGTTGTTGAAGTAGCAGAACTTGGTGTTGGCGGAGTCGCAGCGCGGGCACCGCAGCGTGCCGGGCTCCGGCAGCGGCACGCGCGCCATCCGGGCGCGCTCCGCCATCGACACGACCGGCCGCGGCTGCTGCTGCGCCCCCGCCGCCGCCCCCGCAGCGGCCTGCATCGAGGTGGACGAGCCGCCGCCCGCCGGAGCGCTCGCCGCCGTGTCAGTGGGGCCGCCCGGCAGCGGCGCCAGGCCGGACGGCGGAGGCATCAGGTGGTGGTGGTCGCTCCCACCGCCGCCGCCGCCGCCGCCGCCGAGGAGGCACTGGAGCGGTGGCTGCTGCTGCTGCATCTGCATCTGCATATAGCAAATCAAAGGAGGAAACAGTGTTAACAAAGACGTACTGGAATCCAAAGCACGGTATATTCAAGAACATGGCTCGAATCATGCCCTTTCTCTCTTCGTGTCTAGCTACCCTCAATAATTAGCCGTGAACAAATTAAAGGCAGTAAAGAAAATCGGATCAACCAACAAAAGTATGAGAGGTTGATACTACAAAACCACCCGATTCACTCTCGAAAAAAAAGAAAAGGTAGCCAGATATACAAAAGAAGATGCACCAGTTCATCTTGTTTGTGCACAAATATATACATGATGAAACTAATAAAAGTATGGTGTTGAGAAGTTGAGAACTAGCTAGCAGTAGAGAGGGAGAGAGAGCAATAGGGTAAATCGATTACCTGGCCCCAATTGGGAGGGTCTAGGAAGATCGGGAGCGAGGAGAACACCATGATGATGGACCGACCGACGCGGTGGAGAAGAAGCTCTTGCCTTCGACTGACTCTTGGAGAGAGGGAGAAGAGAAGGCACGACACGAGGAGGAAGAAGAAGGAGAAGAAACCGCGACTTTCCTTGGCCCCGGCTCTCAAGTGGCGCCTTTTATAATTTATGTGTGGCCTTCCTTAGCTGCTAAGAGAGAATGATCAGGCCGGAAGAGCTATACCAGGAACAGTGCAAGCCAAGAGAGCTAGCTAGTGGGGAAGGATGTGTGTCATGAGTCACCAGAGAGAGAGAAGGGGAGGAGGAGGAAAAGGCGATGGCTCAAAAAAGGAGAAGGGCCACGGGAGAACCCTAGCTGCTAGCAGCTAACAGTAGGAGAGAGAGAGAGCTAGCGAGCTCAATCAGTGTGCAGGAGGAGGAGACATGGACGGCGCCACCAGCGAAAGCGAGGAGGGCTCCAGCAACGAAATGGAATGGGAACGAGAGAGAGCTGGGGCGATGAGCGAGATGAAGGCCCCCCTGCAGCTGCTGGTACCCGTATTTATACACCTCCCAAAGCGAGAGAGAGAGGGAGGGGGAAAAAACAAAGCGAAAGCGAGCTGGTCTCTGGACTCTGGTCTGACGAAGCATGGTCCGCCTGCCTGCGGCGGCCTGAGCTTGACGACCCAGTACTGTTTGTTCGCTGGGACCGACCCCGATCTTGTAGCATACTGCAGCACTGTAGAATTGTATTTGTATATATACTCGTATACATGTACCGATGTACGGACGTAATCGTACTGATGCTTAGAGTGACTCCAACAATACGTTGAAAATAAGAGAGACATTTGTGAGTTTGCCTCGCGCACAGTGTTTACCTCCTCGTTGCAAAAATACTCGTCTCCAACAGGGTTTGCAAAAAATCTACCTATTCGTCACTCACTCTCCTCCGGTCCTCCCTACCCCTGCTCATTTTCCTCTACTCGGGATGGCGCGGAGCAGCTCCACGCACTACCGGATTCGAGGCCTTCGCCGAGAGCGAGGTTCCTCTCGCCGAAGGGGTCTTTCCTCTCGGTGAAGGCTTCACCGAGAGGAAGCTCTCGGCGAAGGCCTCTCGGCCCAGCTGTACCGGCGAAGGGGTCTTCGCCGAGAGCCCGCGGGACCCCTCTCGGCGGATATGCGCCGAGAGGCCCAATTAGCTCTCGGCGAAGCTTTTTTTCGAAAACAAAAAAAAAAAGAAAAACCAGCCCGCCGCCCGCCGCTACACCACCGCGCCGGCACGCCACCGGCCGCCACCGCACCGGCCGCCCGGCCACCACCTGCACCACCGTGCCCCGCCGCACACACACGCGCACGCACGCACGCACGCACACACACGCACAAGCACGCCGCCGGCTGCCCGCCGACACCGCCGCGCGGCGCGCCCCCACAACCACACCGAGAGGGCGAGGGAGCAACACCCACACACGCACGCACACACACGCCCGCACACACGCACATACACGCCGGGTCGTCGGGTCGAGGCCGCGCCGGCGGAGTCGTCGAGGCCGCGCCGCGCCGGGTCGAGGCCGCGCCGCGCCGGGTCGAGTCTGCACCGGCGGAGTCGTCGGGCCGCGCCGGCGGAGTCGTCGGGCCGCGCCACCTGGTTGTCGGGGTGCGCCGCCTGGTTGTCGGGGTGCGCCGGCGGGTCGTCGAGGCGCGCGGTGGCCGGATCCGCCGCCACCGCGCCACGCCCCGCCGCTGCTCCTCGCCACGAGGTGAGGGGCGAGCGGAGGGGGAGGAGGGGGGCGGCGCGGCTGCGCCGGCGTGAGGGAGGCAAAGATGGGGGAGGCGGCGGATGTGGAGGGAGGGAGAGGTGGAGAGGTGGGGGAGGCGCCGGATCTGGAGGAAGACCGGTGAGGGAGGCGGCGGCGGCGGCGGGTCGAGGAGGGAGGGGGAGGGAGGATTTAGGGTTCTGGGTTGGGGGGTGGGGCGCGCGGCAATATATAGGAAGGGGAGGGGCGGGTGGGCCGCCGGGGATAATGGGCCGCCGGGGATAAAAGGTCGCCGGCCCAATTATGCTTCGCCGAGAGCCCAATAAATGGCTCTCGGCGAAGAATTTTTCTAAAACTTTTTAAATTAGTTAAAAATAGGAAATAAATGTAAAAATTCTCAAAAACTTAACATTACTCTAGATATGTTGTGTATTGCTTATAAAAAAGTTGTTGTGGTCAAACTCAAATTTAAATTTCTCTAATGTACCAAACCTAGTGACATTAGTTCAAATTCTCTGAAACTTCTCGTGAGATGTTCCGGTTTCTAAACAACGTACGTGTCAAAGTGCTCAAAATGTTCTCAACTTTTTACCACAACTTCGACATAAGATATAATGAGCGGTCGACAAAATTCGTGATTTTCACACTTCATTTGAATTTTATACAATTTTAAAACCTTTGTATAAGTGCATGTTGATGATAAAAAAGTTTGAAGGTGAAAAAGTGAATTTTTTAAAATTACTTCGCCGAGAGCAAGAAAAAAACTCTCGGCGAAGAATTTCTTCGCTTTTTTTTTTGCTCTCGGCGAAGCATTTCTTCACCGAGAGTTGTTTTCTTCGCCGAGAATTATTATTTTTACTCTCGGCGAAGAGCTCTTCGCCGAGAGCCCAAGGGTAGGCTCTCGCCAAAGAGTATTACTCTCGGCGAAGACTCCGTTTCCCGTAGTGACGGCGGGAGAAGGCGGCGCAGAGAAGGTCCCGGCGAGGCAAAACACGCGCCTGCGGCGGCCGGGGTCGAGCTCCCTCGCACACGCGGTGGCTGGAGTCGAGCTCCCTCACGCATGTTGGGGAGGAGCTTGACGGCAGCATGAGGCCTCGCCGGCGGAGCTCGATTCGGTGGCGAAGGAGCAGAGGCAAGCGAAGGAGCTCCACGGCAGAGGCGCAGAGGAGGTCCACTGGCCCCGCGGCAGGCCCCGTCGACACTGCCCGCCACGGAGGAGCGCAGAGGAGCTCCACAGCGGAGGAACCGAGGCGAGCGCGGTGGAGAAGCAGAGGAGCTCCACGCCCGCGAAGGAGCAGAGGAGGTTCATCACCATGTCGCCGGCCGCGGAGCGCTGCCGCCCCTACTTCCTTGACCCAGTCGCCGGCGAGGAAGGTCGGGAACCACCGCCGCCCTTGCTGCCTTGACCCAGGACCTTGCGCGCCTCATCACCGAGATGCGCGCCTCCTCCTTCCGGCCACCACGGCCACGACAACCATGTCGCCGCCCCGGACGCATTGGGCACCTCCCGCCGGCGGCCACGGCTCCCTCCCTCCCGCCTCGGCCTGCTCTTCTCAGCCGCCGCGGCCATGGCGGCCACCTCCTCCTTGCCGCGTACAGGAGCGCGCGCCGTCGTAGCCCCGCATGGCGGAGGGAGCTGCCTCGTGCGCTCCCGCGCCGTCCAGCTCCGCTCGCCTCTTGTTGTGCGACAAATGCATCAGAGGAGAGAGGAGATGAATCCGAGGCACTTTGCCTCTCCCATTTGCCTCTTTTGTTGGAGCCTTTCCTTGCGCTACAGTATCTGGTGGTGAGGTAAAAATGGGTTTGCCTTCCCCAATGACTCACCTGTTGGGGTCAGTCTTATGTGATTATTATGCGGGACGAATTTGGCTCAGGTTCAATATATCATTTCAGTTGTCAATTTCGCATAATGGGGGTCTATTGTAATTATGCAAGAGCATGTCCAACAGCTTTGCTATTCATTCCCTCAAACCAAGTTTAGGTAATTCAACATAAAAAATGAACTCCAACAGACTTGTCACCTTGGTCGCCATCCTATCCGCCTCTCCATTTTGGCCCTCTGGATTGCGAAACTTTGGCAAGTTTTCCTCGCTCTCCATCTGCCTCTCCATCGCCTCTTCACCCGTCTTTGCTGGGCTGCGCCGCCCGCTACTGGACACGCAAGCCACCGGTGCAGGCCTCAGGAGGGGATAGGAAGAAGTGGTTGAGCACATGGATCCCACGCGTCAGTGTGAGGAGAGTGAGAATTGAATATAGTTGTTGGGATTTTGAGAGGAGGAAATGAAGAGTCTGTTGGAGAGGAATACCAAGTATGGAGATGTTGTTAAGTTAAATAGAGAATAAAAGAATATATATATATATAGAATTTTTTTTTTAAATTACTATCCCGTATGTTTCAAATTATAGGTCGTTTTTTGTATTTCTAAATTTCTAAATTTTACTTATACACCTAGCTATATATATTATGTCGATATACATAATAAAAGGTATCAATAAAAAATGTGCTACAATTTGAAACTGACAAAGTACACATAAGTATTTTGGCGAAGTCTTCAACACAATGTTCTCCTTGTCTTTAACCCATCCTCTCCATCTGTGACGACTGACGAGCTTTGGGGTTTGGGATTCAGCGTTGGGGCTTCCTTGAGTCGGTGGAGATCAAATAGTAAAGCCTCTTTGGCTCTTTGGTTGGACACGGGAGGTGAAGGAACGCTGGCTGGACAGATCAAGTCGGTAGGTGGGTGTCACGTTTGCTAGGTTAACGCGGACGTCACCAATTTTGAAGAGTAATATGTATAGCGTATTTTTCTTTTCTTTTTTTCCTTTTCCTTTTTTCGTCTTAGACCTGTTACACTCTTTCTCTATTGATTAATACAAATCTCGCAAGCTTTGCGGGTTTTACGTTAAGGTTAACGCGGGCGGTGGGCAAATGTGGTGGGGAATTTCGTGGCAGGAGGTGTTGGAGACGGCAGGGGAGAGAGAAGGGTGAAGTGGGGTTACGGGATGCGTGTGTTGCTAGAGTGAAAATAAATGAGCAGGCAGGATTAGTCGTAGGGTGCGTTGTCGAGCTCGATACCCCCTCCTTTCGCAAAATTTTGATCTAGCTGTACAAACTTCATGTCGGTGTTAGGATTAGCTCCGACACTAACTAGTGAGACGCGCCGTGATCAGCCTCTCGATGGTTGGTGCTAAGCAACACGGGGACACGGCTTTATCCTGGTTCCGGCCACGAGGCCGTACGTCCAGCAGGTTGCGCGTGCGCGCTGTATTGCTTTGCACCGGGGGTGCCTGTAGAGGGGGGCTACAAGCGAGGCGGGAGAGGAGGAAAGGCCTCCAAGTCCCTGCTAAGTGATTGATGCAAAGTGCCAATATCAGTGGGTGGATGTGTGAGTGAATGCCAGTGAAACGATGCCCCGTGGTCGGGCGGCCACCTCCTCCTTTTATAGGCCAAGGGGAGGCGGCTTACAGACGTGCCGCATAGTTTTTTTGTACAGTGTTGCGGTACTGGCGTGCAGTGCTTGCAACTTGACGGATGTCCTGGCGGATCTCGGCTCTCGCAGGCGTCGTGATGGCTTCCGTACTCGCCAGGGAGTAGTTTCGAGGGTAGCCCGGCCGGTGTCCATGCCTGGTTGTTGCCCGTACGTCGGTTCGAGGGTCTTGCTGACAAGAGAGCTCGGGCTGCACAGAGGTTGGCGTGGCGGCGTCCCATCGGAACAGGACCCCACAGCGCCGGGGATGGCCGCACAGGGTCGGGGATGGCCGCACAGGGCCGGAGGTGATGGAGAGGACGTGCTCCGCTCACCCTGCGTCACGGCGCCGTCCTGGGCGAGCATTAGGTCCGCGGCCGTACGCTCCTCGAGGGTGTCGCCATCTCCTTTCGAGGGGGCGGCGTGGAGGAAGGACGGGAGCGGGCGGCACAGTACCGTGGAATGACACCGGCCACTCCGCACAGCACCCGCACAGCGCCGGGGATGGCCGCACAGTGGCGGGCTGTCCGCACAGCGCCGGGGCTGAATTCCCGGGCACTGTCAGGAATTCGGCGTGGGCTGGGATCTTGCTTTTGACCGTGGCGCCCGTGATGCGACATGGCATTTAATGCCTTGGTCGGGAGGAGTAGGTGAAATGCCCTGGGTCGAGGGGGGAGCCTCGAGCGAGGCGGAGATCCGCTCGAGGGGCGCCGGCTCCTCGAGCGAGGCGGAGATCCGCTCGAGGGGTGTCAGGCCCTCGAGCGATGCGGAAGCTCGCCCGTGTGGCGTCCGACCCTCGAGCGAAGCGGGAGCTCGCTCGAGGGTGACTGATACGGTTGCTGGACGGGCCGCGGAGGCCGTGGGCTTGGTTCGTGTCTTAGATGTGGTTGGTTTGGGGAGTATGTTTGGCGATTTTCGTTTTTAAGGGGGCGATTTTCCCCGTATTTAGGGGACCCCTTATGGCTGTCCCCGACAGTAGCCCCCGAGCCTTTGCTGGAACAGTGAGAAAGTTCCGCAAAGGCTGGAAGCTCCTGGTAGGACCTTTCTTCCCCCTGAGTGTGTGCAACGTTCTGGGGGGGCGCGCTAGCGCACCCGCGGGTGTAGCCTCCGAAGCCTTGGAGGAGTGCGTGCACTCGTGCAAGGTTTTTAGGCTGAGCGACGGGTCAATAGAGCGTTTGTTTCAGCCGGCTTCGGCGATCCACGCGTGCGGGACGACGTCAACCGTGCCTAGGACGAATCCTAGAGGGTTTTGCTCATTGCTCCTGGGGGGAATGACCCTTCACAGAGTTGTGCGACACGTCCAGAGGGTGTAGCCGTGTGAGGAGCCCCCGAGCCCGGGCCCGTATGGGGGCGATCGGGGTGAACTCTTCGACTTTTAGCCTTGTTACCCTCGCCGCCCTTCCGCAGGGGGGAGGGGTGAGGCGGTCCATGCTTCCCATTGAACGGGCCGCGAGTCATGGATGCCTCGTCGAGCTGTTAGCGGGTGATTCAAGTGGACGTCCGTGCCCCGTTCGATGGGGGTCGGCTCGTGGTCCGGAGACACATCCATTAGAGCACTTCACATGGGTGTGCTAGGCAGGGCTCGGTCCCGTTCGATGAGGACCGAGGGCGCGGAAGCTCTCCCTCGATGGGATCCCTCGACTAGCTGCCCTTGTTTGATCTTGAATACGAACTATGGGGCGCCCCGAACTTTGAGTTCGGGGATCGGCTCGGTCGCGCGCGCCCTGGTCGTCCCTGACTCTGTTGATCTGAAATGCCTGTTCGAACCTTCCGCAGGCCAGGGCTCGGATTTCTGATCAGTAGGGGCCTTGCGGGCACGCGACCTCGTCTTTGGTTGACCCGTGGCGCCCGTCGTACCCTCATTAGGCCGGGCTTCGAACCACTGGTCAGTTGCGGCCTCGTTAGGAGGTGCATCTGCGGCGCCCATCGAACCCTTTGCGGGCTGAGCATCGAACCGTTGATCAGTAAGAGCCTTGGAGCGAGGCACTAGGCGTCCCTCGAATCATGCTTTTGAGGGCCATCTCGAGCAAGCGTGTTCAAGGTTGCCTCCGACCCTCGAATTGCCCCTCAAAGGCCCCTCGAGGGATCGGGCCTCTAGCCCCTGTTTGACGGGACCCGCGGGGGCACCTTCTCTTGGAAGGAATCTCCCGCCCCTTCGTATCCAGCCATGAACCCGTTTTGACTGCGCGCGTGGGTCGTGGACCACGTGGCGCCTCGCGAGGATAATGTGCGCGCCTTTTTAGGTGGTGTGGGGGTGATGCGCGGCGGTTCGTGTTTTTACTGCGCCGTAATGATGGCGCCTGCGCGTCCGCGCGGTGATTTCGGGACAGTGGGGCCCGGGCGACGTCTGTCGCATTAACTGCGGCCACCCGCCCCGGCCCCCGTCCGTTCGATCCCCCCGCCCCTTCTTGCTCTATAAAAAACAATGAGTGAAGGGGAGAATTTTTACCATAGCCATTTCACTTGCACCGCGCTCGCCTTCTTCTTCCTCTTGCCCTCCGAGCTCGCGCCCACTCGCAGCCTCCGCCTCCGCGCTCGCCTTCCGCTCCGCGCTCACCATGGTCGAATACCTTGAGGTCGGGCCGTGGGGTCGGTCCAACGTGGACGCGCATCTCCTCCAAGGGCTCATCACCGACGGGCAACTGACGGCCAACACCGACCTGAGCGGGCCGGCGTAGATCGTTCCGCCGGCTCGGCATCAGGAGCCGCAGCCCCCGACGGGGTACATGGTGAGCTTCGTTCGCTTGCACGAGAGGGGATTCAACGCTCCCGCCTCTTCCGGGGCGAGCTCTTCACGCTGGCGGCTGGCGGCAAGGGCAGGCGCCGGCCCGTTCGCACCGACGGACTCACGTTCGTGCTGCAAGGGAAGGGGGTCGACGTATACCCGCCCTGCAACATGACGACCAACAACGCGGAGTGGGACAGAGGGTGGTTCTATCTCCGCAACGACGGCGACAACCTCCCGCCCTACACCGGCAAGGTCCTGGACAGCCGCCCGTTCCATTGGGGGCCGGGGGTGTCAGACCCCGTGCGGAGGACGAAGCTCGAGCCTTATCTGAAGGCCCTGAAGACCTTGACGGATGCGGGGTTGACCGCAGCGGCCGTCCTCGCGCAATGTCACCGGCGGCGGGTGATTCCCCTCATGGAGAGGGCGCTCCCCATCTATGGGATGGCAGAGGGCACGGACCAAGATGCGCTGGCGCGGTCGCGGCTGCTGGCCGAGCCCTTCGCTCCGGTGTACGCGGCCCAGAGGGCGAGACGCGCTGTGGACACCAAGAAGATGGTGTGCGACCCTGACGAGGTGCTGTGGTCGCCCAGGATGCGTCCCGACGACGGGTTCATCGAGCTGGTAAGGAATTTCTGCCGATCTTGCTAACTTTCGGATCGATTTTGATTTCGGCAGCCAATTCTAGACGGTTGCGGCGGTGGCAGCCGGCAATGGAAATGAGCATCTATGGCTGGGATCCCCCCACACCCAACTCCCACACAGCCAACCGCGAGAAACAGCGGGAGGTGAAGGCGAAAGCGGATGCCGATAAGGCGAAGAAGAAGAGGCGCGAGGAGCGCCGCCAGGCACACAGCCTGGAGTGGGTACAGCGGGAGAAGGAGGGACTATCTCTTCCGCCGACCCCGGAGGACACGAGCAGCGGCAGCGACGCCGGCGTCGGCTGGTCCGATCTGGAGAAGGATGAAGAAGACGAAGTGCCTTTGGCCACGGGGCCAAAGGAAAAGAAGTTGCTCAACCCGCGCCGTTGACGGCGCGGGCTCGCGCCTCACCTACCTCCACGGCGGGCAGGGTGCCGCGGCGGGGGGTGCTCCCGGCGCAGGAGGCGCTCCACCTGAGCAAGCCTCGAGGAAGCGTAAGCGTCAGGTGTCAACCCGACGGTAAGCATCGCATCGAACTTGTTTTGCCCGATTCCGTTTGATCGAGTTGCTGACGTCTCTTCTCCCTTTCTCCCAGCCGCGCAGGTGGCCCCATCGCGCCCGAGCTGGCACCAACCAAGGCGCTGAGGGCGGAGGCGCGTGACGCGGTCCGCACGACGCGGCCTCGCTCGGCGAGGACATCACGGCTAGCGGCGGCGACGGCGCGCCCCTTCAGATGGTGGCATCGCAAGACGTCCTGCGGGAGGAGGAGCAGGCCCGTGCGGCCGGGTCCGGGACAAGAGGTGGTTCGAGGGGTAGGGCCCCTCGAACGAGCAGATCGAGGGAGGTCCCACCCGTGGCGGATGCGGCTCGCGCGCGGGACGGGTCCCCGGTGGAGGACGACGGGGTGCGGGAGGAGGCCACGCTTAGGTCCGCGCCTGGGGCGCTGCCGCAGGGGGCCGGCCCGCAGGGGGCCAGTGGATCCTCATCGCGCCAGCGCGACTACAATGACTTCCCCGGTGATTGGTGCACCGGGCTGGAGCGGCCCGAGGTCCCCTGGGAGACGGTGGACCGCGCGTACGCAGAGTTCACCGACTGGCGGGAGTTTCTCCAGGTTGGGTCCCAGGTGCCGGGCCTGCTTCGCCAGGCCTCGAGGCTTCATTGCGACGTGGCGGTGCCGCTCTTCCAGGTTCATGCATTCGTCCCGCCGCCCCTTTGCTGTTCTTTTCACCCTCAATCGTGTCCCGTCTGAGCTTTCTCCATTTCTTTTGTTTCGGCAGCGGCTGTGGGGCGATGCGGGGGACAAAATCTCCTTCATCACTAACCTTCATACCAAACTGGAGGAGGCATGCCGGGAGAATGAGCACCTGGGCCCGGCGGTGAACTGTCTTCGAGACCAGCTGTACGAGGTGAACGCGGACCTTGACCTGAAGAAAAACGACCTGCGCCGCGCGGAGGAAGAGCGCGATACCCACCGCGCCGTGGCAGAACAGAAGGCCAGGGAGGCCGAGCAGCTCAGCACCACGCTGCGGGGTAAGGAGGGGGAGCTCCAGCAGGAGCGCGCGGCCCTCGGCGAGGCAAAGTCCCAGCTCGCGCTGAAGGACACCGCTCTTACCGAGGCGCAGGCCCGCGCTGAGCACGAGCGCAAGGCCCTGGAGGACGCGCAGGCGTGCCTTGCTCAGGCTGAGCAGAAGGCTCAGGAGGTCCAGGGGCTCGCCACCGCCTTGAAGGAGAAGAGCGACGCGCTAGCGGTGGTGGAGGGCCAGCTTCTCGAGGAGCGCACCACCCGCGAGGGAGCGCAATCTCAGCTCGCGCTGAGGGACGCAGCTCTTGCCGAGGTGCAGGCTCAACTTGAGCGGGAGAGAAAGGCGCTCGAGGAGGCGCGGCCCCAGCTCTCCCAAGCTGCGGAGAAGGTCCAGGAGGTTGAGCAGACGGGTGCCACTCTCCGGGAGGCTCAGTCCCAGCTTCAGCTCACGCGTGAGGAGCTTGGGGGGCGAGAGACACGCTTCGACAGCGTGACACCTCGATCTCTCAACTCCAACGGGACGTCGACGCCACGCGGGCCGCGCTCGAGACCGAGAAGATGCGGGCCGAGGGTAAGTCGCGTTTCTCAGCCGTTTTGGTTCTTTGTTATGTCCTTTCTAGGCTTGACATTTGCTTTCGTGTCACAGAGCTGCAGAAGAACTCGGCGGATCCTTCGGAGGAGATGCGGTCTCTCCAGGTCACCTACGATGAAGCCCAGGGCGAGCTCAAGGCCCTGGAGGCCGCTGCCCTCGAGGTGTGCCGCGAGCTCGAGGGGACCGAGGGTCAATCCTCAGGTAGCTCGGTGGCGAGTCGCCTGCGGTCGCTGGGCGGCCGGGTCACCGAGCGCTTGCGGGGCGCCCTTCGACTCGGCGTCCAGAAGACCTTGGGGCTAACCTCGACCTACTACCTCCTCGACTTCGGCCTGCTGCGGGACGGCTACGTTCTTCCTGAAGGCGTCGTGGGCGAGGACGCTGAGCTTGCGGCCGTCAAGGTGGTTGACGCATCCGTGGCGGAGCCTGCCGCGGTCCTTGCCGACATGTTCGAAGTGGACCTGTTCCCCGACGCAGCTGAGGGTGAAGCTGCCGCCACTCCAAGCCCCCGCGCTCCCTGAGGACTTCGGGTCTCGAGGCCCGCTAATATTTTCTTAGAGTTTTGGATGGACGTTAGTCGTTTGTACAAACAATATATTATGCTGTGCACAAGTTTATTTGTAAATTTTATCTCATATGTTATCATGTTTTCCTTGGGCCTTTCGGGGGAATTTCGACCACGAAATTAGCGCTCACGAGCCAACTTAGTTGTTGGGTAGTGAGGGGGATGCTTATCCTCTCGGAGGCATCAGCGGTCCCACGGCTCGACCGGCCCTAGGCTGAGTTAGTTCGCGCTTGGCCTTTGTTCCCCAAAAATGCTCGAGGCGTAACATTCTAACCTTTTTTGGAAAAAAGAAAGTATTTTTTGCGAAAATTTGGGACACTCCGGGGGAACCCCCCGTCGTAGCCCCCGAGGGAGACTTGGTTTGCATCGAGGCCCCGGCTGAGGGTAAAACCGAGTTGTCCTTTTTATTTATGATTTCAAGTGCGAGATGTACAAAGAAAGCTTGGAAATCTAAGGGTAGAAGCGACATAGCTGTTGTATGTTCCAAGCGTTGGTGAGGACCTCGCCCTTCTCGTTTGCAAGCTTGTACGTGCCGGGCTTGAGCACATCGACGACGACGTAGGGCCCTTCCCATGGCGGTGACAGCTTGTGCCAGCCCCGGTTGTCTTGTCGTAACCTCAGCACTAGGTCGCCCTCGCTGAAGTCCCAGCGACGGATCTTTTGGGCTTGGTATCGCCGAAGTGACTGCTGGTACCTCGCCGAGTGCAGCATCGCCACGTCGCGGGCCTCGTCCGCCTGGTCCAGCGAGTCTTCGCGAGCCCGCTGGTTCAGCCTTCCTGATAGGCCCTGAGCTTAGGGGACCCGTACTCCAGATCCCTGGGGAGGACGGCCTCCGCGCCATAGACGAGGAAGAACGGTGTAAACCCCGTGGCTCTGCTTGGGGTGGTCCTGAGGCTCCAAATGACCGAAGGTAGCTCTTGAACTCATTTTCGGCCGAACTTGTTCAGTTTGTTGAAAATCCTGTGCTTGAGGCCTTGTAGAATCATGCTGTTGGCACGCTCCACCTGGCCGTTGGTCTGTGGGTGTGCAACGGCTGCCCAATCCACGCGGATGTGGTAGTTGTCGCAGAACTCCAGGAACTTCTTGCCGGTAAACTGGGTACCATTGTCGGTGATGATGGAGTTTGGCACCCCGAACCTGTGGACGATGTCGGTGAAGAATGATACAGCCTGCTCGGACCTGAGGTTGGTGATAGGGCGCGCCTCGATCCACTTTGAAAACTTGTCGATCGCGACCAACAAGTGTGTGTAGCCCCCGGGCGCCTTCTGCAGGGGCCCGACGAGGTCTAACCCCCATACGGCGAACGGCCATGTAATGGGGATGGTCTGGAGGGCATGAGCTGGGAGGTGTGTCTTGCGGGCGTAGAACTGGCACCCTTCGCAGGTGCGCACGATCTCGCTGGCGTCGGCGACCGCCGTAGGCCAGTAAAAGCCCTGGCGGAACGCGTTGCCCACGAGGGTGCGTGGTGCCGTGTGATGGCCGCATACGCCCGCGTGGATGTCCCGGATTAGCTCGCGGCCCTCGGGGATGGGGATGCACCGTTGTAGAATTCCTGACGTGCCACGCTTGTACAGTTCGCCGCCGATCATGGTGAACGACTTGGCTTTTCTGGTGATGCGCCTTGCCTCGGTTCGGTCCGAGGGTAGCTCCTCTCGATCGATCCAGGCAAGATACTTGCTCCGCCAATCTTCTGCGGGAAGGGCCTCATCGATCTCCATAGCCTCAGCTTCGTCAGCTCCGTATCCCTCGAGGAGGGAGAGCACGAATTCCTCGTTCGAGGGGTCCTCGTCCATGGGTTCTGCACCCGTGGGCCTCGAGGGAGCCCCAGAGGGTTCTTCTGGGTCCGGGGGCGCCTTGCTGAGGTCGACAGAAGGTTTGGCGAGGTCGCGGGCGAAGATGTTCGGAGGGACGGTGATCCGCCCTGACGCGATCTTCGCCAGCTCGTCCGCCTCCTCGTTGTACTTGCGCGGGATGTGGTTGAGCTCGATGCCGTAGAATTTGTCTTCGAGCGCGCGCACGGCGTTGCAATAAGCCTCCATCTTCTCGCTGTGGCAGCTTGCGTTCTTCATGACTTGATCGATCACTAGCTGTGAATCCCCCCTGACGTCGAGGCGCTTGACGCCGATCTCGATGGCGATGCGGAGACCGCAAAGGAGGGCCTCGTACTCTGTCATATTATTTGATGCGGGGATGTGCAAGCGTACCACGTACCTCATGTGTTCTCCGAGGGGCGAGACGAAGAGCAGACCCGCGCCCGTACCCATTTTCACCACCGACCCGTCGAAGTAAAGGGTCCAACACTCCGCCTGGATTTGCGATGGGGGCAGCTGGGTGTCGGTCCATTCAGCGACGAAGTCCGCCAAGATCTGAGACTTGATCGCCTTGCACGGCGCGTAGGTGAAGGTTTCACCCATGAGTTCCACCGACCACTTCGCTATCCTACCCGAGGCATCCGGGTTGCGGACTATCTCCCCCAGGGGGAAAGACGAGACCACGGTAACCGGATGGGCCTCGAAGTAGTGCCGCAGTTTGCACCGCGCGAGCACCACCGTGTAGAGCAACTTTTGGATCTGTGGGTACCGCGCTTTGGTCTCGGATAGTACCTCGCTGATATAGTACACCGGTCTTTGGACTAGTAGGGCGTGACCCTCCTCTGTCCTCTCCACAACGATGACCGCGCTGACCACCTGTGTGGTTGCTGCGACATAGAGGTACAGAGGCTCGCCGTTTTGGGGTGGCGTGAGGATCGGCGCGTGCGCGGGCGTTGCCTTCAGCTTGTCGAGGTCTTCCTGGGCCTCGACGGTCCAGGAAAAGCGCTCATGCTTTTTCAGCAGTCGGTATAGGGGCAAGCCCTTCTCGCCGAGGTGCGAGATGAAGCGGCTTAAAGCCGCCAGTCAGCCCAACACCTTCTGCACCCCTTTTAGGTCCCGGATTGGCCCCATACGGTCGAGGGTTGTGACTTTCTCGGGGTTGGGCTCAATGCCTCGCTGGGAGATAATGAAACTCAACAGCATGCCACGCGGCACCCCGAAGACGCATTTCTCGGGGTTCAATTTGACCCCGTTTGCCTGCAGGCAGTCGAACGCCACGCGTAGGTCGTTAACCAGGTCGTCTGCCTTCTTGGTCTTGACGACAATGTCGTCTACGTATGCCTCCACGGTCCGCCCGATGTGATCCCCGAAAACGTGTTGCATACATCGCTGGTATGTAGCCCCGGCATTTCGAAGACCAAACGGCATTGTTACGTAGCAAAACATGCCAAATGGTGTGATGAAAGAAGTCGCGAGCTGGTCGGACTCTTTCATCTTTATTTGGTGCTAACCTGAATAGGCATCAAGGAAACATAAAAGCTCACACCCCGCGGTAGAGTCTACGATTTGATCGATTCGTGGCAAAGGAAAAGGAACTTTAGGACATGCTTTATTTAACCCGGTATAGTCTACGCACATCCGCCACTTCCCATTCTTTTTCTTGACTAATACAGGATTGGCTAGCCACTCGGGGTGGAACACTTCCTTGATGAATCCGGCCTCTAAGAGCTTCCGCAGCTCCGCTCCTATCGCCCGGCGCTTCTCTTCGTCAAAGCATCGCAGGCGCTGTTGAACAGCTCTGGAGTGAGGTAGAATGTCAAGGGAGTGCTTGGCGACCTCCCTCGGAATGCCCGGCATATCCGAGGGGCTCCACGCGAAAATGTCTACGTTGGCGCGGAGAAAGTCGACAAGCACCACTTCCTATTTCGAGTCGAGGATGGAACTGACCCTCAACGCCTTGCCCTCGGGGGCAGCAGGGTCGAGGGGCACCTCCTTGATCTGCTCGGCAGCCTCGAAGCTGCCGACGTGCTTGGCGGGGGAGTCGAGGCCCTCGTTGGCCAGCTTCTCCAAGTCCGCCACCAGTGACTCGTCGAGCACGAGCGCTTCCGCATGCTCGACGCACTCGATGTCGCAGTCGAACGCGTGCTCGATCGACGAGCCCACCGTGATGACGCCTTTTGACCCCGGCATCTTCATTTTGAGGTATGTGTAGTTCGGGACCGCCATGAATTTGGCGTAGCATGGACGCCCGAGGATGGCGTGGTACGCGCCCCGAAACCCCACTACCTCAAAGGTGAGGGTCTCCTTGCGGAAGTTGTCCGGCGTGCCGAACCAGACAGGCAGATCGATCTGCCCGAGGGGCTGGACGCGCTTGCCTGGCGCGGCACCATGGAACGGCGTCATGCTGGGCCGCAGCTTGTCCAGGCCGATCCCCATCAGCCACAGGGTGTGGGCATACAGGATGTTGAGGCTACTGCCGCCGTCCATCAGAACCTTTGAGAACCGCGAGTTGCCGATGACGGGATCGACGACTAGCGGGTACTGGCCCGGATTGGGGATGCGGTTCGGGTGGTCCTCGCGGCTGAAGGTGATGGCCTCCTCCGACCAGTCGAGGAAGTAAGGAGGGGCCTTCTCGGCGGTGAGAACTTCGTGCCACTCGTGCTTGCGCTGGCTGGTGGACATGTCCACCGTCGGTCCCCCGAAGATGAGGAAGACGTTCTCTACGGCGGGGAAGCCATCAGCAACCCCATCACCCCCATCCTTCTTGGCCTCATCCTCCTTCGCGACGACACGGCTGTAGTACTTTTTGAGCATGTCGCATTGCTCGAGGGTGTGGTTGACCGGGGTCTTGTGGTATGGGCAGGGCTTCTTCAACATGTCGTCGAACACGCCGGGGCCTCGAGGGGGGCCTCGAGGACCCTTGCGCGCAGGGTCGACCGCGAGGGCCTCGTCGTCGTCCTCGCCGCGCCCCTGTGCGCGCGCGTCACGTGGGGGCTTCTTGCCTTTCTTGCCCTGCTTCTGCTTCTTTGCGGGATCCTTGGACTTGCTGCCCTCCGCGGGCGCGTCCTCCGCGCGTTTGCCTTTCTTGTCGTCGAAGATCGCCCCCACCGCCTCTTCCCCAGAGGCGAAGCTAGTAGCGATGTCAAAGAGCTCGTTGGAGTCGACCGGTGGGCTCTTCCCGAGCTCGCGCACAAGGTCCCGGCAGGTCGTGCCCTCAAGGAAGGCATGCACGATCTCAGACTGGGCGACGCTTGGAAGCTCGGTGCAGCGCTTGGAGAAGCGTCGGATGAAGTCCCGGAGCGACTCGCCGGGTTTCTGGGTGCATCCTCGTAGGTCCCAGGAGTTCCCGGGGCGCACGTATGTGCCCTGGAAGTTCCCTACGAAGGTGCAGACCAGGTCGTCCCAGCTGTGGATCTGACAGGCTGGTAAATGCTCGAGCCATGTCTGGGCGGAGTCCGCAAGGTGTAGCGGTAGGTTGCGGATGATCACAGCGTCGTTGGTGGCGCTGCCCAACTGGCAAGCCAGGCGGTAGTCGTTGAGCCATACTCGAGGGTCTGTCTCCCCTGTGTCTTTTGTGATGGTGGTGGGCTGGCGGAAGCGCTGGGGGATGTTCGCCGTGCGGATCTCCCGGCTGAACACGCGGGTCCCCAGGGGTTCCGGTGTAGGGGAGCGATCCTCCCGGCTGTCGTAGCGACCACCACGTCGAGGGTGGTAGCCCGCCGCCGCTCGTGCCTCCACGTCCCCCTCCTCTTGGCGTTCAGGACGTTGCGGGCGTCCCCGTCCTGGGCCTGGCCGCGCGTGTCAAGGATCCGCTCCCTGACAGGCGTCCTGCCCTGGTTCGCCGGTTGGCCCGCCGCGCCCCCTGGCGGGGCGTGAACCGATGCCTCCTGGTCCTGCGCGCCGCCGCCAGTCCGTGCGCTGGACTGGTTGCGCATGCGGGACGCGGAGCTCTCGGCTTGCTGCACGGCGGCCTGCTCAATGAGGGCCTGCGCCTCGCGGTGCAGGTTGCGCGCCTCCGGCGTCGACGGCTCGAGCATGGCCCGAAGCAATGTCGCCGCCGCGATGAGCTTTTGGCTGGCTCGGGGTGGCGTTTGTGGGTCGTCCACGTTGAAGTCGGCGTTGATACGGTCACGGGCCTGCCGCCTTGCTTCCCGGGTGCGTTCGCCGCGCGCCGAGGCCTCGCCCGCGATGGTGGCGCGCAGCAGCCGCACTTGCCGGTGTTCCTCCGCGAGCTTAGCCTCCAGCTCGCGGACCTGAGCCAGTTGTGCAGCGATAGCTGCGTTGCCCGCTGGTAGTGGCGCCGGCGGTGGATTTGGCACAGGCTCGTGGGGCGCATCTCTATTGCCGGCTTCGACCGCTTCATCGGTGTGCTCGTTGATGGCCACAACGAAGCACTCACGCGTGGGGTCGTAACTCCCCTCGCTGGAGTTGTCGGAGTAGCCGAACCAGTAGTCCGCGGCGTCGAGGAACCGCTGGAACATGACAGGGTCTGGTACGCCGGAGAAGTCCCACTCCGCGAACCCATGCGAGGTCGCGGGAGGGAGCTCGCTGGCCGAGCCATGGTGCGACTCGTCGTTGGTGGTTGCGATGAGGTTCCGGATCGACAGCAGATGATGACCCGGGAGGTCCTCGTACGCGGCCACGTCCGTGCTGACCGATGAGGCGTACATCGCGGCGGCGTTGCGCATCCCATGGGGGAACTGCGGCCCCGCGGCCGCGTCCTCCCCCACGGGAGTTGGTGGGGGTGCGTCCCTTTGCGTCGCGGCGCGCGCCGCTCGGCGCCGTTCCATGCGCGCTTGGCGCGAGCGCTGGCCCGAGCGTCTGCGATGTCGGGATGTCGAGGCGGCTGCTGTCGCCGCCGGTGCTGGCGCTGGGGCTTCGGGCGCCGGTGCGGCGGGCACCGGGCCTGGCCCGGTTGAACGCCATGGGTGGAGCTCGTGCCGGTTGGTGAGGCGCATGTGGTAGTCGTTCCCCGTAGCCTGGAAGTTCAGGCTTCCAAACCGGATTTCGAATCCGGCTGGGAAGGGGTCGGAGCTGCCCCAGGCGTACCTCTGGGACGTCATCTCGGTGCGGATCACCATCGAGACTGCTGGTGAGGAGTCGATCACAGCGCGGCCCCCTACCTGGCGCGCCAACTGTCGGTGTTAGGATTAGCCCCGACACTAACTAGTGAGATGCGCCGTGATCAGCCTCTCGATGGTTGGTGCTAAGCAACACGGGGACACGGGTTTATCCTGGTTCCGACCACAGGGCCGTACGTCCAGCAGGTTGCGCGTGCGCGCTATATTGCTCTGCACCGGGGGTGCCTGTAGAGGGGGCTACAAGCGAGGCGGGAGAGGAGGAAAGGCCTCCAAGTCCCTGCTAAGTGATTGAGTCAAAGTGCCAATATCAGTGGGTGGATGTGTGAGTGAATGCCAGTGAAAACGATGCCCCGCGATCGGGCGGCCACCTCCTCCTTTTATAGGCCAAGGGGAGGCAGCTTACAGACGTGCTGCATGGTTTTTTGTACAGTGTTACGGTACTGGCGTGCAGTGCTTGCGACTTGACGGATGTCCTGGCGGATCTCGGCTCTCGCAGGCGTCGTGATGGCTTCCGTACTCGCCAGGGAGTAGTTTCGAGGGTAGTCCAGCTGGTGTCCATGCCTGGTTGTTGCCCGTACGTCGGTTCGAGGGTCTTGCTGACAAGAGAGCTCGGGCTGCACAAAGGCTGGCGTGGTGGCGTCCCATCGGAACAGGACCCCACAGGGCCGGGGATGGCCGCACAGGGCCGGAGGTGACGGAGAGGACGTGCTCCGCTCACCCTGCGTCACGGCGCCGTCCTGGGCGAGCATTAGGTCCGCGGCCGTACGCTCCTCGAGGGTGTCGCCATCTCCTTTCGAGGGGGCGGCGTGGAGGAAGGACGGGAGCGGGCGGCACAGTGCCGTGGAATGACACCGGCCACTCCGCACAGCGCCGGGGATGGCCGCACAGTGGCGGGCTGTCCGCACAGCGCCGGGGCTGGATTCCCGGGCATTGTCAGGGATTCGGCGTGGGCTGGGATCTTGCTTTTGACCGTGGCGCCCGTGATGCGACAGGGCATTTAATGCCTTGGTCGGGAGGAGTAGGTGAAATGCCCTGGGTCGAGGGGGAGCCTCGAGCGAGGCGGAGATCCGCTCGAGGGGTGTCGGGCCCTCGAGCGAGGCGGAAGCTCGCCCGTGTGGCGTCCGACCCTCGAGCGAAGCGGGAGCTCGCTCGAGGGTGACTGATACGGTTGCTGGACGGGCCGCGGAGGCCGTTGGGTCGTAGCTGGCCGTGGGCTTGGTTCGTGTCTTAGCTGTGGTTGGTTTGGGGAGTGTGTTTGGCGATTTTCGTTTTTAAGGGGGCGATTTTCCCCGTATTTAGGGGACCCCTTATGGCTATCCCCGACGCTTCAATTCTAGTGATCCAATCATATAAGAAACTGATTAATTAAGTTGATATAAGGGTAGAAAACCTTTCTTTTCATGATTTGTTGAAAGTGTATAACTTTTTTGTTTCACTTGAATAATTGTTTTTCAGCTAAAATGGCAAGATGGGGAGAAAACGAATGTCGTGCACTGTTTGTTTCTAGGTATATAACTTTATTTATCCGGTTAGCAAGATGGCGGAGCTACAGCCTGTCAATGATGTCAGCTGACGTCAATGGATGTTGAAAATGCAGTGTAAATCACTGGTGAAGCACTGTTTGTAGTGTTAATGACATCAGTAAAATGTATTGCTAACAACGATGAACTTTGAGGCAAGCTTCGTCCCTGGGTGGGCGGAGCTTGGTTTAGCGACCGCCAAGGTGGAGGCTATACACTCCGTATTCTCACCGTTGCCAAAGGTGAAGCTGGCGATATTTTGCGAGGGATATATATATGGACGGTGGTGGTATGAACAAACTAAGTATAAGACACAAAAATGAAAATTTAGGACATTAATTTTACCGAACACTAACAGATTTGTTACATTTATAGAACACCAGATAAAAATTTGGACAAATAGAACACCAGCAATCTTATCAGATTTTCAGATTTTTTTTGGCACCAATTTGATATCTTTCTTATTTGAAATGAAGTAGTCATGAATCTAATTTTTTTAATAAATTCCTAGAAAATGCAAATCACTCTTCAAACCACCCAAAGGGTCAAATTCGCCCCCGTTTTGGTCTTCCCTAATCCTATTACATAGTGGGTTGTAGTAGCCATTACAAGTGTTTGTATAGAAAATGCAAAGTATACGACAAAATGCAAAAATTGTAAGTGGGCATGTGAATTGGTGAGCTGAGGGAAACCGCCGATCCTCTTTTTTTTTCCTTCCAAAACCATGCTACGGAATTTTTTCGAAAAAAGAACACTAGTTAGACTAATTGTAGATTTGGTGGCGAACATACGCGCGACGAGGAAGGATCGGAGCCGTGACTGAACGTTCACAGTAAACATACACGTCACGGCGCGCGCTTCGTTCGTATCGAACCCGGCCAGTGCGCCTCGGATGTTCAGACGATCGCCGTGCGTGACTGCGTGCATCACGTCTCCTGGCAGCCGCAAGCCCGCAAGACGGCGGCGTCAGCGTCAGCGACCACTCGGCCGCCGCCGAGTCAGCAGCCACCCCACCACACCCAGGAGCCAGCAGCACGGCACCATGTCCATGTGTTCCTTGTGTCTTTCTTGGCCGTGAAGACTCTTCACAGATTTTTGTAAGCGCAGTCAAACATGACAAAAACAAAAGGGCGGCCGGCGCATGTGACGCCGACGAGATGCGCGGCCGGCGACAGCCCGGGAGCGAATCTCTTGTCTGATGGCCTGATGGGGCGCCATGGCAACAGAGGACAGCACGAGGCTTCGGCACGTCTTGACGCGGACCCCGACGCCGGCTTTGGGATGGTGGCCTGGTGCGAGCGCCGGCCGGCCAGGGCAAGGAAAGCGCGAGCCGAGCAGCCCCATGCTTCGAGGCCAAGCAAAAAAGCGCCGCGTCAGGGTTCCTCTCCGGTCCTTCGGCCGACGTGACGCGGCAGGCGCCCCCGGCACCGACCACAAACACAGCCGGAGTTTGGTTAGGCCAGGACAAGTGAGTTCAAAACAGCTGCAAGCAACAGTTATCCCAGACAAACAAAACAAAATAAAACGAAGGGAAACAGAGAGATACCGAACCAGAAATAATACCGTATCACTTAAACCGCTCGACTGATCAAAACAGTCGAGCCACCGATAACATCATAGTTCACGATCACTACTAACCAACCGACCGACCATCACGAGGTCCAAAAATTTACCACCACAAGAGTACGATACAGCAACTGATAAAACTTCTGCAGCGCGCGGCAGGCTTCACAGCACCACCTGCCGCCACCCACCGCAGACGACTGAGAAAGGAATAGCTTAGTCGACCTCCTCGATCTTGGGGCCAGGGCCGCCGCTGCCCGCAGGTGCATCCTCGTCCATGCCTGCAGCGCCGCCCATGTCCGCGCCCGCGCCCTGGTACATCTTGGCGATGATGGGGTTGCACAGGCTCTCCAGCTCCTTCATCTTGTCCTCGAACTCGTCCGCCTCAGCAAGCTGGTTGGCGTCCAGCCAGCTGATGGCAGCGTCGATGGCATCCTCGATCTTCTTCTTGTCGTCCGCACCCAGCTTGGACGCAATCTTCTCGTCGCGGATGGTGTTGCGCATGTTGTAGGCGTAGTTCTCCAGGGAGTTCTTGGACTCCACCTTCTTCTTGTGCTCCTCGTCCTCAGACTTGTACTTCTCAGCGTCCTGCACCATCTTCTCGATCTCCTCCTTGGACAGACGGCCCTTGTCGTTGGTGATGGTGATCTTGTTCTTCTGGCCAGTGGTCTTGTCCTCAGCAGAGACATTCAGGATACCGTTGGCGTCAATGTCGAAGCAGACAGTGATCTGGGGGACACCACGGGGAGCAGGGGGGATGCCGGAGAGCTCAAACTTGCCCAGGAGATTGTTGTCGCGGGTCCTGGTCCTCTCACCCTCGTACACCTGGATCAACACACCAGGCTGGTTGTCTGAGTAAGTGGAGAACACCTGCTCCTTCTTGGTGGGGATGGTGGTGTTCCTCGGGATCAGCACAGTCATCACACCTCCAGCAGTCTCCAGACCAAGGGACAGAGGGGTGACATCCAACAGAAGCAGGTCCTGCACCTTCTCATTGCCCTCACCGCTCAGGATGGCAGCCTGGACAGCAGCACCATAGGCAACAGCCTCATCAGGGTTGATGTTCTTGCACAGCTCCTTTCCGTTGAAGAAGTCCTGGAGCAGCTGCTGCACCCTGGGAATCCTGGTGGAGCCACCGACAAGGACAACATCATGCACAGAGCTCTTGTCCATCTTGGCGTCCCTCAAGCACTTCTCCACTGGCTCCATGCACTTCCTGAACAGATCCATGTTGAGCTCCTCGAACCTGGCACGGGTGATGGTGGAGTAGAAGTCGATGCCCTCGTACAGCGAGTCAATCTCAATGGTGGTCTGGGCAGTGGAAGAAAGGGTCCTCTTCGCCCTCTCACAGGCAGTCCTCAGCCTCCTGAGAGCCCTCGGGTTGCCAGTGATGTCCTTCTTGTTCTTCCTCTTGAACTCCTGGACGAAGTGGTTGACCATCCTGTTGTCAAAGTCCTCACCACCAAGATGAGTGTCACCAGCAGTGGCCTTGACCTCAAAGATACCTTCCTCAATGGTGAGGAGGGAGACATCAAAGGTACCACCTCCCAGGTCAAAGATGAGGACATTCTTCTCACCAACACTGGTAGCCTTCTTGTCAAGACCATAGGCAATAGCAGCAGCAGTTGGCTCATTGATGATACGCAGAACGTTGAGTCCAGCGATCACTCCAGCATCCTTGGTGGCCTGCCTCTGTGAGTCATTGAAGTAGGCAGGAACTGTGACAACAGCATTCTTGATGGTGCTGCCAAGGTAAGCTTCAGCAATCTCCCTCATCTTGATCAGAACCATAGAGGAGATCTCTTCAGCAGCAAACTGCTTCTCCTCACCCTTGTGCTGGACAACAATCATGGGCTTCTCACCAGGTCCAGAAATGACCTTGAAGGGCCAGAGCTTGATATCACTCTGGACAGAAGCATCAGAGAATCTCCTGCCGATGAGACGCTTGGCATCTGCATAAGAACAATTTTGTCAGAGATTGCAAATGTTACAGATGCATTGAACACAGGACATAAATTAAACAAAAAAACATCAAGAATATTATGCCAGAACACAAAGTACTCTAGCAAGATAACAGGGAAACAGGAAAACTCAAATAATCACTGTCAACAAAAAGAAAATACAATACCTAACTAAACAAATTTATCACGTTAGTGAATAAAACAAATTACAAAGAACTGACCAAACATGCTAGTACTAAAGTACATGTAAATGTAAACGGCCATACAGTAACTGGAAGCTCATAAAAGAGTGACCAGTGTCGCAAGATCCGTTCCCCCTTGTTTTTTGCCATGTTTCGAGACACACAATCACAAATGACTGGGCATCAGATACCAAATGGCATTGAGTGCAAACATTCTAGAAACAAATAGTATGAAATTTAAGAAATTCATTATATTGTGCAATCTCAGCCGAAAGATGGTGATTTTTGTTGTAATAATCACAGTGATTCATGCAATGGGAATATTTGCATCACAGATTGCACAAAAATTAAAAAATAACTACAGTTTTAAAAAAATGATAGTTAATATGCAAAAAGAAAGAGATCAGATGGTAGTGCATGATGTGATCATCATAATGATTGCAGATATCTCGTGTGGATATGGTATCATCACTTCCCCATTAAAATTGAACAGCAATGTTTGACTACTATCCTAGTACATCAACTTGATTGGCAAACTCGCAAGAAAATTTGAACCAGAGAACTTATTACCAAAATGTGGTGAAGCTGAATACTACTTGTCAAAATTCACAGGGCAATATTCAGAGAAACTAGGAATTCAAAAGTATCTAATGAAAAAAAAGGCTAAAACAGTGATGAGAGATCAGATGGTAGTGCATGATAGTGATCATCATAATGAATGCAGATATCTCGTGTGGATATGATCTCATCACTTCTCCCATTACTGAACCAAGAGATTCTAAACATTATTCTAACAAACTTAGTTTTTTTGACATGACGGGAAGAAGCAGAAAAATGCTAGCATATCATTAAAGGGGAAAAAGAAAAGTGAAGTAATGCTTGAACTGCAGATATTTTCAGATTGAAAACCACAAAAGCTATGATAGCATCATAGCTTTCCATCACACTGAAATCAGTGGAATAAAGCGCTTGGGGTCTTTGTTTCATCATTAATCTGCCAGCTCAAGAGTTAACAAATAAAACATTTTACTCTACAAACAACTGATCAAATGCTTTTATAAAAGAATCATCTACATAATCACCGAAATGCAACAAATCAGTGTTTATAGGTGGGGGCAAATCATTTAGACAATACTGCACTGGTCACTGTCGGCTTAACAAGAAAGTGAGCATAACAGACAAACAAGTGCTTTAAATATGGCACATCCACTTAGGCTATTAACAGATCTAACATAGAACAGCATAGGACAAACAAATTTAACAGATCCACTGAAAGCAGCAGATATGAAGATGATGTAAAAAAAATTATGGCATCTAGCCACAACAATAGGTGCTGACTACGGATCTCAATAACCAACACAAACCTAAAACTAGTGACGGATCTGAGTAATCATAACTATGCTAGATCTAAGAAAAAACTATTTTAGATCTAACGACATATCAAAAATCGAAAGCACACAGATCGTATAGCTATCTAGCAATAACCCAGATCCAGCCAAGCCGAGACAGATAGACCAGATCGAAGTACTAGTGGTCGAAACAAAACAGATCTGAGAGCAAGTAGAGAGGGGGATCGAGGTGGTGCTCACCAAAGACGGTGTTGATGGGGTTCATGGCGACCTGGTTCTTGGCGGCATCTCCGATGAGGCGCTCGGAGTCGGTGAAGGCGACGTACGAGGGGGTGGTGCGGTTCCCCTGGTCGTTGGCGATGATCTCGACGCGGTCGTGCTGCCACACGCCGACGCAAGAGTAGGTCGTGCCGAGGTCGATGCCGATCGCCGGCCCTTCGCCCTTCCCCGCCATCTCTCCTTCTTCTCACTTCCCCGGCGCGGTCGCGGAGGCGGCGGCGGGGGCTTTGCGAGGGGTCGAGGAGACGCGAGGTTGTGGCGGCGGCGGCGGCGGGTGGTGGAGGAGTAGGGTTTCGAGAGGGGGAGAGACGGACGCGGGGGAGGGAGATTTTATAGCTGGGAGAGGGCGCGCCAGCGCGTGGGCAGTGGTTCTAGAATGTTCCGGGCCGCGGCGCGGGGAGATCCCAGCCGTTGAGATGCGATCCTGCGGTGGGGGAGCGTGGCGGCGTCCTCTCCGCGGGCGGCTTTCGAGCTGCTGGTTCAAACGGCTCTTTTTTTCCGATTGGGTTTCTTTCAGATGCCCAAAAAGGGAATCTTTGACGGAGGAGGGGTGATGGATGGGCTGTGATCGGAGGTCTTGCTTGGGCCGAAACACATACCAGTTTCTGGCCCAATCTTTGTTCAAATCTCCAACAAATCACACCCTTTCCTTCCTTCGTGTCTTGGTAATCGAGTCTAGCAGTTAGGAATTCCGATCTAAAAAAAGCAGTTAGGAATTCCGTATAATCAAGGCGAGCATATTGATGATGTGCTATGTACAATCACATAGTGATGTCACATAAGCTTAAGATGACTTAACGGATAATCTCAATATTACGTTACTCCATATTTCTGTAACATCTGTGGGTTGTATAAGATGTTATATTAGCTTATATAAGATATACTCCCTCCTTTCTCGTTTACTAGTAAAGTGTACGTGCGACACGCACGTATTTTAAAAATACTTATCAAACACTTGTTTTAGGTCATGTTTACTTCGTGCGGTAAAAAACTTTACTACGTGAAAAATCAATTTTTATAGAAATGACCGTTGTTCATGTTTATAAGGCATGGTATGAAATGGCATGAACTTATATTTATTATTTATGATTTTATACATATCATATTGTTTATTGAAATAAACTCGTATTTATGGGAGAGTGCATTTGATTGCAAATTCAATAGTGCAAAAATTTACATTACGAAATCAAATTTTTATTTGCTAAAATATAGGTCAAAGATTGTAAACTTATAATCTTGATACGTGTACAACTTATAAATAGGAACGGATGGAGTAGTATTTTATATTCATAAAAATATGTATATTATTTATTAAGCTCGGACATAAGTAGAAAACCTATAGATAAAACAACATGATAGTGTCTGAAATATCGTAGGTCTAGTAGATATGAGGCGTACGTGTTTAGTGTTTTACATAATTACCATTTTGTATGTTTATCTACAAAAATTAAATAAAGTAGGATTTAGTATATATTCTAAACATCTACATCATTATGATTATTTTTAGATATATTTAGTGATGGTTTATTGTTTTCAGTAAAATGAAACGTTAATCACTCAACCATTTAGCTTGTGCAGAAAGCAAATTGTGGCGATTTCACAAGACATATTCTGTCACTTGTCCATATGCCAATGCAACAGTACATTGCATGAAGATACGGGAGAGAACAGGTGTTAGCTCTTTAGCTCCTACTCGAGAAGCAACTGTATGATTAGTGTTATGCGAATGTAATTTATTTAGCTGGCTAACCGAGTGCATTTGGTATTAAGCCTAACTGATCAGAGCAGGTAAGCAAGGAGTTTGGATGACAGTGGGGTGGATGACCCCGTGACCAAGGCCAACGACCCGCTCCGGCCAAATTAAACGAACGAGAAATACATAAGCACCATATTGCACCTGCTGGCCGGCTGGTGCAGGCTCTGGTAGGAGCTGCTTGCCGGCTACTGAACAGCCACAACGATCTCAACCGAACACTGAATCTGAGCCAATTCGGTCAATTTGACCTGTTACCGTCTGCTGAATTTGAGCCGATTCGCCATACCCTGCATTGTTCACCTTGTTTGCAAAGCTCTCGTTGGCGTTCTACTGCTGGCATTTCCATTGTTACGGCGATGCCAGACAGCAACTACACACAAGTGATACAATGATCGATAAATTACATGACTTTTGCTATTATGATAGATTTTTTATGTCCAAATTACATCAAATGAAATATAAACTGGAAGGACCAAAAATATTTTCAAGATACCTGAAAGTTCAAAAAAAAAGCAGAAGTTGCAAATTGTGCACATATGTATAGATCCGCACGTTTGAAAGATATATGTAACTGTGAGCTTTCTAATTATATTTTCATCAATTCTCAAAAAAAATTATATTTTCATCAATGAGCACCTCCAGTAGAGCACAACCTATATTCAGACCTAAGACATGATTGGATTTATAATGGAAGTAGTAGCAGTATTTTGATCAGTTTCTATGCACATGTAAAAAAAGGAACTTGTAGTCAAACGGCTAAGAGTCAAACATGGCTTAATTCTAGCGCAGTTGTAGTTCTAGCACTGAATTATTAGAAATGAAACAATACATCATCATTCCAACTTTCTGCATGATAATCACCACCTATGTTTAACTCACATTCCACAACACTCCTTTTTGCAGATGAATACTTGTAGTAGCAATTGTGGTGCAGGTACTGTTCAGTATGGCAGGAAAATCATAGACTTGAATTTAGATTCATGACAACCACATTAACAATGAGGACATGACAAAGAAAAGTACTACGATGCATTGTTCATTTAATTTTTGCATTACACGTCTCTAATAAGAACTAAATGAAGGCACAAAAATAATGGCAGGTACATCCTGCATAGCTTAGGAGTAATACCAAGAGCAAGAGGTGCTTTGGTGGCTAAAGCAGCAGTAACAGGCCACTTACCAGTCAAATCCTGAATTCAGAAGAACTACACAAATAAAATGGCTACCTACACTTGGATGGATTTTTTAGATGTTGGACCTCAACAATAATTGCATAGTGCCAAGGAATTTGCGGAAGAAAACCTTGATCCAGAAGGCTATAGGCCATATGTTGTCATGAGCACATCAAATGATAATATTTACCAATAATATAATATACGTAGCATCAGTCTTTTCGATGTTAAATAGAGAATGGAATGCATCAAAGCTCCACGTTGATAGCATCAAAGTTTATATGAAGGCAAGATTTGGAACAAGAAATCAAGTGTTTCTTTGCAACACAGCTCACATGTGATCCAAAAAAACAACAACTGAATCTGTACATATTGTGTCCAACTTCTCACAGAAGTAATAAAAAATAATTTTCATATTCAACACAATCTGATTTAAAATAATGATATGGTCTGCAAGACAGCTTTGGCCACAAAAATCATATGGAAGTATGACACTCAAGAAAGAACAATTAAACATTTTGAAAGTACTTCTCATGTTGCTAGTAACATGTATCTCAAGTTGTCAATCTAAATGTGTTTTTAATATATTGATAGTCCACATTCAAAAAGTTCTACTGGTAGGAATTCAAAAACAACATGTATTTTGAACCACAGGGAGTACATACTTCACTTGTATAAATAACTCTGCTGTAACACACATTATGTGTGCAGCAACCAAATTGTTTGCATATGTGGCATATGTAGCAGGTCGAAAGTTCCTAACTCTAAAACAGAAAGAAACTAAAATGGGCATAGCAATTTTCCATGTAGCTGTGTCAGCACTCAATGCATGAAAATTTCACTGAGTAAAGTAAGATGAGATTTCTATGCCACTTTGCTAGATATGCACTCAGATATCTCTTGCAATTATTGAACGGAGTCATAGATAAGAAATGAAATAATAGACACAGACAGGAGCAATAGAGTGAACAGGGTGGCCAATCTGGACCTTCACCATGCAAACAGAACAAATTGGATGAGCACCCATGCAGTCCCGTGGTAGCTCCAAAACTTAGACCATGGCAATGACATCCTCTCATGCCCTACTTTAGAAAAAAAAAACCAATCAGATCACACAAAAATATAGAGGCTTACACCACACATTGGACTTGCTCTGGCTGTATTGTTAAATTTATGTCTTTTGATTATCAATTCTCAGCAGCCAGAATTGCTCCACTCAACTTGGGCTAGCATCTAGAAGAGACAACAAAACCACACATAGAGCAATGGGAGCAGAGTACCTGTTCAGATGGAGAAGACTGAGATATTGCCACACTAAGGAGAATGCAGCAGGTTCGTCCTAGTTAGGCATATCGTCGAACACGATGCAGGCGTGGCTGAGATCCGTCCACCCTCAGGCAACAGTGGCATGGTGGGGGCAGGCCCGTAGTGCAGGCCTTGCCCGTCGCAATAGCGTAAAGGAGGAGAGGACGGGTCGGCAGCCGTCCGTCCGTCCTCTCCCGTGCGTCCACCCTGCACCCGTGCGCACGCTATTGGAGCTCGACACCCATCCGGAGGTCCCCGAAGGGCTGGGCCGGACGCCGGCCTCCCCCACGGCGGGCGCATCCGGCGGCGTCATGGAGGGCGTCGCGGGCATGGGTGTGGACGGGGGCTCCTAGGCCGGAGGCAAGGGGGAGGAGGATGTGTTGGACGGCGGCGGTGGCGTGGTGGGTAGCGCCGGCGGCGAGGCCGTGGTCGTGCTGTTGGCCGGCGACGCGTGCGGGAGCCGTGCGGGTGGCGGCGCCGCGGCGTTGGGCGCTGGCCGACGCGCGTGCAGCGCAGGTGGGCCTGGTAGGTACATGGGGTGGGGGTAAACGCGGGTGCAGACGCGGGTGGGCCTGGCGGGTATGGAGGGTGGGTAGACACGGGGTGGGTGACAAAAAAATTATGTTTTTGGTAGAAACGCTCCTCAAATTGCGATTTTTATGGTCGTTCCACCTTTTCGGTCATCATGCAACCTGACGGGTGGGTCCGGGGTGAGGGGTAAGGCGGGTCCGAATTGGGTGAGAAAAGTTTTCAATTGTTTTCGCTCCTTATAGTATAGATAAGGCGCGGGCAGACACGACACGGTCTTCCAAACTATACTTTGACCACTAATTCCTCTTATATTATTTTATTTGTGGTTATGAACGTATAATCATTAGAAACTACATTTGAATACAAATTCAACCATGTCAAATTTACATTACAAAACAAAAAATATGATGAGTAAATTAGTAGTCAAAGATTGTAAAGTTTGAATCTTATTATACGTGCGCGCCTTACAAACGAGAAGGGAGGGAGTAGTTGCTTCGCGAAACAATAGCTTCTCCTCTCATCTCTCACCGTGTACTTATTACACGGTCCAAGAATTACATGGCACGTTCTTGTATCCTTATTGGTTAGCTAAAAAATGAACTAACCAACATCTTCACATAGAAAAGAACTGATGTAGTACATGGCACCAACTATCATCATTGACCACCCCACCCAGGGACGGAGGCAGAAAAAAATTTAGGAGGGGCTGAGCTAAAGGGTTATATGCATATATGGACATAACACCAGACACCCGTGGCTCTTCACAAATTTAGCATAATTTAGTAGGGGAGGCTCTAGTGGGGCTCCACGTGTCGTTTAGCCTATTTACATACTACACGCTATATATATATAGCCGTTTCCACTTAACCATTCTTTTTAGCTTGTTTAGCCTGACAATTGGCTAAACATACTGTTTTCTGTTTGCCATTTAGGATAACACCGAGTGTGCGTCGTCAAACTATAGATAGTTATATATCCTAAGCACTCAAGGTCAAGCTACTTGATTGCGTCGGCAAAGTGACCTAGCTATAAGAGTCATACCTCCAAGGTTGCTTGTCTAAACATGGCGGCCATTATATTTTTATGAAGCTAATAAACACGTTAGTTCCATTGAGCATATTGACATGAATAAGATAAAAACCATATGCACATAAACTCAGGTCAATGAGCTTACATGGGTGATGTGTGGTGGTATGGTATTTGGGTTGGCAAAGTCGATGATGACCCCTCATTTTTTTAGGGGCTATGACGAGAATTTTTTATTTTTATATTTAATTTTCTACGTTTTTCAAAAATATATACTGGAATACAAATTTTTCAAAACTATACCAATACCGCTGTTTCAAATGGTGGTAGAATTGGGATCCTAGAATTGCAACCGTCTTTTGGCAAAGTCGATGATGACCCCTCTTTTATTTATCTTTTCTTTTTGAGGGGGCGGTGATGAGGTTTTTATTTTTATATTTATTTTTCAAAAATATATATCAGAATAAAAAATTCAAAACTATACCAATACCGTTTCAATTGGCGGTAGCAACCGTCAGTTGAAAGGGCATTAGCTACAGTACCCCTGCTGTGGTACTGTATCACTCCCACCCACCGTTTCAAAAGGCGGTTGGGGACAATTTGTTTCAAAAAATCATAACCTTTTTGTATGATAAACTTTATATGAAAATTTTAGCTTTCGTCGAGATCTACAACTTTATAGTTCAATTTTTTTCATTTGAAATCATCTTGAGACTCAAATAATCGATATACTATATATCCAGATCTAAAATTTAATTTTAAATCTAAACATTGTGTCAATCGTTTGAGAACCAAAATGAATTCAAATAGATATAGTTTGAACTGCAGAGTTGCAGATCTCATCGAGGTACACAATTTCGGTGAAGAGCTTACCTCCATCCGATTTTATATGAAAACATTATAAAATTTTTGAATATATGTTGTCAAAAGAAAAAATCTCGTCAAATTTTAGATTTGAATATAATGTCGATTATTTGAGCTTCGAAATGATTTCAAATGACAAATGTATGAACTACAAAGTTGTAGCCCTCAACGAAACTAAAATTTTTTGTATAACTTTTATCTGCATTCGAGGTTCATATGAAAGAAATATATTTTTTAAAATTATGTTGTCAAGAGAAGAAACATTTGTATCGACTATTTGAGCATCAAAATGACTTCAAATGAAAAAAGTTCGAACAACAAAGTTGTAGATCTCAACGAAAGCTATAATTTTCAGAAAAAGTTTATCTCTATTTGAGTTCATAAAAAAAGTTATGCTTGTTTGAAAACAAATTGTCGCCGAAACGACAGGTGAGAGTGCTACAGTACTCGTAGCTAACCAGCCTTTCAACTGGCGGTAGCCCTTGCCGCCGTTTCAAATGGCGGTTACAATGCTACCACCATTTGAAACAGTGGTATTGGTATAGTTTTGCAAAAATTTTATTCATGTACATATATTTTTGAAAAACAGTAGAAAAATAAATATAAAAATAAAAAAATCCGATAATGACCCCTCCTCATAGGACTGCAACCCAACCCAAATGCCGCCAAACGCCCACCGGATGGCTGGGCTAACACCTGCCTGGGCCTGAAAATGCATTGGTTGCTCGAGTATTCCTTTCCCTTTTGATAAACTTTGTGTTCAGGTTCTTAAAAAAACTTTTTTCAAAGGATAGTTTTGGTAGTTTTTTATGCTGATATATATCTCAGTCTATTGAAAGTTACGCGTTGATACATGTACACAAAACAATACGGTAATACGGACATACGGTATACAGACACAAACGTAGTTCGCGTACGCATACGCATACGCGCGTTATTCCGTTGGCAAGTACACAGCCGGACGACACGCGGCACGCCCGCAACTGATGAACCGAGAGGCACTGGTCCACTAGACACCCCCACTGCTACTACCTAGGCGTCGGCGACGGCGGCGCGGAGGAGGTCCGGCTCGTCGCCGGCCGCATTATTAGCAGTAACCATGGTCTTCGGGCAGAAGATGACCTTGAGCTCGCCGGGCGCGACACACCGCTGGTCCACGTCCACCGCGTCGCCGCTCCACGTCAGGGTCTTGGGGCACCGCTGCTTGAAGTACCCCCCTGGAGCCGGGTCGCTCCTGCACGCCACCACGCCGCCGGCCGCTGCCGCCGTCACGCGCCGCCCCGCGGGGCACCTCGGGTTCAGGTCCTCGGTGCACCCGAGCACGGGGCACGCCGACCCGGACGGGAACGCGTGCGGGGTCACCGTCGCCGGCACGTTGAACCCGCCCGACAGGCTCACGCCGTACACGGCCATGTCGGCGCGCCCGTACGCGTGCACCTGCAGCTGAACCACCGTCGCCGGCAGCTGCTCCCCGGAGGCGCACCGCGAGGGGCGGGGCGTCTCGACGGCGCACCCCGCGCGCGCCACCACCTGGCCCGACCAGGGGCTGCTGCTGGGCGGGATGCTGAAGGAGGCGGCGCCGCCTCCGCTGTCGAGGCGGGCGGTGTTGCCGGAGATGGCGGAGGAGCCGTCGTTGGGGATCACCATCGGCCAGACGGGGTAGTTGCAGTCGTTGACGAGGGTCAGGTTCGCCTCTCTTGATGATTCCACCGCGAGGACGGCGGTGGCGACGGCGAGGATGCCGAGGAGGAGGGGCGCCTTGTCCATGGCAGAGTTGGTGGGCGGTCTACCACTCTAGCTCTACCGTGATCAATTTCTTGGCTTGTGGATGGAGTATGATGGGGGCAATAATGAACAAGTATAGTGTGCGCGCGCGTATATATAGGCATGAAGTGCCAGAGGTGGTTTTCCTATACTATGTTGAGATGCATGCCTAGAGAACCACTGATAAGCAAATTACTTTGGCGACGGCTTAACTGAGAGTGGGAACGTTGGGTAGTGTCGAGATTAGGCTTCGGAACGGCTGCGGTAGGACGACGTGTTGATGTTCTAATACGACAAAATTAATTTTGTATTTTTTTTTGCTTATGATCTCTCATGATCGTAGACTTATTTTCTACCATATCAACGAAACAAGCACTAATCTGTGTGGTTTGTTAAGAAAATAAAGTGAGTATTCTAAAATTTGCACACGCATAAACAGTTAAAGAAATTTTAGAGTGCTTATTTTTTATGAGCCGTCGTAAAAAAGGTCTTGTGAATATAACAAAATCTATAGTAAATTGTCAATCTAAAATCATTTTTTGTACAAAGTTAAAAAAGATTTGACCCATAGAAAAAAAATCCTAAAACAGCGTGCATTTGTTGCAATCCAGCGGAATAATGTCACCGAAGCAATACATTCGTTTTAAGGGTGTGTTTGGCACAACTCCACGCAGCTCTAAATCTGAAAAACCAACTTCGCTCTAAATTTTTTCAGCCAAACATATTCAGCTCCAGCAACTCCAACACGAATCTGCTAAAAAAAGGGTGGAGCAAGCCCCAACTCCATAATTTTCGTGAAGTACCTCAGAGGGTGCTATAAGATAGCCGTACGGTAAAAAGAACCAGCTTCAAAATCAATGGGCTGCTGTGACCCCAACTGGGCCATATGCCTACATGCTTTGCGTAAAGTAACCTTGGGTTCTCAAACAGAGTGACATGAATCCGCTTGCTCCAGCAGTATACACAAGTGTGGATGATCATTGCTGGTGTGCGTCCTGCCCGCCCGCGTTCGAAGCCTGACTTCGACGCCGGTGTCTCACCCAGGAACAGTGGAACAGTAGGTTCCTTTCAAATGAACCTCTCAACGCGTGGTGCCACAAAGGGACTGCAACGTACCTGTTGCCGGAGCCTTGAAGACTTCAGTGATCTCTCCAAGGACGTGTCTAGCTTTCTGTGTATAGTTGTATGTCTGGTTGTATACAGGTGGTGTGTGTGTGAGGTGTGCGTGTGGGTGGTGTAGGTGTGAGTCTGTGTACGAACAGATTCTGCAGCTGTATCCAGATGAGAGGTGTCAAAAAAAAAAGTGTGGATGATCATTGTTTCTACGGACCACAGCCATGGCAACTCCGATACGTAATTTGCATGTGCTGGCGTGCACTGCAAGCCATTTATCTGCATATGTGTTCGAGAGTAGTACAAATACAAATTGTATAATTTTATAGCTCGATCCAGCTTTCTATACCAAATAGTACTATCGAGTAGGCGAGAAATAATTGGCGCACTAGTTACATCATCTTCTATCGATGTGGCTACTCGAGTTTATTTTCTATTTAGTGGTCTTTTTAATGAAAGAAAAACACAACTCCTAGACTACTTTTCTAGACTACTTTTTCTTTCGGAGATAATTACCGGCAATATCCACTTGTTCATTTTATAATGCGGAATATGATCCTTTTGTTCTTAGAGAGGTAATACAAATTTAATTATATGCTAGTCATCACCACCGCACCTTGATCAAATGGTCTAGGGCGCTAGCAAGCTAAGGGGCTCTGCTTTTGATATGCTTTATTTCGCTTCTTGGCTTTGTTGCCACTAGTTTACCCATCTCCAACACCCAAAACAACTGCCATCGGCCAACAGAACGAAATTCAAAAGTATACTTCCTCTGATGAACAGAAAATAACTGACATCGGCACCTGATTCGTTTCTTCATGGTGAAACAAAACCTTATTCAGTAACACTTCACTTGCTGCATCTATAAAAGTAACTAGTAATAACAATCTGTCGGGCATACACCCCGCGTACCTGTATAAATCTTGTGTCCCCGCGCATACCTTCGAGTTCCAGGTCTGACGATCCCCCACCATCTACTCTCCGACGGGTACCCTTACGGAGGCTGCCGGATATAAAACTCCGACACAATCTTATTCTATGAATTAGGATAATTAGTACTCTGGTTTTGAAATGTATTGATACCCAAAAGTTAACAAAAAAAAGGCTTGAGAAATGACAATTTGAGGGTACCTGAGTAAGATATCAATGTAATAACTACATTGTACTACATCCATGTTTTTTTATATGAAGTTCAGACCAACTATTTTAAGCTAACCTCAATACTGCTTCAGTGCTTCTTGTCTGAAACGTCAAAAGTATATACGAACGGAGGTAGTATGTCGGTAAGTAGAAAAAACAAATGCTCCGGGATAACATTGCAGTGTTGAATTAATCAACTCTTGCGACCACCTGGTGTTTCCTCAGGTTCAGGTACATAATTTTGTAGCGTTAGACCAAAGTTTGCCTATGATACACATTGTTTATTTGCCTTCTTGTTGACAGATCACAAGTCTCTGTAGTATCGGTAACTGTCCTTTCCTGTAACTTGCATGCGAACTACTCGCAAAACTAGTGAAATGTTCTACAGAAACCGAGATATTACAGTACCATTTTGTGAAATGTCCGATGTTCCGAGTACACTCTTCACAAGTACACTACAGGAGACTGCATGCTAATATAAGAATTTGCCCACACGATTAAAAACTTTTTACTCGCATACCTGAAATCTGACAAGCTCCGGAGGAACATTGATTGGTCGTTGTTTCTTTTTTAAATTACACGTCCGGAGGAACATTGATTGGTCGTTGTTTCTTTTTTTAATTACACGGTACAACGCAGACGTTCATAACATGTACGCACACTCACCCCTATGAATACACGTACACAAACTCTACCCCTATGACCCCTATGAGCACCTCCGAAGGACTGAGCATCGGCAGATCTGGAGATTCCCGAAGTCACCATTGGCACCTCGTCGTCGACGGAAACGTCACTTACCACTTAACGCATAACGCTGGTAAATCCTGAAAAATCCAGAAAAATGTGCGAGCACCAAGATTTGAACCCTGGTGGGTAGTGTCCCATTAGATCATTGATTACAAGCCCCTTCAGTCGTTGTTTCTTTGATTCTCTCTGTTTTCTTGCCTGCGCTGTTTCTTCTTCTCCGCCTTCATCGTGTTGGATCGTGGCCCTTGTAAATGGGCTTATATTTTGAATAAAGTTTTCTTCTAAATGGGCCATGAAAATTGGATTAGTGGCCCATGCAAATGCGCTCTCTGTATGGGCGGTTCATCGTGGGTTGGATTAGCAAACTGAATGGGCTTCTGAGATAGATTTGTGCAGGAACAGCAAAGTCAATTTCCTTCATTCTCCTCTTGTTCTAGAAATTAAAAAAAAACAGAGAGGTAGATTTCAGTTTAGCAGCATTATTGCCAATCGAGTGATGGATTGTGCACACTGCAAAATGAGTTCAAGATCTTAAACAGTCGTAATGCATATTTTAATACCGGTGGAGAAAATGAGCATCAATTGCAGAGACACACATGCCTCAAAAATCCAATCGAGATTAAATGGCCCCCTCTTTAGTTTCAGATAATCTTTTATAATTTTTTTAAAAATGTCCGGAAGGCTAACACACGCACGTCCAAACTCTTATTTTCAACGTTTGTATGCATTTTAAACGAATGTGACGATGGACCTTTGTGTGTGTGCAGGCTGACTACATAGCGGACGAGGCCGACGACTCGACGTCGGACAGGTTTTTGGAGGTCTACCTGCTCTGGCTGTTCGGGTGGGTGCTGTTCTGCGAGTCGGCGGGGGACTCGGTGTCGAGGTACCTGCTCCCCTGGGCTCAGCGGATCGCCGACTCCCCCGTCGAGGAGATGCCCCAGATCAGCTGGGGCAACGCTGTTCTGGCCGCTACCTACAGGGGGCTGTGTTCGGCAATGTCGAGGCCGGGGAGTAAGGAGGGGATCCTCCTGGGGTGCCCACTCCTGCTGCAGATGTGGATCCACGAGCGGTTCGACATCGGTCGGCCCAAAGCCGACCTCTCGGAGTACGTGCCGCTGCCAGAAGACACCGACCCAGCGGACCTCCCCACCATGGGTTATCTGTGATGCCTCCGGAAGGTAATGACCCCCCTTATCATTTTATTCGCTTAATGAGTTCTTTAGTTTGATTCAATCAACTTTTCATGTTCTGTGTAGCACGTTTGGGCTGGGGATCAGGCGAAGAAGGCGTACAAGGACTTCGTGGGTCAGATCGACCGGATGGTCGATGCCCAAGTCCGGTGGACGCCGTACGCTACTACCATGGTCGCTGCCCGCGCACCACAGGGCCTCTCGTCCCTGTGCTACCGAGACCAGGCGTACTGGATGACGCGGCGACGATTGGTCTTCGACGTCTACGTTGAGGAGTACGCCGTCCACCGGGTGATGAGGCAGTTCGGCCTCTTCCAGGAGTCGCCAGTACCCGCTGCGCCACATCTGCCGCCCACAGCGCACAAGTGAGCTACCATTTGCCAGTTATAATTATTTTCCGTTACAAATAGTCAGTTGCAAATAATTTTCTGTTTCATCTATGCTAGGTGGACGCGTAAGGGCGTGTCTGCGGCGACATCGTTCGTCGACAAGCTGCAGCCGTACGTGGACGAGTGGGCGTCCGCGGCGCACGAAGAGAACGTCATCACAGAGCACCGCCTTCACGACGGCGCGGCCTAGGTAGCGTACCTTCAGTGGTACCTCCTGAGGACGCGGACGCGGGTGACGTACGTGCCTGCTACCCTGCCACCGCCACCGGTCCCGGACCACGACAGGATCCTGCCGGACACCACGTACCCGGTCCGCCGAGACCAGACCGCCGACACAGCGGTAAGCTACGATACTGCAAACATATTTCATTCATATGACTTTTCATTATAACATGTGTTACTAATTTTGTGAGCAGCACGACGCGCTTGCTGAGATCGTGCGGCTCGCAGCGTCCGCGAGGGAGTAGTGTTTTACCTGAGGGCCTCAGCAGCACCAGCGCACGTACGACAGGATCCTCGATGCTGCGACGAGGTACTCCGCCGTCGTGAACTACGCCGGGGCCGCAGAGATTCCTCTCCTTCCGCGCCACCCAGCGTCGTCCTCGAGCTCCGCCTCGACAGCGGCTTCACAGCCGACGCCTTCCACCTTTGCCGGCGGCTTCTCAGCTCCGACGGCACAGCAGCAGCCACAGGTGCAGGGCCCGCACACCTACGTGCAGCGGCCGTTTGTTTCCCCCGGCGCAGGTACTTTCAGTGGACCTTATTTTCAACTAATGCACGGAATTGTTGTGTGTTTGTGTTATACTATATTCTAATCGTACAGGGCGACCGCCGCTCTTTCCGACAGCCGGGCCTCGACAGCCGGAGACGACGGCACCTAGAGCGCCGATCTTTCCGCTAGGAGGTTTCAGACCGCCGGTCTTTCAGTTTGCGGCGGCAGATATTCCTTCCTCGTCCACTCCGCCTATGTTCCAACCTGGTAACGACCTTAACTTTACAGTAAAATTCGTTAAGTACGATACGTTTTGGAGAACTAATACTATTCGTTGCTGTCGGTTTCGACGCGACCACCGTCGAGACTCCTGACGAGCACCTGGGCTGGGATGAGTTTGGGTACGACGACATTCTCGCGGCCATGAATGCCCCGCAGGCCGAGGAGGTTGGTCCGTCACAGTTCACACAGGCACCGCCTGTTGGGACTCAGCAGACACAGCTAGTGGGCGGAGCGACCCCGGCGGCCGGCGGAGCGACACCGGCTGGTGCAGGGTCGTCGTTGGCGGGCGGAGGGACACTGGCGGGCGGAGCGACACCGGCCGGCGGAGGGACACCGGATGCTGCAGGCTCGTCGCAGGCGGCCATGGCGACACCGTCTCCCGACCAGCTCGGACCGCGGGTGGTCAGGGCACCTGACCCCTGGACGTACGCCCGGGACCACACCTGGGCTGGCGCTAGAGCTGTTAGGCCGAAGAGGCACCGGCGCATTTAGATGTAGTAGTACTTTTATCATGATTTTGTATAAACTATTTGCATCTACTCGTTGATTATGATATGATCTTGTGATTATGCTTACACTTATCAGTTGTTGTTTTTTTTAAAAAGGTTAAAAGTGTTTTAAAAATGAATTTTTTTTAAAAAAATAAAAATGGCCTTACCGCCATGTGGCACGGGGGTAGGGGCCTGCCGCCGTGGCGCACGGCGGCAGAGGCCTGACGCCGTGCCACGCGACCCTGCCGCCAGAGGTGCTCTCCTGCCGCCGTACCCCACGGCGGCAGGTGCCACATTTCTCGAAATTTTTGGTTCGTCCATTTATTTTTCGAAAATCTAAGAAAAAAAATATATAATTTTTTTTTCTGAAAATGCATTGGTTGCTCGAGTATTCCTTTCCCTTTTAATAAACTTTTTTCTGGTTCTAAAAAAAACTTTTTTCAAATGATAGTTTTGGTAGTTTTTTATGCTTATATTTTTTTTGATAAAGGATCTTCCCACCTTTTATAGAAAGATTTTTTATGCTTATATATCTCAAACTATAAGTTACGCGTTGATGCATGTACACAAAACAATACGGTAATACGGACATACAGTACACAGACACAACAAACGTAGTTCGCGTACGCACACGCGCGTTATTCCGTTGGCAAGTACACAGCCGGACGACGACACGCGGCAACCGATGCACCGAGAGGCACTGGTCCACTACACACCGCCACGGCCACTACCTAGGCGTCGGCGACGGCGACGGCGGCGCGGAGGAGCTCCGCCTCCGACTCGTCGCTGGCCGCATTAGCAGTAACCATGGTCTTCGGGCAGAAGATGACCTTGAGCTCGCCGGGCGCGACGCACCGCTGGTCCACGTCCACCGCGTCGCCGCTCCACGTCAGGGTCTTGGGGCACCGCTGCTTGAAGTATCCCCCGGGAGCCGGGTCGCTCCTGCACGCCACCACGCCGCCGGCCGCCGTCACGCGCCGCCCCGCTGGGCACCTCGGGTTCAGGTCCTCCGTGCACCCGAGCACGGGGCACACCGACCCAGACGGGAACGCGTGCGGGGTCACCGTCGCCGGCACGTTGAACCCGCCCGACAGGCTCACGCTGTACACGGCCATGTCGGCGCGCCCGTACGCGTGCACCTGCAGCTGCACCACCGTCGCCGGTAGCTGCTCCCCGGAGGCGCACCGAGAGGGGCGGGGCGTCTCGACGGCGCACCCCGCGCGCGCCATCACCTGGCCCGACCAGGGGCTGCTGCTGGGCGGGATGCTGAAGGACGCGGCGCCGCCTCCGCTGTTGAGGCGGGCGGTGTTGCCGGAGATGGCGGAGGAGCCGTCGTTGGGGATCACCATCGGCCAGACGGGGTAGTTGCAGTCGTTGACGAGGGTCAGGTTCGCCTCTCTTGTTGATTCCGCGAGGACGGCGGCGGCGACGACGAGGATGCCGAGGAGGAGGGGCGCCGCCTTGGCCATGGCACTATGGCAGAGTTGGTGGGCCGCGGTTGTCTACCACTCTACCTCTACCTCTACCTCGATCAATTTCTTGGTTTGTGGATGGAGTTTGACGGGGGCAATGAACAAGTATAGTGCGCGCGCGCGTATATATAGGCATGAGAGGTTTCCAATATGTTGAGATGCCTAGGGCCTATCTAGAGAGCCACTGATATGAGTATTTCGGTGACGGCTTTGAGAGTGGGAACGTGGGTAGTGTCGAGATTAGGCTTCGGAACCGCTGCGGTCGGAACGTGTTGATTGTTCTAATAGAACCGAACAAAATTAGTTTTGTATTTTTTCTGCTTATAATCTCTCATAATCGTAGACTTATTTTGTACCATATCAACGAAACAAGCACTAATCTGTGTGGTTTGTTAAGAACAATAAAGTGAGGCGCACACATAAACCGTTTGAGAAATTTTAGAGTGCTTGTTTTTATGAACCGTCATAAAAAAAAGTCTTGTGAATATAACAAAATCTATCACAAATTGTCAATCTAAAATCATTTTTTGTACAAAGTAAAAAAGATTTGACCGATAGAAAAAAAATCCTAATAAAACAGCGTACATTTGTTGTAATCTGGCGGAATAATGTCACCGAAGCATCGACGACGGTATCTTTTTGAGATAGCCGCCCGTACGGTAAAAAGAACAAGCTTCAAAACCAATGGGCCGCTATGACCCCAACTCGGCCATATGCCTACATGCTTTGCGTAAAGTAACCTTGGGTTCTCAAACAGAGTGACATGAATCCGCTTGCTCCAACAGTATACACAAGTGTGGATGATCATTGTTTCTACGGACCACAGCCATTGCAGCTCCGCTAATTTATCTGCATATGTGTTCGAGAGTAGTACGAATACAAATTGTATAATTTTATAGCTTGATCCAGCTTTCTATACCAAATAGTACTATCGAGTAGGCGAGAAATAATTGGCGCACTAGTTACATCATCTTCTATTGATGTGGCAACTCAAGTTTATTTCTATATTTAGTGGTCTTTTTAATTAAAGAAAAACACAACTCCTAGACTACTTTTCTAGACTACTTTTTCTTTCGGAGATAATTACCGGCAATATCCTCTTGTTCATTCTATAATGTGGAATATGATCCTTTTGTTCTTAGAGAGGTAATACAAATTTAATTATATGCTAGTCATCACCGCACCTTGATCAAATGGTCTAGGGCGCTAGCAAGCTAGCTAAGGGGCTCTGCTTTTGATATGCTTTATTTCGCTTCTTGGCTTTGTTGCCACTAGTTTACCCATCTCGAACATCCAAAACAACTGCCATCGGCCAACAGAACGAAATTCAAAAGTATACTTCCTCTGATGAACAGAAAAATAACTGGCATCGGCACCTGATTCGTTTCTTCATGGTGAAACAAAACCTTTTCAGTAACACTTTGACTTGCTGCATCTATAAAAGTAACTAGTAATAACAATCTTATTCTATGAATCAGGATAATTATTACTCTAGTTTTGAAATGTATTGATACCCAAAAGTTCTAAAAAAGGCTTGAGAAGTGACAATTTCTCGGTATCTGAGTAAGATATCAATGTAATGACTAAATTGTACTACATCCATGTTTTTTTATATGACGTTCGGACCAACTATTTTAAGCTAACCTCAATAGTGCTTCAGTGCTTCTTGTCTGAAACGTCAAGTATATGTGAACGGAGGTAGTACGTCGGTAAGTAGAAAAAACAAAAGCTCTGGGATAACATTGCAGTGTTGAATTAATCAACTCTTGTGACCACCTGGTGTTTCCTTAGGTTCAGGTATATAATTTTGTAGCGTTAGACCAAAGTTTGCCTATGATACACTTCGCTTATTTGCCTTCTTGTTGACAGATCACAAGTCTCTGTAGTATTGGTAACTGTCCTTACCTGTAACTTTCATGCGAACTACTCACAAAACTAGTGAAATGTTCTATAGAAACCGAGATATTACAGTACCATTTTGTGAAATGTCCGATGTTCAGAGTACACTACAGGAGACTGCATGCTAATATATGAATTTGCCCACACGATTAAAAACTTTTTACTCGCATACCTGAAATCTGACTAGCTCCAGAGGAACATTGATTGGTCGTTGTTTCTTTGATTCTCTCTGTTTTCTTGCCTGCACCGTTTGTTCTTCTCCGCCTCCATGCATCCGTGAAAGAGTTGGATCGTGGTCTTTGTAAATGGGCTATATTTTGAATAAAGTTTTTTCTTCTAAATGGGACAGTGTAAATTGGATTAGTGGCCCATGCAAATGCTTTCTCTGAATGAGCGGTTCATCGTGGGCTGGATTAGCTAACGGATTGGGCTTCTGAGATAGATTTGTGCAGGAGCAGCAAAGTCAACTTCCTTCATTCTCCTCTTATTTAGCAGCATTATTGCCAATCGATTGATGGATTGTGCACACTGCAAAATGAGTTCAAGATCTTAAACAGTCGTAATGCATATTTGACTACCGGTGGAGAAATTGAGCTTCAGCCCCATAGACACACATGTCTCGAAAATCCAATCGAGATTAAGCGACGTAATTTCTTACCATCACTGTCCCCTCGCGCCTAGAGAATTTTGTTATCTGCTACAGTACGTCCATACTATCTCTACCTCACGCGTCTCTCTGCACGATCGCTTTCGTGCTTGCACGTAAGCGACGATGATGTCCGACTCCAGAGCACACATGACACACGTGACAAAACTCTGCTGGAAAACGAGAGATGGCATACATGATGCACGCGTGTGCTCTGTGCTGAACGCTTTATTCCCTTGGCACGCCCCGGCCGGACACTTGGCATGGCACCCCCAAGCCAACGACAACTGCCACACCCACTCGCACTGACCAGAGAGGTAGCTCTAGTTGTCGGCGACGACGGTGCGGATGCGCCCGGTGGTCTCGCCATCATCAGCGTCGTCGGCGTTCACCATGGCGGGCTGGCAGAAGACGATCTTGAGCTCGCCGGGTGCCAAGCACCGCTGCGGCACGGGCTCGACGTCCGTCGGGGTGGTGCGCGTCAGCGGGCACCGGTCCTTGAAGTACCCCGCGGGCCCCCTGCACGCCACCACGGCGCCGCCGCGGCCGCGGACGCGCTGCCCGCGGGGGCACCCGCCGTTCAGGTCCGCCGCGCACCCGAGCGCCGGGCACTGACCGCCGCCCACCGCGTGCGGGCTCACCACGGCGGGCACGTTGAACCCGTCCACCAGGCTCACGCTGTACACCGCCAGGTTCTCCTCCCCCTCCTGCACCGTGAGCTGCACCACCGTCGCCGGCGGCGCGACGCCCGTCTCGCAGCGGGACGCGCTCGTCGTCCCCAAGCAGCCCGTACGCACCACCAGGCGGCCCGCCCAGAAGCCGGGAGGGAAGCGGTAGGAGACCAGACCGCGGCCGTCGCCGTCGAGGCGGCCCGTGTTGTCGGAGATGGACGGGGAGCCGGTGTTCGGGGTCACCAGCGGCCACACCGGGTACGGGCAGAGGTTGTGCATCGTCAGCGTGGTGGCCGACGCTGGCGTCGACGAGGCTGCGGCGGCGAGGAGGAGGAAGCCGAGGAAGAGAAGCTTGGTCGTGGCGGGTGCCATGGCTTGTTCCTGTGGTTTATTGGCTTTTCTTTCGGAAGTAAAGGCGTTTGTGGAGACTGAAGTGAGGAGTGAAGTGCAATGCAATGAACAAGCTTGCTAATTTTATAGGCGACGAAAAGGATGCAAGAAAACCTTGGGCTGCATTTGATGTTCAACTTTTTTGATGGAACATTTGATTTTTTTTTCTTTCCCTTTGATTTACAGTGTGTTGCTACGATAAGTGGCGGACAGGAAACAGGCCGACACCTAGGGCCAATAAAAGACCGAATCTAGCTGTTGGACTTGGGCCTTCAGTGCTACAGTAGCTAAAGTATGGAAAAAATCGGCCCACGCCTAGGGCCATGGCCCTAGGCTCCTGTCTGCCCCTGGCTACGATGCTGCTCCTTTTATAGTATTTGATATTTTTCACTCCAAATTTGTCCACCCACCTTATTCAAAAAATTACGCAAAAATATCACATCTTTTGTGGCGGCCTGCGTTGTTAATTAAAACTCTTCAATAATAGCTTAAATTTGACTATATTTATACTTTTTTAATAAGACAAGTGTTCAAATTAAAGTAAGAAAAGTCGAATGAATTATAATTTGAAACAGAGAAAATACCTGTGAAAAGGTGAGCATCAACATCGTAGACATGACTAGAAGGGTGTTTGGTTGTGAGAGGTTTATAAGGTCGGTCTCAGTGCAAGTTTCATGGGCACAATTACCTAGACTGAAAACTAGGTAACTGTGCCAGTGGAGTTTCATGGTGATGAAACTCTCACATTCTCTCTCTTCACCACGTCAGCATATTTAATGCAATGAAACACTTCATGAAACTCCACTGAGACTAGCCTAATAAATCTTGTCACATCGAATATTTTGATGTCAATTAGAAGGACTAAACATAATTTAGTCATAAAACTAATTGTATAAATCCTAGGCTTTTTTCGAAATGAATGACTAATTAATCTATGATTAACACATATTTAATGTAGCATCACATGGTTAATCATGACCTAATTAGGCTTAAAAGATTCATCGGGCGAAAACAATCTAGAGGCTATGAAATTCGTTTTTGCCATTGATTTTACATTTAATACTCCTAATTAGCATCAAATATTCGATGGGACGGAACTTATAGAAAGCACTGCAGAAATCAAACACCCCCTAGACCAACACAACTTGAGTATTTGACTACATGCGAAAATGAGGATAATGGAGTCGGTAGAGGCTTTCACTACAACATGCAGATTCAAAGCGCGGGGTTTCACATTTTTCCTTTTTTTATTATTTTCATTACAAAAGGTTACACACACAAAAACTGTGTGTTATACGGGTGCTCATATTTTTTGAATTTGTTTCAAGATTTAACTGGTACTATTTATGTCTGAAAATGTTGTTTTGGTATTTTTAAATTTATTAATTTTGCTATCCATCTAGATACTCAATAAAAAATTATGAATCTAGAAACAGACAAAAAGATATTTTTATTTTTATTCTTTTTATAAAGAGGGATAGTTGCAGCCGACTAGTGAGTATATAAAAGCATAAGAAAAACTTGAGATTATTCTTGCGCTAGAACTAGAAGGCTGCAATCCACACGAGTTCACCTCATCCTTGATTTTTGCGAGGACCCATGCATGGTACGTACGATTCCTGGCGTCGCAAAATTCTTGAGTTCCTTTCCTCCCATATGATCAATAGCGATATGCTGCGTGTCGACTTTCGCAAGATTAATTTTTGGTGTTGTCGTGGTGTTGGACCACAATTCCAAACATGTCGTACTTGAGGACCATTCGTCCTAAGCAAGTTTCACCTACGACTACGAGGTTTGTGAGACCACATGTGTCCATATGCGTATTGTGAATCAACATTTCGTTAGGAGGTGGTCATCTCCAACAGAGTGGACAAGTTGGGTTGTGGTCCCATTCTTATCGTGTTGCGAGGAGCAGAGCTTGGCGAGAGGAGAGCGGGGGGTGCCGCGGTGTGGGATGTGGATGGAACATACAACAACGGCTGTGAGCGGCGATAGAGGCTGACAATAGCACAATGGAGGGATTAGGGTTATGTATTTGGGAGTTTTTGGGTTCAAGAGGGATTTGCAAGACTGTTGGTGGTGATTGCGGGTTGTGGTCGGCAAGGTCGAGCAGTGAGCGGTGACAACATTGTCGACCGAGTGGTGGGGGACTCCCGATAGGGGGTGCCGGCAACAAAGCGAGGGGTGATAGCGGTCAGCGAAGGACGGGGTGGTGCGGTGGCTTAGTCGCGCTAGCCGTGGGTGGTGGTGGAGGTCGGTGACGACAACAATCGTGCGGCAAAAGAAGAATGAAGCGAGGAAAAAAAAGAACGGAGGAGGAAGAAAGCGGAAGAAGAAAGGGATGAGGTGAGGAAGAGATAAGACGAGCCTCACTGTTCGCTGGCAATGCGCACTCGCCAAGCCAAATAGGAGCCCCGAGGCTCACATGGTTTTTTTTTGCATCGAAGAAAAAAGCTCACAGAGTTGCTGTTGTGTGTTATCAAAAAAACAAAAAAAGAGTTGCTGTTGTGTGTTGCTGACTCCAGACTCGTGCGGGGGCGTGCTTCACGTGTGGGCGCTGCCTGAGCCTGAGGCATCACACCACGTACGATGGAAGAGTACATGTAATGATTCGGAGGGATGCAAGTCAGGCAGCGCGCGCGAGGCAACGTGGCTACTGGTCTTTGCAGAAATCATCGCTGCGCCGCGGCAGCGCGTGCATACGGCCATACGGGTGCCTGCACTGCTATGAGGAATTTGACCCTAATTCGCAAGTCTATCAGGATTTGACACCGTAACCGTGACTGATATAGTGATATGTCAATTACTCAAAGCGACCTACGTTCATTAGGATATGAGTGTCAAATCTTGAAAACCTTCTGAATTTAATCTCAAATATCAAAATGTATCGCTTCTCGAGAAGTCGAACAATATAAAATTTGACTAAATTTATAAAAAAAAAAATCAAAACTTACCAAATTTAGCTTGCGTTTCGGTCGGAAATTTTTGTTGCACGGGCCCAGGGAGTCGGCGTCGATCTCTCCTTTGGCAAAGTAAAAAAAAAGTGTTGATAGCTGCGTTTTACCACCTCAGTCAAATCAACCTTCACTTTAGTTGTTTGGCCGACATGTCGCTTAGAATATGAAATCTCCTTTTTTTTCCGGAAGAATATGATTTCTTCGCGTCCTGCGACTCTTCCATCGTGGTAAGACTATCTTTTAAAAAAAAGAATTCAGTTATATAAAATTCGAAGAGTCACAACAAGTATTACCACACGGGTATTCCTTCCAGTTTAGTTCCTTATTACGTGTAAGTGAAATAATATCATGAGTATTATACTACATCCGTCCACAAATATATAGCATTTAGAACAATGTAGTCCAATGGTAGGACGGTCCAGTGTGACGCTACCCACCAGGGTTCAAATCCTGATGCTCGCACCTTTTCCTAGATTTATTCCGGGAATTTTCGGCGTTATGCATTAAGTGGTAAGCGACGTTCTCGTCGACGACGAGGCGCCAGTGGTGATTTCGAGAATCTCCAGATCTGCCGGTACTCAGTCATTCGGAGGTGCTCATAGGGGTAGGGTTTGCGTACGTGTGTTCATAGGGGTGAGTGTACGTGCGTGTTGTGAACGTCTGCGTTGTACTGTGTAATCTCAAAAAAAAAGCTAGTTAGTTAAAAAATAAATTAATAATTTACTTATCCTAAGCATCATATATTTACGAATGTAAGAAGTACCTCGTAAGTCGTAAGAAAGGCCACCCTCAAGAAAATTCTTTTCTTTATTAGTTTTCTGTATTCTTTCTATGTTACTGATTATTATCCTGAAGGCTTTGTTACAATGCTTTTAATGTACCAGTGGTATTTAGATGTACTTTTCTTTCTTATTTTTATTTAAAAGATTACATAAATTTATACATAGTTGTTGTTATACATAGGTACTTCAAAGTAAAATTTTTTCGACCGTTCGATTTTCCAGGATGACGGCTCTTAATTCTTTAGAAATTTATCTTAGAGACGATTGCATTCTATATTTGTTTTTCTGGTAGATGGGCCACGCTGGGCTTTCTTCATGGGCCACAACGTAAACCTCTCTCTCTCTCTCTCTCTCTCTGTTGGATGACTACTGGCCGAAACCCAAAATTTCTTGTGGGGCCTCTTGTTTGACTGGAAAAAATGTAAAATCGATCATCAGTTTTGCAAAATATCCGCCTTGTTCCACTGTCCATGCATGTGAAATGAAACCATAGTCATCATTAGAAAAAAAATTGAATCCATGAATACTGCATTTGGTTGTCTCAATAAACATTAACTACGCTAGACGTTCACAAAGCAAACACGTTTGGCAACAAACACAAACACACTTGACTCGATACATACATTTTACGATCCATGGCTGATGGCTCCCAAGTCACATCAATTTCAGCCATGCATGACCAAACTACAGTAGCATGCAGACACGACGACGACACAGACATCACGAGCACGCATGGGCTCAACGAAACAGCAACAAATAACACCAATCAAGCAAAAGCTGACGAAAGACACCATATCACTAATGCTTGTAGTAGATGATCTTGAGCTCGTCGACGTTGTGGCAGTCGCGGCCGGCCTCGTCTTCCCGGGAGCACCGCCCGTGTCCGGCGCCGCATCCGACGGTGGGGCAGTGTCCCTCCAGCCGACCGCTGCCGTGGGCCGGGTCCGCGTGCGGCGCGACCTCGACGTGGACGGGCTCCAGCTGGGTGAACCCCGCCTTGTACCACGCGCCGCCGTCGGCGCCGAGGTGGACGTCCGCCGGTGGCGCGCCGGCCGCGGAGAGCCGCCCCGTCCACCAGCAGACCGAGAAGGACTCGTGCCTGCCGTGGCGGAGCACGAAGCCCGGGCCGAACGGCTGCGGGCTCCCCCACGCGGGAGACAGCGACAGCGGCAGGTCGTGGCCGCACAGGTTCTGCACCGTGATCTTGCGGAACCGCCCGCACTCCGCCGGGACGCCGCCGCGCGCCGAGGCCGGCGGTGCGGCCGCCGCGGCGAGCACGGCGGCCAGGAGCAGCGCCGCCAAGGACGGCTTGCACGACGCCATGTTTGATTTTTGGTGGGTTGGTGGTTTGTGAAATCACTAGCTAGTAGTAGCTACTCGCTCTTCCTGCTTAATTAGCTTGGGGTTTAGGGTTTGTGGGGTGGCTATTTGTAGGCTTAATCGGTGGTGGGCTAAGCTTAAGCAATGTGCTTTAGGTGATTAAAAAAAGTTATTTGAAAATTTTGGTCACTGAGGCTCGCGTGGTTAGAAGTTAAAAAAACTGCCACTTGGCCTGACCAAAATGCCTGATCGAGGAGGGAATTTGTAAGGGCACTCCCAACCCAGACTCTACTCATAGAGTCTTAGAGGTTAAGACTCTATCATAAGAAACTATACTTCCCAACGCAAAGTGTGTCATGGTAGTTTCTATACATAAAAATATTTATTGTGCTGCACATACAAAGCTGATCAGTTGTGGCATAATACCATGTGATCTACCCTACACCTCTCAAGCACTGAAGATTTCATCCACAAACAAAGCCACGTCAGGTTGATTACTTGTCGTACCACTTTTAGTTTCCTAAGCCGGCACAGACGGATGGAGATCAGGTTAATTCCACGGGCGGCACTAGCTAATCGATTTATCCCTGATTCAGAGATTTGGATTAGGGTTAAAGATTGTTGCTGGAGGAGATTAAGATGGGGATTGGGGGCATACCTCGATTTGGAACTGGGAACTACAACAACCGCGGACTCGATTGAATCCGGACGAACCTGGGAACCACGGCTGCTCGATTGAATCCTGGCGAACCTGGGCAGATGCGCGCATGGGAGCGGGTTCTGGAGGCGCATGCAGGAGTTCAGGACGGAGGCGCGCGGGAGCGAAGGGAAGCCGCACCTGATCCATGGAAACGAGGGGAGACTTCCACAATGCGGACTCCATCTGGTTTCTTCCTCCTCGGGCGCTGGTGGACTCGACGTCTAACTTAGATGTGGTTTCTTGATTTTTCATTCTCTTTCTTCAATTAATACCGTGCCACATCAGCTCCACCTTAGCTAAGGGTTGGGACTGACCTAATGTAGCCAGTGGCCGGCCTGTTGCAGATTGGCAAAAAGGGAAAATCATTACACATCACTCCGCATGCTAGCTATAGCTAGCTTTATGGAGATTCGAGCAGCACACGGGCGCCCCTAGGGTACTGTAGCAACGGACGACAGGTTAATTAGTTTTCTCCAAATTGGTCACTAGTTCACCTAGTTTATTTTAACCTACATTTCGTGCTTGGGAATATGGAGTATATTATATAAAGAATTTGATATACTTAGTGCTTGTATCAAGAACAATATAATAGGTTTAATATGGGCCTGCATCGACGGTTAGCTTGTTCTTAAGGGCAACTTTAACGTTTATCCATTGTCAAAAAAAAAAAACTTTAACGTTTTTTCATACCTGAGGTGCAAACTCCAGACACGTCATTGTCTAGTTTTATGGAGGACTAGGATCGTGCCCGTGCGTTGCTACGGGCTACCAAATATTAATATTACAATATGTGAGGCATTTAGACATCTATCCAACAGGTTAATAATAGTGTGAAAATAAGCGCAATATATTACATTACGATTAGTCAATTTATTATTTACTTTAGATGCATATACATTTTCGTGAGTACGAAACTACACGTATATAACACTTGACAAGAGGAACATGCTAGCTTTTCAAAAAGTTATATCATTAATAAATTTTCACTCTAATCTACTAAACAGGAACAATATATTCTACTAACTCTTGTATATCATACTATGGTTCTACTAACTCATGTATACCATACTATGGTTCTACTAACTCATGTACAACATATAGCACGATTCAGTGATGTTCCTCTATTTGATTGCATCTTTAATTTTGAATTTCATCAATCAGGAAAATGGAGGACCCGCTTTCCATTAAGAGACCAAACCATGCAACGCGATCAGCAAAATCTTTTAACCTTTCCGCTATGCAGTAGCTGATGACTCTTCAACTGCTGCAAGTTTCATATGTATATATGTTCAGTATGAAAGGGTAATCAAGCAGGGGATGCACCTGAATACTTCCCTACGTCTCGTAGCAAACATTTTCTGCATAAAAATATTCTAATCCTAGTTCCGAGTGTGCTGCTAATAGAACTCAAATGATTTTACACTCACATGGCTACCGAAGAAATTGTCATGATTTGATGGCACAAAAACCAGAATCGATGTAGAAGCCCAGACAGCACAGATAAGAGAAGGAAATTTTAAGTAGTTGAATGAATTGTTTATTTAGACCATCTGAGTTTATAAACATTGTCGAAACAACAGGGTGCATCTTAACATGGTCATGCTGCCAAACAGTTTTCAGTTGACATAACAGTTCCAAGTGTGAATGCCAAATGTAACAAGATGGAAGTGTGTACATGACAAAACATTTCATTTTCATAGAAACTTTTTTGATTCTCAACCGATATATCATTCTCTTGCTACATAAACTATATTTGATAGGTAAATGTTGGATGATAAATAACTTTGATAGCTCCTCTGAAAGCCTGCACATGACAAATTAGTACCAATTAAAGGCTAATAAAACCATCAATTTATATCAGTTGCTCCTCTGAAAGTAGAAATAGATGCTCAAACATTGCATATTCATTTGGATCTGAACCCAATAGACCAGAACTAAAACCAAGAAAAGTAATTTTTAGTTAGACCATTGCATTGAGTCATTACCCAGTGGAAGCATTACTGATATTGGAGTATGAAGATAGCAATGGAAGCATCGAGCTAACTGATATTGGGTTAAAGTTTGGAGATAACCAGAAATAGCACATGGCCTATAACCGAAAAAAACCGTTGTGCTGTGGCATTTAACACATTCTGAAAAGAGACCCATACTTTGGCAACCTGAAAGTCTCTCCAACTTGACACCATACCACCATAGTTTGCAAATGGTTACCTGAATAAGAAAAACAATCAACCAGAATTGATGACCACGTTCAAGGAGTAAATCAATTTATGACAGAAAGGAAAACAAAGTGCTGTGTGGCGCAAAGTAAGTGCTCGTGATTTTAGTGGTTGAAGGATGAATATCTTTGATACTACAGAAATTTCACTCTGCAATATAGCATCATCAAGTGCCTGTGCGTGAAGGAAATCAGTACCTACTCGTGGCCTCCGAGGAGAGTGACCTGCCTCCACATCGTGGATTCCAGCACAACGAACAGCCGGTGAGCACATTTAGACGACAATTGATATCTTTGAACCCAATTAATTTTAAGACAATGAGGTCATGAACCTTCAGGATTGCAAGTTTCCAGGATTCCAAATTAGAGTGCTTTCTCGTATATCGGTGATTAGTGATGCCACCATTAACTAAAATTAATCCTTCTCTAGATGGCTGTATATACAACTGATAAATAATATAGTTAACCTCACAATAAGCTTTTGAATTTGTTTCGCCATAGAAAAGATATTGGACTGAAGATGCATCTGAGTAAATTTTAAATCGACCGATTAAGCCAGATATTGGACTGAAAAGATGCATCTGAGTAAATTTTAAATCGACCGATTAAGCCAGTCAGTACACTGGTTGCTTGTTCTGTCCTGTTTTCGCTAGTTGGGTTGGCACTATTCTACTATCAAAGGCCCCTTTATGGTGCACCATGTATACAACACGAGATCACCGGAAATTACAGCTATTGCAATCACCATTTGCTACTAATAATTACAATTTGGCGTTACAAATTAAAACACGAAAGTGAGCAAAGAAGAAGGCACTAATGTTCCCCTGGTATGTCAGTTCTAATGCAGTAGTTGGCACATATCTATATATGCATCAATGGCAATTTGCTAAAAAAATTCAGTGCAGAAGTTAATCAAACCTCTTCAGATGTATTGCTGCATTATATTGGAACACATTCTGTAGCTATAAGAAAGGCTTAAATCATATTATATTTGCAATCCTAAAAAAGTTCCGTATTAATGTAAAATTGTAACATAAAAAATGGAGAGAGCAGGGATAATGTTAGAGACCGCAACTCAACTAAAACTTTGAAAACAAGTGTAAGTACAAGAAAAGATAATGAGCTAAGAAAAGTTCAAGCTGATACTAACCTTCTTTGGCCACCAGAAGAGCACTTGTGATGAGTTTTAGGAACTCTTCAGAACCTGAACACACCACACCGCTAGTCCGCTACTATTAGCAATACCTGGAGTAGCTTAAGAGCAATTTGAAGAGGAAATGCTGCAACAGGATTATAGTTGAAAATACCATAGATTTTGGCTAGTCGTCTGTCATAATCGTCACAACCATACGAGACTTCTATGTGAAAAATTACCCAGCAAGGAAAACTATAGCAGGTACAGAGGTACTGATGCCACCGAACAAAACGTATTTTTAAGCTGAACAAATTAATCATATCAATGTCCTGGGAAATTTAGCATAGCCTGCTAGATGCTGGAAATTTAGCATGCCATACATACAAGCTCTGCAAACATTTGTGCACAAAGAATCTATACTTAGGGAGACAATAATGTTTTTCCTTTGGCAAATCTAGGATCCCATTGGGATAGCCGAGCAGCATGTAGGAATAAGCAATTAATCTTATTGTACATAAGAAAGCCCTGAATTTCAGACATAGAAGTATTATTACCCCCTGAATTTCAGACATAATAGCAGAAAATGAATAGGATTTACCTCCTGAGTTCGCCATGGTCACGTTCAGTCTCCAGAGAAATCGTGCGAAATTGATCAGACACAGATAACACTGTCTATACAGCCTGCTGTGCTCGGTACTATCCGCTGAGTAGATAGCTGCGCCATGGGAATGATAACCAGGTACCAGAAATCACAACGGAAGAAGAAAAGTAAATAGAATCAAAGCAGTATTAAGGAGAAGGGAGGACGAATCTTACTCCTCTGCATCTTCGATTTGCTTCCATAAACCTGAATCTTGGGTAGGGGCCCCATAATGATCCGATGATCATGCGTCCACCTCGTTCTTGAGAACAGTAGGCGCACCAATCATGCGCGACGGTAGGGTTCCGGCGGCTGTCAACAATCTACCGCGCGCGGATCGACCGCACCGTCTCTGCACCCGCCTCCACTATGACTGCCACCATGATCTCCTCGTCCGTGCCGATTCCGGAGCACGCAACCCTCGCGCGTGGATCTGATAATGGGGAGGACATGAGGTGATTGGGAGATTACCTAGGGGTGAGGTACTGGATGATTGCGGCAGTGGAGGCAGCGCCAGCACCAACCTACATCTGTGATGCTTGCCGGAGCCTGCGTCCTAGCCTCGCCGGTCGCCGGTTGCGGAGAGGGCGGCGTCCGGGTAGGAGGCGGCTGCTAGCCTTAGACCTTAGTGACAGTGGCGCCGGGTGGATGTTGTAGACAATGGCGGCCGCGGGTGGGTGCTGGAGACGGCGGCGCCGGGATTGGATCGGAGGCGATTTACGACAGCGCGGGGTGGGTGCACAACAAGAAGACCATCGCACCCGGTGTGGCGCTCGCCCTGACCGCCTCCTTGCGCATCCCACTGGAGGGCGGGCTACACGCCGCCTAGCGCCCTCCCCGCGCGGAGATGAAGCTCCTCCGTTCCTCTCTTCTCCTCACCAGTGGAAGGTCACATCGATCGATCGATCGATCTGGATCGGGGGGGGGGGGTTGCGAGCAGGGTTGGACGGCAGGCGGGCTGGATGGGGAATGGGAGGCGACAGGATTGGAGGGAAGGAGAGCGGGCGGCGGCGACGCGGCGGGGAGAAGAGAGGAGGATGGACGGGCGACGGTGGCGTGAGTGCGGGAGGGCGAGGTGGCGGCGTGAGTGCGGAGGCCGCGGGATCGGGGGAGGGCGACGGGAGGATGGGGGAGGGCGCGGTGCCGCGGGATTAGGAGGAGGGCGACGCGGTTTGGGGGAGGGGGCTCGGAGCGGCAGACGCACGGACGCACGAGCGCGGGGGAGGCTGCGGTGAACCTACGTTCACCGGGCAGAAAGTTCGACCGGAAAAAATTCTCCACTTCATACTTTTTAGGAGTAGAGAAAACACGCAGCAAAGTCCACTACTGGGCCTGCAGTAGAAATAAAATACTCTCCCTCATCTAACGTTTCCAGACTTCCCAGCCTGCGCACTGCTCTTGCACGCAAGAAAATATTTTTTTATACGTTAGCTAGGGTGCTTGTTTCGGCTCCCGGTTCCGATATTTTCCAAGCTAGCACCGGCCCTCCGATGTTTGGTAGCGAGGAGATGGTCTTCTCTCCTCCTAGCACCATCGTAGAAGACACATTAAAGCTGCCCTAACGTGCCCCAAAGGCCGCAGACAAACTTTGTCTCTTTCACCTGCCTCTCTAGTATCTTGTTTGACTAGTCAAATACAAGTTTGAACTGCCGCCACCTTGCGCTGCCGCTGCCTACGCATGCGAATAGATGAATATTTTTTTAATAAGAATGCCAATAGATGAATATTTTGAGATCATTTCAAGAATATTTTTTTCGAATCTAATTACGTAAGTGACGGAAGATATACATTTTTTTTCTCAAATAGCATCTTGTAGAACACTAGTTCTCCTGGATGTCTATTTTGAAAGTTTTGAGATATTCTTAAGAAGAATGCATTGCATAATCAAAACTTTTGTAGGTTTTTTCACTAAGAAAGAAAAAGAAACTAATAACTAAAGGCGCAAAAATTCCATTGTAACCATCTTAATAAGGTCCATACTTGTTTTACTAGCAACATTGAATTGTTTTAGTTCATTTCTACTCATTTGTCACTTTGACTCATGTTCTAATGATGAGGTTGCAATCTGTCTTAGCATAGAATATGTTTGGCGCTTGTGGATAAGCGCATCGAGATTTCACTAAGCTATTATAGCGAGTGAATGGTATTTTAATTTTGAAATGCAAAAGGTGAGGATGGAGGAAGTGAGGAGGGGCATATGTCCCCTACTTTTATCTGAATCTCGCTTTTCTATGTAACATGGTATATAGGCAAGTAGAATGCGTGATGCATGAGACTGTGACTTTGTAATATGTAAATACTGACAATATTATTGGCATTGGCTGATTTGTTAATTCCATTGTATTAAACAACAAAACAACCTAAAGATATAATAATGTTGAATATAAACAAGGAAATATTTTAGACAAAGTTACCACGTGACATATGCCCCTTGATCCTCAGTCCTCACCCTCTGCTTATAAATCTAAACATATGAAATAATAGTCGGCATAAGCTTGGGTTTTGATAGTTTCTCGAGAACTTTGGGAAATTAAGACACCCAATTAAATTCCAGTTTTTTTAGCTAATCTTAGTTTGATCATAGACTTCCTCCCTCCCAAAATAACTGCACATCTCACTTCCCGAGGAGTCAAACGTTTTAAAATTTGACCAAAATTATAAAAAAGGTACTACTATTTATGATGTGTAATAAGTATCATTAGATTGAGCAAAGAGTATACTTTTCTAATAAATTTATTTGAAGATACAAATATTGATATTATTTTTTATATTCTTAGTCAAACTTAGAAAAACTTGACTCTTAGGAAAACTATGTGTGAATTTATTTTGGGACGGAGGGTGTATTCTAGTTTGTCCATGTGAGTCTTTAGACTTTCTTCTTTGTTTCAAACATATCAATATTTGTGTGTTTGATTGCATACTTGCATGTGGAATTGTGGATACTGCAGCCAACATACATTTACCCAATGAGTTAAAAACGTTTGGTTTCCCTAGACAGGTAGGTTGAATTTTATAAGATTATGCTTGATTGTCGCACTTGTACTACCTATGTTCACCTCCTTGTACGGTGCCTCCTCTTTCTTTTACTGTCATATCTCATCAATAATTACGCAATCTTGGCAAATGAATAATGTCCCGTAGCTAAGGAAAATTTATTTTTTTTATATATTTATTTTTATGAATTTATAAAAATATACATCCTCCTAATATTTTGCAAAACTTTCAAATGACTGTACGGAGCTACCGCCATTCGAAACGGCAACAGAGGCTACTACAGCAACCACACTCTGGTAGCACGGGTACTGTAGCAGTTCATGCCGCCGTCCTAGATTTACAACTTTGTAGTTCAATTTTTGTTCATTTGAAATAATTTTGACGCTCAAATATCCGATGCAAACTTTTCTTCTCTTGACAACAAATCTATTGAAAATCATATTTCTTTTGTATAAACTCGGATGGAGATAAAATTTATACGGAAATTGCAGCTTTTGTCGAGAGCTACAACTTTGTAGTGCATAAATTTTTCATTTGAAATCATTTTGATGCTTGAATAATATCTTCAAAAATCATAACTTTTCATATAAACTCGGATGGAGTTAAACTCTACACCGAAATTGTATATCTCGACGAGATCTACAATTTTTTAAGTTCAAACTACGTTTATTTAAATTTGTTTTGATGCTTAAATGATTGACACAAGGTTTAGATTTAGTTTTCAAATTTTAGATCTAGATAGTATATCGGTTATTTGAGCCTCAAGACGATTTCAAATGAAAAAAATTGAACTTGTTGATCTCGTCGAAATTTACAATTTTCATATAACGTTTATCTACATCCGAGTTAAAACAAAAAAGTTGCAATTTTTTGAAAACGGATTGGCCCCTACCGCCGTCCGAAACGACGGCGGGGACTGCTATGGTACCCGGACACAGGTGCTGTAGCAGTCGGGTACTGTAGCCCACCCTACCTCTGTTTCAAATGGCGGTAGCTCCCTACTGCCATTTAAAACGGCGGTGTTGTATAGTTTTGCAAAATATTGGGAGGATGTATATTTTTGCAAATTCGTAAAAAAATATAAAAATAAAAATCCGTAGCTAATAAACGTCGTACTCCCATTTATTGTGGTTCGTTCTTACAAGCCTCTAGGCCTTGAAAGCAGAATGTATGCAACAAAACAGCTCTTTTTTTCTGATGGGCCGTGGGCTAGGTTGTAGTCATGTATAACACTGTAAGACTGAGTCCAACAGCGGGAGGCAAAAATTGCCTCTCCCGCTGGCTACTGTGCTTGCCGAGAATGCTCTCCAACAGAGCATGCATCCGGCGATGCAGTTTTCCTATGAGAGAGGAGATGCAACTCTACTGGAAGGCATCCGCCGCAGGCGCAGGGGAGGGAGCGGGCCGACCATGCGCGGGAGAAGGAGGAGACGGCGGCGGCCCGGGAGGAGGAGGGAGTTGCGGAGGCGCTGAGATACGACGAGAGGAAGAGGAGGTCGGGGCCGTCAGGGCGAGGAGTGGCCGGAGCGGCGCGGCACACCCGGCCTCCACCTCGTCGCCGGAGCTGCTGCCTCCCCCCTCCTCGTTTTCTTCTAGCTGCTGCACCGGCGGGGCAGGGGACGTCGGAGGAGCGGCATCTCCATCCCCTTCTCGATCCGGCGGCGTCTCTCGATCCGAATCGACATCCTGCCTCTTCGCGTCCCCGTCCGCGGCCCTGCAGCTCGATCTGACGGCGGCGGAGCTGGATTCGGTGGTGGAGCAGCTCGAATTCGGCGACGGCGACGCGAAGAGCTCGATCGGCAGCCGCGGACGCGGACGCGAAGAACTCGAATTCGGCGCGATTTGGTGCGGAGGAGCTCGAATCGCGGGGTTGGAGGGAGCTCATCATCGTTCCCAGCACATGCGCCGGCGGCGGCGAGGATGGGCTGGTCGGCACCACTCTCGCTCCGCCTCCCTGCTTCCCCGTGCAGGGCGCGGCGCTGCTCCTCTCCCCCGCACGAAGGTGGGCAACAAGCATGGTGGAGGGAGAATGCAAATGCATGCGGTCTGTTGGAGACCGTCTGAGGAGAAGAACGTGCAAAACACTGTGTAAGCAAGGCAAACACAGATTTGCCTCTAAAAAATGCAATATATTGTTGGAGTCAGTCTAACCCATTAGCCATGAAGCCAAACTTGATTTGTCTCATGTGGGTCTCTTCGAGCTTGTCGAGCCATGCAGTTGTGCTGCTGCTAGTGTTTGGTTGGTGAGAAATTTTTTTACCCACCCTTTGATCACTAATTACGTGTATTAAATAAAATTAGTTTTCAAATTAACTCCATAACCCTGGGTAAAATCACGAGATGAATTATGTGGGGAAGCTGAACTTTTCCATGAAAATACTAAGGGTGCGTTTGGCTTGGCTCTAGTTGCGGCTGAAACAACTTTGACTGTGGCGGTGCTGGTGGAGCGGATTATGTGGGCGGATTGTGGGGGGAAGCTGAATCTGTTTCAAAGAAATGTTTGGCAAAACAACTTCTCCCAACTGTGTAACGTAGATATGATGACGAAATGTCCATAACACCCCTCCATTTTATTTTTATTTTTTACTTTCTCTTTTATTTTCTCCATTCCTTCTTTTCCCCCTTTCTTCTTATTCTTTTTCTCTCCTTTTACCTTATCCATTCGCAAGCCAGGCCGTCCATCTCACTGCAGCGCCGGCCGCCGGCCACAACAAAACTCCATCTCCAGTGCAGGAGCCCCCCTCCCCCTCGCCAACTACGGGACACCTCTCCACCTCCAGCTCCCTCCTCTCGCGGCCACTTCAAGCGCAAGCCACAGGCCACCTCCACCTCCGGCTCCCCCGCCGACGGTCTCCATCTCATCCGCGCCCGGCCTCCACTCTACTCATGCGCCTGTGTGGCTGCGCCGACTTCTGTCCACCTTGACGGACGGGCCGCCGCCAGCCCCTTCGTCGGCCTGATATAGCGCGCGCCGCCGACCTTCTTCGCCCCTCCATGTACCGCGCTATCGGGCGCCGGCCTCCTCCGCCCCACCTTGTACCGCGCCTCTGTTTCCGACGAGCTCGACTTCCCTGGCGCTAGGGATCACGCCCTCTCCCAGCGCTGCCTTGCTCGATCCGCGGGCCCCGCACGAGGACAACACTGGGAAACCGCGCACTGGTACAGATATACCCTTTAGTCCTGTTTGGTAAGTGTTATAGAGGTCTAAAATCCAACCGGGGCTAAAGGTGAGAAACAAAAGACCCCTTTTAATTCTGGATAAACGAATATGGACTAATAACAAAAAAGGAAAACATACAATTAATAAAAAAAGGAAAATGTCTATTTTTGACCATCCAACTTTTGCCTCAGTTTGGTTTTAGGCATCGAACTTCAAAACCAGATATCCTTGACCATTCAACTCTTAAAACCATTCATAATTGGCCATCAGGTGGTTTTGATGGGTGACTTTAACTTTTTTATTTACAATTTAGTCCTTAGAACTTGAAATGATCATTACTTTTTGCTCGTAGCTCTGATTTAGGTGATTCTTGCGGTCACATCTTCATAATGGTGAGCTTTTTATTTAGAATATTTTTTATACTACTCTATCAGTATTTTTTATATTATTCTTATGTTGTTGTGTAAAAACAATAATATAAGAAAAGTAAAACAAGTAGTTACTAAATAATATGAGCAACATTTTAAACGATAAAACTCATTGTTATTAATGCATGACCGTAACAATCACTTAAATTGGAGATACAAGAAAAAAAATAGTAATCATTTTAAGGTTCAAAGACTATTTTTAATCATTTATTTATAGTTTAGTCCTTTGATGTTAAAATGATTACTATTTTTTTTCGTCTCTCCGATTTAAGTGATTCTTGTGCCCATAATTTCATAACAATGAACTTTATCTTTTAAAGTGTATTCATATTATTTTGTAATTTATTGTGTTACTTTTTTTATATTGTTGTTTTTACACATCAACATAAGAAGAATATAACAAATAGTGATAAAATAGCATAAACAACATTTTAGAAGATAAATCTCACTATTATGAACGCGTGACCGCCAGAATCACCTAAATCGGAGGTACGAGCAAATAGTAATAATCATTTTAAAATCTAAGGACTAAATTGTAAATAAAAAAAGTTAAAATCACTCATCAAAACCACTCGATGGCCAATTGTGAACGGTTTTAAGAGTTGAATGGTCAAACATACCTGGTTTTGATGTTCGATGGCCAAAATCCAACTGAAGCAAGAATTAGATGGTCAAAAATAAACTTTTTCCTTAAAAAAAACTACAGGCTCGTACATGTCAGAAACCAACATGCGGCTACATAGCAGTACAAAGCGTCGTAATCTGCAAAGAAGGACAAATCGTCATCAGCCAAACGTGATAAAGTTTAGGCCCCGTTTAGTTTGTGAGGTGAATTTTTTGGGTCCTCTTTCAAAGTCTATTAGGAGTATTAAATGTAGACTAGTTACAAAAAGAATTACACGAATGGACTGAAAATTGCGAGACGAATCCATTAAGTCTAATTAATTCGTCATAAAAGATTGGTTACTGTAGCACGATGTTGTCTAATTATGACATAATTAGGCTTGTTAGATTGATCTCAAAAATTAAGGTAGAGGTTGTGGAATGAGTTTTGTCATTAATCAACATTTAGCACTCATAATTAGTGTCCAGAGATTGATGTGACGGGTAGTTAGTGAAACTTTTGGGAAGTAAACTGGACCTCCACATCAGGAACCTCAAAGAAAAAATCCTTTTTTTACAACAAACATATATATATTAAATATCACAACATCTATATTACAGATAGGTCCTCAGAAGATGACATAATTACACAAAGGTCTTGGAAGAAGAGAAAAGCAAGACGACGGTACCCATGGCGAAGAGAATGAAGAGTCGCCGGCAGAGGGTCGCAGAGGCGTCGCAGACGCTAACACCCGGGTGGTGACCGCGTAGCTGGAGTCGGAGAAGCACACCGACGACCTGAAGATTTGGTTGGAGTCGTCGCCGGAGATTGATGATACGGCTTTGACCAGGATCCTAGGGGGAGGCGGCGCAGTCGAGCTGGTACCAGGAACGGAGCCACCTTGCTAGAGATACGAGCTCCAGGACTGAGGACTGCTGTGACGGGGAGATGAAGACGGAGTTGTTGGAGATCGCAGCGAAGAAGGGAAGGCAACCGGGGACCGTCCCGGGGACCAAATCCACCCATGAGGGGACCCGCTCCATACGAGACGGTCACAGGGCAACCTTCCGGCCGGATCTGGGGCGGCGAGGTGGAGGCTCCAGCAGCAGAGGATGGAAGGGGGCGGAGGTGAAACTGCAGGAGTTTGCGAGGAAGAGAACTTTATTTTATTACAACTCTCCGAAGAAGCGACAACACCGACGACGACGCGGAGCCCGAAGAAGCTCCCATCGACGACGAGGACGACCGTTCCTAGGCGGCGTGGACCACAAAGGGAAATAGCCATAAAGGCGAGAAGCTAAAAACAACTATACTATAGGGAGCAAGCGCAGGGGCGGGCCCCGCTCCTTCCCGCCGCGGCGAGTGTCGTATGGACATCCCTGGGCCCACTACTCCGGTGGGTACCAGGACCGACTACTCGGTGGGCCCCTGGGACTACTCAACTTGGGCAACACGGCACCTGCTGGCGTGGGGCGTAAGGATTACAGAGGGATAGTACTCGGATAGGAAGCTACACATGTCCGGATCCATGTAAAGAACTCCTAGCCGTACCCGACTAGTACTCTCCCCTCAAACCGACTTGTAACCCTGCCTCCCGGGCTATATAAGGCGAGGCAGGGACCCCTATCTCATCATCCGCATCATCTTGTAAATACATCCAATCAATCCAGAGCTACGCAGCATACAGGACGTAGGGTATTACGCACCTAGCGGCCCGAACCTGTCTAAATTGTGTGCCACGTGTCTCTCCTTCGAGTTACCGATCTCGGCGAGGCCACATTCATCTACCTCGGGTACTCCCCTTGGTAGGTTACCGGTCTAAAACACCGACAGCTGGCGCGCCAGGTAGGGGATCTCGCCGAAGATCACATGGCAAACTCGACGGCTTCAATCGTCATCAAGCCAACCGTCGCCTTCAACCGCGGCGACACCTTCGTCTTCGGCTCCTGGGTCTGCACCGCTGACGGCGCTGGATCATTCTAGTGCTACCTCACCATGACCCCAGACCCAAAGACCGGGCTTGTGACGCTTCCCGAAGTCGCCATGGGCCCACTCGTCGAAAAGTTCGGCGAAATTTCGCTCTACAACCAAGTCGCCGATTTCGAGCTCGGATCCGCCTCCAACTCGAACTCGACGTCGCCCTGGATCGCCTCATGCGAGCCGGCTCCTGAGCCATTGTGTGAAGCGACCCCTCTCCACGAGCACTTCCCATACGGTCTCTGCAATGCTAGCAGGGCCCATGCGGAAGCTCTCGCTGCACGCCGGGCCGGCAAGGAGATCGCCTCCGAGTACTCCTCGGACTCCAACACCGGAGCCGGCTACTACTCGGACTCTTCCTACGAGTTCGACTTCGGATCGGACCCAATCGAGTCCGAGTCCGAGCTCAACATGACTGAGGAACCGCTGTCAGGTCCTGCCTCTGGCCTGGTCATTACATCCACTCCCGCCGGCTGATTCGTCTACTGGCCCGACCGCAAGCCTGCAGACCTGACGGACGACAACTCACACTGCGTCGCCTACCTCGATTCACTCCCCTTCCAGGAGGGGACCCCGCTAGCTCTAAACGACGAGCACACCCCCACCGAGGTGGCGACTACTGACTCCAGTCTCTGTACTCCCGACCGTGAAGTCTTCATGACGGCCACAGATGTCGGGACTTGACGACATCTCGGAGGATGAGTTATCTGCCAACGCACCTCCGAACGAGACCACCGAAGACAAGAACGCTCGGCGTGACCGCAACAGGAAGTGGAACGATCGACGCAGACGTCTCCGGGAAACTCTCCCTATCCGGAACCTCAATGAGGCCCTGGAGCAAGTTGCCAACCGGGTACACTCTACTCCTGAGCAGTGCCTCATGTCTATCACCACGATAGCACGGCAGGCCCAGGGGATCCGCGCGGGCGAAGTCATTGCCAAACTCGCTGAAGACGCCTACTTCATGCGGGTCGACAACAGGGTTACTCAAGTACCCCCCGTCAGAACTCACGACGTCAGAAACAATGAAGCCACTAGCCGCAGCCCGGCAGATGGCGGACGCAACCGTGTCCGTGGTGAACACCAGCCAAACCCCAACCGCTCTAGGGCCTCAGGTGGAGGACCCTCACAGGGTGGCATCAGCCAGGGTGGCACCGGAGGTAGTCGTGGTGGCGGCGGCGGTGGTGGCAGCAGCGGCGGGAGCTCATCCCATGACGTCGGCAAAAGAGCTGGTGGCGGCGGCGATCGCGGCGGCCGAGGCCACGCGACCAACCACGCCACCGGCAACGCACGTGGCGGCTACGACGCCCGCCACAAGATCGACGAGATCCGTCGCAAGAAGGCTACTGAAGCAAGCGACAGCGACGGCTTCCCTGCATGCTCCGCAAGACTTCGCAACCTGCTTCTTCCCGAGAAATTCAAACCTCTCGGGATCTCCAAGTATGACGCGAAGCAAGATCCAGTTCAGTGGCTCAGGTGCTATGCCCTGGCCATTGAAAATGCTGGTGGCAACAACGACGCGAAGTGCCTCTTCTTTCCCTTCTGTCTGGATCAGGCTTCACTCACATGGCTCAAGTCACTCGAAAAGAACTCGATCGACCAGTGGGACCAGCTGAAGGCTCAGTTCACCAGCAACTTTGCGAGCACCATGGGACGCTCGGGTACTCGCATGGACCTGGCGATGGTCAAGCAGGAACAAGGCGAGACGCTTCGCCAGTACATGCGGCGCTTCTTCGACAAGCGCGCGACCGTAGTCGACGTCACCGACAAAGAAGTCATCGACCTCTTCCAAGACGGACTTTATCACCGTCGCACCTTCGAAGACTTCGGTCGCCGCCGCCCGAGTTCCATCACCAAGCTCAAGGACATGATCACATCATGGGCCGACGAAGAGGACAAGGCAAATGCCAAGTACGACTCCATTCGCGGCAAGAACAAGAGCAACACGGGCGGCAACAACAACAACAACAAAGATCAAAGGGGTCGCCACAACAACAACTACTCGAGCTCCAACCGCAAGCGCAAGCCAGACAACACAGTCGCGGCTATACAGCGCCCTGCAAAGGACAACTCGAAAAAGACCTCAGGCGGCTTCAGAGACTTGCTCAAAGAGAAGTGCCCGTGGCATCTGGATGGTAATCACACCACCGAGCAGTGCTACCAGCTCCGGCGAGCACTCAAGGATACTCCCGACCCACGGCCTCCTCACGACAAAAAGGGCAAGAAAAAAGTCGACGAGGGCAACGGCGACTTCCAGGAACCTGACAAGACGGTGAATGTCCTATTCGGCGGACTACCCACCAGACGGTCTCAGAAGGCCACTCGACGGGAAGTCTTGAACATTGAACCAGCGGTGCCGACACCTCTAAGGTGGTCGGAGGTACCCATCACCTTCTCCCGCGTGGATCATTGGACAAGCTTCTCCGAGCCAGGACGTTTCCCACTCATCTTGAAACCTATAGTCGCGGGCTCCATACTCAACAAGGTCCTCATCGACGGCGGGAGCGGACTCAATGTCCACTTCACCAAGACCTTGAAGAAGATGAAGCTCGACATCACCGACATGCTCACCAAGAGCGCGTCACCCTTCTACGGCATTGTCCCCGGTAACGCGGCTATTCCACTGGGCTTAGTGGTCCTGCCAGTTACCTTCGGGGAGATAAGGGAGAACTACTGCACCGAGTACATCAAGTTCGAGGTTGCGGACTTCGAAACCTCCTACCATGCCATCCTCGGCAGACCAGCTATCGCCAAGTTCATGGCGGTACCACACTACACCTACTTGGTACTCAAGATGCCAAGTCCTGCCAGAGTACTCACACTGCAAGGGGACTTGAAGATTTCCTTCGACTGCGATACCGAAGCAGTGGAACTCGCAGCGACCAACCAAGTACCCAATGCAATGATGGAGATCTTTGCTGCATCCAAGAAGCTCGCCCCAACCGAGCTCGAGATTCCCGAGAAGACCGACACCGCAAACAAGCCTCAGCCATCAGAGGAAGTCCAAGTGAAGGCCATCGACCTTGGGACGAGCGACAGCAGCAAGACTACCATGATCGGGGCGGGTCTCGACCCGAAATAGGAAGACGCACTCGTCAGCTTCCTCCGGGCTAACCGAGATATCTTCGCATGGAAGCCAGCGGACATGCCAGGGGTGCCCAGGAGGCTGATCTAGCACTCACTCAACGTCGATCCTAAAGCTACCCCCAAACGACAACACCTTCGCCGTTTCGCTGACGACCGACGGGATGCCATCAAGAAGGAACTCGCCAAACTACTCGCGGCAGGCTTCATCCGTGAAGTCTTCCATCCTGAGTGGCTCGCCAACCCCGTCCTCGTCCGCAAGAAGAACACCAACGAGTGGAGGATGTGCGTCGACTACACCGACCTCAACAAGCACTGCCCCAAAGACCCCTTCGGGTTGCCGTGGATTGATCAAGTCATCGACTCCACGGCGGGCTGCGACCTGCTCTGCTTCCTCGACTGCTACTCCGGGTATCACCAGATCGCTATCAAGGAAGAAGACCAGGAGAAGACCGCGTTCATCACCCCGTTCGGCACCTATTGCTACACGATAATGTCGTTCGGGTTGAAGAATGCCGGCGCCACCTACCAACGAGCTATCCAGGCCTGCTTCAAGAAGCAGCTCAACAAGAACGTCGAAGCCTACGTGGATGATGTGGTCGTCAAGACCAGAAACTCCGATACGCTCATCGCCGATCTTGAAGAGACTTTCGCATCCCTGCGAGAGTACCAATGGAAGCTCAATCCCAACAAGTGCGTCTTCGGCGTACCATCTGGGAAACTACTCGGCTTCATCATCAGCCATCATGGCATCGAAGCCAACCTCGAGAAGATCTCCGCCATCACCAACATGAAAGCTCCAACCTGCATCAAGGATGTCCAGAAGCTGACCGGGTGCATGGTGGCCCTGAACAGATTTATCTCGAAGCTTGGAGAACGGGGACTACCCTTCTTCAAATTACTCAAGTATCAAGAGAAGTTCGCGTGGACCGCGGAGGCTGATCAAGCTCTGGCGCAGCTCAAAGACTTCCTGTCTAAGCCACCGGTCCTCACGGCTCCTCGCAAAAAAGAGCAGCTACTGCTCTACCTCGCTGCGACTACTCACGTGGTCAGTACTGTCATCATCGTTGAGCGGCAGGAAGAAGGCCACGCCTACCCAGTCCAGCGACAAGTCTACTTCGTCAGCAAGGTTCTGTCAGAGTCCAAGACACGGTACCAGCCGGTCCAGAAGCTACTCTACGCAGTGCTCATCACCTCGCGGAAGCTACGACACTACTTCCAGGAGTACTCGATTGTTTTCATCACCGACTACCCGCTCGGTGACATACTCCACAACCAGGATGCTACTGGAAGAATCTCCAAGTGGGTGGTCAAACTCGACGCCCTCAACATTGACTTCAAGCCACGTACTGCTATCAAGTCCCAAGCACTAGTCGACTTCATGGCAGAGTGGCAGGAGAATCAGCTACCAACTACAACCGAGCGCCCAGAACACTGGGTGATGTACTTCGACGGCTCACTTAAGCTCGAAGGGGCAGGTGCAGGGGTGTTGCTGATCTCTCCAAAGGGCGAACAACTCAAGTACATCCTGCAGATCTTCTGGAAGGTCTCAAACAGCGAAGCCGAGTACGAAGCCCTACTTCATGGGCTCCGCCTCGCAATCTCTTTGAGCATCAAGCGGCTACTAGTCTACGGCGACTCTGCAGTGGTCATCAACCAAGTCAACAAGTCTTGGGATCGCAACAAGGAGAACATGGACGCCTACTGTCTGGAAGTCCTCAAGCTCGAGAACAAGTTCTACGGTCTCGAGTTCCACCACGTCGTTCGCGACAACAATGTTGTCGCGGACGTCCTGTCGAAGCTTGGTTCTACTCGCGTGCAAGTACCTGCTGGAGTCTTCGTCCACGAGCTTCACGCGCCATCCATCCCGGAGTCGGCGCCAACGGCCACTGACCCTGCGCCACTACAGTCTGGCCAGGAGGTCATGATGATTGATGTGGACTGGAGACAACCCTTCATCGACTACATCCGCGAGCAGAAGGTCTCATCCGACAAGAACTTGGCCGAACAACTCGTCCGCCGAGCAAAGGCCTACGTGCTAGTCGGAGACAAGCTCTACAGGTGAGGTGCCACTTCTGGAGTACTCATGAAGTGCATACCTCGAGAAGAAGGCAAGGATATCTTGGAGGAGATCCACAAAGGCGTCTACGGCAACCACGTGTCTTCTCGAACGCTGGTGAGCAAGGCTTTCCGATGAGCTTTCTACTGGCCAACAGCTCTGGCCGACGCTGAAGAACTCGTCAGAAAGTGCCAAGGATGTCAATTCTTCGCCAAGCAACAACACGTCCCGGCCTACAAGCTAGTCACCATAGCACCAACCTGGCCCTTTGCCTGCTGGGGGCTCGACATGATTGGGCCTCTGCCAACTGCGCCAGGAGGATTCAGCAGAGTCTTGGTGGCCATCGACAAGTTCACCAAGTGGATCGAAGTCAAGCCGGTCACCTGCCCAAAGGCCGATAGAGTACTCGACTTCTTGGATGAACACGTGCATCGCTACGGGCTGCCCCATCGCATCATCATAGACTTGGGTTCCAACTTCAACAACCATCAGTTCTGGGAATACTGCGAGAACAGCGGGATCGATGTCCGGTACGTCTCAGTCGCCCACCCCCGCGCCAATGGTCAAGTTGAGCGCGCCAACGGGATGGTACTCGACGCCCTCAAAAAGTGATTGCACGACGCAGCTAACACAAAAGGAGGCAAGTGGATCAAGGAACTACCCAACACACTCTGGGGGCTTTGTACTTAGCCTACCAAGCCGACGGGGCAGTCGCCCTACTTCCTGGTCTACGGCTCTGAAGCTATCCTACCTGCCGACGTGATGTGGGAATCCCCGACAGTAGAGCAATACGACGAAGGCATCTCAGAAGATAGCAGACGGGTTGACATCGACGGTCTCGAAGAAGCCCGCTGCGCCGCCCTCGTCCAATCAGCAAGGTACCTCGAGGGTATCCGACGCTACCACGATCGCAACGTCAAGGAACGCTCCTTCAACGTCGGCGATCTAGTCCTCCGTCGTATCCAGAACACGGACGGACTACACAAGCTCAGCTCACCATGGGAAGGTCCCTTTTCAATCTCTAAGGTGACCAGACCAGGCTCCTACCGCCTCCAAACACTTGAAGGCGACGACATCAACAACTCGTGGAACGTCGACCAGCTGTGTCGCTTCTACGCGTAGTCGCTCGACTACTCTACAGGTCCAGGTCTACACGACTACTCACGGACTCCTCGCTGTAAGCGGCCTTTTGGTCCTGGCACTAGTCTCCGGACTACTTGTCGGTGCGGAAAGTAGTCCCGACACTAACTAGTAAGTTACGCTGTGATCAGCTTCTCGATGGTCGGTGCAAACGACAACACAGGGGACACAAGTTTATCCTGGTTTCGGCCGGGGCCGTACGTCCAGCAGTGGTGTGCTCGAGGCACTATATTGCGTTGCACCGTGGTGCTTGCAGAGGGGAGCTACAAGCGGGGCGGGAGAGGAGGCCGGACCTCCAGGTCCCTGAGGTTTTGATTGAGGCGAGTGCCAATATCGTGGTGAAGGCAGAAAGCGTGTGGATCAGTGCTCTCCGTCGTCCCCCTGCGGCCAGGGGACTGCCCCTCCTTTTATATGCCAAGGAGGAGGCAGTTTACAGGCGTGCCGCACTGTTCTAGCTACGTGTGATGGCATGGCGGACTGTGCAACGGAGTGGACGGCCGTCCTGGTGAATCTTGCTTCTGGCGGGGCGTCATGGCGTGCCCTGTATCCGTCCAGGAGCGGCTTCGAGGGCGGCGGCGTAGGAGCTTCCCGTGTGGTCGTCGTCCGTACGCCGACTCGAGGGTGCGACTGACGGGAGGTCGTAAGGGGCACAGCCGCGGGCATGGCGGTGTCTTGTCGCCCCGCACTCCCACAGTGTCAGGGATGGCGCTGCAGTGCCCGGGATGGCGTCGTGATGGCGGGGATGGCCGCGCAGGACCGACGGTGACGGAGGTGACGCGTCTCACTGGTCCGACGTCATGGCGCGGCCCCGGGCAGGCGCGGAGCAGGCGTCCGTCCCCTTTTCGAGGGTTCCACCGTCCTCTTTTGAGGGTGCGGCGTGTTGGCCATACGAGAGTGGGTGGCGCAGTGTCACGAAGCTGACACTGGCCTTGCCGCACAGTGGTGGGGATGGCCTCACCGGGAGAGTTGGCAGAACAGCACCGGGATATGATTCCCGGGCGTGTCAGAGGGACGGCACGGCGTGGATTCGTCTTTGACCCGGGCGCCCGAGGGGGGACCGGCCCTCGAGCGAGGCGGAGTCCCGCCCGAGGGGGCGACCGGCCCTCGAGCGAGGCGGAGTCTCACCCGAGGGGGCGACCGGCCCTCGAGCGAGGCGGAGTTTCACCCGAGGGGGCGACCGGCCCTCGAGCGAGGCGGAGTCTCGTTAGCACGGCGCTGCGCCCCTCGAGCGAAGCGGAGTTTCGCCCGGGGGTGGCTGGGCTGACTGTTCTGGTGGGCCGCTGGGGCCACCAGGGTTGTGGGCCCGGCCGCTGGGCCGTGACTATCTTGAGCGTGTTTTAGGTTTGTGGATTCGTTTGTGTTTTATTTTTTGCGAAAGTGAATGGGTTTCCCCCAGTTTTTTAGGGGACCCTTAGGGCTGTCCCCGACACTACTCTTCTCCAAGATCCAGCGTCAACGGCTACTAACGGATCTTGGGCTGCTTAGAGCGTTGAGGACTCTAGCGGCGGTCTGCAAGACCATGTACTCTAGATCCAGTCTATACGACTACTAACGGATCTCTAGCTGTAAGCGGCCTAAGGGTCCTAGCGCCACTTAGCCGTAGGCGACCTCCGGGTCCTGGCGACTACACTTGTAAACGGCTCTGACCATTCAGGTGTACTTATTCATCCGTAATAAAGTTTGATTCAACTTATTTATTGTGCCTTCCAAACAGGCATCTCCTACTGAGTACTACTACTCGCAAGCTCCACCACGGTTTGGTACTCCGCACAGTTCGTTGCAAGTGGCAGCTACGAGTACTTATTTCACAGATATATCGTGGTCAACTTTCATTGATAATCCAAACAAGTTACTAGCAACTCTTTTTGTTTTACACCAACTACTCTAAGCTACTCCTACTGAAGGTTGAGCTTTTCCGCCACTTGTTCAGCAATGGGCGCCATCTCCTCCAGGAGGGTCTTGTACTGATCGTCAGTACAGTTCGCTGCAAGTCCACCGGCGACTACGTCCACTGGAGCCTTGGGGAAATATGACTTCATGTATGGCAAGACTTGGTTCGGGATCGACTTCGCTAAGTGCTTGACATACGTCGCCAGACGCCCGGGGGCTTCCTTCAGCCGGTCCACCAGTGGAGCAATCTTCAGCCCACCCGGGTGTGGCACCAGCAGCCTTGCAATGGGCAGCACGGCTTCCTCAAGTTCCTTCAGTTGACCCCGCAGCTTCTCGCAATCTTCATTGAGCTTCTGCAGAGATTTATAGCAATTGACAAGGTCACGGTCTGAGGCTTCATGAAGCTCCATGTGCTTGAGACACTCATGGCGCAACTGAGCGTACTCATACTCAAGTACCTCTCTTTTGTCGGTCTCACGGTACACGATGTTCTTCAAGTCCGTCTCCGACGCCTTCAGCTGGTCGACCCTTTCCTCAAGCTCTGCAGACAACTCATCACATTGCCAGATTACATCAAGGTACCCTAATAAGTACTCAAAGGCTTTGGCGGGAAGCATACCTTTATTCTTCTGGCGCAGCGACTTGTTTTTCCGAATCAAGTCGTCCCTCTTCGCCTGCATCTCTTGCACTTCGTTATGATACTGGGCGAAGGCACCGTCAAGCTTGGATTAGAGCAGCGCAGAATGTTTCTTCGACTTGTCAAGCTCCTTCTCCAAGGCTTCGGCACGAAGGACTGTGTCGCCGTACCCCTTCAGCAGCTCGGACTTCTCACGGGATCTCTCAATAATATCCTGTGAAGACAGAACAGTCAAGCGGGTATTTTGTATTTCGTCGTACAAGACTACTCGAGGTACTCGCAACATACCTTGACCCACTGCTGGGTACGCCGCCATGACTCCATGTTCAGAGCGACAACGGCCGGATCGACAAGATTGTCTTCCAGCAGCTCAAGACCCCCGCGGCTCGAAGATGCCTCCTCTGCCATGGCCGCCGAACGGATCGGCGCGGCTTCCTCTATGATGGGCGAGCGGACGACTACGTCCGTGCTTGTCCCGTGGAGCGGATCGTCCTGCACCTCCGCACCCCACTCGGGGGCTGTTTCTTCCGCCGTCTCGGCCATCGGTCCTGTGGGCTCGGACTCCACAGTAGCCGTCTCTATGGCCACGGCTTCAGGAATCGAGGCTCCCTCAGCTTGTGCTCCTAGTACAATGAGTACACGCAGTCAATCTCAGTGGCTACGACTACTATGCGTAATGACTATCAGTGGTGACAGGACACATACCTTCAACCAAGGTGGCTTCCTCCAACGACGACTCCACCGCGACTTCAGTCTATGGCGGCGGCGTGGGTTCGCACTCCTCCACCGAGCGGCCCTCTCCGCCGGCTGGAGTGCTTGTCTCCTCACCGTCCCACGACAGGTCCGTGGATTTCCTACATCATGAAGTCCTCAAGTCAGCAAGACAAGTCTGCCGTTTATACGACTACTTGAAAGTTCATAAGAACTTACAGTGTTGACCGCACCACGGTCACGGTCGGAGCACCTAGTATACTGGCAATATCAACTATGCCAGCCTCGGTAGCAGCTCCGGCCTCAACAGGCGCCTCCTCCGGTTGCTCTACAGTTGTGGCCGGTGGAGGGTTTCATCCTTCTTCAACCGACGGCTGCGGCTCCGCAGCGCCGGTCTCTTGCCGTGCCACTGTTGGCACAACTTCTTCGGTTGACGGAGGCAGGCCGATACTCCTCTCAGCTGCCGCCCCCACAGTGTCCAGGACCCCCTCGTCGCCCTGTTCTACGAGGTCCGGGGAGGGGATATCCTGTAACATTACAAGTCAATTCATCAGCACACGACTACCCATCAGCTGTGCTCGACTACTCTAGTCGCGGTGTTTACCTCTTGGCTGGTCGTCTCAGAGATCTTCAGCTTCTTGACAGCGCATTTCCGCGCCACGTTGCGAGGCCTCCTGGGTAGTGCCGGCAAACTATCCTCAAGGTTGGATGGCTTCTCGATGATTGGGACGTCTGGCATCCCAGCTCGGCTGAACCTGGAGCGCAGCTGGAACCTTTGCTGCAGTGTTTCTTCGTCTTCATCGTCATCAGAGCCGGACTCGATGACAACGGCGTCTTCGCCTTCACCGACCACGCGGCGTTCCTTCTTCTTGCCCTTCTCCTCTGATTGCTCCACAAGTCGCGGAGGAGAAGTCGGGACTGAGACGTATTTCACCACGTCATCCTACAACATTTAGCACATATGAGTACGACTACTTCAAGCAAGTCAGTACTCGGGGGCTTATGTCACGACTACTGACCTGATTAGGCGGCCGTGCCGCAGAGTACTCTGGCACCGGGCATGGTGTATACGGGGGCATGTCCTTGAAAATCCTGCCCAGCCTCTTGACGATGACGTGGTCCTCGTGTTCGAAGCCAGGCAACCGGGACGTATCCTTGTCGCCGGTGTACTGGTACCCGAGGGTGTCTCGTGCCATCAGTGGATGCACCCTCCTCTTCATGAAGCTGAAGGCCACGTGTTCGGCCCTCAGCCCGGCTTCTCGCAAGACCTTTGATCTTCTTCAGCAACTCGGGTAGCTGAATACCCTCTTGCATGGTGGGCTCTGTGTTCCACCACGGCTTGTGCTTCGGTTGACACCCGCTCGGCTTCGGCAGCTCAGGATGGTGGTTGCTGATATAGAACCACTTGGCCTTCCAGTCCTGGTTGGAGTCTATCAACTTGTACGGCAGGTACTGGTCGGCGGCGTCTTCACGCATCTGGATACCGGCACCTCCGACTACTCGTGTATCGTTGGTGCTCGGCTGCGGCTTCAACCGGAAGAACTTCTGAAACAAGATCCAGTGGGGCTTGATCCCCACAAAAGCTTCGCAGAAGTGTACAAAGATGGAGACGTGGAAGATACCATTGGGGTTGAGATTAAGGTACTCGATGCCGTAGTACCTGAGCAGACCCTTGAAGAAATCACTGGCGGGGAGCGCCAATCCGCGCTCTACGAACCGGGCGAACATTGGGATTTCGTCCGGGTTCTTCTCCATCGGGTATGGATCGCCGGTGGTGGTGCACCATAGATCCACCTCCTTCTCACGAAGGAACCCATTGTTGACCAAGGCGAGGAGGTCCTCGGTCTTCAGTTTCGCCTTCTTCCACTCCTTCGCCGGATTAGGGTGAGGGGACGGAGGTGGCGACGTCGACGACTGGCCGGCATCACCGGTCTCTTCATCGCGGCTTCTTTTCTTCGACGCACCGGTCTTCTTGCCCTTCGCCGGAGACCCCTTCATTCTCCAAGAGATGGGTGTCTTCACTCGCATTCGCTCGGGGGCTACAGCGGCGGGTGCACTGCGGCGGCGCGAGCAACTGGATCTATGTCTACGCGCGGCGGCGGCGGCAGCAGAGGAGCAGAGGAGGCGGCGATTCAGATCTAAATCTGAGGAATGCAACTGCTAGGAGTGAAAACCCTAAGGGACTCACCGGTTATTTATAACCGACCCTGGCGGCTCGGTTCTCAGCGGGCAGATACGGCGCCAGACGGGTGACCTAGCGGCAGCAGCGTGACTCTTCAACTTCCAGTACTTGATGCTCTCCATCTCGGGGGCTCGACTACTTCAGATGACCTCCGTGGGACACAACCAGATACAAGACCCACTCAGGACACATTCTACAGTCAAGATGACCCTTTAATTCGAGACAAAGTACTCGACTCAAGGCTCGGGGGCTCCGTGCCACGTGTCCTTCGGTTTTTTCTCCGGATTTTTCGGGATAAGATTGGCAGAACTTCAGATTGACCCTCAGCTTGAATCTGCGATTCGACCTAAGGCTCGGGGGCTACATTCCATATGGAATGCGATTCTCCGAATCACATTTTCCATATGGTTTCTTCATCAAGGCATCACGAGTATTATTGAAGACCTTCGAGAGAAGCACTCGGGGACGCTTGGGGACTACTCGAGAAGACTTCAAGACTACTCAAAGATCAGCTGGAGTACCTTCCAGCCTCGGGATGATTCAAGCACTCTTGACGACTTTTGTCTTGTGGAACTCGGGGACGCTCAAGGACTACTCGCCAAGGCCATCAAGACTACTCGAAGACATCCTGCTCGACTACAAAGTACTCGGGGGCTTGTCGTATGGACATCCCTGGGCCCACTACTCCGGTGGGTACCAGGACCGACTACTCCGTGGGCCCCTGGGACTACTCAACTTGGGCAACACGGCACCTGCTGGCGTGGGGCGCAAGGATTACAGAGGGATAGTACTCGGATAGGAAGCTACACATGTCCAGATCCATGTAAAGAACTCCTAGCCGTACCCGACTAGTACTCTCCCCTCAAACCGACTTGTAACCCTGCCTCCCGGGCTATATAAGGCGAGGCAGGGACCCCTATCTCATCATCCGCATCATCTTGTAAACACATCTAATCAACCCAGAGCTACGCAGAATACAGGACGTAAGGTATTACGCACCTAGCGGCCCGAACCTGTCTAAATTGTGTGCCACGTGTCTCTCCTTCGAGTTACCGATCTCGGCGAGGCCACATTCATCTACCTCGGGTACTCCTCTTGGTAGGTTGCCGGTCTAAAACACCGACACCGAGCTCGCCGGAGCAAGCTCGCCGGAGACGGGAGGGAGGGGGCCAGCAAAGATCTGGATCAGGGGAGGAGCTCGGGAGGTTCCTTCTAGGAGAAGGAAAGAGTCCCGAGAGACTGAGCTTTCGTCCGTGTGCTCTGTTTAAAAAGGTTTCTCTAGGAGAACATTTAATACTCCTAATAGACCTCGAAAGAGGATCCAAAATTTTCACTTATGAAACTAGACGGGGCCTAAGGCACGAATCTTAAAACATTGAAATCCAACTGCAGCGGACCGAGGCCGCAGATACGTGCAAACTAAAATGCCTTAATATTATATAATTGAATTAAATATAGGATATAAACTAAGAAAAATACCACACTCTGGCATTGACAACCACATAGTTTGAGTCCATAGGAAAATATTTTAGGGTATGTGGGTGGAAAAAATATTAATATGTTTGCCTACTGTGTAGAGGTAACACTCGGCAAAACCTTATCATTGCTGAGTGTCGAGCAGTACACTCGGCAAAAGTGGATGGTTATCGAGTGTACTCGGCAAAGAGCAATATTTGATGAGTGTTTAAACTTGACACAGCAAAGAGTTAAGATGGCAACGTCTGTATTAATGGTCACGCGAAGAGCCGATCGGGTAGGGAGTTGTTTGATGAGTATTTAGATATCCCTAGTGCTTTTTACTTTTCTGTTGAGTGCAGGTCGCGGCACTCGGCAAACCCTAAACTTTATTGAGTGTTTTTGTTTTTTTGAACTCGACAAACTGTAATCGAGTGTGCCACCATCAGGCACTCGTAATTCGTAAAGACTTGTTTGCTGAGTGCCTCGCGGAAAGCACTTGGCAAACTGTGGCACTCGGCAAATTTTTGGTAGTGGGCAGTGGGTACGGACGAGAAGGAATAAGATATCATGTTGGACGCGACCACTAACACGAATCGTGGAACAGATTGGATCAAGCCCGACCAAAATTTTCATTGAAAATAAAGAACACAGGCGGCGGCATAGATCCTAGGGTTTCGTCCAGGATGTCCAAGATGGCGGCGGCAAGGAGGCCGGCGAGCATCCACGACGTCCCCGACGACCTGCTCAGGCTGATCCTCCTCCGCCTGGACTCCATCGGGCTCGCCCGCGCCGCGTTGACCTGCAAGCGATAGCGCGGCATCGTCGGCGGCGCCGCCTTCCTCCGCCTCTCCCGCGCGCTCCATCCTCCAGCCATTGCCGGCCACTACCACGGTACCACCTGTCACTACAGGATTCGGGGTCTTCGCCGAGAGCAGAAATCCTCTCGGCGAACGCCCTTTTCCTCTCGGTGAAGCCTTCGCCGAGAGGAAGCTCTCGGCGAAGGCCTCACGTTGAAGCTCCACCGGCGAAGCTCCCTTCGCCGAGAGCTTTCCTCGACCCTCTCGGCGGATATGCGCCGAGAGGCGTCATTGGCTCTCGTCGAAGGCCCTCTTACCGTCACGGCGCGCCCCGCCGTTAGGAGTGGGGGCCACTCCTTCGCCGAGAGTCAAATGTTATGCACTCGTTGAAGAAGGGCCCTTCGCCGAGAGCGAAATATTTGGCTCTCGTTGAAGAAGGGCTCTTCGCCGAGTGCATAATTTTGGCACTCGTTGAAGGGGTGCTCTTCGCCGAGAGCAAAATGATTTTGCACTCGTTGAAGCGGTGCTCTTCGCCGAGAGCTGTGGATTTTGCTCTCGGTGAAGAAGTGCAACCGCACAGTGCTGGGCGCCCCCTTCGCCGAGAGCAGTGGATTCTGCTCTCGGCGAAGAATTTTTTCTTTTTTTTCTTTTTTTCCAGCAGCCTCAAATATTCACATAAATCATCGCAGACATATATAATATTCATCACAGACATATATATTCATCACATAGTCCACAAATGATCACATAATCGACAAATTCATCACATAGTCACGAACTGCAAGTCACAATGGTCCAATGCAAGTCACAAATGTCCAAATACAAATAAAAGTAGCTAAGTCCACGAACTCACTCGTCCGACTACTGATCATGCGGCGACTGATCTTCCAACGGTTCGATGGCCGGACAAATCACATGTGCCTTGTAGACAATGTCTCACCTTGCTGGCTTGAAGAAGGAGGAAGGCAGCGGGAAGCCGATGGCGGAGGCCGGTGGCTCGGTGCTCAACTCCTGAAAAAAATGAATATAATAGTGTCAATTAGAAATTTCGACAGCACCTCCCCTCTCTGTGAGGTTTTCAAAACCTGCAAGAAAATCCACAACACGAAGGTCGGGCCACACAAAAAATTTCTTCTCACGGCTCGATGGCCGGACACATGACAAGTTAAAATTCTATATCTTAAATTCTAAATCCAAATTAAGTTTATATACCTATCTATAATTCTATATCAAAAATTCTAACCATACATTTCTATACATACATGTCTAGATGTATCTATAATTATATATCCAACATCACTAATTCATCACTAATTTGTAACTAAATTACTGAAATCGAGAGGAAGTCGAGAGTGCACTCACAAGGGGTGAAGCACCGACGCCGATGCAGCTGTGGCAATGGATCCTCCCCGTCGGCCTTCTCCATCTCCTCCTCCTTCTCCCCCCTCCTGCTTCTCCTTGGCAGCCGGGGAGGCCCAACCGGGGCTAGGGGTGACGGGTCCCTTCTCCCCCTCCTGAATTTCCTCCTCCCGCCTTCTTCTCCTCCAGGGGCAGCGACGCCGGAGGCACGCCGGGGAAGGAGGGCAGTGGCACGGGAGGCAACGGGGGAGGGGCGGCAGGGGAGGGGTCGGCCGCGGCCACGGGACGGCCGGGGAGGGAGGCGGCCGGGGCGCGGCAGAGGGGGGCGGCCACAGCCGGCCGCGGCGAGACGGTGCGGGGCGCGGCAGGGTGAGGCGGGGCCGGCCGGGATGCGGTGGGGCGGCGGGGCCGGCAGGGCGAGGCGGTGCGCGGCCGGGGACGAGGCGAGGCGGGGCCGGCAGGGCGAGGCGGGGCGCGGCCGGGGACGAGGCGGGGCGGGGCAGCGGCGCGAGCCGGGCGGAGCGGTGGCGCGAGCCGGGCGGAGCGGGGCGGGCGGAGCGGTGGCGCGGCGGAGTGGTGCGGCGGCGGAGCGGTGGCCCGGCGGCGGAGTGGTGCGGCGGCGGAACGGTGGCGCGGCGGCGGAGTGGTGCGGCGGCGAGCGCGGCGTGTGAGTCCTGTGTGTGTTGTGTTGTGCGTGTGTGCGTGGCGGTGTGTGTGTTGTGCATGTGTGGCTGCAGGTGGGCCAGGCGACAGCCTTCGCCGAGAGCCCAGATCTAGGACTCTCGGCGCAGAGCGGGACCAGGCGGGCCCCCGTGCTGCCCCGGCGGAGACCGAATTTTTAAAAAAAAACCTGACCTTCTCCGAGAGCCACATGGCCCGGCTCTCGGCGAATAACTGACCAGGCGGGCCCACATGCTGCCCCGGCGGAGACCGAATTTTAAAAAAAAACCTGACCTTCGCCGAGAGCCACATGGCTCAGCTCTCGGCGAAGAACTGACGCGGGCCCACACGCAGCCGTGCCCCGGCCGCGACCGAATTTAAAAAAAAAACCTAACCTTCGCCGAGAGCCACATGACCGACTCTCGGCGCAGAACCCCTGTTCGCCGAGAGCCAAGCACTCACCGAAGATTATTTTCATCAAATTTTATTTAAAAATAGCAAACAAATTCAAATTTTCGCCAAAACTTAACATGTCACTAGATATGTTGTGTATTGCTTATAAAAAAGTGGTTGTACTCAAATTCAAAATGAAATTTCACCAAGAGACCAAACCAAGTGATGTTAGTTCAAATTCTCTAAAACTTCTCGTGAGATGTTCCGGTTTCTAAAGAGCGTACATGTCAACTTGTTCAAAACGCTCTCTACTATTTATCACAATCTCTATGTATGATATCACGACCACTCGACAAAATTCGTGATTTTTCAACTTCATTTGAATTTTATATAATTTTTTTACCTTTCTACCACACGATCTTCATCATGATACGAGAACCAAATGCAAGAAAATTGAGCTTCATTTCATGTACATGATCTTAGAGATGTCTCATGAACATGAATACCATTTTTCGAATAAATTTACTCTATGATTTTATGCACTTGCAGTTCATATCGGACGTATAAGAAAAAATTACGTATAAAGAAGTGAAATTGTTAAATATAGCAAACAAAGACAAAATGGCACCAATTTGGAACATGTACACTGTATGAGTGTATGTGGAGCAAGAAAAAAGTTTGGGCTCGAAAATGTGAAGTTTTTTTGAAAACTTCACCGTGAGTAGCACCCATGCACTCACCGAAGAGGTTTTGCTCTCGGCGAAGGTGTTCCTTGCGCCGTGGGTATTTCTTCGCCGAGAGCCTTGGATGCCTGACACTCAGCGAATTTGACGGACGGGGACGGCCGTTACCGGTGTCGAGGTGGTGCCGTCAGCTGAGCCCTTCGCCGAGAGCGGAAGCCAGAATGCTCTCGGCGAAGGGGCTCTGCACCGTGAGCAAGACCTTCGCCGAGAGCTGGGCCTGGTGCTCTCGGCAAAGAGGGTCTACGCCGAGAGCTGGATCTTTGGCTCTCGGCGAACCTTCGGGCTCACGGTGAAGACTCTGTTTCCGGTAGTGTGTGTACCGAAACGAAGGAGTTCATCCCGTCATCGATGCCGCCGCCCAACGACAGCAGCCGTTTCTCCTCGTTCGACTTCCTCCCTGGCTTTGGCGACAAGGACAAGACGTGGTGGGTTGCCGACTGCTACGGTGGCCTCGTCCTCCTCTGCCAGCTGAAAGGTAATTTCTTCAAGCGAAGTAAACTCTTCGTTTGCGACCCCTTGGCGCGGCTGTGCCGGCGGATCCACCATCCCGAGCGCAATGCCTTCGACCCAAATCAGTACTACTCAACGGACCTGCGACACGGCGACGCCGCCACCCTGATCGATGGCGAAGCAGACGGAGGAGGCATCTCCTTGTCCAACTTCAGGATCCTCTATAGGCTTGATGAGGGCGTCATTGGCTACGTGTTCTCTACGGCCAACGAGGGTGGCGGCTGGCCATGGCGCAAATTGATCACGGAGTCGGCAGCGGACTACGACGGGAACTTCACCATGATCCATGGGGCACGTCGCTGGCCGGGTCGACGGGTCTCTCTTCTTGGGGCTCAAGAGCGGCATATTGATGGCTCTCGACAAAGCCTGCATGGATTTCTCCGAGATTGATCTGCCCACTTCCACGGACCCGTCAAATCCAGACAACTGCTCGAGCTTCCGCGTCGTGCACAGCTCCGGGGACGGCATGGAGCCGCAGACAGTGCGCGTCGTTCACGTGAACGGCGATGACCTCGAGGTCTTTCGCCGTGTCAATGGCAGGTGGGTGCTGGAACACAGGATCCCTCGGCTGTCGGAGGCCACCTGCTACCTACCGGGCTACCGGGAGAACGATTGCGAATGGAACGTGGAGGCTGTGGGTGACGGGCCAGTGTTGGAACTCAAGTGCCTTGGATGCCCAGGCGCCGCACGACGCGTTCGTGGCTCGTTTCGCAGGACGCGCTCCGCCCAGGCTTCGCACGCCGCGCATGCCGCGTACACGGCACGCTCCACGCTTCAGCGCTCCGCGGCCGCCCTGTAATCTAGCTTATTCAGTTAGGCATAGCTGACTTGTACTCTGTATATAAACCACCTGAGAGATCAATGCAAAGTGTGGTTCAGTCTATCCTTCTCTACATGGTATCAGTTACCGTACCTCGATCCTAAATCCATTGCTTCCGCTCCCTCTGCTCAAGCACCGCCATGGCACAGTCGTCGGACCATTCTTCCTCTGCGTCCGGCGCCACCAATCCTTTCTTCGACGCGCCACAGCCTGCTTCTCTCACCGTGCTGCAGCCCGTCAACATCCGCAATCACGTTCCCATTCAACTCGATCTCCTTGAGTCTAATTACAGCCAATGGCGTTGCCTATTTGATTCTGTTCTTGGCAAATTTGGCCTCATTGGCCATGTACGCTCTCCACCCTCCATCCTTGACTGCGACGCCGAATGGCAGCAGGTCGATTGCTGCATCACCAACTGGATCTACACAACCGTCACCAAGAGCGTCTTCGACCTCATCTACAAGCCCGACGCCTCTGCGTTCACCATTTGGTCGGACATCGAAGGCCTCTTCCGCGACAACGAGTTGCAGCGCGTCGTTCTTCTCGAGGCTGAATTTCGCAGTGTGGTCCAAGGGGATCTCTCCATCACGGACTACTGCAACAAGCTGAAGAAGCTCGCCGACAATTTGCGCGACGTAGGCCACCCCGTCTCCGAGCCCAGTCAAGTGCTGAACCTCCTCCGCGGCCTGTCCAAGAAATTTTGCCATGTCAAGCCCGTCCTCACCTCCAAGACGCACACATTCATGAGTGCGCGGTCGTACATGCTCCTGGAGGAGTTGCAGCTACATCAGGACGACAAGACGGAGGCCGGCCAAGCCCTTCTCGCAAGCCACGGCGGCGCCACTGATACCGGCGGATCTGCTTCCACCGGCGGCTCCTCTGGTTCGGGTGGTCAACCTTCTGGTACCGGCGGATCTTCCGGCGGGGATTTCGGCGGCAACCGCAACTCCCGCAACAAGAACAAGCACCGCAGCCGTGGAGGATCCACCTCCGGCAACGGCGGCGGCGGCGCCCCTCAACGCCCCTCTGCTCCGTGGTCCGGCCACCAGAACCCGTGGACTGGACTCGTCCAGGCCTGGGGCATGCCCTTCCGCGCTCCTGGGTCTGGCGTTTTGGGCCCTCGGCCACCATTCCAGGCCCAACAGGCCATGATGGCCCAGCACCAACCCTGGTCCACCCCAGGGTCCTCCTCTCTTAGCGGCGCGCCGTCGACCTGGGACGCCAGTGCCCTCTACGCCGCCCTCGCCAACGCCGGCGTCACCACCAACCCGCCCAGCTCCGCCGACTGGTACCTCGACACTGGGGCCTCCTCGCACATGAGCTCCAGCTCCGGTATCGTTTCTTCCCCCCGTGCTCTTCCTTTTCAATCATTCGTCACGGTTGGAAATGGCGCAAGGCTGCCTGTCACTCACACAGCCGCCGCCACGGTTCCTACATCTTCCTCCCCCTTGCATCTCAACAATATTCTTGTTACTCCCTCCCTCATCAAAAATTTAGTGTCCGTCCGTCAACTAACACGTGACAACAATGTATCGATTGAATTTGACCCCGTTGGCTTCTCTGTCAAGGATCTGGACACTCGCACGGTGATGCTCCGATGTGAGAACTCCGGCGACCTCTACCCTCTGCGGCTGCCACAGCACCAGGCGCTCACGGCATCATCGTCGAATCCGGTGGAGCTGTGGCACAACCGCCTAGGTCATCCGGGCTCGCGCACTTTGAACCAAATTCTGCAATCCTTTGATTTTGCCTGTAATAAATCGACAGCTCATTCTTGTCATCACTGTCAGCTAGGAAAACATGTTCGATTGCCCTTTGATTCTTCAGAAACATCAATTTACTTTCCCTTTCAATTAGTGCATTCTGATGTGTGGACTTCTCCCATTCCCAGTAACTCTGGTTACAAGTATTATGTAGTTCTCATTGATGCATTCACTCATTACATTTGGACCTTTCCCATTCGGTCCAAGTCTGAAGTTCAGGATGTTGTTCGCTCTTTCTTCTCCTATGTACATACTCAGTTTCAGCTTCCCATTTTCGCTCTTCAAACAGACAATGGCAGGGAGTTTGACACCAATGCCATGCGTACCTTCCTGGCAGCCCATGGCACCTGTTTCCGGCTCTCCTGTCCTTATACTTCGCAGCAAAATGGGAAGGCCAAGAGAATTTTGAGAACAATTAACGATTGCATTCACACTCTATTGATTCAAAGTGCAGCTCCAGCTTCCTTCTGGGCCGAGGCTCTGAACACGGCAACATACGTCATCAACCGGCGACCCTACCGCAACACGGGCGTCGTGACGCTATACCAGCTGCTTCTTGGCTCACTGCCGCGCTATGACGAGCTTCGCGTCTTCGGCTGCCTTTGCTACCCCAACATCACATCCACCACGGCGCACAAGCTGAGCCCGCGGTCTGTGGCGTGCGTGTTCCTCGGCTACCCCGGGGACCATCGAGGATACCGATGTTACGACATGGAGACGCGTCGTGTCTTCACCTCGCGCCACGTGACCTTCGTCGAGGACGTCTTCCCCTTCCAACGTCGCATCGCGCAGCAACCATCATCCTCGACACAAATGGCCGCACCAACTGACGACGACGACACGGTCGCCACACCAGCGCCCGGGCCGACCCGCCACCACCGCCAACAGCAACCTGCCACCACTCCTTCATCCACCGCGACGGCACCAACCACTACCCCGATCCCAGTGACCGCGTCCACAACCCCGACCGGCGCACACCCTCCATCCCCCACCGCCCAGACGCCACTGACGCCACAGCCGCCCTCGCCTTCGCCACAACGTTCAACTGCGTCCACGCCGCGCTTCGACGCCAGCCCCTCGCCACCTCTGGCGACGCCGCCCGCGCCGTCTACAGCTGCACACGCCAAGCCACCACCGCAACAACATCACATGGTGACGCGAGCCAAGGCCGGTGTACGGAAACCAAATCCAAAATACGCCCTCGCCACCGAGACGCAGCAGCTCTCTCCTGTTCCACGATCCGTCCGCGAGGCCCTCAAGGATCCAAACTGGCACCAGGCAATGCAGGAGGAATTCGACGCCCTTCAGCGCAACAAGACTTGGACCCTGGTCCCGCGCCCCTCCGATGCGCAGGTCATCACCGGCAAGTGGGTATTCCGGCACAAGTTCAACTCCGCCGGATCGTTCGCACGCTACAAAGCGTGGTGGGTCGTTCGCGGCTTCCACCAACGGCTGGGGATCGACTTCGGCGAAACTTTCTCCCCCGTCGTCAAGCCCGCGACCATCCGCACCGTCCTCACCCTCGTCGCCTCCAAGAACTGGCCGGCTCACCAGTTGGATGTCTCCAACGCGTTCCTCCACGGCACCATCACGGAACGCGTTCACTGCCAGCAGCCGACGGGGTTCGAGAGCCCGGACCAGCCCAGTGCCGTTTGTCTGCTGTCTCGCTCCCTCTACGGTCTCCGTCAAGCGCCGCGCGCCTGGTTCAGCCGGTTTGCGGAGTTCGCCATCGCACTTGGCTTCAGGCAGTCCAAGGCCGACTCGTCCCTCTTCATCTACGGCAGCGGCGACTCCATGGTGTACCTTCTCCTCTACGTCGACGACATCATCTTGTCCGCCTCGACGGCACAGCTGCTGCATCACCTCATCTCGCGCCTCAAGTCCGAGTTCGCACTCAAGGACATAGGACCCGTCAGCTACTTCCTGGGCATCGATGTTCGCCGGAACGCCAACGGCTTCGTCCTCTCCCAGTCTGCCTACGCCGCAGACCTCCTCGAACGCGCCGGCATGGCAAATTGCAAGCCAGTTGCCACTCCGGCGGATGCCAAGTCCAAGCCCTCCACTGGTGACGGCGTTGCACTCAAGCCGCATGAAGCGTCCTGGTACAGAAGCATGGCCGGCGCCATGCAATACTTGACCCTGACGTGGCCGGACATCGCATACGCCGTGCAGCAAGTCTGTCTCCACATGCACACGCCGACGGACTGCCACACCACGCTGCTGAAGAGGATCCTCCGGTACATCAAGGGGACGTTGACGCATGGGCTTCACCTTCACGCCGTCCGGACGCCGACACTCACCGCGTACACAGACGCGGACTGGGCAGACTGCCCAGACACACGACGCTCAACCTCCGGCTTCGCGGTCTTCCTCGGCGACGCGCTTCTCTCTTGGTCGTCGAAGCGCCAAACAACCGTCTCCAGATCATCTGCTGAGGCGGAGTACCGCGGCGTCACCAATGCAGTCGCCGAGTGCACATGGCTGCGCCAACTCCTCGGCGAGCTCAACTTCAACATTCCGAAGGCAACGGTGGCATACTGCGACAATATCTCAAGCGTGTACATGTCCCGGAACCCAGTACATCACCGGCGGACCAAACACATTGAGATAGACATCCACTTCGTGCGGGAGAAGGTGGCCATCGGCGAGCTCCGTGTGCTTCAGATTCCAAGCGCCCAGCAGTTCGCCGACATATTCACCAAGGGACTTCCTTCGGCCCTGTTTCATGACTTCCGGAACAGTCTCTGCGTCGGTGCCACCAGCTGAGACTGCGGGGGGTGTTGGAACTCAAGTGCCTTGGATGCCCAGGCGCCGCATGACGCGTTCGTGGCTCGTTCCGCAGGACGCACTCCGCCCAGGCTTCGCACGCCGCGCGCTCCGCCCAGGCTTCGCACGCCGCGCACTCCGCGCACGCCGCGCATGCCGCATACACGGCACGCTCCACGCCTCAGCGCTCCGCGGCCGCCCTGTAATCTAGCTTATTCAGTTAGGCATAGCTGACTTGTACTCTGTATATAAACCACCTGAGAGATCAATGCAAAGTGTGGTTCAGTCTATCCTTCAATACAGCCAGGGTTCGTCGTCTTGTCGGCGCATCACTCCAAGCAAAGGTTGCTCGTCTTCTCCGTCAACTTGGAGACGATGGAGATGGCGGCAGTGGCTGACGACACGTACCGAGGACCGACGTGTTCCTACACACTGCCATGGCCTTCGTTCCAGGCTTGCAGCACAGAGCTGCTGCTGCAGGAGGCGACGACTGTGACGCGTCCCAATGCAAATTAGTTTAATTTACTTTCCAAAGTTTAATTTACCTTTTTCTTTTTGCAGTGACAAGGTTTAATTAATTTACTGGAGTTTGCATTGACATGTTTCGTTGAAGTACGCTGTGGAAGAATTATTTGGATCAACTTATGTTATTAGATATAAGTTTTAGGATTGGGATTGGGATTGTGATTGTTTACAGGAAGGAGAGAACGAAGGGCATTCCAAAAGTGCAGTAGAAAAGGGAGTTAAATGCTGCATTCGTTTAGGATGAATCCTTCTATTGATTCTCTCCCTGTTGTTTGGAAGCGATGATTTACTTCTTCTCAGGAAAGGTATACATGATCAAACTGTCTAATACATGATCAAAAGTCAATTTACAAATGTATTCATGTGATCAAGCTATAAATTGCATTCAAGATACATTGATTTTTTTCATTATCCAGTGGAACAGCACTTCGTTTTTCCATGTTAGATTTTTTGTATGAGGCGACTATCATCAAGATTGTTTCACATGCGCCAGCTACCTGATATTGTGGCTTCTTTCAAAATCAGTAAAGATTCATCATGTGCAGAACATTCCTGGCATCAAGATATAACCCATCACTGACAATCAAACATTATTTCGTAATTGGCATAGCATGCACTGGTACCGACGCAGCATTTAGTCTCGGTTGGTAAGAACCATAGGGCTATAAAGTCCAACCGGAACTAAAGGTGAGAAACAAACGGTCTCCCTTTAGTTCCGGGTAAACGAACTATGAACTAAAGAGGTCCTTTAGTCCGGATTGGTATTAACAACCGAGACTAGGGGGCGCACCCCTTTAGTCTCGTTGGTAAAACCAACCGGGAATGAAGAGTCCCGGACCCATTTTTTGTTTTTTTCAATTTGAGTTATTCTAATTATTGTTATATGCGTATATTCTAATTGTTTTCTCACATATATATGTACGTATACATATTTGCATTAAGTATATATCTATGTATACGTGTCTACTATACGTACTTAGACTTATATATCTACGTATATACATTTATAAATAAATAGACACACACAATATCATTCAATTCAAATTCAAATTTCTAGTCTCAACTTCCAGGGGAGGTGCATGCACAGTATCAATAGAAATGATACTGGAGCTCTTATGAGTTGCTCCTTTGAAGAGGCTGTCAACATCTTGCTTGATGTTGTTGTATATGCTGAAGATGACCTTTTGAGAGGTGTCCTGAGAACATTACGCTTGGACATCTTGCTCCTATTGTTACCGAAGGTTGTGCGCTATGTCTGAACGACCAGATATTGCAGCATGCAGCAATTGATCAACTTCAACTCCCAAGTTATGTGGAAGGTCTGGACTTTGGCATGTCACTAATAAAATTAATCTATGCTCAATAAAAATGAATGAATGAAAGAAGAAACAATGGTACTTGCTACATAACTAACTTCTTTCTAAATCTAAAGTATATAAAAAATTAATCTCTTAGCTCCTCCTAGCTAGCCACCTAGAAATAAAATTACAATTTTCTTTTATCTCTAAACCATAAAATAGTGGAAGTATGTAGTACATTTTTTTGTGTCTACTATTTTCTTTATCTCGTTCCTCAATGACCATATTTTTATAAACTAAATACTAATAAAATTAGCTAAATGTAAAATTAATTTTATCTATCATTATATCTAAAAGTAAAATTCAATTTTCTTTATAAAAAACAAAAAAAACAAGAGAATGTTTAATAAAAAATAAATGAAAGAAGGAACAATGTTAGTATCTACTGAACTACTTGTTTCTAAATCTACAGTATATAAGAAAACCTCATCTTTTAGCTCCTCTTACCTAGAAATTAAAATTTCTATTTTCTCCATCTCTAAACAATAAAACAAAATTTAATCACAACAAATGAAAGGAGCATGAAGAATCAAACTTTGGCAACACGATGCAGGCGAGAAATCTTCACAAAATGATGAAGAAAAAATTCGGCAACACCTCCCTAGGCTTGAGGTGAGGAGCTTGAGCTCTCAGTGAAGAATGAGCTTGAGCTCTCAGTGAAGAATGGCTCGAGCATGATGAGGAAGAAGAAGCTCAATTTATAGGGTACGACATTTAGTCCGGAGTGGTGTCTGATACCACTCTTTAGAACTCTTTAGTCTCGGGTGGTGATACCTTCCGGAACTAAAGGTCGGCGCTAATTATTGCCTCAAAATAGCCGTTGGATGCCCCCATTTAGTCCCGGTTAGTAATACTAACCGGGACAAAAGGGTAGGCGGCTCCCGCAGCCATTTCGGATCACGTCAACAAAAACCCTTTAGTGTTGACTCTAAAGCTCAACCGGGGGTAAAGAGACGTATGGTCAGTTCAGTTCTGTACTCGTGGCGGGGAGGGGAGAGGGCGAGTTGCGAGCTGTTCAGGCAGCGTTTGGCGTAACTTCGCGGGAAACAACTCATGAGTTGTGCCAAAGGCACCCTGACCGTTTTCAGCAGCATAGAAAAGCTCACATGAATGGAAAGACGCACAAATATATCATCATTCCAAGTACTAAAATTATTGGTGGCTAATCGATAAACACAAAGGCAGACACGCATCGCTGCCCCGCAAGCACGTGACATACACGTACGACACACCTGACACGCACTAGCTCGTGGCTCACGTGCATCGACCTGAGCTCTCAGCGACAACTCCTAATCAACACTAAGCAAACGGCTAATCCGATCCGAACGAACACGAACACACGACGACGACGACGACGAAGACACTCGATCGGCCATGGCCGCCGGAGGGCTTCTTCTCCTTCCTCTAGCCTCGCGCTCAGACGTGAGGGCTGCAGTAGATGACCTTGATCTCCTGGACGTTGCGGCACCTCCCGCTGGGCACCTGGGACACGGAGCAGTGGCCGGCGACGGGGCAGCCGACGGCGGGGCACTCGCCGAGGAGCGGCGCGCCGTGCGGGGAGATGATGACGGGGACGGCGGCGCCCGCCGTGTTGGAGGTGAGGTAGAAGGACCCGCCGTCGATGCCGACGTGGAACTCGGCGGTGGGCGCGCCGTCGGCGTGGAACCTCCCCGTCCACCAGCACACGGGGAACTCCTTGTGGTTGTGCGGGTGCAGCGTGTACGACGGCGCCCCGTTGAAGAAGTTGGGGCTGTTGGCGAGGGGCTCCAGCTTGACCACCACGTCGTGCGCGCACAGGTTCTGCACCGTGATCTTCTTGTTCTTGGCGCAGTTGTCGTGCGTCGTCTGCGCCGCCGCCGGCGAGGCGAGCACGGCCACCGCCGCCGCCAGCAGGAGCAGCGCCACCGCGAGCTTCGACGAAGGCGCCATGGGTGGGTCTCGGAGGCGAGTGTCTCAGAAGTGGCTACTGGCTAGGAGAGAGTTGGTGAAAGTTTAGTGCTTGGGTTTGTCTGTGGGTTTTGGGGGTATAGCTCCATTTTATAGGCGCGTGGCATGGGCAAAGAACAGCAAAATGGTGACGGTAAAAATGGTGAGATGAGGCACGGTGAAAAGGTGAAAAGAGGATGATGCTCTAGACAGATCGAGGAGGGGCGTGTGAGAGGAGAGGACTAGTAGGGGCATGGCTTGGTGGTGTCGCGTAGCCTGTGGGGGCGGCCATGGATCGGATGCTGCCTGCCTGCCTGCTCGTGTAGTGTGGCCTGCACTGCACGCATGAGTGCATGCAGGCGTCGCGTGCGCGCCTGCGACGAGGTGGCATGGCTACAGTTGCAGCCTGTACCGGATAGGACGACGACGACGGTAAAGAGGATTGGTGGCAAAAGGCGCCGCGTACAACTTTTCCACTTTTCACAAAGTTATCGGACACGTCGCAGGGATTTTGGATATGGCAAATTAAGGAAAAAAGTGGCGTGCTTAGCCAAAACAAACCGTTCGTTTTATACTTCCTATTCGTAGCTTTGATAGTCAAGAGCACGTATACGTACTCCACAAATCACCATCAAAATCACTTTCCTTCACTAAAATTAATCACCCGAAGGGCTGAAGAGGACAGCAGCTGGAACTCTAGTCTCTTGGCCGCCCTGACTTGTCGCGCTCGCGCCCTGACTTGACGCCTACTGTATACACGGCTATGGCCGGCCGGGCAGGCAATGACAAGGTGCATGGGGACTTTCTCTGGCAGGCTACAGACATCGAAACATTGGCGCGGCACGCCCTGCAGCGAATCTACAGTAGTTTACTGTTTACCCCACGTAAAAAGGACTTTCAGAAATGAATTACCCATTGTATAGCACAGTAGTTGCAGGCCTTGCAGCGTCTGCATTCGATCACAGATTCAATGGCAATGGCCAATGGGCCAATGGCCTATGGAAGGATCGAGATCGGAGCAGTACGTCCTGACGACCTGACCGATGGCTTGGGAGCAGCATGGAGAGGAGCACGGACCGGGCGCCCCTTGGGCGCTGCAGCGATTGTACGAGCGGGATAGGTTTGTTTAATCCCGTTTCAGTGAATATTAAAGATTAATTACTAGCTAATTGAAGTAACCTAAATTAGTGCCCATCAGGGACTAGTTTAAGCTACCCGCAAAAAATAAAAAAGGCATAGTTTAAGCTAAGCTACGCTTCGTGCTTGAGGAATGTCTGTCGTCGTTGGACATGATTACATTTACGCGCATGCAAGGGCGGCCGGTGGTTTTTATTTTTGTAACCTAAGGTATTGCCCATGATATGGAGAGAGTGTAGAATTATTTGATTCGATTCGATTAGTTCGTTCTTTCATACTCCCTCTGTATCGAAATATTTGTTGATATTGACTTTTTCTTGCAACTTTGATCATTCGTTTCATTCAAAAAATTATCACAAACATGTAAAACGATAAGTCAAGCTTAAAATACATACACCAATAAAGCATATAGCAAACAAAATAAATTGTAATTGCACAATTTTTTGAATAAGACGAATTGTCAAAGTTGCAGAAAAAAGTCAATGGTGACAAGTATTTCGATACGGAGGGAGTAGTAATTATTATGGGTTGATGATTATTTCACAAAGACAAAAAAAACTATATCTCACTTGAGTGATTTAGAACTTCTCCTCACCTAAATTTTTCTTCACCTCAACCCTCCTTCTTCAACTCCGGTGAACTCCAACGAGATTAGAGTTTTGAGTTAGGTTCCGAGTTGTTGGGCAGCGCTACTGCTCGCCGTTGGCCATAGAGGGAGGGGCAGCGGCAGACCGACCGGGCGACAGAGGACGGTGGATTGGGCCAAGCCTGGGGGCAGTGGCGTAGGCAGCACCGGGGCGGGGCCGGGGGGGGGGGCTCAAGCCCCTCCTACCCCGGCAAATCCCATGGCGCCCCACCTTAGCCCCTCCCCCCCACCACTCCACACCATTTTGTGAGCAAATAATGAAGGATGAGGAGCTGGAGGTGGAAGAAGCACAGGGAGAGAGCGCCCCTTGAAGTTCGATCCTGACTTCGCCACTGCCTGGGAACCACGGTGGTGACCATCGGGGCCGGCCTTGGCGGTGCGATTGGAGATGGCGGCGGCAGTGGTCGGGGCAAGGTGGGGAGGGGTTGGGCGGCGCTAAACATGCAGGTCGCGACTCCGCGAGTGAGAAGAAAGCCGGGAGGAGATCTGAGCTGTCGATCTTAGATTGAATGGTTCAAAATTTTGTGAGGACTTTTATTTCACCTGAGCGAGGGATTTGGGGTTTTTTTTTTTTTGGCGAGGAAGGGGTTGGCGTTATTGGTGAGCTCGGCTATCACTTACCCAAGCAAGAAGACTGACGAAACAAAAATCTACTGTAGACACGTACGTAAGCACGTTACTTTTCCGAAGAACAACATGCGTGCGTGTACAGGTCTAGTACTTGTAATTAAGCTCTTGCATGCATGTATCATCATGACATACATAGGTGTGTGTATCATGCACACCTTTCTTAAAAGCCACATCGGCATCATGACATGGGGTGCACAGTCATATGGTCACCGGATAATTCTGGACTGGCAAAGGCGAGAGCAGCATGAAATGGCTATACATACGGAGTATACATGCGACGTGGAGGTCCCTGATCGGACTTATAAATACAAAATGACTAAACGAGAGCTAATAACTCAGCTAAACTAGGCATCAGCATCACACTGTACACTTTACAGGATCATGTACAGTAGTACGGTACACGTATGAGATGAGCGTAGGCGAACGAGTACCGGAGAAATCAATACGGCACGCTTTTTTTTTTTTGGGAATATACGGCACGCGTATTCGATGCGTGAGGTACCGCGGTTGGTGGGAGGCACGTCGTTGTCGCCATGTCGGCAGTGGGATACGGATACCCATGCGGTGCCGTACGTGGTTTCCGATGCGAGATGATGTGGCACCGCGTGGCAGTAAAACGGTAAAAGGAAGGGAAAAAACAATCCGGCTTCATTTACCGCGGGCATCAACGGGCCAGGTTCGGCTGATTCCATTTTATTGAGATGGGCCAAGTAGGACCGGCTTTCTCAGATCCTTTTCCTTGGGCCGCCAGAAGTTTCAATGCACATCAATTATGGCCTTGGTGTAATCTCAAAAAAAAAAAATCAATTATGGCCTTGGTTCTTTGTGAAATTTTTTTTATATTTTTTAATCATTTTGCAAAATTACACGACCGTTTGAAAATTTATCAGATTTGACCACCATCCGCCGTGGGCCACGGCGGTTGCAGGTCCAACCGCCGTAGCCCACAGCGGTTGGCCTTAACGCCGTGGGCCACGGCGGTTGTAGACGGCGGTTGCAGGAGCCGCACGGCGGCATGCCGCGGCCATGCAACCGCCGTGGCCCACGGCGGTTCCATGAACCCAACCGCCGTGGCCCACGATTGTTGGATTTTTTTTAATATTTAGAAGAGAAAACACACACATTTGCAATGGCATGTACGGCGCTTGTACAACCCTAACAAAGCGTCTTACGTACTGATAACATGCCTTAGGGAATTTAGCAATTTCATTACAACATTCCTAATTAATCTAGTTGTACGAGAACTGCCCGGAGAGCATAGAGCCGCCGGAGTGTTGCGACGGCATGTAGTAGTACCCAGGTGGGGGTGGAGGTGGTGAAGGTGCAGGGGACCAATCTTTCGGAGGGGGGCTGTTCTTCTTGTGGCATTCACAAGTGCAGGTCGAACATTTGCAGCATCGGTCGTCTCCTGCGCTAGACGATGGATCTGGAGAAGCTAGTGCCTCCGACAGCTCCCGCTTCAGGTTGTAGATGACGACATCCTCGAGGTAGTCGATGTACTGTTGATAGGGATCAATAGCTGGTGGATCCTCCCATTGCGAGAAACCGCAGTTCTCTGATTGCGTGGAGTACTGCAAAAGGCAAGAAAACGTTAGCAAACCAAAGAAACGTGATGAACAAATTTGAGGACATTGCTTACCCATGCATATGGGCAGTGCCAGAAGCGACGACCAGAGTTGTTCCATCCCTGGTACACTTGCATCACGCAAAACTCACCGTGTGAACACCTTGGTCACAACACCGTTTGCTTCGGTACGTAGCTTCTAACATCACGCATCGATCTGAAGTCACTCTTGCCTTTCAGTGGGAAATTGGCTTCGAAAATCTTCTGATTGCTGATGCCACAACTCAGGACCGAAATCGTGTTCATCCACACTCCAGGAAGCCATTGTTGAATGTTGTGAGGAAGAAGGCAATGGAGTGAATGGTGCTACATATAGGCAAAAGAAGGAGGCTCGCTGGGTGGTGGGCCCTTCGATCCGTGGGAAGGGAAACGAAGCAGTGACTCGGAGAAAACACACCCTAGTACTAGGGCACTGTCGCATTGTGGGCCAGTCGATCCGAGGGAGGGGAATGCGTCAGTGACTCGGAGAAAACACAACGACTCTGCATATGACAGTCACTCTAACGAAACAAACGTAACGGAGAAAACACATTCTAATGCAGTTCGATTAAAGTTCTTAACAATACAAACCGAGGACCCTAGTTGACGATGTCATGAAATCCGAAATTATTTGATACAATCCGACTAATACTCTTGGTCTACTGAGTACAACGAGGGTATTTCCCCTTCCTGATGGCATCCGGCCCAGCTTCCTTGGCCCGACGAGCCCTCTCCCTCTTCCTCTCTCTATCGGCTTCACCGGCCTGAGCCGCTTCACGTTCTCTCATCTCCTGGCGATGGCGCATTTCCTTCTGCTCCTCCTCCTTTTTTTCCTCTCTCTTTTCCCACTCAACCATGCGGAACCACCTCTCCCTCGCATCACGGGCTTCTCCCTCGACGTACCTCTTGTCGAAGTCGGACTGCTCGGTATCTAGCCACTGCATGAAATCACAAAGAGGAGGTGGAGTCTTTTTCAAAGACATGTCAGCAAATAATAAAACACAAATGACAAATGAATAATCGAGAAATGTAGTAAGTCCTTACTTTGGCTCTAAGGTTGCGGTCGAATGGCTGGATCGGGTCGTGCGCATAATTGGCGCACATGAAGAATCTCATCCCGTAGGCGTACCCCAGAACCTTACACCTAACAAGCTTGCAATTGTCACCGCAGAAGCACATAGGAGTGTCGATCCCCTGTGGCACCTCGACATTGTCCTTCGTCTTCGTGAGGAACTCCAAGTCCAACTCAGGACCTGAGGAGGCCATTGCAAACCTGCAAAAAAAGATTAGAACAATCATAGGAAAAATAATACAAATGAATCGACATACATAATTATGACAACACGAAATAGAAGTTCAATTATTACAATACAATACCATGCATAAGTTCGTACAAGAAATAATAGTTTAATTATTACAAATTCTGAAATTAAATATCCTAACATTACAAGCAACTATGATCATCTGAATCCTGCGTTGGTCCTACGCCCACGTCCACGTCCGCGTCCACGTCCGGATGGGGGTTGGGATGGTCCAGAAGTTGCTGATGAGCCCACACTGGTCGTAGTTGGTGCGTTGCAAGCATAATTTGGAGCTGTGCACCTCTTGTACGTGTGGCCCGTATTGTGGCACTTGTAGCACATCACTACTACAGCTCCAGCTTCTGCTTCGTCCATGTTGTTCCTAATCCTCCTCTTCTTCTGTCTTCCAACACCTTGGCACAACTGAGGATCTGGATTTGGTATGTGCACAACATTTTCTTTGGGGTTCTCAGTAAAAGTACCCTGCACGAGGTAGTCCTGAATTGTTCGGTTCCAAATGTTCCGAACAGTTTCCTTGGCGTAGTACCATGGCACGTACCTATGGTAGCTGAATTATTGAAGTTCATAGCATACGCGATCACATGTGAGCAAGGGATGTGTAGTAGCTGCGGCTTCTGGCATGTACATCTGCATATTTGGTAGCCAAGTTCAGCAACTTGTTGCGTCTTTTCACGCGATGGGCCTAGGCACATTTTCCCTCTGCACTCAACCTCATAGCTCCACATAATTTCATTGTCAGCAGACTGGTACAAAGGCTACGCTGTGACCTTGTCAAGAAGTGCTTTTCCCTGAGCCTTGTCCAAATAAGCAATCATTCTGGTGCAGTATCTCATTTGAGTGTTCCTCAGAACCTCATCCGCCACCTTGCTCCTTTGGTAAAAATATTGCATTGTACGATACATAAAGAACTCAATGATGCCAACTAGAGGAAGATGTCTTGAACCGCGAAGCACACAGTTGTAGACCTCAGCAAAATTAGTGGTCCTTATCCCATGTCTTGCTCCGCCCTCGTCAAACATGAGACACCACTTTTCCTTAGGCTCATTCTGAATCCACTGGCTGAAGGTCTTCACAGCACACCCTCTTCTGCGCCTAACTTGAGGGACATCTAATCCCACATCCTCGAGAGAAATTGGCTCCTCTCCAGGTTCGGGATTCACTGCCCTCTTTGCTATCTCCTCTGATGCCTTCTTTGTCAAGTCATCTAATTTCTTCCAGATGGCATCGAACTTCTTCTGCTGAGTCTGCTCACACAACCGCTCAAACAATTTAGACAGTGTCTTGTTCTTGAACTAGCTGTGGAAGTTTGCTTTCATGTGCCTAATGCACCACCTGCTCTTAACATCTGGCCACAATGGAACTCTGTATCGCTCTTGGCTTCCCTCTTTCAAGTCATTGATTGCTTGCAAAATACCTTTGTGCCTATCGTGTATGACACACACATCCTGCACATCCTGGACCACCATGTTCTTCAACCTCTCAAGGAATCAGTACCAACTGTCACCGTTCTCCCCCTCCGCAAATGCAATGGCCAAAGGAAGCAACTGATTGTTACTATCAGCTGCCACAGCTGTCAGGATTGTTCCTTTGTATTTGCCTGTGAGAAAAGTGCCATCTATGCAAATGACCGGTCGACACAGTTTGAAAGCCTCAATGCAGGCACCCAATGCCAAGAATGATCGCTGAAGCACAAGCTTGCCTGATTTCTCCTCACAAGCATAGTCCTTGATATCATAGTAGCTGCCAGGAATCATCTGAACTATTGTGTGTAGCAAGCTAGGCAAATTGTGGTAGGATGCTTCATAAGTACCCCACCTATGCTCCAATACCTTCTTCTTTGCTTGGTATGTCTTGCCGTAACTGATGGTGTACCCAAATTTTTCCTCAATTGCACCGATAATTGCCTTCGGCTCATAAGTAGTACATTTCACAATGGTATGGTACATGTGGCTTGCAACAAAATCGGCTGAAATGTTTCGGTGCCTTGCATCAATACGATCAAGGGTACAAGTGTGACCCTCACTTCTTTGACCTCTAAGTAATTATCCCACTTCCCCATATATGCATACACTCGAAAAGAACAATCCTCCTTCTTGCAACACACATCATATATCCTCGGAGAGCTCTTCACTACCCTGAACTCCCTGTGTAGAGTCAAGGTGGACCACTGCTTCACTGCATCCTTCACATGTGCAGTACTGGGGTACATAGCGCCTACTTTAACCTCATTCTCCGTGTACTCCCATGGCACATTCTCACCACTATTAACAGTACACTGTGAGAAATCGTAGTTCTGCCAATCCCAGGGCACATGATCCTCAGACTGATCATCATCATCATCATCATAATCATCATCTGAAGAGTCCTCTTCCAATGCACGTTCATCAGCTTCTAACTCTCTCTGATATTGTCTCATCACCTCTAGGTTTCCTTCTCCCTCATCAATAAAACCAGTGACAACATAACCTCTAGATGTCTGCTCACCCTCAGAATTCCCTTCTTCCTCCTCTTGTTGTTTCCCTTCTTCACCACCTTCCCCTTCTTCACCATCTTCCCCCTCGTCCACATCATCAGCTTCCTCATGCACTTGACTACTAGACCCACCCTTCTGGAAAACTTGGACAAACAAAATCACAGGCAAACCAACTCGGCATGCATTTCTGATAAAACTCCTCCATTGTGAAGTCCCTTCAAGTGGCACAAGCTCCCAATACACATTTTCACTTCTGTTGATTAGTGCCATCACCGACAGACATTGGTGCTCTAAATCTACTGCAAATGCCTTGACCAGCCAGTTGATTATACCCTCCCAAGTTCTTTCTGCTGCTCTTTTAACATTTTTCTCAATTGAACTAAAATTTGACAAGTCAACTCCTTGTGGACCATATATAATTTCTCCAATTCCATAATACAATTTGATTGTGACTGTCTCCGACATGTCTGATTCATAATAAAAAGCAATAACTGCTATCAAATACTACATCCAGGGACTAAGAAACAAATAGACTAATATCTAAACTAAAATTGCAAACAAATCCGCCGGAATCTACACACTTAACAGTAAATATGTTACGTAATATAAACTACAACTACAGATCTATACTCCAGAAATCTATACCATACATAAATCTACAGTAAACCGAAATAGTAATTATATCTAAGTAAAATTACTAAAAGAGTTGAAATCAGCGAAATACCTGCAATGAAGCGAAAAAGCAGCAGAGCTTCACTGCTCCGTACCCTCCACCTCCCTCTCTTCTCCTTCTCAACCCTAAACCCTACAAACATGACATATTTAATACTACAGATCTAAAGAAACGCAGTAAATCACTAGTTACGCTTTCTAAGTATAGGTGCTAAAAGGGTTGAAATCGACGAAATACTTACAATGAAGCGAAGAACCGGCAGAGCTTCGCTGCTCCGCCCCCTCACTCTCTTCTCCTTCTCAACCCTCTCTTTCTTTTTTCCGAATTATTATGACATTTCCAGGCTAATTTTCGGCTCTTATAGGCGGCAGGCGACCTGCCGTCGTGGCCCACGACGGTTGCACAACACTACCACCGTGGTCCACGGCGGTTGAGCCTGCCGCCGTAGCACACGGCGAATAGGCTTCAACCGCCGTGGGCTACGGCGGTTGGACCTGCAACCGCCGTGGCCCACGGCGGATTGTGGTCAAATCTGATAAATTTTCAAACGGTCGTATAATTTTGCAAAATGATTAAGTGGCCTGCCCCAAGGATATGTAAAGCGCACGTGAGAGTATATCTGTGAAGGCGCGCTAGCCACGTGTTCTTTCTAATGGTTAAAAAAAACGTGTTCTTTCTAATGGTTAAAAAAAACGTGTTCTTTCTAATATATAATAGACAAAATTTCTTTCATCTGAATGTGGTATGTAATGAGAAATTATGCATTGGTGTTTGCTGTTTTGTGTTCTGATATATATATGGAAAAGTGTACCTTTTCATCCCTTAACTGTTGCAAAAGTGCAGCATTCATTCCTCGTGTGTTTATTTGGTGCAAACAAAACCCGTAACTAACTAAATCAGTGCATTTATCATCTCCACAATAGGTTAGTGCTATGTGATGGCGGCTCATACCACATAATCATCTATCTAATCACTACATAGTGATGTAATATGAGTCAAAGATTTAAATCTAAAAAAAATAGAAAATACTCCTAGTTGCCCATCCTATAAAACCTATAAAATATCATCTTAACAATTAACGGAACTGATTTGCACCAAATTATTATAGCGATTGACTCAAATACATGGCCAAGAAGCGATTAGCAAAATTAATACATGGCTTACTATTATTATATGATAGTATACTATTATTGAACTAAGGTGGGATGATGTGATATCACACTTTTGTAACAGTAGAAGGATGGAAAATGCACTTTTCCCATATGTATACATGCTCTAGTTTGGTTGGTGACTGACTCTGCCGTGGGGTTGAGAGTTGAGACATGCAGGAATGGACACAGTCTGATCATATTTCGCGGCCTCAGGTTCACACAGCTCGGCGAGCGATAATATTCTAGTATTTTCATATGTATATCCTCCTTGGGTATACATGCGCCGTTTGGCTTTGTTTAAAGTTAGTACGTAGCTGAAAAAAATGATACGAATAGCCGAAGCTCTCGACGAGACGATGCGGAGTGAACCAGAGCGGGGCGCCGTCGTCTGTCCTCGTCAGCAAGTCATCTCCGATCGTCGCCGCAGTCGATCCTTGCCCTGCGATCCCATGCCGGCACTAACGCAGTGGGGTCGATCGAGCACGCACGTCAGCGCCCGTCTTGAACGCGTCCATCGATCGATCTCCTCGTCGGCACGCCGTCCCTCCGCGCGCGAGTGCGAGCACGTCGAGGAGAGCCCCCCCACCCGTATTTCCAAAGCTCCTTCGCCGTCCTCGCCGAAGAGATCGAGCGTCCTGCGCGCGCCACGCCAACGCATACGCCGGGCGCGATGGCGCGCCTCGCCGCCGGGCGGCATGGCCACATGGGCCCTTTGAGCAGGGCAGGGGCTCTCGCATCAGCGCTCCGCCGGTGTGCCGCACTCGAGCCACCGCGGGAACGTGTAGTTCCGGTTGCCGGCCGCGCAGAACGGGAACACCGAACACAGCCGGCGCTCCGGTCCCCGGTCGCCGCCGTGAGCAACGCGCGACGAGGTTTGCCGGGTTTGGGGTGGACGGTGTTTCATTTACCGTCCACCCCTTGGCCTCTCCTAGCAGTCGGATCGGCATCGTGCGGTCAAGATCGAATTGACAAGTCGCCGGCCTCGGCCCTCGAGACCTGTCTGCCTTCTCCACTGGGAAATTCTCCTCCACTGTCCCTCGTCCTCGTGTGCCTGGCCGCCGGCCGATCGCGCACCGGCGCCGCCCTGCTGGGGCTCGGTGCAGAGCTTCATCGGTGATGCTGTCTCCTGCCGTCCTGCGCAACCGCTCCGTTCGTCACCACGAGCTGCCCCTGGCGCGCGCGGTCGCGACGGCGTCGAGCCGGAACACGGCGGCGGGGCACCATCCAGCCGGGCCCCTAGCTCAGTGAGAATCGAGACCGTTGTACTGAACGCAACGCGGAGCACAGACAACGACCGACGTCATGGTATGCCCAGTAACACGCACGTAGTTGAAGGGCGGCAAGCAGACGGCCGCGACCCGCCGCGAGCATCACTCCGGCAGCCACGTCGAGGAGCACCCCCCTGGTGGTCGTCGCAGTCGCAGAGCTCGTGCGCCCGGCGTCAGGTAAACGCATATGCCGGTGGTGGCGCGCCACGCCGGGCGCCGGGGTGGCATGTTACGTTAAGCAGGCAGGGGCTCTCGTCAGCGGATGCCGCCGGCACGCCGCGCTCAAGCAACTGCTGGAACGCGGCAGTCCGGTCTTCGGTGGCCACCGTGAGCTGGGAGGGACGATAATTGCCGGACTGTGGGGGTGGACGGTAAATGAAATACCGTCCACCCTCTTGGCCTCTGCTGTTCTTCAGATCGGCGTCGCGCGGCCAAGATCGAGCTGACTAGTCGCCGCTCCTCGAGATCTCTCCACAGTCCTCGCCTCCTCAGCGCGCGCCTGGTCGCCGAGCTTCATTGTGGAATGGGGACGCAGAGCGCCATTGCGGGGCGAGTGCAAGCACGCCGGCGTCGCGGCCTGCAACAGCAGACTCGTCCGCACAAGGGAGTTAGTTCACGCGGACGCGGCACACCTCCGGCACCCCGCCGGACGACGGCGGGCACGCACGCGCCGACGGCGGCGGAGTTGTCTCCGTCGTGGTGCCGCGCGCTCAGCTTACGTTCAAGCTGCCCGAAAATGCGTGGCGTGTCTAGACTGGCACGCCGGCGAGCTACTTTGCCATGGGAGATTTGGCGCTTGAGTCGTGCTCATGGCGACAAGCGAGCGACCCATAGTGACGACAAGAGGATCGCCAGCCGGACTCTGGGGGTGGACGGTAAATAAAATACCGTCCACCCCTTGGCCTCTCCTGTTCGTTTGATGGGCATCGTGCGGCCAAGATCGAGCTGACAAGTGGACAGCAACCTCTCCTTAGTCCTGGCGCGCCTGGCCACCGGGCTTCGTTGGCGATACAGCAGGCTCCTGCTCGGCGCCTCGGCCGCGCAATTCGTCGCCATCGATGGGATGCCGCGGAGCACGAGCTGCTCCTGGAGACGAAGGTATGCCGCGTCCGGACGCCGGCGTCGCGGCCTGCGACGACAAGCTTGTCGGCACGAGGCAGTTCACGCGGCACATCTCCGCCACCCCGCCGGCCTTGCGCCGGAACTTTCTGCGTGGCCAGAGACCGGAGCTAAACGTTCCCGCGGTCGATCGAGCGCGGTGAGCGTGCCTGAGGCGTCGCTGATGGGAGCCCCCTGCCAGAGTACATAGAAAAGAAAACTGATCGGATAATGTTTTTTAATTATCTACAGCTCATTCAGTGAAATAAATATTCTCCTTAATTACATGAATTTCTAAGTCATTGGATCTAAAATCGGCAGCTCTAAATCCCCCTCCCTAGTCCCTACTACATTATCTCTCTCTCTCTCTCTCTCAATCGACATCTACCTCCCACCTTCAACTCCAACACCAGCCGCCCAACCCTCCCCTACCACGCCGGCGCGGGCAGGCTAGGATCCACCATCCATTTAAGCTCCGATCGCCTCCTGCCCCTCACATCACCGCCATTGGCATCGACGCACAGCCCCGGTACTGCCCAACAATGGAGCTTGACAACCTAACGAGGGGGGCAGTTGTGCTCTTAAAAAGAAATAATTATCTGATTTACAATGGTAAATTTCATGGAGGGGGGGGGGCATGCCCCCTCTAGAGAGCACTAAGCTCGCCGCCCAATTTTCGTCCACCTCCAGCAAATCGCCCTGCCACCATCGGCTCTACCTCTGAGAGCAAGTATAATAGATGGCGAGGAACAGGCTGAGTCCAACGTGGAAGGGAGAGAAAATAAGAGAGAAGGAGTATGCGACTGTTCAAGCGGGCGACGTGAGGTGTGGCCCACCGCTCATCTACATTGCTGCTCATAGAAAACATTAAAAAACTGTGAGCACCAATATATTTTTGTTCCTGGTTGCATGAGTTGCGCTTTCTTACCACCTGCTGGCGTAGTTATTATCCTTGCTCTAAGGCTAGTGGTGTGCAACCACCTAGCAACCCCCGAACCTCTAAACCTAATGGAATCTCAGCGGAATTGTAAAAGAAGGAGGTGGGAATGGGGGTAAAGAAGAATTTAGGTGAGTCGAAAACTCTATTCACTCGGGTGAGATTTAGCTTTCCTTTTTTTCCAGTTAGTATACCATGCACCATACAATGTACCTTCCAAGAGAGCAAAATACGACTATTGTGCTCAATACCAACTATGCAAATGAAGAAAAATGAGAGGAAATAAGCATGCTTTTTTGGAAGAGTCGGCAAACAGAATTTGCTAATACTAGCGGGCAACAGGTGTAAACTGATCAATGTTGGTGTGTTGGCAGTTTCAAAAAGAAAAAAAAACAGTCTCACCTTTTTTTTGAGATTACACAGTACAACGCAGACGCTCACAACACGCAATAATGAGCCGACCCGAAACCTTATTAGTCATGGATCCATTATCGACCAAAAACCTTCACACTCCACACTTGTGCAAAATTCAGACGAGTCAAACTGAAACGGGGCGGGGGCATCCAAAATCTACTGTACGCAGGCATGAGGAGCTGCATGGATCACGTATGGCATATATGCTTTGCTTCTGGCTGGAAAAAAGCGCTAAAGCAAAAGTCTCGTATAGGAATTACAGAACTGATGTCGTCATCATTAGCTTGACGACTTTTGACAAAGCTGAAAATTGTGCCAAAGGCCAAAGACTCTTAAAGTCGGTAGAGACACGATCATGATATAAAGAGGCCGCACATTGTACTACTAGCCAAACTACTCGATCGGCAAATTCGACCATGGAAATATTATTCTTTGAGGTTCATAATTTCTAGTCAAACATTATGTTTCAAAAGCAATGGTAATAATATCGATTTTTCAACCATTAACAATTACATAATCACGTAGAACTTCTCAAAATAATTAGTCACATATAAACCCAAAATTAAAAAAATCTAATTAATGTTCCGAAAAATGGATGATTTTACAGAGAAAAAATCACCATCCACCAACTTTGTTCAAATTTTATGACCTTAGCTTGTTAGCCCGAATGTAAAAAAGCATGTGAAAACACCTGGAAAAATTATGTAGTTCACCTAAATAAATGTGAAAAAATTGCATGTAAAGACAAAAAACTGATATTTGGATTCAGAACTTGCATTATTATTTTGCTTCAGTGCAGATTTCTACATACACCGGGAAGATCACACGCGTCGAAACCAAAAGCTAAAAGTCCCCCACTAAACACATGAACAAAAGCATTCAATTCACGACAAGTCGACAACAACATTTCCATGAAGCGATCTAAGGCCAATCCAGCGGGACGCCTCGCCGGATCTAGCTGTCGGCGACGACGGATCGGATGAGCATCTCCTCGGCGTCTGCGACGGCGACGCCAGTGACGATGGTCGTCTGGCAGAAGACGATCTTGATCTCCCCGGGCGCGCGGCAGCTCTGCTGGACGGGCTCGACGTCGGTGGGCGTGGTCCTGGTGAGCTTGCACCGGCTCTTGAAGTACTCCGGCGGGCCGCGGCACGCGACGCCGTCGGCGGTGCGCTGGGCGGGCGGGCAGTCGCAGTTGAGGTCGACGTTGCAGCCGAGCGCCGGGCACTGCCCACCAGCGGTGGCGTGCGGGGTGACGACGGCGGGCACGTTGAAGCCGTCGACGAGGCTGACGCTGTAGTCGGCCAGGTCCTGGCTGCCGCCGCTGTGGACGGTGACCTGCACGACGGTGGCGGGGGGCGCGGCGCCCGTCCAGCACCCCGACGCCGCGGCGTCGCAGCCCGTGCGCGCGGCGACGCGGCCGGACCAGGTGGTGGCCGGGAAGGTGAGGGAGAGGAGCGCGTTCGGGTCGAGGCGCGCCGTGTTGTCGGAGATGGAGGGGAGGCCCGAGCTGGGGGTCACCAGCGGCCACACCGGGTGCGGGCAGAGGTTGTGGATGGTCAGCGTCGTCGCCGCGGTTGCGCCGGCGCCGGCGGCGAGGAGGACCGCGACAAAGGCGAGGGCCCCAGCCATGGCCTTGGAAAAAGCTGATCGTGTTGTGAATTTGTGATCAGTGAATCAGTGATGACGAGACACGGGACGGGTTTGGCTGGTTTTTTATAGGCGAGCTTAGTGATGTCACGACGTCCTTGATATAAGGGCCTAATTGGAGAGAAGATCTTTAGTACATAAGGGCAGTCCCCATGGAACATTTATGGTGGTTTCTATATGTGTTAATTATGTTGTCAACTAAGTAAAATGGTGATGTGATAACCTAATTAATGAGGAAAGAGAGCACAAATCATAGAAATTGTTTCCTCATGGAGAAATCATGTCTACTCTTAGACCCAATGCGCAAGAAACCTTGAATTTGCTATTGGGAAGAAACCACTAATTTCTATGAGATTAATGCAACACTCCCCATTAGTCAAATTGGTAGAGAGAAAGAGAAAACAATTATTACTTTTTCCCGCAAAAAAAATAATTATTACTTGAAGACACTATCACTGTGAAATATAGTTTATATACATGATTTATTATGCTACGGAAACCGTGTCAGTATCCTCCATTGGGACTGCCCTAAAGCCACAGTGCTACGTTTTTTTTCCTTCTTTCTTTAAAGATGTGCTGCAATTATCCACGAATGCTGCGTCGATGTGCAGGAGTGAGGACTGAGCGTTGGTCAAAAAGAGAAAAGCGAAGAGGTGCTTAGCAGGAGACAACTTCGCGACATGGCCAAAGTCCATAGATAAAAGTGAGGAGCAAAGCAATGCTGAAGATCATAAGAGGTGCTCTCCTTTTGCAAGGGGTGCCGGTTATCACCGCAATGTTGAGTTTAAGATCAACCGTAACCTTTGGTGCTCCCGGTCGACTCGAGTCTCCCAGACGACCAAACCTGCAGCATCACGTGGTGGACCCAGGAAACCAACCGTCCTCTTCTTTCCTTTCTTCTGTCCAGATCCACTAATTCCAACGGCGGCGGGTGCTCCGAGCTTTCCCTTGGGTCGGCGGCGGCCTGCTCTTCGGCGGGAATGGAGGCTCTTGCAGGAGCGGTGACCGTGCATGGTGTGCTCCTCGTGGCAGCTCTGGCCCGACTGTGCTGCTCAAGATCTTGCGACGAGCTCCACCGGGGCCGCGGCTGACAGATCCCGGCGAGCTCCGCTTGGGCTGCGGCCGGTTCGACGGCTGCGGGAGCGCGGCGAGCTCCCCCATGCCAGATCCCGGTGGCCTCGAGCGCGGCGGTTGTTTCCGAGGAGCGCTAGCCGCCGGCGTAGGGCGAGGCGAGGCGAGGTCGCCGACACGGTGAGCACGTCAGCTTTTTTTCTTTTTTCTTTTTCAAAAAAACATTTATATAAATATTGCTCTTGTTTTTTCTTTTTCTTTTTATTTTTCATAAAACTTTTTGTTCCTTATTTTGTCACTCAAAATTTTTTGAACTTTTTTCTCAAATGTGTTTGAAAACTTTTTCTTCAAAAGTTTCTGTTTCCAACTTTCTTATTTATGTTTTTCAAAAAAATTTTGCAATTTTTTGATGTATAACTTTTTCTTAAACTTTTTTTTTGAAATCTTGTTTGAAAAGATTTCTCCAAAACTTTTTTTATTCTGATTTTTTCTAACTTTTCTTATTTCTGTTTTTCAATAACTTTTTTCTTAAACGTTTTTTTGAAATCTTGTCTGAAAAAACTTTTTTATTCTGATTTTTTAACTTTTCTTATTTTTCAAAAACGTTTTTCAATTTTTTGATGTATAACTTTTTCTTAAACGTTTTTTTGAAATCTTGTCTGAAAAGATTTCTCCAAAACTTTTTTATTTTGATTTTTTTTTGTAAAAACTTTTTCGATTCTGATTTTGTTTAATTTTTTTTCAAAAATTGTGTTCGAAATTTTTTTCTGTTTTTTACATTGATTTTTTGTAGAAATATTTTCAAAAGTTTTTGTTCTTTTCTTCTTCATTCAATTTTCAGTCTCTTGTGTAACGGCGTAGCAGCGGCAAAACGCGGAAGGAAAGAAGGTGCATGTGCGCACGTGTGTAGGTCGTAGGATCGACCCGTAAACTTGTGAGTCAACCCCGTTCATGCCGGCATGCGCACACGCATGACGTGCTAGCAAGGTGCTCAACGTAAATCGAAAGACCATATCACATTCCATATTTCCATCATGATATTGCCATATGCTCAACAAATGATATGACACGTTTTGTAGGGCGAGGCAGATCCCCGTATCATCATAGTATACAATTCATAAACCACACAACCAACTCCGACCAACTGCCTCTGCCCCCCGCAAAAACCAAAGTATAACTATGTTTCTTCACCAGCCAGGCTCCAAATATCACCCACATGGAACAGCAGCATGTCGATGACCAAAACAAAACTGAAGGAAAGCAGAAACTGCCGCTGTCCCCATAACACCTGGAAATAAACTGATATGCACGCAGGGACTGCACTTGTACAAACAGCGTGCGGTTCCAGACCGGACAGGACACAAGTTTTGCCCAGGTAAAAAAACTCTTACAAAATAGGACCAAGAATGAAATGCAAGACAATGCAAGTGGACAAAGGGAAAAAGAATGCTAGGAAAAAGAAAAAAAACAAGCTACTAGCAACCAGCAGGGAGGGTATGTCTTGACATAATGGACTTGACCGCCCTGAACAAATACAAAATAATCCTGTGACAATGCGTTCGTGCCCGCTGCTGTGGAGCAGCAGCAAGCAACTGGGCCTTTTGTCCCGAGTGACCATCCGACCAGAGTTCAATGCATGAGATGAATGCAGGGGAAAATGATAGGCCACAGACCATAGGCGTGCCATGCCGAGGAGACTGTCAGCATGTCAGGCGACACTCATCTCACCTCCAAAATAAGAAATGAAGGCGGTAGATGCCCTTTGAAAAAGTTAGCAGGCGGCCAACTTGAACCCTCTTTTCTCGCAGGGGCGAAAAGGACGGGCTGACACATGTACTGATGCATGAGTTAGTGAGGACCCTCCGACTCTGCTGCAAGGATGTTGGACTTCTCCAAAGAGCAGGTCTGGACATGATGCAACCGACGACCCAGACATGATGACAATTGACATGTGGATGGATGCAAGTGCAGACTCAAGACTCCTTGTGACATCAACCGGAAACTGCACGGGTGATTGCTATACTTGCCCAATCAGCTGATTCTTTCACCTGTGGATCATCTGATGCCAAGCACTCATCCAAAAACTCCTTGCACGAAGTGGATTGACTGATCAAAGGGCCAGCATGAACGCCCAATGTGTCGGCCAGATCTCCCAAGACGCCAATTGCAGTTTTCATCACAGTATCATCCCTGGAAAGAATACAATTATCATAATGAATTATGTCAACAAACTTATTTTACTCAAATAATGAATTAGAAAAACATAATGTAGTTTCAAGGACTTACATATCCTTGCCATTGTACAGAGCATCAAGAAACTGGATAATATGTGGGCCATATGGCATCAGAAGTTGTGTCTTGGGTGAGCTCTTGAATCCCTGAAGAATACCAGAGTAGGCTTCCAAGATGCCATTCCTAAGCTGGTTGGTGTAGTCAAGCATTTCATCGTCAGTAGCAGTGGTATGTGCTGACAGATCAGCCGCGCTTTGCAGCATAGGCATGGCATAGATCAGATACTTCTCGAAGTTCTCCCCAATTGCCAATGCAATATCTCCAAAGCATGAAAATATCGGTGGCTTTACAGATCTGTGCAACTGGTTACTGGATAGGTCCTTTAAGAGCTGGGTCATTATACCGTCGCAGAAGGGCAAAATTTTGTCTTCAAGTGCCCTGCACAAGTCACCCACAACACCCACGGTAATGGCACAGACCTGGTACTCCTCAAAGTTTTGAAGTCCCATCTCCAAGTACTGATAAAACTGTGGCATGTACTTTGCAAAGTTTGCACCAGCTGCATATGCCAATGCACCAATAGCAAGCATAGCCTCCTCATGCACTGTGGCGTTCCAACAAGCGAAAACTCTCAAAAACAGATCCATCATCTGATCAGCATACTGCAAGAAAGAGTACTTGGTCGACTCCATCGCTCCCAACTTTTGGATAATGACCTGCAGGCAGCCACAAAGGAGGCCCTGCAGCTCACTCCTCTTCTCCCTCTCATCAGTTGACAACTTTTCAGCTTCAAGAGTCTGATGGAGTTCCATCATGATGACCGGTACCAACTGCATAACAATAGGAGCTGTCTCCTCAGTGGAGCACCTGACAACTTCATTTAGAGTCTCATAAGCTGCGGTGCGCAGCCTGGACTCTCCAGCATCCTCCCTGTGACTAACCATAAGAAGGTTCTGAACAATATCCTGAAAGAAAGGGGATAATGGCGACGCAGATCCAGCATCAACATAGCCTTGTGCAAGGAAATAGAGGGCTCCACATGCCTTCTCAGCCACATTCGGCACATCCTTCATGCTGTGAAGCAGCACAGTAAGTATTTGCTGACAGTTCTCGGCTGTAATGATAGGAGGAGTTTCGAGCGCAGAGCCATGAAGAAACTCGAAGATCCTTCCTAGAGTCCAAGCAGTTGTGTCCTTAACATGGTTGCTTGGATCCTTCATCAATGCGGAAAGCATAAAGTTCAATGCAACATTTACAAGAGGAGCCAGTTTATCAGCTGATGGGCCCTCCAAGATAGAGCCAAAAGCATATGTTGCAGCCTCTCTATGCCTCCACTCAGCCTTGGTTATGTTTTCCTCCACAAAAGGCATCACTAGAGGAACAATATCATCTCCAACAGTCCTTGCCACCAGGCCCAAACAAGTTCCCCCAGCCATTGCAAGATTCCAAGCACCTTCATCCAAGTCCTGGTCTTCCTCCTGCTTCAGAAGAGTCTCCAACAACATCGGCACCAAGGCAGGAAGAGCCTGCTTGATAAAATAATAGCAAGGAACATCAGAATCAGCTGTGAATTCACTACTGTACTCATCCAGAATGTCAATTTCCTCATCACATATAGAACTCCAGAACTCAATAGCCTGAAGTGCAACTGACTCCTCATCTCCCCTCACAGCCTTTGCAGTGATATTAAATATGTCCTGCATATAGGTGGCCAGCTTATCATAATAAGTAGATGAGATAGCCACCAAACACTCAAAGGCAGCCTGCCTTATCTTCACTTCCGGAGACTGTGTTGCTTCACAAACAACTCTCATAATGTAGTCACGCTCCATGTCATTCGAGAAGTTAACCTGAGCAAATCCCAATGCATTATACAATGCCCGTGTAGCTGCCAGCCTCACATCAGAGTTCGCCTCAGAAGCATTCATACCCTGAACAACAGCTGTAAGTATCTTGTTAACTTGGTCTTGGTCGACAGCCTCTGGGGAAACTTCCTCACATAAATAGCCAAGCGTCTCAAGCGTTGCCTGCTTCACGTTTGGCTGGACCTGATGTATGTTTGAGAGCAATGATCCTATAAGCTCAGGCCATTGCTTCTGCGGAATCTCAATGCCAGCAACCTTGGCGATAACTTGAGAAGCAGTAGATCTAGCACTAGCAATAGGAGATGTGAGAGTTTGCAGCAACAATCCTTTAATTTGTGCCTTGGCACCAGCATCAAGTGCCAGCCATCTCTGGAAAAGCTCACTCTTCCTGTGTTGCTCCTTAGCGTCGAGTGCATTCTTAAGAATCAACCCAGCCAACCTTCGGCTCTCCTCAGGCTTCTCTTCATTGGCAAGCTCGGTTGAGAGGGAGAGCAAGAATCCTGGGAGATTTTGCTCCTGGAACTGCTTGAGGCTTTCTTCAGCATGCTTCCTAATGGCGCCATCAGCAGATTGTGCGCTTAAGAGAACTTGCGTAACGTCGAGTGACATTTTGACTCTGTGAATAACAAAACATTGAGGAATCAGATGTATGAGCAAAGAAAATTTTGCTCCCTCAAATAAAAATCAGACTATAATAAACCGATTCTTATTGTAAAGCCGAAACAAGGCGAACCAAACTGCCCTTTGAACAGCCCAAGAGGACACTCCAAATTGATACATAATGTTTAGACAAAAATATGCATAAGGAGAGAGTTATCAGTACAAGATGTATTAGTAGTAACTACTAAACAGTCAAGATAAAGAGGAACAAAACCGGTATGCTTTGCATACAGCAGTCACAAAAATGATAAAGACAATACGATAAATCACGTCTAGTCATATGTAAAGTAGCAGGATAACATTTACAAACATTATAGAGCACATGCTTAATATTCAGTTCGCCCCAGCATATAATAGCTGATACTCCAGTAACACAGCGTCAACTTCCTGGCCTCCTATATAAATCAGTAACTATGAAAAGTAGAAACCATTGTGGCTAAAGTTATCGAGCAAGCAAGCAAAAACATCTGCAGCTAACTGGTAACAGTAAAATTGACCTACAACAGATTAACAGTGCAGTTACGGTTTGACTGGAACTGCCAAAACTCAACTCAATTTAAGAGGAAGACATAACTGGTCGTGCCTACTCAAATTTTAGCACTGTAATTCAACTTTCACATAAGAAGGCAACACTAGAATCGAAACTAGAAGTCACTAAAGCCACAGTTAACCAATAAGCAAGCAAGAAAACCATCAGTAGTTACAGTAAAATTTGCCCACGACATATTAGCAGTAGCAGTTACAGCTTAACAGGAACTATACCAAAACTAAAATCAATATACACAAGGCAGGATATAGCTGGTCCCCGTTCAATTTTCAGTAGCACACTTTGACTTTCACTAAGGAGGAGGCAACACTAACAGGAGCTAAACAAGAAGCTATACGTTATAGCTAAGTTCACAGAACGGCAACACAGCACTAGAGAATAGTATGCTACTGAGTTGGCTACTCTAAAAAAAACAATCAACCTATGCGAATACAACACGTGCGCATCAGATTCATCGACGCCCAGCACACATGCCCACTCCCCGCAAACACCACGAACAAACCAGCGAATCTAAACTCCCAGACACGGAGAAACCGCCCAGCCAAGTCTAACCGGCACGAACGCAGCTCAGATCTACAGCCACGCGGCGGAACCGATCGAGCGCGCGGCCCGTAACCCGAGCACGCAGCCGGCGAGCCGACGGATCGAGGTGGCCGGAGCCAGAAGCGAACGTCTGCGAGCACGGATCGGGGCGGAGATCCGGGAGCGGATCGAGGCCAGGCGCTAGATCCGACTAGGGGTGGGGGAGACTAGGGTTTTGACCTGGGTACTTACGTCGCTGGGCGCGCGGAGACGGACCCCGAGGCGTGCGGGCGGGCCGGAGAGGGGAGGAGCCTTCAGCGCCCCGCGGCGGGAGCGGGGACAGGGGGAAGCGCGGCCGCGGACCCGATCGGCGGCGCGTGGAGGTGGAGGCGGCGGCGGCGGCGGAGAGGGAGAGGGAGGGAAGGAGGGCAGAGGAGGGGAGGAGGAAATCAAATAATGCGGGGAAAAGAAAAGGAGGGCATCTTGGTGAGGTGGGACGTGGGGAGCGAGCGGGTCGGGTTGGGCGCGGGGGACGTTGGTGGCCGTCCGATCTGTGGGTGGACGGTGAGGATGAGGGGTCAGGGTTTTTTTCTTCTGTTTTGATTGGGTGCGGCGATTTTTTTAATATAATAATAATGGTTTCCGTGTGGGTTTGGTTTATTGGGTTTCCGTGGCGCGGCCGTCGAGTCGTGTGGGTGTTATTTTCACGGCCCAAGTTGGTTTCGCGTCGGTCTCTGGAGTCAGATTTTCAGCGGTTACATCTGGCTGGGTTATCATTTTTCCTCCTAATAAGTTAACCCAAAAGTATACGTGCAATAATCCAAGCTTATTAGGAGATTTTTTAACGACACATTGCATCGCAAGTCTTACTATTGACGATGGGAACGTCACCTACTAGATTATTATTGAAAGAATAGTGTCGATTAAATCCTGAAAATTCCGAAGAATGCTAGTGTTAGCATCGAGTTACACTCAATTCGTAAACGTATCAGGAGATGGCTCGAGTATGTCTATGCAAAGTAGAAAAATAAGAGAATCGTGTGGCTTCACTAGTATGCGAAAAAGTTTGTACAATGTTATTCTTTTTTTAAAAAAATTATAGGTCATTTTTACTTTTATGGTTCATAGATATTATTATACATCTATAAGTACATTATATCTTAGTGCCTAGTAAAAATTATGGTCTAAAAATCAAAATGTTGTAAATTTGGAACAAGTGGAGTATTAACTTGTATGAAGCTAAGAATTAAACGTAGTGATCAGCGTTGTTGTTCGAGGGGACTTGGATATTCTGAATTCGAGGAATTTTGAAAATGGACACTCAGTCCAATCTTCTATGGCTCGCGTTGTAAGTTGCAACAGCAAGCTTCAAGGCAGGGGACGGTACCGTCGTTGTCAACCTTTTTCTTCAACCCAAAGCATTTGAAACATTCTAGCTAGGAAGAAATTGTCACATTTTTTCGTACGCTAATACCCTTTTTTTTGTACTTATTATACTTCTTCTTTCTTCTAAAGTGCTTACTTTATTTATTCATCCTTTTCATCCTCGCACAAATCTACATACTACTTGTTTGCGACATAACATTAGTTAGTTCATTTTAAACTAACCAACGTTATATATTAAAGGATGAACAAGTAGTGGAGGATGATTCTGTCTCGTACTTATTGAAGGTGGACTACAAAGACTATTCGTTTACCTTTCAAATTTTTCTACAAAGAGTGATCATTTTACTCCTAACAAAATTAATCTAATTAAAAAACACTCACATCAACAAAAAAAAGTGCATTGAGAAATGTGTAAAATCAATGAAATGATCGATTGATGTTCTCTAATTCCAATACGCATGTATTTAGATGTCGTTTAGGACATAATTGTGCATACCAAAGGGTCATTAATTAGGGGTAATTTTTCCATGTTTGCCCATATCAAATAGGATAACGGGTCCATTGTACGTAGCAAGTCCCTAGGCTAGACTTCGCGGGTTTGATTCCTACACGGAGTAATTTTTTGTTGATTGGCTGATTTTGACATGCCACCGTGCTGGGGGCGTGCGCTGGTGGTGCGATTAATGCCGACACGAGTGAATCGAGGCATCGCGGAACGGGGTCGTGGAGCGATGAAGGGCAGTCACGTCCGTTAGTCTTCAAGTCTGGAACGACATCTTTTAACAAAATGGGCTAAGAGTCCAGGACGACATCTAAAAGAGATACGGAGGGAGTACCCCACTCTCGATCGTTACTGATTTAGGGTGGCATGGTCATTTGTTCTTTTTTTTTGACACGGGCATGGTCATTTGTTACCATAACCAAAGTGTGTCCAACATTGTCTAAACGATTGTGAGATGGAGGAAGTAGTGACCCAAGTTTGGGAAAAATGATGGCCCTTCTTGGAAGCATAGTCCACCTTCAATAAGTACGAGACAAAATCATATCCACAGTTTGTGTTAGAAAGAGAGTAGTGACTCAAGTTTGGTTACTTTTTTTAAAAAAACTCAAGTTTGGGGAAAATGGCGGGCCATCTCGAAAGCATAGTCCACCTTCGGTGTTCGGTTATTTCGAGATAGAATCGTATCGACAATTTGTGTTAGAAAAAAGAACAATTCCATGCATGGCGTTTCATTTTTATAATAATTTTAAAAAATGCTATGTTTGTGACTAAGGTGGGCTCCACATGTCAGTGACACAACCGACGATAAATTTCTAAGACTTAAAAATTGTAATGGTATGAATCCACCTAGTCCATATGAGACGCAAAATTTGCAGCCAACTCGAAGAGTTACTAGTGTGAGTGTGGTCGTGTGGTGATTGGTGAAGCAAAAAGTGCATACAGGCAGGAAGGGGAACTTGTACTGTTGCACTAGGGGGGGACATGCCGACCCAATTCGTATCTGTTTCCCGGCTGTATCTGTTTCCTTCCCCAATTCGTATAAGAGTCCGAGCTCCCAGCTCGTTCCCGAGAAGATGTGTGAACAGTGAATATAACTAGATCCGTTCCGTCGTGTCGATCAAACCAATTAAGCTGATCCGTATCGACGATCGACGAGCTGCTAGCAACAATGGAGGACGCGACGGGGCAGATTATCCGGTGGAGAGACGTTGTCACGTTCAAGTCATCAGCGGGCGCTCATTGCGACCGCGGTCTGGTGCACAAGCTCATGACCGGAGCCAATAAGCTCGTTGTGCAGTGCGTCGACGGCACCAAGGTGACCCAGGACGCCTCCGACGTCCACGTCGTGGACCGCGGCTACCTCCGCCGGGGTGTGGCCGTGGCTTCCGCGTCAGACCCCGGCGGCCAGGTCGGGGTCGTCACGGGCGTCGCCACAGCGCTCGACCTCGTCCGGCTGGACGGCGGCGGCGCGCCGCCGGTGGTCGCCGCCACGGCCGTGTCGCCGGCGACGCTGCGGCGCGTCTGTGGGTTCTGCCTCGGCGACTACGTCGTCTCCGGGCCGTGGCTGGGCCGGGTCGCCGAGATGTCCCACGACGTCGACGTGGTGTTCGACGGCGGAGCCTCCGTCTGCAGGGTCACGCGGGCGGGCAGCAAACTGTGGGTCTTCAACAAGGAATCCCTGAACATCTACACCAACAGCAACGTCTACCCAGGCCAGCTCGTCGGCGCCCGCTCGTCTGACTGGAAGGCCGCCCGGTGGCTCAAGGGCTACTGGAAGCCCAGCCACCTCCAGGGCACCGTGTCCAAGGTCGAGACGGCCAGCGTGCTCGTCTACTGGGTGGCGTCGTCGCAGCTGGGCATCGAGAGGTCCCTCGTCCAGGCGTCCGCACCAGCGCACCAGCAGAGCCCTGGCGACCTGACATTCTTCTGCACCGGCGAACCCATCCTTGGCTTCTGGGGTGTCGGCGACCGCTGCTTCTTCCGCGCACCCGCCGCCGCCGGCGATGGCGTTCGCCGACGTGATCCTGCCCGTGCGCCGACGACGAAGCGTAGGCGGAATTGGCTGGAGCATCGGAACCGGAGCCCCGCGGCGGAGTTGGAACAGCAGCCAATGTTGGTCGTCTCCAGCACTCGGACGGCAGTCGACGTGGTGTGGCAGGACGGGACGCGGCAACGCGACGTGCCGTCGGTGTCGCTGATCCCCTTCGTGGCGCGGAATGACCACGACTTCCTACCGGGTGAGAGGGTCGTCAGCACGACGGTCGCCGGCTCCGGCGCCGGCGACCCAGCAGCGCGTGTTGGCGTCGTGGGAAGCCTCTGCCACAACGACCAGACGGTGCGCGTGGGGTGGCTCAAGGCAGCAGCACGCACCGGGGAGCCAGTCGAGATTGACTGCCGCGAGACCTTAAGCGCCTACGATCTCCGCAGGAATTCTCACAGCGATCCCTTTTATGGAGATGTGGTGGTTCGCCGCCACTCGGCCATGATTGACAATGACGCTGGTGGAAGCACACCGGCACAGGGCCGCAACAAGGAGAAGGCTGCCAATGATCTTTCATGGGTCGGACACATAGTTGAGCTTTGTGACGACGCACGCGTACTAGTCGAGTGGGGTGACGGCAATACGTCAAAGGTATGCATTGTGTCATTAAAATGCTACTGAATATAGCTACGTTTAGGTTTTCAAAAGTCAAATCTTTTTCAATTTTAACTAATAATAGTGAAATAATAATAGAGACTAATAACATAAAAAATGATGGTAGTAGATTTATTATCATAAAAACAACTAATTATATTATGTGTAGTCAAAGTTAGAAATATTTAACTTTTTTTTAAAAACCAAACATACTTATATTATGGGACGGAGGGAGTAAAATCTATGTTACTTCATAATAATCGTTAATTATTCAATGAATTGACCTTATAATAATTCATTTGACGATACCAATAATTCTAGGTGTTGCTTCATGAGATAATTATTGTCAAACACCAAGGCGTTAATGAGATGCTTGCGGAAATAGGTGATTGGGTGTCTGAAGATGGAGACATGAACAACGCCATTGATAGTCCACAAGAGACCGCCACTATCAATGTATCCGTCCAAACACAAGCTTATTTTTCAATTTCAATTATACATATCGTTGCACACCACATTATTGTTAAACTGATCCATGTGGTTCATGTTGCTTGGTTCTAGAACAACAACAACAATGGTGGCGGAGGTGATGATGATTCCGGCGGCGAGAGCGATGATGAAGATGGCCATGCGGCAATGAGGAGCCCGGGCTGGGTCGTTAGGCTTGTTACCCAAGCAGTGACCCAACTAACTAGTAAAGTGCTTGCTCAAGGCAGGAGGTACCTAGTAGGTGGCTCCGAGGTGGCGGGTTCAACCTCAGAATTTGCAGCGACAATGCCCACACCCATTTCTGGTGGTGGTGATGGTGATGCCAATGAAGGTGGTGGCAGCGGTGATAGGTCTACCATGGAGGGGAAGGTGAAGGCAGATGCCACCGGTGATGACAAGTCATTTCGCTTTCCTCAGTTTGATGTTGCGCAGAGCCCTCTAGATCACCATTACCTTAACACCATGGAGCAGGTGAGTACTATTTTTTTTTTACCTAACTATTTGACTTGATATATGTCAATGTTGTCTCCATAAGTTAGATCAAGGACCCATCACAAAAGCAAAGGCAAGTATATATCTAGATAAGAATCATATACTCCAAATTACGTATATCCAGGAGCTTTACTTTGCTTCATTGTTTACTCCTAATTAAATATATAAACTAAGGCCGTTGCCCTAAAAAAAGATATAGAGACCGTTGTATTAATAGAGTGCTTGTTACAATTGCTAACATTATACTGATAATTGCTGAAGTAGAGTCAATATCACTACATCTAACACACTCAAGTTTAATGACCGTGTAGAGTGTTTTTTAAGATCGTGTCATCAAAGGTAATGATCCTCTATACTAACTAGATGAAGTTACTACTATATAGGAGTATACTTGTAAAATAATTAGCATTTTAGATTTGTATTTTCTACAACTAAAATAGCTTTATATGCTTTTGTAAACTGACTGATGTATAAACAGGGCACCGGCGGTGGAAGGAAGTGGACGAAGAGGGTGCAAAAAGAATGGAAAATTCTGGAGAATAACTTGCCAGGTACACACTGATGATCCAACTTCTACCTGTTGACTTAACCTAGTTCATATAGCATGGTCGTTTCTATGTGATGCGAATATGCAATATATATATACTCCATCTGATTTTTAAATATATATGGCTATCATCAATTAGTTTCTCGTACAAAAAACTTAATATATATATAAAGTTTTAAGTGAATCACGTGCCATAATTCAAATTAATTCTACCAAACACACATATATCTAAACGGTGTGCCCGTGAATGCAGACACCATCTTCATACGGGCTTACGAGGACCGCATGGACCTGCTTCGAGCGGTAATGTTGGGAGTGACCGGGACGCCGTACCACGACGGGCTCTTCTTCTTCGACATGCAGCTGCCTCCATCATACCCCACCACGCCGCCGCTGGTGAACTACAGGTCGTTTGGGTTGCGTGTGAACCCTAACCTCTACCCGTCCGGCACCGTGTGCCTGAGCCTGCTCAACACCTTTGGCGGCCATGGAACCGAGCTCTGGTCTTCGGAGGCTTCAAGCGTGCTCCAAGTCATCGTCTCCATCCAGGGCCTGGTTCTCAATGCACAGCCATACTACAATGAGGCGGGCTACGATGCCCAGGTGGGAAGGCCGGAGGGTCTCCGGAACGAGCTCCCGTACGCCGAGAACGCCTACCTGCTCACCCTGCAGACCATGCTCCACCTCCTGCGCCGACCGCCGGCGGGCTTTGAGGATTTCGTTCGAGACCACTTCCGCCGCCGAGGGCAGCACGTGCTCCGGGCGTGCCAGGCGTACCTGGACGGCTCCGTCGTCGGCACGCTCGACGCCGAAGCACGCGCCACGGAGGGGAGCAGCGAGCGGCCATGTTCGGCAGGATTCAAGCTTGCGCTTCTCAATGTCATGCCACGCCTCGTTGAGGCGTTCGCCGGAATCGGCGGCCAAGGGCGGTGCGACTAGTTCCACAAAGCTCCGTGCGCCCCCAACCGATCTGCAGATGGCCGCTAGCCCGTTGTGTTTTTGTCAGTAGTTTCATTGATTATTTCAATTTTTCACATTGGGAGGGGTGAATTCTTATTTTAATTTTGTCTCAAATTTACCATCTCATACTTACATGGAGGCTATGGTTAGCTTGTGACTTCTTTGAAATCTCATTTCCTTCCCAGAACGGCAATGCATCAATGCGTGCCAACCCCCCCCCCCCGTCCCCCATTTTTTTTAATTCTAATAATATTATTTACGAATTTACAAAAATATACATTAGTTCCAAAGTTTTGCAAAACTATAACACCGCCGCCATGTCAAATGGTGGTTGGTCCCTATCGCCATTTGAAATGGTGGTCGGAGAGTGTGCCCCGGCCTCGCGTGTACTGTAGCAATGTTGTAGCACTCACAACCGCCGTTTCAAACGGCAGTAAGACCACTATATTTTCAAAAAGAGTTAAATACACCAGCAGGCCTCGAACTTGTCACTATGTGCCACTTAGGTCCACGAACTTGCAAAGTTGAAATCCGATACCCCAAACTTGTTAAGTTGTGCCACTTGTCCTGTCACACCTGATTTCCGAAGAGAAACCAAGTGCATCTCATATGTGCGCCAGGATCAAGCTACACACATACGATAGACAAAAGAGTGTAATATCCTTAACAGTATTTAAACGTATCACTGAGTTTAACCACTTATTACACTCAGGCATGAGACACGAAGGTCTCTAACAACGGAAAACGATAACTACTCGAAGAGTCTTCGTCTTCCGCTCCCACAGGCACTTGACTGGGGGACCGCGAGCCTCAAAACTCATCGTAGTCGTCGAAGTACTCGTCACCATTGTTCTCCTCTGAACAGCGGTAAGCAAGGTTGAGTACACTTATGGTTGGTACTCAACAAGTGGGGGAAGATGCAAGGCTATCAAGGATAGGCTATGGCTTTGCAGCGGTTAGCATTTTAATGTTGGTCAAACTTTTAATTAAAGAACGCCTATTTACTAGGTGTAAGTTTATACCAACCCACTTAAGAAAACTTTATAACAAAACAACCCAAAGCTCATCGAACCACGATTTAATCTCATCTTTATGTTTATTAATCATGTGAGGGTCCAAGCCGCTCATAACCGTGAGCACGGCTGATCGATCAGTTTTACACTCTGAAGAGGTTTGCACACTTTACCCACAGCTCGCGTAAAAACTCCGAAGAACTTTAAACCCAACCATGCGATGCTGGCCAAGCATCATACCACACTTCCGAGGTGTGATCGCATAGGGACGCTACGAAGCCTTTACAAAGGCATGCAAAAGACTAACGACCCGCATAGTTACGGATCAGGGCGGACCATAACCCTCCCTAGTGGTCAGCACCTTAGCAAAGGCTGCTACCCCAAAAGGACCGGGCTATACCCCTGCAACCCGGATCCCCCTCTGCTCCTTTCGGAAAAGGGCCACTAGTTTGATCACACACCTAATTAATTGGCTAAGGTCAGAGCCATGTGACACTGTGGTTGCGCATGTTTTCTTGGGTGGTTCTCCATGTTCCGATTAAATCAAGTATTCTTGTATTATCCCAAAACATTGATCATTAAACATTAAGCATTTCCATTAAAAGACCATTTTATCCAACCCAAGTTAAGCTACTAGCGTTATCTACCCAAAAACATTTATTTAAAACGGGTTGTGCCAAGGATCAGGGGTAAAAAGCTAGGTATGTCCTTAAAAAGGTGTTCCCATCAATTTAATGCAATAACATAATAAAAGTAAACTTAATAAGCATGCAGTTATATAGGATAAAAAGAATTATGTAGGGGGAGAAGACCACTTGCCTTCTTCAACTACAGAAAAGTCTTCTTCTTCTTCAAATAACTGTTCCTGATCGACTCCAAGGGGTTGCTCAGTCGAAACAGGCACGATATCTACGATCACACACATAAAGCATACAATAAATAAAACAATTCACCAATCAAGTCTAAAGGCTAAAAACATGCTACTAAAGCGACGGGCTTGCTAAGACGATCGCATAGACAGCTAAAACACTAAAAACGGAGCTATAACGATAAAGATACGCTAAAAACAAGGTATAGGGACTAATCTGCGAAGAACTAAACTTTCCAGGGACCTAACAGCAAGAAACCAGGGGCTAAAAACTAATTATACTTAAAAACAGAAGGTTTAAATCATAAAAAGGCTTGGCTGGACCTCGGGTGTAAAGATTTAATAGGAACAGGGGCTAAAACATAAAATAAAGGACTGGATTGTAAGGAATTTCAAGGGTGGAAGGACCGACATGTAAAATTAAAGAAACCGAGGGGCTCTTTAACTTTTATGCCTCGGTTGACCGGTATGCGACCGGTTTGACCCGTAGGCCGGTTGGATCTGGGCCATCCGTGCCCGATCCAACGGCTAGCGACTCGCGCACGCGCTCGAGCGGTGGCGCCCGCGCCGGAGCCGGCGGCGCGCGGCGGCGCTCTCGCCGGAGCTGGCCGGAAAAGAGCTCCCGGCCACGAAATCACGCGCGGATTGCACCTATGCGTAGCTAAGGCGATGGCGAACTCAGGCATGCGCTCGCACGGGTGGTTCGGGTGGCGGCCGAGGCACGGCGTCCATGGGGGCGGACGGCCGGCGGCCGGCGAGCGGCGGCGCTATGCGCGGCTCGGGAAAAATAGAAAGGGAGTGGGGGATTGATTGCTCACCACACGGAGAAGAGCCGGCGGGGGTTTTAGGCGACGGGGAGGCGGCGGTGAGAGAGATCGTCGCCGGCGGACCGAGGTGGACGACAACGGCGGCGGTGCTCAATTGGGAGAAAAGGAGACCCTGCGATCCAAAATGACGCACGAATAAGCCTCGGGTGCGAAGGAGAAACGAGATGAGAGGGTCAAAGGTGCTTCACCGACGGCGGGAAGGCTCGGGCGGCGGCAATGGCGCGGCGGCCGGAGCTCCAATCGATGGCAAAGCGTGTGCGAGGGCGAGGGAGTGCGGGAGCTTGGGTGTTTGCAAAGGGAGGTGCGGCTGGTGCCCTGGCCGTGCTTATATAGGCTCGGGAAGGGAGGGGAGGGGAAGCGGCACCCCGGCGGCCATGGCCATCAATGGCCTGCGACCTTGATTGCAATCAAGAGGGGGAAGGGATTAAGAGGGGAAACTGCCGATTGATGGGGGGAGAGTGAAGGGCGGCTTCACTGCAGCTTGATGGAGGGGTTTGAAGGCGGGGGAGGCGCGAGAGACCCGCCGGTAACGGCCGGCGGCCATCAAGGGCGCGGCAGACCCGCGGCTAGAGGTAGGGGGTGACCCTGACAGCCGGGCCCCACCTGTCAGCGCCTGAGAGAAAAAAGAAAAGGGGGAAGGGAGTAGCTGGGCCGGCGGGGAAGCTAGCTGGGCCGAACAGGCCGCTTGCGCGCGGGCGCGAGAGAGAAAAGAAAGGCCGGCGGCCTTGCTGGCTTCGCGGGCTGAGAAAAAGAAAAAAGGGAGATGGGCCGGGAGGAAGAGAAGGCCGGCTGGGCCTAAAGAGATAAAGGGAGAGGGGTTTAGGGTTTTCTCTTTTTAAATTCTTTTCAAATTCTTTTTCAAACTTCACTCAAACAATAAAACCATGCATTCGAATCATGATGCACAAGCACTTATTATTTCTAACATTATTGAAATGATGTTTAAATATTTTAAAGGCCAATTTATTTGATAATTTAATTGTGTCCTTAGAAAAAAAATTAAATCTAATTACTTGTTGCTTATATTAATTTAGTGATGGAATTGTTAGGGTGTTACAAATCCTACCCCCTTAAAGAGAATCTCGTCCCGAGATTCAGGAAGATTAGAGAATAACTGAGGGAATTCTTCTTTAAGCTCATCCTGTCTTTCCCAAGTAGCCTCATCCTCTGAATGGTGACTCCACTGCACTTTACACATCCTAATAACTTTGCTGCAAGTAGCCCTCTCTGAGGTATCCAAGATTTTGACTGGATGTTCTTTATAAGTCAGATCGTCTTTCACATCAATATCTTCCAAGGGTAGATGTTCCACTCTGATCTCGCTCGAACACTTTTTCAACTGTGATACATGAAACACATCGTGAACACCTGCCAAGCGTTCAGGTAATTCCAATCGATAAGCTACTTCTCCTCGTCTTTCCAAGATTTGAAAAGGTCCGATAAAGCGGGGAGATAACTTTCCTCTAATACTGAACCTTCGAAGACCTCGAATGGGTGATACCCTGAGATATGCATAATCTCCTACTTCGAATACCACCTCTTTTCTTTTAGGATCGGCATAACTCTTTTGCCTAGATTGAGCGGTTTTAAGATTCTCTCGAATTATCTCAACCTGTCTTTCAGCTTCCTTTATAATCTCTGGACCAAAGAGTTGACTTTCCCCCGTCTGATTCCAAAATAACGGTGTTCTGCACTTCCTTCCATATAATGCCTCAAAAGGAGCCATCTTAAGACTACTCTGATAGCTGTTGTTGTAAGCAAATTCTGCGTATGGCAAACTCTTATCCCAGCTTCCACCATGTTTTAGAGCACATGCCCTTAACATATCTTCTAAGATCTGATTCGTCCTCTCAGTCTGACCATCTGTCTGTGGGTGATACGCTGAACTAAAATTCAACTTTGTATCCATAGACTCATGCAGCTTCTGCCAGAATCGTGATGTGAACTGGGTGCCTCGATCTGAAACTATCTTCTTTGGAACCCCATGCAGACATACTATCCTTGATATGTATAGCTCTGCTAACTTTGCTCCTGTGTATGTGGTCTTGACTGGTATAAAGTGAGCAACTTTGGTTAACCTGTCCGCGATAACCCATATAGAATCATATCCATCACGAGTGCGAGGTAATCCCACAATGAAGTCCATGCCAATTTCTTCCCACTTCCACTCAGGTACTTTCAATGGTTGAAGCAACCCTGCTGGTCTTTGGTGCTCTGCTTTTACCTTCTGACAAACATCACACAGTGCAACGTGTGCTGCAACATCCTTCTTCATACCGTACCACCAATAATTCTGCTTCAAATCTTGATACATTTTGGTACTACCTGGATGTATAGAGAATGCTGAATCATGTGCTTCTTTCAGTATAGTCTCACGAAGATGTTTGATTTCAGGCACGCAAATCCTGTTCTTAAACCAGATAGTTCCTTGTTCATCTTCTCTGAATTCCGGAACCTTGCCTAGTTCAATCAACTTCTTATATTCCTTAATCTTTTCATCATTCAATTGCCCCTTCCTAATCTCTTATTCGAGGGTTGACTCAATTTCCAAAGTCATGGTTTCACTTTGTGCAGCTATCCCCAAATTAAGTTGTGCCATTTCCCAACACAGTTCCCGAGGCATCAAACGAGCTACTAACATATTTACCTGACTTTTACGACTCAGAGCATCTGCTACAACATTTGCTTTTCCAGGGTGATACTGAATATCCAAGTCATAATCCTTGATTAACTCTAACCATCTGCGCTGTCTGAGATTGAGATCTCTTTGAGTGAAGATATACTTCAAGCTTTTGTGATCTGTGAATATCTGACACTTATTACCAATCATATAATGCCTCCAAATCTTCAGCGCGTGCACAATGGCTGCTAACTCTAGATCATGAGTAGGATAGTTCTGTTCATGTTTCCTTAACTGCCTAGAAGCATAAGCTACCACTTTTCCTTCTTGCATCAAGACACAACCAAGGCCTTGTCGTGATGCATCACAGTACATATCAAACCCTTTATGAATATCCGGCATTATCAGTACTGGGGCTGTAGTCAGTTTCTTCTTCAATTCCTCAAAGCAAGCTTGACATCTGTCATCCCATTTGAACTCTTTTCCTTTTTCCAACAAAGATGTGAGAGGTTTCACAATCTTTGAGAACCCCTCAATAAACCGACGGTAATAACCCGCCAAACCAAGAAAACTCCTGATCTCTGGTACATTCTTAGGTGGATTCCAATTTAACACATCCTGAACCTTACTCGGATCCACAGCAATTCCTCCGTCAGTGATGATGTGCCCAAGGAAAGAGACTTCTTTCAACCAAAAATCGCACTTACTGAACTTGGCATATAACTGATGTTCTCGAAGCTTCTGCAATACCAACCTTAAGTGTTCCTCATGCTCTTCCTCATTCCGAGAAAACACTAAGATGTCATCGATGAATACCACCACAAACTTATCAAGGTACTCCATGAAAACCTTGTTCATTAGGTACATGAAGTAGGCTGGAGCGTTGGTCAATCCAAAGGACATCACTGTGAACTCGTACAGACCATATCTAGATGTGAAGGCTGTCTTGGGAATGTCCTCCAGTCGAATCTTCAACTGATGGTAACCAGATCGTAGATCTATCTTAGAGAAAACTTTCGCTCCTCTCATCTGATCGAACAGATCTTCGATTCGGGGTAAAGGATATTTATTTTTGATCGTGACCTCATTGAGAGATCGATAATCTACACACATCCTCCTAGATCCATCCTTTTTATCTATGAAGAGTGTGGGGGCTCCCCATGGTGATGAACTAGGACGGATAAACCCTTTACTTAACAACTCTTCTATTTGTTTCTTTAGTTCGGCCAGATCCTTAACATCCATTCTATACGGTCTTTTAGATATAGGAGCGGTGCCAGGTAAGAGTTCGATACTGAATTCAATATCACGGTCAGGTGGCATACCTGGTAAGTCATCAGGGAACACATCTGGGTACTCATTTACCACTTTGATATCTTCCAGAACTTCCCCTTTCATTGAATTCACCATCTCCTTTCCAGTAGGTGACGGGGTGGCAACAAACTCTATTCTGTCCCCTTGCGGGCTAGTTAAGTGAACTGACTTCTCTCGGCACTGTATGACCCCATCATACTTTCTTAACCAATCCATCCCTAGGATCACATCTATGCCCCACGATTTTAAGATCACTAGATTGGATGGAAAGTCTACCCCCATGATTTTAAGATTTACTTGTGGGCATAAATGACTGGCTTTCATATCACCGCCCGGGGAACTAACAAGCAATGGTTTATTCATTGAACTCACAAGCATGTTATGCTTTGCTACGAACTGATCAGTTATAAAAGAATGTGAAGCTCCTGAATCAAATAGTACTGTGGCAGGTACAGAGTTGATAGGGAACGTACCCAGCACAACTCCAGAAGCGTCCTAAGCCTGCTCCACTGTCATATTGTTCACCTTGCCGCGTACATAATTCTGCTGAGCTTTGTTGCCTGGAGTGCTTGAATTTCCAGGGCGAGCTTGAGACGACGGTTGTCCAGTTTTCTGAACATTGCCCCTCTGGGGAGTCTGCATCCCACGCTTAGGACAGTTGTTAGCATAGTGTCCCAATTCTCCGCACTTGAAACACCCATTAGGCTGAACTGGAGTTGTGTTCCTCACAGGTGCGCCTGAAGTATGAACTGGGCGGTTTTGCTGGAAGTTTGGGGTGCGGGGAGTTTGTGGGTTAAAGCGTTGGGGCTGCTGGAACGAGCGCTGCAGCTGCAGGTTTTGAGGATATCTTCCACTCTGTCCTCCAGAGCGGAACTGAGGGTTCTGTGGGGAGCTGTAGCGGGGACGGGTATTGCTGCTGGATTGTCCCTGGGACTGGAACTTACACTTTTGCTCACCGAGCTCTCTGCGCTTGTTCTCTAAGCCAATAGCATTGTTTAACAGTGTAGCAAAGTCTGGGAAGGTATGGCTCTGAAGCTGATAATTAAGTGGCCCTATCAGACCATCCAGGAAGCGTTCCTGCCTCTTCGGATCAGTGTTAACCTCATCAGGGGCATAGCGAGACAGTTGAGTGAATTTGTCCAAGTATTCGTTCATAGACATATTGCCCTGTTTTAGAGCAAGAAACTCCCTCTGTTTCAGCTTTAATACCCCAGCGGGGATATGATGTGCACGGAAACTATCCCTGAACTCCTGCCAGGTAATAGTGTTGGGTGCGGCGTGAGCAGCAGTATATGCATCCCACCAGTCAGTTGCTAGCCCTTCCAGACATCTTGAAGCATACAAGACCATTTCACGGTCGTTGCATTGAGCCCTTTCCAGCTTTTTGGTAATAGTTTTCAACCAATCATCAGCATCTAGAGGATCGGTTGAATGGGAGTATGTAGGAGGGTGATGGCTCATAAACTCCTTGTATTTGTCCCTCGGTGCTGGTGGTGCTGGTGGCGGTGGCTGTGGCTGATTCTGCTGGGCTTGCAAATTCTGCACTGCGGCAGTGAGGTTTTGAATCAGCTGCATTTGGGCGGCAAAGAATTGCTGGGTAGCAGGATCCATTGCAGGATTGGGTGGGGGAGGTGGCACTGGGTTCTGCTGGTTAGCAATATGTGCTCGGATAACGGGTGGAACATCCTGTCCTCCTCCTGACCTGGTGTTTACCATCTGATCGTTAGAGAAAGGCATTTCAGACAAGAATATTGAACTGATGCATATAGAGGTAAGCTTGAAAAGAGAAATCAGCATGATTCTATTTCTGTGACAGATTCGGTTGATCTTGGTAAAACAGTAGTAACTCTTAGTGTCCTTTCCCAAAAATTATGAAATTTTACCAGGCTGTGAAGGTCAAAATTATAAAACCAACCCCACTGGAATCACCTCAATTGGAGGTCTACAGCTTGAGATATAATTCGAACACTGCAGCTGTGTCAGCAGGATTTTACAGATTCTGTTAGCCCCAATGTTTTGTTCATAACTCTCTGTATATTAACTCTATGGTGCTGAATTTTTGACAGAAATTTATCCACAAAATTTGTGAATCAACCCAACTGGATTTAGGTCAATCGGAGTTCTGTAGCTTGAGATATGATTAAAACATTACTGCCCTGTCAGAGAGCTGCGCGAACAGATTTTGTGCAAACGATTTGGTGTGATAGATAAGATGAAAGACAACTTGGATTTAAACCCCAACTAACCATTAACTTAACAAAATTTTCTTGTTGCATTTGTGGCCATCACTCCACAATACAACTCACTTAAACAAAAATCCAAATCAAGCAAGGTTCAAGCAACAACTTATTACATCGTTCGTCCTCGCAGGAACGTCTATCGAAAACATGTAAAGGGTAGGTATCCTAGACTCCTAGCCTAACGAAGACGAGTGGTCGCTCCTGGAGTGCCATAACGGAGCCTCTTGCGTGGGGGTGACCTGGAAGGACAAGATGCTTCTGCTTCCTCAGGTGGCTGTTGCCCTGCAAGCTGAGCTTCCAACTGTGCTATTCTTGCTTGTGCATTTTGAAGCTCTCGGTGAGTCATATCCAACTCTGCTGTTGCACCCTCCAGATCTGTGTTGAGTGCTACAGTCATCCTAGCAAGAATGTCCACTCGGCTGTCCCGGAAGTCTCCCATGGGTACCATGGTGTCTTCTGTACCACTGACTCTGCTGGGAACAAAACGGAAGTCTGTGCCATGTATACGGTCACGGAAAGTGTTGCTGACAGACCATAGTGCTCTTCTAGCGGCGTCGTTGATAGCTGCAGCCTCTGAAGCGAAGTGTGCGGTACTGGGATGTATCGTGCGAGTCCTCCATCTACCAGCCTGTCCCGTGGTCACTCGGACATGAACCTCAGTAGTATAATAGTCCCTCATACCAGGCTCCACATAATGCCTGGTGATGTACAGAGGCCTCACTGAGTGCTCTAGGTCCTGCAGTAGCTCCTCCAACAACTCACAGAACAGACCATCTGGACCAATATATGTGTGCTCATGGTATTCTGCTCTGCGATACCTGTGCTCATCGTCCTGTTCATCTTCATTCTCATTGTCATTGTTGTTGCCATCATCCTGGTTGTCATTGTTGTTTCCGTTGTCAGCCACCACACTATTATCGTCCTCCATTCCCTCAATATCAACGTCTTCATCCTCCTCATCATCATCTCCATTCCCATCCTCTTCTTCACTGGAGCTGTCCTCACTACTGCTGGAATCATCCCCGGAGTCATCTGGATCATTGTCTGCAGCATCCGACACAGGCATATCCTCATTAGCAGCATCTGGTTCTGGCGCCTCCTCAATTGCTGGTGGAATCACGATATCCCCATCTGCATCCACCTCCAAAAGAGCTCCATCAAACAACTGTGGCTGCTCCTCTGGCTCATCATCCTCAAAGATCACCTCCTCCGGATCTTCTTCTATGTCCTCCTGAGGCTGTACCTCCTGATGCTCCTCCACTATCATCTCTGGCTGCACCTGTACTGGATAATCCTCAACCTCCTGCTGCACCTCCTTTGGCTGCTCCACCACCTCTGTTGGCGGGTGACGGGGAGCCAACTGCCCATAAGGGAAACGTCCTCCAGTGCTCTTGCGGGCGGTCTGGTATGTCCTGGCCATCTGATAAGAGAAATCTGAACTCAGTATAGAATAAATCAAAATGATACAGTTTTCAACAAAGAACAAAAAACAAATTAGATTTTTATGCGTAAATAAAGCAATTTTGAAAGATGATGTGACAGTCTAGAACATGAATCCTTAATTTTCGATCATTTCTAACTAAGGCTGCGTTCCTACAGTCAACACTGCTCTGATACCACTCTGTCACACTTGATTTCTGAAGAGAAACCAAGTGCATCTCATATGTGCGCCAGGATCAAGTTACACACATACGATAGACAAAAGAGTGTAATATCATTAACAGTATTTAAACGTATCACAGAGTTTAACCACTTATTACACTCAGGCATGAGACACGAAGGTCTCTAACAACGGAAAACGATAACTACTTGAAGAGTCTTCGTCTTCCGCTCCCACAGGCACTTGACTGGGGACCGCGAGCCTCAAAACTCATCGTAGTCGTCGAAGTACTCGTCACCATTGTTCTCCTCTGAACAGCGGTAAGCAAGGTTGAGTACACTTATGGTTGGTACTCAACAAGTGGGGGAAGATGCAAGGCTATCAAGGATAGGTTATGGTTTTGCAGCGGTTAGCATTTTAATGTTGGTCAAACTTTTAATTAAAGAACGCTTATTTACTAGGTGTAAGTTTATACCAACCCACTTAAGAAAACTTTATAACAAAACAACCCAAAGCTCATCGAACCACGATTTAATCTCATCTTTATGTTTATTAATCATGTGAGGGTCCAAGCCGCTCATAACCGTGAGCACGGCTGATCGATCAGTTTTACACTCTGCAGACACTTTACCCACAGCTCGCATAAAAGCTCCAAAGAACTTTAAACCCAACCATGCGATGCTGGCCAAGCATCATACCACACTTCCGAGGTGTGATTGCATAGGGACGCTACGAAGCCTTTACAAAGGCATGCAAAAGACTAACGACCCGCATAGTTACGGATCAGGGCGGACCATAACCCTCCCTAATGGTCAGCACCTTAGCAAAGGCTGCTACCCCAAAAGGACCGGGCTATACCCGTGCAACCCGGATCCCCCTCTGCTCCTTTCGGAAAAGGGCCACTAGTTCGATCACACACCTAATTAATTGGCTAAGGTCAGAGCCATGTGACACTGTGGTTGCGCATGTTTTCTTGGGTGGTTCTCCATGTTTCGATTAAATCAAGTATTCTTGTATTATCCCAAAACATTGATCATTAAACATTAAGCATTTCCATTAAAAGACCATTTTATCCAACTCAAGTTGAGCTACTAGCGTTTTCTACCCAAAAACATTTATTTAAAACGGGTTGTGCCAAGGATCAGGGGTAAAAAGCTTGGTATGTCCTTAAAAAGGTGTTCCTATCAATTTAATGCAATAACATAATAAAAGTAAGTTTAATAAGCATGCAGTTATATAGGATAAAAAGAATTATGCAGGGGGAGAAGACCACTTGCCTTCTTCAACTACAGAAAAGTCTTCTTCTTCTTCAAATAACTGTTCCTGATCGACTCCAAGGGGTTGCTCAGTCGAAACAGGCACGATATCTACGATCACACACATAAAGCATACAATAAATAAAACAATTCACTAATCAAGTCTAAAGGCTAAAAACATGCTACTAAAGCGACGGGCTCGCTAAGACGATCGCATAGACAGCTAAAACACTAAAAACGGAGCTATAACGATAAAGCTACGCTAAAAACAAGGTATAGGGACTAATTTGCGAAGAACTAAACTTTCCAGGGACCTAACAGCAAGAAACCAGGGGCTAAAAACTAATTATACTTAAAAACAGAAGGTTTAAATCATAAAAAGGCTTGGCTGGACCTCGGGTGTAAAGGTTTAATAGGAACAGGGGCTAAAACATAAAATAAAGGACTGGATTGTAAGGAATTTCAAGGGTGGAAGGACCGACATGTAAAATTAAAGAAACCGAGGGGCTCTTTAACTTTTATGCTTCGGTTGACCGGTATGCGACCGGTTTGACCCGCAGGCCGGTTGGATCTGGGCCATCCGTGCCCGATCCAACGGCTGGCGACTCGCGCACGCGCCCGCACCGGAGCCGGCGGCGCGCGGCGACGCTCTCGCCGGAGCTGGCCGGAAAAGAGCTCCCGGCCACGAAATCACGCGCGGATTGCACCTATGCGTAGCTAAGGCGATGGCGAACTCAGGCATGCGCTCGCACGGGTGGTTCGGGTGGCGGCCGAGGCACGGCGTCCATGGGGGCGGACGGCCGGCGGCCGGCGAGCGGCGGCGCTATGCGCGGCTCGGGAAAAACAGAAAGGGAGTGGGGGATTGCTTGCTCCCCACACGGAGAAGAGCAGGCGGGGGTTTTAGGCGATGGGGAGGCGGCGGTGAGAGAGATCGTCGCCGGTGGACCGAGGTGGACGACGACGGCGGCGGTACTCGATTGGGAGAAAAGGAGACCCTGCGATCCAAAATGATGCACGAATAAGCCTCGGGTGCGAAGGAGAAACGAGATGAGAGGGTCAAAGGTGCTTCACCGACGGCGGGAAGGCTCGGGCGGCGGCAATGGCGCGGCGGCCGGAGCTCCAATCGATGGCAAAGCGTGTGCGAGGGTGAGGGAGTGCGGGAGCTTGGGTGTTTGCAAAGGGAGGTGCGGCTGGTGCCCTGGCCGTGCTTATATAGGCTCGGGAGGGGAGGGGAAGCGGCACCCCGGCGGCCATGGCCATCAATGGCCTGCGGCCTTGATTGCAATCAAGAGGGGGAAGGGATTAAGAGGGGAAACTGCCGATTGATGGGGGGAGAGTGAAGGGCGGCTTCACTGCAGCTTGATGGAGGGGTTTGAAGGCGGGGGAGGCGCGGGAGACCCGCCGGTAACGGCCGGCGGCCATCAAGGGCACGGCAGACCCGCGGCTAGAGGTAGGGGGTGACCCTGACAGCCGGGCCCCACCTGTCAGCGCCTGAGAGAAAAAAGAAAAGGAGGAAGGGAGTAGCTGGGCCGGCGTGGAAGCTAGCTGGGCCGAACGGGCCGCTTGCGCGCGGGCGCGAGAGAGAAAAGAAAGGCCGGCGGCCTTGCTGGCTTCGCGAGTTGAGAAAAAGAAAAAAAGGAGATGGGCCGGGAGGAAGAGAAGGCCGGCTGGGCCTAAAGAGAGAAAGGGAGAGGGGTTTAGGGTTTTCTCTTTTCAAATTCTTTTTCAAACTTTTCAAACTTCACTCAAACAATAAAACCATGCATTCGAATCATGATGCACAAGCACTTATTATTTCTAACATTATTGAAATGATGTTTAAATATTTTAAAGGCCAATTTATTTGATAATTTAATTGTGTCCTTAGAAAAAAAAATTAAATCTAATTACTTGTTGCTTATATTAATTTAGTGATGGAATTGTTAGGGAGTTACAGGTCCATACCCCTTCGTTGGTCATACATATATGCAAAAAACGACCCTTAATTTTCATCTTCTTCTCCGTCCACGTCCTCTGCACGTAAAACCGCCACCATCACCATCAGGCCCGCAGCAGATCGCCACCTTCGCCACCACCCCACCAGCCATCGCACGCCACCACCACTAGCAACAGCAAGCTAGCACCACCATGTCCCTGAAGCAGCCTTGGCACCACCATGCAGCGCCGTCGCCGCTCCACCGCACGCACCAGCTAGATCTTGCCGTCGGGGAAGAGGTGGTCGTGGCCACCACCGTGGATCTCGCTGCCGGGGGAGAAGAGGTCGTGGCCGCTGCCGCGGATCTCACCACCAGGGAGGGGGAGGCCGCGAGAGGGAGGCAGCGGCCACATGGAGCGAGATGAGGAGAGGAGGCAGCGAGGCAGGGTGGAGGAGGACGTGGATGGAGAAGAAGATAAAATTGAAGGGTCTTTTTTGTATATATGCATGACCAACGAAGGGGTATGGACCTAAGTGGCACAACTTAACAAGTTTGAGGTGTTGGATTTCGACTTTGCAAGTTCGTGGACCTAAGTGGCACACGGTGACAAGTTCGAGGGCTGCTGGTGTATTTAACTCTTTTTTGAAACTATAGTGGCCCTACCGTTTATAGCTTTTTTATTTATAGCTTTTTATTTAAATTCAGATGGAGATAAACCGTTTACGAAAATTGTAGATTTCGATGAGATATACAACTTTATAGTTCAATTTTTTTTCATTTGAAATCATCTTCAGGCTCAAATAATCGATATACTATCCGGAACTAAAATTTGACTTTTAAATCTAAAGATCGTGTCAATCATTTGAGCACCAAAATGAATTCGAATAGACATAGTTTGAATTACAAAGTTGTAGATCTTGTCAAGATATACAATTTCAGTATAGAGTTTACCTCCATCCGAGTTCATTTTAAAACTTTATGACTTTTTTAAGATATATTGTCAAGAGAGAAAAATTGTCAAGATTTAAATATAATGTCGATTATTTGAGCATCAAAATGATTTCAAATTAAAAAAAATATGAACTACAAAGCTGTAGGTCTAGACGAAATTTACAATTTTCGTATAACTTTTATATCCATCCGAGTTCATATGAAAGAAATATATGTTTTTAAAAAAATATATTGTCAAGAGAAAAAACATTTGTGTCAAACTTTTGGGCCTGAAGATGATTTCAAATGAAAAATGTTTGAACTACAAGCTAGGCATGCCTTGAATTGGCAGGTATAGTTTTGTAAATTTGAGAACTGATGTATTTTTTTGTAAATTTGTTAAAAAAAAATGTTTCCCCTACCGAGCCAGCTCACAGGCCCAACAACATCCTCTCCTACCGGCCCACCTCACCTCAGCTCCCCTCCCTCCTAGCCCACCTCCTCCAGAGCTACCCTGAAAGACAGCCCCGGGGCCAGCCGGCCTTCCCAGTTCCCAACTCCTCCCAATTCCCAAACGGAAACCAGAGCAACCGCAACTACCACCGCCACCATCAGCAACCAAGCAAGCGCGGGCGAGAGGGAGGGACCCGGCGACCCGCATCACCGGCGACGATGGAGACCTGGAATCGCTTCCTCATGCTCGACCCGGAGGGGCGGGACGAGGGCGTCGCAGAGATAGCGGCGGGCCTCGTCGACCCCGAAGCCGCCGACGCTATACCCGGGGCCAGGGACCAGCTGCGTGATGTCGACGACGACGTGGAGGAGGACGCCGCTCTGCCCACATCCCCCTCCAGCCCCTCCTCTCGGAGCCTCCCCTCCAGAGGATCCTCCCGTCACTGGTACGGGTGGGGTTCGCTGTGTTGGGCTTGGGCACCGCGGCGGTGGCAGTCGTCGCCGTACTAGGCGCATTCGCTCTCCACCCCATCGTGGACGCGGTTGGGATCTTACCAGGTAAGCACAATTCGCTCTACTCATGTACGTCATCGCACGAATCGCAGTTTTCTTGGTTCCTGCCTTTGTCTGAGTCGAGCTTTTAGCTCTGAAATTACCGATTAGTTCTGCTGCGCAACTCGCTAGGCTAGTTGGCAGTAGCATTCAGATCATTTGAACAATTGATTAGGTCTACACTAGAAAGACTGACGTGTCGTTGCTGCGTCATGACCTGTAACCCAGTGATTTGTAGGAAGGTTGGGGAATTTTTTTAAGGATTCAAGGGTGTGGATGAGTTTCCTAAGACTTTAAGGTATTTTTAGTTAAAGTGCAGGGATCGTGGATTGGTTGTGACGAACCTAGGGGATTTTTTCGATAAATTTCGAACCATGCGTAGATTTGCAGAAAGTTTAGGGTATTTTCCTAAAAGTCTGTGGACCATGTGTTAATTTATGTGCAGTTCGGGTACATGGAAGATTGCGGGTTGATTATCATTAAATTGCATGAGAGGCGGCTCGTTCGAGTGAGATGTCTCTAGAGAGGTGGCTTAAATAAATGGTAGTTGTATAAAGTTTGAGGGGTTTTCATTGAATTGCCAGAGCAGTGGTTGAACTGTAATTTACTTTTGATGAAGTTTGAGGTTTGCGTTCCTTCAAAGTTTCGGGGGTTTATGTTAAACTGCTTGAGGGATGGGTGGAATTGACTTAAATTTCTGCAAAGGTCGACGTGGTTTTCATAAAATTATTTGAGTGTGGGTTGGACAACATTTTTATTTTGATAAAGTATAGGGTTTTTATGTAAAATTGGCCAACCTTCTAGACAATCTAAGTCATCCATGCGCGATCTGACGACAAAGATTTTGTTGCTGATGTGGCTCAATAGGGGGGCAAAAATTGCCCCCCTTGTCTTGTAAAGATGCAACTCGCAATCGCAAGTATAATTCCGTTTTCTCTGAACTGTTACGGGAATGGAATCGTCCCTGAACTCCACTCGTGAATGTCTAACTTCAATTGCGTTTCCTTCCATACTTGCTTTGAGAATCAACTGCGCTCTGAATATGTTTCATTATTATGAAATCGATTAAGGCTGTGTGCCCAATCTTTTGGACGATGAGTCCGTTTGGGCAAGCATTCCACGAGGGGGCACTTCCATTGCGGCGCCTGCAGCTGGTGTGTTTGTGCCCGTGCCCATGATGCTCGATGCCCGCAACAGCTCCTACTCCGACCCCTCCTCCACTGCTGATCCACTACTGGGTAAGATGCATGCTGTTCTTAGGTGCTTGGTCACCTTTTTTTGGTTCTTGGGCCTCTCCCTTCCCTTCTGATTGTGTTTTCTGAACTCTGAACTCTACAGCTTTATCTCGATTCTGATTAGCCTCTGAATCTTTGCTTTTGCAGACGCTAGCCAGTTGGATTTGGGCAGGCCAGTGCACTGGTCCCAGCTGAGTCCCCGCCGTGGCAGTGTGGCACCGGAGAAGCCTGCATTCAGGTAAAAAACTACTCTGCAGCAGATGTGCAGTTCTGGGTTCTGGTGAACTAATGTATGGCTTCCTCGATGGTGAACATATAACTTTGCAATCGCAAGTCTAATTCCGTTTTGTATGAACTGTTACGGAACGAAATCGTCTCTTTTGAATTGCGTTTCCTTTTATTCATGATTTGAGAATCGATTGCGCTCTGAACTGTTTCATTATTATGAATTGATTAAGGTTCTCCACCTCTTCTGGACGAGTCCGTTTGGGCAACCATTCCGCGTGGGGGGACTTCCATCGCGGCGCCTGCTACTGGTGTGTTGGTGCCCGTGCCCATGATGCTCGACGCTGCCGCCACCAGCTCCCACTCCCACCCTTCCTCCGCCGCCGTCTCCCTGGTGGTTGTTCCCACCCGCCGCGCCGGCGAGGCCACGGTTGCCCACGGCGCGGGCCTGCACTGCTCGAACGCTCACCGAGGACAGCTCGTGCCCCGGGCGTACCTGGACGGCACCCTTGTTGTTGGCACCATCGACGCGGAGGCGCGCGCCCCGGAGGGCGGCACCCTTCATGCTGGGCATCCCCACGAGCCCCGGCGAGGTGGCACTCACTGGCGACGCGCTCCAGCAGGCGGCCGCGGCTGGGCCTGTTGCTGCTTGTACTCTTGTACATCCTGCGCGACACGGCGTCGCAGCGCGCCTGCCTGGTGCTAGCCCCGCGATGACATCGTCTTCACGGCGAACAGCAGCCGCGGCTCGCCATGGATGCGGAAGCGCGCTAGAGGATCGGCGGCGTGGCTCCTCGAACATGTTCCTTCGACCCGGGGCCTCCGACATGCCGGTGGCACGCCAGCACCAGCAGCACCGTCACCATCGATAGCCTCGTCGACACGACACGCTTGGGGCCTCCGCCATCAGTGCGTGCAGATTCCGGCTAGTACGGCGGCATTTTCAGCCGCGACGAGCGGCGCGGCCACGCGCTGCAGGGCGTCGTGGCGGTCGAACAGGTCAAAGTCGCTGGACCTCGCGGTCATGGCGAGGCTGATGGGCCCACACGAGCTGGGGCACCCGCACCACTTTGGCGCCCGGCGGTGAGGACGCGCGGAACGCTGCAGAGCACTTGCGGTCCGTCGAGCCGGCGGCGAATAAGCAACGCTGAGCATGAACTTGCTTGTGGAGCTTACCAGGACCAGGAGCCTTCCGAACTATAGGTAGCATAAACGTCAATGTGGATAGCCGGAAACGGCTGCCGACGGTGAGGTGCGTGGCGGGCTGCTCTGGTCGGGGAACCGAGCGATTGCTGTGGAGGTACGGGTGTGAGTAGGGATGCAATGCAAGTTTCAAATTTATGAGTTTTTTGTCGATCCGAAAAATGGATAAAATGAACTAGTATGACATTACATGTAATTAATTTTAAGAAGAAAATGAACTAGAGTTACATGCTATCATAATTAATCAGCTAACTCAAAAAACACCATTATGTACACACTTGCATCCCTAGGTGTGAGGAATCTATGGACAATGGCGTGGCACGCACGTTCTACGTTGGCCAGTGGGCGACGGGCGCCATGGCCACGGTGCACTGAGAGTGGGGCGATGTAGAGGAAAATTTAAGGCGTGTTTAGCACAGCTCCAACTCCGAAAAAACAGCTCCAGAGCTGCAGATCCACGTAGCTTCACCGTGGAGCAGCTCCACCGTGGATCTCAGATCCGGAAAAGCGTCGGGCACAACTTCAAATTTCCCTTCATCTCTATGACATGTAGGACCTGCATGTCAAAAAGAAAAAAAAAACTATCTTTTCCTCATGCAACCAGGCAGGGGCGCAGCCTCGCCGCCGCTGAGCAGGCACGCGGCCGGGCGGGCAGGCGCGTGGCAGCCTCGCATCCGGCGAGCGGACGGGCGCACGCGCGGCAGCCGTCGAGCGAGTAGGCGGGCGAGGGCTTCGCCGCTGGCGAGCGGGCACGCGGCCAGGCGGGCGGGCGCGCGACAGCCTAGCAGCCGGCGGGCGGGCAGCCTCGTCGCCGACGGGGGGGGGGGGGGGGGGGGGGGGGGGGGGCGCCACCGGGCAGGTGCGCGACCTCGCCGGCGGGCGGGAACGCGGCCACGCCGCCGGGCGAGCTCGGGGCTTCGCGGTCCATTGCGCATGACGATGCGAGAAGGGAGAAACAGAAAGAATCGAACCGTTTTTCGTTTTTCACTTAACAGTGGCATCAGTGGGTAATTTCTCCCAACTCCACAAGACTTGGAGTTGGTGGAGAACTCCGTACTCCACGAAAATCATGAAGGTGGATACAGACCGCGGCGGAGGGGAGGGAGGGGATGAGGGTATGAGTTTATTCTAACCTTGGCGATGATGTCGACGGCGATGAGAGAGCCGAGAAGCCCGACGATGACGATGACGGTGGCAACGCCAAATAGGTTAACAAATACCATACAGGGCTAAAGCCATAGCGGCACTAAGCAGGGGAAAAACTACTAGTATGGGTAGAGGACGACCGGATCTAACGTTTGGGGTGGGGGGCGGCGGAGGGGGCTTCCTACCCCACTCGTCACCGCCCGCCGGCGAGACCGCCGACAGGGAGGAGGGAGGGGGCCAAACTATAGTAGGGAAAGGGGCAAGAGGCTCGTGATGGTGAAGGGAGTGGTGGGATAGTTCGTGGTTGAGCTCGTGATCGCGCTGAATTGTAAATGCCGACAGCCTCTCGTCGTCCGCTGATTTTTTTAAAAAAAAGTTGTAACCCTTTCAAATCAAATTATCCAAAGTTTGATAAAATTTGTATGAAAAAAGTAACAATACTCAAGAAAATAAATAGGTCTAATCATATTCATTGTGAATTATTCTGTCACATTATACCCATTTTACGTCATGATAATTGTTTCTCTTATAAATAAATTTAAATCAAACACATCTATTACCATTAATTCCGATGGTCAGAGTAGCACCATAATAAATAATAATTAAATCAGACATCTCTTGCCACATTCACGTACAACATCTGCAACATCGAATTTATGAGGTTGGAAAATTGAAAAATACGTGAAAGAATAGTTCAATGTAAACATCATTTCCAACTGTAAAAAATCCCACCGCAACATTAAGAGATGTTTCATGCAACATTGCAAACAAAAATTCACCATAAGCTTGAGTTCGGTGAAACATTGAAACTCAAAAGCTGCATCATGAAAAATCAACAAATGAAACACAAAAACTATCTACGCAACCGTCTGATTTGAAGCAAATCAGCCATCAGATGGAAAGCCAGGAAATTTCCCACTGGAACATCAACTCATGTTGCATGCAACATCGCGAGTTGAAAACGTTTAACGGGCTGTTTCAATAAAGATCAACAACAACTGAAACATTTCCAACATGCATCTGGAACACTTGAAAAAGCAACATACTTCAGGAAAACTGATGCAAACATTTAGAATAAACACATGCAACATTCAGACAAACACTTGAAACATTCGTGTAAAGCCATTGCAACATATGCAACATTTGTTTCGACGTTTGCAACATTTGTATGACACGCTTGAAACATTCGATTGCAACATAGAGAACATTTGAAACATATGATTGTAACATCAGGCACCGGTCGCTGGTGGCAGTAGGGGAGTTGCCACACAGCATGCGGTGGCTCGACGCGGCGCTGATGCAGCTTGCTCGCCTGCCCCTCATCGCCACAGGGGAGGCGGAGCCGACAGCCCTTGCCCGCCCCTCCTCGTCCAGGTGCTCCTCCAAGGCCATGCAGAAGCTTTTCCAGGCGAGATCCCCGGTGGAGGAGCTCGCTGTGGAGCTTCGGCACCGGTGGGACCGCAGCCTTGCAGCAGGCGTGTGGAGGACGAGGCCAACCTAGAAGCCGGAGGCATGGGAAAGAGGTCAGGCGGGGGAGCTCACCGGATTCCAACTCCAGTCGACCGGTCGAGCTGCAGCTCGGCGGCGACCATGCGAGGGCGCGGGATGCGGGGGAGAGGAGCAGGTGGGAGGAGGTGGACGCGTGGGGAAGGAGGGACCCGTCTTCCGCGCCGCCTATGCTCCCGCCGCCGTGCTGGCCCCCTCTCCCTCCGTCGTACCACCAGATCTGGACCGGCACGCCCACCGCCGTAAGGGGGCGCGTGAAAATAGAGGAGGTGAGGATGCGGTTCTGCAGGGAACTAGGGGAAGAGATAAGGCTTTGAGGTGGGGCCCGTGTCTACTTTTTCGTGTTGACAAACCGTCCGGCGTCCGGACGCCCGAAGGGTAGCATTTCCGTAAGACAAACACTCAAATGAAAAAAAAATCAATGGTATCATATTTTTTTAAAATGGAGGCAATATGTGCCCATGTATGTCATATGTGTGTGATGCTACTTGTGTGCGAATTATATTTCTTCATTATATACTATGGTGATATTTCTCTCTCCCAATTTACATGTTGTATAAAACATGAGCATTTTGTGGGCCGAGCCAGGCTTGGGATGGGCCGGAAAAAAGACCAGTTCATTTTGGGTTAAAATCTATACCCACAGTCATCCGGAAATCTTATACATCTTCCGAAAGATAGTTCTTATTGAACTATAAACCCAACAATACCCCACTAAAGCCCATTAACAATCAAACTTTACCTCATCCTCCCCCATTCCTTTGCCTCCCCCTTGCATGCCCTACGCCTCCGCCGGCCGGCGTGTCCCCTGCGCGGCCTTCCGTCCCCCTGCTTGCGGGGGCGCGACTCCCCGACGCCGCCACGACCACGTGTCTGCGCTCCCCCCGACCTGCGGTTGGGGGTTGAAAACCAAACAACACCTATAAATGCGGGTTGTGGAATGGACTTTTTGCTTGGCCTAACTCAGACTATCTCCAGCAACAATCTACATCTGCAAAGAACCCGCATGCAGCAGAGAGAGAAAAGAACCCCCCCCCTCAAAAATCAGAGGCTTCCAGCGGAGAGGCGGATCCCCTCGTGCATCCGTCCGCGGCCGTTGGCTCCCGCCTCCAAGAGAAGTAAGAGGGGCGTCGCGCACGGGGAAGGAGGCATGGGGAGAAGGAGCAGGGGGCGGTTGGCACGTCCGCCTCGTCGGCGCTCACCTCCGCTGCCTTCAGCTTTGCCGCCGCCTCCAGGGAGCCCCGCCCCTGCTACAGGCAGAGATGGAGGAGAGGGCGGAGGAGAGGGAGAGGGACAGGCACCGCCCGAATCGAGCGTCGTCGCTACCGAATCGTGCGTCGTCGCCGCCGAATTGAGCGTAGTCGCCGCCAAATCGAGCAGTGCCCGTCGCAGCAGAGTAGATCGAGCCAAGGCGGGGAGGAGGCGGCGGGGTTGGAGGTGGTCGAGCCTGCCCGGAACTGCGTCGTCGCGGCGGGGTTGTGTCATGGTCTGCAGCTTGTACCTTTTGGTTTTTCATGCAAAAAATAAAAATGTTGAAGCCCATTGTGTTTTTGCTAGTAGTTTCATTGGTTATTTTAAATTTTCAGCCGACCCCTCCTCCTCATCTCTCTGTATGCCTTCCCTTGACTATAAAACGAAATATGTAGGTTTTCTCTCGGACCGTTTGTAACCTCGTACTACAAATTGTGCAGATAACACGAATCACTCGAACTGGACGTCAGAACTAGTATGCTTCCTTGTGTCCCTTTGCACATCCATCTGAACCTGACGTGCAAAGCACTAACCAGTAGTTTCGTCACAGCGACATATATGGAAGAACCAACTCCCCCCCTAAAAAAGCACTTAATCTCTTTGGATTTCCAAAAAAAAAACTAAATAAAATCTCATTTATTTATTTAATTAGCCTACTCAGCAGGCAGGCAGCGTGACGCAGGCCCAACATCGGCTATCCAACTTCGAAGGCCGGCCAACCGGGCTGCTCGCACCGGCCCACCTCAGCCCAGCCCGTCTCCTCTTCCCCCCCCCCCAAGACAGACAACAGGCAACGGAAACGCCACCACCGCGGCGGAGCAGAGCAGCCAGCCAAGCGGGCAACCGCCACGGGCACGGCGTATATAGAGGGAGCCGGCCGGGTGGGAGGGGATCCAAATCCAATTGATTTCCAGAAGCATCCAGCCAAACCAAAGCAACTGAATCGAAGCAGCCAGGCCCAACAAACCCGCGCTTCGCACCAACGGCGCCCATGGCCGTGCTCACGGAGGACCTTGCGGGGGGCGGCGGCGTCAACGGGATCGCCGTCCCCAGCGACGCGGAGCGCGCCACCGCCGACGCGGGAAAGAAGGAGGAGCTCGTGCCGCGAGTGATCGGCGGTTCCGACCCGCTCGAGCACGAGGGGGAGGCGGAGTCCGCGCCACCGTTTCCCGGAGCGGGGGGCAGCGCCTACGTGGCCATCGATGCGAAGCGCGCCACCGCCGCCGAGACCGCGGCTCTCGTCCCCGGCGACGCTCCCGAGGCGAAGCTCCGCGCCACCCACGGCCACACCAACAACGAGCCCGTGGATCCCCGCGGCGAGGGGGACCGAAAGGCGGAGGAGGAGCGCCACGCCACCGACGGGGCCAAGAAGAAGGAGGCGAGCGGGGAGGTGGGCGCTCCCGAAGCGGAGGCCGGCGACGCAGGCAGGCCAGGGAGGATCGCCGTGCCCAGCGACGCGGAGCGCGCCACCGCCGAGATGGAGGACCTTGGCGCCGACGCCGAGGAGCTCGTGCCGCGAGTGGTCCACGGTTCCGACCCGCTCGAGCACGAGGGGGAGGCGGGTGGCAGCGCCTACGTGACCAGCGATGCGAAGGGCGCCACCGCCGCCGAGATCGCGTCGCTCGTCCCCGGCGACGCTCCCGAGGCCAAGCTCGGCGCCACCCACGGCCACACCAACACCGAGCCCGTGGATGCCCGCGGCGAGGGGGGCCGAAAGGCGGAGGAGGAGCGCCCCGCCATCGACGGGGCCAAGAAGAAGGAGGGGAGCGAGGAGGAGAACGGCGGCGACGCCGTGGCCGCGCACGTCCTCAACAAGGACGACAGGCCCGAGAACAAGGATGCGGCGGTCGCCGCCAACAACCAGACGTGCAACGGCGGCCGCGTCGTGCAATTCGTGGCCGGGGCGGCGGCGGTGTTGCTGGCCTACGCAGCAGCGCTCACCACGTTCCACGACACCGGCCGACTCGACCTTGGCTACGGCGGCGAGCCCGACCTGCCGGCTGATGCGGGACTGCTTCATCGGGACAATCTGGTGTGGGCGCACCAGCAGCGCGGGGGCACGGACCCGGCGCACCACCCGCGACAGATTGCGCCCGAGGCGCTTCCACGCGACGAAGCGCCCGCCGTCGATTCCGAGCCCCACCCCCACCGCCACCTGCTGGAGCGGGACCCACTCCTCCGGGCGCACCACGAGCGCGGCGGGACGGACACTGCGTCGACCCTGCACCGGGTGCCTCTCCACCCGCTCCCTCCTGCTCTTGGGCGCGACGAAGAGCCCGTCGAGCCTGCTCTGAGCGGGGGTCCCTGGGACTGGGACTACAACGCCCGCGCGGCAACATCCACCGCCGTCCCCGGCGCCGTGCCGCGCCCGCAGGTGCACGACCCCCGCGCCTATGTCGAGCTTGAGGCCTTCGCCGTATGTCTTGTGGTTCTCAGCCTGGCACTGGCTGCCGCCGCTATCGTGCTAGTCCTGGAGTGATGTGTAGTGCTGCTGACTGTTAGATCAATCTTGTCTGCTAGGGATTGAAATTTTGTGATGGTTATCATTTTGCTGTGTTGTGACGATCGGGATGAGTAGTAGTATACTAATACAATGTCAGAATTCGCCAAAATTGAGTTCGTTGATCGATCCATGTTTGTACGTAGCTACCAAGCTGATGCAAAATGAACTCGGCAGATTTCCTGCACCTCCGTAGCTTCCTGCAAAGACACCCGCTCAAAACTCAAAAAAGCTCACCTCGCCGGCGCCGACACGAAGATGAACTGGGCCTGTTTTTCAGGAACGCGTACGGCGAAAATGGCAGGCTTGCTGACACACTACAGCAGGGATGATGATGCCAGGCGTTCTATAATGCCTCCAAAGGTCCCAACAACGCCTTCAAAACTTTTTTGAGGCAATTATAAAAAACGCTAAGAACGTTGATGAAGGGAAAAGTCACTGTAGGCGTTTCCTAAAAACGCCTCAAAAGAGACATAAGAAGGCTTTTTTAGAATGCCTTCAAATCTACTAAAGGCAATTTAAAAAATGCCTTAAACCAGGTTACCAGGCATCTGTGGCAATGCCTCTCAATATCTTTCAAGGCACATTATTCAAACATCATCACATTTACGAAAAAACCCTCAAACATCTGGATATATGCTATACATCACCACAAAGTTGTCATGAGATTTCAACAAAGGAGCAAGAAATATCACAATAGAACTAATGTATGGCTTCCTCGATGGCGAACAGCTAACTTTGCCGACCAGGGCTTCCGTACGGTGGCAAAGCTCGTGGCAGCTGCCCTCGTACTCATTGCGCTTGCAGTGGTGTACCTACTGAAGACATTTTTGTGACGCTCGGCTCTTTGAAAGGATTCATTATATTCGTTGTTTCTGTCTTTCTTTGTTGGAGATGATTGAGCGTAGATTGGATACCTGATTTGGATAGAGGTTCTTTCACCTCTGTTGAACTGAACTGAACTGAACTGTTCTGACGATCGATTCTTGCTGATAACTGATGTTGCTTGGGTAACTGATTGTTGTTAGTGATGCTTGGGTACCAGATTGTTGTTAGTGATGCTTGGCTACCAGATTTTTGTTGGATTTGCTTTCACCTGCAAGAAGGTGATCTTGGATCAGTTCTAGTCTTGTATACAAATTCTGTGACACAATGTTGAAATTCTAGTGACCTACAGTGCTGTTTCCTGCTCCAATAGTTATTCTGTTTGTTCCAATTTTTTTTTGTTTTTGCATTACGGTCCAATGATCCTACACATTTTTCTGCTTTGAATTTATGATAACTGAAGATGTTTTTGTTATTTAAAGGAGTTCTATTCTGTTTTTCTTTGAAGCTACTCCATCTATGATAACTGAAGGAGTATTAACTGACTAGTTTGGGACGTAAGTGAAACTTCAGATGGTTGTGAGCTCTGGTTCCCGAAATGTTTTCATATATCAGTATTGGTAGTGATTGTATTAAGCGTTCAATGTCTGAACTGTATATAGAAAAGACCACACCAACTTCTTTCTCTTCGTTATTTTCAACTAATACATTGTCAGAATTCGCCGAAATTGAGTTCGCTGATTGATCAATCAGGTTACCGAAGTAGTTCTCTGAACCTCTTCAAGCAGATGGAGATGCTATATATATATAATCTTAACTGGAGCAGTGGTTGTCAGAAATTGGTTATGATGAATGATTGATTCCATGTACCCAATGATGTAGTTTGTCAGAAATAAGCTCATTCTAGACTTTACAGGTTCATGTTTTCAATAGCAGCAGATTGTTGGGGAACATGCCTGATGTGGAAATGCTGGGTGCAGATTGTTGGGCAAAGGCAAAAAATTTGAGGTAGGTTTCGGTGTAGAAATTCAGAGACAGTGGCAAAAGTTTTGCCACGTTTCAGACTTTGAGTTGTTTTGACCATTTCATTTACGGATGATATATGAAAATTCTTTTGGTCCGGATATGGAAGTATGTGGCCATATTGTGATTTTCAGCTAATACAATCAGATTTTCATTCGCCAAAATTGAGTTCGCCTCTTGATCAATCAGGTTGCCAAAGTGGTTGTAAACAAGCAGATGGTGATGCTCAGATAGCAATTTAAACTGAAAAGTGGTTGTCCGAACCTTCGAAATTGCCAGAAATTAGATATGATGATGATTGATTATGTTTACCCAGTGATGTAGTTTGTCAGAAATAATCTCATTCAAGACTTTTCAGTTATGCTGTCACAGGTTGCAGTTACACACTATCATTGCCACATCAAATGCCCTAGTCCCAGTCGGTAAAATTTGACAATGCCAATCTTTCGACACCACTAGTACTAATTCAGATTTCAGCGCTTGATCCCAGTTCTTTTGCTTGACCATAAAGTAAGGTATGAACTGTCGTCTTTTGCTTCGGACAGGAAATCATGTGAGCATAATTTCAGATAACTATAACCGATGTACGGTTTGTCAAACAGGGGTCCTCAATTATGTGAGACTGACATGTGCTAGGATCATCTGATGGTGGTGAACCTCAAAAGCACACATAAGATGGCGACCGTCAAGCCGGTACTGGCGACGGATTTTGATTTACTCAACTTTTTTTTGGATGCTCTGAAGTTGCATGCCCCACACGAAGGAAATCCCAGAGCGACACGTTTCACGCCGTGCGCTTTTCCTCGAGATTTTCTTTGCTCGACAATTGGGATACCTCATTCCTGGCCAACGCAGCTACCGACCACCTCGACGCGGCGAGGCCGCTGGTCTCGCCATACACGAACGGTGCGCTCCTCAAGTCGCTGCAGAAGCAGCGAACCGCGTGTTCTACCTCGCCGGCGCTGGCACGGAAATGAACTGGGCCCTGTTCCTCAGTGTTGGAGTATAAGTGAATTGCTCACCTTTCCCTATCAGCTTAAGCTTTTTGGTTGAACTGGTTGGTGCATGCAACTTAATATGGTACCAGAGCCAGAGGTCTCGAGTTCGAATCCTGGCGGACGCGTTAATTAAAATAATTACAGCCCACTCCAATATTCTACGTATGCGGCCTGGGGGAGCCTGCACGTGAGGGGGAGTGTTGGAGTATAAGTGAATTGCCCACCTTTCCCTATCAGCTTAAGCTTTTGGGTTGAATTGGTTGGTGCATGCAACTCAATACTCAGGACGCGTACGGCGAAAATGGCAGGGTTGCTGACAATGGCGTGCTCAAGGAGAAGGCATGGCGCGCGCGTTGTACGTTCGCCAGTTGCCGTACCCGTACGTCACCACCAACTCCGCCCCGAACACAACAATTGCCGCGGCCCCGACACTGCCGCCGTCTCCCTGGTGGTTGTTCCCACCCGCCGCGCCGGCGAGGCCACGGTTGCCCACGGCGCGGGCCTGCACTGCTCGAACGCTCACCGAGGACAGCTCGTGCCCCGGGCGTACCTGGACGGCACCCTTGTTGTTGGCACCATCGACGCGGAGGCGCGCGCCCCGGAGGGCGGCACCCTTCATGCTGGGCATCCCCACGAGCCCCGGCGAGGTGGCACTCACTGGCGACGCGCTCCAGCAGGCGGCCGCGGCTGGGCCTGTTGCTGCTCGTACTCTTGTACATCCTGCGCGACACGGCGTCGCAGCGCGCCTGCCTGGTGCTAGCCCCGCGATGACATCGTCTTCACGGCGAACAGCAGCCGCGGCTCGCCATGGATGCGGAAGCGCGCTAGAGGATCGGCGGCGTGGCTCCTCGAACATGTTCCTTCGACCCGGGGCCTCCGACATGCCGGTGGCACGCCAGCACCAGCAGCACCGTCACCATCGATAGCCTCGTCGACACGACACGCTTGGGGCCTCCGCCATCAGTGCGTGCAGATTCCGGCTAGTACGGCGGCATTTTCAGCCGCGACGAGCGGCGCGGCCACGCGCTGCAGGGCGTCGTGGCGGTCGAACAGGTCAAAGTCGCTGGACCTCGCGGTCATGGCGAGGCTGATGGGCCCACACGAGCTGGGGCACCCGCACCACTTTGGCGCCCGGCGGTGAGGACGCGCGGAACGCTGCAGAGCACTTGCGGTCCGTCGAGCCGGCGGCGAATAAGCAACGCTGAGCATGAACTTGCTTGTGGAGCTTACCAGGACCAGGAGCCTTCCGAACTATAGGTAGCATAAACGTCAATGTGGATAGCCGGAAACGGCTGCCGACGGTGAGGTGCGTGGCGGGCTGCTCTGGTCGGGGAACCGAGCGATTGCTGTGGAGGTACGGGTGTGAGTAGGGATGCAATGCAAGTTTCAAATTTATGAGTTTTTTGTCGATCCGAAAAATTGATAAAATGAACTAGTATGACATTACATGTAATCAATTTTAAGAAGAAAATGAACTAGAGTTACATGCTATCATAATTAATCAGCTAACTCAAAAAACACCATTATGTACACACTTGCATCCCTAGGTGTGAGGAATCTATGGACAATGGCGTGGCGCGCACGTTCTACGTTGGCCAGTGGGCGACGGGCGCCATGGCCACGGTGCACTGAGAGTGGGGCGATGTAGAGGAAAATTTAAGGCGTGTTTAGCACAGCTCCAACTCCGAAAAAACAGCTCCAGAGCTGTAGATCCACGTAGCTTCACCGTGGAGCAGCTCCGCCGTGGATCTCAGATCCGGAAAAGCGTCGGGCACAACTTCAAATTTCCCTTCATCTCTATGACATGTAGGACCTGCGTGTCAAAAAGAAAAAAAACTATCTTTTCCTCATGCAACCAGGCAGGGGCGCAGCCTCGCCGCCGGTGAGCAGGCACGCGGCCGGGCGGGCGGGCGCATGGCAGCCTCGCATCCGGCGAGCGGACGGGCGCACGCGTGGCAGCCGGCGAGCGAGCAGGCGGGCGAGGGCTTCGCCGCTGGCGAGCGGGCACACGGCCAGGCGCAACGGTCGAGAATTTGTCCTCCCCTCTTCCCTTTGTCCTGTAGCCACACCAAAGTTTTGAAGCCTAAGTGTGGAATACAAAATGGAACCAGATATCTAGAGAAAAAAATATTAAATATAACAACATATATTTGGATTGTGTGATATAACTTCATACATGACTTAATACTTGGAATTGCCGGACTCATACTTTCTAAATCTGAAATATATGACAGCATAATGGACCTTTACGGATGGCCAAATTGAAAATAAAGGTGGAATTTATGGTGATCTAAAAATTTTGATTTTATGGACGAAACATGCAAATGTACCGTAACTAAGGGGAAAAAATAGACGAGAATTGGAGGAGAGCCTGCCCGCATTGCACCGGGTTGTAACTATAAGGCCCATCTGTCCCAAATTAGAAGCTCCACTTAACATTCTAATATGCGAATGAGCTTGTAGTCCAATGATAAGACGATCCAGTGGGACGCTACCTACCAGGGTTCAAATACTGGTGCTCGCACCTTTTCCTGCATTTTGTCGGATTTACCGGCGTTATGCGTTAAGTGGTGAGCGCGTTCCCGTCGATGACGAGGCGGGGCGCCAATGGTGACTTCGGGAATCTCCAGATCTGTCGGTGCTCAGTCCTTTGGAGGTGCTCATAGGGGTAGGGTTTGCATACGTGTATTCATAGGGGTGAGTGTGCGTGCGTTTTGTGAACCTCTACGTTGTACCGTGTAATTCCAAAAAAAACTTATCATTCTAACAAAAATAGCTCATTTTGACATAGTTCATAGTTCATTTTGATATTAGATAAATAGCAATTTGCAAGAAAGGAAAGGCCAGCCCAGTGTTTGTTTTTTTTGTTTTTTAGAATAACGGCCAACTCAGTTGAGGGAATTTTTTTATATACTTTTTTCTTCGATTTTACGAAAATAAATAGTCGAATTCAACATTGGCAGAAATAGTCTCGAACCGCCGTTTGAAATGGCGGTTGGCTTCCTACTGCCATTTGAAGAGGTGGTAGGGACCTACCGCCGCCGGAAACGGCGGTAAGTGCCCGCCAACCGCCACCTCAAACGGCGGTTGGAAGCCCCCGCTAGGTGGCCCGCTCTATTGGTACATACCGCCAAGGCCAAGGGCGGCAGGCGGCCAACCGCCGGAACTGGCGGTTGACTGACCGTTGAGGACCCAAACGGCGGCAGGACCATGCCTATATAAGGGTCGCGGCCCTACCGCTGGGCGGCTGCCCCCTCCTCTCCTCTTCTTTCCTCCTCCGTGGCCTTCTTTGGTGTCCATCAGGTATGTCAACAATACTTTCCTCTTATAGTTAGTTTAAATATGGTAGAAATAGTTTAGAAATTATATAAATAGTTTAGAAAATCTAGAAATAGTTTAGAAAAATCCTAGAAATAGTTTAGAAAATCTAGAAATAGTTTAGAAATGAGTAAAGTGCATGACGGGTCCTTAAACTTGTCCAGTTGTGTCACTTAGGTCCCCATACTCTCAAAATGCATTTTTGACTCCCTAAACTTGAGCTCGGGTGTCATTTAAGTCCATATACTCTCAAAGTGCAGATCTAACTCACTAAACCTAACTTTGGGTGTCATATAGGTCCCTAAATTTGAAATGCATTATCACCCAACAAATATCATTAGTATGATAAGATCAAACTTTATGTTTTAAAGAAAGCCATCATTTTCATTAGCATATTTTCTTGTTTTATTGCTTCTTTAGCTTTAACCTCTATTCATCTAGTGATTTATTTAAAAAATCCTTGATTTTAGTTTAGTATTGTGCAACCACTGAGTTATTCAAGTTTTCCAAGAAAAATTGAGCATGACTGTCATGTGCACCTATATGATATTACCTCCAAGATAAAAGAATATCAATTTTTATGGATTCATCATATATATCAATATTGAGTTGAAACACATTTTATTTTACTATAGTTAAATTATATAAATGTGTAAAATTAATTTTTTTATCAATTTAATTGAGATGGGAAATGCCTATAGAAAGTATATGGACCTAGATGACATTCGAAACCAAGTTTAGAGGTATAAATCTGCACTCTAAGAGTATAGAGACCAAATGACACCCGAGCTCAAGTTTGGGGAGCCATAAATGCATTTTGAGAGTATGAGGACCTAAGTGACGCAGGTTGACAAGTTTAAAGACCGCCAATGTATTTTACTCTTTAGAAATTATAGAAATACTTTGGAAATTCTAGAAATACTTTGGAAATTCTAGAAATTCTTTAGAAATTGTAGAAATACTTTGGAAATTGTAGAAATACTTTAGTAATTGTAGAAATGCTTTGGAAATTCCTAGAAATGCTTTAGAAATTCGTAGAAATACTTAGAAATTATGTGTGACTTTATATTTCAATTTTTTTAGCTATGGTTCAGTAGCAGGCGCCGCCTTTTCCGCAGCCCCCTGTTGGTGTTGTTCGTCCTCCTCGGGAGGCGCTGCCGTACGTGCTGCCCGAGCTCTTCGACGAGACCACAGACAGGGCGCACCGGTCCTACCACTCCGCGATCTGCGGGGCAGAGCTAGGCACCATGCGTTTTAGAGGCCCGGGGCACTACATGCCGCTTCACCCCGGCTGGTGTCTGAAGTATGTAATACGATACCTTGGTTTCTTTGTATTTCCTCATTATTTTTCATAATTAATATTTATTTTCGTTTTGTGGTGCAGGCTACGCGCAGCAGGGCTTCTTCGCCTAGCGCGTTTGGTTGAGGGGGACCTCATGCAGGCCGCTTTGCACCCGGCGGAGTGTAGGTCGCGCTTTGGGTTCGACTACCAGCTGGTCTGCGCGCTCTTGGACCAGTGGCGCCTCGAGACGCACAACTTCCATTTCCCGTGGGGGGAGATGGCGGTGACTTTGGAGGATGTGGCCCTCCTCTTCGGGCTACCGTGCTCAGGGGAGACCATGGGGGCTGTTGACCCCCCCCCCCCGACGCGTGGCGCGATGATATCCTCGTGAGGTTCGCCGGAGTGGTGCGCTGTCCCGACGCGCCAGAGGTGCCTGACTTCATCAACTCCCACGGTCCCACGAGCGATTTGTTGCGCAAGTACAGGGTACATACCTCTATCTATCGTGTTTTCATAGTATCATTTTTCAGCGTCTGACTGAATTTTGAATTTTTGCAGGCCTCGTACATGAGAGACGACGCCGACGAGCAACAGGCACTTGGAGGCTTACCTATTGTGGCTGTTCGGCTACGTGATGTTCTGTGGGTCCCAGGGGGACGCGGTGTCGAGGTTCCTGATCCCCCACACGTGGAGGATCGCCGACGCCACCGCGGAGGAGATGCCCCAGATCAACTGGGGCGCTGCAGTTTTGGCCGCGACGTACAGGGGCCTGTGCGTCGGTGTTGACGGTTGAAACACGTAACAACCTTCGATACGCAAGCGTACGGACCTACACCTTTTTCACCACGGGGATTCCCTAGGTTCTTATCAATCCGCGGAGCAAGGGGATTGCTAGCGCTTAACCAAGTACTAGTCTAGATGGAAAACCTTTGAAAGGGGTATTAATCTAAAGGTAAAGACAATCTAACCTATGTTAATCTAAGAAATCTAAGGTTAAACTAGATGGCAAAGGGTGGACACAAGAGAGAGAGATTAAGATAGATAAGCGTTCCCTTCCTAGGGTTTAGGATCTCATGAACATTCATCTACTACATGAAAAGGGTGTTGCCTACACTAGCTTCATGGCGGTTATGCGGCCGCTAAGCCTTTTCCCTCCACCGTACTGTCACTACGCAAGGTAATCAAACACTTCCACGTATAACCGCATCTATACCTAAGCATCCATAGGGTTAAGCTAATCACCACGATTACCACAAACCCTACTAAGACCACATGTTGCGCAAACATATGTAAACAAAGCATACGCGAAGACATAGACCATAAAGCATCGATTAGCATAAGATTCATGTATAGATTACATATCATGCATCCATCTAACACTAGGGACGAACGGAGACATTACCCCATCATCTTACACAGATTGAGGCACATAGGGGTGATGGAGACTCCGGAGAACGTCGTCGATGAAGATGGCGGTGATGAAGCTTGGGAACACCCCTAGGCCAACGGCTTGGAGTCCTCCTCTTGCTTCTTTCCCTCCGCCGGTGTTGATCCTTACGACGAGATCATCCAACTCTCTCCCTCATCTTGCGGCGGCGGTTTTCTGGTGAATGGCGTCGGTAGAATGATTGGATGCGGCGGCCGTCGGAGGAGGGAGTTATTAATAGACCGAAGAGCGACTAGGTCAAAGGGCGGGCCGAACCGCCACAGAAACCCCCTGGGCCGATCCGAACGGGCCGGCCGGCCCAGGACCTTTTTGGGTCGGTTCGGGCCCGTCTTCCTCCCCGCGGCTCATCTTCACAGTTTGCACTTGGCCCCCTTCATTTGTGTCATTTTGAGGTCGTCATCCCAGCGATCAAGATAGGGGGTCTTCTCGTATGAAGTTCGAACTTTACGTCTTAGTCCTCGGGGATGATCCATCGTAGCACCTTGGTCCTTGCCACCTTTAGAAGTGATTTCGCCTTGCACTCGAACACGAACAGAACTCCTCATTTGCTCCTTTGAACTTGTTGTGACTCCGTCCCTTTTGCCCATGTTTTCCTGCAAAAACACAACACTTCCAAATGCACATACGAAGTTGAACTTGTTATATCATTAGTGTGCCTAGTGGCGGGTTAGTTGCAAATCATAATCGAAACCAATGTATAACAAGTACTCTAGGTTGACGGAAATTCACCGTCAACATCTCCCCATGCTTAAACCTTGCTCGTCCTCGAGTAAGTAATCCTTGCTTAAAAGGGAAATCAGCGTTGCCTTCCAATGTTGTCCCTGCACTTAGTCATTCATGACGAGGCAAATTGCTCTCTCTTAAAAATTTATTTTTAAAGTTCAAGTTGTGACCGGCTTCTTTTTCATTATGGAAGATAGACTAACAATAAAGAACAAGCCACATTTAATAAACACGACGCTCTCAAACTTAAGTGAACTTCAAACCGTTACCTTGTTACATGGAAGAATTTTCAAAAAGATGCATATCCAACATAAGTGAAAATCTCTTGCAAAAGCTCATGGAAACACTCATCTCATTAAGTCACTCAAGCCTATACTAGATTATTTTCAACCTGTTCTACTCATATGTGATAGTGGAAGGCTTATGTGGAGCTTGGAAGGTTAAAAACAATCCTAGCAAAACATACATCTGAAATATTGTCAAATTAAGAGAGAGATCTACTGGAATTACCGAGACTCGTCAAAAAGGCCATGGAAAATAAATGTTGGAAAGAGAGAGGGATGAAACACACATATTTAGATAGGTGAACATGTGCAAGTGGCAAATGGATGATCCCGAGGCACGAGTGAAGTCCTCGTTATCGGATTGCACATGGTTGGAAGGTTTGAGTATGGATTTGTCATCAAGTCACTTGAGAACTTATGAAGCAAAAAGAACCGAGGAGCAACTTTATTATTTTTTTAACTTTTATTTTATTTCCTTCTCGTTTTTCTCTCTTTCTTTTTTTTCTTTCTTCTTCCTTTTTTCCTTATTTTTCTTTTCTTCTAATCATAATTTTTTTTCATTTTTCATTTTTTTCTTTTGCTCCTCAGAACTTTTGCAACATAATACTTACATAGCATTTGTCAGAGGTGATGTAATGACTCCTCCCCCATGCTTGAATGATGCTCGTCCTCGAGCATAAAAGAGAGGGGGAAATGATTGCTAAAGTAAGCATAAATTCCATAATCTTGAGGAATATTTGAATCTCCATCGAGAATTTTACTCCATACTCAAATTGGGTTGTGGACAAGGAGGTGATCACAAAAAGAAGTTTTTGATTTAGGGTGGATGCCCAGCGAAGTCTGCGAAATTTTCGATGTGAAAACCCACAATGCATGGACAAAAAGGCTAGCATGAAAAAGTTACACAAAGGAATGACCAGCTTCTTAGTCTCGAACCATAGAAATCAATCCTAATCCAACTCATCAAAACATATGTTTGCAATCTACGGGTTTTGTTATCATAGAACATATATGTATATGGCTTTGGTAGGTAGAACTTTGCAAGAGCATCACAAATATGTAGATAGCATAAAACTTAAGTTTTCATAAAAACAACAAGTTATCCGGCTATCCATAAACTTAAATCAAAGAGCAAAGATATGTATGTGGGTCTAGAGCATAGTCATTTCACCTCCACAAATAAAAGAGCCGGTATTTAAATTAATTTCAGATCATGTTATAGAGAGCAATTAGCCAAGACATGTATAACTTCATGTAGGTAAAACAAAGCGGCAACTTTCATCATTTTTCCGTAAGCATAGGCAATATAAACATCGAGGTGAACACATGGTCATGTCTATCTATTGAAAATAAAAAGAAACCTAGGTTGTCCTTCTAGTAGCCATGTTATTGTTGGAAGAGAAAAACAAAATGTTGCACCTAATAAGGTTGAAGGCATACTTACAAGCATTTATATTCGGAAAAGAGAAGGTCTATGGAGGTGTTACTATCTTTTGTAGTTCTTCGTTGCCTTCTTCCGACATCTCCATGTATCGATGTGGCTTTGATTTTGTCTTGATTTATCAACGCTCCTAAACTTCTGAATTTGATCTCGTATGCTTAACGGAGTCATTGGTCACCCTTCTCTTCAATGTTGTCATCACCATCTCCTCTTTCTTGTTCTCATCATCTCCTTGCTGTCTCTTTTTCATTGATTTCCCCTCTGTCCAGAATAGAACATATATCGAAATATAGCTCTATTGAAAAGTTTATGAAATTACCTTTCCAACGTGTGGTCATTCATGGAAAACGGAGTTCAAACAAGGGAGCTATGTCCGTTTTACTTCAGCGTTGTGTGCTGTCCAAAACTGATTTCAGGATGTGTTGCACTCGGTGATTCGGGCATAACCGCTTATAGGAACCTCCTATTGTCTTGATTCTTGATTTGTTGGAGTCGTAACTTCATGGGGCTTCTAAATATCCAAAAATATTCAGTGTTTTCCCTTCGAGACCACGCAGAATTTTGATGAGATCGGTGGCTTCTTGCGCATTGACCCGGAGATGTTAATGATCTTGATCATTCTATCTTCTAGAGCGTCATGTTGCACTTCCGTGTTGAAGATTCAGGGTCTCCCCCATGCTTAGCATCTTGCTAGGCATGGAAGAAAAAGACAAAATATTTTTATCTCAGCCATCCTTCAATTTCCTTATCATGAGAGTCTTTATCTTACCTGCAAGACGTTTTAAGCGCACATTCTACCCCCAAGGTGACGGTTGGGAGTAGATAGAATTGGCAACAACCCAACAATGTTTCCTAGGACTCTCAACTTGTGGCATAATTAGTCTAATGAGAAATAAAAACCTAATGGGTGTTCGTGGTGCAAAGTGTGTATGCACATGATAGGAAAGCATATAAACAAAGATAATGTTTTCACCTAGTTCTAAACACTATGTTTACAACTAGGTTACCGAATTTCTCCATAGCCATAAAGGTTGATAAATCTAGGGTTAAAACACCATGTCTATCCCTAGATCAATAACTCTTATAGCACAAGAAAAACTAAACGCATTGCAAAGCTTATAAACTAACCTATGCAACATGAAAACATAAGAAAAGCTAGCAAGGTTTATCGAACTTAACGATGATGGTCCGCAATCATGTTTAAACACCACATTTACACAAGATTGCAAAAAGAAAAATGCCCTAGAAGAATTAACATGGAAACTGAAGCATACATCATTAAGTATATAAAACAACCAAGCCAACTATGTGCAAAACATGTATACGCAAAGAAACATCACATTGATAACAAAATGCAATGCATGCAAATAAATAAATATGAGCATGAACATGATGGTGGTTCTAAAAAGAAAACTAAAATTAGATTAATAACCACAAGTTGATCATCATAAGATGGTGTTATTCTTTATTCTCTCTAAGAAAGGAATAAAAACATAAAGAAACGGGTTGCCTCCCGAAAAGCGCTTCATTTAAAGTCATAGAGCTCGACTTTCTCACATACCTTCTTTTCATCGCATAGCCATGGCCCTTCATGCAAGAAGAAAAGGTACCAATGCAGCTTTAATTTACTTCCCATTTTGTGCTTGATCACTTATAGAAGACTTGCCCAAGGCATCCTTTTGCTTCATCGCTATCTCCTTTTTTATAACCCTTCGGTGCTGCCTTCACTCCATGAATTTTTATTTAATGTCCAGAACAGAAAGTATACCCAAGCTCTACTCCATTGCACAGTGCACAAAATTTCCTTTCCAACAAGTCTTTATTTTCCAAAATCGGACTCCGGACAAGAGAGTTACGTCCGTTTTACTTCGGCGATGAAATCTGTCCTGAAATTTCAGAACGCGCAACGCTCAATGTTTTCTCCATAACTCCTTGCACGGGTCTTCAAATTCGTTGGTTCTTGATGCGTTGGAATGGAAACTTGATGGAGCTTCTGAATATCTCATTTTCTTCATTTGTACACCTCTGAACAAGCTCTCAAATTGATGAAGACAGCAGCATCCATCGCGGGATTTTGAGAGGTTGATGATTTATCTTGCAACTCTTTAGGCATGACTTTTCTTTTCATTATTCGAGCCTTATCTACATGGTTAGTGAAAACTGGGCCTTTCCCGACATGTGCTTTTTAAGGTCATTAGCTTGACCAAGCGCAAAGCATGATCGAGATTTACAAAACTTATTGTAAACATACACGTCCATAATTAATACCACATGCGAATTGTAGCAACAAGTCAAGGTGTAAACAAAAGAAGCATATGTTTCATGCATAGCACTTAGCTCATCATTAGGCAAAGGTTCTTTAGGTGAGATTAATTGGTTCAAACATAAATGTTTCCTCTTTTTCATTCTCAAGAAAATCTAGCCTATCAACATGATCATTATTGGAACAAGGCATAGAATTTAAACTATTATTCATACTATTGGTCCAACATGAATATTTGAACATATCATCATTAATACCAATAATATCTTGAGATTTTAGTGTGTACCTTTGCCTCGGAGCTCCCTCAACAAGATTGATCTTTGGTTCGTGTTGTAGCGTTGAAATCAAGTCAATCTCAACAAGTGGAGTTGTCTCTTCATCACCGTCTTGCAATTTCTTCAACTCATCATGTGGAACATGTAATCCTTCAACTATGTACGCATTCATCTCTTCTTTGAAGTCTTCTTTATCAACCAAATCTTCATCTTCAAAGTCTTGTATGTTACTTTCTTTATCTCCCGTGTACCACATGTCGTCAAGATCGCTCATCGTTGATTCACTCTTTTCTTCATCCTTGAGTGCTTCCATGTCTTGATTTGCTAGTGTGTAGGCTTCAATAGTGAAGGACCGATTAGGCGACCAGAGAGGGGGGGAGTGAATGAGAGCCGATAAAAATTCTTCTCAAAGGAGATCGCAACTCCAACAAGACGAACTCGGTCGGACACCCAAAATCACACGCTCCGCACTCAACCTTCCGTTTGCCAAAACCACGTAGCCACTGAAGTGCTACTGGTCCTAGGAACAAACACTACCAGCAGCCTCAACTCCTACACACACACGGCAGCGGAAACAACTCGGGAGCCGGCAGTCTGGAGGGGGCGGTCAGACCGGGTATGGGGGGCGGTTAGACCGCCTCCACCTGGTAACCGAGAAATCCTCCGAAACTCCTCTTCCGAGCACCAAAACGCCTCACGGTTTCACCAGCAGAAATCTCTGATCAAGGCCAAGCTGGCTATCAGGAAATCTTGGTGACAACCAAAACTTCACCCAGGGGCCTAGGGGCGGTTAGACCGGCTACCAGGGGCGGTCTAACCTCCTGTACCCAGCAACGAACTCCGAGCAAGAACTCCTAGCAAACAACACTGAAACGAACCGAGATTTCACCTGAACGCTCCTCTGATCAAGGCGAACAAACTCACAGAGGAAAATCCGGCAAAATCAAAACCTCCACCTGGAAGACCCAGGGCGGTTAGACCGCCCCCCTAGGCGGTGAGACCACCCCACCCAGAAAACCTGGCCGCGGGTCAACCCTCAACTTCCCATCGCCCGATCTTCCGATTCACCCCACGGATTGCGGCGAAACTTCGGGGATATCTGGGTTACCTCCTGGGCAACCTCTCCCTCAAAGGAATCGAACCAAAACGCCCACAATCAAAGGGAATCGCGGATTTAGGCCCTCTAGGTCAAGAACTCGAGCAACTCGAAAAACCACCAAATCGAGACCGATTCAAGGGGGTTCTTGGGGGCAAAGTCACCAGCCAAAGAGGCACAAGGTCCTCATACGTGACACCCAACAAGAATCCCGCAAGAAACCGCACTCAAAACTCTGCCAAGAAAATCACAAGAAAGAGCTCCGAAAATCACCAAAAAGGAGGACGGGAAAGGGAACATCAAACCTTGAGGAACCACGCCGAATCATCTATACATACCATGAAGGTTCATACAAGGTCTAGCTTGCCACCCATACATCCATCCCTCTCTCTAGATCTCACATGAAGCTCTCAAGCTAGTCCTAGAAAAACTAGAGGAAAATAAGAACGAAAATGGGAAAACAAATGAGCTAGAGTTCCAAGAGTTGGCTGCCATCCATCCCCTCAAGTGTTTATATGGAGGCACCCAAAAGACTAAACTACCCTTACTAGATAACTAGGGATACATGCCCCTCAAGGGCGAATTTGGAAGTCTTCAGATTTTCTCCATCAGACGGGTGCCCAGCGACCGCAACCTTGCTTAGCCTCGACGCAAGCCTTGCGATCCCGACGCGTGTCATCCGCTTCGAAGCTTCTCGGCGGCTGCGACCCGGGCGGTCAGACCGCCCCCCTGGGTGGTTAGACCTGCCCCCCTGGGCGGTTAGACCGGCCCAAGCGGTCTGACTGCCCCTCCTGGGTGGTTGAACCGGCCTGGGTGGCCGCACCTCCTCGTCGAGTCTTCGGCCTCGGTTTTGTGGCTCAACCGAGTAACCCAGTGGTTTTCTGGTGAACCACTGCAAACCCCACGAACTCGGTGTAGCCTCCGCCAATCGCCACTCATGACTCGGGTCCCACATAGTCCCGGCTCGACCTTGGTTTTGAGGCTCAACCAAGAAACCGTCCACGACTTCGTCCCGCTGTTCTTGCCATCGTGCGGCCCGCACTTGACTCCGCTGGCCACCGGGTCCCTCGAACCAAGCCTACTTGTCTTCTCCACACCTGGAGGCCTCACCGGCAACGACCTTTCGCGCTTGTTCTTCACCTGCACCAACACCAGTCAAGCCGCAACCTGCACCTGCAATACTTAGCTAAGAATCAGTCCACACAACGTTGTCAATCACTCATCACACCAGGAAGCGACCATCCACCGGTCCTTGAACCACACATCGTCCTCAATCTCTCCCTTGATGAGTGCATTGACAACACACAAGATTTGGTAACCAAAGAGAAAAAGAAAAGAAAAGAAACTACTAAAAGAAACTCCAACAAGTGATCGAAAGCCAAAAGAGAAGCAAAGCGCAAGATCACTTGAGGAAGAACAAGTCTCGGACCCCTTAGGCAAGGGCAACAGCTCGACACATCCGAGACAAAACCATGCTCAAACAAAGAGCACAAGCCACCAATCCAAAGCTCGAACAACACAAAGAGCTCCCCCTACACATATGCAAGCTCCCCCTGAGCCAAAGCACACTCCCCCTGAACCAATGCAGCGATGCAACATGGGAATGCAACAAAGAGCAAAAACCTGCTCACACTGCCCAGGGCGGTTAGACCGCATGCCCTGGGCGGTTAGACCGCCCGTCTAGGATCTGACCGCCTGGGGGGCGGTTAGACCGCCCCAAGAGACCGGCCCTGCACCAAACTTTTCAAAAACTGCCCGAACCACTTTGAACACCTTCCAGATGCTCCCAGGTGCCCAAATCATGCACAAACTTCTCCCCCTTGTTGACAATGCATGAATCAAGGCAAAATGCGAAAAGTTTTAACATATAGCTTCTCAAATATACAAAATTCATCACAAGATGCTACACATGTCCAAATGAGCAAGTTAGATACTCTATAGCTTCGTAATGACATCAACTACATGATCACCAAGTTTCACAACCATTGGACGAAGCTAAGATAGAATTGAGCAATTTTGCAAAAATTTACCCTCTCATGAGCAAAGTCCTAAACATGAGCAAAATATATCAAAATGGCAAAGCCACACAAACTTCATGCTAGGACAACCATTCTAATCATAAGACCATCACAAACACCCACAAGCACCTCATGTCATGTCAAAGCCACCGAGCCATGTGCCTACTTCTATATATGAGACTTCTCATTGGTAGGCATCATGCAACGGTTTAGCACCCAAAGCAAATTAAATTTAGCACATATGACATGGGAGCACATTTTCCAAGCAATTTACATTTCATTTTCAGATTCATATTTGGTACATGAAATGTCTTTGCGACAAAAAGGAACTTATGCCCCTCCACAAGATAAAGTATGTGGGCTAAACATTCATGATGGCAAATGAGCCTTTGGCCCCATATGATCAAAATAAGCTATCCAACCACAAATTAAGCATAACCAAGCCACTAAAACATGTCAAGATCATATAAAGGCATTTACTCACAAGAGAGCATATATGTGACATTTTTCAAAAACATAGCCATCAACCATGGATTATAAATCAAGATCATCAAGAGCTAAGCCAAACTAACCATAGCATAACAAACTAGCTCACACGATCATATATAGCACATCATGGTGAACAATGTATATAGGAGAAGCTTTTCCTAAACAATGCATATGATACAAAATGCATGCAACCTAAGATTCAAAGATGCCTATACATCATGTTACATATGCCATGCCAAATGCAAAAGAGGAAAGCTATACATATGTTACAAAGGAGCTCCCACACACCAACTCAAGAAATCAAACAAACACCAAGCTCCCCCCGCAAACGAGTGAAAGTTGGTTGATCTAGGGGTTTGGTGAAAATATCGGCTAGTTGGTCATGTGTGGGTACATGGATCAAAGCTATCTTCCCTTTCTCTACATTGTCTCTCAGAAAATGGTATCTCACTTCTGTGTTTGGTTTTGGAATGGAGCACTGGGTTCTTTGCAACGCTTATGGCACTTGTGCTATCACATTGAAGTGGGACATGGGTATACTCCTCACCAAAGTCACTCATGGTGTATGTGATCCAAAGGAGCTGAGAGCAACAACTAGCTGCGACAACGTACTCTGCCTCGGTAGTGGATTGAGCAACACTCGACTGTTTGCGGGAAGACCAAGACACAAAGAAGATCCCAAGAACTGGCAAGTCCCAGAAGTGGACTTCCTATCCAACCGACACCCGACAAAATCCGCGTCTGAAAAACCATGAAGCGCCAAAGAAGAAGACGCGAAGTACCAAAGGCCGAAGTCGGGAGTGTGACGTAAGTACCTGAATATGTGCTTGACCGCTTGCTGATGCGAAGTCCTTGGAGATGTTTGAAAACGAGCGCACAGACATACCGAGAACTGGATGTCCGGCCTCGTCGCCGTCAAGTAGAGGAGTGACCCGATCATGCTCCGGTACTCCTTCTGGTCCACGTGTTCACCTTCCTCATCCGCATCAAGAGCTGTAGTCGTACTCATAGGCGTCTCCATGGCCTTGGTGTCCTCCATCTTGAACTTCCGCACAATGTCCTTGGTGTATTTAGCTTGGTGCACAAATGTTCCTTCCTTTGATTGCTTGATTTGTAGCCCGAGGAAGAACTGCAACTCACCCATCATACTCATCTCAAATTCCCTGCTCATGTCCTCTGCAAACCTTGCAACAAGAGAGTTAGATGAGCCACCAAAGATAATATCATCCACGTACACCTGCACAATCAGGATATCTCTGCCATGCCTGAGGAGAAACAAGGCTGATCGACCTTCCCCATCTCAAACCCTCGCTCAAACAGGAACCCCCTCAACCTACCATACCAAGCTCTAGGTGCCTGCTTCAACCCATACAACGCCTTCCTCAACTTGTACACCCGGTGGGGGTACTTCTCGCTCTCAAACCCCGGTGGCTGCCTCACAAACACTTCTTCCTCCAACACACCATTCAAGAAGGCACTCTTCACATCCATCTGATATAGCTTGAACCCTTTAGCCACAGAAAAGGCTAGAAGGATCCGGATCGCCTCCAAACGAGCTACGGGAGCAAAGGTCTCCTCGTAGTCGATCCCTTCTTTCTGACTATACCCCTGAGCAACAAGCCTTGACTTGTTTCTCACCACTTCACCTTTCTCTCCCTCTTTGTTCTTCCACACCCATTTTGTCCCAATCAGCTTACACCCTGGGGGAGGGTCAACCAATTCCCAAACTTGATTCCTCTCAAAATTCTCCAACTCCTCATGCATTGAATTAACCCAATTATGATCAGATAGTGCGTGTCCAATGTCTTTGGGCTCAAAGGTGGCAACAAAAGCAGCATGAGCGAAATGAGAATTGTTCCGAACTCTCGACCGTGTAGTACGTTCATTCATGTCGCTGATGATCCTTGAAGCTGGGTGATCCACTTGTACTCGCCGGGGAGGTTCTCGCCTTAATGCAACCTCCCCCTCAACAGCAGTCTCTCCTTGAACTTGAGTTGTCGTCGTAGGTGTGGGAGAGGGACCGTCCACCACCATGGTCGAAGTAGTATGTACATGCTCAGCCGTGGGCACCACACCGCCATCTTCATCATCTCCATGTTCATGCTCCTCCTCCTGAAAGATCTCCTCGCCAAGTTCATCATCACCTGCACACTCAAAGACAAGCTGACTACGTGGCTGTGTCTCGTCGAAGGTTACCTCGCAAGTCTCCACGATTTGGTTAGTTTCAAGATTGAGCACATGATATGCTCTAGAGTGAGATGCATAACCAAAGAAAATACCATCGACCGACCTAGCCTCAAACTTATCCAACTTCTTCCCTTTCTTAAGGATAAAGCATTTGCAACCAAAGACATGGAAGTGACTCACCTTGGGTGTGCGACCGTGCATCAACTCGTAACAGGTTTTATTCTTGTAGACTCTAAGGTAGATCCTATTCGAAACATAGCACGCGGTATTCACCGCTTGAGCCCAGAACCTCCTCGGAGTCCTATGCTCATCGAGCATCGTCCGAGCCATCTCACACAAGGTTCTGTTTTTCCTTTCCAGCACGCCATTCTGGGGAGGCGTATACAGACTCGAAAACTGGTGTTCAAGACCCAAGTCATGGCAAAAGGTTTCGAAGCGAGAGTTTCTGAATTCCGAGCCATTGTCACTGCAAATCGCTCGTATGGCATCTCCGTGCCTCTCGTTCCTCAACCTCAAGACAAGATCTCGAACAAAACCAAACGTCTCCCCTTTCTCCTCAAGAAAGAACACCCACGCATACTGAGAGTAGTCGTCCACCACAACAAGGACATACCACTTCCCACCTGCAGATCGCACACGAGCTGGGCCAACAAGGTCCATATGGAGCAGCTCGCATGGACACTCAGTCATCACATCGGTGAGAGGCGGGTGAGAAGAGGCTACCATCTTGGCATGCCTACACGGCGCACAAACCAACTCTTTCTCAAACCTCAACCGTGGCAATCCTCGGACCAAATTGAGTTTACTCAAGCGAGACAAAAGGTCAAAGCTCAAGTGACCCAACTTCCTATGCCACTTCCGCAACTCACTCGAAGAACCAGCCAAGAAACAACGCTCAACACCAGAAGACTGAGAAAAATCAGCTCGAAACACTTGACCCTCGGGAACGACCATACAGACAAGGTCCCCTCGAGAATCCAAAATCCGAGAACCACCAGGCCGAAACAACACCTCAAAACCCTCATCCAATAGCTGGGACACGGAAAGCAAATTGTATCCGAGCGATTGAACAAGAGCAACACGCCTGAGAGTGATCTTGTCACTTACCTTAATCTCACCTTCTGACAGCACACGCCCTCGCCCATTGTCCCCAAATGTGATGTACCTTTTTGTCACCACTGTAACATCCTTGATTTTGCTTGTTTGTAAAAATGTGGAATTTCAAAAACTTGCTTTGAATTTGAGTGCTTATGAAATCAATAAGGATGCCTTCCTTATCCCCTTCCCTAAAGTCCTAGATTTTAATTTAATTCAAGCAATAATATTAGGACTTATAAAATGCTAGTGTGAGAAGTTGGATTTTCATTTGGGATTTATTTGGAATTGTTTGAGTGGATTCAAATTTGAATTGGAATTCAAATTTGAATCAAATAGAAAATAGGGTTAAGATAATTAGGAAACCTTCTTACCCTGTCGTGGGCCGCCAACCTCGTTTTCGGCCTGCTCCCGCTTTCGGCCCAGGAGCAGCCCACCCGCGCGCAACCGCACCCGCCGGCCAGCGCATCCCGCGCCTGTGCCGCTGACCATCCGGCCCCACCTGTCAGCCGCCACATCACCCCCCTTTTCTCCTTCCCTTTTCCCCCTTCCTCCTACCTCTGCTCTCACCCGCGGGCGCCGCCGTGGAAAGGGAGAGGCCGTGCGGCCATGTCCGCCGCCGCGGATGGCCTCCACGCGTTGGGAGCCCGATCGCGCCGTTCAACCCACCTACCACCGCCTATATAAGAGCCGCTGCGGCCGCCTACCCCAAACCCTAGCCGCTAGGGGATTCCTCCCCAATCCCGCCGCCGCTGACATCTGTGGAGTGGAGGAGTGGGGGAGAGGAGCCGGGGACCAGAACGCGGACGCGCCGTCGCCGCGAAGCCGGAGCCGTCCGCAAGGAGGAAGCCGGGCCTGCTTGTCGCCGTGCGTCGCCTTCCTCTTCACCGCGCCGCTTCTCTGCTTCCCCTACCAGCGCCGCCGCCTTCCTCTTCACCGCGTCGACCATCTCTTCACCGACGCCTGTGCTTCGGCCCGTGGCCACCGAGGTGAGGAAAAGTCCCTCCTTCCCTCTGTGAAGCCCGGCCATCGAGCCGAGGGCAGGGTCGCCATGTCCGCCATCGCGCCGCCGCGCTTGCGCTGTGTGATGCCGGCCATCGAGCCAGCCTGGGAAGCTTTTCTTGCAGGTACCGCCGCCGTCGTTTCCGCGCGCGCATCCCCAGCTCGACCTCCTTTCTCTCGGTCCCTTTTTCCCGTTGAGCTACGCGCCACCGTGCCGCCACCGCGCACCCCCGCGCACCGGCGCACGGGCTCGGTTGAGCCGTTCCGGCGCGTACGCCACGCGAGCGGGCCAAAGGCCCCGCCTTTCTTGGTCGCCAGGTTCACCTGGTGCCATCTCGCCGTAGGACGCTCGGGGTTTCCCCGTGCTAGTCGCCGTTGTGCATGCCGCCGCGGCCGAGCCGGCCGGTAAGCCGACACCGACGCACGCCCGTGCGCTCACGAACCCGCGCCGCGCCGCACACCCACGTGCGCACGCGCACGCGAAACCGCCCGCGCGTTTCCTCACCGAGCCGCTGGCTTCCTGACCCGCACCGCTTCGCGTACGCGCGTGAGCGGTGCCCACCGGCGCCGGCCACCCCAGCCACGCCGCCGGTGATGCCGTGTCCCGCCACCGTGAGACCAATCCCGACCTAAGGGCCCATCTTTTCCTGCCAACCGTTCCGCTTCGTTCACCCGAGCCTCGCCAGGGGACGTGTTGCCCAGCAACCGTTGACCCTCGCCGCCGGCGAGGTCTTGACCGGCCGCCGTCCCTTTGGGGCAAAACATTGAACACCTGCCGCCCCGCCCAAAACCCAGTAGGGTTTTTCTTTCGCACGCCGGCCCACACACCGGTGTGGCCGCAGGGGATCACTAGGATCCCGTGCGCCCAGCCAATCCGGCCCTTCGGCGCACGCTTGGCCGCTCCGCGCTGAGCCGCAGTGGATCCGCCCGGATCCCGTGCGCCCGGCCACGTGTGGCAGCCACCTGGGCTGTAGATGGCTTAAAGCCACCCACGTGGACGCCACGTCGGCTCCAGTAGCCGGCCTGCAGACACCTTAGAGCTAGCTTTAAGACCCCTAAAGCCAGCCAGTAGTCAGCCTATAGTCTGTGCTATTGTGTATGCGTATTTTATTTCCAGAAAACTATTTTAAGTTTGGAAAATCCTAGTAAATCCGTTTTTGCTCCGAAAAATACAAAACCTTTTCCAGAAATTCTCTAAAATCTTAAACTCCGTGCTAGGCTAGTGTTTGCTCTCTTTTGGCTCTTAATTGCCGTTCTTTCGGAGTTAATTGCATTAGGGCCGCTGTTTATTTTCTTTTACGCGTTAATAGGAGCAGCTGGAGCCGGGGAGCTGAACCCAGAGTATGACTACGCTGACGACTTCGCCGCGGAGGACTACCCGACCCCAGGTTAACGCCCGACTGACTTTTAAAACCTATAGACATTGCAATATAGACTGCTAGCGATTTACTTTATATGCATGTTGATGAACCTTGCACTGCCTACTTTAAATATCCTGTCCTTGATTGTCCTACTACTATATATGTTTATAACCGTGTATATACGCTGAGCTTCGCGATGCATGTGTTGGGTTGGGAATAGTGGTTCTTGGCGTGTGTTGGGTAAAACCAGCAGGAGAAGGCGTTTTGGGTACTTTGGCTGGGGTGAGCTCGAAACAACCGATCTGGGATCGGGGATGGGGGTGCACTCCTTAGTGTATCCCTACTTTGACGGTTTTCGGAGCCTAGGTGTTAGGGTTTTACTTGCGCTTGGAGGATATGAGCTCGCCCCGGTCTGAAACCAAGTGGACAGACCTTTTCACGGGACCTTTACGTACACACCACCCCGCCGAGCGTGGGGTTAGGGCCGAGTTGAGCTCGGCAAGTGCGGAACCATACCTGCCAGTAGGATAGCGGGGTATCAGTGGGGGAGAGGTGGAGGTGAGACCACCCTCTCAGAGCGACTCCCGTGTGGCCACACGGGGGCATTTCACAGTTCCGGTGCCATCCCTTCTGTGGGGGGGGGGCCGTTTTGAGGGCCGGATGTAGGATGGGACCGTAACTACCGAGAGTTCGCACGGTAGGATGGGCTCGGTCGGCCGTACACCGGCTGGGTGCCATTCCGGGTTGGGTTCAGGTGTACACACTCTGCAGAGTCGTTCGATCTATAGCTATAGCCGCGTCCTCGGATATGGACATGTCCCCTGATAGCTTTGTTCTCATGTTTTGGGTTTTCTACCTTCCCCCTCTAGATGAGTGTATGGTGAGCCGTGGTTGCAGTCGGTTAGAGGAGAGAGGCTCCATCTACCTCGTTGATCCGATTGCAATCATTGAGGTGCGAGGAGAGGAAGTTCTCGCATCGACTCTAGACAGGAGTAGGTTGTGGAGACGGGGCCCTGGTTGACCAGGTGGTTCCGAGCTGTGTTGAGAGCTTTGGGTTGGGAACTTGTTGGAGATATCTTGATATTACTCTGCTGCTGCTGCATAGGAAACCAGAGCCGCTTCCTTGTCTCTTTTTCTCCCTTTAGAAGCTAGGCCACTTAAAGCTACATACAGTTGGTGACGTGGACCTATCCCACTCCTTGGGGATAGATTTTGGGTGTGCAGGGTACGAGTCCGAGTACGACAACAACACCGATGGATGGTACGACTGAGGGATGCGTCACTTCGCTCAAGGATGCCTGTGGCGAGAAGAATAAAAGATGGAGACCCTTCTGAGATGCTAGCTACCGCTGCGTAGAATTTCACTCTGATTCAGCCAAGAGGCTTGTAATGATGTACTCCATAATGGACATGTAATAAATTATGTACTATTGCTCTAATGTGATGCGATGTATGACTTTGTGTTATTATCTGTGAAACGTTCTGTACGCGATAGCCGCTGATCCAGGGACTATCGCGACGGTACAGGGATTCGGGTTTTCTATGAAAATCCGGGGTTTTACAACCACCGGGACGAGACTTGAGAACCACCCCTTGTCTCCGGTCATATGCCTCGAGCAGCCGGAGTCAATCAACCAAATGTTCTTCAAGTCTCCCACCTGAAAATCAAAAGCGAGCACATGAGTGAACAAACGACTCAGCATTGGGGTTAGTACCAAAAGAGTAAAACTAGTGCCGAGCCATTTGCTCCAAAGTGGGGTTAGCACACTCCAAAACATCTCTCCTATCAAAGCTACCTCCACGAAAACCACCACGGTAACCACTATGAGGGAACCAGCCCTCTCTACCTGGAGGAGGACCAAAACCACGAAAGGAAGACCGTGGACCGTTCCTCCTCTCCATCTCAAAGCTACGACTCCTCCCATCCCCGTATTGAGCACGAGGGGGAGAACGTCTAGCAAACTTACCACCTGCAGACTCACCATGCCAACCACTAGAACCATGACCTCCAGAACTGAAACCACTCGACTCATCACCTCGAAAACCGAACCACCCAGAATTCTGGGGGGGGGCCGGTTTGACCGCCTAGCCAGGCCGGTCTAACCGCCCCCTCCTGGCAGGGCCGGTCTGACCGCCCCTCCAGGCCGGTCTGACCGCCCTCTCCAGAGAGCCACCTCGGCTGCGGGAACTCGCATCTCCCCATGTCAGAACACTTCTCAGAACCGCCTTACCCCTGGGCAGTGGCATACGAGGCTCAGGTACACCATGGGAAGGGTTGTACCTATCCTTGTTAGCCCACTCATTAGCCATTCTCTCCTCACGCTTCCTCTTGAAGCAAAACTCTCCCTTGTGACCATCTATTCCACAATAGTCACAATGAAACCGCACGAGCTTAGGTTTAGGCTTGGGATGGGGCTGCTCACTTGGTTTCTCTTCACTCGGTTGCTCAACCGGTTTTTCCTCACTTGGCTTCTCACTCTCTTTCCCAAAGAACACATTCCCCAAATCACTCTTGAACTTGATGGGTTTCTGGAAGTTGTCGGTTTGTGGAGGAAACACGGGTGGAGCTGGGGTTGTGTCTAGTCGAACTTGTCCAACTTCTTCCTTTTCTTAAGGATAAAGCACTTGCAACCAAAGACATGGAAGTGACTCACCCTGGGTGTGCGACCGTGCATCAACTCGTAACAGGTTTTCTTCTTGTGCACTCTGAGGTAGATCCTGTTCGAAACATAGCACGCGGTATTGACCGCCTCAGCCCAGAACCTTCTCGGAGTCCTATGCTCATCGAGCATCGTCCGAGCCATCTCACACAGGGTTCTGTTTTTCCTTTCCACCACACCATTCTGGGGAAGCGTATACAGACTCGAAAACTGGTGTTCAAGACCCAAGTCATGGCAAAAGGTTTTGAAGCGAGAGTTTCTGAATTCCGAGCCATTGTCACTGCGGATCGCTCGTATGGCATCTCCGTGCCTCTCGTTCCTCAACCTCAAGACAAGATCTCGAACAAAACCAAACGTCTCCCCTTTCTCCTCAAGAAAGAACACCCACGTATACCGAGAGTAGTCGTCCACCACAACAAGGACATACCACTTCCCACCCGCAGATCGCACACGAGCTGGGCCAACAAGGTCCATATGGAGTAGCTCGTATGGACGCTCAGTCATGACATCGGTGAGAGGCGGGTGAGAAGAAGCTACCATCTTGGCATGCCTACACGGCGCACAAACCAACTCTTTCTCAAACCTCAACCGTGGCAATCCTCGGACCAAATTGAGTTTACTTAAGCGAGATAAAAGGTCAAAGCTCAAGTGACCCAACTTCCTATGCCACTTCCACAACTCACTCGAAGAACCAGCCAAGAAACAACGCTCAACACCAGAAGACTGAGAAAAATCAGCTCGAAACACCTGACCCTTGGGAACAACCATACAGACAAGGTCCCCTCGAGAATCCAAAATCCGAGAACCACCAGGCCGAAACAACACCTCAAAACCCTCATCCAATAGCTGGGACACGGAAAGCAAATTGTATCCAAGCGATTGAACAAGAGCAACACGCCTGAGAGTGATCTTGTCACTCACCTTAATCTCACCTTCTGACAGCACACGCCCTCGCCCATTGTCCCCAAAGGTGATGTACCTCTTTGTCACCACCGGGACGAGACTTGAGAACCACCCCTTGTCTCCGGTCATATGCCTCGAGCAACCGGAGTCAATCAACCAAATGTTCTTCAAGTCTCCCACCTGAAATTCAAAAGCGAGCACGTGAGTGAACAAACAACTCAGCACTGGGGTTAGTACCAAAAGAGTAAAACCAGTGCTGAGCCATTTGCTCCAAAGTGGGGTTCGCACAATCCAAAACATCTCTCCTATCAAAGCTACCTCCACGAACACCACCACGGTAACCACTACGAGGGAACCAACCCTCTCTAGCTGGAGGAGAACCGAAACCATGAAAGGAAGACCGTGGACCGTTCCTCCTCTCCATCTCAAAGCTACGACTCCTCCCATCCCCGTATTGAGCACGAGGGGGAGAACGTCTAGCAAACTTACCACCTGCAGACTCACCATGCCAACCACCAGAACCATGACCTCCAGAACTAAAACCACTCGACTCCCCACCTCGAAAACCGAACCGCCCAGAATTCTGGGGGGGAGCCGGTTTGACCGCCTAGCCAGGCCGGTCTAACCGCCCCCCTCTGGGTAGGGCCGGTCTAACCGCCCCTCCTGGCCGGTCTGACCGCCCTCTCCAGAAAGCCACCTCGGCTGCGGGAACTCGTATCTCCCCATGCCGGAACACTTCTCACGACCGCCTTGCCCCTGGGCAGTGGCATACGAGGCTCAGGTACACCATGGGAAGGGTTGTACCTATCCTTGTTAGCCCACTCCTTAGCCATTCTCTCCTCACGCTTCCTCTTGAAGCAAAACTCACCCTTGTGACCATCTCTCCCACAATAGTCACAATGAAACCGTATGAGCTTAGGTTTAGTCTTGGGTTGGGGCTGCTCACTTGGTTTCTCTCCACTCGGCTTCTCAACCGGTTTCTCCTCACTCGGCTTCTCAACCTCTTTCCCAAAGAACACATTCCCCAAAGTGCTCTTGAACTTGATGGGCTTTTGGAAATCATCTGTGGGTTGAGGGAATATTGGAGGATCTGGGGTTGTGTCAAGTTTGTTTCTCAGTGGGTTGGGCTTAGGAACATAGGCATTTTTGTGGTAGGTTTTTGGTGGAGCTTGGATATCACCAATTTTCTCTTTTCCCTCACCACTGCACTCTCCAATCTTCTCTGAGCCAAGCGCTTGCCCATCATAGCGCTTGTATGCCTCTATCATCATCCTAAGTTGCGGTTCATGCCCCGACAACCAACCCATCATTTTTCTCAAGTCATCATTCTCATCCTGCAAGCGATCCACATAATGTGCAAGTTCCAGATTCTTCAAAGCATGCAACTCACAGGTAGAGCAAGAAGTAGGAATATGTTCTTTCAGCTTAGCCTCAAGTGAAACAGTGTAAGCATGCATCTCATCAATTTTCTTATGCAAAACAGGGCAAGAAGTGCAAGCACCTAGCAAAGCAGATCTAGATTTAAGCTCAGCCACTTCAACCCTAAGCACATCTAGTTCCTCACACTTGGAGGCATGCTTTTCCTTAAACATAGCAAGATTAGCTAGAAAGATAGGACAATCAGCACATTCAACTTCATCAGAAACAACAGGTGAAGCTTTAAGCGAATCAATTTCAAGCTTAGCATCTAGGTTCTGTGTTTCTAGCTTAGTCACTCTAGTCCTAGCATCCTCAAGCGAGGCCCTAAGCTCCTTCCTCATCTTATTTGCCTCTCTAAGCATATCATCACGATTATCAAGCAACAAGCCAAGCCGTTCATTCTCCTGACACAAGAAGGGAAGCTCGTCACGTACCTCATCCTCGGAATCAGAGTCTGAGTCGCTCTAGTGACTCTTCTTGCTACCGGAGCTAAGCGCCATGGTGCAGAAGCCATCTCTAGCGAAGCAGCTCAGCCCACTCAGGTTCTTGGATGACTTCCTGCCCTTGTGACGATCACCTTCATCTTCACTGCTGCTCGAGCTCGAGGTGGAGTACGCGGAACTGGAGTCGATGTCGCTCGCTCCAACCATCGCTCGGGCCTTGCCTCGGCCCTCCTTCTTCCTCGATAGTCGCTCGTCCTTGTGCTTGTTCTTGTGCTTGCTCTTGTGGTCGCGCCTTGATCGGTACTTGCCATCCATCTTCGACTTGTGCTTGTAGTTGTCCTTGTTCTCGACCTTCTCGGGGCAGTCGGCGACGAAGTGTCCTGGCTTGCCGCACTGGAAGCATGTCCTCGTGTTCCTCCTCGTGTTCACCCGGTTCTCGTGCATCCTCTCGAACCGCCTGGTCAGCAGCGCCAGCTCGTCCTCTCCAAGCACGTCGAACTCCTCATCTGGCAAAGACATCAAAGAGGACAAGGAGAACATCCTGGTGGATGGGTTAGCGTTAGATTTTCCTTTCGAGCCACCGATGAGGGCGAGACTATGAGAGTCAGTCGGACCCTCAATCTTGGCTGTCATACCCCGATCCACCTCAGCCGACTTGAGCTTCGAGAACAGCTCGTTCACCGTCAAGGTGTCATACTTCTCAGACTCCACAATGGCCTCGAATTTTCCGCCCCAAACCGTACGATCCAGCGAGTGCAAGAGCTTGACGGCTCTATCATGATCATCGTACGGGAGCACGTCCACATTGGCCCTCATGTTGTTCACCACAACCGTGAACCGCTGGAACAAAGCATCGATGGACTCACCGGGGAGATGAGTGAAGTTCTCGTACTCTCTTCGGTAAGTCGCATACATCCGAGCCTGAACCTGAGCATTTCCTACATGAGCTTCCTTCAACACAGTCCAAATTCTACAAGCCAAGTTCTCCGTATGCACCCGATCGAATTCGGATTGACACAAATCACGAAACAAGTAGTCGACCGCCTTGTTGTTGGCGTCGAACATGTCCCTCGATCCTGGAGCGAGGAAGTTCATCGGTTGGACATAGCCTGTGTCCACCGTGACATCCCAAAGGATCTGACCTTTTCCGCGGAGGAACGCCGCCATCCACTTACTCCACATCTGGTAGTTCTTCCCATCGAAGTGTGGAGGACCCGAACCCCGTTCCTGGTACGCATCTTTGGATCTTAGACTGGCTAGAGTCAATAAAGACCCGAACCGGCTCTGATACCAATTGAAGGACCGATTAGGCGACCAGAGAGGGGGGGGGGGACTGAATGGGAGCCGATAAAAATTCTTCTCGAATGGGATGACTTCCCAAACAAGATGAACTCAGTCGGATACCCAAAATCACACGCTCCGTACTCAACCTTCCGTTTGCCAAAACCATGTAGCCACTGAAGTGCTACTGGTCCTAGGAACAAACACTAACAGCAGCCTCAACTCCAACACGCACACGGCAGCGGAAACGACTCGGGAGCCGGCTGTCTGAAGGGGGCGGTTAGACCGGGTATGGGGGGCGGTTAGACCGCCTCCACCTGGTAACCGAGGAATCCTCCAAAACACCTCTTCCAAGCACCAAAAAGCGCCACAGTTTCACCAACAGAAATCTCTGGTCAAGGCCAAGCTAGCTACCAGGAAATCTTGGCGAAAAGCAAAACTTCACCCAGGGGCCTAGGGGCGGTTAGACCGGCTACCACGGGCGGTCTAACCTCCTGTACCCAGCAACGAACTCCAAGCAAGAACTCCTAGCAAACAGCGCCGAAACGAGCCGAGATTTCACCTGAACGCTCCTCTGATCAAGACGAACAAACTCACAGAGGAAAATTCGGCAAAATCAAAACCTTCACCTGGATGACCCAGGGCGGTTAGACCGCCCCCTTATGGCGGTTAGACCGCCCTTCCCAGAAAATCTGGCCGCGGGTCAACCCTCCACTTCCCATCGCCCGATCTCCTGATTCACCCCACGGATTGCGGCGAAACTTCGGGGATAGCTGGGTTACCTCCTGGACAACCTCTCCCTCAAAGGAATCGAACCGAAACGTCCACAATCAAAGGGAATCGTGGATTTAGGCCCTCTAGGTCAAGAACTCGAGCAACTCGAAAAACCACCAAATCGAGGTCGATTCAAGGGAGTTCTTGGGGCAAAGTCACCAGCCAAAGAGGCACAAGGTCCTCATACGTGACACCCAACAAGAATCCCACAATAAATCGTCCTCAAAACTCCGCCAAGAAAATCACAAGAAAGAGCTCCGAAAATCACCCAAGAGGAAAACGGGAGAGACAACACAAGGCCTTGAGGAACCACGCCGAATCATCTATACATACCATGAAGATTCATACAAGGTCTAGCTTGCCACCCGATCATCCATCCCTCTCTCTAGATCTCACATGAAGCACTCAAGCTAGTCCTAGAAAACTAGAGGAAAAAGGAAAACGAAAATGAGAAAACAAATGAGCTAGGGTTCCAAAAAGTTGGTTGCCATCCATCCCCTCAAGTGTTTATATGGAGGCACCCAAAAGACTAAACTACCCTTACTAGATAACTAGGGATACATGCCCCTCAAGGGTGAATTTGGAAGTCTTCAGATTTTCTCCATCGGACGGATGCCCAGCGACCGCAACCTTGCTTAGCCTCGACGCAAGCCTTGCGATCCCGACGTGTGTCCTCCGCTTCGAAGCTTCTCAGCGGCAGCGACCCGGGCGGTCAGACCGCCCCCCCTGGGCGGTTAGACCAGCCCAGGCAGTCAGACCGCCCCCCTGGGTGGTTGAACCGGCCTGGGTGGCCGCACCTCCTCATCGAGTCTTCGGCCTCGGTTTTGTGGCTCAACCGAGTAACCCAGTGGTTTTCTGATGAACCACTGCAAACCCCGCGAACTCGGTGTAGCCTCCGCCAATCGCCACTCATGACTCGGCTCCCACGTAGTCCCGGCTCGACCTTGGTTTTGAGGCTCAACCAAGAAACCGTCCACGACTTCGTCCCGCTGTTCTTGCCACCATGCGGCCCGCACTTGACTCCGCTAGCCACCGAGTCCCTCAAACGAAGCCTGCTTGTCTTCTCCACACCTAGAGGCCTCACCGGCAACGACCTTTCGCGCTTGTTCTTCACCTGGACCAACACCAGTCAAGCCGCGACCTGCACTTGCAATACATAGCCAGGAGTCAGTCCACACCATGTTGTCAATCACTCATCACACCAGGAAGCGACCATCCACCGGTCCTCGAACCACACATGGTCCTTAGTTACAAACGCCAACGGCGGCGGCTTACAAGAAGTAGAATGAATCAATCTCCAATGGAAAACCCTAACGGGTTCAAATGACCCGTACCAGAGTATTTAAATCCTTCTGCATCAAGTGTGCTGAGAGAAATCAGATTTCTGGTCATCCCTGGTATCTATCTCACATTCTGCAGCGTGCGTGTCATGCCATCATGAGCCTTGATCTGTACTGAACTGACACCCACAATGTCACACGGGTTGTCATCTCCCATACACACAACATCTCCTTTCTGCACAGGCTTAAATGAACCAAACCAATCTCTGTTAGTGCAGATATGAAACGAACATGCAGAATCAAGAATCCACTCTTCATTGACAGAAACACAACCAGCAAGGACTGCTAAACAATCTCCTGAATTTGTACCAGCACCGGTGACAACAGATGCCTTACCATCAGGATTATTTTTCCTGTTCTCCTTGTTCTTCAGTTTCCAACACTCATCAATAAAATGTGTTTTCTTTTTGCAGTACTCACAGAACTTCTTGGGCGGTCTGGACTTTGAACGTCCTCTACTTTCTTGGATCTTGTAGCGATCATTGCCGTCATTGGAGGATCTTTGCTCGGGCCTGCCTCTCACTTGCAAGGCATCGCCCTTGGAGGACGACCCATCAGAATGCACCATGCCTTTCATCTTCTCCCTGGATTGGAGTGCCTCATAAACATCCGAGACGGTTAGTTCATCACGGCTCAAAAGTATGGTGTCACGAAAAGATACAAACGAACTGGGCAGAGAGCATAACAGTAAGAAGCCTAAATCTTCATCGTCATACTTAACCTCCATCGACACTAGGTCGGCAACAATGTCCTTGAAAACAGATATGTGGCTTAACACCGAACCACCCTCCTCCATCTTAAGCGTGAACAACTTCATCTTTATATGCATCTTACTGGTTAGATCCTTTGACATACAAATCGATTCCAGTTTCAACCAGAGTGCTGCAGCAGTTTCTTCCTGCAGACATTCTTGCAGTATATCATTAGATAGATGAAGCTGAATTAAAGACAGCCTTACAATCCTTGTGCTTCTCCTCATCGGTCCAATCTTTGGACGCCTTGTCACCGAACTTTTCCAGCGCCTCATCAAGGTCTTGAGTTTGCGCCAGAATAGCCCGCATGTTCACTTGCCACAGCGAGAACTTCGTCTTGTAATCCAACAGCAATAGATCAAACTTCATCGTCGGCGACATCAGGGAACCCTAGTCTGGAACAGGCTTTGGTACCACTTGTTATAAACGATGGCGAAAACGACGAGAAGTAAAAGAGATCAAACCGCAGGAGACACGAGATTTTAATGTGGAAAACCCTCTCAACACAAGAGGGAAAAACCACAGGCGCCAGCAACCAAGCATCTTCACTATGATCGGAGTCCGGTTACAAATGCCAATGGCGGCGGCTTACAAGAATTAGAATGAATCAATCTCCAATGAAAAACCCTAACGGGTTTACATTATGTGAAAACCTCAAATAGGTCACGCAGCATTTGTAACGGGCCCTTAACGCCCATTACATCCACCCACATCTGTAACGGTTGTTGTTTGGCGTCCGTTACCTATAAGCGCGCCAGGACGACCCAGGGGTTGGCCTCCACAACGCCCGTTACCAATGTGGACTTCTGGTAACGGGCTTCTTAAACGCCTGTTACATAAATTCTTTGTAACGGATGTTAAAGAGAGCCCGTTACAAATGTTAAACCTATCGGTAACGGGCTTGTAAAGTCCGTTACTGATCAATGCCCTATTGGTAACGGGCTTAAGTCTGTTACTGATCGCTGCCGTATTGGTAACGGGCTATAAAGTCCATTACAGATAATTTCGTACTGGAGACGCATGCTTGTAGGATGCGTCTCCTTTGCTGGCGACCCAATTGGATGCGTCTTGTGTCTTAGGACTCGTCTCCTTTGATTGCCACCCAGGGTCGCCTTTCTTTCTCACATCGGAGACGCACGTTGTTATTGCTCGTCTATGTCTTCTCCTTCCGACACCACTCGCTCTCTCTCCGCAGAAGGCCACTCCTGTTCCAACAACAACACTCGCTCTCTCTCCTCAGAAGGTCACTCGCTCGATCTGTGTGCTCAGATGTCCCCGCCGGCCTGTCCCGTTCGCCACCGTCAGCTGCACACGCTCTGAAGATCGCGCTTAATTTCTCTCCCCAGAAAGCCGGCACTGCAGCAGGCCGGCCGGCCGCGCGTGCGCGACGGTGAAAGGGGCCAGAGCGGACGTCGACCGTGCCGTCCTCCGTGCTGTCACCGCGTCCGTGACGCCGCCTCCGATCCTCCTCCTCGACCACGCTCGCCTCGTAGAAAGTTCTCGTCAAGGTGGAAATTAATTGGCCCCTTTTATTGAAATTCTTCAGTTGTCCTAATCCTCTTGTGTGTTATCGGTTTTTTTGTGTGATGAATTATGCTCATTTGGTGTATGGAATGCAGATGGCGTCTGCTGCTCGGGCTTGGATGTACAGACAGCCCCAAGAAGATTGGGAGAATTTCTTAAGTGGGGTCAATGGTTTTCTAAATCAAGCAGAGGCGGATATGAGAAACCGTGGTGTTCAGGCAATGCTTTGCCCCTATATTGATTGTCTCAACCAAAAGAAATTCGCACAACAAGAAATCGTTTTTCATCATTTGATCACACGTGGTTTCACAAAAAATTACACGTGTTGGAATAAACATGGTGAGGAAGGCCTTAATGAACTCGAAGCAGGCTGCCTAAATGAAAGTGAAGTGCGACACCATGCTACCGACCATGATGAAGACCTTGATGACAGTGGACTTTTTGAGGGAAATGAACCATTGTTCCCACCAAATGTGTTGAGGCCTGAGGATATCACTGATCAAGAAGTTAGGGGCTTCGATGATGGTGAGGTGTTGCAACGTGTGCACAATGTTGATCAAATGTTGCGGGATGTTGAGTTTCAACGAGTGTACACACCTTCTGAATTAGCGAGGCTGAAGAAGTTCATTAAAGATTCAAAGAAACCCCTCTATCTTGATTTCCAGAAGTACTCTCGCCTTTCTGGTGATCTAAAACTTCTGCAGCTTAAGGCAGATCATGGTTGGAGCAACAAAAGTTTCAAACATCTATTGGATGTACTTAGAGACATGCTACCTGAAGGAAACCTAGCAGAGTCTGTCGATGAGGTGAAAAAGATAATCTGTCCTCTTAGAATAGAGGTTGAAAAAATCCATGCATGCAAGAACAGTTGTGTATTGTTCTGTGGAGATTATGCAGACCTTGACAAGTGCCCCAAGTGTGCTATGATCGGTACAAGAGGAAAAAGGATGGTGGAGATGATAATAATGCTGATGACGAGAACGAGCCCGGCGAGATCAGAGGCAGGAAGAAGAAGGCTAACAGAGGGGCTCCTGTGAGGGTGGCATGGTATTTTTGCATCATTCCTCAGCTGAGAAGATGGTTCACAACACGAAAGGAGGCCCAACTCTTGCGTTGGCATGACGAAGGCCGAAAGGAGCTTAATAAGAAAGATGGCAAGTTTAGGCACCCCGCAGATGCAGCGCAATGGGGTAATATTAATAACCACTTCCCATGGTTTGACGACGCAAGGAGCATACGGTTTGCTATGAGCACAGATGGCGTGAACCCATTCGGTAACTAGAGCTCAACACATAGCACCTGGCCTGTCGTGCTGTCGTTGTACAACCTTCCACCCTGGCTATGCAAGAAACAGAAATATATGATGCTGACAATATTGGTCTCCGGGCCAAAGCAACCTGGCGACCGTATTGATGTCTACTTGAGGCCACTAGTTGATGACTTGAAGATATTGTGGAAGCCTGGTGTGCCGGAGGTTTGGGATGAGTTCAAGTGTGAGGAGTTCATAATGCATGCCATGTTGTTCACCATCATCAATGACAACCCGGCTCATCGCAACCTCTCTGGCCAGAGTAAAAGGAAAGGTGCAGCTTGCCCACACTGCTTGGAAGATACTTGCACAGTATGGCTAAGACATTCAAACAAATATGTATCTATGGGGCACCGTCGTTTCCTCGGGAAGAAACATCCATATCGGGCCATGGATTGTCAGTTTAATGGGGAAAAGGAGAATCGAGAGGCGCCGTTGCATGTGACTGGAGATCTGGTCCACTTGAAAGTCACGGACATCAAAACTATCGAGGAGTTACCCAAACTGACTGAAAAAACCCTTGGCAAAAGAAAGAAATGAGATAGTGAAGAAGAAGAAGGAATGTGGAACAAGAAATCAATTCTATGGGAGCTAGAGTATTGGCCGATGTTGGATGTGCGTCATTCGATTGACAACATGCACGTCAAGAAGAATGTGTGTGAAGCTACTTATGGAGCATTGCTACAACAGAAGTCCAAAGGAAAAGATCATAAAAATGCAAGGGAGGATCTTAAAGAGCTGGGCATTAGGCCGGAGCTCTATGCAGAGGAAACAGAGACGGGGACGAACCTTCCTGTTGCAGCAACCACCTTGTCAAAGGCAGAGAGAAAAGAATTCTGTCAGTTTTTGCATGATTTGAAAGTACCTTCAGGTTACTCATCAAACTTCAAGAGGTTAGTGTCAGTGAAGGACATGAAAATGAATTTCAACTTGATGAAATCTCATGATTGCCATGTGTTGATGACAACTCTTCTTCCTATTGCACTTAGAGGTATCAAGACAGAACTGGTTCGCGACGCGGTCACGAGCTTGTGTTTATTCTTCAATGCAATAGAACAGAAGGTGATTGATGAGGAAAAACTATTGGACTTGGAGAGGAGGCATTTCGAGACCCTATGCCTGCTTGAAGCTACCTTCCCACCATCATTCTTTGATCTCATGCTGCATCTAACAGCACACCTCGCGAGGGAAATCTGGTTCCTTGGCCCATATTACCTTCATCAGATGTTTCCATATGAGAGGTTCTATGGATTCCTGAAATCATTGGTACATAACCGGTTATTTCTGGAGGGAGCCATTGTTCGTGGCTACGAGACCATCGAAGCAGTGGAGTGGGCCATGGGTTATATGGACCCACAAAACCCCATTGGTGTGCCGCACTCATGGCATAAAGGTAGGCTTTTAGGTGTGGGACCATGGGGAAAAGGTCAGTCACTCCGGATGCAGATGCCTTCCAAAAGGCTCATTTCACCGTGATACAACAGCTGCACCTAATTACACCATTTGCCAATGAGCACAAACGACAACTACGTGAAGACAACCCTAACCGTGGTAGGGCTTGGCTTGCAAAGATGCACATGCAAGGTTTCAGCAGGTGGCTCTGAGATTATGTCGAGACATGCAGCAATAATGCTGTAATTACTAACGAGATAAGGAATCGAGTAGCGGGGCCATTGTTCACTGTTACAAGATACGAAGCAATGGATATCAATGGATACACGTTCTACACCATGGACCAGGATAAAAAGAGCGTCTATCAAAATAGTGGTGTGCGTGTACGGGCCGTCGTCGACGACAGTCATGATGATGATGACATGGAGACAGACACATATTATGGTCAAATAGAGGAGATATGGGAGCTTGATTATGTAGGATTGAAGGTAGCCTTGTTTCGGTGTAGATGGGTCACCAATGGGAAGAGAGCTGTGAGCAAGGACAAATATGGTTATGTTAGTGTTGATCTCCGGGTCTTTGGTTACAAAAACGAACCGTTTGTCTTCGTCAACGATGTTGAGCAAGTGTTCTATGTACCTGACCTTGCAAAGAAGAACTGGTCTGTGGTTATGCCTGGAAAAAAAAGGATTGTTGGGGTTGAAAATGTTGTTGAGGAGGAGGAATACAACCAGTTTGACGAAATTCCATCCTTTGACACTTCATACAAGCCCCAACTCTTGGGAACTAACAAAACACCGTACTTGCGAAGCGACCATAGTGAAAAAATCCATATACAGAAATAAAGGAAGAAAAAGCAAGCCTGATTTCTGCTGAATCCTTTTTGTAATGCCGGAGGATGTGTCTATTGGTGGAAATGGAATCCGTTTTGTAATATAAAGGATGCGATGTATTGGCGGAATTTCAATCCTTTTTGTAATATATGGGATGTGGTGGAATTTGAATCCTGCTTGTAATATATTCTGCCTAAGATACTATATATATTCTGTTTATATTCTGCTTCAGTTCAGTAACGGGCGTTAATATCAAAGAGACGAGGATTAGCCAACCCGCGTCGCCTAAGTTACGAGCAAGAGACGAGGACTAACAAACCCGCGTCGCCTTTGTTATGGGCAAGATATGCGAAGTCAAGAACAGATTACAAGCTTTGCAAGTGAGTAGGTAAATCATACAAAAAATTGTACTGCACAGAGATAATCACACAAGCATGTCTCTTGAGATGCAAAATCACACACACACAGATTACATCAAAAGAGACACGGATTAGCCAGCCCCTGTCGGCTTGTTCTTCTTCATGCTTGCAAGTGAGTAGGTAAATCATACAAAAAATTGTACTGCACAGAGATAATCACACAAGCATGTCTCTTGAGATGCAAAATCACACACACAGATTACAGTCATCATTAATACATCAGAACAAGGTTATAATGCGGCCATATCTTCATGACGAGATATGCAAAATCACACACACACATCGGTCTTACTCGCAGGTCGATCTTGCTCGCAGGTCGTCGATCTTGCTACACGTGGTCATCGAACAAGCTCCATTTCTGCTGACGGCTTAGAGACTTGATTCCTGGCTTGCAATGAGACCACAAAGCATCCTTAACCTGCACTTTTGGTTGGCAAGAGCCTTCCGCGAGTGGAGGGAGAAAGCATGGTGGTAGGAAAAATAATGATCATTGGACAAAGGATGAATTCCGTCGGATTGTTCATCCTGAAAACAATGATCATTGGACACAGGATGAAATTGTTCATCCTGATGCCAGGAGGTTCTGGGCTACCTTCCCCGGACACAGCTGCGAGCAAGGGGTATGTCACAAGGATTCTTCTAGCAGCTGTGTTAGAGGGATGAGCAACCCAATCACCCATATCACAAGAATTCTTCTAGCAACTGAGAGATCGAGGAGGAGGAAGAAGAGAGAAAAGCAAAAGCTTGCGCCCTACAAGATCTATTCTTTGCGCCATAGCTAGATCTAGATCTAGCGAAGAAGGAAGCAAGTGACTCGCTTTATTGTATCAGAAGAAGGAACCATATAGCTAGATCTAGATCTAGAGAAGAAGGAAGCAACTTGAAGTGAGGAGGACCGATAGGCGTCGGTGCCTTTTTATAGCAAAAACAAGGAAGGGATAAGATCAAGAGCACAGGAAACGGGAAGGTTCCCAAGACGGTCAATGGCGAAACTGTTGCCAGTCAATGGCTGAGAGCAGAGGTACGGTAGTGATTCCAATGTAGAATTAAATGATACGCGGAGTAACCAAACATCATCTCCAATGTAGTCATCGTCTCCAAAAAAAGAGAGGAAGGGATAAGATCAAGAGCACAGGAAACGGGAAGGTTCCCAAGACGGTCAATGGCGAAACTGTTGCCAGTCAATGGCTGAGAGCAGAGCTGCAGAGGTAGTGATTCCAATGTAGAATTAAATGATACGCGGAGTAACGAAACTTCATCTCTACACGAATTAGCCAAACGTCGTCTCCAATGGAGAATTAAATGATAACGCGGATTAGCCAAACGTCGTCTCCATTGCATACTTAAACCGTGTTTGGAAACAAATCTCCTGTATCTTCTCCTTCCAAAACAATTAGATCCCCTACCCCTTCATCTCTACCCGCGAAAAACAGCAACTGCCTACTCCTCATCGTCACCATTCCCAGCCGGAGATGAATAGCATGTCGGGAAGAAGCAGGCGGCACCAGCCGTTGTCGCTGCTGGGCCTCCCTCAAGACCTCTGCATTGAGATTGCGGCGCGTGTCGGTGTGACCTCGGAGCGGCCCTTGGCTGACCTCCGCAGCCTACGCGGTACTTGCTCGACCATGCGCTGCGTGTGCGGCCACGGCGACGTCGGCCGGCGTTTGTCGATAGAGGGGATACGAGATGATATTTCTTGGGTGTGGGACCCCACCGCTTACAAAGCATTCTTTGCTATGCTGACTGGTCTCGGGAATCCAAAGGCTTGCTTCTTCTCCGGGATCAAAGCCGTCTTCATGGAAAACAGGGGATACAATGATCTCCGACGCGCCGCCGAAGGTGGGCACGATGCGGCGGCCTATCTATAGGCCATCTTGCTATACAGAGACAATGGCGGTGCCGCCGCCGACGACACCGCGAAGCGGTACATGAGGCGGGTCACGGACGGCGGCAGTACGACATCGAGATGGCTGAGCAACGAGGGGTGTCTGCCTTTGCGCGAGAAGGCCGCGCGTGCGATCCACTCCTCGACTTGGCACATTTGGGGTGAACCGTTACCGCCTCCGGCACAGGTGCGCGGCAATCAGCCATGCGCAGGCAACGGCGGTGGCTGCGGTGTGGAAAAAGGATGGCTTCGAATTTCTCTGTTTTGCAGCGAAGACTGTAGGCTACGCTGCGAAATGGTGAAGTTCGCACGGAGTATTGGAATAGGAAATCAGTAGTAGATTAGCTTTTGTATGATGCTCGAATTATCTGTGTAAAATTTTGGGAGAGCAGCAAATCCGACGCGGGTTATCAGCCCCGCGTCGCTAATGACTGTGGGGCCTAGTTCTATTCAAATGAAGAACAGTTCCCATTTCTCCTTTTAATCTGCAATCAAATGTTGTAACAAGTATTTCTTCGTCGTTATTAGTCCAAATTTGATATTTTTTTCTAAATTTTTCTAAAATCACCATCTTTTCATTAATTTAATTGTTTAGTATACATTCCGTTTGTTGAATAATGTTTATATACCTTATTTTGTTCTTAGTAAGTACAACATACAAATAATATTTTGTTTTACACAACCATCAGTGATGAAACTTTACATTTCATAAGCTTAAGGTGAACACAAGGTTTTGTTAACTTTTCAAATGCATATGAGTTCGAACATGTTGCAAAGTGTGGAAAACTTCAATGTTCAAGCAAACATTCTAGGAAACTATGTGAGAGATGTAGATATTTGTATACAAGTATATTATTCCTTCATCGATACCATTTGAAATTTCGAAGACAAGTTTAGGTACCCAAATTATGTTGCCAAGTCAATTTGTAGATTTTTAGAGCAAATTTGATGTTATTAGAATTATTATATAATTACCATGGGGTGTAAAAATGAAATTTATGAATTTTGGGAACACAAGTGTGACTGTTGATATTTTATTCAAATACTAAATGTCCAAATACAAATTATTCGTATTTTTATGATTTTTTAGGTGCTGTTTTATGGGCTCTAATAATTTAGGGAAGCAAGTTTCATTCCAATAAAAATAGTGACGGGCCCACGCGTCAGCGTCAGCAGCCAATATAAAAAAGATAACTGTTGCCCGCCCGCCCGGACCCAACTGCCAACAAATACGATGCGGGTTCACTAACCATCATCGCCAATGACACTGGCCCACGCGTCAGCGTCAGCGTCAGCAGGCTAACTGCGTCGGCAATGACTATCCATTGTCTCTAAGATCTAATTCATCACAACAGATCTCCAGTTCATCACAACAGAACACAGTTCATCACAACGCGGTTGGATCTACTCGCGTCTATTAGATCGAGTTCATGACATACAAAATCTAACAACCAAATTAATTAACTAAGCAGTTCATGATCGACAGACAAACTAAGCAGTTCATGTCCAAGAACCTGACAAAGACACAAAAGCACACACACATTGTTACTAATTGGTAGAGGAGTCTATCAATTAGTCGGAGTCCCGCCGTCGTCGCCGTTGTGGCTGCCGTCGTCGCCGTCGTGGCTGCTGTCGTCACCGTCGTCGCCGTCGGAGCCGCCGTCGTCGAAGACGAAGTGGCGGCGGGCAGCCTGCTTGACCACGGGGAGGTTCTCGAGCTTCTCAGCCAACCCGTGGATCCTAAAGGCGAGACCCTTCACGCTTGGGTCCTTGTACACATCATGATGCGCCTTGATGTCGAAGGCCTTGCCAACACCTTCAAGCTTTCTGAAGGCGCTCCTGAGCAGCTCGACGGCGAACTTAGTGTCATCGAAGAGCGGTTCCTCGTCGGCGTCCTTGGCCGCCGGCTCCTTCCCCTTCTCCAACTTCTTCCGACGGTGGCTTTCGTCGTCGTCGTCCTCCCTTCGTCCCCGCTTCGAAGGCGGCGGGCTCCTCGACGCCATCTCCTCCTTCTCTCGGTGACCGAAGATTTGTAGTGGTGGATCGCGAGGAGGAAGAAGTGAAAAAGATGATAAGCTTATGGAAGAAGCAGGGGAAAGCAGGGGAGGGTGACTGGGCGAGGGAGTTATATTGACAAGACGCGGAACCGTCAGGCGCCTCTGCCCCCACCCACTACTCCATTACTACCAGTACGTGCCACTCGATTGCGCATCGGGCTCTGTTTCGGGCGCAAAACCGTCCAAAACCACGCGTCGCCTTTCAATTACGCGGGAAGGAGAAGGGGCGGGGCAATGATGTCGGGCCCACTTGTCAACGGCAGCAGCCAAACTGCGGCGCCTTTTCAATTTCCATTTATTATTTTATTACATGGCTGAGGCGCCTTCTTCAACCTTCAACCCTCGTCGCCTTCTTCAACTTCAATCCTAGTCGCCAACTTCATCCCTCGTCGCCTTCAACTTCATCCCTCGTCGCCAACTTCAACCCTCGTCGCCTTCAACTTCAACCCTTGTCGCCTTCCAATTTCCAAACCCCGTCGCTTTTCTATTTCCTCCCCTTCTCCTTGATGCCCGAGGTGTGCTTGATGCTGCTGCTGCTGCCAGATGAACTTGTCACTCAGATCATCATCCACTCCATCAAGGATGAGCCCGTCTTCCATTTTCTGAACCTTCGCAATAAAATCTACGGCACCTTCCGATGCATCTGCGACTCCGATGAGGTACTACTGCATGTGTCGCTGCGTGATCTTCGTGAGGCGTGCAAGAATCGCTACGTTAGGTTGTGCTTTGAGCGGCGCTTCCGCGAGGCCAATCATCCGGAGGCATTGTGCTTCGAGGGGATGGAGAGGTTGATGAGGCGGCGGAACCCCGATAAGGGTCTGAAGCTCATCGAAGATGCCGCTGCTGAAGACTCCGGTGGCAAGTACTTCTTAGCGATGATGAAGTACCGTTGCAACCCGGCGGACCCCGAAGCCATGGCACTACTCCAGGAAATCAACGGCGGCCCATCGCCCCCTGACGGCCGGTGGAAGAACCACAACCTGCGGCGGCTGCGCTACCTCGTCAAGCAGGATCTCCACAGCATTGCGTGGTGGTACTGGCTTGATGACGGTGACGACGACGACATTCCGTTGCTGCCCGTCTAGAATCCCCACATCTGCATTTGGGCAGCGGGATGTAGGCGCTATGGGCCGGATACCAAAGAGATCATCCACTACTGCAGCGCCGAGTGTCGCATCCGTTATGAGTTCGACCTCTGGACGCGTAGCTTCCGCCCCGCCGTGGAGTACGCCGTCAGCAGGATGAACATCGGGATGTAGGCGCATGCATCAATGAACATTATCTATGTTGAATGTAAATTATTAGATATTACTAAACGTGGATTTGATTTTATCAGGATGTCGGTTTTTAATCAGTTTTTGATACATAATATTTGATTTGTCACGTTTGTGAGTCAAATCAAAGGTTGCGGTGGTCTCATTTGCCGCCGACGAGGCCTGGAATGCCCTCTTGGGTGTCAAAACCGCCGAAGCGGGCACGGCGGCGGCGGCGGCGGGCGGCGGTGCCCTCTGCTTCCTCCTTTGTTCTATTGGAGAATGAAGAACAGTTTATCCGTCTCGCGTCGCCGACGGCATTTCTCTTTTTAATCCGCAATCAAATTTTTGTAACATGTATTTCTCCGTCGTAATTAGTCCAAATTTGATTTTTTTTCCCTACAGTTTTCTAAAATCACCGTGTTTTCATTATTTTCATTGTTTAGTGTATATTCCGTTTCTTGAACAATGTTTATATGCCTTATCTTGTTCTATGTAAGTACATCATATAAATAATATTTGTCCACACCTCCTGTAATGAAACTTTGCATTTTCGTAATCTTAAGGTGAACCACAAGGTTTTGTTAAGTGTTCAAATGCATATGAGTTCGAACATGTTGCAAAGTGTGGAAAACTTCAATGTTCAAGGAACACTCTAGGAAATTATGTGAGAGATGTAGATATTTGTACACAAGTATATTATTCCTTCATCGAAACCATTTGAAATTTTGAAGACAAGTCTAGGTACCCAAATTATGTTGGCAAGTCAATTTGTAGATTTTTTAGAGCACACTAAATGTTAGTAGAATTATTACATCATTAACATGGGATGTAAAAACGGATTCTAAGAATCTTGGGCACACAAGTGTGACTTTTGATATTTTATTCAAATACTAAATGTCCAAATATGAATTGTTCGTATTTTTATGATTTTTTAGGTGTTGTTTTATGGGCTCTAATATTTTAGGGAAGCACGTTTCATTCGAAAGAAAATAGTGGCTGGCCCACGCGTCAGCAGCCAAAATAAAAAGATAACCGCTGCCCGCCCGCCGGACCCAACTCCCAACAAAGGCGATGCGGGTTCACTAACCATCGTCGCCTATGACACTGGCCCACTCGTCAGCGTCTGCAGGCAAACCATGCGCGAGCTGCTCAAAATTTCCCACCTATATTGACTATAATGCCCATGAAATTCCAATTGCTGCACAGAGCCGTCAAGGGCACGCCAGTAGTTTCATTAAACACAGTTACGCGTGTCGTTCATATTCGGCTCCTCGCTAGACAGATCCACAACGCCCGCATTCTCCCCACCGCCGCCGCCACTCGTCCCGCTCGCCTTCGCCGCTCTCTCCCTGCCGCAGCCCTGCTCTTCTCCAGCCCCACCGCTCCCTGCGTGACGACGGTGATGAGGATGCCGTTACTGGTGTGCGGACGTACGTCTTCCCGGCCAACCTAAAGACGGTTGACGCGGATCCGTCGACGTCGTCCCCGGCCACGACGACGAGCCAGCCACCTCAGGCCACGAGCCGACGTGGATCCGGCCCCTCCGACCATCACGAGAACAACTACTTCATTCACGACAGAGGTTAGTCCTGCTTGTACCCCCAACGCCCTCTCTCTCCTCGGCCACCAAAATCTGCTATATATTCATGTCAATGTGGATTAATTAGGGAGACATGCCTTGATAGTTCATCTTTAATTGATTGACTGTGGATTTGATGGATGGATTTTGTTGCCCCAAGTCTGTTTGAATAAATTGTTGCTAACAGATGTAGTTATATGAACTGTTGAAATTCATTTTCATGTTCCTGGTGCTACAATTTTTGCACTGTAAATTCATGAAAAGCATTGAGGATGTTAGCATACTTTAATTCTGCTATGCTTTGAATGTACCAGATCGACAGTTATGCTTTGGACCTGTTAGCATACTTTAATTCTGCTATGCTTTGAATGTACCAGATCGACAGTTATGCTTTGGACCTGTTAGCATATACTTTAATTCTGCTATGCTTTGAATGTACCAGATCGACAGTTATGCTTTGGACCTGTTAGCAGATTTTAATTCTGATGGCCACATAAGGAAACTGGGAATTGCATCGCAGTGGTTTATAATGTAGTCCACCCAATCTGCTATATATTCATGTCAAGGTGGATTAGGGAGACATGCCTTAATAGTTCATCTTCAATTGATTGACTGTGGATTTGATGGATGGATTTTGTTGCTCCAAGTCTGTTTTGAATAAATTGTTGCTAACAGATGAAGTTATATGAAATGTTGAAATTCATTTTCATGTTCCTGGTGCTATAATTTTTGCACTGTAAATTCATGAAAAGCATAAAGGATGTTAGCATACTTTAATTCTGCTATGCTTTGAATGTACCAGATCAACAGTTATGCTTTGGACCTGTTAGCATACTTTAATTCTGTTGGCCACATAATGTCGGTGAGAATTGCATCGCAGTGGTTTATAATGTAGTGATAACTAGACTGTCTTATGCTTTGTTGTGAGTGTTAATTGTTTCACTACTATCATATATATTGTTATTGTTGGTGTCATGATGTGTTGTGAGTGTTGTTTCACTACTATCATATATAATGTCATGACCATTGCTTTATCCTCTTGTTGCATGTACACATGGAACACACAATCCATCGCTGCTGAAGTTGGACAAGGAAGCAGTTGAAGGAATTTATTCTCTGCTTTGATATATAAGCATATTGTTGTGTCCCTGTCAAAATGGTTAGCACCTATCCCTGTATGCTAATTAAGTAAAATATGAACTGTGTATGTCTATGCTGATTTTATTTACGACTGTATCAGCTATTTTGCTTGAGAAAACGAATTTATCTAATAAGAATTTTGTTTAGATTTTCAGTCTTGCTTATGTTGCTCTACTGACAAACCTGACATATCATCTATGCAGTCTCCCACAACAACAAACTCCTCTACCTCCAGTGCATCATCACAGCCCATCGTCGGTGAACCTTCTTCACAGGGTCACTCAGCACAGACTGCTGCGAGTAGTACTCGATCCCGCGGGTCAAGGACACAAACCAAATGGCCAGAAGACAAGTTGACTGCAACTGGACTTGATGCCAATTTTTGGCCTACCCCAGATGCTGCGAGGGATAGATTTGTATTGGTCTGTGGTCTCATTGCTCGGGAGAGGGTGTCAATCAACAAGGCGGTTGATGATCTCTCACCAATTGAGAAGGACAATATGTTCACAGTTTTAGAGGAAAAGCTAGATTACCCAGCCAATCTGGAAGAATCTGTTCGCAAGAAGGTAGTTAAGGTAGCTATATCACAGATTGGAACCTTGCAACGGCGGTTCAAGGCCCATTTAAGAAAAAAATATGTGAGTGAAGAGGAGACTCCCTTTGTGAAGCATGCCTTTTTGCAGCAACAAGACTGGGACATGTTTGTGCAGGAAACCAATTCTCCTTCATTTCAGCAATTGAGCCAGGAGATGAAATAAAAGAGAGCATTGCATAATAAGCCACACAAGACGGGCAGAAAAGGTTATCATGGTAAAAGGAAAGAGTGGGAGGAGGAGGATGCAAAGCTAGCTGCAGAAGGGAAACAGAATCCTTGGGACCAATTTCCTGGACGTTCGAGACCTTATCTGCAGGCAAGGGTAGGGAAGAAGAAGAAGAATACTAGTGAAGGAAGCGGGGGCATAACATTCAGTAACCCTATGGTGGTGGGGGTAGCAGATAGGGTGAAAACACTTGCAGCTCAGGGTAGCGATGGTTCTTTCTCTGGGGTTAGGGAGGATGATATCCTCACCGCAGCACTTGAGACTCCAGAGCATCGAGGTCGGGTCCGAGGCGTGTCTAGTTCACTTGGCTGGGGTAAAGGGTTTGGTGAAGAGTTCGCTGGAATGTACAGGAAGAAGAGGAACAAGAGGTCTAATGCTCATGATATGATGGACATAACATTTAAATCAGTTGTCCATGCTCTTCTTCCTTCCCAATTACCAGCGCCTGTCAGTAGCAGCGAGGAATAAGATGTGCATGGCAGCGAGGAAGAAGATGGGCATGACCGCGAGGAAGAACATGTGCATGACAGCGAGGAAGATGGCAGAGAGCAAGATCATTAGAATGCCAACGGTGATGAAGCGAATCAAGTGCATAGTGATAGTCGATCACCTATGCTGGACACAATAGATAAGCTGACAGAGCCAACCGCGTGCAGCCTTTTGGATGGCACCGGGATTAATGTGGAGCTCACACTAGCGAAAGTCTTTCCATTTCAAAAGGCTTGCCATTCAGTACCAGTGCAGGATGGGTATGTTGTGGTGCAACCTACTTATGTGTGGGCCAATACGGGTCACTACCCTCTGCATGTACCAATTGATGGGGGTGACGTAGCAACCCTAGCTGAGGCTCTCGTTCAAAGGATCCAATGGCCAAAGGACAGGATCCTTATACCACCCATGACGAGACATCCCAACCCTGAAGCCGCAACAGGTAGCAGGGGTACAACATCAGATGAAGGTACTGCAGCTCAGTGTCAGCAAGAGAAGGCTCAACAGCAGCAGTAGCAGATCAGCAAAACTACGCAGCAGGAGCGTCGACAACAGCCGGAGGAGGAGCCCAGGCAAACTCCGCCTAAGCAGCAGCTGCAACTTGAGGATAATCAACAGACGAAACAGCAGCCTCTCCAGCACCAGGAGCGTCGACAACAGCAGGAGGAGCCCAGGCAAACTACGCCTAAGCAGCAGCTGCAACATGAGGATAAGCAACAGACGAAACAACAGCCTCTCCAGCAGCAGGAGGAGGAGCGCAGGCAATCTCCCCCTAAGCAACAGATGCAACAAGTACAGCAGCCTCTGCAACAGGAGGAGCCCAGGCAATCTCCACTGCAGAAGGGGAACCAGGCCAGGAAACCTCTGTCTAAAGATGAGATTCTTAACTGTATTATTGGGACAGAACAGGAACGACCAAAATACAAGCCTGGTGCACCTATGTTGTCAGAAGCATATGTAAAGGCTGCTGGACCAAATTGTGCCAAGTTGCATGCTTATGTCATGGAACACAGTAAGGATAAACTTGCCTTTCCAGCAAAGGTGGATCAAGACTACTTTAAAGGTGGTTGTGGTGCTTTAATGTTAAACATTGAATTCAGTAGCGTGTATAACCTTATAACCCTGGCTTCTCTGGATGTTACCTTCATGAGGTTGTGGACATTGTAAGTCCTTTAAAACCTAAAAAGATATTTCTTTAATTTTGACCACAAAGTTCATGCATGCTAACAATTTGATTTTTTGTAGGAAAATGATGGAAAAGGCAGCGGAGATGCAGATCAGTGTTGGTTTTTTAGATCCAGATTTGTTTACTTCAACAAATATTTCTCAGCATTCTCACCAAGTTGGCAAAGCAATCTCAAATGCAATGAACAACGACTACGTGGTGGGTGCCTACTGCACTAGCCACTGGGTAACAGTGATCATCTGTATGAAGTTCAAAGAGGTTTGGTATCTAGATTCTGCTAAACAACATCCCCCGCTAAAGTTCCCAGACCTCCAACCTGTTTTGAACTGGTCAGTTTCTTGTAGGTTTTGTTCACAAAAATTCAATCTCTTAGTGTTTCTAATTGGTATTGCTGACCATGCTGGGCCTTTGGTACAGTATTTGTAGGTTTTGTTCACAAAATTTCAATCTCTTAGTGTTTCTAATTGGTATTGCTGATCATGCAGGGCCTTTGGTGAACATGCATAGGACGGAGTGACGAAAGGAAAGAAAAAAAAAGCCAAAAGCCACACTCAAGCACAAAACAAATCTCGCTGTAAGACCGAGGTTTTTTTATGGTCCCTTCTTACCTATTTGGTACTACATTAACTTGTCATTTTGGTACCTCGATGCAGTGTGCTCAGCAGCCATGGGGGTCCTCTTTGTGTGGATTCCATGTGGCATTCCATATGTTAAGACTACTCGATGACATACCTGACATCAAGAAGGCTGCTGTAAGTAGATAATAATGCTCAACCTTGTCTCTGCTCATATTATCCATCTGATTTTAGAAACTGATTTCTACTTGTATTCTCATAAATGATTGTATTTTGCAGGATTTCAAATCTGTTGTAGATGTTTCCACAGAAGATCTAAAGCGTGTCCAGGAGATGCTGTGCGAGTACATTCTTAAGGAGACCATCGACCGAAAGGGCAACTTCTACAGTGGTGCACCGTGAGTTTATTGTAGCCAGAAACTTGAAACTCATTCAGTCTTCTTTAGTCAGGTGTTGTTGCCTGAGAAATCTGCTTGGCTTGCTTGGTTGGGGTCAGATACTGCCTGGTTTAGGCAGTTTTCTCATGACTCCATCCAAACAAGCCCTGATGAGAGTAACTTGAAACTTGATGTGATCATATCCTAGTAGCTTGTCTATAAATGTGATCTTGCTTGTCTATAAACGTGATCTTGCTTTGCCTATATCTGTGATGTGAGAATGTGTTTGTGATGTCTCCTTGCTGTGGTGGCTGCCATATCCTGGCTGGTTCCAGGATGCAGCCCCTGATGGCTGCCAAATCCTGGCTGGTTCCAGGATGCCGCCGGCAAGCGGACAGGTTACTGTAGGGGTGGCCTACGTATCTGTAACAGGCGTTAATTAAAGCTCGTTACAAACACACTGATCAGTGAGTAACGGGCTTCATTCGGAAAGCCCGTTACAAACATGCCCACAATGTAACGGGCAGTGTAAAAGCCCGTTACCAGTCCTGACCGGTGGGCCCTAGGACCTGGCCCGTTCATCGAGATATAGGAGACGCAGGTTGAAAGCAAGCGTCTCCTTTAATAGAGAGAAAGCAGATGCGCGTAGAAACAGATGTGTCTCATTTCGTCGAGACAGAGGAGATGCAGGTTCACGAAACGCGTCTCTGATGTTAATTTCACAGTAACTGGCTCTGTTTCATGCTCGTTACCAAAGTTCCCTGTGGGCCCAGAGAAACAGCTATTTCACGTGACCGGTGACTAGTTGTGGTAACGGTCGTTGTTTGATGCCCGTTACGAATCCTATATGTGCTGAGACGTGCGTGAAATAGACGCGTCTCAGTTTGTCAAGATAGTGGAGACGTAGGTGTACAGCAGGCGTCTCCGATATTGAGCTACTGTAACGGGCTTTGCTTTGGTACCCGTTACCAAAGTTCCATGTGGGCCCAGAGAAACAGCCATTTCACGTGACCGGTGACTAGTTGTGGTAACAGTCGTTGTTTGATGCCCGTTATGAATCCTATATGTGCTGAGACGCACATGAAATAGACGCGTCTCAGTTCGTCAAGATAGTGGAGACGCAGGTGCACAGCAGGCGTCTCCGATATTGAGCTACTGTAACGGGCTTTGCTTTGGTGCCCGTTACGAAAGTTCCCTGTGGGCCCAGAGAAACAACCATTTCACGTGACCGGTGGCTAGTTGTGGTAACGGTCGTTGTTTAATGCCCATTACGAATATGTCTTATCAGTAACGGGCATCTGCCCGTTACCTTTCTAGGCTTATTTGTAACCCTTGATCGGTAACGGGCGCGTTGCCCGTTACCAAAGGCAATCTATGCCCGTTACCAAAGCGAGTTTTTCATGTAGTGTTAAATGACCCGTACCGGAGTATTTAAATCCTTCTGCATCAAGTGTGCTGAGAGAAATCAGATTTCTGGTCATCCCTGGTATGTATCTCACATTCTGCAGCGTGCGTGTCATGCCATCAGGACCCTTGATCTGAACTTAGCCGACACCCATAATGTCACACGGGTTGTCATCTCCCATACGCACAACATCTCCTTTCTACACAGGCTTAAATGAACTAAACCAATCTCTGTTAGTGCAGATATGAAACGAACATGCAGAATCAAGAATCCACTCTTCATTGACAGAAACACAACCAGCAAGGACTGCTAAACAATCTCCAGAATCTGTACCAGCACCGGTGACAACAGATGCCTTACCATCAGGATTATTTTTCCTGTTCTCCTTGTTCTTCTGTTTCCAACACTCATCAATAAAATGTGTTTTCGTTTTGCAGTACTTACAGAACTTCTTGGGCGGTCTGGACTTTGAACGTCCTCTACTTTCTTGGCTCTTGTAGCGATCATTGCCATCATTGGAGGATCTTTGCTCGGGCCTGCCTCTCACTTGCAAGGCATCGCCCTTGGAGGACGACCCATCAGAATGCACCATGCCTTTCATCTTCTCCCTGGATTGGAGTGCCTCATAAACATCCGAGACGGTTAGTTCATCACGGCTCAAAAGTATGGTGTCACGAAAAGATACAAACGAACTGGGCAGAGAGCATAACAGTAAGAGGCCTAAATCTTCATCCTCATACTTAAACCTCCATCGACACTAGGTCGGCAACAATCTCCTTGAAAACAGATATGTGGCTGAGGACCGGAGCGTCCGAGGACCGGTGGATGGTCGCTCCTGGCTGTGATGAGTGATTGACAATGTGGTGTGGACTGACTCTTGGACGAGTATTGCAGGTGCAGGTTGCGGCTTGATTTGCGTTGGTGCAGGTGAAGAGCGAGCGCGAAAGGTCTATGCCTTGCGGGGCCTCCGAGGAGTGGAGAGACAAGTAGGCTCGGCTTGAGGGACCCGGTGGCCAGCGGGGTCAAGTGCGGACCGCATGGTGGCAAGAAAAGCAAGACGAAGTCGTGGACAGGAGGAAGTTTATGTGAAGCAACCACTGGGCTTTGAGAGTGCTGAGTTTCCCCACAGGGTGTATAGGCTAAGAAAGGCGGTGTATGGGCTGAAACAAGCTCCCCGTGCTTGGTATGGCCGCTTGAGGGGGTTCTTGTTCAGTAAAGGGTTTGAGATGGGCAAGGTTGATAAGACTCTTTTTCTCCTCAGGCAGGGTGATGAGATCCTAATTGTTCTGGTGTACGTGGATGATATTGTCTTTGGTGGCTCGTCTCACTCTTTGGTTGCGAAGTTTGCAGAGGATATGAGCAAAGAATTCGAAATGTCTATGATGGGAGAGTTGCAGTTCTTTCTCGGGCTTCAGATCAAGCAGGCGAAGGAGGGAACCTTTGTGCATCAAGCCAAGTACACGAAGGACATCCTCAAGAAGTTCAAGATGGACAACTCGAAGCCCCTGTCGACACCGATGAGTATGACTACAGCGCTCGACGCGGGCGAGGACGGAGAGCCCGTGGACCAGAAGGAGTACCAGAGCATGATCGGCTCCCTCTTGTACTTGACGGCGACAAGGCCGGACATCCAGTTTTCTGTGTGTCTGTGCGCTCGTTTTTAGGCGTCGCTGAGGACTTCAGATCGGCAAGTCATCAAGCGGATCTTCAGGTATCTTCGATACACTCCTGAGCTCGGTCTTTGGTACTCGGCGTCCTCTTCCCTTTCGCTTCTTGGTTTTTCGGATGCCGACTTTGCGGGGTGTCGAGTCGATAGGAAGTCGACTTCGGGGACTTGTCAGTTTTTGGGATCTTCGCTTCTTTCTCGGTCTTCTCGCAAACAATCTAGTGTAGCCCAGTCTACCACAGAAGCTGAGTATGTTGCTGCCGCTAGTTGGTGCTCACAACTGCTTTGGATCACATACACGCTGAGTGACTTTGGTGAGGAGTGTTCCCATGTACCTCTCATGTGTGATAGCACGAGTGCCATTAGTGTTGCCAAAAACCCCGTGCTTCACTCCAGAACCAAACATATAGAAGTGAGGTACCACTTTCTGAGAGATAATGTTGAGAAGGGAAACATAGAACTCATCCATGTACCAACAGAAAAGCAGCTTGCCGATATCCTAACCAAGCCTTTGGACCAAGCTACATTTGCTCGTTTGCGAGGAGAGCTTGGAGTCGTTTTTCCTTTTTGAGCTTCGGTTGGGAGGGTTGATGTACATATGCATGTTGCATTTTCTTTTATGTATCATATCATGTTTGCATCTTTGTATCATAGACTGCATTGGTATCATATGCCATAGAGATGTGCTTCTCTCATATGCTTTGCTCACCATGATATGCTAGATATGAGGTTATGACTGTGCTTGTGATGCTCATGAGATGTATAGCTATGCTCTTGGTAGATTTGGGATGTATATGCTTGTGGATGGCTTTCTTTTGTAAAATGTTATATGATCCTCTCTTGTGAGTAGAATGCCTCTCATGTTCAAATTGGGTGCTTATGGATATCTCTTGCTTAATTTATGCTTGGAACCATGTTCTTTTCATTTGGGATCAAAGATTCATTTATCATCATGAATGTTTAGCCTACATGCTACCTTGTGGAGAAGCCTAAGCTTCTTTTTGCCGCAAAGGCACTTCATGTACCATGCTTAATTTGTAAATCATGAAAATGGTATGTGAGATGCCTATGCATGAAAAATGTGCTTCCATGTTATAAATGCTTTAAATTCCTTATCTTGGGTGCTAAACCGTTGCATGATGTTCACCAATGAGAAGTCTCATATCTAGAAGTGGACACATGGCTCGGTGGCTTTGACATGACATGAGATAGCTTGTAGGTGTTTGTGATGACCTTGTGATGAGAATTTGTGACCTTGCATGAAGTTTGTGAGTTATATGTTGTTTGAGCTCATTTTGACCATGTTTAGGTCCTATGCTCATGAGAGGGACTTTTGTGAAATATGCTTCATTTTGATCATGGCTATGTCACTTGCTTGTATACCCCTTTCTATCCTGTTGGCGATGCTTATGCTAAAATTGTGGCTATCTTGCTTGTCTATGTCTCAATTTCAGCATGGTGTAGTGCTCTTTGTATATTTGAGAAGCACTTGCTTGCATTTGTAGACTTGATTCATGCATTACCAACAAGGGGGAGGAAAGTTCCCAATTCATGTTTCCAGGAGGAGTTTTGCATCAAGGGAAGGAAAATTGGGAGAAATGCATTTGTTCAGGGGGATCTTGCATTCATGCATTTGAGAGCTCTTTTTCGCCTGAATTTTAGTTTTGCTCTTTTGCCGATGGTGTCGAGCCCTTTTGCCTCACCTTGAGGAGTTGGCAATTTTGGAGCATTTTATCTCGGTTGTGTCGAGCCGTTGCCCTTGCCTTAGGGGACCGAGATCCTTCTCTCTCAAGTGATCTTTTCTTGGCTTTTGTTTGGCTATTGATCACTTGTTTGAGTTTTTCATTCGTTTCTTTTCTTTTTCTCTTTTCTTTGAATTGGTTACTTGTGTGTGTTGTCAATGCACTCATCAAGGGGGAGATCGAGGACCAGAGCATCCGAGGACCGGTGGATGGTCGCTCCTGGCTGTGATGAGTGATTGACAACGTGGTGTGGACTGACTCTTGGCCGAGTATTGCAGGTGCAGGTTGCGGCTTGATTTGCGTTGGTGCAGGTGAAGAGCGAGCGCGAAAGGTCTATGCCTTGCGGGGCCTCCGAGGAGTGGAGAGACAAGTAGGCTCGGCTTGAGGGACCCGGTGGCCAGCGGGGTCAAGTGCGGACCGCATGGTGGCAAGAAAAAGCAAGACGAAGTCGTGGACAGGAGCCGGTGCAGGGTAGCGGCTCACGACCGGAGTCTGCACGTGGGGTTTGCGGCGGTTCACCACAAAACCGTCGGGTTACTTGGTTGAGCCACAAAACCAAGACCGGAGGCTCGGCGGGCAGAGACGGGATCCGGGCGCGCCGAGAAGCTTCGATGCCGGCGGACACATGGCGGGGTTGCAGGGCTTGCGTCGGGAGGACGCGGTCTGCGGCAACGGCGTGGCCTTGCGATGAAGAGGAACGCTGCATGACCTATATGCCCCTGAGGGGTTTGTATCACAACTTAAGTGCTAGGGGTAGTGTGGTCTTTTGCCTGGCCCTGAGGGACTCATATATATTAGCTCTAGGGTTTCCAGGCAAACAATCCTTCTGGACTGCTTCTCATTTCCTTGCTCCATAGGTTTAGATTTTTCCTTTGTTTGTAAAGAATCTGACCTCCGAGTGAATGGAAGCTTTCATGATTGCGTCGATTTCCCTATTGTAGCTCGTGTGATTTTCTTGTCTTTTTCGAGCTATCTTCGTTGGATTTTCGTGCGTGGCTTGTTCCTTCGATTCTGAGGTGTTTGAGTTCGGATTTGTTGGTGGGGATCATGGATAGTTGCCTTGTGCATCTTTGTGCTTGATCATGACCCCCCAAACTTCGAATTCGACCTCCGGTTGAATGATTTCGGTTGGACCCTAGGTTTTTGGTTGAGCTCGGTTGCGATTCGACTCCCAGCGATTTAGTTCATTTGAGGGTCTAAGTTTTGGGGCATAGCATCCCCTAGGGACGCTTCTCATCTCCCCCAAGTCTTTCCTCAAGAGCTCAAGCCGTTTGGGAGATCCATGGACGGATAGGTGGTTTGGTTCTTGCGGTTTCAGGCTTGGGCTGCTGTTCCCGTGCCTGGCGGACCGTCCGCGAGGGGCAGGCGGACTGTCCTCGAGGTGCTGTTCGTCCAGGTGTTCTTCGTGTTCTTCGTGAGTTCTTGTTTCGCTTCGTTTCAATCCGTCGAGTCGGTGGTTTTCGTTTGGAGGAAGTTGGCCAGACCGTCCGTCTGGGGTGGCCGGACAGTCCGCGCGGCTCGGACCGTCCGCAGTGCTCGCCCGGACCATCCGTTATTCGAGGTGCGCTACTGGAGGTTCGGTTTTCATTTTCGAACCATCCGCCCGTGACCCGCGGACCGTCCGCCCGTACCACGCAGACCGTCCGCCCGGTCACCGCGGACTGTCCGCCTGGTGCCTCGCAGAGCTGCTAAGTTCTTTGCTTCTTGTGTTTCGCTTTCGCTTTGGGATTGTTTGGGGTTTGTTCCTAGGGTTGGTAGGTCCGTTGTGACTACGCGACCTTGGCAAACTCGTGTGGGAATCCTTGGTTGTGACTTTGAGACATAGGCCAAGTTCAACCTTCGGGAAGAATTTTATCGGCTCCCATTCACTCCCCCCCCCTCTCTGGTCGCCTAATCGGTCCTTCAATTGGTATCAGAGCAGGTTACGGATCTTCGTGATTCTAACCAGTCTAAGATCCAAAGATGGAGTACCAGGAACGGGGTTCGGGTCCTCCACACTTTGATGGTACTAACTACCAGATGTGGCAAAGGCGGATGGCTGCTTTCCTCCGCGGCAAGGGTCAGATCCTGTGGGATGTCACGGTGAATCTGACGCCCCAGGTTTTCATTAAGGTCATTAACCCTAATGATCTAGTCAAACGAGTTGACTTTGTTCAAACGATGGTCAACCTGGGCCATCACCTCGAAAACCCAACCAACAACCCCTAATGACCCTCCTTGGTCAACCTTTGGTCAAGATTGGTCAAACCCTAGTCAAAACCCCACTTAAACACTTGACCCTCCTATGTCACCCGAGAACTTTTGCCGCGTTCTCCAAATTTCACCTAAACACTTCAAATTCTCCCAATGTAAAAGTTGTGTAGTTTGTCGAGGGACACAACTTTCATGTTGAGTGGCATTTGAGATTTGGAGTGTAGATGTGTGAAAAAGCTTTGTAAATGCCATCTGACACTGTTTATCGGCGCCCAGAAAACAGCAAAGTTGGCTGGCAGTTTATGCAAAAATGGTATGCTAGGTCATTAGATGCTATGCTCTAAGGACCCGGTAAAAGTTGAGTGATGTTCGTCACTCGCGAGATTAGGTTCTTATGTTGGAATCATAAGATCTTTATAAATGAATTGCTCATGTGGTAAGAGCATGGGATTTGGGCTCCGGTCCAGTGGCTTCGTGGGCTAAGCTTTTGAACGTACTAAGCACTTGTCGGGAATGGGACCGGTAAGCCTAGTACCTTAATGAGACGGTACGGGATTTTACTATTACTAATCTTGAGCTGTCTCCTGCCCGGCCCGCAACCGGGAGGAGGGTACTTGTGTGAGGCTGGATGTACTAGGTGGAAGCATGCCAGATAGCCTTGTACCCGGGACTGTAAGCTATTATCCCAAGCCGAGGATTTTTGGGAACCGTTTGGTCGGTGTCGGCTCTGTTGGGGCACCACTCCGTGTGTTTAGGTCTACCTTGCAAGGTTTTGAATCAATCGATTGTCTGCCTCTCACCGTTATCCGAGACTACTTAATCAACTGGCCATGATATCCCTTAATGATGAAACTATGTGAATTCTTCTGCGTGAATTAATTGTATTGTACAATTCTTGATTGCCTTAGTTGCTCATTATAGTAATGGTAAACTTACTAGAATCTGAGCTAAAATATTGAAAGTAAGGATCCATGATCCTAGTTGCTTTTTGGCAAAACAAACCCAACATCCAAAAGCCTTACATGTCTAGAGGTAACTTTTGTCGGGTAAGTCTTGCTGAGTATTAGTATACTCAGCCTTGCTATAATTGTTGCTTTCAGGTGAAGTTGTTTGGCCTGGAGAGATTCCACCCGGCTGGGAGCTGGAATGGGTGGATGATAACGCCGAGTGATGGCATCACAGATGGCCTCCTGTGATGTCTTATTGTATCGCTATTAGTATTTCCGCTATTTTAAAACTCTGAACTTTTACTTATCATGTCATGAACTATGGTTTGTAATAATGAAACCCCTAAGGGTGAATTTGGATTTAATTTGTGTAATGCACTCTGGACTCTCCTTCGTGGGAGTTTTAATGCATACGTTCGATCCTCTCTGTGTTTTCAAGTGATTTACCGGGCTTTGACCCGGCAACACTCAACGGGATGGTTCTTTATTATCGCTTAATGACCAAAGGGAGTGGTTTAGGCAATAGTACGGAATTATCTCGGATGGGGTTGTCACAGTTGGCATCAGAGCATCCGTATGCACCGGAGTGATTAGATTAATACTAATCATATGATTTACAATAAAACTTGCCAAGATTGATTGGATTTTGAAAATACGTTGGATCGTTAAGGAATGATCTAGATCGAGAGGCCCTAGAGGGAATTTTGGGTTCTTTAAGGTGGCTTAAGAATCTATGGTTTACTTTGCTAACTTCCAGCACTTCACTTTGCGTTAGACTTACTTTCTTGCACAACCAAACTAGATGAAGCCACGTGTCTTATACGTATGCTGTGCCGCATCACGGGAATTGCGAGGGTTGATGGAGTGATATATTCAACGGATCCCATCTTCTCTTCTGGTCGCTCACGTGTCTTATACGTGTGCTTTCCGTGTGAGTATCATACGAAGGATGACATGCTCTATTCAAGATGAACATGTCATGGGTTGTGATGTCGCCACGTTTTGCCATACGTGTGCATTCCGCATGAAGAATATGCGAGGCAAGGATACACTCCATTCACACGGAGGGTGTCTGAGGTTGGACGCTGTCCATGCAGCGGCTTGATGCATGGATACCGTTTCTATAGTGAATGGTAATGTATGTGGACGCTTTCGTGACGTGCTGGCATGGAAGGTTCTTTTCTGCAGGTACACTAACAACGTTTCGTAAGTCGCTAAGTGAGCATCGAATAGCTTCGACTAGTTATTATAAGGAGAAACGTATATGAGCCTTGCCACCGGCACTAACTTCGAGTTTTGGCTTGATTGCCTTGTGAGGACGCATATGACGTCTTGCATCATGTTAAAAGTCATGAAAACTCAAAACTGAACCCTACACTTGTTTTGTGTGCTCTCTAGGTGAAATTTTGCTAGTGTGTGTTTTCTTATATATCCTCTCCAATCTAGATGTGTTGCTGTCCAAATCCAGTGTGGCTGTTTGCTTGAATTTTTGCCCCCTGTTCTATAAATAATTTGACTAGATGATCTTTATCAAAGTTGCTCCTTATCTAATCTAGTTTTCGCTCGCAAAAATTCATGGTCATAGCTTCTATAGATCTCAAGTTATGCCCAAAATAGTGAACCTCTGTCATGCTGTCTTTTTCCAGGAACTACTCTTAACTTTCGTTTAAGTTGAGCATCTTCCAAACCTTGTTAGATCAGCCTTTGAATACCAAAAAGGTGCCTCATAATCTCACTGAGTTGCTACCAAAATTTGGAAATTTTTGGGGTTATAGGTTCTGAGTTATGAATTTTCGATTCACGACCTCCGAACTTTACGCCATGATTTTATGCGCACTAGTTTCGAGTTCCGGCATATCTTTGCACCTTGTGCAAATGGCTACCCAAAGTTTTACCCACCTAAGGATCAAACTTATTACTTTTGCTCACTGAAATCTTGTTGAAAGTTTGAAACTTTTAGTAGTAGTCTTTGTATGCAACTCTCTTTTATAGCTGTGAGAATCTATCCTTGTGCACGTGATTGCATCTGGTTCTGACATTTGTCACTTATTCCAGATGTCTGCCTCCGGATCCATGACCGTTGATGCGCAGGCGTGGACTCACTTGAACTGCCTCGAGGAGGGTGGTTTTCCTGCACTTTTGTGGGACACCTTCAAGAACTTTGGGTATACCACTTATCCAGAGTACTCGGCACGTGAGCTCATGACCACAGGCCAACTCCTTCGTTGGGAAGTGAAGGTGAAGATCCCCGTGTGCCCGACACATCCTGCTTGGGAAGAGTGGGAAAGTAAGGCACAAGGGTTGAACTTGGCTGACACGGTGCAAAAGTCTGCTTTGGAAGCACTCACAACTTGTTGTGGGAAGCACACTGATTTGGTAGCTAGCACTGCAGCCAAGGTGATTCCTTTACCTGAGCAGCATCCCGGACCTTGGATCGAGCGTGAAGCTTTTCTCTCCGCTCAAGGCAATCCTCACTATAGTCCTGAACTTGTCACCTCAGTCCGTTTCTCCAAAGCTATGTTGACACCTATCAAGTGATGGTGGGAGAAAGCATGTTCTATAGACACCAAGTTTATAGGCAACAAATTAATGGAACGGAAGCTATCACCCAAGAGTTGAAGGAAGCTCGAGCAATGATAGCCCATCTCAAGAAGAGAAGACGCAAGGATAAAGCAAAAATACAAGAATTGAGTGATGTTATTCATGAGCAGAATTTCATGTTGCAGCATAATGATCAGTATATGCTTGAACTAGAGAATCAACTGGAAGCTGTAGTAGCTCCACCTCCTGAACCTGCCATTCCTGAACCGGAAGAGGAAGGAAATCCCGAGGACATCCAAGGAGAATCTGGAGTGGAGTCTAGACCTGCTTCACCTTGAGTGAACCTAGGCTAGACTGTTATCTAGTGGATGTTGAGTATGTTTCTAATAAAGTAATGAGTTGTATGAGTGTTGTTGTAGGATGGATAATGTAATGACGTTGGTTATGATCAACTTTGGACCTTATGTTGAATACCAAGTTGTGTGAAATGTTGTGAAGATCATGCTCACCGAAGTTTATCATGTTTGCATATACGTACCGAGAGTTATGGCAATTTTAGTGCACCTCGGCCTCCTGTGAAAACAGCTAGGCAGAACCTCGGTTACGGAATTTTTCAGGCATGATAATGTTGGAAATTGACTCGGAGTTGAATACCAACATTGGAGCTTATGAAGAAATCCTACATCTACTGACCAAAAATGAGAATTTTTCGGTATATAAGCAAGGATTTATGAATTTTATGCTTATGACCGCCGTGCTGTCCGGTTCCGAAAACTTTGCCATGAATGAGTTTTCGTCATGCATATTCTACTTGTTAATTTATGTGAGCAAGCTTATGAATATGTGTTTAATGAGAACTCAATTTTTCAGATGGTCGGACCGACACGTAGCACCCCCAACGGTTTTGGTGCGTCGGGTAGTGATGACCTACCGCCGCCACCGCCCATGACGCCGGTGGAGACTTTCATGGCCACCCAAACCGAAGTGTTGCGCCAGATCTTGCAGACACAGCAGCAGATGGCCCAATAGATGCAGCAGAGACCTCCAATGGGAGCAAATCATGATGGACCGCACATGGTCACCACCTACGCCCAGTTTATCGGGATGAAGCCCCCAACTTTCACTAAAGCAGAAGAGCCCCTCGATGCTGACGCATGGGTCAGGGCCATAGAGGCCAAATTTTCTGCATTTGTCCTACCTTGCTGGAGCGCAAGGCTAGCTTTGCGACCTTGCAGCTTCGTGGAGAAGCTTTAATGTGGTGGGAGCACTTTAAGTCCATGCAACCTGCTGGACATGAAGTCACTTGGACTGAATTCAAGAAAGCTTTCAAGGACCACCACATCCCGAAAGGACTCATGGTTAGAAAGATGAAAGAGTTGCTTGCTCTTAAACAAGGAGACGACACTGTGTATCAGTATGCACAGAAGTTTAACAACCTCTGCCAGTATGGAGAACATCACGTAGACACCGATGCCAAAAAGATGGAACGTTTCCGTGATGGCCTTAAAGGTGAATTGTATGAAAGGCTAAATCTACTGGAGCCCAACAATTATCATGAGTTGGTGAACAAAGCTATCTCTCAAGAGGATGCCATGATGAAGGTACAGAAGGAGAAGAAGAGACAGAACGACTTTGCTTCGGGAGATGGATCGGGTAAGAAATTTCGTTTCGTTAAGAAGAATGCGCATGGTTCTTCCCAATCATCCGCATCGGGCCACTGGAGAGTGACTCCATCCCAGCATAAGCCTTCGGGAAATTTCCAGTACCGTCAGGCCTAGCAACAAGTCTCCAAGCCTAAGGAACTTCCACCCCGCATTTGCTACAATTATAGGCAACCAGGGCATTATGCCAATGAATGCCCAAACCCTAGGAAGAACAAGCCCGAGCAGCAGAATCAGAACCCCGGAGTAGCTAAGGGCAATTGCGACAAGAAGCCCACGATTCAAGCGAAGCAAGGCCAGCTTAACTTCACGGGTAACCTTTTTATCCGAGAGCACCCCTTCTTGCTGTTTACTTTTGATGATGGAACCTTTGCTCCATCCTTACATCTTAGTTGCTTTTCAAGGTTAAATTCAGAAATTTTGGTAAACAAATTTAGCAAATATTTGTTTACTAGCCTTCCTTTTCTTCATAGAAATCTCGGTTGGTAATCACCTTTTTCAACTTGGTTTCTTTCCGCCTAATCTCAAAGCTCTCTTAGCATCTAATCAAATCAACCGGCTAAGTTGAAGTAGTAGGATCAGAGTTTTTCTTGAGCAATCACGATCAGTTCTTCAGACCGTTGGACCCCATCCTTTTCAGTGCCACGACGGTACGATGCCGTGGTGTCACTCTGCCATCTCTTTCCCGCGGCTACGATCACGTCGTCGAGGCCTCACGGGCCGACCATTATCGAGCCCCGCGCGGCCACCGCCGGATCGCTCCGCTAGTCCCTACCTCAGTCGGTTTGGGATGACCGTTGCGTTTCCGTGGAGGTATAAAAGGGAAGCCCTTCCGCGGTGTCGCCATTGCCAAGTCTCGCCTACCTTTTGAGCTCGACGGCGCCGCCGTTCTTTGTTTTTCCCTCCGGCTAGCTTTTGGCCAACCCGCCACCAGCCCATCCCTATCGTCTGCTCCACTCCTCGCCGAACGAGTTGTCCCTCCGTCTTCGTCGACAACCTCCAGAAGAAGCTCGGAAGAAGACCGAGAGAAGAACCCCAGCCCGCATCGCCAAACATGGCTCAGTTCTTGGAGATGTTCGAGTCCCTTCACTGGACACTTGTAGGGATGTATCTCTGCATCGCCGGCGGAGTCTGTCTGCTTTTAGTTTTTCATGTACACATTCATCGCCCGCTTCCTCATGAACTGCGTTGAGGCAGTGAGGAGAGCGCCATGTATCTTTTGCCCTATCTGAATTCTCGCTGCCGAGGAGTGTAAGCGAGTAGATCTTCCTTCGTTGTAACCCTTGTCTTGTTGGAAGGTTTTGCTTTAATCTTGTTGTCGAATCTCGGGACGAGATTCTGTTTAAGGGGGGTAGGCTGTGACGCCCCAGGTTTTCATTAAGGTCATTAACCCTAATGATCTAGTCAAACGAGTTAACTTTGGTCAAACGATGGTCAACCTGGGCCATCACCTCGGAAACCCAACCAACAACCCCTAATGACCCTCCTTGGTCAACCTTTGGTCAAGATTGGTCAAACCCTAGTCAAAACCCCACTTAAACACTTGACCCTCCTATGTCACCCGAGAACTTTTGCCGCGTTCTCCAAATTTCACCTAAACACTTCAAATTCTCCCAATGTAAAAGTTGTGTAGTTTGTCGAGGGACACAACTTTCATGTTGAGTGGCATTTGAGATTTGGAGTGTAGATGTGTGAAAAAGCTTGGTAAATGAAATCTGACACTGTTCATCGGCGCCCAGAAAACAGCAAAGTTGGCTGGCAGTTTATGCAAAAATGGTTGAGAAAAACATCATACAGCCTTTGTAGAAGTTGTAGAGGGTACTACAATCTACAACTTTCCTATTTACCACTTGGTTCACTTCTGTAGAAAAATCTTGAGTTTGAGCCGTTCAAACAGGGCCAAGTTAAATTAAAACCGAGTCAGCCCGCGCCCGCGCGCGCGACGTCGCCCGGCGCGCCACGTCGGCCCCGCCGTACACGCATGCCGAGGATGGCCGGCGTCCAGCGGTCCCTGCGCCGTGTCGTGGTTCCTGTGCGTGACGCAGGGTGGGCCGTGGCCGGTGCCACGCGGCGCTCCCCCATCCACCGGACGGCGGCGCCGCCTTGCGCCATTGGCCCGTCGACCGCCGCACGTCGCCGCCCTTCCCTGCATGTCGCCGCGCCATGCCGAGCCCATGCCGTGCCCTGGCTTTAACCGGTCCGTCGCGAACCGCCTTACCACCCGAGCAGCCTATAAAAGCCGTCGTTCCCCTCTCGCGTGAGCACACCGTGCTCCGCCGTGCGCCATTGAAGGGCCGCCGCCGAGCTCATTCCCCCGCTTGTGCCCCGAGCCGCCTGACCTCCTGAACCTCACCTCTAGCACCCACTGGAGCTTCCACGACCGCGCATTGCCCTGCCCCACCCCTTTCCCCGCCGGAATTTGGGCAACCGCGGCCACCGCCGCCGCCATTGACGCCTTCCGGTGAGCTCCCTGCTCCGGTCGTTTCCGCAGCCGCCCAAGGCATCGAACCCCTGTCCTAGGTCACCCTGAAGCTCACACCGCCGCACTTTGCCTAGCGCAGGCCCTCACCTCGCCGGATTTCGAGCACCCGCGGCCGCGCCGCCACTGCTCCGCCGCCGCCGCTCGCCGGCGACGCCTCCGGCCGAGCCACCACCGCTAATAGGTCGAGGGTGAGCCCAATCGCAGCCCAGGCTCATTTGTTTGCCAGCTCCGGTCCCACATCGCCGGCGGCGAGCTCGCCTCCGCCGCCGGGGACTGATGTGTGAAGGATTATGGACCCGAGGGCATTTCTGTGAGGATTTGAATCTTTCCAGGGACCCGTGTGTAAAAAGATTCTTCTTTTCTTTTGTGTATTGCCTGCAGCTTGTAAAATGCGTAGAAATTCAAGGAAAAATCAGAAAAATGTGAAACTAATTTTGCCAGTTTCCTTGTAAAGAGTACTACAACTTTTGTAAAGGATGTATATACTTTTGTGTGATAAATTTTGCATGAAAAATTGGAAATTGTTTACCCTAGATCTGTTGTACTGCAAAATCTACATGTGTTCATGAGCTAATTTTTGGATATGTTGTGCCTCATGCCATGTTTAGTCACCACACGAAGAGTTGCAGAAAGTTACTGGGTAAATCTTTTATTATGATTTATCTTGTATTTATGATGAATCTGCCTAGAGGAATTTTATAGCTTAAAATAAATTTATTTTTGTGCCCAACTTCTGGCTATTGTCTTTTTATGCTGAAATATACCTCTGGTGAATTTACCATGATTTTATCTCTGCCAGAAATATTTATCCTTGAATTATGCTTAGTTTTATAAGTAATTGCACTTCTCCAGTTATGTAATAGCCCTAGATGTATATGTTGGTTGCCTAGCCTTGTTTTGGACCATAGAAGCAGTGAGAGAAAGTTTGGGTCCAGAAGTGTCTTATTTATTTATTTTTTATATGCATTTATCTTGTTTGTGTTGGCTACAAATGTATTATTTCGGCATATTTATTTTTTGTAGCTTAATCAAGTATGCATGTGTGATCAGTGGCTTTTATTAGAAATAATGAGATCAGTGAACACCACCCTTGGTGTTTTATAATTGTTTTGTTGAATAAAGATAGAGAAACCCTTTTAAGCTTAATAATAAGAGTAATTGGAAAACCACCACCCCACACCTAAAGACCCTATGGATGTGTGGTGAAACTTGCTAAAGAGGGCATAACCAACCCCTTGCTGTTGTGAAATTAAATTAACTTAATTACATAAATATGTACACAATCACTATTAAAAAGAGTAGATAATAAAGCATCGCATATTGTTCCTTTATTGGAAGAGTATGCTGAATGTATTATTATCTAGGTGAATGTGATCAACCATGCACCCCATGGGTGTCATGTGTTGTTTTGTAATTAATTAAATCGAATCATCATTTAAGTCTTGCATTTGCATCCTCGTGTAGATCTTCCCGATGGTAGCTATACGCTCGTACCGGAAGGAGGAGACGAAGGAGCTGACAGGGACGTGCACTACGTCACTGTAGAACAAGACCTGGACCAAAGTCCAGAAGGGCCAAAGGCCAACCTTGCCAACGAAGGCAAGCCCCGGTTTATCATTAACCCATGTTGATTTAAATTATTCAACTATCTTTGTTATTCTATGTGCATTTACGTTCAGGAGTTGAATGAAACCCTAGTTGCATGATCTCTAAGTACCTATGATCTCTTACTAGTATGCTAGGTCGTTAGATGCTATGCTCTAAGGACACGGTAAAAGTCGAGTGATGTTCGTCACTCGCGAGATTAGGTTCTTATGTTGGAACCATAAGATCTTTATAAATGAATTGCTCATGTGGTAAGAGCATGGGATTTGGGCTCCGGTCCAGTGGCTTCGTGGGCTAAGCTTTTGAACGTACTAAGCACTTGTCGGGAATGGGACCGGTAAGCCTAGTACCTTAATGAGACGGTACGGGATTTTACTATTACTAATCTTGAGCTGTCTCCTGCCCGGCCCGCAACCGGGAGGAGGGTACTTGTGTGAGGCTGGATGTACTAGGTGGAAGCATGCCAGATAGCCTTGTACTCGGGACTGTAAGCTATTATCCCAAGCCGAGGATTTTTGGGAACCGTTTGGTCGGTGTCGGCTCTGTTGGGGCACCACTCCGTGTGTTTAGGTCTACCTTGCAAGGTTTTGAATCAATCGATTGTCTGCCTCTCACCGTTATCCGAGACTGCTTAATCAACTGGCCATGATATCCCTTAATGATGAAACTATGTGAATTCTTCTGCGTGAATTAATTGTATTGTACAATTCTTGATTGCATTAGTTGCTCATTATAGTAATGGTAAACTTACTAGAATCTGAGCTAAAATATTGAAAGTAAGGATCCATGATCCTAGTTGCTTTTTGGCAAAACAAACCCAACATCCAAAAGCCTTACATGTCTAGAGGTAACTTTTGTCGGGTAAGTCTTGCTGAGTATTAGCATACTCAGCCTTGCTATAATTGTTGCTTTCAGGTGAAGTTGTTTGGCCTGGAGAGATTCCACCCGGCTGGGAGCTGGAATGGGTGGATGATGATGCCGAGTGATGGCATCACGGATGGCCTCCTGTGATGTCTTATCGTATCGCTATTAGTATTTCCGCTGTTTTAAAACTCTGAACTTTTACTTATCATGTCATGAACTATGGTTTGTAATAATGAAACCCCTAAGGGTGAATTTGGATTTAATTTGTGTAATGCACTCTGGACTCTCCTTCGTGGGAGTTTTAATGCATACGTTCGATCCTCTCTGTGTTTTCAAGTGATTTACCAGGCTTTGACCCGACAACACTCAACGGGATGGTTCTTTATTATCGCTTAATGACCAAAGGGAGTGGTTTAGGCGATAGTACGGAATCATCTCGGATGGGGTTGTCACAGTGAACACAGCTTATGTTCATCCTGTGAACTTCCTTGCTCCAGGATCGAGGGACATGTTCAACGCCAGCAACAAGGCAGTCGACTACCTATACCGGGCTTTGTGTCAATCCGAATTCGATCGGGTTCAGACAGAGGACTTGGCGTGCAGTATTTGGGAGCAGCTGAAGAATGCTCATGCCGGGAACGCTCAGGTTCAGGCTCGGCTCTTTGCGACCTACCGGAGAGAGTACGAGAATTTCACGCATCTCCCCGGTGAGTCGATTGATGCCATGTTTCAGAGGTTCACGGTGATTGTGAACAACATGAGGGATAATGTGGCCGGGCTCCCGTATGATGACCATGACAGGGCTATCAAGCTCCTGCATTCTCTGGATCGTACCGTGTGGAGTGAGAAGGTCGAGGCCATTCTTGAGTCGGAAAAGTATGAGACCCTCACGGTGGATGAGCTGTTTTCGAAGCTCAAGTCGTCCGAGGTGGACCATGGGGTGCGTGCAAAGATCGAGAACCCGACTGACCCTCATAGTCTGGCTCTCGTATCTGGTTCAAGGACTAATGCTAACATGTCTTCGAGACATTTTTCTTTGTCTTGCCTTGTGTCCATGCCAGATGAGGAGTTCGACGTGCTGGGCGAGGAGGACCTCGCGTTGCTGAGCAGGCGGTTCGAGCGCATGTACACGAACCGGAAGAACGCTCGGAGGAGCTCGGGCATGTGCTACCGGTGCGGGAAGCACGGGCACTTCATCGCCGAGTGCCCGGAAGCCATGGAGGTCAAGCCCGAGCACAAGCATAGTCCGAGGACCGACCACAAGCACCGCTCAAGGGACGACTACAAGGGCAAGAACAAGTCCGAGCGGAGGCCAAGGAAGAGTGGTGGTCACAAGAAGAAGGAGCGGGTGATGGTTGCCGGCGCAAGCGACATCGACTCAAGCTCCTGCTACTCTTCATCGAGCTCAAGTGATGAAGATGAGAACCGTCACAAGGGCAAATGGTCGAGCAAGAACATCAACGGCCTGTGCTTCACTGCCCAAGGCTTTTGCGGCATGGCACATAGCTCCGCAAGCAAGAAGAGCAACAAGGATGACTCGGGCTCCGACTCCGAGGAAGAGGTAAACAATGATCCATCCTTCTTGATAGCGGAGAATGCTAGGTTGAATGACTTGCTTGACAACCGTGATGATGTGCTTAGAAAGACCAACAAGGAGAAGAGGGAGTATAGGTCTTTGCTTGGAGAGGCCAAGGAGAAGGTGGTTGAGCTAGAATCTTTGCTTGATGATGCTAGGGCTCAAATAGATTCTCTTAAGTCTGCTCCTATTTTGACCAATGAACCTGAATGCACTGATTGTTCCACTTTTCTTGGTGAATTGACTGTGCTTAAGGAGAAATATGCCTCCAAGGTCGAGGAACTAGATGTGCTTAGGGTTGAGCTAGATGAGATGAAATCTAGGCCCTCCTTGCTTGGTGCTTGCACTTCTTGTCCTGTTTTGCATGAGAATCTAGATGTTTCGCTTGTTTATGCTAGATCTCTAGAAGCTCAGCTGAAAGCTTCTATTCCTACATCATGTTCTACTTGTGAAATAAATGCTGTGAAGAATATGGAGCTTACACACTATGTTGATCGCTTGCAGGATGAGAATGATGAGTTGAGAAAGATGATGGGTTGGTTGTCTGGTCATGAGCCTCAGTTGAGGATGATGATTGAGGCATACAAGCGCTATGATGGGTAGGCACTTGGGTCAGACAAGGTGGGTGAGGGAAGTGGTGAGAATGAGGGAAAGATCGGTGACATCCCAGAACCACCAAAAACCTACCACAAGAATGCCTATGCTCCTAAGCCAAATCCGCTTAGGAATCGACTAGACACAACCCCAGCTCCACGTGTATTTCTTCCACAAACCGACAACTTCCAGAAACCCATCAAGTTCAAGAGTGACTTAGGGAATGAGTTCTTTGGGAAGAAGGGAGAGAAACCGAGCGAGGAGAAGCCAGAGCCCAAAACCAAAGCCAAAACCAAAACCCTTCCATTGTGAGCATTGTGGGAGGGATGGGCACCTTGCTGAGTTTTGCTTCAGGAGGAAGCGTGAGGAGAGGTTGGCTAGAGAGTTGGCCAACAAGGACAGGTACCGCCCTTCTCGTGGTGTGCCTGAGCCTAGGTTGGTGCCGAGAGGTGAGGGTATGGTGCGTACCATTTACCACCGTGAGAGGCGCGAGTTTGTGCCTCGAGGTGAGCCACCACATAGAGAAGGTGGTAGGCGTGTTGGGTTTGGACGTGGTGAGTTTGCTGGATGTTCCTTCGCTCGTGGCCAATACGAGTATGGGGGGAACGATCGCAGCTTTAGGTCCCAGAGGAGCTACGGGCCACGGTCTCCCCTTTGTGGTACGCGTAGTCCTCCAAGGGGACATGTGGGTATTCCACCTAGGAGAGATAGGATGGATTTTGCTAACCCCACGTTTGAGCAAATGGCGAGGCACTGGTTTGATTCGTTTTGTACTAACCCCAGTGCTGAGTCTTTTGCTCACTCTCGCTCTCGTTTTTTATTTTGCAGGTGGGAGGCATGGAGGGCTTTTGGTTGATAGACTCCGGTTGCTCTCGACACATGACCGGAGATCGAAGGTGGTTCTCCAGCCTCACCCCGGTGATGACCAAAGAGTACATCACTTTTGGGGATAATGGGAAAGGTAGAGTGCTTTCAGTGGGCACGGTGAAGGTGAGTGAGTCTGTGACTCTTCGGCGTGTTTCTCTTGTCAAGTCTTTGGGGTACAATCTTCTCTCTGTTTCCCAGCTTCTTGATGAGGGTTTTGAAGTCTGTTTCAAAACGGGTTGTTCTCGTGTTTTGGACTCTCGAGGCGATCTCGTGTGCACGATCGTCCCCGAGGGTCAGATTTTCAAAGCCGATTTTTCTCAGTGTGTTAGCTCTTCTCGTTGCTTGGTTGCTGGTGTTTCGGCGGAGCTTTGGAAATGGCATAGGAGACTAGGTCCTTTGAGTTTTGAGTTGTTGTCACGCTTGAGTGGACTAGGATTGGTCCGAGGATTGCCAAAGTTGAAATACCAAAAGGATTTGGTATGTGCTCCGTGTAGGCATGGTAAGATGGTCGCCGCCTCTCATCCGCCTCTGACATCCGTCATGACAGAGAGGCCATGCGAGCTGTTCCATATGGACTTGGTTGGTCCAGCTCGTGTGTGCTCGGCGGGTCGGAAATGTTATGTCCTTGTGATCGTGGATGACTATTCTCGCTATGCTTGGGTCTTCTTCTTAGCTGACAAGGGGGAGACGTTTGGTTTTGTTCGGGATCTAATCTTGAGGTTGAAGAATGAGAGGAATGGAGATGTTGTTCGAGCTATTCGTAGCGACAATGGCAGTGAATTTAAAAACTCTCGTTTCGAAACCTTTTGTCGTGATTTGGGTCTCGAACATCAGTTTTCTTCTCCCTATGTGGCTTGTCAGAATGGTGTAGTTGAGAGGAAAAATCGTTCCCTTTGTGAGATGCCTCGGACGATGCTCGACGAGCATTGGACTCCGAGAAGATATTGGGCGGAGGCGGTGAATACCGCTTGCCATGTTGGGAACCGGATTTTTCTGAGAGCCTTCTTGAACAACACGTGCTATGAGCTCATGCACGGGCGAGCACCTAGAGTGAGCCATTTCAGGGCTTTTGGTTGTCGGTGCTTCATTCTCAAGAAGGGTAGGCTTGATAAGTTTGAGTCGAGGTCTTTCGATGGGATTTTCTTGGGTTATGCTAGTCATTCTCGAGCATTCATGTGCTCAATCTTGATACTAACCTAGTCATGGAGACTTGCGAGGTGACCTTCGACGAGACACAACCATGCAATTCGTCTGTCTTTGAGTGTGCAGGTGATGACGAAGTTGGCAAGAAGATCTTTGAGGACAAGGAGGATGATGTTGGAGAGGATGATGGTGATGATGGTGAAGCTCCAGTCACGCATGTACTCTCTACTTCCACTACGACGACTACGGTGCAGGATGGTCCATCCCCTACACCGCCTACGATCCAGCAAGATCAAGTGGAAGCAGCTGCTGAGGGGGAGGTTGTCTCCAGGTGAGAGGCACCGAGGCGCGTTCAAGTTGATCATCCGCCCTCAAGAATCATCGGCGACATCAATGAGCGTACGACACGGTCGAGGTCCAGAAATGCTTCTCACTTTGCTCATTCAGCTTTTGTTGGTACCTTTGAGCCGAAAGACATTGGACGCACTCTATCTGATCCTAATTGGGTGAATGCCATGCTTGAGGAGTTAGAGAATTTTGAGAGAAACCAAGTGTGGGAGTTAGTGGAGCCACCACCAAACTGCAAATCTATTGGGACAAAATGGGTGTGGAAAAACAAAGAGGGAGAAAATGGTGAGGTGGTGAGGAACAAGTCGAGGTTGGTTGCTCAGGGTTATAGCCAGAAGGAGGGGATAGACTATGAGGAGACATTTGGTCCTATAGCCCGTTTGGAGGCAATTAGGATCCTTCTAGCCTTTTCTGTGGCTAAAGGGTTCAAATTGTACCAAATGGATGTGAAGAGTGCCTTCTTGAATGGGTTTTTAGAGGAGGAAGTTTATGTGTAGCAACCACCGGGCTTTGAGAGTGCTGAGTTTCCCCACAAGGTGTATAGGCTGAGAAAGGCGTTGTATGGGCTGAAACAAGCTCCCCGTGCTTGGTATGGCCGCTTGAGGGGGTTCTTCTTCAGCAAGGGGTTTGAGATGGGCAAGGTTGATAAGACTCTTTTTCTCCTCAGGCAGGGTGATGAGATCCTAATTGTTCAGGTGTACGTGGATGATATTGTCTTTGGTGGCTCATCTCACTCTTTGGTTGCGAGGTTTGTAGAGGATATGAGCAAAGAATTCGAAATGTCTATGATGGGAGAGTTGCAGTTCTTTCTCGGGCTTCAGATCAAGCAGGCGAAGGAGGGAACCATTGTGCATCAAGCCAAGTACACGAAGGACATCCTCAAGAAGTTCAAGATGGACGACTCGAAGCCCCTGTCAACACCGATGAGTATGACTACAGCGCTCGACGTGGACGAGGACGGAGAGCCCATGGACCAGAAGGAGTACCGGAGCATGATCGGCTCCCTCTTGTAATTGACGGCGACGAGGCCGGACATCCAGTTTTCTGTGTGTCTGTGCGCTTGTTTTCAGGCGTCGCCGAGGACTTCACATCGGCAGGCCGTCAAGCGGATCTTCAGGTATCTTCGATACACTCCTGAGCTCGGTCTTTGGTACTCGGCGTCCTCTACCCTTTCGCTTGACTTTGCGGGGTGTCGAGTCGATAGGAAGTCGACTTCGGGGACTTGTCAGTTTTTGGGATCTTCGCTTGTTTCTTGGTCTTCTCGCAAACAATCTAGTGTAGCCCAGTCTACCACAGGAGCTGAGTATGTTGCTGCCGCTAGTTGGTGCTCACAGCTGCTTTGGATCACATACACGCTGAGTGACTTTGGTGAGGAGTGTTCCCATGTACCTCTCATGTGTGATAGCACGAGTGCCATTAGCGTTGCCAAACACCCCATGCTTCACTCCAGAACCAAACATATAGAAGTGAGGTACCACTTTCTGAGAGATAATGTTGAGAAGGGAAACATAGAACTCATCCATGTACCAACAGAAAAGCAGCATGTCGATATCCTAACCAAGCCTTTGGACCAAGCTGTTGACGGTCCTTACAACAAAGATCTGACCGTCAAAACCTCGGGTTCGAGAGGAGTATACAACAAGTTTCATGCACATTTTTGATACTAATAAACTTCCACGAGTTGTGTTGCAAATTTTATGGATAGGTACACATTTAGGGGAGAAATGGAGCCAACGTGCCACAAGAGCCAGGCACGGCCGCACCACCAGGCACGGCCGGCCCTGCAGGTGTGGCCGGCCTGGCAGGTGCGGCCGGCCCTGCCAGGTGCGGCCGGCCCTGCCCCGTGCCACGTCCTCGCTCCCGAACACTTCCTTCCCCACGTGCACAACTTGGATGAACGAGATTGATCAAGGCAACGTCGGTTTGATCGAATGGATGAAGTTGTGATCACTTGGATCAATGGGTCCACCTCTCCGGCCGATCAACCGCCACAACTGTCATTCCAAGAGCATCCTGAGCGTCACCAAGCGAAGGCGGTTCATCCCATGGCTTAGGGGTGGGCCGGCCGCACCTAGAGGGCCGGCCGCACCTCCCAACCGCCATACCGGCCAATACCGACGCAAGGAACCGACCCTCAACCGCCTCAGGAGCAAGGATCAGGAGCATCCAAGTCGAGAGGCGGTGGATCACAGGGCCGGCCGCACCTCCTCATCCGGCCGCACCTGTGATATTGGGCCCACGCCCTCAACCGACCTCACTTACCTATAAAAGGAGCCTCACACCCGCTGGATCACACACACCGCGCTGGAGCATCTCATTTCCACTCTTTTGTTCACTTAGAGTAGGATTAGTGTAGCTTGGGAGTTAGAGTCGAGTCGAGCAAGTCTCAGGGTTCCGGAGGAGTCTTCTTCAGAGTTCCGGTATTGCTCTTGTATCCTTTCTTTGTTTAGACTCAAGTACAATTCAAGTTATCTTTCTATCTTACTTTTCGAGTCAATTACATTCAGCTTTTACTTTGCTCTAGAAGCTTTATTCTTGGTTTAGACTAAAGTTAGTTTAGTCTTGGTTAGTATAGCTCTCTTGAACCCTATAGTGTTGTGGTCGTTCTTCGCTTGATCTCTGATGTTTCACCGGAGAGAGAGACCTTCCTTCGTGGTACCCGGGGAAAGGTTCTTTGGTTCGTTGTGAGCACGGTGCTCAGAGCTTGCCTTAGTCTTAGATTGGTGTCCCGCGCAACAGAATAGTTGTGGTACCCTAAGGAGGTGACAGCTCCGGACGGGCTCTGTAGTCCACCACGTTAGTTCGGGCCGGTAGGATTCAGCGCGTCGTCATCCTCCCTTCTCATCCCAGTCTGAGGGTGCGGCTTCGCATGCCCCTGCAACACTAGAAGAGCTTGTTGAGTTAGCTCACCTTGGTTATCCTTTGCTTTAGCCCTTTGCCTAGAGTTGACAAGAATAGATAGATTGTGTTAGGATCCTTTCTCGTCTCATTGTCCTCCCAGCTCGCTACCCTCTCTAGTCTTTTATCTAAATCTCCTTGCGTGTGTCAAGTTATCCCCGAATATCTTTATTCGTTATCCCTCACTATAGCTCTTTACCAAGCCTTGGTCTTTCTCCACCGTTTACTCGATCATCTTTGCCGTCGTGCCTCCCACGGGAAAATATAAATCGACAACCCGAATACCACCGGGTGAAGTGCTACAACGGTAATCCGTGCGCTTGCAGACCTTTCTGTGATCGTGTGTTTTACCCAGACGTCCCCTAGTCCCATTACTAGAGGTGTGAACCCGGCGGTGACGCTTGTAGGCGCCAACAAGTATTTCTATCACCGTCGCCGTTCGTGCCATCTTAGTGGTGAGGCTAAGGAGCGTCAACAAGCATTTCTGGTGCCATTGCCGGGGACATAAACCTGGTGCGACGCTAAGAAACGCAACAAGCATTTCTGGCGCCATTGCCGGGGAGGCAATAGGCATAAGATATCGTTTAGACATCGTGGTAGAATTATCAAGGTTCGGTGAACCACTATTTAAGCGGGTTTACCCTTGCTCTACTCTCGTATACGCAGAGTAGTGCATGACCAGTTTCGACCTACCGTCCAACTTTAACGACAATCCGGAGTCACTTGTGAGGAGAGTGCGACCCCGTGTCCTCATCCCTCAGAAGTTTCTCTCGACTCAAGAGACGAACACCGTCGATCCCGTAGACAACACCTCGTCAGCACCAATGGCCGAGAGGACGATCCGCGAGTTTTCCGCCCCCTCCAACACCAATGTCCCTACCAGACCAACCACAACGGTGGGAGATGGAAACTTTGAACTCAAGCCGGCGTTGATCAACATGGTGCAAGCAAATCCGTTCTCCGGCAAGCCGAATGAAGATGCCAATGCACATCTCCAGCACTTTTTGGAGGTGTGTAGGACTTTCACTATCTGTGGAGTGACGGATGATGCCATCCGTCTTCGCCTATTCCCGTTCTCATTGCTCGGGAAGGCGAAGCAATGGTTTATGCGGAGCGAGATGCCATAAACACATGGGATAAGTGCTCAAAGGCATTTCTCGCAAAGTTCTTCCCGGTGGGCAAAACCAATACCCTCCGCGCAAGAATTTCGAGTTTCCAGCAGCAGAATGATGAGAGTATCCCGGAAGCATGGGAACGCTTCCAGGAGTACATCACCGCGTGCCCGCACCATGGCATGCACGGGTGGTTCTAAATTCAGACCTTCTATCACGGGCTCAAGCGTACATCCCGTGAGCACCTAGATGCAGCTGCTGGAGGAGCCTTCTTCTCGCTACAAGTACCAGCCGCTAAAGAATTAATCGAGAAGATGGTGGCAAATCAAGGTTGGGATGGAGATCGTCTCCAACCCCGTACCCGCGGTGTACACCAAGTCGATGGAATCGACATGATCGCCGCTAAGATGGACTTCCTCATGAAGAAATTGGAGGCATCGACCAACATGGAAACCGCCAAGATCATGGACGCACACATGACGTGCGAAGTTTGCGGTAATGTGGGTCATTCGGGCAATGATTGCCTCGAAACAAGGGAAGAAGCCAGCTTCATCAACAATGGCAACAACAACGGGTTCCGCAACAATAATTACAACAATCAAGGGTGGAACTCGAGGCCCAACTTCCCGTTCAACAATCAAAATGGAGGTAACTATTCTAACTCTTTCAATAATCAGCCTTCCATTAAAGATCTTGTCTTTGGCCAAGCGAGAATTAATGAAAGTTTAAACAAGAAGCTAGCCGCCAATGAGAAAGTTCTTGAAAATCTTAACTCCACCATAGAATCTTTCACCTCCGCCATGAAGAATCAGCTTAGCTTTAATAAAATGATCGAAACTCAACTAGCTCAGCTTGCTGCTTCTTTACCTTCTTCTGAGTCGGGTGGAATCCCGGGGCAACCCGAGCCTACCCAAGAGAATTTAAAATCGGTGACCACGAGAGGTGGTAAGACCACTCGGGATCCACCACATTCTAACCCCGCAGAGAAGAAACAGAAGGAAGTAACCACCGAGTCGGATGAAGAGGTAGACACCGAGGAGGCATCCCCCGGACAGGAAAGGTTAAGGAAAACGGCACCCCAAGAATATGTCGACACCACGCTCCTTCGATTTCCTCGAAGGATCAAGAAGCCCACCGTGGATGAGCAATTCGGGAAGTTCGTTGAGGTAATCAAGAAACTCAATGTCAACATACCATTTCTTGAAGCCATGCAGGTACCAACCTACGCCAAGTACCTCAAAGACATCCTCAACAATAAGAGACCTCTACCCACCACGGATATGGTCAAACTTACGGAGGAGTGTAGTGCGGCCATTCTAAAGAAGAAAGACCCCGGGTGCCCTACGATCAGCTGCTCTATCGGGTCCGAGCACTTTGAAAATGCACTATGCGACCTTGGAGCCAGCGTTAGCGTCATGCCTAAGGTAGTATTCGATAAGCTCAATTATACTTCCTTGTTGCCTACAACCATGTGTTTGCAGCTAGCGGATCAATCGGTCCGCTACCCGGCGGGGATAGCGGAGGACATTCCGGTGAGAGTCCGGGATTTCTTCGTACCCATGGATTTCGTCGTCCTCGACATGGATGTCGATACAAGGACGCCTCTAATCCTCGGGAGACCTTTCTTGAGCACCGCCAATGCTAACATCGATGTAGGAGCCGGAGAGATCCGCCTCAACATCAACAGCGAGGAAGAACGGTTCACCTTCAAACCAAAGGTGGAGCAATGCTCACAGGTACAAATGATCGATAGAAAAATTTCTAACCTTGTGCAGGAAGGTGAGGTGGCCCCGACCAAACCCAAGGTGAAATCATTCAACGGGCGCCACCAACCCAAGAAGTCGAAGCCAATCAACAAAGCTAAGGGGGAAAAGAAGATGGAAATCAAGAACACCCCCGCCAAAGCTTCACCGACTTCATCGCCACCAAAGAAAACAAAGAAGGTGTGGCGAGTAAAGAGGACATTGTCCGAGTCTTCCACTCCAGGACCGGACGAGCCTAAGATTAATTGAGCAACCGGAGGAGTCCCGCTCACGGACTCTAAAATACGAGCCCTCACCGAGAGGTAAACCAGTAATTATCTCATATTTCCCTTTCAATCCTTTTATTTCGTGCATCAATCATGTTTAGATTTCAAATTTGCTTTTATCATTGCATTTAGTAAGTAAACAAGGTTTAGAAAAGCAGTTTTGGAGATTTTTGGTGATACGGCCGAACCTAGAGGTACGACCGTACCTCCCCTCGACAAAATTTTTGTGCAGGATGATTTCAGGAGGGAACACGAGTGCCTGGGAAAAATTTAGTAGGACCGGCCATACCAAGTGATACAGCCGTACCTATGATTTTTTCACAGATTCATCAAGACCACCACTACAAGTGTCCAGGTGCTCGTCCCATCACCAAAATGAAGACAGGCCAACCAGAGAGCCAAAATTTAGCTTGGGGGAGACCCCATCTTCAATCAAGGAAGGTATGTCCATCCAAACTACTCTTTTTAACATCTTGTTTATCTCTTTAGAATAAAAGAAATGTTTGCTTCAACCATGTGCTTGAAATCTTGTCTGTACCCTCACTTTGGAAATGATGAATGGTTGCTAAGTTAAAACTTTGCAAGAACCTAGTGCATATCTTTGTGCTCTATGCCTTTTTGAATTTGTTGGTATATTTTGAGAACAAGAGACTGAAATAAAACTTTGTGGGAAGCATATGCTTATGACCAAATCTAGGTTGTTGACTAGTATGATATGGTGCGACAATGTTGATCTGCTCTATCTCAAAGTATGGTAAAAATCTCGGTTGATTTCTTTTTGAAAATAAAACAAAGCAAGTTCCTCGATGGTCATATTACCTACCAAAGTCATATGTCGATATCAATGTTCAAACCTTCTACATATGCTTGCTTGTGACCCATTGAGTTTTGCCAAATTGTTGTGACCCTTGGTAGAATCTTTTCATGCTTCCATGATCGAGATCACGTACACCCACATATACTTGCTAACTCCTACACCGGGAGTTACGCAAACATGCCATCCATCCACCAAAAATAAATACTCCAAAGTTCAAAGAGATTTCTCTTCTTGTAATCTTGCAAAAGGAGAGAGGGGTCATAGAAAAAAAAAGAAGAGTATATGCTCAAGAAGCATAGGAAAAAAAAAGTGCTCCAATCAAAGAGCATAGGAAAAAAAAGAGAAAGAGAGCATGACCCCCCCCCTCCAAAACAAAAGCAAGAGGAGAAACTCAAAGCAAGGAGTGTTTAGAAAAACACAAAAATATCCCACACACTTGCACATCTCGATCAAGTTGCATGACTAGTTTCTTCTTGGATCCGGTCTTTGGCTCAACAATATCATGTGGCACAAGTGAGCCTCATACTTATCCTACCCAAAGCTCCACATACAAGCCATAGGAGTAGGAAGTTGAGGCTCGCTTAAAGCCTTTGGTGAGGTAACAAATACCACTTGAGCGATCGAGGGAACCATCCGAGGAACCTTGTCTTTCTTTGCAAAATTTTCAAAAACTCCGTGATACGATCCAGAAAAGGAGGAGAGTGAGAGATGCAAAGTCAAAATCCATTCTACCTTTCAACCTACGAAGGCAAGGTGAAAAGCTAAAAGCCCCACGGGTAAAGTAAGGCTAAGCTTCTCTCGTACCAACCTTTTCAAATTTGCAAGAAGAGCATGGAGTTGGTGCGCAGGTACTTGCCGAGTGATAACATCTTGCAACCCCTGATCCACCGAGGCCAAGTCTAGGCTTTGCTCGAGGACGAGCAAATGTTTAGCTTGGGGGAGTTTGTTGATGGTCCTTACAACAAAGATCCGACCGTCAAAACCTCGGGTTCGAGACGAGTATACAACAAGTTTCATGCACATTTTTTATACTAATAAAGTTCCATGAGTTGTGTTGCAAATTTTATGGACAGGTACACATTTAGGGGAGAAATGGAGCCAACGTGCCACAAGAGCCAGGCACGACCGCACCACCAGGCACGGCCGGCCCTGCAGGTGCGGCCGGCCTGGCAGGTGCGGCCGGCCCTGCCCCGTGCCACGTCCTCGCTCCCGAACACTTCCTTCCCCATGTGCACAACTTGGATGAACGAGATTGATCAAGGCAACGTCGGTTTGATCGAATGGATGAAGTTGTGATCACTTGGATCAATGGGTCCACCTCTCCGGCCGATCAACCGCCACAACCGTCATTCCAAGAGCATCCTGAGCATCACCAAGCGAAGGCGGTTCATCCCATGGCTTAGGGGTGGGCCGGCCGCACCTAGAGGGCCGGCCGCACCTCCCAACCGCCATACCGGCCAATACCGACGCAAGGAACCGACCCTCAACCGCCTCAGGAGCAAGGATCAGGAGCGTCCAAGTCGAGAGGCGGTGGATCACAGGGCCGGCCGCACCTCCTCATCTGGCCGCACCTGTGATATTGGGCCCACGCCCTCAACCGACCTCACTTACCTATAAAAGGAGCCTCACACCCGCTGGATCACACACACCGCGCTGGAGCATCTCATCTCCACTCTTTTGTTCACTTAGAGTAGGATTAGTGTAGCTTGGGAGTTAGAGTCGAGTCGAGCAAGTCTCGGGGTTCCGGAGGAGTCTTCTTCAGAGTTCCGGTATTGCTCTTGTATCCTTTCTTTGTTTAGACTCAAGTACAATTCAAGTTATCTTTCTATCTTACTTTTCGAGTCAATTACATTCAGCTTTTACTTTACTCTAGAAGCTTTATTCTTGGTTTAGACTAAAGTTAGTTTAGTCTTGGTTAGTATAGCTCTCTTGAACCCTATAGTGTTGTGGTCGTTCTTCGCTTGATCTTCGGTGTTTCACCGGAGAGAGAGACCTTCCTTCGTGGTACCCGGGGAAAGGTTCTTTGGTTCGTTGTGAGCACGGTGCTCAGAGCTTGCCTTAGTCTTAGATTGGTGTCCCGCGCAACGGAATAGTTGTGGTCCACCACGTTAGTTCGGGCCAGTAGGATTCAGCGCGTCGTCATCCTCCCTTCTCATCCCAGTCTGAGGGTGCGGCTTCGCACGCCCCTGCAACACTAGAAGAGCTTGTTGAGTTAGCTCACCTTGGTTATCCTTTGCTTTAGCCCTTTGCCTAGAGTTGACAAGAATAGATAGATTGTGTTAGGATCCTTTCTCGTCTCGTTATCCTCCCAGCTCGCTACCCTCTCTAGTCTTTTATCTAGATCTCCTTGCGTGTGTCAAGTTATCCCCGAATATCTTTATTCGTTATCCCTCGCTATAGCTCTTTACCAAGCCTTGGTCTTTCTCCACCGTTTACTCGATCATCTTTGCCGTCGTGCCTCCCACGGGAAAATATAAATCGACAACCCGAATACCACCGGGTGAAGTGCTACAACGGTAATCCGTGCGCTTGCGGACCTTTCTGTGATCGTGTGTTTTACCCAGACGTCCCCTAGTCCCATTACTAGAGGTGTGAACCCGGCGGTGACGCTTGTAGGCGCCAACAAGTATTTCTGTCACCGTCGCCGTTCGTGCCATCTTAGTGGTGAGGCTAAGGAGCGTCAACAAGCATTTCTGGCGCCATTGCCGGGGACATAAACCTGGTGCGACGCTAAGAAACGCAACACAAGCTACATTTGCTCGTTTGCGAGGAGAGCTTGGAGTCGTTTTTCCTTTTTGAGCTTCGGTTGGGAGGGTTGATGTACATATGCATGTTGCATTTTCTTTTATGTATCATATCATGTTTGCATCTTTGTATCATAGACTGCATTGGTATCATATGCCATAGAGATGTGCTTCTCTCATATGCTTTGCTCACCATGATACGCTAGATATGAGGTTATGACTGTGCTTGTGATGCTCATGAGATGTATAGCTATGCTCTTGGTAGCTTTGGGATATATATGCTTGTGGATGGCTTTCTTTTGTAAAAATGTTATATGATCCTCTCTTGTGAGTAGAATGCCTCTCATGTTCAAATTGGGTGCTTATGGCTATCTCTTGCTTAATTTGTGCTTGGAACCATATTCTTTTCATTTGGGATCAAAGATTCATTTATCATCATGAATGTTTAGCCTACATGCTACCTTGTGGAGAAGCCTAAGCTTCTTTTTGCCGCAAAGGCACTTCATGTACCATGCTTAATTTGTAAATCATGAAAATGGTATGTGAGATGCCTATGCTTGAAAAATGTGCTTCCATGTTATAAATGCTTTAAATTCCTTATCTTGGGTGCTAAACCGTTGCATGATGTTCACCAATGAGAAGTCTCATATCCAGAAGTGGACACATGGCTCGGTGGCTTTGACATGACATGAGATAACTTGTAGGTGTTTGTGATGACCATGTGATGAGAATTTGTGACCTTGCATGAAGTTTGTGAGTTATATGTTGTTTGAGCTCATTTTGACCATGTTTAGGTCCTATGCTCATGAGAGGGACTTTTGTGAAATATGCTTCATTTTGATCATGGCTATGTCACTTGCTTGTATCCCTTGGAGGACGACCCATCAGAATGCACCATGCCTTTCATCTTCTCCCTGGATTGGAGTGCCTCTTAAACATCCGAGACGGTTAGTTCATCACGGCTCAAAAGTATAGTGTCACGAAAAGATGCAAACGAACTGGGCAGAGAGCATAACAGTAAGAGGCCTAAATCTTCATCCTCATACTTAACCTCCATCGACACTAGGTCGGCAACAATCTCCTTGAAAACATATATGTGGCTTAACACCGAACCACCCTCCTCCATCTTAAGCGTGAACAGCTTCATCTTCATATGCATCTTACTGGTTAGATCCTTTGACATACAGATCGATTCCAGTTTCAACCAGAGTCCGGCCTTAGCCTCCCGGCGGGCCTCCGCTACGCTTCGTCAGAAGTTGGCCACTCTCTTGTGCACAATGAATTTGGATCATCAATCAACAGTCTTCTGTTGCTGGTGTACACCCATCGTGACGTCCTCGATTGGCGTTTGACAACGGCAACTTCGATTCTTCTGTGGAGTCCGACAATTGTTGAGGTCGGACAGGAACTGGACAGAGACACGGATGCAACCACAATTTCACAACGTAAACATCTCGGCATGCTCGACGGCATAATTGGATATAACTAACTAGTTCCGTCCCGTGATCCCGTCGATCAAACCAGGAAAGCAAAGGAGTTACGAATATTATTCCAAGTGGGAGATTGAGAGAGTTGATCAAGCTATCAACAATGGAGGACACGATGGGGCAGAATATCCGGAGCAGAGACTTGGTCATGTTCAAGTCATCGGCGGGCGCGCATCGCGACCGCGGTCTGATACTCAGGCGCATTATTGCCGGTGCTGATGATAAGCTTGTCGTGCAGTGCGTCGACGGCGCCAATGTGACCCAGGACACCTCCGACGTCTACGTCTTGGACCGCAGCTACCTTCGCAGGGGTATGGCCGTGGCTTCCGCGTCAGACCCGGGCGGCCAGACAGGGGTCGTCACGGGCGTCGCCACGGCGCTCGACCTCGTCCGGCGGCGACGACGACAGCGCGCCGCCGGTGGTCGTAGCCACGGGCGTGTCTCCGGCGAGGCTGCGGCGCGTCAGGGAGTTCTGCCTCGGAGACTACGTCGTCTCCGGGCCGTGGCTGGGCCGGGTCTTCGAGGTGTCCCTCGACGTCGACGTGGTGTTCGACGGCGGAGCCGCCGTCTGCAGGGTCACGCGGGCTGGCAGCAAGCTACGGCCCCTCAACGAGGACTCCCTGAACCGCTACACCAACAGCGTCGTCTACCCGGGGCAGCGCGTCGCCGGCTGCTCGACCCACTTGAAGGCGGCCAGGTGGCTCAAGGGCTACTGGAAGCCCAGCTACCGCCGGGGCACCGTGTCCAAGGTCGAGACCGCCGGCGTGCACGTCTACTGGGTGGCGTCGTCGCAGCTGGGCACTGAGAGGTCCCTCGTCCAGGCGTCCGCACCGGCGCACCAGCAGAGCCCTCAGAACCTGACACTCTTCTCCAGCGATCCCGTCCAAGGTTTCTGGGGTGTCGGAGACCGCTGCTTCTTCCGCGCCCCTTGCGGCCGCGCACCCGCCGCTGCCGGCGATGGCGTTCGCCGACGTGATCCTGCCCGTTCGCTGACGACGAAGCGTAGGCGGAATTTGCTGAAGCATCAGAACCGGAGTCCCACGGAGTTGGAGCAGCCATTGTCCGTCGTCTCCGACACTCACACGGCGGCTGACGTGGTCTGGCAGGACGGGACGCGGCAAAGCGGCGTGCCGTCGGTGTCGCTGATCCCCTTCCTGGCGAGGAATGACCACGACTTCCTCCCGGGCGAGAGAGTCGTCAGCACGGCGGTCGCCGGCGCCAGCGAAGACGAACGTGTTGGCGTCGTGGGAAGCCTCTGCCACAACGACCAGACCGTGCGCGTGGCGTGGCTCAAGGCAGCAGCACGCACCGGGGAACCCGTCAAGATTGACTGCCGCGAGACCGTAAGCACCTACGAGCTCCGCAGGAATTCTCTCAGCGATCCCTTTTATGGAGATGTGGTGGTTCGCCGCCACTCGGCCATGATTGGCAATGACGCTACTGGTGGAAGCACGGACGAACAAACACCGGCGGCACAGGGCCGCAACAAGGAGAAGGCTGCCAATGATCTTTCATGGGTCGGACACATAGTTGAGCTTTGTGACGACGCACGCGTACTAGTCAAGTGGGGTGACGGCAATACGTCAAAGGTATGCATCGTGTTATATTCATTTCATTTCAAAATATACCTACATTTAGAATTTTTAAAAAATTATGTCTTTTCAATTTTGAGTAATACCGAAATAATAACAGTAGAGACTACTAACATAAAAATGATGTCAGTAGATTTATCATAAAAATAACTATTATATTATATTATTGTTAGTCAAAATTAGAAAAAAATAAACATAGCTACATTATGTGACGGAGGGAGTAAAGCCCATGCATATGTTATACTTCATATAATAATCATTAATTATTTAATGAGTTGACCTTGTAAATAATTCAGTCGACGATACCAATAATTCTAGGTGTTGCTTCATGAGATAGCTGTTGTCAAACACCAACGCGTGGGCGAGATGATTGAGGAAATAGGTGATTGGGTGTCTGAAGATGGAGATATGAACAATGCCATTGGCAATCCACAAGAGACGGCCACTATCATTGTACCCATCCAAACACAAGCTTATTTTCAAATTTCAATTCTCTATATCGTTGCACACCACAATATTGAACTGATACATATAGTTCATGTTGACTGATTCTAGAACAACAACAACAACAATGGTGGCGGAGGTGATGGTCATTCGGCGACGAGGAGCCCCGGCAGCTGGGTAGGGTTTGTTACCCAAGCGGTGATACGACTAGCTGGTAAAGTGCTTGCTCAAGGCAGGAGGTACCTAGCAGGTGGCTCGGAAGTGGCGGGAGGTTCGAGCTCAGAATTTGCAGCGACAGAGAACACACCGCCCACACCCATTTCTGGTGGTGGTGATGGTGATGCCAATGAAGGTGGTGGCACCGCTGACAGATCTACCATAGAGGGGAAGGTGAAGGCAGATGCCACCGGTGATGACAAGTCATCTCGGTTCCCTCAGTTTGATGTCGTGCAGAGCTCTCTAGATCACCACTACCTTAACAACATGGAGCAGGTGAGTAGTATTTTTTTAATCTATTTGACTCATAATATATGTCACTGTCGTCTCCATCTACTTTTTATGAATATGTTGCTCTGCTTACGGTATTAATTTTCTACTACTAAAATAGCTTCAGAAACTTAAGGTAGCGTTCAAATAATTTCTTCTTTTGCCCGTATTGTTTTCATATATCAGATCTATCTGTCAGCGCCAATTAGTTGATGCTTTTGAACTGCCTGGTGGGTTACAGGGCACTAGCGGGGGGAGGAAGTGGACAAAGAGGGTGCAGAAAGAATGGAAAATTCTGGAGAATAACTTGCCAGGTACGTGATAGGTTGCTTGTACCTGTTGACTTCACCTTAGACATGTGATGATGCTATATATACTTCATTTGATTTTTGAATATATATGTATGGCTATGCTCGAACAAAAAGCTTATAATATATAAATTTTTAAGTAAATCATGTGTCGTAATTGAAATTAATTCAACCAAACACACAAAATCCTTTGACATGCATATGCAATTATGCATATAGGAATATATATTTAAAATGTGTGCCCGTGAATGCAGACACCATCTTCATACGGGCTTACGGGGACCGCATGGACCCAGCGGCAGATCCAGCGGTGGGTCAGGGGGGGGCTCCAGCCCCCCTACCACCCTGGATCCAATGGTAATCCTGTAAGTTTTCCATGGAAATTTTGAGGAGGAAGAGGAAGAAGAAGGAGGGAGGAGGAAGAAGATGAAGCTCCAGCCCCCCCTTACCACCCAATCCTAAATTCGCCACTGCATGGACCTGCTTCGAGCGGTAATGGTGGGAGTGACCGGGACGCCGTACCACGACGGGCTCTTCTTCTTCGACATGCAGCTGCCTCCATCATACCCCACCACGCCGCCGCTGGTGAACTACAGGTCGTTTGGGCTGCGTGTGAACCCTAACCTCTACCCGTCCGGCACGGTGTGCCTGAGCCTTCTCAACACCTTTGGCGGCCATGGAACCGAGCTCTGGTCTTCGGAGGCTTCAAGCGTGCTCCAAGTCATCGTCTCCATCCAGGGCCTGGTGCTCAATGCCCAGCCATACTACAACGAGGCAGGCTACGATATCCAGGTGGGCACGCCTGCTGGCCGTCGCAACGAGCTCTCGTACAGCGAGAACGCCTACCTACTCACCCTGCAGACCATGCTCCACCTCCTGCGCCGACCGCCGGCGGGCTTCGAGGAATTCGTCAGCGACCACTTCCGCCGCCGAGGGCAGCACGTGCTACGGGCGTGCCAGGCCTACATGGATGGCTCCCTTGTTGGCACGCTCGACGCGGAAGCACGCGCCACGGAGGGGAGCAGGGAGCGGCCATGCTCGGCAGGATTCAGGCTCGCGCTGCTCAATGTCATGCCGCGGCTCGTTGAGGCGTTCACCGGAATCGGCGGCCAATAAGGGAAGCAACGTGCGCCGTTGGCTGCTCTGCAGGTTGCTAACTGCCCGGCCGCTAGCTTACCAGAGGCATTGTGTCACTGTCATCTGATAGATTAACCATGGTTACTAGTTTACTCCCTCCGTTTATCTTTATAAGGGGGCGTATATCAAGATTCAAATTTTACAATCTAATTTGATCAACTATTTAGCCAACATTTATTTATTTTTATAATATAAATTTGGAATGGTTATATTCGTAATCAGATGTACTCTCCAATGATTATAATTTTATATAAACGAGAATACTATAAAGAATACTATAATGTATGAGAAATGAACAGTTAAGTGTAATAAGACCGTGTCAAGTCCTATCACGTCTTATAAAAATAAACGTAGGGAGTAGTTGAGATTTCTACTAATTATTCTCCTTTCGTATCGAAATATTTGTTGTCACTGATAATTTTTTACAATTTTAATCATTCGTCTTATTCAAAAATTATCCTAAAATGTTCAACTTTGCCAAAAAATATCATATCGAAATATTCAACTTTGACTAAGCTCTTTTACTATTTGATATTTTTTCGAATTACAGAGTGCATTGGAGACACTCATAACACACGCGCACTCATCTCTATAAATACACGCGTGCAAACCCTACCCACTACCGGAATCCTCCAAGTCGCAGTGTGCCAGAGACACACGGCGTCAACTTCGCCGTGTGTGATACAAGGATACACACGGCGAAGCTTACCCTAGTGCCCGCTCCTTGCCCCTGTCAGCCGCCACCAGCCATCAACCACCACGCCGCTCCTCCGCCGCCACCACGCTGTGGGGAGGAGGCCGCCGCATAGAAGGCTACCACATAGAAGGTCGCCGTACGCCGTGAGGAGGATGTCGGGCGGGCGCATGGGGAGGAGACCGCCACGCATTGGGGAGGAGGTCGTCCGGGCATCGTGTGCATGAGGCCTCCACGTGTCGTGGAGCACGCCACCCGTCCCGCCGCCAAACCGCTGCAGGCCCGCCACCACCGGATCCGTCGTTGCGTTGCCACTACTCTCGCCCCGCCAATGCTCCTCAATGCAGCGAGTGAGGAGCGAGCGAGGGGGGAGAGGAGGGGCAGCCGAGGCGACTAGCCGGTGGTGGAGAGAGGGAGCGGCAGCGGTGGAGAGAGGGAGAGGGAGCTACGTCAGAGAGAGGGAGGAGGAGGGAGGCGGTTGCAGGTGGAGGGAGGCCGGCAGGGTAAGGAAGGGAGGGGGAGGGAAGATTTTATACTTAGGGTTAGGGTGGGTGGGGACGTGGGCTGTTGGGCCGGCTGATGGGCTAGCTAGCCCAATACGCCTTCGCCACTAGCCAAGTTTAGGCTCACGGTGAAGTTTTTTTTTCAAAAATTGCTGCAACTGCATTTAATTAATTAAACATACAAACAAATACAAAAATCTACAAAATTTTAACATGGAGTACAAAATGTTGTATGTTATGAGTAGAAAAACTTTTAAAATCAAACTCAAATTTGATCGTCACTTTCACTACAAACCTAACTGTATCCTTATCAACTCTATGAAACTTCTTCGGAAATGTTGCTATTTGTAAGTATCATACGTGAAAAATATGCAAAATTCACTCAATTTTTTATCATAGTCTCCACATATGATATCATAATATATTGACAAAAATCATAATTTTCAGACTTTATTTGCATTTTTTAGAATTTTAAAATCTTTCTTAAACACGGGCGTGGTCGTGTTTACTAGTCAAGATGTTCAAAATTTCTTTTGATTTCATGAGTAAGACCTTAAATTGGCCTAAATAACATGGATATAATTTTTCCAGTCATTTTATTATATTGTTTCAATCACTTGCAGTTCAAATTTGATTTGATTCAACAAATTACTTGAATTGTAATTAATTAGTTAAATATAATAAACAAATAGAAAATGCTCCAAATTTTAACATGGGTCAATAGGTGTTGCATGTGGAGTGGAGAAAAAATTTGAAGGGCAGAAGATGATTGTTTTAAGCTTCTTCGCCACGTGCCAAAGAAAAACACACGACGAATCTACTTAGTCGTCGTGTGTCATATAGATACACACAGCGCAACTACCTAGTCGTCGTGTGTTGTGAGGGGCGACACACGGCGAAGAACCAGCACGTGACTTGCACACGCGTGCCGTGGCGGACGGCAGGCAGCACCGGCACCAGCCGCCAGCCTTCACCGGCGAAGGCTGACGGTCGGCGCCAGTGCTGCCTGCCGTCCACCACGGAGGGCGCGTGCAAATCACATGATCTTGTTCACCGTGTGTACCTCAGACGACACACAGTGAAGAGGAATAGTCGTCGTGTGTCTAATGGAGGCACACGACGTCGTGTGTCCGGTGAACGTTAGTGTCGTCTTTTGCCCGATAAAAAGACATGGCGAACTGATGGGCACACAACAACATAAGGTTTTCCGGTACCGACCTCTAGGAGCATCTTCGAAGATTGGGCCGACAAATCCTCAAGACACACGGTGAACGTTAGTGTCGCCGTGTGCTCGATAAAAAACACACGGCGAACTGTTGGGCACACGACGACATACGGTTTTCCGGGTAGTGACCTCTAGGAGCATCTTCGAAGATTGGGCCGACAAATCCTCAAGATTGACGAAGTTACCACATGTGCCTCGTTGTCAACGGTAATGTTATCTACTACTGAAAGCACAAACGTCGTTAAATCCTGAGAAATTCGCTCCCACGAGGAATCAAATCCAGGACCTGAGGTGCTACTGGGGCTCTTATAATCACTAGGTTAAAGCTATTTCCTTTACTATTTGATTCTGGACCTAGTCTTCTCAGCAATAACGCCATGGAAAAATGTTCCTATTAATTGGGGCAACAACGTTAAGATCATTTTTGCCAAGACCCTTAGAGCAGGTACAACACGTCTGCAACTCACCATATTCCGACGTGGAAGAGAATAAAGTTTACGCTGCAGACCGCGCCGATCGCATGGACTGCTCCACACTCCACAAGTTGTGGGTCCTACCACGACTACCAAGCTAGGAGAGACAAGAACTTTTAGGAAAATGGCCAATCGACCCTGCATTAATTTAAAATATATTTGGAATGGGAGGAGAGACAAGATTGTTGTTTTCTATTATTAGTGGAAACTCACGTGCGCACGTGATATAAAAAGTTTGCAAAAATGGAAGACTGGATATAGTACGATTCTCATCTGGTTGATGGAACACAAACACCAAGATGATGGCGTGCCAACTGAAATGTGATGTAGCCTCAGTCTTCTCCTGTTTCTAAGCTCCCGGCGACATGCACATGCTTAAAAAATATGATAAAAATAAATGTATTATTTATGAGATTAAATTATATCAAATAAAAGCACAACACCAAATGCAGTTCCATCATGGCAACACATGAGTGACATATATAAGAGTGAACATTGTTAACTTCACATGAATACACATGTTAGAGGCCGGATGAAGCTATTCCAATTGCGACAACACAACTGTCACTAATAAGTGATCAATGCGAGTATGTCATGGGGGTGTTTGGATGGAGGTGTAAATAGGATAGATAGGGCAAATTTACCACAAATGTGCTAAATATGTGAGGGTAAATGTGGTGGAGCAAATATGTAGCCCCCTCTAATTTCATTTGCCTCTCAAAAGTGTCAAATTAGGGTAAATTTGCAATAAATTTACCTCAACAATCCAAACATGCCCTATGTAGCATATTATTCCTCAAGAAAAATGTGCTCCACAAAAATTTTAAAAAAATGAGTGGACCTAGGAAACCACAGGAAACAGCTTTGGACGAATAAAAATCTCAGTCAACATTTTGCAGCTTATTTGATTGTTCTGAACACTTTTGCATGGGAAAAAAATATTGCGCAACCATTTAAATAACAAGAGGACTATTTTTACAAGTGCCCTAAATAATGTAAAAGACTTGCAGCTTTCAGTCCACTCTCCCAATCACTTTTAGTGCCAAACTGTTGAGCTGCCGTGTGCAATCGGTCATTCACAAACTTCAGCCCACACGATGGGTCATTATTTTTCCAGAAAAAATGTGCGAGCACCAAGACTTGAACTCTGGTGGGTAGCATCCCACTAGATCGTCATGCAGCTGGTCAGGAGAAAGAAAAGTAAGCATATTAGAATCAATCTCTAGCCAATTGACTCACAACAAATGACACAAGACGAATGTTCGTGGGGAGACTAATTAGCGATCGCGCGCTAGGAAGCCCCCCTAGCGATGGAATCTCATGCCCACGACTTTCCTTTTAAGGAAAGTTTGTGTTCCCACCACTTTTCATTTTTTAATACTATAAGTTATGCATACAACTTTGATGTATAACTTCAAGATATAATTTTCACAAGATAATTTTTTGGTCCAACTTTGACACTAGCCCGCGTGCAGAACTTATTCATACAACTTGTATGCATAATATTTTGAAAAATAACGTGTACGCATAATTTATTTTCAAACATCAGTTTTATCTTTTTGTTTTTGGAACTTATACACACAACTTCTACGCATAACTACGAACTATAAGTTTTTGACAGATAATTTTTTAGCATAAGTTTGATGGCGTGCAGAACTTATGCGTAATGTATGCACAATTTTTGAAGAATAACTTGTGCATATATTTTTCGCTAACGACAAATTGTGTGCATAACTTTTTTCTGGAAACAATGAGTTGTGCACATAACTTTTTCTGTAATATCTATTCAAAAAAAACTTTTTCTTTAATATCGAGTTATGGGCGTGCAGAAAAGAAAATAATTGAAAAAAAAGAAAAAAAGAAAGAGGGGAGTCCGCCCCACGTGAGCGCCCTTAACATCTCGCCATGCTCATGGAGCACTACCAGAATCACGGGCTCTGCCGAGAGGTGCTTGCTCTCGGCAGAGAGCTCTTTGCTCTCGGCACAGGATTTGCCGAGAGGAAACTCTCGGCACAGCGCTCTCGGTACCGCTGGACCGGCAAAGAGCTCTTTGCCGAGAGCCACGTCAGATGCTCTCGTTACACATGTGCCGAGAGGAGATATTGCTCTCGGCAAAGCAATTTTCATAAAACAAAAAAAAAAGGAAAAATCCAAGGCAGCGGGGCCCACCGCCCGGCTGCCCTGGCCCCACCACCGCCGCCCATCACCACCACCAGAACCGCCACCACCACCGCCGCCGCCGCCCGCCACCACCACCACAGCCCACCACCACCACCAGAACCGCCCGCCACCACCACCGCCGCCCACCACCACCACCAGAACCGCCACCACCGCCGCCGCCGCCGCTAGCCACCACCACCGCGCCTCGCCCAGCCTCGGTTTGGACCTGGAGAGGAGGTCGTCGTTGTGGATGAAGCCGTGGATCCGCCCGCCGCCGTCGGAGCCTGCCGACGTAGATCAGCCCGCCGCGCCGTCGTAGATCCGCCGCCGCGCCGTCGTAGATCCGCCCGCCGCGCAGGGACAGAGGTCGTCGTCGTAGATTTGCAGGCCGCCGTCCAACCTCGAGCTTCGCTCCACCTGCGCGACCCAGGAGCTGGGGACGGAAGAAGAGGCCGAAGGCGCCGGATCTCCTCGCTCCGCCGCCGTCGAGTCTCACCTGCACCGGATCTCCTCGCTCCCGCCGCCGTTGAGGCCGCCGCCTCCACGCTCGGATCCGCGAAGCTCGAGGTTGCGTCGGGGGAGAAGAGCTCCAGGCCGCGCCGGGGGAGGAGCTCCAGGCTGCCTCCGTCGCCGCTGCGTAGGGGAAGCGCCGCCGCCCTCGGATCCGCCGCCACCGCGCCTCGCCCCGCCGCCGCTCCTCGCCACGAGGTGAGGGGCGAGCAGAGGGGGGAGGAGGGGGACGGCGAGGGTGGGGGCAGCGGAGGCCAGAGCGGGAGAGAGGGAGGAGGCCCGGCCGGTGGTGGTGGGAGGCGGCGGCGTGGAGGGGGGAATGGGAGGAGGCAGGCGGGGGTGGAGGGAGGCGGCGGCGTGGAGGCGGGAAAAATGGGAGGAGGCAGGCGCGGTGGGGGGTTGGGGGGAATTTATTTAGCTAGGGTTCGGCGGGGGTTAAGTGGGCCGGCGGGGTGATGTGGGCCGGCTGGGCCGGAGGGGGCGCAATTGGGCTGTCTTTGCCGAGAGCCACGTCAGCCTGCTCTCGGCAAAGAGCCCTCTTTGCCGAGAGTCTGGCTCTCGGCAAAGACAATTTTACTCAAAAATAATTACTAAAATAGCAAATAGATTTGAAAAATTTACAAAAATGTAGCAAAACACTAATTATATTGTATATTACATGTAGAAAAGTTTTTATAGTCAAACTCAATTTTGAATTTCTCTAGTACCCCAAATCTAATCACATTAGTTCAAATCTTAGAAACTTCTCGTGAGATGTTCCAGTTTCTAAACAGCGGACGTGTTCATGTGTTCAAAACATTCTCAATTTTTTTTCACAATCTCCTCATATGGTATCATGAGTACTTGACAAATTTCGTGATTTTCAAACTTCATTTGAATTTTATACAATTTTTTAACCGTTCTACCTTACGATCTTCATCAGGATCGGAGAACCAAATGTCGGAAATTTAGCTTGATTTCATGTACATGGTCTTAGAGATGTCTCATGAACATGAATATCATGTTTTCACCAACTTTACTATATAATTCCATGCATTTGCAGTTCATATCGGACGTATGCGAAAAAATACCTAGAAAGAAGTAAAATTGTTAAATATAGCAAACAAAGTTAAAACTGTGCCAAATTTGAGCATAAGTTTTATATAAGTGTAGGTTGAGGATAGAAAAAAATTGGAGGTAAAAAAATAATTTTTTAAAATTTCTTTGCCGAGAGCTGAACAAAAAACACTCGGCAAAGATTTCTGTGCCGAGAGTTTTTTTCTGTGCCGAGAGTTTTTGAGTTTGCTCTCGGCAAAGAAGCCTCTTTGCCGAGAGTTTTTTCTTTACCGGGAGTTTTCTAATTTGCTCTCGGCAAAGCCTTCTTTGCCGAGAGTTTGTTATTTGGCTCTCGACAAAGAAAAGGACTCTAGGCAAAGCCTGTGATTCCGGTAGTGGGGACGGACTAGAAAACACCTAAACCCTCTGCTAAGTATTAGCCTTTGCGTACACGGAACATATACAACCTCGAGGAATCAGCTGGTCCAATTCAATCAATCGCGCCGACAATGCAGGACGCAACGGGGCAGTTGATCTGCTGGCATGACTTCGTCAGGCTCAACTCGCCGGCGGCAGGCGCCACCCGGGACCGCGGGCTGGTTCTCAAGGGCATGCCCGGGTCGAAGGTCGCCGTGCAGTGCCTCGACGGCACGAGGGCGATCGAGAACGCTCGCGACGTCCGTGTCGCCGACCGGAGCAACTTCTTCCCGGGCATGGTCGTCGCCTCGGCGTCAGACCGCGGCGGCCAGCTCGGGGTGGTCACAGGCGCCGCCGTGGAGCTCGATCTGGTCCGGCTTCGCGGTGACGATGCGGCGGAGGTCGCGAGGGGCGTGTCCCCAGCGGAGCTGCGCCGCGTCAGGGAGTTCTGCCCGGGCGACTACGTCGTGTCCGGGCCGTGGCTGGGCCGGGTCTTCGAGGTGTCCCTCGACGTCGACGTGGTGTTCGACGTCGGAGCCTCCGTCTGCAGGGTCACCGCAGCGGATGGCAAGCTGCGGCCCGTCAAAGTGGAACCTTCAAACCGCTACAACGACAGCGTCTTCTTCCCGGGGCAGCGCGTCCGCGGCCGCTCGTCCGTCTTCGAGGACGCCCGGTGGCTCAAGGGTTACTGGAAGCGCCGCTATCGCAAGGGCACCGTGTCCAAGGTGGAAACCGCCGCCGTGCTGGTCTACTGGGTCGCGTCGTCGCAGCTGGGCGCCAAGAGGTCCGTCGTCCAGGCGTCCTCCGCGCCGGCGCACCAGCAGAGTCCTCGGGACCTGACATTCTTCCGCGCCGGCGACTACTTCACAGGCTTCTGGGGCGTGGGCGACCGCTGCTTCTTCCGCGTCCCTTGCCGGCGATGTCGTTGCCAACCGGAATTGGCTGCGGCGACGAGGAAGCCGGAGCCGCGCAGGGTTCGAGCGGCCGTTATCCGTCGCCGGCACGCGCACGACGGTCGACGTGCTGTGGCAGGACGGGACGCGGCAGTGCCAGGCTCCGTCGGTGTCGCTTCTTCCCAACGCGCCACAGAACAGCCACGACTTCTTCCCGGGCCAGCGAGTCGTCAGCGCGCGTTCTGGTATCGTCACAAGCCTCAACTGCACGGACCAGACCGTGCGCGTGTCGTGGCAAAAGGCGGCGGCGGAACGCGCCGATGACGATGAGACACTAAGCTCGTACGATCTCGCCAGGGATTTCGACAACAATGTCTTCTATGGAGATGTTGTCGTCCGCCCAGACTCCTCAATTGGTGGTGTCGCCGGCGACATTGGTGGAATCACGGAAGAGTTGGTGGCGCCGACACGGTGCCAAAAGAAGGAGCCCACAAGAGCTTATGATCTTTCATGGGTCGGATACATCGTCGATTTTTGTGATGCACACCATGTCCAAGTCAAGTGGGGTGACGGCAACACGTCCAAGGTATGCAACACGTCGTCGTCGTCGTCGTCGTCCATAGAGTTACTACCTCCTTCCACAAATACATGACGTTGGTTAGTTCATTTTTGAACTAACCAACGTCATGTATTAAAAAACGGAGGGAGTACTGTATGAATGGACCGTTTTAAAAATGCCTGAAATAAAGAAGTTATCTAGAAACAGCCTTTTCTTCTGGTGCCTAAAGGAACTATTTTTTTAACTAGATACCAAAATCCCAAGTTAACTTTGGTAACTCTAGAAAGCTCCTTAATACCAAATACAAATCAACTCACGATTATAAGATTATTGATTGAAGCTTTTCACGCAAATGAGGATATTAGAGTCTTTCCACACCACTACTTATCTGTTTAGAAAAGGTAGAATTGCAATTTTCATGGGACCAAATGGGAGTACACATTTGATGGTACCGACTTCAGGTGTCTTTTCGAGAGATAGATGTCGTCGAAGAGAAAAGCTTTGTTGAGTTCCTTGACGAATTAGGCGAGTGGGTGTCCGAAGATGAAGGCATGGACAACGACACCATTGATCACAAGGAACAAGTGACTGCCGCTGCCGTTGTAAGTATCCCTCCGCACACAAAAAGTTCAATCCCCCAAGAGATTTTGCACCGAGTTGATCAAGTAATATAGTAACAATTTTGTTGATTTCAATTTTTAGGACAACAACAACGAAGGCGAAAGTGCTGATGACTCGGATAGTGATGATGGAAATGCAATGACGAGGGTGAAGGACCGGGTGGGAGTTGTCGCCCAAGCAGTGATCCGACTAGTTGGTGAAGTGCTTGCACAAGGTAAGAGGTATCTGGTAAATGGTTGGACAGTGGCAGGAACATCAGCCTCAGAGCTTGCAGCCACAGAGAACAAAAATGTAGCCCCAAAGAACAACAATGTATCCGGTGATGATGGTGATGCCAAGGAGACCTCCACTGATGTGGAAGGCATCAATGGAGGTGGTGGTGGTGGTGGTGGTGGTGAGGGGAAGAAGGCGGAGGCAGATACCACCATAGATGACAAGTCATTTAGCTTCCCACAATTTGAGATTGTGCAGAGCCCTTCAGATCACCATTACCTTGATAACATAGAGCAGGTTCGTAATTTCCTTTTTCCCCTAAGGGTTTGGGGGTAATTTTTTTTTAGCTTCGTGAATATATTAACAACAATACATAAGGTGTATAATCAGTTGGATAAGGATAATCCTTAAAAATGGAAAATATCAAGACAAGAATCAAATAAAAAATATCTCAAGCTCAATCCAATGCTACATTTTTTTGTAAAAATTAAGAAAACGATGGTTGCTGAAAACCCTATAAATGTAATACTTTTTACTGATGGTTCAAATTAATTAAATGGTTGCCCATTTAGTTTCCATACATGGAACAATGATGTGTACTCCCTCCGTCCCGTAAAGACTGCAATCCTAGCATTTGAAAAAAAAACCCACAAAGAATACAATTTTAGAAAATAGATCTATTACCTACCTAATTAAGTAATCAGATCCGATCTGCATGCTAAAACTTACTGCATGTGGCTAAAAAATAGGGGTGAATCTTTTCGTGCCACCATTAATCCGTCCTGAAAAAATAGAATTGCATTTTTTATGGGACGGTGGAGTAAATGTGAATGTGTCCTATATACATAGTGACTGCTAATTGATTAAAGCTGATGCACTTTTGTAAACAGGGCGCTGGTGCTGGGGGGAGGAAGTGGACGAAGAGGGTGCAAAAAGATTGGAAAATTCTTGAGAATAACCTGCCAGGTACACAGTGAGTCAATTTGCAAAATGGAGAGAATAACATTTGAACTTTTGCAACCAAACACAAACACTTTCGACATACTATACATCTAAATGTTTGCCCGTGCATGCAGACACAATCTTCATGCGCGCGTACGAGGACCGCATGGACCTGCTGCGAGCGGTGATGGTGGGAGCGAGCGGGACGCCGCACCACGACGGGCTCTTCTTCTTCGACCTGCATCTGCCGCCGTCGTACCCCGCCGCGCCGCCGCTGCTGAACTACCGGTCGTTCGGCCTCCACGTGAACCCCAACCTCTACCCCTCCGGCGCGGTGTGCCTGAGCCTGCTCAACACATTTCGCGGCCGTGGAACAGAGCTCTGGTCCCCGGAGGCCTCAAGCGTGCTCCAGGTCGTCGTCTCCATCCAGGGCCTCGTCCTCAACGCACAGCCATACTACAACGAGGCGGGCTACGATGCCCAGGTGGGAAGGCCGGAGGGCCTCCGGAACGAGCTCCCGTACAGCGAGAACGCCTACCTGCTCAACCTGCAGACGATGCTCCACCTCCTGCGTCGGCCGCCGGCGGGGTTCGAGGAGTTCGTCAGGGACCACTTCCGCCGGCGAGCTGGGCGGCACGTGCTCCGAGCTTGCCAGGCGTACATGGATGGCTGCTGCGTGGGCATGCTCGATGGCGAGGGGAGTGGGAAGCGGCGACCGTGCTCGGTGGGGTTCAGGCTCGCTCTCGCCAACGTGGTGCCCCGGCTTGTTGAGGCCTTCACCGCGATCGAAGCCGGTGGATGCGAGGAGTTCCGTCGGCTATGGGTGCCAATATAATAGTATGCACTTAATTTGTCTGATACCCACTAGTCCATTGTCCTACGACTCACTACACTTTTTAAGTTGCAAATCCGTGTGTTTATTAACACATTTTAACTTTGACAGTCAATATTATATTTTTTGTATACTTTGGAATGGTACAACAGTTTCTCGTTATATATATGGGGGAAATATTCGGTGCAAATCATATTTTTAGTGAAAACCACTCTAAACAACACACCTAAAAGTCTTTGGAATTTTCGAAACGATGCAAATTGGTAATTTGTTCATATATGTACTTTGTTGCAAAAGTTGAGAAGCAAACTCGTTATATAAAAGATTCATATGAAAATGACAAAATTGAAGTGCATATGCATTGAAACACACATGTCCAGAATTTTTGTCTTGTAGTGCACCTACACGAAATTTATTATTTTTGTATGAATTTTTCTACATTGAGTTTGCATCTCAACTTTTGCAACAAAGTAAATCTATAGATATACATTGTATGTGCATTGTCTCAATTTTTTTTAAACTTGAAAATATGAATTTTAAGATGGTTCTTACATTTCCACCTAATATTTTCCCATATATGTACTCTTTCATCCCAGCATTTAAAATAGGACCCGGCTAAATTACAGCCGGCTGTAATATAGCCTGGGGTGCAGCCGCCTTTGGTGAGGTAACAAATACCACTTGAGCGATCGAGGGAACCATCCGAGGAACCTTGTCTTTCTTTGCAAAATTTTCAAAAACTCCGTGATACGATCCAGAAAAGGAGGAGAGTGAGAGATGCAAAGTCAAAATCCATTCTACCTTTCAACCTACGAAGGCAAGGTGAAAAGCTAAAAGCCCCACGGGTAAAGTAAGGCTAAGCTTCTCTCGTACCAACCTTTTCAAATTTGCAAGAAGAGCATGGAGTTGGTGCGCAGGTACTTGCCGAGTGATAACATCTTGCAACCCCTGATCCACCGAGGCCAAGTCTAGGCTTTGCTCGAGGACGAGCAAACGTTTAGCTTGGGGGAGTTTGTTGATGGTCCTTACAACAAAGATCCGACCGTCAAAACCTCGGGTTCGAGACGAGTATACAACAAGTTTCATGCACATTTTTTATACTAATAAAGTTCCATGAGTTGTGTTGCAAATTTTATGGACAGGTACACATTTAGGGGAGAAATGGAGCCAACGTGCCACAAGAGCCAGGCACGACCACACCACCAGGCACGGCCGGCCCTGCAGGTGCGGCCGGCCTGGCAGGTGCGGCCGGCCCTGCCCCGTGCCACGTCCTCGCTCCCGAACACTTCCTTCCCCATGTGCACAACTTGGATGAACGAGATTGATCAAGGCAACGTCGGTTTGATCGAATGGATGAAGTTGTGATCACTTGGATCAATGGGTCCACCTCTCCGGCCGATCAACCGCCACAACCGTCATTCCAAGAGCATCCTGAGCATCACCAAGCGAAGGCGGTTCATCCCATGGCTTAGGGGTGGGCCGGCCGCACCTAGAGGGCCGGCCGCACCTCCCAACCGCCATACCGGCCAATACCGACGCAAGGAACCGACCCTCAACCGCCTCAGGAGCAAGGATCAGGAGCGTCCAAGTCGAGAGGCGGTGGATCACAGGGCCGGCCGCACCTCCTCATCTGGCCGCACCTGTGATATTGGGCCCACGCCCTCAACCGACCTCACTTACCTATAAAAGGAGCCTCACACCCGCTGGATCACACACACCGCGCTGGAGCATCTCATCTCCACTCTTTTGTTCACTTAGAGTAGGATTAGTGTAGCTTGGGAGTTAGAGTCGAGTCGAGCAAGTCTCGGGGTTCCGGAGGAGTCTTCTTCAGAGTTCCGGTATTGCTCTTGTATCCTTTCTTTGTTTAGACTCAAGTACAATTCAAGTTATCTTTCTATCTTACTTTTCGAGTCAATTACATTCAGCTTTTACTTTACTCTAGAAGCTTTATTCTTGGTTTAGACTAAAGTTAGTTTAGTCTTGGTTAGTATAGCTCTCTTGAACCCTATAGTGTTGTGGTCGTTCTTCGCTTGATCTTCGGTGTTTCACCGGAGAGAGAGACCTTCCTTCGTGGTACCCGGGGAAAGGTTCTTTGGTTCGTTGTGAGCACGGTGCTCAGAGCTTGCCTTAGTCTTAGATTGGTGTCCCGCGCAACGGAATAGTTGTGGTCCACCACGTTAGTTCGGGCCAGTAGGATTCAGCGCGTCGTCATCCTCCCTTCTCATCCCAGTCTGAGGGTGCGGCTTCGCATGCCCCTGCAACACTAGAAGAGCTTGTTGAGTTAGCTCACCTTGGTTATCCTTTGCTTTAGCCCTTTGCCTAGAGTTGACAAGAATAGATAGATTGTGTTAGGATCCTTTCTCGTCTCGTTATCCTCCCAGCTCGCTACCCTCTCTAGTCTTTTATCTAGATCTCCTTGCGTGTGTCAAGTTATCCCCGAATATCTTTATTCGTTATCCCTCGCTATAGCTCTTTACCAAGCCTTGGTCTTTCTCCACCGTTTACTCGATCATCTTTGCCGTCGTGCCTCCCACGGGAAAATATAAATCGACAACCCGAATACCACCGGGTGAAGTGCTACAACGGTAATCCGTGCGCTTGCGGACCTTTCTGTGATCGTGTGTTTTACCCAGACGTCCCCTAGTCCCATTACTAGAGGTGTGAACCCGGCGGTGACGCTTGTAGGCGCCAACAAGTATTTCTGTCACCGTCGCCGTTCGTGCCATCTTAGTGGTGAGGCTAAGGAGCGTCAACAAGCATTTCTGGCGCCATTGCCGGGGACATAAACCTGGTGCGACGCTAAGAAACGCAACACAAGCTACATTTGCTCGTTTGCGAGGAGAGCTTGGAGTCGTTTTTCCTTTTTGAGCTTCGGTTGGGAGGGTTGATGTACATATGCATGTTGCATTTTCTTTTATGTATCATATCATGTTTGCATCTTTGTATCATAGACTGCATTGGTATCATATGCCATAGAGATGTGCTTCTCTCATATGCTTTGCTCACCATGATACGCTAGATATGAGGTTATGACTGTGCTTGTGATGCTCATGAGATGTATAGCTATGCTCTTGGTAGCTTTGGGATATATATGCTTGTGGATGGCTTTCTTTTGTAAAAATGTTATATGATCCTCTCTTGTGAGTAGAATGCCTCTCATGTTCAAATTGGGTGCTTATGGCTATCTCTTGCTTAATTTGTGCTTGGAACCATATTCTTTTCATTTGGGATCAAAGATTCATTTATCATCATGAATGTTTAGCCTACATGCTACCTTGTGGAGAAGCCTAAGCTTCTTTTTGCCGCAAAGGCACTTCATGTACCATGCTTAATTTGTAAATCATGAAAATGGTATGTGAGATGCCTATGCTTGAAAAATGTGCTTCCATGTTATAAATGCTTTAAATTCCTTATCTTGGGTGCTAAACCGTTGCATGATGTTCACCAATGAGAAGTCTCATATCCAGAAGTGGACACATGGCTCGGTGGCTTTGACATGACATGAGATAACTTGTAGGTGTTTGTGATGACCATGTGATGAGAATTTGTGACCTTGCATGAAGTTTGTGAGTTATATGTTGTTTGAGCTCATTTTGACCATGTTTAGGTCCTATGCTCATGAGAGGGACTTTTGTGAAATATGCTTCATTTTGATCATGGCTATGTCACTTGCTTGTATCCCTTGGAGGACGACCCATCAGAATGCACCATGCCTTTCATCTTCTCCCTGGATTGGAGTGCCTCTTAAACATCCGAGACGGTTAGTTCATCACGGCTCAAAAGTATAGTGTCACGAAAAGATGCAAACGAACTGGGCAGAGAGCATAACAGTAAGAGGCCTAAATCTTCATCCTCATACTTAACCTCCATCGACACTAGGTCGGCAACAATCTCCTTGAAAACATATATGTGGCTTAACACCGAACCACCCTCCTCCATCTTAAGCGTGAACAGCTTCATCTTCATATGCATCTTACTGGTTAGATCCTTTGACATACAGATCGATTCCAGTTTCAACCAGAGTCCGGCCTTAGCCTCCCGGCGGGCCTCCGCTACGCTTCGTCAGAAGTTGGCCACTCTCTTGTGCACAATGAATTTGGATCATCAATCAACAGTCTTCTGTTGCTGGTGTACACCCATCGTGACGTCCTCGATTGGCGTTTGACAACGGCAACTTCGATTCTTCTGTGGAGTCCGACAATTGTTGAGGTCGGACAGGAACTGGACAGAGACACGGATGCAACCACAATTTCACAACGTAAACATCTCGGCATGCTCGACGGCATAATTGGATATAACTAACTAGTTCCGTCCCGTGATCCCGTCGATCAAACCAGGAAAGCAAAGGAGTTACGAATATTATTCCAAGTGGGAGATTGAGAGAGTTGATCAAGCTATCAACAATGGAGGACACGATGGGGCAGAATATCCGGAGCAGAGACTTGGTCATGTTCAAGTCATCGGCGGGCGCGCATCGCGACCGCGGTCTGATACTCAGGCGCATTATTGCCGGTGCTGATGATAAGCTTGTCGTGCAGTGCGTCGACGGCGCCAATGTGACCCAGGACACCTCCGACGTCTACGTCTTGGACCGCAGCTACCTTCGCAGGGGTATGGCCGTGGCTTCCGCGTCAGACCCGGGCGGCCAGACAGGGGTCGTCACGGGCGTCGCCACGGCGCTCGACCTCGTCCGGCGGCGACGACGACAGCGCGCCGCCGGTGGTCGTAGCCACGGGCGTGTCTCCGGCGAGGCTGCGGCGCGTCAGGGAGTTCTGCCTCGGAGACTACGTCGTCTCCGGGCCGTGGCTGGGCCGGGTCTTCGAGGTGTCCCTCGACGTCGACGTGGTGTTCGACGGCGGAGCCGCCGTCTGCAGGGTCACGCGGGCTGGCAGCAAGCTACGGCCCCTCAACGAGGACTCCCTGAACCGCTACACCAACAGCGTCGTCTACCCGGGGCAGCGCGTCGCCGGCTGCTCGACCCACTTGAAGGCGGCCAGGTGGCTCAAGGGCTACTGGAAGCCCAGCTACCGCCGGGGCACCGTGTCCAAGGTCGAGACCGCCGGCGTGCACGTCTACTGGGTGGCGTCGTCGCAGCTGGGCACTGAGAGGTCCCTCGTCCAGGCGTCCGCACCGGCGCACCAGCAGAGCCCTCAGAACCTGACACTCTTCTCCAGCGATCCCGTCCAAGGTTTCTGGGGTGTCGGAGACCGCTGCTTCTTCCGCGCCCCTTGCGGCCGCGCACCCGCCGCTGCCGGCGATGGCGTTCGCCGACGTGATCCTGCCCGTTCGCTGACGACGAAGCGTAGGCGGAATTTGCTGAAGCATCAGAACCGGAGTCCCACGGAGTTGGAGCAGCCATTGTCCGTCGTCTCCGACACTCACACGGCGGCTGACGTGGTCTGGCAGGACGGGACGCGGCAAAGCGGCGTGCCGTCGGTGTCGCTGATCCCCTTCCTGGCGAGGAATGACCACGACTTCCTCCCGGGCGAGAGAGTCGTCAGCACGGCGGTCGCCGGCGCCAGCGAAGACGAACGTGTTGGCGTCGTGGGAAGCCTCTGCCACAACGACCAGACCGTGCGCGTGGCGTGGCTCAAGGCAGCAGCACGCACCGGGGAACCCGTCAAGATTGACTGCCGCGAGACCGTAAGCACCTACGAGCTCCGCAGGAATTCTCTCAGCGATCCCTTTTATGGAGATGTGGTGGTTCGCCGCCACTCGGCCATGATTGGCAATGACGCTACTGGTGGAAGCACGGACGAACAAACACCGGCGGCACAGGGCCGCAACAAGGAGAAGGCTGCCAATGATCTTTCATGGGTCGGACACATAGTTGAGCTTTGTGACGACGCACGCGTACTAGTCAAGTGGGGTGACGGCAATACGTCAAAGGTATGCATCGTGTTATATTCATTTCATTTCAAAATATACCTACATTTAGAATTTTTAAAAAATTATGTCTTTTCAATTTTGAGTAATACCGAAATAATAACAGTAGAGACTACTAACATAAAAATGATGTCAGTAGATTTATCATAAAAATAACTATTATATTATATTATTGTTAGTCAAAATTAGAAAAAAATAAACATAGCTACATTATGTGACGGAGGGAGTAAAGCCCATGCATATGTTATACTTCATATAATAATCATTAATTATTTAATGAGTTGACCTTGTAAATAATTCAGTCGACGATACCAATAATTCTAGGTGTTGCTTCATGAGATAGCTGTTGTCAAACACCAACGCGTGGGCGAGATGATTGTGGACATAGGTGATTGGGTGTCTGAAGATGGAGATATGAACAATGCCATTGGCAATCCACGAGAGACGGCCACTATCATTGTACCCATGCATCCAAACACAAGCTTATTTTCAAATTTCAATTCTCTATATCGTTGCACACCACAATATTGAACTGATACATATAGTTCATGTTGACTGATTCTAGAACAACAACAACAACAACAATAGCGGTGGAGGTGATGGTCATTCGGCGACGAGGAGCCCCGGCAGCTGGGTGGGGTTTGTTACCCAAGCGTTGATACGACTAGCTGGTAAAGTGCTTGCTCAAGGCAGGAGGTACCTAGCAGGTGGCTCGGTAGTGGCGGGAGGTTCGAGCTCAGAATTTGCAGCGACAGAGAACACGCCGCCCACACCCATTTCTGGTGGTGGTGGCGATGCCAATGAAGGTGGTGGCACCGCTGACAGATCTACCATGGAGGGGAAGGTGAAGGCAGATGCCACTGGTGATGACAAGTCATCTCGGTTCCCTCAGTTTGATGTTGTGCAGAGCTCTCTAGATCACCACTACCTTAACAACATTGAGCAGGTGAGTAGTATTTTTTTAATCTATTTGACTCATAATATATGTCACTGTCGTCTCCATCTATTTTTTATGAATATGTTGCTCTGCTTACGGTATTAATTTTCTACTACTAAAATAGCTTCAGAAACTTAAGGTAGGTAGCGTTCAAATAATTTCTTCTTTTGCCCGTATTGTTTTCATATATCAGATCTACTCCATCCGTCCTAAAATAAATGCAATTCTAGGATTTGAAATTTGTCCCACAAAAAATGCAACTTTGACTAACCAACCACAAAAGACAAGAGGCTCTAGAAACTTCTTACATAAAAGACAAGCTAATTGTTAGATCTTTCTCATAAAAAACAAGGGGTATTTTGGTCATTTTACACCTTACATTGGTTTGTGTGCTCGGTCCTAGAATTGCATTTATTTTGGGACGGAGGGAGTATCTGTCAGCGCCAATGAGTTGATGCTTTTGAACTGCCTGGTGGGTTACAGGGCACTAGCGGGGGGAGGAAGTGGACAAAGAGGGTGCAGAAAGAATGGAAAATTCTGGAGAATAACTTGCCAAGTACGTGATAGGTTGCTTGTACCTGTTGACTTCACCTTAGACATGTGATGATGATATACTTCATTTGATTTTTGAATATATATGTATGGCTATGCTCGAACAAAAAGCTTATAATATATAAAATTTTAAGTAAATCATGTGTCGTAATTGAAATTAATTCAACCAAACACACAAAATCCTTTGACATGCATATGCAATTATGCATATAGGAATATATATTTAAAATGTGTGCCCGCGTTAATGCAGACACCATCTTCATGCGGGCGTACGAGGACCGCATGGATCTGCTGCGAGCGGTAATGGTGGGAGCGACCGGGACACCGTACCACGACGGGCTCTTCGTCTTAGACCTTCGACGGCCATGGGACCGAGCTCTGGTCCCCGGAGGTCTCAAGCGTGCTCCAAGTCGTCGTCTCCAACCAGGGCCTCGTGCTCAATGCCCAGCCATACTACAACGTGGCAGGCTACGATATCCAGGTGGGCACGCCTGCTGGCCGTCGCAACAAGCTCTCGTACAGCGAGAACGCCTACCTACTCACCCTGCAGACCATGCTCCACCTCCTGCGCCGACCGCCGGCGGGCTTCGAGGAATTCGTCAGGGACCACTTCCGCCGCCGAGGGCAGCACGTGCTCCGGGCGTGCCAGGCGTACATGGATGGCTCCCTTGTTGGCACGCTCGACGCGGAAGCACGCGCCACGGAGGGGAGCAGGGAGCGGCCATGCTCGGCAGGATTCAGGCTCGCGCTGCTCAATGTCATGCCGCGGCTCGTTGAGGCGTTCACCGGAATCGGCGGCTAATAAGGGAAGCAACGTGCGCCGTTGGCTCCTCTGCAGGTTGCTAACTGCCCGGCCGCTAGCTACATGCATTGTGTGATAGATTAACCGTGGTTACTAGTTTGAGCCTTTGAGGTCTTTTACAGTGCATAATACAACCGGTTTTTTACTATGAGTAAAATGGTAATTTCCTCAAAACCTAATTCATATATGTCGGGGACGGGCATAAGGGGTCCCCTAACTATGGGGAAAATCACCCTTTTTCGAAAAATAATAAAGATCATCAAGAACACACTTCCCGAATCAACCCCAGCCAAGGCACGGCCTGCTGCGGCCCAACGGCCTTCGCGGCCCACCACGCGAACGTTCCACCCGCCCTCGAGCGAATCTCCGCCTCGCTCGAGGGTCGGGTATCACGCGGGCAAATCTCCGCCTCGCTCGAGGGTCGGGTGCCCCTCGAGCAGATCTCCGCCTCGCTTGAGGATAGCACCCCTCGACACAGGGTATTTCAACTACTCCACCCGACCAAGGCATTCAATGCCCCGTCCCGTCAAGGGCGCTGCAGTCAAAAGCCGAATCCCCGCCACGCCGGCCCTCTAACACCACCCGGGAATCCGCCCCAGGCACTGCGCGGCCATGCCGCCCCTGTGCCACCTTCCCGGGCACTATGCAGACATTGTTTGCTCGCTGTGCGGAGAGGCCGGGTCATTCCCAAACGCTGTGCCACCTGCTCTCGTCCTTCCCCCACGCTGCGCCCCTCGAAAGGGTATAGGGACACCCTTGAGCGGTGTACGAACGACGACTAAGCGCACCGCCAGGACCGCACGGTGCCGCAGGGTGAGCGGAGCGCGTCTTTTCCGTCACCTCTGCCCCGGTGCAGCCATCCCCGGCACTGTGGAGCCACGCCCGGCGGTGTGGAGCCCTGTTCCGACGGGACGCCGCCGCACCGGCCCCTGTACAGCCCAAGCACTCCCGTCAGCAAGACCCTCGAATCAACGCACGAACGGCGACCAGGCGTGAATGCCGACCAGATCACCCTCGAAGCTGACCTCAAGCGAGTACGGAAGCCACCACGACGCTTACAGGGACCGAGATTCGCTAGGACATCCGTCAAACCGCAAGCACTGCACGCCAGTACCGCGTCACTATACAAAACTACCATGCGGCATGTCTGTAAGCCGCCTCCCCTTGGTCTATAAAAGGAGGAGGTGACCGCCCAGCCGCGGGGATCATTTTTTCCAACGACAGCCGGCACACACACACTCCGACTCGATATTGGCACTTTGTCTCAATCACCTAGTAGGGACTTGGAGGACTCTCCTCTTCTCCCGCCACGCTTGTAGCCCCCTCTACAGGCACCCCTGGTGCATCGCAATATAGCGCACAAGCGCAACCTGCTGGACGTACGACCCCCACGGCCGGAACCAGGATAAAACCGTGTCTTTGCATTGCTTAGCACCCGCCATCGAGAGACTGATCACAGCGTATTTTACTAGTTAGTGTTGGGACTAATATCAACACCGACAGTTGGCGCGCCAGGTAGGGGACTTCGCGCTGTGATCGACTCCTCACCAGTAGTCTCGATGGTGATTCGCACCGAGATGACGTCCCAAAGGTACGCCATGGGCAGCTCCGACCCCTTCCCAGCCGGATTCGAAATCCGGTCCGGGAGCCTGAACTTTCAGGCCACGGGGAACGGCTACCACATGCGCCTCACCAATCGGGACGAGCTCCACCCTTGGCGGTCGACCGGGCCAGGCCCGATACCCGCCACACCGGCACCCGACGCCACGACACCAGCACCGGCAGCAGCGGCGGCCGCCTCGACGTCTCGACACCGCAGGCGCTCAGGTCAGCACTCGCGCCAGGCGCGCATGGAGTGGCGCCGGGCAGCACGCGCCGCGGCATGGAGGGACGCACCACCGCCAATCGACACGGCATCACTTCCTGTAGGAGAACACACGGTCGCGGGGCCGCAGTTCCCCCATGGGATGCGCAACTCCGCCGCGACGTACGCCTCGTCAGTCAGCACCGACGTGGCCGCGTATGAAGACCTCCCGGGCCACCACCTGCTGTCAATCCGGAACCTCATCACCACCACCAACGACGAGTCGTACCACGGCTCGGCCAGCGAGCTGCCACCCGCAACCTCGCACGGATACGCAGAGTGGGACTTCTCCGGCGTACCGGACCCTGTGGTGTTCCGGCGGTTTCTTGACGCTGCGGACTACTGGTTCGGTTGCTCCGACGACTCCAGCGAAGGAAGCTACGATCCCACACATGAGTGTTTCGTTGTCGCCATCAACGAACACGCTGACGGCGTGGACGGAGCAGGCGACGGGGATGTGCCCCAAAACCCCGAGCCAAACCCGCCACCAGCCCCACCAGTGGGCAATGCGGACATCACTGCGCAGCTGGCCCAGGCGCGCGAGCTCGAGGCCAAGTTCGCAGAAGAATACCGGCAGGTACGGCTCTTGCGTGCCACCATCGTGGGGGAAGCCTCGGTGCGCGGCGAACGCGTCCGAGAAGCAGGGAGGCAAGCCCGCGAGCGCATCAACGCCGACTTCAACGTTGACGACCCGCACACGCCACCCCGAGCCAGCCAAAAGCTCATCGCGGCAGCGACATTGCTTCGGGCCATGCCTGAGCCATCGACACCGGAGGCACGCAACCTGCGCCGCGAGGCGCAGGCCCTCATCGAGCAGGCTGCCGTACAGCAGGCCGAGAGTTCCGCGTCCCGCGTGCGCAACCAGTCCAGTGCACGGGGCGGCAGCGGCGCACAGGACCAAGAGGCATCTGTCCACGCAGGAGGCTCGGCGGGACAGCCGGCGAACCAGGGCAGGACGCCTGTCAGGGAGCGGATCCTCGACACGCGCGGCCAGGCCCAAGACGGGGACGCCCGCAATGTCCTGAACGCCAAAAGGAGGGGTGACGCGGAGGCACGAACGGCAGCGGGCTACCACCCTCGGCGTGGTGGGCGCTACGACAGCCGGGAGGATCGTTCCCCGACACCGGAACCCCCGGGGACCCGCGTGTTCAGCCGGGAGATCCGCACGGCGAACATCCCCCAGCGCTTCCGCCAGCCCACGACCATCACCAAGTACACGGGGGAGACGGACCCACGAGTTTGGCTCAACGACTACCGCTTGGCTTGTCAGCTGGGCGGCGCCACCAACAAACGCGGTAATCATTCACAACCTGCCGCTACACCTCGCGGATTCTGCCCGGACATGGCTCAAGCATCTGCCGGCTAGTCAGATTCACGGTTGGGACGACTTAGTCCGCACGTTCGTGGGAAACTTCCAGGGCACGTATGTGCGCCCCGGGAATTCCTGGGACTTGCGAGGGTGCACCCAGAAACCCGGTGAGTCCCTCCGGGACTTCATACGGCGCTTCTCCAAGCGCTGCACCGAACTCCCAAACGTCGCCCAGTCCGAGATCGTGCACGCCTTCCTCGAAGGCACGACCTGCCGGGACCTTGTGCGCGAGCTCGGGAGGAGCTCGCCGGTCGACTCCAACGAGCTATTCGACATTGCCACCAGCTTCGCATCTGGAGAAGAGGCAGTAAGGGCGATCTTCGACGACAAGAAGGGCAAGCGCGTGGACGACACGCCCGCGGAGGGCAGCAAGTCCAAGGAACCCGCGAAGAAGCAAAAGCGGGGCAAGAAGGGCAAGAAGCCCCGCCACGACGCGCGCGCGCAGGGCCGCGGCGAGGACGACGACGAGGCCCTCGCGGTTGACCCTGCACGAAAGGGTCCTCGAGGCCCCCCTCGAGGCCCCGGCGTGTTTGACGACATGCTGAAGAAGCCCTGCCCGTACCACAAGACCCCGGTCAACCACACCCTCGAGCAATGTGACATGCTCAAGAAATATTACAGCCGTGTCGCCGCGAAGGAGGACGAGGCTGTTGACACATTTTATCTATGCATTTTATCCCTCACATTCATTGGAAAAAGGACTAAAATATAATTAGATCACCTTGTTAGGGTTTATATTGACAATTTCCACGAGTTTTGGTGAATCTATGAATCTACATGGACTATTCAGAAATTATGCAAAGAAACCACTCTAGAAGACTCCAGAAGGCTCTGGAACTCAACGTGGCTTAGCACCTAAAAAAGAAGCATCTAGAAGGAGCAAGGACCCACCTGGCCGAAGTGGACCCCTAATGGGGCCCACACCAGACCGACCGGCCCAGTGGTGGGGCCGGTCGGCCACCCCCTGGCGCCAAATGGGCCCGGCTTCTGGAATGTTCCTCCACCGCCTATGAGAATCAATCTAAACCACATGTTTAGGTCGGTTTGATCCTACGGCGCACGTCCACCCCTCTGGACTATATAAGCAGCCCCCCTGCCCCCTGGCAGAGGCATCTGAATCAGCATACATCAGATCAAGTCATCAAGTCAGAGACTCTACGCCCTAGAAAACACCATATAGCAGAGTAGCTAGCTAGTTTAGATCTAGGAGGAGGCAAGGCTTCTACTTGGCTCCTGATCGTCTAGAGGCTGATCTAGCTTCGCTCTTGTAAGTTCTATTCTAGTTCTTTACATTTGTTATACAGACTTATGTTCTTATCAATGATTATATTCGACATTATATGCTTTGGTGTTTATTATGATTACATGTTTAGCATAGTTGATTTGCCTTTATATTCGTGTATGGAATCGTATAGCCCTCACCTAGATCATTTGTTAACATGGGTGAACGGTAAAGACAGTGTAAGCGTGGTGCTTATATTGTATTTATCTGCGATTGCACCCTATATGCCGGGTCGTGTGGTAGATCGTGGTGGTGACAGCACTATTGAGTCCTTCGTAGTCCACCTCCCGTGTATAGGACTAGTGGAGCCTTATACTGTTTGGGTTGTTTCAAGTTTCGGCCTTGATCCTCCTGGATAGTCTCCCCATGCATTGATATAATAGTTCTTCTTCCGTGATTGCTAAATGTTTGCACTAATCATAGTTTGCATTGACATATAGTTTAGAATTACCTAGGAGTATCCTCTCTAGCCAGGCTTTGCTACGTTTCTCTTGCTATAATGACACTTTCTAGCTGCTCATGAAGTTATGACTTGAACAGTGCTATCATTCTCTATATTTTATGTGACTTACCCCTGTTTATAGCAATTGATATATTTTGGCCACTCTACATTATAAAACTGAGAGATGAGCATGTATTAGCTATTATGGATTAGAAAGACTTCTTTCCCTGTGGTAGAATATAAATACGATACCTGGTTTTACTCCTGGTTAAAATGCTACAATGGTATATTCATATCTGTGCGCTTGCGGATACCCTGTTTATATATATCTTCTTTTCTAGAGATCCAAGGCATATGTAAGAGTACCATATCCATGCGTTTTCAGGCACACCTGTCAGGCTGACAACCTATATCGAGTTGTGCTATGAATCGTGTCGGAATTCATCTTTTAGTTTATCTGAAAGCAACATCTGATATACACTTAGCATCATGTTAAGATATACCTCTGCATTCCTGGTGTCGTCGATAGAGATGGATCTTATATCCGTTTCTAGTCGATGATGTTAGCAATGTCAACAGAGGCCAAGAAGGATGGGGGTGACGGGGGCGCCGACGGTTTCCCCGCCGTGGAGAACGTTTTCCTCATCTTCGGGGGACCAACGGTGGATATGTCCACCAGCCAGCGCAAGCACGAGCGACACGAAGTCCTCACCGCGGAGAAGGCCCCTCCTTCCTTCCTCAACTGGTCGGAGGAGGCCATCACCTTCAGCCGCGAAGACCACCCGAACCGCATCCCCAATCCGGGTCAATACCCGCTGGTCGTCGATCCCGTCATCGGCAACTCGCGATTCTCCAAGGTGCTGATGGACGGTGGCAGCAGCCTCAATATCCCATACGCCAACACTCTGTGGCTGATGGGGATCGGTCTGGATCAGCTGCGGCCCAGCACGACGCCGTTCCATGGCGTCACGCCGGGCAAGCGCGTCCAGCCCCTCGGACAGATCGACCTGCCGGTCTGGTTCGGCACGCTAGACAACTTCCGCAAGGAGACCCTCACCTTCGAGGTGGTGGGGTTTCGGGGCGCAAGCTGCGGCACTACTTCGAGGCCCATCCGGTCACTGTGGTCTCGTCATTCCCACTGGGAGAGATAGTCCGCAACCCGGACGCCTCAGGTAGAATCGCGAAGTGGTCTGTGGAGCTCATGGGTGAAACTCTCACTTACACACCGCGCAAGGCGATCAAATCTCAGATTTTGGCGGACTTTGTCGCTGAATGGACCGATACTCAGCTGCCCCCATTGCAGATCCAAGCTGAATGTTGGACCTTCTACTTCGACGGCTCGGTGATGAAAACTGGCGCGGGCGCGGGCCTGCTCTTCATTTCGCCCCACGGAGAACACATGAGGTACGTGGTACGCTTGCACTTCCCCGCGTCAAATAACATGGCAGAGTATGAGGCCCTCCTCTGCGGCCTCCGAATCGCCATCGAAACCGGCGTCAAGCGCCTCGACGTTAGGGGGGATTCGCAGTTGGTGATCGATCAGGTCATGAAGAACGCAAGCTGCCACGACCAGAAGATGGAGGCGTACTGCAATGCCGTGCGCGCACTCGAAGATAAATTCTACGGCATCGAGCTCAACCACATCCCACGCAAATACAACGAGGTGGCGGACGAGCTGGCGAAGATCGCATCGGGGCGAATCACCGTCCCTCCAAACATCTTTGCCCGCGACCTCGCCAAGCCTTCCGTCGACCTTAGCAAGACTTCCCCAAGTCCGGAAGAACCCTCGGGGGCTCCCTCGAATCCAGCGGGTGCGGAGCCCATGGACGAGGACCCCTCGAACGAGGAATTCACACTCTCCCTACTCGAGGGGTACGGGGCTGACGAAGCCGAGGCTATGGAAATCGACATGGCCCTTCCCGCGGAGGACTAGCGGAGCAAGTACCTCGCCTGGATCGATCGAGGGGAGCTACCCTCAGACCGAACCGAAGCGAGGCGCATCGCCCGAAAGGCCAAGTCGTTCACCGTGGTTGGCGGCAAACTGTACAAGCGCGACACATCAGGAATTCTACAACGGTGCATCCCCATCCCCGAAGGCCGTGAGTTGATCCGGGACATCCACGCGGGCGTATGCGGCCATCACGCGGCGCCGCGCACCCTCGTGGGCAACGCGTTCCGTCAAGGCTTCTACTGGCCCACGGCGGTCGCCGACGCCAACGAGGTCGTGCGCACCTGCGAGGGATGCCAATTCTATGCCCGCAAGACACATCTTCCGACTCACGCCCTCCAAACCATACCCATTACATGGACGTTCGCCGTGTGGGGATTAGACATCGTCGGGCCCCTGCGGAAGGCGCCCGGAGGCTACACGCACCTGTTGGTCGCAACCGACAAATTTTCAAAGTGGATCGAGGCACGCCCCATTACCAACCTCAGATCCGAATAGGCCGTGTCGTTCTTTACCGACATTGTCCACAGGTTCGGGGTGCCAAACTCCATCATCACCGACAACGGTACCCAGTTTACCGGCAAGTAGTTCCTGGAATTCTGCGACGATTACCACATCCGCGTGGATTGGGCAACCGTTGCACACCCACAGACCAACAGCCAGGTGGAGCGTGCCAACGGCATGATTCTACAAGGCCTCAAGCCCAGGATCTTCGACAGACTGAGCAAGTTTGGCCGAAAATGGACTCAAGAGCTACCGTCGGTCATTTGGAGCCATAGAACCACCCCGAGCAGAGCTACGAGATTCACGCCGTTCTTCCTTGTCTATGGTGCGGAGGCCGTCCTCCCCACGGATTTGGAGTACGGATCCCCCAGGCTCAGGGCCTATCAGGAAAACTTGAACCAGCGGGCTCGCGAGGACTCGTTGGACCAAGTGGACGAGGCCCGCGACGTGGCAATGCTGCACTCGGCAAGGTACCTGCAATCACTCCGGCGATACCAAGCCCAAAAGATTCGACGCCGGAACTTCAGTGAGGGCGACCTGGTGCTAAGGCTATGACAAGACAACCGGGGCCGACACAAGCTATCGCCGCCATGGGAAGGGCCCTACGTCGTCGTCGAGGTGCTCAAGCCCGGCACGTACAGGCTGGCAAACGAGAAGGGCGAGGTCCTCACCAACGCTTGGAATATACAACAACTACGTCGCTTCTACCCTTAGATTTCCAAGTTCCTTTTGTATATCTCGCATCCAAAATAAAAAGGGCGACTCGGTTTTACCCTCGACCAGGGCCTCGACACAAACCAAGTCCCTCTCGGGGGCTACGACAGGGGGTTCCCCCCGGAGTATCCCGATTCTTTTTCGCAAAAAACACTTTCTTTCTTTTCTTCTTTCAAAAATGTTAAAATGTTACGCCTCGAGCGCATTGGGAGAACATAGGCCAAGCGCGAACTAACTAAGCCCAGTGCCGGCCGGGCCGTGGGACCGCTGACACCTCCGAGAGGATAAGCATCCCCCTCGCTACCCTACGGCTAAGTTGGCTCGTGAACGCTAACTTCTTGGTCAAAATTCCCTCGAAAGGCCCGAGGAAAAACATGACGACATATAAGATAGAATTCACAAATAAACTTACGCACAGCACGAAGCATTGTTTATACAAACAACTGACACTTATCCAAATCTCTAAAAAAATATTGACAGGCCTCGAGACCCGAGTCCTCAGGGAGCGCGGGGGCTTGGAGCAGCGGCGGCTTCACCCTCAGCGGCGTCGGGGAGCAGGTCCACCTCGAACATATCAGCAAGGGCTGCGGCGGGCTCCGCCATGGACGCATCAAACCTCCTCACCGCTTCAAGCTCGGCATCCTCACCTACGACGTCTTCAGGGAGGATGTAGCCATCCCGCAGCAGACCGAAGTCGAGGACGTAGTGGGTCGAGGTCAGCACCAAGGTCTTCTGGACACCAAGTCGAAGAGCACCACGCAGGCGCTCGGTGACCCAGCCACCCAGGGACCGCAGGCGGCTCGCTATCGAGCTACCCGAGGCTTCACCCTCAGCTCCCTCGAGCTCACGGCACACTTCGAGGGCAGCGGCCTCTAGGGCCTTAAGCTCGCCTTGAGCTTCGTTGTAGGCAACCTGGAGGGATTGCATCTCCCCTGAAGGGTCTGCCGCGCTCTTCTGCAGCCCTGCGACACCAAAACGAACATCAAGCCTCGAAAGAGCGCAACGAAGAACTAAGACGGCTAAGGGACGAGACTTACCCTCGGATCGCTTCTTCTCGGTCTCGAGCGCGGCCCGCGCGACGTCAACGTCCCGCTGGTGCTGAGAGATTGAGGCATCGCGCTACTGAAGCGTGTCCCTCACTCCCCCGAGCTCCTCGCGCGCGAGCTGGAGCTGGGACTGGGTCTCTTGAAGAGTGACGCCCGTCTGCTCAATCTCTCGGGCTTTTTCCGCAGCCTGAGTGAGTTGAGCCCACACCTCCTCAAGCGCCTTCCGCTCCCGCTCAAGTTGGGCCTGACCCTCAGCGAGAGCCGCGTCCTTCAGCGTAAGCTGAGACTGCGCCCCCTCACGGGTAGTGCGCTCCTCGGCGAGCTGGCCCTCCACCGTCGCCAGAGCGTCACCCTTCTCCCTCAGACCGGCGGCGAGCACCTCAGCCTCCTGGGCTTTCTGCTCCGCCTGAGCAAGGTGCGCCTGCACGTCCTCCAGTGACATGCGCTCGCGCTCGGCGCGAGCCTGCGCCTCGGCGAGAGCTGTGTCCTTCAGCATGAGCTGGGACTGCGCCTCGCTCAGCGCCGCGCGCCCCTGCTGGAGTTCCCCCTCTTTGCTCTGCAGTGCGGCGCCGAGCTGTTCGGCCTCCTTGGCCTTTTGTTCCGCCGCGGCGCGGTGGGCGTCGCATTCCTCCACCGCGCGGCGCAGCTCGCCCCCCTTCGACTCGAGGCTCGCCTTCGTCTCGAACATCTCGTCGCGGAGGCACTCCATCGCCAGGCCCAGATGCTCGTTCTCCCGGCACGCCGTCTCGTGGAGGGTGTGGAGCCTGGCGAGGAAGGACATTTTGTCCCCCGCGTCGCCCCACAACCGCTGCCAAAAAACAGACAAAACAGAGAAAGACTCAGGCGAGACATAGCCAAGAAAGGGAAAAAGGAGAACGAAGGGGGGAGCGGGGCCACGGGATTAGAGCATGAACCCGAAACAATGGCGCCGCCACTTCTTTGTGGAACTTCGCGGCCTCGCTGAGCAGGTCCTGCACGTGAGATCCCGCCTCGAGGAATTCCCTCCAGTTGAGGAACTCTGCGTGCGAGCGCTCCACTATGTCCCAGGGGACATAGGGGTGGTCCAGCCCGGTGCACCAATCACCAGGGAACTCATCGTAGTCACGCACACGCGACGATGACGCGCCGGCTCCCTGCGGGCCGACCCCTTGAGATGGCACCCTGGACGCGTGCTCGAGCGGGCCCTCCCCCCGCAGACTGTCATCTTCCACCAGGGTCCCGTCCCGCGGGACGGTCACATCCGTCGCGGGCGGAACCTCTTCCGCACCACTCATTTGAGGGGTTCCGCCCCTCGAACCACCTCCCGCCCTCGACGCGGTCACACGGGCCCGCTCCTCTCCTCGCGGGACATCTCGCGACGCCACCAACTGAGAGGGCGACGCCACCACCACCACCGGCCGCGACGTCCTCGCCGAACGAGGGCGCGTCGTGCGGACCGTGTCCCGCGCCTCCAACCTCAGCGCCTTGGTCGGCGCTAGCTCCGGTGCGACGGGGTCGCCGGCGCTGCTGGGAGAAAGGAAAGAGGGAAATCAGGGTCTCGACCGAATGAAATTAGATACGATAAACACGATACGACACTTACCGTCGGGATGACACCTGACGCTTGCGCTTCCTCGAGGGCTGCGTGGGCAGCGAGCCCCCCGCGTCGGGCGCGCCCCCCGTCGCGGCGCCCTCACCAACTGATGTCGCGCCCGCCTCTGAGGCCGGCGTGGTGCGGGCCTGCGCCGGCGACGGCGCAGGCTGAGCAGCCGCCTTCTTGCCCTTGGCCCCCGAGGCCAAGGGCACTTCCTCCTCTTCGTCCTCCTCCAGCTCGGCCCAGGCGACGTCACCGTCGCTGCCGCTGCTTGTATCCTTCGGGGTCGGCAGGAGGGAGAGACCTTCCTTCTCCCACTGCACCCATTCCAAACTATGCGCCTGGCGGCGCTCCTCGCGCCTCTTCTTCTTCGCCCTGTCGGCGTCCGCCTTCGCCTTTACCACCCGCTGCTCCTCGCGGTTGGCGGCGTGTGAGTTGGGCGTGGGAGGATCCGAGCCATAAGCGCTCGTCTCCATCTCCGGCTACCGGCACCACAAGTGTCAAAAATCAACCCTCGAAATCAAAATCAGATCAAAAATCTGAAAAATTGACAGAAATCCCTTACCAAAACAATAGCCCCGTCATCGGGCCGCATCCGGGGCGACCACAACACCTCGTCGGGGTCACACACCACCTTACTGGTGTCCACCGCGCGCTTCGCCCTCGTAGCCGCGTATGCCGGGGCAAAGGGCTCGGCCAGCAGCCGCGACCGCGCCAGCGCGTCGGGGTCCGCGCCCTCCGCCATCTCGTAGATGGGAAGCGCCCTCTCCATGAGGGGCACCACCCGCCGCTGGTGGCACTGCGCGAGGACGGCCGCCGCGGTCAACCCCACGTCGGTCAAGGTCTTCAGTGCCCTCAGGTAAGGCGCCAGCTTCTACCTTCCGCGTGGGGTCCGACACCCTCGGTCCCCAGTGGAACGGGCGGTGGTCCAGAATCTTGCCGGTGTAAAGCGGAAGGCTGTCACCGTCATTGCGAAGGTAGAACCACCCCCTGTCCCACTCCGTATTGTTGCTTGTCATGGTGCAGGGCGGGTATACGCCGACCCCCTTCCCCCGCAGCGCAATCGTGAGCCCGCCGGCACGGACGGGTCGGCGCCGACCCTTGCCGCCGGCCGCCTGCGTGAAGAGCTCACCCCGGAACAGGTGGAGCCACAAGTCCCAGGACACGGGGACGCCCAGGAAGCCCTCACAGACGCCCACGAAGGTCGCCGCCTGCGAGATGGCGTTGGGGGAGAAGTTGTGCAGCTCCACGCCGTAGTGGTAGCACAACCCCCGCATGAACCGCCCGGCGGGACCATTGAATCCCCGCTCGTGCAAACGAATTAGGCTCACCACGTACCCCACCAGGGGCTGCGGCTCCTGATGCCGCGCCGGCGGGACGATCCACGCCGGCCTGCTCGGGTTGGTGTTGGCCGCCAGATGCCCACCGGCGACAAGCCCTTCAAGGAGGTACGCATCCACATTGGAGCGACCCCACGGCCCGACCTCCAGATACTCAACCATAGCGAATGAAGGAGTGGAAGAGGAATGCGGAGGCGGAGACTGCGAGAAAACGCGAGCTCGGGAGGCGAGAGGAAGGAGAAGGCGAACACAATGTGAGTAAGAATGGCTAAGGTAAAAACTCCTCCTCTCCACCCGTTCTTTTTTATAATAAGAATAGGCGCGGGGATCGAACGGACGTGGGCCGGGACGCGTGGTCGCAATTAATGCGATGGACGTCGCCCGGGCCCCACTGTCCTGAAACCACCGAGCGCACGCGCGGGCGCCATCATTACGGCGCGGTGAAAACGCGAACCGCCACGCAGTTCCCCCACGTCGCCTAAAAAGGCGTGCGCAATGCTCTCCTAGAACGCCACGTGGGCCACGTCCCCACATGCGCGGCTGACCCGAGTCCACGGCCGAAAACGAAGGGACGGGAGGCTCCTTCCGCGAGAAGTAGCCCCCACGGGTCCCAGCAGACAGGGGTCAGAGGCGGCCTCGAAACGTGCTTGCTCGAGACGGCCCTCGAAAGCGCGGATTAAAGAGCGCCTGACGCCCCGCCCCGAAACTCTTGCTGATCAGTGGCTCGAAGCTCGGCCCGCAAAGAGTTCAGTGAGCGCCACAGATGCGCCTCCTAATGAGGCACAGCTGGCTGGTGGTTCAAAGCTCGGCACAATGGGGGTGTGACGAGCGCCACAGGCCGACCAAGGACGGGGTCGCATTAGCATGTCCCGCGAGGCCCTTACTGATCAGGAATCCGAGTCCTGGCCTGCGGAAGTTTCGAACAGGCGTTTCAGATCAACAGAGTCAGGGATGACCAGGGCGTGCGCGATCGAGCCAATCCCCGAACTCGAGGGTTTGGGGGCGCCCCATAGTTCGTATTCAAGGCCAAGCGAGGGCAGCTAGCCGAGGGATCCCATCGAGGGAGAGCTTCTGCGCCCTTGGTCCCCATCGAACGGGACCGAGCCATGCCTAGCACACCCACGTAAAGTGCTCCCATGGACGTGTCCTCGGACCACGAGCCGACCCCTATCGAACGGGGTACGGACGTCCACTTGAATTACCTGCTAGCAGCTCAACGAGGCGTCCATGACTCGCGCCCCGCTCGATGGGAAGCATGGACCACCTCACCCCTCCCCCCTGCGGAAGGGCGGCGAGGGGCGCACAAACAAGTCGAGGAGTTCACCCCGATCGCCCCCACACGGGCCCGGGCTCGGGGGCTCGTCGCACGGTTACACCTTCTGGACATGTCTGAAAAAAGCCACATCCCACCTCGGAGGCAGTGAGCGAACCCTCTGGGGTTCACCCCAGGCGTGGTCGACGTCGTTCCGCATGCATAAGATTGCCGAGGCCGGCTGAAACAAACGCTCCACGGATTGGCAGCTCAGCATGAAAACCTTGCACGAGTGCGCACACTCCTCCAAGGCTTCGGGGGCTACACCCGCGGGTGCGCTAGCGCGCCCCCACGGAATATCACACACATCCAGAGGGGAAGAAAGTCCTATCAGAAGCTTCAGCCTTTGCAGAACCATCCAACTATTCCCACAAAGGCTTGGGGGCTACTGTCGGGGACGGCCATAAGGGGTCCCCTAACTATGGGGATAATCACCCTTTTTCGAAAAATAATAAAGATCATCAAGAACACACTTCCCGAATCAACCCCAGCCAAGGCACGGCCTGCTGCGGCCCAACGGCCTTCGCGGCCCACCACGCGAACGTTCCACCCGCCCTCGAGCGAATCTCCGCCTCGCTCGAGGGTCAGTTATCACGCGAGCGAATCTCCGCCTCGCTCGAGGGTCGGGTACCCCTCGAGCAGATCTCCGCCTCGCTTGAGGATAGCACCCCTCGACACAGGGCATTTCAACTACTCCACCCGACCAAGGCATTCAATGCCCCGTCCCGTCAAGGGCGCTGCAGTCAAAAGCCGAATCCCCGCCACGCCGGCCCTCTGACACCGCCCGGGAATCCGCCCCCAGCACTGCGTGGCCATGCCGCCCCTGTGCCACCTTCCCGGGCACTATGCGGACACTGTTTGCTCGCTGTGCGAAGAGGCCGCGTCATTCCCAAACGCTGTGCCACCTGCTCTCGTCCTTCCCCCATGCTGTGCCCCTCGAAAGGGTATAGGGACACCCTCGAGCGGTGTACGAACGACGACTAAGCGCACCGCCAGGACCGCACGGTGACGCAGGGTGAGCGGAGCGCGTCTTTTCCGTCACCTGCGCCCCGGTGCGGCCATCCCCGGCACTGTGGAGCCACGCCCGGCGGTGTGGAGCCCTGTTCCGATGGGACGCCGCCGCACCGGCTCCTGTACAGCCCAAGCACTCTCGTCAGCAAGACCCTCGAATCAACGCACGAACGGCGACCAGGCGTGAATGCCGACCAGATCACCCTCGAAGCTGACCTCAAGCGAGTACGGAAGCCACCACGACGCATATAGGGACCGAGATTCGCCAGGACATCCGTCAAACCGCAAGCACTGCACGCCGGTACCGCGTCACTATACAAAACTACCATGCGGTATGTATGTAAGCCGCCTCCCCTTGGTCTATAAAAGGAGGAGGTCCAGCCGCGGGGATCGTTTTTTCCAACGACAGCCGGCACACACACACACTCCGACTCGATATTGGCAGTTTGCCCCAATCACCTAGCAGGGACTTGGAGGACTCTCCTCTTCTCCCGCCACGCTTGTAGCCCCCCTCTACAGGCACCCCCGGTGCATCGCAATATAGCGCATGAGCGCAACCTGCTGGACGTACGGCCCCCACGGCCGGAACCAGGATAAAATCGTGTCTTTGCATTGCTTAGCACCCGCCATCGAGAGACTGATCACAGCGTATTTTACTAGTTAGTGTCGGGACTAATCTCAACACCGACAATATATTTCATTTCCTATATTACAACAATATCATTTTACATTTCCGATAATACCCTTAATACTATCCATACGATCTATGAATACTACCGTACTACAACTTAAAAAAACCAGTAGTATAGAATTAATATCAACCGTCGGATCCTTACATATAGTTCTTTTTCTGTTACATACGAGTCCTTTTTTCAATCAGTAGTACATGTCGTATTGTGTGCCGTAAAAGACCTCTACTAGTTTACTCCCTCCGTTTATCTTTATAAGGCGCACGTGTATATTAAGATTCAAATTTTACAATCTAATTTGAGCAACTATTTAGCCAACATTTATTTATTTTTATAATATAAATTAAATCAAATGTACTCTTTAATGATTTTAATTTTATATAAACAAGAATACTATAATGTATGAAAAATGAACGGTCAAGTGTGATCCAGAGAAGACCGTGTCAAGTCCTATCACGTCTTATAAAATTAAAGGGAGGGAGTAGTTGAGATTTCTACTAATTATTCTCCTTCTGCTTCGAAATATTTGTTGTGACTGATAAATTTTTACAATTTTAATCATTTGTCTTATTCAAAAATTGTCTAAAATGTTCAACTTTGCCCGTCATATCGAAATACTCAACTTTGACTAAGCTCTTTTACTATTTGATTTTTTTTTGCGAATTACACAGTTCATCGGAGACCTCACAACGCACGTGCACTCATCCCTATAAATATACGCGCGCGAACCCTACCTACTACCGGAATCCTCCTAGTCGCAGTGTGCCAGAGACACACGGCATCAACTTCGCCGTGTGTAATTTAAGGATACACACGGCGGAGCTTACACGATGACCACCGACACGGTGAAGGAGCTAGTCGTCGTGTGTCCTTTATCACGCACACGGCGACGAGGTCATCGTGTGTAATATAGGATACACGGCGAAAAGAAGCAAAGGGACAGCGAGGCGGCGAGCTGACGAGGTTAGACGGCGGCTTCGCCGAGTGCCTAACCATACACACGGCGACCAATTTCAAAAAATAAGTAAAAAATCACCTGCCCCACTGTCGGCCACACCTCCGCCACCAACTCGCTCCCACCGCTGCAGCCCCGCCGTCCTCCTTACTCGTGCCACTACCACCACCACCACACTGCTGCTACAACCACCACCACCACCACCACCACACCACCACACTGCTGCTGCCACCACACCACCACCACCACACCGCCGCTGCCATCACGCCAGCCACCACCACCACGCCGCTCCTACGCCACCACCACGCAACAGAGAGGAGGAGGAGGAGGAGAAGCTACCCGGCGCCCTGTATATCTCTGTCAACTAATCCGAGGAGGAGACCCTAGTGCCCGCTCCTTGCCCCTGTCGGCTGCCACCAGCCATCAACCACCATGCCGCTCCTCCGCCGCCACCACGCCGTGGGAAGGAGGCCGCCACATAGAAGGCCGGCGCACGTCGTGGGGAGGAGGCCGCCACATAGAAGGCCACCGCACGCCATGGGGAGGAGGTCAGGTGAGCGCATGGGTGTCACACCCGGATTTAAAGGCAAATCTGAATGCATTGAATACATGTGCGCCAGGATCAAGTTTACACACATGCATCGACATAGTGATAACCAAAAGAGTGCAAAAGCGTACAGAGAGTATTATAACTTTATTACATGACCGAATGTCTCATAATCGTAACAAAAGCAAGTACTAGCAGCGGAAAAGGACGTCTCCACAGGCAGCTGACTGGTGGCACGCTCGCCTAGAACTCATCAAACTCTCCAGGAAAGTCTTCAAAGCGTCCGTCTGAGCAGCAGCCGGGTTGTGTAGATGCAATATAAATAACAACAAGCATGAGAGCATGAGCACATGTCGTACTCAACAAGGGAAAACGCTATAACAACATGCAAAGGTTTTATGGTGGAAGCTTGTGGTTGCATAGCAGGTCAGCATTTTAGTTGATCAAGTTTTATTAAGCAAGCTGAATTACTAGCAAATGTAAGTACCAACCCAGAGATTAACATAAGCATCATCAACATGGATGAAAATAAATGCAACAAGTTTAGTCAATCTTCCATAGTTTACTCATGTGAGGGTCCAGGCCGCCCTTGACCGTGGGCACGGCTAACTAGTTAGTTTTACACTCTGCAGAGGTTGTACATCTTTACCCACAAGTCGCGTAAAAGTTCCGAAGAACTTTAGACCCAACCATGCGATGCCGGCCAAGCATCATACCACACTGCCGAGGTGTGATTGCATAGAGACGCTACGAGGCCTTTACAAAGATCCCCTAGTGCAGGCTGCTCGCTAGGTTACATGACAGCGCAATGTATAAACCTCTCTCGAGACTGCGAAGCTACCATAGAGCAGATCAGCCTGAGGGCCGGGCTATACACCAACTACCGGCACCCCCAACCCCTTTCAGGTAAAGCATACCTAACACCAAGTTTTCTAATTACTTGGCCAAGACAGAACCATATGTCTTGTGGTTGTACTGTTTTCCTAGGTGGTTCTCCATGTTCCGATTAACAGAGGTGATCTTGCTTAATGAAGGTATAACATAAGTAAAGCAAGATTAACATTGTTGTTCATTAGAACCACCATGATCCCAAGTTCAGCAACTAAGCAAGGTCTACCCAACATAAACATAAACCCAGGCTGATTGTTGACACATTTTATCTATGAATTTTATCCCTCACATTTACTGGAAAAAGGACTAAAATATGATTAGATCACCTTATTAGGGTTTATATTAACAATTTCCACGAGTTTTGGTGAATCTATGAAATTGCAGGGACTATTCAGAAAATATGCAAGAAAACCTCTCTGGAAGACTCCAGAAGGCTCCAGAACTCAATGTGACTTAGCACCTAAAAAAGAAGCATCTAGAAGGATCAAGGACCCACCTGGCCGAAGTGGACCCCGAATGGGGCCCACACCAGACCGACCGGCCCAGTGGTGGGGCCGGTCGGCCACCCCCTGGCGCCAAATGGGCCCGGCTTCTGGAATGTTCCTCCACCGCCTATGAAGATCAATCTAAACCACATGTTTAGGTCGGTTTGATCCTACGGTGCACGTCATCTCCTCTGGACTATATAAGCAGACCCCCTGACCCCAGGGCAGAGGCAACTCATTCTATCAGATCCTCCATGCCTACCTGAGATTAGAGCTCTAGATTAGAATTAGAGTTAGAGAGTTAGTATCAAGTTGAGAGATTAGATCCACGGTCTAATTAGACCTAGCTAATCTTGTTCGAGAGGATTAGAGAGCGGTTGAGGCGAAGCTGAAGTAAGGCCCGGACCTGTCGGTGTCTCCTCTTCATCTTCTACCTCTGGGTTCAACTCCATTGGAGCCTGATCCTGAGACCTTACGGGAAAGATCGACTTCTTATTCAAGTGAGCACCATTGTTTTTATTGTTCTTACGGTTCATAACTCTTTGAGTACTTTAATTCCTGTCGCTCTTGAATTAAAGTTGCATATTTAGTGTAAGCGTGGTGCTTAGACTAGCTAGCTTATGAATGCCTTCTATATTCCGGATCGTGTGGTAGATCGTGGTGGTGACAGCACCATTGAGTCCTTCGTAGTCCACCTCCCGTCTATAGAAACCGTAGGACTCCCCCATAGATTCTCGGGAGGTACCCTTTACTAAGTGTGCCTTCAGACAATCACCCCATAAGAGCAATAAAGACATAGCTTGTGAGGATAAGAACCAGACATCCTTAAGTTTTCCTTATCTCTCTTTCTGTCCAGTCCTTGATAGCTACTCAGTTGATTAGTTATATACCTCAGATACTCTCTTTACCATTCTCCATGTGGATTCGATATTTAAAACCCTCTCCCGGGTGGAATGCTCATCGGTATCCGTGCGCTTGCGGATTATCTATCATAATATTTCTGTAGGCTTAACAAATACCAACAAGCATTTCTGGCGCCGTTGCCAGGGAGAACGGTTAAGAGAAAACTCTTCGAGGAATAACTAATCTTGTATTTTTCTTTTTTCTTTTTAGTTTTAGATTACCTACTGTCCTCATGGACACCACCCTTATCAAAGATTTTTCGGCACCCTCAGAGCTCAGCCTTAGGCCTATGCCATCATCGAAACCAATCCTAGCTGATGCCTATGAGTTGCGCCCACGGTTAATAGAGATGGTCCAAACCAACACTTTCTTAGGAATAGAAGACGAAGACCCTTATCATCATCTCCAACAGTTTGAGCAAACTTGTGGCTGCCTGCACATTGAGGGTATGTTAGACGAGACTATCCGTTGGAAGCTTTTTCCATTCACTCTGAAAGGAAAAGCTCGCCAATGGTACGACCGAACCAAAGAGAAGATGAAAGGCGATTGGGGAACTCTCCGTGCAGATTTCTGCATGGATTTTTATCCCTTATCCAAAGTAGTCGACCTTAGAATCAAGATCATATCCTTCAAACAGGGGGATAATGAGTCTATGAGTTCATCGTGGGAACGTTTTGAACTTCTTTGCAAATCCGGACCAGATCTAAGTCTTCAAGACCATATTCTCCTTCAACATTTCTATATTGGTCTTAATAAGGAATCTAGAGCCTATTTGAATACCTCCTCTCATGGATCATTCATACACCTTACATCTAGTGGAGCTAGAACCGTCCTAGACAACATTCTAGCCAGCACTAATGATGGTCCTTTAGAAGAGAAAACTTTAGAAGAAGAGATTCCAGAGATTCCAGAGATAGCTACACCAGAACCTATGCCAGAAACATCTCAACCTATAGCTATCTAACATATAGAATCACCACGGGAAGAAATTCGTCTACCTGATTTTATAAATGATATCGAGGATGATTTATTTTCCGATTATGGAAACACCTCGAAATATCATAAAGAGAAGATGCCTCGAAAGCATACATCTTCTTCACATGAGAAGATAGACTCTTTTGAGCAAACCTTCTCAAGAGAACGCACTATGGAGCTTGCATCCATCATGAGTGGGGAATGGTTGGAAGAGTCAGATCTTTCCTCTGATGTAGTCCATTTGGATTCACCTTCTATACCAATTCAATGTACAATCAATGGAACCCCCTTTGATGCCCTTTATAATCCAGTTGTGGGAATCAATATAATGGCCTTATCCTTTTTCCATCAGTTTATTAAAAACAAGCCATTATCTCCCACAACGAAATTATTAAAGTGCTCCTCAGGACAAATTATTCAAAGTTCGGGAATTCTCTATGTCTTACCTGTTTCAGTTTACGACATGTCAATTCACCTGAGCTTTCACATTTGTGATATTAAGGAGTTTGATCTTTTAATAGGCTATCCTTTAGAAAAACTCCTTAAGGAAGGACACACAGGGAAACTTGATGTTTGCCTAGGCAAAACCATTAAAGTTCCCTTACACTTCTCACATTCGATCCATACTAAGACCGAATCTAGTCCTGAACCTGACCCGATGGAAGAGGTGAATGAAGCATCTCTAGAACATTTCGTAGAATCCAATCAAGAAGATGTCACTGAATTCTTCATCGAGGAGGAAGAAGAAAATCCTACAGAATCTGAGCCCCTTGATGAAACCGAGGAACCCTCGAGACCTCCCATTGAGCTTAAACCTTTACCACCTGGTCTTAGATATGCCTTTTTGCACAATGATTCTGAGTCTCCTGTGATTATTAATGACCAACTCACTCAGGAAGAGACTCATAGGCTGATAACCATCTTAGAAAAACATTGCTCAGCCTTTGGCTACTCGCTCCAAGACCTTAAGGGCATCAGTCCTGCCCTTTGCACTCATCGCATTCCTACAGACCCTGATGTTCTACCATCTAGAGAGCCACAACGAAGACTCAACAATGCGATGAGAGAGGTAGTAAAGAAAGAAGTTCTGAAACTCTTACACGCCGGGATTATATATCCTGTGCCACATAGCGAGTGGGTGAGCCCCGTGCAAGTTGTGCCTAAAAAGGGAGGTATGACAGTTGTGAAAAATGAGAAGAATGAATTAATTCCTCAGAGAACCGTCACTGGTTGGCGTATGTGCATAGATTATAGAAAACTCAACAAAGCCACAAGGAAAGATCACTTTCCACTGAGCTTCATTGATGAAATGTTAGAGCGGTTGGCAAATCACTCTTTCTTTTGCTTTCTTGATGGATATTCTGGATATCACCAAATCCCAATCCATCCCAATGACCAGAGCAAAACCACTTTTACATGCCCTTATGGAACTTATGCTTATCGTAGAATATCTTTTGGGCTATGTAATGCTCCAGCTTCTTTTCAAAGATGCATGATGTCTATATTCTCTGATATGATTGAAGAGATCATGGAAGTTTTCATGGATGATTTTTCTGTTTATGGAAAAACTTTTGATGATTGTCTAGAAAACTTGGATAAGGTTTTGCAAAGATGTGAAGAAAAGCACTTAGTCCTTAATTGGGAAAAATGTCATTTCATGGTTAGAGAAGGAATAGTGCTAGGCCATCTCATTTCTGAAAGAGGAATTGAGGTAGATAGGGCTAAAATAGAAGTAATTGAACAGCTACCTCCACCTGTTAATGTCAAGGGAATCAGAAGTTTTCTTGGCCATGCTGGTTTCTATAGAAGGTTTATAAAAGATTTTTCTCATATTGCTAGACCTCTTACAAACTTGCTTGCCAAAGATGTTCCTTTTGACTTTGATGATGCTTGTCTTAAATCTTTTGAAACTCTGAAAAATGCTCTTATTTCTGCACCCATTATACAACCCCCTGATTGGTCTTTACCTTTTGAAATTATGTGTGATGCAAGTTTATGCTGTGGGGGCTGTTTTGGGGCAAACAAAAGACAAGAAACATCATGCCGTTGCTTATGCTAGTAAAACTTTGACAGGACCTCAACTCAATTATGCCACGACTGAAAAAGAACTGCTAGCTGTTGTTTATGCCATTGACAAGTTTAGATCTTACTTAGTAGGAGCAAAAGTTATTGTTTACACTGATCATGCTGCTTTAAAGTATTTACTCACTAAGAAAGATGCTAAACCTAGATTAATAAGATGGATTCTGCTTCTCCAAGAATTTGACTTAGAAATAAAAGATAAGAAGGGAGTAGAAAATTTTGTTGCCGATCATTTGTCTAGAATGTATTTTGAGAAACCACAGGAACTACCCATCAATGACGCAATGAGGGACGACATGCTCTATCGGATCGCCCGGTCAGACCCCTGGTACGCAGATATTGTTAACTTTATGGTTGCAGGGTATGTACGACCAGGAGCCGACAACAAAAAGCTTATTTACGAGAGTCGCCATCACCTGTGGGATGAACCATACCTTTTTCGAGTATGCTCTGACGGGTTACTCAGGAGGTGTGTACCGGCAGAAGAAGGAATGAAGATCATTGAGAAGTGCCACTCATCACCATATGGAGGTCATTATGGAGCTTTCCGCACACATGCAAAGATCTGGCAAAGCGGATTTTTCTGGCCAACCATGTGCCAAGACACAAAAGATTTCGTACGAAGGTGCAACTCTTGTCAGAGGCACGGGAACATCAATTCCAGAAATGCCATGCCACTGACAACCAACCTTCAGATCGAGCTCTTTGATGTCCGGGGAATTGACTACATGGGACCATTCCCAAAATCCGGAAAATTTGAGTACATCTTAGTGGCAGTTGACTATGTCTCCAAATGGGTTGAAGCCCTGCCATGTAGAACTGCTGACCACAAAAGCTCAATAAGAATGTTTGAAGAGACAATATTTCCAAGATTCGGTATGCCAAGGTTAGTGATAAGTGATGGAGGGTCTCATTTCATCGACAAGCGCTTCGAGAAGTACCTCATGAACCATGGGATCCAGCACAATGTCGCTACTCCTTATCACCCGCAAACAAGTGGTCAAGCAGAGACGTCCAATAAGCAGATCAAGAACATTCTACAGAAGACGGTGGACCAAATGGGGATAAAATGGAAAGACAAGCTACCCGAAGCACTTTGGGCTTATCGGACAGCTTATAAAACCCCCATTGGAATGTCTCCCTACCAACTAGTCTACGGGAAGACATGTCACTTGCCGGTTGAGCTAGAATTCAAGGCTCATTGGGCAATAAAGAGATGGAACATGGACTTTGAAGCAGCCGGAACAAAACGGAAAATGCAACTATCCGAGCTAGAAGAATGGAGAGAGAAGGCGTATCACAGTGCCAAGATCTACAAGGAAAGAACCAAGAGATGGCACGATAAGAGAATCATAAAGAAAGAATTCAACCCAGGTGATCAGGTATTACTCTTTAACTCCAGGGTATGACTCTTTGGGCACGGAAAGCTGCGAAGCAAGTGGGAAGGACCATACAAGGTAGTGAATTCATCGTCACACGGAGCCGTCACTCTTCAAGACGACGAAGGTACATTATTCAAGATAACAGAAAACAAGTGTGGGGGAGAAGAACAGACGACCAAACGACATCAAGAGAAACGGGAAAAGCACTGAACAAATGACTCGCACGACGAATCATGGCAGAACCCAGTTCGGCCACGTCTCGTTCACCGCTCGGTTTGCTTCCTGAACTTCTCAAATTTTTGCATTTTGCTTTCCGTTTCGAATTTGAATAAAGATGCCTTGCTAAAATGTCCTGATAACCTAAAAGATAAAGTTTCACATGTTTATGCTCTTAGAAATATTTATTACTTTTGGGATGATCAGAATAAAGTTAGAATAATGAGAACCACCTTTCTTTTATCTTGTCTATGGAGAGTACTTAAAAAATCATTAGCTAAGTTTCTCCTTTGTGATCAATAATATATCCCAGCAGAGCTTTCATTGAAAATAAATTTGATTAAATGCTGCTTACTTGTATTGAGCTTTGTTAAATCTAGAGCTATGTTGAAGTTTTGTCTAAGTCTATGATCAAGATCACGTACACTGCTTTCACTAAAGTATCTATGCTCTAAGATTTTTGATCTCTGTCTCCCATATCATGAAAGGGTACAGCTAAAAAAAAGAGAGAAAAAGCCAAAGGAAGAAAAGAAAAAAAATTATTATTATGAGTGGAGAGAAAAGTGAGGGAGAGGAGAAAATGGACAAGTGTTCTACGGGTCAGAAGAACCCCCCTCTCAGAAAAGAAAAAGGCATAAAAAAGAGAAGAATAATGGACATGTGTCCGAGGGTGAGTAGGGCCCACTTCTCTAAAAAAATAAGTGAGAGAGTAATAATGGACGCGTGTCCGAGGGTGAGTAGAACCCAACTCTCCACAAAATAGCTGGATACCTTGTTCTAAAAAAGATGGGAAAAGACAGAAGATTCTAAAGTCAGAGCAGTGGTTTTTAAAATTTGACACACGCACATATCTTGATCTACGACCTATGACAGGCCTCTTCATGGATACAGATTTTGACCCAGCAATATATGCAAGGTAAGTCTGCTATATCTTTACATTCTAAAATTTGAGAGTATCACAAAGGAGTAAGCAAGGCTGCATTTTCTTTCCAAAACTTATTCAGAAACTCTCCATTGACTAGATTTGAGAAATAAAGGTGATCTGTTTCTAGCTATATTCAGATGTTCCCTAAGTACAGATATGACTAAGGAGTATAATTATGTTGATTCTTGTCTACACGGTTGTAAACCATCCTTTTATCGAGGACGAGTAAAAGCCTAAGTGTGGGGGACTTTGTTGACACATTTTATCTATGAATTTTATCCCTCACATTTACTGGAAAAAGGACTAAAATATGATTAGATCACCTTATTAGGGTTTATATTAACAATTTCCACGAGTTTTGGTGAATCTATGAATTTGCAGGGACTATTCAGAAAATATGCAAGAAAACCTCTCTAGAAGACTCCAGAAGGCTCCAGAACTCAACGTGACTTAGCACCTAAAAAAGAAGCATCTAGAAGGATCAAGGACCGACCTGGCCGAAGTGGACCCCGAATGGGGCCCATACCAGACCGACCGGCCCAGTGGTGGGGCCAGTCGGCCACCCCCTGGCGCCAAATGGGCCCGGCTTCTGGAATGTTCCTCCACCGCCTATGAAGATCAATCTAAACCATATGTTTAGGTCGGTTTGATCCTACGGTGCACGTCATCTCCTTTGGACTATATAAGCAGACCCCCTGACCCCAGGGCAGAGGCAACTCATTCTATCAGATCCACCATGCCTACCTGAGATTAGAGCTCTAGATTAGAATTAGAGTTGGAGAGTTAGTATCAAGTTGAGAGATTAGATCCACAGTCTAATTAGACCTAGCTAATCTTGTTCGAGAGGATTAGAGAGCGGTTGAGGCGAAGCTGAAGGAAGGCCCGGACCTGTTGGTGTCTCCTCTTCATCTTCTACCTCTGGGATCAACTCCATTGGAGCCTGATCCTGAGACCTTATGGGAAAGATCGACTTCTTATTCAAGTGAGCACCATTGTTTTTATTGTTCTTACGGTTCATAACTCTTTGAGTACTTTAATTCCTGTCGCTCTTGAATTAAAGTTGCATGTTTAGTGTAAGCGTGGTGCTTAGACTAGCTAGCTTATGAATGCCTTCTATATTCCGGATCGTGTGGTAGATCGTGGTGGTGATAGCACCATTGAGTCCTTCGTAGTCCACCTCCCGTCTATAGAAACCGTAGGACTCCCCCATAGATTCTCGGGAGGTTCCCTTTACTAAGTGTGCCTTCAGACAATCACCCCATAAGAGCAATAAAGACATAGCTTGTGAGGATAAGAACCAGACATCCTTAAGTTTTCTTATCTCTCTTTCTGTCCAGTCCTTGATAGCTACTCAGTTGATTAGTTATATACCTCAGATACTCTCTTTACCATTCTCCCTGTGGATTCGATATTTAAAACCCTCTCCCAGGTGGAATGCTCACCGGTATCCGTACGCTTACGGATTATCTATCATAATATTTCTGTAGGCTTAACAAATACCAACACTGATCAAGGCATACAAAAAAACAAAGCTAGTAAAACCTTAAATAGTAGGACCCTTCAATTTAATACAAAGTAACAAAAAATTAAACGATGTAATTAAAATGCATGTTGTAATAGGATAAACGGGGATGCAGCAAGGACTTGCCTTCTACCAACACTTGCTGCTGCTCAAAGTCTTCAAGGTCTTCAACGACAGCAAACTCCTCGAACAGCTCGTTCTCTACGCACCACATCATACACATAGAAGCAAACAATGGAATAAAAGAAGAAACAATCACCAAACAGTACTAACAGAACAAAACATAGGCATAAAACTTTTCTACACTTCGATACGATCATGTGGATATAAAGAGTGCTAAAAACGGAGCTAAAACGTGTAAACTACGACTAAAACAAGATACAGGGACTCATCTGCAGGAAAACTAAGCTTCCAGGGGCTAAACTGTAAGAAACCGAGGGCTAAAACAAGATTACGTATAAAAACCTAAGGTCTGCGGTGCAAAAACAATATGGCCGGACTTCGGGCGCAAAAACTATAAAAGCTAGGGTTTAAACCGTGAAGAAAAGGACCTATGTGTAAGGATTTTTATACTGCGGAAGGGTGTTCTTGTGATTCTAATAAACAGAGGGACCTTTCTGCAACACAACACAACACGGCGTGGTGCAGGGGTTGACCGGTATGCCTCTAGTTGACCCGAGGTCAGACGTGATCTGGGTCGTTCGATTGAGATCGGGCGGCTGGCAGCAGCTCAAGGCGAGCAGCGGCGCGCGGGCGACGGCGCGCGGCGGCGGACCTCACCGACGTGGGCGAAAACCGATCTAGGCGGCTCGGTTAGGGACTTTGCTTGCACCAGAGCGAAGCGGAGGTCACGACGAACTCAACCAAGGCACCGAGACGGGATCTAGGGGGCGGCGACGACGGTGGGCAACATGGCGGGGCGGTCGGCCGCGGCGGCACGAACTCCGACGAGCACGCGTTTGTGGTGTAGAGCGCGAGGGCGCAAACAAATGGCACCGGTGACTCGCTCACTTCCTGTTGACGGTGAATTTCCGTCAACCTAGCCATGAGTTTACCTTTAATGTTGGTATTGATTTATTATTCTAACCACTGGAACTAACCCCCCGTATATAACAAGTTCACTCTTGCATGTCGATTTTGGAGTTTATTGTTTACGCAGGAAATCTACGCTAAAGAGGAGACTTTCGGGATAAGTTCATCAAGCACTTTGGAAGAAGATCATGAAGCCCGACAAGAGTCAAGACACGTGATGAACATGACTCCAAATGACCCGAGGACCGAAGCGTCAATGTGCAAATCTTCAGGACTCAACCAGAAAACAGCGAAGCTTGGATGGCAAGCATTCAAGCCTTAACCGCGAAGGAAACGACGTCAAAGGCCCACATGCAAGTGCACACAAATAGGGAATCGCGCGAGAAGCAACCAGGGAGGAAGCCGGGGCCGAACCGGGCCAAAAAGGCCCTGGGCCGACCGGCCTGGCCCATTTTCGGCCCGGTTCGGCGCCCCCTTTGACCTAGCCGCCATTCGGACTATTTATAGCCCCCTCGCCAAGAGCCACGCATCAATAGATTCGTCATCCGCCGCCGAGGAGCAGAGAAGAGAGAGACACCATCATGGAGAGGAGAGGGTCGAGATGGTTGACTAGGGTTCCCCTAGCTGACGTGGGAACCTTGCATGGAAGACCACGTCGGAGTTCCCGGAGCTAGGATCAAGATCAAGGTAGGATCCCGGTGGTGATCTTGTCCATGTATTATACTCTCGTGTTGAATTTGCAAGATTGAATCCGATTTCTAGCGATCAAGTGCTTTCTCTACAACTTTGTCTTCGCTTGGGTTTGCTTCTTCCCCAATCTACTATAGCTAGATTGCTTAGGGTGCTCTTGTAGTCATGGTGGCTAGAGGTGCACACCCGATCTACCGAGCGTTTTCAACTTGTTCTTCTTGGACTCGCCCTAGGCTAACCCGCATGAATAGGAGTGCGTTGTGACAGGACGGTGGCTCCAAAAGGCGGGCGTCTTCGGAGTTGGAACGGAAGCCACGATTTAAAGAGGCTAGTAATGAGATTCGTTTGCTTTATTCTTCTTTGTTTTGGAACTTCAACAAAAGACCCGATCCAATCTCTAGATTGGTTTTATCTCTCTTTCTCTTGCTACCTCCGGTGTTTAGTAGATTAGATGTGCTTTCATGGCTCTTTCTTAGATTAGATGCAAAAGCAAACCTCTTAAGGTCAAAGTGTTTTCCGCTTATTAGATTGGATCTTGCGTTACACATTGTTCCACGGATTCGATACCTTGGGTTCACACTTAAGGGAAGAAGGGTCCCTTGACTACGACGGAGGACTTGTCCGCTTGCAAGTCCAAACGAACTTTGATACGACAATCAACCGTCAACACCTCCTTGCGAAGCTCCAAAGCTGCTCCTTGGCGATGAACGAGCGGCGACCGGGGAGATCGGTGTGGCGGCGGCGCTAGGGTTTGTGGGGCGGCGGTGCTGGAGGGCACAGGGACGGCTAGGGTTTGGGGAAAAGCGAAGCACGGCGGAGGCGGCAGCCTTAAATAGGCCAAGGGAGGCCTTGGTGTGCGGGCCAAGGTGGGGAGGCGGCGCGGCACGCGGGATCGGGCGGTGCGGCTCGGACTCAAGTCCGGTGCGGCCGCTGGAGGAGGAAGATGACGGGTGGCCCCCACCCATCAGCGGCTGCGGGCGGCGGAGGGCGAGATGGGCTGGCTGGTGGGCCGCTGCTGGGCCGGAAGCGGCAAAGCGCAAGAGGGGCTGAGGAGTTAAGGGAGGGGCGTTGGACTTTTGGATATGGGCCACATGCTGAAACAGGGCTGCGCAGCAGCTGCGACTGGGAGCTGGGCTGGAAGCAATGCTGGGCCAAAAGAGTAGGAAAATGAGGGAGGGAAAAGGAAAAAGGTTTGCATTTTTTTCAAAAGAGGTCAAACAATGAATTCAAATTCAAATTTGAATTCAACCAATCGAAAACAATGCACCAGCATGTATGCAACAAACACCAAGCCATATATTTAATATAAAAAATAAATAATGTTTTTTCCTGTACTATATTCCCTGTAAAGAAAATAAATGTTGGAAAAATTTTAAAATTAAGAGAAAATCATTGTTAATTTTTCTTCCTATTCACATCCTGAAATTTGGGAATTTCAGGGTGTGACAATGGGGAGGAGGCCGCCACGCGTTGGGGAGGAGGACGTTCAGGCGTCGTGTGGATGAGGCCGCCGCTCATCGTGCAGCGCGCCACCCGTCCTGCCGCCAAACCATTGCAGGCCCGCCGCCACCGGATCCGCCGTTGCGTTGCCGCTACTCTCGCCCCGCTGCCGCTCCTCAATGCAGCGAGTGAGGGGTGAGCGAGGGGGGAGAGGAGGGTAGCCGAGGCGATTAGGCGATGGTGGAGAGAGGGAGCGGCGGCGGTGGAGAGAGGGAGAGGGAGTTGCGTCGGAGAGAGGGAGGAGGAGGGAGGCGGCTGCAGGTGGAGGGAGGTCGGCGGGGTAAGGAAGGGAGGGGGAGGGAAGATTTTATACTTAGGGTTAGGGTGGGGTGGGTACGTGGGATGTTGGGTCGGCTGATGGGCTAGCTAGCCCAATACGCCGCCACTGGCCAAGTTTAGGCCCACAAATATAGCAAACAAATACAAAAATCTACAAAATTTTAACATGGAGTACAAAATGTTGTATGTCAAGAGTAGAAAAACTTTTAAAGTCAAACTCAAATTTGATCGTCACTTTCACTACAAACCTAACTGTATCCTTCTCAACTCTGTGAAACTTCTTCGGAGATGTTGCTTTTTTGTAAGTATCATACGTGAAAAAATATGCGAAACTCATTCAATTTTTTATCATAGTCTCCGCATATGATATCATGATATATTGACAAAACTCATAATTTCCGGACTTCATTTGCATTTTTTAGAATTGTAAAATCTTTCATACATACGGGCGTGGTCGTGTTTCCTAGTCAAGATGTTCAAAAATTCTTTTGATTTCATGAGTAAGACCTTAAATAAGGCTAAATAACATGAATATAATTTTTCACTCATTTTATTATATTGTTTCAATCATTTGCAGTTCAAATTTGATTTGATTCAAAAAATTGCTTGAATTGTAATTAATTAGTTAAATATAGTAAACAAATAGAAAAATGCTCCAAATTTTAACATGGATCACTAGATGTTGCATGTGGAGTGGAGAAAAAGTTTGAAGGGCGAAAGATATTTTTTTAAGCTCCTTCGTCACGTGCCAAAGAAAAACACACGACGAATCTACTTAGTCGTCGTGTGTCGTGAGGGGTGACACACGGCGAAGAACTAACAGTGACTTGCACGCGCATGCCGTGGCGTACGGCAGTCAGCACCGGCACCGGCCGCCAGCCTTCGCTGGCGAAGGCTGACTGTCAGCGCCAATGCTGCCTGCCATCCACCACGGAGGCCGCGTGCAAATCACATGATCTTGTTCGCCGTGTGTACCTCCCACGACACACGGCGAAGAGGAATAGTCGTCGTGTGTCTAATGGAGGCACACGTCGCCGTGTGTCCCTCGGGACACACGGTGAACGTTGGCGTCGTCGTGTGCCCGATAAAAACACATGATGAACTGCTGGGCACACAACAAAAATACGGTTTTCCGATAGCGACCTCTAGGAGCATCTTCGAAGATGGCCGGCAAATCCTCAAGACACACGGTGAACGTTGGCGTCGCCGTGTGCCCGATAAAAAACACACGGCAAACTGCTGGGCACACGGTGACGTACGGTTTTCGGTAGTGACCTCTAGGAGCATCTTCGAAGATTGGGCCGACAAATCCCTAATATTGACGAAGTCACCACATGCACCACGCTGTCGACGGGAACTTTGTCTACCACTAAAAGCACAAACGTCATTAAATCCTGAGAAATTCGCTCTCACGAGGAATCGAACCCAGGACCTGAGGTGCTCCCACGAGGTTAAAGTCCTTTCCTTTACTAATTGATTCTGGACCTAGTCTTCTCAGCAATAATGTCAGGAAAAATGTTCTTATTAATTGGGGCAACAACGTTACGATCATTTTTGCATAGAGCAGGTACAAGTGTACAACACGTCCACAACTCACCATAGTCCGACGTAAGTTTGCGCTGCAGACCGCGCCGATCGCATGGACTGCTCCACACTCCACAAGTTGTGGGTCCTACCACGACTACCAAGCTAGGAGAGGCAAGAACTTTTAGGAAAATGGCCAATCGACCCTGCATTAATTTAAAATATATTTGGAATGGGAGGAGAGACAAGATTGTTGTTTTCTATTATTAGTGGAAACTCACGTGCGCACTTGATATAAAAAGTTTGCAAAAATGGAAGACTGGATAATACGATTCTCATCTGGTTGATGAACACTCAGGATGATGGTGTGCCAAGTGAAATGTGATGTAGCCTCAGTCTCCTCTTGTTTCTAAGCTCCCGGCGACATGCACGGGTTAAAAAAATATGATAAAATTTATTATTTATGAGATTAAATTATCAAATAAAAGCACAACACCAAATGCAGTTCCATCATGGCAACACATGAGTGACACAAGAGGGAACATTGTTAACTTCACATGAATACAAATGTTAGAGGCCGGATGAAGCTATTCCAATTGCGACAACACAACTGTCACTAATAAGTGATCGATGTGAGTATGCTATGATGGTGTTTGGATGGAGGGGTAAATGGGATAAATATGGCAAATTTAGGGGCTGCTTGGTTGCAGGCCACAATCCGCCTCGCCACGCTACAGTATTTTGATGGCGCGCGCGTCCGTGGCGTGGCGGCTTGTGGCCGGCTACCAAACAGGCCCTTACTCCAAACGTGCCAAATATGTGGGGTAAATGTGGTGGAGCAAATATGTAGGTTTCTCTAATTTCATTTTCCTCTCAAAAGTGTTAAATTAGGGTAAATTTGTGGTAAATTTGCCTCAACAATCCAAACATGCCCCATATAGCATATTATTCCTCCAGAAAAATGTGCTGCACAAAATTTAAAAAAAATGAGTGGACATAGGAAACCACAGGAAACAACTTTGGACGACAAAATCTCAGTCAACAATTTGCAGCTTATTTGATTGTTCTGAACACTTTCACACGGGAAACATATATTTAATTCAGAGTTCCCGGCACAACTACTGTGCGTGCGTGGTCACTTGCACAAGTAACAAAAGAACTATTTACAAGTTCGCAAAATAATGTAAAAGACTTGCAGCTTTCAGTCCACTCTCGTAGGTCCCGTTTAGTTTGTGAGGTGAAACTTTTTTGTCATCTTTCAATGTCTATTAGGAGTATTGAACGTAGACTATTTACAAAAATAATTACACGAATAGACCGGAAATTGCGAGACGAATCCATTAAGTTTAATTAATCTATCATTAGAGATTGATTACTTTAGCACGATGTTGTCTAATCATGACATAATTAGACTCGTTAGATTCCGAAAATTAAGGTAGGGGTTGTGGAATGAGTTTTGTCATTAATCTACATTTAATACTCCTAATTAGTGTCCGGAAGGTTGATGTGACGGGTAGTTGGTGAAATTTCAGGGAATCAAACTGTTGAGGTAGCCAACAACCCGACACGGAGTCGAACTCGAGGCATCGACGCCGAAGAGGTCGGCGGTGTGTGGGCGACAGCGAAGGTCGGAGCATGGGTCGAGCTGCCGTGTGCAATCGGTCATGCACAAACTTCAGCCCACACGATGTGTCATTATTTTTTTTAAGAATAACACAGACAAAGCAGATGTTCACAATACACGCACACTCATCCTTATGAACACACGTACGTAAACCCTATCCCTATGAGCACATCCGAAGGACTGAGCACCCGACAGATCTGGAGATTCCCGAAGTCACCATTGGCGTCTCGTCGTCGATGGCGACACCGCTGCTTACCACTTAACGCATAACGCCACTATATCGTCCTACCATTGGACTACAAGTCCATTCGCACGCGGTAGAAGAAAGAAAAGAAAATATATTAGAACCAATGTCAATAGCCAATTGACTCACAACAAATGAGAAATGACACAAGACGAATGTTCGTAGGGGACTAATTAGCGACCGCGCGCTAGGAAGCCCCCCTAGCGATCGAATCTCATGCCCACGACTTTCATTTGAAGGAAAGTTTGCAATCCCGCCACTTTCCATTTTTTGAATACTATAAGTTATGCACACGACTTTGATGTATAACTTTAAGATATAATTTGCATGAGATAAATTTTTGGCACAACTTTGACACTAGCCCGCGTGCTGAACTTATTCATACAACTTGCATGGACAATATTTTGAAAAATAACTTATACGCATAATTTTTTTCAAACATCAGTTTTATCTTTTTATTTTTGGAACTTATACACACATCTTCTACGCAAAACTACGAACTATAATTTTTTCACAGATAATTTTTTAGCATGAGTTTGATGGCGCGCAGAACTTATGCATACAACTTGTATGCACAATTTTTGAAGAATAACTTATGCGTATATTTTTCGCTAACGACAAATTGTGTGCATAACTTTTTCTGGAAACGACGAGTTGTGCGCATAACTTGTGCAGAAAAGAAAATAGATGAAGGAAGAAAAAAAGAAAAAAGAAAAGAAAAAAAGAGGGGAGTCCGCCCCACGTGAGCGCACGCGGAGTCCGGTTCGTCAAATTGATTTTTCGTTCGTCGTGTTCTGTATCAAGACTCGAATTATCGTATCCCTTAACATCTCGCCATGCTCATGCAGACCGACTAGAAAACACCTAAACGGCTAAACCCTCTGCTAAAGATTATATTAGCCGTTGCGTACACGGAACATATACAACCTCGAGGCAGAGAACCAGCTAGTCCAATTCAATCAATCGCGCCGACAATGCAGGACGCAACTGGGCAGTTGATCTGCTGGCATGACTTCGTCAGGCTCAACTCGCCGGCGGCAGGCGCCACCCGGGACCGCGGGCTGGTTCTCAAGGGCATGCCCGGGTCGAAGGTCGCCGTGCAGTGCCTCGACGGCACGAGGGCGATCGAGAACGCTCGCGACGTCCGTGTCGCCGACCGGAGCAACTTCTTCCCGGGCATGGTCGTCGCCTCGGCGTCAGACCGCGGCGGCCAGCTCGGGGTGGTCACGGGCGCCGCCATGGAGCTCGATCTGGTCCGGCTTCGCGGTGATGACGCGGCGGAGGTCGCGAGGGGCGTGTCCCCAGCGGAGCTGCGCCGCGTCAGGGAGTTCTGCCCGGGCGACTACGTCGTGTCCGGGCCGTGGCTGGGCCGGGTCTTCGAGGTGTCCCTCGACGTCGACGTGGTGTTCGACGGCGGAGCCTCCGTCTGCAGGGTCACCGCAGCGGACGGCAAGCTGCGGCCCGTCAAAGTGGAACCTTCAAACCGCTACAACGACAGCGTCTTCTTCCCGGGGCAGCGCGTCCGCGGCCGCTCGTCCGTCTTCGAGGACGCCCGGTGGCTCAAGGGTTACTGGAAGCGCCGCTATCGCAAGGGCACCGTGTCCAAGGTGGAAACCGCCGCCGTGCTCGTCTACTGGGTCGCGTCGTCGCAGCTGGGCGCCAAGAGGTCCGTCGTCCAGGCGTCGTCCGCGCCGGCGCACCAGCAGAATCCTCGCGATCTGACATTCTTCCGCGCCGGCGACTACTTCACAGGCTTCTGGGGCGTGGGCGACCGCTGCTTCTTCCGCGTCCCTTGCCGCCGCGGCGTACACCCTGCCGGCGATGTCGATGCCAACCGGAATTGGCTGCGGCTGGGGGCCAAGCGCACGCGGCGACGAGGAAGCCGGAGCCGCACAGGGTTCGAGCGGCCGTTGTCCGTCGCCGGCACGCGCACGACGGTCGACGTGCTGTGGCAGGACGGGACGCGGCAGTGCCAGACGCCGTCGGTGTCGCTCGTTCCCAACGCGCCACAGAACAGCCACGACTTCTTCCCGGGCCAGCGCGTCGTCAGCAGGACGTCGTCGCACGGCGACGGCGCGCGTTCTGGTGTCGTCACAAGCCTCAACTGCACGGACCAGACCGTGCGCGTGTCGTGGCAAAAGGCGGCGGCGGAACGCGCCGATGACGATGAGACACTAAGCTCGTACGATCTCGCCAGGGATTTCGACAACAATGTCTTCTATGGAGATGTTGTCGTCCGCCGGTGTTCAACAGACTCCTCAATCGGTGGTGTCGCCATCGCCGGCGACATTGGTGGAATCACGGAAGAGTTGGTGGCGCCGACACGGTGCCAAAAGAAGGAGCCCACCAGAGCTTATGATCTTTCATGGGTCGGATACATCGTCGATTTTTGTGATGCACACCATGTCCAAGTCAAGTGGGGTGACGGCAACACGTCCAAGGTATGCAACACGTCGTCGTCCATAGAGTTACTATACGAATGGACCGTTTTAAAAATGCCTAAAAGAAAGAGGTTTTCTAGAAACAGCCTTTTCTTTTGGTGCCCAAGGAACTATTTTTTGAACTAATACCAAAATTCCAAGTTAATTTTGGTAACTCTAGAAGGCTCCTCATTACCAAATACAAATCAACTCACGATTATAAGATTATTGATTGAATCTTTCACGCAAATGAGGGTATTAGAGTCTTTCTACACCACTACTTATCTTGTTTAGAAAAGGTAGAATTGCAATTTTCATGGGACCAAATGGGAGTATATTTGATGCAATGGTACCGACTTCAGGTGTCTTTTCAAGAGACAGATGTGGTTGAAGAGCAAAGCTTTGTTGAGTTCCTTGACGAATTAGGCGAGTGGGTGTCCGAAGATGAAGGCATGGACAACGACACCATTGATCACAAGGAACAAGTGACTGCCGCTGCCGTTGTAAGTATCCCTCCGCACACAAAAAGATAGATCCCCCAAGAGATTTTGCACCGAGTTGATCAAGTAATATTGTAAAAATTTTGTTGATTTCAATTTTCAGGACAACAACAACGAAGGCGAAAGTGATGATGACTCGGATAGTGATGATGGAAATGCAATGACGAGGGTGAAGGACCGGGTGGGAGTTGTCGCCCAAGCAGTGATCCGACTAGTTGGTGAAGTGCTTGCACAAGGTAAGAGGTATCTGGTAAATGGTTGGACAGTGGCAGGAACATCAGCCTCAGAGCTTGCAGCCACAGAGAACAAAAATGTAGCCACAAAGAACAACAATGTATCCGGTGATGATGGTGATGCCAAGGAGACCTCCACTGATGTGGAAGGCATCAATGGAGGTGGTGGTGGTGAGGGGAAGAAGGCGGAGGCAGATACCACCATAGATGACAAGTCATTTAGCTTCCCACAATTTGAGATTGTGCAGAACCCTTCAGATCACCATTACCTTGATAACATAGAGCAGGTTCGTAATTTCCTTTTTTCCCTAAGGGTTTGGGGGTAATTTTTTTTAGCTTCATGAATATTAACAATAATACATAACGTGTATAATCAGTTGGATAAGGATAATCCTTAAAAATGGAAAATATCAAGACAAGAATCAAATAAAAAATATCTCAAGCTCAATCCAATGCTACATTTTTTTGTAAAAATTAAGAAAACGATGGTTGCTGAAAACCCTATAAATGTAATACTTTTTACTGATGGTTCAAATTAATTAAATGGTTGCCCATTTAGTTTCCATACATGGAACAATGATGTGTACTCCCTCCGTCCCGTAAAGACTGCAATCCTAGCATTTAAAAAAAATCTCACAAAGAATGCAATTTTAGAAAATAGATCTATTACCTGCCTAATTAAGTAATCAGATCCGATCTGCATGCTAAAACTTACTGCATGTGGCTAAAAAATAGGGGTGAGTCTTTTCGTGCCACCACTAATCTGTCCTGAAAAAATAGAATTGCATGTTTTATGGGACCGGGGAGTAAATGTGAATGTGTCCTATATACATAGTGACTGCTAATTGATTAAAGCTGATGCACTTTTGTAAACAGGGCGCTGGTGCTGGGGGAAGGAAGTGGACGAAGAGAGTGCAAAAGGAATGGAAAATTCTTGAGAATAACCTGCCAGGTACCACAGTGAGTCAATTTGCAAAATGGAGAGAATAAAATTTGAACTTTTGCAACCAAACACAAACACTTTCGACATACTATACATCTAAATGTTTGCCCGTGCATGCAGACACAATCTTCATGCGAGCGTACGAGGACCGCATGGACCTGCTGCGAGCGGTGATGGTGGGAGCGAGCGGGACGCCGTACCACGACGGGCTCTTCTTCTTCGACCTGCATCTGCCGCCGTCGTACCCCGCCGCGCCGCCGCTGTTGAACTACCGGTCGTTCGGCCTCCACGTGAACCCCAACCTCTACCCCACCGGCGCGGTGTGCCTGAGCCTGCTCGACACATTTCGCGGCCGTGGAACAGAGCTCTGGTCGCCGGAGGCCTCAAGCGTGCTCCAGGTCGTCGTCTCCATCCAGGGCCTCGTCCTCAACGCCCAGCCATACTACAACGAGGCGGGCTACGATGTCCAGGTGGGAAGGCCGGAGGGCCTCCGGAACGAGCTCCCGTACAGCGAGAACGCCTACCTGCTCACCCTGCAGACGATGCTCCACCTGCTGCGTCGGCCGCCGGCGGGATTCGAGGGGTTCGTCAGGGACCACTTCCGCCGGCGAGGGCGGCACGTGCTCCGAGCTTGCCAGGCGTACCTAGATGGCTGCTGCGTGGGCATGCTCGATGGCGAGGGGAGTGGGAAGCGGCGACCGTGCTCGGTGGGGTTCAGGCTCGCTCTCGCCAACGTGGTGCCCCGGCTTGTTGAGGCCTTCACCGCGATCGAAGCCGGTGGATGCGAGGAGTTCCGTCGGCTATGGGTGCCAACAGTATGCACTTAATTTGTCTGATACCCACTAGTCCATTGTCCTACGACTCAGTACACTTTTTAAGTTGCAAATCCGTGTGTTTATTAACACATTTGAACTTTGACCGTCAATATTATATTTTTTTTGTATACTTTGGAATGGTACAACAGTTTCGTTGTATATATGGGGGAAATATTCGGTGCAAATCATATTTTTGGTGAAAACCACTCTAAACAACACACCTAAAAGTCTTTGGAATTTTCGAAACTATGCAAATTGGTAATTTGTTCATATATGTACTTTGTTGCAAAAATTGAGAAGCAAACTCGTTACATAAAAGATTCATATGAAAATGACAAAATTGAAGTGCATATGCATTGAAACACACATGTCCAGCATTTTTGTCTTGTAGTGCACCTGCATGAAATTTGTTATTTCGTATGAATTTTTCTACATTGAGTTTGCATCTCAACTTTTACAACAAAGTAAATCTATAGATATACATTGTATGTGCATTGTTTCATTTTTTTAAAAAAAAACTTGAAAATATGAATTTTAAGATGGTTTTTACATTTCCACCTAATATTTTCCCATATATATACTCTTTCATCCCAGCATTTAAAATATTGTTTGTTTTGACTTTTTAAACACATAACTTTTGCAATAAATATAGATAAAGAATATGTCTTGGTGCATATATCAAAATGCATGTAACTAGAAAAGCCGAAATGAGTAGTAATTTGGGGTGTAGATGTGTATAGTTTGCAGTTGCAGTTCGTGATCAAAATTAATTAGTAATGTGTTGATGGTATTCGTTGACCAAACATGGCAGTTTGGCTAGTTTATCTTTTTTGTTTTTAAAAAAGACGGAGACCTTGGGCTTTTAAATGGCTTTCTTTTTAAGAAAAGAAAAAATAATTATCTTTTTATGTGGACTATGTTTTGAAAATGGGACACAATCGGCCCAAACTTGAGTCAAGGGCATTATGGGGTGATTGATTGCCCATGATAGGATGGTGCAAAGGGCCATTCGGAATGATATGGTGATGCAGGTGGTGCTTGATTGGTTTCCTTCCTCGCATCATTTATTTATATCCACTCATTCTCTTTACCTCCACCATCCCGGACGACTTCATCTTCTCATCTCCACCTTCCCTAGCGAGTCGGGACAGAACGATGCAAGGTGGGATGACAGGCTCACTTGCAACCACCCAAATCATCGAGTTGTGCACCCAACCAAACAACGACTCGACTCATACCGGACGACACCAATGCGCAACCAATCATAAGCACACGTATCCTCTCATCCTGACTCCCTCTATCCTGTACTGCCCCTATGCATCCCCTGCCGTGGTGCAACCAATCACACCCTAAACTGTCAACACACGCATTTCAGCAGTTTATCCCAACAATTCGCATTTTCTCCACTACACAAACGGATGTGCATTGCATACAGCCATACACACACTAGTACATACTGTATGCACCAAGTGTATATATATACATACATACATACATACATACAAATATGCATATACTCCGTATATACTTAACACGTACGTATATCTTCATCGGCACGCATGGTTGAAGGCCTGAAGCTGATCTGGCACGCACTCAGTTCTACTCATACGGATACGGAGTAGTAGTACCAAACAAACTCTGCTCTAGCACTCGCCGTTCACACACACAACAGCAGGCTATACTGCTAGTGCTAGCCGCCAGCGGCTCGTCGTCCGATCAGCTCTACCGGAACGCCCGACGATCAGTAGTCGGAGGTCGACGGCGGCGCGGACCTTGAGCCGGTGGCGAGGAAGCAGGCGACCCGGAAGCCGGTGACGAGCGCGGCCATCGCGAGGAACGCGAACCCCGCGAACCCGAGCGCCACCGCGGCGTCGGCACGCGCGCACGCCGCCGCGCCTGATCCGCCGGCGCTCCTCCACTCCGACGACCCTCCGCCGCACGACGCCGCGTCCCACGCCGCCACGGCCGCCGCCGCCAGCGCCATGTACCCGAACCCCTGTGCGCGCGCAACGCAAACACAACACAAGCTTCGCTGGTGAGCTCCCGGTCGTCGTCAGGCGATGATTCGTCTGAGATGGCCGTTTGTATTATCGCATACCTGGTCGTGTCCGAAGTCGAACCAGAGCTGCATGGCCTCCGGCATCAGCGTGGCGCCCGCGGCCACCTCCCACGCCGCGGCGGCAGCCTCGAACGCCGAGTAGGCGGCCACGATGGCGTCGGCGGCCAGCAGGAACCGGAACGGCGCGCGGCGGAGCGCGGCGCCGTGGGTGGTGGTGGCCGCGAGCGCCGCGGCGGCCGCGGAGGCGCACAGCGCGGCCAACCGGAGCACCAGCAGCGCCACCGGAACCGCCCCGGCGCGCCGGCTCGGCGACGGCCTCCCCAGCGGCGCCGGCGGCTTCCCCTGCCACCGCCGCTGGTCCTCCGCCTCCACCGCCGCCGCCGCCCGCGCGTTGCCGTTCTGCAGCGGCATCGTCGTCGACGTACGTCACCAGCTGGATCGGCGCAGCTGGCTCGACGGGGACCCCCTTCTTGGCCTTCGCCCCGGTATATATAGGCGGCGTCGCTGTTGGTTGGCGCGGCGTCAGGGGGAGTGGGTTCACGGGTGCCCGACGTGGCGCCGCCGTGGGTGGCCCACGTCGGTGAGGTGAGGAAGCGGGAAAGGGGAAGAAGAAGAAGAAGGCTGGAGAGCACCCAGGTGGTGGCCAGGTGTGCGGCGAGTGGTAGGTGCGGACATGTGAGCGGATTAATGGGGGCGTCAATGTGGAGTACGAAAAATAAAGCGCACCGCCAGCAAGCTCACACGATCGAGCTAAATTTCACAAGTGTTTGTCGAGAAAAATCAGCTTAATTAACATTACAAGTTATGAAGAAAACATCATTATTGTCATCTGTTCAACATGAGGATGTCGATAAGGTCACGAGCGAGTACTATCAACCGACGGGCGCGATGAACCGACCTTCTCCTTACTAGTGGTAATATTCGGATGACTTACTCTTCTTTTTTCGAACCCAAACTTGAGCTGTTTTTGTCGAGTAGTAGTGACCGATCATCTCACGTGGCAGTTTCACGAAGATATTTGTTGTGTGTGTGCCTATTTGTAGGTGACAGTTTGCAAAGACTTTAAAAAGGGGGGAAATCCATTTTAATCATCCAACTCGTCTCAGTTTGTTTTTGATCATCGAACTCCAAAACCGGGTATCTTTGACCATCCGACTCTTAAAACCGTTCACAATTGACCATCACGTGGTTTCGATGGGTGATTTTAACTTTTTTATTTATAATTTAGTACTCCCTCCGTCCCATAAAATGTGCAATCCTAACTTTTGAAAAAAAAAACCCACAAAGAATGCAATACCTACAAAATAGATCTAATTACTTTCCTAATTAAGTGGTCAAATCTGATTTGGATAGAAAAACTTGCTGTATTTGGTAAACAAATGAGGGTATTAGAGTCTTTTCATTTCACCACTAATCTGTCTAAAAATCTAAAATTGCAGTCTTCATGGGACGGAGGGAGTACTTAGATCTTAAAACGATTATTACTTTTTGTCCGTATATCTGATTTAGGTGATTCTTACGATCACACGTTCATAACAGTGAGTTTTATCTTTTAGAATGTTCGTTATACTACTTTATCGGTATTTGTTATATTGTTCTTATGTTATTGTCTAAAAACAACAATATAAGAAAAGTAAAATAAAAAGTTGTAAAATAATATGAACAACATTTTAGAAGATAAAGCTCATTGTTATGAACGCATGACCGTAAGAATCCCTTGAATTAGAGACACGAGAGAAAAAAAAAGTAATCATTTTAAGGTTTAAGGAATATTTTGATCATTTTATTTATAGTTCAGTCCTTGATCTCAAAATGATCACTATTTTTCTTGTATTTCTGATTTAAGTGATTCTTGTGGTCATGCATTCATAATGATGAGCTTTATCTTTTAAAATGTTGTTCATAGTATTTTGTAATTGTTTATTTTTACTTTTCTTACATTGTTGTTTTTACACAACAACATAGAAATAATATAACAAATACTGATAAAACAATACAAAGAACATTTTAAAGATAAAGCTCATTGTTATGAACGTGTGACCGCAAGAATCACCTAAATCAGAGGTATGGGCAAAAAGTAATAATCATTTTAAGATCTAAGGACTAAATTGTAAATAAAAAAGTTAAAATTACCTATCAAAACCGTCCGATGTCCAATTGTAAACGATTTTAAGGGTTAGATGATCGAAGACACCCGGTTTTGGAGTTTGATGGTCAAAACCAAACTGAGGCAAGAGTTGGATGGTCGGAAATGGACTTTTTCCTAAAAAAAAGATAATGGTGTCACGTGTAGACAAATCAATCAGCTCAACATGACAAGTAACGAAGAAAATATGAGCACGTCAAGCACTATCAATCGACGAACACGACGATAAACCGACCTTCTCCTTTACCAGTGGCAATAATCACATGACACCCTCTTCTTTTTTTTTCCGAACCCGAATCTGAGCGGTTTTTTTGTCGAGCAGTAGTGACCGTCTTATGACGTGGCGGTTTAACGAAGATATTTGTTGTGGCTGTGCTGTGCATATTTGTCGGTGACTGTTTGCAAAGACTGAAAATAATGGTGCCATCTTCCCCCTTGATTGTTAGCAGTACAGTCGCCTTCTCCCCTGTTGCCATCATTCTATCCCCCCCATCCTGCCGTTGAAAAAACACCGTCACTCGGACCCACGGCCCGCGCTCACCGAGTCATGGGGTGCGGCCGGTGCGGACAACAAGTCAATGCGTGGGGAACGCCCGGGAAGGATGACGCCGCCGCCGCCGCCGCGCGGCTTGCTGCTGGCGTGCGTCGCCGGCGGCCCCCGTCCCGGATTATTGGGGTTTCGAAGTGACTGGGCGGCGGCGAGGGCCGCGGCGTGATCCCCGTGACCACGGCCGGCCGGCGACCACCGAAAGATGATGGGGCCGGGTTATCGATTGGAGTACTGATGGGCGGAGTAATCATTCACGGGAAATCGCTCCTGTACAGTGGAGTATACGTGGCAAGGAAAGAACAGATGCACAGAGCTGTTTGAAGAAACGAGCTGTCATGCTATGGGTGCATGACTGTCTCACTGTCAGCTGATGGATCATCGTGCCCGTACTGCAGTAGGTCCATCGCCGTGGACTTTCGGAGCTAGCGGAGCGAAAAAAGCACCGGCATCCACACACACCGGCCGGCCGCGTAGTGCACAAGTCAACCCCCGCGTTGCTGGCCGCCCCCCACATGACCGGAGTGTGAAACCACCGTGGGATGGCTGTGGGCGACTGGGCGTGCGCGAGTCTCAGCATGACGCAACGCGGCCACGGCCAGGTCCTGCATGCACGGCACGGGGGGGAGGTCGCTTGATCCGACGGCTCCGATCCGGGAGGGAGGAAATTAGGCAGGGGTTGGTTGGGCGTTGGCTTCGCCGTCTCCGGCGCCGGCCGGTGGGTGGGGGTACCCGAACTCTCTCTGACTCTGACGAAGAGCCGGCGGAGGGTCCAGAGGCCCATACCTCCTCTTCAGGTCCACCTTCATCAGCCCAAATTTCTTCCGGTCCATATATGTATGGGTCTGGATTTTCTGTCTAACTAGCAAAATGCCCTAGCGTTGCTACGGGCAACCAAAATGTTTACATTGCAATATATATTGGATTCAACAAGATAATAACAATATGAAAACAATTATTAAAAAATATGGATTACATATATCACTCAAAAGAGTAGTACACCCTTATTTCCTATACAAAGAATACAAAGAAGCTGAAGTGTGCAAGGATTATTAGCTCATCAGGGACAGTGTGTTGTTTTCTCAAAAAAGAAAATAAGGATAGCCTAAGGTGGAAATTCATGAATTATTAGCTCATATGGGAAAGTGTGCTGTTTGTCTCAGAAAAGAAAATAACAGCATAAGGTGGAAATTCATGAGACAGGATTACACATACAAGGGAGCAGATGTTGTCACAGACTAATTTGAGCTGGCCCTCATGACCTGGACTACACAGTAGAGAGTACCTTATCACATGTTGATGGCAAACCCCTCGGAAATACACGCAGTATTAGTAGCTGAAAGGAAATACCATATGATGGAAACTTCCAGAAAACACTATGCCTCAATACCCAAGAAATTCCTGGGTTTCATCACTATAACTACTATGGAAGCCTGTAGCTCTACATCTAGCTAGAGAGATCTACAAGCCATTTCCAATCTTTAGACATGTCGCAGCTCCAGAGAGTAGAGAAAATTGCAGTAGCAACCCCATCCACTAATACCAGTACACCACTGTTAAAAAGCCCAGTACTCAGTAGTGGAACAATTTGGTTTTTGATAATCCCATTAGAAAGGATTCCATGCTTTGTTGTCGAAGGCAATGCAGATTCCCAATGTAAGTAGTATTAACCAAGCTGTGTACATTTGCCTGCTCTGTTTGTTTCCTCTGATCGGTGGCAGCTACAAGGACAAACAGTACTTCGAACTTGCAATGCTATGATCTTGACAAAAACACCTTTGGAGCTGCCATTTAGAGAAGCAATTATATATCATCAGGACGCAAATGGTTGAATGCGAATAGGACAGAGCATATGTCTGTCAACAAAACTAAAGAGCATATAAAGGGGAAGTAAAATCGGTGAATCTGTATGCAACTTCCAAAGGCTTCATTTTTTCAAGGTATAGTCTTCTTTAAGACATCAATTACAAAGGTAACAGCCGTCAGAGTCATCTGCACCTGCGGAGTGCAAAATGAAATGCAAAATCAGTCGATTGCTAAATACTTGAACCACAATGCTCCACATATAACGAACAGCAAACAAAAGGATGATAAATCAGTACAGTTCTAGGAAATGTCAGAATATAGAGATGATGAGCAACAAGTCACTGAATTCTTTGTGCTGCAGAACAAATCCATGAATTCTTATCAGACAAGCAACAATATCAAGGGTAACAAACCAAACAATTTATCTAGTTAGTTACTATACTAAACAATCCATCTTTGCCACAACCAAGGAACTGATGTGTTAAGGCAACTGTAAAGGCGCACCTCGAGGGGATGCGGTTCTTCTGTGGTTGTCGTTCTGAACCAGAGCACTTATCTGTGGATGAGAAGGAGGAACAACAAATCAGTGAGGAGGAAGAGTTGCAGACCGGGCAGTGAGAGGAACAGCGAGCGCCTTGGAGGAGCAGCACGGATTGGGGGAATGACGGTGTGTAGCTGCAGAGGAGACGGTGCGCGGTGACGGCGCCGGTGCCGTCGGCCGACCGGGGTGCTGCACGCCCGAAGGTGGGCAGCTGCGGTGGCGGATGTAGGAGGTGGAGGTGGCGCAGGACGGTGAGGTTGGGAAGGAGGCGCAGATGGGCTTACCGGCGGCAAGGACGCGGTGCTCCGGCCTTGGAGGGGGGCGGTGGTGTTGGTCGGCATGTGTTCCGCGACACGGCGGCACTCAGGTGGATCTCCGGCCCTAGTGGAACCGGTGCGACTCGACGTCGTGTTCCTTCCCGAGGTACCAGTTTCCTCCGACGGCTGACGAACGCAATGAATCGGTCACCTGATGATCTGCCGGCGGTGCGGCGGCAGCGACGCGGGGGATTGGACGACGGCGGACCCTTTCCAACTCTCAATATTCAGAGATCTTGGAAGCTGGCATGGCATGCATGCAGTCCTTGATTCGCAAACATCGAGTCTAATCTTTCTGCAACTTGACTGGCCTCTCCTTGTGTGATCCTGCGTTTCCAAAGAGAAGGGGGAAACAAAAAATTATTTCTGTCCTCAAACTTGAACAGATAACTGAGGAAGTAAAAAAAACATTTTTCTGTACTGGGAGTGGGAGGTTATATTAACAAAAGCCGTAAAGTGCATGTGAGTGGAAAAGTGTTTCTCTGAAAGGCCTAGCAAAAATTACCTGCATATTTCCTTTTCTTGTTGGCTCTTCTTCTTTTGCGCTCAGCCTGTGTAAGTTCCCCCTCTTCCTTAACATCACCTTTTCCCTCAAAGATTTTTTCAGGAGCAAGCATTGCAGCATCGGAAACGGCTACAGGTGCAACCTGCAAGACAGAGCTCATGACATTAACTGAATGCTATGACTGAGGCATAGAGCAACATCACAGTAAAATTAAAGGTTTCTGTACCTCCTCCATTGCTAAGGCTGGCACATTAGCTTGTACAGACATATCTTCAATGACCTGAAAAGGCCATATTTCACTCCATAAGGCGACAAATCTTCAGCAAAAAAGATTACAAACACGAATTTTGAAGTTATCCTTACTGGCTTTGGAGCAAAGTGGAAATGTGATAGTGCATCCAACTTCAAGCATATCCTCTTAAATAAAGTATTTGCCTGGGTGGATACAAAGTCATTAACAGTGCATATCACTTAGCTTATATAACATTAAATATTATGTTGGCAAGCAATGATCACACTGGATAAAATACAAATAGCATCGCAGAGTGATTGAACATATGTAAACATGAGATCAAGTTGACTAATGTAATAACTCCACCGCAAATAACGGTTAATGCAAAAGATCTGCCATGATTAACAGACAAGCAAACACACTGAAAGATTGTTATTTCAAAGACATTTGCTTTCAAATTAATATAAATTAAGTACTAAATTATTCACAACAATTCAGATTATGGGTAGCCTTACATTATTTTCACAACAGATAAAGCTAACTCCCCTTTTATTCTTGTAAGGAGTGAATAATTACTCACCTCCTTCTTTAGTTCGTCTGAAATCGATAGAGGGGCAGGTGCAATGCCAGCTTTTTGGGCATAATCATCCTGGCATAACAAAAAAAAATCAAGAATAAACTAATTTAATGCTTATCTCAATTAGAATCTCTTTGGATATAAAAATATATATTATGACAGTGCGAACCTCATAGAGTTCAGCAAGACCCTTCTTGCTCTTACTTTCATCCTGTCGAGACAATATCGACAATGGTAAGATATCAATAGCACAAATATCTTAAGGCTAGTTGGCTACCGTGTAAGAACTGTAGTTATCATACCAGTTCCTTATGCTCCCTGGGGGCTTTAGATGGCAAGAGAGAAGGCTTCTCAACATCATCAAAATGACCCTGTAAGAAACCAAATCTAAATATTAGTAAGAACATAGAAAATGATCTCGAAGTAGTCCTCAGAATTTACCAGTGCAACTAACGCTATTACACTACCATGCTGAAGTATAAGACCATGGACAGGACCAAAAGGAAAAAAATATGATATGTACCTCTGCAATTCTTTTCTTTATCATCTCTTCAAGAGAAGCTGTGACTTCCTCGGTGATTACAGGGGCAGGTCTTACATTGTGCTCAAAATCAAGGTCCACTTCCAGGGTGCTGTTTTTGGGCCTGCTGGAAGCAGTAACCTACAAATAACTATTTAGTTTATTTAAAAGTAAAATGATAATAAATTATCGTCAATGGAATTTTATATGTCATAAATATGTATGGTTAAAAGTAGATCAAATACACTCTGTCCATTACCTCTCCCTGCATGGTCCATGTACCAGGTTCAAGATTAGCTCACCATTTGCTCTATTTTAGCACGCATCTTCAGCCGCTCCTTTTCATGGGTTGAGAGACCCTGCTCTTCCTGTAGAAAATTAGGAAAACATTGTCAAACTCATATATGTGCATGGATCAACTAAAATGAGTAGGTCTAGAGTGGGACCAACATTTCCATCATCATTCTCACTGCCATCAAGTTCCATTTCATGTGAATCATCCTTGAATTGAACTTGCTTTGTAGATCCATCTCTCTTTTTGACTGGCTGACTATTACTTTTCTCAAAAAAATCTTTGTACCTGAAAAGGCCCTTTGCTGTTCAGATTACAAATGCCAAATGCTATTATATCAGCAAATGCATATCTATCACTATAGTGGCTAAGCATTTTTCGGTTTCTGTAATCTAAGGAAATTCACGAAGGTTTACTTGACAAGTATATGCAAACTCATAACAACAGTGTAATGAAGAAAATTAGCAGCTACTGCTTCTCTTTTTACACCTAAGTAATCTAGGATGTTGGCAAGGGCCTGGCCGTATGTATCGTGGAAATGAACAGCAATCTTGTCCACCGGAACAGAGGACATGACAGCTTTAAGCATAGCAGCTACACTACCTGAAACAGACAACATAACAGGGAACAGGGATGCTCTGATTAGTTGCTGCGCGTCGTGTTCCTTCCCGAGGTACCAGTTTCCTCCGACGGCTGACGAACGCAATGAATCGGTCACCTGCTGATCTGCCGGCGGCGCGGCGGCAGCGACGCGGGGGACTGGACGACGGCGGCGTAGGAGGAGGGCGGGGGACGGCGGTGGCGCGAGTGGACGGAGGCGTCCTCGGCAGCGGGATCTGCCGTCCATGGGCATGAGAAAGGTTGGAGGTGGGGGCGGCGTCCACGAGCCGGGGCGAGCGGACGGCGATGGCCATGGCGGCGCAGGAGGCACACGCCGGCCTTCGGGCAGGGGGAAGGGGCGGCACAGACAGATGCGGGAGGCGCGCGGCTGGGCGGGCGGCGTCGAGGGCAAGGAGGTCGGAGGGAGGAGAACGGCGCGGGGTGCGGCTGGCGGCGTGAGCCGTCGTGGGTAGGGGACCGAGGGAGGACTGCGGGCGGAGAGAGCGCGACGCGATCTACGCGGGAGATTTTTGCTATTTTCATCACGAAAGCGTCGGTCTTCTCAAATGACCACCATTCGTTGGGCTTCTCTAAAATGATCATGAAACCGTTGTCCATGCGGTAGAATGACCAAATCTGAGTTTCAGAACTTTTTTCCACTTGAACGGACCAAACTACCCTTGACTCCCGTTCTCCCGGCCCGGTCTCTCTCCACTCCCGTTCTGCCGCCGTCTCCGGCGCCGGCGCCGCCAGCTCCCACCGCGGCCGCGGTCCTCATCTTATCTCTCTCGCTCTCATCCCCTCCTCTCCTCTCGCAGGGACCAGGCGAGGGCGGCGGCAGGAAGAGGCGCCAGTGCGCCGGTCGGCGCGGCGCGGGGAGCCAGGCCACGGCGCGGAGGAGCCTGGCCGGGAGAGATGCGCGGCGCGGAGACAGCCTCCCCGGAGCAGCGGGCCTGGAGAAACGGCGGTGCCTGACAGGCTGGGAGGGCGGCAGCCTCCTTCTCGGAGCAGCGGGACGCGCGGACCGACGGCGGGCTTGGAGGTGGCGGACTCCTCCCCCGCGCGAGCGCGGGGCCGGCGGGCTGGGAGGGCGGCGACCTCCTCTCCGGAGAAGCGGGAGGCGCGGGCCGGCGCGGCTGCCCCGGCCTTAACCGGCGGGGCCCTGGAGGGGGCGGCACCCATGGCCAAGACCGCGCGGGGAGGAGGAGGGCGCGGAGGAGGAGCGGGAGCGGCAGGGTCCCGTCGGCGATGGCGCGCACGGCGCGGAGGCGGCCGGAGGTGTCGTCCACGGCGCGGGACAGCCTCCTCCTGCCGCGTCTCAGGCCGATCCGGGCGCGGAGCCCCCTACCGGCGTGCAAGATCCCGGCGTGCCGCCCCTGCTGCTTGGGCCGCCGCCGCCCCTCCTGCTTGGGCCGCCGTCGCCGGAGCGCCGGTGAAGTTCCCAGGCGTGTGAAGACCCAGGAGGGGTAGTGTTGTCTTTTCTTGTGGATAATTACTTTAAAAAACAACAAATAATCTAAAACAGCAGCTGTGGTCATTTCAACGGATAGAGCAACGGATTCACGGTCATTTTAGAGAAGCCCGACGAATGATGGTCATTTTAGAGAAGCCCAGCGCTTTCGTGGTCAAAATAGCAAAAATCTCTCTATGCGGAGTCCACGGAGGAGGGAGGTGGGCCGCGATCGGACGCGCGGAATCGATCGCGGAGGGACGGGGCACGAGGGGCTGACCCGCGGGAGCGGAAAAAAGTAGGACGAAGTTGTAGTCTTAATTTTATTTTTTTTAATAGTAGAGATTAAAACAATGCATACACACGACGAGAGGAATGGGCGAGGCCCATCATTTAGGACTAGGCCTTTTCTTCCAACGACCATCGCCCTGTTCGTTTGGCTTATCAGCCACCAGCCAGCAGTACTTTTCTCTCAGAACAAATCAGCCACCAGCAATCAGCCAGCAGTACTTTTCTCTCAGAACAAATCAGCACCAGCCATCAACCACCAGCCAAACGAACAGGCTGCATGACTCTAAACCGAATTTTTTTTTATATTTATTTTATCACGATTTTGCAAAAATATATGGTCCGCCACAAATTTTGCAAAAATATACATCTGCCGCCGTGGTCCTCGGCGTCAGGGACATGACGCCGTGGCCCACGGCGGTAGGAGCCGCCAGGAGTGGGTCCTTAGTATGGGACAGACATAGCGCCGTACCCCACGACGTTAGGGGCCTAGCGCCGTGGGCCACGGCGGCAGCAGGCCTGCTAGCGCTTAGGGCCACGGCACTAGGGTTTGGCTGCCTATATAACACCGAAATTCAGCCGAAAATGTCATAATAATTCGAAAAAAAGAAAAGAGAGGGGGAAGAGGAGAAGGGAGTGAGGAGGAGGTGGTGAAGGTGCGAAGCTCTGCCGGTTTTTCGTCTCGTTAGAGGTAATACTCTGATACTTAATAGTTTTAGTGTAGATGTGCTTAGTAGATATATAGTTTTAATGTAGATCTGCTCAGTAAATACATAGTTTTAGTGTAGATCTGCTTAGTAATTACATAGTTTTAGTGTAGATTTGCTTGGTAAAATTATAGTTTTAGTGTAGATCTGCTTAGAAAAATTATAGTTGTAGTGTAGCTCTGAGTAGATATATTTTGTAGTTGCAGATCCACTTGTTAATAGCATTTTATTTTTTCATGCTGTCAGACATGTCAGATGATCTCAGTGTCAAGTTGTATTTCGGTAATGGGCAGATTAGATATGGTGAACATGGAGTTGACTTGTCAGAATTTGATTCGGTTGACCATGTGATTAGAAGAGCAGCCTCAAGAACTTGGGGGTCCATTACCGAATTTTTTTAGGGCATTTCATGTAGATGCAGAGCAACATGACTTGTTCATTATGACTCTAATCAACAGGAGTGAGTCATTATATTGGGAGCTTATGCCACTTCAAGGCACTGAACATTGGAGGAGTTATATCAAAACAGCATGTGATATTGGTTTGCCTGTGATGCTGTTTATCCAAGTTGTTCATAAGGCTGGGTCTAGTAGTCAAGTGCCTGTGAGTGATGCTCACCAGAGTGAGGCTGAACTACAAGCAGGAGATGATCCTGCAACTGAGCCACAAGAAGAAGGAGATGGTGGTTCCAGTGAGGAAGAAGAAGGAGATGGTGACACACACTTTGAGGGTGCAATTGACGAGGGGGAAGTTAATGAAGAAGTACTCAGGCGGTACGAAATGGAGGCCAATGGGGATGAACGTGGGTTAGAAGAGGACTCCTCAGATGATGAGGATGACCCGCTAGTTCCAAGGGACTGGGACAGTTACAATTTCTCACAGCTATCTGTCAATCCTGTTGAGAATGTGGCCTGGGAGTATAGAGAAAATGCAGTTTCTGTTGGCGCCATGTATAAGAGTGCAGTACAGGTGAAGGATGCAGTGAAGAGGTGGTACACCCTTACTCTGCAGAGAGAGTTCAGGGTAGTGAAGAGTTCTCCACATATATATGATATACAATGTCTGAAGCCCAACTGTCCTTTTCGAGTGTATGTGACGAGGACCCAGATTAGGGTCCCCTTTGACGGCAAGATTACCTTCCTAAAAACAACGGCAAAATCACAACCCTCGAGGTGGAGTCAACCGTTTGCTGGCAAGCAGCTCGAGGATGGTCGTACCCTTGCTGACAACAACATCCAGAAGGAGTCCACCCTTCACCTGGAGCTGCGTCTCAGGGAAGGCATGCAGATCTTCGTCAAGACCCTCACCGGCAAGTCGACCAGTCCTTGGCCGGACGGCTGCATCTCTGACTAGTTTCCCACTAGAGGAACCCTCGCACGACAAGTCTCCGCCTCGCACGAGTACTCTCCGCCTCGCACGACAAGATCCTCCGAGGAGTTCCTCGAAGAAGTCCCTCCGAGTAGTTTCCGCCTCGCACGACAAGTCCAGGCTCCGGCTGGTACGTGGACCCGGGCGCACTACTCGGGCGGCGCTACCGATGCGCGGGGAGGAGCGAATCTCCACGTCACGCTAAAACAACAGCTGGAGGCCATGCAAACGGCCCGCCCCGGCAAGAGCCTTAATGCAGGTCTGACAAGCCGCTCAGCCATCGCATCGCCATCATCTCCTACTCCGCCACACGCAAGACTCAACCCGAGGCACTCAAGCACCCTCTACGACGCGCACGAGCCTAGGCTTAGGCTCGGGCGTGGCAAGCTAGGCAAGTACTCGGGAAGACTAAGACAAGCCCAAACTACTGGGGGAGAAGGCCAAGCGTCCCAGAGGGAACAGTCCAACCCGGCCACGCGGCGGCTTCCCCGACAAGGCATCGCGACTCGGCTTCAATGCGCCCCGGCGGACAGCGACGTACGACGGGACGTGCCAGCTGCCAAACAATATAACTGTAACACCCCGGATTTCTGAGGAATAGTAACCATCTTAATTAGTGGAGCTAAGCATGTTCTTTAACATTGTTGACTTGGTCAAATACCCACCCATGGGTTAAACCCCTCAAAACCAATGGCAAACCCCTAGAACCCTAGACCTTGCTGCAGTAATCTAGCGCGTTCTCAAAATTTTGCATAAGCACTTCAAAATCGGCCAATAAGAAAGTTGTCCAGTTTTTCATGGGACACATTTCATCTAATTGGCGGCATTTGAGATTCTAAGTGGAAATGTCTCAAAAACTCAGTCAAAGCCTTGGAAGCAGTGTTGACCAAACAGAGAGAAAACCCAAACTTTGCAGTGATTTTCTGAGTAAACGGTTGAGAAAAACATAGGTCACCCTTTGGGAAAGTTGTAGAAGGATATGTGTTCTCCAACTTTTGTATTTGGAGATTTTCAAGTTTGGTTCAAAATTTTTGAGTTTGACCTGGTCAAACAGCCCCTTCTCAAATGGAAAACAGGGCTTGGAGCCCTGGAGCATGCTCCCGCGCCGAGCCGCGCGCCAAGCGCGTCGCGCGCGCGCGCTGAGCTGCCGCACCCCGGCGTCCGTGCCGTGCCGTCTCCTGCGGGTCCCACTGACGCCGTCACGCACGTCGAGACCGCCCGAAACCACCTCGCGCCCCTGGTTTTCCCCGCGCCCTTATCCACTCCGCTTTCCTCGTCGACACGCGCCGGCCGTCCAGGGCGTCACCGCCGCGCTCAACCCCCGTGCGCCACCCGCCGTCCTTCGTCGTGCGGCCCAAGTCGAGGTCGTGGCCTCCAAGTCACGCTCCCCATCGCCTATAAAAGCCGCCACCGGAGCTCCCTCGCGTGAGAAGGCCGCTGCAGGAATATGCCGCCAGGCTGCCGCACCACCATGGCCGCCGCCGCGTTGAGCTCCTCCCTCTGGACCCCGTCGACGCCGCCCGAGCCTTTCTCAGGCACCACAAGCTCTCACTAGAGCTCACCAGACCGCCCCCTGACCCCCATCGAGCTTCTCCTCGCCGGCGCAGAGCAAGCCGCGGCCGCCGCCACCAGTCACCGCCGCAGCCGCCTGCCGAAGCCGCCCCAACTCCAAACAAGCTCGCAATCCAGGCCAAGGTGAACCCCTCGACCTTCCCGAGCACTTCCCCGACCTAGAACTCCGGCGAGGTCGCCGGAATCCGGCCGCCCTGCCACCAGCAGCGCCGCCCCTGCCCATGGGGACCTATTCGTGAGAACTGAGGGTATGGATGTGAAGCTAAGTTAGCCTAGGGACCTATCTGTAAAATGAATCTTCAACCCTAGATCCAAAACATAGAATCTTGTAAATTCAACCATAAATCACAGAAAAATGCTAAAAATGCAAACTCAATTTTTCTGTGCTCATCATGACTAGGAGCAACTTTTATACAAAGGAAGTTTTCAAATTTCTGAGTATTTTTTAAACTAATGCAAATTGATCAGTTTGGCTAGATTTGAAATAATTCAAATTCTATAATTGATCTGCAAGTGAATTTTGGATATGTTGCTAATTTTGACATGTATGAGCTCTGGTAGAAAGATGGCACTTAGTTATCATGTGTAGCTTTACTTATGAATTATTTTTCATGTATGCTAGTGCCTCTGTTTTTGAATTTTATAAATTAATCTGTTGTTCAATTAATGTCAATCTTTTGGCCACAGCTCTTTTTCATGATGATGTACTCCTGTTAAACAGTATGCATGTTTTTGACATGTTTTGCTTAGCCAAATAATTTGCCATGGTTTATTAGGGTTTTATTCGTGAGTATAGCTCCTTTAAGTTTGGTTGCTGAGTAAGTGCATATCTTTTGTTGTTATGCTGCCATTTAGCCCTGTGTGAAGTTTCAGCTCAAAAGGATGTATATCTTTTTATGTGTGATTTATTTTTCATATGCTAGGCATAGTTTTGTGTGATTTTTCATGCTAGCACTAGTTGATGATATAAGTTGGTTTTTGGGTAGTGGCTTGCTCCTTGGATCAAGTGCATGGCTGAGGTGTTTTTGTTCAGTTTATATTTATATTTATTGAAATAGACTTTTGGAAGCAAATCACACTCAATAAATGGAATAAATGGAAAACTCACCATCACCTACATGCAATGCAAGTTTATATGATTGAATTTCACTAAATTGAATTCCAAGGCAGCAGCATGTCCTTGGTGAAGTAAATTTAATTGAATGATAATAAATATGTACACAGTCACTATCGAGGAAAGAAATTTAATAAACTTCAACACATCAATAATTTCCGGAAGAGTATGCTGAATATATTAACTCTCATAATGGTTGTGGTCCATCAAAACACCTCGTGGTTGTCTTTAAAATCAGAATTGAATTTATGTTAGTTTAAACACACCAACCTCATGCATATGCATATCGTGTAGAGCTCCCGGACGGAAACTACGAACTAGTGCCGGAAGCTGACGAGGACCTCGCTAACGCAGGAGTGAACGCAGTGGAAGTGCAACAAGGCCCGGACCAAAGTTCGGAGGATTTCACCACTGACTGTGCCAGTGAAGGCAAGCACCGAAGCATTTTCCCAATTTCTAACTTATGCAACTATATGTATGGATGTTTGTGCATTTACGTTCAGGAGTTGAAATGAAACCCTAGTTGCATGATCCTAGGTTCCTATGTCCTTATACTAGTATGCTAGGACGGTAGTTGCCCTGCTCTAAGGACCCGGTAAAAGTCGAGTGAAATCCTTCACTCGCGAGCTATAGGTTCTTATATTGGAATCATAAGATTTAATCGGATATGCTCATGTGGTAAGAGCTTGGGATCGGCTCCGGTCAGTGGGTGTCACTGGTTAAGCTTTTGAACGTACTAAACATTTGTCGGGAATGGGACCGGTAAGCTTAGTACCTTCGGGAACCGGCTAGGGAGCTTGGACCACTAATCTTGGGGAGGGCCCCCGTGTTCTAGGCCACGCGGTACATGTGCTTGGTTGGGCGGCGGAGTCCGTGACCTTCCCGCCTTGTATCAAGACTGTGTGCTCTGCTCCTGAACCGAGGAATGCTGGGAACTGCCTGGTTGGTGCATGCCCCACCCCCTTGGTTTCTTTGTCGTTTTGGGGTATGCATCTCCCGTGTGTTTAGGTCCACCTTGCAAGGTTAATAATCGATCGATCGTCGGCCTCTCACCGTTATCTGGGACTGCTTAATCATACAGCTCATTTCCCTTTATGATGAAATTGAGAATTAATTTGGATATTGCTTAATTGTATTGCACAACTTTGCTTGCAGTAGTTGCCAATCTAGTAATGATTAAACAACTAGAATTGTGAGCTAAAATTTGAAAGTAAGGACATACTCTTTGTTGCTTTTCAGCAAAATAAACCACCAGCCATAAAGCCTTTCATGTCTAGGAGTTCGGTGAATAATATCACCGTCGGATAAGTCTTGCTGAGTATTAGTATACTCAGCCTTGCTGTTGTTGATGTTTTCAGGTGATGTGAATGATGGGTTTCCGTGCCCTGGATCGTTCCCACCCGATTGGGAGATCGAGTGGGAGGAGGACAGTGCTTAGTGACATCTCGGATGGCCTCCTTGGATGTTACTTATGACGTGTAGTATTTTATTTCCGCTGTGTGTATTAAACTCTGAACCAATTACTTTCATGCCATGAACTCTGTTTGTAATAAAATAACCCTTAAGGGAATTGATGTAATATAAGTTGATGATGTAATCTCTGGACTCGCCTTCGTGTGAGTTTTGATGTACGAATGTCGATCCTTTGTTATAAGTGATTTACCGGGCTTGACCCGGCAGAGACGACAAGTTAACTCTGTGTTATCGCTTAATGACCAAAAGGAGTGGTTTAGGCGATAATACGGAATTAATTTGGGCGGTTCTGTCACAGCTGGTACCAGAGCTTCATTCGTACACCAGGGATTTAAAACACTCTTAATAACATGTTTTTGGAATAAAACTTGTCAAGATTAAGGTGTTTGCAAAATGCGTTAGGAACGCTAAGGATTATCTAGTCCGAGAGGCCCTAGAGGGATTTTCGGGTACTTTCAGGTGGCTAGTAATCTATGGTTTATTAGTCTGACTTCCAGCACATTTTATTATCTGTCAAAACTTACTTTCTCGCACAACCATACTAGTGCACTACGTTTTGCTACACATGAGTGGTACCACATGGAAGTCATGTGAGGGATGGATGGGACCTATTCCAAAGGGAACCCACCGTCGCGTTGGTGTCTCGCCACGTTTTGCCATACGTGGACGTTCCGTATTACAAAAATGCGAGGCAAGGATGCACTCCATTCAAACGGAGAGTGTCTGAGGTTGGACGCTGTCCATGCAGCGGCTTTATGCATGGATGCCGTTTCTATAGTGAACGGTAATGTATGTGGACGCTTTCGTGAGTGCTGGCACGAAAGGTTCGGGATGTTCTGTGATTTTTCTGCAGGTACACTAACCGCGATTCGTTACGCTTAGAACGAATAGCATTCCGGCTAGTTATTATAGGGAGAGACGTATGTATGCCCCGCCACCGGCACTAACTTCGATTTTAGGCATGGTTTTGCCTTGTGAGGAAAAGTAGGACGCTTTTGCATCATGCTAAAAAAAACTTGAATAATTAAGCAATTCAGATGAGTAGATTGTTTAAATAAATCAACCAATGCAGTTCCTACTCTTTTCTGCACACCTGCTGTTTTCCTGTCTATCTAGTTTTGGTGCCTCTGTTTGCATGAATTTTTCGACCTTGATATCAGAATCTTTTGAAGAAAAGTTAGATACGAAAGTTGTCACAAATCTTATCTTTTATCTTCTGTCAAAAATTCAGAACTTTTGGTTAAGTAAATTTTGAGTTATGGACAAATTGGTGAATGTTGGTCTGCTGAATTTCCTGTGAACAGCAAGCTGCATTTTGAATAGTTTGGGCTAGATCCTTTTGTTTTTGGCTCAACCATTGAATACCAATTATGTACTCCATGACTTTACTGAGTACTTGGTAAACTTTTAGAATTTTTGGCTAAGTACAACTTCAGCTATGCTAAGAATGGTGACTGTCCGTTTGCTAATTTTTCTGGGCAACGACAAACTGGATTTTGGTTTATTCACCTATCTTCTCATCAATGTTGGCCCAAGCATAGAATACTAATCTTGTGCCCAAATACCTCAGCAAGAATCTGGGGAAACTTGGGAATTTTTGAGCTTATAGTGTTTGAGATACAGCAATATCTTCCTGCTGTCCAGAATGGTGCCAAAACCGTTGTCTTCTCGTTTCCCCATCGCCACACGGAAGCCCGTTTGACCTTCCTCCGTATCAGTGCGCTCCCTCCGTATCCGTGCTTCGCCTGCTCTGTGCCGCTCCATCACCCTGCCACCTTTTTCTCGCAGAGGCTGGTCGCCGCCTACGCACACGCCACCGCGGTCGCCGGCATGTCGCCAAGGCATCTTAATGCCGGCCACTACCGCGCCGCGTGCAGCTCTCGCAGCATCGTTTCACCGGCCCCTACTACAACTTGGCACGCACCACCGATGCCGCAGTCCTTTGGCCCTCGATAAAAGGAGCACCTCCTCCCTTCAGCTCTACCACCCAGAGCTAGTTCCACTTGAGCCTTGCATTCCAGCCACTCTCACTTCCCACCGGTTGCCCCTTTGAGCACGCACGCCATCCACCTTCTCCGCCTCCGGCATTCATCGGTGACGCCAGAAGAAGCTCAAGAAGAAGTCCAAGAGAAGGATCCAACCATGAACCACTCCATGGCTCATTGGCTGGAGATGCTTGATTCAGTTCGCTGGTCTCTAGTTGCATTGTACTTCTGCTTTGCAGTGCAGTTCCTGATGGTTTTAGCTTTTCATGTGTACATTCACCGTCCGCTTCCTCATGAGCGACGTTGAAGTGTGTGAGGTGAACCATGTATCCGCTATCATCCCTGAGCTTTAGATCTTGAAGAGTTTAGCCGTGCTTTGTAGTATCCTCTTTGTAATCTTTATCTTTCCCTGAAAGAATTCCATCTATCTTGTTGTCGAATCTCGGGACGAGATTCCTTTTAAGGGGGGTAGGCTGTAACACCCCGGATTTCTGAGGAATAGTAACCATCTTAATTAGTGGAGCTAAGCATGTTCTTTAACATTGTTGACTTGGTCAAATACCCACCCATGGGTTAAACCCCTCAAAACCAATGGCAAACCCCTAGAACCCTAGCCCTTGCTGCAGTAATCTAGCGCGTTCTCAAAATTTTGCATAAGCACTTCAAAATCGGCCAATAAGAAAGTTGTCCAGTTTTTCATGGGACACATTTCATCTAATTGGCGGCATTTGAGATTCTAAGTGGAAATGTCTCAAAAACTCAGTCAAAGCCTTGGAAGCAGTGTTGACCAAACAGAGAGAAAACCCAAACTTTGCAGTGATTTTCTGAGTAAACGGTTGAGAAAAACATAGGTCACCCTTTGGGAAAGTTGTAGAAGGATATGTGTTCTCCAACTTTTGTATTTGGAGATTTTCAAGTTTGGTTCAAAATTTTTGAGTTTGACCTGGTCAAACAGCCCCTTCTCGAATGGAAAACAGGGCTTGGAGCCCTGGAGCATGCTCCCGCGCCGAGCCGCGCGCCAAGCGCGTCGCACGCGCGCGCTGAGTTGCCGCACCCCGGCGTCCGTGCCGTGCCGTCTCCTGCGGGTCCCACTGACGCCGTCACGCACGTCGAGACCGCCCGAAACCACCTCGCGCCCCTGGTTTTCCCCGCGCCCTTATCCACTCCGCTTTCCTCGTCGACACGCGCCGGCCGTCCAGGGCGTCGCCGCCGCGCTCAACCCCCGCGCGCCACCCGCCGTCCTTCGTCGTGCGGCCCAAGTCGAGGCCGTGGCCTCCAAGTCACGCTCCCCATCGCCTATAAAAGCCGCCACCGGAGCTCCCTCGCGTGAGAAGGCCGCCGCAGGAATATGCCGCCAGGCTGCCGCACCACCATGGCCGCCGCCGCGTTGAGCTCCTCCCTCTGGACCCCGTCGACGCCGCTCGAGCCTTTCTCAGGCACCACAAGCTCTCACTAGAGCTCACCAGACCGCCCCCTGACCCCCATTGAGCTTCTCCTCGCCGGCGCAGAGCAAGCCGCGGCCGCCGCCGCCGGTCACCGCCGCAGCCGCCTGCCGAAGCCGCCCCAACTCCAAACGAGCTCGCAATCCAGGCCAAGGTGAACCCCTCGACCTTCCCGAGCACTTCCCCGACCTAGAACTCCGGCGAGGTCGCCGGAATCCGGCCGCCCTGCCACCGGCAGCGCCGCCCCTGCCCATGGGGACCTGTTCGTGAGAACTGAGGGTATGGATGTGAAGCTAAGTTAGCCTAGGGACCTATCTGTAAAATGAATCTTCAACCCTAGATCCAAAACACAGAATCTTGTAAATTCAACCATAAATCACAGAAAAATGCTAAAAATGCAAACTCAATTTTTCTGTGCTCATCATGACTAGGAGCAACTTTTATACAAAGGAAGTTTTCAAATTTCTGAGTAGTTTTTAAACTAATGCAAATTGATCAGTTTAACTAGATTTGAAATAATTCAAATTCTATAATTGATCTGCAAGTGAATTTTGGATATGTTGCTAATTTTGACATGTATGAGCTCTGGTAGAAAGATGGCACTTAGTTATCATGTGTAGCTTTACTTATGAATTATTTTTCATGTATGCTAGTGCCTCTGTTTTTGAATTTTATAAATTAATCTGTTGTTCAATTAATGTCAATCTTTTGGCCACAGCTCTTTTTCATGATGATGTACTCCTGTTAAACAGTATGCATGTTTTTGACATGTTTTGCTTAGCCAAATAATTTGCCATGGTTTATTAGGGTTTTATTCGTGAGTATAGCTCCTTTAAGTTTGGTTGCTGAGTAAGTGCATATCTTTTGTTGTTATGCTGCCATTTAGCCCTGTGTGAAGTTTCAGCTCAAAAGGATGTATATCTTTTTATGTGTGATTTATTTTTCATATGCTAGGCATAGTTTTGTGTGATTTTTCATGCTAGCACTAGTTGATGATATAAGTTGGTTTTTGGGCAGTGGCTTGCTCCTTGGATCAAGTGCATGGCTGAGGTGTTTTTGTTCAGTTTATATTTATATTTATTGAAATAGACTTTTGGAAGCAAATCACACTCAATAAATGGAATAAATGGAAAACTCACCATCACCTACATGCAATGCAAGTTTATATGATTGAATTTCACTAAATTGAATTCCGAGGCAGCAGCATGTCCTTGGTGAAGTAAATTTAATTGAATGATACAGAATTAATTTGGGCGGTTCTGTCACAGTAACTCTTTTGTATTCCCCCTTGTGCCCCTCCCCTTGAGACTATAAAAGGGAGAGGAAGGCAACGTTCACAAGGGTTAGATCTACACATGACCAGACACCACCATCCGGGACTTGGGAACGAACTCCCTCTCCCGACTAGCTTGTAACCCCTACTACGAGCACGCTTGGCTTAGGAACACGGCTGCAACACACTGGACGTAGGGTATTACTCCTCGGAGGCCCGAACCAGTATAAACCCCATCGTCTCCTGCGCTAACCATCCGAGCCCGACACACGATCGATAAAAATTCATTGCCGGCGGTAGAGAACCCCGACAGTTGGCGCGTCAGGTAGGGGCACATCGTGTGTCTCGACGAACTCAACGGATCAGATGGACGGTCGCGGGGTCACGTTGACTCCCGGGACCACCCTGTGTTTCGGCTCCCTCGGCTGCATCTACACCGGGCCGGCGGAGTCCGTTGTCGGCCGTACCTTCGGCCGGTCGCCTCGCCCCAATGTCCTCTCGGGGGCTGCGGCGCGCGAGGCCTTCGTCCGAAGCTACTCGGGCGACGTCATCATCGGCATGTTGGGGCCAAACCCAACGCAGGAACGTTTTAGGCTCGCCGCCTACTACCTCACCGACCTCGCCTTCCAGGCCAGCGGAGACGGACCGCTGGGCTGGGGGGAATTCATGGAGCGGTACTCCACAATGTACCCTCGTGGACAACCCGGCTTACCGGACGACCCGGTGACGGCCTACGTCAACAGCCTCCGCGCCACGAGCATCGTCCCCGGGTCTGCAGCTACTCGGAGGGCGCCAACTGTGCGACGTCACGACCCCACAAGGGAGTGTAACGTCTGCATGGCCACTGCGTCGAGCAGCTCCGAATCGGAGCATGCACCACGCCATCGTGGTGCCGAAGCCCAGCGGCGGGCCCGACTCGACGAATTAGCGGAGGCGAGGCGCCAGCTCGATGAGGAGTTGGTCCTTCTGCATCGAGAACTCGGCACTGACGCTGAGCCTCGCGATCGACAACCTGTTCAGGGCGAGCCCGGCAACGCGAACGGAAGCCGGCGGGAGCGCCGTCCGGCCGCAAGCCAGCCGCACGGCCGTGCGCCGACACCACCCGCGCGTGCACCGGAGCCCAACAACGACCAGCGCGCCAACGAAGGCGCGAACGTCAACGCCGACGCTGGCGCACCGCCGCTTTTCCGGCGGGCATCCCAGAACCTGGCCGCCGCGGCCATGTTGCTGCGTGGCTGCCCGGAGGCAGCAACCTCGGAAGTGCGACGAGTACGCCAGCAGCTGAAAGCGCTGCTCGAAGCTGCAGCGGCGCAGCAAGCGGAAAGCTCCTCCTCGCGCCAGCGCTCGGAGCGCGGACGAGCTGGAGCACCATCCACCCACGGTCCGAACCCGCCTCCTCCTCAGCAGCAAGGACACGGGGGCGGGGTTGTGGCCGCGGCATCGGCGGTCAAGAGTCGTCTAGGACCCAACCGCGACGCTCGGAATACCCTAGAAGCTCAGCGACGAGCGGAAAGCGTCGACGGCAACCACGACCACCACTCGCGCCGCGACGACGACCGTGGGCACCGCCGACGTCACGACAGCGACGACGACCGCGAGCGCAGTTGGTCGCCAAGCCAGCGTGGTCCGAGGGCCTTTGGTCGGAGCATTCGTGACACGAAGTTCCGCTCGCGCTTCCGGGCCCCGACCAATGTGCCAAGATACGACGGGGACACCAATCCCAGCATATGGCTCGAGGACTACCGACTTGCGTGCCATGCCGGAGGAGCGACCGACGATCTCTTCGTGATCAAGAACTTGCCACTCTACCTCGGCGACTCTGCACGCACGTGGCTCGAGCACCTGCCCCGCGACAAGATCCAAGACTGGACCGACCTGCGGCGAATTTTCATCGGCAACTTTCAAGGCACGTACACGCGCCCTGGCAAACAGTGGGAGCTGCGCAACTGCAAGCAGCAGCCCGGGGAGAGTCTTCGCGAGTACATACGGCGCTTCTCCAAGTGCTGCACCGAGCTCCCTGGCGCAACCGACAACGACGCCATCTCGGCATTTCAGAATGGGACGACGTGTACCTCCCTCATCCATCGACTCGGACGTCGCATGCCGCGCACGATGCGGGAGTTCCTCAACTTCTGCGATGACAACCACATCCATGTGGACTGGTTAGCTGTAGCTCACCCGAAGACGAACGGGCAAGTCGAGAGGGCGAACGGTATGATCCTGCAAGGCTTGAAGCCGAGAATCTTCAAGCGGCTCGACAAGTTTCGAGCACGATGGGTGGCCGAACTGCCGTCCGTATTGTGGAGTCTACGCACTACGCCAAGCAGGGCCACGGGGTTCACGCCATTCTTCATGGTACATGGCTCCGAGGCGGTCTTGCCAACCGACATCGACTACGGCAGCCCGCGAGTGCGGGCATATACTGAAGAAGAGAACCAAGTCGCGCTCGAGGACGCGATCGACCAGCTTGACGAGGCGCGCGACGTGGCACTGCTGAGGAGCGCCAAGTACCAGCAAGCGTTACGACGCTACCACGAGCGCAACATGCGCCCGCGCGAGTTCCACGTCGGCGACCTCGTTCTCCGACGGGTTCAAGCCAGCAAGGACCAGCACAAGCTGTCGCCACCTTGGGAGGGGCCCTTCATCATCCACGAGGTGCTCCGACCAGGGACATACAAGATCAAGTACGAGGACGGGAGGGTCGTCACCAACGCATGGAACATCGAACACCTGCGCCCGTTTTACCCTTGAGTAAATGTTCTGAACTCGTACGTCAATAAATACATGCTGTTTGCCTCTGTGCACTTGTCTCCGAGTTCAAGTTTATATTCGGTTGTGCGCTTTATTTCTTTATAGCAATACTTATGCTTGAACAGGCAGCGTCTTTGCACCAAGTCAAAGACGCTCCCTTCTCGGGGGCTACCCTCAGGTCCTCAACGTTTTTTCGAAATTTTTCAAAAATTTCTGACAACTTTGTCGAGACCGATCGCACGAGCGAGAAGTTTTTTGGTGGAAACTCGAACTCGGGAAAGGTGAGGATGACAGTTTGCATGAGATGGCGAGTCGCCTATTCGTTCAAAGCTCCTAGTGCTAATGCCCCCGCGGCTACAGCACGAAGACTTGCGAGTACTTCTCTAGTCTCCGGCTTTCATCCAACCCCTTTCCGAGAACATTCGAATGACCACTCGGGCTCCGGTCCAAAAGAGGAGTTTGCACAACTAAAACCTCAGTTATCTCTCGAACCTTCTGAGGACTCGGGGGCTGCGAACGAACGGTTGAGCTTAGCGATTCGAAGGGGCCAAGCCTTACGACTCTTACGCCCCCGCGGCTCCAGAGCACGGTTTGACTGTTTCGCTTCTCTAAGTTCGACTGCGCATGGCTGCAGTCGTCCTCGGGTGCTCGGAAGCGATCGAGAGATAACGCCAGATGAATAGCCTAGCTACGCGATAACCTGGCAACGTGTTCAAATTTATTACAAATAGTTTGTGACATGTTTAACTCGGGTGCCCGGGAACTCCTGGAGCCTCTGACTCGTCTTGTGGCAGCAGTTCCAGATCCTTCAATGCAGCGTCGGCCATCTCGCGAGCAAAGGCGGCGCAGTCCACCTCCAGTTCGTCGCATTGGTCGTCGGAGATTCCAGGGGCCCAGCCGCCGCTCAGCGCCATGCGGTCCAGCCCTTGGTAGTGCGACTCGATCATGGCGAGGATCCGGTGCACCGCACGACGAGCCGTCGACAACTCAAGTTCTCGCACCACGCCGGGAAGACGACCAGCCTCCTCGATCAGCATCTCGAGCGTCCGCGGACCAAGCGATACACCGAGTGCGGCCATGGCCGAACTCATCACCCTGCCCAGCTTGGCGATGTCCCCGATGGCCTTCTCGGCAATGGCATCCGACTTGCGCCGGGCCTCGCGGGCCTGGTTCAAGGCGGACGCGTCCTGCTCTCGAGATGCCCGGGACTGCTCCAGCTCGGCCTGGACCTCTGAAGAACAAGCGGAGACGGAGTCACGGAGAGCTCGAGAGGAAGAAAAAGGACAACAAGATAATACCAAACTTCGATACGTACTCTGGAGCTGCTCCGACAAGCGCTTAAGGACACCGTCCTTCTCGATAACCTTGAGGATGGCGGCGTTCCGTTCTTGCTTGGCCGTCGCCAGCTGCACCACCATCCCCGCGCGGATCACGCGCGACCCTGCAACCAAGGTCATCAAGTGAAGTCCCGACAAGAAGCAAGCGCTGGACTGGACAAGAACCGGAGATCGTCCGACTTACCCTCGAGATCCTGCGACAACCTGGCGTTGGAACTCTGAAGCCGCGACGCTTCCTCGGTTGCCACCTGGAGCTGGTTCGAGGCCTGGAAAACTGGCGGCTCGTCGTCGCCAAGTCCGTCGTGGCCGTTCTCAAGTCACTCTCCAGCTCCAACACCTTTGCCTCGAGGGACGCCTTCTCACGAGCGGCTGTCTGGGAGGCTTCTCGGGCGGTGGTCTCCGCTGTAGCCGCGGCGGTTTTGGCTCTCTCAGCCGCCTCCTCCGCGGACGCTGCGGCCGCTCGGAGCTTCTCGATCTCAGCCTTGGCGAGCGCGAGCCTCGACGCCAGCGAGTCCCGCTCGGTGGCAGCCGCTGCGGCGGCAGTCTCGGCGGAGATGGCTCGGTCTTCCGCGGACTGACGGGCGGCCTCAAGGGACGCCCGCGCGGACGTCTCGCTCGCCACGGCACTGGCTGCCGCTACCCGGGCCACGACAAGCCGCATCTCCAGCTGGGTCCGCTCCGTGCGGAGTTGGTGCACTTCGCGGGCGCATCTCCGACCTGAAGACTCGAGGGTCTACAGCCAACAGAACCGAATTAACTGGCGTAGCTCGAGAAGATCGCGGAATCAAAAAAGAATCCTTGACAGGAAAACTCACCGAGGTCGCGGGGAGGATGAGCTCGTCAAAGGCCCGACACGTCCAGGTCATCCCATGCTCCAAGGTGTGGCGCGCCTCGGCCACCTCGTCATCCTCGGAGTCGGAGTCAAGCCCGGAGGTAGCCGCCCACGAAGTGCACGCGAGCTCAAGCGTTCGGGCCTCGCCGCCTGCCGCGCCTTGAGAAAGAGACGCACCCATCTCCTCGGCCACCTGGATCTCCGAGGTGGCGGCCCTGGCCACCGTCTCGGGGACGGCCGACTCTTGCGCAACGGCGGCCGGCTCGTCAAGCACGCGAGCCTCGACACCCTCGGCCTCAGCAGCGACTGGACCGGGTGATGATGCCCCCTCTTCCCCGACAACGGGCTCCGCCACGCCAGGCTCCGGCACAGGGGCTGGAGTTTCGACGGTTTCCACCAACTCGGGAGACGACGCCTCCCGACCTTCATCGACATGCGGCGGTGCGGACGCGTCTTCGGTCGGCTCCACACGAGCCGCGGGCGCCGCGAGGGCCACATCTTCCGCGTCTGTTGCAGCGGCTGAGGCGAAGCCGCCGGCGCGCTCGTACTCCTGCAGCGCCTTCGAGACCGACGCGACCGTCTCCATGGTCGTCGGCTCGTTGGACCTCCGCTCCACCGCCACCTCGTACTCCTTCTCCGGGAGTTGGGGCGCTTCGATGTCGATTACCCCAACACCGGGGAAATCGATGAACCGGCACGTCTCCAGATCCATCATCTCCTCGACCGTAAGGGAAGCTCGGACCGAAGAGGACTCCGCCACCTCCACGGTCGGGGGAGGACCTTGAACTATCACTACCGGAGAGGGCACCGGCACCTCCACAGCCGGGAGAAGGCTCGACGCCACCTGCGCCTGGGCCGGCTCCAACTCCAGGGTCGCCGCGGCATCGTGACTCTCCGAAGCTGGGGGAGGCACCAAGTCTTCATCCAAGACCACCACCACCCCTTCGACGCTCGGGCCAGCCTCGGACGGCGCTTCCAGGGCCGCCCGAGTGACGGTCGCCTCCGTGGCCGCCTCACCCTCCTCGACGGCGGTGGCGGGGATTGGTGGAGGTACCGTGGTTGGCGTCCTCGTCTCGACGACCACCGACGGTGCCTCTTCGGCCTGTAACGACACCGGCCTGGCGCTCGGGGGCTGGGGCTGAGGCTCGGGAGAGATCACCTGTGCCCTCAGTGCCAGTCGCTTCAGGGGCCCCAGGCTAAGCACGCCAGTATCAGCATGACTATGAGAAGACAAATGCTAGCATCAACAAACAAGTCGGAAGAGACGTGACAGGAAAAAGCTGAAGTCGGAGACTTACATCTTGGAGCGCACCTGGGTTTTCTTCACTGGGCGGTCCGATATGCCCTGCTCGGGGGCGGCGCGCTTCAAGCCCTGCTCGGGAACGGCGTGGCTTGAGTCCACCGTCTCGGGCGCTCCTCTGCTTCGGTCGGCCACCTCTACGGCGGCAACGTTCTCCCTCATTCGCTCGGGGGCTGTCCCTCCGGTCTCCGCTACGGCTGGGGTTGGACCTCGGCCCCCGCCTGCGATTAGGGGTACATGAACATCCGGGGCCCCGCCACCCCGGATAAGCAATGACTGTAAGCGCCGCGGGGCATCGCTCGGTTCCGCCACCGGCGCCGCGCTCGGCGTCGACGCCGAGTCCGACGATCTCCCCCGCGACCGGCGCCTCTGCAAGGAGTCGGAGTCCGGGCGGTCCGAGCCGTCATAGAACAGGCGGACGGACACCAATTGCTCCTCCGACCTCCTCGGGGGATCGATCTGACAGAGCGCGGATCTCTGCGGCTCGGGAGCGCCAGTCCCGCTGGGTACCATACGGGAGCGAGTCGACCGCGGGTCCACTCGGGCAGGGGGAGCCGCCGGACGTGAGCTCGAGCCCACAGTCCTGTCGTGACCCGCCTCTCGCGGCCGACGCGACGACGACACTTCACCGCCATGGGGCGGCGACGACGAGGACGACCCCGACATGTTGCTCCAGTCGACCGCCGCGCTGGCGACATCGCCGCTCCACGACGGCTCGGGCGATGGATCCTCATCGGAGGAGACGCCCTACTCCCCCGCCTTCCGCCTCTTGTTGCGGTCGTCGTTGCGATCACGCTTGGTGATCTGGCGTTTCTTATGCTGCGCCTTACGCGCAGCGCGCCTCTTCTCCGCTGCGGCCTGGTTCTGGTTGAAGATCGCCTCCTCCGGGAGAGGCGCCTTGGCCGGAACGAGGTGGGCGCATTTCAACTGCCGCAACAAGAACGCACCAAGGTCAAATCCGAGAAGATCTTCCCACGACAAAAGGCGAATGAAACTAGCCGAGAAGACGGATAACTTACAAATTTCTCTGTCCCCGCGTTGGGGAGCATCGGGAGCATCCGCGACGGCGGCCACGAGTAGGACGCTCTCCCGATCGCCTGCGCCACGCGGCGCTGAACCTCGAGTGGCGACGGAAGCTCCGGCGCGGTCACCGTCCCGACCCACGGGGCCCTGTCGGCAGTCATGTCGCAGAGCCGGAGCGGCCGCCTCCGGAGAGGCACAACACCTCGGGCGTGGTACTGCCCGACCACCTCCGCCAAGGTGATCCCGGCGTTCCGAAGACGCCCGAGCACGGCCCAGTGAGGCTTGAGCATCTTCTCCTGCTCTTTCTTGGCCGGGCCATCGGCCCAGTTCCGCTGTGACTTCGCGATGGAGCACCCGGTGTACGACGGGAGCGCGTGCTCGGGGTCGTTCCGCAAGTAGAACCACCCCCCGTGCCAGCCGCAGTTCGAGCTGGTCAGCGGCGCCGGGATGTAGTCGTCGCCGCGGCCTTGCTTCATTCGAAGGTTGGCGCAGCCAATCGTCGCCGCGCGGGAGCTGTCCCTCAGACAGGTGAACCTGAAGAAGTACTGGAACAAATGCCAGTGCGCGCCGATGCCAAGCAACCCTTCGCACATCGCTTCAAAGGCGGCCATCTGCTGGATGCTGTTCGGGTTGAGGTGCTGAAGCTGCAGCCCGTACGCGAACAGCACCGCGCGGATGAACCTGCCCGCGGGGACGGAGAAGCCGCGCTCATGGAAGACCACGAACGACACCACGTACCCACTGGGAGGGTGTGGCACGGACTCGTCGGCAGGGACAATCCACTCGACAGCCTCGGTGAGGGGAGGCAGCTGGCCCGCCTCAACGAGACGAAGGAGCTGCTCGCGGGAGACATTGGAGCGCGCCCAGCTCGACATCGCGCCGGCGGAGTCTCGGGCGAGCCGGGAACGCAAGCGGCGGCGGCAATGTGGAGGCGAAAGAACTCGGAGCTCAAGGGGCAAGCGCGAGGGAGAAAGGAAGCGAGCGGAAAGCAAAGTCCCGAACCAGCGCTCGACGCGCGGTTTTAAAAGGGGACGGGCCTGACTCTTCATCTTCGGCGCCGGGCCCGCCGTGTCAGCAAGATTTTCGCCCGCTCATACGCGTGTCCCGGCGAAACAGCCGCACGCAACCGCGACGCCTTGATTCCCGCGACGTGCAGACTTGCAGAGCCTGAGCGCGGTCTTGATGGGGCGGTCACATCGGTCACGTCGGCCGAGATACCCGCACCCATGACCACGCCCACGTCATCACTGCGGTCGTAACTGCCCCGACGAAACCTCCAAGGCTACAACGGCTACAATTACAAATGAAAGCTCGCGAGCGAGTCTCCAACTCACTCACGAACTCGGGGGCTACATCCGGCGGATGTGCTCGCGCGCACCCACCGAGAACCCGAAGAACACCTTCAACTCCAAGATCCACCAACTGAGCCTGAACGCGACTCTCTGACTCCCACTCAGGCTCGGGGGCTACTGACGAGGACCCAGATTAGGGTCCCCTTTGACGTCAAGATTACCTTCCTAAAAACAACGGCAAAACCACAACCCTCGAGGTGGAGTCAACCGTTTGCTGGCAAGCAGCTCGAGGATGGTCGTACCCTTGCTGACAACAACATCCAGAAGGAGTCCACCCTTCACCTGGAGCTGCGTCTCAGGGAAGGCATGCAGATCTTCGTCAAGACCCTCACCGGCAAGTCGACCAGTCCTTGGCCGGACGGCTGCATCTCCGACTAGTTTCCCACTAGAGGAACCCTCGCACGACAAGTCTCCGCCTCGCACGAGTACTCTCCGCCTCGCACAACAAGATCCTCCGAGGAGTTCCTCAGAGAAGTCCCTCCGAGTAGTTTCCGCCTCGCACGACAAGTCCAGGCTCCGGCTGGTACGTGGACCCGGGCGCACTACTCGGGCGGCGCTACCGATGCGCGGGGAGGAGCGAATCTCCACGTCACGCTGAAACAACAGCTGGAGGCCATGCAAGCGGCCCGCCCCGGCAAGAGCCTTAATGCAGGTCTGACAAGCCGCTCAGCCATCGCATCGCCATCATCTCCTACTCTGCCACACGCAAGACTCAACCCGAGGCACTCAAGCACCCTCTACGACGCGCACGAGCCTAGGCTTAGGCTCGGGCGTGGCAAGCTAGGCAAGTACTCGGGAAGACTAAGACAAGCCCAAACTACTCGGGGAGAAGGCCAAGCGTCCCGGAGGGAACAGTCCAACCCGGCCACGCGGCGGCTTCCCCGACAAGGCATCGCGACTCGGCTTCAATGCGCCCCGGCGGACAGCGACGTACGACGGGACGTGCCAGCTGCCAAACACTGTAACTCTTTTGTATTCCCCCTTGTGCCCCTCCCCTTGAGACTATAAAAGGGAGAGGAAGGCAACGTTCACAAGGGTTAGATCTACACATGACCAGACACCGCCATCCGGGACTTGGGAACGAACTCCCTCTCCCGACTAGCTTGTAACCCCTACTACGAGCACGCTTGGCTCAGGAACACGGCTGCAACACACTGGACGTAGGGTATTACTCCTCGGAGGCCCGAACCAGTATAAACCCCGTCGTCTCCTGCGCTAACCATCCGAGCCCGACACACGATCGATAAAAATTCATTGCCGGCGGTAGAGAACCCCGACAGTATGCTTCCAAGGGCAAGTGGAAAAATTATTGGGAGATCAAATCTGTTGTGGATCACACTTGTGTACTTGAGCAGCTGGATGCAAGCCATCGTAATTTGTCATCCGGTTTTGTGGCCAGCCAGATGTTTGCTAAGATTGTGGAAAATCCTGCTTATGAGCCTAAGTCCATTATCTTGGCAATTGAGGAGAAATTTAGGTACCAGATAAGTTATGGTAAGGCATACATGGCAAAGAAGAAGGTAATGGAGATGAGGTGGGGAACTTATGAAGCATCCTATGACAATCTGCATCGATTGCTGAACACAATTGCCACGCTAAATCCTGGTAGTTATTATGATATCAAGACTTATAATCTTGTATCAAGGCCAGGGAAGCAAGTCTTGCAGCGGGCATTCTTAGCATTGGGTCCTGCTATTGCTGCATTCAAACAGTGTCGATCAGTTATTTGCATAGATGGCACATTCCTAACAGGAAAATACAAGGGCACAATCCTTACAGCTGTGGCTGCAGATGGCAACAATCAGTTGTTGCCATTGGCAATTGCTTTTGCAGAGGGAGAGAATGGTGACAGTTAGTGTTGGTTTCTGGAGAGATTGAAGCAGATGGTGGTGGGAGATGTGTCAGACGTGTGTGTGATACACGATAGACACAAAGGTATTTTGCAGGCCATTAATGACATCAAAGAAGGTAGTGAAGAGCGTAACAGAGCAGCACAATGGCCAGATGTGCATAGCAGGTGGTGCATGAGGCATATGGGAGCAAACTTTCATAGCCAGTTCAAGAACAAAGAACTTACAAAATTGTTCAAGCGCTTATGTTCGACCAATCAGGAGAAAAAGTTCTTCGACCTATGGCAAAAATTAGATGATCTGACGAAGAAAGCATCAGAAGAGATAGCTAAGAAGCCTGTAAGTACTAAACCCGGGGAAGAGCCAGTTTCTCTGGAGGACGTGGGGCTAGATGCTCCAAATGTCAGAAGGAGAAGGGGACGTGCTGTGAAGACCTTCAGCCAGTGGATTCAGAATGAGCCTAAGGAGAAATGGTCTCCTGTTTGATAAGGGAGGTGTGAGGCATGGGATAATGACAACAAATTTTGCTGAGGTCTACAACGCTGTTTTGCGTGGTGCCAGAGCTCAACCTCTTGTTGGTATCATTGAGTTCTTCTTGTACTGCACAATGAAGTACTTTCTTGACCGTGCTAATGCAGCACATGCAGCAATGCAGGACCCTCAGAAGGTGTATTCAACATGGATGACTGAGTACTTGAACAAAAAACAGAAGGCTGCTCTCTCTCACAGAGCTTACCCATAACCTCTACGTCGTGATCCTGGCGAGGAAGTGCAGTGGAAATATCAGATTAGTTGCCAGTCCAAATCACAAAAAGCAAATGGTGAAATAACAATACAAAACAGTTATTGGGAATCATACATGCTCATGCTCTTGCCAGAAGCCACTGCTGCTACACTACCCCTGCTCACATGTGATCGCTGCATGCCTTGCAACAAAGAATAAGCATTGGGGTCGCTACGTGCCTAAATACTTTCTGAAGCAAACTGTTCTAGACACTTGGAACCACACTATTGAGGGTTACCTGCATCTTGGAACTTTCACTCAAGACCCCAAAGACAGTGCGTTGTACATACCAAATCCAGATCCAACCATGTGTCAAGGTGTCGGTCGACGCAAGAAGAAGAGGATTAGGAACAACATGGATGAGGCTGAAGCTGGACCTCGGGTGCAGATATGCTCCAAGTGCAACAATCCAGGACACTCCTACAAGAGATGCACCGAAGCATCTTACTTTTCTACTCTCACTTCTACACCACCTGCAGCTAGTGCACGTGGACGTCGTTCCAGTCGCTACAACGAAGGAATGCAGTGACCGTACTTGTTTGTGCTACCGTGTTGTTATAATTGAACTACTTATGCATGTTGTCGTCTTCTAATATTTGAACAATTTTATCTTGCAAGGTCTTGTAATATTTGAACTTATGCATGTTATCGTGTTGTAATAATTGAACTACCTTTTCATTTGCTTGCTGTTTTATTCTTGCCGTCGAATTTCTTATCATATCCTGTTATGTTTTGTTCTCTAATTTTAAATGAAACATGTAATGAATTATCATATTTCTCATCTGTTTTGTAGGCTTTCAATGACTTCAACGGGTCCTGAGTTGGATTTGGAGTTGCTCACCAGTAGGAAGGACAAGGTTCAGGTGCCAAAGGGGATCCACACTCCTATGTGCTACTGCGGTGACAACTGTAAGCTTGTCAAGTGCAACGTTCTCGGGTACTGCTACGGGATGAGGTTCTTCATGTGCGAGAACTACGAGCATGACCCCCTCCCACCATGTCGCAATGTTAGACCAAAAGTAAGAACTAACTGCATTACTAAATAAATATTATGTCATTGCTATTTTATTATGTGCTAACTTGTCTTTGAAAAAAGACTCCATCTCCTCTCTGTGATTTTATGCAGTGGCTAGATTGTGAGCAGTCCGAACAAGACAAGCGTTACGTCGAGGAGACGGGTCGTTCAGCACGTGAGAGGTGGCAAAGGATGGTTGAGGCAGAAAAACAAGAAGAAAAACGTAAGGAGCAGCAGGAGGAAATTCGCATTCGCCGGGAGATCAAAGAACGTGAAGCGGCCGCGGCCCGTGAAGCAGATAGAGAGAGGAAGAGGGAGAGAGCTCGCCGGGCTAAGGAAGCTGGGCCGGATGCTATGAGGAAGGGGAAATACCCCCGTTGTACCCAGTAGACGTAGAGTACTCGACGCCGAGTGCTACTGTATCCATAAAAAATTATGATTTCATTTCATCATTCTCTAGAGTCGGGTTGTATCTTTAAGAACTTGATTTAAGATGCATTTCAGATGCGAACAGTAAAACTCGCACTAGGGTGTGTTTTCTGTGAACTGCTCCAAACAGTGAACACATAGGGTGTGTTTTCTGTGAGTCACTGCACCAAACAGTGTACCTAGTACTAGGGTGTGTTTCCTCTGAGTCACTGGCCGTTTTCTTGCCCCAGATCAAATGGCCCACCATCCAGTCTGCGCCTACATATATGTGAGCACTCTTCTCCAGTCTCACTTCACAACACAAGAAGCAACAATGAGTTCCTGGACTGGGGCTGATGATGATGACTCCCTCGGTCCAGCACTGTGGAGCCAGCAAGATCCAGAGTTCAACACCAATTTTCCAGTCTTAGACAAGAGAGATTCCAAATCCATACGTGATGTTAGAAAGTACGCACCAAATCAAACAGTGAACTGGCCAAGGTGTGCACACGGTGAGTTCTATGTGATGCAGGTTTATCAGGGATGGGACAACTCTGGTCACCGCTTCTGGCATTGCTCACGAGCATGGGTAGGCAAAACTCCATGACCTCTGTCCTTCATCATTTTATGATTTACTAATGTAATCACGGTTTCTGCAGTACTCCGAACAACCAGATAACTGCGGTTTCGTGCAATGGGTGGACCCCCCAGCTATTCACCCGTATCAAGAGTACATCAACTACCTCGAGGATGTTGTCATCTTCAACCTGAGGCAAGAACTCGCGTCGGCATTGGCTTCTCCAGATCCGACATCTACCAATGGCGACGACGGACCGGTGACCGGACCAATGGTGGTGAAGACGAACACCGGCTGTGAGGACGAGTACTGCTGTTGTCCGTGCCACGAAAAGAAGGACAACACTCCACCAACAACTCCACCCCCGCCACCATCTGATCCAACTCCACCCCCGTCGGGGTACTACATGCCCTCCCAGCACTCCGGCGGGTCTATGATGTCCGGGTTCTCCGGGTACTATTCGTACAACTAGACTACAATTGTTGTAATCGTTTATTTAAATCCCCTAAGGCACGTTAGGACTAGCAAGAGCGGCACAAAGTTAGGGTAATTGTGTCGCACGTACCATTGCAAATGTTGTAATCGTTTATCTAAATTCGTCGTTAAGTATTAATGGTTCGTCGTTTTATCAATGCTTCAACAATTCAAATTTTTTAAAAAAAATCCTACCGCCGCAGCCCACGGCAGTAAGGAACAGATACCGCCGTGGCCTACGGCGTTACCTGAGCGCCACGCTGCCGCCTGGCGTTAGGTCCCTAACGCCGTGGCCCACGGCGTTAGGAGCCGCCAGGAGTGGGCCCGTACCCTTAACGCCGTGGCCCACGGCGTTATGTCCCTGACGCCGTGGGCCACGGCGGCAGATGTATATTTTTGCAAAATTTGTGGCGGACCATATATTTTTGCAAAATCGTGATAAAATAAATATAAAAAAATCCTCTAAACCCAAGCATTAGCCCACCAAAACATCAGCCCACTAATATACATCTGGCGACGTGCTGCCGTTGCGCGAGCTGGCCACGCCGTTATGCGAGCTGCCCCGCGCGGCTGCGCGAGCTCGCCGACCTCAGCCGGGGCAGCCGCCGGCCACAGGGAAGAAGGTTGAATTTTTTTCAACATTTTCAAAAAAATGTTGCAAAATTTTCGACAAAAATGTTGATAAAAACTTTTTTACAAAATGTTGGTGCAACCCTTTTTAGAAAATGTTGGATCAACTTTTTATGAAAAATTTTGGTTCAACATTTTGTTTGAAAAATATTGTAACAGGTTTGAAAAATGTTGCAACATTTTTTATTTTATAGTTATGAGGTGGGATGGTTAGAAAATAATAAACATTACATTGAGATGGGTGGGCCGAAAATTTCAACCCTTGTACACGTAGGAATATATGATTTTTTTTTCTTTTGTTACAAACAATCAGTGCTCAATCCCGTCAAAAAAAAAACAATCAGTGCTCAGTACACCCAATCGGCAGGAGCGGCCAGGTCGACGAAACTTCAGCATTTTCTGTAGCTAACAAGTATTACAACGCCAGTTTCACCAATATTCAACTAGCTACGAAGAAAATATTATGCCACTTTTTTTTTGCCCGGATCCCTAGTATATAAGCTGTAGTATCTGAACTCTACTCAACACATGCACACCACACCCACGCACACCCCTAGAACTACAACTCATACACATCTCGCGTCCTTCTGGAGATCACACACCCCTAGAACTACAACTCATACACATCTCGCGTCCTTCTGGAGATCACCGAAGTCCCACTGTGACATCACACGAATATCCAGGACCTGTAGGAAACAAATCTGGGGAAAACCCCCTTTGCCTCACCCGACTGATCCCAATAGGAATCGAACCCGGGCGGGTGGCCTCCACGACGGGAGCGCCCACCACTGCGCACTTGAAAGTTCAAATGTCACCGATGGAACAGGAACTCTGTTTTGAGTTACACTACAACGATGATCACTGTAAACAGAGATCGTTTCCCCCCACACGATGCAAATCAGCATATGTACATACCAACATAGATATAGATAGCCGGGGGGGCTTTGCCCCACAGTATTTGCTCAAAAAACATAGATATAGATATAGATATAGATATAGATATAGAATAGATATAGATATATTATCTTTGTATACATTATAGAATGCTTGGTTTCAACTTATTAGCCACATTTTAAATAATTCCATAAGTATACTAAACTTTATATTGAAAAGACAGAGGAAAGAGAAAGAACAAGATATGACTCCATCACAAATTCACAACGCATAAACTTTTACATCTCTAGACTCGAAACATATCTCATTCTTAAAAAGGAAGATAAAAAAAATAGCAAATTGCATCGCCGCCCTATTATAAATTGAGGACCTCATAGTAGTGACAAACAACACCATACAGTGCTACCACCCAACTTAAATTGATCACTTGATAGAAATGGCAACCACAAAGCAAGTGATGTGCTACATGGTTCTTATGTTGCTGGTCCTCGCTTCAAGTATTCTCTCCCACACCTCCTCTTTTTTTTGTCTACTTATACATGTTGACTAATTGCAAGATTATGTTTACTCAAAAAACTTATCAGGTTGGGAGCTTACAACTCAATTACGAGAACCGGAATGCTGGAATCCACCAAAAAAGACGATTTCTTGCATTCCCTTAGGGAAGAAGAGGGCGGCATGCCATGCTGAATGCATCCAGGAGAACTATGTCGATGGAGCATGCGCTCTTCTCATTGATAACAAAACGTTTTATTCTTGCATGTGTCGCAAACGGAACTGCCCATGAAAGATGTGGCTGTGATGTTAAAACATAGAGGTTAACTTGATCCCTCCATCTCAAAATAAATGATGCTTTAGAGTTTAAAAGTTATGCCACAAAACAATGTATTTGTAAGTTGTGGAACAGCTTAAGGAGGATCCCTAGAATTCATGAGCCACACTCATCTTGAATCATGGACATGTGGATATTCATCTTGTCGGACTCTAACTCCTCCACCAAACAGTGAAACTAGCTAGGGCAATAATATAACAGTATATTCGTATTCCTCGAAATCATAAATGAATATTGTTCCGAACAGACATTATACTTGCATACGTACAAGCTGCTGCAGTACAGTCACAACCTCACCAAGAGAGGGCAGGGCACCTTGTTGCTCTGAAAACTGAAACAGTCAGATTTCCATGTTGAATACTAGGTTGGATGCAGGATTAACCCATTTTTCAGTACACGGATGACAATCCACCTGTTGGAGACATATACAACCTACAAAGAAGGGAGGATCGATCTGCCTGTCCAAGGCTTGATTGAATCATTGAAGTCGACAAGAGGTTGCAGTACTGAAACTGGAAATGTCGCAATTGGTAAATCTGTTCTGCTTAAGACCAGCCTAACCCAATGCCTATAATGATGGGCGTTACTGGTTTATACGAGGGGGCTCAGCAAAGGCATCTGTTTCTGGCAAGGAGTGGGTGACAAGTGACAACTGACAAGAAGGAATACCAGGTGATCAAACAGAAAGCTCTTGCTCACCCAATACAATATGGGGTCCCAGGGCTAATTTCTTGACAAGGCAACGAATCCTGCCCTGCTAGCTAATTTGTGCAGAGGAGGATAGTTTGTGCAATAATTTGTTCAGAGGAATAAGTATTTGAAGGGGAGAAGTTTCTTTAGGTTCAGTGGCTGGGTAATCGCACTTCTAACTTACATTGGTTTACAAATTCATCGGCGGACACAGAATGGCAGCATGGGAATGTTCCCTTGAAAGTATCATTCCTAAGTTGTTCAGTTTAATCGGGGATCAATACTTCAAAAACCAGGTAAGAAATTATCAGCTGAGTGCAAACCGGACCAACAATATAAATACAACAAACATGAGGCGCTGTGCATATTTCAGGAGTGCTGATTGCTCATCCATTTCAACAAGGGCGCAAAGAAATAAGGAACACAATAGACAGTAGACAACCTGCAATCGCAAATCAACCGTAAAAATAGACAACACAAGCAACAATTTCAACAGGCACAGTTAAGTTCCATGGCCTCACAAACCAATACCATTGAGCACAAAATATCCAGGCAAAAACTTCTTTAGGCATAATGTAAAATCCAGACAGCGACCAAGAAAACTGACACAATGGTTCACCAGAGTACCAGGCAACAAATCCATACTGGAACACATGTCCTTCAACCATCTAGAGATAGATAAACAAAGATACGATAACAATAACTCTAAGTGGCCTTGTCGGCCTTGGCAGCAGTGGCAGCAGCCTGGCCCCTGAGACGACCGGTCCTCCTGGCAGCAATGAGACCAACCTTCTGGCCGGGGGGTGCGTCACGGCGGACGGTGGAGGCGTGACCAATGTGCTGGTGGTTACCTCCTCCGTGGGGATGCTCCACGGGGTTCATGGCCACACCACGCACCTTAGGCCAGCAGTTCCTCTTCACACGGTACTTGTGGTAGGCGTTACCAGCCTTAAGCATGGGCTTCTCAGTCCTGCCTCCACCAGCAACCTGACCAATCATGGCACGGCAGCTGCTGGGGACAATCTTCTTGGCACCAGAGGGGAGCTTGATCCTGCAAGAACATAGCCATATCAGTAGCTGCATCCAAACAAAAAGACTTGTATGATCATGCTTGCGTAGAGAGCATAAGAAAAACACAAGTAGAAAGACAACACTGACAATATGAAAGGCATTCCAGTAGGCACATATTTTAGGACAGGTGACATCTACAAAGCTATACACATCATGACTCACATCATCTTCTAACCGAAATATTGAAATTACATCATGGACCATTCACAAAGGAGAATATATAGATGTGCCACTAGACGTGGTAATGGATTTTGGAAAATCCAAATCCAATTGGATTTTTTCCTTTTGGACTTCGTTGGACTGGATTACTTTGGATGTGGATGTCCACATGCTAAATTAAATTGGATGTCCAATCAGTATTGGATGTCCAAGCGGGAGCTTTTAATTCTAATGTCCGGCTCTGGACGTGGGTCCCGCATATAGATTTGGCTTCACCGATTTGCACGAAGTAGCGAACTGTCATATTAAGGCATCTCACCAAATTTTGGTCAAATCCGCTAAAATTTTATAGTGTGAACGCGAGATTTTAATTCTAGGGTCCGGCCCTGGATGTGGGTCCCACATATAGATTTGGCTTCACCGATTTGCACTGAGTAGCGGACTGTTATATTAAGGCATCTCACCAAATTTCGGTCAAATCCGCTAAAATTTTATAGTGTGAACGCGGGCTTTTAATTCTAGGGTCCGGCTCCGGACGTGGGTCCCACATATAGATTTGGCTTCACCGATTTGCACTGAGTAGCGGACTGTCATGTTAAGGCATCTCACCAAATTTCGGTCAAATTCGCTAAAATTTTATAGTGTGAACGCGAGCTTTTAATTCTAGGGTCCGGCTCTGGACATGTGTCCCACATATAGATTTATCTGAGTAGTCAACCTGGTGGTGGTTGGATTATATTGTTGGATATTGGATTTTGAGTGAGTGAATTGGATTGGATTGGATGTGAGCTTTATAATTTAGGATCTTACTGGATTTTTCTTCTTTGGATTATGGATGTTGATCCATTCCCACGTATATGTGCCACCATGGCATAGAAAACACCATTTATAGTGTCATAATCAACAACAATATGTTAAACAAAAGCACATATTATCAATATAACAATGCTGATGTTACAAATTACCAGCAGTTTGTGACTAAAGACCACTATGCAGTAGCAATCCTATTCATCTTGATTATCATCAATCACAATCAAACTAAATAGTTGTGACTACAAGCCACGAGAACAGAGCAAGCATCACTATTAAGCATAGTTCTACCACAAATTAATGACAACAGCAGATCAGATCTAGTATGACAATTGCTACAGGGCAGCGCATCAGATCTCATGATGATACTAAGGAAAAATGGAGACATAAGCTGATAGGATTTGGACCTGGAGGTTCCGTTGTCAGGGTTGTGGCTGATGACGATGGCGTAGTCCCCAGAGGCCCTGGCGAAGACACCGCGGTCGCCGACGTGGTGCTCGACGTTGCAGACGACGGCTCCCTCAGGGATCCCGCGGAGCGGCAGCACGTTGCCGATGGAGAGTGTGGCGCGGCGGCCGCAGTAGACGAACTGGCCGGTGTACATGCCCTCGGCGGCGACGAAGAGCTCCTTCTGGTGCTTGTACCTGAAGGGGTGGCGGAAGGTGACCTTGGCGAGCGGCGCGCCGCGGCCGGGGTCGTGGATGACGTCGGTGACGACGCCCTTGAGGTACCCGTTGCGCTCGCCGAAGTCGAGGGAGCGGAAGCGGGCGGGGCCCTTGCGGTGGTGGGTGTGGGACTTGAACACGGACCCCGCACCCTTACGCTGCGCGCGGATCACGCGACCCATCTTCTCCGGCGGCGGCGGCAAGGCGGCTGCGGGAGGGGCGACGCGGGAATGAGCGCTGTGCGGCTAGGGTTGGAAGAGCGAGAAGACCGAGCCTTATATAGTGCGGGCGGGGTTTGGAGAGGGATTTACCCTAGGGCGGACGGTTGGATGGGTGTCCGGGGTGTGTTTGGACCGTCGGATCGGGGAGTGAGAAATGGGCTGGTTCTGATGGGCCGGCAACAGTGACAGTGAAGTGTGGTGGTGTTTGGGGGGGACTCGGTTGGTGTTCGGCTGGCCTGGAACAAATTGGGTTCTACGTGGGCCCCAATGGTGATAAGACTCAAATATAGGCCCAGGTGGAGCTGGTCGTCTCTAGTTGTTTTCGAAAAGCCATCGGGCTTGTAGTCTAATGGTAGGACGGTCCAATGGGACGCTACCCACCAGGGTTCAAATCCTGGTGCTCGCACCTTTTTCTGGATTTTCCAGGATTTACCGGCGTTATGCGTTAAGTGGTAAGCGACGTTCCCGTCGACGACGAGGCACCATTGGTGACTTCGGGAATCTCCAGATCTGTCGGTGCTCAGTCCTTCGGAGGTGCTCATAGGAGTAGGGTTTGCGTACGTGTATTCATAGGGGTGAGTGTGCGTGTGTGTTGTGAGCGTCTGCGTTGTACTGTGCAATTCTAAAAAAAAATTTGTTTTCGAAAAAAATCTAAAAAAAATATTGTTTTTACCGCAACATTTCATTATCTCCAGCCCTCAGCTTATAGCATTCCCCTTTTATTGTCTTTTGGCTGATCGCCGTCTTAGGAAAATGGCATAGATCCGAGTTTGGCAGGTACGTAAAAGGAGGTGATTAAACAGAGAGGGTTCTTCGTTTAGGTTTAAATGGAGAGCCCTCCGAGGTTACTTCCTGCGACATAAAAGTTACTTCTCTCAACAGAAAAAACGCACAGGAGAAAATAACTTTTAGTCATACATGGAGAGCCCTCTCACTCAACAGAAAAAAACACACAAGAGGAAGTAACTTTGTGTCGCGGGAAGTAACCTCGAAGGGCTCTCACCTACTTGACGGAAAGGGCGGGCACTCTCGGCTCGGAGGTAGGCACTCTCGTCCTTCAACCCACCGTCACTTTGAATTAGTAGGTGTTTACTTACAGCCTCTACGAGTCGCAAGTGAATAGGGCCAGTGCGTGTGAACGGAAGGGTTCGTCAAGCCATTTTAACCCCTAAACAAAATAGGAAGAGGGTACTTCACTAAATAGGGGGCAATTGCATCGCACCTGACTGCGAAGGACCTCTTGATACCTTATGTTCACTTCCGAACTAATGCTAATCCCTCTTTTTGTGCCGGGAAGAAGATAAGAAAAGACGAAGCCTTCTCTGGAGAGGCATCTCCGATAGTAAAAATGCAGTCTTATCCCCTCCTGTGCACACGATGCTCTTAAAAAATCGAGACATCCCTTGGCACTTGGGAAGGAGCTTCATCACCTGTTCACCGGGTCTATACACTCCAGTGCCTCAACCCTGTTACACTATTTTTCAATGCTAATCTCCTCGTTACAAACCTACTACCATGAAGCAGATCTCGCCAACACAACGTGAAAAATGTAAAATGCAGATTCCCCGTAACCTAGTTGCTTCTTAAAAACAAAACCCCGCGTAGTTGAAATCGCAGATGACCCACGTCAGCCAAGCTTCTACCCAACAATCGCTTTGCTATCAAATTCACACTGGCACAAAAAATCATATCAAAATGTTCCTTCAAACAAAATTAACTTTCCTAGTTACAAGGTCCTCTGTCAACAACGAAACAGGAAGTATAACAAACAAGTAACCAACCAAAATTACAGGTCCGCTTTGCTAACTGATGCTCCGTCACAGTTCATGGTGGGGGTGAGTAAATGTAAACTTCAAAGCTTTCGCTCGTCTCAAACTATCAAGGGTTCCTCCTGGCAAGACTGCCAGCTACATCAGCAACCTATGAGTAGATCAGCGTCTCTTCTTGCTTGATTTCGAGCCGCTCTTCGATGGGCTCGCGACCAGGTAGATAAACAGTCCCACGAACGAGACAACAGACACCAGTGACCCGTATTTCATCACAAGCCTCTGTATCATGGATAGCGATTTGTTAGCATCCCACTCAAACAAATGCTAGAAACTTATTCAAGAGCAGCTGACTTGATAGACTTGTAAAATTAACTGAAACTGAAGGAATGAGGAAATTACCTTAGCCTGAACATAGAGAAAATCCAGATTTTCACACATGGGGGTACCACCAGAAACAGTATCCAAACATCAGCCAAAAGAAACATAATTAGGATGTGACTACAGTAGTACAATGGCATGATTACTTACCCATTCAAACTTCTTCTCCGGAACTCTCTCAGCAAGAATATCCAGTGGGAAGATGGGAGTTGAGTAGGCCTCCTTCAAAATATGAACATTGATTTAGTACAATAGCATTGGTCGAGCAATTGCAATAGGAAAGTAAAGAGGGATAATACAAGATGCACAGCATAAGAAACACTACTGGATTGTGTAAAGTTAAAAGACAACCTGAAGAGCAGTCTTCGTGGGAACACGGTATGTGATAATAGCTGGTGAACCCTGGAATCTGCCCTGTGTTTTGGTCTCCAGGACAAATGTGTGTGAAGCAGTGGCACCACTGAAAGAGTAAAAAATGGAATCATTTTCTGTTCAATACATAGATACACCTATAGCAGAGATATGCATTAAAAAATGTACTCACGGGTCTAGTCTTTCCAATGTCTTCGATTTCTCCCCAGTGACAAGCTCAAATGCTTCTGTTGGCCAAGAGTCATCATTAATGGTCACATCATAGGCAGTCCTGCAATAAAGTTTACAATAAGTCCATACAGATGCTATTAAAAGATATGGAGTTGATTTGCAATCACATGAAACAAAAACAGAATCTAAAGTGTCCAGGATTAAGAAACACTGAAAACAGTATATGGTATGCTGATCAAGCAAGTGGCACAGCAAAGCCAACCCAAAAGCGACAAGTCATTTTGGATCCCTCAACATAAGAAAAAGCCCATTTTGTAATGTGTAACACATGAATCATGTTACCATCACAGCAACATAGCCAAACAGGAAACATTAATCCCAACTCCATGTCTATTGTTTTAAAAAACAATTCTACATTTCCCTGTAAAAACTTCAAATAAATGTTTTTTTAAAAAAATAAATGGTACGGTGTACTTGTAGAACTACCCAAACATATCTCTGATAGTGATAGCGCCGAGGTGTAGTAATCACAGAATCAAGCTGCCATATACATCATTTCAGGACTCTAAATCAAGCAAATTAACCTGTGAATGCCCAAATTCAAACCTAAGCGCATCAAGTATTGTGGAAATGTGGTACAAGAGAAAGCACTAGCACATGGTGATTCCTTCACCAAACAATTCTTGTAGGACAAGGAGAGTAAAATCTACAGCACATAGACATGCAGTAAAAAATTCCAGGCGTTTATTACATGATGCAATGTCTAGCACAATCAACCTGTCATAATGCGCTTAACTTGTAGATCTAGCCAGATAAACTATAAATATGTAACCGGTGGATCAAAACAAGCAATATGTAAGTTAAAGAACACAATTTGTGATGTCAGTAAACATAGAGGGCATGCTTCAACTGCAAAGGCCCAAATTATCTTAATTCCAAAACAAAATTAACTCACAGTTTTGCAGATAAATAGAAAGTGTGTTTCCTTTTGGCAGTGCAGACCAATGAGATTCTTAGGGAACAAACAGTGCATTATTTCTACATGAAGGAAATTACTAAGCTCTTTCCATGCAAAACAAACTATAATACCATCAACCTTCTGCGCGACTGGCCCATACAGGTTTGGCAGTTGACAAAATAGATCACCTACCTACATGCATGTTAGCACCAGCACAACCCTTCATTTCATGAAGTGACTGAAATATTGACCTTACAAGCTGTTTAGCTAGATAACCATAAGCATGCACTGCATATGCATGAGAATGATTCGTCAGGTCCCAATTGCAAGTACCCGAATAACAAGCTCTTCATAGTCAATTAAGAGAATGGGGACATAACAGACGAGATGCCAGTTTGCTCCCTTTTCCAGCAAGGGTTTGGGATAATTTGGGGATCAATGATCAGAGGAGCAAGCAGTCGTTAGAATTTTACAGGTGCTGCCGTTCCCAAAGCACAATTATGTAAATCTATCATCTGGATTTAGCATACCTACACTAAAAATGGTAAACCAAAATCCCCGCTGAGGTTTAACAAGGAAACCTCGCATGAGACCCTCACCCGTCACCCCAGCGACGCAGATCGAAGCACGAGAAGGCACGTTCAAATCTCTCACAAAAGGAAGGCGCACGGAGTCAGATCAGATCAGATCCCGTGAGCAAGCAAAACTTACACAAGCAACAAACCAGATCGGTGGTGCGGGGCGGGGAAGGAAGCCGAGGTACTCACGCGGATCCCTGGTTGTAGAGGTCGAGGGAGACGGCGACGCGCTCAACGCCGGGCTTGGGGCGGGAGAGCGACACCTTCTTGTGCGCGACGACGAAGGGCGCGTCGGAAGCCGCGGAGGCGGCGGCGGCGGCGACGCCGAGGAGGAGGAGGGCGACGAGCGCGAGGGACCGCGCCATGGCTGCGGCTCGACCTCGCTGGCTGGGTAGGGTTCGAGGAGGGCTCTCTCAGCTGAGGACGCAGCGGCGGAGGAATGGATCTCGTCTCCCCTTGCTCGCTCTCCTCTCGCCCTGGTAATAGCCCGCGGGGGGCGCGTGACGTGGCTCGTGAGGCTGCACGTGGGACCGACCCACCACGCAGGATCTTTCGCCTCGTCAGCGCGTCTGACTGCGTGAACAAGCTTTGCCTTTTTTCAGTTCAGCCGCCGAGAAAGACCATATTTCCCCCCATTATCTTTTAAGAAAATATAACAAAACAACAGCCATATTTCCCCATGAAATCGCTCAACGAAAATTACCATGTTCCTGCAAAATAATCCTCTGTTTAACTGGGCAACATGTTCATCGTAAAGGGATTCGTAAAATTTTCCTGACAAAATTCTCCAGATTTCAGCCTTTGTACCATGTACAGCCAGATCTGCCTTCTCGATTAGATAGTGAATTCGTTCTGAAACCTGCTGCACCATGGCAGATTTACATAATGCACTATCAAATGGCAATTGATTTTACAATACGAACTAGAGAGTTCACGAGCACAACAGCGCGCTTCTGCTCCTTGGACTTCAAAATGCTTGTGCTAGATTCGTGGCTTAACTGTAATCAGTTTCCTGGAATAGCTAAATGTAGGACCTCTGGCAATTGGAGATAATATGTAAACGCCGGGGCAGAATGTTGTTCATAATCAGCCTAGAAGGGCTTCCCTGCAGCTTCCATCATCTCTTTTGCTCGGATCAGTCTCTCGATTTGCCTCACAATCTGGGGAGAAAATGCAGTGTTAATATCAATTGTATTCAGGTAAAGTTATGAAGTGTAGTGCCTAAATGCCCAAAGTAAAGACACATGCAACTCTGCCTGTGCCATGGATACCAGTATTGCTGACTTACTTCAAGGACCATGTCCTCAAGGGTCACTGAGTCAACACTGCTGTAGCCCAGCTGAGAAGCCACTTCTGAAAGGTGTTGAGGCAAGCCAGTAAAAGTTCACCAAATTGTAAATATTGATCATTCATAAATTTTACTCAAGGATCAAAAGATAGGAATGCAGTTTGATGATTTATCTTTACTTTGTACTGAAATTGTAATATCAGAAATTCCATAGCGTTCTTTCAGATCATCATACTGCTGACGGAGCTTGCTCATCGCCTACACGCGTAGATAGATAATAAAAGCAAGTTAGAGGTAAACATGCTAATAACTAACCAGAGGATGTGTGCATATTTCACAGGAAGATAACGCTAATTACTACAGTCAGTTATTATGTCTATCGAGAAGAGAGGAAACCTGAGAAAAAGAGTCTGGATCTGTAGCAGCTTGTGTTCCCGTGCTCTTCAACATATCGTTCGCTGCCATCTCAAGAGGAACATCAATCCAAATGGAGACACCATGCCTCAGTAAGCCCCTGCAGGTTCATTAAATATAAACATCAGCATCAATAAACTGACTTAACATGTGCAAGAAACAGAATAGACTATGGAGACATCCATACATACAGATTAGTTGAGTTCATGACGGCACCATCCCCACAGCAAAGCACAAGACTACCCATGGACGTGAGCTGCTTTAACCCTTCAGTCTAGCAGCAAGACAGAAGAATGATAAATTGGTTCTACAATATTTAGGAGTAGAAAAGTTTGGAGCGATAAAACCTAGCCATTAATTACAGAAAGGAAGGAAGGAAGAAGGTAAGCACCTCAACTTCAAGATAGCCCTTCTCATCGGATTCCTTGAAGGCTCTAAGGGCGTCCTTGCCACCAAGAACATCCTCGAGCAGTTCCTCACTGCAGAGGTAGCGGTATATTATGGCATTGGCAAGGAGCTTGCCAATGTTGCGCTTGGCTGTGCAATCGGTGCCTATGCATGAAGGAATAACCCAATTAGTGTGTGCATCTTGTTGTCCTGACCAGGTCTGTTTGGTTTTTGCCCCCAAATGAACCAATCCAAAATTTTGACATAGAGTGCTATGGTTACAGAACTAGTAATTCAGAAGGAAAAAAATTATGGATAGAAAATAAACACTCTCTGTTATAACAGGGACAAGGAATTGTTAGAGCTTGCCCGAGCTGTCATGCTAGATGATGCCACCCAGGTTAGATTCTAGCGCGAGCATGAAGATTAGATTCTAGTGGGAGCGTGAATATTAGATTCTATTGCGAGCGTGAAGATTAGATTCTAGCGCGAGCATGAAGATTGCAGCAGAGCAGTAAGCCAAGCTAGAAATTGCACTGGCAGTTTACACCTTCGCCTAGAGGACAAATTGGATCGTTGCGGCAGCTCTTCAGAATATGAACCAAAAAGGTGCTCCAGGAATGTCATCTGCACAACAACTGTTGCTATTTTCTACCCTTTGGGTTCATATATCATATCAAGGGCAGAAGATAGCCCGGTGTTCATCACTTCATCTCCTAATGGAAAGTACTCGGTAAATCAGCTTATGAGGCGCAATTTTTTGGCTCATTCACAAAAACAGATTAGAAGCTGATTTGGAACTGCATGTTATAAGTTGAAAATGAATGCAAGTTTTGTCTGTCTCATACTGCAATACAACGAACAAGCTACCATCAAGAGGTGCTGTCAATCCATTTTCAATGCTTCATAGGATGTTCAGGATGAAATAGCCCTTTGCCATACAGTAATCTCCCTTTTTCTCTCAAGTAGTTTGGCAGAAATACAGGCTCGGTGGGACTAAGTTGCTTAGCCAGGCCACAACAGCAAAGTCCCTATTGTAATTGTGGTCAGTTGCTGCAAATTTTGCCTGCTTACAAAACAGCAGAGTCCACAAAGGATTTTTTTCATAACCAAAATCTGCTATATGCAAAAATTCAGCAACAAAAACAAAACATAACATCGTTGATTGGCTAGGTTTTAGGAGAGACACAAAAGTTCCATGAGCAATTTGCTGACATTTTTTTTTCTCAGGTGAGAAATTTTCACGAGCGATTTGGTCACATTTGGATGGCTAAAGTGCAAATTTAGGTTTCATCTAATTACCAAATTTTCGTACAACAAAATACGATCTCAATTTGAATATTACACCAACATTTGGCTTGGTTGACATTGGTGGAAAAACATGAAAGGCATTTTAATCCCCAACCCAAAGGAAGGTCAAGAAGCATACCGACAATATAAATTGGCGTTTTCCTGAAATCACCCACGGCCTCGGCAGTTTTTCTCTGCAACCAAGAAACCATGAGGATGGACAAATATTTCAACAAGTTACAGAGATAAACATAAAGGCAGGGATAGGTAGGGGGGGAGGTGCCTACGAGTAGATCAACGGATGGGTTGAGTTCCTCGAGAGGCAACTCGGAACCTGCAATGAATCCCCGGAAAATGAAGTCGGACGATAGTATCTGCTCATTGAGGAATCGAAGCAGCAAAGAAAGGAAAATAAAGAAACGGATGGATGGCCGTGGCACCGTACTTGGGAAGGCGCGGAGACGACGATGGAGACGGACGCGGCGCCCGGTGGAGAGCGACGCCGGCGGCGTGGCGGACGAGAAGCGCCTCGGGGAGACGGTGGAGGGAGAAGATAAGAAGCATGTCGCCGCCGCCGCCGCCGGGGCTGCTCGCATCGCCATGGCGCCCTCACTGTCCCGTCCGGTCTCGCGCTCGCTCTTCTCGCCCTCTTTTTCCTCCCCCGTTATCCGCAAGGCGCCGACCGCCGAGAGCCGAACGAAGGAGGCGAGGCGAACCGAGAACGAACCTCCGCCGTTGATGTGAGCGTGGACGGCGATAGAGTGATCCGCGACGTGGACCCCACGTTCCTAAGGAGCACGTGCGGTGCGAGTGGCATCCTAGCCCCGGGCTTTCTAAAATTTTTCTTCGAACCTTTTCTTTTATCTGATGATCTTTTGAAAACTAGGAAAATGCCGGTGCGTTGCTACGGGCAACCGAAAAAAATTTCCACATATATGTACAATATGATACACATTATATAGATAAATTAGTATCAACATGAGACAATTTGCATATCAAGCATTCTATATTTCACTTTCATGTGCTCACTTACTTCCTTCACCTTTGTCTGATCCTATAAAAAACACTGGCTAGTGTTGTGGGCACTTGAACTTGTCACTGTGTGCCACTTAGGTTCACGAACTTGCAAAGTCGAAATCTAGCACATCAAACTTGTTAAGTTGTGCCACTTGAGTTCATACCTCTTCAGTGGTCATGCATATATGCAAAAAGGCTCTTGATTTTTTTATCTTCTTCTGATCTTCTCCATCCACGTCCTCTGCAGCATCTCTCCCGCCAGACGCACGTCACTACCGCCGCTGCCACCACCACCACCACCAACAACAACAGCACCAGCAAAGCCGCCACCACCATGTCCCCGAAGCAGCTGTGGCACCATGCAACGCCGTCACCGCTCCACCACCACCACGCACTGGCTAGATCTTTCCATCGGGGAAGAGGAGGTAGTGGGCGCCGCTGTGTATCTCGCTGCGGGGGGAGAGGAGGTCGTGGACACCGCCGCGGATCTCACCGCCGGGAAGGAGGAGGCTGCAAGAGGGAGGTGGAGGGAGATGGGGGAGCTGGGGGAGGGAGGTGATCTCACCACGCATCCCTGCGCGCAGTGAGCAAGGGGGCACGCGTGATATAGAGGAGGTAGCGGGGTAGGGAGGCGTGCGAGGTAGGGAGGCACGCGGGGTAGCGAGGAGGCGGTGGCCGCAGGGAAGTGAGAGAAGGAGAGGAGGAGGTGGGACAGGGTGGAAGACGTGAATGGAGTAGATAAAAGTTAAGGGCTTTTTTTGCACATATGCATGGCCAACGAAGGGGTATAGACCTAAGTGGCACAACTTAACAAGTTTGGAGTGCCGGATTTTGATTTTACAAGTTCGTGGACCTAAGTGACACACAGTGACAAGTTCGAGGGCTGCTGGTGTATTTAACTCTTCTAACTATTACAGAAGCCCTTTGTGAAGGATAGATCATGCCCTCTAGTTATATTCCATACCAGTTCCAGTATCCCTTTCAGTACCAATATGAAGTAGAGGAGACTGTATGCCTTTCTTTAGAAGACTCTATGCCTTTGTTTAGATAAAAAGAGCTTTATTAATTAGATATGGAGTTATTACAGTCGTCTATAATAAGGCTTGGGGAGTTTATACGCCACTCCCTCAAGTATGACTCTGAGAGACCTGTATAGCACAGAAATGAGCTACCCTATTACACAAGCGATTTGCATGAACAAAGGTAAACTCATCAAAGCTCCTACTAATTTTCCTGATATCCCAGAGGATCAAGATAACCGTTGATCCCTGCTCCAGCTTTCCCCACAGATTAATCAATTCCAAGCAATCTGTTTCCAAACAGATCTTACAAATTCCTAATGACTGCAAGAACAAGTCCATCCTTGCATGACATTGCTTCCATCAGTAAAGGGTCAGTGGCTCTATTACACCAGATTGCCAGGCCTGCAAGGAAGCACCCGTCGTGGTTACGAATTACGGCTCCAGTGCCATCAAGCTCATAAAAGGCTTCCATCAACTTGCACCAGCCATCCATCGGACGTACCCATTTTGCTGTCCGTTTGACTTCCTGTTTCCTTTTCAGTTTTAGCAAATGCCACAAATCAAAGGTTGTGTCATTTGCCCATTGCACAGCTTGTCTGATTGGCATTGGTGCCTCTCCGTGACGACATTTAATCCTCATCATCCATAGTGATCAAATCCCACACAAAATTACCACAACATCTATCTTGGGACATAGATCAGACTGAAGCAAATCCTTGGCCCAGGTTCTATCATGAAGCCTCGGCAATGTTTCAGTTTCCAGACATTTTCAAAAATGGCACGCTAAGCAACAAGAGATTCTACAAAATGAAAACCAGGCTCATGACAATGTCAATCTACTTTTAATCTGTTTCTAATGACGCATATATGAACAATATAAAAACAAGGAGATAATAAGGCCTTTGGTTGAAAACCTGTCTGACACGATCAGTTAGTTTTCATTTTAGTGATCAATCAGCTCTGCATTTTTCATGTGACAACAATACAGTGACAAAAAAAAATTTCTTTGAGAATACATGGCTATATAGATTCAGTTCAGAGATAACTAAGTAGTTAGTACCTGTCGGTCCCACCATGGTTAAAGAAGATGTCGACATATATGGCTGAATCATTCAGAATAAGGTTTCCCCAACAAAGGTACAATATGCATACAATGCATATGTGAAAGGGCATGGTTGTGGCATATTGTGCAAAACCGCTTTCACCAACTGCAGAATGATCTTAAACTTTGAGGTTGCTTTATTGGTACCTGAGTTAAAAGGTTACCAAACTCCCAAAGTTCAGAGCTCAGATGTACCATCAGTCAAATTTGATTCAACATTGTGGTCCAAAAAAACATATTATGACAGCCTAAAATTTAACTTATCTCACAATTAAAAGTTTCACGGGAAATGATAAGGTAAACTCTATCAATGTATATAGAATAAAATGCTTCACAAGTTCAGGTTACTTAAGTGTGCGCCTGATGTACTGCAGTTTACTTGCAAGGCATCATTAGTGGTGGTGCAGTACATATGCTTTCATCCCACTTTCCCATCAGTGTTGCAACATAGAAGCTAGTAGCTACACTACCATGGTTACGTTCTCTTGATTTTCAGCGATTACCTTCAAGCTTCTGTTTGTACTGGAGCCTAAAACCTGGACATAGAAGCACTTTACCCTGAACTCTGTATGGTAAGCAAACTGTGAGGTGATAGCTTTTGGTTAACCCAGTGCCATCTACCATGTAAAGTTTGTGAAGGAAAAAAATTACATTCTGCCACAACAAAGAGCTACCAGGTAAATTAATGGACTGACAAAGCAAACCAATTTTAGTAGCCACACCTTACGATGCATCTCATTGCATAGACCTCAACTATTTCCACAGAAATTAGGCACCTGGGGCAATGGATGCAGAGATTTTGACTTGCAATTGGTGGCAACCTCTAATTTCCCCAATCTCCAAAGTGTGAAAGAATGCTTTTGATATTCTCATTATCTCTATGACACCTATCGAATTTCAGAATGCAAAAAATTCTTACATGAGCAAGGAAATTCTACGTAGTCATCCCGTGTTAAACTAATGTACCTAAAGATTGCTATTTTATCATAAAGACACGTCTCATATAAGAACAGTTGGTCCCTGTAATGGTGGAAGCAATAGCAGACACTCAGAATCTCAATTTAAAATTAAGTTCATAACTAAAAGGAGTATACCCATACCCACCCTTTCACACGAGCAAAAAAAGACTAATCTTTAGATGTTGCCCAGGTGGCGGGTATATGAACCTGACCTTGCCCTCCTGCATTAAAGCAAACAACACAACAGAAGTTTAGCAAAAAATCAGATGCGAACATGATAGGCAACAGAAGTGTTCCAACAAATAGCTAGTGTGCAAGACTGCAGAATAACAAACAGAATTATAAAATAATCAATTTCATTGTTCAAGGTACAAGCTTTTACATCATTTAGAGTGTATAGTAGAGATTTCGGAAGCCTTTGATAATATTTCAATCAATCAGTTAAATGCACAATTAAATAAGGCATGAACTTATCTGCACTTTAGCGTAGCACAATGGGCTCCCCTTTGATGTTCTTCGCCGTTGCCATCAACCACCCAACCAATCATCCTGCAGCAGCAATACGAAATCCTTTTAATTTGTTTCACATTCCACAAGCAAAAAACATGGTCAAGCCTGCTTGCATGGAGGATGCAACTGGCATTATCTCACACATCAAAAGAAGCACGATGGCGACGAACTTCTGTAGATCGTGCTGTCACCGGATGTCCCGCTATGTCAGCTGATGTGCACATGCTGTGAGAGAATGCCAAGCGTAGCACAGTTGTTGAAAAAAATAAGGCATCTATTGATGGAAAATAATTCCCCATCTCTTATGAGCATTCTATCGAACGCCTGGTAAGCTTGAACATGTTGGCAGGGTACCTTCACAAACAGAGCAAAGTAGAGTGCGATGGGAGAGTATGATCATCAATTCATCATAACATACCTTTTGGCAAGGGAAGTGGCTGATCCTATAAAATTGTTTCCCTGTGGTGGCGAGCGTCGTCGGCGACTCTGAATGTTGTGAGGCTGGGCACACCATAATAATGGATTGAATAGCCAGATCAGCAAAATTGTTCGAATGAGTGCAAACATTCCATCTCTTCTTGAGCTACTGTGGAACTTAACGATGTGTTCGACAGCTGCAGTTGGGAATCAGCGATACGAAGTTGTTGACAGCATGAGGTGGACGGCATGGAGTTCGGTGGCGGCTGCTTGCCACGGGCCTGACTGAAGGCCATGGACCCGAAGGTGCAAGACGCAACAAAGAGCTTGTAGAGCGTCGGTGTGGCGCTGGCGAGCGAGGCCAGCCCAACGTCAGATAGTTGACGCGACCCTCAGAGATTTAGCCTGGCAAGGCAGTCCGTGGGCAGCGCGTTGGCCACCGCAGCGGCACCTTCGTCGGTGAGGCTGTCCAAGCTTTGTGACGGTCGTGTACCGCCCGAAGAACGCGAGTGCCGCATGGCCCAGCCCAGTCCGCGCGTCGAGGGAGAGGCGGAGGCGGCGGTGGATCTCACGCTGGCATCCTCGTGGTCGCCTGGATCCAGCGGCCTCGGACTCAACGCATCCCGGCGAAAGCATGCCCAACGACCTACGATGTCGTACGTCTTTAGCCTGTACAGTCGGTGGAGCCGCCACCACCGCCGCCGCTGAGGGTTTGGGATAGCTAGGGTTTTGGGATCGGGCCGCGGAGAAGACGTGGTACGGAGCGCTGGGATCGTGCGGCATGTGGGGCGAACGGAGAAGGAGCGGTAGGAGGACGCGACGGCGGCGGAGAGGGGGGGGCAGGGGTTCAGCGGTGGCACGGGATGAGGGGCGGCGGCGGAGAGGGAGGACAGGGGCGCATGTGGGGGGAATGAAGGGGCGGACCGCAGAGCATTAGGGATCGAGCGGAGGCTGGCGGTGGGATCGGGTGGGGGAGCGCGAGGATTGGCGACGAGATCCTCTGCAGTTCGGCCTTCTGCCATTGAGTCACTGCTCCTTGGGCCCTATGGCGATGGGACCCATACGTCAGTGGCAGAACGGCTGAAGCCTAACGGCAGAGGAACCGCTTCCGAGGATTGAGAGGGCCGTGGTGGGACCGGGTGGGCCGAGGCGCGCGAGGGGGGGAACGCGGTCGTCCGTCGGCCAAAACGACGTACCAAATTTTTATCGTAAGTTCATTCTTTTTAGAGTAGAGAAGGGAGGATTTATGTCACGGTACTACTACGTAGTTGCTTTAGGCTGACTTCAGCAAGGAAAGGCAAAATGCCGAAGGCATATGTTGTTTTGCATTGCGCACAGTACTTGTCACCGTAACGCAAAATATCTCATCTCCAACAATAGCAGAGGCAAACGACACAGGGAAAAAAACACAGCCAAACCCGATTCCTTCCTCTCCTCCCGCCGCCACCCTCGTCCCCGCCATCTCCCGTCAGCGCCGGCGCGCCGCCCCTCCCCTCTGTCTTCTGCCGGATCCGTGCCCTCCCCTTCTTCTCAGGCCGGAGCCGCGCCCTCCCCACCATCTCCCGCCAGCGCCGGCCTCGGGAGGGACGACAGGCGCGGGCCCGCCTCCTCCGTCGCGCCGGCCTCGGAGGTCTGCCCCGGCTCTCTCCTGCCTGGCGGCGGAGGAGCTCCACCCCTCCCGCGCCGGCCGCCAGAGCTCCCCTCCCTTCCCGCGGATATCCGGCGGCGCGGAGCAGCACACGCGCGACCTCCTTCTTCTTCTGGAAGCAGAGCAATTTTGCATCTCTGTGCGGCGCGGAGCAGCACACGCGGCTGACCCTCTCCTCCCCTGCAGGTCGATGCCTTCGAGAGCAATTTTGCATCTCCTCTCTCCTCCAAAGGCAATTTGCCTCGCCGTTTTGCCTCCTCTGTTGGATGACGCCGCGGGCATGCACAGTGGCGAACGTTGCCTTGCGTTGTTGGACTTAGTCTTATTACTAACCAACTGGTCACATACATTTGTGATCAAGAAATACTTCATCAACTCTATTGAACCTAATTTGTGCTTATGCATAGTCTGATTGAAATTGAACTTTTAGATCAAGTATATACTTCATCCGGAAATGGTTCCTTTTGCTACTTTGGTTGGAGCTTGGCAATTCGATCTGACCAAGATTCGCACCTTACAAGTTACTCCCTCCATTTGAGAAACGATGCATGTCTAGCCTTTCTCACGCACACCAAGAAACAAGAAAAAGATAATGTACTGCTAGGGAGTGATTAGATGGGGATGAGGAAACTGGAAGAAGTTTTGTGTGTTGTGCGACGATAATGGAAAGGAGAGGTCGCATAGGATGAAAACGATGGGAAACGGTCAGAAAACGGTATAACGGATTTCACAAATTATACAAATGTATCACAAGTTTGGCAAGTTTATTTGTTTTATTAAATGAATAGATCAAAACAGAATAATACGATGAAAAAATTAGTTATAAATAATAAGTGATATAATACGGTAAAAAACAATAACCCTACTTAGGTTCCACAAGTGGTTTTTTTATGAATGATAGGTCTCACACTAGCTATTATATTTTAGAATTACTTTTTTTCATGAATAAATGTTAGAGTTGCATTCTTCTACGAACGGAACGGAGGGAGTGAGTACAACTATAGCTAGAACTGGGACCAGAATACCTGATCGGCTGATCACTCCACACTCAAGCAACTCCTACAGGGGTGGCATGGTCATTTCTCGAAACCCTTGAGGCTCAGCTTCTAGTCAACGTATGGAGTAGGTAAAATCACAATAAACTCACGGTCACTTACCGTGATGGCAAAAAGAACATGGGAGAGGTCGAATTCGTCACAATTGCGATAGCATGAACAAAACTGAGCATTATGCACTGGCGTATACTTTTTTTTTTTTTTGCATTTTTCCATCCGACAACCCTATATATATAATAGTAGAATGTTCACTCTCCACTCTACGGATATACGTATACTCCGTACCTCCATCCGTACAAACACGCCCGCGCCAAAGGACTTCACACACTTCACGTCAGGTAAGATACGAACAATGGCGAACCCTTTGCTCTGGATCGCGCTCTTCTGCTGCGCCTCCCTGTGGTGGTTCGCCACCACCGCGTCCTGCCTCCGCCTCGAGCTCACCCACGTGGACGCCAAGGACAACTGCACCGCCGAGGAGCGCCTGCGCCGCGCCACCGAGCGCACCCACCGCCGCCGCGTGGCGGCGTCGTCCACGGGCGGTGTTGGCGGCGGCGGCGGCGTTTCCGCGGCCGTCCGCTGGTCGGAGACGCAGTACGTCGCCGAGTACCTCATCGGCGACCCGCCGCAGCGCGCCGAGGCAATCGTCGACACCGGCAGCGACCTCGTCTGGACGCAGTGCTCCGCCTGCCGCGCGGCCGGCTGCTTCGCCCAGAACCTCCCCTACTACGACCTGTCCCGGTCGCGCACCGCCCAGCCCGCGGCCTGCGGCGACGCGGCGTGCGCCCTCGGCTCCGCGATCGCCCGGTGCGCGCACGACGGCGACGCGTGCGCCGTCGCCGTCCGCTACGGCGCCGGCGACGTCGTCGGGTTCCTACGCACCGAGACGTTCGCGTTCGGGTCAGAGGAGGTGAGGCTCGCGTTCGGGTGCGTCGTCGCGACCCAGCTCTCGCCGGGGTCCCTGGAAGGCGCGTCCGGGATCATCGGGCTCGGCAGGGGCGCGCTCTCGCTCGTCTCCCAGCTCGGCGACACCAGGTTCTCCTACTGCCTCACGCCCTACCTGCGCGACGCCGCCAAGCCGAGCCACCTGTTCGTCGGCGCCTCCGCCGGCCTGAGCGGCGGCGGCGCGCCGGTGACGTCCGTGCCGTTCGCCAGGAACCCGAACGAATACCCCTTCAGCACGTTCTACTACCTGCCCCTGGTCGGGTTGAGCGTGGGCACCGCCAGGCTCGCCATCCCCGCCGCGGCGTTCGAGCTCCGGCGGGTCGCGGCGGGAGTGTGGGCCGGCGGCACGTTCATCGACTCCGGTAGCCCGTTCACGACCCTCGTCGACGCGGCCTACCAAGCGCTGAGGGCGGAGCTGGTGCGCCAGCTGGCCGGCAGCCTCGTGCAACCGCCGACCGGAGGTCTGGACCTGTGCGTCGCGCGGGGAGACGCCGGCAGGGTGGTGCCGCCGCTGGCGCTGCACTTTGGCGGCGGCGGCGACGTGGTGGTGCCGCCGGAGAACTACTGGGCGCCCGTGGACGGCGCCACGGAGTGCATGGTGGTGTTCAACTCCGCGGCGGGGTCGGACGCGGCTCTGCCGTTGAACGAGACGACCATCATCGGCAACTACATGCAGCAGGACGTGCACCTACTGTACGACATCGGCAATGGCGTGCTCTCCTTCCAGACGGCGGACTGCAGCGCCATGTGATTCGTGCATTGCGCACGAACGTACTCCGCGTACTCCCGAAGTACATTTTTTAAATAGGAAGTATAATACGTGGTTTGACTTTCTCTCAAATTAACTTTAACTAATAAATATTTATTTATTTAACAAATTAGTCAAATAACTTAAAATGTGTACCACTGCACTACACCTATCATCAGAAATTCAGACGTACGTATCTTACATTTTTAGATAAGACAAACACTCAAATGAAAAAGAATCAATGGTATCATATATTTTAAAATGGAGGCAGTACTTATTGTGTGTGCCCATGTATGTCATATGTGTGTGATGCTACTTGTGTGTGAATTATACTTCTTCATTATTATATATGGTGATATTTCTCTCTCCCAATTTGCATGTTGTATTATTGTATAAGACATGAGCATTTTGTGGGCTGAGCTAGGCTTGGGATGGGTTGGGAAAAGACCGGTTCATTTTGGGCTAAAATCTATGCCCACAGACATCCCATTGGTGTTGTTGGGCCAAGTCTTTGGACTGGTCTCTTATAGAAAATAAATAATATAATTTTTTTGGACTTGCTTTTCGCTGACCATGCTCGGTCTGATAGCTAGTGTAAGGATCAAAGCCCATGTAGGCTCGGGATGGGCCTGCGGGCCAGTCCAGGCTTAAAATGTACAGGTCTACTGTCAACTGAACCTGAACACTAGTATTCTAGATTTCCAACAGAAAAATAAATATTTTTTATTACTCGAGTCCAAACATCAAACCGTCAAGTTGTCAAACAACTCATACATTTACAACCTTGTGAAGTCAACACCAAATTTACATATTTCACACTCATCGGTACTAAAAAGAACACAAAGTGTTAAAAAAATTTGATTACACTGAAAACGTATATAAACTACAAACATCAACAAAATATGATAAAATGCCTAGTGCACAACACAACATATAACAACAATGTTTTTCTATTAGTTAAAAAAGTTGAATGCTACACCCAAAAAAAGGAAAAACAAAAAATTGCATGCATAAATTACTTCTAAGAGCAAGCATTTTTACTGGCGGCAAGCCAACGGAATCCTATGTGGAGGAAGGGAGAGGAGAAAGCTGGCGTTTTGCTCGTCACCAACTGAAGCGACCGCACCGTTCGCTGCTTGTGGGTCTGAATAGTGCCAATCTCTAGCTTGCAGCCCGCGCTGGCACAAACGTAGGCGCATGGCCTCGCCTGCAACCGGCTGGCCGACGGAACCACTAGCCTTTCTCTAAGTATATTAAAACCTATTAAGTTAACTTAAAAACTCATGTTAACATTCCATCGATGTCTTCAAAATTGTTTTAGAATAACCTCAATAGTCGGGCCACTTAAGCCTTTAGCACCTTAGCAAATGGTGTGTTGGGGGGTCTTGCCCTTGCATTGCCGGACGTTGTGCCTGCATGGCATCACCTCAAATAAAAAGCAATTACTTTGAAAAAAAAGTGAGTAAGATCCAATGCATTAGTTTTGTTGTTGATGATTTACCTATTATTGTAATGATACCAAAGTTCTCAATAAAGAAAAAAAACATTGTGCCTACTGTCATTTGTATATAATAGAATTAGATTGGATTGGTAGGTCTTGTGCATGGTATTTTACTTCAGATACAATAGGAGCGATGTTTCCAATGCAAATTACCATGTCATTGGCAAATAATACATGATTGTTGATTACTTAATCATATACTTATTTGTTAAATCAATTCTAATTGTTTGTCATAAGTTGACGGACTATATGCTTTGTTCAGCTCATTTGGTCCAAAATATCACCATATTCGATAGTTTGCACCGCACAAAGAGAGTATGGGGTGTTTGGTTTCTGCTGTACTTTTTACAAGTCTTGTTTCATCGAATGTTTGAATGTTAATTAGCATTATTAAATGTAGACCAATGACAAAATGAATTATATAACCCTTAGGCTTTTTGGTAAGACCAATCTTTTAAGTCATCCCTAGGCTAATCATGGCATAATTAGATTTAATATATTTGTCTCGTGAAAAAAACTAAAACTTATGCAATTAATTTTATTATTAAATTATGTTTAGTCCTTCTAAATGACATTGTGACAGGACTTATTATGCAATTAGTTAATGCGCCGCATATATAGTATTTCGACCCGTGCAAGCAACCCTGCAAATATGTGACTTGTGCATTATATTTATGTCTACTCCCAAGTTGTTGTTGTAGGTTGCCAGGTCATTTGCTCCTAGATTAACAACAATCATTTTGGCGATCATATCCATCCCATCCAACCACACACAGCATATATTTTGAGATATAATTAAGTAGATTGTTTCTCTCAGCTTCTAATATGTTTAGTATGAGCAATTTCTAGGAGATCAAGATTCCTTTTGGCATTTGGAAGCTCATAGTGGATTTGCCATCCATTTGGCATTTGGAGTACTAGGTCTAGATGACTAAGTCAACATTACAGCTAAAATAATACGACCATCTCGTTGATAACAATGTTGAATGACAAAATATCGCATATTATATCATTCTAATTAAATTGGACTATGGTATGGAATCGTTACTATAAAAACTATGGTATGGAAAATGGCCTTTGTGATTGGAACTTGCTTTGCGAGACCTGGATTCGAATTAAACAATGAAAACATCAATGTCATATACATCATGACATCAGCTCTAAAAGAATTAATGCATCATCTAAATAGTTCGATCCAAGCAATTCAGCACTGCATAGATGAATTATAAGGTCTTCTCATTCATCCCCAAATGATGTATATGCCTGAATCTGCGTGATATGATTAACTCGTTCATCATGTTCCTAACTCTTCATCAATCCTATAAAATGCCTTGCTTATCCTATCATATTCTTATTTTATTTTACAAAATTTTTACGTCAATCAAATACACCCACTTGCGGAATTTGCAAAAAGTCAATATACCGATGGACATGTATATTTGATCAATTCATTTCTTATCCAACAATTCTCCACATTGTCCACTCTCTGTCTCTTATATAAACACACTTGCACTCCCTCTACTTCTCCGTGCACACAACACGCAAACACACTCGCTAAGGTGTTTTCCACAAAACAAAAATGGCGAGATCCTTGCTCTGGTTCGCGCTCTTGTGCGCCTCCCTGACCTTCACCACCTGCGCCGGCATCCGCCTCGAGCTCATCCACACCGACGCCAAGGAGAACTGCACCGTCGTGGAGCGCATGCGCCGCGCCACCGAGCGCACCCACCGTCGGCTGGCGTCTATGGGCGGGGTGACCGCGCCCGTCCACTGGGCGGGGTCGACGCAGTACATCGCCGAGTACCTCATCGGCGACCCACCGCAGAGGGCTGAGGCCATCATCGACACCGGCAGCAACCTCATCTGGACGCAGTGCTCCGGCTGCGGCCTCAGCTGCTTCAGCCAGAACCTCTCCTACTACGACCCGTCCCTGTCGCGCACCGTCCGGGCCGTGGCGTGCAACGGCACCGCGTGCGCCCTCGGCTCCGAGACCCGGTGCACCCGCGACAGGAAGCAGTGCGGCGTCCTCACCGCCTACGGCGCCGGCGCCATCGCCGGTGTCCTCGCCACCGAGACGTTCACGTTCGGGTCGGAGAATGCCAGCCTCGCGTTCGGGTGCATCACGGGGACGGAGCTCACGCCGGGCTCCCTGAACGGAGCTTCCGGCATCATCGGGCTCGGCCGGGGCAACCTGTCACTCGTCTCCCAGCTCGGCGACACAAAGTTCGCCTACTGTCTCACGCCCTACTTCAGCGACGCCGTCAACACGAGCCACCTGTTCGTCGGCGCGTCCGCCGCCGGCCTGATCGGCGGCGCCGGCGCGCCGGTGACGTCCGTGCCGTTCATCAAGAACCCGAACGACGACCTGTTCGGCACGTTCTACTTCCTGCCCCTCGCCGGGATCACGGTGGGGGAGGCCAAGCTCGACGTCCCCGCGGCGGCGTTCGACCTCCGGGAGGTCCTGCCGGGGAAGTGGGCCGGCACGTTGATCGACTCCGGGTCCCCGTTCACGATCCTCGTCGACGTGGCTTACAAGGCGCTGAGGGCGGAGCTGGCGCGGCAGCTGGGCGACAGCGTCGTGCCGCCGCCGGACGGGACGAGCGAGTTCGACCTGTGCGTGGCCGTGGCGGAGGGGGACGCCAGTGAGCTGGTGCCGCCGTTGGTGCTGCACTTTGGGAGCGGCGGCGGCGGCAATTCGTCGGACCTGGTGGTGCCGCCGGAGAACTACTGGGGGCCAGTGGATGAGGCCACGGCGTGCATGTTGGTGTTCAGCGCGGGGGGGACGCTGCCTAGCAACGAGACGACCATCATCGGCAACTACATGCACCAGAACATGCACCTGCTGTACGACCTGGGCAACGGCGTGCTCTCCTTCCAGCCGGCGGACTGCAGCTCCGTGTGATGATTTGTCCACTGTGTGGACACGCCATATGGAGGCATGACGACAACCACTGGCTGCACACTGCACTTTGCTTAACTTGCTTTATGGATACGTATACATATTTGTTTTTAGACGAATATCCACAGAAAAACTTTGCTACTCCCTTCGTTTTTAAATATATGACATTTAGGACAAGTAAATTAGTTTATTTTTGAACTAAATAGCTTGTACTAAATGTCATGTATTTATACTAATATTTAATTTGAATTTGACTATTTTTCTACAAACAACAAAATATGTAATTTTTTTATGAAAGTGTAATAAATTATTAAATTGATATTTTAACTTTTTGTGATACTCACGAGAGTGACAAAGTGGTTCATTGTCGAACAATTATGTCATCCACCTCCAAACTGTAATAGTGTGGAGTCGAGAATTCAAACTTCACCTCAAAAATTCTCGTTAACTGAGCGTTCAATGCATATACAACAAGTCAATATGAGTAATTAATCATTACTCTGGGTTTCCATTTGGATCACTTCATTTTGAAGGAATTGAAATTCTACTTACTAATGGAGTAGGGTATTTTGTCTTGGAATGTAACATTTCATAACTTTCCAAAATTTATAAATACAGCGGGACGTTACCCACCAGGGTTCAAATCCTGGTGCTCGCACCTTTTCCTGGATTTTCCAGGATTTACCGGCGTTATGCGTTAAGTGGTAAGCGACGTTCTCGTCGACGACGAGGTGCCATTGGTGACTTCGGGAATCTCCAGATCTGCCGGTGCTCAGTCCTTCAGAGGTGCTCATAGGGGTAGGGTTTGCGTACGTGTATTCATAGGGGTGAGTGTGCGTGCGTGTTGTGAGCGTCTGCGTTGTACTGTGTAATTCTAAAAAAAACACGTAGAAATTGATTCTATAGATCCTCATGCTATATTTCTAATGTGCAATTTATAGCACGCTATACGACTCGTTTTGCCATAGTAGAAATGCATCAAATAAATAAGTATCTCTCATATGACCAATAATAATCTAAAAATATATTCCACATACAACTATATTGATTTAGTTAATTTGTGTCTAAATTAAAATTATTAGAATGGAATTCAATTCCAAGGATCCAAACGGGCCGGCCTAATCCGTATATAGTCGAACCTCACCAGAACAATTGGTACACATATCATGTATTTTATGCGGTTTTTCTTTTTGGTAATGCTCTGACTCTAATGTTTGTCGGGAGTAAAAATATCGGATGCTAGTCCACGACCCTTACCATTACTCCGAGCGAAGCGATTGCTGTTGCTTCCTTCACTTTTACCCACTTTCTCGAGCTTCACCTTTAATTGGGCCACGAGTTGTATAAGGTCAGTGGTGTTCATGAAGAATTTCAAGGCATTAAACTCTATGACATTTCATCAATTTTGTTGATGTGGCGATGAGAGAGAATGAGGAAATTTCATGGGATGTGTTTCGACTCAACTTTATACATTAGACGGTATACAACAACACAAATCAAATTAATATGAACCTTGAACCCTATTTATAGAATTGGATAGGGTTTCATACCTTACATTAGAAACGCCCTTGACCGTGGCCTCCCCGTCACCATTGATTGTGAGAAGGAATAAGAAAGAAAAACCTTGCCAACTGTCGCCTTATGTCAATTGTTATGTTGTGACACGAGGAAGATGATTCTCTGACACGTTGAAACTTTAATTAGTAGCTTTAGTTTTAGGGTTGCGCTCCAGAAATGAGTAGTTTTCCCAGTTCAAATAGGGAATTCTCTCCAATTACAATGCCGGTGAATGGTGACGAGCAATGCCACCAGCAGGTAAGCACTCCTTTTCAACTCACCTTACCTGAACTAATGGCTACTTGGCTAGGATATCCGTTCATCATTCATGCCGACATGATTGAATCATTAGCTTTTTGCAGCATAGGTATAATATCAGTTAGCGCTAACACATTCAATGACTTCTACATTAACTATTTGTTACTCCCCTGTCCTAAATTTTACATCTTTATACTTTTTTTTTAGATTTATAGATTTTGATATGCACATAGATATACATTATGTCTAGGTGCATAACAAAAGTTATGAGCTTAAAATTACCAAAATGATCTATAATTTGGAAGAAAAACTGTGTAGTATGTGATCAACAACAACCAAAATACTTGCTGAAAGCAGTATTTTTTTCATTTTTATTTGACTATATATACTTTGTAAATAAACAATTGTATACATAATAAAATTACGTCTTGGAGGGCAATTTGGTATGTCTGATGACCTGATGGGGACAGTTCAATTTTGTAAAAGAATACGCGTTCTTTGCATCGGAACTTAACTCTGTGATTCTATATATATGAATCTTAAAAATAATATGCAAACATATAAATTTAATGCCATCAGTTTTTAATCTTTTCTGTTGTTCTATACAGTGAGTTTACATGTCGTGATGATCAATCTTCTGAGAAATTACACTATGGTCTATATAGAGAGTGGAACATATAATGTCATAATTCATAAATTGTTGGTGTCGTCATTAGGTAGCTGAAATGATCTCAATCTCGCCTTGTACAGTACTCCCTCCGGTTTGGTAAAAGAAGTCGTTTAGGACAGCGACACGGTCTCCAAAACACAACTTTGACTTCTTTTTTCTATAAAAATATTTATTGAAAAGTTATATATGTATACTTTTATGAAAATGATTTTCAAAACAAATCTATTAATATGATTTTCACATTTGTAAACTCAATAACTTAAAAGTTATTCATCATTTATATTCCCAATGTTTGACCCAAATCTTGTCCAAAACGACTTCTTTTACCAAACCGAAGGGAGTATGTTGTATCCTAATTTATTTTAACAGACTCACGATGATCCTATGTGAGGGTTGCATATGATCCCACAGATTGGTGGTCCTACTACATAGGATACTGATTTTAACAAAAAGTTTATCCATATCTAAAATTAATTAATTTTGATGAGACATTGAGTTCTGTCATTCTTACATGTTGTAACACATCAGGTAATGTAATAGTTGATTTAAATGGTTGACTTGTGCCCGAATATTACTAGTTATAATTAAGTTGGACTGAAAATAATGTCTGTTTGTACCGAACAAATGCCTACACACACACATATTTTGACCACCTCATAATAAAAGACAGTGGTCGGGAAATATCAAGTACTCCCTCCATATTGCAAATGTAGTTGTTTTGAGATTGTCATGGTCAAACTTTTTAAACTTTGACTGCACATATATATATTTTTTATTTGTTAAGTTTAGGAATGTGAAAATGATATGACTAGATTCGTATTGAATTATCATTTTACAAAAGTACTTCTTAAATATATTTTCTAAATATTTTATAATAAAAAGTAGAAAAATTTTATTATCCTTGGGGAAAAATGATTGGCTCACGTCGTCCGAGAGCGGTCGATCGGAGGGCTATGAGGCTAGGAGGAAATGGGAGGAAATGAGATGGAGGAAAATTTTTCCTCCTCCTATCTCTATGACGAGTGGGCCTAGGAGGAAAAATTTTCCTCCACTTTCCTCCACAAATGTGGGGATTAGGAGATGACATTAATTGCAGTTTTGTGGTTCTAATTTTTTAACAAGGGTATAATGGTCACTTCATAAACGTGAAAATAATGTTTTTAGTAATATAGTTGAGATGTATAATTCGTTTACTAAAGTTTTTTCTTTTTTTAGATGGTTAGGGTTTGTAGCGCTTCAGTTCGCCGCCGCCGGCAGACGGAGGGCGACAGGTCTTCGCCAGCGGCGGCAGACGGAGGGCGCCGCGCGTGGGGATGGCCGCAGTCCGCAGCTCCGGCCAGCCTCCACCTAAGTGGAGCACAAGCGACCTCTCCCTCCCCTTCTTCCTCTTGCACACGGTCGAGCGGAGACGGCGGCGGCGGGTGCCTCGCCGTCGCGGCGGGGCAAGGCCGAGGGCTGGCGCAGCTCCATTCCCCGCCAGCCCTACAGATCCAGGCCGTTTCCTTCCTCCAAGCAGCAAAGTCCCCCCGGCGACCGCCTTGCTCCCATCCGGCGCCCCTGCTCGAGCGGCTCTATGCCGGCGGATCCAGAGGTTAGCACTACTGCCCCTCCTCACAACCAACTTCCTGAATTGCAACTTGATAATGTCTCATGAATGCTTTGATAGAAGATGCAGACAGTTGCTTAGATGTTTTCAAGAGCAGATGGTCGTTTAGTACAGGTTTACAATTAGCATTGCATGATGAAAAGTTGTTCAATCTTTGCTCCCATTTTCACATAACTTGTAAGCTCAACTTGCATGTTACATTGAAATTTCAGGGGCTCAGGATGGCTTCACTGATGGCTTGACCTGTATTATCGTGTTCTCATGGAGTGGTGGAAAAATCTGTCATATTAGAGCTACTGAAACTTCAACTCCCGCAAGGGTTTTGTTTCATGAAAAGTGCTGGATGGTTAGAAGATTAGAAGGTCCCTTCAGCTGCCAAGCAGCAATTATCCCCAACATTGAAGCTGCAGAGACATAAGGAGGTGTACAGACCCGGTGATTCAGTCATTGTGACTGTAGAAAACCATAACTGGATGGCAAATACTATATATTATGCTGCATAGATCATGTAAAGGAATGACATGGTTAATGAAATTTGTGTCTGTTCTTGTTCTGGTTAACTGAATTACTTTGCAAAACAATACATATCATTTGAATAGTAATTGCATTCAATTGGACTGGCATTGAAGTATATTGATGCCATGAATTATGCTGATTGAATGTGAAGTAATCCCTGGGTCATGAATTCAGTTTTTGCAGCTGAATGAACACTGCAAATTATGTGATAGATTGCAGTATGAAGTGAGGTACCATGTGATGAGCTTTTGTTAGGTGATGTTGGTAGATCTGCGTTCTTGCGTTTATCTCTGATGATCGAACTCACCTGTGACGTTGTGGAAACATAATTGTTTGTAACTGGTGCTGAAATGGTAGTGTTTATACATTAGTAAAGAAACCTAAATTTGTGGCTTTGTGGAGTGGTACAGGGAAAGACATCATATCGACGACTGCTGATCTATCTAGTAACAAACAGACAGAATGATATCCTTTTGAGATTCATCAGGCACCAATTGCCTGACATAACCATTTGTACAATCTCAACGACAAATATCATCTAATTTTGGGCATTTGTACATGTATGTTTTTAGCTTCGTCCGAGTACTTTTAGCACTCGGACGAGTGCTTTTAGCTTCGTCCGAGTGCTTTTATTGAGTACCATGATCCATCCGAATGCTTCAGAACTGGTCTGACCAGGTTAATGACCCAGTCCTTGTTAAATTTTATCTTGGTTCAGTCAGAGTAGAGCACTCGATACAGCAAGCACTCCATGAAAAAAGTCAGAAACAAAATAGGCACAATGAAGGCAGGAACAATGAAAAATGTACAAACCATTTATTTCGCCAGAAAATGTTCCATGTGACAGATATTATCATCCATACAAGAAACTCAACAGCCAAGGCATGTATACATGTAAAAATTTTCATATGTACAAGCTGAACCAAATATCGTAGGCATTTCACATCAAAAGATCAAAACTGTAAAATGTCAGACACAGACAATTTCATTCACCAGCTGAAACCACAAGTATTTAACATACTGAACATCAGTACTGGATTCAGAAGTAGTTCACATAACTACTGAAATTTCATCCCTATTTATAGACACAGTCAACACAAAAGCACTACTTGTTGTTTGTTGCCTTCTCGACTGCAGTAACAACCACAAGCATCGACCATCTGTTACAAAAGCACTGCTTAGCATATAAGAGAGTACAGGTTTCACCACGAGTTCACACACACTGGGGTTGCCAGCTTATAGATTCTAGCACATACCAGAGAGAAAACCAGGGCTGATACCAGCCAAAGCTTACAAAAACAGGAAAGCCTAAAACGGATCATACAAACAGCACAAGCTAAATCCCCTACACTCCTTTCAGAAGATGTCCTCGACCGGTGGTTTTTCCTTCGGACTCTCCTGAAATTGCATCAGCCATTCTGTGACTCGCGCCACCCCGGCGTCCAACTTGCTTTGCTCTTCTGCTCTTAGCTGCATGCAAAAAAGTATTTTATATATTACATCAAATGGAGAATGAGGACACAACCCCTCAATAACAAATTTATTTCTTGTATTCCCTAGAACCCACAAAACCACCCCAAAATGAAGAGTTTCAATTTGTAATTAGAGGAGCCTAGGGGGATCCACCCCTCCAGGCACTCCTATAAGTTTAGCGGATACTTGTGCAATCATGCCTCTCATACACTTGAAGAAACAGTATGACCCAAATATAGGAACATGACACAATAATTGGGAAATAAAAGACGGAACACCATATAGCAATCTTCGTAAGTTGAACGAGACAACTAATTAGTTCCAGTGCTCATAAAATTAATCAGACACAATATTTGCAGTGAGTTATGCACAGATCAGTGCTCTACAAAACAACTATGAAGGCCGGAACACTAATCCGGAACCCTAACCTAGCCGGAGACAGGGATGGCAGTTTTACCCGCGGATGCGGATACCCGCGGATACCCGACCCGACGGGTAAGGGTACGGGCAGCAAATTCCACCCGCGGGCGCGGATACGGGCAGCAAATTTCGCCCGCGGGCAGCTAACGGGCAGGAAACTTCACCCGCGGGTATGCCCGTTACCCGCATGGTATACAAGGCCCAGCAAATCTGGCCAAGCCCACTGAAGAAACCCTAGCTGACCGCGACCCCACCTTATCCTATCCTCTGCCTTTGGTCGCCGCCCCCCTGTCTATCTCGTCTCTCTCGTCGCTCGCGAATCGCGAGTTGGCGACAGCACCAGGACGGCGCATCCGCGGCCCGCCGCCGGTCAAGGATTTTTACCCGCCGCCGCCGGGGAGGCCGGTGCAGCGTGCCCTTCTCCTGTCAACTCGGCGACAACGGCGGGACAGCAAGGTTGTGAGGGGAATCCAGCGACTTGAGGGCATCCGCGCAATACAACAGCGGTGGCCGGAGCATGGAGCTCTCCATTCATCTACCAAACTGCGTCTTCGCGTTCTCCCTTTTCTCGGAGCGTTGGCAATTGGGCAAAGCAAGTAAGCCATCGACGCTTCTACGAATTACATGACTTCAGTAACATATTGAGGTGACGATTTTGTCAAATTGGGATAGCATAATAATTTGCTAAAATTGGTCAATTTGTCGTTGCGGTTTGGCCATGCTTGTGAATTTTTGTTAATGTGTAGCAGGCAGTGAGCATCTCTAAAACTTTGTAATCTTTGAAATGAACATGCTATCTCTCTGTGGGTTGGGGGTAAACCCGATACCCGCGGATATCCACGGGTGCGGATACGGGCAAGGTTTTTTACCCGCGGGCAGGCTCGCCGGCGGGTAAAGGACGATGGCACGGATATGTTCGCGGGCGGGTAAATGACTTACCCGACCCGCTGCCATCCCTAGCCGGAGATGATAGTGGGACGCGGATTAGAGAGGGAAAGTGGTGGAGAAAAATCGTACTCACATTGTGCTCCGGCGACAAGGACGAGGACGCGGTGGCGCCGGCCATGGTCTTCTTGGCAACGACGCCAGAGCCGGAGAGCATCTCCCGCCGCGCGATGGCTCTCAGCACGCGCTCGAAGGCGGAGGGGATCTCCCGGCCCGCACCGGCCTCAGGCGCACGCTCGGCGGCGGAGGGGATCTCCCGGCCCGCGCTGGCCTCAGGCGCCACCTTGACGTCGGATCCCCGGGTGAACTTACCGGATGCGTCCCACTTTTGTCGAGAGGCGTGTGCTGACTGGCCATGGTTCTTCCCAACCTTGCCCATCTTCGAGATGGAGGCGGAAGCGGCGGCGGCGAAACTCTAACTGGCGGCGGTGAAACCCTAACTGGAACGGGGAGGAGAAGGGGGGGAACTCGGCTGGAACTTGGGGGCACGGATGGGATGAGAGGAGCCGAGGAGGTCCCACCTGTCTTTGAGAGTACCAAAGTACGTTTCCGTGTCAAGAAGACGTAAATCAATTGACGGCCCCACATGCCAGTGACTTAATTCAAAATCATTCCATGAATTTTTAAACCTTGTACATAGATTAACATTTGAAAAAAAAAGAACCAAAATTGGTGCAGTTCCTCATGAATGTAACAGATCTGTATACCTAAATTCGCATTCAAATCAAAACTATTTTGGGAGATACAAAAATAATAAATTTGAAATGCTTTTTTGAATTAATTTGACTATTTTTATTTCAAAAAATATAATGAATTTTGAACTCAAAATTGTTGTGTAGAGGTTTCAAACCATCCCTAACATGCTTATATTTTTAGATATTTTTTTATTTCGAGAAAAAAATGTATTCTAAAGGGACACCGAGCTACATGTGATATGAAACTTGAACACAAGCATGCAATGAGATGAATCAAATCAAATGTAAACATTTGCAAATTAGTTACAAAAAATTGTGCTTGTGTCTATGAACAAGGTAAGTCATTACAAAAAAAATTTGGACAAATTTCGTTTCGATTGCGACTTTAGAAAAAATTTGAGAAAATAAAAAAGTCACCACTAAATGGTTTTCATTATTAATGTATAATGTAACTTTGAAAGCTAAATGGAATGCGTTTAGTTGGTAGAGAGTGCTTTTAAAAGTTTGTAGCAAAAAAATCAACTCATTTGGAGTTTGGAAGACGAAGAAAAACAAGTTTGAAATTTTAAATACGAATCAAAAACAAAAAGAGTGGAATTACATGAACTCAGCGAAGAAGGTAACGTTAGGATGGGCGCCGACACGTGGGCCCCACATGTCGGAGACTGATGCGGCGCGCTCCCGCCTCCCGATTGGGCCCACTGTTAGTCTGGGTCGAAATTGTTCATGAAATCAACCCAATGCGACCCGAATGATAAGAAACCTTCCTGGCGCGGGAGATAGTACCACCTCGCCTTCTCAGGTGGATGCTACCTAACTTATATAGAAAGGCTTGCGCACTGGATTGAAATTACCAACACATTTCCTTTAGTAGTCAAGTGATTCTGTTTTCCTCGTTGGGTTGATCCCAAACATGTGGCACCTGAACCTATTGCCCCCTTTTTTATGTTTGTCATCCTTTTTTGTTATTTGTTGTCATTTCATTTTTTGTTCATCAGAAAATGTTTCATGTGACAGATATTATCATCGATACAAGAAACTCAACAGCAAGGCATGTATACATGTAAAAATTCTCAAGTTGCACCATCTGAAAGGTACCATATCAGAAAACATATGGTTACACCAAAAATTTCTTGTGGGCGGGAGTTTAGTCCCACATCGTTTGTCTAACTTGTGCAACACTTTGTTCGAGTGCTTTTACACTCGAGTGCTTTTAGCTTCGTCCAAGTGCTTTTATTGAGTACCATGATCCATCCGAATGCTTCAGAACTGGTCTGACCAGGTTAATGACCCAGTCCTTGTTTAATTTTATCTTGGTTCAGTTAGAGTTGAACACTCGATACAGCAAACACTCCATGAAAAAAGCCAGAAATAATTTATAAATTGTCATGCTTCTGTCTCACAAGACCAAGGAAATTTATGACAGATAACTCAACAGCCAAGGCATCTAGAGGAACTACTACTGCTACATGTAGAGGAAGAGACATCGTCCAGAGGCCAACGCGCAGCGTCAGCAGCAACGCCGAGATAGGCTGACGACATTGAAGAAGACTTTCCTACTGACTGCAATGGGTTGGTGGGCGAGAGCTCCATGCATCAGTCTACAACCTGCAAACCAAGTATCATGATACTGAAGATGAACATCGTTTGAGCAAAGGAAACAAACAAGCCACAAAGTGTTACAGAAGTAATTCAATGTGAGACACTAACTTACCATTGCTTCTAAATGTGGGCAGGCCTGGCTTCAACCATCCTTCTGAGATCAGCGATAGTCTTTTTGAGATCAGCGATAGTCTGGGACATTTTGTAAATCTGCCTTGCGTGGTAGATTTGTTCATTTTTCATAGCAGCAAGCTTCTTTTTAGTAGCCCGGGCCTTCCTTTTAAGCATCTGCAATTTCCGTGACTGAGAAGAGGAAACTTAACGTGAAAAACCTAATGCCTATGCAACAAATTAGATGCAGTAATGTGGCATGTGGATTGTGTAGTACAAAAGTCAATGTTGCTTTGCCAGAATATTACCTCATAATCTGAGACGTCGTCGTCGAAACTCGAATCCGAGAGATTACATCCCATGACGCATCTGCGTACCTCTGTGCACCAGCAGTTGCAGCACATCACGTTCGGGTTTCCGAGGCCACCGATTGGAGATTTGCATGGAGAGAGATATATTACATAGTTAGGGCATAAGTAATGCTGGCATCGGCTTATGCATTGACTGCATGGGGGAGGGCGTAGGCCCTGAAAGATTGTGCTCTGTTGTTGGCGGGCATCTGCCATATCGATATGTGGGCATGAGAGATGGGAGGTGCGTGGGGTTTGGGGATGCAGGAGAGATGGGAGTGCGTAGGGGAAGGGGCGCAACCGACGTGGCTTCCCACCTTATATCGTGGTAGGGCGACGCCGGGCTCAACAAAATAGGAAGGATCCTAAAATTACGATATGGGCGCCGCCGATTCCATGTAAGTTGCTTCTGATCCTATAATACTTGCGGGAGAAGTGGGGGCAGAGGGCCAAGGAGCGTGGTTAGGCGCCCTGTAATCGCGGCTGAAAACTTCGTGGCAGTGAAGGATAACGATAATCACGGGCACGGTTTCACTCCCAAGAGAGGGCCCTACTGGACCGGTACTGCGGTTTTGGCTCCCGCGAGCACTCGGTGGAGGAGGAGAATATAATAATACGGTGCTGACAGGTGGGCTCCATAGGTCTTATTCATTTTTAAAAAGAGTTTCTGTTTAAATATAATATATCTATGTCATTACCCAACATACTTACACAGTCCAATGGTAGGACCCACTAACTCTAAACCCGCGACTCCCAGGTTCGAAACCTAGGGGGGTATATTTTTTGAACATTGTTTGTATTAATTATTTGTTTTTTATTTTTTGTCTATGTCCTATAACATTTTTTTTTTGCATAGACACCTCATTTTGGATCCATGAACATCCTAGCCAAGTTTCAGATGATTTGGAGATAGTTGTGGTACACATATATATATGACATCTCTCACATAGTCACATTGGTTGTAGTGAGACATGTATGCAGTCGTGAGGATGTGTAGCACCATTTTGTCAGAATCAATTGAAACTCTTGTTTCATGTATATACACCAAAATGGTTTGTCCATGGACGTTTTAGATTTTTCTACTAAGCTTAGGGAATTTTAAAATTTATGCCATAGTAAATCAACTAAAATTTACAAAATAAAAAGGAAAAATTGTTCTGCAAAATTGCACATATGCACACATCATCTTAGTTTGTCTCCATTAGCAAACCACATGAAGTTTTGTGATTATGTCAAAGTTACACTACGCATCCATCACAACAATGAACGACTCTCACTGAAGTCACATGAATCTATGTGAGACATGTTCTTGGTTATGAAGGATTTGGAGATAGTTGTGGTACACATATATACGGCATCTCTCACATAGTCACATTGGTCGTAGTGAGACATGTATGCAGTCATGAGGATGTGTACCACCACTTTGTCAGAATCAATTGAAACTTTTGTTTCATGTATACACACCAAAATGGTTTGTCCATGGAAGTTTTAGATTTTTCTCCTAAGCTTAGGGAATTTTAAAATTTATGCTTTAGTAAATCAACTAAAATTTACAAAATAAAAAGGAAAAATTGTTCTGCAAAATTGCACATATGCACACATCATCTTAGTTTGTCTCCATTAGCAAACCACATGAAGTTTTGTGATTATGTCAAAGTTACACTACGCATCCATCACAACCATGAACGACTCTCACTGAAGTCACATGAATCTATGTGAGACATGTTCTTGGTTGTGAAGGATTTGGAGATAGTTGTGGTACACATATATACGGCATCTCTCACATAGTCACATTGGTCGTAGTGAGACATGTATGCAGTCATGAGGATGTGTACCACCACTTTGTCAGAATCAATTGAAACTTTTGTTTCATGTATATACACCAAAATGGTTTGTCCATGGAAGTTTTAGATTTTTCTACTAAGCTTAGGGAATTTTAAAATTTATGCTTTAGTAAATCAACTAAAATTTACAAAATAAAAAGGAAAAATTGTTCTACAAAATTGCACATATGCACACATCATCTTAGTTTGTCTCCATGAGCAAACCACATGAAGGATGCGTGTGACCACATTCTCAAAATCATCTGACATTTTTATGTCATGATCATCCACCAGAATAAGTTATCAAAGAAAGTTTTAGATTTTTGTACCTAGGTTTGGGTGTTTTAAAATTTATGGTAGGAGGTTCGAGGAGCTAGAACAGCTGGTTTTGGAGTCGAGGGAGGTAGGTAGGACTTGTTTCAAAGCAAAAGCCCAGGAGAATGTGATGGGCCATCGAGTTGGGCCACAGGCCAGTTGTGCGCGACGTGGGATGTGTCAAGGGAGAAAAACCGTACGATGGTTACAGGCATATCCCTAATTCGTGACAATAACCCCCTAATTTTACCATCCCGCCGCATCATTTCATCTAAATAACCGCCTCCTCATCTACTCCGCTTGCGCCGGCGCGTCCGCCATCACCTTGAGTCATCCGCTTGCGCCGGCGCGTCGGCCACCACCTCGGGACCCTTGCGACCTCGCAGTCGCCGGCACCGGGAAGATGACAAAGGAGGGGAAGAAGAACAAGGCTCGGTCCGGCCGTGCGAGGAACCAGAGGCGCGACCCGTCGTCCGGTAGGTTCACCAGGGCCTCCACCGCCTCCGGCACCGCTGCCAGCGTTGAAGGGGTTCCGCCGGGGGAGGCCGCCGCCGGCATTGAGAACATGGTACCTGATGTCCCACCGGGCTTCGAGATGGTCAATCCCAAGGGCGCCACCGGCGCCGTCGACACCGGACATGACGTCCCACCGGGCTTCGAGACGTTCACTCCGAAGGGTGCCGCCGGTTCCTCATCCTCGTCGGCCGTCCACAAGGTTCAATCTAAGGCTTTTTCAGTTCATATTGTTCAATTACTCTAACAATAAAATTCAGCATTTCATGTGCCTAAAAAGGAACGACGTGGTGTACTAATTCATGTTCCTGTTTATGACATGTCAGGATTGCTTCTGCTGCAACTACGCCGACAATGAGCTCAAAATACTGAATAAAGAGTTTATGGACAAGGTGGAGGAACTAGAGGAAAGGAACACCAAGAATAGTATCAAGATCCGCATGCTGGAGGAGATGTGTAAGGGGTATGACAAGGCCATTCTTAAACTGAAGAAGGCAGTGAAGGAACTGAAGAAGAATGAGAGCAAGGATGATTGAGAAGGATGCCTTTTGTTATGCTTGGTTGCTTTTCCTTGTAATTATATATGGTTAGTGCAATGTGGCTTGTTGAAACTCGGTAATACTTTAGGTACTAGTGCCCTATGTGGCCACATGACAAGTAACTTTGATGTTTTGTTTATCAAAGTATCGTCTGTGTTCATCAATAAGTTTGCTTGTGTTTGATAAAAATTCGACTTATTTATGTGTGTAATGTGCACACGACATCTTAGTTTGTCTCCATGTACATCCTAGTAAATTTACAAAAGATTTGGAGATAGTTGTTGTACACATATCACATGTGGCGACATATCTGACATAGTCACGTTGGTCGTAGTGGGATATGTATGCAGTTGTGAGGGTGTGCACCACCACTTCGTCAGAATCAATTGAATATTATATCGTGACTACAAACCAAAATGGTGTGTCCATGCAAGTTTTTACATTTTTTTACTTATCTTACTGTAGGATGTTCGAGCAGAGATAACAGATGATTTTGGAGTCGAGGGACGAAACAAGTCCTCGGCGCACCATTCAGGGAGGTAAATAGGACTTCCTTCGAAGAAAAAGCCCATTTGGGCGCGACGTGGGAGGTGTGTCGAGGGAGAAACTGTGCGCGGGATTTGGCGGCGTATCTTATGTCGCATGACCCGTAATTATAGGATCTAAATTTCTCTTTTCCTTACTACAAAAGCCGCCTGGTGTTCGTCGTTTCTCTCTCCGTTGCTCTGCGATCTGGTACATGGCCCAGGAACCATGGACACATCAGGAGCTAGAGAGCGAACGCCCGCTACGCCGATTAACAATAATGGGAGAGGTACGTTGGATTGGTGTTAGTGGTTTTAGTTGGTAGGATCCGGCGAACGGCGGCGGCGACGAGTTGGCGGCCTCATCGGCAAATCCCGCGCAGCGCTGCGGCCACGAGGAGCACAGCGAGGGCGGAGAGCAGCACGGCCATCGCGTGGAGGTCGTCTGCTTGTGTGTGGGGGGGGGGGTTTAGGTGCAGCAAACAGGTTTAGGCTCCGTAATGGGTTTTCAATGGGTTGAATCTGAGGTTTATGCTAGGAAAGCATGATTGCATTTGTGGGGATCGGGTTGTACATGATGAAGTTTGGAGCGGGGTGGTGGGTACTATTTTCTTTGCATGGTACAATAAAATGGTGTGATTTTGGGTTCTCCCGTGATGCCAAATTGAAGATTTCTCGTTTGCAACATTTCACGACAGATCTGCGCCCTCAGCTCCCCCCGAGATCCCCCTCCTCAGATTCGCGCCAACGACGTTGACCGGCCGCTAGGTCAACGAGGAGGAGGAGACGATGGCGGTCGCATCGATGTCGCCCCCCGCATCTAGGGGCGCCGATGCCGATGCGAGCGTGAGGAGGCTCGCCTGGAGCCCCCTGCTGCTTGACCAGTCTCCTCCGCCGCCGCCGTCGACTCAGCAGTCTCCTCCGCCACCGCCGCCAGAGGTAGATCCCCTGCCCCGCATCACAGAGGTCACTTTCGGTATTCTCTCTGGGGGATGGAGCACAGCTCAGGCGGTCGAGATATCCGCTCCCTTTCTGGGATAGTGGGTTACGCTGGGCCGCACCATTGAGGTACACGATTTTGTCAGGAGTCCTCTCCAAACAGCCTTTGCCATTGCACTCGCCTCTATCCTGGCGATTAAATGGGAGAGGCATTGGGCGCCCATTCGTCGGCGATGGGTCCGACACAACATGGTCCCCCTGCTGCCCATCTCTACTTCCCGGCCGGCATAGTCGCTGCTCAACCGGTGGTTGCGCCAGTTCCTGATGGTGTTGCTGCTCAGCGGAACCTCGACCGGTTTTTTTGGATCTTGCTGTACTCCCTCTTCACCCTTTCCCCCCAAGCCGATCTTGGTGATCAGAGTCCAGGTGGTGTTCTTCATCAAGACCTGCATGGTGCTGGGGTCCCTGTTGTGGGACATGATTGATGGATCAGGTTCGGGTAAGGGTCAGGCTCAGGCTGGAACTGCCGAGGCGCCAAGACACACCTCGCCTGGAACTGCCGAGGCTCAGGCGGCACAAGTTCGACACTGAAGCATCTTCCCCGCCTGTTACTATTTAGAAAATCTCAGGTATGCTATGTTCCATCTCAAGGCCAATCAGGAGGTCTTTGCCAGTTGTGTACAAATTAAGCAAGTAATCAGCAGTATGGACTAGTCTGTATATATGGTGATCCTCATCACCAATCCACTAATGTAATATTGGGACCATGTGTTGAACTTTGTCACACTTAATCGCTTTATGCATATGTTTTGTATGGGTTATCACAATTAAATCATGCATGTCAATGAAAAGCTTGATCGTTCTTTGCATATTAGCCATGGTACTGATCTGAGTATGAGAAAATCCTTAAAATAAGCTTTCTGGGTGCTTCTGCTGAAAGTGTGAGATAGTAGATTTCACTCATCTAGTATTTTGTCTGAATTCGTAATATGTTCCCCCATCTCAGTATATTTGCATGCCTGCTTTAACACCAGAATAACACACAATGTGATGGGTACTTTTTCCTATGTAAAATAAGTTGGATTATAGGGTGTACCTTCATTGCTATTTCCCCAGAATTAGGTATGTTTAGTTTTGTACTGCTCTTCCCGGGCCAGCCTATATGTTTCTCTTTGTAAGCCCCATCCATTCCCAGGGATATTCATTGAATTTCTCTCCCATTTCTTGCATGTCCTGCTGATCTGTCAGGGATTCTATACACTGTACAAGTAACTAAAACAAAAAGTTCAACCAGATACAAGTATAAGCTCCAGTTGAACTAAAAAACAGTATAGTGAGGTTTTATGGTCCAACATTGGAATGGACTTCACCGTTATCATGGGTCTCCAATACACCCAATTCTTCACTGATAATCAATTTGCCAACTGTATCAATGCAGCTAATCCCTCTGATGCATCGGATTGGAGCACCAAACCCTTTTCCCAGTCTATTGTTGCCTTTTTGACAGGTTCCTCCAGGGTCCACAACATACCCAGAGCTCAAAACCAGATGGCAGACTCAGTTGCTACAAGTGTCTTTCCACATTATGCAGTAATCTTAGACATTCTCATGGGTGCCCTCTTTTGTGTGCACTCCAGCTTGTAACCTTTAACATTGTAATGATTTTAACAGCTTCATGCTGTTAGTTATGAATGAAGAGTCAGCTTGTGACCACTAACATTGTCATGAAATGTTTTTTTTTTAAAATCATGGATAGGCTACTTGGGTATAGTAGAAGAAGGGACATGCTAACATGGTATGTTAACTTGACGCGGTATGTTAACTTGATGTGGTATGTTAACTTGATGTTAACTTGACGGCACGGTAACTAAAATGCGTCGCCTCTCTGTGACATGGCAATTTAAACAATGATATGTTAACTTGACATGTTATGTTAACCAATGTTATGGCATGTTAACTTGACATGCTATGTTAACTTGGCGGCACGCTAACTACAATGTGGTACCTATCTGTGACATGTTATGTTATGTTATGGCATGTTATGTTACGTTAGCTTATACAATGATATGTTATGGCATGTTAACTTGCCGATAATATATTGTTTTCCATGTCATGGTAACTTGCCCATCCATACATTACATGCTAACGCAACGACGGTATGTTAACGTTCCTTTTGCACTCTCAATCAACAAGAAATGCAGCGACCGAAATGAAAACATGATCCACATGTCAAATGATAAATTCCGCATTGCAAATGTTACAAGACTCTTGTATAGCTCTAATTTAGAAAGCCACAAACAAAACGTTCTGTACCAACGATGCCCACACAACTACTTGTAACACCTAGCAGACATTACTAACATATGGCTGCACCAAAAATTTCTTGTGGGCGGGAGTGCACCGCCTGGTTACAATTTTAGCGTCGTCCGAGTGCTTTTAGCTACGTCCGAGTGCTTTTACCTTCATTCGTGTGCTTTTACCTTCATCCGAGTGCTTTTATTGAGTACCATGATCCATCCGAATGCTTTAGAACTGCTCTGACCAGGTTAATGACCCAATCATAGTTAAATCTTATCTTGGCTCAGTAAGAGTTGAACAGTCGATACAACAAGCACTCATAAAAAAAGCCACAAACAAAATAGGCACAATGAAGGCGGGAACAATGACAATTATTAAGAGAATGAAATTTGCCAAGAACATAACTCGCCCCCACAAACTCAGCTTGATTTCATGAAGCCAAACAAGAACCCACAGGTACTGGAGAAAGAGAAGTTATATACAGGAATCTAGAATTTTGTTGGAATGTATACCTTTGCCGAATCATTTATCCAACACATCCTCAGGGAGCATTTTATCCTACAAATAAAGAGGGACATTAGCAAAAAGTACACATGGCTCACAGACAATCAATTTTAAACTTTGATCACAATTACTCTTAGCTTACCTCATCTCTCAAGTAGCATGTTCGCCGATTGTGACCCCGATCTTTACATAGGGTACAATGTTTGTCAGATTTATCTGAATTTGACTTCAACTTTTTCTTCAGGGCCCCTCTGCTAGGCACGCGTATGGGATGTAATATATTGCAGCACTCCGCAGAATCAACATCCAGGGCTTGTGGGAGCACAGGACCAAACGTCTTGCGTCCACCCTCTCCTCTATTTTTAGGAATCATAGCAGCTTCCTCTTCAAGAACGCGTTTGAGCCGTTCAAATGCTTCTTGTGATTGAGCTGCTGCGAAGGCTGCCGTTCGACCGATATTGTGTAGGTCATTGTACCTCTGTACGCTATCAGAATAGTCATACATTGTGCTCTTCCTTGTAGGAGGAAATCCACGCTTGGCACCCATCGTCCACCTTTCCAAAACACAGCAGTCTGGAAGCTTACTTTTTTCGTGAAAGCCCAACACAAAGAAGATGTGTGAGCATGGTGTTCCAAGGGACTGTAACTTTAGACGAGAACATGAAATTTCCTTGACCTTATCCTCATCAACACATATGTCACATCTCACAGAGTATCGTTTTTCTCCTTTATCAACCCTTGCAACTTTATACACAACAATGTCATAGCTATCCATTTCCTCAATCAAATAACACTTCTCGGCTGCTTTCAGACTGTACAGCACATCATCATAAAAAACACTTGTTGTGAACCTTTTTGCAGCCTCATGCACAAAAAATGAAGCATCTGGTTCCAAGCATGGCTTGTAATTGGATACAAAATCCAGAGTCGCTTCTCTAGTGCGCAGCTTTACAAGACAGTTGTCAAAGTGTTGAAACAGCTCTAGCAGTGTCATTTTCCGATCTAGATTAAACTGGATCCTAGAGTGTAGGCTCTCGCTACGCTGGTTGCTCCTCAATTCTAAATAGCGCTTACTAGCATGATACGCAGCGCACCAGGATTCCCTCCTCTCATACATCTGATATAGCCACGAGTTCTCATCTGTGACCTCATGCTTCTTAAAGAAAACCATCCATTTCAACTCAATCTCTTCTATAGAGCAACGATCATAAAGAAAGCACCTAATCCCTTCCTTCACATCATCGTCCTTAATATTACTCACAATGTTATTCTCAATATGCCATCCGCATAGCCTATGCGATGCATTCGGCCACACAATACTGATTGCATTTTGCATAGCAAGGTCTCCGTCAGTGATCACAGATACTGGATGCTTCTGAGACATGGCTTTAGTGAATGCCCTAAGCAGCCACACATAGGACTGAGTATCCTCATGAGCAACAATTCCACAAGCAAAAAGAACTGTGCTTTTATGATGATTCACCCCAACAAAAGGAACAAGAGGCAGGTTGTATTTTTTGGTTTTGTAAGTGCCATCAAATACGACGACATCACCAAATGCTCTATAATCCATCTGAGATTGGAAGTCGCACCAAAGCACTCCCATCATATGCTCTCCCCCATCTCTCTTGTGGTCGAAATGGAAATCTAGATCTCTACGTTTCTGAGCTATCAAGTAATTCATGATTGTTTGGGCATCACCGGCGGAGAGCATCTGCAACTTATTGCGATGGCAGAAATTGTAAAGGTCCCTTATTGTAAATCCAACCTTATCATAACCATCGTGCCACTTCAGCATACTGTCCATTATCTGGTGTTTGCGGATTCCAGAAACCTGCATATGCACAATCTCTGCTTTCTGCTCATCAGTAATTTTTCTGTGAGAACGCAGGAAACAAGAAAGGTCTGGTGGAATCATCGGATGGTTGTGTTCGTTGATGAAATCCTTCACATACCACTGCTCTGTGTCATAATCCAGTGCAATAACAAATTTAGCACGGCAACCAAAGCGAGTGATATTCCGCGACCTCCGCAACTTGATCTCCCTCCTAAGGTGCTTCTCTGCGCGGAAACCTTCACTGCTGCAAACAAACTTGTGAAGGTTCCTCTCATTCAGGTCCCTGTCTCACTCGCAGTAATCCTTCCTCACACTAAATCCTTTCTCATAAGCGTAGTCGTTATAAAACTGAAATCCTTCATCCTCACTGTTAAACATCTTCATAACTATTTCATTGTACCCCAACAAAGAATCATCATTGGACATTTCGGCCTGAAAAGAAAAGAATCCAGAGCAAGTGTTGCTGCCTGCAAGATCTAGTAATTTGGAGTATGACTTCAACAACTAATTTGGCACCTACATCTACAAGATCTAGTAAACGAATCAAGAACTACTGCATCTATCTACAAGGGGTGCCTACACTAGATCAATAACTTGTAAATGAATCAAGAAATACTACATCTGCAAGGTTCTTCTTCATGAATCAAGAAACCCTAAAAAGCACGGGAGAGATGAGGAGAAAGGCGTGGTTGCTTGACTCATCAGCGAAAAGAACAAGGTCCGATGGGGATGGGTGCTTGAGGCAAGAAGACTATGTCGGCGTCGCCGTGACGACCTGCCTTGCCGCTGGGGCTCGTCGTCCGGTGAGGCAGGGAGAAGTTGTCGGCGTCCTGAGGCGGTGGCGCAGCAGGGCCACCGGTGCGACGCCTTGCGAGGGCGCCGGCGGCAGCTGGAGGGAGCGAGAGATGAGGGCTGTGTTGGCTACGGAGCAGGGAGGCGTGAGGGAGGGCCGCCGTTCGGGATCCTCGCCGGAGGAGCCGTCGCCGCAGTCTATGGCGTTCGCCTCTGGTTCGCCTCTCGGTTCGCGTGATGCGTGCGCGTCGTCTGAGGGGGCGGACGTGGGTCGGGCCGCGGGGGCCGCGGGTTGGGGGGACGACCTACGAACACGAAATGACCAAATTACCCTTTGCAGGAGGAAAATACTTTTGGTGGAGGAAATGGGAGGAAATTCCAAGCACCATAACACCACTCTAAAAAGTATTAGTCACAATGTAGAGGGAGTATGTATTCAGATATAGAGACGCAGAAAATGTCACTGTGGCTGAATGGCATTGCCCTATCCACCCGAGGGCAAGTGGACAATAACATGAAGGGTGCACGATAGAGATCAGTACTAGATGCCCTATCCACCCGAGGGCAACACGAAGGGCGCATGGTAGATCAGATCACTAGAGACGACAACACAGCTGAATTGAAAGAGCTTGGAAGATTTTATTTCGGCCCCCTTGGCAGGGCTGCGGCTGTGGAATTCATACATACTACGGAGTAGTAAGATTAAAATGGGGACGCCATTGCTATGCTGGCTCCTGCTCTTCTCCTCCTCCCTGACCTTCACCACCTGCGCCGGCCTCCGCCTCGAGCTCACCCACCTCGATGCCAACTGCACCGTCGAGGAGCGCATGCGCCGCGCCATGGCGCGCACCCGCCATCAACAACTGGCGTCGACGGACGCGGTGTCCGCGCCCATTCACTGGGTGAGGTCGCAGTACATCGCCGAGTACCTCATTGGCGACCCGCCGCAGCGCGCCGAGGCCATCATCGACACCGGCAGCAACCTCGTGTGGACGCAGTGCTCCAGCTGCCGCTCATCATCTACTGGTTGCTTCAGCCAGGACCTCTCCACCTACGATCCCTCCCGGTCTCGCACGGCCCAGTCCGTGGTCTGCGGCGACGCCGCGTGCTCCCTCGGCAACGAGACTCGGTGCGACGGCCAGGCGTGCGGCGTCCACACCGGTTACGGCGCCGGCGGCATCGCCGGGCTCCTCGGCACCGAGGAGTTCACGTTCGGGTCGGAGAAGGTGACCCTCGACTTCGGGTGCATCAACGCGTCGAGGCTCACGACGTGCTCCCTGGACGGCGCGTCTGGGATCATCGGGCTCGGCAGGGGCGGGCTGTCTCTCGTCTCCCAGCTCAGCGACACCAAGTTCGCCTACTGCCTGACGCCCTACTTCACCGACACCGTCGACCAGAGCCACCTCTTCGTCGGCTCGTCGGCCGGGCTGAGCCCCGGGAACAACGCGCCGGTGACATCCGTGCCATTCGTCGAGAGCCCCAACGAGTACCCCTTCAGCTCGTTCTACTACCTGCCCCTCACCGGCATCACTGTCGGCGGGACTTCGCTTGACGTCCCCGCGTCGGCGTTCGGCCTCCAGCAGCTCTCATCGGGGGGCTGGGCGGGGACGCTGATCGACTCGGGCTCCCCGTTCACAACGCTCGTCGACGTGGCGTACCAGGCGCTGATGGACTAGCTGGCGCGGCAGCTGGGCGCCAGCCTCGTGCCGCCGCCTGACGGGACGAAAGGGTTCGATCTGTGCGTGGCGCGGGGAGACGCCGGCAAGCTGGTACCGCCGCTGGAGCTGCGGTTCGGGAGCGGCGGCGAGGATTTGGTCGTGCCGCCGGAGAATTACTGGGGTGTCGTGGACGACGCCACCGCGTGCATGGTGGTGTTCAGCTCGTCGGGTGAGACGACCATCATTGGCAACTACATGCAGCAGGACACGCACCTTCTCTACGACCTCGGCAATGGGGTGCTCTCCTTCCAGGCGGCGGACTGCAGCTCCATGTGAATATGTGATGACTAGTATGATCACGGCAGATGGCGGACCTGTGCTTGTATGTGTGGTCATTGCACACGATATGCACGTAACCATACGTCATTGTAATGGGAGGAAAAAACCTCATATACCCCTTCCCAGTAAACATGCACGGTCAAGGGCTCAAGGCGTCGAGGACTCAAGTGACACTACACCAGAAACGATTTGTTCTGGTAGCTAAAACGCCTCTGTGTTGCGCCCACCAACAACTTTAAACAATCACAAATGACTCTTTGTGCTAGCGGGTGCCCGCCCGCCAGCACAGAGACATCGGTGCTGGCGAGCGTCTTAATGCACCCGCCAACACATAGGCTTTCTATGCTGGCGGTTGCTTATACCACCCACCAACACAGTGGATTTTTGTGCTGGTGGGTGCTACTGCCACCCACGAGTATAGAGAGTTACTGTGCTGGCGGGTGCTTATGTCGCCCACCAACAAACTGTTTTTTCCATTTCGCCATAATTTTCTCATATTTGTTTATTATTTTTTTGTCTGCCAGATTTACCTGTATTCATTATTATTTGTATTTGTAGGCCAAATTCACCTGTGTTTATCAGTATTTGTATTCAACCACATTAAACAAACTAGCATATAATAATTCATAATTAAGTCACTTTACTAAAAAAGCATAGTACATAATAGATAATCCACATAATTGATATCCAACATTTTGAATAGAAAATCCACTACTACACCCATCTATGTAAATGTTCACTCTCGTCCACAGTCAACACTCCTTCGTCATCGAAGAATTCTCTACACTCATGGCAAATCTCCCTTTGGATGAACCTCGTGAAGTTTGCACAAATGTTGTTGATTTGCTTTTTTTCCCAACTTCCCTCACGATCCTTCGATGGTTGGCATATGCAGGTACACATTAATAAATGAAGATTATAATGCATGCAATACCATTAATTAGGAAGTTAATTAGGTACACACCATTTTGATCTCCACAGTCAAAAGTATCATCCATCATGACATGATCATTTTCATCTGCATTTTCACCACCTACTTCATCATACCTGGTGTCGATGTCTTCAATGTTGAAAGTAGATACTGCTTCACCATGATGGGACCAAGTTGTGTATCCTTCAACAAAACCTCGCTTTATCAAATGTATCTTGATGGCATTAGTATCCTCTCATGCAATTTTGTTACAACAGTCACTACACAGACAACGTATTTGCTTTGTCTTGCAAATGCGAGCGTGCTTCTTCACAACCTCGAGAAACTTTGATAACTCTGTCATGAATGTCGATGAATGTCTCTGTGTGCCATACATCCATGCTCTATGATCCATCCAAAACAACCTAGAAAATAATTCTACATTTTAGAAACTACTTTAATGACTTATAAACTAAACTAAATTCTACATTTCTAAAATAATTTAATGATATATATGTATTGGTAAAAATAATTAATAACTCAACTAAACTCAAATATGTAAACTCACTTCAATTAATATGTACAAAAAATTGAAACAAAACCAAATTCTACAATTTTAATTTTTGAAACTAATGATAAAAATGACAACACATATCCATCTTAAATTAAACAACCTTAAAAATGAGTCTACATTTTATAACTAATGATATACATAAATATATGGGTCACAACAATTAAAACTCAAATTTATAAACTCACTTAAATTAATATGTAAAAAATTGAAACAAAACAAAAGTCTAGCTATAATTTTATTTAATAAAACTAGTGATAAAAGGACAAACATATAGCATTGCAATGATTTTATTAGTAACATATAATTCTACTTACAAAAATCAATCTATAAGTAATATTCTCTCTCTTCACTCCCCTCTCTCTAGTAGCTAACCCTAGGTCTAGATCTAGATCTCTAGATGAACTAGAAATGATGGATAAAAGGTGAAAAACAAGGTTCAAATAGCACAAACTCACCTTATATGTCCACCTCCTCCAAAGAAAACAAGAGAAAAACCATCCCCTAATATTTGGTGTTTTTAGAGCTTTCCCTGAGCTCCTCTCGGGCAAATTTGTTGGCGGGTGGCTTATGTTGCCCACCAGTACTATGCCTTCGCTACTGGCGGGTGCAGGTCCGACACCCCTGTGCACCACTGTGGTGGCGGGTGCCAATTGCACCCGTCAGCACGCTAATTTCCATGTGCCATCAAAAATTGTTTCTGGTGTCGTGTGTCAAGTTGACTTAGACCCACCTCGATTCTCGCTAAGAAAGGCTGACCCTCCCACTGATGCTACACCGGCCACCACCGCAATAGAGTCGTCGTTGGCAGCACCAAGAAGGAGGTGCACAGCAGGTGCTGCATCGCGGAGGAGGCGGTTGGGGGTTGACGTGGAGGAGCGGTTGCGACAACATCAGACGGGTGCGGGAGTCGCAGGGCGGTGCCGCTGGTGGGGAGGAGCAGGGGAGGTGAGGTAACTATACTTGGCCCATGTCCAAGGTACCTCTATCAATTCAACCAACCCACTACACAACCGCTCAACCCATGTGATGCAAAATTGCCAAACAAAATCTTTGCATTCCGTGAACCTGGCCCATCATGCTCGTCCCCTAAGCTGATTGCAGCCCCATGTGATGATTAGTATACATGGTCACGCCTACGTGGGGAGGGGGTGGGGTGGGTGACGTGGATGAGCGGTCGCAACGACATCAGATTTGAGGTGCGCGAGTCGCAGGGCGGTGCTTCTAGTTGTGGGGAGGAGCAAGGAATCGAAGCGATGAGAGGGAGACAGAGAGGTGAGGTAACTACACGTGGCCCATGTCCAAGGTACCCCTATCAATTCAACTAGCCCACTATACAACCGCTCAGTCTATGTGATGCAAAATTGTCAAACAAAATCTTTGCATTTGTGAGCCTGGTCCATCATGCCTGCCCCATCTGCTGATTGTAGCCTCATGTGATGATTAGTATGCATGGTCAAGACAAATCGATGACGGAAAATGGGCTTCAAATTCATGGGCAAGCACTCTTTATTTAACCGAAGTCAGCTGGGAAATCTCTATCTATTTTTTAACAAATTTTATTTCAGCTCTGTGTAATTCACCCCCACAACAAGTCGAACCCGAGTCTGCTGAATGCTACTCATGAGCTCTAACCACAAGGCTAGAGACCCTTTTCCTTATTAATTTTATATAGACAAGAGCAAAGGACAAAAATGTAAGCCAAGATGGTTGGGTGTGTGTTCAAAATTTTGGTCGAGTTTCGTGAAGTTAGAAGATGATTGAAATTATTTATATCCAAAATTTTGATCTCTTCATTGGATCGGAAAACACTTTTCAGTCCAAATTTCGAGTGAAACTCACAAAATTCAATGTTTTCGACGAAGACCAAAAAAGTTAAAAAAATCTGAAATTCCAATCCCGTGGGATCTGGATCCTAGATGAATCATTTTCGATATCGGCACAAGATTGTACCATATAGAATCGTAACTTGAATATACATACTTCTTAGATTTTTTACAAAAGGTATATATATTAATATCCCAGCTTCTGCAACATACTTACTAGATGATAGATCAAAACAGTGAATATTAGTGTATTTCGAGCTCATGCAGCGCTCTAGAATGTTGAAAATGATCATACCCTCTAAAGATACTGTTAAATCTGAATATAATGAGATATGAAAAGGTTCATTCATGGTAATGTAATTCATAGTTGGAGTGGTACGTTACAAACATGACATATTCATGGTTTCTCTTTTCATATTTTTACTCAAATACTATAATTTTGAACTTTCTACATACATAGATTTACAAGATGCATTATTATGCATTTAAAATAAATCAAAACAACTTACAATTTGAAACAGAAAAAACACATAAAGAAAAACGCTTGGTTCGCACATTGTAGCCACAACCACATGTCAAAGGCTACAAACACGGAGCTGAGCGTGACAAGTTGAGCACGATGGCTGTGCTTACACAGCCTACGGATATTGCAACTCCAGCAAATTTTTCGTGTAGGTAAACTAATCGGTGAACCATGATGATGAGGCTGCAGATGAAGCTCTAGGCATTGCGCGTCTTTCCAAATGTGTCACACTGTCAAGGAGTCAGGAGAACAAGGTACGGTAGGTGACGACGTTCTGTGACGTGCCGTTCCGTGCTGGAGCAGCTTTCCTCTTGTATTTTGTCAGAAATCGATCAGAAGCTGATGCGAAACCACCAGATACTGCACACTGTTCCTCTTGTATTTTCTCAGAAGTCAGAAGCTAATAATGTCATCACTCATCAGTAATCAGAGACGTTAGCTTAATTCTTTTTTTTTTACCATCCCTATAACAACTTCACCTTGACGTTAAAGCTTGGTTAGTAATGCATCACCCTCTTCCAGAAGCTTCTGCATTTTGTAAAAAAACAACTTACACCATCCATTCCAAATTGTAAGTCGTTTTGATTTTTATAATTATACAAACGTTTTTGCTAAGCACTTAGTTTATGATTAAGTGAATAATTTTTGCTTAAATATAGTGTATGTCTATGTGCATAGCAATATCTCTATTAACCTATAGAAAAGCTAAAATGACTTATTATTTTGATTAAATATTTTTCTTAAATATTAGTTTGGAATAGAGAAAGTACAACGTGTCCACCTGACTTGTTATTTATCAAAAATAAGAGAACTGTCCACATTTCACTAAGTGATAGCTTTTTGGGTCTGTTAAATAGTAGCCTAATATGATATCAAAGCCAAAGTTTCAGTCATATCTGGTAATTTAATTTATTAATAAACAATTGCAATGCGGCATACTAAAGTTTTCTGTTTCCAATTCAAGGCTTAGAAAAGCCTACGATAGGGGAAGTGCCATACAATAATTGATTTTTTTTCGCATTTTTCATAAACTTATTAAGCTCTTTCGGGCATAGTAGTTCAATAGCATAAGCACTATTATAAGTTACCGGTTTACATGCCATGCCATTTAATCATCAAAGAAAAATAAGGAAGGGGAAAAAGGAGGGGGTGACAGGTGGGCTTTACCTGTCATAGAGAGGAAGGCGGCGAAGCGTCTCAAGGGTTAGGTGGGCCGCGTAGCTGGGCTGGCCTGTTGGGCTAGGCGGGCTGGTTTGGAAACTCGGGGTGGTTCCCTGCTTCTGCGTTGAGGAGTTAGGGCCCTACAGCAGCCTTTGTGTATAAGGTTAGCAAGCCCAGGTTAGTTTGTCAACTTTTCAAATAGGTTTTGAATATAGTTTGAGTTATAGTTTGAATTTGAATATAGTTCAAATTCAAACTCCACACAGTTTGAAAAACCAAATTTAAATCTAAAAAGATCCCACTGAAATTTAAACCATAATTTGAATATAATTTTAATTTGGGTTTAACTTCTATGGAAATTTGAGATGAGAGGCTAGCCTTTAGGGTAAATACTAGAAAGGCAGGCGCGCCGTTGCCGCACCATAACCTATAGGCCAGTGATGTGTAGAAAGGTTAGGAATATTTTGCAGGATTTTAGGATGTGTATTAATTTCCTAAATCATGGAATTCGAATTGCAGCACTGTTGCGCCATAAGTTGTAGGGCATTGTGTATGATAACATGCTTTGTTTGTGTGTGTGTGTGTTTTTATTTTTTTTAATAGCATCGAAGGTGCTTGGTATGTAGCTGGACATTGTTGCATGATTTGTTCATGGCTAGTTTGGGAGCGGTGGCCCGACGCAGGTGAGGACAGCCCCACGCGCGCCTGGCTTCGGACGCTAGCAGCAGGAGCGAGGGGCGGCGGTGGGATTCGGGCCCCGTCGTGAAGGAGCGGTGGGATTCCGGCGGCGAAGCGGTGGGATTCCGGTGGCGGCAAGGACCGGACCTCGGCGAGCAGACGTGGGAGTGGATGCGACGACCTAGGCGGCGAGCTTGGCCAGTGCGTCGGCAGCCAGGACGCTGTAGCTGAGCGCGAAGGGATTGATGTGTCGGCGGCCCCGCACGAGCTCTGGTGTGGGAGTAGGCCACCTCCGTCGCGCCTTGCGGGAGCAGGTGACCTCGCCGCCGGGGCATGGCGCAGGGGCATGCAACCTTGCCGCCGGGGCTGGGCGGGCACTGCCTCGCCGACGGGGCCGAGCAGGCATCCATGGTGTAGGCGACCTCGCCGCCGGGGCCGGGCACGCATCCATGGCGAATCACGAGGAGAGGGCTGCGGGGGAAAATTTGGGGGGGGGGGGGGGCAGATGGCGACAATTTGCTACGTGGCGACAGCGCATGTCCGCCACTCTAGCTGTCGTTTTGGATGTCGTACTAGACTGCTTGTGGCGCCACATCGTAGGTCATTCATGCGATCTCCTTTTCCAGGAGCAATGGGGTGAGACCATCCACACTCGTGTTACTTCATTTTGTCCTTCAAAACAGAATATTCCGTCCCACTCAGCAAGATTCTTTTCTTTATATTTACTTCTCCCGCATCCATTGTCCTTCATATCTTTCCTTCATCCCAACTACCCACGCATGGGACCCACTTGTCATTCTCTCTCACTCCTTCTTTACCTTCCACCTGTCCCCTCCCTCTCCTCCCCGTCACTGTGCTTGCTCGCTCGCCGGTGCCGGACCGGCCGCGCCCCCACTCCTCCACGATGGCCTCGAGGTGGCGGCCATGGAGGTCTCCCCACTGATACTCTCCTCCCCGTTGTCGTGCTCGCCCGCTCACCGCCGCGGACCGGCGGCGCCTTCCACTCCTCAGTGGCGCCCTAAAGGTGGTGGCTAGTGGCCACAGAGGTGCTGCCGCGGTGCTCCTCCCGGCGGCCGGCGTGCAGACGCGCCTGCGCCCCTGCTCCACATGCCTGGTCAGAGGATCGAGCGGCTCGGGGGCCACGGCGGCGACGAACCGAATCCGAGACGGGGTCGAGTGATGGCGTCCTCAACCTCGGGCTCTTCGACGGCGGCACGGGTCCTGCTAGATCCGGTGAGGTCACCTTTGGTGCGGTGGTGGAGGAGGAGGGATGGGGTGCCCCCTCGTCTTGGCGGCTCGTCTTCTTGCTTCCGGCGACGCAAACTCTGTCCCTGGCGCGACGCGAACTCTGTCCCTGGCGCGGGATCTCGAGGCACGAGCAGCGGCGGGCTCGAGCTCAGGCCATCTTCCTCCGGGTCAATGCTTCCTTGCTTCCTCCCTCCCCACGCACATTCTGCTGGCGGCCTCCTTTCCTCCCAGCGTCAGCGGCCTCGCTCCTTCTGTCTGCCTCCGCGATGCGGAGGAGCTCCTCCTCCACGATGCCGGAACGGAGGGCGACGCGCGTGGAGGGGACGACGGGTTCTCCCCGGCGCGGTGAGGAGGCGGCCTCCTCCGGCGAAGGTGACGGCCACGGCTCGGCGGCGACGGCAGCGAGGAGCAGCTTTCACGACTCCGAGCACAGGCGCAAGGTGGTTGGGGCGGCGGCAGCAGATGCGTGGTGGGGCCGGCGGAGGCTAACGGAGCCTCCTCCATCCCTCCGAATCTGGAGGAAGTGGAGGCCGACGCCATTTTGACGTCGAGTTCCTAGTCGCCCGCTGCGGGGGACTTCCTCCTTCAAAGTACAAGCTACAGGGATGGAGGAGGGATATCCCGTCCCCAGTGCGGGTAGTCTGAATCCATTCAGATAAAGGAGGGGATTGAGGTGACCTCAACTTTCACGGCAATGGTGGTAAATCCGTATGGGTGAGAGTAGATTGACGAGAGCAAAAAGGAAGGTATTTTCTCAAATAAAAAACAAGATTGGTGGAGGATTCTTTTGTTGTACCTGATCCTGGTTGCAGATTTGTTTTTTTTTTGCCTGCTTCGATTTGTTGCGTTGGGTTTGGCAGAGCTGGTAGAGGCTCTGGTCAATAGTTTTTGCATGTGCTAGAACTTTTCCCTTCTCCTTTTTGACTGCGACTCCTTGTTGTCTACTAGGCTTCTAGTATATGACAGAACATTCTGGATGGAAGTCCCGTTGGCTTAATTAGCTCTGTTTGGTTTTTTTTTCGAATTACACAATACATCGGAGACACTCACAACGCACACACACTCATCCATGAATACACGCATGCAGACCCTACCCCTAGGAGCATCTTCGAAGACTACCGGCAAATCCTCAAGATTGACGAAGTCACCACAGGCGCCTCGTTGTCGACGGGAACGTCGCCTACCACTGAAAGCACTAACGCCGTTAAATCCTGAGAAATTCGCTCCCACGGGGAGTCGAACCCAGGACCAAAGGTGCTACCGGGGCTATTGTAACCACTAGGCTACAGGCCCTTTCGCAATTAGCTCTGTTTGGTTGAAATCTTACGGTTGTTATTTGTTGTAGACGTGGCTTAATATGGGGGCAAAAATCCCCCCAGGTTTAGGTCTTGTAAAGATTGGTACCACACAAGTTCAGGCAAACAATTTTAAACTTTCTGAAAATTCACACATTTACAAAATCTGATTTGTTACTGTCTTCTTGCACCATGAGGCCCACACTTGATCCCCTCGGCCACCGGGTCCCTCGATCCAAGCCTACTTGTCTCTCCATCACCCGGAGGCCACCTCGGCATAAACCTTTCGCGCTTGTTCTTCACCTGCACCAACGCAAATCAAGCTGCAACATGCATCTGCAATACTAAGCCAAGAGTCAGTCCACTCAACATTGTCAATCACTCATCACTGGGGAGCGACCTTCCACTGGTCCTCGGACGCTCCTGGTCCTCAGCACCGTAGGGAGCCGACCCTCCCCTTCAGCCTCCACACCGCACAGCGGTGCACTGCCCCTCCCCCACGCCGGCCTTGCCCTCCCTTCCATAGCGCAGCTCACTGACCTCGCCCTCCCCTCTGCACCGCAGGGGCCTTCGACGGCGGCGCGGAGCCGGAGATGCAGCCTCTGGCGGCGCGACAGGGTGCGGCAGCAGTTGCCGTGTGGAGCCGCACTGGCGCAGTGCTGCAGCGGCGGTGGTGGTGCAGACTTCAGGGCGCCCGGTCGCGACGTAGGGCCGGGTTTTTGCAGGCTAGCTCGACACAAAGTAGGCCCGTGGGCCCGGGCCTCGGCTGTTGCTGCAGCTTGTGGGCTGCCCCAACACGCTATGGTATGGTGTTGGTCCTGGCTCGGTCCGTTGACTACCGGGCTAAGGTGGGCCCGTGCAAGGGCTAGGTCGGGAGGCCCGAATGGACATCTATAGCCTAGCCACGGTTAGCCGCGCCGCCCTTGCCGCTGTCGACGCGCCCGCCGGTGGCTACTCCCGTCGGGCCCCTACTGAAGCGCCGCCGGCCGGAGGTCCCCTTGGCACCCTCCAGGAGGCTCCCGCACGCCCAGCTCGTCCCCCGGTGCGGCGGTGGAGCCGAATTGCCGGTGGCGGCGGTGGGTTGCTGCCCTAGTTGCGGTCGGCCGCGCCGCCCTTGCCGCTGCCGGCTGCGCCCACTAGTGGCTACTCCCGTCGGTGGATGCGCCACGAGAGCCTGGCCGTAGGGGGCACCGTGCTCATGCCGCCGGCTGGAGCTCCCCGTGGCGCCAAAGGTAGGGTGTTGCACTCGTGCCTCTGGTCGGAGCTCCCTCGACGCAGAGGGCGGGAGGCTCCGTGCTCACATCGCCGGCCGGGAGAGAGGGACCGAAGCTCCTCGCGCCACCGGGGAGGGAGGAGCCGCCGAGCGGGCGCCACTAAGGAAGCCGGGGAGGGAGGGGCTAGCGACGTCGAGGAAGAAGGTAGGGAGGGGGCGCCGTTGGAGGAGGAGGGTCGTCGTGGCCGGGAGAGAAGATGGAGGAGGGGAGCAGGCGCCGAGGGAAGGAGTCTGAGAGAAGGCCTGTGGTGAAGGAGAGGGATAGGATGAGGTGAAGGTAGAGGATGGCAAATGGGCCCCACACGTCAGTGTGTGTGCTGGGATGATTTGAATATGGATAGAGAAGAAATTTGGAGAGACGGTTAGTTTACCATATGATTTTGAAGCTTTTTATTCCTTACAAACCTTTAAAAACTCTAAATTTAGCTAGGATTATACCTAGTCTCTTGGAGTTGCTCTAAGGCTTAAGTTGCTACGTAGATCGATTTTTGAAAAAGCTTTTGGGTATATGTAAATGCTTAGAAAAATTAGGATGCTACATAAGACATGTTTGGTTGTTCACAGCTAGTTGTGGTTTGTACTTTCTGTTTCTGGCCAAGGCTTCACTACGGCCATGGGAAACGGCGCATTTTTTGCGCACGGCAAATGCCGGTTTCCCCTAGGCAAAGCCCACTACACCACAGAGTCACATGTGTCAATATCCCATTTTCATTCCCCTCATATTACAATGCACGCAAGTGTGAATTGCTTCTTTGAGGCTCTATGCTTATTCAAATTTCTTAGACCTACAACGTTCATTATTGGAGTTTCTCCATTCGAGGTCATTTACAAAATTTGAACTTCAAATTTGAGAAATTCAAACTTAGTTTTTCGTTGACAATATGATTTCAAATAAAAAAGTTGTAAACTACAACGTTTCATAACTTCTCAATATCTACAACTTTTATTTTGAATGGTTCTCCATTTGAGGTCATTCGAAAAATTCAAATTTTCAAATTTCAAAAATTCAGACGCACTTTTTGTTGACAAAAGTAATTTAATTTTAAAAGGGTTTAACTAAAAAGTTCTATAACTTCCGAAGATCTCCAACTTTATTTTTGTCATTTGTTCATTCAATATAGTGGTAATAACATTCATGAAACTATATAAGAGATATAGATTTTGTGAACCAAAGTTGTACACCTTGAGATGTTATGAAACTTTGTAGTTCAAAGTTTTTTAATTTTAATTAATTTAATGCTTCAAAATGTAATTTGAAGTTCTCTTTGCTGAGTGTTTTTTGAGATACTCATGGCAAACTTCGATTTTTTCCGTCGGTCAAAATCAACTCACAACAAAATAGTTCTTTGCCGAGAGCTGTACTCGGCAAACACCTTTTTGCCGTCGGTCAAAGAAAGGCTCACAGCAAAATAGTTTTTTTTTGCCGTGAGCTCAGTTTTTTACCGTGAGCTCGACAAAAAGCTCACGGCAAACTTCGATTTTCCCGTAGTCTTCCCACGACGACCCCAATTACAAACTTAAGTACCCATTGTGGCCTATTAGTTTGTTAGCCAAGATGAATCAAACACAAATTATATTGTATTTGATAAGTCGGATGATATATGCGATCCAACTGTCGATTCTAATCGAAACACATCATCCATGCATAGTTGAAATCGTACAATAGTTTATTATATTCAAGGAAATGGAGGGGACGGTAAGTTTGATGATGTTACCAAGTCCAATGATCTTTTGAAATTTCCACATTATTCAAGATTTCGTTTTCCTTTTGAATTGACAAAACATATATCCTGCCTTACAATTCACAAAACATATATACGTTGGTACATCTACTATGATGATGTATTAATTGTGATCCTCTCTCTTACAGAGCTTACATAAGTATCAATGTATATGTACTATGTTGCCATGGTGTATGTCTTCTTCAATCCTTGTCGACTTTGCCCCTGGTCCCTGGATTTCTGTACAAGGATTGTTGTGTGGCTGCTTGGCATTGCCCTATCCACCCGAGGGCAATTGGGCAACAACATGACAGATAAAGATCAGTACTAGATGCCCTATCCACCCGAGGGCAACACGAAGGGCGCTTGGTGGTAGCGATCACTATAAAGAGTAGAGACGATAGCACATCTGAAAGAGCCTGGAAGATTTTATATATAATGGAATTCATACATATACGGAGTAGTAAGATTAAAATGGGGACGCCATTGCTCAGCTGGCTCGTGCTCTTCTTGTCCTCCCTGACCTTCTTCGCCACCTGCGCTGGCCTCCGCCTCGAGCTCACCCACGTCGATGCCAACTGCACCGTCGAGGAGCGCATGCGCCGCGCCATGGCGCGCAGCACCCGCCATCCACTGGTGGCGTCGACGGACGCGGTGTCGTCCGCGCCGCCCGTTCACTGGGTGACGTCACAGTACATCGCCGAGTACCTCATCGGCGACCCGCCGCAGCGCGCCGAGGCCATCATTGACAGCGGCAGCAACCTCGTGTGGACGCAGTGCTCCGGCTGCCGCTCATCATCTACTGGTTGCTTCAGCCAGGGCCTCTCCACCTACGATCCCTCCCGGTCTCGCACGGCCCAGCCCGTGGTCTGCGGCGACGCCGCGTGCTCCCTCGGCAACGAGACTCGGTGCGACGGCCAGGCGTGCGGCGTCCACACCGGCTACGGCGCCGGCGGCATCGCCGGGCTCCTCGGCACCGAGGAGTTCACGTTCGGGTCGGAGAAGGTGACCCTCGACTTCGGGTGCATCAACGCGTCGAGGCTCACGACGGGCTCCCTGGACGGCGCGTCTGGGATCATCGGGCTCGGCAGGGGCGGGCTGTCTCTCGTCTCCCAGCTCAGCGACACCAAGTTCGCCTACTGCCTGACGCCCTACTTCACCGACACCGTCGACCAGAGCCACCTCTTCGTCGGCTCGTCGGCCGGGCTGAGCCCCGGGAACAACGCGCCGGTGACATCCGTGCCATTCGTCGAGAGCCCCAACGACTACCCCTTCAGCTCGTTCTACTACCTGCCCCTCACCGGCATCACTGTCGGCAGGACCTCGCTTGACGTCCCCGCGTCGGCGTTCGGCCTCCGGCAGCTCTCGTCGGGGGACTGGGCGGGGACGCTGATCGACTCGGGCTCCCCATTCACGACGCTCGTCGACGTGGCGTACCAGGCGCTGAGGGACGAGCTGGCGAGGATTTGGTGGTGCCGCCTGAGAATTACTGGGGGCCCGTGGACGACGCCACCGCGTGCATGGTGGTGTTCAGCTCGTCGGATGAGACGACCATCATCGGCAACTACATGCAGCAGGACATGCACCTGCTCTACGACCTCGGCAATGGGGTGCTCTCCTTCCAGGCGGCGGACTGCAGCTCCATGTGAATATGTGATGACTAGTATGATCACGGCAGACGGCGGACCTGTGCTTCACACAGCTTCAGTGCTTGTATGTGTGCTCATTGCACACGATATGCATGTAACCATACTCCATACGTCATTGTAGTGGGAGGGAAAAAAACCTCATATACCCCTTCCAAGTAAACATGCACGGTCAAGGCGTCTAAGGACTCAAGTGACACTACGCCCGAAACAATTTGTTCTGACGGTTAAAACGCCTCTGTGTTGCACCCGTCAGCAACTTTGAACCAGCACAAATAGCCCTTTGTGCTAGTAGGTGCCCGCTTGCCAGCATAGAGACATCAGTGCTGGCGGGCGTCTTAACGCACCCGCCAGCACATAGGCTTTCTATGCCGATGGCTGCTTATGCCACCCGCCATCACAGTGGATTTATGTGCTGGCGGGTGCTACTGCCACCCGCGAGTATGGAGGGTTACTATGCTGGCGGGTGCTTATGTCGCCTGCCAGCAAACTATTTTTTCCATTTTGCCATAATTTTCTCATATTTGTTTATTATTTGTTTTTGTTTGCCAAATTCACATGTATTCATTATTATTTGTATTTGTAGGCCAAATTCACCCGTATTTATTAGTATTTGTATTTGACCACCAAATTCAAATATGTATCTCAACCACATTAAACAAACTAGCATATAATAATACATAATTAAGTCACTTTACTAAAAAAAGAATAGTACATAATAGATAATCCACATAATTGATACCCAACATTTTGAATAGAAAATCCACTACTACACCCATCTACGTAAATGTTCGCACTCGTCCGCAGTCAACACTCCTTCGTCATCGAAGAATTCTCCACGCTCATGGCGAGTCTCCCTTTGGATGAACCTCGCAAAGTCCGCACAAATGTTGTCGATTTGTTTTTTCCCAACTTCCCTCACGATCTTTCGATGGTTGGCATATGCAGGTACACATAATAATGAAGATTATAATGCATGCATTACCATTAATTAAGAAGTTAATTAGGTACACACCATTTTGATCTCCGCAGTCAAAAGTATCATCCATCATGACATGATCATTTTCATCTACATCTTCACCACCTACTTCATCATACCTGGTGTCAATGTCTTCAATGTTGAAAGTAGATATTGTTTCACCATGGTGGGACCAAGTTGTGGATCCTTCGAGAAAACCTCGCTTTATCAAAGTATCTTGATGGCATTAGTATCCTCCCATGCAATTTTGTTACAACAGTCACTACACGGACAACGTATTTGCTTTGTCTTTGCAAATGCAAGCGTGCTTCTTCACAACCTCGAGAAACTTTGATAACTCTGTCATGAATGTCGACGAATGTCTTCGTGTGCCATACATCCATGCTCTATGATCCATCCTAAACAACCTAGAAAATAATTCTACATTTTAGAAACTAATTTAATGACTTATAAACTAAACTAAATTCTACATTTCTAAAATAGTTTAATGATATATATGTATTGACCAAAATAATCAATAACTCAATTAAACCCAAATATGTAAACTAACTTCAATTAATATGTACAAAAATTGAAACGAAACCAAATTCTACAATTTAAAATTTTGAAACTAATGATAAAATGACTAACACAAATCCATCTTAAATTAAACAACCATAAAATGAGTCTACATTTTATACCTAATTTAATGATATACATAAAATATGGGTCACAACAATTAAAAACTCAATTAAACTCAAATATATAAACTCACTTAAATTAATATGTAAAAAATGAAACAAAACAAAAGTCTAGCCAGAATTTAATTTAATAAAACTAATGATAAAAGGACAAACATATAGCATTGCAATGATTTTATTAGTAACATATAATTCTACTTACAAAAATCAATCTATAAGTAATCTTCTCTCTGTTCACTCCTCTCTCTCTACTAGCTAACCCTAGGTCTAGATCTTAGATCTCTAGATGAGCTAGAAATGATGGATAAAAGGTGAAAAACAAGGTTCAAATAGCACAAACTCACCTTATACAGCCACCCCCTCCAAAGAAAACAAGAGCAAAAACTTCCCCCTTAGATTTGGTGTTTTTGGGAGCTTTCCCTGAGCTCCTCTTTTTTTTTTTTTGACAAAGGAACATCCCTGCTTTTATAGAAAGCAAATGAAGTTTGTACATACACCGAAAACAAAAGGCTGGGATCGCCAGCTTGACAGAGGAGACCAGAGGAACTATCTAAGACCAGCGCGCAGGCTAGCAAAAGTCTGGAAAACAACTAACAGAAAGACTCAAAACGCCGCACACACACTACAGATCGCAGTCATCAGGCGGTCTGTCCTTGATCTTCTCCTCAAAGTTCATCAGCCACCCCCGCACTTGCGACACCCAGTGCTCCTGTTGTGTTTGGTCAGTACACCTCAGGCGCGTCTGCCATCTCTGCATGCAAACAAAGATTTTATGGAATATGTCAGTCGGCTTCCTTAACATCGCCCCCTCGATCGCCATTTTGTTACGTGTGGTCCATAAAGCCCACAGCACCATTGCAAAGGAGTATATTTTCAAATTGTAGTTATCACACCCCAAAGGGATCCAATTACCCAAAAAGTTCTGCAGATTACTAGGTGTTTGCTCCCATCCTAGAGCCTCACTTATTCCAGCCCAAGCGAGCTTTGCCACAGGGCATTCGAAGAAGATATGGTTTGCTGTTTCCAGCACCCCACATACCTTGCATCTAGCATCCCCTTTCCATTTCATCCCTCGCAGTACCTCCCCCGATTGAATTCTATTTTGTGTCAGGAGCCATAGGAATACTTTGATTTTCATGGGGAGATTGCTCTTCCACATCCGTTTCATGTGTTTGTTCACCACACCCCTATGTAGCAAAAATCTGTACATAGATTTTGTTGTATACCCCCCTGACTTTTCCAGAGACCACACTACTTTGTCCCCATCATTGCTCAACTGCACCCCCTGGATCGCATCCAGCATCTGCTCCCATTGCTGGGCTTCCCTGAGCTCCTCTCGGGCAAAGCTCCAATAGAAGGTTGGCTGGGAAGAATGAGATGTTGGAAACTTATAGAAAGCTCAGTGCTGGCGGGAAACATAAGCCACCCGCCAGCACATTTGATCCCATTTGTGCTGGCGGTGGCTTATGTGGTCCGCCAACACTGTGTCCCTCTTTGCTGGTAGGCGACATAAGCCACCCGCTAGCACAAATGGGACCATTTGTGCTGGCGGGTGGCTTATGTCGCCCGCCAGCACTATGCCTTCGCTACTGGCGGGTGCAGGTCCGGCACCTCTGTGCACCACTGTGCTGGCAGGTGCCAATTGCACCCGTCAGCACGCTAATTTTCATGTGCCAACACAAATCGTTTCTAGCATCGTGTGTTAAGTTGACTTATGACCCACCTCGATTCTCGCCTAGAAAGACCGACCCTCACACTGACGCTACGCCGACCACCACCGCAATAGAGTCGTTGTTGGTAGCGCCAAGAAGGAGGTGCACAACAGGTGCCGCATCATGGAGGAGGCGGTTGGGGGTTGACGTGGAGGAGCGATTGCGACGACACCAGATGGGAGGTGCGGGAGTCGCAGGGCGGTGCCGCTGATGGGGAGGAGCAGGGGAGGTGAGGTAACTATACTTGGCCTATGTCCAAGAATTTTTTATATATATATTTTTATTTCCAATTTGCAAATTTATACGGCCGTTTTGAAATTTATCAAAACTATATCACCACCGCCGTGGCCCACGACGGAGGATAGGGCCAACCGCCGTGGCGTACGACGGCTGAGACTAACCGCCGTACGCCACGGCGGTTAGCCCGCAACCGCCGTGGCCCGCGGCGATTGGAGGGCGTCCACGGCGGTTGGGGGGCCTCCACGACAGATAGCCCCAACCGCCGTGGCCCACGGCGGTTAGGCACATTTTATTTTTTTTACTTTATGAAATTATAATAATCCAATAGGAAAGTAAAAAAAGGAAATTGAGGAATATTGGTTCAATTACTACAACACAATCACAATAGGATCCAGTTCTTATAGAACAATATTACAGTACCATGATTCAAACGAAATAGTAGTTCAAATATTACAACACGGCAGGAAAGACTACAACATCATACAAAATGACAAACTTCAACCATTGTAGCGATGTGACGATGAAGGTTTAGCTTTCTTGGTAGCTTTTATAGTTGGTGGATTAACAACACACGGGTCTGCTGGTGGAGCATAAAGACCACCCCAAGGAGGTTCCTCTCCTCTTGCAATGGCATCTGCAGTTTTTCCTTGCAAATAATGATGCATGTCTGGTGGAGCATAAAGAGCATACCAAAGAGGTTCCTCTCCTCTTGCAATGGCATTTGCAGTTTTTCCTTGCAAATAACGAAGCATACCTCTTCCCAATGTGCTCATTTTCTTCGGATCAGGTGCTGTATTTGTGTTTTGCCCCTTGTGGTGTGAGGAATCACGATTACCACCACCATTACCATCCTCACGCCCTCCGGCAGCAGCAGTAGACATCTCTAGTTACTGTTACACGGGTCCACCTGACGTCCGTGTCCGTCAGAGAGTCGAACTGACCGACGAAGTCCTTGTACGCCCTCTTCGTATGCTCGTAAGCGTACGAGGCCTGCATACAAACGAAATGTAAACCCTAAATGTGGATTGACCAAACTAGACAAAATGGAGAGACAAATTGAAAGTGAAAGGTCAGAAATTACCGTCCGCAGGCACCACAGCGAGCCCATGGTGAAACGGTTGCTGGGGTCGTGGCCCTCTGGCAGGGCCTCGTACGGGTGGAGGGACACGCATGGCCGACCAATCGTAAACCGCTCGTGGCACCAGAGCTGCAGAAGGAGAGGACAGCTGAGAAGGATCGCCTGCTCTGAACGACCCTTCAACACCCCCGAGCATAGGCCCCTGTACGTGCATGCAAGAACACCGTTGCCCCAACTGATCTGGGGCACTGCATCCAAGGGCGCATCGGCGATCCTCCGAGCGTGGGGGATCAAGTACCTCGACACTGCGTCTCCCTGCGAATTGCAGAACAACACGAACCCAAACAGCCACAATAGGTACGCCTCGAAGAACCCGTCGACTGTCTCGGGCTGGGCGTCATCTGCTAGGTAATCAGCCTGCACAAACAAAATCAAACGTTAGTTACATTGTCTCCATATCTTCAGAAACAAAGAAAAATACGAGGTCAAGGAACATACGCTGAATTGCTGCAACCAGGTCAAGGTGGGTCCATGAGCGTTCGTGAACTCCTGGTACGGGGCGGGGGCGCGATCGTTCCGAGGACGTTCGCGAACCGAGCGAGGAACTCAGTACGCCAATGGTCGGCCGAGATGTCCACAGCCCCCATCGGCTCGCCCTCACAAGGAAGGCCCATCAACAGGGACGTGTCCTGAAGAGTCGGCGTCAGTTCGCCGACGGTGAAGTGGAACGTGTGGGTCTCTGGCCTCCAGTGGTCCAGAAGCACGCTGAGGAGGAAGAAGTCGAACTGGACACGTGTCATGCGATCATTCCGAGAAATCGCGTCCCGCTGCATGTCCCCCTCGACTAACCGCGCTACATGTAGTAGTCCTGCAGCGCGTAGCCTGGAACAAATATGGTAAATTTATTAGTTAAAACAAAAGTATAAATGAACGTACAAACAATAACATAGCATTAGTTCTCGTACATGGGAACCCAAAGGTCGTGGATCGGCAACAACGTGCGCATAGTGCGAGAACGTACGTGTTGTTCAAGATCCTCTCCGAGGACGGCGAACAAGTACGAGCGGCGCCTGCGGTCGACCTGAGCCTCCAACAACTCTAGCGTCACGTACGCCTCAGCCCGAGCCTGAGCTTGAGCCTGAGCCTGAGCCTGAGGCAGAGCCTGATCCTGAGCCTGATCCATAGCTGCAGCTGCATACAAAAATGAAATGTACAATTAAAAAACCAGATAAAGTAATTTCTACATTTTCTAAACAAGATAAAGTAATTTTCTACAATTTCTGGAATAGGTAAACTATTTTTCTACATTCTCTACATTTTTAAAATCAGATAAAGCAATTTTCTAGAATTTCTAAATAAGATAAAGTTATTTTCTATACTTTTTCAACAAGATAATCTTTTTTCTACATTTTCTACATTGTCTAAACCAGATAAAATAATTTTCTACAATTTTTGAACAAGCTAAAGTAATTTTCTACAATTTCTAGAACATGGAAACTATTTTTCTACATTTTCTAGATTAGATAAAGTAATTTTCTAGAATTTTTAAACAAGATAAAGTAATTTTCTACAATTTCTAGAACATAGAAAATATTTTTCTACATTTTCTAGACTAGATAAAGTAATTTTCTAGAATTTCTAAACAAGATAATTTCTACAACATGTAAACTATTTTTCTACATTTTCTGGTAAAATAATTTTCTAGAATTTCTGGAATAAGAAAAGTATTTTTCTACATTTTGTAAACCTAATAAAGTAATTTTCTAGAATTTCTAAACAAGCTAAAATAATTTTCTACAATTTTCTAGAACAGATAACTATTTTTCTACATTTTTAAAACCAGATAAAGTAATTTTCTAGAATTTTTAAACAAGATAAAGTAATTTTCTAAATTTCTAAACTAAAAAACTAAATTTCTAAATCTAAACTAATTAAATAAACTAATTTCTAAATTTTCTAATCTAAAAACTAAATTCCTACACTAATTACACTATTCTAAACTAATTAAACTAATTAAATAAAGTAAATAAAAAGAGAAAACTTACCTGAGAGAGAGGAGGCAGTGGGGGAGAGGGGGCGGCGGCAGGGTGGGGGGCGGACGACGGCCGCCGTCGCCCTTTATATAAGAGCGGCAGCCACCGTCCGCCACTGCGGTTAGAACCTACCGCCGTAGCCCACGGCGGTAGATTGCCGCGAGCCCACAACCAGCAGCCGACCTTTGGCAGTAGGTCTACCGCCGTGGGCCATGGTGGTTGGACGTGCTGCCGCCGTGGGCCACGGCGGTTGGCCCTATTCGCCGTGGGCTACGGCGGTGGTGGTATAGTTTTGATAAATTTCAAAACGACCGTATAAATTTGCAAATTAGAATAAAAAATATAAAAAAAATTATATGTCCAAGGTACCCTATCAATTCAACCAGCCCACTACACAACCGCTCAGCCCATCTGATGCAAAATTGTCAAACAAAATCTTTGCATTTTGTGAGCCTGACCCATCATGCTCGTCCCATCTGCTAATTGTAGCCTCATGTGATGATTAGTATGCATGGTCACGGCAAAGCGACGACGGAAAAATGGGCTTCGAATTCATGGACCAGCTCTCTTTATTTAACCGAAGTCAGCTGGGAAATCTCTATCTATTTTTGAACAACTTTTATTTCAATCCTGTTTAATTTGCCCCCACAAGAAGTCGAACCCGGGTCTGCTGGGTGCTACTGAGCTCTAACCACAAGGCTAGAGACCCTTTTCCTTATTAATTCCATATAGACAAGAGCAAAGCCAAGATGGTTGGGTGTGTGTTCAAAATTTTGGCTGAGTTTCATGAAATTAGAAGATGATTGAAATTATTTATATCCAAAATTTTGATCTCTTTATCGGATCCGAAGACACTTTTTAGTCCAAATTTCGAGTGAAACTCACAAAATTCTGTTTTCGACGGAGACAAAAAAAGTTTTAAAAAATCTGAAATCCCAATCCCGTGGGATCTGGATCCTAGATGAATCATTTTCGATATCGGCACAAGATTGTACCATATAGAATCATATATAACTTGAATATACATACTTATTAGATTTTTTTTAGAAAAAGGAATATATATTAATATCCCAGTTTCTGCAACATACTTATTAGATAGATCAAAACAGTGAATATTAGTGTATTTCGAGCTCAAGCAGCGCTCTAGAATGTTGAAAATGATCATACCCTCTAAAGATACTGTTAAATCTGAATATAATGAAATATAGAAAGGTTCATTCATGGTAATGTAATTCATAGTTGGAGTGGTACGTTACAAGCATGACACATTCATGGTTTCTCTTTTCATATTTTTACTCAAATACTATAATTTTGAACTTTCTACATACATAGATTTACAAGATGCATTATTATGCATTTAAAATAAATCAAAACAACTTACGATTTGAAACGGAAAAAACATATAAAGAAAAACACTTGGTTCGCACATGGCAGCCACAACCACAAGTCAAAGGCTACAAACACGGAGCTGAGCGTGACAAGTTGAGCACGATGGCTGTGCTTACACAGCCTACGGATATTGCAACTCCAGCAAAATTTTCGTGTAGGTAAACTAATCGGTGAATCATGATGATGAGGCTGCAGATGAAGCTCCAGAGGTTGTTCAGCTAGTAGAATGAATAGTGCTTTACTGGTAGAATGAATAGTATTATATAAGAGAAAATAAGTCAAAAGATAAGCCAGCGTCTGCCAGCCGAACAGCCTCCTAGGCATTGCGCGTCTTTCCAAATGTGTCACACTGCCATGGAGAACAAGGTACGGTACGTGACGACGTTCTGCGACGTGCCGTTCCGTGCTGGAGCAGCTTTCCTCTTGTATTTTCTCAGAAATCGATCAGAAGCTGATGCGAAACCACCAGACACTGCACACTGTTCCTCTTGTATTTTCTCAGAAGTCAGAAGCTAATAATGTCATCACTCATCAGTAATCAGAGACGTTAGCTTAATTCCTTTTTTTACCATCCCTGTAACAACTTCACCTTGACGTTAAATATACCTGAGCATTTTTGGCCCGGCCCGGCCCGCTAGCCCGGCCCGTGCCAGGTCCGTCCACGGACCTTACTGGACCGGCGTGGGCAGAGATCTTGAAGCCCGCGAATTTTTTTGGCCCGAGCCCGGTCCGAAATACTGTTTTTAGTTATTTTACACTATAAAATGCGCGGGCGGCCCGCCCAAGCCCGGGCCCGGCCCGAAAACTGCCCGAACCGGCCCGTGGAATGCTCAGGTCTAACGTTAAAGCTTGGTTAGTAATGATGCATCACCCTCTTCCAGAAGCTTCTGCATTTTGTTAAAAAAACAATTTACTCCATCCATTCCAAATTGTAAGTCGTTTTGATTTAATTTTTATAAATATACAAACTTTTGCTGTGCATTTAGTTTATGATTAAGTGAATAATTTTTGCTTAAATATAGTGTATGTCTATGTGCATAGCAATATCTCTATGAACCTATAGAAAAGCTAAAATGACTTATTATTTTGTAAATATTTTTGCTTAAATATTAGTTTGGAATAGAGAAAGTACAACGTGTCCACCTGACTTGTTATTTGTCAAAAATAAGAGGACTGTCCACATTTCACTAAGTGATAAGTTTTTGGGTCTGTTAAATATATATATAGAGTGAGATTAATGGGAGTCGCTTCCCACAGCTATTGCAACCCCGGCCAGCCAGCCCCGCTCCAGCCACGCGACCCCCTGCGCCCTGCGGACCCCACCCCCCTCCCGGCGCGCGCCCCGTGGACCACCCCCGCCGCGCGCAGCAACGCGCGCCCCGCGCACCGCCCCGGGCCCCGCGCAGGCACGCGCAGCTAGCACACCGCGGTCCCACGCGCCGCCCCACGCCGCGGACCCCACGCGCCGCCCCACGCCGCGGACCGCGCGCACCGCTTTTTTTTTTGCAAATTTTTAATTCAAAATTTTAGGAGCCGAAAGATTTGTATGACTCGGACGCACGTTCGTATGATCCGGACTGAAGGTTCGTATGACCCACAACAGCGGATTTCTTTGATCCATACTACAACTTTCTATGACCCGCAACGACATGTTTCCCAATGTTTTCGCGATAGTTCTTTTTTTAATTTTATAAATTCAAATTTTCACATGACCATAAAAACACAGATGATAGGTTTGTATGACCAGACTGCAGATTTGTTTGACACGAGTCGAAGGTTTGTATGATCCACGACGACAATTTTTTCTCACCCGACTACAAGTTCATGTCACTCAAATAATATGTTTCTATGACTTGGACTACAGGTTTCTATAACCAAAATGATATGTTTCTACGACCCGGTCGACAGGTTTATATGACCCGAAGGACAGGTTTATATTGCATTTTAAAGGAAAATGGAAAGAACTTGAACACTTTACGTGACTCCACTAATGAATGGGGTCATATAAACTGTTGAAGTTATTTTCGTTTCCTCTAAAGTTTAAAATTTATTTTCCTTTTCCTTTGAAGTTTAAATTGAAAGAGTTTGAGTTCGTTCTTGTTCTCTAAATTTTAAAGTTTGGAATTGCTCAGACCTCAAACACAATAATGGCTAATGCATCACACATTAGAAGTCATAGAAAATAGTGTGGGCACTCATATAAATTATTAGAACATCATTATATAAACAGAATTTACATCATGCACAACAGTTTTGAGATCTATGCTAAAAAGACATTTTCTATGGCCAAGACATCCACACCTTTAGCAAAAGCTCGACATGAAGGTCGGCACACATGGGCGACGATGAGTAGCACATCCTCTGCATGTGCATGACCATAGTCGTTCTTGCCACGAGCCAAGCAACACATCTGGCAGCTTTGACTATACACCGGCAATAGCCAAACGTCATACAACCCTATTAAGTTAGTCATAGAAACTAATGCTGATAGTCATATAAACTAATGAGGACCGTCGTATAATCATGGAATTTGGATTCATACACAAGAGTTTCGAGATATATGCCAAAAGCTCGACATGAAGGTCGGCACACATAGTATCTATGCTCATATGCTAGCACATATATGATCAACAACTAAGATGCAAAGCAAAGGTATTATCACAAGCAACCGATAGTATATATGATCAAACACATATGGCACAGAATTATAGGACAGTTCTAGTAGAACGGCCAATACATTCATGTTAATTCGGTCATAGAATCCTACAAGCTCACACAAACACAACAAGCACTAATTTTTAATCATGCAACCGAAGTCATAGAAAGTAGGGTTGATAGCGATATAATTTTTAATCCACCACATACCAAAGGTCATAGAAAGTAGTGTTAATAATCATATAAACAAATGAGGAACATCACATAAACATGGATTTGAATACAAAAGATGTTTCTATGCTCAAACACAAGAATATATATATGATCCCAAAACAGATTTTTAGGCAAATCTGCACAAAAAGCATGCAATCAAGGATTGAAACTGAAAATCATGTCCTCGTCGGGCTTCTTGGATGGTAGCAGGGGACATAACAAGATGCAAATCAAATTTACAAAATTCAAGCTCAGTCATACAAATTATTGAGGGCTATCCTATAAACATGAAATTTGCATGCACAGGAATTTATATGCTCCAACACATTGCAAATGCGGGATTAAACACAAGCAAACGAAATGATTTTTTCCCCATTTCGCAATTTGTTCAGCTCCTCTTCGACTTGCAACTATCATGAGCATAGAAACCTGCAGGACCATATGAACATGTATTTCATAGGAATGGATGCGCACAGAAGAAGTCATAGAATTCAATATTCGAGCATGGTATCTCTTCCTGGGCATTTCGTCGAACATGTTGCCTGCAGCTCGGGTCCTCTGGCTGCTGTCCTCACATTTTTCCAGTTAAAATGAAAGGCATAGAAACTACAAGATGAAATCGTATAAACATGCATCCTGCAACTTGCATGTCATTTTCTGTCCACAGCATACATATATATGATGAATGCATCAGGGTATCTATGCTCGAGCGCATCAGGAAGTATCTATGCTCGAGCGCATACATATATATGATAAATGTCAAGACTCATCTCACAAAAAATCAATCCACGCTGACCTGCTACTCTGAATCAAGTGCAAACCTATTCAATGCTACTGTCAGCATGCTACTGCTCTGAAAGCTAAATGCTTGAAATCTTACGAATTTCATGATTTTTCACATTTTTGGAGCAGAAATCTTACGAATCAAAGTATTGTATGCAAACTTATGAATTGTAGCAAGCTAGGAAGGCTCGTACAGGGATCTGACACCATGGCTGTGTCTGGTCGTGGCCAATGGCTTCACCGTTGAAGTCATACTGGCAGGTGCAGGGAGGGGGCAGCAGAGGTCAACTGCCTTCCGCCGCTCGTGCCCGTGGCGGTCAGCTCGCCGGGGGAATGCCAGAACGCCGTCACAAGCAGTGTGAAGCAGAGGTACTCACCGAAAATCTTGGGCGACCGGGCACCGGGTGCACGTCGGAGTCCGCTGCCGCGCTGGGTCCGCGGGGCACGGGCCCGCCGGCCGCTCGTCCTGGGCGTGCACGCCGTCGCCAGGATCTACGCCGCGTCGAGCCAGGATCCGCGCCTGGAGCTCGCCGGTACCGGCGCCGTCCACCGGGGGTCCCGCCTCGATCTGCGCTGCCGACGAGGGAAGAGGAGGCGGAGCCGGCGCGATGGACGGAGGCCGGTGAGGGATCGGAGGAGGGGCGGCGCCGGCGTGGTGGGCTGCCGTTGACCACGCTCGCCGTCTCTGTTGCTCGTCGGTCGCACGAGCCCTCCGGCCGCTCGCCCCGGATCCGCGCCGCCCGTGGCGTGTCGAGATGCCGTGGGGTCCCGCGCGCTGTCCTGCAGCTGCTCGTTGCACCCGCTGACCCGCCGCCGCTCGGCGCGCCGCTGCTGTCCCGTCGCCGTCCGCCGGGATCTCGCGGAGCTCGCCACCGGAGCTTCGCTTGCGCCGGCGATGCTAGGAGGACCTCGTCGCAGATCCGCGCCCCGCACCCCGCCGGTGGTAGCTCGTTGGGGGAGCCCACAGCAGCGCCGCCGCCGCGACCGGACGCTCGCTGGAGGAGCGCCCCCTTTCCCGCCTGGATCCGCGACCGCCGGCGAAGGAGGAGGGGGCGAAGCCGGTGCAGTGGGCGGGGGCCGGCGAGAGGCCGCAGGAGAGGCGGCGCCGGCGCGGTCGGGTGGAGCTGTCGCGAGGCCGGAGGAGGGACGACGCCGGCGACGGTGCGGCCAGCTTCTTTATCCGCCGGTGAGGATAGAGGGTGGTGGGGTGGGGATGGATTTTGAAATAAAGTGCAGGGAGAGGGGGTGGGTGGTGGGCCACGGCCGGTGGCCCGTAAAGAGGAGGCTGAGGTGGGGTGGTGGGGTGAGGGTTGGCCACGTGGTGCATGCACGGGTGAAGATGTGGTTTGGTTGGACCAGATGTGGTTCGGGTGCCTGAGGCTTCTAATAATTATTGAAAATCCTAGACTTCCAATATATGTATATATATATCCAATCATAGAATAGTTATTGTGTAGCCACCTCCTCTCCCCTCCGATTCTCCTTTACTAGTGCGTCATGACGCACTGATGAAGTTGAGTGTTAATTGCTGCTGGAATTAATCGCGAACGTCAATGCTGTCCTGTCCATAATTATCGCCATGCATGCAGGACCGTAGAGCTGTGCAGCGCATAGGGGTCACGAGAGTATACTTGAGTTTGGTTTTGTCTCTATGTGTACACAAGATACGAGATTACAAGAAGAAATAATGTATACTTTTTATAGTAACTTTTTTGTGTAAACGATTTACTAGTTATTAGAACGAGTCTTGTATAACATGAATTACCATATAGTCCATGCCTACTACCATTGTAGATGTAAATCCTGACAACTATGATTTAACGAGAGTTTTATTAATAATTACTAGAGTCTATGACCTTTACACACCATTTTATTTTAGTAGTAATCTTGCAAATGGCGGTTTACTACAATATGTGCACTCATGTATGAATTACTAGAGTCCGCAATACACTCTAGTAAATCTGAAAGTAGTATAAGACAAAGTAGTAGCTCAGTTATATAAGATCGTAAATAATATTTTTTTAGTAAGTCGACACACCCCATTCTGGTAAATAAATTGTTTATCCATAATACCTACTATAACTTGCTTGCACCATACAACATGCGTGCATGCATGTGCGTACATCTAGCCCAAATTTGGATCGCATGGTCAGCCACTCTTCCACTATTGATTTACGTAATTAACTCCTCCAAACCAGGCCATGATGATGAGTAATCACCCTCATGGTCCGTGACCTGCAGCTAGGTGGGGAGCAAATGGATCAGATGGTCAATTGTAGAGCGCCACGTGGATTGGCTATAGAATAACTATTCTATGGCCGGCCATAGAGTATACTCTCCCTATATATATATATATATATATATATATATATATATATATATATATATATATATATATATATATATATATATATATATATATATATATATATATATATATATATATATATATATATATATATATTAAAGCAAGGATCGTTTCTGCCTGTTTTCTGTCCGTCCTGACAGGTGGGTCCCACGTGTCAGAGGCTTTATCTCTGTCTACAGACCTCCCGGCATCTTAGTCCTTGCCAACTCGGAATCGAACTAGCGCTTTTGTTCCTACAGATAGCAAATTTTCTCCTTGTAAATTGCAGCAGAAACGTAATATATCCGGTAAGAACATAAAAATCGATCAATATATATCTACTATCTAGCAATCAGGAGCAGAGGATTTTTCATAGATTAGGATTTTTTTAGAGATTAGGAACACAGGAACAGAGGATTAGAGTTAAAAGAAATCAGCATCCATCAAGAAGAAAACACATCGAGAAACCCTGCTAGACCTGTGGGCTTGGCAGTAGATGGAGGGGCGGGCGGTCAACGGGTCAAGGGGATGGGTGCCTTTGATTTTCTGGTAGGCAAATTTCAAAATCCAAATCGAATAAAAAAACCACAAGATGGAATCAATCGAAGGAAGTAAAGCTAGAATCAGCCTTTCTGTACTTAAAACTGCAGAGAGCACGGACAGGGACATCACAATTCTCAGATGCCTCCGCTGTCCACCCTGCCTCCTGATTTCTTGAAGCCGTCGATGCCTTCGCTTTCCTGAAGTGCTGGATGCCGTTGCTCAGGCTCGGTGTCGTCTGCGGGCACCCATGCGGGCTGAGGTGCAGCAAGTGGGTTGGGGCATGGGGGTGGCCGGGAGGAAAGGAGGGGGGTGAGAGTACAACTGCTCCGTGTTTATATACGTAGGGTTAGAGTGTTTGTGGGCTGGGCTGAAAGTGTTAGCTATTGGGCCTCGATTTATATATGGTTACATCGTTTAGTTCGGTCAGTAGGAACCTAGAACTCAACTGGGAACCGAACTTTTGATTTCGGCTAATCGGTTCGGTTCTTGGTTAGTTATGCTATGCTTGAAACGGTTCAGGGCCACGATTCGTGCATCGATGCAAGTGTCAATAAAAAAGTCGTTTTCTCTCAAATATATAAAAATAAAAACTAAAAAGACCCAAACATAACTCTAGACCATGCACAAACAATTTATCAGTTGGCTTTCTACAACTACAACCTTCATACCCACAAAACAAGTAATTTAGGATAGCGACACGGTCTCCAAAACACAAATACGACTTCTTATTGTCACAAAAATATTTATTAAAAACTAACATATGTATACTTTTAGGAAAGTATTTTGCAAGATAAATCTATTTATTTAGTTTTCACATTTTCAAACTCAACAGCCTAAAATTATTCATGATTTATATTTTCAATGTTTGACTGAAATCTTATCGAAAATGACTTACTTTATGGGTATGGAAGAAGTACATCAAATTTTGGTGCATTTTCTTGAGAAAGAGATACATTTATATGTACTCACTTCGTTCCAAATTATAGGTCATTTGACTTTTTTTAATCTCAAATTTGACCACTCATCTTATTAAAACATTTATGCAAACGTAGTCAAATTTAAGTCATTCTTGAAGAACTTCAATTGATAAAGCAAGCCACAACAAAAAAAGTATATATATTTTACATAATTTTTTAATAAGATGAGAGGTCAAATTTGGAGACAAAAAGTCAAATCAATTATAATTTAAAACGGAGGGAGTATTTTATTCCTTCAGTTTGTGATCACAACTCCCATGATGGGGTACAACGTGCATGAAAAAGAACTTTTAGATGGACTTACGAGCACATCAATATTTTTCTGCACAAGCAATGATGTAGTAGATATCATTTTAGCAGATCGTATATTGATCATTTTAGCCAATTTTAAGATCTTAGGATACAGAACCTAAGCATCTTGACTTATGTTGCCTTTGCTATTATATATCTGGCTAAGTCCTTATATTAGCACGGCTTGCCCATGAATTTGAAATATATTTCAGAAATAATTGCATGAGTCATAAATCAAGTTTTTGACAATATTTTTTAGTTGGAGGAATGTTTTTCTCCCGTTGCAACGCACGGGCATATTGCTAGTATGATATCAAAGCCAAAGTTTCAGTCATATCTGGTAATTTATTAATAAACAATTGCAATGCCTCATACTAAAGTTTTCTGTTTCCAATTCAAGGCTTAGAAAAGCCTACGGTAGGGGAAGTGCCATACGCCTATGCCCATACAACAATTTATTTTTTTTCGCATTTTCATAAGCTTATTAAGTTTTTTCGGGCATAGTAGTTCAATAGCATAAGCAACTATTATAAGTTACTGGTTTACATGCCATGCCATTTAATCATCAAAGAAAAGTAAAAAGGTGAGGAAAGGGGGAAAGGAGGGGGGTGACAGGTGGGCTCCACCTGTCATACAGGGGAAGGCGGCGAATCGGCTTAGGGTTAGGTGGGCCGCATAGCTGGGCCGGCTTGTTCGGCTAGGTGGGCTGGTTTGGAAACTCGGGGTGGTTCCCAGGTTCTGCGTTGAGCAGTTAGGGGGCCTCCTGCAGACTTTGTGTATAAGGTTAGCAAGCCCAGGTTAGTTTGTCAACTTTTCAAATAGGTTTTGAATCTAGTTTGAGTTATAGTTTGAATTTGAATATAGTTCAAATTCAAACTCCACACAGTTTGAAAGCCAAATTTAAATCTAAAAATATCCCACTGAAATTTATACCATAATTTGAATATAGTTTTAATTTGGGTTTAACTTCTATGGAGAATTTGAGATGAGAGGCTAGCCTTTAGGGTAAATATTGGTAGCACACAAGTTAAGTTTTAAACTTTTCGAAAATTCACACCTTTTCCAAAACCCGGTTTGTTACAGTCTTCTTGCACCATGCGGCCCGCACTTGCTCCCGTCGGCCACCGGGTCCCTCGATCCAAGCCTACTTATCTCTCCATCACCCGGAGGCCACCTCGGCATAGACCTTTCGCGCTTGTTTTTCACCTGCACCAACGCAAATCAAGCTGCAACCTGCATCTGCAATACTAAGCCAAGAGTCAGTCCACTCAATATTGTCAATCACTCATCACTGAGGAGCGACCTTCCACTGGTCCTCGGACGCTCGTAGTCCTCAGCACCGTAGGGAGCCGGCCCTCCCCTTCAGCCTCCACACCGCACGGCGGGGCACTACCCCTCCCCCCGCGCCAGCCTTGCCCTCCCTTCCGCAGCGCAGCTCACCGGCCTCGCCCTCCCCCTCCCCTCTGCACCGCAGGGGCCTTCGACGGCGGCGCGGAGACGGAGATGCAGCCTCTGATGGCGCGACAGGGTGCGACAGCGGTGGTCGTGCGGAACCGCACTGGCGCACTGCTGCAGCGGCGACGGTGGTGTGGACAGCAGGCCGCCTGGTCGCGATGTAGGGCTGGGTTTTTGTAGGCTAGCCCAGCACAAAGTAGGCCCGCGGGCCCGGGCCCGGGCCTGGGCCGTTGCTGCAACTTGTGGGCTGCCCCAGCACGTTGTGGTACAGTGTTGGGCCTGGTCGGGTCCTTTGACTGTGAAAGTGCATCTTGGCCCCTAATTGTTTTGGTGATGGTGACAAACACAATCTGTTGTATTTAATCGTTGAATAAGATGTGTGCAGGATTTACTTTATTGAAAACCATGGTTTTGACCAAAAGAAGGCCCCCAACTCCAATTCGGCGTTCTCAACTCAAGTCAAGGCTTAATTTATTTTTGATTTTGAATTTGAGTATAGGAAACACCGTACTATAAAGGGGGATGCGAATTGACCGCCAAGAGATGCTAAAAGTGCTTAAGGAGGTGACCTAAGTGAGTGAGAAGAAACCCGAGTTGACACGTACACATTTGCTCTTCTTTCCCTCAATTCTCAGCCTTTGTCAGTAGTACCGACCCTGGGTCGGTAGTACCGATAAGGCCTCACTGGCGAGTTTTAGCCAGGGCCTCGCTAGTACCGACCCTGGGTCGGTAATACCGATATGGCTTCACTGTTGGGGTTTTCCGGCACCCATCGGTAGTTCCGACCCCGTGTCGGAAGTACCGATAAGTGCCGTGAGTGCACAGTAACGGCTAGTTTTCAGGGCTTAGTATATATACCCCCTTCTTCCTCCTCACTTATTGCTGACCAACCACAGGACAAACTCTCTCTTGAGCATTCACTCCACTTCTCCCCTCCCTCCTAGAGCCAAGACTTGATTCCTTTGAGCTAGGGTTTGGGTAGAGAAGTGATTCCTAGTGAGAGTTAGAGAAGCTTTGAGAGCCCCTTCAAATTCCCTCATCTCAAGAGCACTTGAAGCATCTCCGGCCATTGATTTGTGTTTGTTACTCTTGAAGCTTGCTTCTAGATGGTTAGGCGTCTCCCGTTGAGTGCCCTCTTGGTGTGGAACACCCGGGATCGTTTGTATTTCCCCTCTCCTTGGTGGAGAATTCTTAGTGAGCACCAATCTTCCTTTGTGGGGGTTGGGTGAGGAAAAGAGGCTTTTGGTGATAGCCCTCCCTTTGTGGGATCCTCAACAGAGACGTAGCTTCCTTTGTGGGAGTGAACTTCGGATTAAATCTTGTGTCTCCTTTGCTTGCTTGAATTCTTTGTCTCTCTCTAACCCTAGAACTTGTTTGTGCCCGATCTATCTATTGGTTGTGTTCCAACTCATATCTTTGGTTGCAGGAGGTTCTTAGCTTCTAAACTAAACTCTTGATTCAAGTAGAATTGCTAGAATCGATTTACATTTCAAATTTCGTCCTAAGTTTCTCTGAACTGTCGGTAGTACCGACCCTGTACCGGAAGTACCGAGCCCCCTCGGTAGTTCCGGCACAGTGTCGGTAGTACCGACAGAAGTTTTAACCGCTGCAATTGTTTCAGAAATTTGAAGTGATCCTATTCACGCCCCTCTAGGCATCACAAGGTCCTTTCAATTGGTATCAGAGCCTAATCCCTTGATTTAGGCTTAACCGCTAAGGGATCAAGATGTCGGGGAGCGGAGACAACCAATCCGCCGAAGAAATCGCCGCCAAGGAAGCTTAAGAGAAAGAGCTTAAGGCAGCCCAAGACGTCACCGGGAAGGCCCCAAGCCGTTCCAATGGAGAAAGTTCCGATGACTCTTCATCCGACTCTGACTCGAACTCCGACTCAAGTGATGAAGACGTCAAGGATGATGATGATGCGGCAAGGAAGGCGGCGAAGAAGAGAAGAAAAGCTAAGAAGAAAAAGAAGGCCAAGAAGATGGCCAAGAAGCTCCTCAAGAAGATGATCAAGAAGGAGCAAGCCAAGTACACTCACTCCGGCTACTATGAAGTGCCCCACCACTACACACAATTTTCGGGCAACAACTCTAACGATAAATTCTATTCCGTACATTTGGGAAAGCCTCCTCATTTCGATGGGAAAGACTATCCCAAATGGGCTTATGATATGCAAATGCACCTCTACGGGCTTCACCCTTCTCTTTGGAAGATTGTGGTTGTAGGTGTGACAATTCCCACCGAAGGAGAAGCCCTCACACTTGAGCATGAGCAAGACCTCCACCGCAACGTGCAAGCAACAAGAGTCATCACGGGATCCTTGTGTGCCCAAGAATTCAACAAGGTTCGGAGCATCCAAATTGCCAAGGTGATTTGGGACACACTCAAGGAAGCACATGAGGGGACCGAACATGTGAGGCAAGGGAAGATGGACTTGATCAATGGAGAGCTTGAGCTATTCTTCATGAAGGATGGAGAGACCGTGAGAGAAATGTATGATAGGCTCATGCTCCTTGTCTCGGACATTAGGGCTCTTGGAAGTGAAGATTGGGAAGACTCAAAGGTTACAAAGAAGTTGCTAAGAGCTTTTGCCCCAAAGGACAAGAACTTAGCGGCCATGATAAGAAGGGATCCAAACTACTACAAGATGACCCCCAATCAACTCCTTGGAGAGATCTTGCATCAAGAACTAGTTGACTAAGATGTGGAGAAATCTCTAAGCTTGAAGATGAACAAGAGCTTAGCCCTCAATGCTAGCTCTAGTGAAGTGGTGGAAGTGAAGCCAAAGACTTCCAAGACCAAGAAGGAAGATACTAGTGATGAAGGAAGCACGGATGAAGAAACCGCCTTTGCCATAAGGAAGTACAAGAAAATCTTGAAGTCAAGAGCATCAAGAAAAGGCGGTGACGAAAGAAAGAAGAAGTCTCAACGTAAATGCTATGAGTGTGGAGAGTATAGACACTTCATTGCCGAGTGTCCTAAGAACAAGAACAAGAATGAGGAGGAGAAGAAGTACAAGGAGAAGAGCAAGGAGTACAAGAACAAGTACCAAGGGTGTGCTCACGTGGGTCAACAATGGGACTCAAGTGATGAAGATGAGGAACCAAAGAAGCAAGGCATGGCAACCATTGCCATGGCACAAGAATCATCTTCACCACGCCTCTTCAACAACCTCTCCGATGATGAGGACCACTCTCACTTTTGCCTCATGGCAAGGGGGAGCAAGGTACAAGAAACAACCACCTCATCCTCTCTCACCTCTTCTTCATCCACACCTAGTGACATAGATGATATAGACAATGAAGAAGAAATTGAGGCCAACATGATAAAGCAATTTAGCAAAAAGGGCTATAAAGAAATTAAAAGGCTTTTGGAGAAATTAGAGAAAAAGAAAGTGTCTCTCCATGAGCAAGAAGACTTGCTTATCCTTGAAAAGGAAAGAAACCTTGCTCTTGAGAGACGCCTTGCCGAAGAGGCGGCTAAGGTGGAGAAGTTGATCACAGACTTGTCCTTGGCTAACAACTCCAACAAGAGGATGTCAAAGAATTACACTTTGGCAAATGAATCTTTAGCTTCCCTAAAGGCTACTCATAGTGAGCTTCAATCAAGCTTTTCATGCTTGATGGATAAACACAAAACTCTTGAGGCAAACTATAGTACCCTTTGGGAAAGCACCAAAGCCAATTCTAAGGCAACACTTGACTTTAGTGCCTCCACTAGCAAAGGTTGTTCTATTTGCTCTAATGTTGATATAAATGCTCTCAAGACTAACCATGCAAGGCTTGAGGAAACAATCAAGAGCAAAGACAAAGAGATAGCCCGATTGAACATGTTGATCACTCAAGGCAAGAATGGTGCCAAGTCCATCCCCAAGGTGGTTGACAAGCAAGGACTTGGGCACTACAAGAACAACAAGGTCAATGGTAGGGTGGTGGTTAAATGGCATGAGATCCCCTTGTGGAACAAGGGAGGCTACCTCAACACTATCATGGATATTGCCCATGGAGTCACCACCTCTACCACAACAAAGGACAAGCCTAAGGTTGTGAACACCACAAAAGGAAATGGTGGGGTTGACTCTCCATCAAAGGCATCGAAGAATGTGGTTGAACACAAGCCCTCTCCCAACTACACTTGTGACTATGTTGTGACCTTGGACCACAATGGTAAAATGGTGGTCAAGTATGTTGGAACCTACACAAAGAAGGCTATAAGAAAGAGTGTGTGGGTTCCAAAAGTTTATGCTTCTAACCTCCAAGGACCCAAATCCTTTTGGGTACCTAAACCAAAAGCTTAAACTTGTTTTGTAGGCCTACTCCTCCGGTGGAAGCGCATGGTTGATTGATAGTGGTGCCACCAATCATATGACCGGAGATGAAGGCTTATTTGCATCCCTTGATCATTATGACACCCCTACGGAAACTATCATCTATGGAGACAATGGTCAAGGAGATGTTGTTGGTCTAGGTAAAATTGCTATCTCAACATCAAATTCAATTGAAGATGTTTATCATGTTCAAGGGTTAGGATACAACTTGTTGTCGGTTTCACAGCTTTGTGAGAAAGGTTACAATTGTCTCTTTACCCATGAGGGTGTGACCATCTCTAGAAGGGAGGATTCCTCTATTGTCTTTGCGGGTCATCTACAGGGAAAGCTTTACTATGTGGATTTCACAAAAGTGAAGGTGGACCCTAAGGCTTGCTTAGTGGCAAAATCCGACTTGGGTTGGTTATGGCATCGCCGACTAGCCCATGTTGGCATGAGGAACTTGGCCAAACTTCAAAAAGATGAGCACATCTTAGGACTAACAAATGTTGTTTTTGAGAAAGATAGGTTGTGTAGTGCTTGTCAAGCCGGGAAGCAAGTTGGAGCGCATCATCCCGCCAAGAACATCCTATCTTCATCAAGACCGTTGAAGCTACTACACATGGACTTGTTTGGACCAATCGCCTACATAAGCATCGGTGGTAACAAATATGGTTTTGTAATTGTTGTTGACTTTTCCCGTTTCACTTGGGTATTCTTTTTGCAAGATAAAAGTGAAGCAAAGGGAGTGGTCAAGAAGTTTATTAGAAGAGTTCAAAATGAATTCGAGCTCAAGGTCAAGAACATAAGAAGTGACAACGGCTCGGAGTTTAGGAACACTCAAGTTGAAGAGTTCCTCAATGAAGAAGGCATCAAACATGAACTTTCCGCTCCATATACACCTCAACAAAATGGCATTGTTGAGAGGAAGAACCGTACGTTGATTGAAGCGGCAAGGACAATACTTGATGAGTACAAGACTCCGGACTCATTTTGGGCGGAAGCCATCAATACCACATGCCATGCCGCCAACCGCCTCTACCTCCACAAGTACTTGAACAAGACCCCCTACGAAATCATCACCGGTAAGAAGCCTAGTGTGCACTACTTTAGGGTCTTTGGGTGTAAGTGTTTCATACTTAACAAGAAACCCAAAGCCTCAAAGTTTGCATCCAAGGTTGATGAAGGTTTTCTCATTGGTTATGGAACTAACGAACATGCCTATCGTGTTTTCAACAAAACCACCGGTTGTGTTGAGACCACGGTAGACGTGAAATTTGATGAATCCAACGGCTCTTAACAAGAGCAAGTTAGTGAAAACCTTGTAGATGATGAAGAACCCCCAAGTGTGTCAATCTTTAGAATGGGGACCGGTGAAGTGATGCCTTGTGAGGCTCAAGTTCAAGCTCCGGGTGACACAAGAAATCAAGATCCATCATCATCAACAAGAGTGGAACCACCAAGTTCTCAAGTTCATCAAGAAGAAAGTCAAGTTCATGGTGACGATCATGAACGGGGCTTTGATCAAGGGGGAGAACAAGGTGGTGAAGTTCAAGAAGAAGCTCCACAAGATGAAGATGATGATGGACCCATTCAATGTCAATCTCAAGCACCACACCCAAGAGTACATCAAATGGTTCAACGGGATCATCCCGTCGACAACATACTTGGGAGTATTCAAAGAGGGGTAACAACTCGCTCAAGATTGTCAAATTTTTGTGCATTTTACTCGTTTGTTTCCTCTTTAGAACCTCTTAGTGTGGAACAAGCTCTTGAGGACCCGGATTGGATTATCGCCATGGAGGAAGAGTTGAACAACTTCAAGAGAAATGAAGTTTGGGAATTGGTGCCAAGACCAAAGCAAAATGTGATCGGCACCAAATGGGTTTTTAGGAACAAGCAAGATGAATTTGGTGTTGTCACAAAGAACAAGGCATGGCTCGTTGGTAAAGGGTACACTCAAGTTGAAGGCTTGGACTTTGGAGAGACCTATGCACTGGTAGCAAGGCTTGAATTAATCTGTATCCTTTTGGCCTATGCTACTCATCATGACTTCAAGCTTCATCAAATGGACGTCAAGAGTGCATTCTTGAATGGACCTCTCCAAGAAGAAGTGTATGTTGATCAACCACCGGGCTTCGAAGATCCAAACTTCCCAAACCATGTGTACAAGCTCCATAAGGCACTCTATGGGCTCAAGCAAGCTCCTAGAGCATGGTATGAATGCCTTAAGGATTTTCTTCTCAAGAACGGTTTTGAGATAGGCAAAGCCGATTCTACTCTCTTCATTTAAAGAAATGGAAAAGATATCTTTGTATGCCAAATTTATGTTGATGACATTATCTTTGGGTCTACTAATGATAAATTTTGTGAAGAGTTTAGTAGGATCATGACCAAGAGATTCAAGATGTCTATGATGGGTGAATTGAAGTTCTTCCTTGGGTTTCAAATCAAGCAATTGAAGGAAGGGACTTTTCTATGTCAAACCAAGTATGTGAAGGATATGCTCAAGAGGTTTGATATGGCCGATTCCAAGCCCATCAAGACTCCCATGGCACTAAATGGACATCTTGATCTCAATGAAGAAGGGAAGTCGGTCGACCAAAAGGTATTTCACTCCATGATTGGCTCCCTCCTTTACCTTTGTGCATCTAGGCCTGATATAATGCTTAGTGTGTGCATGTGTGCAAGATTTCAAGCTAATCCTAAGGAGTGTCATTTAATGACCGTTAAGAGAATCTTTAGATATTTGGTACACACTCCTAACCTTGGCTTGTGGTATCCCAAGGGCTCCACTTTTGATTTACTTGGCTATTCCGATTCGGACTATGCCGGTTGCAAAGTAGATCGAAAGAGAACAACCGAGACTTGCCAATTTCTTGGTAGGTCTTTGGTGTCGTGGAGCTCAAAGAAGCAAAATTCGGTTGCTTTGTCCACAGCCGAAGCCGAGTATGTGGCGGCCGGTGCTTGTTGTGCACAACTCTTGTGGATGAAGCAAATGTTGAGTGATTACGGTTGTGAGTTTAGTAAGATTCCACTCTTGTGTGACAATGAGAGTGCCATCAAGCTAGCAAACAATCCAGTACAACACTCTAGAACAAAGCACATAGATATTCAACATCATTTCTTAAGGGATCATGAGGCTAAGGGAGATATTGCTCTACGTCATGTGAGCACCGAGAGGCAACTTGCCAATATCTTCACTAAGCCTCTAGACGAGTAAAGGTTTTGTGCTTTGAGAAGTGAGCTAAACATCTTGGATTCTCGTAACGTGGCTTGACTTGTTGCACACAAATTGTTTGATGCCTAGATAGAGAGAAAAATGGTTTATTTTCTATACTTTGTGTGTATCTTACAAAACTTGGTTCTTCCCATGATGTTTGGTGATTATTGCCTTGCTTGTTTGATTGTGTCTAATCACCAAATATTGTGGTTGTTCTACATGTCCATAGCTATTTCTCTCTATCCCACGCTGATCTTCCAATCCTATCTTCAAAAATCTTAAGATCCACGGTACTACCGACACAAGGTCGGAAGTACCGACACGCCTCCACTGCTGAAGTTTTGAAAATTCACGGTACTACCGGCACGAGGCTGGAAGTACCGATATGAGCTTACTGTTGGATTTCTGCAAATCCGCGGTAGTACCGACACCCCATCGGTACTACCGATGGGACCCCCGGTAGTACTGACGCATTGTCGGTAATACCGATATGGACTCACGGGTTGAATTTCTTTGGACCCCCGGTAGTACCGAGACCCCGTCGGTACTACCGAGAAAACCCGCAGGGGTATAAATACCCTTCGAACCAGACAACTTCTAGGGTTCCTCCACTTAACCGTTGCCGCCCCTCTCTTCACCCCTATCTCAAATCCTCGAGGGGATCTCCAAAATCGACCGTGGTAACTTCAAGCTAGGCACTCCATTGGGTTCTCCACCTCTCGGAACATCCGATCCTCGCCGGGAGTTCCTCGATTCACGCGGGAACGCTCAAGGTATCACTTTCAAAATCCTCTTTGCTCGATCTCCCAATGCCGTTGTTTCTAGGAGGAATGCTTTAGGGAATCATCTTCATATCCATCCTAGAACATATGCCCTTGATCTTGTAGCTTTTTGTTGGTTGAATCTCTCGATTCATGGATCGTCTGCACTGTAGCAGGCCCCGTCGGTAGTACCGACCCCAGGTCGGTAGTACCGACAGGTGCCTGTCACAGGGGCTAAGGTCCAAGAACTGAGTCAATTCAATTCAATCCTCTACACCCATCTTATGCAACCTTTTCATAACTTCTCAGATGGGTCGTGCCGGCAAGCAAGTGATCCAAGAGGGTTCCGATGAAGACGACGTCCCTCTCGCTCAAAGGAAGAGGAAGGTGGGCACAAGCGCTCAACACCCACGTGGTCGTGGCCGCACCAATCCTCCAGCTGCTCCTCGTCGCTCTACTAGTCAGGGTCACCGTGCACGCACCAAGCAAGTCAATGAACTGGATGGCCACTATGACGACTACGAGGACATATGTTTGGACACACTTGCGGACTTTGTGCTTAGGCCATCCCGTCCTCCTCGTCCGGCAACACAAATGGGCATCATGAAGATGGTTGACTACAAGAGCGGGACACATGACGTATACAAGCAAAGATACTCCGATCCGGCTCAATGGCAAAAGGAGTTTGATTCCGACATCCGCTTTTGGCTCAAGTTCAATGCTGATTGGTATGAATCGGTTATCTTATGCAAGGAGCACATGACCATTGACATGAAGTCCATCAATTGGGAAGCTTTGAGGTCATTCAACATCCCGGCCGTCAATGAGGCCATAGATATTTGTCATGAAAAAGGGATGACCTCCATCATGGCTATGAATTGCAATTGGAATGAGGAAGTGGTTGCCCAATTTTATGCCAATCTCCATGTCCGGCGTGCAACTAAGACTTTTCATTGGCTCTTGCAAGGAAAGCCTCTCTCGGTCTCATATGAGAGGTTTGCTCAAATTCTTGGATTTGGTGTGGATGATCTTGGTCGTCAGAAGATCCATGGAGGAGAGATCCCACTTGATAGTGAGATGGCATTCATGTATGACGCCGCTTATGGCAAGGTTGAGTTTGGGACCACACATGGTTTGAAGCCCGTCTATAGGATGTTGAACCAGCTTTTCCGGTACACCCTCACTCCTAAGATAGGCGACAACTACAACATCTCCAACATTGCCAAAGATGTTCTTGTGAGCATGGGACCGGACCGGGAGCCATTTAGTGTGTTTGACTTCATTTGGGAGGAGATCATTGTGTGCTCCGTGTCCACAAACAAGAGCTGTCAGTATGCCCCTTGGATTTTTAGGATGATATGTGAGGTTGCCGAGGTTAATATTCTCACCGACAAGACTCACACTTGGTACAAGCCAAACAAGGGCAACATTGAGCGTCTTCTCAAGTTGGGCAAGCATGCCCCTTCTAGAGCTCCTACCTCAGCTGGACCTTCTTCAGGTGGTCCTTCTTCCTATGAGGCTCCCTCCTCCTCTCGTGGACCATCATCATCTAGAGGCAACCTTCCCCCCGGCAAGAAGAAGAGCATCTTCAACTTTCTATCTCAGGGCCTCTTCGCTTGCTTCAATGTTGGGAAGCACAATGCTCAGGAGATTCACGCTCACAGGCAGCACGTGGATGAGCAGCTCCTTAAGATGGAGACCCATCAGAAGGCCATGCTCCCTCAGCACAACATCGAGCACTCTCCCGTTTGCGAGCCCATGGACTTCCCTCCTCCACCGGTCTTCTACAACCCTTGGGAGGTGTACGGCGACACGTCCATGATGTATGAAGCACCCCCGGCCGACATTGACGATGAGGACTTTGGTGGAGGTGAGACCGATGAAGACGATTCTCCTCCGGCTGCTCACTCTCCACATGGCAGCGATGATTGAAGGGCCTCCTCTTTTTGGCGCTTGATGCCAAAGGGGGAGTGTGCTCACAATTATCCATGTGGGGTAGTGTGTATCTTCGCTCGCACGCTCGCTCGTTCGTTTATCTATCTATCTATCTTAGGTTGTGGACATGTATGAACTATTTGTGTGGTGTGATGGATGGTGATGTGGTGAACCTAGAACCTTTTAAAATTTGTAAGACTTAATCGTGCTAGTGTGGAACCTCGTTTATATATTTGTGATGCTTTGTGTGAAATGATGGTTGTTATTTCTCACTTTGTTGATTTGTATATCTTGTCATATGCATCACGGTTATTGAATCACACTTATGCACTTGTGTATGCAAATTGCGAGTGAAATTTCTTCTAAATGTGTGATAGACATTTGAGGCCTCCATAAAAGATCAAGCACACATTTAGGGAGAGTTTTTCTCAAAATTGTTGGATACACACATCTTTATTTGAAAATGAATTGTGTTGTCATCAATCACCAAAAAGGGGGAGACTGAAAGTGCATCTTGGCCCCTAATTGTTTTGGTGATGGTGACAAACACAATCTGTTGTATTTAATCGTTGAATAAGATGTGTGCAGGATTTACTTTATTGAAAATCATGGTTTTGACCAAAAGAAGGCCCCCAACTCCAATTCAGCGTTCTCAACTCAAGTCAAGGCTTAATTTATTTTTGATTTTGAATTTGAGTATAAGAAACACCGTACTATAAAGGGGGATGCGAATTGACCGCCAAGAGATGCTAAAAGTGCTTAAGGAGGTGACCTAAGTGAGTGAGAAGAAACCTGAGTTGACACGTACACATTTGCTCTTCTTTCCCTCAATTCTCAGCCTTTGTCGGTAGTACCGACCCTGGGTCGGTAGTACCGATAAGGCCTCACTGGCGAGTTTTAGCCAGGGCCTCGGTAGTACCGACCCCGGGTCGGTAATACCGATATGGCTTCACTGTTGGGGTTTTCCGGCACCCATCGGTAGTTCCGACCCCGTGTCGGAAGTACCGATAAGTGCCGTGAGTGCACAGTAACGGCTAGTTTTCAGGGCTTAGTATATATACCCCCTTCTTCCTCCTCACTTATTGCTGACCAACCACGGGACAAACACTCTCTTGAGCATTCACTCCACTTCTCCCCTCCCTCCTAGAGCCAAGACTTGATTCCTTTGAGCTAGGGTTTGGGCAGAGAAGTGATTCCTAGTGAGAGTTAGAGAAGCTTTGAGAGCCCCTTCGAATTCCCTCATCTCAAGAGCACTTGAAGCATCTCCGGCCATCGATTCGTGTTTGTTACTCTTGAAGCTTGCTTCTAGACGGTTAGGCGTCTCCCATTGAGTGCCCTCTTGGTGTGGAGCACCCGGGATCGTTTGTAGGGTGCGTTTGGTAGAGCTCCGGCTGCGGCTGTGTTGGTGGAGCGGATTCTGTAGTGAAGCTGAATCAGTTTTGCAAAATCGTTTGGCAAAACAGCTTCTCCTGTCTGTGTAATGTGCTTAAGAAGGTAAAATGTCCATAATACCCTCTCATTTCTTTTTAATTTTTAATTTTCCTCATATTTCTTTTATTTCTTTTTTCATCTCATTTTTCACTCTCCTTTTATTTTTCTTCTCCCTTCCCTCTTATCCATTCCCCACATCTCATTTTTCTCTCTCCTTTTATTTTCCTTCTCCCTTCCCTCTTATCCATTCCCCACCACCAGCATCCTCTGCCCCGATCCCGCCGCCTGTGCTCCACCGCGCCCCGCCGTCGTCGCCAGCGTGGTCCGGTCACGCCGCGCCTGCCCGCCGCGGTCCGCCTGCGGTCTCCACCGCACCCGCCCGCCGTGGCCCGGTCGCACCGCACCGCCGCGGTCCGCCCGTCGTCGGCCGGCCGCCCTGCTCCACCAGCGCCGTCACGGTCTCTCCCGCCGGCGGAGTGTACCGGAGGCAAGCGTGGCGCCGGCCCTGCCACTTCCTCCCCGCCGGCCCCTTCGACCCGCTCCTGTCGACCCCAGCACGCCCGCCGCTGGCCGGCCCCGCCTCCGACCAGAACCCGTCGGCTCCACCGAGCTCGCCGCCGCCGTCGAACTCCACCACCACCGCACCTGCTCCCCCACGCCCTGCCACAGAGGGGCAAATCGGAGACGCAAGGACATCATGTCAGATGGAGCCGGGAGAAGCTGCAATTTTCAGCTCCCTCACGCGGGTTCAGCTCTAGTCACCGCGTTTCATGGGTGATTCTCGGCAGGAGCTCTCTTTTCATCCCGTTTGGTAGCGCTTCACCAAAAATGGCTCCCGGAGCGGCAGGAGAAGCGTTACCAAACGCACCCGTATTTCCCCTCTCCTTGGTGGAGAATTCTTAGTGAGCACCAATCTTCTTTTGTGGGGGTTGGGTGAGGAAAAGAGGCTTTTGGTGATAGCCCTCCCTTTGTGGGATCCTCAACGGAGATGTAGCTTCCTTTGTGGGAGTGAACTTCGGATTAAATCTTGTGTCTCCTTTGCTTGCTTGAATTCTTTGTCTTTCTCTAACCCTAGAACTTGTTTGTGCCCGATCTATCTATTGGTTGTGTTCCAACTCATATCTTTGGTTGCAGGAGGTTCTTAGCTTCTAAACTAAACTCTTGATTCAAGTAGAATTGCTAGAATCGATTTACATTTCAAATTTCATCCTAAGTTTCTCTGAACTGTCGATAGTACCGACCCTGTACCGGAAGTACCGAGCCCCCTCGGTAGTTCCGGCATAGCGTTGGTAGTACCGACAGAAGTTTTAACCGCTGCAATTGTTTCAGAAATTGAAGTGATCCTATTCACCCCATCTAGGCATCATTAGGTCCTTTCAGACTGTCGGGCTAAGGCGGGCCCGTGCCAGGGCCAGGCCGGGCGGCTCAAATGGACATCTCTAGCCTAGCCACGGTTAGCCACGCCGCCCTTGCCACTGCCGGTCGCGCTTGCCGGTGGCTGCTCCCGCCGGGCCCCTACTGAAGCGCCGCAGGCCGGAGGTCCCCGTGGCACCCACCAGGAGGCTCCCGCACGCCCAGCTCGTCCCCCGGCGCGGTGGTGGAGCCGAATCGGTGGCAGCGGCGGGTCGCTGCCCTGGTCGCGGTCGGCCGCGCCGTCCTTGCTGTTGCCGGCTGCGCCCGCCGGTGGCTGCTCCCGTCGGTGGATGCGCCATGTTAGCCTGGCCATAGGGGGCGCTATGCTCGTGTCGCCGGCTGGAGCTCCCCGTGGTGCCGAAGGCAGGGGCGTTGCACTCGTGCCTCCAGTCGGAGCTCCCTCGGCACCGAGGGCAGGAGGTTCCGTGCTCACATCGCCGTCCGGGAGAGAGGGGTCGAAGCTCCTCACGCCACCGGGAGGGAGGAGCCGCCGAGCTGGCGCCGCTAAGGAAGCCAGGGAGGGAGGGGCCAGCGACATCGAGGAAGAAGGTAGGGAGGGGGCGTTGTTGGAGGAGGAGGGTCGCTGTCGCCGGGAGAGAAGATGGAGGAGGGGAGCAGGCGTCGGGGGAAGGAGACTGAGAGAAGACCTGTGGTGAAGGAGAGGGATAGTCTGAGGTGAAGGTAGAGGATGGCAAATGGGCCCCACACGTCAGTGTGTGTGTTGGGATGATTTGAATATGGATAGAGATGAAATTTGGAGAGACTATTAGTTTACCATATGATTTTGAAGCTTTTTATTCCTTACAAACCTTTAAAAACTCTACTAAATTTAGCTAGGATTATACCTAGTCTCTTGGAGTTGCTCTAAGGCTTAAGTTGCTACATAGATCGATTTTAGAAAAAGGTTTTGGGTACATGTAAATGCTTAGAAAAATTAGGATGCTACATAAGACATGTTTGGTTGTTCACAGCTAGTTGTGGTTTGTACTTTCTGTTTCTGGCCAAGGCTTCAACTACGGCTATGGGAAACGGCGCATTTTCTGCTCATGGCAAATGCCGGTTTCCCCACGGCAAAGCCCTTTTTTTTGGGAGACCTCATCGGCAAGGTGCAGCATTTTTCGCGCAAAGTCGCGGTGCTACGCGGCTGGTAGGGTTCGAACCTGCGACCTCCTCTCTCGCGCGTTACCTCCGTTACCACTACACCACAGAGTCACATGTGTCATTATCCCATTTTCATTCCCCTCATATTATACCGCACGCGAGTGTGAATTGCTTCTTTGAGGCTCTATGTGTATTCAAATTTAAAAGGTGTAAACAACAAGTTCACAACTTTTGGAGACCTACGACGTTCATTATGGGAGTTTCTCCATTCGAGGTCATTTACACAATTTGAACTTCAAATTTGAGAAATTCAAAGTTAGTTTTTCGTTGACAATATGATTTCAAATAAAAAAATTGTAAACTACAAAGTTTCATAACTTCTCAATATCTACAACTTTTATTTTGAATGGTTCTCCATTTGAGGTCATTTGAAAAATTCAAATTTTCAAATTTTAAAAATTCAGATGTACTTTTTGTTGACAAAAGTAATTTAAATAAAAAAGGGTTTAACTAAAAAGTTCTATAACTTCTGAAGATGTCCAACTTTTATTTTGGTCATTTGTTCATTCAATATAGTGGTAATAACATTCTTGACAAGTCTTATATATCTCTCATATAGTTTTATGAAACTATATAAGAGATATATATTTTGTGAACCAAAGTTGTATACCTTGAGAGGTTATAAAACTTTGTAGTTCAAAGTTTTTTATTTTTAATTAATTTACTGCTTCAAAATGTGATTTGAATTTCTCTTTGCCGAGTGTTTTTTTCAAATACCCATGACAAACTTCAATTTTTTCGTCGGTCAAAATCGGCTAACGACAAAATAGTTCTTTCCGAGGGCTGCACTCGGCAAACACCTTTTGCCGTCGGTCAAAGAAAGTCGGGGCAAAATAGTTTTTTTTTCCGTGAGCTCAGTTTTTTACCCATGACAAACTTCGATTTTCCCGTATTCTTCCCACGAGGACCTCAATTACAAACTTAAGAACCCATTGTGCATGTGATGATCATAGCTCCTAATTCCCATTGCGGCCTATTAGCTTGTTAGCCAAGATGAATGAAACACAAATTATATTGTATTTTTTTAGAAGGAACATGTATTGATCTTAGCGTATTATACCAGTCTGTTTACAAATAGGATCCGAAAGGAAAGGAAAATTACAAAGAAGTTCAAAACTCCTGTTCATCTTCCTCGAAGCCTTCAGCGATCCGTTCGTCACCGCCGTTGAAGCCGCTTCCCAATCGTCGCCGGGCACCAGAGCCGAACTCCACAAAATGGAGGCTGCAGAGGAGGGCTTACTGCTAGGCGAATCAGCCGAGTACGCTGCCTCCCAGGTGCATCGGCCAACTCCAGTACCCACGACGCATCCTTCGATTCCACCACCGGCAACCCGAGCAATGCTCAGATTTCCTCCAAAGATCATCTTCCTTGAGATTAACAGGGTCAACAACATCATCACTTGGAAAAGACGATGATGTGCCGGCCCTCGACTCCTGGACAGGTCTCTCCAGCCTCTCCGTTGACGTCGGAGTAGATCGCCATCGGAGAACGGAAGAAACTGGGAGAAATTATTCCTCTGCAACGCCGTCGCTTCCGCATCGCCGGCGCTGCCAGGAAAACCAAGCCACAGAGGAGCCACGCTCCACCGGCAGAACCTAACTCCACCGCCGAGCATCGGCGGCGAGCAAACCCTAGACCTACTAAAAGTTGGACCCCCGCCCCCTGTCACCGGCTTGAAGGCCGGAGACGAGGAGGAATGGGGGCCAGAAACCTGGTGGCGGCGGCGGCGAGCCGGCACCCGTGGGGCGTTCCGCCCGTGTCGCCTGGGCGGCGACGCGGGGGACGGTTAGGTTTTTCTTCCGTCGTAACTGAAAAAATTATATTGTATTTGATACTCCCTCCGTCCCAAAAAGAATGTCATTCTAGAAATTTTAGGACAGATTATTAAGGAGGTGAAATGACCTCGATTGCCCCTATTTATTTGCCATATTAGGTGCTAATTGATTTTTGCATGCCTACATGCACATGCACACATGCCAAATTAAGTAAAACGTCATTCTTTTTGGGACAAAATTTGAATCCCAAAACGTCATTCTTTTTGGGACGGAGGGAGTAAGTCGGATGATATATGCGATCCAACTGTCGATTCTAATCGAAACACATCATCCATGCATAGTTGAAATTGTGCAATAGTTTATTATATTCAAGGAAATGGAGGGTGTTGGGGAGTCCAAAAATCGGATGCGATCCCCAAACACAAATGGAAAGAAATTCACGTACAAGCACACGAAAGGATTCAAAAATGAGGAGACAAAGAATCTCCGAAAGTCTGACTTCACCTGAAAAGTTGTGAACCCCTTTACACGTGCCCTCGGACCCCCTTTTATAGGGAGGTGAAGGGACTTTTACATTCCGAGATTGCTCTCGAATCTAAAGAATATTCCAAGTGTGAACATGTACATGAATGTCTTTTACATCCCGTGATTCGCGGAGCTAATTTCACATATTTACAAGCCGGCCACTCGTTCACACCTCGAACCCGGACTTTTGATGTCACGTCTTTGACCTGGTCCTGAGCCGACCTTCGATTCTTTATTCGCGAAGAACATCAGGTACAAAGATTCCCGATTGAAATCTTCGAAGCCATCGCCGAAGGAGTGTTTCCCGAACCTGCGGTCATCTCTGAAGTTTCCACTGCTGAAGTAGAGTTTCCCGAATCTGTAAAGACCACCGAAGTTTCCACTGTCCTGAAACAAAGAGCAGACTTGCGAACTTACGTTATTTCAACGATCCTTTCGCCCGAAAACAATAAGTTAGCGAATTCTTTAGAAAACCATAAAAATGAATACTTCGCTCGGCTCTTTCCTGCCCGTTCCTGCGAATTCGCCGGAGTCTTGACATCTCCGAAGTTTCGAGGGTGAAAGGTTTTTACCTAATTCCCCAACAGAGGGGACGGTAAATTTGATGATGTTATCAACTCCAATGATCTTTTGAAATTTCCACATTATTCAAGATTGCATTTTCCTTTTGAATTGACAAAACATATATCCTGCCTTACAATTCTCAAAACATACGTTGGTACATCTGCTATGATGATGTATTAATTGTGATCCTCTCTCTTACAGAGCTTACATATGTATCAATGTATATGTACTATGTTGCCATGGTGTGTGTCTTCTTCAATCCTTGTCGACTTTGCCCCTGGTCCCTGGATTTCTGTACAAGGATTGTTGTGTGGCTGCTTGGCATTGCCCTATCCACCCGAGGGCAATTGGGCAACAACATGGTAGATAGAGATCAGTACTAGATGCCCTATCCGCCCGAGGGCAACACGAAGGGCGCTTGGTGGTAGAGATCACAAAAGAGTAGAAAGAGCCTGGAAGATTTTATATATAATGGAATTCATACATATACGGACTTACGGAGTAGTAAGATTAAAATTTAAAATGGGGACGCCATTGCTCAGCTGGCTCGTGCTCTTCTTGTCCTCCCTGACCTTCTTCGCCACCTGCGCTGGCCTCCACCTCGAGCTCACCCACGTCGATACCAACTGCACCGTCGAGGAGCGCTTGCGCCGCGCCATGGCGCGCAGCATCCGCCATCCACTGGTGGCGTCGACAGACGTGGTGTCGTCCGCGCCGCCCGTTCACTGGGTGACGTCGCAGTACATCGCCGAGTACCTCATCGGCGACCCGCCGCAGCGCGCCGAGGCCATCATTGACAGCGGCAGCAACCTCGTGTGGACGCAGTGCTCCGGCTGCCGCTCATCATCTACTGGTTGCTTCAGGCAGGGCCTCTCCACCTACGACCCCTCCCGGTCTCGCACGGCCCAGCCCGTGGCCTGCGGCGACGCCGCGTGCTCCCTCGGCTCCGAGACTCGGTGCGACGGCCAGGCGTGCGGCGTTCACACCGGCTACGGCGCCGGCGGCATCGCCGGGCTCCTCGGCACCGAGGAGTTCACGTTCGGATCGGAGAAGGTGACACTAGACTTCGGGTACATCAACGCGACGAAGCTCACTCCGGGGTCCCTGGACGGCGCGTCCGGGATCATCGGGCTCGGCAGGGGCGGGCTGTCTCTCGTCTCCCAGCTCCGCGACACCAAGTTCTCCTACTGCCTCACGCCCTACTTCACCGACACCGTCGATCAGAGCCACCTCTTCGTGGGCTCGTCGGCCGGCCTGAGCCCCGGTGGGAACAACGCGCCAGTGACGTCCGTGCCGTTCGTCGAGAGCCCCAACGAGGACCCCTTCAGCACATTCTACTACCTGCCCCTCACCGGCATCGCGGTCGGCGGAACCAGGCTCGACGTCCCCGCGTCGGCGTTCGGTCTCCGGCAGGTCTCGTCGGGGGACTGGGTGGGGACGATGATCGACTCGGGCGCCCCGTTCACCAGGCTCATCGACGTGGCGTACCAGGCGCTGAGGAACGAGCTGGCGCGGCAGCTGGGCGCCGCTAGCCTCGTGCCGCCACCGACGGAAGGGTATTTTGACCTGTGCGTGGCGCTGGGAGACGCCGGCGAGCTCGTGCCGCCGCTGGTGCTGCACTTCGGGAGCGGCGGCGGGGACTTGGTGGTGCCGCCGGAGAATTACTGGGGGCCCGCGGACGACGCCACGGCGTGCATGTACGTGTTCAGCTCGTCGGACGAGACGACCACCATCGGCAACTACATGCAGCAGAACATGCACCTGCTGTACGACCTCGGCAATGGCATGCTCTCCTTTCAGCCGGCGGACTGCAGCTCCATGTGATGAAGTATGGCCATATATACGTATAGAATACACCTGCTTGCACATGTGTGTGTACAATACACACCATATGCACGTCATTTTCGCATCTACTACAAAAATATCCGTGCGTACGTAGGAGGAAAAAACCCTCATATATATATATATATATATATATATATATATATATATATATATATATATATATATATATATATATATATATATACCCCTTATCCAATAAGCATGCATGGTCTCAAACTGGATAGGAAAGAGTTGTATCTTGCCCGTGCAATAATGAACTTTATTAATTAAGCCTCGGTGGATAATTCATAATTCGTGATAGGAAAAGGTGTAATAGCGAGAAAAAAAATACAAGAGTGATGATTTGACAACAACTAAACAAGAAGATGCGACCAATGCTCAATATAATATTTGGGTTCAAACTCAAAACAATTTCTTTATTATTATATATATGACGATAGACACTCACCAGGGTCTTCTTAAAAAAACATAGACATAATTGATCACGATAACAAAAACTCTCATTAAAAAATGTAAATAGCAGGTGAATAGATTAAAAATTATAATCATGTAAAAATTGCAAACTCTTTATATTAAATTTAAAAATACATAAAATATATGTTTCTTAATAATGTGTTCCTATTAATTTCTCCTCAACTCTAGTTGAAAAGGAATGTCTTCTCAAAAAAAAAGTTGAAAAGGAATGTGTCACAAAATGTGATGATGAAAACATAGACGATACATTGATGTGGGATATTAGGACAAAAATGCAAAATAGTAGAATATGTAAGCTATTGTGTGGATCTGGTCTTTGGGGCTGTCCCCAGCCGCCTTCCCCTCTCGGCTGCCCTCCCCCAATCCACCACCGCCGCTCCACTCCGCCCAGTTACCTATCCTGCAGCCAAGGTTCTTGCAGATCTGTGCTCCTACAAGGCACATCGTCTTCCGATGTTGGCTCGACGAACTCGCCTCCACCAGGGACTCGACTTCGAGCTTGTTCCTTTACCTCCGGCGACGGCAATCCAACTATCCTTCGGTTACCCGGAAAGCTCTTCCCCCTAGACTCGGTCGTTCCCACCTTCAACTGACGCGATGCGCTGTCCCTCCACCCGGGTGTGTGCGCCTCTGCCGCCCCTACGGCCCCTACCGGCAAGCTCCTCACCGTCAACGTCGATGAAGCTTCTGATGTGTTTATCTGGTCGTTAGACCTTGATGTAATTTGGTGTTATTTCGAGGACCTTTCTGTAAGGTTGGCTGCTTAATATATAAAGTTTATAGTTGTAAAAAAAACTGAGTAAAGAGAGCTAAAAATGAGCTACTAGAAACATTGATTTTTTTGGGGGGGGGGGGGGGTATGCTTTTGAAAATGAAATATTTCTTGACATTCTGATACACTCCAGCTCACGAGGATAATAATTTCTATAAAATTAAAAAGGCCACTTGCTTGCAGCTGAACTCTGAAGCTTTCCAAGGTTCATCCAAATGATTGGTGAAAATAGATTTCGGCGTGTTGTCGCAGCGATCGGGAGAGTGCCATATACGCTGACGCACGCGTGAGGTCGTCATAGGCTTAGACGCTGGTCAACTCCAACACATCATCAGTACTCACGGGGCTGGGCACAACCGCACCAGAGCCACGGGCGTCTATAAATGCCGGTCCCCGGGAGCATGCTACTAGCACGAGCTGAGACGAAGAGAGCTTAAGGCCGGAGGCGAGTGGTCACCGAGGGAGACACGTACACAAGAGCCTGGACATGGAGAGCGGCGCCGCCGGCGACCTGCGGGCGGAGGAGTACGCCCAGGACGGGTCCGTGGACCTGCGCGGCAACCCCGTGCTTCGCTCCAAGCGCGGCGGATGGAAGGCCTGCTCCTTCATCGTCGGTGCGTGTGTAGTGTGTTTTGTTGTTGTCTCAATCTCCTGTAGTAGCTGGTGAGGCTGATGGAATTTGCATGGTGATGAGGACGATTGATCCGATGAACATATATATATATATATATATATATATATATATATATATATATATATATATATATATATATATATATATGCTGCAGTGTACGAGCTGTTCGAGCGGATGGCGTACTACGGCATCGCGTCGAACCTGATCATCTACCTGACGGACCATCTCCACCAGGGCACCGTGGAGGCCTCCAACAACGTCACCAACTGGTCCGGCACCGTCTTCCTCACGCCGCTCCTCGGCGCCTACGTCGCCGACGCCTACCTCGGCAGGTACTGGACCTTCGTCGTCGGCTCCGCAATATACTTCACGGTACGTACATACTCCCTTCATATTGTAAATATTGTAAAAAAAAATATATATATATATATATATATCATTTAGAATATTGACACGGTCTTCAAAAACATAACTCCGATTAATACTTTTTGTTAAAAATATATTTAAATAGTACTTTTATGAAATGATATTTCAATACGAACCTAGTCATAAATTTTCACATTTCTAAACTTAAACACATAAAAGAATATTTGCAGTTAAAGTTTAAAAAATTTGACTCAGCGACTTCCTTTACAATACGAAGGGAGTAGGTTATTAAGAGCAACTCCAACAGACTCTGTATCTAGCTTTCGTTGGCTAAAAAAAGGAAACCGAGAGAAAACACGCTTCCAACAGCATCGCCATCACGGACCTTCGCTATCCACGCTGGCTATATTCCTGCCGCCCCGCGTCATCTTTGTCCAGCGTCGCACGCTCGCCATCGCAATCCAACCGCGCCCCCGTTCCCGCGCCAAGATGCGGGGCCCACTCCTGCGCGCTTGTCCTCCTGGTCCCGCTGCTGTTGCTGCCGTACGCCAGTCGCCGCTGGGCCGGGCAGATGTGAAGCTCCCTGCTTCTCGTCCTCACCTGCACTCTGCAGGTCGACCGGCAGGGAGGAGGTCAGGGGAGGGGCCGGCTCCGGCGGGGAGGAGCTTGGGGGAGGGTTGGCGCGGGCATGGGGGGAGGCGGAGAGATGGTCGGCAGGAGGAGCTCCGGGAGACGCCGGTTCCACTTCGTCTCCTCTTCCTCCACGGGCCGGCCGGTGGGGAAGAACTCGGGAAGGGGCCACCTCCGGCAGAGAGGAGCTCAGAGGAGGGCTTGCACGGTGTGGGTGACGGCGGGAAGGAGCTCGGGGAAGGCGTCGGCTCCAACGTAGTGGAGCTTGGGGAAGGCGCCGACTGCGGTGGAGTGGAGCTCGGGGGAGGGCCTGCGCAGGCGTGGGTGACGGCGGGGAGTAGCGGCAGGCTCCGCTATGGGGAGCAACAGTGGGCGTGGGAGGGGAGGGGCGACGCGGGTGTGGGAGGGGCGGGGAGAGACCGGTCGGATGCGGATGGGAGCTTGGGAGAGAGCTCCGCTGGATGTGATGGGGACTTGGGGAGGCCGGAGGCGACGAGAAGACGGGGACAAGAAGATGACGTGTGGGTCCCGTGCGTCAGTGGGAGAAGATGGATGATTTGAAAATAGATAGCTAAAAAATTTAGAGAGTCGGTTGGTTCACCATCCGATTATGGAACTTTTTATTTTTTTTACGAGTCTTCTAAAACTCTAAATTTAGGTAAGATTATACCAAGTCTTTTGGAGTTGTTCTAACCTCACCCTCTTGGATCACTTTCAGTCAGAATCACTTTGAGAGAGAATGAACTTCCATAAAGAATTCGAATTAATTAGTGGAGCACTACTCCCAAACGCACTATTGAGTGTGAAACGTCAAACTATCTTGTAGTGCACAGTGCACTGACTAGGGAGGTTCAGAAATACTATCAACTTAGATTCCTTTGAGTTACCGATGAACTCATGATAAAGGATAGCCTTCTCCACAAATCTTGCTAGGACTTTTTGGCCATATTAATCTTTTCGAAGTTTTTTTATATCATTTCTAAAAAAAGTCTTTTTATATCATTATTTCCCTAAGCATAATTTTGTGACACCTCTAATGCAACAAACGAGATATAACTAAGTGACGGGACAATGTAATGCAGGGAATGGTGTTGCTGGTGCTGTCGGTCTCCCTGCCAGTGCTGAAACCGCCGCCGTGCCACGCCGGCGTGTGCCCGAAAGCCTCGGCCCTGCAGCTCGGCGTCTACTTCGTCGGGCTGTACGTCGTGGCCTTGGGCAACGGCGGCACCAAGCCCAACATCTCCACCATCGGCGCCGACCAGTTCGACGAGTTCGACCCGCGGGAGAAGACGCGCAAGCTCTCCTTCTTCAACTGGTGGATCTTCACCATCTTCCTGGGCATCCTCTTCTCCTCCACCGTCCTCGTCTACCTCCAGGACAACGTGAGCTGGTCCGTCGGGTACGGCATCCCCACGCTCGGCCTCATGGTCTCCATCGCCGTCTTCCTCGCCGGCACCAAGCTGTACCGCCACAAGCTGCCGCGGGGCAGCCCGTTCACGAGCATGGCCAGGGTGCTCGCCGCCGCGCTCTGCAAGTGGAACGTCCCCGTCCCGGCGGACGCCAAGGAGCTGCACGAGCTCGACGTCGAGGAGTACACCAGGAGGCGCAAGTTCCGGATGGACTCCACCAACACCATGAGGTTCCTCAACAAGGCCGCCGTGAAGGTGAAGGACGGCTCGCCGGCGGCGAAGTGGAGCTTGTGCACGGTGACCCAGGTGGAGGAGACGAAGCAGATCATGAATCTGGTGCCGCTCCTGGTGACCATGTTCGTGCCGTGCTCGCTGATCGCGCAGACCCACACCCTGTTCGTGAAGCAGGGCGCGACGATGAACCGGCACGTTGGCCCGTACTTCCAGATCCCGCCGGCGAGTCTCGGCGCGTTCGTGACGCTCAGCACGCTCATCACCATCGTCGTCTACGACCGGGTCTTGGTCAGGGCCGTGCGTCGGTACACCAACAACCCGCGAGGGATCACCATCCTGACCCGGATGGGCATCGGCGTGTTCCTTCAGGTGGTGACCATGGCGATCGCGTCGGTGATCGAGAGCCAGAGGCTGGCGTACGCGCGGCGCCACGGCCTGGACGTCAACGGCGGCAAGCTCCGGCTCACCATCTTCGCCCTCCTGCCGCAGTTCGTGCTGATGGGCCTTGCCGACTCGTTCCTGGTGGTGGGACACACGGAGTTCTTCTACGACCAGGCGCCGGAGAGCATGAAGAGCCTGGGCACGGCCATGTCCCTGGCGGCGTACGGCGTCGGCAACATCCTCAGCAGCTTCCTGCTGTCCACCGTGACGCGCATCACCGGCGACCGAGGGAACGCCTGGGTCACCAACAACCTCAACGCCTGCAGCCTCGACTACTACTACGCGTTCCTCACCGTGCTCGGCACCATCAACTTCTTCGCCTTCCTCGCGCTAAGTGCCATGTACAGGTACAAGGCCGAGTCCACCGAGACGATCGACATTGTTGACATGGGCCTCGAGGCCGAGAAATAGCCAAGCTCCGGGCGGAGCCATTATTGTTGGGTTGACGAGCGAGAAAGGCAAGCTCCAGCCATATATATATATGTATATGTATGTATCGTGTTCATGTATCGTATCGAGCTGCAGATCATACAACTTTGCGGCTCCACTATTATACTATTGTGGTAAAAGCAAATGATTCCAACAGGTAGTTTTCGTAAGATCGAATGAAAATGGGGATAAAGAGAACAACAAAAGAGTTGCCAGCCAAAAAAATGGCAAATTGCAATGAGGTCTTTTACGGTGCACAATACTACCGGGTGGTGATATATAGTATAACCAATTTTTTTGTATGGATAAAATTATGAGTAATTTGCACAAAAAATATTATTTGGTTTTTTCCGCAGGCCCGCACCCTATATTTAATAAGAACGATTTTATATATTTCAACAATGTCATTTTACGTATTTCGAATCATACCTCTATATATGCTATCTATACTACTCATGCGTACTACCTATACTACAATAATTTAAGGTTTTAATAGTATATAATTAATCTCAGCTGTCAGATACTTTGGTATGAGTCATTTTCGAACAGTAATATAATATATTATTGTGCACATCAGAAGATCTCGATGCAACAAAAAACAAAATGGTGTGGCACGTACATAGAGTCGTGGAAAAAGTGAGGTGTGCATGATTATGGGACTGTAGTAGTCTGCCATTGCCATGCCACTTCTCAGAATATGATCCATAGCTTTCTTGACATCTGAATAGGTTGATTTTCTGACCTGACGTTGTGGTCACTGGTCACACACTCAAACATCGATCCCTTATCGATTAATAATGGGGCGCACAATGCAAAATCTGTGATGGGAATGGGATAGATCCTCCAACAGGAATACCGCACGAGTGGCAACTATGTAATGGGACTCGGTGGAGGTCCCAACAGGAATACATCGACAAGGACCATGGATGCTACCGGCACCAGCACAAAAGTGACGTGGTATTACTAATCCACTCAACGTGGGGTCTTTTTTCCTCTCTCAGAGATGGAAAAGCGTTGTGGGTATCTTTGTACCAATAGAAAAATTCATCAATAAAATGTTATATTTGAAAAATGTTCAAAATAAATTGATTCAAAATATGATCAAGCAGTAGTGGAGTTAGGAATTGTACTAAGAGGGGGCCGAAATACGCCACGTATTATACATGTGTCAATAATCATAAATACTGATTGTATTGTCATCAACTTTTGACCATACAGACCGCATTAAGTATTCATAGCATAGAGATTAACATTTGCTTGATCTAAAGTGGTGGTGGGGACCCTATTAAAGATGACATGATAAACTAACCATTTCAATTTTTGTACGACGTTTCAATTTTCATTTTGAGTGACTTCAAAATAAATATCGTTAATAGTTGTACAATTCAAGAATTAATATTGCAACCTTTTTCTTTATGTCATAATGTCAATTGCCAATACATGTAAGTGCAAACAAATAGCTAGATTGATAAAATTGGGACATGGCTCACCTTGGGCAACACTTGGCCCCGTCAGTGATCAGGTGTGGTATTGTTTTGTAGATCTCGCTGTACGTAAGAAATCATGGTTCAATCAAAATTTGTTGGACACTTGGTCTGGAAACTATGGATTGTTTCCTTCAAGTCTTCATTTTGCGCAAGAATCAAGGTGCCACCTTCTAGAATATGTATGGGAGCCCCGGTCAGACCAAACTTATTTTGCTCAAGTCTATGAAAAGAGGTTATCGTTCAAAAAAAAGTTATGTAAACTATTTAGTTACCTAATTAAATCAAACGGCTTAAAACTCATAAATATACTATATCAATGTTATTTGTTTGCCAAAGACTATCTATACGTTTGTATTGTAGTGTTGTGGAAGATATAAGATACATAGTTACTAGCGAACGTTCGGACGGATGCTTGTGTTGCACCAGCACTCCATTTTCCATGGTGGGTCCCATCTCATTGGGACATGCGCAACACGAGATCTAACTTTTGCAACATACACATGACAATTGAAAAAGCAAAACACATTTTTTTAGATAAAGGAAAGAGTTCCGGCCTCTGCAACCGCACACAGCCAAGTTTGTACATCATTCTCAGCTTTGAAGCTGAACACAAATAATAGGGAAACGAGTACACATGGGCATATACAATTCAAAAGCATACTCTGTTATTACTTCTCCATCCATTCTTGGTGAATATATCCAAAGCAACAATCTCTAGTGCTTTGCTTGCCGAACAGATGATCTCCCTTGTGTCCTCATGCTGCAACAAAGACCAAAATCGCAACCAATATGCTCCCCTAAAAATGACCTGCATAAATGACTTGAAATGCTTTTTCTCAAACACCAAATCATTACGTGTACACCAAATAGCCCATAAAAGAGCTGCCACCCCCACAAAGATCAATTTTTTTATCTTTTTTTGCAATGCCTGCTAACTAATTTCCAAGCATATGTCTTATTGATCTAGGTGGGGTTAACCCAGTAGATATATGAACAACTCTCCAAATGTCTTTAGCATGTTGACAATTAAAGAAGAGATGTTTGATTGTTTCATTACAATCACAGAAACAACACTTTTGACTCAATCCAGTTCCTCTTAGTTAAATTATCATTTGTTAAAACGACACCTCGTTGCAGGTACCAAAGGAAAATCTTTATCTTTAGAGGAATCTTTAGCTTCCATATGAATTTGTTATTAAATGGCACACCTTGGTTTATCATATACTCATACATAGACCGGACTGAAAATTGTCCATGTCGATGTAAGTCCCAGGTGAAATATCCCTGCCTTATGAAAGTCGGTGGTTGGCTATTTTAGCTACTAGGTTGTACCAAACAATCAATTTATCCCCAAATAATGCTCTTTGAAAAGAAATATTCAATGGCATTTGATTCATCCAATTAAGCAACATTCAAATAACACATCTGCAACATCCAATTATGACATCTGCAACATCCAGATAACACATGTGCAACACCCAGATAACACATCTTCAACATCTAGATAACACACCTTCAACATCCAGATATGACATATGCAACACCCACATAACACATCTGCAACATCCTGATAACACATTTGCAACATACATGTGAAAAAACATAAGAAAACATCGCATGCAACATCAAGGCAAAACAAACACAATGAGAAAATTCACTATTTGCAACATTAGCAAAAATTCATGTTGCAAATGAAAAATATGAGAGAACATCTCATGCAAGGTTAACACAACAAGAGAAATCACTTGCTGCAACATCCTCACGCTCTTGGTCGAAGATGTTGCGGGACTCCTCGTGTTGACCACCTCACCGCGCGAAGGAGCAGCGAACCCACAACTGGCCTCCTGCCCGGTAGGGAAACAATGCCTAGCCACACTCCTAATCAAGCATCTCCTCCGACGGCCGGGCGTCTAACCCCCTAGCTATTGGGAGCAGAGACCGACGCGGCTCGTCCGTCTCGAGCCTCGGGGGAGCGGGCAGCCCAAACCTGACCGTGCCACGGTGGTCGAGTGAAGCCCGACACTCGCTGCAGAGCAGCTTCCCCAGTCAAGCCCCTTCATGGCGGAGCAGCTCCTCCCAGATGAAATATTGTACTCGAGCGAGGAGGCGGAGCAACAATATGGCAACTCAAATCATCATTTGAATGACTCATGCAACATGAAGTTCGTAGGACGATGTTCCCATGGCCATGCATGCAACCTTTGCATCTCTCTGATTTGGACACAGGAGTTTGGTATCATTATGGTCAATGTGTTCACCCGCATTGATGTTTCACTGATTCAGGTAACAGTGCTGTGATATTCGGATAGCAGCTATGTTATTCTGATAGAAGCTAGCTGTGATATTAAACGAATCAAGTGATGATGATATATTGGTAGTAAGTCAAGTACTTCATCCGATCCAAATTATAGGTCGTTTGACTTTTTTAACCTAAAATTTGACTGCTCATCTTATTAAAAAAGTATGCAAACATAGTAAAATTTAAATTATTTTTGAAGAATTTTTATTAATCAAGCAAACCATAACAAAAGTACAAGGAGGTAGTTGTGACAATCCTTTGACCACCTTTTCGTATTATTGTATACTCCTTCATATAGAAATATTTATTGCTATTCGTCCTATTCAAAAAAATATGAAAGTTTCATCTACTTTATTTGTTCATGACCTACATTACTATTATTGTTATTTTAAGGCAAAATAGCCATGTTAGTCCTTAAACTTTGCAGCAAAGGTCAACTTCGTCCCTCAACTTTCAGATTGTCCACTTTAGTCCCTCAAGTTTTAATTTTGGGCCAAACTCATCCTTATGCTTATATGGGACTTCATATTAACATGAAACTAATATAAAAAGTCTATTTTACCCTTAAAATTTTATATATACTAAAGGTAAATATACCTATGAAATTTGAATGAATGGCTTTAAAAAGCTAGTACAAGCAGATACACTTTTTAGAAACCATATTTTGTGTTAGTTAAAAAAATATTGTTGTGTATATATATACTAAGGGAGTATAAACACATATATGTTTGACCTACATGAACTAAGGGTAAAAGGGGAATTTTGCATTTGTCTTATGCTAATATAGAGCACCATATCAATACAAGGACATATTTGACCCAAAAATGAAAGTTTGAGGACTAAATTGACCAATTTGAAAGTTCAGGGACGAAGTTGACCTTCGGTGCAAAGTTCAGGAACCAAAACGGCTATTTTGCCTTATTTTAAACGACCTATCGTTTTGAATGTTTACAACAAACTTTCGAGTAAAATGAATGGTCAAAGTTGTAAGAAAAAATAATTGACGGCAAATATTTGAGTACGGCGGAAGTACAACACATCGGCTCCATCATGTGATTGATCATTTGATCTCCAGCCTAACTATAAACAGTTTTTCTTGGCTAAGAAAGAAGCATATTTGTTGCGTGGTGCATTATCATCGCAGCACGTAGAATGTTTAGTTATAGAGAGGCCGGCCGGCTAAATATCCAACCAATATATGCATACGCCACTTTCCCTACCCACAGTGAGCTTATCATGACCTAATGACTCGAATAAAAATTATGGTCTGTCAAAAGTCAGAACCAGAGCTCCTCGCTAGTCGTCTCAACCTGCAGCGCTAGCCATCTGGAACTTCAGGTCAGCACCCTTCTCTTCAGTCCCTGTCACACACTAGATGCCAAGAAAGAACCTTTTCAACCACCGTATCTTTGATGCTAATTCTGTTCTTAATGATACTATATTCTTGCTTACATTTCCAGTACAAATAGGTTCTTATGGTTGCCCTGCCGGCCGCACCATTCATCTCTATTTCGTTGGGTCGTCTCCGAGCTCGATCATCGCCTTGCTCGGTTCTTGCACTAGTTCTAGCAGAGGCCAGGCCGCCAGGGCCGTCGCCCGTCGGTCGGGGATGCCCGGCGCCGTCACGATAGTTGCGGGCGCGGCGTCGCTCGCCGTGGCGTACGGGCAGCTGCTGAGCCGGCCAGACGACCTGGCGCTGGCGTGCGCGGCCTTCACGGCGATGTTCTTGATGGTGCACTACGCCGCGCAGGCCGTGGCGGAAGGCGGCGACGAAGCAGGCGGTGGGGGCGGCGATGTGGCAGCGGCGGCGGCGGAGAGGGCCCGCGGGAAGCGCATGGCGCTGGCCATGGCGCTGGTACTCTACGGCCTCGCGTGCGCGGAGGTCTGGGACGCCGCCAAGAGCCGGGAGGTCGCCGTGGCCGCGCTCGCGAGCTGGTGCGGCGCGGCCGTGCTGCTGCTGGTTTACCTGGTCGTGGAGAGCGCCGGATGCCACCGTGGTGGTGGCGGTGACGTGGCCTACCTTGCCGTGTGATGATAGACACGATGACGAGTGGCGGCCAGTGACACTTATTTGGCTACACGAACATTAAAAGGTATATATGTATGTGTATATTGACGTAGTCAGTAGTACTAATGATGCTCGTGCATGTGACAGTTTTGTGTGTTGTCACGAATGACTAGCGGCGCTTAGTTCGTCAAGACTACAAGTCTACCCATTTGGTCATTTGCATTGTTTGCATGGATGGTTAATACTGAAACAGACAACCCAAAAAAAATCACTCTACTCCCACTGTTTTCTAATATTTGACGTTTATAAACAACAAATTGATTTATATTCTAGTAGTACTCCTACCGTCCCAAAATAAGTGATCTTTTAGTATGATTCAAATTTTATCCCAGAAAAGGGTGCACTTTTAGATTTCAGACCATATGAAAAGGCCAATTCATTACCTTCGATCTTGTTCACGAGATAAAAAAGCATCCTACTGATTGGGTGATGAGTTGATCACCAAGATGCATGACCCAGGAATCTATGCGCCAGCTCGTTTACCAGCAAAGTAAATAGATTCACTGGGGATATATAGGACATTTTTCGATCATCCTCACTATTTGTTCTGATTTTTTTTTAAAAACACTTATCATGGGACAGATGGAGTATGTAATAGATCAATGTGTGATTTAACTAAAATCTTTCCTTATGCAGTCATGGATGGTTTAAAATATTATGGTGATCATATCACTGTGTGGGCCCTCAATTAAAATAATAGTGTTATTTTTCTGAAATACTCCCTCCGTTTCAAAATACTTGTCGCTGTTGACTTTTTTTGCAACTTTGACCATTCGTCTTATTCAAAAAATTATCGCAGACATGTAAAACGATAAGTCAAGCTTAAAATATATACAACATTAAAATATATAGCAAACAAAATAAATTGCACTTGCACAATTTTTTGAATAAGACGAATGGTCAAAGTTGCAGAAAAAAGTCAATGACGACAAGTATTTTGAAACGGAGGGAGTATCTGATTCTGTTGAAAGCAAGACATAGTAGATGTGTCCATAGATGTATGTTTTATACACACACAGATAGGTTCCAGGTGACGCATAGTAGCCCCTATACATATTTTATACAAGCATGTGTGTGCGTGTATGTGAGCACCTACATCTACATGGTGTTTTGAAAAAAAAAATCTTGTTATAAAAGCTTACTCTAAGAACATAAACAATTAATGAGAATATATAGAGCATATTGTAAATATATATAGATATATAGCCAGTGTGCTATGGACGGTGCAATAACGGTACATATAAGGTACGTATGAGGCCAGCTCCAGTGTAGTCGATCGATAATCGAAAGTGAGCGGTCAAAACCAAACTTTGCTCACATGAAAGGTCGTCGAAAGTTACGTGTCAGATTCTGAAATCGAATTCGCAAAAAAAAAAAAAAAATCTGAAATCGACCATCAAACTGTGTTCGAGCGTGAGAGTAAAAAAATTATCCATGATGATGCTTCGGACGGTTCGTGGATGGGGAGAGCAACGAGGTGTCATATGTTCTTTTATTTTTGTTATTTTTATCTTTACCATGTGTCCCACCGAGCGAACCAAACGCTGCAGCCACCGAATCAAAGTAGCATTATGTGACGCCCCAGGTTTTTAATTAGCATCATTAGTGTTAATGACCGAGTCAAACGTGTTGACTCTAGTCAAACCTTGGTCAACCTGGGTCATCACCCCGAAAACCTAGTCAACGATCACTAATGACCCTCTTAATCAAGTCAACACACACTTGTGGTCAACACTTGGTCAAAGATGTGGTCAAAATCTGGTCAAACCCCAATGTCTTTGAATCTTCTCTGGAACTTTTGCCGCGTTCTCCAAATTTCACCTAAACACTTCAAAATCTCCCCATATAAAAGTTGTTCAGTTTTTCAAGGGACACAACTTTGCTTTTGGGTGGCATTTCAAATTTTGAGTGGAAAAGGGTGAAAAACTTGGTCAACTGCAGCTTTTACTATTTATCAGCGCCATGAAAACCAGCAACTTTGCCTGCAGTTCATGCTCAATCTTTTAATATAATTTATTTTGTATTTATGATGAATCTACCCTAATGAATTTTATAGCTTAAAATAAATATATTTTTATGCCCAACTTCTGGATATGGTTTTAATATGCCTAGATACACCTGTGGTGAATTAATCATGATTTTACAACTACCGAAAATATTTATTCTTGATTTATGCTTAGTTTAAAATGAAATTGCATAGTTCAAGATCTAGAAAGGCCCTTGGCATATATGTTGGCTGCATAGCTTTGTTTTAAGTCAGAGAATAAGTGGGAGAAAGTTTGGATCCAAAAGTGTTTTATTTATTCTTATATGCTTTTATCTTGTTTTGGTAAATAAAAATTGCCATTTTTGGTATAATTACTTTTATAGCTTAATTAAGTGTGCACTTTTGTTTAGTGGCTTTGTATAGGAATAAAGAGCTTAAGAAATGTCAACCACTGTATTTTATGAATTAATTTTATGAATATAAACATTGGAAGCCAATTTAAGCTTAATAATGAAGTTAAATTGGAAAACTACCAATACCACACCTAATGACCCTATGTTGTGATGTGAAACATGCTAAAAGGCTTGGAACCCACCCTTGCTGTTTTGTAAAATTAAATTAATTTATTTATATAAATGTGTATACAGTCACCATGATCAAAACACCTGTCGGCCTTTGTAAAAGTTGTAGAGGGATCTTTGATCTACAACTTTTCTATTTACCACTTAGTGCACTTCAGTTCAAAATTCGGGAGATAATCGTGGTCAAAAGGGCCTAAACCGAATTGAACAGAGGTGTGCCGCGCCACGACGTCGTGGCTGCGTTCCAGAGCGCGCCCGCGCGCGCGCCGCCACGTCGACGCGCCGCCGTACCCGCCGTACCCGCACGCCGAGGTGGGCCTGCGACCGCCGGTCCGTGCGCCGCGCTTCGCGTGACGTATCCCCCTGCCACGGGGAGCTCCCTCACGCGCCAAGCCGACCACCCCGCCGTTTGTCCGCCGGATCGCCCGCGTTCTCCCTGCCGTGCGCGCCTGCCGAGGCCTGGCCGCCGTACCCGCGGCTTAATGGCCGGGGAAGACTTAGCCACGAAGACTACGTCCCTCGCTCGCCTATAAAGGGGCCGTTGTCCCTCCCCTCGCGCGTGAACACCGAACGCCGCCGCCGCCGCCATTGGCACCTCCTTGGTGACCTCCCTGCTCCGCTACTTTCCGTTGCCGTCTGAGCACGCCTAGCTCTTCTCCCCACACCAATAGAGCCTACACACCTGCGTGTTGCCCTGGCCGGACTGCCTGCTCGCCGGAGCACGAGTGCCAGCGGCCGCCGCCGAGCAGCCGCCGACGAGCTCGTTCCCCCGCTTGATCCCCGAGCCAGCCGACCCTCCTAGCATCTCCTCTGGGGCACACTGAAGCTCTATGCGCCGCGCATTGCCCAGCCGTGCCTCCCCCTTCGCCGGACCTTGAACCACCGCGGCCGCGCCGCCACTACTTCGCCGCCGCCGCTCACCAGCGATGTCTCCGGCCTCACCAAGCCCGCCAATCAATCACGGGTGAGCCCAATTGCAGCTCAGTGCCATTTGTTGCCTGCCCCGGCCCTACATCACCGGCGGTGAGCTCACCTCCGCCACCGGGGACCAATCTGTGAAGGAATTGGTGCCGAGGGCATTTCTGTGAGGATTTGAAAAGTTCCAGGGACCCGTGTGTAAAAAGATTCTTCTCTTTTAGTGTGTTTTGCCTGTAACTTGTAAAATCTGTGGAAATTCAAGGAAAAATCAGAAAAATGTGATACCAATTTTGTCAGTTTCCTTGTGAAGAGTACTACAACTTTTGTAAAGGATGTATATACTTTTGTGTGATAAATTTTGCATGAAAAATTGAAATCCATTTACCCTAGATCTGTTGTACTGCAAAATCTACATGTGTTCATGAGCTGATTTTTGGATATGTTGTGCTTCATACCATGTTTAGTCACCACACCAAAACTTGCAGAAAGTTACTAAGTAAATCTTTTTATATGATTTATCTTGTATTTATGATGAATCTGCCTAGATGAATTTGATAGCTTAAAATCAATTTATTTTTTTTGTGCCCAACTTCTGGCTATTGTCTTCTTATGTTGAAATGCACCTCTGGTGAATTTACCATGATTTTATCTCTACCAGAAATATTTATCCTTGAATTATGCTTAGTTTTATAAGTAATTGCATATCTCCAGTTCTATAATAGCCCTAGGTGTACATGTTAGTTGTTTAGCCTTGTTTTGGACCAGAGAAACAGTGAGAGAAAGTTTGGCTCCAGAAGTGCTTTATTTATTTTTATATGCATTTATCTTGTTTGTGGTAAATAGAAATGCTATATCTGATATATTTATTTTTATAGCTTAATCAAGAGTGCATGTGTGATCAGTGGCTTGTATTAGACTTAATGAGCTCAGTGAACATCCCACATGGTGTTTTATGATTTATTTGGTTGGATAAAATGGAGAAGCCATTGTAGGTTTAATAGTGAAAGTAAATTGGAAAACCACACTCCACACCTAAAGACCATGTGCATGTGATGTGGAACTTGCTAACGAGTTTATAACCAACCCTTTGCTGTTTGTGGTAATTAAATTAATTTACTTATATATATGTACACAGTCACTATTAAAAAGAGTAGATAATAAAGCATTGCATATTGTTCTTTTATTGGAAGAGTATGCTGAATGTATTGTTATCTAGGTGAATGTGGTCAACCATGCACCACATGGTTGTCATGTGTTGTTTTGTAATTAATTAAACCAAATCGTCATTTAAGTCTTGCTTTTGCATCCTCGTGTAGATCTTCCCGACGGTAGCTGTACGCGCGTGCCGGGAGGAGGAAACGAAGGTGTTGTCGGTGAGCTGCAGCACGTGTTCGTAGCTCAAGACCTGGACCAAAGTCCAGGAGGGCCCAAGGCCAACCTTGCCAGAGAAGGCAAGCCCCGGTGCATTAACCAAGTGTTTTTGAAACTTTATGCAACTATCTATGGATGATTGTGCATTTACGTTCAGGAGTTGAAATGAAACCCTAGATGCATGATCCCTAGATACCTATGTCTTTACTAGTATGATAGGTCGGTAGCTGCTATGCTATAGGACCGTTACAAGTCGAGTGATGCTTGTCACTCGCGAGAATAGGTTCTTATGTTGGAATCATAAGATCTCCTAAAATGGATTGCTCATGTGGTAAGAGCACGGGATGTGGGCTCCGGTCCAATGGCTTTCGTGGGTTAAGTGTTTGAACGTACTAAACACTTGTCGGAAATGGGTACGGTAAGCCTAGTACCTAAATGAGGCGGTGCGGGAACTTTGCGCTACTAATCTTAGGGTTGCGGCCCCGGGCTCGCCACCTGAGTACATGTGTGAGGCTAGTTGACCTTGGTGGCGTAGCCTAGCAAGCCTTGTACTTAAGACTGTAACATCTGATCCCAATCTGAAGACTTTTGAGAACCGCCTGGTGGTTGTCCTCGCGGGGGCACCCCACCGTGTGTTTAGGTCTACCTTGCAAGGTTTAAATCAATCGATTGTCGGCCTCTCACCGTTATCTGAGACTACTTACTCCACTGGCCATGAAATCCCTAATGATGGAAGTTGATGAATATTATGCTTGATTAATTGTTTGCACAACTTATGCTTGCACTAGCTTGCTAATTTAGAAAGGAATAATCAACTAGAACTTGTGCTAATTGAAAGTAAGGACATACTCTTTGTTGCTTTTCAGCAAAAAGAAACCCCATTGGCCAAAAGCCTTTCATGTCTAGAGTTGGTGATGTAGTTGTCACCGACGGGTAACTCTTGCTGAGTATTAGTATACTCAGCCTTGCTATAATCTGTTGCTCCAGGTAATGCCTTTGCTGATGTGTGGCCTGGAGAGATCCCGCCTGGCTGGGAGCTGGAGTGGGTTGAAGACGATGAATGAAGGCATCATGGCAGGCCTCCCGTGATGTTTCCTCGTGCCGTTTAGTTTAATTCCGCTGTTTTCAAAAACTCTGAACTCCGTTATCATGTCAAAGACTTCGGTTTGTAATAATTAAACCCTTCGGGGTAAAGTTGGATATTAATCATATGGTTCTCTGGACTCGCCTTCGCGTGAGTTTTAATGCATATATGTCGATCCTTGTTGCTATGTAAAGTGATTTCACCGGGCGTCAACCCGGCAACTAACGACAGGATGATACTTTATTATTGCTTAATGACCAAAGTGGATTGGTTTAGGCGATAGTACGGTATTTTCCTGGGCGGGTTGTCACACATTCGTTTGTGCATGATTTCATGGCACTATATATATTATCAACACCGTCATGTCATCTTTTGAAGTGAATGAAATTCTCACTCTTAATGCATTGTTTCATTCCACAATTTTATAGACAGCTTGCAGAATGATCTTATGTATCATGTGATGAAACTATAACACCGTCAATGCAAGTTTCATTTGGATTTCATAGGACTTGGTAACTGTGTCATGCGAGTTTCAGGGGGTGAAACTCTCGTCACCTCTCTCTTCATAATTAGAGTGGTCATCAAAACTGCTTATGTGTCTATATAGGATTTAATGCCCATGAAACCTCTCATGACACTCCACTGAGATTGGCCTTATATAGTGGAGCTAACCTGAATTAACACCACTAGTTGAGTGAGTCACACTTGAACCAACTCAAAATATTGCTTGGGTTTAAGAAAATTATAGTTCACAAGGTACGTATTGGGCTTGGCCCAACAAGCATTTCCTTTGGTTTTCATTTTCTTCACATGTGCGTCATCCAAACGGCTAATTTGACATTTTCTTGGCCCAGCCCAGCTCGAGAACACCTCCGGCCTCATTCGGTTAGATAGGATTCATTCTGGGTTGGAATTAAAAATATAACAAGATATTTATGATAGATACAACTAAAGACCGAAATTTATTTCAAGCCAGAAACTAATCTACTCACGAAAGGTACACTAAGAGAGACCGAAATAAATTCCACACCTCCCGACTCATGGATTGAATCCCGGTGTCATGTTGTATTTATCATGAGTAAATTATTAGTTATCGACTCGGAATAAATATCAGTCTTTTGTTGTGTCTATCATGAATTTTTTGTTATATGTATCGTTCCCGACCAGATTGAATCCTATGTAACTGAGCAAGCCCTCAATCTTAAATACACTCCTACTTTATCCACATGAGGCCTAAGTAAACATCTCGATAAATCGTCTAATGATCTAACATCAGATTTAAATAGTTATAGATCTAAATTGAACATAACTTTCTCACAACACTTTGGTTAGTAGGCAACTTTTTAATTAGCACAATAATGTGTCACACACTCTGATCAGGGACGCCAAACATAACACGAGGATAAGGACTAGACACCGGAGGCACCGTGCATCTAGCTCAACTCGTTAGGGTTCTCGTTGTCAAACATGTGAGACTCAAGCACGTCATGGATTCAGCATGGATGCTCTTTTTTCTACCATATTTATGTTGTAAACATTTGTAGTTGTTGTCCACTCGAGTTTGAGTCCTCTTGAGCACTTATTTGAGTAATGTGTGCGTGTTTGTACTCATAGAGGGGTGATTGCAGGCAGGATTTTCAAATTCATTTCAACTCTTATTTTGATCCTCATCGAAATCACTGAAATTTGCTAAATTTCGGCTGAAATTCAGATTAAAAAGGTGGGTTTTTAGTGAATAGCGCTGAAATTTTGGTGAACAGTAGCTTTGTTAGCCACCGAAACGATTGAAATTTCGGAATCTCAAAAAAAAAGATTGAAATTTCGTAAAAATTCTCAAAATTTTGGCCAAAATTATTATCCATGATTGTGGGTGCACAATATAAGGCACGAACATAATTCCAAATTCAAACTTTTTAATTTTTACCTACAATTAATCTTCAATAGTGAAATATTTAAAAGTACTTATATTTTTATTGCTACAAATATTATAGTTTGGGAGATATTAAAAGTCAAATATTAGTATTGAAACTGTGCCAAAGTCTTACCATGGCTTATATTTTGTGACAGAGGGAGTATATATGGTTGGCTATGTTTTTATTGTGTTTAGGGAAAAAGATGATTCCAACAATAAACTTTCAAATTCATTCAAAGAGAGCCCTAATTAGACTTAAAACAACTTAACATGCATTTTAGAAACTTAGGCCCCGTTTAGTTCGTTGGAGAAATTTTTGGGTCCACTTTCAAGGTCTATTAGGAGTATTGAATGTAGACTAATTACAAAACTAATTACACGAATGGAGTAGAAATTGCGAGACAAATCCATTTAGTCTAATTAATTTGTCATTAGAGTTTAGTTACCGTCATGGTTTTAAATAGCGGGCTAAGGCATTTAGTGGCAGGACTACCGTTATGGTATTTAGCGGGATATAGCCGACATTTAGCGGGCTATAGCCGGCTTTAGTGGGCTAAATGCCATAGCGACTACCCTTTCCAGAAGCTATATCCGGCTATAGCGGTAGCTATAGCCGGCTATTTAGAACCTTGGTTACTGTAGCACAACGTTGTCTAATCATGACATAATTAGGCTTGTTAGATTCGTCTCGAAAATTAAGGTAGGGGTTGTGGAATGAGTTTTGCCATTTATCCACATTTAATACTCCTAATCAACATCAATTTGATTCATAGAAACTTTGAAACGGGTCTAGCAAAACTTGAAAAAAAATGGACTTTTCCCCGTAGTAAAAAGCTTTCCAATTGGATTCTAAAAAAAAAAGCTTTCCAATTGGTTTGGAATAAGTATCTTAATTTGTTGATCAAGAAATAGGCTTCCAAGTTCCCCAACAAACTTTTAACATATCTTCTAGAAACTTTTGAATCCAAAACTTTTGACTGGATCATAAAAAAACACCTCTAGATTTACCAAAGTTCTGTAGTTGACCCAGTCTATATATACCACAAAGGATCCAAAATTGTGGCCATCAGGAGGGGTAAAAAAAAAGGTGAATGCCTTTCAAAAAAAAAAAGGTGAATGTGGCCTCAGGCCTCCGTGCCGTGGGACTCACTAGTCACTAGTCAATGCAGTTTATGTGCTAGCTGGCGAATGTGATCCTCCCAATGTTGTTGCTGGCTGATTTGCTTGCCTAGACATTTTTTCCCACGAACACTGGCGCACACCGCCACGTCGCCGCCGTAGACCACAGCGCGTCCTCGCTCGACGGCGACGATCCCGGCCGGCTATTTACATATATACATGTTCCTTATCTCCCCCTCTAATTAATCAAACCGGCGAAAAATTAAGATGGACGTCGCTTGCTTGGCTTTGTTTTACGCGCGGGAAGTCGCGTGCCCGGCCTGCAGGGATAAGGACGCCCGCCATTGTTAATTGCATGCCGCCCTGGCGAGGTTAATTGGCAGCTCATGCCATGGCCATGCATGTGCGTCAACATCAAACTAATCAGAGTTCTTTAGCTTAGCGAGCTCGTTGACTTCCATCGAGACATAACCTGCATGGATTCTTCATCGGTATGATGTCGTCCTCCCCAGGCCTTTTACTATGCGTCTCTGTCGACAATTCCAGTGCTTGCGATGCACGACTTTGACCTCGTTTACGCAGGGGCTACGTGTTGATGTGCGCCGCGTTCTGCTTCGATTCGACCAATCAAACCGTACCAACCTGTACTTGCATATAGGCTCCCAAAGCACCATTACTACCAATCTAATTCACCTGTCACCCAAGATCATCGATCAATGGCGCCAACACCTGTTGCGGTGTTCTTGGTCCTCGCCGTGTGCATGGCAGCAGCATCGGAGCTCGCCGTCGTCCATGGCGACATCGACCCTCCAGGCAAGAAGCTGCTTCATTATTCATTCCTTCGTCTTCTACCCACCTACTCCACCTTCCTCACGGCCTCATGCTTGACTTCCTCTCAAATTTGTTTACACCTTCAACATGTGCAGCGGGATTCATCAGCATCGACTGCGGCATCGCCGAGAACTCGAGCTACCCGGACTCCAACGCCGGGGGGCTCCGTTACGTCTCCGACGCCGGCTTCGTCGACGCCGGTGAGGGCATCAACGCACTCGTGCAGCCGCCGTACCTCGACCAGGGCCTGGCCGACCGGTACCGCAATGTCCGCTACTTCCCCACCAACGGCGGCGCCGCCGCGCGCAACTGCTACACGCTCCGGCCGGTGATCCCCGGCGGCAGGTACCTCGTCAGGGGCTCCTTCTACTACGGCAACTACGACGGGCGCAACGAGCGCCCCGCCTTCGACCTCCACCTCGGCGTCAATCGCTGGGCCACCGTCAACGTCACCGCCGCCGACACCGTGTACATCTTGGAGGCGGTGGCCGTGTCGCCGGCCGACTTCTTGCAGGTCAGCTGTTTGCCCAATCTTATAAGCTCTACTCCGTATGTTGTATGTCACCATTTATGCAGCCCTGACATCATTGAAAAAAGTTCAAATTACTCCTATAGCAAAGTTCATGTAATCTCTAAATTATGTTTTGGTTCAATTTACTCTCTACACTATGCTATTAATTTGATTCAACTTATCTCATAATATAATCTGTCATTTTTTCCATGCACAAGTTGATTTTTTAGTTTGAAACTTTGCAGGAACATCATAATCTATATTAAAAATATTTTACAAATATTTATCATTACTTTTATGCAATTTTATTAAATATCTTACCCTACCAAAATAGTGATGAAAAATTCATGATATATTTTTTGCAAAATTCGAACTTAAAATTCTACTTGTGCTTGGAGAAACAAAAAAGATAAATTGTGTTAAAGGGTAAATTAAATCAAATGGAATAGTTTAGGTTAAACTGAACCAAGAAATATTTTAGGGCTTATTTAGACTTTGGTTATCCTCAATAGGGGTGTAATTTGAACTTTCTCCTTAAAAATCGATATGCAAATATACATTTTACTATTTTTTAATAAATAATTTGTTAATTAGCTGCATGTAATTTATAATATGACGAACAATGGGTTACCTTGTGATTATGTTATTATTTTGCTCATTTCCTAAGCTGTCATTCCTGTGAGACAAGCAGATCCTATGAAACTCCTCTCTAGCTCATATAATGAAGTTCCCCTCATAATGATCTTGCCAAGCAGCACTTTTGCTAATGTGGCAACAAATTCATGCTCATGAAACTCTTTCATCGAGACTGACCTAAGTAACTTGAGCATGTACAGGTGTGCTTGGTCAATACAGGGTTGGGTACACCGTTCATCTCTGGGCTTGACCTCAGGCTGCTCAAAGCAAACATGTACCAAGAGGCGACAATCAACCAGTCCCTGCTTTTGCTCAGCCTTTCCCGCCCATCAGCCAGATTCGGTTTTAATCGATACCAGTTCTGGCCAGAATCTACACGACCACCATTCAGGTGAGTGTTGTCATCAGACTCCCTATCAGATGATACCTTTGTAAACATTGCCATGCATATTGGTAATGATATATTGCTCCCTTGCCAAAAAAAAAATCTTCATTTCAAATCAGCATCAAGTGGTTAAATTCTGTAGACTGTCTCACATTAATTCGGTTTCTTGAAAAAAAAATAGGTACCCCTCTGATCCCTATGACCGTCTCTGGCAAAGGTATGGTAAAAATGCTGCATGGACCAACATATCAACCACACAGAATATCAATGTATCAAATATCACTAGCTTCGACAAGCCAACAGAGATACTGGGGAGCGCTGTCACTCCAGTGAATGGAACCCGGATCGACTTCTCATGGAGCTTAGATCCTGCCTTGGACAATGACAATGCAACTTACCTTTTGTTTCTCTACTTTGCGGAGTTACTTATGGTGCCTAGCAATGCGTTGAGGCAGTTTGATATCCTTGTTGACAATGCGACATGGAATAGCAGCCAGCAGAGTTTCACACCAGAGTACCTCTCTGCAAGTGTTGTGAAAAAGATGGTGCAGGGGTCAGGCCAACATACCGTCTCGCTTGTTGCCACACCGGAGGCCACACTTCCACCCATCATGAATGCATTCGAGATATATTCAGTAAAACCAATGATAGAGCAGGCAACGAATGATTCAGATGGTATGCTTTTAAAAACTCACTTGCTCAAAATGTTTTCAGTAACTCCCATCAAGCAGCATCGAGTCATCAGAGCTTTGCATTCATCTGTGTGTTTAATCAGTTTTTGTCTCTTTACAAAAGATCTTAATCTATGCATTCTTTCCTTCTTTTTTTCCCGTGTGAACAGCCAAGGCCATGATGACAATTCGCACAAAGTATGGACTGAAGAAAAATTGGACGGGTGATCCTTGTGCACCAAAAGCATTTTCATGGAATGGCCTGAACTGCAGCTTTCCATTATCTGGTCCTGCGTCAATAACAGCTCTGTAAGTAATACACTTAAAATCATTCTACAATTAATTTTAAGAGCACAAGACTTTTACTAATATAAATGCTAGGGTAAACAATTATATTAATGTATGTTTTCCATGGTCTGGTACTAACATCTTGTGGATTTCATTCCAGACACTTATCATCGAGTGGGTTAACTGGTTCCGTTGATTCTTCTTTTGGAGATCTAAAATCCCTTCAACACCTGTAAGTGTCAAATACCATCATACATAAATACGTATAGTGCTTCATACATAAGAATCTTGTAACTCCGTACTAATATTTACCTAATATTTTTTCTTATATTAACATGAAGTAGCATAACATTTCAACTTTTACAAATCGATTCTGATATATACTCTAGTATTTTCATAAGAACCATATGTAATTCCAGGGATCTCTCAAACAATAGCCTATCTGGTCCAGTGCCAGATTTTCTAGCACAAATGCCAGCACTGACATTCCTGTAAGTATTGTTGTTTATCTAAACATCACTTTATGATAACTGCATCACCATATTGAACATAAACTGAGTTTTGCAGGGATTTGTCAAGCAACAGACTTAGTGGACCGATCCCTGCAGTCCTACTAGAAAGGAATCAAAGTGGATCTCTTGAATTAAGGTTTGCGCCATGAAACTAACTAGAGTTCATTTCATCTAATGAGGTTCTTTGCAGATGGATCACAAATTCTTTCATGGTGGAGGGGATAATTTAGAAAAAAAAATAACTTAAATCCTACTATTTGGAATAAATAACCGCAACATTTTTCTTAATTTCTCTGATTTTGTTAATTAGAAATTGTTGCTCCAATGCTAGGACTGATAACAACGTAGGTCTGTGTGATAGTGGTGCTTCTACCTGTGAGCCTCAGAAGAAGAAAAGCAACCAAATACTTGTTATTGCAACAACTGTTCCAATTGCAGTAGCAACTCTACTGTTTGTGGCAGCATTCCTTATCCTCCACAGGATGAGAAATAGGCAAGGTAACCTTTCATTAGGGATCTTATTTTATATAAAAATATGCATTTCATCAAGTAAACCATTAAATTTCTGTTCATGAAACACGTTTACATAATATGTTGTTCTTTTCTAGATACATGGATGACAAACAACTCAAGGCTTACTAATAACGCTCAAGACAGGTCGAACATATTTGAGAGTAGAAAGTTCACCTACAAGGAGCTGAAACTTATGACAGCTAACTTCAAAGAAGAAATAGGGAGAGGAGGGTTTGGTGGTGTTTTCCTAGGATATTTGGAGAATGGAAGTCCAGTTGCTGTCAAGATGCGCTCAAAAACATCATCTCAAGGGGACAAGGAGTTTTTAACAGAGGTAGGAGTTGTATTTTATCATCAGTGTGCAATTGAAAACTTTTTTTCTCGAACTGGTAAGAGAGCTTCCCATCATTATATTATGATGAAGAGGAACGGAAAAACCAATGAAACATGCATTTGAGAACTGAAACAAATATTGTTATTCCATATTGCAGGCTCAGCATTTGACTAGAGTTCATCACAAAAACTTGGTTTCCTTGATTGGATACTGCAAGGACAAGAAGCATCTGGCCCTTGTCTATGAATACATGCATGGAGGAAGCCTAGAGGGACGTCTAAGGGGTAAATTACAACCTCCCTGCACCTTCCAAAAGAAAAACACAAGTCCAGTTTAGGCACCTAGCTAGTTCAATATAACTTTCATTCATTATCATGTTTTGTTGAGAAATCGGGGTCTCCAAACTCGACACTGACTTCCTAGAAGTGACACCAAAGTATTATGATATCACTTCTTTAGTGGACCCTTACCCACACTACTTCGAGAAGACCTTCACACCGACACTTATTACGGGAGACCAACTGATCATTGTGGTGTTGCCATGTGGCAACTTCCACACTCTTCCATACAAAATATCTAACTCTAGAACTTTCTCTCATCCTTATCCTATTATATAAATACTTATTTCTAGAGTTTTTCATACTTGCCATGAAGCATGGCAACTATAGATCATGTATCCTCTCCATTCTTCTAGAACCTTCTTACATTGTCATGATTAATTCTTTATTCTTTTGTATGACAATGTTGGTGTCTTCCACAACCTTCTAGAATATTCATCAAGTATGCATTGCTATTATTCAACATGTTTCATATTTCTTTTTCAGCTTTGTCAAACACATTGACAAGGTAAAAAAACACACCTTTTTGTTATGAGGATATTTGGAGGGTGTAATGTGCCACACTATTGGCACGCATTATGACCAAATTTCACCAACTATGCTTTCATCATTTTGCACATACATTGTTATAACCATCTTATTGTGATCATCCAACACAGGGGAAGCCTCTGCAGCTACACCCCTCACATGGCATCAACGTCTCAAGATTGCTCTTGACTCCGCCCAAGGTTTGTAAGGCTGTACATACCTGAAATAGAAATATAGCAATAAGAGATTCATCCTGTGTCATGTTTAAATGCTGTATAGTTGATAATTTCCGTGCATGTGTCAAACCGTTGCTACACTAACTACTCCCTCCTTTTCTATTTATAAGGCGCGAAGCGACATGGCACGGTCTTCAAAATTAGACTTTGACCATCTATTTCTCTTATATTATATTTTTTATGGTTATAAACATATAATCATTAGAAAGTATATTTGATGACAAATCCAACCATATCAAATTTACACTAAAAAATAAAAAATTGATACGTAAATTATTGGTCAAAGATCGTAAAGTTTGAATCTTGATTTGCGTGCGCGCCTTATAAAAAGAAAAGGAGGGAGTAATTCTGAAAAATAACTTCTAAGTATTTACCAAAGTTTAGCAAATTTCCACAAATCCAACTAGTGATAAACAAATATTTGCAAACTAACTGCTGGATCATGCACGTGGATTTAGGACTGGAGTACCTACATAAATCATGCCAGCCACCATTGATCCATAGGGATGTAAAGACACAGAATATTCTGCTATCGGATGATCTTGAGGCGAAGATATCAGATTTTGGCCTCATGAAGGCATTTGCTGACGACTTCAAGACCCATGTCACCACCCTGCCAGCGGGTACCCTGGGATATCTTGACCCTGAATACTACAACACCTCCCAGCTCAGTGAGAAGAGCGACGTATACAGTTTCGGAGTTGTGCTACTGGAGCTTATCACAGGACAGCCACCGGCAGTCCCTGTGAGCAACACTGAGAGCATCCATGTCGCGCTATGGGTGCGCCAGAAGCTCTCTGAGGGCGACATTGCGAGCATCGCTGACCCGAGGATGGGAGGGCAGTATGATGTAAACTCTGTCTGGAAAGTTGCAGAGTTAGCACTGAAGTGCAAAGAAAAGCCATCAAGAGAGCGACCGACGATGACCGATGTTGTGGCAGAGCTCAAGGAGAGCTTGGATCTGCAGGTGTCCTATGCGATGGGCTACTACAGCTCAACCACGAGCAGCACAATCAACCACAGCGCAATCAGTGTTGATTTGCGTAGTGATGCCCAACCAAGTGATCACCCAGAAAAGCAACCTGTGCCTGAGTTGCAATTGCAACAGGTAGGCATTGAATCAGCAACACGTATAGGTCCCGCACCAAGATGAGACCAACCATTCAAATTTATATGTTTAACTGTTTAAGGATCTGGATTTTGTATATAAGCTGGCAATGCAATCATAGATTTATGTGTTCTGTAATTTGAGTTATCAACCAAATAAATAATCTTCCAGCTCACTGTACATATGAATGCGAACAGCTCACAGCTCAATTGTGAAAGAGATGTGCAATTTGAAAGTGAATCTACTTACCTAGACAAATGGATTACTCAACTAATAGCCACCCAAACTGTGGCAGCAAAATAATTTGACACATGTAGAAACCAAAGGAAATGTAGGAAGAACAACGGATTTTCTTATTTAAATTAAAGCAAAAGGAATCAACAGCCCTAGTCATCCTCCTTGTCATGGTATTCAGGTATATCACCAAAGCTTTACTATCAGCTAGGCCAGGGGTCAAATAAATGCAAGTGTCTCCGGTGAACTTTGTGCTGGAATAAATCCAACGAGGGGGAAATGGTAGTAGAGAAATAGTGTTGCAAAACGAATTCATTAAATGATGCAAACAGACAGTTTCTAAATCAGCAATTTGTTATGCCTCTATTTCCATCGCATATTGTTACTAATCTTATCGTACAGTTTACCTGTAAGTGAAGATCAGAGCAGTTGTCGTTTCAGACAAAAGTTACGAAACAGAGGATCATAAACAAAACCCTAGGCCATAAGGGAAAATTATCCCAGACATAAGCGTATTGTTAAGGGACCTGTTGTTGATCAGCCAAGATCCAAAGCGCATGGATTCTCGCAGAGGAGAGTGCTCGCTGGATAACCCGTTTGAAGAAAAGCAGAGCAAAACTCACCGGAGGCGGCGGCGGGCGGAGGCGGCCAACGTCAACGGTGCGGCAACCCGCTCGGTCGGGGCCTTTTAGTCATTGGGCCAGTAAAGGGCCCAGAAGGTTAGTGTTTTTTCCAGCCTGCTACCCACCCCACCGACTTAGCCCAAAACCATCATGTACCAGCATATCATGAAACACAATGTTTCTCAAAAAAAAAAAATCTTGAAACACAAACATTATGGATGACATTACATCACGAGTAAAAAGAAAGAAGTTTCACCGCTAATATTGGTCGGTGGTTGAAGTGCTAATCACTAGTCTGTTCCAAATTACTTGTCACTGATGATTTTTTATCACAATACATTTGACTATTCGTTTTATTCAAAATATGCAAAATGTCGAGTTATACTTAAAATACATTTGATGATGACGTAAGTCACATAAAAAAATAGTGTGTACATAATTTTTTAAATAAGATGAATGGTTAAATATTATGATCAAACAATAATAGTGAAAAAGGTAATTTGGCACAGAGGCATTTTTTTATTATTTATTAATCAAGTCACTATTAGAACCAAGTTGTCTAAGGGGAACGTTGTCGAAAACTGAAAGAATAGCACCGGTTAAATCATGAAATATTCTTTTCATAAAAGGAACCTTACTCGAGCTGCACTTAGTTTGCTGCTAATCTCTACCTTGGTAGATCATAGTATATCTATGGACCCAGAGGTTGAGGTGGAAGATGATTATTCTAAATTTGAAACAGCTCCATCTACTCCGATCTTTAGTTATAGACTCGTCACAACTCACAAGCTGGTTTCCAGCTCCAAAAGAACTATTTCTTTAAATTTTGATCATTTCTCCTATTAAAAAAATACGTAGTTACCATCTACTTTGTTTGTGATATGCTTTATTATTGTATATATTTTAAGCAGAGCATATCTTTTTTATGTTTGCAAAAAAAATTTGAATAAGACAAATGGTTAATGTTGTAAGAAAAAAAATAGCAACAAATATTTCAGTATGGAGGGAGTACTTAAGATTAAAATTATCGTTACTTGGTCATGCCATCATCAACTGCCTGCATCGTTTAGGTGCTTCCCAACTGTTCCTAGTTGTTTAATTCGAATCTCGGTTTGTTCCTAGCGAGGTTTGTTGGTAACCCATGATACGACTTATGTGGGGCCAATCGTTTTTTTTTTCTAATATAAAGAGCTTAGATCGTTGACTTCATTTCACATGCATGATGCCTGAAGGATGATGCTTGGCTTTCAGGTCCTTTTCCCTCCTGACAATTCTAGCACTGCTGTTGTAAGCGATGCATGTTTTTTTCTTTCTTATTAGGACTTTGATATACACGATGTTGACCTTCATATACACAATGAGTAAGTGACACGTCCAAGCTCTAAAAATATGCATTCCATTCCTCTATCAGCCTGCAAGCTGAGAGAAAGAGAGGTGACAGACTAGAGAAGCGACCATGGAGTTCTTGTTCGTGGTCCTAGTCAGCTTGGTGGCATCACCGGAGCTCATCTCTCAGATCCATGGCCAGGTCGATTCTCTAGGTAATTCACAATCTCCTAGTGCTCCTGAATGCTTGTCATCATCAATTAATCACTCGGATCAAGCGCAAAATTTTGATAAATTTCATGCATTATTCCTCGGCACAGGTTTCATCAGCATCGACTGCGGCATCGCCGCCAACTCGTCCTACTCCGACCAGTCCTCCCGCGGCCTGCTCTACGTCTCCGACGCCGGCTACGTCGACGCCGGCGACGGGCTCAACGCGTTCGTGCGCCCTCCCTACGACGACCCGGACATGGCCGACCGCTACCGCACCGTCCGGTACTTCCCCGGCGCCGGCGCCGGCGAGCGCAGCTGCTACACGCTCGGGCCGGTGGCGCCGGGCGGCAAGTACCTCGTCAGGACGGCCTACTGCTACGGCAACTACGACGGCATGAACGAGCTCCCCGTCTTCGACCTCCACCTCGGCGTCAACCACTGGGCCACCATCAACGTCACCGCCGCCGCCGACAAGTACATCCATGAGGCGGTGGCGGTGGCGCCGGCCGACTTCCTACAGGTTAGTGCTGCTCTTGCGTCTCTTTCTCTCTTATGCCATATAGCCATTATTTGATCGATCTGATGAACCACCTATGTTCAGTGTTGACTTTACAATCATTTCATTTCAATTTTTTGCGAGGCATTTCATTTAATTTCAATGTATATACAACTTTTATGATTGATTTTGCCATTATAATTTCTAACACAATTCTGTTGTCTAAAAGTAGACATAATAGTTGTGTAATGTGATTTTAACCGATCTAGTTAATTTATTTACTGTTCATAATTTGTAGCACTAACAAAAGGTGCACTTTGTTTATTTTGTAGAATTTTGTTGTATTCCCTTATTTTTCAATTCTAATGTTGTAAGAATCACAAATATTATCTGGGTTATTATTTTCTGTGAGTGGATTTTCTAGGTGCTTAGTGCCAGTTGCTAAAAGAGTCACACTATCTTCACTGTGTACCATTACTTAAGTTGATTTATAAAAAATAGGATTTCAGCTGAGATTAGCAGCTTACAGTACAGATCAATTACCAAAGGTCCAAATAAACCATATACATATTGCTATCAAACAAAAAGGTCAAAGAAGCTTCAACATAACTGCTACAAACCATGTATATTGCAGTCCCCGTCACACTATACAGACAATCACACTTTTAACAAGCTCTCTGCTGCAATGAATAAATTACTGAAGTTGATTTATGAAAAATATGATTTCAGCTGAGATCAACAGCTCACAGTACCTATTACTGAGGTAAATAAATTCGCTGGACATTGAACAGTAACCATGACTTATCAAAGGTCTAAATAAACCATGCATATCGCTACCAAACGAAAAGGTCAAAGAAGCTTCAACATAAGCCTACAAGGCTACAAACCATGTAATTGCAGTCCCCATCATACTAAATAAACAATCACACTTTTAACAAGCTCTCTGCTGCAATCATAAAGAAGACCTCCAGATAGGAAAAATGCAAAATCACATGTACAAGGTGCAGCCATTCAGTTGAACAGTATATATTCAGAGAAAATACAGGGTGTCTTCTTGTTCAGGTCACTGTAATTTCGTTTACAGGTGTGTCTGGTGAACAGAGGGCTGGGCACACCGTTCATCTCTGGGCTTGATCTGAGGCCGCTCAAGCCAACCATGTACCCGGAGGCCACTGCCAACCAGTCGCTGCTTATGCTGAGCCTTCCCCGTCCATCAACCCCATTCGCTTTCAACCGGTACCACTTCTGGCCGTCTGCTTATCCGGTGTACAGGTGAGTTCAAGCTCATTCAGCTAACCTTGCACTGGCATATCTCTCTAACTCTGATGATGCCTTCAGTTTCGTTTCTTGAAAACAACAGGTATCCTTTTGATCCATATGACCGCCTCTGGCAGACGTATGGCGATATCACCGGCTGGACCAACATAACAACCTCAGCCACTGTCGATGTCTCGAGCATCACCACCAGCTTCGACAAGCCAACAATGATACTGGAGAGCGCCTCCACCCCTGTGAATGCTACCAGGATGGACTTCACATGGAGCTCCGATCCCTCCATAAACAGTGACGACACACCATACCTTGTGATGCTCTACTTCGCAGAGCTGCAGCCAAGCAATGCACTGAGGCAGTTCGATATCCTTGTCGACAATGCTGCATGGAACGGCAGCCAGCGATACACCCCGAAGTACCTCTCTGCAGAGGTTGTGAAGAGGGTGGTGCAGGGACCAGGCCAACATGGTTTCTCGCTTGTTGCCACACCAGATGCCACACTTCCGCCCATCCTGAATGCATTTGAGATATATTCAGTGAAGACAATGAATGGGGTCATGACAGATGATGCAGATGGTAACAGTTAACACTTTCACTTGGGTCAAAATGATGTCCTAGTTGCATCCATCAGGGTTGTGTTGTGTTAGTAGGGATGGATACTTTATGACTGCAAGCAATTAGAGTGCATAAAGTCTTGCATTAACATGTTAACTTTTACATCTTAAGCAATTAGAATTCTCATAATCAATCTTGAATGGTTCTAGTTCATAGCAAAGCTTAAGAATTACCTTTTTCTCCCAAATGACAGCCAAGGCCATGATGACAATTCACACAAAGTATGGACTGAAGAAAAATTGGATGGGTGATCCTTGTGCACCAAAAGCATTTGCTTGGGATGGCTTGAACTGTAGTTATCCTTCATCTGGTCCTGCATGGGTAACAGCTCTGTAAGTAGTAAGCTTGCGATCATTCTATCATAATTTCTAAAGCATTACAAACTTGCAAAGATGCTGATTAACAGAGACAAATGTATATCTCCCTGTGCCCTGATATCAATAACTGTCTGATTTGCATCAGGCACTTGTCATCTAGTGGGTTGACTGGTGCAGTTGATTCATCTTTTGGTGATCTAAAATCTCTCCAGTACTTGTAAGCACTGAATATCACCATTCTGTACTCTGTACATTATTAATTCTATAGTCACTTAGCTTGCCACCTCCATAACTACAATTAGCTGCTCATCAAGAATGAATTTTGACCACTCATCTCTCTTGTTCAGTATTACCTATGACAACAAAACCATAATCATAGAAAAAAATTAAATATGAATCCAAGGGTACCAATTTTGTATAACCCAATTTACAAATGGGTAAACTAGCTAAGTTTGAAATTTGAAATGTGTGGTCTCCTTATAAAAAGGAGTACTCATTTTTCTTAAGGAAACTTAAGTAGCATAACATTTAAATTTTATCAATATCTGCCCTCATGACTATTTCAATAATTTTCATAAGAATGCATACAATTTCAGGGACCTGTCCAATAACAGCCTATATGGTCCAGTACCTGATTTTCTAGCACAAATGTCATCACTAATCTTCCTGTAAGTAAGCCTGTTTACCTAAACTAACTTTATCATAAACTGCATTGATTATTAAATGTGTACTGTGTTTCCAAAGTGATTTGTCAAGCAATGAACTCAGCGGATTGGTACCAGCAACTCTACTAGAAAAGCGTCAAAATGGATCACTTGTATTAAGGTTTGCATCAAATATGCAACTTAAACTTCAAGATTTCACTTAATTATGAACGAAAATTTAGAAAGGAATAACTTATGACCTGAATCAATCGAGTAATTTTTTACCTTTTCTTTCTCTAAATTGAAGTATCTAAGATAGTATTTCCCTGATGCTAGGATTGGTAACAATCAACATCTGTGTGTGGATGGTGCTTCTACCTGTGACACTGAGAAGAAAAAAAGGAATAGAATTCTTGTCATTGCTATAGTTGTTCCAATAGCAGTGGCAACTCTACTGTTTGTGGCAGCATTTCTTATCATTCATAGAATGAGAAAAAATCAAGGTAACACTTCATCAAGCAAGCAACTAAATCAGCACTCACTGAAGCTTGTTCATGTAATACCTAGTATGGTTGCAGATAAAAAATGGATGGACAATAACTCAAGGCTTAGTAGCCCTCGAGGCAGGTCAGGCGTATTCGATAACAACAGACAGTTCACCTACAAGGAGCTGAAGCTCATGACAGAAAACTTCAGGGAAGAGATAGGGCGAGGAGGGTTTGGTCCTGTATTTAAAGGTTATTTGGATAATGAAACACCAGTTGCTGTCAAGATGCGTTCAAGTACATCATCTCAAGGGGATAAGGAGTTTTTGGCTGAGGTCTGAAGTTCATTTGAAACTTACCTTTAGAGTGCATTTGAAACTTATCTTTACAGTGCATTTGAAAACAAACTGAAATAAAAGTCTTTTGGTATCTATTGCAGGCTCAACACTTGACTAGAATTCATCACAGGAACCTGGTTTCACTAATTGGATACTGTAAGGACAAGAAACATATGGCCCTTGTATATGAATACATGCATGGAGGAAACCTAGAGGACCATCTGCGAGGTAAGTTAGACCCTCCCTCCCCACCTTCAGAAAGAAAAGTGTCACCTTTAGGCGCTGTTTCCTACTTCAACATATTCTTAACTCAGTACTGAGATTTAAGAATTCCAGATTGATATATCAACTTCAACAAACACTTTACGGGTACTTATGTAAAAAACAGAGAACTCTTTAATCATTTTGCACAAACCTTGCTACAACCAACTTGTTGTGATGATCCATCACAGGAGTCACTTCTGGTGCTACAGCCCTCACTTGGCATCAGCGTCTCAAGATTGCTATCGACTCTGCACATGGTTTGTGTAACTGTATACCTGAAATTGTGATATATTAGTAAGATATCTTATATCATGGTTTATTCTAGTGGCACATATGTTCTGTGGCTTCCACATATCGACACCGCTTTGCACTGACTGTAATGCAGGGCTGGAGTACCTACATAAGTCATGCCAGCCGCCACTGATCCATAGGGATGTGAAAACCAAGAATATACTTCTATCTGCAGATCTTGTGGCTAAGATTGCTGACTTTGGGCTGATGAAGGCATTTGCCGATGATTTTAGGACCCATGTTACCACCCAACCTGCAGGTACCCTGGGGTACCTGGACCCTGAATACTACAACACATCCCACCTCAGTGAGAAGAGTGATGTGTACAGCTTCGGGGTTGTGCTATTGGAGCTAATAACAGGCCAGCAATCATCAGTCCCTGTCAGTAACACCGAGAGCATCCATGTTGCACAGTGGGTGCGCCAAAAGCTGTCAGAGGGTGACATTACAGGAATTGCTGACCCGGGGATGGGAGGCGAGTATGACGTAAACTCTGTCTGGAAGGTTACAGAGTTGGCACTGCAGTGCAAAGAACAGCCATCAAGGAAACGACCAGCAATGACTGACATTGTGCTGGAGCTGAAAGAGTGTTTGGAACTGGAGGTTTCTCATGCAATGAGCTATGACAACTCCGCTCCAAGCAGTGCAAACAATCTCAGCGCAACAAGTGCTGACTTGCAGAGCGATGTACAAGCAAGTCAACATCTGAAGCAGCAAACTGTGCTTGAGTTGCAGCAGGTAGGCGAAGCTTCAGCAACTCAAGTAGGTCCAGTACCAAGATGAAACTGAGACCGCAGTTTAAGTTTGTATGTTTTTGTATAAAGTCATGGGTGTGTGCATATCACTTCTTGCTTGTTGTGTATTGTGTAATTTGATTGTTAAACAAGCAACTGATCTGTGATCTCCCAGCTCTATAGGCCATGAATATGAATGTTCTGATCTTAGTGCTGGAAATGAAAGGTGCAGTTTCCAAGTGGAGCTAGACAAGTAGGCACATATCAACAGCCTCTCAAATTGGGGCATGAAAAGTTTTGTGCAGACAAGAAAACAAAGGAAATCAATAACCAGGGACCAATGGTCGGTCCTGCTTGCCATGGTTTCAGTTCATTTAGAGTTCATCAACTGCTAACCATCCTAATACGATCCTTCTACAATATATAAACAGTAAAGTCGTCGAACAGAAATTTCATTAAAAAAAATACCTGACGAAAACATGCAGTTTGCAAATCAGCAATTTTCCATTCCTCTATGTCCAAGCATGATTAGCTCGTATTCACGTACAAGTGCAGATCATGGCGGTTGCCATTTCAGAAAAGACTCATGGTCTGCTAATGACAAATCAATGCACCATAGAGAACTTTCAATCAATGCATTGAAAATCTGTACTGGTCAGCGCTTGATTGGACCGTGAGCTGTGCGGGTGTCCGCCATTGGGCGCCTCTACTCCGTCGGCGCGCTTCTTGACGGTGGCATCATCAAATTTTATGCCGGGTTTTCCACTCTTCCAACATTCCCCTGTGAGGTTTCCTCCCCTTGCACGGTGTTGGATGTTGGCGTGTGGAAAGCCCAGATGTGCTTTGAAAGGTGGTCTCATCAGCATCTAAAGGAAGATCGTCGTTTTCGGTGAGCTCGGGCTTGCGTCACTCCTGCTGCCATTAGTTCCCACTTCGTTGTCCTGACCCTCAGATGGAGGGTGACAACGGAGCGGCGTAGCTACGAGGGGTGGTGTGGAGGGGCAATGACTGCTGGTGCATCGGACAAGTATGCTGTTTCGGTGGTGGCTCCCATCGACAATCGGTGGTCATCTCTAGCTAGTGTTTTAGCTTTGTTTTTTGAACTGAAGCCATGTTGTTTCCTCTGTCTTCTGTTTTTTGTGTTGTGTGGGGTTGTTGAAAAATTGCTGAACTTCATGTGTTGTAGCTCTTTGGCTTGCCACAAGCCTATCAATGAAAATTCAGGTGGGGATGCTCCCACCCCCCGGTACCGTAAAAAAAACACTTGATTGGATCCTGGGATCAATCAGATCGCTAACCGTTAAGATTAACTCCAATCTGGGTGGAGATCACAGCCCAAGGAACGTGTATTTTCAATAAATCTACTTCCTCACATACAAGAGTTCAGACCATTTTGCACAATTAGGAATTCTGGAGTTGAGGTACAAAAAGACCCAGGAAACTGTTATTGTCCTTTCGCAAAAAAGAAAAGGAAAGTGTTATTGTCGAACTAACTAGATGGAAGCACACAGCTTAAACCAAGAAAGGTATCATTCTTTTATCAGCCAGGGCTGCAATGATAACTTTTGACTCGGAGGGTGGAGGCTGCCAAGGTGAGGAGCAAGCAATCCATAGGTCAACAGCTGCTCAATTCTCAAAAAAAAAAGGTCAACAGCTGCTCAATTGCTCATGCCATCATGTCTTTGCAGATCACAGCGATGAATTAGCACTAATAGATAACTAATTACTTTACTGGAATGACATGAAAGCCAGCAGCAAAGCCAGACACTCGATTCTCCTTGTGGGGAAAGTGTCGAGCACCTGGAGCGCGGCCTGCTGCCGGCACGAGCCAGCCCAGATGCAAACCGGCGGGAGAGAATGAGAGATGACAGGCATTCCTGGAAGAGGAAGAAGACGGACGGGTACCTCGCAAGTGGCACGCGCGCGCGAGTATCGCCCGGTGATGGTAGCCGGAGGCCGGAGCCGAGAGAGCAGACAATTCGGCTGAGGAAGTTGTAGGCGCATGACGCAGTCCCCGTGCAGCCAGCGAGGGGCGGCTCGGGACTCGACGGCCAGGCGACATGAACCGACTGGAGGCGAGCGCGTGACACGCCGCAGCGGCCGCTGACAGCAAGAGATCCCGGCGGTTGTCATGCCGCCGGCAGGGAATACTCACAGTTACTGATAGGATCCAATATTTTACATATACACCCCTGATTTGGATCGCGATTAATAGTCGCGATCCAAATATTTGCAGGTAAACCCCTACATTTACAGATGCCCCCCTAAATTGGATCGCGGGGTATTAATCGCGATCCAGATTATTTACTGATGCACCCCTGGTTTTCGCCGGGGCCTTGCTCTCCCCGTTCCGGCGGAATCGACATTGATCTGCACTGGTGGAAACATGATGGTTATTCTCACCTTCCTCCTCCTCCAGCCCTCTCTCTTTTTCCTTCCTCTCCATGCAGGTAACTCCAGCAGAAGTTTATTCCGACTGTTTGATGTCTAACTTGCTCGGTCATGGCTGGCCGGGTTAATAATTTCTGTTTTCCAGCGACTATTGTTCCTCAAATATTCTTCGGTTCTTCTTGTTCTGTTTAATTCCGTAGGTTCTAGGCCATGTAGAGGACCACCTATGCATTGCTCTACTTGATCCTACCGGTTTGCTCAGCTACAAGTTGAAGTGTGGTTACACTGGGTGTTATTACGAATCGTCAACTGAGAAGGTTGTTGACACCCAAATTTGGCAGGTCTGAGCAGACCCGGTTAGACTGGCCTACCAACCCAGTTAGACCACCCTGGCCAAAGTCCTTAAAAGGTAATTTGGACTTCCCCATTGGATAGGTCTCGTCGAGTAGATCAAGATCCACATATAGAACGTCCAATTCGGAGTCCGGATGAGAGAGATATGGCTTCTGGAAGATCTGGACGTCGCACAGGCCGGTTAGACCGGGGGTCCAGGCGGTTTGACCGGGTCCGGGCTTTGTAAACCGAGTTGGAGTTGTATTTTAGCACGAGATTTGTTAGGCCTTCAACTCCAGCAGGGGCAAGACCTCCCCACCCTATAAATATAAAGGGCCGTGGCCGATTGAGGAGCTATCATCCAATCGATCATGTCAATTTTACTTTTGTATCTCCTAACCCTACTTTTCCAACCATTTTTGCTTCCTTCTTCGTCTCTACGGCGATTTAGGGCGTTCTAAGTGGCCTGCCGAACTTAGAACAACCCTAGGCGCGTTGTCCCTGACGGGGTCCCTCCCGGGGCAGCGATCTTAGGTTTTCGGCGACGTTCCTGTCCAAGGCGGTTAGACCGGCCCCCAGGCGGTTAGACCGGCCCGTGCTGGGAACCTCGACGAGGTGATTTCGACTACCGCGCGATCCAGCGCACTCGTGTGTTCGACCGGAAAAAGCGTCAACACACTTTTGGCGACACCGCTGGGGACAGATCTGGTTTTACAACCGATCATGGTGAACATCGAAGATCTCAGCGAAGAGGACCAGAGGAAGTACATCGAGCTTCAGGAGTACATCAAGCAGCAGTTCCTCTCTGGCGCCAGAAAAGATCGCTCAGGCAAGGTGACGATGACTCAAGATTTCGAGTTGCCGACGATCAAGGTCAACAACGACAAGATTGAGGTAATCACCACTGTAAGCAAGCCTGAAACTAATTTATCTACAAAGCTTACTGAATTATCTAATAAATTCGAGCGTGCTTTTAGTAATCAGCATAGTCAGGTTGCTAAGATGATTGCTCGCTTAGAAAAAGTTGAGAGTAAAAGTAGTAGTTTTAATTTTTCTAATGATTCTATCCCTCAATTAGATTCACAAGGGGTATTGCAAACAAGCTTGTCGGCAGCGTCAGGAACCTCAATTGAGACACCTGTGTATGGCATGCCGACTGGTTTTTATCCGGGACAATCATCATTGTCGGAGCCGACCCCGGTCAGACCGCCCCCCATGGCCGGTCTGACCGCCCCGTCTGGCCAGATGATGGGTGTTCCAGGAAACACACCTCTTGTGAACAGAGTTGATTTATCAGCTACAAGGCAACCCCAACTAGCTGCTATGGATGAATTTAATAAATTTAAAGAAGAAGTAGCTAGCATGGTTAAAAATAAATTCGGCATTGATATGGGTAATTCTAGGCTATACCAAAAACCTTATAAAGCCGATTTTGATCTTATGGCTTATCCCCCTAGTTGGCGCGTACCTGATTTTATTAAATTTAGTGGTGAAGATAATCGTACAACTTGGGAGCACATAAGCCAATACATTGCTCAACTAGGTGAAGCAAGTTCCCATGAATCTTAAGTGCGATTGTTTTCTTTATCTCTAACGGGTACCGCTTTCGCTTGGTTTTCATCTTTAGCCCCCAACTCTATTGATTCTTGGAATCAATTAGAACAAAATTTCATGATCACTTCTTTAGTGGGGACTATCAATTAAAATTGACAGATTTAACATCGGTTAAGCAAGGTAAAGACGAGACGGTCTCTAATTACCTTAAGCGTTTTAAAGAGGTTAAAAACCGTTGTTTCAATTTGTCAATTTCTGATTCCGACCTAGCTAATCTTGCTGCTAAAGGTTTAAAATCTGCTCTTAGAGAAAGATGAGAAGATGTGGACTTTTATTCGCTTGATTCTGTTCTTGTAAGAGGCATGGCACAAGAACTGAAATTGAATAAAGAAAAAGAAAAACTTGAGTCCCATCGGTCTGATGTTCATGTGGTTGATTATGTTTCTAATAATTTGAACGATGAGACTGAAATTTATAGTGCTGAATTTGTGTGGCCTTCTGAAGATAAATCTTTTTCTTGTGCATTACTTAAGCCGGCTAGTAAAGGTCGGCAAGAAGAATTAAGATTTACTTTTGATGTTTCTAAGTGTGATCGCATTTTTGATGAATTGCTTAAACTTGAAAATATTAAAATATCTCATACCATGCCTCCACTTGATGAGATAAAGCGACGTGCATATTGTAAATATCATCATTCTTATTCTCATGCTACTAACGATTGCAATGTGTTTCGTCGCAAGATTCAATCGGCCATAAATGAAGGTCGTTTGGTACTTCATGAAAAGCAAGTTGACAAGCATCATTTTCCTATCAACACCATGGAATTGCAGCAGCCCAAGATTCTGGTTCGGCCACATCAAGTCGAAGCAACCAAGAGCAAGAATGTGGTGGTCGGGGAAGCAAAGCCCGTTTTGAGAGGAAAAGAGCTAGCAAGAGAAGTTGCTTATGAGAAGACCTCTGATGGTAGAGAAACATTCAAGATCACCGTTAAAGCTTCTGGACTTGGGGGGCAAGGGTCGTACGCGCTTGTCAGTCGGCAACCACTTGACCCTGAAAAGGCTGGGGCAGTTAAACCGGCTGGGGTAGGCAGTCAGACCGCCCCTACCCAGGGTCGCCTAAGGATGCTTAAACCAAAGCGACCGGAGATTGGAAACTGGAAGCTCAACATGGCAAAGAATCAGGGGAGTGGTCCAAATCCAAAAGTCACTTTTGATATGCTATTTGACAAATTATCCAAACAAAAAGCCGTTACGAGCGATCGGCCGTTAAAAAAAGATGAGGTCACCCACACATCAAGAGAGGTCGTCATCACCTCACAGGGCAGCTGTCAGGTTCAGGGGTGAATCATCTCAAAAGCAACACTTTACTCCAGCTTGGGCTCCTTCAAGTTCAAATTCGCCTCGTCCAATCTACGATGACAATGGAGTGATGTGGGTGCCATATCAACAATCCTTCCATCCTGGACAGAGAGGATCAATGAGACCAGCTCTGGATCGGATTTCACAACCTACACGAGATCGCTGGACGCCACGTCAGTCTGGACAGGGTCACCAGGACCACCCGGTTAGACCGGCCCCTATAGGCGGTCAGACCGCCCTGCCCAGAAAATTTCAACTTCCTCCGAAATAGGTGTACAAGCCCAAGATCAGAGAGGAGAAGGTTGAAAAGATGGATGTCGACACAGAAAGGACTACTAGTCAAGATATCATCCAGATTGGGACGATGGACGTTCCTGTTGGGAAAGATAGCAAGAGACCTGTTGTTTTAAACGATCAGGTTGGAACATCTGCTCAAAAGGGATCTGTTGCCACTAATGATCATGAGGTCAGTGGAAGTGGTTCCAACTCCAGGTACTTTCTACCGAGATGGTGTCCTCCCGGTTTGACTCACACTTAAAGGAGGAAGCTTCAACGCTTGAGGTTGCGGGAGAAGAAGGAAAAGGAGCTGGAAGAACAGAGGGACAAGATCTTCAACAGCTACAGGCCCATGGTACCGCAAGGGAAGGAGTGGAGAGCCAAGACGACACCTCAGGCAGAGGCGGTCAAACCGCCAGAGGAGGCGGTTAAACCGCCTGAGGCGGTCAAACCGGATGACCAGGCGGTCAGACTGGGTTCACCAGAGACGCCGCTCAGTTTCGCTTCTTCAGTCCCCATGGCTTGCGATGATAAATTGTCGTCGGTACCTGCTCCAGAAGACGACGAGCAGCTTATTGATTACAGTTCTTCTCCAGAGCGCATGGATCTTGAAGACAATTGAGAAGACATGGCTGATTTCAATGAGAATCGCCCTTAGAACAAAATGGCCGGTGGAAAGTATTACATCGACCTTAGAATTGTTTTTTAGTACGCAAGCTTACTAAAAAACAGGGGGGCATATGTTGACACCCAAATTTGGCAGGTCTGGGCAGACCCGGCTAGACCGGCCTACCAACCCGGTTAGACCGCCCTGGCCAAAGTCCTTAAAAGGTAATTTGGACTTCCCCATTAGATAGGTCTCGTCGAGTAGATCAAGATCCACATATAGAACGTCCAATTCGAAGTCCGGATGAGAGAGATATGGCTTCTGGAAGATCTGGACGTCGCACAGGCCGGTTAGACCAGGGGTCTAGGTGGTTTGACTGGGTCCGGGCTTTGTAAACCGAGTTGGAGTTGTATTTTAGCACGAGATATGTTAGGCCTTCAACTCCAGCAGGGGCAAGACCTCCCCACCCTATAAATATAAAGGGCCGTGGCCGATTGAGGAGCTATCACCCAATCGATCATATCAATTTTACCTTTGTATCTCCTAACCCTACTTTTCCAACCCCTTTTGCTTCCTTCTTCGTCTCTACGGCGATTTAGGGCGTTCTAAGTGGCCTGCCGATCTTAGAACAACCCTAGGCGCGTTGTCCCTGACGGGATCCCTCCCGGGGCAGCGATCTTAGGTTTTCGGCGACGTTCCTGTCCAAGGCGGTTAGACCGACCCCCCAAGTGGTTAGACCGGCCCGTGCTGGGAACCTCAACGAGGTGATTTCGACTACCGCGCGATCCAGTGCACTCGTGTGGTCGACTGGAAAAAGCGTCAACAAAGGTCATCCTTCTTTGGGCTATAGATCCCTACTCTGATGATGATCTTATTAATCTTCTTCCACAGAGCAATAATTTTTTTAAAAAACATGATTTTTTTTATATTATGAGCTTAGTCGAAAATTTTATGAGTGTTGTTGATCTCGAGAACTACAACTTTGTAATTCATCATGTTTGCATTTGGAGTCATCTTGGTGTTTTTTCTTAAAAAAAAAAACTCAAACTGATATGAAACTCCATGAACAGCGATGTTGGGAAGCATTGCATTTTGGTTTAAAAAATCAGCACACTGAGAAGCGGTGGGAACATACAGTACATGACACCGAGAGAGCAACTGAGCAAGTGAGAAGCATGCTCAATCCCAAAGTAAAATCAATCTCAACTGGATCGGGCATAATCGGAAGAATCTACAAAACCCCCTAACTGCTGAATGAATGCATGAATAAACTTCGTATATCCAAATCCAAGGATGCAACACACATTTAACTCTGTCCAGGTGGACAGCCAACACCGCATTTTGTGCAGCAGCAGTCTGGGCTAAACAAAGCTGGGCAGCAAATGCAGAGTTCCGGGTCGTCATCAGCGCCTGGAAACCAGCTAGTCACTGATTAGTTCTTGTCTTCTTGCAACTCCAATAATGCATCTCTCTATCTACACAGAGAGGGGTTTTGAGAAGCAATAATAAACTTCGCTTATGATTTTTCATCAAAAATTTGGTGAACTTTATTTCTATTTTGATGATCAGCTTAGAAGCTGAATTCGTTGTAAGAACTAGCTTGGTTGTGCAGAGGCGGGAAATAATTTCATTTTCTAAAAAAAAATTGACATAGAGAGGGCGCGTACCATGGGTGTGGAGGGCCGCCATGAAGATGACCGCGACCATGGCCCAGAGGAAGAGGGCAAGGATCGTCCTCCGACTCCTATTCCCGGCAGCCATGTTGATCATCTACACGCTCCGATTCTCAGGTAGTTGAATTCATGTACGTCACAGTACTTAGTTTTGTCCTTTTGATTGAAGGATCCTTCCATGTTTCCAATGCCAACCATGTTTGTTTCTAGGGTCAATCCAATGCCAACTACTACTCACAATACATATTTCCTTGATAGCACCAATGCAATGCCAGACAGAGCATCATTGATGGATCCCCTAGTGGTGGATCATTTCATTGGATTTATTGGATATCCCAGCAGGCCACAAAACAAAAGTGGGCTCCTTGCTTGCCACGGGAAATAAAATCCTTGTATAATTTCTCAGTTCAAAAACAACATATAAAACTATACATGTAGATTCATATTTTAACACAGTGATTCCATATTGTATTCATTATATAGCTAGAAATGGTATATTTTGTAAGAAAACACTTGCCATGTCTAATTTAGAGTTTTTTTACAGTGGTTTAAAAGTACCACCGGTACTTGTTTGTACTTTTATCTTTGATTTTTATCTACCATTTGATCTGAAGAAACAATTAAAAAATAAAACTTAAGAACTATTTTTGGTAATTGGTCCCACCAATTTTGTACTTCCCTTTTAGTCACTTTTTTCACCGATAGATTTCTCAGGATGGATGACTCTCCTTTTTTTATAAAATTTCCTAATTATAAAGACAGCCAAAAATTATGCCTCGTATTCCTGCAGAGTTTTGTTCTCAGATGGATCCAACGATCTTATCAAATGAGGTAAAAAAATCATTTTCCTGGACGTTTTATTGTGTTATTGTAAAGCAAAACGAAATGAAAGGTTGAGCTCTATTTACTAAGACGCGAAGGTAAATTAAATATGGACAAATTCTCACAAACAGAAATAAAAAAACTGACTATCCATTTGTTGGCCCTATGAAGACATACGTTCCAAAAAAAAAATCGATGGATCGAAGGAGTGCTTTCTGACATCAATCGTAATATCATCACTTTATTATTGCTTTAATTCTTTGTTTTTCCCGTACATATTATTGCTACATCGAGGAAATAGTAGTACTTGACATATGGATGGTTCCTGACTTTTCCATTCATATAGATAATAGATATAGTCATTAATTAGGCTGCTGATGTCAATATAGAAGCAAGACAACGACACAAGGCGGATGTATAGACCATCATCAGTTTGGTCTCCAGCAACAACCATTTCTGCAGCAGTTGGGGTCGAAAGTACATAATATCTTCTCAGGGCAGCAAAAGCACACGGCATCCTCGTTGGCGTCGAGCACTATAAATAAAGAAGCATGGAGAAAGATAAAAATACTGCTCATTATCAAGTTCCTCAATGCATTCATCAGGAAAGAAAACAATTGTTACTACTTGAAACTGTATTTCTGTCTCCTTTCGAAAATTTGGCCCAAAATATTTAGTTTGGAAACCTAAAATCAGATGTGTAGATTTTTAAAAATATATATACTTCACTTTTATAATAAGAAAATATCGAAAAAAATATAATTTAAAACTCAAAGGCCATAGAACATCATACATTATTGAGTAGCTATAACCACAGGAACATAAAAATTACAGTGAGTAAAATAGGGCTTGGTGCATGTAAAGATTCATGCACAAATAACATACCGCACGGGTGGAGGTCGTCTACCATAAAGATCACCACAGCCATAGCCCAGCCGACGAGCGCAAGGACCGTCCTGTTGCCAGCCATGTCTCTCGTCCTTAACTGCTCGATCCGTAATGGCTGGCAGGTTTGGGAGTGTGCCTTCTGTAGCTAGCTAGTATCCACTCACTAATCTTCACCCTCTCGTGTTACGTTTGCATATATAGGCACATGCCATGCACAAAGGTATATGCGTGCGTTGAAGCTAGGTCAAACGGGTCCCTACAATATCTTTGGTAGCGAACGAGCTGTCAGCTCGGGTGGTTGGCACTCCCGGTCGGGAGGCCGCCCGCCAGCGCTCGAGTCCCAGACTCGACGTTGGTGCGCACCGGGAATTTATTTCCCTGAGGGAACCGAGCATGGTGTGTGTGCGTGTGTTAGTTAGCGTGTGCGTAGCTCGGTAGGCGCGTCCCGAGACAGCTCGGGCAGCCTCATTCACATGTGAGCGTGCGGTCCGTGTGGGTGTCCAGCTGAGTTCTTACATGACAGGCCAGTGCTCCTGGCTAAATTAAAAAAAAACAATATCTTTGGTAGAAACAATGCCAGCCTGATTACAATATTGATGGGTCTATTCCAATGCCAGCCCGAGCTTCCTTGACAGACCCCCATTGGCAACAGCAAGTGGTGTAACATCCCGGATTTTTTCCGAAATGTTAATATTTGTAAAAATGTGAATTTCAAAATTTTTGAATAGATTTGAGTGCTCATTTAATTTGCAAGGATGTCTTCTTTGATCCTTCCCCAAATTCTTAGAATTATTTTGAGCAAAATAATAAATTTAGGAATTATAGATTGTTAGTGTGAGAACTTTGGAGTTTATTTGATTTCTTTTGGATTTTACTTGAGTGTGATTCAAATTTGAACTCTAAATTCAAATTTGAATTGTGGATATATAAGGTTTAAGGATAAAAGAAAATAGGAAAATACCCAAGCTTGTTGGGCCTTAAGTTCTCGGGTGAAAGTCTACCAGCAGCCCTTGATCTTTTGTCGCTGAAGCCCGCCGATCATCCCTAAACAGCCGGTCGGCCCCCTTTCTTTCAGTCCACCGCCGGCCCATCTTACCTTCCGGCCCACTAGGCCTGCCTCCCACCTACCGCTTCTTCCTGTGACATCGCCATGTGGACCCTACCCGTCGGCCTCTTCTTTTCCCCTCCTTTCTTCTTCCCTGGGTGACGCACGCCGTGGGAACGGGAGGAGTGTCGCGCCGCGCCGACGCTCGCCCATGGCGCCGCCCCCTGTCGCGCTGGCGCACCGGATGGGTGCCACGCGCCCCACACCGCATCTCCACCGCTCGTGCTCGCCAACCCTAGCCCGCCACCTATAAAATCCGGTCCGCCCGGCCTCACCCCTGTTCCGCCGCCGCCCTTGGGGTTTTCCCGTCCACCACCGGAGAGGAGGAGAAGAAGGGGGGAAGAGAAGGAAGGGAGAAGACCGGAGCCGCAGAGGAGCTGCAGCCGCGTCGAGGAGCCCATTCCGGAGCGCCAGGGACTTGGAGCTCCAGCGCCAGTGTCGACGTCAACGCCGTTGCCGTGCGTCCCTGCGCCATGAAGTCGGGGACCGCCGCGTGCCGCGTCGTGAAGACTGGGGAGAAGCGCACCGTCGCCGCCGAACCTGTACCGCGTGTCTTCTTCGCCGTCCGCCTGTGCATGGACCTCGCCGCCGACTTGTGAAGCCAAGTCGTCGTGCCCTGCCGTGTTGCGCCGGAAGCCGCCAGGGACCAGGAGCCGCCGCTGCCGTGGACCTCGACACCGCCGTCGGGAGGGACGCCGTGGGCACAAGGACGACCATGCCGGACCGGAGCTGCGATCGAGTACGACGACGACCCGCAAGTCATTGCCCCTCTTCCTCCCCTGCACGGCATCCATCCACCTCGCCCACGACGTGTTCGACAGAATGCCGGAACACCCCGTTGAGCCCATAGGTGAGCATCCAGCACCTATCTTGCTATCCCTGTGTGCCAGCCTTCGAGCCGAGGGGGAAAATCGGGCCTTGCCCATGGTGTTGTGCTCTACTCTGGTTGACCCGCATCGCTGCCACCGCGTGAAAGCCGACGCTTGTGTGCCAACCATCGAGTCGAGCCTTATGCCTGCAGGTGTCGCTGCCGACGTTCCGCACGCGCCCCGCTTGACCTTTATGTCCTTCTCGTCGTCGAGCGCGCCGCCCTGCTTGTGTCGCCGTCGCGGTCAAACCGACGGCCTGCACACGCGTGCACGCACGCGTAGGGTGGCAGAAGGTTTTGCCTTTAGCTCGCCGTACCCAGCCGATGAATCGCCGTTCCTCCCGTATCTCGCTGTCGTGCGCTCGTCGGGTTGAGGCACCGCCGTGTGCTCTCTGTACACGCGCCGTCGCCCAGCTCACCGCCGAGGTCAAGCCGTTGGCTTGCGCACACGCACGCGCTTGGAGGCAAGGCCTCGCCTTTAGGGGCTCATAGCCACACCTGTGCATCGCCTAGCGCACGCACCCGCGCTCGAGAGCGGGCGTGCCGGCGACACTCACTGCCGCCGCCGCCCTGGTGCCTTCGCCGTCGTGCAAAGTTGCGCCTAATCGATCGAAGTCGAGTCTTTCTGTGCCCTTGACCAAACCCTTTTTGCCACCCAAGGAACCCCAGCTTCGCCGTGCACGTGCCTGCGCGCGCAAGCAGCACCGAGCCGCCGTCCTATCCGTCTCGCCCGGAGCTCGCCGCCGAGGGCTTTTCTTCGGCTTGCACACGTGGGCGCCGTCCTGAACCTGTGCACACGCTTATCCGCACGCATGCACGCGAGTAAGCATGTTGCCACTGACACCCCAGCCAGCGACGCCGTCCTGCTTTGCTTCGCCACCTGGAAACCTGTCACCGCCGTGAGCCGGATTCCGGCCAAAGACCGAGCCTTTCTGTACCAAGTTCGAAAGCCTAGGTGCATCCCTAAGCCACCTGAAGCTCTTTAACCTCTCAGTCGGCCTTCTAGTCTTTTCCCAAGTGCTCTAGAATTTCTTAAATGGATTATGGAATTATTTTCCAACTCTTTGAATTAATTCTTTGCAGTTGATTCGATTTTGGAGAATAAACTATAATTCGTTGGATTAAACTTCTGAGAGCCCATTTGAATTATGATGATATTTTCAGGCTTCTCGGATTAATACTTGCTATTTAATTCGTTCCTGTTCTACGAAATAGTCTAATTCATTTGTCCCTGTTCTACGAAATAAATTGCTATCGATTTATTTTGCGGGCTGAATTTATTTCGGCCCAAACCGCCGAGGCACATCTAAAACACATCTAATCTAACCCTAACTACTTCCCTTAATACCCTCACTCCTCTTCACTTATCTCCACTTCTCTTTCCCAAAGCCGCCGCACTATGCTCTCTCTCTCTCCTTTCCTTTCTCCGTTCTTCTCCAAAACCAATAGCTGCTCCACTTCTCGTCCATGGCGAGCCTAACTAGATGGGAGTTCATCTTCCTCACGATGCCACAAAGCCCAGCAGTGTCTCTCCTCTCTCCTTTTCCAAAACAGCCAGCAACAACCTCTCTCTCTGATTTCTCGCATCGAGCAAGCCACCCATGGTCAGAAACCTACCAGTAGCAGTCTTCCTTCTCCAATCGATGGCACAAACTCAAACAGCAACAATAGCCAGCAGCAGCCTCGGAACACCATTATGCTGCAATGCTTGACATCCCTTTCTTCTCTCAACCGGAGCAAGAAGCTTGTGCTTGCTGCTCTGAATCCAAACCTTCCCCCCTGCCAGCAGCTCAGGGCGTTGTGCGCTGTGCCTCTGCTCTTTTCTCCATTGAAGCATGCCAGCAAGCAAGAGCCTTGATCTCTTTTCTCCAAATCAAGCTAGCAGCTGCAGCCATGAGGCAGATACACCAAATCCTAAGATTTGTACCCAACCCGAAGTGCAAGCTTGTTACCATACAAGCTGCAGATGTTATGTGTTCATCTAAACCATGCAGCTGGTAGGTGCTCACCTTTGCTTCCCTGAACCTACCTCTACAACCGTAAGCCATTAGCCATACATGGGATAAATCCTCCCTCGCCATGTCAGCAAGCAGCCCCGGAACGCCGGTCTGCTGCGATGCTTGTCATGCCAAGCCACCTCCTTTTTCCTCTCGAGTGAGCTACCTAACCACCCGTTCTCACCAACCCATGAAGCCTCCCTCGCATGGCATTCCCTTGAGCTGGTCGGCACTGCCGTGTCGCTCACGAACGGCGAGCAGTGTGCCTTGCCATGGGCTGCCACAAACTCCACACCTGCACAAACCTGCTGACCGTAACCTTGCAACTGCAAGTAATTCTCTAATCTCCAGCAGCCCTGGCTGCAGCATGCATACAAGCAACCTTCAGGTGGAAGCCATTGTGGCATTTCAGCAAGCAGTCTGCTTGCTAGCCTGAATTCCTTTGGACTATAGCTGGACCTGCACAAACCTGTGATGCTATGCTCATACCACATCCGTTCAGGCAGTAAGCTGAATACCAGCTAGTTATCTGTTAGCTTTCGCCCTTACCTTCTTTGTGCTCCAGTGATCGACCTACATGCTAGCTTGTAGGTATCCTGCTCAAATCTAGGTATCCTGCTCAAATCTGTAGAGCTCTTTGGTGTTCACCAAAACCCTGCAAGTTGTGGCCCATCTGCTTGCTTGTGCTCAAGAAAGCATGCTGGTACTACAGACCTGTAGTACTAGTTCTTGTTTTTGTCACAAACCATACAAACAGTAACTTCTGTCTGTTTCCCATAAGCCATGCTGCTATTTATCTGTGGATCTTTATCAACCTGGTGAATGTGTTGCTTGCTAGCAGAACCACTTGTCCCTTCTTCCACCGAGCCTCAATCTTGGTACCAAGTGCATGTTCTCTATCTTTCAAGTCCCGACCATAGCTTTCGTCGCGGCCGTGTCACGCCTTCGCCGTGCACGACGCGTGGGCTAACCAAGCTGTCGACCATGTCACACCTCAGCCAGGTTCAGCTTGAGCTAAGTACCTCCGCCGCACCACATCGCTTATAGCGAAACCCTCCTGTTCAATCTCTCCAATCTTACCAAAGGGGCCTACGGACTTACCGTTGGGACCCACTAACATGTGAGGCCGTTAACTCCCCAACCCGGTCCCATCTAACCTACGGGGCCCAAGGGATGACTTGTGGGGTTCGGTTGACCTCTGACCTTCGTTTTGACTTGGTCAACAATGATCGCTGACTAGTTAACTGAGCTTGCAGACCAACCCAAAATCTAGCTTATGGTTCTCTAACTTGCTAACTTATGTTTTCTGTGCTTTATCGCAAATAATTAAATTCATAAAATATTTTTTTATTTGAAAATCAATATTAAAGTGATCCTACCTTAGAAAAATATGAAATCAGTTTCTTTATTCTTCTAAAATCATGAAGCACCCGTTAGACTAGCCTTTTGAGTTATTTGGTTCTTTATTGCTTCTCTTTGGAGTTATTTGCATCTAGACACCGAGTTTATTTGTATTTGCGAATCTAGGAATTCCCGGAGCCGAGGAGTCAAGCCAGAAGATCGAGAACAACTACGGAAACTCCGACGACTACTTGCACACAGGTGTTCACGCCCGGCTGATTCTGAATACCTATTAGGCATTGCTATGTAGGAAGCTAGCGCTTTACTTTAAATGCATGATGATGAACCTTGCACAGCCTTCTTTATTTATCCTGTCCTTATATATATATATATATATATATATATATATATATATATATATATATATATATATATATATATATATATATATATATAAGCGTGTATATACGCTGAGCTTCGCGATTCATGTGTTGGGATGGGAATAGTGTTTTTTGGCGTGTGTGGGGAAAAACGGCAGGAGAAGGCGTTTTGGGTACTTTGGCGGGGGTGAGCTCGAAACAACCGATCAGGGATCGGGGATGGGGGTGCACTCCTCAGTGCATTCCCGCTTTTACGGTTTTTGAGCACAGGTGTTGGGGTTTTACTGTACGCTTGGAGGACATGAACTCGCCCCGGTCTGAAAGCGAGTGGACAGACCTTTTTCACGGGACCTTTCGTACACACCACCTCGCCGAGCGTGGGGTTAGGGCTGGGTTGAGCTCGGCAAGTGCGGAACCATACCTGCCAGCAGGATAGAGGCTATTAGTGGGGGAGAGGTGGGAGTGAGACCACCTTCTCTCAGTGCGTCTCCCGTGTGGCCACACGGGAGCATTTCACAGTTCCAGTGCAATTCCCTTCGCGGAGGGGATCGCTTTGAGGGCCGGATGCAGGATGGAACCGTAACTACCGAGAGTTCGCACGGTAGGGTGGGTTTGGTCTGTTCGCTACCGACTGGGCGCCATCCCGAGATGGGTACAGGTGTACACGCTCTGCAGAGTTTTGATCTATATGTATAGTCGCGTCCTCAGCCATGGACATGCCCTTGATAGCTCTGTTCTCATGTTTTTGGATTTCTACCTCCCCCTGTAGTTTGAGAGTGTGGTGAGCCGTGGTTGCAGTCGGGGAGAGGAGAGTTGCTCCCTCTACCTCGCAGATCCAGTTGCAATCATTGAGGTGCGAGGAGAGGAAGTTCTCGCATCGACCCTAGATGGAGGTAGGATGTGGAGACGGGTCCCTGGGGTACTAGGCGTTCCCGAGTTGTGATGAGAGTATGGATTGGGACTTATATGGAGATGTTTTCTTTTTATGCTTCGCTGCAACTGCAAAGGAAACCTGAGCTTTTACCTTGCCACTTTTCTTACCCTTTAGAGTTAGGCTACTTAAAGCTGCATACAGTCGGTGACGTGAACCTATCCCATTCCTTGGGGATAGTTTTGTGAGTGTGCAGGATTGGACTTGGAGTGAGAGTCTGAGTTTGAGGAATCCATGAAGGGTTGCATTGCTTCGCTCAAGGATGCTTGTGGTGAAGATCGAGGATGAAGACTTGAAGCCCTAGCCACCACTACGCAGGATTTCTACTTGTCGTTTAGCCCAAGGGGCTTGTACTAAATTCGTATACCGAGTTGTTTCGGATGTAAATATTCTGTTTTGTACTCTGATTTCGTTGTATGGAAATTATATTAATCTGTAATGAGTTCTGTACGTGATAGCTACTGATCCAGGGACTATCACAAGGGTACAGGGAGTCGGGTTTTCCTCACCGAAAACCCGGGTCGTTACAAGTGGTTGCTTCGTTCATTGGGAAGACAAAACCAGAGCCGAAGTTGTGGGGGAAATATTCAGTGCAAACCATATCTTCAGTCGAAATGTGAAAACCACTCTAAACAACACATTTAAGTGTCTTTGAAAATTTCGAAACTATGCATATTTGTAATTATCCATATATGTATTTTGTTGCAAAAGTTGAGATGCAAATTTGTTATATAAAAATTCAAATGAAAATGACAAAATTAAAGTACATATGCATTGCAATACACGTGCTCAGATATTGTCAGTGCACTTGCACTCAAAATTTGTCATTTCCATACGAATTTTTCGACATTGTCTGAGTTTGCATCTCAACTTTTGCAACAAAGTACATCTATAGATACATGACGGATGTGCATTGTTTCAATTTTGTTGAAAATGGTCTACAAACAAAGATTGTGTCTCAAAAACAATATCATTTATGCTAAGACAAAGGGCCTAATAACAAACAACACTTATACACTCAATAAGATTAAACTCTTCTCTTCCTCCACCTTACCTGTTGTGTAGCCAAGACACAAGATGGTGTGTTTAAACTCTTCTTCCTCCGCAAGATTTTCTTTGCCGTGCGTTTTTTTGAGACGCACGGCAAAGATTGCCGTGCGCCTTATTTTAAAACACACGGTGAAGGTAGCGTTTGTCGTGCGCCCGAAATAAAACCCACGGCAAAGATTTTGACACATGGCAAAGGTAGGTTTTCCCGTAGTGTTTGCTTTAGGCCCAACTAGATCCACAGAAACACTAGTGCCTAGGTAAATCTTCCATGTTTCCCTTTGTTACCGTAAATTCCAACTTTTCACATTAATGTTCCCTGCATCCATAGAACACTTCTACGTATACACAGCTTCGGCCTCCTTGTTCCTCCCCACACTTTTTAACCTCTCCGCCTCAGAGCTCCTAACTCCAGCATTAGATCCACGAGATGGTGCCACTGCTACACCTACCCTGTGCATATATGGCCATCAATGCTCCTACCTCAGCTCTACCGCCGTTGACAATGATACACGCGCTATGGGTGGAAATGATCCATATACCTACAATTACTACACAACACTAAGAATGAGAAACATTGGATAATATTCTAGACAGGCGATACATCGCTTTCAAAAATTCCATATGCCTACTGATTCAAGCACTTAATACAGTAATATTTTTTTTGGTGAATTAAATAGCGAATCACTTAATGCAGTAATCTTGTATACAGTGAGTCAGTGACGGATCCAACGGGAGTGCACGCAGAAGATGCCATGGGATTATGCATGGGATCGATGTGAGTTCGATATATATATATATATATATCTCAAGTGGAATTTATTTAGCATACATAATTTTTCGGAAATTGTAGTACATACATCCATATGGGGCGTTGCATGGTGGCTTTTATTCATCCATATTACCATATATATTCATGGCTAGTCGATCAGCAGACTGCTGATGAAGTTGAGAACATGTTGTATAGCCCGTAAGAACTTAAGAACCCAATGAAGACAGATCATCCTGCTGGCCGTACGTAGGATTAGCTTGAGCAGCAACCATTAGTGCAGCAATTTGGGTCGAATGTACACTCTCTTTTCGCAGCGCAGCACATGCAGTAGATCTGATCAGCGGCCGCAAGTACTGCAAATTAAATATATCAGCATGGATGAAAGAGAGAAAAATCACTCGGTAAAAAGAAAATTAATTACTAATTGAACTAACGGTGCATGTATATCTTCCTATCCGCAATTCCGCATGATAATTATTAACAGAAAAAATGAAATTTAGAGACTGCAAGAAGAGACTTGGTTGCATGATTCCATGTAAAGTTTCACGTACGGTTCGGGTGAAGGGTCGCCATGAAGATCACCGCGGCCATGACCCAGACGAAGAGCGCGAGGATTGTCCTATTACCACCCATGTCGCCTCTCGATCGGAAATTCGGAATAGAACGAACTGCCTGCAGTAGCTCCTGATGATCGGAATAGAACGTTTATTTACCTATATGCAGGGCATGCACGCGAGCTAGAGTGTATATATACACGTGTGATGATACTGGGTCAATACACTTTTCAGCAAAAAAAAAAAATCATCTTGATCGGTAGAAACCAATGCCAGCCAGACTTCTCATTGATAGGTCCAAAACAATGCCGGCCATGACTTCCTTGATAGATCCCCAAAAATGGTAGGAGGTGATGTCCTGAGATCATGATTTTTTTATGCAACCGAAACCGCGATTTATACCGCGGTAACCGTTAATACCGCCGCGGAACGGTTGCGGTTCCTAGCGGTTTGAACCGCTAGGGTTTTTAAAATTTCAAATTTAAAAAAAAATCCCCAAAAATCCTAATAAATCATTCAAGTTGTGACGATGCTAATGGTGTCAAATTTTTTTCAAAAATTCTTTCATTTAGCATATTTTACGATAATTAGAAGTTAAATCAGAAAAGAAATAAAAAAACCAGCCGGCCCATTAAGGCCCACGTCGGCCCAACCGCTGTGGGGTCAAAATATCGAATTTTTTTTATTTTTTAACCCTTTTTAATCTATTTTTTTTAAAATAACCCGTCCCTAACTAAATTTCCAAAAAGTAGCCCTTTTGATCGCGCCAAACCGCATGGCGCGACTCCTCACTGAGTCGCGCCAGGGCATGTGGCGTGACCGAGCTGCCACGTCGGCCGGGCGGGCGTGGCCATCTGCTAAGGTGGCAGGGCGAGTCGCGCCACATGCTAATAATTGAAATACACCAAACATTCAACATGCCCTTAGGCCATTGCTTCCACAGTGTTCAAACATTCGACAAGGTCCACGACAGAAGTTCATTACATGACATAATTAAAATAGTCGACGAAGTACACATCACAAGTTCACTACTCTGAATCAAAATCAAACAAAAGTTCATCGTCATCCTCCACCTCAATCACTTTTCCTTTGCCCTTGCCCTTGTCCTCCACCTCTTGCGCCTTGCCCTTGCCCTTGTCCTTCACCTCTTGCGCCTTGGTAGCAAGTGTCTTTATCGCCTCCCATTGAAATTTGGTAGCCGCATCCACCATTTCCTCTACATTGTTGCTACTCTTTTTTTGTGTTGTAAATTTCAGCAATTCTTTCACAAGAGCTTTCATTGCCTGCAATTGCGCCATTTTGCCTCAATTCTAGTCAACTTCAAATTAATCCCTCTTTTTTTTTGCCTCCGTCATTTGGAACCACTCGGCTATGGAATCCTTAGCAAATATCCTAGATGTATCAAACTCACTCCAATCACGGCGCCACTTTTCCCTCATGTTACGCATGCATGTCCCTCTTCTCTCCTCCTCCTCTTCCTCCTCCCTCAACCTCTTCCTCCTTCTCTCATCTGCACTTAGTGGTGGTTGATAGTTCATCCTATTCCGCCTCCAAAATTCAATGAGGCCCTCTCTAATGCCCTCTCCAACACTAGTTTGTGAACATCCCTTCTCTCTAGCAAGTTTATCCTTAGCAATTGGTCCAAACAACACTTTATCCGATGGAATAGGGACATCATATTTTTCTCTTAATTTATTTTTCCTCTCAGCTATTTTCTTGATTTTCAAATACCCCGAACATTGCCCCAAATGTAGACGGAGTGCTTCCCTCCCTGCAAAGCTCTCCCAATCACATGTTCTCCCCTCCTAAAAAAATTAATGTCAATTTTTAGTCAACGTAACCTTTTAAATTGCCACAACACATGGATACAAAGTTAGGAAAGTGACTTTACCCAATAATCTCCATATGAGTTACCACAATACCATCCATATCCAAGCTCAGATGGAACCACACCCTTTCGAGCGAGTATCCCACACTTGCACCGAGGCCTATAAGGCTCATCACATGGCCATGGCTTCTCCCCACTCTCGAATGCTTGCACGTCTTCTTCTGACGGCCAATGAGACTTTGGACCGTATATGTCCTCCTGAAAATCACATAGGGGCCATCCATCCTGCACAACAAATTCAATGAGACCTCTATATGTCAAAATATCGACCACAATGAATTTGTCGGGAAGCTCAATGATGCTTACATGTGTTCTTTGCTTGCACCGAAAGAATGGCGTGAATTTGTCAGGAAGGTCAAGATCAGGAAGTTGCAACTTGCTTGGCCTCCCACAATGACACAATGGAGGGTTGCAACACGCTTGCATCCTGCCTCTTGTTTTTCTTGGAATGTCATTTGTGGTGGATTTGGTGGTGGTGGCACCCACCGTCTGAACTCACGATAGGGTTGCACCACCGATTCTAGCCACGGAAATAATCGGATCCTAGGGTCAAATTTTTCCAGTCCATCAATCCACTGGTGGAAAAAGCAAGGTGCTATGTTGTATTGACTTGGGCCGCCATCTTCATTTAGTATCCACTTTCTTGCACATGTGTAGAACGCCCTTCCAGCTGTTGCCTCATCCCTTGATTGCTTCACTTGAGCTGGAATGCCACAATGACACATAGGAACCGGAAGAGGCGGTGGGACGGGATCATCAGGCCTGCCTCTGCTCGCCGCCATTAGCCTAAAAAAACATAAAATTGCATCAGATCATTTATACAAAAGGAAAGGACAACAATATTATTTACAGAATTAAGAAATAAAGACACGAAATCCTAAGTAACTACCGTATGTCCGCTCCCACTAGATTGTTTATGTCGTTCCTTCCGATGACCCTCCTCGTGGCAGACACTACATCGGTTCTTCGTCTTTTCTTTGTCAAACTCCTCGGCACCATAAATATCCCTATCGTACCCACTTGTTTGGTCCATCTCATTGCGTAACCGCTTTTTCTTCCTCCTTCCAACACCTGTTTTCTTCTTCTCGTCATCTGGGACGTAGTCAGGACCATTGTACTCAGGCCAATGTGTCTCGTCTAGTATTGGCTCAAAACGAGCCGCCCATGTCTTCAATATTGTTTCCTTAGAATAAAATTGTGTCGTGTACGCTGGTGCTAGCCAAGACACCCCTCTAACAGTGCATGCGGCCATCATATGAGAGCATGGAACATGTAGCAATTGAGGTATACAACAAGTGTAAGTCACTCCTGAGAGGTCCACCTTATATATGCGTCCGCCCGTCATCTCACCTCCAACATTCAAAGCGGAAGCTGTCCTCACTGAGTACACATACAATGTGGGATCGAACAACTCAGCCCTCATGCCCGCAGCTTTCAAACCTTCTGCGGTTAAGTGCTTCTTTGCGGCTTTACCAAAAGTATTTACACCACGTAACCCCCTATCTATGTGGTCTTTTGCTTTTTTCCACCTATGCACAAAATATGAATTAATCTTGTAGAATGTGTACTCTACAATAGCCGATACAGGCATAGCACGGACGCCTTTGAGGACCTTGTTGAGTACTTCTGATAGATTTGTATTTTGCACACCATATCTCCAACCACCTTCATCAAATGCATTGGCCCACTTATGCTTATTAACCATTTGCTCCTCCAACCACTCTTTTGCTTCCGGATTCATCATTTGTTTTAGTTTCTCTAGTCTAATATTAAACGTCCTCTCCACTTTGGCTGCACACACCAATTTTAGTTGTGCTCTCACTTTCTTGTTAGCTTGCCTATGCCATATGTTTGCTGCAAAGTGTCACATGCACCAACGACTCACGATAGGTTGGTACCCTTCCATGTAATCCTCAACCGCACTTAGTATTCCTTGATGGCGGTCTGAAACTACGCACACCTTCCTTAGACGTCCCACAACGTCACGACGGACCAAATGCAAGAACCAAGACCAGCTGTCAATATTCTCACTTTCAACTAAGGCAAATGCAAGGGGTACCAATCTATCCTCACCATCAATACCAGTGGCGATCAACAAAACACCCCTGTACTTTCCAGTTAAGAATGTGCCATCAACACTTATCACCGGTCTGCAATGCTTGAATGCCTCTACACATTGGGGGAAACACCAATACACCCGCTCCATTACTGGCTTCATTACACCTTTGTGAAGCTCCTCCTTTCCCGTTGTATGAGTGCACCACTTCATACCCGGGTTGAAGTCTGTTATTGCTTGTAGGATTTTTGGCATCCTACCGTAAGCATCCTTCCAATCACCCCACAACATGGATATTGCATGCTGCTTAGCTCTCCAGGCCTTTCCATACTTCACCGTGTAGTTGCTGAAAGCTTTGATGGATTCAATGAGGGCAGCTATAGAAACATCGGGATCCTTATGAACCATGCCAGCAACCCGTCTTGAAATGTAACGAGCCGTGCATTGAGAATGTTCTTGTGCCACTTCCGACGTCCCACAAGTATGAGGTTGGACAACTCTTGTGATTCTCCATTTGTTCCTATCATCAGGAAGTGGACGCGCCCACACCTTCCTATCACAATCTTGTTGGCAAGCAACCGTGTACCTTGTTTTGGCTGATGAATGAATCACATTATATGGCCTATGGTGCCGCACCGAGTAATCCCTTAAGAAAAACTTTAATTCTTCCAAGTTATCAAATTGCATTCCCTTAGTTATAAACAATTGACCACTGTCGGGATCAACTTCAGTAAGACGTAACCCTGAATCACAATATGCCTTCCTTGGAACCGAATGGAAAACGGAAACTTCAGGCACATCAACATGTACAGCTTCCAATTGCCTCAACTCAGTTGTAGTGAATTCTGGCACTCGAAATCCAGAAAGAGTATACACCGATCCTCTAGACGCCTCATCTACCCTCTCACCAAATAATGGAATCTCTTCACCCAAAGGACTAAATTGGCGTAAAGGATTTACTCGAACCACAGGTGTTGGTTGGGTTGGTTGCCTAAGTGGAGTTGGGGTTGGTTGCCTAAGTGGAGTTGAGGTTGGTTGGCTTACTGGAGTTGGAGTTGGTTGGCTAACTGGAGTTGGAGTTGGTTGGCTAACTGGAGCTGGGGTTGGTTGGAAAACTGGAGTTGGTTCTTCTTCTTCTTCTTCTTCTTCAGAGCTCACAGATATATCATCCCCATCCTCTTCCTCATCATCCTCATACTCACCAAAATTATTGTTCAACCCACATCTATCAAAGTCATCTTCCCCATCTGAACCATAAGAACATTCCTCATCATCACCACCTTCTTCATCATCCTCATTCTCATGAACCTCATTGTGTGGTACCATATCTTCCTGAGTTAAGTGTTCCATAGGCTCATCATTATGCGGTGAATTTACCGGAGAGTAAACACCAACAACTAACTCGGCACAATGAACTTGAGATTCTTTCACACACTCTTTGTAAAATAACCAATCATCACCACATTTAATAGGCATCATCACATAGTGACTTCTTTTGTCACCGGAATCAAACCTTCCATGAATCCTTAATTCCTCCCCCTCATTTCCAACCTTGAACAAAGAATTCACTCGGGTTTTAATATCTTCAAATGTTGGAGGACTATCAAATCATGCTACTTGTTGCCTCATGCTTTTAAACTCCCCATTGTCATCAACCATGCCACCCGAAAATATACGAACTAAACGATCCATCTACACACAACCACAAATTAAATTGATTATACCAACCCTCATCTCACTTATCAATAGCATCTACACTATCCAACATGGAAATGATAAAATCCTACCATGCAAGAGAAACTACACGATAAGAAGAGGTTAACATCGGCCACTTGCACGATACACTACACTTAATCATACCCGATTCGTACTCAATCATGCTATCCATCTCAAATCATACACAAAACCTAACCACCTCAAATCCAACGAAAACGACAGAATCCGCGAAAACTAATTGGTTAGATTGGAGGAGTTACCTTCCAGGAGCAATTTCCCACACTTTCCTCTTCAAAACGGGTGAGGGATGGAGTGGATCTAGAGAGGGAGGGTAGGGGGCGGTGCCATGGGAGGGGATGAGCTCGGGTTAGGTCTTGGGAGTGAAGGGGGAAGTGAGAAGGAGGAAGAAAGAAGGGCCCGGGGGGCCGGGTATTTTAAGTGAGTCGCGCCACGCCGCCTGGCGCGACTGAGTCGCGCCAGAGCATGTGGCGCGACTCAACCCGCCACCTCAGCAGCTGCCCGCACGCACACGGCCGACATGGCAGCTCAGTCGCGCCACATGCCCTGGCGCGACTCAGTGAGAAGTCGCGCCACGCGGCTTGGCGCGACCAAAAGGGCTACTTTTTGGAAATTTAGTTGGAGACGGGTTATTTTTAAAAAATTAGATTAAAAAGGGTTAAAAAATAAAAAAAATCCAAAATATCTCTCTGGCCAGCTCCCTGCGGCCGCAATCCGCCTCCCTCAGTCTTCCTTTCTCCTGTCCACTCACCCCCAGCGCCTGTCCGCCGCCGACCGCGCCCTGCGCCCCTGCCGCCGCCGAACCGCCCGCCGGCCGCGGTAAGCCGCGCGGTTGGGGCGACTTACCGCGCGCACCATGGATCTACCGCCCGCGGGCAGTTAGCCGCGCGGTTGCGGCGGTAAGCCGCACGGCTGCGACGGTTAGCCGTGGGGAGCAACCGGCTTACCACCCAAATCGAAGGTATGCCCATTTTAGGTACTTTTGGATGTTGATTCGAATGATTCGATGCAGGATTTAGGTTTGTGTGTAGGAATGATTCTGGTAGAATTGATATAGGTGATTATATGACTTAGGTAGGTTTGATTTATGTGATTATATGACCTAGGTAGGTACTTTGACTTAGGTGATTATATGACTAGTGTATAGAATATAGATGAGCTAGGTGTATTATGGGACATTGTATTTTAGGGAGGTTTTATTTACGTAGATTTAATTTATGGGATTGATATGTTTTTGTTGTCAATTTTTGTAGGTAGAGTGGTAGACAATGTCAGGTAGACCGCAAGATGCTATATGGGAACATGGTGACAATCTTTATCCCGGATTTCGATGCAAGTATTGTAATCAGGTGAAAGGAGGAGGTGGTGCAACTAGATTCAAACAACATTTGGCTAGGAGGGGGTCGTCGGTTGTCCATTGCAGGAGTGTGCTGCCAGATGTGCAGCAGTATTTTCAGCGTGACTTGGAGAGGGCTAAGAAGGTAACTGCTGACCGGACGCGAGAAAGGATGAGACGGGAGGAGGCAGCAGCAGCGGGAAACAATCCCACTAGTGAATATGATGAGGAGGAAGAGCTGCAGCGTGCCATGAACCAATCGAGGGCGGAGGAAGAGTACCGACAGATTGTGTCATAGAGAGGAGGTGCATACGAGCATGGAGGGGGTAGTCGTGCCGGTGGTAGTGGTTCGGCGGGGTTGAATCCTTTGCAGAGGATGCTTAGAAGAACTGGTTCGCGAAGGGACACTCCTGTGGTGGTGGAAGACTATAACTTGGCTGCAGGTGGGAGAAGAGGATTGACGCAACCAAGGATTGATATAGGCTCCTGGACGCAGAAGGGTAAGAATGCAAGGGCATCTATTGGTAAAGCTTGGTCAAAATTCTTCCATATTGCGGGAGTACCTGGGAGACAGGCTGATAATCCTTACTTTGTTAGTGCGGTTAGAGAGACACATAAGTGGGGTGAGTTTTCTTTCATTGTAATGACACGGAAGTTTTCCTTGGCCTTGCGTTTCTGTATCTGTTCTCATGATTTGTATATGGTTGCAGGTGAAGGAATTGCGTCCCCCACTGGACGGGATATTGATGGCAAGTACCTTGATCTGAACGAGAAAGACTTGAAAGATCGGTACGCAAAGTTTCAGAATGACTGACCCCTCTTTGGCATAACGTTGATGTGTGATTCTTGGACTGGCCCAACGCGGATGAGTGTCATCAATTTTTTGATATATTGCAATAGGGTCATGTGGTTTCACAAGTCTATTGATGCAACTGGAAAAACTCAGGATTCTGACTATCTCAAGACGGTAACCCCCTAAACCTGTGTCGTTCACAATGCAACATTGAGTATGTTTTCGAGGTTACTAAATGTTGTGCATATTTTTCGCAGGAGATTCGTAAGGTGGTGAACGAGATCAGCGCGGAGCATATCGTGCATATAGTCACCGACAACGGCTTCAACTACAATAAAGCATGCAAGGCAATTGGATGGGAGTTTGAACACATTACTTGGACACCTTGTCTAGCACACACCGTCAATTTGATGTTGAAGGATATCGGTGAAAGGCCAGAACATGCAGGTGCGATCACGACATGCAAGCGAATTTCAGCTTGGTTACACAACCATGGTCAGTTGAATGCAATGATGAGAAAGGCTATCAGTGGGGAGTTGGTCAAGTGGAATGCCACTCGATTTGGGACCAACTACATGTTCCTGGATAGCATATATCGGAAATGACAGGGTTTCATGCAGTGGATGGCATCTCCTGAATTCCAAAACAGCAAGTGGGCGAATACCGACGAAGGTCGATTTGCTCACGCCAGGTTGTCTAATGTGGAGTGGTGGGACGGATTGAAGTACATCATTGACACAGTGCAACCAGTATACAAGTTGCTTCGCTTTGCTGATCGGGAGAAGAAGCCAAACTTGTGTGAGGTTGTATACCAATTCCAGTTGTGCAAACATGAAATGGAGTCTTTCTTTGGAAGAAATGTGTCCACATGGAATGAGTATCGGCAGATTCTTGACAGGCGGATTCGTGATGTGTACATTGAGACGTATGTTGGTGCAGGTAATACTTATGCTTATTTCAAGTGCATAACTTATGCTTTCTCAACTTATGCTTATTTGAAGTCATTCATATTTTGCAGCTGGTGTCCTCAATCCTGCTCTTTCATATTCGATGGATCCAACTCCTGAGATGTATTGTATGCTCAAGACTGCATTTGAGCGCATGACGGATGTCCAGTCCGCCGTGCAAGCATTGCAGGAGGCTGAGGTGTTTCGCATGAAGCGTGGCGAGTTTGCCTCGAAAATGGCACAGCGAATGGCAACAGACTCAAAGACATTCCCGTGTAAGAGTTCTTCCCAAAGACACCTTATTCTCTCCACTACTCGAATATATTGCTTACACAATCGGTTGCACATGCAGCGGCCTGGTGGATGATGTTCGGTGGATCCACTCCACAGTTGCAGCGCCTTGCGTTGCTCCATACAAAGGTTCGCAACCGGTTGACACACAAGAAACTTAACAAGCTTGTGTATGTCAACTACAACCTTCGGCTGCAACTTGAGGAGGTCTCTGATCGGCGTGATGATGAAGGTGATTTTATTGAGCAGCTGGGCCAACTTAACTTCTATGATGAGAATAATCCGGTGCGGGAATGGATGTGATATGGTAGATCAAACCGGGACCCAGTTCTTGATGAGGAGGATGAAGACGGTGACGTTCCTCTCCCGTCCCAGCTTGTGAGGGATTAAATAAACCCCAAAGATCTCCGTGATGCTACGGGAGCTGATTGCATTAGTGATTGGGCACGTAGAAATGTGGGTAACACTCACCTAGGGAAGAGGATGTTGCAGAGTGGGCCTAAGCAGGGTGACCCAAAGTGTCAAAAAGGCAAGAAAAAGGCACCAGAAAAACCAGTGACCAGCGACACCTCCACTGATGATGGTGATGGTCAGCGTAGTCCATCGTACCAGGAGTCTGGGGATAGCAGCTCGGCTAAAGGTGATGGTGATGATGATGGTGGTGGTGGTGGTGGTGCTGGTGCTAGTGGTGGTGGTGGTTGTTGTGGTGGTAGTGGTGGTGGTGCTGGTGGTGGAATTCGTTTCACAGGTATACACATGTACATTTACACACATGTATGATTTTTGACTATAAGCACTAATTATGATTCATGGTTGACTGTAGGGGAGACTGCATTCACACATGCTTCTCAGGATCGCGACCATGGAGCACCGGTTTCGCAGAGGAGAACGGTTGGAGCGTCGCAATACGACCCGACATACTCTTCTTTCTCCTACAGTGATACCTCTCAGTCGCAGTCTTTTTATCCCATTCCTGACATAAACGCGCAGGCTTCGACGACATGGGTGTACGAATGGGAAGATCCCCATTTTACACCATGTTAGTTAGTGAATGGCAGACAACATCGGCGTGGACGGGCCTAACTTGGCAACAGTACAAGGCTGAGCTGCTTAGGGTGAGAGGTTTGAATGTCATGTCCATCGCCGAGTACCAATCGGCGTCCCAAATGGGGGTCTTTCCTTTCTTACGTTGAACTTTTATTGAGTTGTATCGAATTATTTGTATTTGAACTATCAAGTCACTTATGGACCTATGGACTATGGTATTTGTATGCACGCTTAATATTATTGTGTTTGGTGTGGTATTTTTATGCATAACTATAATTGTTGCTTTGGTGTGGTATATTACACTACTATGTGCCAACCTCATGCCAAAATTTTCATTTATTTTGTACCGGAGACCATTTTTTCTGTCAACGGTTTTAATTCAAACCGCAGCGGTTTTAATTCAAACCGTTTAAACCGTTTAAACCGCTTAAACCGTTTAAACCGCTCGGTAAGCCGCTACAAACCGTTTGTCTAAGCCATTCTAGTTTGAAATTTGAACTCGAGCGGTATTTAGCGGTTTGGATTTAAACCGTTGCGGTAAACCACTACCGCCGGGCGGCGGTTTAAATGTACCGGTCGCATAAAAAAACCCTGCCTGAGATCAGCCACAGAGGAGGGTGGGCGCCACGCTTCTTATGAAAAAAATAAAGGATAGGAAATATCACAAGTTCACAACAATTTGTTTGGTAAAATTCCTTCTGAGGCTTTATTTAACTAGTAATGATGCACGTGCGGCACGCACGTGTCTATCTAATAATATTTCATTATGTAATGATTTAAAATACAAATCAACAAAAGTTATCGTGTTTGTTCATGTTCCAATCAGATTTGAGATGATCAAAAAAACAAATACGTTTGGTCTAGGTAAATTACATTATTATCAGACAAATTGGACAAGAAAATATGTTTTCCAATTAGTGTATTTTTATTTAAAATGTATTCTGATGTTTGAATTAAGAACACGTCCCAACACATGAAAACTAATCATCCAACCGATTTTTTCTCACATAAAAACTACAAAATCAATTAGTTTCTGCACTGATTGAAGAGAGTATAAATTGGATAGGAACCAGTAGGACTCCGTAAGGTGTGTGTTTGGCAGGCTAAACATCGCATCGCAGATGATATTTGGAAGGATGAAGTTTGAGCATTGCTTGAGTTGTGGTCGAATGGTAGCTCAGATGAGTGCATGAGGCAAGGAAGATCTGACATTACTGCTCTCTTTGGCCACATGCATTTCTTGCAGACGATTCAAACAACACGGAAGAGAAGAACACCTCCATTTGACCCCGTAGCTGGTACATGTGTAGTGTTGCTGCACGCTGAATTGCTGATCCACGTTGGGGTTAACGTTGCTGACACAACGAGCAGATGTATTTTATCGGACCAAGATGCTGTTCGGATTTCGAAAAGCAACGAATACCCCCAATCCAAACATAGGGACTGTGAGCTGAGTATAATCTAGGTCAAATAAGTGGGTCACACTACATGTTTATTTGGTCGATAGAATCAATGCCAGCAGACTACCCCATCAATTATCCAACCAATGCCGGCCAGAACTTCCTCGCTGATCCCCCCAAGTGCTGCAGGTGATCGCGTCATTGGTTTTGTTGTCATGGGCAGCCACAAATGAAAGTGGGCACATGACTTGCCATGAAAAAAAGAAAATCTCATCGCAAAACGGCATTCAGAGATGAAACCCCATTGAGGCTAGTTAGTAGACAGAATAACCCCTCCAGTGCATACGTATTAGATTGAAGGGGAAATTAGTCCATTTTCCACTCCAATCCACATGTATTAGGAGTGAATGATTTTATATCCCAATCGACTATTAGTAGAAATAAAAATATCCTGAACAAATGAAAACTTCCACAAATAGGCAAAACCCCATCAGGAAAATGTAACTTAACATGCCTTAATTATGGCAATTTACCATGAAAACTGTCACAATTTTACACATGGTTGCATCGACGTGTACAGTGGCGAAACGGAAGAGCAAAATTAAAGGGGGCACATTTGCATGTTCAAGAATTTGACAACTTGCCCTAAATTTTCATTTGATGGCACTGACTATATATAGTAATAATTAATTATGCAAGAGCAACGAATACTTAGCAAATATGGTCAGTATATCTTGTTCATTTAAATTTCACTCCACGATTTTCACCATATTGAAATTAGTAATAATCGAATCGATCCTGACCTTCATTTGCAAGAAATTATATTAAAAAATTTTAAAGGATGTAGATCAGCAAAAATGAGCCGCTTATCCAGATTCTCACGATTTGTTCAAAAAAAATCCAAATTCTCAGGATGAGACGGGTCCTATGTGCCAGAGTATTGAGAAGGTCAACGACGTGGCAGCATTAATGTGGCTGGCTTTTGCTTGCGGCCCATACAGTAGAGCAGGCTTTCCGCCAGAAGACGGGCCGGATGGTCAACGAACGTCTGGGCTGTGTTGGAGGGACCTCTTGGTCGTGGTGTCAGCAGGCTTAAAACCGCAGGCCCACAACACGCATTAAAGCTGCCACTCTCTTCACCGACATGAAATTTTTTCTATATATTTAATTTTCGACGATTTTCCGAAAATAAATAGCCATTTCAAACTTTGTCAAAAGTAGCCTCGAACCGCCATTTGAACTGGCGGCAGGAACCTGCCGCCGCTTCAAACGGCGGCAAGCCCTGTAACCGCCGTTTGAAACGGCGGTAAGGACTTGCCGCCAGTTCAAGTGGCGGCAACCCTAACCGCCAAACAACGAGGCGGTTGCTCCTAAGGTAGCGGGCGGCAGGTCGGCAGGGGCTGGCGGCTGGGGTTGGCGGTCAACCGCCATGTCACACGGCGGTAGGTCAGGGCCTACCGCCTTGCGAAACGGCGGTAGGTTTTTTTTTATGAAATGGAAATGACATCATCTAAATTAAAGATAAATCACCGACGAAATTGCAATGACATGCACGACACAACTCTAATCCTAACATGCCTTAGGGAATTTAGATACTGGATTACATTCAAAAACTAGTTGTACGAGAACTGGCCAGAGAGCAAGGAGCCGGCGCCTGAGGACAGCTGAGACGGCATGTAGTACCCCGGTGGTGGTGGTGGAGGTGAAGGAAGAGGAGACCAATCTCTTATCTTCACGTGACATTCACAAGTGCAAGTCGCACAAGGGCAGCACTGGTTGTCGGCGGGACGATCTGGGGAAACAAGTGCTTCGTCCAGGCGTCGCTGCAGGTTGTAGATGACGATGTCGTGGAGGTAGTTGATGTAATCCTGATAGGGGTCAATGGCTGGAGGATCCACCCATTGCGAGAAGCCACAGTTGTCATCATCGTCGGAGAACTGAAAAATTTCCAAAAAAAATGTTAACAAACAAAGCATGGTTGATGAACAAATATCATTTTCATAGCTTACCCTTGCTAGTGGGCAGTGCCAGAAGCGACGACCATAGTTGCCCCAGCCCTCGTAGACTTGCATCACGCAACGCTCACCGTGTGAACATGTTGGCCACAACACCGGTTTGTTAGGTGCGTAGCTTCTAACTTCACGCATGGAACGGAAATCCCTCTTTTGCAGGACTGAAAATTCCCCATTGAACTCTGGATCTTGCTCCTCCCAGAACTCAGGACCACACCCATATTCACCTCCACTCCCGGAAGTCATTGCAGTTTGTTGTGAAGAGGCATCGTAGAGAAGGGTGATATATGTAGAAGAAAGGTGAGTGGTGGGTCCTTCGATCCGTGGGAAGGGAATCAAAGCAGTGACTCTGAGGAAACACACCCTAGCAGTAGGGTACTGTAGCGTTGTGGGCCCTTAGATCCGTGGGAGAGGAAATTTGCAGTGACTCAGAGAAAACACACGAACCCCATATTCAAGCTCCACGAGGATGAGAGGTACTTTCCGTTCTACGATTTCGAGTTCACAGAGAAGCTCCTCTGGATGAATTCGTGGTTTACAATTCATACAATCCGACTACGCTGCTACTACTCTAGGTCTACTAAGTACAACGAGGGTATTTCCCCTTCCTAATGGCATCAGGTCCAGCTTCCTTGGCCCGTCGGGCCCTCTCCCTCTTCCTCTCTCTATCTGCTTCGCGGGCCTGGGCCTCTTCACGCTCTCTCATCTGCTGACGAACGCGAATTTCCTCCTGTTATTGTTTGCATTTTTCCTCTTGTTTTTCCACCTCAATCATGCGGAACCACATCTCTCTTGCATCACGGGCCGTTGACTCGACGTACTTCTTGTCGTCGTCAGACTGCTCGGTATCGAGCCACTGCATGAAATCACAAAGAGGAGGTGGACTCTTTTTGGAAAAACATGTTAGTAAAAAATTAAAAAAATTGAAGAATGAATAATCGAGAATTGCACGAATTTCTTACTTTGGGTCTATCATTGCGGTTCAATAGCTTGATCGGGTCGTGTGCATAGTTGACGCACATGAAGAACCGCATCCCGTAAGCGTACCCCAGAGCCTTGCACTTGACAACGTTGCAATTGTCACCGCAGTAGCACATAGGAGTGTGGATCCCCTTAGGCACCGCAACCACCTCTTTACTCGTAGTGAGCAACTCCAAGTCCAAGTCAGGACCTGAAGCAGCCATTCCCAACCTGCAAAACAAGTTATTATTTGGATGTTAGCACATGAGGAAATCCAAATATTGTAACAAAATTAAAAAAATGCAGTAAAGAAATATCAGAAGAAATTAAGGAATACGGGTTCAATTATTACAACACAATTAAAATAGGATCCAATTCGTACATAACAATTACACTATTATTACAACACCATGATTCAAACGAAATAGTATTTTAGATATTACACCGCTGCAGGTAGAAACACTACAACATCGCACAACATGACAGACTTCAGCCCTTCCTGCGACGGGACGACGAAGGTTTAGCTTCCTTGGTAGGTTTTGTAGTTGGTGGATTAGTAACACTCGGGTCTGCTGGTGGAGCATAAGGACCACCCGGAGCATAAAGACCACCATAAGGAGGTTTCTCTCCTCTTGCAATGGCATCAGCAGTTTTCTGTTGCAAATAATGATGCATATCCTTTGGAGCATAGATACCATTCCATGGAGGTTCCTCTCCTCTTGCAATGGCATCTGCAGTTTTTCCTTGCACATAGCGAAGCATGCCTCTCTCGAGTGTGCTCATTTTCTTCGGATCAGGTGGTGTTTCGAACGTGATTTTCCCGCTTTGGTGTGAGGAATCACGATTACCACCACCATTGCCATCCTCACCACCTCCGGCAGCAGCAGATGCCATCTCTAATTACTGTTACATAAATTCAACATAATAAATAAATATGATAGCATGAATAAGTTCGTACACAACATAATCTAAGGAAATACTAGTTCAATTATTACAACACGTCCGACTACGACAAATATGACATTATTACAAACAACTCAGCGAAATAAGACAACTAAACTCAATGCATTCCTTCATTGCGGCGGCTACGACGTCCACGTCCATGTCCTGAAGGTGCAGTTCCACTAGCCGAAGGTTGGGCAGCATCATCCGCGTTTGACGAACTAGGTGCATTGCAAGCGTACATTGTTGCAGTGCATTTCTTGTAGGTGTGTCTTGGGTTGTTGCACTTTGAACAGAGCGCCACTGAACGACCAGTTTCAGCTTCATCCATGTTGTTCCTGATCCTCTTCTTCTTCCGTCGACCAACGCCTTGGCACAATTCAGGATTTGGATCGGGTATGTATGTTGCATTTCCTTTGGGATCTTCAATGAACGAACTGATGAAGAGATGGCCCACCAGAGTGTGGTTCCAAGTGTCCAGGATGGTTTGCTTCAAGTAGTACCTAGACACGTACCGACCCCAGTGTCAACCTTTAGTTCTGAAACATGCAGCGAGCACATGACTGCAAGGCTTGTGTAGTAGCTGTGGTTTGTGGCAGGAGCATGAGCACGTCGTGTTGCCTAGAACCACAATTTGCCTCCTTCTCTCATTGCCTGTTTTCTGTGATGTGGCTTTGCACTTGACCAGATACTTCCACCTAGTATCAGAGGCACTTGCACGGTGTATAGGCTCAGGCTCTGCTCAGTGACTCGGAGCCTTCCTTTGTTTTGTGTCCAGGTACTCAGTCATTGCTATGGAGTATAATTTCCGAGTATCAGCCATTGCTGTGTGTGCTTTATTTGCACGCTCATAAAAGTACTTCATTGTGCAGTACAGGAAGAACTCAATGATGCCAACTAAAGGATAACACCTGGCCCCACGCAAGACTGCGTTGTATACCTCAGCAAAATTAGTGGTCTTGATCCCAAACCTTACACCTCCTGTGTCGTGCAAGAGACACCATTTCTCCTTTGGCTCGTTCTCAATCCACTGGCTGAAGGTCTTCACTGCACGTCCCCTTCTCCTTCTCACATTAGGAGCATCTAACCCAACATCCTCAAGAGAAATTGGCTCTTGCCCCGGTTCAGGATTGACTGGTTTCTTTGCTATTTCTTCTGATGCTTTCTTTGTGAGTTCATCTAGTTTTTTCCATATCTCATTGAACTTCCTCTCCTGATTCTGCGAGCATAACCATTTGAACAGTTCAGTCAGTTGCTTGTTCTTGAATTGGTTGTGGAAGTTTGCTCCCATATGCCTAATGCACCATCTGCTATGAACATCGGGCCACTGGGCTGCTCTGTTTCTTTCTTGGCTACCCTCTTTGATGTCATTCATCGCCTGCAAAATTCCTTTGTGCCTATCGTGTATGACACACATGTTTGTCACCTCCTTCACCACCATCTGCTTCAGCCTCTCCAGAAACCAGTACCAACTATCACCATTCTCTCCCTCCGCAAATGCAATAGCCAATGGCAACAACTGATTGTTGCCGTCTGCTGCCACCGCTGTCAAGATTGTGCCCTTGTATTTCCCTGTCAAGAATGTGTCATCTATGCAAATGACGGGTCTACAATGTCTGAATGCCTCAATGCAGGGCCCCAATGCTAAGAATGACCGCTGAAGAACAAGCTTGCCTGGCCTAGCTACCAAAGGATATGCCTTGATGTCATAGTAGGTGCCAGGATTTAACAAAGCTATTGTGTTCAGCAAGGCTGGTAAATTGTTGTAGGATGCTTCGTAAGTACCCCACCTCATCTCCATAACCTTCTTCTTCGCCCTATATGCTTTGCCATAGCTGATCATGTACCTAAATTTCTCCTCAATGGCACAGATAATGGACTTGGCCTCATAAGCTGGATTCTCCACAATCTGGGAGTACATGTGGTTAGCAACAAATCCGGCAGTCAAATTCCAGTGACTTGCATCTAACTGGTCAAGTGTACATGTGTGATCCACAACTATACTGATCTTCCAGTAATCTTTCCACTTGCCCTTGTAAACATGCACTCTATAAGGACAGTCGGGCTTCACACAACGAACATCATACACTGCTGGAGAACTCTTCAATACCTTAAACTTCCTATTCAAGGTCAAGGTGGACCACCTCTTCACTGCATCCTTAAGCTCTCCTGAATTTGCATATAGAGCTCCTTCGCACACCTCATTCTCCCGGTACTCCCAAGCCACATTCACACCAGGATTTACAGTAAGCTGTGAGAAATCATAGCTCTCCCAGTCACTTGTCATAATGGATTCATCCTCATCATCTGAGGAGTCATCTTCCAATGCATGTTCATAGTCATCGATCTCTGCATTGAACTGCCTCATTACTTCAGGGTCTTCTTCTCCCCCATCAACCACACCAATTGCTTCATCCCCCTCTTGTTCTTCCTCTGCACCACCATCTTCCTCCCCACCCTCTTCCTCCTGTCCACCCTCTTCCTCCTGTCCTCCCTCTTCCCCCTCTCCCCCATGATGGCTACTCTGACCTAGACCCTCTGCTTCCTCATTCAGTTGTACATTCGGTAGAAACTGGACAAGCAAAACCACCGGAGCACCAATTGTGCATGCACTCCTGACATAACGCCTCCAATTTTCAGTACCTTCTAAGTGCATAAGCTCCCAAATCACTGGTTGACTTCTGTTGAACACACCCATCACCGACAGATTTCATTGCTCTTCATCTTTTCTGAATGCCTTGTACAGCCAGTTGGTTATGACCCCTCAAGGTCTTTCTTCGGCTCTTGTAAGGTCTCTTGTCACTATTTTAAACAGTGACAAATCAACTCCTTTGGGACCATATCTAATTTCCCCAGATCCATAAAACAATTGAACTCGGACTGTCTGTGACATCCCTGATATCATATAGTGTACAAATACTTGGATTAACTACTAATAGTACTATGCTAGTAAGTAAAGTAGTTTTCAGCAATAAGGTGTTTCTAAATTAACTACTAATACTACTATGCAAGTAAGTAAGGTATTTCCTGAATATCTACGCTAATTAAAGAATTGCTAAACTATTTTCTGAATTTCTACGCTATTTTCTGATTTTTACGCTAATTATACTATTTGTAAACTATTTTCTGATTTTCTACACTAATTCGACTATTTGTAAACTATTTTCTGAATTTCTAAACTATTTTCTAAATTTCTACGCTAATTCTACTATTTCTAAACTATTTTTTTGAATTTCTAAACTATTTTCTAAATTTCTACGCTAATTCTACTACTTCTAAACTATTTTCTAAATTTCTAAAATAATTCAACTATTTCTAAACTATTTTTTGAATTTCTAAACTATTTTTTGAATTTCTAAACTATTTTCTGAATTTCTAAACTATTTTCTGAAATTCTAAACTATTTTCTAAATTTCTAAACTATTTTCTAAATTTCTACGCTAATTCTAGTATTTCTAAACTATTTTCTAAATTTCTAATATACTTTCCGAAGTTCTAGAAATATTACCAGTGAAACGGAAGAGCTTCTCTGCCGGATGCTCCTTCTCTTCCGTCGAATGACGAATGGACTGAGGAGTGAGTTAGCTGGGATGAGCTGGGAGGAGGAGGTGCACCTGCTTTTATAGGTGGAGGGGCACCTACCGCCTTCTGATTTGGTGGTAGGCCGTGCCTACCGCTGGATGAAATGGCGGTTGGACCTGCCGCCATTTCACACGGCGGTTCGTCGGTCAACCGCCATTTTCTTTGGCGGCTGCTTCAACCGCCTAACCAACTGGCGGCTGGTTCACGCGCTCTACGGCCACGTCACTACCGCCGTTTCAGACGGCGGTTACAGGGCTTGCCGCCGTTTGAAGCGGCGGCAGGTTCTTGCCGCCAGTTCAAACGGCGGTTCGAGGCTACTTTTGACAAAATTTGAAACGACTATTTATTTTCGAAAAATCGTTGAAAATTAAATATTAAAAAATTTTCACCGACATGTTTTGTAAACAATGTTATGTCACTTGACGAAGAGATTGTGACTAGGCTTTTCACAGTGGGCCCTCACATGTTTTGACTTTATGAAGCGGTCGGTCCATGCACGTCTGGAGCATTTGATGCGGCTTCTTTTCGGCCCACAAGAGCAGGCTAACAGACAAACGGGCCGGACATACTTACACAATCAAAGGCCTGGGCCGTTGTAGCAGAGGTTTAAAACCGCAGGCCCACTACACTTTGTGTCAGCTCAAAGCTCTCTCCTCACGCCCGCCCCCCATCAACTTGTTCGTGTTTTGTTTGGAAATTTCCTTTCCGAAAATCCCAATCGAGTCTCTTTTTCAAAAAAAAAAAAATCCAATCGAGTGAGACGACAACGTTTGACGGTAACCAGCAGCGGGTCAACTCGATTCGATGGCATTCAGCCGAATGGCGTGGTCCAGACCGTATGTAAACCATCTCGTTTCCTTAGCTTCATGTGACCGGAGTTATGTTCTGCTCATATTATTTCTATCGTATATGGATTTTTCAACCGCATATTTGAATCAACCCATATATGTACAAAATTTACATGTATTTATACAGTTTGCTTTATTTGCTTTGCCTCGAGTACGTGCATTTTTTTTTTTTTTGGTCTCAGAGAAAGAAGGTTGACGCGACGACGTCCATTGTTCCATTTCCATGCATCAACACGCACGTGCTGTCGTCGACCTGTGTGCTGCCCGCACCCGCACGTGTGTGTTTGTCACTTGAAAAGGAGAGAGAGAGAGAGAGAGATCAGGCTATGCTTTTGACAGTGGGCCCTGACATGTTTTTACTTTATGAAGCCGAAGCGGGCCATGGCCATTGATGATGCGGCTTCTTTTCGGCCCACGAGAGCAGGCTAACGGCCAAACGGGCCGGACGTACAGTCAAAGGCCTGGGCCGTAGTAGATAAGATCTGAGGGGTGTGTCAGCAGAGAATTAAAACCGCAGGCCCACTACTTATCAGCACAAAGGTCAAAGCTCTCCCCCCTCGCGTGTTTCGTTTGAAAATGAAAATGAAGAAACCTATCCAAATGCCTTTTTCCTTTCTAATCGAGTAAAACTGACAACGTCTGACGGAAATCAGCTGCGGATCCCCATTGGTTCATTGTCATTCAGCTCTGAATGCCATGTCCCATTTCGTTCATATTACATGGATTTCTCATGCGCATATATTGGGCTCCAATATGTATGTTCGGCTTCTTATTGCATACAGTTGACTTCTTGTGTACTATTTTTCTCTCAGAACAAATTAATCGTACAAATCAGCACAAGCTGCTTCAAAACCTGTTGAACAAATTTGTAACCAATATATCCTCCTCTTAAATTGCTAAACACATTGGCATGGCACCTTCAATTTCCTTGCACTATAATCTAGCTTGTGTGTGACAAGCTTCCACATACTTTTACCATAAATTTTGCCTTAATAATGAGGTTGCGTATGCATGTTTTGTCTCTCGCTCCGTCGCTCGGGAGAAGAAGGTTGACGACGTACGTCTTCCTCACACCAACCATGCACGCACGCTCGCGATCGATATATTTCATTCTACGTGCCATTTCACCGTTCCATCCGCACACTTGCTATGTTCGTCTGGCTTATCAGCCACCACAGTCAGCAATATTTTTCTATCAGAACATACCAACCAACGGTACTTTTTTTTAAAAATAAATCAGCACTGTCCACCAGCCAAACGAAGCGGTATATACGCGACGTCCCGCGCACTGTCACCGGCCGGGCACACGTCACGAGATCACCATGCATGCGTGGGCCGTCTGGTGTCTGGTGGACACAGGTCAGCTTTGCTAGCTATCGCGCGCGACGTTTAATTTGCATATTGCCGCCTAGTAGCTTCTTCCGTCCCAGTCCCAGCCAGCATATTCATGCATGTCTGTGCACCACATGTTCCACACTTCCACTCGTGGCCACACACGCTACTAGCTGCTGTGTGCGTGCAGCGTGCGCCCGGGAAAAGAATCTCGACGCACCATGCAAAAAAGAAAGCAAAAAAAAAGGGCCCAGCAGCTAGCACGACGACGACGTACGTTCTCACGCTACGCCTACGCGCCCACTGAGAAGTGAGAACCTATGGGGGATCGATGGCATGGCAACAACTGCTAGTGCTGCTTAAAGTGGCCACCTGGCCGCTCGCGCTCTGCTGTACGTTCATGATCACACGTAAAGGCGTCCCATATCACTATACATCCGTTTTGAATTTTCAAAGTACGTACTACATCCCCGTTTTCATATAGTTGGCGTTAAGACAACGTGATTATTAGTTCAGTTCAAGAATGAAGAACTAATAAAACTGCCCTTCAAATATATATAAAAGAACGGATGTAGTACTATGTAATTTTTACTATATATGCATCTAAGCATATACATTATATCTACTAGATGCGTAGCAAAAATTATGTATTTAGAAAAATCAAAATAAACATTGTAATAATTTTAGACGGAGGGATCGGAGTAGTACTAGCTAGCTGCTATAGGGTCACTTTCAGTGATCCCAAAATGTTATCAGGAATAGGTTTTTTCCAATATAAAAGCACGATTATAATTTGAAAACCCACGTAAAAGAGACGTGCATACGACGTATGCGTGAGATTGCAAATACATTCGCACTAGTCGTCCGTCATACCTACGGGCGCCACTTGTTCTACTAACCGGGCTGCGCCTCCAATCCACCTGGCACAGTAGTCCATATATACCTACGGACGACATGATTATAGTTCAAGAATGAACCAATAAAATTGTCCTAACGTCAAATATAAAAGAACGGATGTAGTACTATATAATTTTTGGTATGCATCTGAATTTTTTTTTTTGGCGAGGAGCATCTGAAAATATATGATATATCATGTATAGCAAAAATTATGTATCTACAAAAGTCAAAATAAATATTATAATAATTTTGGACAGAGGGACTAGTAGCACTAGCTAGCTGCTAGGGTCACTTCAAGTAATCCCAAAATGCTATCATATGAATAGGTTTTTCCAATACAAAAGCATGATTATAAATTGAAAACACACGTAAAAGAGACGTACGTACGCACACATGAGATTGCAAATACATACGCACTAGTCGCCCGTGCGCCACTTGTTCTACTAACCGGGGGCCGCCTCCACCTGGCACATAGTACATCCTTATGCGTGGTCGTCGATCTATCGCCATCCCTGCCGCAACTTGAATATCTCTCCAGCGAATCGGAATAAAAGAAGAGAAATCAAAACTCCTCGTTCCCCTTCTCCCTTTTCATTTACCGTCACCGTCGGCGACGCTTTTCGCACACACGACGATCGGGCGGCTGGTGATCGATCGACCTCCCCTCCCATGCACGCGTCCCCATCGACCACAGCTAATTTAGTACTAGTAGCCAAGGTAGTGTAAGAGCACTAGCGGCGCCCACGGTATAGATCGGAGAAGAACACTATATCTACTACAGCCACTGAGCCAAAGCAAAGGCTTTGCCGCGATCACGCACTACCAGAGTGAAACCAGCACGGAACCCCCTCCGATCCACCCATCCACAACCTGACGCCATGTCTCAATCTCTGGCTCTCTCTGCATCCTCATCTCTCTAACCGTCTCGTCGTCATCGTCGCCGCCGCCGCCGTCTTCTCAGATCGTCAGCATCTTCAGGTGCCGCCGGACGATCGGATCAGATCATATCTGAGCTAGGAACACGAACGGGATGAACTCTATCGCATTCGCATGGCGTCTCTCCTGATCTGCACGATGGAAAAAAATTGAAGCTGACGATCGATAGACAAGGGGGTGATTGGATCGGAGGTAGTACCACACGAACTGAGCCATCAATCGCGTCCGTGTCACCGGCGGAGGCCACCATGCCGGCCGGCAGCCGGTGATGAGCAAATAAAAGGAGGTCCCTGCCTGGTTCGACGCCTCTTCCGGAAGGGGGGATTATCTTGCATTGCGTGCCGCCGCGAACCAGCGCGCGTGGCTGGCTAGTCAGGCCTGGATGGAGCCATTACAGACACACAAAAAAGTTGGTGCTTTTAGTCGTGCCGGGATTGACAAGAGTACGACTTGTCCGTTTCAAAAACACACAAAAGATGATAGTCGTACGTCAAAAACCAATCAGAGGTTGGGTGATATTGTTTAGCTTTCGCGTGGTTTTTTTCTTCTTGCGTTGAGTAGTCAAATGCAAGCGAAATACTCTCTCCGTTCCAAATTACTTGTAGTTTTGATTTTATTCAGCCTGGTCGTTTGGCTTATTAGCCACCAGTACTTTTCTCTTAGAACAAACCAGTCAGTACTAAGAAGAAACCAGCACCAGTAACCAACCACCAGTCAAACGAACAATTGTCGTTTTGATTTCGATAAATTTCTTTTGTCATGTATCTAGATACATAACAAAAGGAATGGTATCTAGAAAATAAAAACGACAAAAAAAATATTGAAACCAAAGTAAGTGTTACCTTATCTTCACTTTTACTACAAGAGGTAGTAGTAATTAAAGTTGGGTGCAGTGTGTCGTGGTCGTTGTTGGCTATACATACGTACATATTTTCAGCGTGATGATTTTGTGTAATAAACATGTGTCGAACAATATTACATATATAATCCATGCATGAGACCATGACCTTCTAGTTCTTGCATTGGGTCAATGCGATTGCAAAATAAATATGACCCTATCTTCACTTAATTGAAAAGCAAAGTTGGGTGGTGATACGAGTTGCAATCGACGGCCATCTACTTTATTTGTGGGTTATAATCCCGTATGCAACTATAATAAAACCATTAAAGTGCAAAACTTAGGTTCTTTCTTTATATTCTAATAAGTCTCCGTTAAAATATATCTTAAATTCCACCTCTCGAATCCGACGGCCCTTCCGACAGACTGCCTTTAACCTATGATGAGAATCTAGTAGCTAGGTAGTAAGAAACATTGACAAGCCGTGCGTGATCATCCCTCCCGTTCCTGTGAACATTGACAATGGAAGCCAAGTGGCCAAGGAATAAATAAAGGATCGTAGGAGGGGGCACAATAAGTACAAACCCGGCCTTTGGTGTGTCATCCGAATACCTTTTCCGATCGATCACAGCACGTATCTGCTATGACGACGACGCTTTAAACGAACAAAAAAAAATCAACAATAAAGGAAAAAAAATCCGCAAAGCAAGCATTTTGTCAAAAGAGAACAGTGCACGCACGCGAATCCTCTTGTATATAAACCCACGACCGGACACAGGAAAAAGCATCCGTAGTGCGACACGACTGTACGAGATTACACCCATGATCGATCCACTGCCGAACGATCGATGAGTAGTCGTCGATTGATCTGGACGGGTCGGTAAATTTAGTTTAAGTTTAAGATAGCGTATAGCGTGCATGGACACGCAGGAAACAGGTGGCAATCAAGGTCTGGGGATGGATGGATCGGGAAGAAAAAGAGGCGCCACTGATGATGGCCACACTGATCTGACCCCTTCTGGCCTCGAGCAGCCGCTCTCACTGAAAGAGAGGGGTGGAAATCATGGTGAATCAGAGTAAAAAAGCAGAGCGAGCAGGAGGGGGCGCAGTCGGTGTCAGTCAGAGCGATAAGAAAAGGTGGCCGACGACGATGAACAGTTGACTAACGACGCACTGTGCATCTGTGTGTGCTCCCCCGGCCGGCGCCGGCGAGCTAGCAGTGGCCGTCCGTCTACAGTGCGTGTGCGCGAAGAAAACGCGGCGAAATCCAGCTACTCCCCTCCTTCCAAACAGCACGAAAGACGGCGGCGAGGGGGTCCGTGGATCCGATCCATCAATCCATCGTCCACTGGTGAGGTGAGTACTGGTGCTCGCTCGTCTCGTTCAGTGCGCTCGATCGCACGCACATCGGAAGTCAAGCTCTGGTTGCAGCTGCAGCAGTGGTGACACGGAGCACACAGGAGGTTTTGGGAGGGTTTGTTTCAACGGGGCACTCGATGGGCACTGAGTCGGAGATGGGTTGTTACTGCTACTGCTCTCGACCACCGCCGCGGTCGCCGCCGCCGTCGTCGCGCCGATGATAGCCGGGCCGACCAGCCCTGGCGGTGGACCACATGCCACCCGCTGCGGCACCGCCACTGTCTGGCAAGAGAGGAAGAAGAAGCCCGGGGCCCCCGCACGGGCAGGGCAGGCTCGGTCGCCGGCCGCGCCGCAGGTGGGAGACCACACCACGGCGGGCGCAGGCAGGCAGCAGCAAAACAACAAGCAGAAGCGGCGCGGGAAATAAAGGGCTTCTTTGTAGTGGGACGGGGCCTGGGGGAGCAGCGGCTGCCGAGCCTTCCAAGAGATAGCCGCCAAGCCAAAAGGTGAAAAAGGCGAGAGGGCCAACGCTACTGGCTACTGCCATTGCCATGCCCATGCCCCAAAGTGGACTGCACCACAGCACAGCACAGCACGGATCGCAGAGCTCGGTGGCCTCCACATCAGACACCTCCTCTCCTCTCCGTTCCTCTCTCTCGTCAGGCTCCTGCAGCAGATAATCATTTTTCTCCGTGCTGCTGAGAAAGGCCTTTTCAGGAGGAGCCGGAGGTGGGGGTACAAACAAATGGCTCCACAGTAATGGAGAAGTTAGGTCCCTCCCAGGGATGTGAGATGAGAAATTGCTCATGGGAGGACACCTACCCCCTACTGTGCTGTGCTGGAGATGTGGCTGTTCCAGAAAGGGCTCTCTCCCTTCCCCCTTCCCATCCTTCCCGTGCAAGCAGTTAGGGAAAAGCATTTTCTTAATCTGATGAAGCCAAAGAATTCAGCAATCACAAATGCATGGCATGGATGATGGTGATGATGATGATGACGCCAAAAGCGAAACCACTCGCTCGCTCGCTCACCACGATCAATTGCATGATGCAGGAAGCAATGTTAGCGTATAAAAAAAAACTACTACCCAAATGGCAAGAAAAGGGGGGCGGCCATGTCCTAACTCCTAACACCGCCCCCGTCGCGGATCAATCAATCATTCAGCATGTCAACCCCCTGGTGTAACACGCGTGCCACTGATGGTCAAAACATTTCTTAATCGAGGCAAGCATGAGTTGACAAGGATTTACCAGTTGGGGGTAATGGAGGACATGTGTGTGTTGCTGACCTGACACCACCGAACGAACGTTCATCGAGAAAAGACGATAGAAGCTCTGGACGACGATCGACGACGCTGCCCGTCGTCTCAAGTCAGCTGTACCAGCAGAACAGAAGTGATGAGCCATTGTCCAAAACTAAGGTCAGCTGAGGCAGCCTGCAGGATCACAGGGAAAAAAAGTTAGCTCGCAGTCTCAGCTGCTGGCTCAAGCAGCTCTAGAGGGTCGCCCCTTTCCAAGGACGTCTTGTGCTGGTGTGTGTGCGTGCAGTGAACTGGTAAGATCTTTTTCCTGTGCCTCTGATAATGGCTGACACAAAAGGAGGATGGAGTCCTCTGTGCCAATGATAATGGGTGGCAGAAAGGCTAGTGCTTTTCACATCAGGACAGCAGCAGAAAAAAAATGTGGAAGAAACCAGATGGGGACTTTAGCGAGATGCTCTCTTTTTTCGAGTAGTAAGCGCCCAGTAGAATTGCTAGAATACACCAGCTGCTTTGACTACTACAAAGTGGAATTCTACTGTAAATCACTCCATACTTAGCACATCCAAACAATCCAAGTTTATGGAGTTGCAAGCAACAGCCAGCAGGTGATTGTGTGCTATGACCTCCAGTATGACATGTGCATTGCTAACAAAGTCCGCATCAATGTCATGTATAACACCAAAAACAAAAACCCCATGGAACTCAGATATGTGAGTGAAGACTTAACAAATTGGACAACATCTGAATTGAACAACTCAGAAATCATATATTGAATCGAACTCAGAAATCATATAAGGAACGGATGGTAGGGTTTTCTTCTGTAGGTTGCACTTCACAGTGGCAAACATGACTGTATCCATAACTGTTGCATTAAAAACGAAAATAAACCTCCAGCATATCAAGCACTTTATGGATCTATCTGATCTAATGATGGCGTATACTTCATTTGATTGATCAATGGAAATATGCTGCTATTTCTAATTAAACTATGCAATCATAGTGGACCATCAAGGCACCAGAAAGTTGATAAGCACAACCACTTCTCTTTTCTCGAGAAACAAAAGAAAGTCATATTAAAGAGGAAAGAGAAAGGAAACAAAAGGATGAAGAATATACCTTCATAACACAATATGAGTATTGTGCTGGTATATAAAATTAGAAAAAAGAATCTGGACAGCGCCATTGTACAGGCATCCAAGCTGGTATTGGCTCAAGCCAGTATTTAGTTTAACAGTTGCTTTGGGAGAGAGAGAAAAACTGTCTGGGTCTGGCAAGGACAAATAAAACCATTTAACTGATACTGTTCAATACCAATGAACATGTTTCATCTCAATGAACCCGGACAGTGTTCTGTATACTGGTCCTGCTGCTAGTAGTAACTGATGATTATTAGACAGTAAAAATTAGTGCAAAGCTTTGAGCATATAAAGAAGCTTCGACAAGATGGATACAGCTTCTAGTGTGGGGTGGAGCAAAGATTTATGATTAAACCAAAAGGACTAGTTTCCAGTAGTAATTTGAATGAGGCATATAGGAACAATAAATTTTAAAATGCGGTGAAAATTTTATCCATGTGTACTTAACAGAAAGCAATAATATACCGCTTCTCCAGAAGCCAATAAAGTGAATGTCCTAACTTGCACACCTATGGATTTGCAATACAATATGCGCAGCATGAGCCAATTAAAAAGCTACTTTATCAGTTGGAATCTGAGGGCAACCCAAATGGTGGAATATAGGATCTTTAGGGAGCTCCAAATCACACCCACCACATCACCTGGTCACCAAGACCTCCCCTCTTACCTATAAATGAGGCAAAAGCCACCAAACTAGAAGGCAACTAGGACAAAGTGGCATACCTTCTCTGTACTAGCTTTCTTCCTCCTCCTCTCTTCCTCCCAAACAGACTGGAGTTCATCAAGGTTACCCTGAAACTGGAGCCAACAAGCATACAGAGAAAGAAGAGCAAGAAGACCGGCTCCCAGCCGATACAAGGTAGGAGCGAGCAGCGTTAGGTCAGTGTCACAGGGTTGATATGGTGACAGTGAGAGAAGAGACTCGCAAGGGGCCTTGGACAGAGCAGGAGGACCTGCAACTGGTATGCACTGTCCGTCTGTTCGGTGAACGTCGTTGGGATTTCATTGCCAAAGTATCAGGTTTGAGGGGTGGGGGATCCAAAATTAGGTAGCTAAATTGAAATATTTCGCGCTAAGTCGCAACAGGATGTATTAACTTCTCTAACCAACTCTCTTCTTGCTTTCCCCCTCCCCCTCTATATCTCCATGCAGGGCTCAACCGAACAGGCAAGAGCTGCCGCCTGCGCTGGGTCAACTACCTTCATCCTGGCCTCAAGCGTGGGCGCATGTCTCCCCACGAAGAGCGCCTCATCCTCGAGCTTCATGCTAGATGGGGAAACAGGTCTGATCACCAAACTATGATCCAAAAAAGAAGGATAGTTTTGTCCAATACTAGAAGCGATAACTTCTCTTCAACAGGTGGTCCAGGATTGCGCGCCGCTTGCCAGGGCGCACTGACAATGAGATCAAGAATTACTGGAGGACACACATGAGGAAGAAAGCACAGGAGAGGAAGAGGAACATGTCCCCATCATCGTCCTCATCTTCACTGACTTACCAGTCCTGCTACCCGGACACTCCCTCAACCATTGGAGTTGAGGGGCAGGAGCTTCATGGGGGCAGTGGCTGCATCACAAGCATCATGAAGGGCACCCCTCCAGACATGGATGTATATCCCATGGATCAGATATGGATGGAAATTGAGGCACCTGATGTGCCCTCAAGCATGGGCCTTGATGGAGGGAGCGAAAATGCATGCAGCAGCCTTGCCGCCCCTCTGCTGCCACCTGCAGCATGGGATTACTACCCAGAGTCTGGCTGGAAGATGGATGATGAGATCAAGATGGCACCACAATTCGGTTACAGTGAAGGAGTTGGCCCCTGCTTTTGAAGCGATACATACTGGGTCAGATTACTATGTTACATACCTATCTAGCAGAAGTGAAATGCTTTTGTGGAAACAAGTTTAGCATGGATCTCAATATCTATCTCCGCTTAGAATTGCAGGTCTGTGGCTCTATTGATGTTTTCTATGTATCTATCTAGTGTGCAACAAGCCTATCTTACTTTGTCCTTGATGCTATGGAATACAAGGGCGAAGGTACTCTGTACTCACAGTATAATTAGCTATCTCATGTGAGACTTTTCTGCTGGTCAAGAATAAGTGTAACTTGGTTATATGCGTTTAATTTGAAGGATTTTACAGTTTCAGTCCAGAAAAGCTGTTGGTAAGGTGAAGTTTAAGATGATCCAATTGAGAATATATTGCATTTAAAAACCATCCATATAAACCAGTAAAGATTGTGTGCATGAGTGGATGGGCTTAGTTGCTGCCTGAAGCAAAAACTACTAACCCAAGAAAGAAGTAAATTGGCATTACCAAACTAGTGTTCTGAGAGAGTTGCCTACCTTTATCAAAAATCATATCATTCCATTGTACCAACTTGGCAACTTGCAAGCCATAGAATTAGGAAAGAGAAAACAGCTCTCAGGAGCCACCAAGTCTCAAGGGTTGAAAAAAACTGGCAAAGGTGTAATTTATGTTTTGGACCTAAGTCTAAATCCAGAAGGATTTCTGTAATTCCTAATCATTCATGCTATATTGTGCACCACATTTCCAGTTCTATAAGAAAAAAAACTGGATAAAGTAGACTTCAGAGTAAATAGTAACATAGAAAGGTAGAAAATCTAAATAAGAAAAATAGAACCTCCAGTGACGGAGAGGATTCAAGCAGATGAGAATGATGACATCTTTTGGTCAAAGTGTCAATGACTATATAAGCACTAGACTTCCGAATACATTTTGCATATTGAAAACATAACCTTTTCTTTAGAATCAAGTGCATAACAGTTTGCTTGGGTACAAATTATCATGGGATCAAATCCTGTCATCCCTAACCACTTCTCCTATGGGCAGTAACAAGGGATCAATTGAGATCAATTCCAATTGGGAAAAAAAATCAGAGTTTCATTTTTCTATGCATGAGAAAACCATCATTTTCTTAACAGCTTTGCAAGAAGCGCTCTTAGTTCAGTTTGGTGGAACGTAGGTCACCAAAACCCAATTTCTTACATTCAAATCCTACAGAGTGTGATTTACGATTCAACTCACCATGCCGACCTGACAACCTTGATGTTAAATGACAATTCTTAAAGATATTCAAGAACAGTAACAAGTAGCATTAAAGTGTTCAAGGCTTGACCAGAGAATAGCATATTAGAACCCTAGACTCAAAAGAGGCATAAAGATTTTGATCTATGCACGCCAAATCATGTTCATATAAAAAAACAAAATACACGAGAAAAAGCAGGAGCAAGGGAAGCCGCCTGTTTCTGTTGTGGAAAGCACTACGAGTTGCACATTGGATCCCTGACTTATATGCCCTTCATACTATGAAACAATTAACAGGTCTACAATTTGCAAGAAAACGAGTTAAGGAAAAAGTGAGTGGGCTGCTTTTTATTCCCTTTTTCTTTTTAAAAAAAGAATCAGCACTTGAATTCAATAAGAAAGCTAATTTTGCAAAAATAGCAATTAGCCTTGCAGTCAAGCATGCAGGGGAAAAGTTACTTCACTGCGATACTGGTACAAAAAGGTGGTGATAAGTGGCAATGCAACAAATTAACCATACGTCATCTTTTAATTGACAAAAGGTTAGTGCTTAACCACCTGGATCCAACCATTACTGCAATGTGGTGCCTCCAGGAAAATAATGAAAGAGGTAATATCGATGGGGACGGGAAGAATTGTGGGGTTTTCTTCTCTTTTCTCCCTTTCCCAATCCCCCCATATAACATGCTTCCTCCATATAGACTTTACTCTAGTGGTGTCCATGTACAGGTTACTAGCAAAATCTAGAAGGTAACACTACCAAGGGAGAAAAACATCACTAATGTTATGTAAAGTAGCGTAAACGAGATAACAAACACATGCCATTTGTTTCTGGCAGATCTACTTATCACACATGATGGTGTTCCCAACACCAAGGAGCAAACAGATCCCAATTCCCACCCTTGTCTTTAAAAAGTGAGAAAGAACAACTAGTTTACTTATTTAGTTGAGAAAGGAAAACCATATTAACAAGCTTGTATGGTGTCATATCTTTCTTTTTCCTGAAAAAGAATATACCTTGATTTAAGCTAAATGCTTCTTTGGCATTTTTTCTATGCAGGGGAACAAGGTGCTTGCTCTTAACAACTCAAGTTAAATTCTGTAAAATCAGACAGTAGCTCCTAATATACTCAAGGTGTTTTAGCCAGCAAACATGATTGCTTTCAACATATAACCAATAAGGATGATAGACATAGAACAGTTATATTCCTCTCAAAACATGCAAATACCAACTGTGAAGTCATCTAGAGAAGAAGACTCAAGTGATTATGTGTATCACTACGTGTCAACATGATGTTTCATTGTCAATTTGCTTGCCAATCAAGGGAACCAATAACATGTCAGCAAAGCAGGATTGCAGGACAAACAATCAAAGATAACCTCAGGGCATCAAAGGTGACAGGGTATAGCTGATCCCTTGATGTTTAAATTGGGGGGGGGGGGGGGGGGCAAGAAGCTACAATTGCCTTCGAGCTGCAACTAAGAAGTTCCCTTGATTTTTTTTTTTAGCATCAACTTCCCTTGATTCAGTAGGAGCAAAACAAAGTAATTATAAAAGCATTGAATGTGGCACTTTATGAATTGTTGTAGTTGACGATTAACCATGACTTGTGCCAATAATGCATGCTGTCAGAAGCGCATTACAAAATAGGCAACATTCATCTCAGCAAATAACTATGTTGCAGCATATCAAGGTAGATCTGTAGGCTACTGAAACTTTACGCACTAACATTCACTGATTGCCGAGAAAAGAAACAGAAAATGGTTGGATAGGTATGTTACCAATGTATGGTTCAAGCCTGACGCAGACTAATACAAAAAGTGAACAACACTAGAATGCTTCACGAGGAAGCCTCTAATGCAGCCCAAACTAAGAAACCAAATTAAAAATATCCGAAAGTGTACTGGTACCAGAACATTCGGTTTCATGGATATTGTAACCAATCTCACAAGCTCTCAGTGGTAGCTCTTCTATCTTGGTCCCCAGTACCTAATAATGTTTGGTAAGCATGAGTCAACAGTAAAATAGCAAAATGTATCATGGTTTAACAAAGGAATCAGACATTGGTAAAAATCATAATATAATGCTAAATATGAGGTCACAAAAATACATCAATTCACTTCCAGCACTCCTATCCCTTGAGTTTTATCATATCACATGCTCCATCCCAATAGAATGCAATTAGAAAAGGGTACAGGTGCTTGCAGTACTACAAGTTCGTATTGCCAATGCAAACTTCAATACCAGTTCAGCTAGATTCAACTACCAATATGCTTCCCATGCTTTTGTGACCACTATTATACCTACTTCAGCACTGAATTGTATACTCCCTTCATTCCAAATTGTAAGTGGTTTTTAGCTTTGTCCCAAGTCAAACTTCTTTAGCTTTGACCAAGTTTATCGAAAAATGCACAAACATCTACAACATCAAACCAAATTCACTAGATAGACTCTGAAATATACATTGATAGTGCATATATTTTATATTGTAAATATTAATGTTTTTCTAACATTGGTCAAAGTTAGACAAGTTTGACTTAGGACAAAGATAAAATGGCCTAAAATTTGAAACGGAGGGAGTAATTGAGTATACATTTCAAAGTTTCTTTGCAGATAGTATTAACCAGGTAGTATCTGCTTATATCAATGCTCAATGGTGAGTTGTTGACTATATTTGCTGAGATGTAGGTAAATAAATATTAGACCTCATAAAACTGACCTAGTGAACAACAGACCCATAAAAGACGGCTTCTGCTGGACCAGTCATGTAAACATGATTGTCATCCTCCCTCCACTCTATTTCCAATGGGCCGCCAGGCAAATCAACTATACATTTCTGTTTTGCAATTAAACGATAAAAGATTAATATACAACTCAAAGTGTAGTGACTACGAGTCAATGTGCAACAATAAGAAAAAGGAAATAAAAAAGAAACACAGACCCGCTCAGCTCGGCCCTCAAGAACAGCAGAAACAACAACTGCACAAGCACCAGTACCACAAGCAAGAGTCGCTCCTACATTCAACCATAAAGGTCAGTTTGCATATCAACTCCATGTGAGAAATGCATAAATACAAAAGGAGGCACCATTAAAGTCAGGGTATATATTATAGCATTTGCATTATGAAGTTCTTTTTCTCAAATCTGCAGGAGAGTTGTAGTGTTTTACATCATTGCATTAAGAAAAAAAGGACATAAATCCCACCAGTTCAAACTTAAAACATATGCAGCACAGAAAAAAATTAAAACAATCAACGACAAAACCCATGATCAACCATGGTCAGCCATGCCAATCCTTTGGCACTGGCCATGACCCACACCAGTGACACATCACAAATAATATGCAAAACCCATTGATTGTTGGGAAAACTCCTTCTCAAAACACAAATATTCTAATAGGTTCCCAGACAGCATTGAACTCGACACCAATGGTTCTAGACCACCATTCAAAGAAATGTAACACACATGATTGGGGTGACAGATTGGGAAGGCCAGTGTCTAAACAAGTCTCTCTTGCAATGACACAAGAGACTATGCGCTTGATTGTCTCATCTTGCTGATCACAAAGCAGGCACTGTGGATGTGGTGAACCCTGGTGAGCAAGATGGTCGGTTCACACGGTTGTCAAACAATGAGTATGGACTACTAACTACAGCAAAAATTGGCATTTCTTAGCACCCCATGGCTTCCAAATCAACTTTATTGCTCCAAACTATCAGATCCAACAAAGAACTCTGCATAAGTTATCTCTGCATTATGAGGTCATAATGTGGACCATGCTGGTACTGATGACATATTAACACCTCCACCAAAAATACAAGTAAAACCCGTTCCAAAAAATAGAAGTAAAATACAAGCATATAGATACATTAGGGGAGGAAATAAGAGAAGACATTCTGCCATTCAAGCAAATGGGATGCGCACAGTTAAGGAGGCTAAAGGAAGACTAGTCATACCAGCACCACGCTCCCAAACTCGCATTTTGAGGTGTGAGCGAGACAAAACCTGTACGAATTCTGCAAAAGGAAAGTTACTTATACAAAGTCCAAATATAAGGATGTATACATGAAAGCTCATAGTAACACAAGAAAGTAAGACTTTACCTGTGTTGGTGCGAGCAGGAAACATTTCATGGTGCTCAAATTTAGGCCCAATTTCACTAAGTTTTAGATCGTCGACCTGCAAGACCTGCAGGAGTTCAATCAAGACAAGAATCTATGGTTATAATCTGCAGTTGTGCAAACAGCTTGGTTCGTTTAGACGAACTAAAGTTTCATGATGCACATAGTTCAACCAGAATAAAACTTTATCAACTTGCATCCTAAATCCTAATTCACACAGCAGTAAGGGCAGGGCAGCTAGGTGTTATCTGACTGCACATGGACCTCAAATTAGACAATAACGGAACCATATTGAAGCATCTCAACAAATCCTCTCTTTTTATCTGCAAAAGTATACCCTTCATGATACTATCACAAACCATTACAAGTCAAAACAACAGGTTGTGCTGACCAGAGCAATGAAAAATAAAAGATCGCAGGGATCACTGATTTATACAATTAGCAAGTTCCAGACGACCAGACCCCAAAAGTTGATGTAAGAAATGTAAAGATGAAGCATGCTAAACAAACAACTGATTCCGATGTTTTAACAAGGAACAGTATCCCCATAGATGGATCCATAAAATGCATGGATGCAATTTGCTAATTAACAATGAAATTCCAAACTTTGAAAAATGTACCTTTAAGTCCTTTGCACCAAATGTGACACAGTGAGGGTTGCCCATGCTAACACATGTTACATGCCATGTTAAGCCCTCAACTTCTAATTCAGCTTGGACAACAGCTTTGTTCTTGGTAGCTAGCAATTTTGTGGGGATGTCCGGTCCAGAAAGGATCGGCTCGCCCATATCGACCTTCACCTGAAAACAAAATATGTGTATAAAATTCTACTCACAGCATAAATTCAAAAGTCAAAGGAGCTATGTTCAACAAGAATGAGTAAACGATATTTGAACATGAAAAGAAAAGTAAAATAGGGAGCAAATGCATTTTTAGGTTACTAAAGCCAAGAAAGTTCAAGATAATGGATCTCATCGCAGTAGCTTAAAAGCTCTGCTTCATAACGGTTTGCTATGTGGCTCCTAGTCGCTAGGCAGAGTAGCACCGCCTCTCCTAACACCTAGGCATTTCGCATAGACATTTTTCCTCTTCAAGTGGTACAGAACTTGATCTACAAATGAAAATGGGACACATGAAGATGGAGACTTGTGTATATGTGATAATGTCAAAATTCTTTATTTTTATAGGCCATATATCTCCTGTATTTAACAAGGAATCACTCTAATTGATTGGAAAAGGTACAACCGCCTAGGATCACCTATGCAACACCTAGTGCCTAGCACTTTTTGTAAGATTAGTAGAAAAGAATTCTCACTAAGCTGCTTAACTAGGGCCTTGTGGTTTACCGTAGGGTGAATTTGGTTTTGGATTGTTACAACTCCAGATCAGCGATCTTATTTTTTCTACTGATTGGTTCACACAATTTTTTTGGAACACAACAATTTTGGTGAGTACTTTTTCTTAACGAAAAACCACCTAGCTCCTCCTAGGTTGGATCTCATTTTTCTGTCTGTGAGGTACATATATTCTTCCAACAAATTGCCCATATTCTGGAGGAAAAATTGACTGACATAGAAGTTAAGATTGCTACAGTGGCAAAGTAAGTAAATAACTATCCTATCTGAACAGTCCAAAGACCATTTATTTCATGTTGATTGATTGTAGAAGAATGCTAGATGAAACAGATCTTACATACTCCCTCCATTTCATATTACTTGTCGTTTTGGCTTTTCTATATACATTCCTTTTGCTATGCGCCTAGATATATAATTATGTCTAGATACATAACAAAAGGAATGTATCTAGAAAAGCCAAAATGACAAGTAATATGAACGGAGGGAGTATCAAATAAATCAGTTGCGGTTGAGGTAATGAACCTTACCAGGTAACTAGTGACCAAATAAAAGGTGTTACCTTCACTCAGGACCAAGCAAAATAAATAGCAAGGCATGGTTATAGTCTTACAGATTTTGCACTAGCATATTAAGATTTCAAAATGACTAAAAAGAAAACATTTACCTGCCCGTCACTTTGTATTTCAGGGATGATCAGTCCAGCACCAGTATGAATTGTGAAGCTGAAACATTTAAAGAGCTAATTTCAGGGAGGGAGGGGATAACAAAGAATGATGCATCCACATTATCATATTTATATATTATACCTTTCTATCATTATTGTGTTCCTATCAGTATTTATATTACATTAAACTTAGATTCAATAATAACAACTCTACCCAAGTTGTTTCAACATAAACAGTCCCAGGCCTAGGTAAAGAAGTGGGGTTGCGAATTTGCGATAGGCTTGACAGGCCAAAGTAAATAATCCAGACACTTTTATGAAGATGAAAGTATGAAACCCAAAAGAAGCCCAAAATGATTAAGGCCCAGACTCCCCCCAAAGAAAATGTTGGAAATAAGATTAACACAACATCTCATGGACAATTTTTGTGTATATCATTTACTTGTTTTACAATGATGCTGCAGTGCCTTACCTATGTGTTCCCTGCAGGTTTTCAAGCTCAGCTATAAACCGAGCAAAGCAACGGACTCCATTACCACACATCTGAAAACCAAAGGAAATAAGGGGTCAACATGTAGTGTAGGAGAATAATTCAGATGAACAAACTCCATTAAACATTTTATGACTGTCAACAACATGGACGTGAAAAAAGAGCAAAAAGAGAGGATTTTCTATGGTAGAGGTTGTATAGCAAAAGAGAACGTCAACCTGTATATCTGATTATCATAAAGTAAGAATCTGGACAGGAAACATATGATGGTGCTTCAAAGGTTTCACAGCCAGTTTAGACCCACAATTCCGAATCCGAGTTTAGTGTATGGCAATGGCATACGGACCCCAATGCTGGTATGCCTGAAAAATAGATGATACACTAAAGAGACCCTAGCTAGTTGACACTTTCTAGAAAATATTCTAATAATTTTTCGATTGGTTGATGTACCAATTTACACAGATTGTTAGTTAGAAAAATATAAAAAGCCCAAGCTAACAAACTATTTGAAGGCCAAAATTTGCTTGTTCCTAACATTTTTTCCTTTAGCATCAAAGCTCAGAGGATATAAATATCGGCACCAACTTGCAGCAGCAAGTGGTTAAGTGGTGGCCCTCAAGTGGCAGTACACTGAAGTTAGCTTAGCTCCATTTTCTGGCAGACAAATGAATACAAAAAACAATTGCCACAGCACCGAAGATAGCATTTGCTAATTGCCCAGGCGCTACAGGCTTCAGTATTATACCTCTGGCTCGCTGCCGTCGGAGTTGAAGATCCTCATGGTGTAGTCCGCGCCATTGGTCCCCGGCATGACGAAGATGACGCCGTCTGCACCAATGCCGAAGTTCCGGTCGCACAGCTTCGCCGCCTCCTCCGGAGTCACCTTCGGCACCGACGAATCCCTATTGTCCACCTGAAAGTCCACGCGGGAATCAGAGAACGAAACAGTAAAAATATCTACCCCGCATCATCAGAAACAGCATTGATTGTGCGAATTCGTGGAACAGCAGATTCCCCCCAAACAAAGTACAAACGCCTCGGGCTCACGATATGATAGTAGCTGAAGTATGAAGTTCAAACACAAAAATAAAAGCAAAAAACTCCTCACCATGATGAAGTCGTTTCCCAGGCCCTGGTACTTGACGAAGTGGAGGGCGCGTTCCGACTCGCGGCGCTCGAGGAACGAGGCGGCGGCGGACCTGGGGGTGGAAACGGCCATCGAGGCGACGCCCCGGCGAGGGGAGACGGGGCCCCAGCGGACCGGAAGGCGGACGCAGCCGCGGGATGGGGCGGCGAGGGAGGCGACGGTGGCTGCGGCCGCGAAGGAGGTGGCGGCGGCGGCGGGCGACATGGCAACGAGAGCGGGTGGGGGAGTGCGACTGCGCGAGGGGTTCGGGGGGACGGAGTGGAAGAGGTACCTGTCGCTGTCGCTGTACGGGTAGGAATACGGGTAATGACGCGGAGCCTTTGGCTCGATACAGGTGGGTCCGCTTAGAAGTATGGCCCACGTCGACGAGGCACGTGTACTGATGTTGAGCTGCTGACTCACGCACGTGTGATGAGAGGGAGTGAGGGTTACGGGTTTGTTTTTTTTAACAACCGCACAAGATAGTGCGAGTTTCATTGATATAGTAGAAAAAAATACAAGACTTTGATCTTGGGAGACCATACGTAGGAAAACAGAAAAGAAAGAAAAAATAAAAACTCGCTCAGTTGGATTGGGACATCAACACGGGTCGCACTGGCCGGTTGGATTGGGACGTCAACCCGGCCGAAAAAACTACACACAACGACGACAGGAGAGGCAAAGCAAACCACAGCTCCACCCACCACACCGCACTAGTGCTAGCATCGAGCCACTTGAGGTGAAAACCGCCGCCGAAAGAGGAGTCAAGAGGCAGGCAACACCACACCGAAAAGGGCCGCCGCCATGCAGGACCCAACGTCGCGGTGTTGTTGCAACCAAACCGGGCCTCCCGACGGCATGAAGACCACCGAGTCCGAAACCACTGACTCTCGCGTGCGCGGGGACCACCAACCTGCCACTCAGCACGCCTCTCTCTCTCGTGCGCGGGGACCTTCAACCCGCAGCACGGCACGCGCTCCGGACTCGTCTCAAAAATTGTCGTCGAAGAAGCACGAAGAGGTGCACTGCCCCCGGGAGCCACAACGAGCCGCAGCCCCCCGCCGTGACTCAAAATCATGACGTTGCTTCCCTGTCGCGCAAGTCGCCGCCATCGAGCTTGAAGACCGAAGGTGTCGCCCGCGCCGTCTTCCGACATTGTACCGCACCAGGAGAATTCAGCCATGCTGAAAGCCCCGCCATGATCCGCTGCAAGCCAAGTCCTCTCCGGTTGCCGTTGCTGCAAGCGCCATCCTACAACGTTGTCCCGCACCGCACTGGAGGTCGCCGAGAAACACCAGGCGCCGCGGAACGCTGCAAGCAGTCGAAGCAGCAGCCGAGAGAAGACCGCCGGTCGCCAACAGGAGGGCTGACGTCGAGGCTCGAGGTAGGCAACCCCCTTAACACATGGCATACGACAGGCTCATGGCCACCAGCCGGAGTAACCACGAAGAGCAGACCAGACGCGCCAACGAAGCGAACGGTGCCTCTAAGGCGACGCCTCCAAGGAAGTTACGGCGCTCGTCCAAAAACTGGACCGGGTTTTCACCCAGAGAGCATGCAGCAGGATTGTCGCTCAAAGGTGGCACCCTCGGCAGGGAGAGCGACGCCCGCGGGCGCCGCCGCCAACCCCCAGAACGAATCTGGCTTGGGCTTGCCCCCAGCGCGACCAATCCGGCTGCAACCGATCATCGCAGCAAGTCGGTACCACCCCTGCAGTCACCGCCGGTGGGGAAACGTCCCTGTCGCAGCACCCCACCTCCCGCCGTTGTTGCTTCATCGCACTGTCGCCGTCCCCACTCCCCGACGATGTGTCGGGCCGGCAAAGACACCGGCCGCCGCCAACGTAGTCACGTTGCATTCCAATCTCAAATACTCGCTTTACTTTGAAGGAAAATTTAAATTTGGATGTTGAATAATGTTATTTTACCAATTTAGCTAATAAATCATCATGCCTACAACACATTTATTAATTTTTGGGACATGTTTTATGATTAAGGTGACAATGCATAACAATCACATAGTTAAGTTAAATTCAGAAGCATACTTATCCGTAGCCACAATTTGATTTGCCACTTTAAACAAGAGAGCATGAGGTAGAATCACTAGGAAAATGTGTTGTTCATCGCTTATTAAGCCACACTTCAGGAAAAAAAACCCTGATTCATTTAGATTACATTCTATAAGAGATAGATGGCCATAAGATATACTGTCATGTATGTCATTGTCATAGCTGAAGAAAACAAACGGCATAATTGCGTCTAACCTAACCAATGGCATTTTGTGAGGTTGTGTAGAGATTGAATCTATAATTGTTGAGAGGTTTGGTTAAATGGAAAGGATCCACTACTAGAGAATCGCACATATATCACAGGTCCGATTTTTGATTTGTATCGGGTATTTTTGCTCCCGGTATAAATAATGGCATTTGTACCGGGTGGAGCCACCGTCCGGTACAAATGCCCCCTCACAGGAGCGCGGCGGGGCCTCCTCCCACCCACCCGATACAAATGCCTCACATTTGTACCGGGTGGTGGCTCCAACCGCTACAAATGTGCTCGCCTCACATTTATACCGGGCGGAGCCACCACCCGGTATAAATGTGGCAGCATTTGTACCGGGTAAAAAGAAGACCCAGTACAAATGTCATTCCATTGAGACTATGGGAGGACTTAGAAAAATTTGTGCCGGCGCCTCTCATCTCCAGCCATCCTTTTAATTCTCTCCCCACCATCCTCCATTCTTATCTCTTTCTCATTCTTCTTTCTTCTTCCTTCTTCCTTCAACTTTCTCTTCTCTCTGCTGACTGCTGCTCTCCCACGCAGGAGGCAGGGCCGGCGGGCGCATCGCGACCGGGGCGGGGCGGCTAGGGCGTGGCGCGGGCGTGCGTGGCCTCCCCACCGCGGCGGCGCGGGACCAGGCCGCCAGGCGCGGGCGCGCGAGCCCTCCAGGCCGCGGGCGCGCGGGGCTAGGGCCGCCCGCCGGCGCGCGGGGCTGTGGCCGGGGCGGCGCGGCGGCTAGGGCACGGCGGCGCAGGACCAGGCCGCCGGCGCGTGGGGTCGTGGCCGCCCGCCGGTGCGCGGGGCTGCGACCTGGAGAAGAGGTGTTGATGCTTTTTTTTCTTTGTTTTCTGATATGTGAATCTTGTGTTTGTGTTGTTGTTCTTGTGATTTTGTGAATCGGATTTGTACTGTGAATCGTGATGAGATGTGAATCTTGTGAATTGTGATGAGATGAGATGAAATGTGAATCTTGTGATGAGATGAGATGTGAATCTTGTGTTTGTGTTGTTATTCTTGTGATTCTGTGATGAATTGATGATGAGATGAGAAAAGAAGAAAAAAAGAAAAAAAGAAAGGAAAGAAAAAGAAAAGAGAAGGGGAACGACGGACCGACGGACAGGTGACGAAAATCACATTTGTACCTGAGAGACATGGGTACCCATGGGTCCCCACCAACCAGGGTCCCAGAGGTCCCTGTCAAGTGGACCCGACCTGCCAGAAGCCCCGCCGACCTGCAAGTGGGCCCGAAGATCTTATCCACAACCCCGGCGACCTTGGAAGACTCCAGAAGACCTTGTCCAGATCCCGGAGGATCCGCCGGGCTTGTGGCGCAAGACTCTTCACCAGGTCGCGGGTCGACGCCGCCGGTAGGTCCGCGGATCGCGGGATTCACCCTGTAATCACGGAAGATGACCTTCCTAATTTGTAACCGACCCCGATGAGGGTCCACCGACCTCGAATGGAAGCCCTAGCCCGTTGACCATATAAGGCGGCCTAGAGCTCCATTCGAGGGGACGACTCCCTCCACGCATAATTCCACCGCATACTGGACGTAGGGTTTTACTCTCCGGAGGCCTGAACCAGTCTAAACCCTTGTGTCCCTCGCCATTCTCGCCGTATTCCGAGTTCCATCCGTGAACTACCACCTACGCTCTTAGTTCTCGATCTCCTCTAATTAACCTACAACCGCTCGGGTCGCTCCCTTGAGGATCTGTCCAGGTCTCACCCCCTGACAGTTGGCGCGCCAGGTAGGGGTGATCGGGAACTCGCTGTGTAGCATGGTGGCCCGATCCGGTGTTGTTTTTCCGGCGAGCATGGCGGACATCCTCGCCAACCCTGTGGAGATCTGCTTCGGGTCCTTCACGACGACCTCGACTGCTCCGGCGGCCGCGACCTCTCCGGCGACTGCAGTGAAGATCGTGACGGCGCCTGCCGCCGCCACCGCTACCGATCTAGCGTCGGACACCCGCCCGCCCAAACCCTATGACATTGTTCAGGGAATGGAGCGCGTCATCAACATGATGGAGGAGACCCTCCAGATCTGCGAAAGAGCCCAGCGCTCAATGCAGACGGCGCCGCGCCGCAAGACCTTCCCCTTCGGTCTGCCACCATCCGGCGACGTCTACACCCGCCAGGCGGCCAGGTCCCCCCAGATCCAATCTGGGCGGCTGGAGTCATCTGGCGACCTCAAGCCCGAGCTCCGCGCTCATCGCGATCCGCTCGACGTACCGTGCACCTACCATAAGGGCGCACGGCACACCCTCCGCGGCTACCGGCTGCGGAAGAAGATCGATCAGGAGCGTACTGCTCCCCGTACCACGCGAGCTCCCACGTCTCCGGACGGGGGCGAGTTCCAGAAGGTCCGGATCCATGTCTCCCCCAATGACCAGGGCTCCATCCTCCGACGGGTCCTGGTGGTGTCGGAGAACGAACCACCACGCCTCGGTGCGACGGATTCCGAGGAGGCGCGGCGGATCCAAGGCAACGCCAACCGCGCCCAGCGACGTGCGGAAGAGCAACGCCGCGCAGTACCTCCTTGCGCTCGAGACCTTCGCCTCGAGTTCGAGGAGGCAGGGCTGCCAATGTTCAACAGCCCCCAGGCCAACTTGGGTGCTGCTATGGCATGCCTCCAGCAAGCCAGTCCTTCACCCGAGGCCGACACAGCCATGGCTTATCTTTGGGTCGCCACGGCCTTGGTGGAGGAGAAGAGCGCAGCAGCCAAATCCGCTGCGTCGACGTCAAGTCGTCACTCGCGCAGCCGATCTAATCAGCCTGCGCACAGCAAACTCCCCACCATTCAGGAAGAGGTCGATCAGCACAACCCTGACCAGCCTCGGGCGAACAGCGCAAAAGACGGCGACCTACGCGCCAACCTCGACAAGAACAGACGTGGCCGCGACGCTTGTGGCTACATCGACCAGCGCCACCGCGAGCGCGAAGAGCGGGAGCTGCGATGTCTGCGGAGTACGACCGCGAGTACGGACCTCCCGGTGCCGTCCATCGCATCATGGAGCGCGAGGAGCGCGACCACCACGACGTTGAGAACAGGCGCCGCGCTCAGTACGAGGCGGAGTACGGCCACCCGGAGGGCGGTGTCCCGAACCCAGATCGCCAGCCCAGATCCCAGGTCGTGGCCCCTGCGCAGAGCAGAGGCGGCGCTCAAGCTGGAGCTGCCGACGATGACATGGCCATCACCGCCTTCCCCGCGTTGGCCCCTCGCCTTAGGTCGGTGGCCTACCCCGACAACTTCAAGCCGAACATCCAGAAGTACGACGGCCGCTCCGACCACAACATCTTGCTGTCGACCTACTATGTCGCCGTCAAGGCGGCCGGTCGCAACTTCGATCATATGGCGGCGTACTTCCCGCTGGTGATGGGTGACGCACCATCACTCTGGCTCAACAACCTCTCAGCGGGCAGCATCACGTCATGGGCTGACCTATCTCAGGCCTTCACGTCCAACTTCCAGGCGACCTACAATCATCCTGGGAACGTCTTCAACCTCGGGAGGGTCACCATGAAGACCAACGAGCAGCTTCATGACTACACCAACCTGTTCTTCGAGAACTGCAACACCTGTGTCGATGTCCGGGACGACCAGGTCGTCGATAGCTACAAGAAGGGCGTCAGGGATCGCAAGATCTTTGAAAAGATCCATGAGTCAGGAGCCACCACAGTCTCGGCCCTCATGGAGGTCGTCAACAAGCTCATCGGCACCGACGAGGCACTGGTCAACCAGTTCGACTCCGACGCCAAGCGCGACGCAGGCACCTCCGGCACCGGCGGTGACTCCAGCTCCAAGCTGCGCAAGCGACCTTCAGAGGTGCTTGCGGCGGAGGGACGTCGACCTTCAACGTTCAACGTCGAGGAGTTCAACGCAGTGCTCAACAGCCCTTGCAGGTTCCACGAGGGGGGCACCCGCACCGTCCGCGAGAGCTCGCAATTCAAGAGGGCGTTCCGTACCCCCGAAGATCCGAAGCGACCTAGAGCCAACGACGATCGATCGTCTCCACGCTGCTACAACAACAACCGCCGGGACGACCGACGTGGTCGCGGCGACGACGGTCGCCGCGACGACCGACGTCGTGATGAGCATCAGCCGGAGGATCGCCGCGACGAGCGCGACCTACCTCCTCCACCGGCGACAGGCAACCCCAACGGCCCCTTCCAGCAGGCCAAGAGGTCGATCAACATGATCGTCGGTGGCCTCAAGACCAGCGTAAGCAGGAGGTGGTATCGCAAGGACAAGCGCGAGATCCAGCTCATCCACACCAAGCCGTCGCAGCCCCTGCGTTGGTCGGAGCAGCCAATCACGTTCTCCAGGGCTGATCACTGGGTCCACATCCCAGATCCTGGGTCCTACCCGCTCGTCGTTGAGCCAATAGTGGAGGGCGTCCTGCTCCCTCAAACCCTCATCGACGGAAGAAGCGGGCTCAACGTCATCTTCGTCGAGACCTTGAAGAAGATGGACTTCGACTTCAAGAGGCTGACAGCGTGCGACGAGCCCTTCTTTGGCATCGTCCCTGGCAAGGCGGCCTATCCCATGGGTGGGGTCTCCCTTCTTGTAACCTTCGGTACGGAAGAAAATTTCCGCACGGAGTATCTCAGCTTCGAGGTCGCCGACTTCAAATCTTCTTACCACGCCATCCTAGGCCGCCCCATGCTGGCCAGGTTCATGGCTGTCCCGCACTACACCTATTTGGTGTTGAAGATACCGGTCCCAAACGGGGTTCTCTCCGTCTACGGCGACCTCCTCATCTCGTTCAAGTGTGACAATGAGGCTCTCGACATCGCCACCACGAACGCCTGCGTCGACGCCTCCACCGTCATGATCGCCGAGGCCGCAAAGGTCGCTCCGAGCGACCTGACCGTCCCGGAGCAGAAGCGCACTGACACCGCCCTCGATGCCACGCCGGCGACAAAGAAGGTCTGTCTCGGCCTTGCCGACCCAGAGAAGACGGTGGTGATCGGCGACAACCTCGGGGAGAAATAGGAACTCGCGCTCACCAGTTTCCTCCGGGACAACGCCGACATATTCGCATGGACCCTATCGGATATGTCGGGTGTTCCAAGGGAGCTGGCTGAGCACTCCTTGGATGTAAGCAAGACGGCCAAGCTTGTCAAGCAGAAACTGCGCCGCTTCGCGAAAGATCGCAAGGAGGTTATTAGGGTAGAGATAATAAAGCTCCTAGCAGCTGGTTTCATTCGAGAATGTAAAAATCCGGTTTGGCTCGCCAACCCGGTGCTTGTACCCAAGAAAACCGGTCAATGGAGAATGTGTATCGACTACACCGATCTCAACAGACACTACCCTAAAGACCCCTTCCCTCTTCCGCGCATCGACCAGGTCGTTGACTCCACAGCCGGAAGCGTCCTGCTATGCTTTCTCGACTGCTACTCAGGGTATCACCAGATAGCCCTGAAGGTCTCTGACCAAGACAAAACGGCGTTCATAACGCCGCATGGTATTTACTGCTACACGGCCATGACGTTCGGCCTCAAGAACGCTGGAGCGACCTACCAGAAGGCGATCCAGAAGTGCTTGGAGTCTCAGATTGGCGACAACGTCGAAGCCTACATCGACGATGTAGTTGTCAAGACCACGGTGGAGGACAACCTCATCGCTGACCTCGCCCAGACCTTCGCCAATCTCCGGCGCTACCGCTGGAAGCTCAACCCGGAGAAGTGCGTCTTTGGCGTCCCATCCGGCAAGCTCCTAGGCTTCATGGTCAGCCACCGGGGCATTGAGGCGAACCCCACTAAGGTCGACGTCATCCGCAGGATGAAGAGACCCACCGGGAAGAAAGACGTCATGAAGCTCACCGGTATGATGGCCGCTCTAGGTCGCTTCATCAGCAAGCTTGGGGAGAAAGGCCTGCCCTTCTTCAAGCTGCTGAAAAAGTCAGATAAATTCGAGTGGACAAATGAGGCGGACCAGGCGCTGGAAGAACTGAAGACCTTCCTCACGACGCCTCCGGTCATGGTGCCCCCGGCGCCAAAAGAGACCTTGCTGCTCTACATCTCCGCGTCCACCCAGGTGGTCAGCGCGGTCCTGGTGGCAGAACGACCTGAAGAAGGTCAACCTTACCCCGTCCAGTGACCTGTCTACTACGTCAGCGAGGTCCTCTCTGATAGTAAGATCAGGTACTCGCAACCTCAGAAGATGTTGTATGCCCTTCTCGTCACCTCGCGCAAGCTCCGGCACTACTTACAGTCGCACAAGATCAAGGTCGTGTCAAGCTTCCCCCTCGGAGAGATCCTACGCAGCCGCGACACCACAGGACACTTGAATTTTGCCCGTGATAGGCCATCAAGTCGCAAATCCTTGCGGACTTCGTCTCTGAGTGGACAGAGACCCAGCAACCCCCACCGATGGAGAAGCCGGAGCACTGGAAGATGTACTTCGACGGTTCCTTGAACCTCGAAGGAGCGGGCGCAGGCATACTATTCATCTCCCCCTAGGGTGATCACCTGAAGTACGTCCTACAGATCCACTACAAGGCGTCCAACAACGGCGCCGAATACGAGGCCTTGATCCACGGTCTGCGTATCGCCGTTTCCTTGGGAATCAAGCGGCTCATTGCCTACGGTGACTCCAAGGTCGTTATTGACCAGGTCAACAAGACGTGTGACATCAAGAAGGACACGATGGACGCCTACTGCGCTGAGGTACGGAAGCTTGAGGCCCACTTCGAAGGCCTGGAATTTCACCACGTTTGTCGCGACAACAACGTGGCGGCCGACGTCCTATCCAAGTTGGGGTCCAAGCGCGCGCTGGTCCCGGCCGGCGTGTTCGTCCAGGACCTACGAAAGTCGTCGATCAAGCTCCTCAGTGACCCGGAGGTGTCGCCTGGCGACGTGCCTCCACAAAGCGGCCGCGACGTCCTCATGGCGGAGGCCGAAGATGATTGGCGCCTCGACTTCATCGCCTATATCCTGGAACACCGAGTCCCTGAGGACAAGGTCGAACGGGAGAAGATCGTCAGGCGCAGTGCCAACTACATCGTTATTGGCACAGAGCTTTACCGGAGGTCCGCCTCCAACGGCGTGTTGATGAAGTGCATCCTCAGGTTTGAAGGTCTCAGGCTTCTGCAAGAGATCCATGGTGGAGAGTGCGGCAACCACGCAGCCTCCGCCAACTTGGTGGGAAAGGCCTTTAGGTCGGGATTCTACTGGCCAACTGCTCTGGCCGATGCACAGGACCTTGCCGGCGATGCAAAGGGTGCCAGTTCTTCGCCAAGCAACAGCACGTCCCTGCTCAAGCCCTGAGGAGGATCCCCCCATCCTGGCCCTTTGCCATATGGGGCCTGGACTCCGTGGGACCCTTCAGAACGGCTCCTGGCGGCTACAGGTACATCCTTGTGGCGGTGGACAAATTCACCAAATGGATCGAAGTTCGAGCCGTTGCCAGCGTTACGTCGAAGGAGGCGGCAAAGTTCATCGAGGATATCACCCATCGCTTCGGGGTCCCCAACAGGATTGTCACCGACCTAGGATCGGCCTTCACAGGATCCGACTTCTGGGACTTCTGTCAAGACAGCCTCATTGACGTCTACTATGCTTCGGTGGCGCACCCACGCTGTAACGGCCAGGTCGAACGCGCAAATGGCATGGTACTTCAAGGCATCAAGGACCGCATCTTCGACGATGCCTCCCAATACGCCACCAGGTGGCTAGCGGAGCTCCCGCACGTGATTTGGGGTCTCCGGACCCAGGTCAGTTCATCTACGGGCTACTCACCATTCTTCCTGGTGTACGGGTCGGAGGCCGTTCTCCCAACCGACCTTGCCGTCGGCGCCCCTCGCATTCAGCACTTCGAAGAAGGGACAGCTGAGGAGACGCGCAAGGTCGACCTCGACAGCATTGAGAAGCATCACGTGGCTGCGCTGATGCGGCACACTCGCCACGAGCAGCAGCTACGTCGTTACCACGATCGCAACGTGCGTGAACGATCCTTCAACGTGGGCGACCTAGTCTTGCACCGCATCCAAGACACCAGGGGCATGCACAAGCTTTCCACCCCTTGGGAAGGTCCCTTCATCGTGATGGAAGTCGTCGGGCCAGCGACCTACCACCTCCAGTGGGCCGACGGTCAAGGCGTCCCGAACGTCTGGAACATCGAGCACCTGCGCCGCTTCTACCCTTAGAGATGTGTACCAAAATAAAAGCTATGTACTCTCCCCTTTTGTAATTTCCATTTAATAAAGAATGAGATTCCCCTCGGCAGCTCTCCTGTCGACCCGCACCTGGCTCTCCCTTTATTTTCTGTTGTGTTTACCCTTCCCCCTCGAAACGCTCGGGGGCTTGGTCTAGGTTAGGCCCCGAAGCGCTCGGGGGCTTGGCTTTGCCAACCTAAGGGTCTCGCGACCTGAAGGGATTTCTCATGTCTTATGTCTATGCGTGTCCCTCACCTGTTTAGCACCCGCTCTCTTTATGCATGTTCCTAAGTTGCCAGATTGTGAGACCTAGGGTCCACGACCCCCCTCCACGCGCCGACTGTGCCTAAGCCTCCATGCTGAGCCGCACAGTCGGTAAGCCGTTCCTCCACTGAGTTGGGTTAGCAGAGGAAACACTTTGTGATCTGGTTATTTTTGAGCTTACATAACGACTGTTCTCGCTATTTGGGTGGAGCACGTGCTTTAATTAAACTGCAAGTCTTTATTATGGCAAAATATTCTTTACATCAATAGGCCCTAGGCCTAAACTTGCATCTGCAGTTTGATACAGTTCAACTTCCAATTTCAGAGGTTGAACTTCTTCACGACCTCCACTGCGGCGGCTTGGACGTCTTCGCGCTCAACCAGCTCCGACAGGTCGACGTCCTCCGCGACCTTCTGCAGGTCGAAGGATGGCTCGTGGTACTTCACCGCAGCCAACGCCGCAGCCGCGGCGAGCTTGCTGGTGTCGAGCAGCAGGGCCTTCATCCGGCCATCAGCCTCATCGAGACGTTCCAGCAGCTCCTTTGGCTCCGCCCCCTCCTCCTGAGGAACGTAGACGTCCATCAGGTATTGGGCGGCCTCCCTGAGGTCGGAGAGCTGCTTCTCCAAACCTGCGCAAACAAAGGACGGGTCGCTTACATCCTTCGACCAACAACGATAAAGACCCACGGGAGATAAAGACCACTCACCACGCTGGACCTCTACCGTCCTCTCCTTGAGAACCGTCACTTGGTCCTTGACCTCGGCGAGCTCCTTCTTGAGGGCACTCTCCGTCTCCCTGGCGCCTGAATTCATTAAAAGTCGAAAATCAGGAAAAGTTCAAGAAGACGCATAGCTTCGACGCTCAGCGACCAAGCAAACTTACCCTCCACCACGGCCTGGAGGTCGTCAGCGGCATCCTTTGCCTTCTGCTCGGCCGCCTCCAGCTTCTTCTTCAAGGAGGCCACCTCCTTCTCCGCCTGGCGGGCCATGGCCTCCTTCACGTGCTTGACCTCCTGCGTGGCTTCGATCTGGGCTTGCAGTTTGGCCTCTTGAGCCGCGGCTGCTTCCGCGTGGGCGTTGGCGGCTTCCCTCACTAAGCCCGCCCGAGCCTGCGCCCGCTCGGCAAGCGACTGCAACACAAGAAGACACGTTCCGTCTCAAGACCTCACAAGACGTTCTAGATACACGACAAGGATCAAAATAGCAGGGTGCGAGCTCTTACCGCGAACGTCCGCGCAATTGTCCGCGACACCTCCTTAAAGTAGTCGACGTCGCGGCAGTCGGCGATGACGTCGTTCTCCCACGGGGTCCCAATGTACAAGCACCGATCGTTGTCGTCCTCGACGTTGGCGCCGCCCGCCTCTGCAGCCTGCTGGTCCAGCGTCGGCTGCGGGTCGGCCATGCAGAGGTAGTCCTGCTGACCTCCAACGGGCGGCGCAGTGCTGATCCCGCCCCTCTCCGCCTCTGACGCTGCCGTCACCCCGGCACCAAGGGTCTGGCTCGAGACCTCCGCAGCCGAGGCGGCCGGCGACTGCTCCACCGGTGCCTCACTCCCCTTCTGCCCAAAGGCCTCTTGACCTGAGGCATTCTTGACGCTGCCGGACGTCGCTGGGGTCGACCTACATCCAAGCAAAGACCTTCATCAGCGAAACCTGCAGTAAAGTAACATCTACAACCGAAAACCAGAACGCGGCCACGACTTAATTGCTCGCAGATCTAAGTCCAGGTTTAATGGGCTTAGGCGGGGCCCTTCTCGCCCTCTTCTGCGACCCCGCGTCGCCCACGACGTCCGCGCCCGACCTCGAGCGCTCCTCCGTGGTGGCGACCTTGCGGGGTGTCTGCGACGCCTGCCCCTCCGTCGCCGTGGCCTTGCGGGGCGTCTCCGCGGGCGGGACCATCGCCGCGCTGGGCGACTTGGCGTCATCCTCCTCCTCCTCGACGTTGATGGTCTCAACGTCGGAGCTGACCGTCGCCGTATCTGCCGACACAGCAGGCCCGGCCCTCTTCCTCTTTTTCTTCTTGGCCTCCGCTGTCTGGGTGGCGGCGATCGTGGCCGCAGCCCGGGACGCGGACATCTTGCCCGCCGTCTGCCGCGTGCGCCGCGGCGCCCTTCTTGTGGTGGGAGCATCATCATCACTCCCTACCGACGAGTCGGAGATGTACTCCTCAAGGCATTGCTGCGGGGGCACCTGCACGTCCCCCGCGGCGCGGACCTTGTAGCTCCGCTCTTCCTCATTGCGCAGTGGCGCAGGGCACTAATAGATGCCCTCACGATGCTGACAAACAAAAAGATAAAGGAAAAGACCTACGTCAAAGACAAAAAAAAGTGTTCAAGCTTTCCAACAGCAAGGAAACAAGGTCGAAGACTCACCGCATCGGAAGGTCGATACACACCGAGCGCCTTGGGGCACTCCCGGTTGCGGATGCGCCCGGCGAAGATGTTCTTCACTGCGCCGCCATCTCCTCCTTGGAGACCTTGCGCTTGACGACCCGGGTGGGGTCGGATTGCCCCCAGTACTCGTAGGCTGGGTGGACTCGGTCCTGGATGGGCTGTATCAGCTGGCGGCTGAAGCTGATAGCCACTGCGCTGCCGGTCAGCCCCTCCGCCTTCAACCTCTCCAGGTCTTCCAGCAGCGGGCGCAGCTCCTCAGTCTCCCGCGAGGTGAGCTGGTTGGTCCACTCCGGGAATGGGACGGGAGCGCGTCCCGTCCTGTCAGGAAGCGCCGACGCCGGGTTGTCGAGGTAGAACCACCCCTGCTTCCAACCGGTGGTGTTGTCGGGAAGTACAAGGTCGATGTACTACGGCTTCATGTACCGGCGCAGCATGAAGCCGACGCTCCCCACGACCTCGGATTTCCCCGTCTTCTTGAGCTCAAAGAAGTGGCGCCAAAGGTGGAAATGTGGTGCTATTCCGAGGTAGGTCTCGCAGAGGTGGATGAAGGAGGAGATGATGGTGATGGTATTGGGGACGAGATGCACCACCTCGATCCTGTAGAAGAAGAGGAGGCCGCGGAAGAAGTCGCCCGCCGGGACTCCGAACCCGCGCTCGATGTGCGCGAGGAAGATGACGGTCTCGCCGGTCCCCTCGGTTGGGAACTCCTCGCCCGCCGCCGGCCTCCAGCCGACCTCCGTCTTGGGCCTCAGCAACCCGCGGGTCGCCAGGGCCTGGATCTGCTCCTCTGTTACCACGGACGGCTCCCAGACAGTCTGCGGCGGCGGAATTGGCGCGGGCTCCATCTTCTCTTCCTCTATGCCGATGGACTTGGATCTAAACAATTCAAGGGTCTTGGTTCGCATGCGAGGGTGCGGTGCGCGGCGGACCTAGGCGCGGCGGCGCTGCTGTTCTCTCTGAGCACTGGAGTGGCGGCGGAACCCTAGTGCATAGCAGAAATGAAAGCAAGTAAAGGCCCCCAACCCACAGATCGGCCTTATATAGTTGGGCCCCAGCGGCGCAACGGGCGGCCACACCCAACGTCTCTTTGGCAGAGATCGCGGCGACCCAACGGCTCGGCGCCCCCCGCTTATCCACCGCTCAATGGCTCTTTTCGGCCTAACGGGAAAATGGCAGTAACGGCTAGTTCCGTACGGAAATCTGCGTCCGTCGGCTTCTGGCCAGCGCTCCGGGCGACGTGAACCTGTTATGCCTCACATTCAAGCCCCCCAAACATAATATCTTCGGTATCACATTCAAGGTCGTCACGACCTATGGACGACCTATGGGCCAGCCCTATCGCCTATTCAAGGTCGTCAAGGTAACGGCAGCCCCCCAGGTCGCCTCAGCCTCTCAACGGTGGGTTCACATCACGTCTCCTAGGCCCAGCTGCCTACATGCCCTCTAGGTCGCCTCGACCTACAGCGGCTGAACTTTACCAACGGCTCCGTGCTTAAAGGCTCTACTGCCTGTTGGCGACCTCTCGGTCCCAATTACAGCTCCTCGCTGAGGCCCCGCTGCCTTTTAGGTCGATAACGACCTACAGACTTCAGGATTGACACCCTGCGTCGTGCCATCGCACAGCGGCCGTGTTGACCCAGGTCGACACGGGCTCTTTTGTCGATTTCTATGACCGTCTGAAGGTCGGCGCGCTAATACAGCCCCGTCGGGACCTTGGCCATGCCATCGCTGCCTGGGCGCCTCTCCACATTGGCTAAGACACATCGTTTGCCATGCAAGCATGTATATAAAAGCTTCGTAAGCTACAAAAGACTTTGGCCCAAGGCCAATTACAAGATACAAACATATTAAAGGTTCTGTTCTACATTACATGGTGCTTACGGCGCAACCTAGACTGATGAAGCGCGTCGCAAGCTTTCTTCTAGCTTCAGGACCTCATTGGAGATCTCCACCGCCGCTATACCTGAGCATTTTTGGCCCGGCCTGACCCGGCCCGCCCACGGAATTTACTGGACGGGCGTGGGCAAAGATCTTGAAGCCCGCGAAAATTTTTTTTGGCCCGAGCCCGGCTCGAAATGCTGTTTTTAGTTATTTTACCCTATAAAATGCGTGGGCAGCCCGCCCAAGCCCGGGCCCGGCCCGAGCCCGGCCCGAAAACTGAGGCCCGACACGTCCCATGGGACGGTCATGAGCAGGATTTTCTCAGCCCGAAAACCCAGGTATTTTTTCGGCCCGGCCCGAATCCGGCTCGACCCGTGGAATGCTCAGGTCTAACCGCTGCCGAGGTCGCGGCTGCCACACAGCCACCTCTACTCTAGTCCCAGAAGGTTTCCTGTGGAGTCCCATCTTTTGCTAGGGTGCTCTCACAAGATACCAAATCGGACCAGCGTCAACTCGGGCCTTCCCCGGCGCAGCATGGCGGTCTCCAACGCCACATTAGGCCCTTGCTCACAAGGTCTGTCAAGGCAAGTTATGGTGGTTACCTGACTAATGTCAGGTCGGCGGCTCTTCAGAGGACGACGCCTTGTCTTCGCCTAGACCTCCTGGCCCTACGTTCCAGGAGCTCGATACTTGACGTCGTGCGTGTTGGAGGAGTCCATTTCTTTTTTGGATTCCCGTGCACCCTACACGACCTTGACGATGCCATGACTCCGCCAAGTCTCGATATGTCCTCGCCTCGGCCGCTACGCCTACACGTCGATCGGGGGCTTGAGAGACATGGGTACCCATGGGTCCCCACCAACCAGGGTCCCAGAGATCCCTGTCAAGTGGACCCGACCTGCCAGAAGCCCCACCGACCTGCAAGTGGGCCCGAAGATCTTATCCACAACCCCGGCGACCTTGGAAGACTCCAGAAGACCTTGTCCAGATCCCGGAGGATCCGCTGGGCTTGTGGCGTAAGACTCTTCACCAGGTCGCGGCTCGACGCCGCCGGTAGGTCCGCGGATCGCGGGATTCACCCTGTAATCACGGAAGATGACCTTCCTAATTTGTAACCGACCCCGATGAGGGTCCACCGACCTCGAATGGAAGCCCAGCCCGTTGACCATATAAGGCGGTCTAGAGCTCCATTCGAGGGGACGACTCCCTCCACGCATAATTCCACCGCATACTGGACGTAGGGTTTTACTCTCCGGAGGCCTGAACCAGTCTAAACCCTTGTGTCTCTCGCCATTCTCGCCGTATTCCGAGTTCCATCCGTGAACTACCACCTACGCTCTTAGTTCTCGATCTCCTCCAATTAACCTACAACCGCTCGGGTCGCCCCCTTGCGGATCTGTCCAGGTCTCACCCCCTGACAGTACCGGGACATAACACCCCCCGGTACAAATATTCAATACCCGGTACAAATGAGGGTTATGAACCGGTATAAATACCTGTTTTTCCAGTAGTGGAGGACAAAAACAATTTTTTAGTGAGATACCAACCACCCTATTGTGTTCCTATATAAAAAGCAAAACCTAAAAGAAAAATTCTAAATAGCGTCACATCATCCAATATATTTGTTGCCGCTTGATGCGTACCTATTAATTAACCAAATGTACAAAATATTTTTTTTGAAAAATCCAAAATATACATTTTCTAAAAAAGCATATAGCTAACACTATTAATATCATATTCCATGACGCAAGTAACAACAACATTTTCACTTTTTTTTTTGAAAATTACAACCTTTTCACTTGAGCCGTTTGGGAATTGGGAGAGAACCTCTTCTCGCGGGCCCATGTCGTGACGAAATGCTCAGACCAAATGACGTGGACCCGTAAAAATCAATTCGAAATGCTCGGACAAAAGCCATAGCGATAGCGACAGCGAGGCAGGCAGAGGCGTGCGGTAGCCGGCCCGGTAGTTAAGGAAGCCGAGCGCGACGAGAGGCCGCAGCCGCGCCGCTCCTCGCCGCGCCGGCGGCCGAGAGGCGGAGCCACGCAGCCGACGCGCACATACTCTCCGCCGCCTTCCTCTTCGTCTTCTCCGCGTACAGCGCCGCCTAGAACCTCGAGAGCACCGTCAACACGGTACGCCTCTGCTCCTGCTCCCGGCCGGGAGAAATTGACTATTATAGGACTCCAAACGATGAGTTTCATTATAATAGGACTCCAAACATGAACTTCGTTAAAACGACATCCGAAACGTTGTGCCTTTGTTATTATAGGATTTTTGGTCTTTTTAATTACTTTTGTCAACTAAATACATATATTTTGATTAGCATGGACCGTGTTTTGCCCCTGTGGCCTTTTCACGTGACGTGGGCTGGCAGCACGTCGCCTCGTTTCCTCTCCCCGCGTCGTTTCGTTTCGTCTCCCGTAGAAACACCGCCGATGCCGCCATGGATCCTGATACGCCGGCGCCACCCGTCCGTCCGCAGCATGCGCCGGCGCCGCCCATCCAACCGCCGGCGCCGCCCGTCCGTCCACCGGACGCGACAGGCCCTCTCCCGATGGCGCCCTTCCCTGGCGTTTCCCCCCACAGCGGCGCACTAGGGTTGCCCACACCGGCCGCCCCAGATGTCCAACGTGGTCGGGCCATGGCCGACCAGCAGCGTGCAGCGGTGGGTCGCGTTACAAGCGGCCAGCCACCCCTGGCGGCAACCAGCAGCATGCAGCGGCCAGCGAGTCATGGCGGCGGCCAGCAGCCTGCAGCGACCAACCAGCCACAGGGCGGCGGCCAGCAGCCTGTAGCGGTCAGCATTCAGCAACCCAAGCAATTCACGTTACGTGAAAAGGCCAAGGCCACAGGGGCAAAACGGTCCACTCAGGTCAAAATACATGTATTTAGTTGACAAAAGTGGTTAAAAGGACAAAAAACTATAATAGCAAAGTCATATGGTTTCGGATGTCGTTTTAGCGAAGTCCACGTTTGAAGTCCTATATAACGAAGCCCATCATTTGGAGTCCTATAATAACAAATTTCTCCCCGGCCTGGCCTCTCTTCCTCTCCCAGCTCGTTCATCGTGTTAGTTCTCGGCTTCTCGCGCCGTCTCGTTGGGGATCCTGTACTCCTCCTTCACGCTCTTCGCGGTGGTTGCGTCGCCGGTGGTGACGCGGCTGGGGCCCAAGCGCGCGCTCGTCGTCGGCAGCAGTGGCTACGTGTTCTTCATCCTTGCCAACCTTGTCCCGACATGGTATGCCTGGTGTCTGGATGCGTGAGTTTCGGTCTGGATGCCTGGTATCTGTTCGATAGAATTCCGAGCTTGGTGTGGCAAGTCTAGTGATGGGTTGATTCAGTAAATCTACTCGATGACTTCTTAGATCAATTTAGTCGTTGTCAACCACTACGCATGTTCATTAGTAATCGCCAACATTCAGAATTTGAGATCATTGAATTGCATGGTCCCAATGATTGCTTGATTGGGACTGTGTTAAACTGCCTTCAATTTTCAAGCTCTGCAAGTCTGCAGCCTCCCTTTTGGCCAATAATTGAGTTTGGGGCAACTCACATTCTCACAGAGACAGTTTCTTTGGATGTCAAAATGTGTCCAAATTTAGTACGCATCACATATTTTGACTGACGTTCAGTAAGGACTCTCTTGGATATGTACTGTACACACAATTCCTATAACGTGCCTCTTAATCTACTGCCACTACTGGGTGTTTCAATTGTGCCAAAAAAAACTAAGTAAAAGTTTCAGTTCATGCAGCGTTTCAGTTGCGCAAAAAATCAGATAGCAAGTAAAAGTTACAGTACATGCAACATGCTGTCTTTTGTGTAATGTTAACTTACAATTGTCAGGTACACAATGGTGCCAGCTTCACTGTACCTTGGTTTTTGTGCATCTATCATTTGGGTTGGGCAGGTAACTGAACTTCCTTTTTCATGAACGGTTGTGTCTCTATTGAATCCATATAGCTCACACCCCTTCGTTCTGCTCTGCTCGATCTGCAGGGTATATATCTTACATCGGCTGCCCTCAGCCATGCAAGGGACAATAATTTGCCTGAGGGTCCAACTTTGGGGAACTTCACTGGAAAGTTTTGGGGAATTATTGCTAGCACGCAGGTACAGATCTACAGGAGCTATTATTAATCGGAACTTTCCTGGAGAGGTTCACTATTTGTTCTTCACACCACAACTGCAGCATCTACTTCTTTCTGACTCATGTCTTCTGTAGTTGTATTGCTTTTGACTTGTACTGCATTTGAATTTTGTAGGTCATTGGAAATTTGCTCTCGCTTGCTCTACTGAGAAATGGAAAGGTTAGGTCGTTCTGGAATATTCCAAAGTGCCAATTTCCTGGCATTTGGTTTTTATATTCTTCATACAACTACTTAAAAACTAAAACTAGAATTGAGGCCATGATTGTTATGGCCTATGGTCAGAGACATTCATTGTAATACTCAAAAAAGGGCGGCCTAGTGCAAGTGGTAGTGCTTGCCGCCTGTGAACCGAGAGGTCACAGGTTCGAGCGGTGGCCTCTACACATTGTACGATGTGTGGGAAAGACCTCCCGCTAATAACCTCCCCCAGACCCCGCACAGTGCGGGAGCCTACGGCACTGGGTACGTCCTTTTTTATTCCTCCTCTAGTTTTCCCAGCACTTAACTAGCTAGGCTGTCCTGAGTTTTGATGTAATCATAACCGCTAAAGAGATTGCATCAGATGCAAACATCTCTAAAATAACATTGAAGCAAAATTACTTTTTGTAGTATTTGACTGTGAATTTTATTAGATCGATGTTCTACTCCTCTATCTAATTAGGCTAAACATGGTCAAGTGTCTTATATATAAATATTGTGCTTTTTTGTAGATAAATATATATGTGAAAAATGAGTACCAATCATGCAAAAGATCAATGCTTATTGTTAATTTTTTCGCTGAACTTTCTTTATTTCTTTTTTTACTTGGATTGCTTTAGAATATATACATTCATGTAAATTGTCATTGTTTTTGATCCTTTGGTTCTCATACATTACAGGATGAAGGAAGTATCACGGGGAAAAATCTATTATTTGTTGTATTTCTTGGCTGCATGATGGTGGGCATTGTATTAATGTGTTTACTGTCAAAAATAGAGGAGAAAGGAGATGATGATCCATTATGTTCCTGAGTTGGAGCTACGTTGAAGTATATTGTTGCCCCGCTGAAGGATCAAAGGGTGCTTCTTATTATCCCTCTTATGGTATATATAGGCCTAGAACATGCGTTTGTCTGGTAAGTAGCCCATTATATATCTATAATTGCTCTCTTTCTTACTATGCTAGTCTCTAAATAAAATGCTGTGGATTCTTCTAAAGGGCTGTATTCACAAAGAGCATTGTAACACCCACGCTTGGCATTTCTGGAGTTGGTGGCACCATGGCAATCTATGGTGCAGCTGGTACAGTTGTAGGTGAAATCACAACGACCTGATTATCAGATGGTTACTTTATGTCTTTATCCTTCATTTTCCTCACTAGCATGTTCACTCTCCTGAATTACCTGTCCCATTTCAGTCTGAACTCTGTATTTTTATTTCTTTTAAACCAATGCCAAGGCTCCTGTTGGGGCTAATTCTACAGGCAGGAATTTTCTGAAGTGTATTAGTGATTAGTCAAACATTTTGCAGTTATCCACATTTTAGCTGACCTTTGGAACATGCCTGACATTTCAGTGTGCATTGGTTACTGGATACTTGACCTCTGGACTTTATTCAGCTACATTAATAGTGTCATTTGGAGCTATTGCCCATGCTGTAGTCCTATTTTGGTTGCTTCTTTTTTACAGGTTTGATTTCATTAAAATGTTATTTTATCACAAAAATGTTATTATGCAGTTATGTTTGTCACTAGTCACTACTACTGTTGTACACTCATGTTTTCTTTTTGATAAAACTTTATCTTGCTACAGCCCCAATGGCTGGAGTGCTTGGTGCAGCGGCTCCGTTTCTCATAGGCGCCTTATGGGGTGTTGGTGATGGAATGATGAATACAGAGCTAAATGCAGTTGTCGGACTTCTTTTCGAATATTCCAAGGTAATCTACGCATACGGGATGAAGACGATGCCATGATCGCATTTGCTGGTTTACAATTTCTTTCTGGTTAATGTTTCGGGAGTACACTTTGACATTTCATTCATTTCCTGTATCTTCGATGAAAGCTTATGTTCGGCGATATGGCAACTGCAGGAAGCTTCCTTTGCACAGTTCAAGGTCTGGGAATGTGGTGCTGTTGCAACCATCTTCTTCCTGAGCCCGCACATCACGCTACAGGCCATGCTCATCTTGATGATCGCATCCCTCTTCATCTCACTCGGCGCGTTCCTGTTCCTCACCATTGTTGTCGAGAAGTCATCGGCAGTCAGATCCTGAGGCAAACCTGCTATCCGTTTGCCCAATCAAGACTTGTGCCTGACCTCGCATCTTCAGTCAGTGTTATCAGCAGCGTGCAGTGGCCCGTTTTGTGTTCACCAGCGGCATGGAAGGGGAATGCGACATTCATATACGAGTTGTGACCTGTGGCACCGTGTGTTGCCATGCCATGCGGTCGGTCCAGCCATTGTTGAAGTTATAGCAGGTCTACTACTGTATGGGGAAACTGACAACTGGGCTTCATGGATGTGCTGCTGGGCGTCCCCGCTTTAGGCAAGTACATGGATTTTGTGTACTGAAATACTACTACATCACAGAACTGTACATTGTTAAAACCGAAACTGGTATAAAGCTTACAGAGCTGTACATGGTCAGGACCCAGGAGCCTAGTATGAGTTTCACTACTGCCACTGGTTTTGTGTCTGTGATCATCTGCAACTCAGCCTTCGTGAATGTCTGTTTTTTTAGGGAAAGCATCGATGAATAATGAATTTAAGGTAGGCTTGGAGGAGTGATCGTGATGTTGGAGTGCTACAAATCTTGTTGATGCCTAGGCAGGAGACCACATGAGTTGCCAAAATTTGAATTTAGTTCAAACGGATCGAGTTTAAATCTTTCCAGCTCGTGCGCTTATTTTATGTTTGCATTCTTACAAATTAGTATTGTCGTATCCGCGAACCGCGGGGTATGATTTAAATATGAATTTTAGTCCACGGCCGGCTGTTCTCCTCCCTCCCGTTCCCCAAATCACAATCACGAACACGAGCACGACGACGACTCGACGGCAGACCGCACGCCACCTCCTCCCCCAAAAATTAGCCCGCCGATCCCCGACGCCTCCATGGCCCCGCCCGAAGCAGAGCTCGCCGCGGCCGCCGGCGACGTCGAGGAGGCCGCCGCGCCCCTGGTCCCCGGCTCCGGCCCCCGCCGCGCGTCCGCGGCGGCCACCCGTGACGTGCACGTGCTGAGCTCCGCTTTCCTCTTCGTCTTCCTCGCCTACCACGCCGCGCAGAACCTCCAGAGCACCGTCAACACGGTACGTGTCCCCGCCCGCTGCCCAAGCCCCCGACCCGCCGCGCACGGCACACGCGTCCTCATCCCGTGTCGCGCCGCTCGCAGGACGAGAACCTGGGGTCGATCTCGCTGGGCGTGCTGTACACGTCCTTCACGGCGTTCTCGGCGGTGGGCTCCGCGGTGGTGCGGTGGATGGGGTCCAAGCGCGCGCTCGTCGTCGGCACCTCCGGCTACCTCCTCTTCATCGCCGCCAACCTCGCCCCCTCCTGGTACGCTCTCGCATGCCAATTCCCTCTTCGTCTCTGTCTGTTTCCTCTGCATCAGCAATGGCTCAGCGATGCGGCAGCGGCAATTCCGTGCTGCTGAATGCAGCTCACTTGCTCGTCCTGAGAGCTGAATTCAGTTGCGTTGCGTCAGATCATCTGAGTCTACTACTAGTTGAGTAGCTGAATCTCGCTGACATTTCACACTTCGTACGATTAGTTGGGGGCGAGGTGGCGTGCTAGAAAACAGGGGAATGCTAAGGTGGTAGTGTGAAAGTGCGAGGGCCTGCTAGAAAGGGGAAAATTACAGTAGTGCACCAGATTTTGTAGGGAATTCGGTCCTCCAGAACATCAGGTAATTTCACAACGATTTGCGATGGAACAAACTTGAGGGGAGAACTCTGCTGTGGTAGGAGTGTAGGATGTCATGTAGAAGTGCACTGTTCCAGCCGCGCTGTGGGATGTGGCCTCTACACTTGGAAATCAGCTCACAAGAATTTGCTTGCATCTTATTTGTTAAAAAAAAAGAATTTGCTTGCAACAACACTGCTGATGTGCGTGTGATAAGTGGGAAGCGAGGCGTGTGCAGCTCAAGTTCCGTTCGCCGAATGAGGATCAGACGGATATTTTCAGGTCTCTGGACTCTGGGTGCCTGTGGTTGGTGGTGAGCTCGCCATTCCATCTGGCACTACCTGCTGACAAATATATGCTGACAAAAAGGAGTATCCACGCAAATTAGAGCCAACCACTGTGAAAGCCTGTGCTAATCCTATATTTTTTTCGTATTAATGGTTCATAATGAGGTTTATACCTCACAAGGTCAGGTGGACAGGTAGGGGGATTCCATGTGTTTGCACCCTGATTAATTGTAACTTACCACTTTTTTTGTGGGGACCTTTTTAAACCAGAAATAGGCTGTAGGATTTAATATTTCTTTTATAAAGGAATTCAGGTTGGCACCAAGGATTGGCCTCCAACAGTTTCGCAAATTAACTTGGCAAAATAGAAATTTGACAAAACTCACCTCTCCGCGCACATATATGTGCGCGCTGATCGTGGTTGTCATCGGCGTTTCCCTCTAGGTGAGAGGGTGAAAAAAGAAATAAAAAATAGAGAAGGATTCTTGATGTAAGTTTTCAAGAGGTAGAAGGACATAAACATACTCCCTCCGTCCCAATTTACACATCAGGATGGAAGGGAGGAACTTAAGGAGGCTGTGAAATTACCAAACTGCCCTTTAAAAGTAGACTCAGTTACAAGTGGGTACCGGATCTGACAAAAAAAATAAATAAATCTGTGTAAAAAAAATCAAGAACAAAGAAGGCCTACAACAAACACACGTGGCCATCGACGACATTACAGAAACTTCCAGCACTTGGCCAGGCGCGTAGCTACCTCCGGCTTCATCTCAATGCCGGCGTAGAGGCCAGATCGACGCCGGCAGCCCTATCCACGACCACCGCAGGGGCGCGAGCTCGAGGAAGCCGCCACCCCACCTGCTCGATTCCTCAGCCGCGGAGGAGCACACTGTGGGAGGGAGGGACGGAGAGCCGCACCGCCGGCCATGACTCCGCCGTCGCCGTGGAAAGGAGGATGAGGAGAAAGACCCCGCCACCGGGAAAGGAGGAGGGGCTTGGGGGGCCGCCGCGGAGGAGCTCGGGGACCGTGTTGAATCTGTGCGGCTCGACGGAAGGGGCGGAGAGGAAGGAGCTCGCGGCGGGGAGAAGGTTGCTCTGCGGCTGCCAGTGCCCAGTGGGGAGGAAGGGGACGCGGCTGTCACGCGCGGCGGCGGCGTTGGCGATAGGGCGGTAGGCAGTAGAGAGAAGGAGAGTGCGGTTGGTGTGTTGCCGATGAGGATAGAGGTCAGGCAGCCGTGGAGACGCGGTAGGGATTTTTTTTCCTTCCTCCGGGTGTGTGGACCAGAGTGCACCGGCACTTTGAATTTTTTTATAGTCACATCAGCCAACAGTAGCCCTCTAGCAGTGCGGCATGCCATAGTGTCCGTCATTGTGGGACTTTTTTTAATCGCAAACGAGCAAATAAAATGGGACAGAGGGAGTAATTTTGTTTCTCTCAGGATTTTTGATGTAAGTTAGATCTGAGTTTGGCAAGTAAATTATGACAAATTGTTGGAGATGAACTCTTTTTTTTACTTGGCATATCTTTTTAGAAGTTGTCAAAACACAATATTTGTCAAGTAAAATTTGACAAATTCTTGGAGATGCTCTATGACAGACTCAAGTGGCTGCCCCAGGCCACCCCACTAGCGCAAAATCCCCCCCCCCCCAGCACATTTCTGGGATATCCCCCCCTTTCTTCCTCCTTCTCGCAAATGAACCGTTCCCTCCATGGCTCCCTCTGTCGCCCCCACCGCGGTCGCCTGCGTCTGCCTCCGCCTTTTCCAGGCCGGCGCGGCCTCGCTCCCTCTCCCCCACCCCCGCGGATCCGCGTCTTGCCGACCTGCAGGGAGCCGCGGTGTTGGTGAGCCACTTCCTCGGGGATTTCGGCAGCGGCGTGTTGACCCTGTGGCCACCTCCTCCCCACCTTGGCGAGCCTCCATGGCGCGGCGGCGGCTCCCGTCGGCCCGGCGGGTGGCAGCCCCCACGGCGTGGTGGGAGCCAGGGCCGGCGGAGCTGGAGGCGGAGCCAAGGCCGGTGGTAGCCCCTTCGCCTCCTCTGCACCACCCTGGCGGCGGGCTCCCCTACTCGGCAGAGAGGGAGCATAGGAGGTCCCCGGGCGGCTTCTCCTCCCCCGCCGCGAAGCGAGGTGGCGGCGCGGGCGTCCTCGCAGCTGGCGCCGCGGCGGGATCCAGGGCCGTGGCCCCTCACCTCCGCCTCCTTCTCCTTACTAGTAAAGTGTACATGCGGCACGCACGTGTCTTTTTTTTTAACTTTAACAAGACTGTTTGCATATTTTCAATTTAGCACGGCACAAGCACATTGATATAATAGAACAATTATTTTCATACTCGAGATACAAAATCAATAATAACTTTAGATCCAAAGACATACATATACAAGTTCAGTATTATATCTTAGCTATGCTATCAAGATAAAGTTTTCATCATGGTCGCGAAAGACGTGACCCGTGATATATGTAATCAAATACGTTTGGATTAGGTAAATTACATTGTCAGACAAACATGACAATCACCTGAATAATTGAACAATTAACTGATATGGGACTGATTAGAGGGTGATGACCGATCTGGATGCACCGATGCAAGTTTTGTTGCTTCCAACATCAAGAGAGGATCAACAGAAACAAGTGTAGTCTGTACTCTGTAGCATCAAGTTTCTTCTCTCTGTCTATGTAGCATCAAGTTTCTTCTCTCTGTCTATGTGATCAATAGCTGCAAATGAGACATGTTTTATGAGAAGAATAAGGCCGACATCAGACACTCACTTTGTGAAAACTGAAAACTAAACGGCCATGGTGCTTTCCACAGACAGCGACATACCATGAGCAGAGAAGATCAAAGTTGAAGGATGCTATATGCAACAGCAGAGGAGCAGTTGGAAACTGAAGAGAACTCCCTGCTGAAAGCTTCATCTTCCTTTTCCGAAGACCAGCTATTCATCTGCTTTGTACAACTGGCGAAATGTACCAAGACACGTTTTTACAAATTGGTTTAGATCCTCCTATTTCTTGACAACCACCTTTAAAATTTTAGTGGCCTGAATGTGCACATCATAATTAGCAGGCAAAGAAACAGTCATAATAATTCAACAATAAACAAAGATATGAGTGCAGTTCATAGGGAGCAGCATACATGTGATGCCTTTCGTGTTTCCGGTCCCGGTCCCGGTCCCATTCTCTAAGCAGGGCTTCTTCCACGATGGCTATCCTGAATAGATGATAAAGATGAATTCGGCATACTAAATTAAAATTTGGTACTCACTGCAGATTGAATTGAAAGTGTGTTAACCTTTTCATGGCCATTAGGCTCGTCGATTTCCATAGGTTCTTTCTCTCGCTTGTCCTCCTCTTCTTCCTCAAAATCATCCTCAAGTGCACTTCTTCTTGATTCTAGAGTTCCAGACACTTCAATAACCCATCTGATCAAACAATCCACAAAAGTTCACTTATGAGTTATGAGATGAAACTGAATGCTATAGTTATTTCAGAGCAACTCAGAGAGGCTCACTGAACATTTGGATTGAAACAAATCTTTTCTGAATACGGGGCAGGGCTAGCTGTATCATAGGAGTAGTCCTTGGTCAGCAACTCATCAATGAACTCATCAACATGGGTAAGTGTGAACCCTGAAATGAAAACTATTCACCGCTAGTTTATTACTGGTGCAAAAACAAATTAGTTTTGAGGATTTTAAATTGGAGCAGGTGCATACATCCATCGCTGAGCTTGTGCCTGAGCTTGCGGTAGTCGTTGTAGAGTCGCTCCAGATACTGGTAGACATCAGCAACAGTTCCCGCGAGGTGCAGGTAGAAAGCCCCCAGAACCCGAACATACCTACTACTCACGGAGAAGAGCAGTTCAATGTCGTATCAATTGAACAAAAGGAATACCGTATCAATTGAACAGAAAGGAATACCGTATCAATTGAATAGAAACGAATGGGGGCGGGTGGCAAATGGAACCAATTAGAAATCGGCAGAGAGAAAGAAAGGCGTACTTGTAGTCCTCGTTCTTGATGAACTCGACGATGATGTCCTTGTCGGGCTGGATTTGCAGCATCTTGAGCGCGAGACAGAGGAACAGGGTGGACTTGCGTCTTGCGGTTGCTGTCGTAGGTCCCGCCGGTGTGGTCGAGCTCCATGGCCTTGTCGACCAGCGTCTCGGCGGTGAGGCCGAAGTACTGCTCCTTCCAGTAGGTGCTATGGTAGATCTTGGAGCGCACAATCTTCTCCACCAGGTTTTGCGGTCCCGTGGATGCTCTTCGCGAGGGGGTTCGTGTGGTTCACCATCCCCGCGGCACCTGCGCGGGGGCTGCGGCGGCAGCGGGGAAGGGGGATGGTTGCGCAGCAAGGGGCTGCGGCGGCGCACGGCGTGGTGCGGTCGTGAATCGCGCGGGGTGCGTCCCGAGGAAGCGAGGAGGAGGGCGGTGGCCAGCGTGGGGGGCGGCGCCGCCAGGGGAGCTCGCGCCGTGCGGGTGCCGTCGCGAGGAGGCGCGGAGGGATTCGCCACGACTCGTCTCTTTGCCCGGCCTTCTCCACCCCGGCTCGTGTGGTGACGCTGGCCTCTTGCGGATCGAGCAGGGTGACAATCGTCCCCAAGCCCGGCCTCCCCATCTCCACCCCGCCTCGAGTTTAGGCTGGGGACGTCCCCTTCTTCCCTCGGCAACAGCGGAGACCAGCGCGTTGCCCCAATGGCGAGCTCGGAGCTCCATCGCGCGCGCGTCGCCCTCCTCCTTCCCCGGCCTCCGACCGCATGCGGGAGCCAATTACCAGGCGATGCGCGAGTGGAAGCGCTCCACCGCTGCAGGCCTTCCTCCTTTGCACGACGGGATCATCTGCATACGTGTCTTTTTTGCAGATGCGCGGCGGGAACTTGCCGGAGACAGTCTAACGAGGGAAACAAATTGGGTGCGCACGGTGCGCACCACGGCCATCGTGTGCACCCCTTTCTTGTGTGGCTGCAACGAGGGTCCGAATGAGGGAGGAATCACGGAGTGCAGGAATCTTGAGACGCGGAGGGCATGGAAATCACGGAGCATAGAGATTACTGAGCGTCAGATCAAAACACGGAGGGTGTCGTGCGTGGGTGCACATCCTATTTTTTCCCTAACGGGGGTATCAGAGAAGGATCCTTTTCGAGTTACCATTTCTTTATTTTTCGAGTTTCCATTTCTTCATTTTAAATCTGGACTCAATAAATAATATCTGACAAATTAGAATAATCTTGATAGAGATAACAGACCCTTTCTATGTAAGATCAATAGGATCAATTCTAATAAGTCACAGACTCATATTCTAGAGATACCGAAATAAAAAAGAAATCTATGGTCGAACTACCAGAATGTCTAGAAATGTGAAGAAGCTAATCAGTCAGTTGAATATTCGGGAGAAGTAATTTAATCGTTCGAATTTTTCTTATTTTATTAGTAGTCTTAGATTTTGCATTTTAATAAGCCTCGTTTCGAGGAATTAATGGAATAATTCTTCTATCTCCGACTTATTTTTTAGCTTTATTTGTTATTTATTTCATTTTGATTTCCCCCCTCTTCCTCTATCCCTATCCTCTAGGTACAAGGTTTGCATCGATAGAGAACTTTTTTCTCAGTATGAGTCAATATTATTCCATTCTAATTTCTTTCCAAAACTTCCCAAAAAGATCATGAATTATACTCCTTTCGTTTCATAATACTTGTCGTTTTCGATTTTTTAGATACAATTTTTTTGCTATGCACCTAGATATATACTAATGTCTAGATACATAGTAGTAGGAATGTATTCAAAACGGAAGTATTATGGAATGGAGGTTTTAACGCGCTCTCGTGGATGAGAAATGTAACTAAGGAAATGTGGTAGATCGTTATTAAATATTACCGAGCCCCTGTGGATGCTAAAACTACTTTAGTTTTGGACAATTGTACCTTGCTGTCAAGGATGCCTACTAACGTGGCCGTCATTATATATATATAAAAAAACTAACGTGACCGTCAGCTGAGGCGCTGAGCGGTTGGAGTGGAGTAGAGTAGACTAGTAGAGTAGTCGCGCCGGCAGCTGGTGGTTTGGGTAATCCGATCAGACGCGTCACCCACTCACCTGACAAGTGGCGGAATCCGTCGAGTATGGCATTATCTAGCTCACAGATTCACAGTTTGGCATGTACTACATCTTTGTACATGGACGCAATTGGCTACTGAGTCTAACGGCGGCAGCAAAAGGCCAACGACTGTCACCGTCGTGTTGGCAAAGGCTCCGAGAGCACGCCAACACAAACACGGGTGCAGGCCAGTGCCTTTTACCTAGCGCTGCAAGCCTGCAGATTTTCTTTTGCCCTCCAAAGGAGAAATAAAAGACCTGCAAAGTCTGCAAGGACCCTTTCGAATTACGATCCTCCGTCGTTGGAGCAGAAATGATCTCACAATTCACTACTACGTACGTTTATGCAGACAATATGTTACATCGTACTTCATCCGTTCAAAATTATAGTTTGTTTTACTTTTATAAATATGCAATTTTTGTTACGCATCTAAATATTTATAATTTGAACACAAATGATTTATAATTTGATGAAAGGGAGAAAAATACGTACTATTATTTACGTTGTTGACAAAAATCATGATAAATATAAAGCTAAGGGTGTTAAAAGCACAAATTACATGGAACTAACACGTCCGACACCACTGGCGATGTAGCAAGTCCATAATGCTTTGTCTCCTTGCGTATTTTAAATTCCAGATTGGAATTGAGTTTCAGAAGAAAACCATAAATAACGTTTCTTTCTAAATTCGGCGACGATCTCAGATCTTGGTTGGCGTACAACAGCCGTCTTACGATCCAAAGTATGTTTGTTTTTAGCTTGATGATGATGATGACGCAAAGGCTTCTATCCACTTGGAAAGCGTTGGGGAGGAACATCCAAGGACACACGGACAAAAGCCGCAGGAAATCATCAGCTAGCGAGCCGCTACGGACAAAAACAACTGAGCCACTGCGCTGCGGGCCCCGCACCCGCCAACGCCCGGCCGCTGGCCGCCCGCCGGCTTCGTCTCGTCACCTCCGCTCCCGCGCCGGCCACCGGACATCCCCTCCCCACGCCTTGAGGCCCCCGACTATAAGAGCTTCTAGAAGCTTGTCCCCTCACTCCACACTCCGCTCTCGACCCCTCGTACCCCACTCCCCCGCGCAGGCCGGCCGGTAGCCATGGACGCCCACCGCGACGAGGAGGCCGCGTCCTCTCCGCTCATCGCCGCGCCGGCGCTGACGGCGTCGGGCGGCCGGAGCCACGCCGCGGACGCGCACGTCCTCTCCGCGGCGTTCCTGTTCGTCTTCTCCGCCTACAGCGCCGCACAGAACCTCGAGACCTCCGTCAACACCGTGCGCGCGACGATCCTCCCCTCCCTGCTTCGTCGTTCCCGGCTCCCAGCCGCCGCGGGTTTCGTTCCCGAATTCCCGACCCCTGGTGTGCTGCTTCTCATCGGTGTGCGGTCGCGGTGCAGGAGGGCGGCCTGGGCACCGTCTCGATGGGGATCCTCTACACCTCCTTCACGCTCTTCTCCGTGGCCGCGTCGCCCGTGGTCACGTGGATGGGGCCCAAGCGCGCGCTCGTCGTCGGCAGCAGCGGCTACGTGCTCTTCATCCTCGCCAACCTCGTCCCGACATGGTGCGTAGTACGTCTCAGGTCGCCGATCGCGACCGTAGGCACGGTCGCGGTGCTAATGCCGTACTGCTTTGTAGTTAGATGAGTGCTGCCTGTTTGATAGATTGCGTAGCTAGAGCAGCGTTCGGTTGGGTTGGAGATTAGTGTCGATTCTAATTGATGAACTCCTGTTTGATTTGCTCTAGGCCGTGTTGGGTAGAGGGTGTATAAAAAATCTGACCATTGCCCTGTCCAGTCCTGGTGATTGGTAGTTTGGGGTGTAGCAATATTCAAGTCAGGCCATTTGGTCCCTGGTGATTCATACATAGAGTTAGCAATTGTGTTACAATCATATATTCATATCAGTTTACAGCACCTCTTTACATCCGCCTAACAACTCTTCAAGCTGAAAGCGGTCGAATGGCCTCCTTGTAGTTCAACAGCTGCACCACCACTTTGTTTTTCACGGTTCCTGTCACAGAAGCCTTTCCCTGTGTTGGTGTGCTGCCATCTTTGATCCCACTTTGCCTTATGCAACAGATGGCTTGCTTGTGCTGTGATGGTCTGTTGGATTGGAATTGGATGCATGGTAGACACATTTCTGATCAAATGCCTTACTAAGTGATTGTATTCATTTCAGTTTAGATTAATGAGTGTTGATTCTACTTGATCAATTCTTGTTTGGAACTGTGCTATACTTTGTATTTCATCGAGGATGCACAAAATTCTGACCGTTGAAGGTCTAGGCCATGTCATTGTTTCGTGCGTAGTGTATGTGTCTTGTTTCTACTGGTTTTCATGCTCTGCAGCCTTCCTCATGTGAATAAGTGAGCTGGAAGGGACTCAGGTCCCTGGGTTCTTAGGAAAATGCTGTCTGAATTTAGTGGGACCTCTCAGCATGTGCCCAGTGGGGGTTCTCTCCTGGGAATGTACCCGACAATCTGCTGGGGAAGTGTTCTTCTACTTTTTGTTGATATACAGAGTACATAAGTTTGTTTGGACATGGATATCTTTTGATTGTAGCTGATGTGCTTCCTGATGTAGTGGGTGTTTCAGTTGTGTAAAATGCTCCATAAATTTGCGGTACATTCAACATGATGCCTTTTGTGTAATAGTAGCTTGAATGACAAATTTTCAGGTACACAATGGTGCCAGCTTCACTCTACCTCGGTTTTACTGCATCGATCATTTGGGTTGGGCAGGTAACAGGTTAGCTTTTCTGTGAAATGTTTCCTCCCTGTTTCTTTCCATCTCACACGCCTATACATTGCACTGCAGGGTACGTACCTTACATCAGCTGCCCTCAGCCATGCAAGAGAAAATAATTTGCCCGAGGGTCCAACTTTAGGGAGCTTCAATGGGGAGTTTTGGGGAGTGTTTGCTAGCACACAGGTACATTTGTACAAGAGTTTCACTTAGTCGAAACAAGCTAGGAGATATTTTTTTATTCTCCATTCTTAAACTGAAGTGTCTATTTCTCTCTTGATACATTCTCGTCTACAGTACATTGTTTCTGACTAATACTACTACATCTGAACTCTGCAGGTCATTGGAAATTTGATCTCTCTTGCTCTACTGAGAGATGGGAAGGTTAGCATCATATTATAATATTCCAAACTGGAGATTCTTTTTACACTTTGCATTATGTTCTTGAAATTGATAATTAGTAGCTAAAGAGTAATTAAGTTTCATGACTTATAACATAGTACAATGAATCAATGACTTATCTTTTCTCTGTTATTTTTATTAGTGTCAGTTTATTACATTTGAGATACCATCTTGTTTGATCCTCTGTTTCTGATATGGCTTCAGGATGGTGGAAGTGTTACGGGGAAAAATCTGTTGTTTGCTGTGTTTCTTGGCTGCATGATTGTGGGCATTGTACTAATGTGTTTACTTTCGAAAAGAGATGAGAAAAGAGATAGTGCTCCCACACATTCCTCATTTGGAGCTATGTTGAAATATATTGTTGCCCCACTTAAGGACCGAAGAATGCTTCTTACCATCCCTCTCATTGCATATTCAGGTTTACAGCAGGCATTTGTATGGTAAGTAGCCCATGTCGTTTTCAACATCCATGGTTGTTCACTTATTTAAGCATTTTTCTAAGACAGTTCTATCAATTTTTCTGAAGGGCGGTATTCACAAAGAGTATTGTAACACCTGTTCTTGGCATCAGTGGTGTTGGTGGAGCTATGGCAATTTATGGTGCAGCTGATGTTGTTGTAAGTAAACCTGCTTGTTGAATGCCTTACTTTATCCTTATTTTTGCTCAATATTGACATATATCCTCCATTAGCTGTACCATTTTTTTTGCTACATCATGTATTCGTTTTCCCCTGGTGTTTCAATTTCTTTAGTCAGTAATCGTCAAGTGCACTAGTCACACCAGCAACTACACCATATTTTCTTCTCCAGTTATCTGCAACCTAGAACCATACCATTCGAAGCTACTTTACAAAAATCTGCACTACATGTTTATCTGATTTATGGAACATTCCTGGTATTGCAGTGTTCGTTGGTTGCTGGTCGCTTGACTTCCGGACTTCATTCAGCAGCATTTATAGTGTCAGTGGGAGCAATTCTTCAGGCCATTGTCCTATTCTGGTTGCTTCTCTTTTACAGGTATGATATCATGTAAATTATAGTACTTCAGTTGTGCCGGTGACTCTACTGTAATTCACTCATCTTTATCCTGCCAACAGTCCAATGGCTGGACTGCTTGGTGCAGCGATACCGCTATTCATAGGCGCCTTATGGGGTGTTGGTGATGGTGTATTGAATACACAATTAAGTGCGCTACTTGGGCTTCTGTTCGAAGATATGAAGGTAATCTTGTTTTAATACCTTTTATTTAGTGTTTCATGTGCACACACACAAGGCATGAATGAGTTATGAATCAGTTAATTTGGTATAGGGTATAGTTTGAAAATCTTTATTTCTTATTTTTTTGGGAGCAGAAAATCTTTATTTCCTGGCATAATCACTTGTCTGCAACGACGAATAATCAATTTTGGCAACATCACAAATGCAGGAGGCCGCCTTTGCACAGCTGAAGGTGTGGCAATCAGGCGCCATTGCAGTCATCTTCTTCCTGAGCCCAAACATCACACTGCAGGCCATGCTTATCTTGATGACCACGTCCCTCTTCATCTCCTTTGGCTCGTTCCTGTTCCTTACCCTCGTCGTCGAGAAGTCATCGACCGTCAGACCTTGAGGCAATGCCATTTGCTGATGTCCAAACTGGATGTCCAAACCGGCTCCAAAGTGACTTCGTCAGTACCAGTGGCCTGCGCATGTTGTTGTATTCAGTATACACCAGTGAGATGAACGGGAGATGCAGCACCCATCAGGATCAGGTGCGATCTGTGGCACCCATGTTACACCATTGGTTGCAGCAATGCAGCCATTCGCTGTAGTGAAGTTGTTGGAAGCAGCAAAATGGGGAGTAGTGCGTCGGGTCCGCTTCCAGCTTGATGGTACTGATCCTCTCCTTTTGCTTCTCTACAGCAATCTCATAGGTACAAAAAAATTTACATTGTAAGAAATGTTCTTTAGTTCGGACCACAGGATTCCTTGTATACCTCGCACATCCAATGAGAGCGAATGCTTTCTTCTGTTCAACATGGTGATGATCATGAAATTCTCGTGTTCGAAAAGGCCTGAAAGATGCTATGCATTGGGTTGGTAATTCTCCCTCTAAAGCTTTTTTTTAGGGAAAAGTCCGATTTACAACCTTGAACTAGCACACAAGTCTGGTTTTCAACCTTAAACTACAAAATCAGACATAAAAGGTCATCCAACTATCAAAATCGTGCAAGTTTCAACCTTTGAGCGGTTTTGAAGGTGGTTTTCCATTTTGTGAAAATGTTTAAAAAAATGGTTTCATCTAAAAAATCATAACTAATTCATTTTAAATCAGAAAAATATGGAACTTATACCCAAAGTTTTATAAAAATGTCACCTATCTATTGGTGAATTATTTGGAGTCATCTGCATCTTATTATTCATATTCCTAGTATTTTTAGAAAAAGCAATAAAAACTAGAAACTTGAACATATAATATTTAAAAAAAACTCCAAATAGTGCACCAATAGATAGGTGACATTTTTATAAAACTTTGGGTATTAGTTCCATATTTTTCTGATTTAAAATGAATTAGTTATGATTTTTTAGATGAAACCATTTTTTTTAACATTTTCACAAAATGGAAAACCACCTTCAAAACCGCTCAAAGGTTGAAACTTGCACGATTTTGATAGTTAGATGGCCTTTTATGTCTGATTTTGTAGTTTAAGGTTGAAAACCAGACTTGTGTGCTAGTTCAAGGTTGTAAATCGGACTTTTCCCTTTTTTTTAAGGATCATTCTCCCTCTAAAGCTGGGAACTTTGCCATAGGCATTGAGAGCAGCCTGTTAATTTTTTTTTTCTGAATCACACATTACAACAGACGCTCGGGGTTTAAGGTTTATGGTATGGATGTAGACGTTCACATATGTGTACAAACATTGAAATGAAGGATCTGTACGTCGCAAAAGATAAGTAGTAACAACTTTTTAATTTTTTTTAACAAGAAATGAGCAGCGAGACCGTTACCGAAAGAGCAGCAGAGCGTCCCAGGGGTGGTTTAACTAGGCACAATGACTACCAATACCAGATGCGGCGTCGTTCACAAAAAAAAAAAAAAAAGACTAGCAGATGCGGCGTCAAAATGTCCACAGCATCACATTAGCTAGTTCATTGGGTACACGGATACACAGTCTCCGATCCACCAACCGTCCTGGGCCGTTTTGGCATGTGCTGACTCCATGGTTTTTGCTGGTCCATCTCTCCTACCTACGTACAGTACTACTCTCCACGTCTCCACTGCAGAAAATATGGAGCCGGTTCGGATTGGCTTATTCGGTCGTTTCGACTTATTTCTTCGCGCAATATTATTTCTACCAGCCGAACACTGCTTATTAGCGGCTGCGTGCAAGGATGTTATTTTGCACTAAAATAAGGTAAAAACTATACCTTGGTCAGTTGGTTAGCCAATCTGATTCTATTGTTCAGCTTGGGGGTTATTTTTGCACCATGCTCTTTTTCTGACTTTACGGTGCACAATACTACATTATACTATTGTTAAAAAAGAATTCCTATGAAAGATCGGACGATTGCGATTAATTGTATACTTAAAAAACCTTAAGATGTAGTATATGTAGGCCCGGTTTGGGAGGGCTCCAGCCGGCTCTAGCACTGTAGCGTCACTATAGCATGGAGCTGGCGGAGCTACCCAAACCGGGCTCCAAGAGCTCCAATGAAATAGTGCATGTGTCAGTGAGAGAGAAGGAGAAGGAGGAGTGGAGCAGCTACAGTAGTGTTGCAGTGCCGGCGGAGCCGGAGCAGGCCAGAGTCCTGCCAAACGGGGCCGTAGTATGCATGAGTAGTATGGATAGTATAAGGGTGCAAATAGAAATATGTAAAATGGCATTATTGAAATTCATCAATTTTTTTTTTCTTAATTGAACAGGGAGAAAACAAATAAGCAAAAATCCAAATAATATAATTCATGCAAATTTTCATCATAGAAAAATCGGTCGTACTCCATACTATCATTTGGTCTCGACTCTTTTGCAAGCAACATTGCCTTTCCAAGCAACATACAGTGGTTGCGGGTTATTAGCTTGTGAGTGATTTGTACATGAGGTGTTAAAACCTGTAATTTTGAAACACTTCAAAAGTCCAACGATACCCTCTACCTCTACATACCCAAAAGCACAAGAAAAAAAAATGAAGCAGCTAAAATGTACGTAGAGGGGAAATGCAATCGTCAATCGACGGCTGCACGTACCAAACCAAGTTCCTCGTTCCATCACGTTTCACAATGGGAATTGCTGCCGGCATCATATGCCAGATTCCCCAGTGCACACCCATCACACGAGTGGAGCACAGCGACCACACGGCACACCGCCCCACCGCTCGCTCCGCCCAACGGCGCACCTGCTGCTACTGCTAGGCTGCTAGCATCAGCTCAATAATTAAAGCCCGCCCGCTGCTACCAACGACGACCGTCCCCCAGCTGCCGGCTCAACGATGTCAGTCGTCGTCGCCGGCGCTCTGCTGGTTCTGGCAGCCGCGGCGGCGGCTGTGCTCTGCTCGCCGGCGGCCGGCGATGACGTGTTCGGCGCCCAGAGCACCGTCGGCACCGGCCGTGGCCGCCCGGCGGTCCCGGCGGTGTACGTGTTCGGCGACTCGCTGGTGGACGCCGGCAACAACGACTTCCTCCCGCTGCCGGCGCCCAGGGCCGTGGCCCCCAACGGCGTCGACCTCCCGCGCACCGTCCGCCGCCGGACCGGCCGCTTCACCAACGCCTACAACCTCGCCGACATCATAGGTGCGCTCCCCGCTCCCGCCACTGCAGACCTGCAGTGTCTCCTCTTGCCTCCTCCGATCCTCTGCTCCGGGCCCCCGGCGTGGTGGTGACCCTGCTCTGTTCTGAACTGTTCCCTGAAATCCTTTGGGAACCAGCTGAATGGTTCGAGCAAAACCTGCTGCACTGAAACTCGCTGGAGTAATAAACGCTAAACGAGCTGGGAACTTTGCCGTAGGTACTGAAACAAGCATGTTTCAAAAATGCAAAATGGTAATCGTGATAGAATGGAACAAGCTGGACAGTACCAATCATTGCTTGAAAAACTCTGTCCCTCACCCCAAAAAAAAAGTAATAGAAATGAACTTTTTAAAAAAATATATATATATTTTGGGAAGAAGAAATGAGCAGTGCAACAGTTACCGAAAGAACAGCAGGGGGACCAACGGGTTTAATTATGCACAATGATTTGCAGCTGGGGTGTCAATATCTTTGGAGGTGCCATTATTGTAGTACTACTAGAAACACATCAATTGGATTATACGAGTATTATAGTACTACTACTATTAGAAACACATCAATTGGATTATTTTGGAGATAATTGAACAATTAGATGATTATTAGATCCTCCTCGCAAAAATAGTAAAGATAGTCGAGCCATTAGATTATGACAACAATTGCTGTAGTGAGATCGCTGTGTTTACTCAAATTCGGCGTAAACTTGGAGTAAGTTTCCTATTTTTGTTGCTATAGTGAAAATTCTATACTCTGGCCTTGTCTATAGTGCAATTTTAGTGTATGTACTAATTAATGTTACATATAATCGCAGCACAGCACCTGGGATTCAAGATGAGCCCACCCGCTTACCTCTCACTGAAGCCGCTATTAAGCCATGATCTCCTTAGAGGCCGAGGTGGTGCCAACTACGCATCCGGTGGATCTGGCATTCTGGACTTCACTGTGAGTATAAATCAATGCAAATTCCTGGTGCATCCACCAAAACTCATCAAATTTAACTTTTCAATGCAAAATTCCAAGCCACCCACTCGTCCATTCCCCTCCAAATTCATCTGCACATCAAATTTAACATTTCAAAGCAAAACTCCAAGCCACCAATGGTCATCTGCACTGCACATCAGCTTCATGTTTTGAACAATGGTACAGTCTCTGATAAAGGCAATTAACGGGATCGATTCAATTGTACATGGATGATGCAGGGGAACGGAACGGTCATTCCCCTGCGCAAGCAGGTCGAGCTCTTCGCCGAGACCAAGGCGACGATCATCCGAGCTGGCCTGGTGGATCGCGAGACGCTGGACGACGACCTGCTCGCCCGGTCCCTGTTCCTCATCAGCACCGGCGGCAACGACTTCGACGCCTTCGACTACGGCTTGCCGATGAGCCAGGCGCCGGAGTTCATCGCCGGCATGGTCGCCGTTTACCTCAAGCATATCAAGGTAACAATAAAAATCTTGCCAATGAAGTGCTGCAAATAGCCCTCTCAATTCAAGACAAAATCGACAAGTTGTTCGTGTGCAGGAGTTGTACGAGCTGGGAGCACGGAGGCTGGCGCTCCTCGACATAGTGCCCGCCGGGTGCCTGCCGAGCCAACGAGCCATCACGGCCAACGGCGAGTGCGACCCCGGCGGCAACTCCATATCGCGGATGTTCAATGCCCTCCTCCGGACCGAGATGGCCAAAGCCGTTGCGACCTCCATGCCGAGCTTGAAGTACTCCATCGCCAGCTTGTACAACACCTACTCCGACATGATCGCCAAACCGGCGCTGGCCGGTAAGCACAAAAGATTTCTCGAACAAGAGATATCAAACTATTTGTTAATACATTTTCTTTCAAAAAAACAAAATTCACATGTTTCTGATGCTAATTAAATTGGTTGGATTGATCATATATATGAGCAGGACTGCGTGAGGTGAAGAGAGGGTGCTGTGGCAGGGGCAAGTTCAACGGCGAGGTGCCATGCACGGTGGCCGCCAACCTCTGTGCGAACCGCGACGAGTACCTGTTCTGGGACATGGTGCACGGGACCCAGGCTGCTTACCGCTGGGCCGTCCACGCCTTCTTCGACGGTCCGATGAGGGATGCCGAGCCTATCAACCTTGAACAGCTACTGATGCAAGAACCCTTGCCCATGGTGGAAGCTCCCTACTCCTCCATATAATAATGGTGTTATATTATTTTATAATGAAATAAATACGAGTTAAGGATAAATATAGCCGATAATTTTTACAGCGTATATTGGCAAATGCTATACCAAACAATGAAACAAAGTCTTTCCAAAAAGGAGTAAAAGATGAGTTATAACTGAAGAGCTATGCTGAAATGTGCTAGAATTCATATGATGATGACGAAAGATTGCCAACCATGATGGAATGATCATTTCTAAATGTTGTAATACTTATACTCCCTCCATATCAAAATATTTGTCGTTGTTGACTTTTTTTTTGCAACTTTGATCATTCATCTTATTCAAAAAATTATTGCAAATAGGTAAACAAATAGGTAAAAGAGTAAGGCAAGTTTAAAATGTCTACAATAATAAAGCATGTAACAAACAAAATAGATGATCCTTGCATAATTTTTTGAATAAGACGAATGATCAAAGTTGTAAAAAAAAATTAATGACGACAAGTATTTTGATACGAAGGGAGTACATGATTAAGCGTTGAGACTAACCAGAGTTGGCAAAAATGTCATGCAGTCAACGATAGCACTCAATGTCAAGGAGGATCGATGCCAGGAAAGGGATCCCTTACCACAACCATACACATGGAGAGGACAAGATGCACAGATTGGTGAAGGCGATGGTGTGTTGATAATCAAAGATAAAGGGATGACGACGCATTTTACAATACAAACCCTGTGAAGTGGGACCAGAGGGCCGTGCGAGTAATCATGATTGAGAGACAAGTGACACTTATTGACATCAGAGAGCTTTTCTTATAGGAATCATGCTTTGATAAGTGTGGAAAATGTGCCTTGTGGTTTTGGCTCATGGAGGTAGGTGTGGTACTATGTATTATATTGCGAAACTTACATCAATCCTAAGTGAAGGGCAGAAGGTAGGAACATTTTCTACTAATAAATATGATTATTTTTCATATGAAAATGAATCTTATTGCGTAAAAGTAAATAATCTTAAAATCTTAGTACCTTGCTATTACTAATTTGAGACTCCTTTTATATGCTCTATGTTAATCATCATCAAATGCAGTAGAATAAAAACAGATAAATCCTAAAATTTCTTATTGAATTTAGAAACATCTGGTCTTCTATTCAGTACACTCTAATCACCATAGCTGATGAATTTATTATGTTTTCTAAAAAGATATCAACGCATATATCCAATTATGAAAACTAACCCCTTAATTAGTTTTCATCTAAATTACCCACACTTGCGGAATAAAAAAATCTAGTTAACTGACCATGTGGATAGCACTTTGCCAGCATGCTCTCATGACATTGGTGTTCGAGAGTAGTAAGTGGTGAAAGAAAGATTGAGGCCTAGGAGGCTCTTCTTGCTTCTTTCACCTCCCGTGTGTGTGTGTGTGTGGGGTGGGGGGGGGGGGGGCTCGAGTCCCCTCCCGCTCCCGCTCCCGCTCCACCGCTGAGAGCAGTGCAAAATTGTAACAACTAAATGCATATCATATAGATTTTTCACGGAGACCTTATTTTGCATTGGTAGGGCCCGGGCCTCCGCTAATACAATCTTGCATGGAGATCGTGGAAGCTACTGTAGTCATGAGTAATGTTTTTCTAGACGCAAGACGAAAACAAACGACGGGCTGACGACTAGCGTCTAGGCAGTTTAGACGGCGTCTAGACGTTTTAGACGTGTTGGACGTATTAAACGCCGTCTAGACATTCTAATCACACTAGACATCATAGTTTACAAGCCACTATAGATCTTGTATAGACTGATAATATAAATATATTTCAACACAAATATTCCACAATTAAATATTTGATTGAAAATATATTTATATTATCGGTCAAAGGCCCCGGTTGGCTTTATATAGCAGGTAATCCTAAACGTTTGGCTTTCCTTGGGCGCGCGCGCGATCGATTGAAATTCTGAGTCCAACGTCGAAACGTTCTTATACTCAAAACGCGCGTCCATACGTATGATTAACGCGTCTACAACTCGTCTAGCTGCATCGTCTAGACTGTTGTTGACCGTCTAAGACCGTCTAGACGAGATTTTCGTCTAGAGCAGTGACTAGGGGGTAAACTCGACGCCATCCCCACGTCTTGCGTCTAGATGTCGTCTAGATGCATTAAACACGCGTCTAGAAAAACTGGCCATGAGTATCACTGGGCAAGGAAAGTCTCCAATAACTAATGCTTCCCTAAGTTTGTATCTACTTAGCCACATTTGTTAACAAGATTACCTATATCTATATGATTCAAAAAACATATTAATCCAAAATACACCAATATACAATTCTAAATTTCCTATTTCTTCCGTTGTTGATATACAAAATATACTAACGTAACTTTTTTTAAACAAAGGACACCGGTTTGTGCCATTTATACTAACTTAACTTATATATGCATGATGTGTGCATCACATATAACTATGTATACATGTTTGAAAGAGGCAGTGAGGATACCAATTTCCATGTTAAACACAATGCTCAAACTAAAATTTTGAATACAACACATCAATCACATATAGATCCGCACGATGTAAAATGAAAAAAAAAAGTTCGTTCGTTTTCCCCCCACAATGTTTCTACTTCTCGCGCGGTATTTTTCTCTCACAACAATTCAACCATCCAAATAAGCATAAGCCGTTTTAAGATCTACTGAACAAACTAAATTGCTAGATAATGTCTATCACACTGAATAAATATAAGTGTGTGTCTATAACGGTATTGTGTTATTATGTACTAGCCCGTGGGGCACATGTTGATAGATTAGCAATGCAAGCAACGTCATATATATATGAAGTTATTTTTTGTTTTCTAATTCATGATCAGGATGTGCCAGTTAATTGGGAGGAGAGAGATCAGCCTGGCTACTGAACTCTATACTATTGGCTAGGACTAGTGAGTGGTCCTTCTGTGTTTTGATTGGTTGTAGTTTTGTATTGTACTAAATTGAACACATGTTAAAGAAAGACGGTCAATCAACAAGTGGTATAGTTGCTCTTCTCCGCCCTGAGAAAAGCAGATCGAACTCGTTAAATTAAACTAGGGGCCTTTTTATTCATGATCTGTTTTTTTCATACGTTTTAATTAAGTACAACACAGAACAGTCTTTACATACTGTTTGTATTATGTACCGTCATTGTCTTAATTTTGTAACACAGTCTATTCGCTGCTACTCAGCCCACATGTAGTAAAATATCACTTCTCGAGTAAGAGATGAAATGAAACCCAAGGGTTTACTCGAAATGCCCACTCTAGCTTCTATATCTGCAGTGTCTTAATTGGTTCTATGCATTGTTCATGATTTGTAGGCCTATCCCTTATCATCATCGTGTTGATTTACTGCATATGTACAATGTGCTTCACTGTCGTCCCGTACGTTTCATGTCAAATCTTCGCTACCGTCCCTATCGTCTGACACTCTAACAGTCTGTCTCACTGATGGCAATTGCTAATGATTCGAGACTTGACAGCAATGGTTGTACAGTTTCTGCGTGTTCCACGTTGGACAGTGCAAGCTTTATATCCCCGTGTACCGCAGCCTTGTGGTGCACCGCAGCCCACGACACACACACTGCACGGGTCAGCTGGTGCTGCTGCCACACCTGCAAACCCCAGTTCAATAATCGAACCACCAACTGGTGTTCATGGCAACCACCCCAGCTGCAGCACACTCGGCGTCGGCAACGACCGTCCCCACCGCCGCGGTGCTGGTGGTACTACTAGCCGCCGCGGCGCTCTGCTCGTCGGCGGCGGCCGGTGAGCCACCCGAACTCATCATCCGCGCCGCCGGCGCCAGGAGCATAGCCCGGCGGCATGCGTTCGTCCCGGCAATGTACGTGTTCGGCGACTCGCTGGTGAACGCCGGCAATAACGACTTCCTGCCGCCGCCGGCGCCCAGGGCCGTGCCCCCCAACGGCGTCGACCTCCCGCGCACCGTCCTCCACCGGACCGGCCGCTTCACCAACGGCTACACCCTCGCCGACATCATCGGTAAACTACTCCACGAGCTGGGATTTGATACGGCCACTTCCTGTCTTCTTGCAGCACATGTATTTTATATATACTCATGTATGTGTACGTATACGTGTGCAGCACAACATGTGGGGTTCAAGAAGAGCCCACCGGCATACCTCTCGTTGACGCCATTGTCAAGCTTCCACCTCCTCCGAGGCCGAGTCGGCACCAACTTCGCGTCCGGCGGCTCCGGCATTCTCAACGCCACCGTAAGCAAAGCAAACCCACTCACGCCAATGAAAAAATTGGCATTTGTTCTTCAACAGGTTACTGCTGCTAGAATAGCACAAAAATAGTAACTAGTAGTGTGTAGAAAGTGAAGTGTTTTTCGAGCAAAATATGCTAACTGCATACGTGGACCATGGATGCAGGGGAACGGGACCATCACTCTGTCTGAACAGGTCCAGCTGTTCGCGAAGACGAAGGCGACGATCATCCGGGCCGGCCTGGTGGGCCGTAAGAGGCTGGACAGCCTGCTGGCCCGGTCCCTATTCGTCATCAGCACCGGCGGCAATGACCTGGCCGCCTTCGGCCATGGCGGCGTTCCTATCAGCCAGGCGCCGGAGTTCCTCGCCGGCATGGTTTCCGATTACCTCAGCTACATCAGTGTACGTACACGTATACATCGCAAATAGCTGGTGCATTTAGATTACTGGTAATTGCTGAGGATTACTACTGGTAATTGCTGAGAGTCAAATACCTGCAAATGTGTGCTAATGCACAGGAATTGTACAAGCTAGGAGCACGGAGGTTGGTCCTGCTGGACATACTGCCGGTAGGATGCCTGCCGTCCCAGCGAGCCATCACGGCCAATGGAGAGTGCAACGACGACGGGAACTATGTGTCGGGGTTGTTCAACTCTCTCCTCCGGACAGAGATGGCCAAAGCTGTGGCAGCCTCCATGCCAGGGATGAAGTACTCCATCGCTAGCGTTTACAACGTGTTCTCCGACATGATCACTAACCCCACTTTGGCGGGTAATAAGCACGAACATTTCTTTTTGTAATATGCTTAATTACATTGGGTTATCTCAGTAATTCAGTCACATTTGTAACTTAGGAGGCCAGCTACCTTTTGATACAAATTAAACAACAACAATCACCTTTCTTTTCTAGACAAATCGAAATGATAAGAGACAATGTGTTGAAGCACAACAATAAATTTGTTTCTCGGGATTTTTATAAATTTAAGAGGCCATACTTTAAATGAAACAATTTTGTAAGAAATTTATATAACCATGCATGCAAACATACATGGATCGATCTCTGGGAAATTTTTTTGTTGCTAACCGTTGATAGGTATCGATCGTTTGCAGGACTGCGTGAGGTGAAGAGGGGTTGCTGTGGCAGCGGCAAGTTCAACGGAGAGGTGGACTGCACGACGGGCACGAGCCTCTGCACAGATCGTGACGAGTACCTATTCTGGGACAAGGTGCATGGGACGCAGGCTGCCTACCGTTGGGCTGTCCTCGCCTTCTTCCACGGGACAGTGAGAGATGCGGAGCCCATCAACCTTGACCAGTTGCTTAGGGCTCCTTATTCCTCCATATGATGGTGTTGTTTTTTTCCTAAATATAATGGAATAAGTATATGTGATGTATAGTTATTGCCACAGGATTATTATGTGGCCGATGGTGAACCCGACAAAGTGCAAATTAATTACTCTCGATCTTCTCTTTTATTTGACGTCCATCAACTTAGATTTGAACTAGCCAACGACATATAAAGGAGAACGGAGGAAGTGTTCTATTTATCGGCGTTGTTCTCTCTGAGTGCAATCTCACTACTATTGCTAATTTGAGACTTTTGAAACTTCATTAATCTTTACATATAAGGAGGATTTGGATATTTTAAATTCTCAATGATAATGCTGGTACTCTTTGCAGAGAATGAACCGAAATGTAGGAATTATGATACTATAATATGTCTTTCTAAAGCTAACAATCAAAAGACATTATTTAATAGAAGTCCCGACTATATTATCTTTCATTAAACCATAGAAACATAGCAACTATTAAGGCGTGAAATTATTGAACATATATAGTTCAATCAAGCATGCTTTCATTAGAGAATAGCGGTAATCCAACATTTTTGTCATTAGAGAATAGCGGTAGTCCAAAAATTCCCATTATAGAATAGCGTATTTAAGGTAATAGTGAGCCGTGTAGAAAACACTTGCGATTATAAAAAAATTAAGTTGATGTGCTCACAAGCTCAACCTCTAGCATGGCGGTAGTCCAAAATTTTCCATTTGATCAGTAGGGAGGACCTCGTTTTCCATTTTATTTTACCATCCTTTTTTTTTTTGAACTGTTATGTGGGATCATGGTTGGTTTATGACGTTTTTGGGAGCTTATGTCTGTCACAAAACCACCATGTAACATGGAATGGTGATTTTTTTGGCTATAGTAGCAACATTAATGACATTACTTAACTTTGTCACTAAATTTTCGCAGAAGTGACATTTTATAACGATATCAGTCAGGAACATCATAAATCAATTACAATAAAATTTTTGTCACCAAGGTTGCGTCACTAGTTGGTGTTTTTCTTGTAGTGGTAGTTTCAGTTGAAATGTACAATAATTTAGAAAAAATGAGCCGAGTGTAGTACTATGCACGTGTCCTACCCAGCAAAAAACTAATTTGATACAAATGATTTTGAAAAGAATGTGTTGATGTAAGACAATTGAATGTTTTATGTCGTAATTGTGTGATGGATTTTTGCATTCGATTAAGAGACATATTGGATCCCTATAAGAGCAAAAGAAGGTTCTTACCATATTCTCATCTCAAATAGGATTATATGTTCATTCTAATTGAAAATACTCTTGGACATGATTAATAAAGCTATATGTATTACCATTGGATTGTCACATTATTAATTTAAGTGCTTCATCACTTTGTTCAACAAATGCCACAACTCCGATCCAATTCTTTTTTGTTCTCTTTTCTTAAAATATAAATAATCTACAAATTAATATAATCACGTAAAATTCTTTTTATTGGACTAATTTCCAGTTGCAAGCAAAAAAATCCCAAGTCACTCCATGAAATACTCCGACTACAACAACCCAACTGAGCGCAAAAAATTAATAGTGCTCATTTCCATTAGTATAACAGAAAAAAAACAAAGTTACCATCCAAGTACAACACATAGATGGTGACATCAATCCCTTTCTTTTCACGCCAGATTTAAACCCCTTTTGCCACAGTTCCTTGAGGAACTTCTTCATGAGCTGTACCAAACAACCCTTCTCAAAATGGCTTTGTTGCTAAAGCCCCCATGAAGCCACAAAAAGGGCGCGAGGTAGGACAAAACTGGCTCCCCACGGTTCCTCCATCCACCCCGCGCGCACTAGTACCAAGCAAACTTCCTTTCAAGTTGGCTAATAATCACACATAATATTCCTACTTGTTGGGTTGATCATACTCGAGCTCACTTCCCTAAATCCCGCCTTCATCGTTGAATGCAGACAGTTATATTGAACCATCGATGAACGATGAAAATCTACATCATGAAAAATCAAGGTTGCAATTTTAGTGATACCAAAAGGTAAAAGGCCAAATCACGAAACTAAGGGCCGACATGTGACGACGACACCCATTATTCATCCGAGGAAGCAACCTGCACGCGTGTGCGCGCACGCGCGCGCCCACACACACACACAATTGATTAGTCAAATATACATGGATCTCCAAATTATTAATTTTCATTTTAATTTAGAAGAGAAATGCTAGTTTAGAAGATAATAGAGCATACCACTACTTTTTGGGGGGCAATAACATACAATGTGGTTTCATATTTTGAAACCGCCTTTTGATCTTTTAGATAACAATCTGTCTAAATTTCTCCTTCTCACTATAGCATATCATCAGGTCATTGAGCCATTCATCACCCATTTTACTTCATAAATCTGTCTCCATAATGGACATGGCTGAAAATATTCTCTCAACTGAAGTCATTGCCACTGCCCACTGGTAGTATCAATGTTAGCTAGCTCAATGAGACGATAAACCAATTTATAAGAACTGTGCATACCAGTCTTGACCATAATTTCAGCAACTTTTCCAAGTTCAGTGCATTTAAGAAAATCTAGAGTTCTTCTAGCATGGTTAACAAACTGTCTATGTTGATTTGACAAAAGAGAGAGGTCACCAATATGAAAATTCTCAGCATAAATTTCAGCAAGCCTCACAAGTTTGTCCACATCAAACTTAGAGAAGGAGTTCCTCGGGTTAAAGGTAGCCATACATACTAATAACTCTGAACTAATTTCACAGAACTCCCAAAGTTTTCAGGCTTTGCCGAATTAAAGAAGAGATTACAATATAAGTAATAAGTTGCATCCTTGGACTTACTATACTCTAGCCAATCATATTCATCAAACCAAGTCTTTTGAAATGATCTCCATTCACCATTCACCACCAATCCATTTAAGAGGAAATTGAAATTCATGGGGTTGGGTTGGACCACTCAAAACATATGCTCTCTTCACTTGGTCTCTAATTTCAGATTCATGAGAATCGATCGGTTTGCAATTTCCAGGGTCGGCAATTAAGGTTGAATGACTAAACTCTGCCCTAGATTTCTTTGGTTGACTTGTGCCCTCATGCGGAGTACTTGAAAAGTAGTTGTGCAAAGTTTTTTTCGACATACTGAAAATCTGAAAATTTAAATCTAGTATGGATCAAACATTTCATCATTCAATTACGGTTCACAGATTCAATTTCATTGTAAAAAATCACTTGTTCGACTGTTGCTGGCCTGCTTCTCGTGGCCGCCTGACGCCGTGCCGCTCGGTGCTCGCGGCTCGGCCCTGAGCACTATGGCGCCGTGGTCTGCGGCCTAGGGGCTTCCCGCCTCTGCCTGTTGGCTGCTTGCTGCCGGAGCCCCGGAGTACCGCACCACCGCTAGGGTGCTAGGAACCGTGCCGCCGCCGGAGTAGGACCAGAGACGGGGGTCGGGGCCTCGAGGGAGACCGGGAGAGAGAGAGAGAGAGAGAGAGTCAAGAGAGAATTGGGGTTGGGGGTGACAGGAGATGACGCGAGGATAGGAGGTGACGGGCTGACGACGAACTGAGGAGGAATTGGGATAGGGTTGCTTTCCGATGTTGGGCTTCGAGCTTGAAGAAAAATGTTGGCCTAATAAATCAAAATACATTTTCTTTTAATCTCATCCCCTCCTACCTATACATATATGGGTAAAATTTTGAGAAGGGGCTCCAGGGGGGGCTCCACTTGACGACAAGCGGTAGGGGGGGCTTGAGCCCCCTCGCCCCGCTCCACCCGTTGGCTCTGTCCCTGGATGCAGGCGCTAGGACCAGAGGCTCGACCTCGATAACTTTGGCGCGAGCATGCGGCCCAGCTTCCTCGCACCGACTAACTCTACGTCTACCTTCCTCGTGTTGGCCAGCTCTGCGCCCAGAGGTCTCAACTGAAGAAGTGATTGGAGATAAGGGGTCACATAATAAAGAAGGAAAGTATGTGTTAAAAAAAGAAAAAAAGTAGTGGTTATTTTTTGGTTGCATAACATGAGGTAAAATTTGTTATGGTTACCAAGAAAAGGTTATTATACCTACTTTTGTAATTAGAAATCACGCTTATTACTACTTAAACAATAATACTTTCATTTATTTTAAAATTTCTAATGAACTGAATTTATAACTAATATTAAGCGTATAATTCATTTACTCAAACAATCCACATAGCCAAGGGTATACAAGACATTTGAACTCTTACATTTGTTACTAAAAATACAAGAGAAATCATTTTGCCAAACACCTTTTAGAACGTCTTCAACTCCACCAGAGTGCTTCATGGGAGGAGCCACATGCATGGATCCATTTAAGCCGCAATCACTTCCTTGTCAAACTCCTTAAGGTATGTTTGGTAGATAGTTCCATCTGACATTGATTCTCCGAGAGAAGTGATTATGTGCATGAAGTGATTCTGAGTGTAAACTTTTAAAATTAGGATTGAGAATCACTCCACATAATCAGGAAAAACTGTTTTTTTCAGGTTCCAGTGTCTAATTCATTTCAGAAAATCACTTAAAAATAAGTGAGAATCACATCTTTTTTGGAAAGTTGTTTTTGCAAAACTCATGCTAGATTCAACAGAGAATCAGCTTATGTGAGAGCTCAGCCAAACATGTTGTTAATACTAGCTTCTGCCGGTACTAGTTCACAAAGGAGCTATTACCATTTATTAACTTACTTTATTAGTCCAGGGCTTATTTTGTTTTGTGTTGGTCACTACGTAGCTAACTTCTCTTACTGAAGGAGCAAATCTAGAATTATTTTGCGAGTTGTCAAGCTTGATCCCCGGCTTATTATATATCTTTTATGTGGCCCAGTAGGCCTCTAGTATTGCTGTATTAGTTTGCGAGTAGCAACAAGAATATGGTAATAAAAATAAAGAGTAAATAGTATCCACCATAAATTATTTGTCAATAGGTACAAATTGGTCTGACAACTTCCAAAATGCTCGATCTAGTACAATAACTTATCAGGTGGTGAAAATTGGTCTAACAACTTTTAAAATGTTTAATTTACTACAATAACTCGACAGGTGGGTGGAGATTGGTTGAACAACTTGTATGCTGCTCAATTTAATACAATAACTTAGAAAATCATTGAGTCCAAATGTTACAATGGCAACATATTAAGCAAAATTGATGGGTATGTGAATTTTCTTCAAATCAATAGTTCTTACTTTTTCTGTCAATAAAAGTTGTTGATCATGAATTGTCTGTTGCTTCTTAATTTTGTACATAAATTATTGGTTCAGTAGTAAAAATTGAATTGGTTTTAGAATTATGCTATTGGCATTATCGAAAAGGTGGTTAAAGTTTAAAAGAAAAACTCTAGGGCTATAGATTTCTTCTGTACTTTTGCTCATGTATTCAACAACCATAGAAAAGCATGTGTGTTACTGCTAATTTATCTCTTTTTTCGTTTTTGACAAGGACATGTGGTTTTAAAAATATTTATGCCAAACTTCCAAAAGGTATCGTTAGTATGTATTCATGCATTGGTTTTTAGCTGAATAAAAATGCATATAATTAAAATGTAAAAATAGTGAGGTGAACTTATCAATATTGACTATGGAAATCAATATTCCTACTTAAGATTGAATCAGTGTATTAAAGATAGTTAATATAAAATATATAATATTTGTTTCCTAAGCATTGAAGGATCTAATCTAGACCAAATTTGTTACCTTGCAACACGAATATCAATGGTTAAATAATATTGTGAAAAGAGCCTCTAGCCTAGTAGTTAATTAGAGCACTTGAGTAGCACCCAGTAGGCTCAGGTTTGACTCCCCGTCAGAGCGAATTATACAAGATTATAATAAAAAACTATAAGAATAGGTAGGATCTTCGCCTGCTTTCTTTGATTGAAAAAAATGATCAAATAATGCTCAATAACTCTTTTCGACACAAATATACTTGGGTCCAGCATTAGCAAATATGTTGCTTGTTATAATATTTGAATTACGGATGCACTAAATTGACAATTTATTGCTCTAATTTGAGTATTCTATAAGTTCTTGGACCAATAAGCACCTACATATCAAGTTGTTGTACTAGATTGACTAATCTGAACCCATCTGACAAGTTATTGTATTGAATTATTTTACAAATTATTGAATCAATCCATAATGACTCGAGTACAAGCTATCTGTCGTGGATCAAAGATGAATGAATTTCTTCTTATAAGATGTTCGGTTGTTCTTATGGTGAAATATGCCTTCCCATTTGAGGCGTGTCCTATATGTACGAAACAGTTGCGTTTTAATTTTCCTTGACTTGTATACACAGGGCTATTTATGCGCTCACAACTCAAACATATGACCACAAATTTTATAAATGTGTATATCAGCCCCTCATATACAAGACATCATTTTGTGCCATTGGTCATAAATATTTTTTCCGGACAAATTGGGGAGGGGAGGGGGGGGGGGGATATCCCCACATACTTTTTCATTCATTGAAGGAACCATGAGGTGGGGTGGTTACAATGAACATATAAGGATTATCTCAGCAAGCTGATGAGAACATCATGAGGTCGGCAAAGCCGTTAAAGGAAAATTGCAAAATTGCAAAGAAAGAAGAACGTAGAGTACACCTCTATGTAACATCCTGGGAGTAACTGCCGGTCACCGATTTGCCCAATTTCCAAATGACTTAATTACTTGCCGAATCCGTGTCAACCACATTTGATCTTCAACTCCGGTCGTCATCTGACCAAGGTAGAGAACCCACCCTGGCCGTCTGGTTGCCACTTTTCTCAATGCTCTCCGACGCCCTCCACGGAGAAAGGTGAGTGGTTGAAGGGGGGGGGGGCACCTCAATAAGAACGAGTCCCTGTCCTCACTAACCCGGCTTCAGACAAGAGAGAAAACCAAAAGAGTGCACTTTTTCGTACACTAAAACACCCCATCCACGAATCGTTGCACGAAGACACCAAACCTTGTCAACCTGCATTCTTTTGCCGCGCTCCACTGAGTGAACATTGGTATCTCCGATGAGGCTGCCCGCACCAAGCCAGACTAGGGGCTGGCTTCTCAAGTTGCCAAAAAGTTAAGTCCCCTCCAACACCCTATGGAGGAAGGAAGCCCCAAAGGAGGGAAGGGTAACCAACGAATGCAGTGAACAACCATCAAGCAGACAGGATGAAGAAGCAAGATGCTGATTCAAAAAGTTTGCCAGCTCCTAGCTGCAACAACAAGAGCAATTGGAGCAGTGACTAGGAAGAGGAAAGATAAGGTAAAGAGAGAAGTTGACACCACAGGTGGAGCAATGACAGGCTGATGAGTGGAGAACCACAATGGAATGGCCACACAAGGAGCGCACTTGAGTGTGTGGAGTAGGGAGGCTACACCAAATCGACGCCTCCATGGAGGGGAGCAGCACCCAAGAGTGTTGCTGTCGGCGCACTGACCAACAAGCCAACATAGCTTTCGCCGGTGCACACCTGTCATCACAAATATCACCAACGTGCGGAGCCATCGTTAGTATCCACCAAGTACAGGGAGCCAAGCCGCTGGTAGGAGGTTGTTGCCGGACACCTGCAAGCCACCGAAGAGATCATGCCACCATCTGCGCTAGGCCCCTGCACCGGAGGGGTCATGAACAACCCCTCGCGGCACTATGCAGGCCCACCATGAGGCTTGGAGGGGGGGGAGGGCGCTGCTGCCGTTGTCGTACACTTAGCCGCGCCGCAGCCACTATTGCGCCGCCGTTGCAGCTGCATCACAGCCACACCGCCTGTGCCGCCGCCGCATGCGCGCCAGGCAGCAGCCGCGCCATCGACGTCGCATTGCGCAGCCGCCAGGGCAGCCTTAGCCGCTTTCGGCAGGCAGCCACGCAGCCACCGTCACACCTGTGCCAGGTCCGCCGCGCTAGGCACCGCGCTAGAGTGGGCACGGCCCCCGCGCCAATGGGATCGGCCGCCGCCGCCTTTACAGATCGAGATCTAGATATAAAGTAAAGAGACGAGGAGTGAGGAAAAGGGAGAGAGAGAGAGAGAGGAGAGGGCGGGGAGGGAGGGTGGAGAGGGCCCCTGCTGCCACCGAGCCGTGGCGACGGCGGCCGGAGAGGAGCTGGGGAGGGCATTGTCATTGGAAAATAAACTCATAATCAACATATTTTGCCAAACCAGTATTCCTAACACAAAGTATAGTAACACGCAGATCATTGGTCATTCTCACTGTCAGTGCAAGTTTAGGGAACTTTACAAATAATAGTGCAAGGTTACACGGTATAACTCCAACACCACAACTACATAATTTAATTATGCTTCAATTATCACTAACAAGAATAGTGATGTCCTCACCTGCCAAGCACAGCTTCCTAATCCTGTCAAGCTCTTCGGCGACCTTGAGCATGGAGGGTCTCTTCTCGCCGGACATCTCCAGGCACCGCTTCGCCAGTGTCGCTACCATCTCGATCACATCACCCCTAACTTCATCCCTGATCGATGTGTCCAGGAGCCCGTCAAGCTTGCCGTCCCTCATGGAGGACAGGAAATGTGCGGCAAGGCTCCGCTCCTCCTCTGGCGCAGCCATGGTCAGCGCCTTCCTTCGTGTGAGCAGCTCGAGCAGCACGACGCCGAAGCTGTACACGTCGCTTTTGTCGGTCAGCCTACATGTCTGCATGTACTCTGGATCAAGGTACCCACGCGTTCCTTGAACCAGTGTCACTAGATGTGAATTGTCGGCAGGGGCCAGCACCGACGCGCCGAAGTCGGACACCTTCACGGTGTAGTTGCGATCTAGAAGAATGTTGGGGGACTTGACGTCGCCGTGGATGATCGGCGGTGATGCCATGGAGTGCAGGTAGGCGAGTCCCTCGGCGGCCTCGTGCGCGATCTTGAGCCGCACCGGGAACGGCGGCGGCGGCGCGCCGCCATTGTCGCGGTGAATGAGCTCGTAGAGGGTGCCGTTGGGAACGAACTCGTAGACGAGCATGGGCACCTCCACCTCGAGGCAGCACCCGTAGAGCTTGACGATGTTCCGGTGGTTCACCTGCGAGAGGATGAGCACCTCCTTGCCGAACTCCCGCCGCTGCCGCTCGTCGTCGGCGACCCTGCACCGCTTGATCGCCACGGTCCTCCCGTCCTTGAGGTCGCCACGGTACACGGTGCCGTTGCCGCCCTTGCCGAGCACGTAGCGCTCGTCGAACTTGCTGGTCGCGTCCTCTAGCTCCTCCTTGGTGAAGAGCGTGAAGGAGTGCCCTTGGCCTTGGCGCGATTTCATCTCCTCGAAGAGGAGGTAACCGCCGTGCTGCTTGAAGTGCTGCCTCTTGAGGGCGGCGAGCCGCTTCTTGGCTCTAATCGTGTATGACAGAGACATGCCAGTTCCTAGAAGGACCATAACGATGCTGATACCTGCAGGATAGGATTAATCACAAATGTTGCATAGACGTTAGTGTTAGGTTGAATATGATTAATCAAGAAGATCTATGTAACGAAATTTTTGGTTTTCGTTTTAGTTTACATGGCAAGAAAAGCCTACTACTACACTCTCTGTATGTGCCGTCTAGAAGAGATTACAGAAAAGCATTGAGGAGACATGTACCTATTACTAGTAGCCATTTGAGTTCATAGCATTTGAAGTGTCCCTTGGTGTTGCGGCAGATACTATAGGCAGGGCACCGTCGGTTGTGCGCCGCACACTCGTCGATATCTGCAGAAGCAAAAAAAAAAAAAAAAAATCATGTCTAACGAAAAAAATATTTTAATAAAATTTTCCATGCTGATTTGTAGTTTATTATATTAGTAAAAATTATTAATATTTGGATTATAGTGGTGAAATGCAGCAACGAATTGAATAGGAGCGTGCAAACGTTTTGAAATTTGGCATCGGGTTTACAGAAATGTATTTTTCGTGCTGAGAACATGATTAAGGTGGAAGAAAAATGACCTTTGCAGCCATCACGAATGTAAGGGTTCCCTTGATACCCTTCGGAGCATCTGCAGAGATACCCTGTTCCGTACTTGAAGTCGACGCAGTTGCTGTGGACACTGACGCAGGCGGATGCCCTCCCGTTGTTCCTCCTCTCGGCATCCTTGCACGTCTGGTTGCCCACCACCCAGTCCAGCACCATCGGCAGCTTCTTCCTGCCCATGAGCTCGCCGGTGGTGGCGTAGGTCCTCCGGAACACGAACGCCGCCTTCTCGACCACCATGGCGTAGCCACACGGGCTGATGCTGGCGACGCTGGAGGTATTGAAGTCGGAGAAGTCCACTTCGAAGGATCTGATGCTCCCCGACGGGATGGGAACCTGGCAGCAGCCTCCGGTGCTGGTGCAGGGCCCGTCGGCCAGGGACCGCGCGCCTTCCCGGCACCCGGTGATGCACCCCATCGCGTACGGCATGTCGTCGTCACCGCCGTCGTCCATAACTACGAGCCCGAACGTGCTGCACCCGATGACGGTGAACACGTTGTCGGTGCCGGAGACGCGGAACGCCGTCGAGTCGTACGCCGTGCCGTTCTTCGCGCCCATGGACCTGGAGGCGGCGTCGTAGCACCACGAGCTCACTTGGCTGGCGACGCGCACCTGCCCGCGCGGCACGTCGATGCTGAGCAGCTCCCGCCGGCCGTCGTCGATGGTGGCTCTGCCATTGCTGTCGTCGCAGGTGACCTCGAAGGCGCGGTTGCCGTCCTTGGTCTCGAGGTAGCAGCCGCGGCCGATGCCGAAAGGGTATTGGATCTTCAACCCGCCGCACTCCTGACGGCACGTCGCCATGGCTGGTGGCGAGACGAGAGCGACGACTACGAGCAGTGGAAGCAGTAGCATCCGCATCATCCTCGTTCAGCTAGCTGCTGCTTGATTGTGTTGCTCAAGTCTGTGTGCTTGTGGCAGCTGTTCTATTATCCGTACTGATATATATAGATGGCGGAAATGCGAGACATGCGCAGCTTCTAAGCTCTTTCTTCTTTCAACGTGAATTTGACTCCAGTCCGCATCAACACGCGGTAATTAGGTTATCTAGTGATAGTGACTAATAAGGAATGAAGTGTTTGTAACAACAAAAATCAAATAGTCATGTGCCAAATGAGGTGGTAGTTGGTAGTTGTTGGTACGCGTTGGGTGGGGAAGAGATTAGTTTCAAACTCATCGATTGCATCCACTGAAAGCTTCAAGCAAGCTTTGGAGTTAATAATTCTCAAAAAAAAAAAGGGACAACTTAAAGCTAGACTGGGCAGCAACCAATGAGTCATGCATGGTGGAGGTCTGGATCGGACTCTGGAGGAGGTATATTTTGTGTGTTGGTATAAAATATGTACTATGCATTTCTGTTATGTTGGAGGTACAGTTAAATGACGATTAGGACAGCAGATTATAAAAAGACCCGTGAGTGTCAAGTGTTCATAATGCACCCTTTGTTTAGCTAGCCAATTCTCAGTGGGCATAAAAATTTTGCTCATGCTGTGAAACCAAAGTGGATGCACGCGTGTTTAGGCGGCTGGTATACATGAGATTCGGGTTTAATTTCTAAGCTGGATAGGGAATATAACAATATAAAAAGCAGAAAATGAGTGACCATGATTTAATGGGGGCTCCTAACTATCTTCCACAAGATAGATAGAAGTTGAAACTTCCAGCCCATCAAGACCATATCAAACCTTAACTTCTTCCTCAACCCACCCACTTGATGATGACACACTAAAAATATTGTCATTTTTAAAAAATATTGTCAACATTTTTTCAAAAGTTATACCAATGTTTTTTTTTCAAAAAAAAGTTGAGCCACACATTTTTATGGAAAAAGTTGAATTCAATATTTTTCTTAAAGAAGTTGAACCAACATTTTTTAAAAATATGATGGGGCCAACAAGCCCCGTGGCTGGCTGCGGTGGTGCGATGGCTAGCGAGCCACCATGAGGCGACCAGCCCCACATGTGGGGGGCAATGGCGATGTGCGTCGGGGCAGCCGTTGCGGTAGGGAGGGAGGCGCCGATGGCATGGGGTATCACACGGCACGCTCGGTGGTGGCAGGGCTAGCGGTGGCATGGCAAGGTGCCAGTGGCGGGGCCGGTTGTGGGGAGGCGTGCGGGTAGGTTAGAGGTTGAGTTGATGTAAATCTAATAAACCTCATTCGTCAAATCTCAAACATTGGAAGATTCAACTCTTTACTGACAACGAATTGGAAATGACCGTAGTATTAAAATTGGCGGGATAATATTGGATTTCTAGAGGAGTTTTTCTAAAAGTGGTAACAAAATGCAGAAGGCTAAGAATTGGGTGGATCTCTAACTTATTTGAGAATGAACAGAGAGAGTGGAACCGTAGCCTTAGTAGAAGTATTTTCCTACCTGTGGATATAAATTTGGTTGATGACGACCAATGAAACATTTGACCAAATTGCTTGGCATTTTTAAGAAATCACGGCTATTCTCGGTAAGGTCTGCATATAAATTGGCCCTAAGGCTTCAATGTCAGGACCAGATGGCTTCGAGAACAGAAGCAAAAAGAAAAGGGAGAAGCTTTGGAGCAATATCTAGAAGGTAGATGTACCACCAAAAGTGTGTGTGTTTGCATCGGAGGCTTGCCTCAAATGCTCTTGCATCTAACACAAATAAGAAGGCAAGACATATCATTGAGGATGCTACATGCACAATGCGTGATCTTGAGCCTGAATACGTTTCTCATGCGGTGGCAAGATGTCCACGGGTCAGTGCTATTTTGACAAAAATCCGGCACAGGTGGGCTATGCCAGAAAACTCCCAATTGCACTACACGGGTCCAGAGTGGTTCCCGCTCGCCCTTGATAATACATTAGAAAATGGTAGACCATTCTTAATATTGTCTCTTTGGAAAAATTGGTCAGTACATAATACGTAATGACCACACATGGAGGCACATATTTCTCTGTTGCAGGTTCAGTGAGAATAACTGAATCAATGATGAATAATTTGTTAACCCAACAGTCTGATACTCTGATTTGCCCTTGGAAGATGTAATAGATAAGCGGATCATCGGTGAATCAAAGAAAGCTAAAGATGAAGCAGCAAATAAGATTACAAGAACATCCCATCCAATACCTATTTGGAATCCAACTGAACAAGGTTGGTTGAAATTAAATGTCATGCAAGTTTTATAGATGACACTGGAAGACGGTCTCAAAAAAAAAAAAAGATGACACTGGAAGACAACTACAAGAGTTGTCGTGAGGAACCATAAGTGTGTGTGTGTGGGGGGGGGGGGGGGGGGTTGTGATTTCATATTTTTGACTTTCAGTCAGTAGAAGAGGTTGAATTTACAGCTTGTACGTTCTGAAGGTTTAAGGCTAGTTGTGCAATGGTGCCAAGGACCGATTATTCAAGAACCAGATAATAAGGCAGGGAAAATGTATCGATCAAGTTTAGTTCCATGGATTACAAATATAAGGCAGTATATGTCAAGGATAGAACAAATTAAGTTCCAACATGTGAAGAGAAGCCAAAACTCAGTTGTGCCAGAGTCAAGTCAACACGCTCGCTAAGTTAACTCAACAACGGTGTGGTTAAGAGGTATTCTCGAGATTTGTGCTCAGGGATTGTAATACTTTCATGACTTAATCAATGAAGGCTCTCTTTTCTCGAAAAAATGAAACACACACCCTCCCTATATCTGGGGCGGCCAGCTCGCTCTAGGTTTACGTTCAGTTATGAATCTGATTTGTGTGGTGTAGGCATGATCAATTGAATCAGGAGCACTTTGTTGACTTCATTGCATTTGCGTTTGCAATAAAATGAACTGGCAGCAATTTTAAGTACATGCCCTTCTTTAAGGTATTTCCCTTCCGTGTGTTTGCAGTTTATTATCTCGCTGTGATATATGAAAAGTTTAGGAAAATCAAAGGTGTATCTTCCAAGAACCTGTGTCACATTGGTTTCACAGTAACAGAACCAACTTCACTTTATGTCCACTATAAGAATTAATAATACATTTACACAATTATGGAAAGGGTCTGACCAATACATTATTACATCATTATATAGTTGCAGCATCATCAAATTGTTGGCAACTGCAGCACTAAAATAAAAATGTAGAAATAAAAACAAGCCACATGAATTCCAAATAACTAACAATTAAGCAACATGTAACATATTCTAAATCTCCATTTATGCATAGCAAAGTGCGTGCTCTGTTCCAAGAACCTTTGATGAGTGACAAACTTTAATTTGAGTGTCTCCTCTTGGTCCTCTCTTGGCCCTGTTCGAAACAACCTAAATCCAGCTTATGATCAAAATTCGCTGAAACTAGAAGCCAAATGATCTGCTTTTTTGCAGCTTTATCGGCCACACATCTTGCCACCACCTCCATTTGCACTAAAATGCAGAAGCTGATTCAAAGCCGCTTCTCAAATAAGCGCTATTTTAATATCTACATAGCTTATCTGAGAAGCGTTTTTCTAGCCACAGTTTCAATCAGGGGGTGCCCAACCTTTAGCCAAAAAATAATGTCGTGAAAAAAGGTTATCCTTTATTTAAAAAAACCCCTAAGAAATGGGATATAGTACTAATGGACAAATTGTCCAATTAATCTATCATACAGTGGCAGTTATAGAAAAAATATTTGTCAAGTTTTAATCTAAAGGAGATTATCTTTGGTTTGCACCAGAACTAGTCACACATAACGGGCTAGAATGAAAAAAAACGGCAAGTAATCATAAGTGTTTGCACCTACTATTCTACACGACAACCTTGATCTTATTGACCCCAAACAAAGGTGTTCTTCAAACTAAACAATGTTTCATAAAACATGGTCGGTCCGTATCTTGCTGTCTAATGATGATTCCTTTGAAGGAACCTTACTGGCTAGTGTCACTTTAGTTCTCCCTTAATCAAGAAAAGTTTGTAGCTTTAGCTAAAAAGAGTCAAAAGAAGTATGAACATATATGTAACTTTTCCTAGGCTTCAGTGGATTCAATCATGAGTTTCATTTACATATTGAACGCGCTCGTCTCGTCCTCAATTAGCACATGGTTAGTTGATTATCTTTAAAAGATATTCATGAACCTGACCAAATTACCCGTCCTGAGTTCCGATAATAAGAATTTAAACAAGGGTCAATTTAGCATCGAGGTGTGGCACTTCCAATAAGAATTTAAACATGGGTTTTAGCATCGAGGTGTGGCCGTGTGGCACTTCCAACCTTTCACAACATCTCTCTATAAATAAGTTCCCTCATATTATAGTTCATTTTGCCACCAGCAAAGGCATCACTAAAATAGAAGAACAAATGCAGGCGCAGGTGTTGCTTCCACTGGTCATCACCGCGCTGGTGGTTTCAGAGCATCAGCCGGCGGCCGCGGCGACGACGTGCCAGCGGCGGTGCGGCGAGGTGGACATCCCGTACCCGTTCGGCATCGGCCGCGGCTGCTACCTCGACACGGGGGACGGCGACCGGGCCTTCGAGGTCACCTGCAGCGGCAACGGCACCGCCGCCACCGTCGACGGGTTCGAGGTGCTCGGTATCGACGCGCACCGCGGCAAGCTTCGCATCCGCAGCCCCGTGGGGTCGTGGTGCTACGACGCCGCGTCGCGGTCCATGTCCGAGCCCGTCACCTGGTCCTACGACTCGTCGGCGTTCCGCGTCTCCGGCGCCGACAACCGGCTCACCGTCCTCGGCTGCAACGCGTTCGCGTACATGGACTCGCGCGACGGCGCCGTGGAGAACCGGTACGTGCTGGGGTGCCGCGCCGTGTGCTCCGGCGGCGGCGCGCCGACGACGTCGTCGTCGCTGGGGAACGCCAACGGCTCCTGCGACGGCACGGGCGGCTGCTGCCAGGCGCCGATCCCGCCGGGGATCAGGTCGTTCGAGGTCGGCTTCTTCGACGACTACAAGAACGACACCTCCGCCGTCGCCGGCTTCAGCCCGTGCAGCTACGTCGTGCTGGCCGAGGCGGCGGCGTTCGAGTTCCGGTCGTCTTACGTCACCACCCGCGAGCTCGAGGACCCCGCCGCCGGCTGGCAGGTGCCGGTGGTGCTGGACTGGGCGGTGGGCAACCGGACGTGCAAGGAGGCGCAGAGGAACACGACGGCGTACGCCTGCGCCAGTGCAAACAGCGAGTGCCTCGACTCCAACAACGGCCCAGGATACCGGTGCAGCTGCTCCAAAGGGTACCAAGGAAATCCTTACCTTGTGGATGGCTGCCAAGGTCAATTTTCAAACTGTTTTTTCATTCAATTTCTTAAACTGTCCAAAATTTTAGTGAAACTATGCTAGTTCAGTAGCTAATGCCCAAAAACTATAAAAGAAAAAAAATAAAGGGATTGATAGATGGCTATAGAATTTATCCATCCCCTAATTCATGGCTTAATCAAATTTTATTTAGATGATTTAGTGAGATATATTAATACGTTTATGCATTTTTGGTTGGGAACATATCATGTGCAAAACAATTGTGGGAACCTAGAAACTTTAGATGCTCATCCAAAGGGCTGAGGGGAGGGGATTATTATTTTGCGATAACCTCCCTCTCCTACCCCTTGGATGAGCATCTTGTGGTTTTGATTTAAAGTTTCAAGTTTGCACAGGATATCTGGTTTGCACTAGATATGTTCCTGGTTAGTTGAATACCCCCGTGACGGCACCTTCTTTTTTTTATTTTATATATGCCCCGACGGATTTCTTTTCCATCGGTTAGGATGTAAGGGTCCCAGTGTCATCATGGTCAAGCAAGCATCATTTTTTTCAAATAAAAATTGCAATATCATGTAACTGTTCTCATCAGTCCAAAAAAGTATTAATTATTTTGAGTTAGTTGTAACTAAATGATATTCCTATGTAAAGCATGCATGTGGGAATGAAAATTTTCATAAGAAATGTAAGAATTTCTTTTGCTTTTGCTATTTGCCAGATATAAATGAATGCAAGGACAAGGCAGTGAAGTACCCATGCTCTTCCCATAGTATTTGTATCAACACCCCAGGAAGCTTCAAATGTTCCGAGCTCAGATGGCAAGTCGCAGTCGGTAAGCGCGGTCATTTGCCTTTACAATTTCCATGTAATCTCTGCTTAAACATAGCAAAATTCCTGACTTGCGCTATAATATTCTTGAAATACAAACAAAATATAACAATGCAATCAATTTTTTAAACCTAGCAGAATTTCTTTTTGTGATTGGCTCTATGTACTCAGGTGTTAGCATTGGCGTAGTCGTGGTAGCCATTGCCTTGTCCTGCACCTACGCAATCAAAGAGAAGAGGAGGCTCACTGCCGTCAAGGAGCGGCACTTCAAGCAGCATGGCGGCCTACTACTCTTCGAGGAGATGAAGTCAAGACAGGGGCGGCTCCCCTTCACGCTGTTCACCAAGGAGGAGATGGAGGAAGCCACCAACATGTTCGACGAGCAGCACGTTCTCGGAAAGGGTGGCAACGGAACGGTGTACAAGGGCACCCTCAGAGACGGGAGGGTCGTGGCGATCAAGCGCTGCAACAAGCTCGTCTACGACGAGCGGCAGCAGCGGGAGTTCGGGAAGGAATTGCTCATCCTATCCCAGGTCAACCACAGGAGCATCGTCAAGCTCTACGGGTGCTGCCTCGAGGTGGAGGTGCCCATGTTGGTGTACCAGTTCATCCCCAATGGCACCCTGTACCAGCTCATCCATGGCGGTGCCACGCCGCCGTTCACGGTCCGGTTGAAGATCGCGCACGAGGCGGCGGAGGCACTCGCTTACCTGCATTCCATGGCATCGCCGCCGATCATCCACGGCGATGTGAAGTCACCCAACATACTTCTTGATGAGAACTACACCACAAAGGTATCAGATTTTGGGGCATCGGCATTGGCACCGACGGATGAGGCACATCTTGTGACATTGGTTCAAGGAACATGTGGATACCTGGACCCTGAATACTTGCAGACGTGTCGGTTGACGGATAAGAGCGACGTGTACAGCTTCGGTGTCGTCCTCCTTGAGCTGCTCACACGGAGGAAGGCGCTGACCCTGACCGCTCCTGAGGAGGAGAGGAGCCTTGTCGCCCACTTCCTTGTGGCGATGAGGGACGGCAGGCTCATTGAGCTGCTGGACGTGCGGATCAAAGGTGAAGTTATGGGTGAGGTCCTTGAGATGGTCGCAATGTTGGCTAAGAGGTGTTTGGAGATGTCTAGTGAGAAGAGGCCCTCCATGTGCGAGGTCACGGAAGAGCTTGAAAGGATAAGGAAGTTGTGTGAGTGTCACCATCCATGCTTAGGTGAAATAGCCCACTCTTCGTTTCTTGTAAATGATAAGTAAAATCACATCTAATCGTGGGTAGTGACTAGTGACTGATGATACATCATTTTGTAGTTTCGGTCATTTCAAAAAAATTTGAGTGGATCGTGTGAAAGGTTAAGCTTTCCCAAAATTTTATTAGAACAAAAGGAGAATTGACCTAGTTTATAAGAAAATCGTGTAAAAAGCTCTGGTTCATAAACCGTCGAACTAGGAAGGTATCGGTACCATCCTTCACAACTTTGATCTATCGACCGTACAATTAGAGGGGTAGAATTTCTCCGAACGACTTGTACCGGGAAAATTAGTGTCTTTTTTCCATCTTGAGTAGAATTAAATATCTGAATAGCTGCAAATTATGCATGCCACCTCAGAGAAAGAGGGAGCAGAAAACAAACAACCCCATATGCATGATCTTTATTTACGAGAGTAGAATGTTTTTGGTTACCAAGAAAATGATGTGACGAAGCTTTTCAGTTGCAGTTGTGATATACAATCTGTGGCTTCGCACTATACGTGTCGATCAGGCTCTGGTCATTATTGATCTCCGTCCAATTAAGAGTCGGCAATTGCATGGTCCGTGTTTGGATAGTGACTGATGAACTGCCCAGCTAGCCTGCTTCCCTGGAGCTACAAAAACCTGATTCGTGCGTTGTGACCACCACCATGACACCATGCATGATCGCTTGGACGAACGGTTAAAATAAATCGCAAGCCCTCTTCTGTGATGCTTCTCGGATAATTTTTTTTACATACCACTCCGGCTATGTGTTGTTCATCACGTTGGCACGCTCATTAGAAAAATCAAAGGCACCTATACCTCTTCCAAGAATCTGGCGTGCAGGGGATGAGCTTCCCAACCAAGCATTCATCTACACTTTGGACGTTTCACACAAACAGCTAGGATAGATGATCGAGCTCACTTTATGCCCACTAAGAATTAGTTAAACATGAGCAGGAGAACAACTGATACTGATTAGTCTTTCAATATATTTTGCTGCGTGTCTATGCTTATCACTGCATGCTACCCCTGCTGCCCCCCAGAAAGATATACAAGTAATAGTATATAAAAAAAATATTACATCAACCATGGCTGCAGGTCCCCTTTTTCTTTGTTCGCTGGCTAGATGATCTCTTTCAAGGGAAACTTGCTGGCCAATCTAATAGCTTTAGCTAAAAGGGGATCGAAAGACGTGTGAGCATTATGAATAGCTTTTCAAAGCTCTGTAGTGGACACAATCATGCACGCGATTGAAAATTTACTGTATTTCCCCGTGAGCGCGTACCAAATACCTCCCTGGACTAGCACATATTGTGTACACATTCATCTCGTTGCTGATAAAGTACATCACTTAACTATGGCTAGCTATTATTCGCGACTGCGAGGTAGACTACAAGAGAGGTCCGCATCTAGTGGTTTCACCGTGTCGGATGGAGTGCTGTGTTGCAGTGGCACTACGGTGATGGGTCCCGCATAGCGTAGCATGCTCGGTGCGGTTTGTTTCTTTCGGTTCCCTGTCAGCGCAAGGCTGCAATTCAAGGTTATGGCAACTACAAGAGTGGGGGAATTGGTAGGCGCCACAACAAAGCTTCGGTTTCGTGTACCGGGTTATGCGGCATGCGTTTATGCCTCAATCCGACCGGCTAGGGTTTTTTAGTTGAGTTGAGGTTGGAGCATGTTAATGCTCCAATCCAACCTACCAGGTCGGGAATATAATAATCTCGTATTACCTTTATCCTTTTTATTTGACGTTCCGACTACCAAATCTAAGCTAATATTAGTAACATTTCTTGTCTGAAACATCTTCTATTTGGATACGTAGGTAGTAATTTTTAACTATATACTCCATCTGATTCAGTATTAGAAGTCATTTAGGACAGTTACACGGTCACCAAAACACAACTTTGTCTTCTCTTTTCTATAAAAAATATTTATTGGAAAGTTACATATGTGTATTTTTATGAAAATAATTTTCAAGACAAATTTATTTATATGTATTTCACATTTCCAAACTCAACAACTTAAAAGTTATTCATGATTTATTGTAACACCCTAATTTTCACTTTTGAGTTTAAATAAAAATTTGCTTAGCAACCATTGTTCTTGTTTAAGGAATATAAGGTGTTTGTGATTTTCTAGGCATTTAATAATTTTGTTAATTAAGTTAATGAAATATAGGAGTTTACTGTTGCATACATGCTGGAGCATCAGTTTTGATTGTTGAATTCAAACCTGAGTTTGAATTTTGTTTGATCTTTTCTTTTCAAAAATGTTAAAAGTTTTTCCTTCTTCCCCTCCCTTTCTCCTCCTTTTGGTTTGCGCAGCCCAGCTGGGGAAGTCCGGCCGTGCCCCCTGGTTTCTGCCGCTCGGTCGCCGCTCCTCCCCGCGCTCTGCAGCCCGCCTTGCATTCCGGCCCAGCGCGGCCCAGCTTCGCCGCTCGCCGCCTGCTGCCGCTGACGGGCGGGTCCCGCCCGTCATCCCCCTCCTCGCGACCGAAGCCGAGCCAGACTCGGGTCCGACTCCGGTTTCCGTGCCGCGCCGCCTTCTCCGCGGGCCCGCACGCCCAGGCGCGTTCCCCCGCGGCCTTTTTAACCCCGCCGCCTCGCACCGCGCCGCTCCTTTCCCCGAAAACCCTAGCGCCCGAGCTCCGCGCCGTCGCCGCTAACCCTAGCCGCGCCGCCGCCGTGGACCCGCTCGTCCGCCGCCCTTCCGTCGCCGAGAAGGTCGCCCGGAGCTTCGCCGCAAGGTGAGGAACCCGCGGGTGTCGCTTGTTTTCGTCACCGAGCTCCGCATCACCTAAAACGGGGTCGCCGGAGTTCACACCGCCACGGTTTCCGCCCCGCCCTGCCTTGCGCCGTCGCTGCCGCTCCGGCGCCCGCCCCGGTGCCCTAGATTGGTTCGCCGTCTCGCCCGCTTCCTCCCCGTGCAATCCGCGTGAAAAATCGAGCACCCTAGCTCGACGTCGTGGTTGCGCCGCCGCACACCGCCTTGCGCCGCCGCTCGCCGCCGGCCAGTCGCCGCCGCCCCGCGCTCGCGTGCCACCAGGGTCGCCGGATCTTGATCCGACGGATCAGATCCATCCCAGCCCGAGTCAAACCGGTCAAGGGCCGGTCAACCCAGCCTTGACTTGGCGGCTTTGCAAGAAAGCCCCCTGTTTCTTTGATTTCACAAGCCGGTCCTCCCACCGTTGAAGTTTCTTTACGGATAGGTCCTGTTTTCTTTAGTTTAGCCCCGCGAGTTTAGTTTTCTTTACGGTTTAGTCCCTGATCTTGTTCAAGCTATATCTTAGTCGTTTTAGCTCCGTTTTTAGCGTTCTTTATGTCCATGCGATCGTCTCGACGAGTAGAACAGTTTTATACCTCTGTTTTGTTCTGTTAATATTGTTTGGTGATTGTTTCTTAATTTATTCTATTGTATGCTTGTATATGAATGTGTGGAGCGTAGAGTACGAGCCGTTCGAGGATTTCGCTGCCGTTGAAGAATTTCAAGATCCTGAGCAGTTTCCGGAGCTGGTAGAAGGCAAGTCCTTGCTGCATCCCCGTTGAACCTATTACAACATGCATTTTAATTACACTGTATTTATTTATTGCTTTGCATTAATATGATGGGTCCGATTATTTAAGGTTCGCCTAGTGTTGTTTATCCTATGCCTTGATCAACCTGGGTTTACTTTATGTTGGGTAGCACTTGCTAGAGCTTTACCTTGGTTTTGGGAGATTTAATGAACGATCATTAATTGGATTTATTTATGCTACTCATTCATGTAATGCAAGAACACTTTATGCCTGTTAATCGGAACATGGAGCGACCACCCAGGAAAACAGTACAACCACAAGACATATGGCTCTGTCTTGGCTTAGTAATTAGAGAACTTGGTGTTAGGTATGCTTTACCTGATAAGGGTTGGGGGTTGCCGGTAGTTGGTGTATAGCCCGGCCCTCAGGCTGATCTGCTCTGTGGTAGCTTCGCAGTCTTGAGAGAGGTTTATGCATTGCGCTGTCAAGTAACCTAGCGAGCAGCCTGCACTAGGGGATCTTTGTAAAGGCCTCGTAGCGTCCCTATGCAGCCACACCTCGGTAGTGTGGTATTGTGCCTACTTTTGCACAGCATGGTTGGGTCTAAAGTTCTTCGGGACTTTTACGCGACTTGTGGGTAAAGATGTACAACCTCTGCAGAGTGTAAAACTGACTAGTTAGCCGTGCCCACGGTCAAGGGCGGCCTGGACCCTCACATGAGTAATTTATGAAAGATGGAACTTTTAATCTTGTGCATTGCATCCTATGGTTCCGTTGCACTTGTTAATTGGGTTTGGTATATACTTACACTTGTTAGTAACTGTTGCTTAATAAAACTTGACCAACTAAAATGCTGACTTGCTTTACAACCATCAGCTTCCACCATAAAGCCTTGCATGTTGTTATAGAGTTTTCCCTTGTTGAGTACGACACGTGCTCATGCTTGTTGTTTCTATATTGCATCTACACTACCCGGCTGCTGCTCAGATGGACGCTTTGAGGACTACCCTGGAGAGTTTGATGAGTTCTAGGCGTTCGTTCCTCCAGTCAGCTGCTTGTGGAGGGCTTATACGTTTACTTTTCCGCTGTTAGCTACTCGAACGTGTGTTAATTTGAGACATTCGGTCATGTAATAAATGTTTAATACTTTCTATACGCTTTTACACTGTGTTTTGGTATTCACTGAGTCGATGCATGTGTGTAACTTGATCCTGGCGCACATGTATTCTATGCATTCGGGTTTGCCTTTAAATCCGGGTGTGACATTTATATTGTTAATGTTTGACTTTACAACTTTTCCAAAACGACTTCTACAACTGAATCGGAGGGAGTATCAATAGAAACACACACTCGTTCGGTGTTATTCGTTAAAAAAACTCCTAGCCATTAGCGGCAGTTAACGTTACCGCGTGTTACGTAAGGAGGTTAGTTTTAAAAATTTAAATTCCGCTCGCGCAAAGAATTATTTCAACATGAGTCATCACGTGGAAAAAGAGAACCAGCTAGAGTGCTATTCCCACAAACGCCAATCTTTGGATTGGCGCATCCGATTCTTTGCCCGCCATCCATGATTCATCTCTATCTCTACCTATATAATAATAATACTAATAATAATAATAATAATAATAATAATAAATCTCTACCTAATATTAAAGTAAGGACTGCTTCTGCCCCTTTTTTCGTCTGTCCTGACAGGTGCGACCCACCTGTCAGAGACTCAGTCTCTATCTCTCACGCTTTCGGCTTTCCCCACCGCCGCATGCCTGCCCGTCTGCCCGTCCGCCTGCTCCCTGCATGCATCATCCTTCCCATCTTCGACCTCAATCACAACAAAAAGAAACACAATGTCGACCTGGATCTGAAGCTAATGTCAACGTGCATGTCCATGTAACCGAGAACCGACCAGCATCAGCATCATCGAGCATCCTGGCACTGCTCCTTCGTCCTTGTTCGAGGCCCTGGACAAGGACGGTGACAGCAAGGTGTCGGCGTCGGAGCTGTGTGGCTGGATGGCAGCGGCGCTCGGCGAGGAGGAATCTGCGGCCTTCGTCGCGACGGCGGACGCGGACGGCGACGGCCTGCTAGCCCGAGTTCCTCAGGCTGGCCCACGTGGCGGCGGAGGCCGACGGCGACCACAAGGGCGGCATGCAGTGGTGCCTGAGGGTGGCGTTCGGGATGTATGTGGACGACTGTTGACGGATAAAAATCGTATCCACCTACGATCCGCAAGCGTACGGAGCTACACCTTTTTCACCACGGGAATTCCCTAGGTTCTTATCAATCCGCGGAGCAAGGGGATTACAAGCGTTTGATCTAGCACCACTACTAACTTACCCAAACCCTAATCTATGGTTAATGTAGAGAACTACTACGCTACACTAGAGAGAATGATTAAACCAACAAGATATATAAAAGACACTTGCCCAAGGGTCTACGATACTTGAACATGCAACCGCTTAAGATATGAAAACCGATCTAATCTATCGGGGGTTGTGACCACGGTTTCGCCCTTCCCCCCCCGTACTGTCACTACGCGGAGGTATTCGTGACTAGACCTATGATGGACACGGCGTATTGAATGGTTCCAAGGGAGCATTGAGATCTTTACTCCCTAAACGGCATGGTAGCTAACCTTAAACAATAAAGCATCTTCAACACTAGATGATAGATAGATAATCATACAAAATAGCGATTACATCTCAAGATCGATTACAAACCCATGGACAAATGAGAAGATTACCCCATCAAGGTGCTAGGTATAGCACCGTTGATCATGGTGACGCTTCCGACGGTGTCTTCCTTCTCCTCCGTGGGGGCAGGGCCTCGACGTCCTCCTCCACTTGTGGTTGCTTCCTTCGAGTAGAGCGATCCTTCTTGCGAATGATCTCCCTCCTCTTCTCTCTCTAGCTTGTGGACGGCCTCTCGGGCGAATGGCTCTCTCTCTGCGAATGGCGGCGCCTCCACGTGTTTAGGGTTGACTCATCTTCACGCTCAAGAAATGGGGGACCGAACCGCCTCGGGGATGGGCCAGGCCGGTCGGCCTGGGCCGACCGGCCCAGGCCCATTTCGGCCCGGTTCGGTCACCCCTTTGCGCACGTGGGTCCTCTTGTCATTATGCACTTTGCCCCCTTCATTTGCACCATTTTGACGATGTAATCCTCGCGTCCAAGATGGAGGGTCTTCTCGCATGAAGTTCGGTCTTTTACGCCAATCCTCGGGGATGTTCCTTTGTAACACTTCGGTCCTTCCCACCTTTGGGAGTGATTTCATCAAGCTCTCAAACACGAACGAGACTCCTCAATTGCTCCTTTGAACTTGTTGTGACTCCGTCCTTTATGTCCATGTTTTCCTACAAAAACATAACACTTCCAAATGCACATACAAAGATGAACTTGTTATGTCATTAGTGTGCCTAGTGGCAGGTTAGTTTCATAATCAAATCCAAACCAAAGTGTAATGAACATGTTTGGTGTACTGTTGACGGTCGATTTTGGTACACCTAGCTATAAGTTTACCGTCAACATTTGCACGTATTTGATATTCTAACCAATGGTACTAACCCCCCGGAGGTATCAAGTTCACTCTCGCATGTCGATTTTGGAGTTTGTTGTTTACGCAGGAAATTAACGTTAAAGAGGAGACTTTCGGGATAAGTTCATCAAGCACTTCAAGAGAAGATCATGAAGCCCGGCACAAGTCAAGACACCTCGTGAACATGACTCCAAATGGCCTAGGGACCGAAGCATGAAGCCAGAAAACTCCAGGGACCTAGACAGAAGATGCTGAAGCTTGCGCGACAAGGAGCTCTGTCTAAACCGTGGAGAAGACGACGTCAAGGGCCCACATGCTTAAGGGAGCAAGTCAACAATTGACCGAGAAGCATCGGGGAGCGAGACGGGGCCGAACCGGGCCGAAATGGGCCTGGGGGCCTGTTCCGGGCCCGGTTTGCGCCCCGTCTCGTTTGCATTTTTTCACCTACACGCACGTACACTCATTAGGTTCTCTTTTCTTTTTACTAAGTAAGTTATGCCACAAGTTAAGATCCTAGGGATGTATTTGGTTTGTTGGCAATTGTTTCTACTCCCGACCATAACCCCGGGGGTAGAATGCGCATTTGATTTGTTTTGCAGGCACGACGAAGTGTTCCCATGAGTTCTTGACCGATTGCAATCAAGGTCATTAGTCATCTACAAGGCTTGAGAGGGAAGTCGCTGTTTCCATCAAGATTTGAGCACGTGTTCAGAGATGTACAATAGAAGAAAAGTTAATATTCAGAAGCTCCTTCAAATCTCCTTTCCAACGCATCAAGAATCATCAATTTTGAAGACCCGTACAAGGAGATATGGCAGAATCATTGAGCGCTGCGCAGTCTGAAATCAGCTTTGGACAGATTGCATCGCCGGAGTAAAATAGGCACAACTCTCTTGTTCGAAACCCGTTTCATGCGTACGATGGCTCGTTGGAAAGATAATTTCATAAACTTCAACTTGGAGGGGTGTTTCAGTACACTTTCTGTTCTAGAAGTAAAAGAAAAACTGCGAAAGATGAGGAAGCGACAAGGACGGGATGGAAGTCGGTGATGACGATATGACGAAGGATTGGAACCATGGCTTGATGATGATAAGAAGAAGTTGGAGGACAAATGAGTCACAAAGGCAAGAAGTGAAGATGATTCTCAAACACACGGCAATAGGGAATTACAAACAATCCAAGTTCTTCCACACTTAACAACACGCTAAGCATGGGGGAGGATTTGAAGGACGAAAAGGAAAAGGCCACGTGGAGTACAAGGATCACCTTCAACACAAGATGCTCATCATTATTTTTCCATGCTAAGCACAATGCTTAAGCATGGGGGAGGCATCACTGCACTTCATTACAAGCATCGAAAAGGACGGTAAATCGCCCTTAACTTTATCTTTGTTCATCTCCTTTTAAATGCTTGCACATATATGCTTTCAACCATAGACAACCTTTGTATTTATCTCTCGATCAATAACATGGCTACTAGGAGGACAACCTAGGTTAGTTAGTTTTTACTTTTCAATAAATGAATCACCATCTCTTTTGAGCTTACCACGATAATATCATTTGTATGTCTTGCTTATGGAAAAATGATGAAAGTTGCCGCTTTGTTTTACTTGCATGATGTTGTATATAACTTGACTTTTTGCTCTCTATTAAAAGGAACTTAAATTGATAAATACCGGCTCTTTCATTTGTGGAGGTTAAATGACTAATTTCTAAGACCCACATACTTTATGTTGCTCTTTGATTTAAGTTGACCGATGACCTATGCCTTGTACTTGTTTTATTAAAAATTACTATGCTATCTACATTTGTGAATCTCTTGCAAGACTCTACCTACCAAAGCCTATACACATACAAGTACCTTCATGATATAACCTTTTAGTTTGCAAACTTATATCTTGATGAGTTGGATTATGATTGATTTCTGTGGTACGAGACTAAGAAGCTGGCCATTCCTTTGCGTATCTTTTTCATGCTAGCCATTCTTGTCCATGCATTGTGAGTTTCTACATTGGAAATTTCACAAGCTTCGCTGGGCATCCACCCTAAACCAAAACATCTTTTTGTGATTACCTCCTTGACCACAACCCAAATTGAGTATGGATGATCTTTCAACAAATTTTCTGGAGATTTTCTGGCAAGATTTCAAGACATATAACATATGGAGGGACTCATCAATGCAACAAGATCATGCGAGTTTCGACATGGAGGATGCCCTTGAAGATTTCAAAAGATTTATAAAGGAATACAAGGATTTTGTACTTCTCTAGCAGCCATAGGTCCCCTCACTTCTATGCTCGAGGACGAGCAATCATTTAAGCATGGGGGAGGACTGCTATAGCAAGTACTATGTTGCTTAAAAGTTCGGAGGAGCATAAAAAATAAAGAGAAGGAAAAAAATGAAGGAAAGAAAGAAAAAAAAGAAGAAGAAACAAAAAATAAGAAAAGAAAAAGAAACGAAAAAAGAGAAAAAATCAAAATGCTCCTCGGTTCTTTTTAGCTTCATTTAAATCTTAGAGAGCTTTGAAGACAAGTCCATACTCAATCTTTTCTAACCATGTGCAATCCGATAACGAGAACTTCATTCATGTCTCGGGATCACCCATTTGCCACTTGCACATGTCCACCCTTCTAAATGTGTGTGTTCCATATCTCTCTCTTTCCAACATTTATTTTCCATGGCCTTTTTGACTAGTCTCGGTAATTCCAATAGATCTCTCTCTTAGTTTGACAATATTTCAAATATAATGTTTTGCTAGGATTATTTTTTTACCTACCAAGCTCCTCATAAGCTTTCCACTTTCATATATGAGTAGAATAGGTTGAGAATAATCTAGTGTAGGCATGAGTGACTTGACGAGATGAGAGTTTCCATGAGCTTTTGCAAGAGAACCTCACTTATGTTAGATGTGCAACTTTTTGAAAACTCTTCACGATGCAACAAGGTAAATGTTTAAAGTTTGCTTAAGTTTGAGAGCGCTATATTTGTTTTATTGTGGCATGTTCTTTAATGATAGTCTATCTTCCATAATGAAGTAGCCGGTCAAAACTTGAACTTTAAATGATAAATACTTGAGAGAGCAATATGTCTTGTTGTGTATAACTAAGTGTAGGGAAGACATTGAAAGGCAACGCTGATTTCCAAGTCAAGCAAAGATCTTGGACTTGCTCGAGGACGAGCAAGGTTTAAGCATGGGGGTATGTTGACGGTCGATTTTAGTACACCTAGCTATAAGTTTACCGTCAACATTTGCACGTATTTGATATTCTAACCAATGGTACTAACCCCCCGGAGGTATCAAGTTCACTCTCGCATGTCGATTTTGGAGTTTGTTGTTTACGCAGGAAATTAACGTTAAAGAGGAGACTTTCGGGATAAGTTCATCAAGCACTTCAAGAGAAGATCATGAAGCCCGGCACAAGTCAAGACACCTTATGAACATGACTCCAAATGGCCCAGGGACCGAAGCATGAAGCCGGAAAACTCCAGGGACCTGGACAGAAGATGCTGAAGCTTGCGCGACAAGGAGCTCTGTCTAAACCGTGGAGAAGACGACGTCAAGGGCCCACATGCATAAGGGAGCAAGTCAACAATTGACCGAGAAGCATCGGGGAGCGAGACGGGGCCGAACCGGGCCGAAACGGGTCTGGGCCGGTCGGCCCAGGCCTGCCGGCCTGGCCTGTTCTGGGCCCGGTTCGCACCCCCCCTTTGACCTAGGTGCTCGTCTATTTATTGCCTCTGCCTCCGCCGGCCGCCACATCCATCCATTCATCAGAAAGCCGCCGACACGAAGGAGAAGCACCGGGAGGAAGCCGACGGCCGCCGCAAGTCCTCTTGTTGCCTAGGAGATGGCCTAGGCCATGCCCTAGCCGCCATGGTTGGCCCTGCGTGGTGAAGCCATGGTGGAGTTCCGGAGCCGCGACTTGAATTCGTCAAGTCGTTTTTACCTTCAACATTCGATGGTGATATAAATCAATTCTTATCTTTACTTTGATCTACTACGAGTTGTGCTTATTCATATGTGTAGCTACCATATGCTTTTAGTAGGATTAGATCGAATCATGGTGATTAGTCTTGTCTTGCGGATACATCGTAGTAGTGCACGGACCTAGGTTGTCGCTCGGTGATGAATATCCTTGCGTAGTGACAGTACGGTGGAGGAGAAAGCGGCGAGTGAACGTGTATCGGACCACTCCATATCGGGTTACTCCATATCGAGTGTAATCCTTATCATAGTATAGGTTTAGATTGGTTTGTCACCTTGGCCGGAACGGCAACAAGAAGACGATAGGCTAGGCTTACCTTTTGATGTTTACCTTTATGGCTAGGTGGATGAGATCCATACATCCTTCATGTATGATTAACCTTTATGCAATCAACACTTCACATAGGGTTAGACCGGTAGTTAGATAGAGAACCTTAGTGGTTTGCTTCCGATCCTTGGATTGACAAATCTAGGGAGGACCCTCCTTGGTGAAAAAGGCACCAAGTCACCCGTAGGCTTGCGGTGAACTTGAGCACGGTTTTGCACCGTCAACATGTACCAAAATACACCGTCAACAACGACGCGGCGACGGAGGAGGCCGATGAGGGAGCAGGAGAGCAGTACATCACGCCGGCGTCACCTAGAGGAAGGGAAGGAAGAGGAGGAGATGCTCGCTTGTGCCGGCGTGCCGCCATGGATGGAGCCGCGCCCCGGAAACATCGTGTCGGCAATGACGCCCTTGCCTCTAGCTGCGCTAGGGGCCCGATAGGGATGCCGACCTCCGCCATCGGGAGTGGCGACACGGCCGCTGGCCTGCCGGGAGAGCTCTATCAGCAGTAGCCACGGGAGCACGGGTGGGAGAGGGTTGGGGTGCAGAAGAGGCTGGAGCCGGTGATGCCGATGCCCATGCCGCGATGCACGCGCGCAACCGCCCCTACCGCGACCTGCAAACGTCGCCCCTGGTCTCGCCCCGTCCCGTCCTCGATTTTTCCGGATCTCTCTCTGTCTTTCTCGCAATCTCTCTCTCTCTCGCGCGCGCCCGTCTCTCCGATGCCGGCAGGTGGAGATCCGGCCGAGCCTCAGAGGGGAGGTCGGCGCTGCTCGCAGCCCGCCTGCCGCTGCTCAATCCCACGCCGCCCGCCATGGGAATCCCCGGGCTCGGTCTACCCATCTCTCCGGCTCTTTCCTCTCTCTCTCTCTCTCTCGGCTTCCTCTTCATCTTCCAGTGACAGGACAGGCTGACAGCGCGGGCAAGCCAAGGCAAATGAGTGAGCATGGAGGTAGAGAACTAGAGATGAGATAAGATAGGGTTGTTTTTGGTTTGCCCCATCCTCTTTATAAGTTATTATATTTTAGTCCCTAGAACATATATTTTCACGCTGTTTAATCTCTAGAATTTATATTACCTACATTTTAATCCCTAAAGAGGCAATAAATGTTTTTATTTACATTTTAATTCCTAAACAGGTAATAAATAATTTTAAGTAAAGATGATAATTAGAGGTGATAAATAAATATATGGTTGTTGCATATAGAATAAGTGTAGTAACAGGAGCTCGAAAGAAGCTTATGTAAAGTAAAAAATTGCTTGGAAATTGGAATAACAGCCGTTCATCATAGAGATAAGGTGTCATTAATTTTGAGTCATTCAAAAGTTTTATTTATTTAATATAAATTCATATTTCAAAACAAAACAAGCGCAAGAAAAATAAACCAACATTATTGCTAACTAGGTGAATTCTATTCATGAGGTCGGCACCCTACATATTTCAATCAGAAATACGTACGTAGCAGATAGCAGGAAGAGGAATTTACATTCGCAAAATAGCAACTTGGCAAGAAGCACTGGTATGCCGCGTCCGCTCACCGCACATGGCAGCGCTGGCTCCCGCAGCCCCACCCACTGCTCATGGCCTCGTCGTCAGCTCGCCGCTCCTGGCTCGCTACTCACGGCCATGTAGTAGAGCCGTCGCACCGCAGCACCGTTGTCGCTGCCCCGCTTGCAGGGGATGTCGAGGGAGGCGACGGGGCTGGTTGCCTGGATGGCGGTGGTGAAAGTCTCTTGGACTGGTCCTCAATAGCGACTCAGCGAGGGAATTAAGCGTCATCATGTTCAGTAAATAAATAAGAGTGCAAGGCTCTTCATCGGTCACCATTAGTGAGACGATTCGAATGCTTGAGCTGCGGTGTTGTGACGCTTCAAATGCTTGAGCTGCCATGCTGCTTGTGTGGTCACGACTCATGAGTAAATGACACGTGAGTGGATGATGTAGGCAGATGACGTGGCATGTTGAGAGTTGAGAGAATTCCTTAATGGGGTACTCTTATATAGTTTTGTATAATATGATGTAGTGTCACCACTTAAATATCTACGTATTGTTGACTCGGACATACACCTAAATTGTATACGTGAACCATAAATTATATATTATAAATAATGCATGTGGAGTATGAAATATAATTTATCTTCTGAGTTTTGTACATATTCATTCAGCTAGCTTTATGATATGATTTTCTTTCTCCCGTTGCAACACACGGACATATTTGCTAGTTATTATTAAAGCAAGGATTACTTCTGCCTATATTTTTCGTCTGTCGTACCGTGCAGAATTCCCGTGCAAAACCGATAGAAAACGACAGGTTACGCCCAAAACCGAAATAAACTGGAGTCAGAGAAAACAACGTACTCCCTCCGTCCCAAAATAAGTGCACATCTCGCACTTCGAGGAGTCAAACACTTTAAAGTTTGACCGAATATATATCAAAAAATATTAATAATTATGATACTAAATAAATATCATTAGATTAATCATGTCATATATTGTCATAACAAACTTGTTTACAGACACAAATGTTAATATTATTTTCCATATATCCGATCAAAGTTACAACTTGTTGACTCCTCAAAATGTGAGATGAGCACTTATTTTGGGACAGAGGGAGTAGGCCACGTCTGTCTCATCGCGGTGTCCGCAACATCCAGCAGGCCCAGCCAGGCCCACCGAACTGCTGGCCTCCCACCCACGTCCGACGAGCGCTGCTGGCACCTTTTTTTTTCTCTCACTTGTGGTGTTCAGTTCAGTTGGGCCAGGCCATGCAGGTGGGCTCCACCCACACCCACAACACTGCTATACACAAGGCACAAAGGCCGAGAAATCAGGAAGAACACAACAAAAGAATCATGAGACCACTCCGGTGGACGACGAACTTTTGACTTTTGAAGGAAGAAGACGACTAGGGTGCTCTTCAATGTAATTTTATTTTCTTTACGTCGTTGTGTGTCAAGCTGTCATTTCCTTGTACTGACAATTATTTTCCTTGATATGAATCAGATATGAGTACACCCTTTTGGGTGTCTCTCTCAAAAAAAATAAAATAAAAGAAGAAAACCTAGATGCAGTACGCACTTTGTTGCTCCATTCGCTTATGGAGAATTCTAAAGAAGTTGCATAATTTGCATTATTGTGACATCATGCATATGTATCTTAGTAATCTACATATATAATATATTATAGGTGGTTACAATTAGATTCAGATTAGATATTAGATGACTAAGTTAGAGGCTAGATAAATCACAAATATAACATGCAAAATAATATCAATATATTTATGAAACGAACTAGAAAATAGTGAAATTTGTTTTTGGAGCTGGAAAAAAATTTCATAAACTATTGAAATGATTTTCAATGGAATGAAAGAATATGAATTCATATCTCTTTACATAGCACCTGAAATTGATGTAGGGTAAGAGAATATGAGCAAGAGCCCACATTTATATTTTTGACGTGGAAAAAGAAATAGAAGATAAAGTAATTATTAGATATTCAAAATCCAATTTGTATATGAACAATATGGCTGTCGGCTGAAGTCCACATATTTACTAATTGTGGGAAAATAACTGACGTGTGATAGATCAAGCTATAATACAAATATTGTAATAGATTTATTAGGCTAGCGGTACGTGATAATTTTTTTCCGTAGCAACGCACGGGCACAATTGCTAGTCTCTACCTAATATTAAAGCAAGGATTGCTTCTGCCCTGATTTTTGGTACGTCATTGACCAAGTCAATGGTGTGGAACCGGACTTAGATGTTGAAAACCAGAAGAAAACCGGCCCTGCAGATAGGAATTGGAGTAGAAAAACAAGAAACCGGCAACCTACGGCAAACCGTGGAGAACCGAGACTCCCCGATCCCGGCTCCGCCCCGCGCCCGTCCCGCCTGCGAACCGAGGCTCCCCAACCCCGCAGGCCGCAGCCCCACCCCGCCCGTGAACCGTAAAGGACCGGCTCCCGACCCAGAAAGCCGCCACACGTGATGTGACTAGAGAAAAACGAAAAACCGGATCTCTCTCCCTCCCTCCCATCATCATGGCACCCAGGTGGGGGAAAAAAAGAAAGTCCGGCCCATCTAAGCAGCGTGCCCTACCTCGGAGCTCAGACCTTTGAGCTAATAGGATTTGGGCTTTTGGAAAGAGAAATATAATAAAGAAAGCAAAACAACAAATATGATTTGGGCATTTTGCATGACGAAAATGATGGTGCAGATGGGAAAGGTGAGCTCAGGCAGAAAATGACGAGGTCGGGGCAAACGACAGTGAGGTTGCATTGAGAAGGCGTGGATGATGGTCGTCAGCAAGGTCAAGCTTGGTATGACGGTGAGGGCGGTTGGGAGAAGACAAGGATGGCTAAAGAGGATGGCACGCTGGAGCCACGTATACAAAACAGTTGGAAACGGATCTGAGTATTCCAACCAAACAAAAAATTGAGTCACACCCAACCCTCTCATCTAACACACAAGTTGAGTTGAACAAAATCTGAAAAAGTAGGATCAAACCAACCATATCACTTGCTTCCAAAACTAAATACATGCTAAAATATATTCTTACCAATCATATGCGAGTAATAGTTTTCCCCTTGCAACGCACGGGCATAGTTGCTAGTCTATATATACAAACTAGGAAAGTGCCCGTGCCTTGCTACGGGCAAGCAAAATAGTTACAATGCAACATATATTGAATTCAGCATATGGATTACATGTATCATTAAAACAGTAGTTACACACTTATTTCATATACAAAGAATACAAAGAAGGAAGCGTGTAAGGATTATTAGCTCATCAGGGAAAGTGTGTTGTTTTGTCTCGGAAAAGAAAATAACCAAGGATAGCATAAGGTGGAAATTCATGATACAGGATTACACATACAAGGGGGCAGATGCCATCACAGACTAATTTGGGCTGGCCCTCATGACCTGGAGAACATAGTAGAGAGTAACTTATTACAGAGACTCAACTTGTTGATCGCAAACCCCTCAAACACACGCAACATTAGTAGCTTGTGCCAGAAAACACTATGCCTCAATACCCTGAGTTTCATCACTATGACTACTATGGAAGCCTGTAGCTCTACATTTAGCTAGAGATCTCCAAGCCTGCATGATTAACAAACAGCCACTACATGGCAAAGAAGAGAACACAATAGGTGCACAATATTACCACACAGAGACTAAGGCTTGTACTGAATCCACTACCTCTCATTCAACATAGAATATCATACTAACAGAGGTCATGTACAAGTCAAGAAAACTAAGAATGACTGACTTTGTAGAACTACACCTGTAGAACATCTTTTCTAGCAAAAAAAACTATATTCCGTAACATCTGGTGTTAGCAGTCTAGATTAATATTTCTAGCCAAGGTAGTAGTGTTGCAAAACTTCCAATTTCATATAAAGAAATTCAAATATCATCCTACGTTGATGGGTTGTGAACATATCATCTAGTAATATATATTTGAGGTAGACAAAGGATGTTGTTTTGTACTGTTATAAAGGAAGAAGCTATCTCAAACAGTTGAAAAGTCAAGTCCATTTCTTCCCCCATCATCTAGGTCTAGGAAAATACCACGCAGAATGGAATCTGCGCGTCATGAAAAAATACAGGAGACCATTATTAAATTAAGATGATACCTACTGATCAAAATATGATTTGGCTAACAGAACTTACAAGATTGAGCCAAGAGCAAGGAGCACATTTGACAAGATTGAGCCTAACAGTATCTGATGGATGACATGACTCATCCCTATAATCATTTTCATCGCATTTCTAAATGCAACATTCAGGAACCCCAAAATACAATTTGAGAAAAAATTTGTGTTGGAAAGCTATCACAGTAAAAACCAAAGAGCATACCTGTTGGTCCAGTGTAGAAAGCATGTTGCCTGCACAAGACAGAGTAACATTGATTAGAACATATAAAATACAGCTCAAGAGATCTTAATTAGCATAATTGAAAAATCATGTTGGCCATCGCTTCTGTTGTGAGTGCTATCCTAATAAACCAAGAGCAACAACAGAAAGTGGAACAGATGTATGTATGATGTCTCCAGTTGCACCCATCACATACTAATGTTGTATGCGGCAGTGAGGTTAAGGAGCAGAGGCATGTACCTTCTTCATGAGAGGTGCAATAGATTGATGTAACATCCAAAAAGCATTAATTTCTTCTCATTTTTTCAGAGACAGTAGTAGGGTCAAAGTCCAAGAAATTTCCCTTGAAGATTCCACTGACACTACAGAATAAACCATGAAGAATAATGTTATTTCTTTTCTACTTTACAGAGACAACTGCTAAAAAGCTCAGCCAATGCGCAAGATAGAGGTAGCTCAAGCAATCTTCAAGCACTGCAATTCTTCATTTCCTTAGTAAACTACTAAACTCCTACTACCTGAATTCATCTTTTAGCACTCTGCAAGCAACCAACACACAGACTGAATGCTAGCAATACAGACATATGAAACTATGAAAGTGAACTATCCATGTCGCGATCAGTGCATTAAAGGTTCAGTTTCTGCTGTGGCTCCTTTTGCAACTTCACAACTACAATCAACACATTTAAAATTGATTGAGCAGAGGATTCATATCTCTTGTACATGTACCTGGGTTGGAGGTTGCTGGTGAGCACTTGTACTCTCAATAATTCAAGTATCTGAGCTACATTGTTATAAGCCCAGATATATACCCTGCCAGGTCCATATAACATCCTGCACAGAGAAAATCTGTTGGAAATATGAAAAAGAATAACACACCATTGGTGTTTAACCATAATGTTGCTATGTATGCACGATAAATCGCTAATGACATCTTTATCTCTTATTTTGATAGACCCATTGTAGTTGCATGTTATCTGAAGTACAAGCTTGCAGGAGAAAACAAAGACATCATTTAAAAACAATGTATGGCTCATGTACCGACAAGCCAAATAAAAATTCGTTGCAGCTATGTTTAAAAGGAAATGTTGCTCTCCAGAAGCTTCAGTAGTATGGAGTACCACATGAAAGTCATGATTCTATGCAAATAGGAATGGCTTGGTTCATCAATGAGATTTGAAATTGAGTTACTTATCAGTTTATCACTACACACTTTAAAGTTTGAGCACAAAAATAAGATTTAGAATTGATGATTGCTGAACAAATGTCTAGCAGAAATTAAGAACAATATCCATGAAGTTTTTTGGATATTCCTAAACATATTTCTTAAGTGTTGCACACATTCTTCACAAATTTATTTCTGCAAGGGAACATGGATGTGTTCTTTCTGAACCTACATGCCAAGCATCAGAAAGTATAGGTCACTTTATAATTTCGCTAGAAGAGAGATTCAATAATAGATAGAGTGTGTAGTTTTTGTAGCCGTAGGAACAATAGTAACATGCTCGGTAACAGATCTGCTACTGTACTGAGTAATGCAGAACAAAATGCATGTACACACACTATGAAGTGTGAACAATACTGTGATTTAATTCTGTGACTGGAAAATTTTCACACGATGCAAAATATTCAGAAGACATCTGTTTCGGTTCAAGTTTAGTAACTGAAGGAACAATCACCTCAGGAGGCAGGAAGACGTGTGTAGATAATAAATAAGAGAAGGCATTGTCGATTGAAGACTGGAGAGGGAGAACAGAGATTTCCTGACCCTGCTAGATCATAATTCTTCAGTTGCCCTCATCGTGGATGCAAGTGGCCAAGTACCTAGCAGTGCGATCAAATCTGCTACTCTGAGATTTGGGAGATTAGAGTAAAGAAGAGGGGATCGGAGAGTTACCTGGGGTACCACCTGCAGATTAGGGCGCCGCCGGATCTGTTGGCTCCAGCTACTGGCGCCCAGGGGGAGGAGGGAGGAATGGGGCCGTCCTGCACCAGTGACGAAGCCTGGGAGCCTTCTGCTTGCACCGGCCAGGGAGGAGCGGGCCGGAGGGGAAGCAGAGGAGCTCGTGTAGAGGGGCGTCGCCAGAGTGGGAGGGGACTGCCGACATCGAAGCCCGAGGTGCCGCCACCACATAGAGCCTGCTCGAACCCTAAGCACCGCTGCCGATGGAGGGGAGAGGAGGAAAAATTTGGGTGAGGGGCGGTGGGGGCCTGGGGGGCGATCGAAAAAAGGAGCAGGTAGGCAGCAGGGGACGCCGCCAGAGTGGGAGGGGGCGGTGTGGTGATGGATCCGGCGGCGCCGCGATGTGGAGGGCGCGGAGCGGATGCGATGTGGGGCCGAGCGGAAGGCAGACACCGCGGGGGGTGGGGAGGCAGACGCGCGGCGAATGACGCATCAAGTTTTTGTCTTACTTTCATTCTTTTTAGGAGTAGAGATAGAGATAGAGATGACTAGTACACAGGTTGTCGAACATGTTTGCCACCATGGTGTCCTGCTTTTATCGACCGCCACGGTTTTTGGTAGTGGGCACGGACGAGAAGGAATAAGATATCGTGTTGGACGCGACCACGTACTCACACGAATCGTGGAACAGATTGGACCAACCCCGACCAAAATTTTCATTGAAAATAAAGAACACAGGCGGCGGCGGCATAGATCCTAGGGTTTCGTCCAGGATGTCCAAGATGGCGGCGGCAAGCGGGCCGGCGAGCATCCACGACGTCCCAGACGACCTGCTCAGGTTGATCTTCCTCCGCCTCGACTCCGTCTGGCTCGCCCGCGCCGCGTTGACCTGCAAGCGATGGCGCGGCATCGTCGGCGGCGCCGCCTTCCTCCGCCTCTCCCGCGCGCTCCATCCTCCAGCCATCGCCGGCCACTACCACCTGTGTGCCGAAACGAAGGAGTTCATCCCGTCATCGATGCCGCCGCCCATCGACAGCAGCCGTTTCTCCTCGTTCGACTTCCTCCCTGGCTTTGGCGACAAGGACAAGACGTGGTGGGTTGCCGACTGCTACGGTGGCCTCGTCCTCCTCTGCCAGCTGAATGGTAATTGCTTCAAGCGAAGTAAACTCTTCGTTTGCGACCCCTTGGCGCGGCTGTGCCGGCGGATCCACCATCCCATGCGCAATGTCTTCGACCCAAATCTCTACTACTCAACGGACCTGGGCCACGGCGACGCCGCCACCCTGATCGATGGCGAAGCAGACGGAGGAGGCATCTCCTTGTCCAACTTCAGGATCCTCTATAGGCTTTATGACGGCGTCGAAGGCTACGTGTTCTCTACGGCCGACGAGGGTGGCGGCTGGCCATGGCGCAATTTGATCACGGAGCCGGCAGCGGACTACGACGGGAACTTCACCATGGGGCACGTCGCCGGCCGGGTCGACGGGTCTCTCTTCTTGGGGCTCAAGAGCGGCATATTGATGGCTCTCGACAAAGCCTGCATGGATTTCTCCGAGATTGATCTGCCCACTTCCACGGACCCGTCAAATCCAGACAACTGCTCGAGCTTCCGCGTCGTGCACAGCTCCTGGGACGGCATGGAGCCGCAGACAGTGCGCGTCGTTCACGTGAACGGCGAGGACCTCGAGGTCTTTCGCCGTGTCAATGACGGGTGGGTGCTGGAACACAGGATCCCTTGGCTGTCGGAGGTCACCTGCCACCTGCCGGGCTACTACCGGGAGAACGATTGCGAATGGAACGTGGAAGCTGTGGGTGACGGGCCAGGGTTCGTTGTCTTGTCGGCGCATTACTGCGAGCGACGGTTGCTCGTCTTCTCCGTCAATTTGGAGACGATGGAGATGGCGGCAGTGGCTGACGACACGTACCGAGGACCGACGTGTTCCTACATACTGCCATGGCCTTCGTTCCAGGCTTGCAGCACAGAGTTGCATGAGGCGACGACTGTGACGCGTCCCAATGCAAATTAGTTTAATTTACTTTGCAAAGTTTAATTTACCTTTTCCTTTTGTTCGGTGACAAGGTTTAATTTACTTGAGTTTGCATTGACATGTTTCGTTGAAGTACGCTATGGAACAATTATTTGGAACTCATATACTGCACAAGAGGCCGATCGAATCCAAGAACAAGAGCAAGAACAAGCATGCACCTTGGAGGTCCCATGGCTCGATCCTGTAGAGATCCACCTCCCTGATGATGTCGAGGTCGATCTTCTGGGCGGCCACCTTGCGGGCGAGGTAGTACCCCACCAGCTCCTCCGTGGGGTGGAATCTGAACCCGGGAGGAACGCATGGCGCCGCCTGCTGCTGCTGCTGCTGCTGATCCATGATATGGTCTCTTCTAGCTGCAACACGTACGTAGTGGATGATGGACTGATCGATTGATAAGATAGATCGCATATATGTGCGCGAACTAGATCGAAATTGGCCGGCGGATTCTATCTCTCGAGGCGATGAGGGACGGCAGGCTCAGTGAGCTGCTGGACATGCGGATCAAAGGTGAAGTTATGGGTGAGGTCATTGAGATGGTCGCAATGTTGGCACAGAAGAGCTTGAAAGGATAAGGAAGTTGTGCAAGAGTCACCATCCATGCTAAGGTGAAATAGCCCACTCTTCATTTCTTGTAAATGATAAGTAAATTCCCATCTAATCGTGGGTAGTGACTAGTGACTGATGATACATCATTTTGTAGTTTTGGTCATTTCAAAACAAAAAAAATTGAGTGGATCGTGTGAAAGGTTAAGCTTTTCTGAAATTTTATTAGAGGAAAAGAAAATTTAACCTAGTTTATAAGAAAATCTGATAAAAAGCTATGGTTTATGAACCGTATAACTAGGAAGGGGTAGAATTTCTCCGAACGACTTGTATACTGGGGAAATGAATGTCTTTTTTCCCATAGTAGAATAAATATCTGAATAGCTGCAAATTATGCATGCCACCTTAGAGAAAGAGGGAGCAGAAAACAAACAACACCATATGCATGATCTTTATTTAAGAGAGTAGAATGTTTTTGGTTACCAAGAAAATGATGTGACGAAGCTTCAGTTGCAGTTGTGATATTCGGCTTCTTCTGCAGTATTTTCCTCTCACAACAAATTTGTCGTAAAAATCTGCACACAGTGTCTTTCTCTCACAACAAATCTACGATACAAATCTGCTAAAGATCTGCCGAATGTAGCCTACAATTAATCTGTGGCTTCGTACAATCGTATATTAGTGTCGAAGATCAGGCTCTGGTCGTTATTGTCTCCAAAGAATCGGCCATTGCATCATTGCATGGTCCAGTGTTTGGATAGTGATTGATGAACTGCCCACACTGCCGGAAATCTCATCACTGCCGTGAGCCAAAAGTCAGGCTCACGGCAAAAATATCTTTTTCCCGACGGCCAAAAAGAAGACTCACGGCAAATAGAGCGGCTCACGGCAACAAGGAAGGTTGCCGTGAGCCTTTTGTGGCCGCCAGGAAAAATGCTATTTTGCCGAGACCATCTCACGGCAAAGAGATGTTTTGACCTGAGCCTTTTTTCTGGCCGACAGGAAAATGATCTTTGCTGTAAATTGAAATCAAATTTTGAAACAGTAAATTAATTCAACTCAAAAACTTTTCAATTACAAAGTTTCATTACTTCTCAAGATGTACAACTTTTATTAGGGTAATTTCTTCATTTCACAAAGTTATAATAATTTTGTTCACAAAACCTATGTCTCTTATATAGTTTCATGAAACTATATGAAAAATGTATATGATTTGTGAAGATTGTTACTACCACAATACCATATGATCAAATGACCAAAATAAAAGTTGTTGATATTGAGAATTTATGCAACTTCGTAGTTGAACCATTTTTAATTTGAAGCCATTTGCTATATTTAACAAATTAAATACATTTGCAGTAATTTTTTGAAGGAAATATCTTTGTCGTGGGCTAGTTACTGGGCTCACGGCAGACTTCCTTTGGCTTGTTAAGCCCACGGCCCAACTCTCGGCGCCGTATTTAACCCCTCCCCCCCACCCCCCACACACTCAAACCCTAACCCAGCGCCCACCACTCTCCCCCTCTCCCTCGTCCACCCCGCCGTCTGCCTCACTTCTCTCCCCCTCCTCCCTCCCACAGATTTGTCGCCGCCTCACAGATCCGGCGGCGCGGCGCATGGAGCCCGACTTCCCGGCAACCCCTCCTCTGCCTCCCCTCCCCCCCTCCGCTCGCCCCTCACCGGTGGGGAGGATCAGCGGTGGGGCGAGGTGAGGCGGTGACGCATCGAGGACCCAACGACCTCCTCTTCCTGTGACCCGGCGGCCCCTCTAGCGCGTGGATAAAGGCGTGGGCGAGGTCCGTGCCCCGTCGGCCTCCTCTTCCTCACCTCCGGCGCGTGGAGCAAGGCGCGGGTGTCGGTGTTTTAGACCGGCAAACCTACCAAGGGGGCACCCGAGGTAGACGATTGTGGTGGGGATCGCCAGATCTGGAACTCGAAGGTATGCGCAAGGACACGGGACACAAGATTTATACAGGTTCGGGCGCCAGAGTAGCAGACCCTACGTCATGTTTGGGGATCAAGTATGGCGCCCTGCGCTTCGGTGTTGGGTTGGTTGAGTTGTCCTCCTAGGTACCCGGCCCTCCTTTATATAGTCCAGGGGGCTGGTTCCTAGTCGGTTACAAGGTAGGAATCCTAGTAGGATTACACGGAACGAGTCCTAGTAGGATTACAGGGGAATTCTAGTAGGAGTCCGTCTTCATCCTTCCTTGCATGGGTACCCGGGGTGTATGCCCGACAGCGGGCGAGCTCCGTGCCCTACCGGCCTCTTCCTCCCCGACGGTGAGGCGGGCCCTAGATCTACGGTGGCGAGATCCACGATGAGATCTACGGCGAAGTAGTCGACGACGAGCCGCACGACGAGCCAAGGCACCTGGGCGCACGGCGTAGGCGAAGTAGTCGACGACGAGCCGCGCGACGAGCCGAGGCATTCGGACGCGCGGCCTAGGCGAAGTAGTCGACGACGAGCTGCGCGATGAGCGGAGGCACCCGGACGCGCGGTGTGAGCGAAGTAGTCGACGACGAGCCGCGCGACGAGCCGAGGCACCCGACCGCACGGCATAGTTGAGGTAGATCCGTTGCGGCCGGGAGATGAGTAGTCGCGGTGCACGACGGAGTGACCGGGTGCACGGCAACAACCAGAGTGACCGACCGATGAGAAGTCGAGCGGCGAGTCGGCGTGCCCGGATGCACGGCAAAGGCGCAGTAGAGCCGGTGCAACCGGGCGACGAGTAGTCAAGCCGCGAGACGTAGTGACCGGGCGCACGGCGAGAACCAGTGTGACCGACCGATGAGAAGTCGAGCGGCGAAGACGGCGCGTCCGGATGCACAGCATAGGCGCAGTAGAGCCAGTGCAACCGGGTGACGAGTAGCCGAGCCGCGAGACTGAGTGACCGGGCGCACGGCGAGGGCCAGTGCGACTGACCAACGAGAAGTCGAGCGGCGAAGACGGTGCGTCCGGATGCACGACATAGGCGCAGTAGAGCTAGTGCAACCGGACGACGTGTAGTCGCGGCGTATGGCGTAGTTGGCCGCTCGACGATGTAGTTGTACTCGTGTACATCTTGTGTGTGAGCCAAGCCAAAAATCTTGGATTTTTGTGGGAGCTTCCTGGTAGCTTATTTGTGTGCACGTAAGAGAATTGCACATATTTGATTTTTGTTGCCGAACAGACCTGAAGAGAGGGCGGTGCTCTGTCCCCTGCATGTCTATGACGCGCTTGCCTTGGTAGCTTGCTAGAGTGTGTAGCGACTTGTGGCACATGGAATTCGTTGCTGCACAGATTCGTCAAGGGATCGATGTACGCGAACAGTTGGTATGCTTCGGACTCGAATATGATTTCGAGTTGGACTTCAATTTGGACACGAAAAAAATAATCCTGCGGCCACTTTGATTTGATGTGGACAGCAGGTGGATTGCTTCGACTCGAAATCAACCGGCGGCTGGTCTGCAGATGAATAGCTCGCGACAACTTGTGCTTCAACTCGGTCACGAATTCGTCCAGGATACGAAATCCAGTCCGACTGTCGTGAACTCGAGAACACACGAGCTGTGCTCTGATCCGCCCGTTGGTGAATAGATTGTTGATGATGAGGTCCTTCGAATCCGCTCGGTGTTGATGATCACCCTTACCTAGCGCGCCAGCTGTCGGTGTTTTAGACCGGCAAACCTACCAAGGGGGTACCCGAGGTAGACGATTGTGGTGGGGATCGCCAGACTTGGAACTCGAAGGTATGCGCAAGGACACGGGACACAAGATTTATACAGGTTCGGGCCGCCAGAGTAGCGGACCCTACGTCCTTTTTGGGGATCAAGTATGGCGCCCTGCGCTTGGGTGTTGGGTTGGTTGAGTTGTCCTCCTAGGTACCCGGCCCTCCTTTATATAGTCCAGGGGGCGGGTTCCTAGTTGGTTACAAGGTAGGAGTCCTAGTAGGATTACACGGAACGAGTCCTAGTAGGATTTAAGGGGAATTCTAGTAGGAGTCCGTCTTCATCCTTCCTTGCATGGGTACCCAGGGTGTATGCCCGACAAGCCCCCGAGCACGTTGGAGTTGAGAGTAGTAGTTCGAGTAGTCTTGAAGCCTCTTCGAGTAGTTCTTGAGCGTCCTCGAGTACTGCTTGGAGAAGTCTTCAATAGTACTTGAACTGCCGCGAGGCTGGAAGGTGGTCCAGCTCATTAGTCTTGAAGTTGAGATTATATGGAAGTGCGATTGCAAAATCGCACTCCATATGGAGTAGCCCCCGAGCCTTAGGTTGAGTCGTAAACTCTAGCTGAGGGTCAATCTTACTTCTGAATCTTCCGTCTTGAAAAATTTGAATGATGGGTACAGCATAGCAGCCCCCGAGCCTTGAAATGATTAGGTAATCAATCCAAGGGTCTTCAGTGTTCGCGAAAGCCATCATCTAAGTACTCTTGCAGCGTGTAGCCCCCGAGATAAGAGAGCCGTATGAGCCACGTCGAGTAGTTGTTGGTGCGGAGCCCCCGAGCTTGAGAGCGAGCGAAGCCTGCTGAAGTTATGTTCGAGTAGTAAGTTGAGTGCAGCCCCCGAGCTGGAGAGATTCCGAGTAGCAATCTGGCGTCGAGCCGTGGAGCTTGAGAAGTAGCCGTGCCGTCAGAGTGGACTTTAGATGCGACCGAAGTCGACTTTAGATGCCATCAGAATGAACTTTAGAATGCGACTTGAAAACCGAAGTCGACTTTAGTTGCCGCATGGAGCGGACTTTGATATGCGACTTGAAACCCGAAGTCGACTTTTAGATTGCCGCGTTAGAGCGGACTTTGAGATGCGACTGAAGAAGTCGACTTTAGATTGCCGCGTTAGAGCGGACTTTGAGATACAACTACAGTAGTCGACTTTGTGCCACGTAGGGTGGACTTAAGATGCAAAAAACAAAAAGCACTTCCGGAAGGCAAAATCGAACAAAAAACTAGAGAAAATGAGTAGTTTTGCCGCCGAAGCAGGCTTGAGGTTGCGACCGTTAGCGTCGACTTGTGCTACCGAAGTGGGCTTGGGTGCGACCGTTAGCGTCGACTTTTACTACCGGAGTGGGCTTGAGTACCTGAGTCATGGATTTCAGACCCAAGGTACGGTTGCCGCAGGAGCGAGCTTGAAGGTGCGACCGGAGTCAACTTGTGTACCTGGGCTATAGATTTCAGACCCAAGGTACGGTTGCCACCATAGTGGACTTGAAGGTTGCGACCGTAGTCGACTTGTGTACCTGGGCCATGGATTTTAGACCCAAGGTACAGAGCATGAAGACCACGTGCAGCTAGGGACCATCGTTGCCAGGACGCGAGGGCCACTTACAGTTAGGTTCCATCGAAGCTTACACACACAGTATGCTGCCGGAGTAGGCGAAGGTGCGACCGGAGTCGACTTTAAGTTGCCACACGGAGCGGACTTTAGAAGCTGCCTCCTTGGGATAGCCCCCGAGTTGATGAAGTAGGCTCGTGGTGACTTAATCGATATACCCCAAGAGTAGTCAGCAGAGTGTAGCTCCCATGAAAACCCACCGAGGAGCATACACGAATGAGTAGTCGGCATGTTGTCCTGCATGAAGAGGAGAACAAGCCAAGGAAAGAGAAATAATCATTTAAATAAATGACTTAGCTTTTGCTGTCTGGGCAGACTTGTAGATGAAGCCGTGGCGGTCGGCGATGGAGCCACGACGGTTGTTGCTGAAGTTGACCAGTCAAAGTTGATTCTGACTAGTTGTTGGTGGTGTGGAAACCCTTCTCGACTAGTTTTCAAGCCAAAGCCAGTCGAGGTGAATAGGTGACGCAATGCAGCAGAGAGGCTATGTAGTCGCGGCGCGCGGCGTGGTCGATTTAGAGCCGGTGCGGCGAGATGACGACATAGTCACGGTGCACGACGTGGTTCATGTCGAACCAGTGAGTAGTCGAGCGGCGAGGCGGTGCGTCCGTATGCACGGCGTAGGCACAGTAGAGCCGGCGCAACCGGGCGACGAGAAGTCGAGCGGCTAGACGGCGCGTCCGGATGCACGGCGTAGGCGCAGTAGAGCCGGTGGAGCCGGGAGACGAGTAGTCGAGCCACGAGACGGAGTGGCCGAGCGCACGGCGAGAGCCAGTGCGACTGACCGACGAGAAGTCGAGTGGCGAGATGGCGCGAGGTCGACGACGAGCCGCGCGAGGAGCCGAGGCACCCGATCGCACAACATAGGTAAAGTAGCTGACGACGAGCCGCGCGATGAGCCGAGGCACCCGGTCGCGCGGCGTAAGCGAAGTAGTCGACGACGAGCCGTGCGACGAGCCAAGGCACCCGGACGCGCGGTGTAGGCGAAGTAGTCGACGACGGGCCGCGCGACGAGCCGAGGCATCCGGACGCGCAGTGTAGGCGAAGTAGTCGACGACGAGCCGCGCGACAAGCCAAGGCACCCGGACGCGCGGCGTGAGCGAAGTAGTCAACGACGAGCCGAGGCGTAGGCGAAGTAGTCAACGACGAGCCACGCGACGAGCCAAGGCACCCGGTCGCGCGGTGTAGGCCAAGAAGTCGACGACGAGCCGCGCGACGAGCCAAGGCACCTAGGCGCGCGGCGTAGGTGAAGTAGTCGACGACGAGCCGAGGCGTAGGCGAAGTAGTCAACAACGAGCCAAGGCACCCAGTCGCGCGGCGTAGGTGAAGAAGTCGACGACGAGCCGCGCGACGAGCCAAGGCACCTGGGCGCGCGGCGTAGGTGAAGTAGTCGACGACGAGCCGAGGCGTAGGCGAAGTAGTCGACGACGAGCCAAGGCACCCGGTCGCGCGGCGTAGGCGAAGAAGTCGACGACGAGCCAAGGCACCTGGGCGCGCGGCGTAGGCGAAGTAGTCGACGACGAGCCGCGCGACGAGCTGAGGCATTCGGACGAACGGCGTAGGCGAAGTAGTCGACGACGAGCCGCGCGACGAGCCGAGGCACACGGACGCGCGGCGTGAGCGAAGTAGTCGACAACGAGCCGAGGCGTAGGCGAAGTAGTCGACGACGAGCCAAGGCACCCGGTCGCGCGCGTAGGCGAAGAAGTCGACGACGAGCCGCGCGACGAGCCAAGGCACCTGGGCGCGCGACGTAGGCGAAGTAGTCGACGACGAGCCGCGCGACGAGCTGAGGCATGCAGACGCGCGGCGGAGGCGAAGTAGTCGACGACGAGCCGCGCGATGAACTGAGGCACCCGGACGCGCGCGCGTGAGCGAAGTAGTCGACGACGAGCCGAGGCTTAGGCGAAGTAGTCGACGATGAGCCGAGGCATAGGCGAAGTAGTCGATGACGAGCCGCGCGACGAGCCGAGGCATCCGGATGCGCAGTGTAGGCGAAGTAGTCGACGACGAGCCGCACGACGAGCCAAGGCACCTGGGCGCGCGGCGTAGGTGAAGTAGTCGACGACGAGCCGAGGCATTCGGACACGCGGCGTAGGCGAAGTAGTCGACGACGAGCTGCGTGACGAGCCGAGGCACCCGGACGCGTGGCGTGAGCGAAGTAGTCGACGACGAGCCGCGCGACGAGCCGAGGCACCCGACCGCACGGCATAGTTGAGGTAGATCCGTTGCGTCCGGGAGATGAGTAGTCGCGGCGCACGACGGAGTGACCGGGCGCACGGCAACAACCAGAGTGACCGACCGATGAGAAGTCGAGCGGCGAGTCGGCGTGCCCGGATGCACGGCAAAGGCGCAGTAGAGCCGGTGCAACCGGGCGACGAGTAGTCAAGCCGCGAGACGTAGTGACCGGGCGCACGACGAGAGCCAGTGCGACCGACCGATGAGAAGTCGAGCGGCGAAGACGCCGCGTCCGGATGCACAGCATAGGCGCAGTAGAGCCAGTGCAACCGGGTGACGAGTAGCCGAGCCGCGAGACTGAGTGACCGGGCGCACGGCGAGGGCCAGTGCGACTGACCGACGAGAAGTCGAGCGGCGAAGACGGTGCGTCCGGATGCACGACATAGGCGCAGTAGAGCCAGTGCAACCGGACGACGTGTAGTCGCGGCGTATGGCGTAGTTGGCCGCTCGACGATGTAGTTGTACTCGTGTACATCTTGTGTGTGTGCCAAGCCAAAAATCTTGGATTTTTGTGGGAGCTTCCTGGTAGCTTATTTGTGTGCACGTAAGAGAATTGCACATATTTGATTTTTGTTGCCATACAGACCTGAAGAGAGGGCGGTGCTCTGTCCCTTGCATGTCTATGACGCGCTTGCCTTGGTAGCTTGCTAGAGTGTGTAGCGACTTGTGGCACATGGAATTTGTTGCTGCACAGATTCGTCAAGGGATCGATGTACGCGAACAGTTGGTATGCTTCGGACTCGAATATGATTTCGAGTTGGACTTCAATTCGGACAAGAAAAAAATAATCCTGCGACCACCTTGATTTGATGTGGACAGCAGGTGGATTGCTTCGACTCGAAATCAACCGGCGGCTGGTCTGCAAATGAATAGCTCGCGACAACTTGTGGTTCAACTCGGTCACGAATTCGTCCAGGATACGAAATCCAGTCCGATTTCCGTGAACCGAGAACACACGAGCCCTGCTCTGATCCGCCCGTTGGTGAATAGATTGTTGATGATGAGGTCCTTCGAATTCGTCCGGTGTTGATGATCACCCCTACCTGGCGCGCCAGCTGTCGGTGTTTTAGACCGGCAAACCTACCAAGGGGGTACCCGAGGTAGACGATTGTGGTGGGGATCGCCAGACCTGGAACTCGAAGGTATGCGCAAGGACACGGGACACAAGATTTATACAGGTTTGGGCCGCCAGAGTAGCGGACCCTACGTCCTTTTTGGGATCAAGTATGACGCCTTGCGCTTGGGTGTTGGGTTGGTTGAGTTGTCCTCCTAGGTACCCGGCCCTCCTTTATATAGTCCAGGGGGCGGGTTCCTAGTCGGTTATAAGGTAGGAGTCCTAGTAGGATTACACGGAACGAGTCCTAGTAGGATTACAGGGGAATTCTAGTAGGAGTCCGTCTTCATCCTTCCTTGCATGGGTACCCGGGGTGTATGCCCGACAGCGGGCGAGCTCCGTGCCCTACCGGCCTCTTCCTCCCCGACGGTGAGGCGGGCCCAAGATCTACAGTGGTGAGATCCACGACGAGATCTACGGCGACCTCCTCTTCCCGACGGCCTCGTGGTGGCGTGCGGGGGCTGGTGCGGGGAGAGGGTGGCGGCCTCTTCTTCCTCCCCTCGGACGAGGGGACCCGGCGGCAGATCTGGCGCGTGGAGCAAGGCGGGCACCAGATCTGCGGCGGCGAGCTCCTCTTCCCGGCGGCCTCCTCTTCATTCCCTCCGGCGCAGCGGGCACCAGATCTGTGGCGGTGAGCTCCTCTTCCCGGCGTCCGACCGGTGGGGGCCGTAGTGTCCGGCATCTGTGATTTCTTTTTTTTATTTATTTACAATAATGTTTGCCAAGAGCTAAATACCACACACGGCGGACGTGTGTTGTGGGCCTGGGGGGAGGTCACGGCAAAGTGTTGTTTGCCGGCAAAACTTTGCTGTGAGTTCTGTGCCGGCGGCTACTCACAGCAAAGTCTTTGCCGTGAGTAGACCGCTCTTTGCCGTGAGGAACCGGCTCACGCCAACGTGCCTGTTTCCCGTAGTGCCAGCCTTCTTCCCTGGAGCTACAAACCTGATTCGTGCGTTGTGACCATCACCATGACACCATGCATGATCGCTTGGACGAACGGTTAAAATAAATCGCAAGGCCTCTTCAGTGATGCATCTCGGATAAATTTTATACATACCACTCCGGCAGTACCGGTACGTATACGTGTGTATGTTGTTCATCACGTTGAGATATAAAGAGGTGCTCATTAGAAAAATCAAAGGCACCTGTATCTCTTCCAAGTATCTGGCGTGCAGGGATGAGCTTCCCAACCAAGCATTCATCCACACTTTGGACGTTTCACACAAACAGCTAGGATAGATGATCTCACTTTATGCCCACTAAGAATTAGTTAAACATGAGCAGGAGAACAACTGACGGTACTGATTTGCTGCATGTGTGTGCTTATCACTGCATGCTACCCCCCTACACTGATGACCCCCAAAAAGATAATATAATTCCTCAACCATGTCTGTTCCCTTTTTTTTCTTTGTTCGCTGGCTAGATGATCTCTTTCAAGGGAAACTTGCTGGCCAATCTAGCTTTAGTTCTTAATAAAATTCAATTATATTCTTAGCTTTAGCTAAAAGGGGGTCGAAAGACGTGTGAGCATTATGAATAGAGCTTTTGAAAGCTCAGTAGTGGATGCAATCATGCGCTTGAAAATTTACTGTATTTCCCCCTGAGCGCGTACCAAATACCTCTCCTCGATTAGCACATGTCTACGTATAATTATATTCCGTTGCTGATAAAGTAATTCATCGCTAGCGCTTAACGTAACCATGGCCATTAGCTGACCTAGTTAACGTTACCGCGTGTCAGGTACAGGCGCGTTTAGTTAAAAAATTTAAATTCCGCGCGCAAGGAATTTCAACACGAGTCAAATTCATCACGTGTAAAAAGCTAGGGAGAACAAGCTGCAGGAGTGGTGTTATTTCCACAAACGCCAATAATCTTTGGAGTGGCGCGTGCGAATCTTTTCCATTCGTTCCCGCCATCTATTCCTGTATAAAATGATTACAGGTTGTGTCTAGAACATAGTTGCCACCAGCAAGCTACAAGCCTACAAGGCTCTAGGCACAAGTCGCCATGGACTCGAGCACAGTTCAGAGAATGAAGAAGATGCTTTCTCCTTCCACTCATCATGGCTGCAGTCGCCGCCTCGCCGTGGCTGCCGGCGGCAGCTGCTCTGGAGTGCCAGCGGCAGTGCGGCAACGTGAGCATCCCGTACCCGTTCGGCATCGGCCACGACTGCTACCTCGCGACGGGCGGCACCAACAATGAGCCCTTCAACGGCCGCTGCAGCGACGAGGGAGGCTGCTGCCAGGCGCCGATCAGACCGGGAACGTCCTTCGAACTGACATTCGTCGACGACTACGGTAACAGCTCCGGCGCCGCAAGGTCCAGGCCGGCGAGCTCGTGCGCCTACGCCATGTTGGTGGAGACGAAAAACTTTGAGTTCCGGAAGACGTACGTCACCACCGGTGAGCTCTTGAGCGCCGGCGGTGGCCAGGTGCCAGACGTGCGACGTGGTGGGGAAGAACAAGGACTTCGCCTGCCGCTTTGCCAACAGCAAGTGTGTCCCCTCCAAGAATGGTGCCCCGGGGTACCTGTGCAACTGCTCCCAAGGCTACGAAGGAAACCCTTACCATCGTGATGGATGCAAAGGTACAAGAATACAAGATTTACCAGTTAAATCGCTTAGCTATAATAATACAAGAAGCATGCATTAGTTGGGAGTTTAATCGCTTAATTGGTGTAGCGAACATGGCCTCATATGCCATTAGTTCGAGTATGATTTTGGTGATTCATGACAACATGATCAATGGGACTAACAATATTGTTTAGCATGTCTTTGTAGACATTTCTAGGTCCCAAGGATGCAAAAATACCACATGCCAAATTGAGAAGATAGTCTATTTTTCAAGGGTCAAAAACAAGAAAGGAAAGAAAAAGAAAGGACACCGTCGGATGAACCAACGGTACCATCGGTGCATAGCGTCGGTGTAGTTGGTACACTGCGCAACAGGCCAAACGAAGTTGACACCGTCGGATGAACCGACGGTCCAGTTTCTAGATGCACCGGATGAATTGCAGAGGAGGAGCAGCGAAGACAGTAGCACCGGATGATCCGACGGTCTGAGTGTGGACACCGTCGGTCTATCCGACGCTTCGTTTGAATCAAGACAGAGAAGCGCCAAGACTGGAGCTTCAGCACCGGATGAACCGACGGCGGGGCAGCGGTTCATCCGACGGTCTCGAAGATGCGTACAGTAAGGTTTTGGCGAGGAGTCCTTCAGCACCGGATGATCCGACGTACCGTCGGTGTATAGCTTCGGAGCAGTTGTGTCAGCAGATCTTCAACGGCTAAGTGACGTGGAGAGCACCGGATGAACCGACACCTAGAAAAAGCATAGCATCGGTTCATCTGACGCTACCTTTTTTAGTGGCCGTTAGCCAACGGCTCTTTGGATGTCTTGGGCTATTTATACCCCCTCCACTCACCCATTTGAGGTTGCTGGATTGTGTGGAAGTGCAGAGGAGTTCAAGACACCTAGAAGATCATATCCAATCCATCCAAGTGCTTAATTGCTCATCCATAGACTTGCATACGCTTAGTGTATGTGCTTAGTGCTAGGCTTAGCTTAGAGCTGAGTGAGTGCAAGGTTGTGCCAACCTTGTGAGGTGATTCTTGAGTGAATCAAGGTGTACAAGGTTCGCCGGAAGCCTTGGGGCCTAAGTGGCTCACCGGCAATCGTCATCGACCTTCCGGCTTGGTGTGGAGTGGCGAGGACACTTTGTGCGGGGGACGTGGAGACCCCCTTCCTTGGTGGAGAAGCTCCTTAGTGGAGGCGGCATCAAGGTGACCAAGGGAGCTTGGCAAGTGCCTAAGTGGCTAGCCTTTGTGGCGAGTCAAGTGGTGTTCTTGGGAGAGACTTGGTGACCGGGAAGCAATACTCTTGTGTGAGTGCTTCAACAACGTGGACTAGGGGTGGCTTAGTGCCTACCGATACCACGGGATAAATCGCGTGTCAAGAGTTTGCTTCCTCTCATCCCCTTTACGTTTCCGCATTTACTCTATTGCAATCTTTGCTTGCCTTTACTTTCCTAGAGTAGTATCTTGCTAGGATTGGCTATAGGTTGCAAACCTTATTTTGGGATGGGAGTTTCACACTAGAACAACCCTAGTTGCACATCTAGATAGTATGTTCTAGTTTATCTTTATGCAAAAGTAGTGAAGCCATAGGTTAAGGTTTTTAGTTTGCCTAATTCACCCCCTCCCCCTCTTAGGCTACGAGCATCCGATTCCTTACAATTGGTCGTAATAACCTGGAGAATAGTACTACTCCCTTCGTCCCATAAAAAGTGCAATGCTAATTTTTCTAAGGCAGATTAGTGGTGGTGTGAAAAAACTCTCATACCTTCATTTATTAGCAATTAACATACAATAAGTTATATCATGCATATAGTCTCTTAATTAGGTATGTAGTTAGATCTAAGAAATTGCACTCTTTTGTGAGATTTTTTATTATATTTGAAATGCTTTTTTCATAGGACGGATGAAGTATTTATCTAGACTGCAAGATTTTTTTCAGCCTGTTGGGGTGTTGGATTATCCTTTTTGCTAAAATGTTGGTTAGGCATGTGCATAATACTTTTTTATTAAATTACTAACAAGTTCTAGTGCTAGCTTTTTCAAGATGGCAGTGTTGATAACTTTGAAATATGTTAGGTCCAATGGCTGCCATTATCAACAATGATAGAGTTTATCAAATTGGTAGCCTTTTGTTTTCTATTGTTTCATGATGATTACCATGGAGTTTTTTTTTTGAAGTGATGATTAACATGGAATTAGTAATAGCAAGATATACTCTATCCATCCCAGAATATAACATTTTCAAAGTAAACCTTTTTAGTTTTCACTACAAATAGTGAAATAATTATGACGATTAATAACATAAAAATGATGTTTTTCATAAAAAAACATAAAAATGATGTTATTGATTAGATTTATCATGAAACCAACTATCATAATATGTGATCTTCTTATTTCAAATAAATTATTTTTTAGAAATATTGTTGGTCAAAACTAAAAAGTTTGACTTTATAAAAACCTAAATAAATGTAACTATATTTTGGGATGGTATTATTTGTACACCATAGACACATGCAAAGCTTTTGATAATTACCGAACATTTTCAATAAAGACATCAAACAGATTATTTCGGGTTTGACTTTGCAGATATCAACGAGTGCAAGACAATGGACAAACCATGCCCTGCCTATAGTATCTGTCGCAACACCCATGGAAGCCATGAATGCTACGAACTCAAGTGGCTACTGGGAATAGGTACGACGTATGGGCCTTAATGCTCTCATACAATAATAATCTCTTCTAGAATGCAAAAAAAATTCTCAGTAGTTTTATTCCAATGTAAAAATTAATTGACGGAAAAAACACGGACAGGCTACGAATTTTATGAGTAGTAATAATATCCAAAAATGGCCATATCGATTGGAGATGAAAATGGGTGGCAAATTAAATCCCCTCACTTTTTCCACAAACATTCCCGCTGTATAATCACTGGCCTTCAATTTGCTGTGAGATTTAGAGGTTTTTTTTACGGTGGACAATACTATTTTATACTATTGTTTGAAAAGGACTCCGTATGAAATGATAGATTACTTGTATATTACTAAAATCTTAACTTGTAGTATGCATGAGTAGTATGGGTAGTATAGGAGTGTAATTAGAAAATTTTTTAATATGTAAAATGACATGATTGACAATTATCAAGTCTTTCTTAATTTAGCAAAACTGGTTATACTACATACTAGCACCTAGTAATATTGTGCACCATAAAAGATCTCGAGATTTACTAGTGACAACAATAGTATATGTTTCTTAAACTTCAATTTCAAGCTTAGGAACCTCACCATATTTCCACCTAACATTAAGCATTTTGTGAACAAATAATCCTATCCAGTGGGTAGCTGCATCTTGGTGGTCCTGCTTGGAACCGGCATGTCTTGCACATACGCCATCCGAGAGAGGAAACGGCTGGCCGCCCGCCATCAAGAGGCTCCACTTCAAGCAGCACGGCAGTCTGCTCCTCTTCGAGGAGATGAAATCGCGCCAGGGCCAAGGGCACTCCTTCACGCTCTTCACCGAGGAGGAGCTGGAGGACGCGACCAGCAAGTTCGACGAGCGCTTCGTGCTCGGCAAGGGCGGCAACGGCACCGTGTACCGTGGCGACCTCAAGGACGGGAGGGCCGTACGTGGTGATCAAGCGGTGCAGGGTCGCCGCCGACGACGAGCGGCAGCGGCGGGAGTTCGGCAAGGAGATGCTCATACTCTCGCAGGTGAACCACCGGAACATCGTCAAGCTCTACGGGTGCTGCCTCGAGGTGGAGGTGCCCATGCTCGTCTACGAGTTCGTTCCCAACGGCACTCTGTACGAGCTCATCCACCGCGACGACGGCGCCGGCGCGCCGCCACCGCTGTCGTTCCCGGTTCGGCTCAAGATCGCGCACGAGGCCGCCGAGGGGCTCGCCTACCTGCACTCCATGGCGTCGCCGCCGATCATCCACGGCGACGTCAAGTCCCCCAACATCTTTCTTGACCACAACTACACCGTGAAGGTGTCCGACTTCGGCGCCTCCGTGCTGGCCCCTGCCGACAACTCGCATCTTGCGACATTGGTTCAGGGAACGCGTGGGTACCTTGACCCAGAGTACATGCAGACATGCAGGCTGACCGACAAGAGCGATGTGTACAGCTTCGGTGTCGTGCTGCTCGAGCTGCTCACGCGAAGGAAGGCGTTGACCATGGCCGCGCCAGAGGAGGAGCGGAGCCTTGCCACACATTTCCTGTCCTCCATGAGGGACGGCAAGCTCCACGGGCTCCTGGACACATGGATCAAGGATGAAGTTAGGGCTGATGTGATCGAGATGGTAGCGGCCCTGGCGAAGCGGTGCCTGGAGATGTCCGGCGAGAAGAGACCCTCCATGATCGAGGTCGCCGAAGAGCTTGACAGGATTAGCAAGCTGTGCTCGGCAGGTGACGACATCACTATTCTTGTTAATGATAATTGAAGCTTAATTACATTGTGTAGGTGTGTGGCACGGTGTTGGAGGTATACCAGATGTCACCTAATTGTGTGCTACTATTATTTGTAGTTTAGTAGGTCACCAAACTTGCACTCACACTCACTGAGAATGACCGATGATCTGCACATATGCATGTGTTACTATACTTTCTGTTAGAAATACTGGTTTGACAAACAAAATATGTTAATTATGAGTTTATATGTGACCAATGGCACAAATTGATCCACGATAATGTGTCTTGTATATATGGGGATGATAACTACACACATATACAAAGTTTTGTGTACAATACACTGTCCGGCCCAATTAAAATTTCTAGTGACAAAATTTTTTTTACCCTTGGAGATAGGTCCGGAGTGAAAATTTGTGTACACACTGTCCGGCACGATGAGCAGCATGACTATCATATTTATCGATTTTTATTGGTGATCATAATTATTCCATTGGTACAGTTATATATGGTGAATTTGGAGGCCGCGGTGGAGGCCGCGGTGCCTGTTGCGCTATACTAGTTTAGGTGGCCAAACTTGCACTTGATGTGAGATATACAGTATGACCGATGAGCTGCTTTGTTGGTTTGCAGTTAGGAATACAGGTTTGACAAATCCAGTAGCACACAAAAGCTTGTTTTGATCAGTGATAATCGCATCGTATATATACTCCGTATATGTGAATATATGTACAGATTCCCACTGTGTTTGCAATGCTATATCCTGAGATCACAGTAAAGTTTCAGTTTACCGGCACAGTGTTGTTATTATGTACAAATCACGGAGGAAAACCTCGCACAAAAAAAAAGTCACAAAGAAAGCACCTGTTTTAGATTACGCGTTTACGTGTTTCAGAGCAAGAACAACCGAATGAAGCAGCGGTTCCTTCTTTTTGATCTGCAGGCCTCTCTTGAAGGACGCGGCTAGTAGTCGTCGTGGCGGCGGCCGATGGCGAGCGCCCTGACGAAGCACGCGGACGCGCCGACGGCGAGCCCCGCGAACGCCGGCGGCACGATCAGGTCGATCCCTGACCGCCCCGCCATCCGCGCCGGCACGCAGACGTGGTCCCCGCCGCCGTCGAGCGGCACGCGCACCGTCCCGGCCGCGCACGCCGCCCTGCCGCCGCCGCCGCCCGCCAGCGCCCACACGAAGGCGGCCTCCGGCGCGAACGACGCCACGGACACCGCGAGCGCCAGCGCCCCCGCCCAGGCCGCCGCGTGCCGCACCGCCGGCGCCCACTGGTGCCGCTCCCCCACCAGCGCCTCCACCAGCGGATGCATCGTCGTCGATCGCGCTCCCGTCCTTTCCTCCTGGCCGCCGGCGAGAGCTAGAGCTCGCTAGCTGCGCCTGCTCGATCGCTCGCGGCGGCGGTGGTTAATTATATGGCTGTGTGCCGCGGGAGGGAGGAGGAGGTGAAGTGGGTGCGCGCGTACGTCGTGGTCTCGTGGATGGCGGTGGGGAGGTTTCTTGGATTCGTGGTGGAGTACGTGGAGGAGCTCCGAGTATATAGTAGGTGAGCTAAGGCGGGAAGAGAGGATGGAGGCTGGCTGCTGCCCCGTTGAATTTCATCACTGGTTTGGTTGGGGCTTTTCTCGTGAGTGTGACGCATCACGTGTTGATGGGCCGAAAAGTTGATCATGATGCCCTTAATTTGGTTTTGGTTTGTTTAATCGACAAGAGTGGGGCCCTACCGGCTGAGGGACCTTCTCCTATCGATTGTGGAAAAGTATGACACTCAAACTGTTTCAAATTTCCTAATGCTAATCTGGAGGTGTTGTAATGTCAGGAACAATGTCCTACAGGCGGGCGAACCGATCTCGGTGACAGGATCAGTTGTCTTCCTCCAGGTGAGGTACTTGGACTCACTGTTACAAATCCGACAACAGAGATCGCCGCCTGATGGCAAGGGAAAGCAGGAGATGTTTGCTGACCAGACTGCAGAGAAGGCGAAGGTGAAGCCGAAGGACGATAGCAGATGGGTGCCACCGGAAGATCAATGTTGATGGAGCATTTATCCCGGATTCAGGGAAGGCTGCGATTGGGATCATCATCATCAGGAACTGCACGGGCCAGCACATGCTGTCGGCCTGGAGCATTGCAGGGAGCCAGGGATGCAGAGGAAGCAGAGGCTTGGGCGTGCCTCCAAGGTGTGCGCCTAGCCTCGAGATGGCCGGATCGACATATATAAAATTGCCCATGCACTTGCACATTTAGCTCTGCGCACGAGTGAGTGTCAGGTGTCCCTCACCTCTCCCCCGGAGTGTGTGAGCACCTTGGTTTGTAATGATACTCCCTCCGTCCCTGAATCATGATTGCGGAGGCTACAGAGCTCAGTCCCTGAATCATAGTCGCTTGTAGGCTGTGGAGTAGCTGGCTAGCTACTGCACACACCGCTGCTCGGGTTAAAAAAAATCAAAGCTGGACCGGTGCCCACCCAGCCGCACGGAAGGGAGTAAAAAAATCAGACCTGCCCACTCCGAGACCCGTCCAACCGCCTGCCCACCTAGCCACGCCGCCAGAGATAGGGGTAGCAGGGACTTTCATCGGTTGCCTTGGTTGCTGAAATATTTTGCCGGCGACCGTCATAGCGGGACAGAGGGAGTACTCGTTAATGAATAAAGCTCTCTCTTTCGCCCAAAAACAAAATCGACAAGATTTCAAAATAGATCAAGCAATTTTTACTGGGGTTTTATATTACCGTAATGTGTAAAAGGGAGTAGTAGTTAGATTTGAATTTTCTAGATCATTCAAAATGTTTTCGTAAACTGCGTCCATATAATACAGAGTATGCCCCTGAGCAGCTAAATAAGCATCAAGATCAATCAGGGCACCTTTCCCCTCCCGAACCCTAGCCTTGCTGCCGGCCGGAGCTGCTCCGGGGAGGCCTGATCCGCCGCGGGGTTGGCCGGATCCGCGCGCCGGTGTGCCGGATCTGTGCGCTGCGGGCTCGTCGGCGGCCGGTCTGGCGGTGGCGGCGGACTACCGGGCTGCGGCGGGTCGGGCTCCCTGTCGCGGACGCGCTGCTCCGGGGAGGCCGTGTCCGCCTCGGGGTGGCTGGAGCCGCACTTCGTGGGCCGGATCTGTGCGCGGCTGGCTCGTCGCGGTTTGGCGCGCCCTGCTCGTCCGGCGCGGTCCTGCGTCTCCGGCGGATGCGGGTCCGGCCTGCTGGACTGCGCGGGGCACGGGGCCAAGCCGCCGGCCACCCTCGCTGAGTTCACGTTCGACGGCCACGGCGGCCGGGGCTTCTACGACGTGAGCCTCGTCGACGGGTGCGTCCTGCCCGTGCTCGTGGCGCCGCGCCACCACGCGGCCTGTCCCACGCCTGGGACCGTTGGGTCTGCCTCCTTGGGCCCCTAGGGGTCCGGGGGCGGCAGGACAACGGGGCCTGGGTTGTGGCGGCGGGGCGTGCGTGGTTCGTCTGAGCGGCGACGACGGGCGCGTTTGGTGGGGCAGCCGATGCGAGTGGCACTACGGTGGCGTGGCTGGCGAGGTGCACCAGAGGCGCAATGGCGGCATCGCTGGTTGCTCCTCCGCCATTCTCCAGCGGTGGTGTGTCGGTGGTGTCGTGGTGGCATGACCGTCGATGGTTAGTGCATACGTTCGTCAGTGGCACTGTGGTGGTGCCGTTGGCTGCGTCTGTGCGGCGGCTTACCAACAGCTCCACGGTGGCGTGGTTGGTGGAGCCGGTCGTCTCCTTGCACCACCGGATGATGCGGGTGAAAACCCTTCTCTTCTTGGGACGGCGTCGATGGCGCTTTGTGCGTCTTGTCCTTCCTGAAGGCGACGTCGAGCATCGCTGGAGTGGACCTGCCTAGGACCTTTGGCTTCGTCTTGCTTCTCCGGCTTGCATTTCGGTGGTGGTTCTGTGAGGGTGTTGGTGCGTTCTTCTCCTTTGTAAAAAAAAGAAAAAAAAGAAAAAAGAGTAGTAGGCAGTAGTTTCTCCTTTGAACGGGGGAGAAGAGAGGTTTGGTTCCTGACAGTGCGTGTGTTGGCTCGCGTCGACGGCGGAACAGAGTTGTGGAGACCCGGATCGATGTTCCATTCCGACTAGACCGATCCTTTGAAGTTGTTTGAGTTGATCGTGTCGAGGTCCCAATCCGACCGATGAGTTGTTTAGTTGAGCGGTGCGTGTTGAGGTCCCAATCCAACCCACCGAAGTGCCTAGTTGTAAGGTCTGCGGACCGGAGTCGTTCGGAGTTCTCTGCTCCCTAGTTGTGCAGTCGATCGACTAAAGTTGTATGGTTTTCGGGCCCGGTTTTCCTTATAAACTGGGTCAACTCTCTTCTTCTAATAAAAATTCGGGAAATCATAAACTTTCACTGTCCGTTCAAAAAAAAGCAGCTAAATAAGCTGTAGCATGCATGGACCCCTTTTTTAGAGATACATGCATGCATGCTAATTTTGTTGCAATGACGAGCGCTGTTCCAGCTTAGCTCAATCTATGGTCAGATTTTTTTTTTCTAGGATATATATATAACACAATGACTTTGTTACAGGTGGCTGTAACAAAACTTATCGTTACAGTCACGGTTGCACGTGCGGTTCAAATCGAAATGAGCTCCCACTTGCTCCACTCGCGCACAGACCCACAAGTCAGCACACTCCCTCGCATGTCGGCCCCACTTGTCAGGCGACTGTTCAAATTTCTCCATTCCCATTTCGCCTCTCTCTCTAGGGTTTCTCTCCCTCTCTCTCCACCTTCCGGCGATTTTCTCCTCTGCCGCCGCTGGTGACCCCGCGCGGGAGGGAAGTGCACATCCAAGGCGGCGACAGCGCACGGAGGTGAGATACGCTCTACTGCGATGGGTCGTCTCTCCATTCCACGCAAAAAAAACCGTACGGATGAGCATTTTTCGCTCGATTTTTGACAGGCGGCGGAGGCGAACTGCGAGGGGGATTGGAGCAATCACTAGCGGGGACTCGAGGATCTGGTGGTAGAGCAGGGCGTCGGCGCGGGGGATCTGGTGTGAGAGCGGACGCTCCTCCTCTGCTCCTCCTCGGCGTCGGCGTGAGGGAGGCGCGCCGCCATCATCTCCTTGTGCATCGACATCCCCCGGCTAGAGGTGGCCTCCCTTGAGGGAGCAGCGACCTCGGGTTGCCGCTGAGCACCTCGATTCCTTAGGTCACCGCCGGGCGTCTCAATTCCTCCTTGGGTCATCGGCGGATGCGAGGGGAACGAGAAGTCGCCGGCGGCAACCAACCTAGGTGCTCCCTTCCAGGCTTCTAGCCATACCATTAGGTGATTCTTCCATAATCTGCATGGAATTGATTTCTCTTACACCCTCTCTCTGATTGATTTGGCCTTTATTGATCTGATTTGAGCAATTCCGGATCTGAAATATGATAACTGTCTTAGCAATGCAATACTGTCACTCCTAGGTTCTAGCATACATTTGCTTCGCCACACTGCTCCTACTTATTATAGAATTACAGTAATTTATTCAGTGCCTATCACATATTTCTAGCTTCTGAAATGATCTATAATGTTGTAAATGATGTATTTGTCATCTGTATTAGTGTTATTGCTCTGCACCTTGCCATTGCCTATTGTTTGAGTTTTGGCATGTACCTTGCTCCCAGTAGTAAAAAAACATGCAAACGGTGATGTTGCCCATCGTCATGCTGCATTGGATCCACCGATTTTATGGTGCTGCACTTGTGATCCTCGGACGTGTGCAGGCCACAACTAGAAGATCGATCTAGTGCATGTTTTTAGATCCAGTGCTCCCCAGCACTGCCATGCACCCCTACCACGTCTACTCTCCTCCATTGCAGCCGCCCTGGCACTGGCCGAGTGCTTCCTCCTCTTTTTGGAGCATGCTGCTGATGGTGCCTAGAGAATACATCTATTCTGGTCCCATCTCTCTCTGTCAATGAACTGCTATCTTCTGATGATACATGTTATACGCCATAATGGTTGAAGGTAGTCATGATGCATATCACCTCTGTTCTCCTAGAAGATTGCTTTGTCTGTGCGTTAAATTGGTTTTGTTCAAATGCAGACTATTTGATCAGTTTTTATGGTATTTATTTATAGTCTTCCGTTATATTCTTTGCATTTGCATTTATATATCCATTTTCTCATACTACTAGTAATGAACTTCTGTGTAGGTGGTTGCTCTTAAGGCTTTTAACAAGTTTGAGGGCACATCTGACGCTCTCTGAATGTCCGTCCCAAGCTACACATCCTCTCTGAATCCTTGTTAATTTTTGCTTGACATGCTTGATGGGTGATGCCAAATTACGTATGCAACCTAACTTAGTCTGTGTATTCTTGCTTGTATTGCAAGTACTCGTACACAATGGTACGGTGGTATTGTGTGTTGAAGTCACATACTGCAGTGTCCTTTCATTCTTTATTTTGGAGATGGATGTTGCTACCGGGTACCTGCATAGAAAAGCATGCAAAACAGCAACACCATCTTGATGCAGCTGGCGGCTCATGTAGACAGGTTTAGATTAACTCTATATACCATGCAGTTTGTTCAGTTCATTGCAATTGGCACCTTGGCGGCAGTATGCTAGCTCAACCTACTTTTTTAATTTAGTTTTGATGTTATGCCCATTTATTTTAAAAAAAACTGATTTGAGCTATATTTGAACTAAAATGATGCAAAACAATCGGTATGTTTATGCATTGTCCCAACAGTTTCATATGTTTCTGTTCAGGTTTTAGTTACTGAACAGATAACTGTGCTTTTCTTATCGCTTTTTTAGTTATACATGGCTTTTGTGCACATTTTTTCCAGCTTACACATAGTAATATTGGTGCTAAATGAATGCAAGCAACCTGTGATACACATGCCCTGCACTAATACACTGTGCCATTACCTTAATTTCTATAGATTAAAACTCAGTCAATGGCTAAAAGAAAGAAGAACGATCCGAGACTATGCCCACCAGGGAGAAATGTGGTACGTCTATTTTTTTTTCTCTTTTCACACAAGATGGTGCTCTTAAATTCATTATAATTGGTTGCAAAGTGTGGCTTTTTTTAGTATGAATGCCTACATATAGTAATATCATTAGCATATCTTGTATATTGTGTACCTAAGATCATAAGCGCTGCTGTTTTTATCTTTTACTATCAATCATATTTACACCCATAGGCAAGGATGCTGTTGCAAAAACTTATGTGAAGTAAATCAGTGGCTTCCTAGGTCTGACATGCATTTTCCATCATGTCCATGTCTTTTTGTTGTTCAGTCTGGGTCAGAAGGCTTATGCTTTTTGTTATCATCTTTCTTTTTTTTAACAGCAACTTAGCATCATTATCATACAACCATATATATACAACTAAATATTTTTGAACAGCAACTTAGCATTGCTGGTACTCCAATTAGTATTATTGTAGCCACCATTTCAGATGTTTCGAATAACCAACTCAATCATACGGTGTACATGCCCATGTTTCTTTTTATTACACATATATATGTATGAAACATTTAGCTCTTTTGTTTCTTATATTTTTTATTCCTTTTTTTGCTGCTGCCCCCCACAGATATTATACGCAGATGCATTAGATGCTCCTAGCTTGCACATCCCAGATACAACACCTAGAGTAGCAGTGTGGTATAGAAAGTTTTTGGATGAGCTTATCAAGTTAAATTACTGATTGTAAATTACTGTTATATCCTTAGCTCGTTTTCCAACTCATGGATCTGACACAAAACAAATCTGACATCGTGGCCTTTGCATGTTTTAGTCACAAAGGCAACCACCAAATCATCAAGAGCTTGAGGTATATAGTAGTAACCAAAACCACTCCATATGGCTTCTTTTTTATTAGTACTATATAGTTCAGACATCTGTAGTATGCAGTCTACCTTATAGTTCTAAGATAAGAGGTATAGAGAATTAATTTTGGAAAAAATTTCTTGTACATTCCTTTTGCAAATGGTTTAGATAGCTTAAGTTTCATTGAATAAGCATTTTTAGTGACATATATATGGGACCATGACTGGAATAGATAGCAGCTCATGCATCTAAGCTTGTATACTGTCCATGGTAGAGCCTAACAAAATCTTGCCACAGTGTCCTGATTTAGGCTTCTAGTCCTTCCAAGCCAATTCATTGTTGGTGCTAGTTTTAACAGTGCTAGTTTCATTGTTGGACTAGGAGTAGCTTACCATTCTTGACAAATACTGTGTGCTAAAAAAATAAATCAAACTTGGCATAGTTCATGATCTGATTTGCTTTAGATTTTTTCATAACTTTCTTATGAGACTCCAAAAAGTTGCTTATTGTAACTTTGATTGCAGAATGAGTTGGATAACTACACCACTAGAGTTTTTGATGGGTTGGAACAAGGGTAAACTACAAGGCATGAAGGGGGTGAAAAGGGATCGAGGCATTTCGTCAGATTGATGTCGATTTCTGATAGGTGGGAGAGGCATGAGATCTGTGTGGTAGACGAGGAGCTACACACGCACAAAGGTGAGACATCTGATGTACATTCATGTGTTGTTTTTCATTCGATGAGGAACCAATTTTTACAAGTGAATCTCGTGCATATTTTTATGTGTTTTCTGGCGATCTCCCCTTCTCCAATCCAGCCACCTTCTCGAACCTAACTGTTTTTTGTTCTGCGCGCACACTGTTTTTCATGTGGATTTCTACGCTGATTGGTGGCTGTTATCAGCTGCAACTAAGATGCAGACAGCTAAACGCATGCACGCCAGGTGTGACATGCACCCCCCCCCCCTTCGGTGGAGGGGTTTGCAATGCAACCGAAATCTGATTGAAAACGTGTGTGCTCACAATCTTTTTCATGTTAGATTCATACATGTATTCGTGTAATAAAATGACATATATACACAGAACTGCATATATGTGCTGCTTTTTGTGGGTTTCTGTTCATACCATAATGTTATCATTATTCATTAGGCAAGTCTTGAAAGTTGTATGAGGGGACTCAGACTTGCATGTTTATGCATCTGTATAACACTCTAACAGATTCCAAAATGCAACTCGATCAACCATATATGAAAACTCATTCCATTATGTATGATTACTTAAAAATGTTTATTTTACTGCACATCACTTATATTCTATGAATGTTTTCTGTACAGCAATATGAGTCCATATGTATAGCTAGCTTTCCCAATCAGAATATACACTCAAATTAGCAGCAAATACTGGTGTCAGGAATTCGCTACTAAATTAGGCAACACAATATACTTTTGTTGACAATAATATGGTTTCGAATTAGCAATAATTCACATATGTTATGCAGCTATTAAATGTGGGTACATCCAGCACAAGATGCCCAGTTGGCAATTTTTACTTTTTCATTAGGCAATAACATGGTTATATCCATGCAAAACAATACAATTCATTAAGCAATAATAGAATGTGTGCAGGTCCAATATTAATTTGAATATTTCTTTTTCTTGTTATATTATATAGGTTGCCAAATTATTGAACAGCGAGAGGGGTAACTAAAAACATGATATGCAGGTTATATGGTACTCATTCCAACTATTAAAAGACGGTGAAGGAACCTAAGTACCACCTTACGAAAACCTGGAAGGAACCTAAGTACCACCTTACGAAAACCTGGACTGTTATCACAGGCATTTGTGTAAAATGGAGGCAAAGCAAATTCCAGACCATCATCATCTTCCTTCAGATTTGTATGGGCATGGAGCATTTTTTTACTTAGGATGGGAGTTCAATGATTGTTTTTCTTTTTCTTTGAACAATAGCAAACCATGGATCCTAATTTGTGGGTCAGGTTGAATTTTTGTACATGCGGGTATATGTGATCCATAATTGTATGTATGTTATTTCTGCAATTTTGTTGCTTCATATTTTTCACGGTCACCCAACAGGACGTCAGTGCCTGTCCAATACAAATTCTGTTTCAGTACCATGCTTCGGTATGTTGGGTAGTGGGCAGGGCATCAAAGCTCTTCTCGGGAACCCCCCACGTGAAAAAGAAAGCAATTACAATTTTTTTCCCGAAACGGGAAAACACCAAAGCGAACGGTTCAGGTTTCCAAAAAAAGGTGGCTGTTTGACTTATATAAACCAAAATCAAGCATAATCACATCAACGGCCAACCGCGCGCGTCACAGTTAGGCACAAGGTAAACAATAACATGATAATATATGCCAGGTCGATATATAGATTATTACAGCTTATTCATATCGCAACAGAGAACATCAATATATTACTTAGCAACTGAACTAGGGGTGCAAATTAAATAAGCTACTATAAAAAAACTGTCAGATAGGACACTCCCAGAGCTTCATCAGGAACTAGCACATAAATACATGTGCAACTACTACTTGCTGTCGTCAGGATAGTAGCACCTATAAAGGCCCTTGGCTGAACGGTAAATGGTTGGGATGGTGAAAGCCACCCCCACCACCGTAGAAACGAGAGCAGCAGAAACAAATGCAGACAGCGGGTGGTCAGACAGAGGGTAGTCATCACGCCACCAGAAGAAGGACCTCTTGCTGCAAAGCCTGCAGGGGACGCAGAGGGTTTTGTCACTTTCAATGGAATTATAGCAGAATAATGCATACATATGGTGAACTGTTTGACTGCAATGTAGTAGCTCCTATAATACACTTACTGTTCCATCTTTGCAGGTGGCTTGGTAGTCACACCTCCTTGAGAAAGTGCAGGATTCCGCCAGTGGCCCTGCGACACATGACCGAAAAGAGAAGAGTCTTATAATCTCAAGCTAGTAGGTAGTTGACAGATTGTTTCCAAGATAAAGGGTGAAGCATCCTGTTTGCATACATCAAATCAAATAGACCTAACTGCAGAACCAAATCCAATTCACTACAAAACGAGTTTACCACAATCAATTACTATGGTTGTTTCCTCCAGCGTGATGAACGTGTCATGAGAGGCTAATTAAACAAAGGGGAAGATTCCAGAAACGGTATAGCTGGAGAGCTAGGGTGCAGGCAATGAGTGAAATAGACGACAATCAGCTGATGGCAAGAGTACGACCAACATATAGATCTATACGAATCCTAACCCTAACCGTACGAATTCTAAATTCAGGAGCGATAGAGATCCAGGAACCATAGAGATCCAGATCAGGACAGGCAACAAGTAGATAGATACCGTGTGCATCAGCCGGCCCATGCTCCCCGCGGGGGTAGCTGCAGCCGATCCCAGCAGCATGCTCTCTTGCGACCCGCGGCGGCCGATTGCCGGGAGCAGACCGGAAGCCAAGCCGGAGCGCCCGCCGCGGAGCACCTTCGCCGCCGCCGCCGCCACCGCCATCACCTTCTCCTCTCGTCTTCTTGCTCTCTCTCTCTCTCTCGATCTCGATCTCGATAGCCTCTCTCTTACTTTCCCCTCTTCCGCACCCCCGCAGCAGATATATATCAGGGGTTGCTCGCGATTTTTTTTTACATTTTTTTCTTTTTTTGCAAAAATAAATGGTCCGTCAAAATATTTGCAAAACTATACATCTGCCGACTCCTACCGCCGTGGCCCACGGCGTTAACTACAGTACCGCGCGCGGGTGTACTGTAGCGGTTGCTATCGCCGTGGCCCACGGCGGTAGAGGTACAGTCTGTTTTCAAAATTTTGTAACTTTTTTGTTTGAATTCGGATGAAGTTAAACTTTATATGAAAATTGTAGCTTTCAACGAGATCTACAACTTTGTAGTTCAAAGTTTTTCCATTTGAAACCATCTTCGGACTCAAATAATCGATATACTATTCAGATCTGATCTGAATAGTATATCGATTATTTGAGTATGAAGATGACTTCAAATAAAAAACTTTGAACTACAAAATTGTAGATCTCGTCGAAAGCTACAATTTTCATATAAAGTTTACCTCCATCCAAGTTCATGCAAAAAAGTTACAAGTTTTTGAACATAAACTGAGATCTCGATATGAAAACTGAGATCCGGATAGTATATCGATTATTTGACTATGAAGATGACTTCAAATAAAAAAACTTTGAACTACAAAATTGTAGATCTCGTCGAAAGCTACAATTTTCAGATAAAGTTTACCTCCATCCGAGTTCATGCAAAAAAGTTACAATTTTTTGAACATAAACTGAAAACTGAGATCTCGATATGAAAACTGAGATTTGGATAGTATATCGATTATTTGAGTATGAAGATGGCTTCAAATAAAAAAACTTTGAACTACAAAATTGTAGATCTCGTCGAAAGCTACAATTTTCATATAAAGTTTACCTCCATCCGAATTCATGCAAAAAAGTTACAATTTTTTGAACATAAACTGAGATCTCGATATGAAAACTGAGATTTGGATAGTATATCGATTATTTAGTATGAAGATGACTTCAAATAAAAAAACTTTGAACTACAAAATTGTAGATCTCGTCGAAAACTACAATTTTCATATAAAGTTTACCTCCATCCGAGTTCATGCAAAAAAGTTACAATTTTTTGAACATAAACTGAAAACTGAGATCTCGATATGAAAACTGAGATCTGCATAGTATATCGATTATTTGACTATGAAGATGACTTCAAATGGAAAAACTTTGAACTACAAAGTTGTAGATCTCGTCGAAAGTTACAATTTTTATATAAAGTTTACCTCCATCCGAGTTCAAACAAAAAAATTACAAAATTTTGAAAACAGACTGTACCCCTACCGCCGTGGGCCACAGCGGTATCAGTCGCTACAGTACACCCGCGCGCGGTACTGTAGCTACCGTCGTGGGCCACGGTGGTAGGAGCCGGCAGATGTATAGTTTTGCAAATTTTTTGTCGGACCATTTATTTTTGCAAAAAAAGAGGAAAAAAAATCGTTGCTCGCCGACTCCGTCCGACCAGGAAAGGCACCGTTCCGGCCTATACTGGGCCGCCGCCCGTCTAACTGGGTGCAAACGCGGCTGTTGCACTGGAATGCGGCCCATTTAGACCACCCACACTCGTGAATTTTTTATTTTATTAATTTATTTTTGTTTGCAAAAATATACTATCGTTTCAAAATTTAGCAAAACTAACCTACCACCGTCGTAGCCTATGGCGGTAGGGGCAAACCGCCATGGGCCACGGCGGTTGCAGGTGCTACAGTGTCCTACCGCCGTGGAACACTGCGGTTGCAGTGCTACAGTACCCAACCGTCGTGGCCCGTGACAGTTAGGGTCGGTCTGTTTTCAAAAAATCGTAACTTTTTTGTATGAACTCGGATGGAGATAAACTTTATACGAAACTTGTAGCTTTCGACGAGATCTACAACTTTGTAGTTCAAACTTTTTCATTTGAAGTAATCTTGAGGCTCAAAAAATTGATATACCGAAAACCAGATTTTTTATTGCAATTTGCAAATTTATACGACCGTTTTGAAATTTATCAAAACTATACATCAACCCACGGTGGTAGCAAGGTAATGCCGTGGCGTACGGCGGTTAGTCTCAGCCGTCGTACGCCACGACGGTTACCTTGCTACTGCCGTGACCCACGGTGATTGGTGGGCGTCCACGGCGGTTAGGGGCCTCCACGGCGGATAGACCTAACCGCCGTGGGCCACGGCGGCTGGGCCCAACCGCCGTGGCCCATGGCGGTTAGGCTCATTTTTTTAACTTTATTAATAAATCCAGTAGGAAAGTAAAAAAAGGGAAATTAAGGAATGCTGGTTCGATTATTACAACACAATCACAATAGGATCCAGTTCTTATAGAGTAATATTACAATACCATGATTCAAAAGAAATAGTAGTTCAAATATTACAGCACGACAGGAAAAACTACAACATCATACAAAATGACAAACTTCAACCATTCTTGCGATGTGACGACGAAGGTTTACCTTTCCTGTGGCTTTTTAGCTGGTGGATTAGCAACACACGGGTCTGCTGGTGGAGCATAAAGACCACCCCGAAGCATAAGGGACCGAAGAGGAGATGAGGTAGCATGCTGATTTCGAGGTAAAATTGGAGCTTCTGCCATGGTGGCTTCTAATGCTAGATGAAAACATTGATGTGTCATGGTACCTATATGTTTGCCTGTTGTGGGACGGTGAACGTGTTATTGTGGATTTGTTGTGAGCATGTATGTGATCTAGGCACTGTAATTTGCTGAAATTATATGTATCATGAGTTGTAACGTGTTTTGTAATAAGGGGGTTTAAATTTGGCAAATCTTTTGTGGGCTAAATTTTTAGTATTGTTGACTGAGCGGAATAAATAAGTGAATCAGTGAAATAATTGTCCCAATTTAGGCCTAACTCTGAATTGTGTATGTTGTGATGATGTCATCATCGCCACATCAACTGCCACATCATCGTCCATGTAGGCAGCCACATCATCATCCACGTAGGCAGTCACGTCATCATCCACGTTGGCAGCCACGTCATCATACACGTAGGTAGTCACGTCATCGTCCATGTAGGCAACCAGCGTGGCACTGAGCCACGGTGCCACGTGGCAGTCACTTTCATGACGAAATTAGTGATGATGTTCACTAGTCATAGAAGACGAGCGGTTACATGACGAAAAACGTGTCCGTCACTGAAAAGGAGCAGTTCTGTGACGAAAATGGTTGATTCGTCACGGTGCGTCAAATGTGACACGTGTTCTACGACGATTTCAAAATCGTCATAAATTCGTCACAGAAGGTTTTCAATGACGAATTTAGCTTGTTTCGTGACGAAAGTGTTTTGTCATGGATGTGAACTTCTGTACTAGTGCGGCAGTGGTGAAGGAAAAAGGGTAAAGGAGAGGAGAGAAGAAGGGGAAAAGATAGACTGACATGTGGACCCATTTATCAGGGGTATATTAGACCTTTCTCATTGAAACTTTGTGTTTGTGGAGCTGGAGCTGGATTGCGTGCCAAACAGAACCATTACTTCAGAAACTCCACAGTAGAGCCACTCTATGGTGGAGTTGGTAGAGCAGAGTTGAAAAAACGGGAGTAGAGCAGTCCTAAACAGACCCTATATATATACTAATAATGAGTAAAGAAATGAACGTGATTCGTGCTTAGTTCTTTAGAAAAAAGTAGTGAAGAGAAAAACCAAAGTATATATGTACTAATAATGAATAAAGAAATGAACGTGCTTCGTTCGTTAGAAAAACAAAATGGTGACGAAAAAAGAAAAAAAAATGCCTGACACTAGGCTTTCGCTCGGTCCAGGACCGTGATGGCCCAATGGGCTGTGGGAAGTACCAATGGCGCACGCTCCCTTCGACCCTTCATGACCCCCCACCAGGCCACCTGCTCCCTGCAACTGCAATTTGAGGGGATATTTAACTTTTTACCATCATAGCGGTTGGCACCTCTTCAAATCTCACCTTAGCAGATGACGATACATATATAGCAGGGGAGAGAGAAAGACCATACATATTTACCACTTTTTCTCTTGTGGCACTCCAGATCAGCTGCCAGCTCGGATCCGAGTCAGCCGCGGCACGTGAAATGACCGCGGGTGCCCCTGGGCACGTTTGACCCCGCCGGCACACCCTCTCTGCCCCATCCTCCGTTCATTTCTCCTTCCCTGCTCTCTGCTGCGCCCACCGCAGCTGTCGCCCGCCACACCGCCGTCTGCCGCCGCCAAGCTTGCTCCCCTGCCAGGATGTCTCATTCTGTGGAGTCGTCGAGAGCTGGACGAGTGAGGAGTAGGCTTGATGGTGCCCGGAGGAACCATATTGCTTCAGTAGGTGTGGATCCGGTTGGTGAGTTGAGCGGGTTCCCACTCATTCCTTGCCCTGTTTGCGGTCTTGCTCGTGTGGTGGAGGGGAGGACGCATAAGGTTGGTGAGAACCACGACCGGCTGTACTTCAAGTGTGCTAGGAATGGGGTGAGTAATTTGGTGTTCAAGTGTTTTCCCCTCAAATTTGGACAGTTAGGGTTCTATTTTGTGACTGTTTCCCCTCCCAAATCTGCAGTTTCCTAAGCTATGTGGCTATTATCGATTTGAAAAGGAGTACTTCTTGCATTTGAAGGATCAAGGCATCATAAATGTTTGCAATTCCATGGCGGCACAATTGGTGGAAGAAGTAGAAGAAGAAGGTTCAGTGTGGTATGCAAATGATGTTGACAGGAAGATGAAAAACCTGGAGCAGAAGCTGGACACCATGATGTGGAAAATGAACATGCTTAGTGTGTGTTTTGTATGTGTTGTTGTTGGTGTGCTGTTGTGCTATGTAAAGAAGTGACAAATGATGAATGAAAGAATAAATTTGTGTACCCAAATGTGCTGTTTTTCTTGATGTTAAATGCAATCTGCAGGCACATAATTGACTAGAAATCAGAGAACAAACACATAATCTGACAAAATGAACAGCCACCCATTGACAATTGACATATGGTTCAGGCACATAATTGACAACTGATGCATTCATGCATAAGGCAGTTACATAAGGTTCATGCCATGGTGTTTTGGCCACTCACATCACAGAAAGTTAAGCCAGTTACATAAGGTTCATGCCATCATTTGGCTAGTTACACAAAAGGTTACACAAAAGGTTCATGCCATCATTTGGCTAGTTACACAAAAGAACTTGACACAAGTTTCATTTCCTCCCCTTCTTTGCTGGACTCTTTTTGGCTGGAGCTTTCTTTGGAGTCTTCCTAATCTTGGTAGCCAATTGCTTCCTGATGGGTGTGCATTTCTTTGGACCAGAAGCAGCATGCATTTCATTTTGCAAGTCATGGGAGGTGTTCCTGTGTGCAAAAGGTATGTTCAGTGTGTTGAAATATTTGAGACAGACAGATAATTACAAGTGTTTGTGCAAACCTGGGAGGTGTTCTTGGGCTTGAAGGTGGTGGCAAAAACATGGTGTGGCTCTCTGCTATAGCTGCTGCTGCTGCTGCTGATGCCGCCTTGGCTGCTGCTGCTTCAGCTTCAGCTGCTGCCTTAGCTGCTGCTTCTTCAGCTTGTCTTGCTGCCTCTCTAGCAACTGCAGCTCTTGTTCTTGGAGTTCCTTGTTCTGGTGGGGTGTCGTCCTTCTTGGCCTTCTTTCTTCTAGGTTTCATTGTTGTTTTCTTGGTACGCTTCCTTTTCTTTGTCCCTGTCAAGTGGCACCTCCAGCTTCCACTTCTATGGCCAAACTCTCCACAACCACTACATTGTGCCTACCTAGTTCTTTTCCCAGTTCTTTCTGTAGCTGCAAGAAACCTGTTCTTCTTTCGTCTGCCTGGACCTTTTTCTTTCTTGGATACAGGTGGGTGCAACTTGAAGCCCTTATCTACTTCAGGCCATTGGTCTCTGTCAGTTATGTTAGGGATAATACCATGATAGGCAGCCTGGAACTTCTGAACAGAGTAGTAGTTGTGCACAAATTTCTCCATTTGGGGCTGCCTCATTGTGGTTATGACAGCCAATGCATGTGGACATGGCTTTCCTGTGACCTGCCACTCTCTGCATGAACAGATATGTTGTGCAAGATACACAACATGCCTCCTCACCTCTTGACCTTTGTAACTTTCTGTCACTTCTGCTTGATCTGGATGTCCCTTGTTCACTGTCAGATGTCCTCGGCCTCTAGATGCTGCATTTAGTTGGTATATGACAGCAGGCAAGATGCCAGGACTCAATGCCATTGAGATACTCCTCCAGGCACCATCAAGCCTACTCCTCACTCGTCCTGCTCTCGACGACTCCGCAGAATGAGACATCGGGGCAGGGGAGCAAGCTTGGCGGCGGCAGACGGCGGTGTGGCGGGCGACAGCTGGGTGGGCGGAGCAGAGAGCAGGGAGAAATGAACGGAGGATGGGGCAGAGAGGGTGTGCCGGCGGGGTCAAACGTGCCCAGGGGCACCCGCGGTCATTTCACGTGCCGCGGCTGACTCGGATCCGAGCTGGCAGCTGATCTGGAGTGCCACAAGAGAAAAAGTGGTAAATATGTATGGTCTTTCTCTCTCTCCTGCTATATATGTATCGTCATCTGCTAAGGTGAGATTTGAAGAGGTGCCAACCGCTATGATGGTAAAAAGTTAAATATCCCCAATCTGAGACACGCACCCATCTCGTGCGCCGCCGCAGCAGCGTGTGCGCGAGAGCGGAGCTGATTTGCGAGAGGAAGGTCGCGATGGCGATGACGACGGCGGCGGCGAAGGTGCTCCGCGGCAGGCTCTTCAGCTCCGTACCCCGCGTGACCACAGAGACCGGCCCACTTGTGCCGCATGGGGGGAAGCTTTCCCATCTTGATGGCTCTCGTGATCTCCACACGGTGAGTCTGTGAGCTAGGTTTTTCCTGCTTCTACGCTTCGTATGGTTGAGTTACGGTTAGGGTTTCGTATGGTTGGGTTAGGGTTAGGGTTTCTTCGCAAGAAATTCTTGGCGGTACTCTTAGAGTTTTGTCAAATTTCCAAACTTTTGCTAGATGGTGAAGTCAGGTAGCTAGTTAGGGACTCTTCAGTTGGATGTACAAGACCATGTCACTACCGGAAATCGCAAGGCTGCCGTGCACCTTTTAGTTGCCGTGAGCCAAACATCAGGCTCACGGCATACAGGCCTGTTTGCTGTGAGCTTCCTAGGCGGCTCACGGTAGACATGACACACATGGCGCCAAGCCTGTATGCCGTGAGCCGGTTGACTAGGCTCACGGCAGAAAAAAAACACACGGCGAGGGTCGCTCTGTGCCGTGAGCCGGCTGACTGGGCTCACGGCACACACAACACACACAGCGAGGGCTGCTCTTTCCCGTGAGCAGACGGCCACGGCTCACGGCACACACAACACACACGTTGTCACCATGACCCGTCACGTCCGTCGGCCGGGGCCGTTAGTTTTGCCGTGAGCCAGGTCTACAGCTCACGGCACAGCGTGGGACACACGGTGCACGTCACTCATGTGCTGTGAGCACATGGCAGCTCACGGTAACACATTATGCAGCCGAGTGTTTTGTTTGTTTGCCGTGAGTTAGGACAACGGCTCACGGCAAACAGGACAAAAAAATTTGTTTTTTGCCCTCCAAAAGTTTTCCACCCTTAAACCACATCTCTACAAACTATATATTAAAATTTGGGGCAATTATAACTCAGTTTGATATATTTACTCATTTTTTTCTTTTTTCGTATTTTTTCACATAGGTCGGATTTGAACTGGAAGTGCATAAAATCATAGAATAAAGTTCGTGCAATAATGATATTTCGTGTTCTTCATTCCTTTTTCATATATATACCATGAAATTAGAGAGAATTTCAAACATTTAGACTCGACACATGATTCTGAAAGTTTCGTGCAATAGTATTTTAATTGTATAAAATCCATACAAATTTAAAACATCATGAAATTTGTATGGACATCATGATATCATGTATGGAGGCTGTGGTGAAGAATTGAGATGGTTTCGAATTACTCAACTTATACACTGTTTTCAAACTGAAGCATCTCACTGGAAGTTTCTGAGATGTTTACTCATGTGACTAGATTTGGTGGTCTTTGTGATGTTTTGATTCAAATTTGACCTTGGAACTTTCCCTAGGATCATTAAACAACTTTGAGTGCCTTAGTTAGTTAATGGCAAAATTTTTGTGTAGTTTTATAATTTCGAACATTATTGGACCGCATGAAATGATAGAATTTTAGTTGAAAGTACAATGAAACTAATGTTTTTCATTCATCAAAGTTTAAAATTTATATTGTAGAGTTAGCTTAGCAGGTAAATATCATAATGCACTCAACTTGTTTTTAAGGAAAATCATAAAAAAATAAGAGGGAAATAAACAAAAGTTGATAACTGACGGTTTACCGTGGGTAGCTCATGGCATACCTACAATACACACGGCTGCCCCTTAGTTGCCGTGAGCCGTGGATCCTGCTCACGGCAACGCGTGCTCTTTGCCGTGAGTAGTAGATCTGGCTCATGGCAACGCCTTCTCCTGAAACCCTATGTCTTCGCAGCTGACGTGTGGGACCACCTGATCTTTGCCGTGAGCCCTAGATCTAGCTCACGGCAAAGTGTCCATGGGCCCACTCATCAGCCGCACACACTTCACACACACAAAACACTTCACACACACACCACACACACCACACACTCAGACACACACACGCGCACAGACACATTGCCGCTGCCGCCTACCTTGCGCCGTCGTCCCCTCCGCCGGCCGTGCGGTCCCCGCCGCCTTCGTCCTCCCCAACGCCGGCTGCGCGGTACCCGCCGTGACTGCCCCCGACGCCGCCCCTGACACCGCGTCTATCTGTGGTCCCCTCCGCCGGCCGCGCGGTCCACGCCACCTTCGTTCTCCCCAACGCCGACCGCGTGGTACCCGCCGCGACCGCCCCCGACGCCGCCCCCGACGCCGCGTCCATCCGTGGTCCCCGACGCCGTGTCCGTCCGTGGCCCCCGACGCCACCACCGCCGCGGCCCGGGGCAGAGGCCGGCCCCGGCTGCTGGCCCAACGCCGTGAGCCTCACCGTCCCTACCTCGCGCCCCTGTTCAGGTGAGCTACCGGAACTTTGTCAATTTTTAGTTGCTGATAGGTAGGAAATTTTGTTAGGATTCAGTTAGGAAATTTTAGTTAGAAATTTTAGTTAGTAAATTTTGTTAGGATTCAGTTAGGAAATTTTAGTTAGTAAATTTTGTAGTTAGTAAATTTTGTTAGGATTCAGTTAGGAAATTTTAGTTAGAAATTTTAGTTAGTAAATTTTGTTAGGATTCAGTTAGTTACTTCTCATATGCCGATGATGATATGATGACCTTGAGCTTGCGTTGTACCGGTTATATGCTTCTCATGGTTGTCATCAAACCGTGGGAGACATCGATTCCCAAGCAACAACTTGGTTGGGATCGACGTCTCTCATGGTTCCATGGCTGTCATGAACCCTCTTTTGATTATCTATGCTCTAAGTTCAAAGTCCATGCAAGAAAAAAATATCTGAGTCAAATTACTATTTTGGACTGTGGTTGTCGGCCATCGTGCCGTTGTTTTGTTGTAGGTTTTGAAAACCTCTCCATGTAGGGGAGGTGCTGTTGAAATTTTGTTTCATTTTAAATTCAACTTTACTCATGCCTATGATGATATCAAAACTTACCCAAATTTCATGTTGGGTAACATATAATGACCTTGAGCTTCTGTTGTTCAATTATATGCATCTCATGGTTGTCATCAAACCATGTGAGACATCCATGCCCAAGCAACAACTTGGTTGGGCTGGATGTCTCTCACATGGTTCCATGGCTGTCATGAACCCTATTTTGATTATCTATGCTCTAAGTTCAAGGTCCATGTAAGAAAAAAAATATCTGAGGCAAATTTCTGTTTCTATAAATTTGGAATGTGGTTATGTTGAAATTTTGTTTGATTTTAAATTCAACTTTACTCATGCCTATGATGATATCAAAACTTACCTAAATTTGATGTTGGGTAACATAAGATGACCTTGAGCTTGTGTTGTACTGGTTATGTGCTTCTCATGGTTGTCTTCAAACAATGGGAGACGTCCATGCCCATGCAACAACTTGGTTGAGCTGGGCGTCTCTCATTGTTCCATGGCTGTCATGAACCCTCTTTTGATTATCTATGCTCTAAGTTCAAGGTCCATGGAAGAAAAAAAATATCTGAGGCAAATTACTATTTTGGACTGTGGTTGTCGGCCATCGTGCCGTTGCTTTGTTGTAGGTTTTGAAAACCTCTCCATGTAGAAGAGGTGTTGTTGAAATTTTGTTTGATTTTAAATTCAACTTTACTCATGCCTATAATGATATCAAAACTTACCCAAATTTCTGTTGGGTAACATATAATGACCTTGAGCTTCTGTTGTTCAATTATATGCTTCTCATGGTTGTCATCAAAGCATGCGAGACATCCATACCCAACAGGTCGGTTGTGATGACATGATGGTTGGGATGGATGTCTCGCATGCTTTCATGTTGCCATGAACACCCTTTTTAGTTCTTTTGATGATCTATGCTCTAAGTTCAAGGTCATATGAAAAGACAAAATATCTGAGGTAAATTTCTGTTTCTATAAATTTGGAATGTGGTTGTCGCCATCGTACTGTTGTACTTACTACATTAATTATTTTTTTATTTAGTACTTGTACTCTTTGCTATCTAATACATGTACTAATACTTGCTTTACCCTTTTTTTTGCAGTTGATTGAACGAAGATGCCTAGGGAACGCGGCGGCAGAGGCGGAGGCGGCCGCGGGGGTCGCGGGGTGACGAAGAACCTCAACGAGTTGTACCCACGTAGCGGCCGTGACGGCTCAGAGACGGTTGAGGGCTCCGGGGCAGGTGGTAGGAGGGGTCGCAGGAGGTCACCCACTCCGGAGCGTGCACCTCCGTCTGGAGGAGGAGGGAGGGTTGGTCGCCGGTGGTCACCCTCCCCCCTTGGTTCTTCGTTGTCTAGAGGGAGGGCGGGTCGCGAATCACGTTCCTCTCCTATGGTGCCACAGTCTACGAGGGAGGAGAGTGATATGGAGGAGAGTGATAGGGAGGAAAGGGAGGCGGAGAGGCTGAGGCATAGGCAGGAGGATCTGGATCTGGAGAGGGAGAGGGAGAGGGAGAGGGAGAGGGAGAGTGGGAGTGGGAGTGGTGGAGAGGGAGCGGGAGAGGGGGAGGGGGTGGAGGAAGAGGGGGGGATGGGGAGCAGGGGGCTGGGAAGATCTGGTTGCGAGGCCCTGCTACGCTTCCGACACGTCCCGTACCTCTTGCGGAATGACCGATGATTGCACCTGATGGGAAAAGGTAATTTACCAATGCTTTTTCATTGGTTACTTTGAGATTTCACAATTGAAACTATTAATTTGTCTGAATCAATTTTGCAGGGGGTGGGGGGTAGTCGCTCCAGGTCGTCACTCACGGCTTCCCAATGGCATCCTCGGTATTTTGTGCAAGATTCACTGGCCTGGGTTGGTGGAGGTTGGGACCGAGAGGACCTAGCAGAGACGTTTGACCACTACTTCAGCGTGACCGACCAAGATGATCGAGACGGCAGGAATTTCAATACCAAGGCCAGGCGTGTGGTAAACGAACTATGGGTAAGTCTTCCTCGCAAAACATTGCTAATCTCAATACATCGAATGTACTTTGCATTTTCATAAAGTATTGACAACACTTGTATATACAGGATTTCTACAGATGTGAGGAGGGCTCTTTGGAAAGGGCGAATGAGGTGACGAGGAATGCCTGTCAAAAGCTGGTGCATGATATGATTTATGAGGCGCGTGTGGCCACCGTTGTGTTCTACTTCGCAAAGCACAAGAAACAGAAAATCACCAAAGAGCAGGCAAGAAACGAGAAGCTGCCCAGAGATGAATGGTTGAGGGTAAAGAACATCTCATTGCAATATTAACTTCTCATCGTTCACGTATGATCAATTTGATATGGCGATGACTTGATGACGTGCAGGTGCCTCCGTGGTGGTGTAGCGGCAATCGGCGGGCTTGGGCAAGGCTGGTGGACAGGTGGCTTGACCCGGAGTGGGACAAGATGCACCTCGAGCGTCGGGAGCGGCATTTGAAGATGGCAGGTCCGACACACCATCAAGGCAACCTAAACCTAATGCAATATGCGGCTAGATGGGTACGTGAATTTATTTCTTTATTGCAATGTTCACGATTTTGCATTAATTGTGACAATCTTGTTGTTCGTCGCAGTCTCGGGCAGACGGTGGCTGGCCTTGCTCCCAGCTCGAGGCATATGCTTTGTCTCACAAGGACAAGGCGACGTCGGACATCACCTACAACAAGGCAGACCCGCCCGAGGCGTACACCAACCCGACGATCCAGCCCCGCATCGTTCGGTACAACACGACGGCTAGGGAGGTCCATGGGCCAGAGTTCGATCTGAGGACGACACCCCTTGATGGAGAAGTCATAATGAGGATCGGACACGACAAGCAGCATGGTCGGTACTTTGTGGGCGACAGCATCCTCGACCCGGCCGAGGTTCCCAGTCTACCGGTGGTGAAAGATCGGAGCACGAGCTCAGCCCCGCCTGTACAACGACGACCAACCGTTGCTGAGTCCTTGCTGGAGACAGTCACGGTAATTAGATGTCTATATCTGTCATTCAATGACCATGCTTCATATATTTTTGCTTTGTATTCTAATGTTCGGATCAAAAATTGTAGTCCAAGCTTGCACAAGAGAAGGCCGAACGGCAGAGGGACCACCAGCGGATGCAGCAGTATGTCGAGGCCAATACGCAGCAGATGCAGGTGGTGCTTTAGTATGTCCAAGGTCTTACTTCGGTGATTGCTCAAACACAGCCACAAGTGCAACTCCCTTCTCCACCTGGGCTCGTACTTCCTCCTAGACTGACCTCTGAGTACTCCGGTGAGTTTGTTTCCCACTTGTCTTTCCATTTCTGGTAGTGACTTAGAGAGCTAAGCAACCTAGAATGACTTAGAAACCTAGAATGACTTAGAAATGTAGATTTATTCTCATATTCATATAGAACTTTCATTCTCTAGTGACATACTTAGAATGTTGTACTTTCATGTTATTGACTTAAAATTTTGTGCAGAATATGTCGGCTGCATCGAATGATAGCCCGGTTGCACATGACGTGTTGCCGTCTCAGCGGCCTCCGTTGGTCCCCGGGAGTGGAGCGTGGGGGCAAGCGCCTCACGGGTCTACTTACACGTGGCCGTCGTGGCCGCATGTTCTGCCGGGCATGGGGCTGCCGCCAACCGGCTCACCAGGTTACACATGGTTGCCGCCGCCGGCAGCTGGGGGGTCAGCGACTGCGTCGCCGCAGCAGCCACCAGAGCACTCGCTGCAGCCAAGGCCGCCGCCGCAGGAGTGAGTTATGGACTTTACATGCATTTGGACTAGTGGTTGTGGACTTATGTTGCATTTGTGGACTTATGGACTTTAAACTATCTGTGATGCATATGTGATGGATATGGTGATATTTGAATTGCCTGTGTTGGTTATGGTGATATTTTAAATTGCCTGTGATGATTATGGTGATATTTGAACTGCCTGTGATGGTTATGGTGATATTTGAACTGCCTGTGATGTTGTATCGAATGTGAGGTGGCATATATGGTTCTGGGAAAAAATAAAAAAACAAAAACGCCTCTTTGCCGTGAGCTAATGCTCATATGCCGTGAGCTATAGCGCATATGCCGTGAGCTTTGACTTCTGCTCACGGTAGAGTTGTGTAACCTGGCAGCAGGAAAACGCCTCTTTGCCGTGAGCTAGATGTCCGGCTCACGGCAACAAGGGAATCTGTGCCGTGAGCTAGATGTTTGGCTCACGGCACACAACCGACGTCACCTCGCCTGGGAAGCTGCCACGTGTGGACTCTATGCCGTGAGCAAAGGGTAGGCTCACGGCAACACAGAACCTCTGTTTCGTGAGCTAGATATTCGGCTCACGGCACACACCTAACGTCACTCACTTGTGAAGCTGCCACGTGTGGCACCTATGCCGTGAGCTCGCCGTCAGGCTCACGGCACAATGAGCCGTTAAGACACCTCCCGTGAGCCCTGTTAGACACATGTGCCGTGAGCTATAAACCACTGTTATCTGGATGGCTACTTCAAGGCCTCTCTTCCTCGTGGTCAAGGGCTGCTGCACTTAAAAGCTAGCTGTAGCAGCACAGCTTATGCAACCTTTTTTGCATTACTGTACCAACCAGCCATCAGCTTACGACTCTTCATTTGGTGATAATACTTTGTATATTTGATTGTTTTATCACACTGACTGTATGATCTGTTAAATGCTGCTAGTATAGCTTCACATAACATTGCAAAACACTTGGGTACTGTTACATCTTTTGATTAGGATGGAATCCCCTCCCCTCCACTGCTGTCTGCCCTGTAAATTACATAGGTTGATTACATGGTCCTCAATTCAGTTTTATGTGTGTTGCATGGTGCCATTGTTGTATATTTCTTACTGCACTTGTGTGTAATATTTTCTCTTTTGCCTCACGTCATGCTGCTGCAATGATTAGTTTGATTTTGGAAGTTTTATTTAAATGGATGAAACTGAAAAGATCTGAGCTATGGTTACAGGGCCCATGGGCGACTTCTATCATCAAGAAGCTCGCAAACATCAAAAAGGTGCACTCATCTTGTGCTGAAACAGCTTTTTGTGTGTTGTATGCTCATTGTATATTTTCTTACTGCACTTGAGTGTAACATTTTCCTTTTGCCTCACATCCTGCTGCTGCAATGATTAGTTTAGTTTATTAATTTGAGTTTGCAAGTCTTATTTAAATGAATGAATCTGAAAAGATTTGAGCATATGGTTACAGGGCATGTGGGGTACCGCCCAGAAGTTGACAGACATAAGGAAGGTGCCGAAAGCCCCAGCTACAACCTCGGTTAGTGTTCCAAAGGCTGTTTTTTGTTGTTGTTTTAGTGGTACTTTGGATCACAAGAACTGAAAACTAATTTTCCTATAACAAGTTTTTTGAGAATTTCTAGAAAAATGGTTTTAGCCTATTAGACTAAGAAGTTGCAGATTATGTTGTTTGGGTGATATAAGCAAAAGCATGTTTTACTAGTGTGTTCAGGTTGAGAACCATGATCTTTGTGAGCGGTGTGTTTTTTTCTTGGATCTACATCTACTGAAACAACTAGTACCAGAAAAGCACTAGCAACGAATCTTTATCTCGCGCTAGACCCAAATGGAGAGAAATATATGTAGCAAAAGCACATGAACCAATTTTTTGAAAAACATGAAATATTCCCTTAGAGTTCCAAGAAATCCTGTTGAAAGGGAGCAATACAAACTTCTAGCCGCCTAGAAGTTGACAGGCATAAGGAAGGTGCCGAAAGCCCCAGCTACAACCTCGGTTAGTGTTCCAAAGGCTGTTTTTTGTTGTTGTTTTAGTGGTACTTTGGATCACAAGAAGTGAAAACTAATTTTCCTATAACAAGTTTTTTGAGAATTTCTAGAAAAATTGTTTTAGCCTATTAGACTAAGAAGTTGCAGATTATGTTGTTTGGGTGATATAAGCAAAAGCATGTTTTACTAGTGTGTTCAGGTTGAGAACCATGATCTTTGTGAGCGGTGTGTTTTTTTCTTGGATCTACATCTACTGAAACAACTAGTACCAGAAAAGCACTAGCAACGAATCTTTATCTCGCGCTAGACCCAAATGGAGAGAAATATATGTAGCAAAAGCACATGAACCAATTTTTTGAAAAACATGAAATATTCCATTAGCGTTCCAAGAAATCCTGTTGAAAGGGAGCAATACAAACTTCTAGAACCTTCCCCACAACTCAAGATCCATGATATTTTTCATGAAGGCACTAGATGTTGTTCATGAAGAATTTAGAATAATGTAGAACCTAGATATTTATCTAGGAACTCTCTAGAAAGAGGGACACTTGTCTCAACCTCATGACCCCCCTTGGTCTATAAATAGAACCCCCCTCCCTTGCCATGCCATCCAACCCATAAGCATGGTAGATGAGTGGAGCATAGGGTGAGTGCTAGGCTAGCCACTAAAGAGAGTGTTGTACGCTCTTGTAATATTGTTGTGTTACAATAAAGTTCTGTTCTTGTAAGTTTTAGTCTCCCGGTTGAGCCATATAGTTTCTAAGTACTTAGTGCATAAGTTGTGATCCATCGAAGGTTGGCTTTGTCACCCGGGATCACAAGGGTTTGGACTTCATCTGTTGGTAGGCTCTGCCACCCGGAAGTCAGCTTTATCTGTTGGTAGGCACTGCCACCCGAAAGCAAGACCCATCGCACTAAGTAACTAGAAATTAAAAGGGCTGGCCGACTCTAGAGTGAGTTGGTGTCTTAGGTGTAGGTCCTCAGCTTAGTGGGTATTCGGGTGTTGACGGTTGATTGTCGTATCAAAGTTCACATGGATTTGCAAGCGGACAAATCCCCCGTCGTAGTCAAGGGACCCTTCTTCCCTTAAGTGTGAGAACCCAAGGTATCGAATCTGTGGAACAATGTGCAACGCAAGGATTCAATCTAGTAAGGCAAAGAAAATCCTTTTGAAGAACCAAGTTGCATCTAATCTAAGAGATCATCAAGAGAACACATCTAATCTAATCTAATCTACTAAACTCAAGAGGTAGCAAGAGAAAGCAAAGAGATAACCGATCTAGAGAGTCTAGATCATGCGCATGTTGTAGCTCCAAACAAGATAGATGAAGATAGAAAAGCGAATCTCATTAAAAGCATCTTTAAACCGTGGCCTCCGGTCCGATTCTGAAGACGCCCGCCTTTTGGAGCCACCGTTCTGTCACAATACACTCCTATTCGTGCGGGTTAGCCTAGGGCGAGTTCGAGAAGAACAAGTTGAAAACACTTGGTCGGTCCGGTATGCACCTCTAGCCACCACGGCTACAAGAGCACCCTATGCAATCTATCTTAAGTATAGATTGAGGAAGAAGCAAAACCAAGGGAGAACAAAATCATCGAGAAGGCACTTGATCGCTAGAAATCAGATTCACAATAAAAACTTCACCATGAATGATTACATGAACAAGATCACCACCGGGATCCTACCTCGATCTTGATCCTTGCTTCGGAGCTCCGACGTGGTCTTCCATGCAAGGTTCCCACGTCAGCTAGGGAAACCCTAGACAACTAGCACGACCCTCCTCTCCGAGATGGTGTCCCTCTAGCTTCTCTGCTCCTCGGCAGCGGATGACGAATGAATTGATCCGTGGCTCTTGGCGAGGGGGCTATAAATAGTCCGAATGGCGGCTAGGTCAAAGGGGGCGTCGAACCGTGCCCGGAACGGGCTGGGCCGACCGGCCTGGGCCCGTTTCGGCCCAGTTCGGCCCCGGTTTCCTCCCCGGTTGCTTCTCGCGTGATTCCTCATTTGTGTGCACTTGCATGTGGGCCTTTGACGTCATTTCCTTCGCGGTTAAGGCTTAAATGCTTGCCATCCAAGCTTCGCTGTTTTCTGGTTGAGTCCCTGAAGATTTGCACATTGACGCTTCGGTCCTCGGGTCATTTGGAGTCATGTTCATCGCGTGTCTTGACTCTTGTTGGGCTTCATGATCTTCTTCCAAAGTGCTTGATGAACTTATCCAAAAAGTCTCCTCTTTAGCGTAGATTTCCTACGTAAACAATAAACTCCAAAATCGCAAGAGTGAACTTGTTATATACGGGGGGTTAGTTCCAGTGGTTAGAATAATAAATCAATGCCAACATTAAAGGTAAACTCATGGCTAGGTTGACGGAAATTCACCGTCAACATCTCCCCCATGCTTAAACCTTGCTCGTCCTCGAGTAAGCCTTTAATGAATATCAGCGTTGCCTTTCATTGCTTATACCATGCACTTGATCATACACGAGAAAACATAATGCTCTCAAGGATTTAATAATTAAAGTTCCATAATGTACTAGCCTTCATCCTTATGGAGGGTAGATATTAATTTAAGCACTTCCCACAAGTAATTACCTCATGCTCCCAAATTTCAAATGAATCTTAGAAATTTTGAAATTAAGAGCGAGATGAAGAAAAAGAGCTAAACCAAGTTCAAAAATAAACTTCCTTGCATCTTGCTCATGTACTCTCATCTCATCTTGTCTCTCAAAACCTATTCATTCTACTCCTTTCCCCTCTCAATATATAGCGGTAGGCTTTATGTGGAGCTTTTTGGGAAAGTTTAGTCCTACCAAGATATTATAAATGAGATGTTGTCAAAACAAGACAAGCTTCTCATGGTCTTACCGAGACTCGTCAAAAAGGTCATTGAAAAATAATGTTATATCAAGGAGGGGGAGAGAAAAATACACACACTTTGAGATAGGTGGACATGTGCAAATGGCAAAGAGTGGTCCCGAGGCACAAAGGAAGTCCTCGTTATCGGATTGCACATGGTTGGAAAGATGAGTTTGGATCTTTTAAATCTTGAAACCTTGAAATTCCTAATGTACTTTAGAGATCCGGGGAGTTCACTTTATTTTATTTTTATATCATACATACTCATATTTTTTTCTTTCTTTATACTCACTTTTTTTTTCTTTTTTTCTTTCTCTCTCTTTTTTTTATTTGCTCCCCTTAAACTCTAAAATTGCATTGTACCTACCTCCTCCCCCATGCTTAGACGTTTGCTCGTCCTCGGGCAAAGAGGTGATAGAGACAAGGTAGGTACTAGAAATATTTTTCCTTTGGAGAGATATTTTGAAATCTTCAATCTTGGCACCATCTTGCGATCTTCCTCGAATTGACGATCCATACTCAATGATAGGTTGTGGTCAAAGAGGTAAACATAAAAGATGATATTTTAGTTTTAAGGGTGGATATCCGGCGAAGTTTGTGAAATCTCCGATGTGGGGATACACAATGCACGGATAGAAAGGCTAGCAATAAGATAGATACGCAAAAACGGAATGACCAGCTTCTTAGTCTCGGGCCAGAGAAATCAAGGCCTGAAATAACTCACCCAAAAATAATTCTTGTATACTAAGGTTTATGCACTCAATATATATATATATATATATATATATATATATATATATATATATATATATATATATATATATATATATATATATATATATATATATATATATATATATATATATATATATATATATATATATATATATAGAGGATATTTATATTCTATACCCTGGGTATGGAATAACTATTCCATACCCGAGCCAGACCATCCGCGCGCCACCCCTGTCCCACACGGTCACCTGGTTGGTTTCTATCGGTTTTTTTCCACGGTCCACCCCGTCCCGCTTAAGCTGCGGTAGTTTCGTTTTCTGTCCCGCAATCCGTTCCGCCGCCGCCCACACGCCTTCCGTCCTCTGTCGACTCCGATCCGCCACCGCCCCCCGAGCCCCGCTCGCCTGCGACCCCGTCGGCGCCGCCCACATTCGACCCCGCCCCCTCGCCGCCGGCGCCGCCGGACCCCTCAGCCCGCTCGCGACCCTGTTCGTCTGCTGCCCTGGTACTCCGCACACGTGAGCCCCGTCCACACGGCCGCCGTCGCGTCCGCCGTCGCCTCCTCCAGATCTTTGGACAGCTCCTCGCCATCGGCCTGCACCTCCTGCAGCTCAGGTCGGGACAGGAACGCGCATTCAGTTCGTCACCGTCTCCGGCTCCTCCATCGGCCGGATCTACATGATTTAGCTGCCCGCGATTCCCTCTTCGGTCAGTGTTCTGAAGCTGGTCCGCTCTCTTTCCCTCCCTAACTATTTCCACAGATCTCGTTAGCTGTTTACGCTGGGTCTCATCTGGCTCTAGAGTTCGAGATTTTTGCCCAGCTTGTAGGCAGCAGCCATATGCTAATGCAGTAGTCTCTTTGTGTTTATTTGGATGCGCCCAATACTAATTGGGACAACTTGATTTGTCTTCTCTTAATTTTTTCTCACTTGTTGTGTTGGATCTGATTGGATTTAGGATCTTTATAGACAGAGCTTCCCTTTTTGTTAGTTGAATTCATCTTGGCCTATATCAGTCCATAAATTACGGTACACAGAGTTATTACTTCTTATATTGACTGTTTGGAACGGAATCATGTCCTAAACTACAAAAAAGCGTACTGAATTTAGTGGCAAGCATGCATGTTGCAGTTTGCAGGTTTCAGAGTAGTAGAATTGCATATATAGTTAAAAAAAAGGTTTATTACCATGGATGACATGCATTTTGATATCAGCTGAGAATTTTAAATTTTCTATCAGCTACAGAATCTTGAGAGGAAATATTTTGTCTGGGGCTTGTTATAACATTCTTTAGGCAAATATTTTGCATTTTAGCTGTCATTTTCGTACTGAACCAATCATTATTAATTGATAGTGGTTATGCTCTTCCATAAGTCATTGTGCTGTCTTCAACCTGCATATGCTGATAATGCTTAGCTCTTATGTAGATTGCAATATACATGTTGTTTACCTGCACACAAGATGGTTGGTTGCTAGATGCTGCCATTATTTTTTTTAAAAAATATTGCAGTTCTGGCAAATACTAGAAACAGATGTTGCCCATGTGCATCTCGGAAATAGTAAAGTTGTGGAATACTACATCTATAACAGACATAATTACAGCTATTTTGATTCTGTGATTGCTTATCTGATTCCCAGTTGTAATTTTCTAGATCGGAGATCATGGACTGCTGCGATGTGTCTTTGCTAGACCTCGCACCTTGAGCAGAATCTAATGAGTCAACGCATGCTGAAGAGGAGCTAGGAGAAGGCCAGGTATTCTGGTACACAAAACATATTCCAGTGGACGAGTCAGCCAGATGATTGTGCTGGCCACCATCATTTGTTGCATGTTGTGTGTATGTGTTCTTGGCTGATGAACTATTGATGATGCTCAATACACTTTTATCTAATGATTAGGATTTCTCCAAATTATATCAATAATTCAATACCCTGTTATCCTATCCGTCTTGTATAGCTACTGTCCTGAATTTTTATTCAATATAATATGCCATGGCATGATGGTATGAAACTTGTAATCCATTGATTCTTAGGATTAATATTTCTTTATTCATGACTCATTCTTCGGAGTGTTGGTTCCATACTTCAGTGGAAGCTACATTCCTGTTCGATGGATTTTGCAGGTAGATTGTCTTTTTCAAATGTATTTCTTTACTTGAGTTTTTTTAGCTTTGTAACTAAATGGTCTGAACATGTAGTACGTGCATGGTCAAATTATGATTGGAAATGTAGATGTTGTTGCCTTTTATTTCTGTTTAGTTAGACTGAAACTGATTATAATTTATCAATGTTGTTGTACCTGTTGAATCAAAGATGTACATCTAATTGAACATTAGTCCTATAAAGAAGCATTGATCAATCTTATCCTTAATTTACGTACATCCAGCAGGTGTTGACATAACCTCCCCGCTGTCATGAACAGAATCGGACTTCCTCAGTTTTTTTTTGAGCTATGGAATTTACACGGCATAGTGCTATGTACTGTTAGTTGACTATCTACATAGCACGAGAGATCAAGCATGCTATCCTAGTAAGAAAAAAAATAGTTGGAATACTTTTGTTAGTCATTCCACATTTCACCTTCTGAACGATATTTGTTTTCAAGCTTTTGTTTTGTGGCACTTTTGACTCTCAAACTACAACTCCATGTTTTTCTGACAGTGCCATCTTTCAGCGCTCCAATCATCCCCATTAATTGTTTTGTGAGAGTTCCTCTTGTTCATCATTGGTGGCTTTTGTGTAGAGAGCTTCTATTGTACATTAGATAGATAGGTTCTGAGTTTCATGTCAGGAAGATTCTTATGAAAATGTAAGCTTGACGTGCCATGTCAGAAATAATGATACCTTTATCACCGTTTGGTATTTATGAACCGGCTCACAAAAATGTATATATGTTGGTGTTTGTGTTTGTAAAATGATAATATTTTTGCATCACCATGTTTTGTTATAGATATTGGCAAATTAACATGATCCTAGATTGCAAAGAAACCTTGTCAGTAAAAAAAATGCATAGTAGTTGGATTTTGCATTTATGTGTTGACTAGTGAAGGAAGGTTTCTTCAGCTAGGACTGTCAGTATATTAGTAAATCTGCTTCAGATTTCAGTCAGCATAAAAGCTGATCATCATAACAACTCATATTTTCGTTGGTGTGATGGCTTGTCGTATAATCATAAATTAATCATCTTTGAGTTTGTCCAAAATTTTTAATTTTTGTGAACCGGTGAACCATCAGTGGAAAAAACTTTCATTCAAAAATACAAGTTTTTTATGAATATGGGTGAGTCATGATCAGGTAATCCGACGTTATCACAAATACTTGTACTTATTAATTTATTATTAGGCACCAAACAGCGAGGCTTTGACATTAGCATGGATGAGCTGTCTGTCGCAAAATCAATCTTTAAATGGGCAAAGTGCCAAAAACTACACTTACGAGTCAAATTAATTGGCTATCGAAAAACACATTGTATGCTAATATCAATCTTTTTTAGATTATTCAAATACCAGCCTATAAGCAAAGTCACTGTGTTAAAATTGTAAAGTTCTTAGTGCATGCTGGTGGGAAGCATATGGTTTTTTTTGTGAGAGTAATGGGACGCATATGGTTGAAGTTGGACCCAGCCACCGAGGTGACATGTAGTCAAACACGAATGCAACTGCCAACTGGTACGTGATGTGCTTTCGCAAAGTATGTCTGGTACGTGAAGCGACTCCTGGACTTGGCCCACCACGTCCACACGAGTTTTTCTCATCGCTCGCTCGTCCACGAGGTGACGAGGCGAAGCGTGGACCGAGTCCACACGCAATCGGGGAGAGGTGCGCGGTATGCTGGTGCGGGACGGAGGGGAACCTGGCGCGGTGCATCGGTGGGCTATTCCATACCTTGGGTATTGAATAGCGCTGGCCTATATATATATATATATATATATATATATATATATATATATATATATATATATATATATATATATATATATATATATATATATACGGCTTTGGATAGGTAGAGCAAAATGCAAGTAGCATTAGTGACAAGGCTAGCATATATATTTTTAAGAACAAATCATCTTTAACTCATCCAAAATTGAGAGCATGAAAATAACACTATGGGTCTTATTTTTATCATAACCTCCACAAAAGATTAAGGTAGCATTTAATTAATTTCAGATTCATATTAAAGAGAGCATTAGCTTAATCATGCATAAAACAAGTACAAAAGTTGAGCAAAGTGGCAACTTTTCATCATATATTATCATGGCATCAACTTAATATTTTTACCAGACGTTGATCAAGGTGGTGACTTTATTTATGATGAAAATAAACACTAACACACATGCTGAAAATTAAATAAAAACTAAAAACACTACGCATACATAGGCGCATACAAGCTGAAAATTAAAGAAAAGGGAAAAGGAAAGATTAAACTAAAGCTCCTCCTCTCTCTAATCTTCCGCCGATGGTTGATATTGATAATCTTGATTGTTGTACCCTTGCTCATAATAGGATTGCACCGCTCCTCCTATGAATTGTCTCGGCGGTGCTAAGTGAAGGCGTCCAAGCTCATAAGCGATGTTTGCATTTCCTTCACCCATTTGGTTTGCATTGGTTTGGATGGCTGTGATATTTTGCATGTTTCTCGCAGCGTATCCTCCAATGATGGCCACACTTTGTTGTGGTTGAGGAAGATGTGCATATGGCTCTGCAAAGACTACGTTGGGTACCGCAAAATGTGGTGGGGGCATGGCTGCACCACTCCCCCATGCTTGCATTGGTACACCACCGTAGTAACTCGGCGGCGCCAGAATTCCTCCAAATGGTGGCACATAATTTTGTTGCGCACCTCCTTCTTGGGCCGTGGAAGAACCTTCTTCTATAACCCTTCCTCTTTTATTTTTCTTCGCCGGCACAAGAAGTCCTTCCTCTAACCAATCTTCTTTCCCCTCAAGAAAAAGCCTTAATCTTGCATCCGGTAGGGGAAAATTTACTTTGACCACTTTAAAGCCTCCTCTCTCATCTCCACTAATGTATTTGCCTTGCTTCATATAATCAATCCCAAGGGAAGTCCCGACTAGGAGATGCTCCGGGTTTCTTGGAATTCCCGGTCTCAAAGAGATAGCCAACTTGGAGAGATAACACCCCGAGCCAATATCTCCCGAACCGATGTTGCTTCACAACACCACCGGTTGATCATAAGGTGAGTGGGGTCGATTGGCTGCCTGGCAATCAAAGCCGAGTAAAGTCAATTCACCTCCATGTCGGTTATCTTGGTCTCTCTCATTCTCCCCAAAATCCTCTTGCACATCCATGAGTGAAATACTTGGATGATGGGGTTCCGGATACTATTTCTTTGTTGGTGAGCTTCTCCCGCGATCATACTTCAAAAACCTTCCAATGTGCCTTCTTGCACATCCACTTGTTCCGGGGCTCCCTTTTGAAAACCGAGTAATTCCCTAATATACTCATAGGGAACCACTTGTTCAACTCCCTCCAAATGGAATGAGAGACTCAGCACTCCTTCATCAAGGATAGGCGCCATGGTCATGAGAATTTCCAAGGCGAATTCCTTGTGGGTGTTTACCGACACTCCGTTGGAGAATTGCACCCAACCTAGGTGTCCCAACATGTAGTAAATATTCGTATGAAAACCCAACACTTGGAGAGCTTGATCGTCGAAGTCGACGTTTGCCACAAGCCTCTTCTCAAGACGAGTGAGCTTCTTCTCCTCCTCCTCCGTCATGATGATAAACCCATACTCGGAATACCGTGGAGCGTATGGAGGTGGAGCGGATGATCGTGTCGAGCAGCGAGGTCGGACGGGCGGCTCCTCCGTACGTCCTTGAGGTTCGGTGAACCTCATAGACGAGCTTCGTGTGGCCCTCATGCCACCGAGGAGAAGAGTGCCGTTCCTCCTCGGTGGTGCCGTGTCCTCCTCCATACTCCGAGGAGACTCGGAGACCGAGTGCCTCCTCGAAGAGGTTGTCAATGATGGCTTGGACGACGATGATCCCTTCTTCTTGGTGAAAAGACTTGTAGTTTTCTTCCACATGGTTGTTGCACTCTTCCTCACAAATATATATCCGGGGTTTTCAACCGGTAACAAGGCACACAAATATTATTTGGGGTATGGACTTTGAGTAGAATTAGGATGGATTTTGTTGGACGAAACAAACTCGGAGTGGAAAGACAAGGAATTGGATGAGCGACTTACCTGACGAAGGGGAGCACCAGGGTGCTTTTAAAGGGTGTAGGCCGGCTGGCCTGGGCCGACCGGCCTGGGGGCCTTGCTGCTCCTCCAGGCTCGGTTCTTCTCCAGTGCACTCATGCTTGTTTTGTTGCTTTGTGACTGCGTGCTCCACGGGGTTGCACCGCCCAAACGTTCTCATCCACTCCTTTGCTTGCATTATTGCTCCTTCCACTTGATGATTTTGCTTTGCGTCACTTCCATGCTCCCTTGCCTCACATGCCTCCATGATATTCCTGCAAAATAAAGCCTTGGCTGCCCCCCCATGCTTGTCCTTTGCATGTGGTTTAATTCGATGAAAGATGTTGGAGGGGCATCCCGTGATGCATCATGGTGCATGCTTGGTTAAGTTAATCAAATTGCCTCCTTCTAAGCATGTTTTAATGCTAAGCACTCCTCTAATTTTGAAAAATAAAAATAAACTCAGAGCTTGCAATGAGTTCAAATATAAATTTAGATGAGTTTTTAAAGCATTAAAAACAAATGTAAGTCGAAAATGTTTTCCGACTACTTTTATTTTGGTCTCACCGGTATTGTTTGCTTCTATTAGTTGAGAGCAAGATTTTCCTGGCTTGATCATGGGGGCATAGGTTTAGGTTCTAATTTTGGTTAAATGAGAGAGATTTTGAATGAAATAAAATTAAACGAGGCTTAGAAAAATTCTAACTCTAGAGAAACCAAGGATATGGATTTTTAAACCAACCAAAAGTCAAGTTTCTAGGTTCACGCGAGTCCTACCATGCGCTGAAATTTAGATAACATCTAGGTACAAGGCATGGCTCTACTCATGTGTTTTTAACATGTAAAACAAGTCAACCATGACATCATGAAGAGGACGAAAGGTTGAGATAGGTTCTGAATTTTTTTGGTTTTGGTTTCTCGAAAAGAAGCATATAACACATAGGATGGCTCATATAAAGGGTTTATGATCCAAATGAAATATCCAACCAAGAATTATGTCTCTAATATTGTTCAACCATTCTAAGTCTAATGTTTTGCGTAGCAAAATTTCAAAACTAACTTACTTGAAAAGACTCGAAAAATCTTGAATCGGGTTGTCCTCCCGGTAGCTTATTCTTGACTCGACGAAACGGGTTGCCTCCCGCCTAGCGCTTCGTTTATAGTCCATGGCTAGACTTCTTCACTTGATTACTTCGGATCAACGCTCTTTGCGGGCATTGCAATCTTGGGTACCCACTTCCGCACCATCTTGGGCACGGGCTTATTCTTCGGCTTAGTCATTTTTTTTGGTCTTTATAGCTGGCTTTGTCCTTTGGTCTTGACAGATGCAACAACTTCCTTCATGTAGTGGCTCGGCATCTCAAACTCCGGTCCTTCGGTTGTGATCTTCGTGGTCTCCTTAGTGTGATCCTCCATCTCTCCCGAATGAGTTTGAGTAGCCTTCGCCTTTCGGGACCTTGGGATTGTCCCGACAATCTTCCTTTGCTACCCATCGGGCGCTTGGCAAGTTGTCCCACTTGCGTCTCTAGCATCTTCATCATGATGAACACTTCACGGATAGAGCTTCCGACCTCCGTCACCTTTTCATCTAAATTCTCCAATACTTTCTCCATAGCCTCGAACTTAGTGACGGCGTCCTTGTTGATCTTAGCTTGCTCGTCCATGAAGTCCTTCAATTGTGTACAAAGAGGAACCAAATCTTGAATGGATGAACTCGCATTAAACTGGGGTTTACCTTGGACATGGCCGTACTCCTCACACTCCTCGCATGTGCATCTTGCCTCGGTAGCCTTTAGGTCTTGAGCTTCTCTCTCTATCTCCATCTTCTCCATCCTCCTCTTAAGTAAACCGATATGCCACTCGAGGAATTCGGCTCGCATGTATTCATTGAAACGCTCCGAAGCTTCTTCGATCGTCTCTGTGGGAAATTGAACAAACGTATCAATCTTGTTGCGCAAACTCTGAGTCTTGGTTGGCGAATAAAATTCCTTCATGAAGTTCCTCATTAACGCTTCCCAATCTTGATTCAACTCCGCCGGTAGAGTGTGGAACCAACGCAAAGCTTTTCCAAGTAGTGAGAACGGAAAAAGCCTTGCCCTCATTTGATCTTGAGTCACCCCATCCTCATCGAAAATTTGACATAGTTGAACAAATGCTTGGAGGTGAAGGTTCGGATCCTCTTTACCGGTGAAAGGCGAGTGTTGCACCATGCGGATAGTTGAGACCTTGATCTTGAACAGCCTTCCGGCATATTGAAGGTTTATGATAGGTAGATCAACGACGTCCGGGGTGCATAGCTCGATCTTGCGCTACGGTTGCGGTTGTTCTCCCATGGGCGGCGGTTGAGGTTGATCTTCCTTTGGACTTGGAGGTGGTGATTCCCTTGGAGATTCCGACGGTCTTGTGTTGCACGTCTCCTTTGCCTGTAAAGTTTTCCTGGATCATCCACAAAAATATTTGGGTTTCTTGGAGAGGTAGCCAACCATCTCCGGTTAGGGTTAGCAAAAACAAAAAATCTAAAAAAGAAAAATTAGGGTTAATCAAAAAGGTCAAAAACTAGATTAGATTGATTTTTTTGAGGATGACAAAGTTAAGAGATGCAAAAGAAAATAAAAAGAAAAACTGAAAAAATATTCAAAAAAAAGCGATACTAGATTGGATCTTGATTGCTTGTTCCCCGGCAACGGCGTCAGAAAAAGGGGCTTGTTGACGGTTGATTATCGTATCAAAGTTCACATTGATTTGCAAGCGGACAAATCCCCCGTCGTAGTCAAGGGACCCTTCTTCCCTTAAGTGTGAGAACCCAAGGTATCGAATCCGTGGAACAATGTGCAACGCAAGGATTCAATCTAGTAAGGCAAAGAAAATCCTTTTGAAGAACCAAGTTGCATCTAATCTAAGAGATCATCAAGAGAACACATCTAATCTAATCTAATCTAATCTAATCTACTAAACTCAAGAGGTAGCAAGAGGAAGCAAAGAGATAACCGATCTAGAGAGTCTAGATCATGTGCATGTTGTAGCTCCAAACAAGATAGATGAAGATAGAAAAACGAATCTCATTAAAAGCATCTTTAAATAGTGGCCTCCGGTCCGATTCCGAAGACGCCAGCCTTTTGGAGCCACCGTTCTGTCACAACGCACTCCTATTCGTGCGGGTTAGCCTAGGGCGAGTTTGAGAAGAACAAGTTGAAAACACTTGGTCGGTCCGGTATGCACCTCTAGCCACCGCAGCTACAAGAGCACCCTATGCAATCTATCTTAAGTATAGATTGAGGAAGAAGCAAAACCAAGGGAGAACAAAATCATTGAGAAGGCACTTGATCGCTAGAAATCGGATTCACTATAAAAACTTCACCATGAATGATTACATGAACAAGATCACCACCGGGATCCTACCTCGATCTTGATCCTTGCTCCGGAGCTCCGACGTGGTCTTCCATGCAAGGTTCCCACGTCGGCTAGGGAAACCCTAGACAACTAGCACAACCCTCCTCTCCGAGATGGTGTCCCTCTAGCTTCTCTGCTCCTCGGCGGCGGATGACAAATGAATTGATCTGTGGCTCTTGGCGAGGGGGCTATAAATAGTCCGAATGGCGGCTAGGTCAAAGGGGGTGCCGAACCGGGCCCGGAACAAGCTGGGCCGACCGGCCTGGGCCCGTTTCGGCCCAGTTCGGCCCCGGTTTCCTCCCCGATTGCTTCTCGTGTGATTCCTCATTTGTGTGCACTTGCATGTGGGCCTTTGACGTCGTTTCCTTCGCGATTAAGGCTTGAATGCTTGCCATCTAAGCTTCGCTGTTTTCTAGTTGAGTCCCTGAAGATTTGCACATTGACGCTTCGGTCCTCGGGTCATTTGGAGTCATGTTCATCGTGTGTCTTGACTCTTGTCGGGCTTCATAATCTTCTTCCAAAGTGCTTGATGAACTTATCCAAAAAGTCTCCTCTTTAGCGTAGATTTCCTACGTAAACAATAAACTCCAAAATCGACATGCAAGAGTGAACTTGTTATATACGGGGGGTTAGTTCCAGTGGTTAGAATAATAAATCAATGCCAACATTAAAGGTAAACTCGTGGCTAGGTTGACGGAAATTCACCGTCAACATCGGGCCACCACAAATTCCAACAATTGGTATCAGAGCTAGGCGGTCTGGGACCGTCTAGAGGAGGCTTTCTTGTGAGCACAGTGTGCTTGCTACGTTCGGTGCAATATCAAGGCGCTAGGGGGAGACTCTGCCGGTGCACAGTCTGGGACTGTGAAGCTCATTGGTCCAGGACCAAGAAGGCTAACTTGACGTCGGGCGTCAGTTGTTATGGCGGATCTTGCTAGCGCAAGTGGTGGGATTAAGAAGCTTAATAACCATAACTATGTCTATTGGAAGACCTGCATGGAGTCCTACCTACAAGGTCAGGACTTATGGGAGGTCGTTGCGGGCACCGAAATAGTGCCTCCAAAGGAGAGTGGCGACAGTTCTTCGAAGAAGGAGGGAGCCAAGGCCTTGCGAAAATGGCGCATCAAAGCGGGAAAGGCCATGTTCGTGTTGAAGACAACTATTGAGGAGGACCTACTAGACTATATCCGTGATGCGGAGACCCCGAAGGAAGCCTGGGAGACTCTTGGGTATTCTGCAAGAAGAATGAAGCACGCCTCCAACTCTTGGAAAAGGAGCTATCAGGTATCTCTTAAGGAACCTTGACTATTAGTCAGTATTTCACAAAGGTAAAATCCATATGTCGAGAGATATCTGAGATTGCACCAGAGGAGAAGGTTGGTGAGGCCCGTATGAGGAGAATCATCATTAATGGCCTTAAACCCGAATATCAAGGGTTTATAGCCGCAGTGAGTGGATGGCCTACTCAACCATCATTGGTGGAGCTAGAAAATTTGTTGGCTAATCAGGAAGAGTTAGCCAAGAAGATGGGAGGCATTGCTGTGAAAGAAGAAGAGGAGGCACTCTTCACAAGCAAAAAGAAGGGATCACCTCGAGGGCAAGAAAGGCCAAACCCAAGGTGGGTAGAAGGTGGCAAGCATCACCCAAAGGAAAGAAGTAGCTCTTCAGGGGGAACCCGTGGACGAGAATACCAACAACAACAACCAAGAAAGGATGGATGCTTCAATTGTGGTAAGAAGGGTCACTTTGCTCGAGAATGTCGATTTCCAAGGAGGTGCTTTGGAGGAAATGAGAAGCGTTTTGAAGGGAATGTCACCACTACAACACGAGAGAAAAAGGAAGCATACGCCAGTGAAGAAGAGTGGGATGTTGAAGCTGAGTTTTCTCAGGAAATTGAAGAAAATGAGTTGGAGGAGGACATGGAGGCACCTGCTTTTGCAGCAACAACTGATCCAACAGTAAACTACAAGGAGGACTGGATCATCGACTCTGGGTGCTCTAATCATATGACTAGTGATGACAAAAAGTTGGAGGGAATGGCCGACTACAAAGGAAGGAGAGTTGTGCTTATGGCAGACAACTCGAGATTATCCATCTCGCATGTTGGGAAGGCGGTCGTTCCAAGGTATGGTCCTCAACAACTCCAACTCAATAAGGTTTATGACGTTCCTGGCTTAAAGAAGAATCTACTGTCAGTTCCACAATTGACAGCAGAAGGAAAACATGTGCTCTTTGGGCCAGAAGGTGTGGCAATTTTTAGAAAATTAAAAGTGATTGGCACACCAGTCATGGAAGGAAGGAGGAGACAATCAGTCTATGTCCTCTCCGCTGAGTCTGCTTTTGTGGACAAAACTCGAAGGAATGAGACTGGTGATCTTTGGTATGCACGTCTTGGACATGTCAACTATGGTAAATTGAAGGAGATGATGCAGAAGCAAGTATTGAAGGGGCTTCCTCAAGTGGACATCCGGACAGACACAATTTGTGCTGGTTGTCAGTATGGCAAGGCTCATCAATTGCCATATAAGGAATCGGAGTATCGGTCCAAGACGCCACTTGAGCTCATACACTCAGATGTTTTCGGCCCAGTCAAGCAAATATCTATTGGAGGAATGAGGTATATGGTGACCTTCATTGATGACTTCTCAAGGTACGTTTGGGTTTACTTTATGAAAGAGAAGTCTGAAGTTTTTACAAAGTTCAAGGAGTTTAAGGAGAAGATAGAAAGTGAACTCAACATGAAAATTAAATGCCTTCGTACTGATAATGGGAGAGAATATTTGTCAAATGATTTCACTATATATCTTGCGGAGCACAAAATAAGAAGGCAATTAACATGCTCAAAATGGAGTAGCAGAGCGAAAGAATCGCCATCTTGCGGAAACTTGTCGAAGTATGCTCCATGCTAAGAATGTACCTGGAAGGTTTTGGGCTGAGTGTATGAGGACAACAGCCTATGTAATTAATAGGCTACCTCAACCCAAGTTGGGATTCAGGTCACCTCATGAGTTGCTATGGAAGGTGAAGCCGGTGGTCAGCCATCTCAAGGTATTTGGTTGTGTCTGCTATGTGTTTGTGCCTGATCACTTACGAAGTAAGTTTGAGAAGAAGGCAATTCGGTGCATCTTTGTTGGTTATGATGATGAATGAAAAGGTTGGAGGTGTTGTGATCCAACCACAGGAAAGTGCCACACCTCAAGAAATGTGGTTTTTGATGAAGCCTCTACATGGTGGTCACCTGAGAAGGTCGAGCTTCCAGAATCACATGACTTTGAGGAGGTTTCAGAAGAAATCCAAGAAGAGGAGGAACATGCACCAACCCCATGTGAAGATAGAGAGGCTTCTCCAAGCAAAGACAAGAACCCTTGGAAGACTGGTGTACATGAGATGACCTCAGAGGAATCTCAGCTACCATAAATGGAGCATGATGAATCCATTCAAGGACTAAGGAGAACAACAAGGCAGAGCAAGTCTAATCCCAGGTATGCTAATGCCGCTCTAGTTGATGAGTCTATACCTATTGAGCCATCTTCATATGAGAAGGCAGCAAAAGGGCCCGAGTGGCGTAAGGCAATGGAGGAAGAGATTAAGGCACTAAATGAGAACCAAACATGGGATTAGTGCCAAAACCAAAGGAAGTAAAGCCTATATCTTGCAAATGGGATTACAAAGTAAAGATTCGTCCCAATGGCTCAATTGAGAGGTACATGGCTCGACTTGTGGCTCGGGGTTTCTCTCAGCAATATGGGCTAGACTATGAAGAAACATTCAGTCCAGTGGCAAAAATCACAACCGTTCGAGTCTTGCTAGCACTAGCTGCATGCAAGTCTTGGAAGTTGTGGCAGATGGATGTCAAGAACGCATTCTTACATGGTGAACTTGACAAGGATATCTACATGGAGCAACCAAGAGGTTTTGAGAGTAAGATCCACCCCGAGTATGTTTGTAAATTGAAGAAGGCTCTCTACGGTTTGAAGCAAGCTCCAAGAGCCTGGTACGGGAAAATTGGTGAGTTTCTCATACAAAGTGGTTTCAAAGTTGCTCCATCAGACTCCAGCTTATTTGTGAAGGCCAAGGATAGTAAACTAGCAATAGTCCTAGTCTATGTTGATGATTTGATCATCACTGGGGACTACTCTGAGGAGATACAGAGGATGAGAGAAAATCTCTCGGTCCGGTTTCAAATGAAGGAGCTTGGAGAATTGAATCACTTCCTTGGACTTGAGGTGGAGCGCACCAAGGAGGGGATATTTCTAGGTCAACAGAAATATGCCAAGGACCTTCTACAAAGGTATGGGATGCTTGACTGCAAGCCTATTTCTACCCCTATGGATTCCAATGTGAGGCTGCAAGAAGATGAAGGGAAGAAATTGGAGGATGTGACTATGTATCGGCAACTGGTCGGGAGTCTTATATATCTCACATTGACTCGACCAGATATCTCTTATCCAGTTGGAGTGGTTAGCCGATACATGAGTGATCCAAAGAAGCCTCACCTTGATGCGGTCAGGCGTATCCTCAGGTACGTTAAAGGCACCATCAACTTTGGTATTCTGTACAAGAAGACAAAGGATTGCCAGGTGATGGGATACTGCGATGCCGACTACGCTGGAGATTGTGGCACACGACGATCAACCTCAGGATATTTCTTCAGTCTTGGATCAGGCGCCATATCATGGTGCAGTAAAAGACAACCTACTGTGGCATTGTCTAGTACTGAAGCAGAGTATCGGTCAGCGGCAATGGCAGTGCAAGAAAGCACCTGGCTTAAGCAATTGATGGAGGATCTTCATCAACCAACGGACTATCAAGTAAGGATTTTCTGTGACAACTTATCCTCTATATGTCTAGCAGAAAATCTAGTTTTCCATGCAAGGACCAAGCATATAGAAGTTCATTATCACTATATAAGAGAAAAGGTCCTTGAGGGAAAGATTGAGATGGTTCCTACAAAGATGGATGATCAGATTGCCGGCATCTTCACGAAGGGACTAAACAAGGTAAAGTTTGAGAAGTTTCAAGAGGCTCTTGGCATGGTTTGCAAGACAAGTCTAGAGAGAAGTTTGTATTGAGGGGGAGTGTTGAAGGGGAGCAATACAAACTTCTAGAACCTTCCCCACAACTCAAGATCCATGATATTTTTCATGAAGGCACTAGATGTTGTTCATGAAGAATTTAGAATAATGTAGAACCTAGATATTTATCTAGGAACTCTCTAGAAAGGGGGACACTTGTCTCAACCTCATGACCCCCTTGGTCTATAAATAGAACCCCCCTCCCTTGCCATGCCATCCAACCCATAAGCATGGTAGATGAGTGGAGCATAGGGTGAGTGCTAGGCTAGCCACTAAAGGGAGAGTGTTGTACACTCTTGTAATATTGTTGTGTTACAATAAAGTTCTGTTCTTGTAAGTTTTAGTCTCCCGGTTGGGCCATATAGTTTCTAAGTACTTAGTGCATAAGTTGTGATCCATCGAAGGTTGGCTCTGTCACCCGGGATCACAAGGGTTTGGACTTCATCTGTTGATAGGCTCTGCCACCCGGAAGTCAGCTTTATCTGTTGGTAGGCACTGCCACCCGGAAGCAAGACCCATCGCACTAAGTAACTAGAAATTAAAAGGGCTGGCCGACTGTAGAGTGAGTTGGTGTCTTAGGTGTAGGTCCTCAGCTTAGTGGGTATTCGGGCCACCACAAATTCCAACAAATCCTCTTTGCTTATTTACCTTTGCCAGAACATTGTTTCACTCTTTGCTTATTTACCTTTGGCAGAACTCCTTAATCCAAAAGATGTCATCTAAGTACAGTCATGTGGATGGCCACTTTGAGGTTAGGCACGTTTTGTTGTTTTTCCATGGGAGTGTCTACACGGCACTTGGGTATTAATGTAGAAACCATCACCCAGGTAATTTATGTAGTTGTAACACCTAATTTTGAGAAAGAAAAAAACAGGTGCTAGAAAGTCCCCTATCACCTGAAAATTATAACGCTCAAATCCTACATTTAGCTTGCTCACATTATCCTCTACGTCAAGAAAAGAGTCAAACAGAACAACCTAATTCCAACCAAATTCATATGAGAGCACAAAACAAAATAAACAACTAAACAAATATTTTTCTATAGTTAATGAAATAAAATATATTTTCTGGATAGTTCAAACCCCTCAGATGAAAATACAAATACCCAGACTAAAATTACATGACAAAATACTGAAATTTACATTAACTTCATAATTGTATTTTAGCTAGCTACGAACTGTAAATTTGAAACAACACCTATGTAGTGATTTTTATGGAAAAATAGGTAATTAAATTATTTATTTGTTCTAGAGACAATAATAGCTTTTGAAGAAAAAAATTAGACGATGGCGACGAGAAAAATGAGCGAATCACTCAGCTGGGCACCTGCGAGATCTCATCTGTAGTGCTGCACCACGAACGAGAGGAATGGGAAAACCGAAATGCTCCTGGCACTAAAATAAACTAATCACTAGTATTCTAGTAACAACAAAAAACAAAGACAAACGGGACCCACATCATAGCGTACAGGGTAAGATCAAAGAATCGGATGGCAGCAAATTCAGGTGCTGGCTCCCCCAGAAATACCCAAGCAACCTATAGCTTTTCCCTTTTCCATTCGTGCTTGACTGTAGCTTAGCTTCAATATGTGCAAATTTTGCTCTTCAGCCCAGTGCTGCTCCATACGTTGTTCTCCATTTGCATGAGAGGCTTAAGAAAGTGGAGACAAATGCGGCCTATCTGTGGAGCACCTGGTTCTTCTCCGCCATAGTTTTGGTGGGGGCAGGCATCCAGGTCTCACCACTTATTCTTGGCTACGTCAGACTTCAAAAGGTTGAAGCAAAAGTTCGCAAGCTCCGTGCTTCGGTGAATGAGGTAAAAGTCAGTTCAGAGTGCATTTATGGTACAAGCCACTTCAGTTGATGTATGGTGATAATCCATGGCTATCATTACTCTGAGCATTGTTAAAATGTGCAGGCAAAGGGGAGGTCCCGGGAAGTCGACATTGCTCTACATCGTTTGTAGGTGCCACACTTCCAATGAAAGGAGGTGACAGAATGTGATGTTCTACATTGTTAAAAGATGACCTATCTTTTTTCTTCACTCCTAGAATTTGGATCATTCAGAGTGTCCTGATTTTTGTACTCTGAATTGCTGAGCATGAGTTTAACTGAGAATGCTGAGCTTGAGAGTTGAGATAGTGCTATGCAGTGCCTTCCCCCTACCTTTCTGTGTGGAATCAATGGTGTGTTTGTTTAGGATCAGTTGTTTGCATGTTGATGTGCGATTGTTTGAAATCAGAGCCAGGGAAATATCATTGATGGTGTGCGTTCTGTTGCTTGCTTGAAATCACAGTCGGAGTGACCTGAAATCTTTTGCTGAAAATGCATTTTGATGAGTGCAGGCTTACTATAAAAAAAAAGAAAAGGGAGAACACTGCAATTCCTTGAACCTGTGCCAAAGGAACAGCGCTGCTGTGATGGGTGGCCTTTGTGGCCGACCGGCCGCTGGGAAGAGCAAATCTTGACGGTCGAAGCAGCAGAAAATTATGGATACGATACTAGCTTGCTAATTATTGTGGACATCTTTCAAGTTTCCGTTCTGTTTCAGCTGGCTATAGATCACAATGCCAGTTCCACTGGTGCTCCGAATTTTACCAGAAAACAATGCATCGCCTGGAGACTCCAATCCGAGGCAGCACGGCCGAATTCTACTTTACCCACATCAAGATTCAATCGAGACCACTGAATGAACAACGATACAACATTAAGAAGCACATATAGATTGCAAGGGCGAACAAAAAATTCAAATTTTATATCTTCACTGATCATGATGCTTAAAAATAGCAGTTATGCATATAATAGATTGACACGGAAATAGATTAGAGCTGAAAACGGATATACCGGCAGTGGGAGTTAAGAGGTGGAATTCTCCTAGCAGCTGATGAGGATCACTTCAGAGTATCTCTGTTGGACAGGGGTTTGTATTCAGTAACTGTGAGGATCTCAGTAGTGTCTGGTTTGGTTGATTGGTGTCTCACGGCTGTTTACGGTCTGCAGGAAGACCATGAGAAATTGCAGTTTCTTGGGGGGCTTAGATGGATGAAACAGGTTGTGTCGGAGAAGTGGCTGCTCTTTGGTGACTTTAACTTTATTCTTCAGGCAAGAGACAATAGCAACAACCTAAAGAGGAGGCTAATGGGAGCTTTCAGGGATGCGGTGCAGGAAGTAGAGCTGGAAGAACTAAATCTCATGGGGAGAAAGTTTACATGGTTTGACGACAGAACTCAAACTAGAACTGACCGGGCTTTTTGTTCAGTGGAGTGGGACCTTATGTTGTCGGGGGTGTTTTTGCAGGCGTTTTCCTCCAAAGTCTCTGACCATTGTCCTTTGGTCATTGCCGGCTCAGCTACAGTAAGGAGGTTTGCTGGCTTTCGCTTTGAGAGTTTCTGGCCAAGACTGTCGGGTTATCACGATGTACTGAATGCTGCACGGGCAAGGAGCATCACGGTCACAAATCCTTTTCTAAGGTTCCACATTAAACTCAGACTAGTTAGTGCAGCTCTAAGGAGGTGGGTGAAATCCCTACTGGGGAAGAATAAAATTCTGCTCAAGGCGGTGAGTCAGTTGATTGGCATCTTGGATGTGGTGCAAGACCACAGTCCACAGACAACTCACGGATTCTGAAGTTCATCTGAAACGAGACCTTAAAGTTCGATCGCTCGGGCTGATGGCAGTTGAGAAGTTGTGTGCAAAGCAGGCGTCTAGATTGATGACCATTAGGGTAACTGAAGCAAACAACAAGTTGTTCTTTCTCCAAGCAAATGGCAGAAGAAGGAAGAATTATATCCACTCACTACACACCCCGGATGGCATCTTGTACTCACATGATGAGAAGGCTACGAAGCTTTATGATCATTACAGTAGTCACTTTGTTTGGCCAATGCCTAGGGACTGTACTTTGGATTGGCAAGCACTAGGCATCAGTGCATCACCCGACATGATCTGTCACATTTGGAGGAAAATTTCACCGAAGAGGAAGTGCGTGCAGTGGTAAAGGAGATTGCAGCTGAAAAAGCTCCAGGGCCAGATGGGTATATAGGCACCTTTTACAAACAGAGCTGGGGGACTATCAAAGCTGATCTGATGCTAGCAATCGAATACTTTTTCAGCCTACATGATCAGCATCTGGGACAGCTAAACACTGCTCACATTATTCTGCTACCAAAGATAGTAGATGCAAAAGAAGTGGGCGATTTCAGACCCATCAGTTTAATTCATTTCTTGGCAAAGTTACTTTCAAAGCTACTCTCAGCCAGGCTCTCGGGTGAACTGAATGTGTTGGTGTCTAGGGCACAAAGTGCCTTCATCAAACGTCGATGTATCCAAGATAATTTTCTTATATACACAAAACCTGATCAGAGCTGTGCACCACAATAAACAACTTGGTCGGTTCTTGAAGTTGGACATATCCAAGGCGTTTGACAGTGTTAGGTGGGACTACTTGATGGAGGTGCTTGAGCATTTCGGTTTTGGGCCTAGATGGAGAGGATGGATCTCCTCTGCTTAGCACTTCTTCTACGGCCATTCTGTTAAATGGGGTACAAGGGCATGTTGTTCATTCTTGCTATGAAACCCCTACAGAGATTGTTGGAAGTGGCAACGGCCTAGGGCCTTCTCTCACCAATTACAAACCGGGTGGCACGACTAAGATCTAGCATGTACGCTGATGACACTGAGGTCTTCATCAATCCAATCAAAGAGGATTCAAACGGTGGAAGAGATCCTAGACTTGTTTGGGAAGGTGTCTGGGTTGGTTACCAATCGGGGAAAATGCGCGGTGTTCCCAATTAGATGCGACAATCTCGACTTGTCTGAAATTATGGAAGGCTTCCAATGCCAAGTAAAGGAATTTCCTTGCACATATCTCGGTCTACCTCTCCATTTTCGCCAGCTTCACCAGGTGGAAATTCAACCCATCATAGACAAGATTTCAGCACGATTGCCAACCTGGAAAGGAAGATTCTTAAATAAAGCTGGGTGGTTAAAATTGTTGAATACTGTCCTCTCCTCCATGCCGACCTACTTCTTGTCATCCTTTGCACCGAAAAAGTGGGCTATCAAGCGGATTAGAAGGGGTTTCTTATGGAAGGGCGATGAGCTTTGGGAGTGCTAGATTTGGAGCTGTTCAGCCAGGTGTTGCGTCTACGGTGGCTTTGGTACCAATGGGTCGATCTCGACAGGCCATGGGTTGGCTCGGAGGTGCCATGCAGTGATGAGGATAGACGGTTGTTCCGGGCGAAGGAAATGGCCGGCAGGATGAATTCTGGGAATCGGCCTGGTTGCAAGGGCGTGCTCCCAGGGACTTGGCGCCAAACCTCTAAAAAATTAGCATGGAGAAAGCACCAATCAATGTGTGATAATTTACAGAATGCCAACTGGACACGCGGCCTCTGGCGCATGACTTCAGTGATGGAGATGGTAGAGTTCATCAGCCTCTGGTCCTTGCTCAATCAGGTGGTGCTCACTTCGCAGGAGGATGGAATCAGGTGGAAGTGGACAGCGAATGGCTCTTACTCAGCTAAGTCTACTTACCGTGCTCAGTTTGTTGGCTCTTGCTGCAACTTCGACAACAAATCGATTTGGTCAGCAAAGGTGGAAGATAAGCATCGTTTCTTTGCGTGGCTTTTGGTGCAATGCAAGCTTCTGACAGCAGACAATTTGAGTGCGCAGAACTAGCCGTGTATCCCTGCCTGTCAGCTATGTGCCTCATTCTTTGGTGTATATATGCTCAGGAGGTCTGCCTTTTGGTTTCCAATTGGACTGGTGGATTGGTCAAGGTGCCCGTGCGTCATGAGCCTATGGAGATGTGGTGGAATCAGTCCCTTCAAGGCTTGCCGAAGAAGAATCTTGCTTCCCTACTGATCTATACAGCTTGGAACAGTTGGAAAGAGAGAAAGAGGCGAGTTTTTGAAGGCGTCACTGTGCTGCTGTGAAGAGTGCTAGCGCTGATCAAGGAGGAAGCCTTTTGATGTATCTTAATGCTAGAGCACACCAGAGTAGCGAGATTTTTATTCTTACATGTAATCGAACTATGTAAAACTCTGCATGCTTCTCCTCCTTATATGATATAGTAGCGGTCCTGCTAATTTTTCAAAAAAAAAACAAAGCTGCCTCCGACATCCATCTGGACTTAGGGCATGTTCTGTCACCCACTATGGCCCCGTTTGGGAGGGCTCCTGCCGGCTCAGGCTCCAACACTGTAGCGCGGAGCTGGCGGAGCCAGCCAAACCAAACTCCATGGGCTCTGTGCTACAGTTCACATGACAGTGAGAGAGGAGGGAGAGAAGGAGGTGGAGCCGCTTCATGCTACAGTGCTGCTCCAGGAGGTGGAGCCGCTTGGAGCCCTCCCAAACGGGCCCTACATTCCGGAGCCGGCCCCTCTGCAGTACTGGAGTAGGACTCAGCTCACTGTATGCCAGTATCCCTCCACCCCCAGTACACCAACAACACATACTGTATTCTCTATCGACCACTATGTCACAATGTGCCACTAAATCTGCGCCTACACTACACAACAGAATGGTCACACACTCACACACACCATCATCACCACTGACCTACCTACATCTTCACCTGTTGAACCACCACAACTACGGATCAAAGGGACAACACTACGTTGTTGTCAGATTCACCTCGATGCCACGCTGTCTCGCAGACACAATGCCCTCTGTGTTGCTCCCCTGTTAGGAATAAACCACGCCATGGTTTGTCCCGGGCGTGTGTGAGTCTGTGTGTGTGTCGAATGAGTCGTGCTCGTGCGTACGGGCGCCAGCAGAGGAGCTGCGGCGCGGTCCGGCGCAGGCGCGACACGTCCTGGGTCCAGGCTGGTGTGCAGGAGGGTTTGGCTCGGCCACCGTGCGTCGTGTGACTGAGTCGTGTGTGGATGGGAGTACGTGGTGTGCGTGTGCGCGAATCCAGGAGGAAGCCGTCGTGGCTGTTGCGAGCAATGGCTCGCGCCCATGGCTGAGCGCGTTCCGCAGAGGTCATGGCACCGCGGCCGGTGTGAGTCATGTTCCCCGGCCTATATGAGGCCCCTGTACTCCCTCATCCCGTTTCGCCAGTTGAAGTGCCAAGATACAGGAGATAGCGGCTCCGCGGTGTTCACCGGCCAAAGATACTGTTCATCTTCCTCCTCGAGTTCCCTTCGTGTGTGCGAGCTATGTTGAGAGAGGCTAGATGCTAGTTGCCGGAACGTGCGTTCCTGAGCAAGTCCAACACGTGGCATCAGAGCCAGGTTGCCGGATATGAAGATCGGCGAGTCTCCGTTGAAGGGCGACAGATCGAACGCGGGCGCCGCCGCGGATCGCGTGCCCGGCTCCGGCATGGTGGCGCTACCGATGCTGACCAAGGGAGGCTACCAGGAGTGGGCTCTTGTGATGCAGGTGTCGCTGGAGGCCTTGGAGCTATGGGACGCGGTGGAGGGGGAGAGCGAGGACCGCACCAAGGATCGGCGCGCGCTGGCTGCAATCCTCTGTGGCGTTCCGAACGAGATGAAGGCCGGGCTCACTGTGAAGAAGTCAGCGAGGGATGCCTGGGTCTCCGTGAAGAACATGCGTGGCGGCGACGACCATGTGAGGGCGGCCAACGTGCAGCAGCTGATGAAGGAGTTCGAGCTCCTGAGCTTCGGCGACGGCGAGATGGTGGCGGAATTCGCGGTGTGCGTTGATCGCCTGACCGCGCGCCTGGGAGACCTCGGGGAGGTGCTGGGCGACTCGCGCGTGGTGAGGAAAGTGCTGCGCGTCGTGCCGAGGCGTTTGAAGCACTATACCACAGCCCCAATATACCAACTACAATATAGTCGGTATAATCCTGTATGCTGACGCACCATCCGTCGGTATATAGTTATACCGACGAACACTATCAGTCGCTGTAACTGGCGTCGGTATAGAGTTATAACGACGGACATTGTTATACCGACGGATCGTCAGATGGTAACAGGAGGTATACCGACGGACACAAAAATAGTGACGGACTGTTGGTTACAGGTTTTTACCGACCAACAATTGACGATATAAATTTCTATACCGACTAACAATCCAATGCTAATAATTCATATGAACCTACAAAATTATATATATAATAACCTTATAAAAAAGCCGGTATCAATATTCGAAACATTACATATGAAACAAAGAGCTGAAAACAGCTCATAGCTTTGGAAGCCCATAGACATCAAACACACAAGTGATCGAACATAGATAACTTAGTTTTCATTGAAGATAACAACATTGTTCTAGCCACTTAGATAAGTCAATCTAACTAGATCATATGTTTGGCTTGTCACAGCTCACACTTCAAGCAGACAGCCACATTTACAAAAGATATAGGAGGCAGTCAACATACACCAAACCAGTCTACACAGCCATAAGTCATCACATGACACATACAAAATGTCCAAAATCTGTCCAAAACAAAATAAGCTTGCTGCAGACACAATCAAGCATCACGCTACCTGTAGGACCTCCCACCTGAAAAAAGTGAAAAGTGTAATTTGTTAAAAAATGCATTGATCACCTGATCCAACCATCCAACAATAGTACTTGATCAAATTTCCCTCCATCATCATCCTAGTTGTTAACTCACTATACAGGGCATTTTACTGTGCTTTACTAGGAGGCAGAATAATAACTAATGGAGCCAGTTCTTGGCATTTTCTACAAAAGTAGCTGCTGGTGGCTGAGAAAATATAGAGAGAAAGGAAGGGGAAGACAGCTTTCATCCAGCATGTTGCTTGCCCATTGAATGGTTCAGAGATGGACCTACTGCTTAAGTTGCAGTAGAGGTTACGACTACACTTGATCTAGGTAACATGCAAGCAGCCCAACCCAAGTCTAAAAAGTTCAGAAAATTGGCACCATGTGTGCAGTTCATACAACTAAAGGTTACTAACAGAACAATCACTACAAGAAAGACAACCAGCTCAAATTGATATTGTATGCCCAAATTGAACCCTGCCATAAGCACTAGCCATCTCACTGTTTTGTCAATAGAGTTATTAGTCCTCACAAAATTAATCCACAACTGCCTATTTAAATCACCAAGTGGTTCACAGCTAACATGGTCAATACATACAGCTACCCCAAAATTAATCCATAACAGAGGTATTTCAGTTAGCAAAAACAGTAACAACTAGTACCCCAATGACTTCAAGTGGGGTATGCACATGGGCTCCCAGCCAAGGTACAAGGGCCTTTCTACCTTCAGGTTGATCAGCTGTAGTGATGATATGCATAAATGGGTTCAGATTTGCATGTAATGAAATATGAGCTATGTTCAGATCGAATATAAGATGGATGGTTAATTTGATAAGGTAAAACTAGACATTTCTATTTTATAATCATCTCACCAACTTACAGTTCACAAATTAAACAGTCAATGCTTATTGCATGATTGAAGACACTTGACTTCTTAACTCTGCAGCTACTACTAGCAAAAAAAAACTAATCCTAAGAATTCTGCAAGAAACATTCCAAACTGCTACAGATGTGTGTATTACCCTCTGATATGGCCATGCAATTGGCATCTTTTGAGCATCAGCCATCGTCTCCACATCAGCATAAGGTAGAGGGAAAATTGTATCCCTTTTCAGCACAAGGTTCTAAAAAACTAGGAGTACAACATTGTTAAGACATGAGCTAGCAGGCACAAGTCAAAGAAAGGAAACATATTGATGAATTCAAATTAAAAAAAGCAATGCAGAGACCAGAGGAAAAAAACTAAAATTAAGAATCTCTAAATAACGGAAGCATGCACCATATCAAAGAGCGAGAGGAAGCAAGGTCATAGCTCATATACAACTTCACATGTTTGATTGACAAGTCTCACAACAATTATACTAGGAAAATTTTGCTAAGTCTTACAGTCCTAACAAGTTCACCTAGCCTAGGATGGTGCACATGCAGAGTAGTTGTTATTTCATAAGTGCTAGATATCCTAGGGTGGAGCATATTCCTAATTATTTCACAATTTTTTAGTTCAGAGTAGGTGTTTACTTAAACTGCATAACATACCCGCAGTGCCTCTACTAGACTTTGATGCCTCCTTCAACTGTCAGAAATAGCAATAGTTAGAAAATTTTGGATCTCATCACACATTAAAAAAGGAACAAATACTTGTACATTACTCTCTTGTATGGCCATGCAATTGACATAGCAAGCACCTGGAACTACCAACAGGTAAAAAAAAGCAAATAGATCAGTCATTTCAAAGTAAAAAGTAGTTCAGGCTTGAGCCTTGAGGTAGTAAAAAGTAGTAAGATTTGTTGAGATAGCACTAGAGGGATAGAGCATTATCTTTAACTTCCTAAGCACAACAGTTACAATGCTCTAACTGCCTGGATCACTCATGCTAGAGGCACAAGCCATGCTACTTGCTGCACTGGCCCAGAAACTACAATTTCAGTATGTCAACTATCTCCGTGACAGCCAAATACTAGTCTCAGCAATACACTAAGTTGTGATGGCTGTATGATAAATTTGATGGCCAACTGTTCTGTTCCATACAAGAGTTCACTTTCAAAATTTTAGCATACAGCCATCACAACTTGTTGTGTTCCATAAATAAACTATTCACAAGTGAAATAGAGATGCACAACTTATTCTTACAATCCTAAGTTCACCTAGCCCACTCGATGTTCAGGACAAGTATAAACAAACACTAAATGTTTAACAGGAGCAATGCTAGATATCCTAGGGTGGAGCATATTGCTGAATAAAGTTATTTTTCAGAGTAGTTCTTTACTTAAACTGAAATACAAATTGGACTGAAATATGCATCTGAATTTCTCTTCAACAAATTCTCTACTGTTATCAGATTGGGCTGATTAGTTCCATTCTCATGTGTCGACATCCTACATGTTCAAGTTCATGATTATAGCCAGGGAAGCAACTAATCACTAACAATAGCAGGTAAATGGGCATATTATACACAATCTAGAGGAATACTGAAGCAATTTGTAAGTAAATTACACAAATGCAGAGGCAATTAAGCATATAATACACAAAGAAACCTGCAATCCATAGGCATATTTTACACAACAGTCTTCAATCCACATGCGTATCACATCAATAATCAAATTCACAGATAAAAGCAGAGACAAAAAAAACAGAGGGCGAGAGGGAGAAGAGGAGCAGAGGAGGGAGGATAACTTGCCTTGGACTTGGGGTCATGCGTCGCGACGGCTTCCGGCGAGGAGGTCAGGGCTCGGGACCACGTGCTCACTGTGGCACGGCGAAGGACCATGGGCCTTCGGCGGCCGTGGGGAGGCGCGGGGTCAGCAGCGGTCGCAGGTAGGGGCGGGGTCAGTGGCGGTGACGGGGAGTGGCAGCAGCCGCGGGGAGGGGGCGGATCCGGGACAGCTTGGGGGAACAACGGTCAGCGACATCTTGGTGAGGTCTGAGCTGGGGCTCACCTCTGCTCGCCTTGCCGCTCGCATTCCTGGTGGAGGGGCCTCGTCGGGGGGAGGGGACGTGGCACGTGCTCGACAGAGGTGGTGTGTCTGGCGGCGGCAGCTCCGGCCAGGGGCGCACAGGACCGAAGCAGCCAGAGCTGCGGCGACACTAGCACGATGTGGTCATGTGGATGGGAGGAGGACTAAGGCGGCGGCTGTGGTGGGGAGGGAGGTGGATAAGGTTAGGGTTAGAAAACCTAAGGATGTGCTGGGAACCGTCCGATCTATATCGGGCGTACAGCGTAGACTGAGAATAAAAGGGTCTCTGACCGGTGGACCATCTAGCAACAGTAGCACAGATTGGTCCAGTTGAGCGCGAAAAGGCCTACTAGTGCGCACGAAAATGGCCCGCTTCATATACCGACGGATGGTCCAACTCAACAATTGAGATATAACGACGGACGGTCCGACGAGAAGTGTAAAATTTTATAACGACAGATGTGCAGATGTTACAATGTGGAATAGCGACGGTCAATTCGACGTAGAGTTATAACGACGGACCGATCGACGGTAATTTCATACTTATAACGACGCACGTCCGTCGTTAATGTGGGATTGTGGTATAGTGAAGCAGGTGGCAGTGTCGATTGAGATCCATGGCGACCTCAACAAGATGACGCTCGACGAGCTCGTCGGGCAGCTCCAAGTTGTTGAGGATGCAGACACCGAGGACGAGCCGGCGGCAAAGGGCGGGAGCAGCGATCAGCTGCTGCTCACCAGGGCCCAGTGGGAGGCTCATTCGTGTCGGCATGGAGGCAGGGGCGTCGTGATGGCGGCGGCCATGGAGGGGATCGCGACGACGACGACATCAACAACATGAGCTCGGGACGTGGGGGGAGCCGCTTCCGAGGCCGGTGCTTCGATTGCGACGCATGCGGGCACATGGCGAGGGAGTGCCCGAAGAAGAACGAGAAGGCTCTGCTCGCTGGCGTCGACGAGGAGGCGACGCTCCTGTGAAGTTCGTCTCCACCATGTCGTGTTTTAGGGGGGAGATTGTTAGGAATAAACCACGCCATGGTTTGTCCTGGGCGTGCGTGAGTCCGTGTGTGTGTTGAACGAGTCGTGCTCGTGCGTGCGGGTGCCAGCAGAGGAGCTGCGGCGCGGTCCGGCGCGGGCGCAACACGTCCTAGGTCTAGGCAGGGTTTGGCTCCGCCACCGTGCGTCGTGTGACTGAGTCGTGTGTGGATGGGAGTACGTGGTGTGCGTGTGCGCGAATCCAGGAGGAAGCCGTCATGGCTATTGCGAGCAATGGCTCACGCCCACGGCTGAGCGCGTTCCGCGGAGGTCATGGCGCTGCGGCCGGTGTGAGTCGTGTTCCCCGGCCTATATGAGGCCCCTGTACTCCCTCATCCCGTTTCGCCAGTTGAAGTGCCAAGATACAGGAGATAGCGGCTCCGCGGCGTTCGCCAGCCAAAGATACTGTTCATCTTCCTCCTCGAGTTCCCTTCGTGTGTGCGAGCTGTGTTGAGAGAGGCTAGGTGCTAGTTGCTGGAACGTGCGTTCCTGAGCAAGTCCAACATCCCTCAGGCCTTGCAGGAGTTCATGTGCGCGTGTGTGCAACAGCTTGAAGGACAAGGGGTAGACCGATGTGGCCTGCTGCTAGAATCTCTTGACGATCTCTGTGGTTTGCAGTTTCTCCAGGAGGTCGGCGCCTTCTAGCCATACAGATTCTGGTGCAGCTAGTACTGCTCAGAAGATGGCATTGATTAGAACAGAGCTTGCCCAGAACCTGGTGCCCATGGAGGTAGCATAGCATCAGAACCTTCATAGCGCATAACGATGAATCGACCAACTGCCAGGGCTAGCCGATAGTTCGCAGGAAGAACCTCCATTACTGTTACGACAAAATCTACAAAGCACTTCAAATCGCCAATTCTTCCTGGAAGGAGTGCCGGGCCGAAGCACACTTCCAGGACAGAGTTTACCAAAGTAGAATCTGCAGGAACAGGACCTATAGTGTCATCTATTAACTTCCTAAGCCTATGCTTCTTAACATTCTGGCAAAACCTTCGCAACAGCAACTCCCTTGTGGGCAAATTCTGATGATCTGCAATGATGAAACTGAATACAGACCGAGTTTGAGCATCTGAATAAGACGATGATTTCTCCAGTTCCAGCACATGAATTGCGGCATGTTCTCTTAAACAATGTTCATAGCATTCCCCATGAGCCAATTTCAATGCTTTATCCACAGCAAATTGTAGGTCGTCCCCCCAACCCGCGCCCCCCGCGGCCCGACCCACATCCGCCCCCTCGGACGACGTGCACACAGCACGCGAACCGAGAGGCGAACCAGAGGCGAACGCCATAGACTGCGGCGACGGCTCCTCCGGTGAGGATCCCGAACGGCGGAGGCCCTCCCTCACGCCTTCCTACTCCGTAGCCAACACAGCCCTCATCTCTCCCTCCCTTCAGCTGTCGCCGGTGCCCTCGCAAGGCGTCGCACTGGTGGCCCTGCCGCGCCGCCGCCTCAGGACGCCGGCGACTTCTCCCTGCCTCACCGGACGATGAGCCCCAGCGGCAAGGCAGGTCGTCACGGCGACGCCGACATAGTCTTCTTGCCTCAAGCGCCCATCCCCATCGGACCCTGTTCTTCTCGCCGGTGAGTAAAGCAACCACGGCTTTCTCCTCATCTCTCCCATGCTTTTTAGGGTTTCTTGATTCTATGAAGAAGAACCTTGCAGATGTAGTATTTCTTGATTCATTTACAAGTTATTGATCTAGTGTAGGCACCCCTTGTAGATGTAGTAGTTCTTGATTCATTTACTAGATCTTGTAGATGTAGGTGCCAAATTAGTTGTTGAAGTCATACTCCAAATTACTAGATCTTGCAGACAGCAACACTTGCTCTTAATTCTTTTCTTTTCAGGCGGAAATGTCCAATGATAATTCTTTGCTGGAGTACAGTGAAATAGTTATGAAGATGTTTAACAGTGAGGATGAAGGATTTCAGTTTTTGTTGACACCGTTTTTTGGAAAAAAAAATGGGTCAAAAAGGATAAGGAGAAGCAGCCGATGGAAAGCAGAGTACAATTGGCCGATTGAAGTAAGAGAAGGACGGTCAACACGATTCGCCGATGGTTAGAGAGATTCAACTCTGACAGTGGGCCAGTTAGGCAAAATGATCGGCCGATGGTCAAGGAAAGAATCGGCCGATGGGCATAAAGAAAGGCGGTATTCAAGGAGATACGCCAGATGGAAAGCACGGTGGAGGCGGGTCAATCCACGATTGACGGCGGGTCAAAGAGTCAGTTTTAGAAGGTCTTAGACTCCTACGAGAGTCCTTTTTCTATTTTTAGTAGTTTTTTGTCTTTAGACGCAAGCAAATAGTGCCATGATCGGCTAGGAGTCAGGTTTGTCCTCAGGACATAAATAGCAACCCTGCGTGGTCGGGAAAATCTGTACACACCAATATCAAACAAACCGCCTCCGGGCAAACCCTTTACCTTTACTGCATCTACTTTACAGCATCTACTTTTCGGTGACTTCGCCATTGCATTTTTCTCTTTTCTACAACGCCGTGCTTCGGGTTCGTCGGGCTGCATCAACTGATCTCCGACAAGCTTGTGAGTACCGTTTTACCGAATAATCCTAGGCTTTAACCTCCGGGCGCATCGCTGAGGTTTCGTCTAGTTCTTTATTCACCCTTATCGATATTAGCTAGATCTACAAGTTTTCGTACCAATTCTTGTGGTTTTAGCTATTATCCTTACTATCCGCTCGATCTAGATCCTATCGGCTTCTACCACCGCAGCCGATTCCGACCTACTCGAGTGCTGACGTCACGATCGGCCGATTCAGCCGATCGATCTATCTGCAACTCGCACTTTGGTCGCTCTCGAGCCGGCCGATCCCGCTTTACCTCGTATCGGCCGATTGGCTGGTACACGTGTCGCTGAAAGGCCATCGGTTCTCTAGCCGATCCCTAATATTTTCCATTATCAATCAACAGGTCAGATTGGCTGGCACGCCTCGCTACAGACTAGGGAGTCACGTGTGTCGCGCGTAAGGGTGACGTCCTATTTTTGCATCAACACACTTTTGGCACGCCCAGTGGGACACGAAAAAGTCAACAATGACGAAGCCTATGAAAACTGGTTCCTCTGAAGTTGATCCAGAGAATGTTCAACCAATCACCAAGGATCAGCTGAAAGATTCAGACAAAGCTGAGCTCGAGGCTCACATGAAGCATTATGAAGAGCTTTGTTTGGCATCATACGGTCAGACTAAAAGTGGAGTCTTCAAGAAGAGTCCGCTGCCAACGCCTAAGACATGATGACCAAAGCTATGCATCAAACAATGATTGATCAATCCAAGGTATTCGCAAATACTATTTAGAATGCCATAATTGATGCACTCAAGAAAGGAGCAGAAGGAGGATATCTGGGACCTGCATATTACCAACCGAAACAAACTCCTCCAGTGTTCCAGCAAAACCAATCAATCCGCCGATTGATGATCCAACATCAAAAGCTACACCATCTTCACAAGCTGCTACTAGTTCTTCATCAGACGCCCAGCCGATTCAGAATCAAAGTGGTGATGGTGAAGATAAAGATCCTGCTGTCACGTCACCAGTGCAATCTATTGTCCAGGATCAGGTGCTTCCAGTGCAGAATCAACATAAATATCCTACTATGAGAGATCAAGATGGGAAGCTTGCAGGATGGGATTTACCTCGTGATCACTTTGAGACTAACATCTCAAATTTCTTTGAGCCTGTGCCTGAGGAAGTTCCAGAAGTGAAATACCCACAGTTTTACCAAGCTACATTTGGGGGTACTCCAGGAACTGTGCACATGACTGGGGAAGGAATGGTGTTTGTCTACTTCAATCATGCGAGCAAGAACTTCGAAAGAGTCAAGATTAGTCCAGCTCATGCTCACATGGTCATACCAACAGAGAAAAGACCTCCTATTCCACCTCAAAGGCCAAATCCCACTCCACCTCAGAGATCGGCTCAGCAGTCGATACTCGGGATGCCTGTGCAAACCGCTCCACTATAGCAACCAACACTCAGGATGCCCATACAGACAGCCCCGCCTCAACAGTCAACGACAATACAGGCTGTCTTAACCCCAGCTAATATGGTGGCTCATACAAGATCTTCACCTCAACAGCCGATCAACCAAGGAGCAGCAGGGCAGCTAGTGATTCCATAGGTGGATTCAGCACAATTGCTGCAAACACTTCTAAATCAATTGGCTATTTCAAGCCAGTTGAATACACAACAACCAGCCCCATCGGCTAGTCTGCCGATTGAACAGGCTACATCTGTTACAGGTCATTCAAACACTCAAGGTTCTACTGAGGCAAGGACATCTCCAGATCCAAAGACAAGAATCTTAGAAGAACGGCCTCCGGAAACTCCAGCTGAGATACAAGCAATTGAGCAGGTGGCTACAGAGTTGAAATCTCATATGAAGCAGGAGTTAATCGACCACTTTTCAGAGATGCTACTGAAGCAATATGGAATAAAACCCAAGCAGCAGTCCTGCATGTACAGGACACCGTATCCTTCTGGCTATGATCAGATACCGTTCCCGCCAAGATTCAAGGTGCCAGACTTCACCAAGTTCTCTGGGCAAGATGAAACATCCACAATGGAGCACATCACTCGGTTTATCATCCAATGTGGAGAAGCGGGGAACATTGATGCACTAACGATACGTCTGTTCTCGTCATCTCTGTCAGGGCTAGCATTCTCATGGTTCACATCACTACCGGCTAATTCCATCATCAAGTGGTCTGATTTGGAACAGCAGTTCCATACTTACTTCTTCTCTGGCATTAACGAGATGAAGATCTCTGATTTGACCAGGCTCAAGCAAAGGAACAATGAAATAGTAGCTGGATTCGTTCAAAGATTCAGAGAGGTCAGAAATAAATGCTATAGTCTGAACTTGGGAGACAAGCAACTAGCTGAGTTAGCTTTCCAAGGTCTCTTGCCGACCTTGAGGGAGAAATATGCTTCACATGACTTTGATGAAGACAATATGATAGGGCTCGCAGAGTGGGTCAAAGGCAAGAAGACAGTATCCTGTCCCTTTGGCAAGAAAGAGCCAGAGAAATTCGGCTTTGATATCACTAAGGCCGATAAAATATTTGATCTGTTGCTTCGGCAAGGGCAGATTAAACTCTCTCAGTTCCATACCATACCATCTGCAGAGGAATTGAAGAGGATGAAGTATTGCAAATGGCACAATGCAACATCGCACGACACCAATGATTGCAAGATCTTTAGACAACAGATCCAATCAGCTATTGAGCAAGGGAGGCTTAAATTTGAAACTCCTACCAAAGCTGAAAAGCTGATGAAGATTGATCAGCACCCCTTCCCAACTAACACAGTTGAAGTGTCTAGCAAAGACATGCCACGAGTTAAGTTGCTGACATCTGATTCGGCTCAAAATAAAGGAGCCGTCGATCCCAAGGTACAAGTAACCACTGCCGATGTTAAAGGAAAAGGGTCACTACTTGAAGAAGAAGAATCAAAGCCACGCCGACCTGTCACGTCTCAGATGCTAATCAACAAGTTCCAGCGCCGACAAGAGAAGGCAAAGGAAAGAGAAGAGTGGGCACGGCGTAATGAAGGACATTGGAGATGTCCGTTCTTCAAGTACTGCTGGGAAGAAGGGATCAAGCTACCAACGGCAGAAAACTGTCCAGAATGCAACAGGGCTTACAATAATAGCAACTCATCCAAAAGGGTTTGCTTTGATGACAGAAGACTTGCAGCCAAGGATCACCGTGGATTCGACAATCAACGGGTCTCAGTCCATGATCGGCTGGGGGGCAAAGCCAGCGTCCACAATCGGCTGGGGGGCAAGGCCAGCGTTCATGATCGGCTGGCAGGCCGAGTCAATGAAGAGTCAAATGATCGGCTAGAAGGGATGGCCGATTCTCTGGTCCCTGATGAGGACATCATGTGCCGAGCTCCTAAATGTCGACGCACATTGCAACTGGATGATGAAGGATCAAGCCAAACACGTAAGAAGCCCAATCCACAATGGTGTCCAGATGGCTTGACTAAGTCCCAGAAGAGAAGAGTCCAGCGCCTACATCAGCTAGAGCAGCATGAAGAAGCAGATAGACTTGTGCTGGACAAGAAGAAGTTTCGGTCTAAAGTTTGGCGCCCAAAGCCTAAGGCCGACAGTGGGGAAGATGACAAACCCCGAGCTGATATAAATATGGTTGTCTTCCTACTGAAAGAGTTCATGGCTCCGGCTGATTCGGATGTGTCCGATGAAGAGCTTGGCATGGCTCAATTGACACTGGAACCTAAACAAGCTATCTTTGAGAAGCCAGAAGATGGGAAGAGACAACACTTGAAGGCTCTATTTCTCAAAGGATATGTTAATGGGAAACCAGTCACCAGGATGCTTGTGGATGGAGGAGCAGCAGTCAACCTGATGCCATACACCATGCTGCGTAAGATTGGGAAATCTGATGAAGATTTGACCCAAACCAACATGATGCTGGTGAACTTCGAAGGCAACGTCTCTCCAGCTCAAGGAGCAATCTGCGTGGATCTCACCATTGGCAGTAAGACCCTTCCAACTGCTTTCTTTGTCATTAAAGGGAGGGGATCTTATAATCTACTGCTGGGTCGGGATTGGATTCATGCCAATTGTTGCATACCATCTACAATGCATCAATGCATCATCCAATGGATCGGAGATTCAGTGGAGGTGGTGCAAGGAGAAACCTCCTTGACAGTGGCAGCTACAGAAGCACAAGGATGGACTTATGATCAAGTGAGCTGCATATCTGGGAAAGCATGGGATACCAAGTATCTCAAAGTGTCCGATTTTGGACTAAAGCCGGTTCAAGCAGTCGGCTCTGATGACAAGATTTAATGGATCAATTCATAGAAGATGAAGGGAAGCTTGGGCATGGGTTTACGTCGGCTGATGAACTAGAAAAGATAGATCTTGGAGATGGAAGCAAACCAAGGCCGACATACATCAGTGCCAAGCTAGAAGAAGAGTACAAGAAGGAATTGATCGCATTATTGAAAGAATTCAAGGATTGCTTTGCTTGGGAATATTATGAAATGCCTGGCTTAGACCGATCTATTGTTGAGCATCGATTACCCATTAAACCAGGATATCGACCATTTTAGCAGCATCCAAGGCAGTGTAATCCAAAGATTTATCCTGATATAAAAGCCGAGATAACAAAGTTACTCGAAGCTGGTTTTATTTGGCAATGTTGATATGCCGAATGGATCTCTAATATAGTCCCTGTCTACAAGAAAAATGGCAAACTACGTGTGTGCATTGATTTCAGGAACTTGAACAAAGCAACGCCCATGGATGGATATCCAATGCTAGTGGCCGATGCACTGGTCAACGCTGCTGCAGGGCACAAAGTCATCAGCTTCATGGACGGTAATGTCGGGTACAATCAAATATTCATGGCCATAGAAGATATTGCAAAGACTGCTTTCAGGTGCCCTGGCCACGTCAGATTGTATGAATGGATTGTCATGACCTTCGGGTTGAAGAATGCTGGTGCCACATATCAAAGAGCCATGAATTACATATTCCACGAGCTCATTGGCAAGATAGTGGAAATCTACATTGATGATGTGGTTGTCAAGTCGAAGAGCTACAAAGAGCACTTGGCAGATCTACGGAAAACATTGGAATGCACTAGGAAGCATGGTTTGAAGATGAATCCCAATAAATGTGCTTTCGGAGTTTCAGCTGGTCAGTTCTTGGGTTTCTTAATACATGAAAGGGGAATCGAAGTAGGCTAGAAGTCAATCAGCGCCATTGACAATATAAAAGCGCCAACAAACAAGAAAGAGCTCCCGTCATTGATTGGCAAGATCAATTTCATCAGAAGATTTATATCTAATCTGTCAGAAAGGATCCAGCCATTTACACCTCTACTGAAGCTCAAGGCCGATCAGAAATTCGTATGGGGAGAATAACAGCAAAAGGCTTTAGATAATATCAAGCATTACCTAAAATCACCTCCTGTCTTAATGCCTCCTCAAGACAAGAAGCCGTTCAAGTTATACTTATCGGCTAATGAGCAGGCTATTGGATCGGCCCTTGCACAAGAGTTTGAAGGAAAAGAGCGAATCGTATATTTCGTGAGCAGAAGACTCTTGGACGCAGAAACGAGATATTCGGCGGTGGAAAGACTATGCTTGTGCCTATATTTCTCATGCACAAAGTTAAGGCCTTATCTATTAACTGCTGAATGCACCGTGGTGTGCAAAGATGACGTGGTCAAATACATGCTATCATTACCAATCTTGAAGGGTAGGATTGGGAAGTGGATCTTAGCACTGTCAGAATTTGATTTGACCTATCAATCGGCCAAAGCAATCAAAGGGCATGTAATGGCCGATTTGGTAACTCAACATTGTGGACCTGAAGTTGTAGTCGTAGAACCTATTCCATGGACTATGTTCTTTGATGGATCATCTTGTGGAGTAGGAGCTGGGATCGGAATCATCCTCATCTCACCTCAAGGGTCAAATTACGAGTTCTCCATCCCCATTGAGAAGACTTCAACAAATAATCAAGCTGAGTACCAAGCAGTATTAAAAGGGATAAAGCTACTACGAGAGGTCAATGCTGAAGTTGTTGAGATATTTGGAGATTCTCAACTCGTGATAAATCAGTTGGCAGGAGAGTACGAATGTAAAGATGACATATTAAGGGTTTATCACGAAGAATGCCTTCAGCTACTCCGAGAATTCAAAATAGTGAGACTTGAACATATCCCTAAAATTCACAACAGTGAGGCTAATCAGCTGGCCCAAGGGGCATCAGGATATCGGCCGATTCTAACTGTGGAATTATCAGCTGAAGATTGGAGGAAAGAAATAATAAATTATCTGAAAGATCCATCCAAAAAGGTTGATAAACAACTAAGGTACAGGGCCATTAAGTATGTTCTGCTAGAAGATGAGCTGTATTACTGTACCATCGATGGAGTTCTGCTCAAGTGTCTCGGTAAAGAAGAAGCTAAAATTTTAATGGGAGAGATTCACGAAGGAGTCTGTGGAGCTCATCAATCGGCATTCAAGATGAAGTGGATGATCAGAAACAATAATTATTATTGGCCAACGGTATTGGAAGATTGCTTCAAGTATTACAAAGGATGCCAAGAGTGTCAGAAGTTTGGAAGCATTCAAAGGGTTTCGGCATCAGCAATGAACCCAATAATCAAACCATGGCCGTTCAGGGGTTGGGCAATTGATTTGATCAGACAGATATATCCACCATCAAGCAAAGGTCATAAATTCGTACTAGTAGCTACGGATTATTTCACAAAGTGGGTTGAAGCCATCCCAATCAAGACTGTAACAACAGGCAATATGATTGATTTTGTCAATGAACATATTGTTTATCGATTTGGTATACCTCAAACCATTACGACCGATCAAGGAAGTCAATTCACCTCAGGGGAGTTCGAAGAATATGCAAATTCTTTGGGGATCAAATTGTTAAACTCATTTCCCTATTATGCTCAAGCGAATGGACAGGCAGAGGCAACAAATAAGGGCATCATCAAATTGATCAAATGCAAGATTGATGAAAGTCCTAAGCGATGGCATATGGTCCTTAATGAAGCGTTGTGGGCATACAGGATGGCATGCCACGGAGCAACCAAGGTATCACCATATCAACTAGTGTATGGTCATGATGTTGTACTACCTTGGGAACTGAGAGCCGGATCCAGGAGAACTTCTCTACAAGATCAGCTATCGGCCGATGATTATTCAGCTATGATGAAGGAGGAATTAGAAGATCTTGCTGGTAATCGGCTGAGAGCTTTAGAGAATATCGAAACGAATAAAAGAAGGATAGCCAGATGGTATGACAAGAAGGTCAAAGGTAAAGAATTTGCTGAAGGAGATCTGGTTTGGAAGCTCATTTTACCGATTGGCTCTAGGGATCCTAAATATGGGAAGTGGTCACCTAATTGGGAAGGACCATATCGGATCAGTCAATGCGTACCAGGCAATGCGTATTTATTGGAAACATTGGAAGGAGAGAAGTTTGCTAGAGCATTGAACAGAAAATATTTAAAGAAATATTATCCAAGCATATGGGTAGACGCTTAGTCCAATCAGAGCCTAAAAGCGGCCGATTTGAGACTCATGTTACAGCCGATCGTAGGAGAAATCATCTTCAGTAGCAGAAAGCCGAATCATCGAAGCATGTTCGGTTTCATGTTATGGCCGATATACAAATCGCTCTTAGAATAAAAATATATATTTTTTTCTCTTATCTTCGATTACAATGATGGCGTCACAAATACAGATCTGAAGAATACATCTGAAGATATCTTGAATGATCCATTACAGATCTATTACATCAGTCATCGACGAAACAGGCGATGGGGATGAAGAAAGAGAAAAACAAAAAGAAAATGCAAATTTGACGAAGATGAATCACCAGATGGGATAATTCCTCCCATCAAGGTTGTTGGGAAAGAAGACATAGGGTTGTTCTTCTTTCCGCAACATCCAAGGACAACCCCTGCCCTTCTCCACCAGCTGAAGCACCCAAGCTGCGTCACAAGGCTTCTTCTAGCTGTTGGACCTCCTGGCTTCACAAAAGGAGGCTAGAGAGAGGAGTATGTTCTGGACTATTTCACAAGAATTCTTCTAGCTATCTTGAATCAGGGAAGGAAGAAAGAATCATAGAGTAAGAGTCTAAAGCTCCCTGGACCTATATCTCGAGCCATAGTCGAAAGGATGTAGTCTCCGTGAAGGTATATAGATGATTATTTATAGCCGGAGCGCCGGAAGAGATAGAGATGAAAGAGCCAGAAAAGACGGAAATTGAAGATGCCAGATCCGGCAAAAGGGGAAACAGGTGACCCGTGAATGACTCAGTTTCCAAAGAATGACCGATTCAGAGGAATCACCCCCAAATAAAGGATGACCTATATACACTTAAATGGTGGGAAATTTCTCTATCGCGTCAACAAACTGCAGAGCATAGTTCACAGAAATCTTCTGCCTGATATTACAGACGGAGTCTACTAGCTCACTAGCAGTACTCAGAAGGAATGCTATTTCGAGCTGAAGTCTGTCAATGACTAGTAAAGATCATCAGCGCTCGCAGAGTTTTCCAGGGGAGGATGCCTCTCATACCCATAAGACTAAAAGAGCTAACACCTACATCAGGGAAAACCCAAGGATGATACAAAGAACCTTTGGGTAAAAGAATGGGTCTTATAGGGAAAGGGAACGGGAGATGCCAAAGAGTCACATAGTGAATAACCCCAAGGAAAGGCAGATGGAAAGGACGAGACATTATCAATGGAGATTGGTCAGGTTGATCACTTGACCATTATTCAAAAGATATCGAGCGAATTCCGGAGCAAAAGATTATTTACTCCGAAACTGGGGGGCATGTGTTGACACCATTTTTTGGGAAAAAACGGGTCAAAAAGGATAAGGAGAAGCAGCCGATGGAAAGCATAGTACAATTGACCGATTGAAGGAAGAGAAGGATGGTCAACACGATTCGCCGATGGTCAGAGAGATTCAACTCTGACAGTTGGCCAGTGAGGCAAAATGATCGGCCGATGGTCAAGGAAAGAATCGGCCGATGGGCATAAAGAAAGGCGGTATTCAAGGAGATACGCCAGATGGAAAGCACGATGGAGGCGGGTCAATCTACGATTGACGGCGGGTCAAAGAGTCAGTTTTAGAAGATCTTAGACTCCTGTATACCTAAGCATTTTTGGCCCGGCCCGGCCCGGCCCGCTGGCCCAGCCCGGGCCCGGCCCGTGCCAGGCCCGCCCACGAACCTTACTGGACGGGCGTGGGCAGAGATCTTGAAGCCCGCGAAAAAAAATCTTGGCCTGAGTCCGGCCTGGCATGCTGTTTTTAGCTATTTTACAGTGTAAAATACGCGGGCGGCCCGCCCAAGCCCGGGCCCGGCCCGAAAACTGAGGCCCGACACGTCCCATGGGACGGTCATGGGCAGGATTTTCTCGGCCCGAAAAAACCGAATTTTTTTTCGGCTCGGCCCGAACCCGGCCCGGCCCGTGAAATGCTCAGGTCTAGACTCATGCGAGAGTCCTTTTTCTATTTTCAGTATTTTTTGTCTTTAGACGCAAGCAAATAGTGTCGTGATCGGCTAGGAGTCGGGTTTGTCCTCAAGACATAAATAGCGACCCTGCGTGGTCGGGAAAATCTGTACACACCAATATCAAACAAACCGCCTCCGGGCAAACCCTTTACCTTTACTGCATGTACTTTACAGCATCTACCTTTACAGCATCTACTTTTCGGCGACTTCGCCATTGCGTTTTTCTCTTTTCTACAATGCCGTGCTTCGAGTTTGTCAGGCTGCATCAACTGATCTCCGGCAAGCTTGTGAGTACCGTTTTACCGAATAATCCTAGGCTTTAACCTCCGGGCGCATCGCTGAGGTTTCGTCTAGTTCTTTATTCACCCTTATCGATATTAGCTAGATCTACAAGTTTTCGTACCAATTCTTGTGGTTTTAGCTATTATCCTTACTATCTGCTCGATCTAGATCCTATCGGCTTCTACCACCGCAGCCGATTCTGACCTACTCGAGTGCTGACGTCACGATCGGCCGATTCAGCCGATCGATGTACTTACGCATCTACGCTTCGGTCGCTCTCGAGCCGGCCGATCCCGCTTTACCTCGTATCGGCCGATTGGCTGGTACACGTGTCGATAAAAGGCCATCGGTTCTCTAGCCGATCCCTAATATTTTCCATTGTCAATCAACAGGTCAGATTGGCGTGTGTCGCTACAGACCGGGGAGTCACGTGTGTCGCTACAGACCGGGGAGTCACGTGTGTCGCGCGCAAGGGTGACGTCCTATTTTTGCATCAACAGTTTTATAACGACTACCCTTATGAGAAAGGATTAAGTGTGAGGAAGGATTACTGCGAGTGGGATAGGGACCTGAATGAGAGGAACCTTCGCAAGTTTGTTTGCAGCAATGAAGGTTTCTGCGTAGAGAAGCACCTTAGGAGGGAGATCAAGTTGCGGAGGTCGCGAAATATCACTCGCTTGGGTTGCCGTGCTAAATTTGTGATTGCACTGGATTATGACATAGAGCAGTGGTATGTGAAGGATTTCATCAACGAACACAACCATCCGATGATTCCACAAGACCCTTTCTTGTTTCCTGCGTTCTCACAGAAAAATGACTGATGAGCAGAAAGCAGAGATTGTGCATATGCAGGTTTCTAGAATCCACAAACACCAGATAATGGACAGTATGCTGAAGCGGCACGGTGGTTATGATAAGGTTGGATTTACAGTAAGGGACCTTTACAATTTCTGCCATCACAATAAGTTGCAGATGCTCTTCGCCGGTGATGCCCAAACAATCATGAATTACTTCATAGCTCAGAAACGTAGAGATCCAGATTTCCATTTCGACCACAAGAGAGATGGGGGAGGGCATATGACGGGAGTGCTTTGGTGCGACTTCCAATCTCAGATGGATTATAGAGCATTTGGTGATGTCGTCGTATTTGATGGCACGTACAAAACCAATAAATACAACCTGCCTCTTGTTCCTTTTGTTGGGGTGAATCATCATAAAAGCACAGTTCTTTTTGCTTGTGGAATTGTTGCTCATGAGGATACTCAGTCTTATGTGTGGCTGCTTAGGGCATTCACTAAAGCCATGTCTCAGAAACATCTAGTATCTGTGATCACCGACGGAGACCTTGCTATGCAAAATGCAATTAGTATTGTGTGGCCGAATGCATCGCATAGGCTATGCGGATGGAATATTGAAAATAACATTGTGAGTAATATTAAGGACGATGATGTGAATGAAGGGATTAGGTGCTTTCTTTGTGATCGTTGCTCTATAGAAGAGATTGAGTTGAAATGGATGGTTTTCTTGAATAAGCATGAGGTCACAGATGAGAACTCATGGCTATATCAGATGTATGAGAGGAGGTAATCCTGGTGCGTTGCGTATCATGCTAGTAAGCGCTATTTAGGATTGAGGAGCAACCAGCGTAGCGAGAGCCTACACTCTAGGATCTAGTTTAATCTAGATCAGAAAATGACACTGCTAGAGCTGTTTCAACACTTTGACAACTGTCTCGTAAAGTTGCACACTAGAGAAGCAACTCTGGATTTTGTATCTAATTACAAGCCATGCTTGGAACTAGATGCTTCATTTTTTGTGCAAGAGGCTGCAAAAAGGTTCACAACAAGTGTTTTTTGTGATGATGTGCTGTACAGTCTGAAAGCAGTCGAGAAGTGTTATTTGATTGAGGAAATGGATAGCTATGACATTGTTTTGTATAAAGTTGCAAGGGTTGATAAAGGAGAAAAATGATACTTTGTGAGATGTGACATATGTGTTGATGAGGATACGGTCAAGGAAATTTCATGTTCTTGTCTAAAGTTACAGTCCCTTGGAACCCCATGATCACACATCTTCTTTGTGTTGGGCCTTCGCGAAGAAAGTAAGCTTCCAGACTGCTGTGTTTTGGAAAGGTGGACGATGGGTGCCAAGTGTGGATTTCCTCCTACAAGGAAGAGCACAATGTATGACTATTCTGATAGCGTACATAGTTACAATGACCTACACAATATCAGTCGAACGGCAGCCTTCGCAGCAGCTCAATCACAAGAAGCATTTGAACGGCTCAAACGCGTTCTTGAAGAGGAAACTGCTATGATCCCTGGAAATAGAGGAGAGGGTGGACGCAAGACGTTTGGTCCTGTGCTCCCACAAGCCCTGGATGTTGATTCTGTGGAGTGCTGCAATGTATTAGATCCCATACGCGTGCCTGGCAGAGGGGCCCCAAAGAAAAAGTTGAAGTCAACCTGCAAGCTCAGCAAGCATTTCTTGGTACCCAACACTTGTTGGGTCCTACTACGTTAGCCACAAGGTGCTTAGGAACCCAAATGGCTTTCATGCTAGTTTGAGGTGAACTAATCTCCCTCATAGCACAAGTCTCATTCTTATCGTTCCTAAGCTTACGGAAATCATAAGGGACAAGGTTCAATTTAGGAACGTTACCATTTGGGCAATCTTTGCCCATGTGACCCTTTTGGCGGCATTCATAGGAAATGCGGCTTTTGTTCTTGTTGATCACATTATTCCTTGTAAATTCTTTTCCATGCTTGCTTCTGAGTCTTGTTCTTGGAGAAGGGGTCTTCTTTGGCTTGTTTGCTTGAGGGGTGGCAAATCTGGCCGGCACCGGTCTGACCAGTCACAGTCAGAGCCACTGCTTGCTATGGTACTTGGGCAAGCGTCGGCAAAGTGACCCTTCTCTCTGCACTTGTAGCACACTCTCCACTTGTTTAAGCTTCTAGGCTTCTTGGAGGGTGATTCTTGTGCCTTATGCTTGGTTGGGCGATGTTGGGACTTGATGTGCCCAACCTTACTCTTTTCTTGAATCTTGTTCTTTTGTGTCTTTGTATGTTGTTGAGGAGTTGAGCTAGCGACGGTTGATCCCTTCTCAAGCTTCTTCACCATGTTCTCACGTTTATCTTGAGAATGTTGCACTTTGCTCTTCTCCTTCAATACATACAAGTCTCTTTGAAGTTTTTCAACCTCTTGCTTGAGTTCATCATTTTCTTTAGCAATGAGGTCATCACAAGATTCTACAAGTACATGCTCAATGCTAGATTGGCTTGCTTGAGAGAAACAATTATTAGTGCAAGACAAATCAATTTGAACTTGTGAGCATTTGCATGTGTGAGATAGAGGTTGCATAAATTTTACCGATGAAATCACAACCTCATAGGCTATCTCTAGTGTTGCATAAGAATCTACAAGCTTCTCATAGGAACACTCAAGTTCCTTGTGATTGGCTTGTAGAGCCATATGCTCACTAGTGAGCTTCTCTAGCTTTTCTTCAAGCCTTTCATTTTCTTGATCCACTGCAGCTACACAAGCAAAGAATTTGATAACCTTATCATATTGCCTAGCGAGTGAATCATACTTACAAACCAAGGAGGCATTTTCGTATTTGAGAGCCTCAAGTTCTTTGTCCAAGGAGCTTGAAGCTTCATTCTTCTCAATCTTTCCTCCCTTGGTCCTTTTCTTCTTTTCCTTCTTGGCCATCAAGCAAATGTTGGTGCCTCTGCTGGCACCGGTCTGACCGGTGGGTGTCACCGGTCTGACCGGTCCCTGCAGAGGGACAGGGTCCTCGCTTCTTTGGCCTTCTCCTTGCTTGGAAAACGACACTTGAGGCTCAGTGATGTTGAATGAGGACATAGAGCTCTCCTCAAGTGCCTTCTCCATGGTTTGCTCTTGATCAATCCATTTGGGCTTTTCATATTCTTCTCTAAGGATTTCCCAAATGGTGTGTGCATCAATCTCAAGTTTATCATAGATGAATTCCTGCACATCATCACTCAAAGTACTACAAATGTAGTTAAATACTCGAGAGTTGCATTGCCAACACTCTAAGTGCTCTAGGGATGATTTTGACAAGTCAAGTTTGATTTCCCTAAAGTGAGGAGGTAGAATGCTAGTAACAACAATCTTCTCGGCAAGTGGACCCATGGTCCTAATGCAATTGAGTACATGAATTGACCAAGATGCTTAGTTTTAGCCATCTAGGGCTAGAGGCTCAAACGGTACCTCACGAGCTGTCGACATCGAAGAACTCCAAGCGGTTAAGCTCGAATCGGAGGACCAAGCTCTGATATCAATTGAAAGGACCTTAGATGTCGCCAAGAGGGGGGTGAATAGGCGTGATGACCAACTTTAACTTTTCGTCCCCGAAAACTTGAGCTGTCAGTGTCCACCGGTCAGACCGGTGGTGAAGACCGGTCAGACCGGTTGCGCACTGGGATTCACAGGAGGCACCGGTCAGACCGGTGTAGCATAGACCACCTGCAAAAACAACTTCAAACTCCTCTTGACTTCTAGCACGAACCAAACTTGGTGAGTAGCCTTTGTAGATGATCACAAGCAGGGTAATGAGCCCTGCACACAAGTAGCACACCCAAGTAGACCAAAGCGGAAGCAAATCAAATATGCTAGAAAAACAACTTAGAGAGGCAAACCACAAAAGAAGCAAGGATTTGTTTCTCGAAGTTCACCACCCACTAAGGAACGGCTATGTCTCCGTTGAGGAGCTTGTAAGGGAGAATTCCCACAACAAGCCGGGTCTCTTTCAACCACTTTCATCTTGTCTACTAAGGCGATCTTTTTCACGAAGAGGCAAGATCACAGCCCTCACAAACTTGCCGCTACTCACCACAACCTTGGGAGCTAGCCAGTGATGCCTAGTCGTTTAGGAGGTAAACCTCCAAGAGTAGCAAATGCTTCAAAGCTCGTAGACGTGAAACTGAAGTGCTCAAGCTATGGGAATGCTCTTGATAGCTCACAAAGATGCTCTTGAGCTCACTCTCTCAACCCAACACAAAGGATATGGCTTGAATCCACAAATCTCACAAAGAGAGGTTGGGGAGAGCCACTAAGGCTTAGGGCTTGCAAGAAATGGCTTAGGAACTCAGCACAACCACTAGGAACAACAGCCCTCCACAAAAGAGGACTTGGGGTACTTATACCTCTCAAAGGAGAAAACTAGACGTTAGCTGTCGGGTGGCACCGGTTAGACCGGTGTTTGAAAAACTAGCCGTTGGGGCTAGCGGCACCGGTCAGACCGGTGCCCCTGACCAGTCAGACTAATCAGGCCCGAGCACCCCCCAAAACCCTTTCTATGAATCTAACACTTCACCAAAGAGATGAAGTGGCTTAGGTTAGGTTAGGTGGGTTTTGTTAGCACACTCTAAGGCTCTCAAGGCTATATCTCACTTAGGTCAACTAATGAGCACTTTGACTTTGGCCAACTCACTAATGTTGCATCCCTCTTGATAGTACGACATACCTATACTCAAAAATAAATAAAAACACCTTGTCAACCTCTTGAGCTTGAATGTCTTCAATCTTGCCATACTTGAACAATATCCACTTGAGGGCTTTCAACTTAGCCTTTGTCTTGAGCACGTCCATACTTGAGCTAGTGACTTAGGATCTTTCCATCTAGCATAAGAATGCGTACACTTGGATCCATAAGTCACTCCATATTGCCAATCATAACATATTGATGAGTTGCATTATTTCCCTCTGTTAAGGTTTGGATATGATACTTGAAGACCCCATGGAAGCTAGAACTTCACCTTAGCAAAACACTAATGGCGGCTTAGCTACGGCCCCAAAGATTGCTTTGTCCCTCACCCTAGACATGTCGGTTGATCTCTTCATCACTTACCCAATCCACTTTGAGTTCCACTTTGCTTCATCCATAATTAAATTCCATTTGAAAAGCCCGCTTCAAATCCTTGTTCTTGATTGACAACGAATATGCAAGCTTCCAATTAAGAACCATAATGTTTACACTCATCCTTGTGTCCTCTTTCAATTACCACATGAAGCCTTGCACTTGGTCTAAAGAATTACCTCTTCTCTTTTTACGATCCTTGTAATTTTAATCAAGCGATGTCTAGTATGGGAGACCATGAATTGACCTTCTCAATTTATCCCAATATTTATCTTCCTTTATTGCTTGATATTTGTCACATACGCATTAGGATCATCCATATATTTATCTTTTCCAATGTGAGTCATATAGTATCCATTCATCAATACATATTCCAATAATAAATCATGAATATCTAAATAAAACTTGCTCACAATCTTAGACAAATACATTAGTCCTTTAATCACTTTGTCATTCAATTCACCAAAATCCACTTAGGGGCCTAGATGCACTTTCAGCAACCTTACCTGAAAGGGGCCAATAGGGAGGCATTGTCAGGGTATAGACCTGCTCTAGCGGGGAGTTGGGTTTGTTCATTTATGGTGGGGTATTGACCTGCTAGGGAGCTTTATGCCCTGTTTCGTCCTGAAACCTAGTGAGTTGATATACATAAAGGCCTCGTAGTATCCCTATGCAGCCACACCTCGGTAGTGTGGTAATGTGCCTGTCGTACAGACATCCCTGGGCCCACTACTCAGGTGGGTACTGGGACCGACTACTCCGTGGACCCCTGGGACTACTCAACTTGGGCTGCACGACACCTGTTGGCGTGAAGCGCAAGGCCTACAGAGGATTAGTACTCGGTTAGGAAGCTAGACATGTCCGGATCCATGTAGAGTACTCCTAGCCGTACACGACTAGTACTCCTCAGGCAAACCGACTTGTAACCCTGCCTCCTGGACTATATAAGGCGAGGCAGGGACCCCTATCTCTTCATCCGCATCATCTTGTAAACACACCCAATCAATCCAGAGCTACACAACATACAGGACGTAGGGTATTACGCACCTCGCGGCCCGAACCTGTCTAAATTGTGTGCCACGTGTCTCTCCTTCGAGTTCCCGATCTTGGCGAGGCCACAAACGTCTACCTCGGGTACCCCCCTTAGTAGGTTGCCAGGTTAAAACACCGACAGCTGGCGCGTCAGGTAGGGGCTCTCGCCGAAGATCACATGGCGAACTCGACGGCTTCAATTGTCATCAAGCCAACCGCCGCCTTCAACCGCGGCGACACCTTCATCTTCGGCTCTTGGGTCTGCACCGCTGACGGCGCTGGATCGTTCCAGCGCTACCTCACCATGACCCCGGACACGGAGACCGGGCTCGTGACGCTTCCCGAAGTTGTCACGGGCCCACTCGTCAAAAAATTCGGCGAATTTTCACTCTGCAACCAAGTCACCGACTTCGAGGTTGGATCCAACTCCAACTCGAACTCCACGTCACCGTGGATCGAATCATGCGAGCCGGCTCCTAAGCCATCGTGTGAAACGGTCCTCCTCCACGAGCACTTCCCATACGGCCTCTGCAACTCTAGCAGAGCCCATGCAGAAACTCTCACCGCACGCCGGGCCGGCAAGGAGATCGTCTCCGATTACTCCTCGGACTCCAACGTCGCACCCGGCTACAACTCGGACTCTTCCTACGAATTCGACTTCGGTTCGGACCCAATCGAGTCCGAGCTCAACACGACTGAGGAACCGCTGTCAGGCCCTGCCACCGGCTTGGTCATTACATCCACTCCCGCCGGCAGATTCGTCTACTGGCCTGACCGCAAGCCCGCAGACCTGACTGACGACAACTCGCGCTGCGTCACCTACCTTGAGACACTCCCCTTCCAGGAGGGGACACCGTTGGCTCCAAACGAAGACGAGCACACCCCCACCGAGGTGGCGACTACCGACTCCAGCCTCTGCACCCCTGACTGTGAAGTCTTCATGGCAGCCGGGGATGCTAGAACCTCGGAAGAACGGCCCGATCGGTACCTCGACGACATCTCAGAGGATGAGTTGACAACCAACACACCTCCAAACGAGACTACCGAAGACAAGAACGCTCGACGTGACCACAACAGGAAGCGAAATGATCGACACCGATGTCTCCGGGAAGCTCTCCCCATCCGGAACCTCAATGAGGCTCTGGATCAAGTCGCCAACCGGGTGCACACCACCCCTGAGCAATACCTCAAGTCTATCACCATGATAGCTCGGCAGGCCCAGGGGCGCCGCGCAGGTGAAGTCATCGCCAAGCTTGCTGAGGACGTCTACTTCATGCGGGTCAACAACAGAGTCACTCCCGCTGGAAACCACGAAGCGACTAGTCGCAGCCGCACCCCAGCAGACGGCGGACACAACCGCGTCCGTGGTGAACACCAACCAACACCCAACCGCTCTAGAGCCTCTGCGGGAGGACCCTCGCACGGTGGCCATAGCGGCGGGGGCGGCGGCGGCAGCAGCAGCAGCAGTGGCGGCAGCTCCTCCCACGGCGGCGGCAGAAGAGCTGGTGGTGGCGGCGACCGCGGAGGCCGAGGCCATGCGAACAGCCACGCCACCGGCTACACCCACGACGGCTACAATGCCCGCCACAGGATCGACGAGATCCACCGCGCCAAGAAGGCTACCGAAGTCAGTGACAGCGACGGCTTCCCCGCCAACTCTGCACGACTTCGCGATCTGCTTCTCCCCGAGAAATTCAAGCCTCTCGGAATCACCAAGTACGACGCGAAGCAAGACACAGTTCAGTGGCTTAAGTGTTATACCCTGTCCATTGAAAATGCTGGTGGAAACTGTTGACACCGTTTTTTGGAAAAACAGGTCAAAAAGGATAAGGAGAGATAGCCGATGAAAACAGAGTGCAATCGGCCGACTAAAGGATGGTCAATGGGACTCGCCGATGGTCAAGGAGGCTCAACCCTGACAATGGGACGGCGGGTCAAAGCGATCGGCCGATGGTCAACCAGAGGATCGGCCGATGAAGAGGAAGAAGGCGGCAATGAAAAGATACGCCAGAAGGAAAGCATGGTGGAGGGGGTCAATCTACAATTGGCGACGGGTGAAAGAGTCAGTTTTAGGAAGTTTTGACTCCTGCGAGAGTCCTTTTCTATTTTTTGTAGTATTTTGTCTTTAGATGCAAGTAAACAGTGTCGTGATCGGTTAGGAGTCGGGGTTGTCCACAGGACATAAATAGCGACCCTGCGTGGTCGGAAAAATCTGTACACACCAATATCAAACAAACCACCTTCAGGCAAACCCTTTACTTTACCGCATCTACTTTACAGCATCTACCTTTACAGCATCTATTTTTTGGCGACTTCACCATTGCATTTTTCTCTTTTCTACAACGCCGTGCTTCGAGTTCGTCGGGCTGCATCAGCTGATCTCCGGCAAGCTTTGTGAGTACCGTTTTACTGAATAATCCTAGGCTTTAACCTCCGGGCGCATCGCTGAGGTTTCGTCTAGTTCTTTATTCACCCCTTACCGATAATTAGCTAGATCTACAAGTTTTTCGTACCAAATTCTTGTGGTTTTAGCTATTATCATTATCATCCGCTCGATATAGATCCTATCGGATTCGTTCAAAGATTCAGAGAGGTCAGAAATAAGTGCTACAGCCTGAATCTGGGAGGCAAACAATTGGCTGAGCTAGCTTTCCAAGGTCTCTTGCCGACCTTGAGGGAGAAATATGCATCACATGACTTCGAAAGCCTCAGCCAGTTGGTCAGTCGGATGAGTCAGGAAACTGCAAAGTCCTATGAGGCTAGAAGAAACTTTCAGAAGAAGGTATCTTATGTGGACTACTCTGACTCAGAAGATGATGATAATATGATAGAGCTCGCAGAGTGGGTCAAGGGCAAGAAGACAGTGTCCTATCCCTTTGGCAAGAAGGAGCCTGAAAAATTCGGCTTTGATATCACTAAGGTCGATAAAATATTTGATCTGTTGCTTCAGCAAGGGCAGATTAAACTGTCCAACATTTTCAAAAAAAATGTTGCAACATTTTGTAAAATGTTAACGAAAAATAGTTGACAAAACCAACATTTCTGAGAAATGTTGGAATATTTCTGAAAAATGTTGGAAGAAGCCGAAAAAATGTTAGTCCCAAAAATATGAAAAAAATGACTAGAAATGTTAAAATATTTTTTATTTAGTAGTTATGAAGTGGGCTGGTAGGAAAATACAAAACATAAGTTTATATAGACTTTGATAAGCTGGAAGTTCATACCTAATCTACCTTCCGGAAGCCATATACGAGCCCCAAGCGATCCTCAACGGATAAAAGGAGAAGGGAACCAAAGAATGCGTATCGAATAATAGAGACCAAAGGCTTCCTCCTCGGCTCCTCGGGTTTTCCCAAGTCTAAACCCGTCCCTCAATTCTTGTTTGTTCCCCAACTTGTAACTCTGATTCCCTTCGAATAATTACTCAAAAGTGTATCCATTTTGTACTCAGTTGCCACAAATTCCCTTCTATTCGTGCCAATTTGGTGCTTCAGCGCATCTAGGAACATAACATACTCACAAGTTGTCCACCAGAGAGAATAGTGGAATCTTTCCAAAAAAAAGAGAGAATAGTGGAATCTAGGACCACAGTGACCACACCTTTTGCCGCACTGAGAATTCATGAACATGTTAAAGATGCATATACGACGCCTAGCCATTTATATCTAAAAAACGTCTTGCCATTTGAGAATTCTTGAGCAAGTTGTACGCTGATCGCAACGAATAAAAATATACCACCACACCATCCAAGCACAATTCGGGTAAAACTGTCACGAATCAGCATCTGATGTCATTCCCATCCGGCCGGGGTTGCTCTCTACTTTTCCTACTTGTGGATGACCCAACCATGCATCCAATGCAATTGCCAATGGCTAGAGGTAGCTGATGATCGATCCCTGCCGTAACGAGTCACATCATATATAAGTTAACCACAGGCCAGAATTCAGACCCGGCAGAATGCACAGTGCTCCGATCACTTGAGCAAGCAGCTAAACGCCTAAACCTTGCCGATCAATTACCATATCACGCCAGACATGGCTGCCGTCGAGATGGCGACGCCGAATCCGCAAGCGCCGCCGCCGCCGTTCAGCTCAGTGCACGTGAACCGCCCCCTGGCCACCGCCAACCGCCTCATGGCGGGCGTCCACGCGGCGCTCGCCGCCGCCGCCATCGCCCACCGCGCCCTGCACCTGCACCAGCAGCTCGGCCTCAGCGGCGGCGTGGGCGTGGTCCGCAACGCCGCCATGGTCGCGGCGGACCTGACCCTCCTGTTCCTGTGGGCGCTGTCGCAGTCGGGCCTGTGGCGGCCCGTCTCGCGCGCCGCGTTCCCGGACCGGCTGCTGGCGTCCCGACGGCGCGGCGGCCTCCCGGCCGTGGACGTGCTGGTGGTGACGGCGGACCCGGACAAGGAGCCGGCGCTGGGGGTGATGAACACGGTGGTGTCGGCCATGGCGCTGGACTACGCCGGCGGGAGGCTGAGCGTGTACCTGTCGGACGACGCCGGGTCGCCGCTGACGCTGATGGCCGCACGCAGGGCCTACGCTTTCGCCAGGGCATGGGTGCCCTTCTGCAGGAGGCACTCGGTGCAGTGCCCCTGGCCCGATAGGTACTTCGCCGGCGACGACGGCCATGACGATCACTGCGGTGACGCCACCGAGGAGAGGCGAAGAATGAAGGTACCTGTACTGTACATGTAACGATGATCAATCTAGCGTCGAACAATTTTTCTAAACCAATTATGAAGGCCCGATTGTAGGAGATCAAAAAAAATTAAAAAGTAAACGCTCTTTAAGCTTTCTTATAAAAGTTGGGTGATTGCCTTTGGTCTAAAAAAAATTGTAGGAGATCAAAAAGTCAGATGACTCTCATAATCCATAATTCGAAATTCGAAATCCATTTAGATTCTGAATTCTGGATTATAGAAGTCATTTGACTTTTTAATCTTCCATAACCCAACATTCAAAATCGGTCATAATCTGAAACAAACAGACCCATAACAACTTCTTCCTGTGCAGAAAATGTACGAGAGGTTCAAAGGGGACCTAGAGGAGGCTAGTAAGAACAAGAGTATTTCCAGGAGCTGGGCGAAAGAAAAACGTCAGGATCACGATGCTTATGTCGAGGTAAATCAGAATGAGATCAGTTTTGGCCTATGCAGTTGGGTCACTGACATGTGGGCCCCACCGCGGGGGAGCCTACATGTCAGTCACTCAACTGTAGGGACTGAATAGCAGAGGATCCTCTTCCGTTAAATCCAATTCAATCAAAGCAATTTCACTACGGGAAACCGAGGGTTTGTCGTGAGTCTGATACAGTAAACTCCGATTTACTCTCAGCAAAGAGTTTTTCGTGAGTGGCTCTCGGCAAAGCCCTCACAGCAAACATCTTCACGGCAAAGGGTTGTTTGCCGTGAGTCGCGGGTTGGACTCACGGCAAACGTTTGGCGTGAGGACTATTCCACTCCTGGCAAAAGAATTTTTCAAAAGAATACAAAAAATACGGCTGGGCACCGTGGCCCCACTGACTGGCCGCTGCAGCCCCACCCCACCGCCGTCATCGCCGCCACCCCCTCCCTACAGCCTCCATCCACACCGCCACCACCACCACCCACACCACGTCGCCGCACCACCTTCATTGGAGGGGAGGAAGAGGAGGCCGTTGTGTCCGCCATCGGGTCCCCTCATCGGGGAGGAGGAAGAGGAGGTCGTCGGATCTCCCTCTTGTGATGGCTGCCCGGTCCTCTATGCGTCGTCGCCTCACTTCGCCCCGTCGTGCTGCTCACCACCAGTGAGGGGCAAGTGGAGGGGGGAGGGAGGGGAGGCAGAGGAGGGACCGACCCGAGGTCCAGGCGTCGCCGCTCCATGCGCCGCGCCGCCAGATCTGAGAGGCGGTGGCAGATCGGGAGCGAGAAGTGAGGGAGGGAGGGAGGTTAGAGAGGGAGGCGGCTGCGGGAGAGAAATGAGGGAGGGAGGAGGGTTATATAGGTTGGGTTCGTGGGAAGGCCGGTGTGTTTATTTGACCGGTGGATTTCATGGGCCGGTTGGGCCAATAAGGTTTTGTTGTGAGCCCCAGTTTAGGCTCATGGCATAGGGAATTTTTTTAAAAAATATATATTAAGTGCATTTTATTAGTTAAATATAGCAAATAAATTCAAAAAATTACCAAATTTTAATATGGCATAGCACGTGTTATTTACGGAGAGTATAAAAAAAGTTTTGAATTCAAATTCCAATTTGAATTTCACCTTGCCTACAAATCTAACCGCCGCCTTCTTAAATTTATGAAACTTCTTTGGAGATGTTTCAGTTTCTAAATAATGTACATGACAAAATGTGCGAAACACATTCAATTTTTTTACCATAGCCTCTCTGTATGATATCATGAGATATTGACAAATGTTATGATTTTCAGATTTCATTTGTGTTTTTTAGAATTATAGAAAAATTCGGACACACGTCTTTGATCATGTTTCCTGGACAAGATGTTCGAAATTTCTTTTGGTTTTATGTCTGAGGTCTGAAATATGGCTAAATAACATGAATATCATTTTCCACTCATTTTTTATAATATATGAATCACTTGCAGTTCCATTTTGACTTGACTCACAAAATTGTTAATTAATTAAATATAGAAAAAAATACAAAACTTTACCAAATTTTAACATGGAGTACCAAATGTTGTATGTGAAGAGTAGATAATTTTTGAATTAAAATTTCAATTTGAATGTCACTTTGCCTACAAACCTAGCCGCTTCGTCATAACTCTATGAAACTTCTTTGGAGATGTTTCGGTTTTCTAAGCATCATGCGTGAAAAAATATGCGAAACTCGCTCAATTTTTTACCACAACCTCCTTGTATGATATCATGAGATATTGACAATTTTCATGATTTTCAAACTTCATTTATGTTTGTTAGAATTTTAAAATCATTCAAACGTGTGTCTTTGATCAAGTTTCTTAGACAAGATGTTTAAAATTTCTTTCAATTTTATGGCTATGGTCTCAAATTTGGCTAAATAACATGATTATCATTTTTTTCACTTATTTTCTTCTATTATTTGAATCAGTTGCAGTTCAAATTTGACTCGATTCAAAAAATGCTTGAAATGCAATTAATTAGTTAAATATATCAAACAAATTAAAAATATATCATATTTTAACATGGAGTGCCTTATGTTGTATGTGGATAGTAGAAAAAGTTTAGGGTATGGAAGATAAAGAATTGCATGAAAAGGTTATGAAGGTATTTTGAGATGAGGAAAAGGCTTTTTGCCGTCGGCCAAAGACATACTCACAACACAATTGGGGATTTGTCGTGAGCCTGGAATCCGGCTGACGGCAAAAAGGTTATTTCCGTGAGCTCGACGCCTGCTCACAGCAAAATGGGATATTTGCCGTGACCACGACTCGAGGCTCACGGCAAATAGCCTTTTTGCGGTGGGTTTGCCTTTTGGCCGTCGGCAAAAGGGCTATTTGTCGTGAGCCTGACTTTTGGCTCACGGCAAAAAGCTGCTGATAGGATAGTTTGAGTCAAATTAACAAGTAGCTTCATCTATATATATATATATATATATGTAAATTAATATGTGTCTTGCATGCAACCAATTCAATCCGCAGATCATCACCGGGGAAGAGGAGGAGGACGACGACCAGCTGGGTGAGGAAACCATGCCGTTGCTGGTGTACGTGTCCCGGGAGAAGAGGAGGGCGTCCCCTCACCACTTCAAAGCTGGCGCTCTCAACACATTGGTGCGCTGTCATGCCCCAGCTTAGTGGTTACAATACTATTTTTTTAATTTACTTCAACTCTATTTTTCTATCAATGCAAAGTCGCCTCTAGCTTAGTGGTTATAATACTTTAATTAATAGCATCTAAGCAAGTCTGGGTTCAACTCCAAAACAGAAGCGAATTAAATGGGTTTGGGATTAATAAATGGGGAAAACAAAATCCAAATAACCTCCTCAAATACTTTTGTATTCAATTTACCCCTTAAATTATGATATTTGGTTCAACTTACCCCATAATGCGATTAATTATTTTTATTTCTTCATACACAAGTTGAATTTCAATTTGTGACTTTGCAGGATGGTAGTGGACATCATAATTTATATTAAAAATATTTTATGAATTTTTTACATTAGTTTTTAATACTCCAATTTTGTATCTTATGTTATTATTAAATATCCTACCATATAAAAATAGTGTTGAAAAAATTATGATATATTTTTTAATATATTTTGTATTGTCTGCTATCAATTTGCAAAATTTTAACTTGCCACGCCATTTGTTCCTGGACAACAAAAAAAGGTGTTGAGAGGTAAACTGAACCAAATGGTATAGTTTAGGAGTAAATTGAACTTAATGGTATAGTTTAGGGGTAAAATAAACCTGTAAATAGTTTAGCGGTTATCCCGACTTTGATTATACTTGAGGGAGTAATTTGAATTCGTTTCTAAAAAATATATAAAAATATGTTTGGGTTTTAGCAAAAAAAATGATGTTCCAATATCTTCTTTCTAATTATTTTCACTCACTTTTTAGCAATTTTTACTGTTATGGAATTACTAATTCCCTACAGAAGATTACGAAAGGCCTAAAAAAGCATTAAAAATTAATAATTGTTCCAATGAAACATTCAACTTACAATTGACCATTGATAAAGTAGCTTTAATGAATACTACAAAATCTAATTAAAATAACTATATTTACTTATTAAAATAAAAATCCAAATTTTGAACTAATATTAGTATCCTAAGGTCAAAAGCATAGTTTAAACTAAAATAAAATTGCTTGATGTCTACTTAAATCATACAAATAAGGGTAAGTGGGGCTGATCATGTATTGTAGAAATTGTTTGTTGTGTCGAAATCAAAAGAAAAGTATATCTCTCATTTCCGACGTGAATATAAGTTCTTTTCTCAATTTGAAATTAAGTCTATTGTCTTGGTCAAACACACTGCGAATATCAATGACCAAAACAGTCCTCATTTATTTGTTCTAACGGAAAATTGTCCTTCCCTTATGATCCGGTATGAGCAAATACATATTTTTTTATAATGTACCTTTTTTCGTGAGGATTATATATAATGTACCAATTTATCAAGTTGTTGTGCTAAATTGAACATTTGACAAACTTGTTTGCCAATCCACACCCATTTGTTAAGTTGTTGCACACGGTGTAACCCATCGATAATCCAATCTCAACGTCGATCGATCTGGTTGCAGCTGCGGGTTTCAGGCCTGGTGAGCAACGCGCCCTACGTGCTGGTGCTCGACTGCGACATGTCCTGCAACAGCCGCGCCTCTGCCCTGGAGGCCATGTGCTTCCATCTCGACCGATCCCCGCCGGCGCCGGAGCACCTCGCCTTCGTGCAGTTCCCGCAGATGTTCCACAACCTCAGCCCCAACGACATCTACACCAATGACCTCCGATACATCTTCGCGGTAATGCGCGCGTATCAGTCACTCACACTACTTTCTCCTATATGTTGACATGGTGATCTGACAAGCGATGACGCCGATGACCAACTGCATTTGTCCGGCAGACTCGATGGATCGGTCAGGACGGCCTCCGGGGCCCGCTCCTCGCCGGCACCGGCTTCTACGTCAGGAGGGACGCGCTGTACGGGGCCACGCCGTCCGCCGCCGCCTCGCCGCCGGCGGCGCACGGTGCCGAGTTCTTGTCCATGGATTCCGCCGAGCTGGCGACGAGGTTCGGCCACTCCGACGACTTCATGTCCTCCGTGCGCAACCTCCACCTGCAGCAACCATGTCGTGGCCATCGTCGTCGTCTTCCTCGAGACGCGGAGCTGGTGGCCTCCTGCGCGTACGAGACCGGCACCGGGTGGGGCGACGAGGTGGGGTTCATGTACCAGTCGGTAGTGGAGGACTACTTCACCGGCTACCGGCGCTTCTTCTCCCGGGGCTGGACGTCGGCCTACTGCTACCCGGCGCCCTCGTCCCGGCCGCCGTTCCTCGGCACCATGCCCACCAACCTCAACGACGTGCTGGTCCAGAACAAGCGCTGGATGTCAGGCCTCCTCGCCGTCGGCCTCTCCAGGCGCTACTGCCCGCTCGCCTGCCGGGGGCTCCTCGCCGCCTCCGTGCCGCAGGCCATGTCCGTCGCCTACTTCGGCTTCATGCCGCTCTACGCGTTCCCGGCGCTGTGCTACGCGACCCTGCCGCAGCTCTGCTTCCTCCGCGGCGTCCCGCTGTTCCCGGACGCCGGCGCCGGCGCCCCGTGGTACGCCGCCGCCTTCGCGTCCTCCTTGCTGCTGCACCTGGTCGAGGTGTCGGTGGCGAGGCGCGGGCTGGCGGTGCGGACGTGGTGGAACGAGCAGAGGTTCTGGATGCTCAACGCCGTAACCGCCCAGCTGTTCGGATGCGTCGGCGCCGTCCAGGACCTCGTCGGCGCCGCCGCGCTGCGCTTCGACCTCACCAGCAAGGCCGACGGCGACGACGGTGGCAGGCTGTACCAGAAGGGCGTGTTCGACTTCAAGGGGTGCTCCATCCTGCTGCTCCCGGCCACCACCCTCTCCGCGCTCAACGCCGCGGCGCTGGTCGGGGGGGCCTGGAAAATGATGGCCCGAGGCGGCGGCTTATTGTCCGGCGAGATGTTGCCGCAGCTGTTCCTCCTGAGCTACGTGGCGGCGCTGAGCTACCCGCTGCTGGAGGGGATGTTCCTCCGGGTGGACTCCGCAAGGGTTCCAGGGCGCATCACCGCACTCTCAGTCGCCTTGGCAGCGGTGCTGCTCTCCCTGTTTGGATAGGGACGGCACCCCTCGTCTGCCATTCGCCAAGACGATGGATCGGAGTGCAAAAAGCTACAAGTACATGGACATGGCGAACCGTACAAGTTATGGCCTCGTTCACGTAGCTGTGTAACGCAAACTCGAGTGTTGTTGAGTGTGCTGGCACTCAATGCCAGGATCGGAGGTGTTAGTTCGGTAGTTCCAGCAGGCCAGGTGTCCTGAGATATTTTGGTGTCCTAGATCGACTATAAAAAAAGAGGTTAAATAAAACAACGACGACTCACTACGAAAAAATTGAAATTTGTTGCGAGTCCTGTTTTTTCCCGTATCACGGTAATTACCATTTTGCCGACGGTCCCGATGAAACCTCACGGCAAAAAGCGGGTTCACGGTAAAATAGGTATTCAAAATTGGACTTCGTTATGAGCTTGGAGGCCGACGATAAAATTCAGCCGATGGCAAACATTCATTTTGTCGTGAGCTGTTTTGGCCAATGGTAAAAAATCATCTTCCCACATCAAAATGTTCACATCGCTTTTTCATACGACTTCGGAAGAAGAAAAAATTTATATCACAATTGTACATCTCGAAAAGATCTACAACTTTTTGTAAGGAATATTTACAAAATCTAGTACAACTGGTTACAAATGTTTACATAATTTTTTCATACAACTTAGCTTTTTCATACAGCTTAAGGTGAAGAAACATTTTTATCACAATTGTACATGCTCAGGTTCAATAATTTTGGGGTTGATACTAAGGGTACATTTAGCCGGAATATTTACAACACCTGCAAGGAAAACATACACATTTACATGTGCAATTTTTAGGCTAATCAAAACATTTAGAACATCTGCAAGAAAAGACAAACGCATTTTTTGGGCTGATTGCACTAGGCAGCAACATCACCAGCACAACATCTACAAAAAAAAAACGGATCACGTGTGTGTTCATAAATGGATCCACTCGTCAACAATGCTATCATACATCTTATCTATTAGAGTCCTATGAAATATAACAGTATATATCAAGCTTTTAGAAAGACAAGAACTCAAAAATTACATATATTGTTGGTGCTTAGGGCTAACTGACACAAAAAAAAATGTGTCTGGAGCAAACACTACCCGATATAGACAGACCCATTTGTAATAGTAATCATATGAAACCAATGTAAAATCTTAAATATAAGAGGGGTAACCAGAAAATTTTCTAAAATTGAATAACTCACAAGGTCAATGAAGATTAGTGTTTGAGATGGTACACATTACATGTAATCAATTAAATTATCCGATATAGACAGGTCCTTGGATTGGTACCCCCAAGTATCCAATACTTTCTTCCTAAAAATATGAATTTTTACAACTCCTAAAAATATTGGAAAGAATGAAAAGTCCATCTCCAAAAGTTTATATATAATAATCTACTCTTACAATATAAAAGACAATTTTACATCAGAAATCATATACTATTTCTTAATTATCCTAACCACTTTTATATATTCTTTCTCTATTGTATATTTTGCAAGGGGTCCTTTCATATATATTCTTTATTCTTTCCACGTCCTTTCACCTTGGATCAGTAGAAGATACGTGTCAACTAAAAAGCGTGTAACTTTACGCGAAAAAGACTGAGTTTTCTCAAGTCTTAAAAGATTAGGATGATGTATTAAGAGTTGTTGGAGATGAATTTTTTTCTCATCCGGCTAAAAATCAAGGATTAGAAAAGGATTTAGGAAATTCTTAGAGATGCTCTTACTAATGCTTCTACTAGCACCCACTAATCCACTAACATGATGCTTTTTACTAATTCTGTGAATTAATCATCTCTGCAACTACATCATATAAGAGCAAGACCAGCGTATATCCCATCCAAAACGCCAAGCAAGAAACACGTCATCTATGTGCTACAGAGAACGAATGGATCCAGCGTATAGTAAAAGAGGTGGAGTGCTATCCAGAATAAAAAATTCTTATTACCTCTCTCCTCCTACATTAAGATACCTTTTCTTCTCACTCTCTCACATGTCCAACCAATCAGATTGCTGCAGAATTCTTAGCGCTCGGTGCAAAACTGAGCGGTTGTTGCTCTGTAGTGCCACCTCCTAGCGCCTGCTCCAGCGTGGGGCAGCCGCAGAAAATTTCTCTCTCTGCCTGGAGCGCCCTCAAAAAACCAACGTTGTGGCTGCTCTAAAGGGCATGAACAGATAACACTTACTAAAGTTGCAGGTTTCATCAATGTATATTTATACCACTAGAACTCATAAAAGGTTTCCTGAAATTAACAGACTCATGCATAGTTGTAACGAAAAAGATGCAGCTCATATAGAAATTTTAAAACAGATAGGGCCGGCCCACTCGTTTGTTGTAGTGTGTTCCTGGACCACCAATGGTGGTCAATATGGGCCGAATTTTTTTTTATATTTTTTTATCTCTATTTTGCAAAAATAAATGGTCCGCCGGAAATTTTGCAAAACTATACATCTGCCGCCGTGACCCACGGCGGAAGGACATACCGCTGTGCGGCACGACGGTAGGGGCCGTGGCCCACGGCCAGACGTGGGCCCGTAGCTTGCGGCGGACATACCGCCGTAACCCACGGCGTTAGGGACATAACGCCGTGGGCTACGGCGGCAGGTCCTAGCGCCGTGGGCCACGGCGGCAGCAGGCCTGGTACCACCGTGCCCCACGACGCTAGGAACTTCCTGCCTATATAAGGCCGAAATTCAGCTGAAAATGTCATAATAATTCGAAAAAAAAGAAAGAAAGGGGGAAGAGGAGAAGGGAGTGAGGAGGAGGTGGTGAAGGTGCGAAGCTCTGCTGGTTTTTCGTCTCGTTAGAGGTAATACTCTGGTACTTAATAGTTTGAACTGTGATAATAGTAAAAATATAGTTTTAGTGTAGATCTGCTTAGTAAAAATATAGTTTTAGTGTAGATCTGCATAGTAAAATTATAGTTTTAGTGTAGATGGATTAGTAAAATTATAGTTTTAGTGTAGCTCTGAGTAGATATATTTTGTAGTTGCAGATCCACTTGTTAATAGCGGTTTTTTTATGCTGTCAGACATGTCGGATGCAGTCAGTGTCAAGTTGTATTTCGGTAATGGACAGATTAGATATGGTGAACATGGAGTTGACTTGTCAGAATTCCCTAAGGCACGTTAGGACTAGCAGCGGCACAAAGTTAGGGTACTTGTGTCGTACGTGTCATTGCTTGTTTCTGTAATTCGTCGTTAAGTATTAATGGTTCGTCGTTAAGTATTAATGGTTCGTCGTTAAGTATCAATGCTTCAAAAATTGAAATTTACAAAAAAAAAATCCTACCGCCGTAGGGCACGGCGGTAGGTCCATACTTACCGCCGTGGCCTACGGCGCTACCTGGAGGCCACGCTGCCGCCTGACGCTAGGCTCCTACCGCCGTGCCGCACGGCGGTAGGCCCCTAACGTCGTGACCCACGGCGGTATGTGCCCTTGCCAGTGGGCCACGGCCCCTGCCGCCGTGCCGCACGGCGGTATGAACCCTGCCGCCGTGGGCCACGGCGGCAGATGTATAGTTTTGCAAAATTTCTGACGGACCATTTATTTTTGCAAAATAGAGATAAAAAATATAAAAAAATTCCCGTCTTGGTGGTCGATCGGTCTTCGCCCCCGTGTATATCTGTCTGTATCGCGGGGCTCCGGACTGAAAGTGAAAAGTGCTCGAGCAAAATCAATCGAGGGTGAAATCGAGGATGCACACGGTTAGTGCGAGAAACTCTCCTTACCAACCGTTAAGGTGTTATACTATGTTGAAAAAACAATGGAATGTCATCTTTCTGGTAGAAAAAATTGCAAACATGACACACCATGCAAATTTAAGATAAAAATGAAGAATTTTGTGTAAGATGCAATAAAAAAGTGAAATCTGCATATCATGATGCAAGCCTATGCAAATTACTAATCTCTTTGTCTTTTTCTTAAGACGCATGATTCAATTGGATAATGTACTAATATGATTTTAGAATATTGTAGCCTCTTCCCTCTGTGTTATGGACAAAAAAAAAATTGATCCAATCATCCAAGTATCCTGCTGCAGGGTCTCTTCAGGACATCTGGAATTCGCTCTCAAGAACAGCTCATGCGGATGAACCAGTAAGTTTATATTCCAATAAAATTTTGTAAAATTGCTGCCTTTCGTTTCGTCTGTGAACACGAATCCTTTTATGTCTCAGCTGAAGTACCTGTTTCAGTTCACTTTGTATCCTTGAGATGTCACAGTTTAAAAATATATGATTGATCTATAATTTGATGATTTAAAAAAGTTTATGTCGTGGTGTTAAATCTATTAGATTGATATAGTTTGATGATTAAAAAAAGTTTATGTCAATAAGGTTCCTACTCCTGGATTGATATAGTTTGACCATTAAAACAAAGTTTATGTCAATATGGTTCCTACCCCAAGAAGCCAGCTAGGTAAACTTTAAGACGGCACTATAGAAACAGAGAAGGAAGTCAAGGAACACCAAATATGAGTATGGGTTGTGATACTGGTAGAAATCTTGAAATTCTTCAGAATTCTCCTATTTTGTGTAGGTTCAGTGGCAAGAGATTCATGAGCAGTGAGCTCCCACAGGGTGGTGGACCACCCGCCTCGTTTATGGCTCTACTCCCTCCGTCCCATAAAAAATGCAATTCTAACTTTTGAAAAAAATCTCACAAAAAGTGCAATTGTAGAAAATAGATCTAATTAGTTGCCTAATTAAACAACTAGATCAGATATGCATGTCAAAACTTACTATATTTGGCTAACAAATAAGGGTATTAAAGTCTTTTAATGTCACCACTAATCTGTCTTAAAAAAGCTAGAATTGCACTCTTTATGGGACGGATGGAGTAGGTGCTTCTGCTGCTGTATGTGCCGTCGCGATACTTGTTACTGAACTGAAGTGATATGCTCTCGCTTAAAAGAGTAGTAGGTTCATGAAGTGTGGGTGAGTGTGCTTTCTATTTCGGCACGGCTAGCGCCCGAAAGAGAGATTTTCAGCCTTCCAGTTATTACTTGTAGCATCACATATGAATAGATGTTGCCCAAGTGGAGATATGATTCCTTTAAGAGTTCAAGAACAATCACCAATATGAGTTTATTGGAACATCCTGCACCTCCCTAAGTCACTTTCTGGATGACCATTGGGTGGCTTCTCTGCACGCCGCCATGCATAAATAGTTATACCCTCGCAGGGAACCCTGGACCACAGCATATCTAGTATGCAAACTATCACACTAACAAAAGACTAGTGGAAGAAGGCACTTTCGACCGTTGTTTCTAGTCATTCAGACATTGAACACAAGTTAGCTGCACCTTTGTGAAAAATCAGTATACATACTGTAAGTATGCACCATATGAGTTTACCCAGGCCTTCGTTTCATTCTTGCGCAACCTCCCTTTAGACAAAATGTCATCATATCCATTTACACTGGGGACCGTCTCATCTCTAACATTTGGACCAAAACAACCTTGTCCCCTTCACTCCCAACCTTGTCAGGAAACGAAGCATCTTCCCTTGTAAGCCCTGCAACAAGATCTCTACATGAGGTAAGTCAAGTAGCAATAGCACGAAGTATAACTGAGACCTGATCAGCCTATATTAGATTAGAACAACAAGATAACAAACTGTGGAGCAACACACAAATGTACTTCAGAATGCAGTGACATTGCATAATTGTACCCAGTTGATGAGAAACTGAATTGTGAATTCCCTTATTGCAAAGTGATCAATCTAATCACTGCTATAGAAGGCAGTCTTTGGTAGGAGCAATTGACATTGTTTACTTGGTATGATCATGTATGCCTTAAAAAACACTTATCTGTCATAATCACAATGCTTATCCTGTATTGACCTCAGCAATGCATGTGCATGCTTCCTGACAAGCCGACAGCCAACATATCCAAAGAATACAAACTTTTCCTCGGCTGATACATCCATCCTGGCCGCCAAAGCAGAGTGAGGAGATGTGACACACATGTACACCAGACATTGCAGTGGTAACAGAGGGAAATATGTGTACCATCTCCTGACAATTCCTATCATAATCTGCAAGCTTAACAACTCCCTACCAGCAGAGTAGAGCATGCCATTCCTGAACATTTTTCACTGCAGTAAGCCAATAATAGGTTTCTCAAGAAGGGACAGATGGCTCAGGTTTTAGAGACATGCAGCTCATGTCCATCTTTTGATAATGACATAATAAATCTCAAAGTTGCATATAGAAAGTGTAAGACATGCATTCGTTAGTCCTGACATTATCACATAACCAAACTATATTTATGTGATATTTTGTGTAAATCTGGCAAATGCAAAAATGAGGGGTAAATACAAATCTCAAGGCCATGAACAGAGTATTTCACCTCTACAGTCATAGGCTTGAAGACCAGAAGGTTTGACAGGTTACATCCAAGCACCGAAAGAAGAAATCCAAGCTGGTAGCGCTCGATGGTTGACGTTGATGCTGTCTTCCAGTTCCAGGGGTGCAGGTATGCAAATGCTGCCACAGATATCACTGAACATGCCGATATTAAAATGAAGTATGCAGGGAACATTTTCCCCTGCAAACTCCCAAATTCGTGTCTCGGCAACTACCTTTAAAGTTTAAAATAAAAAATATCAAAACATTGGTTTATACTATGTTCTGAAGAGAATAACCCCCCAACACACACCTCTCGTGTTGTTCGATACAAAATAATCCACCCACACAACAGGACATCCACATGGTGCTACTGCAAAACAATATGTGGTAGCCTTTACTTTTCACCAGTGGATTTTTCTATTCTCTTTTGAAAATTCGATTTGTTTGTTCTTGGTTCAACTAACTACGTAATGTGTACACTGTAAAAAATAAAATTGAAGGTATACTTGAACACCTGCGCAATCTGCATGCAAAATTGCAGCATTGTCTAACATAACTTTCAGAAAGGTTTCAAGGAAAATTTGCTGATGGAATCCATCACAATATCCACAATCTTACATCCAATGTTTCTTGAGAAATCTAGCACCTAATAGCTCTCTCAATACAGCATAAATATACTTTAGCTATCCCAGTTCATGATTCTGGGGTCCTTTCGAGCAGAGCTTCAAAGTAAAATCACTCCAGGTATAGCCGTGCACATGAAACTGGATTTGAAATTTTGAATATGAATGCTATTGAGTGTTAACAGGAGCCGCATATCAATTTCTGCATCTGTTCAGTCCATGGAAAAACATTCATGTTCGGATGAATTGGCAAGGAAGACAGAACCTCTGTCGCTCGCTCGTCTCCAACCTGCTGATTTGGGGACGGACGGCCCGACTGCTGCAGCCGGCGGGCGGCGGCTGCTGACGCGAGGTTGGGAGCGCGAGCTGATGCGGGAGAGGGAGGGAGAGAGCGCACGATGACGCCGCGGAGGGGAGGAGGACGTCTCCGGCGGTCCGGCCGGCAGAAGCCATCACCGCCGCTGTCGCCTGTCGTGATGTTTAGCAGATAACCTCCTAAATTGGGTCGCGGATATTTAAGTGTGCAGGCGGGGCGGGTCCTTAACGAGGCCGCGAACCCGCCCCGCAAATATTTCCCTTTGCGATCTATGCGGCCCAGCAGCTAGAAGTTTGCGGCCCACGCTAACCCGCGTCGCAAAATCCACTGGACAAAAACGAAATCCCGCAAGAACCCGCAAAGCCCGCAAAGCTAGCATTCCGTGACTCCTCCGTCGGTCCGCCACCGCCGTCGCCCTCCACATCTCCGGCCCTCTCCTTGCGCCGTGCCGCCCGGGTTCGTCTTTGGCGTCGGTTCCTCTACCAGGTACGCACCCCTGCGTTTCCATAGATAGCCTCACGACCTGATCGATTGAGGACTCAGCAGATCCGGTTTCTTCCATGGCGGCGGATGTGCGCTCGCAGTAGTGTCCCGTCCGGCCGCATGGCTCATTAGCAGCTACCCAATCTGTGATCATAAGGTTAGCACACATACCAAACGAAATCAATCTTCTATGTGTAGGCACGCATATATCTGCAACGACGACGGAATAATCTGGGTAGCAGATATGTAAAATTAAAGCGTTCCCGTCAGGAATCAGCACCGGGAGCAGCAAGCTAGCAGGCCAGGGGGACGGTAGATTAACCTGCTAATTAGGATTCCTTTCATAAGTTCTTGTTCTTGATCGTCACTCCATGGTGCAGACAGGGTTCTGTTTTGGGCACGATGTCAACGACGCATGTCGGTTAGTCCTGTGCAGATGGTATATTATTCGATCCAGAGCATTCGTCATGGGATTGAATTCTTGTCTGTGAAATTGAAATTCTTGTATACTAGTTTTGTCATGGAATTTTTGTTCACATGGATGTATTCTCTATATTATTATTATGGGTGTTGATGCTGAGGTGTTAGACTGAACAAAATCCTATATGCTTGTAGCTGTTAACTTGAAAGGATTAGGAATCACAAATGCGCAGCCTCTAGGGGAAGCTGTCTCAAATGTTTTGGCAACTCTGAAATTGAATTTGTTCTCTTCACCTCCCTCTGCAAATTGTATTAAGTATCTTGCTACTATTATGCTAGTACGTTGTTGAATTCCCATACAAATTATGGACACACTTTCGTTAATTTGGAAGCAGTGCATGCAGGTTGACAAGATGTGTCACCAAGTCTTTAACCTTGTTTGTTAAATGATAGACATGATCCTATCGGTTATTAATTGTTTTAGTTTTACTAACTGCCAAACTTATATATCCAGAGTAATACTGCTGATGAAAGTTCATGAAATACATTGTAAGTTCATGAATCATGTAACCCTTTAGGAAATATTCAATTATGTTCATCAGTATAATCTGTCCTTCTATTTTTGAACATTCTAGGCAATTTCTAAAATGCATTCTTTTGGTAGATTGCAGTCCAGTTCTGATAAAACTTGTGTGTTTGAACTTTTCAGAATTGAAGAAGCGAGATGCTCAGAGACTCAGAGGGATGAAATACTCTCTTTTTTTTTCTTGGGAACTTATCAACATTAGTGTAATATATTTTCATTTGATTCGAAGTTTAAATCTAGATTATCGTAGTCTCCTAATGTTTATTGGGGACCAAAAGAAGCTATGAGGTTAGAGTTGGCCACATGAAAGAAGCAACAGTTCTTGGAAGAAGCTAACTGTACTTGTTTATCCATGATCAATTGATTAATTAATATTATCCTAATTGAATGACGATAGAACGGAGCATTCGCTTCCTCCATGCTTATCTGTGATGAATTGATGTTTCATTGTGTAGTACGTACTGAGGAAGCAAGCAGACTGTCGAAGCGCTAGCTGCTTTATTAAAAAAAAAAAAGAAGCGCTAGCTGCATGTGTACTATGCGGGACATGCGGGATTAGTATTTCTTCCACAAAGTCCCGCAAAGTGTTTGTGGGTTGGTTGATTAAATTTGCGAGCAGCCTCAAACCCGCAAAGAATCGTTTGCGGCAAGTTTTGTGGGTTGGCGGCTGCCCGCAACCCGCCCCACCTGCACCGTTACGGATATTTGTAAAACAACCCCTGGTAATTTACATTGAGCCCCCTAATCTGGATCGCGATCAATGATCGCGATCCGAACGAGGGGTTACATGTAAATATTTGGATCGCGACGATTAATCGCGATCCGAATTTTTTTGCGAATAGGCCCCTCGTCGGGTCCTGGCGACACTGGCAGCGGAGGCTCCCGGCTCCGGCTGGCCAACGGCGACGGAGACGGCGGCGAGATGGTTTGACCCTTCCCCAAACGGAGCTAGCAACGAAGCGACCCAACCCGAAGTCCCAGCAATCCAACGACGAGCCGAACAAAGCGGCCGGTGGTGACGCGGTGCCGCTTTGCTTACCTGAACTTGACGATGCCGCCGATAAAGGTGACCCGGAGCTGGGCGCCCCCACGCGGTGAGGGAGGAAAGGAGGTGAACCAGCCTAACCGCCGCCTCTGCAGCGGTGCCGTCGCCGGAGCCGCCGAGGAGGCGCAGCGCGTCGGGCGCGAATAGAGGACTCCCGTGGCCATGAACGACACCACCGTCAGGCGTCAGGAACCGCGCGCCGCCCACCCCCATCGCAGCGGTGGAGCTTTCCCGGGGCTGCCCCGCGTTGCTGGGGGTCGTGGAGAGCAGGGAGAAGGAGGAAGAAGACAGTGGAGAAGATTTGTGCGTGGGGAACTGAACTGAACGGAATGGGAGACGGCAGCTTGAGCTCTGAAGCGAAGACGACCTCTCTGTTTCTTCGTGTTCAATTTTCTTCTAAGAAAACTTTTCAGACTTTGTTCGAGACGTTGCATTATCTGTCTCTTCAGGTGAACATCAGCAAGGAAGATGCCAGGGAATTTGACTCGAAGCTTCTCTGAAATTTTGTCCAGAACACCCACCTGAGACCAAGTCCATGCATGGGCTTGAAGATTTTCAGCCTTGGGTTGCAAGATCGCTTTCTACAGAAAATTCAGTGGGCAGTTGGGCCAAGATAAAAGGAAATAACAGCACATGGTTTTGGACCACCAGACGTCGAAAATGGGCAGAAAGCTTGCTGCTCGATAGTAGGAAGTCTGAAAGTTGCACAGAAGCTGTTTCTCTTGTGTAGAAGTTGTTGCTCTTATCATTTCTTAATACTCAAGCTCAGATTAGAACATGATCATGCTCATCATCTGGCGACTATGGTAGGAAAGAAACGCACGGCTATTCCGCTCCACCTCGGCGACCATCATGCAGCTGCTAGTCAGCATCAAGGACAATAAAAAAAAAGGAGGACGCTGACCTGTGGATCAAGGCTGGAGCAACGAGGTTGGCTCAACTTAGGGGAGAGTAGTCAGGTGTGTTTCCGGGGTGTTTCCTTAGTTGACATTGCCGACTAATGGTGTGCATGAGCTCGACTCATTGTGATATAAAACGTTTTTCTCCGCATTTCCTTCTTAATACATGATGCGCAGATCTCCTGCGTATTGGAGAAAGAAAAAAAGAAAAAAAAAGATTAGAACATGAGCTGAGAGACCATTTTTAGCTGCATTTCTTGACTGGCCCATCTGCCTTGTAAAATACCAGGACTTTGCCAGAGACTTTTCCTATAGAAAATTTCAGGATGAAACGAACTACCTGCATTTTGTACATTATTAAAATTAATCACACCATCCCAAGCACCAAGGTTCTCGCACAGATTTTTTTTTCCTTCATAGTAACCTAGGCTAAGTTCAGAGTTCATGGGTCACCAACAGCAGCAAGCTTCAGGGCATGGCAAAGCCCTCAGTAGTCAGTGTAGAGCTTGCTGGAAAGGTACCAGGAGTGCATGGCTAGGCTGCCGAAGGACAAGATGTTGGCCAAAGAAGACAGCCCATGGATCATCCGAAACTTCCAGTTCATCGCTGCCAGGGCAGGGCTCCTCTTCGCCGTCTCTGCATTCTTGGAGTATCCAACCTCGGTGCCAATGCCGATGCCGACGCCCTTCTACATCTTGTGCCTCTTCATCATCATCTGCATGGTGAGATCAATTCGGTCGTCACAGGGCAAAACTCACAATCAAAAGAATAATGTTCAAGCAACCAAAGAACAATGTGCATTCTTTTGTTTTTTAAGTTCACATGCCAAATTCTGCCTTACAAGGTCCCCTATCCCACTAAAATAACATAATTGTGCTGTCATAGTCAATTTCAGCAATCAAGAGTTCAAGACATCTCATTTCTGAAGTTTGTTCTCTGAAACAACAGTGAAGAGATGAGCACTACAAAGCAAATGTTGAACAACCAGAATTGAGAAACAATCAGACGTATGTTTAATAAGTTTTTGAACTGAATTGTAACTGCCTATTGTGATGCACAGCCTGTGATGCCGCCAAGTGCTTGAAGAGAATTGTAAACAGTGTGTTGAATGCTAACTTAAGGAGGTATGTCCCCACAGTTCTAAATTTTTTTCAAAAGATTCATGTACACAACCAGACATATATATTCTTGTATTCTCTAATCACCAAATTGCCCGCCTTCCCATGATGAAGCTAGATTTTTGCCTCCACATGCTGGTTGCTAACTATTCATAAATTAAATTATGCTTTAACCTATCTGTATTGATTCTTGAAAACAAAATTAAGAGCACAGCAATATATTCCTATGAGCGCTGACAGGAATAGTACTCAGAAATTACAAATGTGTGGCCTGTATAACCTAATAACCACATAAATCTAATCAGAAATTACAAATATCACCTATACTACCTAATAACCATATAAATCTGCATCGAAGTAACTTCCTTTTCCCTCAGAAAACTCAAAACTACCATCAGCATAGTAAATCTCATAGTGGCATATAAAAAGTGTAAGGCATGCAATCATCAGTCCTGCCATTATCACATACCCAAAGTATAATCCAATGATATTCTGTAACAAGCATTTGGCAAATGCAAAACGAGAGGTACATAAAAAGTTGAAGGCCATGAACAAAGTATTTCACCTCAACTGTGAACCGTCATAGGCGTGAAAACCAGAAGGTTTGTCAGGTTAGAGCCAAGGGATGAAAGAAGGAATCCAAGCTGGTAGCGCTCTCAATAGTTGATGATGTCTTCCAGGTATGTGAATGCTGCCACAGATATAGCGGAACTCACTGATATCAACATGAAGTATGCTGGGAACATCCCTGCAGATTCCCAAATTGGTGCCTCGACAAGTACTTAATGAATTAAAAAGATTCGTCAACATATTGCCAAGGTATAATTACTCCAAAACATGTGTCCGCAACAAAACAGAGGAACAGCCTACCTTGCTTGCAATTGCAAAGCAGTGCCTACCAGAACTTTCAGAACGTTTCATGAGAAAATGTTGATGGAATTCATCACAATACCCACAAGCTTACATCCAATGTAGCACCTAAGGCTAAGAGCTCTCTCAATACATCATAACAAGACTCCAGGTATCCCAATTCATGATTTTGGGGGTCCTTCCGAACAGAGCCAAAGTAGAATCACTCCAGATATAGCCATGCATCGTTGCAGATCAAACTGGATTTGAATATGAATGCTATCGACTGCAGCCGCATATCAATTTTTGCATCTGTCCAGTCCATGGAAAACATTCAGGTTGGGGTGAATCGGTAAGGAAGACAGTATCTCTGTCGCTCGTCTCCAACCTTTCAGTTTGGGATGGTGCGAGTGCTGCGGGCAGGCGGCAAGCAGGTGTTGACGCGCGCGAGCCGATGCGGGAGAGGGAGGGAGAGAGCCCACGATGTGGCCACGGAGAAGCGGAGGACGTCTCCGGCCGGGCATCACCGCAGAAGCCATCCCCGCCGCTGTGGGGATGTTTTTCAGATAGCCCCCTAAATTGGATCGCGACCAATAATCGCAATCCGAATATTTCCAAACCAGCCCCTAATAATTTACACGGAGCCCCCTAATTTGGATCGCGACCAATAACCGCGATCAAAATGAGGGGGGTATATGTAAAGTTTTGGATCGCGAATATTAATTGCGATCCAAATATTTGTGAATAGGCCCCTCGTCAGGTCCCGACTCCCGACGCTCGCCGGCGGCGGACTGAGGGAGAGGCGGCGGCGGATACGAGATGCCCTCCCCCTCCCCAAACGAAGCGACCCAACCCAAAGCCTCAGCGAACTTATCTGCCGCCGCTGTGCAGTCGCCGGAGCCGTCGAGGCGCAGCGCGTGTGGCGCGAAGCGGACCCCCGCGCGCAGGAACGACGCCGCCGTCAGTAACCGCTCCGCCCAAACCCATCGTGCCCCGCCTCGCCTCTCTTCGAGCTCGGGGACGGCTCCTACGTCTCGTGGAGAGCGAGGATGGCAGAGAACAGGACAGAGGAGACTGGAGACACTGTCGGACTTGACTTGAAAAGCTTAGGGCTTGATTTAGCTAGCTTCCAACTTTTTTAGTAAAAGATCTTTTTCAGACTTTATTCGAGTCACATTGCTTCATTGTCTGCTCAGGTTGACAATTCATCTCCTTCTAGGACCAAATTTCTGTCATTTTTTTAAAAAGAAGATATTGCTGTCAAAACTAAAGATATTCAGAGTTTCAGAGTATCAGCTCAGGTAGACAATTCATCTCCTTCTCTGAATATCAGCAAGGAAGAACTTCACTACATGTGCAGTAAATTTGACTTCAGGCTTCTCTATATCTGAAATTTGGTCGAGTGCCCCCAAATCCATGGGTGGCTTGAAGATATTCAGAGTTCCAGACTTGAAGAGCAGAGACTCTTGCGAGAGCAAGCTTTGCTACAGCAAATTCAGGGAGCAGTTGAGCAAAGATGAAAAGAAGAGCGGCACATGGTTCTGGATCACCAGACAAGAGAAACCAGTGTTCAGGAATGCATACCTGAAAGTTGCAGGACCTCTTGTCATTTCTTCAGACTCAAGCTCAGATTAGAACATGAGCTTCAGATATAATGTTTTAGCTGCATTTCTTGACTGACTTATCTGTCTTGTACAATCTCAGGACTTTGCCAGAGACATTTCCTACAGACAAAGTTCAAAATAAAAACTACTCATGTCATCACTTAAAAAAAGAAGGAACTATTCATATCATTCCAAGGACCAAGGTTCTCACACAGACATAATTTCTTTTTTTTTCCTCCATAAAATTAGAAATATAGGCTAAGTTCAGAGTTCGTGGGTCACCTGCTGACACTAACCGCAAAGCATGGCAAAGCCGTCGGTCAGGCAGTCACACTGTCACAATTCAAGCTAGCTGGAGAGGTATCAGGAGTTCATGGCCAGGCTGCCCAAGGATATGAGGCTGGTCATCAACGACAGCACGTGCATCAGCCTGAACTTCCGGTTCATTGCTCCTCTTCGCCATGTCCTCGTTCTTGGAGTGACTGACAACACTGCGGATGCCGAGGTCCTTCCCCAGCTTGTACCTCTTCGTCATCATCTGGGTGAAAAGACCTCATTCAATAGGCACAGGTGAAAATGTTAGTACACTGTCATTGTCGAATTCAGAAATCAAGATATCTCAATTGTTAAGTTTGCTCTCCAAAACAACAGCCAAGTAATGTGTACTGCAATGAAAAACCAATCACCAATCCAGAGCTCTCTCCATACACACAGCATATAAATTCTCCAGCCATCCTAGTTTATAATTTTTGTGGTCCTTCCCAAAGATTTCTAGGTGCAATATTTATTGAAAAACTACTTGATTTCGCGTCAGAACTCTTCCCAATTCAGTATGCTGAAGAACTACTTGATTTCCTCTGAACTCTTGCTAGCACTGGTGAAATTGAAATTGAATATGAATGCTATTGGTAGCAGCTGCGTGTCAAGTTTTGTGTTCGTCATGTCTCTGGAAGACATTGAGGTAGCATTTGGATCGACTCTGTTAACGCAAACCTAAACGGTAACAGAATGCAGGGGCAATGTAAAGGGAACTGACAGGAAGCAGGTTCAGTAATCAAAAGCTGCTTCAATTGTGAGAAATCAAATGGAATGCTTTTTTTTTCGAACAAATTCGGGGGGGGGGGGGGTGATCCCCACCTACATTATATATATTGAACTAAAGTTGCAATTACAGAGCACGCTCGCGCCAGCCGGCAGGAGTGAATTACAAAGATGGTGAGGGGGTGGGAATGGGAGAGGAGCAAAGGGGGCGAAAACTAGCAGACAGAAGCGATGCAGGCAGAGTTCGTGGTGCCGCGCATAAAGCGCTCATCGGGCTGTTGTCGGACGGGGAGCAGTTGCAGGCAGTCTTGAAGGAGCCGGCGTTCTTCAGAGGCCGTGGCAGTCAGGCGGGGGCGAAAGAGACTCTGCGGCTGCTGCAGGTAAGCTGCGACGGAGACTGTAGTATCAGTACAGTGCGAGTGCAGTGCTGGAAAAACGTCGGCCAGGACAGTATCAAGGAGCCAGCGATCGTGCCAGAAGGAAGTGTGCTTGCCATCTCCAAGCTTGACGGCCGTCAGACTCTGAAAACGGGGTAGCACCGTCAGAACGAGCTTGTTGATGAAGGAGTCGGCGTCCGCGGCTGTGTGCTCAAGGAACCAGCGTTTCCATGGGAGGACGGACGGCTCATGCAATTTGTGAACGAATTTCATCAGCAGACAGTGGTTCTGGTCGGTGAGGTTTCGGATGCCCAAACCACCACAGTCTTTGCTGACGCAGAGGCGCTCCCACCTGATCAAGCATTGTGAACCAGAGCATTTATCCTCGCCCGTCCAGAGGAAGGCTCGACGCCGTGCATCAATGGCTTCAATGACGGTTTTGGGGAGGAGGTGCGAGGACATATAGTAGACGGCCAGACCGCCGAGCACCGCATTGACGAGGATCAGCCGGCCGCCTGAGCTGAGAAGTTTGGCCTTCCAGCCGGCCAAGTAGCGATCAAAACTGTCGAGGAGGGGCCGATAATCAGAGACACGAAGCTTGTGCGGTGATAGTGGCAGACCAAGATAGGTTTGCGGAAAGCTGGCAGTCTGACATTCGAGGATGCTTTCCACGGCCTCAACCTGCTCGGGGGGGACATGCATTGTGACAAAGGTTGATTTGTGGAAATTTATCGTAAGGCCGGTGGCTGCAGAGAAATCATCGAGGATTGTCTTGAGGACCGAGATGGAGGCAGGATCCCCTCTAGTGACTATGAGTGTGTCATCGGCGTACTGAAGCACAGGGCACGAAAGGGCAGGATCGATGGGGTGATGGAGGCGGCCTTGCGCAGAAGCACGTTGAATCAAGCGTTGCAGGACGTCCGCGACGATGATGAAGAGGTACGGGGAGATGGGGTCCCCTTGGCGCAGGCCACGGCGGCACGAGATCCATCGCCCGGGCACGCCGTTGAGTACAACAGCAGTGCGTCCAGAGGACAGGATGGAGGTAACCCAATGGCGCCAGCGTTCGTCAAAACCTCTGCTACGGAGGATGGCATCCAGACTGCTCCACTCGATAGAATCGAAGGCTTTCTTGAAGTCTAGCTTGAGGACGGCGGTCGGGGCACGCCTGCTGTGGCAGCAACGAAGCAGGTCCGTCGCGTAGACAAAGTTTTCTGCTATGCTGCGCCCGTGAACGAACCCCATCTGGTCCGGGTCGATGAGTTGGGGGATTGCAGCCCGCAGACGATTAATCATTACTTTCGTGAAAAGCTTGACAGGGCAATTTTGAAGGGAGATAGGGCGGAAGGCATCTGCCGTGCGCACTCCCTCTTTCTTGGGGAGGAGGATCAGATGAGCTCGGTTGAGGCCGTCGAGGTCCAGTGTCCCGTCATGGAACGCGGCGAAGAGCTGATGAACCTGCAATTTCAGAGACGACCAGAAGTGCTTGTAGAACGATGGACCGAACCCGTCGGGGCCGGGGCTTGCGTTCATGTCCATTGCGAGCAAGGCCTCAGTGATCTCCTCCATGGAGAACGGGGCAGATAAGTTCAGCCCGGCGACGTCGAGGTTGGGATAGAGCTCATCAAGGGAGAAACGCCATTCCACCTGTTCTGAGCGGCCAAGAAGATTTGTGTAGAAGTCATGGAGGATCTGGGCTTTGGCGGTATGGGCGGTGTAGTCTGTTCCATCGTGGTGCAGACAGCCAATGAGGTTCTTCCGCCGGCGACCGGAAGCGCAGGTGTGGAAAAACGGTGAGTTCTCGTCCCAATCCGCCGCCAGCCGCAAATTGAAACGTTGTCTCCAAAAGGCTAGTTTTTCAGCATTGAGCGAGTGAAGAGCCTGGGTTGCAGCGCAGTGGAGCGCCCGCTCGTCGTGGTGAAGAGGGCGAATTTCCTCAAGGAGGTCTAAAGCATCGATCAAAATCTTAGTGTCAGTTACCCGTTGAGCGAGCGGGCGCACACGTCGCGCCCACTTCCTACACTCCCCCTGGCAGTTTTTCAGACGTTGAGTAAACCCCTGGGCGCCGCTGCCCTGAACTGGAAGGGAGAGCGCCCCTTCTGCAACCGTCCTGAACACGGGATGAAGAAGCCAGGCGTTCTCAAAACGGAAGCACGCACTCTTGGGGATCCTCGAAGATGCAGCAGCAAGAATGGGCACATGATCAGAGACAAAACGAGTTCCGGAGGGAAGGGATGTGTCCGGGAACGCCGCGTCCCAGTGTGTGTTGATGAAGCATCTATCGAGCCGCACGAGAGTTGGTTGATCCCTCCGGTTAGTCCAGGTGTACGCACGGTCATTCAGGGGGATTTCAATCAAAGCGAGCTCACTGATCGTCGAGTTGAACAATGAGGCTTCGGTCAGGTCGAAGTTATCTGAATTCTTATCTTCAGGGGCACGGGTGAGGTTGAAATCCCCAATGATCATCCACGGACCATCAATACTAGACGCCACCATAGAAAGTTCAGCGAGAAAGTCGATCTTTTCAGCCCGGGCACAGGGGGCATAAATGTTTGTGACAGTGAGCCCCGTTCGGTCGGCTTCGAGAACGAAGGACGTCGTTAGGGAGTACGCGTGCTCGACAAAGTTTGTCAGGGAGAGGATGGCACTGTCCCAGGCAGTAACCATGCCGCCTGAAGATCCAACAGAAGGGCGCGTGGTGCAGGAGTTGAGCCGGGCCGGGAGGAAACTCTTCTTCTTCACGGTCGAGAGCTGGGACAGTTTAGTTTCCTGGATGCAGGCAACAGAGGGACGGGAGGAGATGAGCTCGGCAAGAACGTCGTCGCAGCGACACTGCTGTCCCAGACCGCGGACGTTCCAGGACAGGAAAGAGATGGCCTTACTCATGGGGGAAACACAGAGCACCAAAGTAACTGAACAACACGTAACATTGATCACGGCACAACATAGGGGTGTACAGCACGCCGGCCACCACTAAACCGGGACACAACCACAAGATACAGGGCAGCACACTGCCGCGAACACGAGCAAAGCCTGGAACGAAACACAGACACGAACACAGCGCCCTCGATCGACGAGGGGAGGCCACACCGAGCCGGGGGACACAACATGGCCGGTGGGCGAGGAACACGGAGCGCAGCATCACACACTGGTGGTCACCTCCCCGGCCGCATCAGAAGTGCGAGGCAGGCCGCACACATGGTTTTTTTTATCGGCCGAAAATCACCGATATTTCCGAAATTTCCCTTATATCCGTAGGGTCCGATAAAATTAGATATCTGCTAAAATTTTTCTGTTTTTCCTACTTTACACAGACGACTCAAATTCAGCCGCGCAATAATCCCGTACTCATAATGTTTTATTCTTAATTTTATCTATGAACAAGTGATGTTTAATAGTCTACGAATAGTTTCAAGTCAAATTCTACAAATTTTTTAAAAATTAATTTGAATTTTTTTGAATTTAGTCTGATATTTCCGATATATCTTATTTTTCCTCTTTATCCTTGACCCCCGATAAATTTTTATTTCCGAGAATAAAAACTATGGCCGCACACACGAGCGAGGAAACGAAGCTTGCGGGGAGAGATGCGTGGAGGTGGAGGACGCTCCAGAACGCCGGCCGCCGCCAGGGCCGTCTTCATGCGTGTGGAGGCCTTGGCGAGGTCGAGCTGAGCAGCCTTGACGCGAGTGGCCTTGGAGGTGGCACTCTCGTAGAACGGGACCTCCTTGGCCGCCAAGCGGAGGCTGTGACGGCGCTTGGACCAAATGGAATGCTCATACAAGCATTACATGGAAGAGAAAATTTGCTGGTCAGTCAATCCTTACCACAGATGTCACAATGGATGATGGAGGAAAAATCATCCAGGATTGAGAAAATAAATCAGATGAGAACAGAAAGGACAAACAAAATAACCCCACACTGCCATAGTGGTTTGACAGAACCCTTCAATTACAACAGAGAGCAGAGCGCCATGGCTGGAATTCGAAACTGGAGACAGATATGATTCGAGTCGCACCCTGCGGCATGGCCGGACTGCCTCATCGCATGAGGGATTCAGAGAAAGGCAGGGAAGGTCTCGAACTTCTTCGAATTTGGGGACAGTGTGTGTGCGGTGCTCGGCGAGCGCCAGGTGGAGCGCGGTGAAGAAGACGACGCGGGAGAGAATAGGGACAGGGAGATAGAGTATGAAGGGCCCGTGGAAGGGCGGATGGCGTTTCCGGCCGGCGGGAGCCATCGCCGACGCCGTGGAGGTATTTTGCAGGTGGACCCCTAAAATGGATCCGCATATTTCCAAACAACCCCTGTTATTTTATACTTAGCCCCCTAAACTGGATCGCGATTATTGATCGCGATCCGAATGTTTACAAAAATACCCCTCATTTGGTTCGCGATTATTGATCGCGATCCGAATATTTGCAGATAGACCCCTCGTCGGGTCCCGACTCTTGTCGGCGGCGGACTGAAGCTCCGGCGAGTTAACGGCGGCGGCAAGATGTTCCGCTCCTTCCCAAACGGAGCTAGCAACGAAGCGACCCCAAAGTTTCAGCGAACCAACGCGGCGGACAAGGCGTCGGCGACTCCTGCTTACCTGAACATATGCCATAAATCCATGACGGTGCCGCCGATGAAGGTGACCCAGAGGCTGGCAGCCCACGCGCGCGGTGGCAAAGGCGAGGAGGTGGACCAGCCTCGCCGCTGCCGCTGCCGGAGCCGTCGAGGCGCAGCGCGACGCGGGCGAAGAGCCGAACTGCTAAGAGGGCACCCGCGACGAGGAACCCTTGGAGCTGAGAACGTCGGCTGCATTCGGGATCCTGGAGAGAGGGCGGGAGGAAGAAGACGGTAGAGACTGGTGAGAACTCTGGCGTGCGAGCTGCATACATGCTTTGGAAAAACAGGCAATGTTACATGCTTGCTGGGAAAAACAGAGGCATGTTTCAGACTTTCAGTTCGTAGGAGTTCTGCAAGTACAAGCTGCAAGCATGCCATCTTTCCAGAGCCAACCACAGGTCAGCGTGATGACCATTTTTAGCTGAATATCTTGACAAGTTTATTGCTTGTCCAATCTAAGGCAAGTGGTAATGTCTATGTGAAATGCATACTCTAAATCTCGAGAACAGAAAAACATTGACACCGAGGAAGAAACGACATTCTTCTGTGTTCCTTCCAGTTAAATCGTTTGCAATCAATTCAACAATGATTCAGTAATCCGGTGCCTTCACCAACTTTTCAGGCAATCAGACCTCCATTTCCACCATTGCAGAGGCAGAAGCACCGTGGCAAATCGCAATCACAATTCACAATCCAATACCGTCCCTTCCCGAAACGGCACAGATTGTTCAGCTGATGAATCGACGCCGAGCGTGACCGTGTGAGCTCGCCGACGGGGATCAGCCGCACGCCGTCCCAGTCCGCGACGCTGAGCTACGCGCACTTGTCGACGCGCATCTCCGCCCGCACCATGCCGACGGCAGGCCAGGCACGTGTTCCACCGGCTGCCTCGCCGGCGCCGAGTGGTGCGCGAGCACCCTGTGCGCGCCATCGCGGTCACCGCCATTCCTCACGTCGATGTGCACGGGGACGGTCAGGCCTCGCACTGCGCGTGCGCCACGCGCACGGCGCATTGGGTGGAGCGCGTCGCGTTGAGGAAGGATGACGCGGCAGCAGCGTTAGACGCGTGGCCGCCGGTGAACTGGCTGTAGCTGATCCTGTGGCTGTTGAGAGGGTGCTGGAAGTAGCCTCGGAGGGGACGAGGGCGTCTCCGGCCGGCGGATGCCCTCGCCGCCGCCGCGGTGGAGTCTTTTCAGATAGCCCCCTAAATTGGATCGCGGCCAATACTCGCGATCCGAGTATTTATACAATAGCCCCTAACATTTTACATTTAGACCCCTAAATCGGATCGCGATTAATCCGAATATTTGTAAATATATCCCTCTTCGGTCCCGACGCTTGCCGGCGGAGGACTGAGGCAGAGGCGAGGCTCCAGCCGGTGAACAGCGCGACGACCGGGTGGGGCTCGTGGGGGAAGCAAGAGAGAAATCGAGAACGACTTCGAGAGGAGGAATCCAGGGCGAAATCGGGAGAGAGCGCAAAGGGAAGGGATCCGAAAGAGACGATGGCGGCGGCGATGGCGAAGGTGCTCCGTGCGGGGCCTTCCGGCTCCTCCTCGTCGTCGCTGATTGCGACGATGTGCCGCCGCGTGCCGCAGGAGGGCGTCGCCGCCGGCGCCCCGCTGCTGGGATCGTCCCCGGCCGCCCACCGTGCGGGCGCGAGTCGTCTGATGCACTCGGTTATTAGTGTGTTCTTTACCCAATTATTGCACGCGATCAGGAATTAGGAATATGGAATTTTAGCTTGCCCTGCACTGTCCTGTACTCCTGTTAATTGCTACACCATTTTGTGCATAGATTACTGCAAGAGAAGATAAGTGTGATCTCATTTTATTTCCATGATCAATTGTACAAAATTACTGCAAGAGAAGATAAGTGTGATCTCATTTTATTCCCATGTAGTTTTGTTTTGTGTTCGGGAATTACATATTTAGTGCAGAAGAATTCTTTTGCTTTAACCTCACAAATAATGTGAGAACAATTAATAGTTCCACAATTGATTTAAGTTGTTATGTAAGGAGCTAGCGTATTTAACAAACATGTGTTGCGGGGCCTATGCTATAATTCAATGGTTTCGGGAGGGAATGGGAGCAAGCTACTGGCAGAGCAAAAGGCTTTGCTCTTCGGGACACGTGGAGTTCTCCACCAAGAGCAAAGGATCATGAGTGCACGACAGTGAGTGCTTTATGAGTACAGTCAAGTAGAGTAGTTCATTATAGCTGACCTTAATTAATGGAGTTATCAAATTCCTTCTTTTTAATTTCACTGATCGAATCCAATTTGAAATCATGTAGCTCGTTATCTACCTAGGCAACTGAATTTTCAAGTTTGTTGTTATGTTTAGATCCATATATAGCAAGTTGCAACAGTTCTTTTAGTGTCCCCAGCTAAATAAAATTAATTTAGACTTGCACTAATTGAATAACTATTGTACTCATTATTCAGTAAAGAGATTAACGTAGCAAGAAAGATGTTTGGCACTAGATTAAACTTGCTAAAGCGTAACAGTGGTAGAATTATTATGACATGAAGATATGTGCTTTACTAATTTGTTTAATATGATATCTCTTTTTTTGAAATGTGCGTATTTGTTTTTGTTTTCGTTCATCCTTAACTGTTGTACTCACATTATTCAGTAATAAAGAGATCAATGCAGCAAGAGAGAGGTTTGACACTAGATTTAAATAAACTCGCCAAAGCTTAACAGTGGTAAAACTATGTCATGAAGCTTAAATTTTGTTGTTTGTCTTGATGCTTAACTTTTCTAGCTTACGTCACTGGACATGGATAATTGAGATTTACACTGATCTGAACCTCTCCATTTGCATAGGTTCAGCAGCGGCAAGAGGTTCATGAAGAGCAATTGGCCTTCTGGTCCTGATCGTGATTACTTGGCTTGGCTTTTTGCGAGTATTTACGGTATCTGGGTTTACACTTCCGATCCACTTCCGCTGGCTGTCAAGCTATCTCAAGGGGGAGTAGCTGTAGTGACCGTCCTCTTGATGATAAATGTGAACCTATGGTGGTGAGCATGATGCTGCCTGCATGCAGGCTTATCAGGAAAACTGTCTTAATTAATTATCGATATCGTATGCATTCACTCTTCGAAATGCAACTCTGTCATAACCATGTATATCACATTTAATTGCACAATAGGCCTTGAATGCTATTAATATGTAGTGGTTGGTAGGTTGTTCTTCAGCTTTGTACATCAACTTCCACTTGAACATATGACAAAGAAGTAAGATGCATACATGTGCACAGCTAAAGATCGCTTGCCTAATCTGGGGTTGCAATACAAATACACAGCGAACAAAGTCCAAAATAAAGCAGGTCAACTGCAACCCCCAAAAGCACCAAAGGGAAGCTTTCCTTTTCCTGTTTTCTTCACCGCATCAAAACGATACTCCTGCCATTTGTAAATTCTTCGTGTATCTCTAGAAGTAAGCAGGCACATGTGTATAAAACAAAGTGCATTTAAACAGCACAAATTTAAGTTGCCTTGACAGTGAAATGTAGAGAAATTACAACACTACATTTATCACGTGTTTTCATTGCAGCCTTGCTGTCGTATATGCCATCTCTGCAGATGGCATCAATTGGAATTTACTATTATGCACAAAATGCAGTGTGTGAGAATTTTATCCTGGGGAGAATACATGCAAAGAGGGCTTTTCTGTGTAGAAGTTTCAGTCTTCTGCAGTAAGGAGGCAGTGATCTGCAAAGAAGAAGCAAGCGGTGAGGTGGCCTGATGATATCGGACATTGCAAATTGCCTGCTATAGCCACTAGCCAGTCACATTAGAATTCACCTGATGTTATTCTAAAAGTAAACTTCAGCTAAACAACAGTTGCCATATCAGGCGGAATGCCATCTGTAGACTTGCTTGCCGTTTAAACAGACGGCACTGGCCTTCCTATGATACAGCAAGCTTTAAACCTATATAGTGACCTCACCAAAAGAGATAATCTCAGCTTCAGCAGATAGAGCTTGAACATAGCACGATGAACAATACTTTAAACCTACATAGAGTAGTAATAAGTAACTTGAACTTCAAACCTGTTCAAGAGCTTTAAGTTACACCTATACTCAGAACCATCTGGTAAACACAGTTGGCTGCATCTGTTGCAAGATGCCAACCACCATGACACATCTGCAACCAAATAGGCCAGTGCTGCGGAAACCCACCAGGATAGTAAACAGAGGGGTTGAAGGGGCCACATCATTTTGCCTCACTCCACAGCGGGATGAATGTTCATAATCCGTTCAAGTCTATGCAGGGAAAATGGGATATAATGACATGGCAGTAAGGAAAAAGCTACAGGCACAGTATAAAATGTTTAGCTTCTGGAATGCTGTGATTAAGGTACCAATGGTATGCAGAATTTCCACTCAAGGACTCTTCTCCAGGTAAAAGCTACAGTCATAGCAAAAAAAAAACACTACAGAGAATGTATACACAATGACAGAAAAGGACTTTCCCGAAGAATAAATTTACCAATAAAGAGAATAAGCATTGGTTTAGTCTGAGCCAGATCATAAACCAAACTTCTATTATAGTGGCCAGCTCTTTTTTATAGGAAAACAGGAGCCATCCCCTCCTACTAACAATAAAAGGGAAAATCTCTTAAAAGTTATTTTGCAATCTTCCAGTCAATTGAATTGCACCCATGTACTTACTGCGACTATACCTTTTTCCAAACTTTACTGAGACAGAAAAGAAAGTCAGGACTAGGACTAGGTTGGGTGAAGGGGTTAGTCTAATCTTACTTTGATCTTACAAGGAAAATGGGAGCACCAACATTGCTGTCATAGATGCCTACATACGTGCAGACTATGAGAAGTTGAATTTGGATGCATAACAAGCAGATGAATATTAAGATATTTCCCAGTCTCACAAATTATACCAAAAAAGGATCCCGCATGCTTGAGATTCAGGAACTCAATGTGCAGACTTACATAGCCTTACAGTGCGAGTTCCATTGCAGTAGCTAATGCGACACCTCAGGTTTAAGCAAAGCTAAGAATACACATTGTCTCGTATTTAAGCAAGGTGTCTCAATACAAATCTTGATAACCACAAGACTGAATCAATGATCTGAAGCTGTGGTTGAGGGCGCCGGTGTGGCTGCTGGGAGAACGGGCACGGTCGCCATGCGCTTGGCTGCCGCAGATTCCTGTACAAAGCAACATTATTAATTTTCTTCTCTCTACCCAAGCCACCACACTAAAACTTACTCATTTCCGTTATTACTAACCTTCAGTTCATGCGAAATGTCTAGCAGAAGGGAAGACCTCTGCTTGAGCTTTTCTACGATGTTTTTAGTGGCCTGACGTTTAATTGCTTCTTCAGAGTTCGTTGTCCAAAGATTTCTCACACCTTCTGGAAGTGTAACAGCTGCAACCAATGCAAAAACCCCAAAGACCCACCGCATATTGTCTACAAAATTCATGTTGGCCTCCAAAGCTTCTATCTTCTCATGCAGATTCTGAACCCTAGTTATGTATTCCTATTGTGCAAAATATTTATGTCAAAACAAAACAGTTTAAATGTTCACTGCTAAAAGGCTCTGTATTCTAGAATAAAAACCTTTGAGGGGGCACAGGGAATCCGCTCCCCAGAAGCAGAAGATGACCGAAGACCTGCTATCTGGTGGAACCGCCATGGCATCGCATGAGGTGCCTACGGGATAGTGACAGATGTATGTTAGCAAAAAGCAAGAAAAAACACGACATTTTCATTGAAAATGGATAAGCTATCCTAGAAAACAATGCAAGGACATTGTATATATTTATTTGGATAACATATGATCAGAAATTCAAAGAAACTACAACAATTTTGAAGAATTGTGTGGGAAAAGAAGGTTTTCACTCTATTCCTGATGAAAAGCCTAGTGCTTGCTTATTATAACAAAAAAATCTCTTGAAAAGAAATTATAGATATTAACTTCACTTTCGGCATTAGTCTTGGGTTAGAAAATGTGGTCAGGTGACATATCAAATGCTCTCCAAATAAGCCACTGATTTGTCCCTAACCTTGCTGGCTGGTACACGGTCTCAGTTCGCCTCGACCATGACCATTTCTCGCTCTCCCTCATTCTTTTTTTTTAATGAAACAGGAGGGTTGAAAAGAAAGGTTTACAAAAGGAAGTTTGTACAAAGCAGGGAGAGGGAGAAAGCAGTTATTGGAGATCAGCTAGCCATTATTCTACTTGAGGAAAGTACACTCCTTTTGCTCGATGCAACATCAGAGCCAAAATCTTCTTGAAAAACACCATACTATTGTCCAACCTTGGTGTAACGTTCTTGAAAATCAGATCATTCCTAGACATCCAAATAGTCCAGCACATTAGGATAATGATCTCCATAAAGAAGGGCACTGCTAGCTGATATTTAAGGCTTGTCAAAATCAGGAAGGGATCTTCTATGTCCAAGATATCCAAATGCAGAGATTGCCAACACGCCCTAGCAAATCCACAATCTAGGAACAGATGCTTCAGAGTCTCAGTGTTTGCACCAGTGCAATGCACACAATTATACGACGGCAGCACCATATTCTTCCGCCTTAAGATATCTCTAGTATTACGATGATCATGTAAACGTAACCAAAAAAAGACCTGGCAGGAAGATTTCCACAACCAGCGAAAGACAGGATGGATTTCTGCATGTCCCATGAGTTTTTTTTAAGCTTAGTAGAAGCAAAATGAGGTGAATTCCAAACATAAATCCACACATCATGGTCTTGACTATAAGGCGATGTAGCTACTGAGTGTTGCAAAATTGAGTATTGTCGAAATGCTTCTTCAGAGAGCGACAAATGGAACAGATCATAAAAATGAGTAGCTTGTTGTGCCTTATAAACCGATATATTCTCATTCTTAGCGAAGGAGAAAAGCTCTGGATATGAAAGTTTGGGCACTTGACCCTCCCACAGATCGTGCCATAAAGAAACAGGGTTGGCCAACAATTTCAGAATATCTCTCCACCAAAAGGACCCATTTTTTACTATCCCAAGCAATTTGCCATTTGGATATCCTCATTCTTCATCTCTACTGCCCAACAAACCCCAGATGTAGCTCAGTTTTCCCATTCCTCATCCGCCCAACAAGTGTAGGTTGTACCCTTGTAGGTGACAGGGGGACATGACAGCTCACCGAGGCATCCAGGCGCGGAAGCAGTGCAGTGAGGCCGTCCTTCTGCGGCATCCGGCGGCCGGCCGCGTGGAGCAGCGACAGCGAGGACGCCCTCCGGGAACCCATGCCCACGGCGGCGACGTCGGCGGGGGCGGGACGGTGGCTCCCAGGCGCGGGAGGAGCGAGGCGAGTCCGCCCTCCTGCCGCGTCCAGCAGCCTGCCGCCTGCAGCAGCGGCCGGTAGGGCGCCTCGCAACCACCCACGGCCCTGGTGACAGCGGCCGGAGGCGGGACGGCGGTGGCTCCGCGCGGAAGGAGCGGGGCGACGGCGCCCTCCTCCTGCGGCATCCGGCGGCCGCCCGCCTGGAGCAGCGAGGCCCCGGAACGGCCGCCGCGGAGCACCTTCGCCAACGCCGACACCATCGCCGTCCTCATCTTCGATCTCGACCCGCTCCCTCTCTCGATCCTTCCCCTTGCGCAGGCGGTGGCGCAGCTTTCCCCTTTCTCTCCACGAGTCACGAGTCACGTGCGGAGGAAGTGGGTGCCTGTCTGAGAGGGGGGAGACCAACGATACGATTGATGAGGCGTGGCCCCACCGGTCAGTGGAGTCGCCGGATTTCAAACGGCGGGGGTTTGCTCCAACCTCCAGCACCTCTCCAGATGTCTCCGTTCCAGCTGACACACGTGCTAATTAGTAGAACGCTAATGAGCTACATTATCCAACGTGTTGCTAATTTTTTATGTGAAAAAAATCATATTTGATAAATCGTGTATATTCTTAGAGCAACTCCAGTGGGGGCCTCCATATGGGCCTCTACTCCAAAATTTGGAGGTTTTGTGCAAAAATCTAACTCCAGCAGGGCCTCTAAACAGACCTCCATTTTGCATACTCCTTCAAATTCCCCCTCCCACCCTCCATTCTTGGAGGCCCTCCATTTCCCCCTCCAAACGTGGGACCCACCATTTTTAATTTTTCCCCCTCTACTTCCCCTGTCTCTTTCGTGGTCAAGCCCACCGCCGCCGCCACTCACCTCCCCTGGCCGCGGCGGAGCTGCACCTTCCTCTGCCGAAGGGCTGCACCGTGAGGGGAGGCAGCCCTCCGTCCGCCGGCGGGCCTCTGTCTCGGCGGCGGAGCTCCCCTCTTCTCCCTCCCCGACCGGCTCATCCCTCCCCGATGGCGGCCTCGATCTGGTGATGGGAGCCCCGCCACGAAGAGTAAGCCCACGGCGGCGGCGGCGGCACAACAGCCGGCGGGCCCGGCGTCTCGCGGGGCCAAGGAGGCTTGCACGGCCCCGGCCTCCCGCGGGGTGCACGGCGGGCGGCAGCCAGGTCTCCCGCAGCGGCGCTCGGTGTCCGGCACGGCGAGCCCCATCTCTCGCGACGGCGCGCGGTGTTTGGCATGGCGGGCCCCATCTTCGGCAGCGGCGCACGGCGAACGCCTGGTCGAAGAGGCCCTTGAGCGCGAGCCGGAGGCGGCGACACGGAGCGTGGTGCGAGCGCGGCGGTGTCGGCGGCCGTGAACGCTGTCCTGCGGCGCGGCGCCTCGAGGAATGCCGCGGCGAAGTCGATGTCCAGCGCGGGCGCGGCGGCAACCGAGCCACGCCATCGGCGCGAGATGGTGGAGGTGAGGCGTAGGAGCGGCGGGCCCTCGGGTGCACGGCGAGAGGTGGAGGAGCCGCGCTCTGGGAGCTCTCCCCATGTCCTCGGCCGTCGCGTCAGCGCCCACGGGCTTCGCCGCCGCCGCCACGCGCTCCGGCGAAGTGGTCGATGCGCGCCTTGGCCATGACGGGGATGGTGATGGCGCCGCGTGGGATGGAGGATGCGTTCTTGGACGCCGCCACCAAGAAGCAGAGGCAGGACCTGCACATCCACGGGCATCTGCGCCACCACCCACGTGTTGTGCTTGGACCTCGCCGAGCTACTCCGAGAGCACGTCCCTCGGTTGTTGGACCGTGACGACATCTCCGCCGTCCCCCAACCCAATCCTCCTCTTTCCCCGCTACTGGACTACGACGCGGCAGCGCTGCAGCTGTGAGGTGGGGCTGGAGCGAATGGGCGGAAGGGAGAGCCGAGGCTGGATCCTTTCATCTGCGCTAGATACTAGAGGCCGGCTGCGGACGCGGAGTTCCACCGGGAGTCCATGGAGAGCGTGGGCGGCGGCGTACCCCCGCGCGTCGCCGCCCACCTCCTGACCGCCACCGTCGCAGGCAGAAGGGAGAGCCGAGGCTGTGTCCTCCTTCTGCCACGGCGGCGTCCATCTGACAGATCTCGCCGGGCCAAGGCCGAGCAAGGCGGGAGGAGCCGGAGGACGGACAATGGGCGGCGGCGGCGGAATAGGAAGAGAAGGGGAGGCGAGCCCGCTGTTGTCCACGCGTGGGGAAGAGAAGGGGAATAGGCCTGACACTGACAGACGGGGTCCACATAAAATAGAGGCTCAGTTGGATATCCTTGCTGGAGTTGAATGCTAATTTGGGGCCTCTATTTTTTGCAGTTGGACCTGCAAATAGGTTTTGGAGGTCTCAATTTGCAGACCTCTGCTGGAGTTGCTCTTATAAAAGGAAAAAAAGGAGATTCTTTCAAGGAAACCATGAGGTAGGCCCTACCTTTTTGTGGAGTATTTGAAAGTGGGAATATATACATGTGGTTTGCAAGAGTTAAGAATGGGGTGACAAATTAAGCATGCATTTCGACTATTCGCAGGGAGAGTGGGATAAATAGAGAAATTAAGCATGAAGACAAACAATCATTCTTACGTATGTACCTTTGATGTAAGATTCCACCAAAGTCCTCTAGTCCTAGTTGGTTAATGGAGCTGAGGTATGATCGCAACCACCCAGGTTTGATTCCTCGTTAGAGTGAATTATGGGGTTGATTTAAAAAATCCCCTCGCCGGTGAAATCGGGGTTCGAGGGTTTTCTAAGCCGGAAGAAGGTTTCTTCTTCTTAATGAAAACCGTGGGTTGGGGCGGTCTTACCCCCACCGGCTTAGTTTTCTTTGATGTAAGATTCCGACAAAGCTTCATCATGTTTATTTCTAGTCATTATAAATTGATACAAAAGGTATAGCTCGTGACACAAGAGAATCAAGGTAACCTACTACAAACCAACTCAGTTGCAAATTTAGGTGCATACCTAGATGAAAGAACTTACTGCATTTTAGATATCCATGACTAACATGTGAGTTTCAACATAATTGAAAAGCAAGAAATTTTATCATTTCATTAGGATCAGCTATATTATTATAGGGATGGATATGGGTGTTTGGGAATACGAATTATCCAAATTTGTATTTGCTAAAATGCTAATATGGATATCCTATATGTGTTTGTTTTTTTAATATGGATGTCAAATGGATGTATCCAGATTCGATGTTTAATATTTTTCTCTGTTCGGTTCACGATTCGTATTCAATAAAAATGTGGAATATCCGACACAATGTTAGTGAAGAATAATGTATCCGATGAAACTATCTAAAACTTGTTTTTAACAAATTATGTTACTTTTATTATTATTAATGAATAGTGATGTACACTAATGAACCTATTAAAATATTCATGCGGCAAATGAATAATTATTTTAATTTAATATTAGTAGTGATATACAATAATAAAGTGTAATTGATTTTATGAAGCTAATTATATTAATTTTAAATATATTATACCATTTATATAATTATCTTATAAATTTTATTTATATGTATTGATGTACTTATCTTATTTTTAAGGATATATATATGTATGAAGATATTATATATATATATTAAATATTCACATATTTTTAAATAAATACTTTATTTTTAATAAGCTATCTTTTATGTCCTATAATCATAATTTACTCACTACTCCTTGTAGTATGATTTTTTATCAACTATAAAACCATGGCAAAAGCAAAATGACTTTATGATCCTATGTTTCAAGTCGAATGTGAATTCGAAGTTGAACTATTCATCTTGTATTCGTATCAGATCATATTCATATTTCTATCCGAGTTCAAATTTAAAATGTGATAAATAGTGATATTTGAATTTGATTCCATGCAAATTCGATCTGAATCCATTCCTAACTATATGCATACCGAACTACTTGATTGTACTCTGCATAAACCCACTGTCCTGTTGCTAAAAAAAACCACTGTCCTAACCTCCCGATCTTACACAGCTCTTCATAGTGAAATCAATGTGTCACGAAGTGTAAAGGTTTTTGCTCACCCAACTTGCTCCCATCTCCTCTCGAAAGCATGGAATTACGCCATTAGCGCTGCAACACTTGTTCGATCAGAATAGTCAAACCAAAAATAAATGGGCCGAATTTCCCAGCGTGTCGAAAAGAAGTCAGAGTGGACCGAAATCGAGAAAAAAACTACGTGCCGAGTCAGAATTATGAACATTACAATCCATTATTTGGACATGAAGATGGTTTTAAATGAAAAATGTTTGAACTATAAAGTTGTAGATCTCGTATAGATTTATAATTTTCATAGAAAATTTATATCCATCCAAGTTCATATGAAATAGTTATACATGTGTTGAGAAGTTAACGCCGTTTGAAATGACGATTTGTTTAACTGCATGTTCATCCGGCGGTTTTCCAGATAGTTATAATTTGCCAGAAAACCGCCGCATGAAATGGTGGTAAGAGCACCACCGTCGTTTCATACAGCGATTTGAGAGTTTTTTTTTGCAAATTTTCATTATTGCACAATTATTTTTGTAAAACCGTAAAAGAATAAAAAAAATTCCGTGGGTGAAGGCAGCAGGCCGACCGACTCCCTCTCAGGTTCTAGTGGGCCGGCCCATACCGACTGATGAACCCGGCCAACGCAAAGCCATGAGTGAAAGAATCTAATTTGGTTCATGAGCATAACTGAAAATTTTCTTTTCGTGAGGATCTCGTGCTTTCATTGTCTTTTATTCTTTTTATATTATTATTTTACTTGATTATGAAATTAACTGGATATAGTGAAAAAAGTAAAATTATTCTTTCAAACCGTTGCAACAATTTTTTTCATTAATCAAATCGTCGCTACACCTACATTTGCTCGAGGTATTTTGAATGCTCTCCTGACTCCGGCGGCGATCTTGCTGCTCCCTTTTCTTCCACTGACCCAGAAGAACACACCGTCTGAAGAACAGCCGGTCTTTCGCAAACACCCTGACATAACACTGACTGATGTACCAGACGATTTTTTTTTAATTTTAACCCTTTTTAATCTACTATTTTAAAAATAACCTACACTGAACTATATTTATAAGAAGTAGCTCTTTTGGTCGCGCCACGCTCCGTGACGCGACTAATACTTGAGTCGCGCCACATTAAGTGGCGCGATTAATGTACACGGTGGCGTTGAAAAAAACCGCAGCTTACATGGCAGATGAGTCACGCCAAATAGCTTGGCGCGACTCAGAAACGAGTCACGCAACGTGGCAGAATGAGTCGCGCCAGATACCTTGGCGCGACTCAGAAGCTAGTCACGCAACCGTACTGGCCCGACTGGTACACTACTATACAGTGGCGCGACTAGTTCGTACACTACTGGGTGAGGCCTCCTCCCACTCTTATTTAGCTGTGTTTCCTTATTCTTTTTAATTAGCAAATGAGTTTCTAAATTTGTGAAACTCGAGATGTATGATCTATAGAGTGTATACGTTCCATTTTAACTATGTGCACTTGAAACCATGGTGTATAAAATGAGAAATATAATTTTGAAATAGCCTAAGTGTTATTAGATCAAAACATGAAAATCGCTAAGTCTGAAAATAGAGTCAACTAGTCAACTTTGGGCATACTTTTTGAGAAATTTTACACTAAGATCTTAAATACTTTTGGGCTACAAGTGAACTTGGATGTTCATAGGAAAGTTTGGACAAGTTGTTGGTCCAATATAACAAAGAATTCATAGCTTAAGGGAGGTTTAAAGTTGGAAACAACTTTCCAACTTTAAACCTCCCTTAAGCTATGAATTCTTTGTTATATTTGACCAACAACTTGTGTAAACTTTCCTATGAACATCCAAGTTCACTTGTAGCCCAAAAGTATTTAAGGTCTTAATGTAAAATTTCTCAAAAAGTATGCTCAAAGTTGACTAGTTGACTCTATTTTCAGACTTAACCATTTTCATGTGTTATATAATAACACTGGCTATTTCAAAATTAGATTTCTCATTTTATACACCATGATTTCGAGTACACATAGTTAAAATGGAACGTATACACTCTATAAATCATACATCTCGAGTTTCACAAATTTAGAAGCTCATTTGATAATTAAAAGGAATAAAGAAACACGGCTAAATGAGAGTGGGAGGAGGCCTCAGTCGCACCAAGCTGTGCGCGACTCAATCAACCACGTAAGCTGCGACTTTTTCCAACGCCACCGTGTACATTAGTCGCGCCACTTTATGTGGCGCGACTCAAGTATTAGTCGCGTCACAGAGCGTGGCGCGACCAAGCGGAGCGTGACGCGACCAAAAGGGCTACTTCTTGAAAATATAGTTGGAGAGAGATTATTTTTAAAATATTAGATTAAAAAGGATTAAAATAAAAAAATTCACCAGACGGCCGATCAGCAAACATGCATGGGTCAACGTTGCATAAGTACATTGAGAACCTGACAGGCAGCTCCGAAAGTTTAAGACAGTATAGCACCTGAATGAGCAGTCTAATAAGAGCTCTGAATGATTAGTGCCAAGACCTGTTTTCTAGCGTGATATTATTACACCGCTAACTAAGGATAATTGGGCTAATCACTCTAGCAGCCGGTGAGTTACGCTGACTAAGTTGAGTTCAACAAAGCTAGCATGGGTTCAGTTTGAACATGCAAGGTGCAGGTACATGCTTGAAGACCCTCCCCTCCTTCAACTCCATCCCTAACTACACAGCCTGAGCACGCTTCTCTAGTTCTCCCAGCAGCTCCAAAAGGTTAGCTAGTGCACGACTGCAAAGATACAAAGGCGACACTAGTCAGATTTATAAAAATTGGAACAACAATCAAGAGGAAATATAAGGCAACACTCGTCAGATATAAGAAACAATGATGAAAGAAACAAAATCAATGTTGCATATGTGCTTCCTATCTCTATTCCCCTATTCAGTGTTCTTCTAATATCCCCCATCCGAATATCTCAGCTTTTTCATCAGTTGTTTTCCCAATATGACAGTGTTTCCAATCACTCTCATCTCGAGTCAATTTCTAATGACATCTGTTGCTAACCCGTTACTAGCATAAATTATTTTAAAATAAGATTCATTTAGTATTTTCCACTAATTCCCATCCATTTCTCACATATGCCACTAACTGTATCCTCTCAGAAATGCCATGCACCCATTTCCCTGTTGTTCATCTGTGACGTCCCACCTCCAGTAAATGTGAGGTCTCTCAGAAATGGCATGTGCTTTTAGATGCTCTTGTTCAACTCAGAACAGCAACAGCTCCAGCCTCTCAGGCCCTCTTTACCCCAAACCCCTAATCCCCCCCAAAAGAGCACTCATCTCTCCAATCCTGTCCATCCTTCTGAGACGTGGGTGACATTTGTGACAGCAATGAGGTGTGCATGACAGCATGAGGCATCTGTCTGCAAACTCTGCCAAAAAAAAAGAGTTCTAGGATCCTCTCTTTGGTGTAAATTTATGGTCGTTTGCTTATGCTTGCTGCTCCACCAAACACGATGCATACTAGGCCAAAGTTACTAGAGGCCAGCAGCAAATAATTGAGGGGATGGCACATCCAAAAACAGAACAATAACAAGTCCAATGAGATTTGCAAGGTTAAACTATGTCAAAAAAACTTCGCTGAATCATTCAATAGAAGATAAACAAGATAAAGAGACTACAAGCTTTGGTCTAGTTGACAAAGTAAGGCTGCTGATAATGGAGTTGGACTTGAAGCACAGGATTGCAGTGAACTAGAAAAGGCCAGTTGATACCCCAAGGTGTAACAATGGATGCTAGGTACAGAGGCTAAGTTGGTGTCACGAGGACCAAATCATCAATTGGGCCAAACAAGGTTGCAGAGACCAAATCTACAAGAGAAATCTCTGCTCCCACGTCTCCATTTAGAGCTCTGTCCGTACGGTAACAGAAACATTGTGCGTCAGGGTGGATCTAGGCTGCTCAAAGATCTAGATTCCTGCTTTTGTTTAACTTGTGAACATTTGATGATATGGAAGCAAGTATGTTCTGCCAATACTGATTGTAAGAGTGCCCCTGTGTTGTGGCATGATATAGACACATATTTTATTAGTCCCTATGTGGCTGTGTCCTTGTGCCCAGCCACCCTTCTACCACCTCTCTAATTTTACAGCCAAGCACTTTTGTCCCACCTTCCTCCCCGCCTAGTGCTACTGGGTCCAATGAGTGTAAGTGCAAGATGGATAATTCAAATGCCACAAACAGCGCATGGACACATAATGGAGGTCGGATGCCAATATTGAACAACAGAGAAATGGGATAGCGCTGAGTTGGTCAAAGTTAAAGGCTTATGAGAAGGTAGTTGGGATGAATGAAGTTATTCATACCAATGGACATCAAGGCATCTGCTCCTCACTCCCACATTGAAGCGCTTCGACCTCCTCAAGGCAAGCCTTAATCTGCATATATAAGTAAGTCAGCCATTATTATATATATATTTTTACACAATTGCCATTATGATATTAGGTAAAAGAAATAAAGTTATACCTGTTTAATGTTTAGCTCAATCTCTTTCAAAGATTTCTCGATGACCTTGTTCTGATAATACCTGTAAGATGCACGTCCCACAATCCTCCCCAACACAAAAGCAGCCAAGGCTGCAGCGTATCTCAAGTATCTCACCTGCCTCTCTATCTGGCAGTTTATCTTATCCAACCTCGCAGCAAGGTCCACGAGAATGAGCTCGGAATCATATGGCTGAAAAGAGGAGAAAAACACATAAGTTGAGACATGAAAGAAACCAAGAAAATAATAAATCACTTAAGGATAGAGCTCTACCACAAAACGGCCAGAACCAGGGATAAATACATATTGTTTCTTCAACCTGTCCAAGAGAGACCCACGGGGTACCTAAAGACAAATAAAACACAATACTGAAACCCAATAGTAATTCATATTAAATAAAAGTCTAGAAATTTCAGTCAAGTCAGGAATGTCTGGATGCTTATTGTCTGCTTGATGGATTACTACCTCAAGTTCAACAATATTTTATATTGTACTTCCAACCGTTTGAAAGTGTGTACTTAGGTTTCTGGGGCTGCCATATTGTATTTCCACGCGCCTCACCCAATTCCTCCTTTCTCTCACCCTGTTCCTCCATGTTCCTCACCCAATTCCTCTTTGCTGCCAACATGTTCCAATGTACTAGATAAACAAGAGTAAGAATGCATGAATGGTCATTGTACTTGACGATTTGTTTCAGTTTAGCCATCATACTTAGAAAAGTGTAAATTGTGACCATTAAGATCGCTTGACTCTATCAAAACAGCCATTAGCTCACCAATTATATGTATTTGGATGTCGTGGCATAGGTTTGACCAATAAATAACTCATACTCCAGGTCGACAAATCACATATGCCACCAACGGAGGAGGTTAGGAAAATGATAACAGCACTTCCTAACACATCTATATGAGCCAATCATAAGTTTGTAACACAAGTGAGTTATCATGCTAGACCGTTCATTTTATGCTTACCATAGTAAAGTAATTTCATCCTGCTCTGTCAAATTGTTGTGTTGTAGGGCCATAACATGCAATGGAGAGTGATGAGGATTTGCAATCATCTCAACAAGGCCAGCATGCCTGATGATATATGCTACATGAGGTAAATTTACATGCTTTTTCTGCACAAGTCATATTTGCAGTGACCACATAATTTCAAATACCTTCAGAGAACACAACTACAGAGAGGGCCTGCACACCTAACTCCTTTACTTGACATCGGGTTCATCCAGTCTGATGTGATGAACCAGTGCCTCAATTCCTCCGACCACTTCAACAAGACAAGGCTGTCAGGCGAAGAAGCTAGAGGAGTAATGGTCATTCGTGCATTTTACTCAATAAATAAAGGTGACTAATTTTTGTGTCATTCGATCACCCCTGCGGCCGGGTCCTTAAAAAATCACCAATTTACGAAGCAGAAGCAAAGTCCACGACAGGCGCAGCGGGGGAAGGGAAAACCCTCACCTCGCTCGTCAGACGACGACCGACGCCGCTCGCTCCCAGGCGCGGAAGGAGCGGGCCGTCGGCGCGCTCCAGCAGCGCCCGGCGGCCGATCCCCGGCATCAGCGGGAGGAGGTTGGAGCACGCGCCAGAGCGGCGCCCGCCGCGGAGCGCCCTCGCCGCCGCCGCCATCGCCACCGCTGTCTTCGCCCTCCGCCTTCCGCGCGCCGCTCCCCCCTCGGGTCTCACGTCTCGCTCTCGAGAGGAAATTTTGGGAGAAGTGGGAGGGAGTGGGCAGTGGAGCGGGGGAACCGGGGAAGTGCTGAAGGGAAGTCAGGGGTGATTTTCCCCCTAGATGCCGTCCATTGTCCATCCAACGGATGTCAAAGCAACCGGCCTTTTTCATGCACAACTATTTTAGCCCAGCGTCAGTTATGAACCCAACTAAGGCCCAGTTCGTCAATATAATGCACATACAACAGAGGCACATTTCACTTAAATTAAAATTTTCTCTCTCAAAAAAAAAAACTCAAGGATCAAACAAGCATTATAATTAAGTATTTTGAACAGATCCGTAATCCAAATCACCAGAGTAACTTTCAAAAGGCATAACTACATGAGATTGATTTGTAATTTTGTACATTTAGCATTAGAGTTTCCATGCCCCCACAAAAACTCCAATAGTGATAGCACACAGATTTGATATTTTCATAACTGAATCTCCCAAAAGAAAAACTCATCAACTAGCTGTAAAAACGTTCGGGCCGTCAAGCCGTCAACACCCATTAATATTGCTTAACACAGTAGCTAGATTAAGGACACGGCATGGTGACAAATAAAACGATGGTTGATTAGGGAGTTCAGGTTCAACACCCATTAATGTTGGCAACATGACAATGCCTAATTTATCATCTTTGACGAGGTAGTCGGTACAAGAATCTTCAGTCAGACTCAGCGCCCCAAGATCTCCAAAAACTTTCAAGGTCCGGCTCATCAAGTGACACTGTGACAGATCAGCATGCTTAAGAAAATCAGCACCACACCCACACTCAAAATAAGCTTCAAAATTATCAGCACCATCATCCCACGTTGCTGATGGACCAGGATTCAGCCTACAAATTCAATTTCAAATTTGCAATCAGGAATCAAACTTCATGCATATGGCAAAGAATTAAGAAAATGGTAGTGAGAGATAGAACTAGAACCTGTTTCTCAAGGGAATATGGATCAGAACTGGAATTTCAAGAGGCATCAATTGATCGTGTGGACGAAAATTGCAACCGGGTTACCAGGGGACGGGGGATTTTTCTCCAGAAGAGAAACATACTCGCCAGCAACAGCGCGGGCGGCTTCGTCAGACGCTGACAGCACCTCAACCTGCTCAAGGCCCAGCTGCCTCTTGATCAGCTCCAGGTTCTTCCGTAGCACATCCATCTCACCAAATGGAAGCTTCAAATCCAGCGCCTGAGGGCCGACCTCCTTCACCTCATCCTTCTTGAACCTGATGAAGGGCATGCACAGCTTCTGAACTTGCTTCAAGTTCATCTCCTCTCCAATGGGACATTTCATAAGAGCTTCTGTTATTTCCTGATCGGGTGCAAAGGAGCATGTCTGGCTGTCAAACATGGACTGCAGCACCCTCAAGCACTGCTCTTTCCAGCCAGAGTAGTACTCGTTCACATATATAAGGCCAATGTTCATCTTATTTTCTTCTGACAGAGCTGCAGGTGCAGATCCCTTCTTAGGCTTCTTGGAACCAGACTCTTGCTTCTGAAGCAGCTTCCTCATCAAAACTATGGAATCCTGCAAGTATTTATTTGCAATTCTCAGAGTTGGATCCGGGGTGTCTGCAACTGGCCAGCCAGCTTTTATTGCGAAGCCTTGTTTTTTCAAGATCTTTTGCCACACATGCTCGGCGTAGTGTGGGCAAATGGGGGTGATAAGCCTGGTTTGGACGTCCATAAACCGCCACAACAGATCACGGTTCATGCCTGCGATGCCACAAGAGAGCCTGTACTCATCTCTAGCCAGTTGGAGGTCATAAAACCCAGACTTCAAGGCATCTCTGAACATGAAAAAGTTGTAGCTCTTCTCAGTTTCTTTGATTGCAATGTTCATCTCATTTGCAAACACATGGTCAGCATACGTAGTGGGCGGCCCAGCTCTTAATTTGGATTCAGCAGCTACAACCTCTTCCATCCACGAAATTTCTTTTGTAAGCCTCATGACAGCAGAATTTGCAGTTTCAGTAACAAAGTTTGCATCATCCATACCATCACCAGCATCAGCAAGGGCAAACCTAGTGGCATCAGAAGAGTACTTTTTTATGGCTTCTTCAAGAGTGAGGAAATTCCCTGTGGACTTGGACATTTTCTCAGAGTTAAGCATAAGATGACCATTGCAACGTAATCCACGAGGCCAATGGTGCTCTGGAAGAAGTGCTGTATGATTGTATATGCAGAATGTCAGATGGTTCTGGATAAGGTCCTTACCAGACACCCTGATATCAAACGGATACCAATACTGAAATTCTTGCTTCATCTTGTTCAATAAAGCAGGAGGGATGTCACTATGGGGAGCTGGACCATCACAAAACACATAATCCCAAACTTCATCTATCATTTCTTCTGGCTTTATTGAAGATGTTTCTTTCCCATACATGTTGCCATTTTGCAGAACATGTGAAACTGTGTAGTAAGCCATGTACAAGGTTGAATCAGAAAGAGATTCTACAAGGAATTGCTCATCCCATGGAATTCGAGTACCAAGGCCAAAAGAACGTGAACATGCCCACTGGTTCAGCCAGCCCAATGTGTGCTCAAAACCATTACGGGTTTCAGCTGAGAATGTATTCATGCCACTCAAACATTTGACTGCCTTCTGCTTCCATTCAGTCTCACCATAAGTAATGTACCACTGATCAGTGAGGGCAACAACACACTCATCACCAGATCTAGACATGACCTTCTTCTCTGGCTCACTATACAACACTGCTGTACCTTCTTCCAAAAGCTTGGTTTTAATAAGCGGCTTTGCTTCTTAAACCTTTCTACCGCTAAACTCACCTACAATCATTGTTCCATCAGTAAATCCTTTCAGATATGTCATTCTTTTTGCTTCAGCGAGCTTCTCCTTGTCGTTCTGGCTCTTAATTTTAAGATCATGGCAAACCTTCTCTGCTGACTTATCTCCAAATTCAGGAATGTGGATTATCGGTACAACCTTGTAGGGAAGAACCCACTCGTCTTTTAATCCATATTTTGCTCTCAAAGCTGGTTTTGTGACCAAATCTTGCAGTGCCATGAAATCATCAGGTGAATCACTTGGAACACTAGTCACAATGCCAGTACCTTTATCAGTCAAGACAGTAAGCATTGGAAGCACATATATGGTTTCATTGAAGGCAAGAGGAGATTTCAGTGCCAAACCAATCAAATCATTGCCAGACAACTCACATATGCAGTTTGGTTTTTCCGGGACCCTGGATAGGTGCTGGAATGCAAGATTAAGAGCAGCCCTTGCTGTAAGGATGAAGACATCAGTGTCATTGATCTCAAAAGCACCATAGGTTCCATCAGGAAGCACCCAACAATTTGTCTGTCCATACATCGTCTCAGGTCTAAGTGTAGCAGCTGCCAAATATACCTTCCTCCCTTCCAAGGCCTTCAACTTGGGAGGAAAAGGTGAGATCACCTCCATCTTAATCAAAACATATTCTTGCGGTTGCACACCTTCACCTGTTGCCCTATCATGATCAGCACATGGTTGTCCATCCAACGGAGAGTAGATCGTGTACCTCATGTCTTTAACAACCTTGCCCAGTTTCTTCAGCTTCCTCATCTGCCACTTGACAAAAGCATCATAGTACGGATTCATCTCAGTAGTTATGAATGACCTCCTCCAGTCACAACCCAAGCCAAATTTCTTGAGAACTTCCTTTGCCAATGGAGGGAAGTGAGTCAACCAGTGATAAGGATCCTGAAATTTAGCAATTTCTCCATCCTCCAGACCAAAGCTCCTCATGATCTCCCACTGGTACTTATGCGTGCCAGCCTTTGCTGCAGCCTTGGACTTCTTGCCCTTAAATTTATCTGGGGCAACAGCATCAGACTCGATGCCATTGGTAACTGCAGCACTAGAACCCTCCTGGGTTGTGGGAAACACCGGAGGATTTCCATACTGTTGAATCTCCCTAGCAAGCTTATCCGCTGAGGCTTTGATGGGCATTCCAGTGCAGTGGAAAGCAAAGGGCAAAAGGACGTTGGAACCTCGGAGCCTGTGGTACGCAGCACCAAACTCAAGCTTGGACAACGAGAATGCATGACCCAGGTGCAGCAAGCCATTCATGTAAGGGTAAGGAAAGTTGCCGAAGAGCTTTTCACCAGGCCCTGGAGCTCCACTGCCAGGATCAGCCTCAAAAACCTTTTTCTCATCCCAAGAACGCTGAACCTCTGATTCGTTCCTGCGCAGAAAGTCTGTCCGGGCACGACTCTTAGGTTCATCGGGATTCGACGACATTTTCCTGGAAAACCAACAAAAAAAGGATGTCAGAGAACAAGCATCTTAATTTGATTCATTCACATTCAACTGAATTCGTATCTGAAGTGTAAAGGAGAGAGGAGCTAACAGTCAACAGACGCATGAAACATAAACCGGAACAAACATTAATTTCTGAATGAAGTATAGCATCACAACCTCATGTTTAACTTGACCGAGTTTGTATCTTAAGTGTAAAGAAATAGAAGAGCAACAGTTGTGAAATCTTAACAAACATCTATATCTGAATAAAGCGAACAACATCACAAGTTGATGTCAACTCAACTGAATTCATATCTGAAGCGTAAAAAAGAGAAGTGCTAACAGGCCCATGAAGCATACAGGAAGGAACATTTGTACTGTGGTCACCAATTTGATGTTAACTAGACTGAATTCATACCCCGAAGTGTAAAAAAAGGGGAGTGCTAACAGAAACAAGCGTTTATTCCTGAACAAAGTGTAGCATCACAATTCGACATTAACTTGACCGAACTCATGCCTGAAGTGCAAGAAATAGATACATGAAACACAAGGGAATAACATTTATTTCCAAACAAAGTGTAGATTATACAAGTGAAAACTTTGATTTCTTTTTTATCCTATAATAAATTAATAATTAACAAGCGAGAATAGTATGGCTGGTTAGCATGGCGTATGTAATGCAATGTAACGTGAGGAGAGGCAGTGAGGCTGGGGTGAGTTCAGTGTACCCCCAAAATAGCGTGGGACATGAATGGCCTGCATCTATTAATTCAGGCACCTCCTCCTCATCGGGAGGAACGATGAAGCAGGTGAATTTACCCGTCGGCGCGCTTAGTAATTTCTCCGCCACACTAGAAACCAATCCCCACCCAGGCAATCAACAAGCAGATCAACGAGAGAACCCGGCCGGTACTCCAATCTCCCGCCGAGAAAGTAACCACCGTACCACGCCGACCTAAAAAGAGGCACCAGGCACGGAACGCTGAGGCGCTGAGCTGGAGAATGCCAAACCTTGATTGCGCCGGAGACGGGCGGCGGAGTACGGCTAGGAGAGTGGGGGTGGAAGGCAATCGAGGAGTGCAGTACCTGACGACGAGCCCGCCGCGGTTCGCGCAGGCGAGAAACCGGCGGCGCGAGGCCAGAGCCAGCCAGCTGAAACGGAAGGAGGCGGCGGTTTGTGTGACGTTTTGCCGGTAAAACCCGTAGTTAATCTGAGTCGGCTTCCTTGACACCCAAGTTTTTTTTTTATAACCTTGACGCCCAAGTTTGTTTAGTAGTCAACTACTATAATTAGCAAGCACGTATCGTGTCCTGAATCTGTCTGTGATTCATCTATGGAAGGTCTATTATAAAATCTGAAAATTTCACTTTTGGAAGGCTTGATCTCATTTTTTTCTTTGGGAGTGATGTTTCAGAGAGATTGGTGTGGCAGTAATCCTTCGCATAAACATCTATTGAACCCGTAATAAAAATTGATTATTTTTCCAAGAAAAACTAATGATGGCAATAATTTCCTTGGTCTTTGAGCTAAATCTTTGAGCTAAGCAAAAATAAACCTTGCATAGATGAATGATGAGAGTATATAAAAAAATGCAGTGTCATTTTTGCTGCTTTGCGTGTCAAGATTTGCTCTCACATCTAAGGTGAGTGGTCAAATAATTCGACAAGAAAACAATGCACCAGCTGGTACTAACACGTCGAAACGTTTCTACCCACAATCCCACATCACAGAATCAATCGAGACACAACACTGAGAAGCACTGCAAGGTAAAAACGATAAATTTCCATTTCATCTCCATCGATCATGATTTGTTTCAAAATAGCAGTTATGCATTACATTGACACAAATAGATTAGAACTAAAAATGGATAAACATAACTGCCTCCGGCATCAATTTCCAGCCAGACAAAAGTCTGCCACTGCTTGGTATGCCCCCATATGCCAGTATCCTCCGCCCCTAGTCACTACTCATCAGCAACAACACATACTGTATACTCTATCGACAACTATGCCACTAAATCTGCGCCTAAACAACAAAATGGTCACCCCATCATCACCACTGACCAGTATTATCCACACCATGTCCAGATAACACAAACTGACTACAACCACCACGCCTTCTGATCAAGGGGAAAACACTACGTTGGTGTGAGATTCAGCAGCTCAATGCCGCGCTGCCTTGCAGATTCCACGATGCCCTCTGCGTTGCCGCCGCTGGCCTTGCAGGAGTTCATGTGCGCGTGCCACAGTTTGAAGGAGAAGGGGTAGACGGATGTGGCCTGCTGGTAGAACCTCTTGACGATTTCTGTGGTTTGCAGTTTCTCCAGGTGGTGGGCGCCTTCTAGCCATACAGATTCTGGTGCAACTGGTACTGCTCGGAAGATGGCATTGATCAGAACAGAGCTTGCCCAGAACCTGGTGCCCATGGAGGTAGCATCAGAACCTTTGTAGCGCATAATGATGAATCGACCAACTGCCAGGGCTAGCCGATAGTTTGCAGGAAGAACCTCCATTACTGTTTCGACAAAATCCACCAAGGACTTCAAATCGCCAATTCTTCCTGGAAGGAGTGCCGGGCCAAAGCACACTTCCAGGACAGAGTTTACCAAAGTAGAATCTGCAGGAACAGGACCTATAGTGTCATCTATTAGCTGCCTAAGCCTATGCTTCTTAACATTCTGGCAAAACCTTCGTGACAGCAGCTCCCTTGTGGGCAAATTCCGATGATCTGCAAGATGGCCAATGATGAAACTGAATGTAGACCGAGTTTGAGCATCTGAATAAACCGATGATTTCTCCAGTTCCAGCACGTGAATTGCAGCATGTTCTCTTAAACAATGATCATAGCATTCCCCATGAGCCAATTTCAATGCTTTATCCACAGCAAATTGCGCTTCCTGTAGGTTGTTCTCTAGTATCTTGTATAATGACAGGTTTAATAACCAAAAGATACGATCTTCTGGTGCAGATGGAACAGCACCAACTTCCTGGACTGAATCAAGTGGTGGTGGCCCAGGCTCTTCATTGCTGAATTCTAGTGCACCAACAGCAGCCTCACTTTGGATATCACAATCTTTTCCATGTTCTTCAAACCAGCAGTTCAGTACCTTCTCAGCTAGTTTGGTATCAGCAGCCAGAGCATGCTCAAAATATTGATTCCAAAGATATTGAATTCCTTGCATCTCTTTAGGCCAATTCAAGATCAATTCATCAAATCCTTTCAGACCAGGACATGCACCATGCTTTCTATCTAGCCGTGCTGAGATAAGGAGAATCTGAGGACACATTGGGTACTCCTTCATATACTTCACCAGCATATCAGCAGAAGATTTGAATCCTTCAACAGCTGCTAGACAACTAATGTGGTTAACAGCAAGAAATTGTGATAACATAAGGTAAGACGGATCCCCATTTTTTACACACTCACTAATATCTTCAGCCATCTTATAAGCAGCATAGTTCAGCAGCTCTATGATCCGGTTTCTGTTATCTGCGCTAGGATCAATAGGAGACCATATTAAAGCACGAGGCAAAGCTTTCTGGAACTCTAGCTGATCAATAATTTCCTCTGGGAGCTTCCTGTAAATTGAGACATATAGGCACGAAATCCAAAATACACATCTGTCGGACATGGTCAAGCAAGAAACGACATCAGCGAGCAACTTGTCACCAGAATTGTCAGGTGTTGCAGTTGGAAGAATCCCAAAAATCCTACATACAGCCTTCTCTACATTTCCAGACATGCACAGGAAGTAAATCATCTGTAAGAAGATGTCTAGTATGAAAGCACTTCTTTCTTTTAGGTCCTTGTCAGTATCGGCTGTCATTTGGCACAGCATGCTCAAAGCATCAGTATAAGCATCCAATCGGTCATCAAAGCGTAACCTACTGTTAATATACATAAGCCATAGTTCATAAGAATAAATGTTGTGTTGGACCTAGAAAGAAAACAAAGTATAAGGTTTATTGAATATTACATAATAGCAGGTATTAAATGATAAAGCAAACATGCATAGATTGGATGCAGACTATAAATATGAAATGCCCAAAATCCAATCAAATGGTTTCCCTTGTCCCAACAATAAAGTGAAAAACTGGACAAACCAGACTGGGATTTAGGTAACTCGGGCATAACAAATGAGTAAATGACACAATTTAGTTTTGGTGCTAATAATGTGAGCGCTCAATACATTAGAACAAGCAATGTGATTAAACAGAAGACAAAAATAATTTGTAGCTCATGAATTTCAACATAATATTTTTTTTAGGGTCAGAACTAAACAGCAAGAGAATGACCAATAAATAGTGTACCGCATCAGAAAACATGTCATCTTTTCCAAGTCCTTCATCCTTTTGATAGTAAATATGGAGATAAAACACCCAGAGGATAACTGTACTTGGATCAGCCTCGATAGATCGCGCCAAAAATAAAAGGGCCTACAGAGCACATATTATTTAGAAACAAGGTCACCAACAATATCTAACCTAAATCCAACAGTATAACAGCAGCTAAAACATGTATCATGAGAAAGTTACACTGTCCAAGACAAGAAAAATCACCTTGATTCTGTCAGGTTTGCTTACTTTTCCACAATACAAATCAAGTGCTCCTTCTAAGAAGCCTTCAACATCAACAGATCCCTGTACAGTTTTATTCTACAGAACAAAAAGTTACATGGCAGTAATTAAATATAAGATCAGAATAAATGAACTATATGTATGATTGTATGTTACAATTGAAAGGAAAAATGTAAATTCATCATGTTTAAGCTGCTATAACGTGAAATGTATCATGTATGACAATAAAGTTTAAATTTGAACAAGGTGGTGAAGTTGGTTACTGCAGAAGCAAATGACAAATTCAAAGCATTTTGCAAACCACAAGAACATAGTGCAGTATGGTACCAATATAAAAGCTAATCAAAATATAGCATATGCCATTGTGCATTCATGTGAATAGGGAGAGCAAAATAAAAGGTTGTTCAGTGTGGAGAACCAAACTCCGAGATGTATGCCACTTCCGCGATGTGATGATAATTGTGATACAGTGCACTCTACCCACCTTCCAGCTATCCAGCATTCGGAACTTTGATAGCTGTCTGTTCCTATGAAAATCTGAAATTGAACCATCACCAGCCTGTAAGAATGGTGCATCTGATGGAAGAACTCTCTGAACAGATACAGGTAAAGGAAAGGAAGCACAAAACCCCCTTTGCCAATATTGCCATAAGCTGCTAGCCAACACTGACTGCGTCAAGTTCTGATCAGCTTTAATAAGATTCAAACCAACACGATACGCTAGTATGGGAAGCATATGTTGAGACAGACCATAAGGAATTTGACCTGCATTAGTTAATTTTAATGCATTAGAAGTGGAACCTTATATGGAATGGAAGTCATATGAAATTATGAATACAGATTAAAACAAGTAATCCAAAATGACAAGAGATTGATTGCACATATAACAAACCTGAAACAGAGGTCATAACATGTTTTGTATGCTTTGACTTTCTCCAAGCATGATGTTCAACATGTTGCCATTGGCACTCTTCATCATTGCATTTTCCTCGAAGCTCAAACATGCAGAAGGGCCAGAAGGGATCAATCCGACTGTGTGCCATATCATTATCCTTTTGGGTAGTTGGGAGGATCTTTATGTTCTCTCTAACACAGTCCTGTATCTTATCTTGTACATATTCCGTAACTTCAGATGATGTATCACTGGTCAGATAGTCATTCTTGTAGTCTGAAGCCTCCTTACAAAACCAAGGAAACGCCTGCTTGATGTGTCTAGCGGCATTTTGCGGAGCTGAAGAAGGAAAAGCCAAATTGTTCGTGCCCAATGGCATGCATATTTCTTTCAGAGAAGAGATTGTGTCCTCATGGTCACAATTGCCCATTGAAGGGCCACTGCTAGAATTAGAGAGACCGCCAGTCTTCTCAGGACCATCATTTCCCAGCTCCATTGCACCTGCACGACACAAATAAAATATAGTTACACAGAAGCCTGCATGCACTCTAGAAATGCTCATCATTTTCTAGAAAAGGGAAGGCAGATACAGACTATTTTTTAGCCACACTTGGATGTCAAATGTATTTGCCCAAATGCTCATATAGTTAGACTTTTCCATTACATGCACATAAGAAACTGAAGCCTCTAAACAGTAATGATTTCATCCTACAGGCTACAGGAATTAAAACTGTAATAGATTTCCATGCAAGCAGAATGATGAAAGGGAGATAGTAGCATCACTAAAACTGTTGGTGAAGTTTAGTAAAGTGGTTCATGCTGCATGTATATTTTGAAGAGCCTAGCTATAGTCATCACAGAGATATTAATATTAATGAGTATCTTATAGAATGAACACTCGCAGGGTAAATCAGTATATCATTACAACACCTCAACACGCGCAGATCATTAAGTAGCTCTATAATACAAATGAAAGTGAGATGACCTTCAGGTGTCGTCATATCATTCTGCTCTGCTTCCTGTAACTGAAGCACATGTGCAGACTGCTTGCCATGTTCTGCAGCTACTTTTCCAACAGCAAGTTCTTCTCCGCCTTCATCAGTGCTATTCAGACATGGTTTCTTCCCAAACCTTTCCACCAATCTAGACCTCAAAGAAGCTTCTAAAAGCTCATAATCCTGCACACTGTCACCAGAAACTTGTCTGTTCTCTGCATATACTTGAATAGTTTCTTCCATTTGGGTCTCCAAATCCAAAGCGCATTCTGATCTTGCTTGCCTAGCAGGGAAGAGAAGATCATCATCCATGTAATCCGAAGGCATGTTGTTATCACTGATAGTACTCACAAAGTTTGGATCAGCTGTGCTAGCAGCAAGCTTATCACAGTGTGAACTGTGTGGCCGTGCCTCATGTTTATCAACTGGCTGCTGCGGAGGTTCTTCAGGGTCTAAGCTGTGTATACCACCCTGATTTTCAGGCATCTGACTGTTTGCATGAATCTGAGAATTGAGCAGGGGTGGCATTGCAAGGCCATCTTCAGTATTCTGAATAACCAAAGAAGAATTCTCTGCAATTAAACCATGAACTTGCGCAGAGCAAATCTCTCTTTTCCTTCGGAGAATTGTACATCTTTCATTTGCCTCAAGTAGAGCTCTTTGTGCTTTGCGATAAGCTCTAAGAGCTTCCCTTTCTTCAACTTCACATTTTCGTCTGTGTTCCTGAGCATCCTCCAATTCCTTCTCTTGAAGTTCCTCCATTTCAAGGAGAGAGAACAATCTTGTGCTCCGGCCTTCTGCACGTATCTGGTCGCTACAGTTCATCTGGTGGGCATTCTGCAAAAATAGAAAAGGGTAACTGACCATTTACTCTACACACGGATTGGCATCCTGATTCAGATTATATTATTACAATATGTGTACTGTTGGTCAAAAAAAAATGTGTGTACTGTCATAATTGAATACAACTGATGCTCTACAGAAAAAGAAGCTAATATGAGTTCACAATCAAATCAAAACATGGAACTGCTGAAATACGTGCTCCAGAAGGAACCACCTCAGTCTGGTATTAAGCATAGTCAGCAGTATAATGATTCTAAATCACCAGTGTTTGCATCTCAAGAACTAAAGTTCAAACAAGGGACATTCTACCAGGTTCACAATAGCATTCATTAAGCACCAATGGTTAAATGTATTTCTAAGGAACAGGATAAGCAAGTAGAGTGACACAAAAGTGTTAAACTAACCTCCTCTCCAGGTTGCAAGTGCGGCCTCCTGTTTAACACTGTTGAAGGACCAACATGCACTATCTGTTGCCCAGCTTGGGCAGAAGCAGCAGGCATCAAAGCACTAGTATCTTTAGACATAATTTGCCTATTAGTCAATGTTGCTGCTGCAAGCCTGCCATTCAACTCAACCATAGGATGGCTTCCAGCAACTTCTGTACCTTTGTGGTGAAGAAGATTTTTAGTTGTACCACCATTGTGCATCTGACCTGAAAGCTCTGTTGTGACTCTGTCCTCTGTTTCATCAACATTAGTGTTCATGGTAATTCCATTTGCAAAGTGATCCATCATTTCAGAAGACTGCACAATGTTTTTCCTTGATGAACCACCACTAGGTGCAAGTGTTACCGAGTCGCTGTGACCTTGGTTGTAGGAATGCTGCTGACTGAGCTTCAACCTTTTAATTGGTCTTCCATCATGTTCAAACGGACTATTAGGGCGTGAACATTCACCATTGTTGGAAGCTTCTAACCCTATCTTTTCTGATGGCAGCCTCACCTGGTTGGACGGCAAATCTGTATTCTTCATAGCAACAGGGGCCAAAGGTCTTTTTTGACCTTTTAGTTCATTTTCTCTAGCAGCAATTTTATGGCGCAACCTTTCTAACCTATGATCAGCAGAATCTACTCCTACTCCATTTCCATCCTTCTGCTTAGACTTCAGAGTATTAACTTGGCGCACGGGTGGCTCTTTCCTGAAAAAGGTGGTACCTGATCCCCTACCAGCCCCTACATTTCTGAGTGTGAATGGAAAAGCAGGCACCTGGGTTGGTCCTAACTTTGCACCAAGACTTTTCTGCTGAGATACTTCCTCTCTCATGATCCTAGTCTGCATACAATTCCCTGTTTTCTGTGTACCTTGAGGGGTGCCTTTCCTGCCTCTTACTGTATCTTGCTTTGTCTTTCCAGAGTCAGTCCCACTATCATCATCAGAGAATGTTATGACAAGGTTATCACTTGGCACAGGCTTCTGCCATGAAAGATTTCGATTTGTGCCAGGTTTGAATTGCCCTTGATTCGCCCTCATGACCTTCTTGTAACTTGGAGCAACTGATTTGTGAGCCATAGCATTCGAGACACTCAAGGTATTACCGCCTGCTAAGTCAAAAGACAAGAGGCGATGCAGCAGGATCAGTATAAGAGGCAGACCATCCTTCCATGAAAGGAAACTGAAACAAACACAAATTTAACACCAATCGGAAGTCAGAACTTACCTTTACCAGGGAGAGTTGCCGATGGAACTTGAGAAGCAGCCTCCGCAAACTTCCGAAGAATGGATGAAGCGGCCCTCCGAGTTTGCAGAGCCTGCTCAGGGCAATTTAATGAGCATGATAAGCGACAAACGTTGCAAATCTAAGCACACGCATGGGCAATAAATGCATCGATACGTACATATATATGCATACATAACACGAACGGGTGACAGTAAAATGATGATGAACATCCAACATGAGTACTGGCATAATAAGACGATAAATGCAGTGCATAAATACACCAATCGGAAACTTCACAACACTTGCAGCGCCATCCGTGCACTGTTCCCAAACCTACAACACCGACTTGGCAACTAGTAACGGAAAGCACACATCAACAACCTGTTTTGCTCGTACATCTTAATTTATAAGCAGCACTACAACTTAAGACAGCTCAACCAAAACCGCAGAATCAGATTGCATTAAAACCGAGCAGTGTCCGGGTCCATAAAACAAACAGAGGATGTCCGAGTTCCTAAAACAATGCGCTGAGCTCATGAGCACGTTTCGCATCCTAGAAACACTATCCCTTGCTAGATCTCAGTTCTCAGCGCCACTACCAAAAAAACGCACCCATCCTCCCACAATCCGTCGAGCTGCAAACAAGTAGGGCCGCCAAGCAATCTAACCAAGCATACTCAACCGCGCTAATCCAAGCCGCGGGGACGATTCAAAGCGTCAGCGGCAAGCAACTGCAGCGCGGCAGCTCCCCACACACACACGGGGCCCCAGCCAAAGACGATGCCCGGGAGAGGCCGGGAGCGGAAGGAGAGAGCAAAGCAGCTAGATCCGAGACCAGCAGGAGAGAGCGTACGGGCCGGGGGCGAGGGGAGCTCACCTCGTCGTCGTCGGCTCCGGAGGAGAGCTCGCCCTCCTCGCGCGCCGTCGCCGGCGCCGGCGCCGCCGGCGGCGGAGGGGGAGGAGGACGGGGCGGGGGCGCGCTAGGGTTCTGAGTGGCAGCGGGCGCGGGCCTCGGGCCCGACATAGGAGGGAGGCCGAGGCGAAGGCGCGGCGAGGGGTTTTTTTGCTAGCGAGGCGGCCGCGTCGCTTTCGCGTGCCGTCGCGCTCGGTCGCCGCCTCGTCTCCGAGGAGAGGATGGGAGAGAGGGAATGCAAGGCAAAGGGAAGGGAAAGCGGCAGCTGCGGGGATTTTTCTGGGGGCGGGCGCCGGGAGGCTGCCCGGTGGGGCCCGCAGGCGAGGTGTCGTGAACTCGCTGTGGGGGAGGAGAGCGCGAGCAAGATTCCAATTGACGAGCAAGATTCTTTTGGAGCGCCCTTCGTTTTGCCTCCTCTTCAGAAAAACTTTGCGCACATGGTTTGCTGCGACCACAGAAAAAATCTCATCGGAAAATCGGAATGGTAGGGCTGACTGATAAGATATTTGACATCCGCTGGATCTTGGCAGGCGTGAGAAAGCTCATCAACCACATACCATACAAATTACCTGACCTCCATACAAATTTGTAGAATCACAGTGCAAATTCTAAGAGTTACATCGTAGATAAGTTAAATCATGATCTGGGAAGGTTCTTTTCCCCCTAAACGAATGGACACGCAAAAAAACTGGAACCTCCTCCAGATCAAAGGTTACAAGGCAAGCAAAGAACAAAATCTGAAAAAGATGTGTGTCTATGTCTTCAGCTTTAGGTCTGGGTCGGACGGCAGCGCTCTCCCGCGGTGGTTGAAGATCATGAAATCCAGGTTAGCCGGGAGGGAGACGATCCTGCAAGCATAGTGGCAAATGGATTAGAGACCCACAACAACAGAACTGTTCTTAATGTAAGGGGGAAAACTACACAACCAGGGTTCATCAAATTAGATAATAAATCCAATAGAAAGCTCAACATAGATAGGTTCAATTCTTTCTCATAACAGGATACAAGTAAATCCAAGATCCTTGAGTAAGCAAAGCATATGAGAACAAATTCTAATTCTGAAGAGCAAGCATGAGAAGGATTCTTATCCGCATACCCCAACCACATAGTAAGTCCGAGTTCAGAACCAACTTATTAGTGGACGTGGCTTTCAGATATCCAGTACTATGGTAAAGTTTCAGCTATCTATGACCGAAAATAGCATTGAAATGAACCCCCAAAGAAAAAGAGAGCAAGTGCCAGAAAAAACTTTAAGAGGGTATTTTGGTTGCAAGTTGTTGCTAAATAACACTACTAAAATAAAAATTTCAAGTAACTGGAACCAGAGCGAGCAGTAGGTTTACATAGCAAGACAGTTATAGGTTTACAAAATTGTAACACTGTATCAAGTCCTCATAGTGATAAAGTTAACAAAACTTTCAACGCGAAACTAATTTTGATGTCATGCTATAGCCTCCCACATATTATGAAATAGTATGCTTCTCCCTCTTTCAATATACAACACTGTCACATGTCACTTGTCAGGTGTCATGCAGCCATCACTGAATAAAATTAAGTGCAATGCAGTCAGGATATGCTATAGTGAAATGAACCCAATGTTGAATGACTAACAGTTGATGTTTGAATGAATCTGCCAATTTCAAATATGGTAAAGCATGCCTTTCATCATTATTTCCTATTGACAGAAGCACCAATGGACGATGAAATGCAAACAGTTGTGTATTCTTGTAATTTAGGTCAAAATTAGCCCATGAGACTGTAATTTACTATAGGCCTGAGCAATAAACTCAGCTGTTTGCTAGCTCCCTGTTCCAAAATTTATTCTGACCACATGGCTAAAGCAATGGTATAAAGCCCCATGTTCTGTAACTCTGTTTGCTAGCTCCGTGTTGCAAGATTTCCCGATTACAACTTGGGAAAGAAACCAGTGTCAATTCTCTTAGATTGCAATATCTTCAAAACCACTTCATGACTACCAGCTAAAATTACCACAACGCCACAAGTTCAGGACTCCACTCGAAACACCATCTGAACAGTAGACTTACCTATTCTCCTCAGAATGTGGAATCACTGAGCAAAACTTTGCTGGAACAGCAAGGCCTGCCCACATGCACAAGGCCAACCCCAGGAGCAACTCGATCATCACCTGTACGGTCAGAAGCAAACATTAGCCAAAGCGTACCAATTTAGTTGGCAAGAGCAAAACTAGGATCTAGAAACAAAAATATATTACATAATCTTTGGAGCTAGCATGTCAGGACTCAGGATACTTCTTCTCACAAGCATGCCCAAATTTTTCAGTACTAGCAGAAAACTTCTAGCCACTGCACTAATATAAATCGCTGTCTTTGTATCAAAAAGGTAAAGGTGAAAGTGTTTTACACAATTGTTACACAGCACGGGTGCAGGGTACTCACACTGACAGCAGTGATTTTGCACTGACTAGAATAACCTGCCCTGATGGCACTTACTATGTCACTGTAAACAACCTATATGACGCACACTGACAGTAAAACACATCTCAGTCCCTCATCCCAGCCCCTCTATGATATGTACAATCAGTAGACGATAGTCTACACCTACATCACCAAATCCCCACTTCTAAGCAAAGTTACCACCCTAAGTTACCAAGTTAGATAGAGAGCAAAGGTCTAGCCACCAAATTCCACAGCATCACAAAGATTGGGTGGTTTAAAAAAAAGGACTGCCCAGCTCTGAGCATGCTTACATCCATGGGCGGCCGGGTGAACTCTTCCTCCGTGATCTTCAGCACCGTGCGATCTGCAACAACACACAGGAAACGTCAATCCGTGAAATCTAGTAACCAACAGCACCAGATTCATGCTAATTATTATACAGAAAGCTCGCCCGGACTGCCACGCAGATAAAGCCAACTCGTCCTACTAGTCCACTACTTTCCTGAGAATCAACCCGCAGCCTCACAGCGGGCAGACGAAGAGACCACCAGGATCACAAAATACATGAGCCAACGAACTGCTGGCTGTGCGGCTGGAGATCTAAACCCCGCCCCCAATCCACCCAGAGCTCAACGGCAGGCCCGATCCGAGCGCGCGGCGGGCGCCGGAGAACCGGGAGCCCACCAAACGGGACCCCGACCTAGAACCACACGGGAAATCAGAGCCAGCCGCCCGCGGAAACCGAAGATCCAGAGCGAATTCCGGTCGGAGCGCGGCGAAGGTAGGGGGGAGAGGAGGGGGGTGGAGCGTACACTGGATGGTGGCGTAGGCGGCGTGGGCGAGGATGGCGCCGCCGAGGACGCCCACCACGTAGCCGATCCCCATGGCGAGGCCTGCTCCTCCTGCTCGCCGCGCCGCGGGGAATCTCCTCCGGGTTCGTGCGGTCTTGATGCCTCGACGAGCCCGTTGGTCTCTGCTGGCCGTGACGGCTAAAAGATCCGACTAGACTAGTAGGAGACTGTCGGGCACGAAGGGTGCGTGTACCGTCCGATCTATCGGTGTGGATCTAGCACCATACAAAATTGGATGTAGCCTTTTTCTTTGAATGGGCTATAATTTTGCATAAACTTTAAAAAAAACTTCCTCCGTATTGAAAAGGTGACTTGTTTTACTACCTCCGTTATATCATTTAATTGACGTTTCAGACCATCTCCAGCAACGTCTGCAAACGTCGCTGCATCTTCAAAATGAGTAAGGTATCGCTACTGCTTGGGCTCCTACTGCTGCTTCACGTGCTGCATTTTGCAGTTGCTCCCTCTGCAACGTGCATCTCTAGGATTTCTCTTTCCTTGCCGCATCCTCCTCCCGGCCAACCGTCGCACTCGCTCTCCCCTCCCCTCCCCGCCTCCCCCCCCCCCCCCCTCGCATTCCGCCATGGCCGTGACCCTCTGTCGGCTTCCACGCCCACGCTGAGGCGGAGGAGGAGCTCCACGGCCCCTTCCTCCCTCCCTGCGTCGGAGGGGAGAGATCCTTTCCTCAAGGAGGGTTGTTTGCGCGAGAGGAACGACGACGCTGCTAGAGACGATCTAAGTTTGTAGCCCCGGACGTCAAATAAAAAAAAACCGAAGGTAGTAGTTTTTTTGCCCTAAATCAAGTTCATGAACTTTAACCAAGTTTACGCAATTATATAGAAACAAATGTTAGCATCTAACCAAACAGATACACTACTGTGGATTTAAATAAAACTAATTTTATGTTTACCGACGTCAGTGATTTTTTTTAAAAAAAATAAAAGTTAGAGAAGATTTAGTTAAGGATAAAACTGGTGAGATTTATATTTTGAGATTGAAGAGGTCATATTTTGATAACCCTCGCACTTGCAATTATATGTTGCTCATGTTCTTGTCGATTTGGATGTAAAGTTAGGGTGATAGCGGTCGGTACTGCCCATCTTTCTTTGTGAAAACTGTTTTTCGTCTCAAAAGGAAAAAAGAATCACGCATAGCATAGAGATAGAGTACCCATGATTTGTGAACCAAGGAACAAAGGTTTTTTAGGTGTTTTTTTATAAAAAAAATAATGCAAAGTATCCTACATTTACCATTTCTTCCTCTCAAGTAAAAATGCAGGATACTCAGCACCGTGAGGTTTGAGTCTACTAGCTACTAGCAGCAACCGTAGAGTCTCAACCGAGAAATACACAGCCCGTGTGCAAAGCATATTTTTTTTATTAAGAGAAGCGAAAAAGTTGTCACAACAATATGCTGCCGCAAGGGAAGAAATACACAGCCCAAGACAACACACTGTGAAACACTCGACAAAAGAACAGAGACAAGTATGGGATGTCAGCACGGCCATGAACACTGCAATCCGGTGGATCACCACAAGTCCAAAACTGCATTACACATTCACGTCCCAAGCAAAGATCTTGATTATTGCGTAACTGTGTTACAAAGGCAGAGTTTACTCACAACAATGATCGTTCTGTGTTCCACTCGAACAATCGCTTACATTGAACGTCTGGTACAAAATGGGTGCAACCACAACGGGAGCAACTATACCGTGGTTTTACGCGGCTGTGATACATTCAATGGCTTCCTTGCAGATCCCAGTCATGGTCGCCTCTGGTCCGTACACCTGCAACGAATTTTTTTAAGCATCGTCAGGTCATCTGTTATGGGGATGGAGGCAAGGAGCTAATCCTGGTGATTTCATTTCAGGAAACGGCATGTACCTCAATTGGGACACCAAGTTCCGCGCCAAGAGTGCGCATTTTCGCAAGTCCGGTCTGGTAGTTTGGACCGCCTCTCCGGACATAGATGTTCATCCTTGCGGCCTTCAATTTGGATTCCTTGAACCAGATTTGGAAGGGAAACAATAAATAGGATTGGTGAAGGTTTAAAACGGAGACAACTAGGAGTGGTTGTGAAATTGAACATCAATCAAACTAGGGTTATTTGGATCGGTACCATTGCAATTTTCAAAACTTGGAAATATACCATTACAATTCGTCTATTTGCAACCATATCATTATAATTCACTCTTTGTCTGAAATATGTCACTACATACCCTTTCGATGTGTTTCTAAAAAATTTTGGACCAAACTGCCCCCATCTTCTTCCCTCCTCTTCCCCTCTCCTCTCTCCTGGCCGGAGCTCAATTCGTCTGCCAGCACCACGCTCGCGCTCGTCCGGCGTCCGCGCGCCGCCAGCCTCATGCTCTACATCCAGCGCCGCACCCCCGTGTCTGCTCCCGGTCATCGCGGAGCAGGAAGCCGTCGTCCGTCGAGATGGAGCGGATCTCGGCGTGCGCCCCTGCAATCCAGCGGAGCTCGATTTGGGGGCGGCCTCGTTGAGGAAGCCGCGCCGACGACGAAGGAAGCCGCGACCCCATCTTCTTCTCCAATTCTCCAATCCTTCTCCCATTCTTCCTCTGCTCCCCTCGCAGTTCTCCCATGGCGATCTGCCCCGATGCGGTCGGCGGAGCTCCTCACCGAGGGAGCTCCCGCGGTTGGCCGGCGGAGTTCCTTACCGAGGGAGCATCCCGCGACCGGCCAGCGGTCCTTCCATGGTGGTGAGCGGAGCTCCTTGCGGCCTGCGGATCCTCGACGGCGGACGACGTCCGACTCGCTGCGGCGTCGCAAGCCATGGCGGCGCTGAGCGAGATGCAAGCCGCGGTCCCGCCCGCGTTCTAGCGACCGTCCGCAGCCACGATGGCTACCCGCTGGCTAACGCGCCAGAGCCAGCCCTCACGGCGGCCAGTGGCAGGAGCAAGCCAGTGCGACGGCGGCCGGCGGACCTCCCATGGTGGCGGGTGGAGCTCCCTGCGTCATTGCGTGGCTTGCGGAGCTCGTCGCGAGCGACAGATGAGCGCGCGGTGGCGAGGCTCGGCCCTCCAGCGGGCGCCGCTTATTGCCCCTGAGCTCCTACTCCGGTGGACAAGAGAGGATGAAAGAGGGAGGGAAGAAGAGCGAAGAAGATAGGGGCACTTTGGTCCAAAATTTTGTAGAAACACATTGAAGGGGTAAGTAGTGGTATATTTCAGACAAAGAGTGAATTGTAATGGTATGGTTCTGAATAGACGAATTGTAATGGTATATCTCCAAGTTTTGAAAATTGCAATGGTACGGAACCAAATAACCCAAAAAAGTATGTGGTCCAATTTACCTTCTCTCTTAAAGCCCGAATGATGCCACTAAATGTGGCGGCGACATCTGTGAAGTTAGCGATACCTCCTCCGATGAGAAGGGCTCTCTTGCGGCCATCAGGATCAGCAGTAGCACACTGCAAGGATTGAAACATTATTCATGACAAAGATAAAAGTAATGAACAGAATAGATAGACAGCTGAAAGGTTCTTCTACTGTTCTTACATCCAGAAGCACTCTAGCATACTGCAGAACCTCCTCCTCGTTGGGAGCTCCACTGTACTCTGCATAATTTCCTAGCTCTGAAGCATATCCCAAATCTCCAACCTAGTATGCAAGAGGAACTATGAGGTTGCTTCACCATACAAGGATACAACTCACAGATGACATATTTTACCGTTAAATATTAGTTCTTTTAGAAATTAGAAATCTATTTCATGACAAATCTGGCATTAGCATGAGAAGGTACAAAATGATGCAAAGTACTTGAAGGAGGGTCTGCAAGAAATTCAAGCTTACTGTATCAGCATATATGACACTAGCACCACCACCTGCAACCATTGTCCAAATGCGTCCTTTTTGGTTCAATACTGTGAATTTCAGAGAAGCACTTGTCTGCAAGAAGAGAAATGATTCATTGCTTAAATTTGATGGAACATACAGAATTGCCAGCACAAGTTAATTAATATAAATTGTAGATAGGGGAAAGGGTGGAAAGAAATATCAGGTGTCCAATTGCACATGAAAATACCTTCTCATCCAGTTCATGGATAAAGCTTTCTGATGGACTGAGAACTCTTCCAAAAGGTAGAGGGAACTCAATGTTGCCCCACCTGTACATGAAAACAATGGTCATTATGATTGGAGATTCGGTAGAAAAACTTCTACCTTTCACATAAAAAGGTGATTAGTATGAAGGAGAAAATCAGAATCTGTGAAGTATATCAAAAGCCTGAATCGTACTTTTTAAAGTTCTTGAAAGCGGCTGTGTCATCTAGTTCTCCTCTCATATCTAGAGGATATGGTTCACCATTTACCAAGGTGAATGGGTTCATCTCAAGAAATGAGAAATCCAAGTCTGCCAAAAGAATCAATGATCATCATATTGTTGACACTGGAAAATCAACGTACAAACTGCCTGCCTTTGGAAAGCTAAGGGTGAGGTACCTTGGAAAACAGAAAATACTCCTCTAATGAAATCACCTATTTTTGTGCGGACCTGAAATTCAAACATGAATCATCACTGAGAATCAATAGAGCGTTGACAGTTAATCAAGAATCTGAAAACTAGAAGTTCAAACCTGCAGGGAACAAAATAAATGATGTGATAAATAAGCAAGTAACAGGGCAATAGCTCACCTCCAGTGGCAGGGTGGCAATCAACGGAGCACATGCATCAGGTGTCATTTGCTTCTCTGTGGGAAGAAAGATTGTCTTAACCTTGTCCCAGTTCTCCTCAATCTCAATACCTCCACACTCAGAGAAACTAATGGTGCAGCCAAGCCTTTCTGATACAATCGAAAGGTAGTACTCTTGATCATGGGGCACAAAAGGCTCAACTATGAAGGTTGTAATTGGAGCTTTGCAGCCACCCATCTCAACCTAGATAATGAGAAAACACATACAGATTATATATAGCTTTAACATTCAAGCTTGCACTGGTAAAACATGGGAAAATGTTGTTTCTCACTACCTCAACTCCCAACCGCTCCTTAACAAACTGCCGAACTTGGGCAAGGTCTAGGTTGAGGGCCACAAGTCCGCTCTTCCCACGTTTACCAAACAGCATGTCAGGCTTCACGACCAACTTCATAGATGAGAGCCATGGCTCCTGATTCGCAAGCTCAGTGAAATCCGTTGATTGTGTGACCTACAAATAAGCATACTTGATATTCAGTCAAATTGATCCTGAGGAATATTCAAAAACACGGATGCTTTTGGGAGAGAAAAGTTAACTCTTATAGAGCATCGAAACTTAAAACATTTGGTTTAAGAAATAAAAAAAAGTTGAACCATTCCACTCAATCAAATTCAAGCTGTGTTTCTACAACCAAAAAACCCAGCTAATGCAAAATACTCAGCAAGCACACCTTCCCAAGAGAAAACACATAAACATCATGAATTTCCTGTTGCTACCTGCTGACTAAATAACAGCACAAGGTTTTAGCATTAACCAATGAAGTGCCAGTGTTTCATGCAGATCCAATTTATCAGGCAAATTAGAGATACTGTTACTTAAAGTATCACAGTCTAGTGAAGGTTGAGACTCTGGATCATAGCAGCACTGCACCTAACAAATCTATTATAGAAAACTAATTACTTATGGCTTCAACATTTCTCTAAACAGGAAGAGGAATTGCACATTCCCAGCCAAATTACTAGCCAGTTCACCAACAAACAATGAATAATTAATGGGCCAATCATACATATAATAAACATATCCAATATTCATGCATGATATATACTAACATCACAATGGGTCAGGTCATAAACAGATCTTTGGAAGGTCACACGTGTCTTGGATAAATACGCATCAAGTATCATTTGACTCATCCGACCAAAACAGTATCAGTTCATTGAATCATTAATTGAAAACGGCGGCGATGAAAAGTTATGCAGACAAGCATTGTACTGCATATGACAGCAAACAACAGCAGCTCTTGCAGCATAGGACATGGCAAGTGTTTTCATATCTAATTCACACATGATCCATACAAAAAGCATCGTGTCGAAATCCCAAGTACACAACAGAATTCCATTCCCCTGATAGTTTCCAGCAAATTTTAGCACGAATTACCAACAACAGCAGCAATCATGACTCTCAAATCAAATAGCTGTGGTTGGCTTCTGCCCATCCAAGGTATTGGTCCACTCTGAAATCTTAAACTACCAACAACGGCAGCAGCAAAGCAACTACTGCAAAGCCTAGAAGAGTTGCACGTTTGCAACAGCTTCAAACTGCAATCATGATGAGCAGGAAACACAAACAACTGCTCGAGCTCAGCACTCCCGAGTCCCAGAGCGTAAATTCCACCCACCTAGCCCTCTCCCAGCACAGGTACTCACTCCACACGCCCCCAGAATCCAGAATTTCCCATCCAATCGAACCCCTTGCGCGCCGGAGGGCAGAATCCGCACCCGGCGCCGCTGAGATCCGCCGACCGGCCCTCCCAACCCGCCCAGATCACGAGCCGATCCGACACGACAGCAGGCAGCAGCAGCGCGGCGGCGAAGAGAGGAGGTGGAGCGGGAAGGAACCGGGGAATGACCTGCGCGGAGAGGATCTGGAGGTCGATGCCGGCGAGGCGCTTGAGGTGCTCCCGGAGGAGGCGCTTGGAGTCGTACTCCCGGATCTTCTTCCGCGCCATCGCCGAGCAGGTGGTTGGGTGGGTGGGTGGGAGAGCTCTGGCGGTGAGCGAGCGTGCCGGACGGGGCGGCGGCCAACGGCGGCGACCTGTTGTGTGTCGGAACTCGTGTTCGCCGTGAGCGGCCACCGCGGCGCGGGCGGCTTATATAGGAGACGAGACACGGGAGGCAGAGGCGGGCGCCCGCCGGTGAAGCGGCTGCGGGTTCCTTTCGGTCACTGCGAGGTGGGGCCCCGCCCGGCTGGTTGGGTTTGGTTGCAGGTGGATGGGATCTGGTTGCTACGTGGGGGCCGTTTGGGTTGGTGGGGGTGTGTGAGCGGTAAACATTTGGACTACACGTGGGGTGAAAAGGGGCAGCTGCAATATTTTCCTTTCACACTTTTTCAAAAAAAATATTCTCCTCTTAAAATAATTTTATCGTGTTCTTTTTATCGTGTTGTGCTGGTTAAATATGTATAGTCGTAAAAGATTGTTTAGATCGCGGAGCATCGCCTAATCTGAATTGTTTCGCTATTTTTCTCAACCCACAATTGGAACTAATCTCGATAATCCTTAGGTGCATTTGGCATAGCTTTCAGAGCTGAATCTCTGCTAATTCTAGCAGGCGCTCTGTCAAATGATTTCATGCTGATTTTGTGAAGTGGTTTTATAAAATGAACTAGGAGGCTGGGAGATGAAAAAAGTGGCTTCTTCTAATTCTGTGAAGTGATTGTCCATCTTGATTTTAAATACTTATGCTAGTTGGTAAATAATCAAATAGAATCATTTTCAATCACAAAATCACTTCTCTCAGAGAATCACCTACCATAGAGAATCAGAATCACATGGAGCTCCAACATACGCTACCCACGACGAATATACATGTGTGTGAGAGAGATGACTTTCGTACCTCACAAAGGTTAAATCCAACTCTGAGGTTGATATATCCTCTTCTAAGACTTTTTTGATCCAATTGGCATTTTCTATTATTATGGTATTGTTCGGACGAAAATCAATGGTCAATCATAAATTGATAGAGAAAATAGGCTAGCAAAACCGTGGGCTAGCTATATTAGCTGCTTGTGAGCTTGTCCCTACCGGTACAACTTATCTCTTAGTTTCGGTCATTGGAAGCTACTGAAAAGGTGAAAGTGACACACTAGTCGTGTTTCAAGGCTAATTATTCTCGCTTCTTGTATAACTTTTATGACTTCACAAAAAAATGAACTTTTGACGAGAGGACGGTGCAAACTCCGAATCTACTCCCTCCGCTCTAAATTTTTTTATCGTTTTGACTTTTTTAGATACATTTCTTTGTTATGCAACTAGATATATATTTATGCATAGAAAACCGAAATGACAAAATAAGTTGGAACGGATGGAGTACAACTCAACAACAAAATAGTGGCACAGAGCGAGAATTTTTAGCGGCCATTCATACCAAGAAACATTAATTAATAATTACTAACTGATTTTTAGTGTAGGAGGGTAAGTGTGACAACTGCTGAAAAAAATGATCAATGATTTAGAAACGCATATTTTTTTTCCAAGCAGTAGTGCCGCCATGCCACGGATGCAGCTGCATGCACTCACTACTCGAAGTGTTTCCCAATTCCATCTGGCTTGAAGTATCAAAAAAAAAAAAAGAATTCCATTTGGCAGATAACGTGCATCCCAGTCTCTTTTGCATGCCACAAATGCGCGCCGTTGAATGCGACGGCAGGGCCAGCATTCAACGGCAGAGCGCGGATCGTCGCGTTTCTTTGGCATTTGGCATGCCCGATTGCCCGCGCGGGGGTGGATGGACGGGTGGTCTGATGTGCCGGTGATGGATGGGCGCTGGAAACAAAGCAACCGATGTCGATCGGGTCTCCACTCCATGGCGACGGGCAAAGTTCTCCATGGAATCGTTGGAGGTTGGGTGGAATCGTTGGAGGTTGGGTGGGTCCCCGTCGTTGTTTCTCCACCCATGTTTTCCTGCATCGACAAGCAAAGTTCTAACGGTTACGAACTCTTTGCCTTTTTTAATTATTTATACCGTCCGGGCCGCTGCATATTGTCACCTTCACGTGTAATTTGTATATATATATAGATGTACCATGTTTTTAGCTGCGTTTGGTTTCATCTGACAACATATAGGATCAAGGGGACAGGAACAAGTTTAGCATGGAAGAGAATGAGATTACCAGCATGACAGCATCCATTTCTCGAATCCAAAGATGTACCACTTGACACCACCAACAAACAAACCAAAAGAAACGAGAGCAGCATGCCTTTCATCTTCCGGAACCCAGGCACAACAAACCACCGAGCACGCGGGGCCAATAAGCTAAGCAAAAACGAGCAATTTCTGTTCCCGTCAGCATCACACGAGCTAACAACATTTAAACCCAGTTCTCAAACACAACCCAACTCCGTTAGTACACATTCCAACCGTCGCATCTCACCAAAGGGGATGTCCTACGGAACAACTGACAACCACACGTGAGGGGGCCCAACGGCCCTTGGGGAACAAACATTATTATCATTACATGATCCTACTACTACTGCTAATCACCACCGTAGACGACGGGCATCTGCCTCCAGCCCGAGCGAGCATCCAACCTGCCAGCCCCAGAACATGTTAGACATGGGCGGGATGGAGATTGGAGGACATGATCCCTGTACAGGCCGGAAAAATACACATTCACCTACCTCATTGTTGAGATATCAGAAAAAGAGACTTTCCTGCAGTGCAGCTGTCGTGGGAACGGTCGAAGATTATTCGTCTTGGTAAGAGTTAGCAGCTGGCGCAGGAGCCGGGTTTCGCCTGACGAAGTGGCCTGCTGGACGTGGCCCCCTGTTGTGGCCCCGCTCCCTGAAAGCTGGCCCGGCAGCGGGAGGTCCCTCAGCTCGTTCTTCCACATTCAGGTTCTGCTGGACGTCTGTAGCTTTACTGTGGGATCCTACTGGCTGGTATTCGAGATGACTGCCACCCCTCCGCCTATCCGCATTTGTGCCATGGCTTGGCCTCCCAGCATCATAACCACCCCTTCCCCTATGTGCCCCGCCACCTCTGTGGTACCTTGTGTTATGCTGGCCTTGGCGACGTGGTGGAGGATTAACCGGCTCCTGTTCTGTCTCACCTTTCTGGTTACCATCTACCCGTGTCAGATTCTCCTGTTCACTGTGTGTGAACTTCTCACCGATGCCATCATTCCCTTTCGTAGGTTTAGTACTTCGGCTGTCTTGATAGGTAGAACTATCGGATCCTTTGAAGCTGTTCGCCTCAACCCTAGCTCCGTGGGTATCCGCTTGCCCTTCAACAACATTGTTGCCATCTGAGCTGTTCTGAGGATGGGAGTTGGATTTAGGCTTCCAGTGCGTTCTAGAATGTGAAACTGACCCGCTGCTTTTCACATCAGACCTTGGCATGTTCCTGTGCTCAGATGAGTTTGAATCCATGGCTGGGGTTGTTGATTGATAAACAAAGTCAGCCTTGCCCTCTCCATCTTTGCTCTCATTTGAGTAGGTACCTGCTTCGTTTCGAGCTTTAACATGCTGTCGTCTTTGCCTGTTAGCTGTTTGAGCTCGTGTTGAGTTGCTCTCAGCAGCAGCATCTGCCTTGGATTTTAACTGCTTATCTTCTTGCTGGCCAGGTTCAACTGGCTGATTCTGATTGGTGAACTTCTGAACTTCCTTCGATTCATGAGAGTTGTCTGCTTGCTCAATAGAATTTGGTACCACCAAATATGATTCGTCAGCATTCCTTCTGCGCCAAGATGGATTAGACCTCCCATGCCCCTTAGTTTTCTTGTCCTCAAATTTCTTGGGTTCAGCTTCAGCATCTAATTTAGCAGCACTTGAGTTACCATTTGCTTCCTTATCATGGCCTAGATTCTGCTGTTGCAGCTCTTTGGACATAGGCTTAGGAACATATCTTTCCATTTCAGCCCTCTTTGTTCTTGTAACATTCTCCCCATCATTGGAGGTCTTCCCAGCAGTGGGGTCAGCTACTGCTGCATTCCGCATAGCTCCGTCAGACTGCTCATTCTGCACTGGTGGCTTAATTGGTGCCCACAGGACACCTTCATTCCCATGTGGCTTTTCAACAGCCCGAACAACATGCTGATGTTTTCCGGATCTTTTTGCTTGCTGAGGCCTTGGTTGGCTACTTTCTGTATTACGTGGTCCATCTGGTGATTTAACACGGTCCTGTTTCAGAGATGCAAGTGACATTCCACCCACAGTTATACTTCCCACAGTTAAAATAGTACCTTCAGTGGGAACTATAGAGCTACTGATGATAACACCACTAGTATGTGTCTTTGGCTCACTCGGGACTTTCACTGTATTCTGCTCATTAAACACCGTAGGAGGATGTTTAGAAGTAACTGGAGCATCATCAGCCTTTTTCTTATTTCTCAAATGCCGGGTACCCTTCTTGTTCTGAGTTGGGGGATCATCATGTGGTGCAACAGCCGTCGCTGTGTCCACAGGAACCTCAGCATTTTTCTTAGCATTCCCAGTGCTTACTGAAACGATTGACTTCTCACCAGAAATTTTCTCCTCTGAAACAACATGCCTTTTCCTGTAACCCTGCTTAGTCTTTGGTACACTGGTGTCATGCGACTGTGAGATACTCTTCTGCCCAACATGATTCATGTTGCTCTGTGTGTTCCTAACTGAGGATGACGTGGAATGAGCAGCAGAGTCTTTGCCACCATCTTGAGCATGTGATAGTGCAGTAGTCTGGGGCTGTACATCAACCATAGAATGCTTGGGATCATTACGAGGAAGAACAGTAAGATTGTGAGATGGAATAATATCACATGGTTCAGCAGTTGAAGTGGCAAGTTTAGCAGTCATATCAAGTCTCGCCTTTTGCTTATCATCATGCGCATCATCAGATTCTACTTTTGTATCATTTGATTTCTTCTGAAGAACTGATGATCGTCTGTTCAGTTCTTCCAATTTCGCAAGAGCTTTTGCCTTTTGGTTCTTAATCCGTTCCTCCTCCTCAGCTTTCAACTTTTTTGCACGTTCTGCAGCCAACTCCTTCATTTTTGCACGCTGAATTGGGAGGGGAAAAACAAATACAACACTAATCAGCAATCAACATCATTCAAGTATCCTCACTACTTTCAAAAAATTCCACAAGCAAAGCAGACCAAATTCTTAATTAGCAAAAGTTAGTCGTTACTTAATTATGGCGCAACCACTGTCCGGTGATATGAATTCCGACTGGAATCCCAGATACAAACAGACAAGGTAGGTAGGATATATATTATAACTTGAAGCAATGGCAATGCTGCAGCACTTAAGCATACCTTTCTAATTGACTTTTTTTCATACACACTTGATAAGCGAGGTTTCATTGTATTAAAAACTTCAGAGATAGCGGCAAAAATATAATTGCAATAAGAAACTTCTAGAAGAATGGTAGCCATACAACTACTAAGAATATCACAAATCTGCAAATATACCTGGGACTCATAATCAATTGAAGCTGGCATATCATCAGGTAAGATAGCAGGTTGCAGCTGTGAAGCACTCTCAGCTGGTTGGCCATGCTGAATGTTATTCCTTAGATCAGCTACTGGTAATGAATCAACAGTGGAACTTTCTCCCTTTCCATGGCTCGCTAACTTATTAGCTAGTCTTTCTTTAGAAGAACCATGATGACTGTTTCTTAAAGAATCAGCTCTCCGATGTGCACGATCATTAATTGAATTGCCCAGCTTTCCAGCTTTGCTAAATTCAGTTAGCTGTGAGTGTGCCGGACCAACAACTGTATCCTCACTAGCCACATTTGGTAGTCTCTGCACCACCGGAGAGATATGAGAAACAGAAGTCACCTGGTCAGAAGTACAAGCTCCAGTACTGACAGCGGCAGATGAAATATCAGTGCTTTTTTGCTGTTTCTTGAGTTCCTTGGAAGAAGCTGGTTCTGAAACATTACGCGTATCAACATTTCTGGCTTTGTTGTTCAAACTCTCAATTTTCTCTATTAAAGCTGTATTCTTCTTAATGACAGGTTGCTGATCAAGTGTAACCGAACTATCCTCCTTGAATTTCTTGCGCAGAGTGCCATCACCAGTTTCCCTGGGATGGGAATGTGCATTTTGAGAAACAGATGAATGGTCTGTACCGGCAGGACCTCTCTGGTTAGGCACCGACTTTGTAAGTACCCTATTTCTTTCACCATAGGTGTCCCTTGTATCTGTCCTCATGTTCATATCAGTCCGGTTTCCATCAGGATGCGGAAGAAGTGGCGGTGCTGGCTGCATATTCCTTTCAAATTCATGGGAACCTCCTAGGCGATCAGAGTTATCATGTAAACTCCCAGGTTGTCCTCGACGAAACACATGTACATTATCAGATTCCAGCTGCTCCCTCAGAACCGTTTCATGTTTGCCTGGTCTGCTTTGAGAATGTCCAGGGTGGAACTTGTCATTCTGATTTGGAAAATGATTCAATACTCCAGGTTGTCGAGGACCTCCAACAAAATTAGGATCCCTCACATTGGCATTATTGAAATTTGCTCGAGGGCCATAATATCCATCATAAGGCACTGGACCCTGATAAACTGTTCTGACTGGAATAATAGGTTGATTCATAATATACGAATTAGGAGGCATAGGATGATACACATCACCATTTTTGGGGTGATATCCACCATGCCCTGACCCCTGCCTTGCTGCGGCTTCAGAGTTGGGTGGGAACTGACCATAATAACCAAATGGTTCTACAGGGAAACTGCCAGGGGGACCTACAGGTCTGTATGGTCCACCTGGTGCTGCTCCTCTATGCCACATTCCCTCAGGGGGTTGACCAGGTGGTGCACGCCATGAATCAAACTGTGGAGGAGGCATATGAAAATTTTGTGGATATGGCTGTGGCTGCAGGCCCTCAGTTGGCGGACTTGTGACAGGGGCAGGAGCACCTCCAGTGTGTGCATGCTGCTCTGTCTTCATGATATCAACAGCATGATTATCGGATGATGAAATCACCTCAGCGTTTCCTAGCACATAAGATTTTTCCAATTACAACAAGACAATTATATGTATTCAACAGCAGTGGATGTTATCAACCAATGATGTGATTGTGAAATTACCATACCAGCTGTTAGGCTCTTCACTTGTTCCCCTTGCGGTGCTTCTTTACCCGAACTAGAAGTTGGGCGCCCTTTCGAACTATGACCTAGAATAAAAAGATGTGTAAGGAAGATTTTTCTTATACATAAAGTAAGTAGATAATAGTAGCAGTCGCAGACAAAGAAGTTTGAACAAAACAAAGAAATTGTGGCAAAGTCAATAAACCATTGTCGCCAGAATAGTTTAACATTGATAGCATTTACCTTGACAGCTCACAATATGACATGCTAAACATAAAAACTACAAAACAATTTAGAAGGAGCAGAGTAAACATTAAAACTATAGAACATATCTTATGTTGCATAAAGTACCTCGTTGACTGTTAACTTCAGAGCCAAGGGTTGGGAAATCACCAGTACTTAGAGTAAAACCATGCCCATGTGATGAAGATCCCTACATAATTAAAAAAACACAAATATGAAACAAAGGATGTACTTCCCAATCTAGATTGAGTTTTAGGTCTGCAGAATTACCAATCTATCAATAGTCCTTATCGACGCTTTCATATTATCTGGAGCATTATCAGCGAACCGAGAAAGCTGAGAACTTCCTGGTCTTGTTTCTGCACTTCGGGGACGATTTGTAGCCACTGGTAAATGAGATGATGGGAATGTGCCTGATGCTGAAGATGGGCGAGAATTGGGACCCCAAGCATTCGGTGAACCAAGTGATTCACTTCCAGCTGTTGATGGCCTTGAGCCTCCCCCAGAGGAGGGCCGGCCATTGAAGTGGCTGGATGAACTGTAACTTCCATCATTCTTGGTAGACATAACTGATGAGGAACCCCACGCATTTGGTGTTACAGATGGTGCTTTGCTGCCCCATGTGAGGGTGCCCCTAACATTCAAAAAAAAAAAGTTTCGTGACATACTAATTATGGAAGACATTGAGATCATCTTAAACATAAAAAAACAGTGAGTTATATCAACACTTGCAAACGAAAAACGAATGTATACTTACTTTGGAACAATTTCCAGGTTGGGATCAAGACCATTGTTTTCCGACCTTCATAAGCAATAACCAAATCAATCCACATACAGAAAATTTTATAGAATCAAATATTTTCTACAGGAAGCTAATAACAGGAAGCTAATAGGGAAAATGTTACCTCACACTTGGTAAATTAATCGGTTTAGGGACTTTTCCTAGAACAGTCATACCAGATTTCCTTGCGGGAGCAGCACCCCATCTGAAGGAAGCCATAAGGAAGAATTAAATTAGCAGAAAACTGATTATATGCGAGTACAAAGGAAAATGTTTACAACCAGTACAACACAGAAATCCACACACACAAATTACAAATACAAAATATCTCACTAAATGGCATCACAAAACAAGGCAGTTCATGTGAATACAACATTTATTTTGCAGGTGACAAGTAAGAATTGCTACATGTGGGGCAACATTTAGAAAACAAAACTTATTTGACAACTCGCACATGGCTAGCGATGGATGGAACAAAATGAATATCACATCAATTTGTGACCCAGTGTACATGTCATAGCGTAACAAGCTTGTTTCTGTTCTTGCACAATCATTAATAAGGGATCCTCAACCTAAAGTGGTCCGCACCATAAAATAGATACTTCCTTTAATCATAAATATTTAATCATAAATATAAGTCTATTATGTTTGTTCTCAGTCAAAACTTTTTAACTTTGATAATGAATAAAAAATCTATTTAGGTTTCTTCCAAGTCAAACTTTTTTTTATTTTGAGAACGAGTATAAGTCCATTTAGGTTCGTTCTAAGTAAAACTTTTAAACTTTTGACTCGCAACTTCTATTAAAATGTATTATGTTAAATGAAAATGAGTTATATGTTACTACCGCCTTTTCACATCATAGGTCATTTTGGCTTATCTAGGTTCATAGATTTTGCCATGTATCTAGAAATAGCGTAAATCTATATGCATAGTGAAAACTATGAACCTTAAAAGGACATAACGACCTATAATTTGGGATGGATGGAGTATAATAAAAGCAGTTTCCGTAATGAATCCATTCAATCCACATAAAATATTTAGATATATATGATCAAAGTTTTTTAAAAAAACTCAACTTGGGACAAACCTAGATGGGACTTGTATTTGTGATAGGGTTAGCTAGAAACTTCAGCACAATGACCTAATAATTAATCACTGTTCTTACCTTAAAACTTCAATAAGTCAACCCTAATCACACATATGTTACACAGGATAGCTAAGCAGAAAAAAGATGTGATTTAAATATCGGAAAAGGCAAGCTATTGAGAGAGGCAGCTCAGCTGCACGAAATTGTATACAGAACCTCAGAATTTCCAGAACTGCAGCTCTTCATTCACAGAATAATGAATATAATCACCGCATCATTTAACAGTGGTGATTTCCCAAACAAACTGGATTACCGGACATGACTGTTACCCAAAAGTGGCAAAACCTCCGTATAATTCTCACCAATAAAACACTTTGGTCGCACAGGACGACACTGAGTACCACACCACACCCGCTCAAATCTGAGTCTGTTGGCCCCAATTGTACGAAAATGATGAATCAATATCAAACCTGACCTTCCAAATGGTATCACCTTTATCCACGAAATCAATCAAAAATTGAAATCGGATGATGCTACCCACACCACAGCAAAAAGATGCTAGATTTTCTATTTTTTACCCCCCCCCCCCCCCCCAAAAAAAAATCTGCAGTAACAATGCACAGTCCCAACGAAAAATACCAGAATTGTGAAAAGGGTAATTTGGGCAACATAATTGCATCGCGCTAAGAAGAGTGGGATGGGGATCGCGAACCTCCGGTCCGTGCTGAGCGTCGAGGCCATGGCCCCACCCTCCCTCCCCGCGAGCGAGCTCCCCCGGCGGGACACGCCTCTCTAATTTCCCGGTTGGCGAGTCGAGCGGAATCAACTGCCGGGGCGCGAACGGGGCCCCGAGGCCGTGGAGATCGAGATCCCTGGAGCCCCGAGGAGCGAGGGGGACCGCCGAAACCCTAGGAGGCCGAGGCGGAGGCGGACGAAGCGATCAGCGCGCGGGCAGCGGGCCGGCCCGGATCGGCGGGGCGCGACCGCGGAGGTGGGTGCCGACGCAGGAGCGGGAAGGGGCGAGGTAACGGGGACCCTCGGTGCCCCTGCCGTCCGGCGAGCCGCGGCGGCGGGGGAGAGGACGGTGGCGGGTGGGGCCCGCTCGTCAGAGGCGGGAGGACGAGGCGACGGGACGGGGGGGAGGAGAGAGAAGAAGGTTGTGGGGGTGCGTTCGTGAGAGCGATATAAAGGGTGGTGAGGAGGGACGCGTGGCGGGACGAGACTGGGACGTTGGGGGACGGGAGCCCCGTGCGCGCTCCGGGCCCAGGTGTCAGGGAGAAAAAGGACACGTGGCCGGTGCGGAGTGGAGGAGATGCGCGGGCCCGTGTGGCCGTGCCGGAGCAGAGGATCCGGGGTGGGGGCGGGCTGGAGGTGGTTCGGCGTGTACAGTAATTGCGTGCTTGGATTTGGGTCGCCACGTCGGACGCCGCGACTTGGACGTTTTCGTGCGAGCCAAGGATGTACGAAGAGGCAGAGCGGTTTCACTTCGAGCTTCTTCGTTACTCGTTAGTGATGTCACGAATCATCCACACTAAATCATCATTAGTAAAATAAATAAATGATACTGTATGTAAAAGATTTGATAAGTTGGTAACTGAAGTACTTTTATTCCTAGCTACAATTTTGGTAACTGAAGATTTGATACTTGTATTCGAGTTGGTATTTTGAACATGTGTTTCATGAAGAAAGAAAGTACTTACAAGTGAAGCAACCAGGTTATCAGCATGCTCTCTTCCTTAGCTCACAAGATATCAGGGCTGCGATCATTCATGTAATATCACCTTTTGCTATGGAGACTCCAAGTCGCGCGTTGTGTAAACTCAATTGTTTTTTTATTAATATAAAAAAGATGCACAACTCTTTTGGATAGAAAAAAAGCAGCTAGGTTAATATCAAAGAAGAAGGGAAGAGAGAGTAATACAGTAAGTAGTTTCACTTGGCTTGCTTTGTGTTTTAAGGGCACTCTCAATGCTAGAAACTATCATAATTTCTATACTCTAGGACATCGTATCAAGAAACTATCTTCCATAATACAATTTTCTACATCTTAATATCTCATGATCCACTTGTCTCTCTCACAAATGGTCTTGAATTGCATGAAGACGCCCTGTTCGCTTGGCTTATCAGCCACCAGCCAGCAGTACTTTTCTCTCAGAACAAACCAGCCACCAGCAACCAGCCAGCAGTACTTTTCTCTCAGAACAAACCAGCACCAGCCATCAGCCACCAGCCAAACGAACAGGCTGTTGGTTTCTTAGGTACGCAGACCTGGTTTCTTATGTTTTTCATCTCTTTTCTTCAATAAATACAGCGACATATCAGCAAAAAACAATAAATAAAAAGGTAATTAATAGACTTAGACTCCATGCATGGTGAGTTTGCATTGGGAGTGCCTAATAAGTCACGTGCACGCCTATCTAAGAGAATCGTCAAATGACACCAGCGGCGGATCCAGCGGTGGGTCGGGGGGGCTCCAACCCCCCTACCACCCTGGATCTCATGGTAATCCCTCCAAGTTTTCCATAGAAATTTTGAGGAGAAAGAGGAAGAAGATGGAGGGAGGAAGAATAAGAGGAAGGAGAGCCCTCCTACCACTCAATCCTGGATTCGCCACTGAATGACACATTTATACTAATTCGCAAATAATGCTATATAGGTGAGCTTAGAGTGACGGAGAGCACTAGATTTGACAGTGGGGGCGTGATTTGCTTTTAGATACATGCTATAGCTGCATGTGGATCTCGACATGAATATATGGTAACGGTGACTCTAGCTTGTAATTACGGAAGGATTATTATATTAGGACAACAACAAGTGGACAATGTCAGCGTTTTATGAATAATATCCCCTATCAGCAGTAGTGTACATACCACCAGGGCCGTCTCCAGAAATTTGAGGCCCGCGAGCGAAATACAAAATGAGGCCTCAATTTTTTAAAAAAAAATCATATGTTCAATAATATTTTTCATAATTAATATTCTCCCAGACGGCATAATGCAAACTATGGAGCCGCATAATGCAGACTATGGAGCCGCATGCATATAAATCTACCTATGTGTCGTATACTGATTGTGAAAATCTTAGACATTTGGTTGCTAAATTTTTTCGCACAACTAAAACAAGTTCTATTAGAAGTAGTGAACATAGACTAATTATAAAACTAATTATACGGATGCACGGGAAATCGCGAGACAAACTCATTAAAGCTAATTAATACATCATTAAAAATTATTTATTGTAGCATGACGTTGTCTAATCATGGTATAATTAAGTTTGTTAGATTCGTCTCACGATTCGAGTCAGGGGTTATGAAATGAGTTTTGTTATTGATCCACGTTTAATACTCCAAATTAATGTCCATAGATGCAATGTGAGGGACAGTAGACTTTTTTGAACTAAACATGTTAATCATGGAGAGTTTCAAAGGCTCTGATGGATTGGGCCATGGACGTGTGCATGCCCAACGACGTGATTCGTGCAAGCAATATGCTACATGTTGTATCGGGCTCTTCATTTCCTTAAGGATTAAAGCCACGTTAATGATAGATTAGCAATTTGGGGGCCTCACTTTTCTGGGGCCCTGTTCGGCCGCTCAACTTGCACGCCCATCGACGGGCCTGCATACCACTGTTAGTGTTGCAGACCGAAAGACGATGGTTTGCGAAAACGCATCATCATCATCAGGAGTCGGTCACGTCCGTACGGGCCGCTGTCACTGCAATGCTAGGCTGACGGGACTTGTGATCCTCGCTCGGTTCGTTGTAAGAATGAATTTGTCAAGCTTCTCTTCATGCTCGATATTTCTGCTTCTTGTCGTAATATTTTCTTCTCACAACAAATCAACTATACATATGCTTAAAAACAAATTAGCATTAGTACGAATAGGCTATGCGCCACTAATCCTCCGGGCTCGGGCTACCTACACTGCAAGTACAAAGCCTGGGTGGCGAGGCAGGATGGTAAAAAAGGCAGGGGTACACGTGTCGCGCGCCGCACTCCCGTGTGCCCCCCACTCCGCAGGGTCGTCGCTTCCCCGTCACGCGTCTCCCACTCACGAGCATCATCTCATCAGCTTCCGTGGCCAAAATGCTTCATGGATAGCACGTTCCTGATGATGACCGCCCATGATAAGTCCAAACTCCAAAGGTCGATTCCGATGCTCCGCTTGGGTCAAGCACTCGTCCAATATACCAAGCGGATGGACATGAACTCGTCACACATCTACTAGCTTTTTTTTTCCGTGTTGAAACGACTCACGCCACGAACAAATATTTGTATTCTTTGGAACTCTTTGCTTCTACTCTTTCTCATTCTATAAATTGACAAATCTAAACTCATAGTTGTTATTATGTAGTACTCTTTCCGTTCTAAATTTTAGTTTGTTGGACTTTTTTAACCTTAAATTTGACTATTCATCTTATTAAAAATGTGTAAATTATTATATTTTTTATTGTGACTTGTTTTATTAATATATATTTTTTAAATTACTTCAATTTCAATATGTTTGCATAAATTTCTTTACTAAGACGAGCGGTCCAACGATCAAATGAAGGAAATATCTCATAAGTACATATCTAGATACATAACAAATTGAACTTTGAAATAAAAAATAACTTATAATTTAGAACAAAGGAAGTAGTTCTAAAAACAAAACAAAAAAGAATCAAAGGATGTTCCCGTCCTCAAATAAAATTAGAACACGAAAATGGAAAACAGAATTTTGAAAAGAATAAAAGGGAAGACGAGTCTGGCTATGGATGGAGTCGTCTGGCTGGGCTGGCAAAAGAAGCCCGATAAAAACAAATAACTTCTTGCTGGTGACTCGTTTGGGCCAGAAGAAGAAGCCGCCCAATAGTCCACATGTTCCTAGCCTCGTCTAGTCGTGTGTATTGTCAAATCATCTCAAAAAAAAAATGTTCCTCTTCTTTTTAAATAGCGCTTCCCGGTTCTCAAGCACGCACGAATAGGAAGAGCGAGCGCCCGAGCGAGGCAACCAGCTAGCGAGGCCGAGGAGAAATGTCGCGGTCGTCGCAGCGAGCACCGAGCTCGCCGTGCGACGCCACGTGGCGCATCTCCGTCCCCGCGCGCGCGCGGCACGCCCGGTCGCAGTCGCCGGTGCGCGGGTGGTCTGACGACGCCACGGCCACGCCCAGCTGGTCATCCGCCTCGACGACGGACGATGGCGCCTACTCCGCCGGCGGCGGGGCGGCGGCGGCGGTACTGGTGGTGCCGTCGAGGGGCTCCGAGACGCCGGCCACGCGCGCCCGGATGCCGCTGGGGCGGCTGTCGCGGTGCGCGTCCCCGGAGGCCCGCGCCAGGATCGGCGCGGCGTCGCCGGGCACCGCGCGGCGCCTGGCCGTCCGCCTCTACGAGAGCCTCGGCCGCCACGGGCTCCGCCGGGAGGCCGACGGCGCGTTCCGGGACGCCGCCGCCGATGGAGACGCGCTGGAGGATGGCGGGGGAGCTGGCGTCGCCGTTGCCGAGCCGGAGCTCACGGGGATGGCGTGCCTGCTCAAGGACGGCTTCGTCGGCTACCTCAGGGAGCTCGCCAAGATCACGCCACCTGTTCCCAAGCAGGTACTCACATACTGCATCAGTGCATTGCTTTCATGCATGTCTGCAGTTTTGATATCGACGCATTTATTCAAAGTTTTTTTAGAACTGTCCAAATTTCATAGTATGCTAGGCATATTAGCTTTCCATCAAACCCAAATTGAAGCATACAGAGATGTTTTACCATAAAATTGGGTACCTGGGGATGCAAATGCAACTGTCAATTTATTTGATTAGCCCAGTGAAAAGATTGTGCAAGACGACATTCTTTTTGAACGAAACCACACAACATAGTGCATGTTTAACCATTTATGTTTTTTTAAGTTTTAACCATTTTGTTCCTAAAACATTTGGGATGTAAGAAATTTCCTATCACAATTCACCATTACTTTCTGCCAGATTTTCAAAAGTTGTTCACCGACGTGCTTTGAATAGTTTCTGCACGTGAACATTCTTAGTTTCTTACACACATTCAAACAGAACGAAATTAATAGTTCTAAAACTAATAATTCTTTGAAGAAACAGTTCTGAAACTAAACACCATATCTTTGTATAGCTTCATTCGTTGATGACATATTTTCAATCATCACTGTTGAAACGAAATCAATCATCTGAATTCTGAACTGATATATTGCTTGCATGGATATTGAAACATAGTTTAACTGGCAAATTTTTTTTTCTCTTTTAGACATAATTATGTAGTTTCTGTGTAACCATCAATCCACATGAAAATTGATTCGTATATGTTATGGGCTGATAAGGATCGGAGACTTAAATAAGCAAGCTCATGCAAAGAACAAAATTAGTACAATTGAATATGCAGTGTGCAGCAGTGGTTAAAAGGTTCTTTCTTGTATTCTAGTGTATGACAGAGACCAAAAATAGATAAAAAAAAAAGACATCAGGTTGCAAGCTGAGGCAATTATAGTAACAAAATCTTAATTTTGATTTACCATATCTCACTATTTGAGCACCATTAGGTCATTCGCTTCGAGACCGTAGGAATTCCCACCACATGGAACTAAAGGATTCGATGACTATGTCAAGCGTTGTTGAGCAAAACATTAATTTGCACGTTAAATTAACGAGAAGTCTCCACATGGTCATCTCAGATTTGATAACTATGATGATACACTCTAGAGTCTAGAAAGTGGGTTCACAAGTTGAGCATAATATATACTTCTGAGCCGGCCTCTCAATTAACAATCTCCATGCTTTGAAAGAATAGAAACATGACCACACACGTACAACTCCTACCACCTTATCAAACAAACGGTTTGCAGACTGAAAGAGACCAGTCACATTGATAACACTGATTAAAACTTGACTTATCTTTGACAGCGTCCTAACTAACTTCTATATGTTCTTGACTTGCTATTACTTTAGCAAATAGCACTTACAGTTCTATTCCTGAACAATCACAAAGCAAGGAAATAATTTACAGCCACATATATCAGTGAGTGCTACAGCATACTATATATATGGCATGATAATCAATACAAATTAGCTGAAGCATCTGAATGGCTGATTAGACAAGGAACTTAAATAGGTAAAACTAACTGAATACAACATTATCAGCTGTTGTAAAAAGTAAAAACAGAACTTTATCATAATTTAAGTATCATTATACAATGTTACTAGCAGCAATTTTACTAGCAGCAATTGTGGCACTGCAGGTCGTCAAATTCTGTGGGATAACATACTCGGCCAAGGTTGAGACAGCTGCCTTCAGCTATGAGACCTTTGGCAACAAGCTGCTCGAATGCTTTGTGCAACCAGTAAGAAGCCTGTCCCTGAGCAAACGACCAGCTGAGCTTCAAATTTTGAAAGGAATTGATGGCTACATCATGCCGGGTTCTATGACTCTAGTCCTTGGTCCACCTGGTAATCTACCTGGTTCAGTTCAACCATTTACAATATGTTCCTCTGTTCTAATTTTAAAATAAGTATTATTTTGATCACTGGAGTTTGAAGATAAATGCAAAAAAGGTTCTTTTTTTTATAAAAAGTATATACCCTTCTCTGGTGTTTGCAGGTAGTGGAAAGAGCACCATGCTGAAGATACTTGCTGGTAGAGCCAATCCAGGTCAAGATTCTGGACTGTCAGGCATAGTCATGTACAATGAAAAGACAGTATCCGAAGTTCAAAAGAGTCGACTGATTGCCTATGTCTGTGGTCAGCTCAACAAGTAAGTCAACTAATAAGATTATATAGACTTCAAGGTTATAAAAACCTAGCAAAACCAGCCTTATCCAAATGATATGAACTTAAGTTACAGCTAGAATTTAGTGATGAAGGTACACAAGAAAATCCCACTGTCCATATGTTGGAGGGGACAGGTTTAGTTACAAGGTAAAAGGTAACCATAACTTTGTTCACATCACAGATTAGCAAAGAGAACAAAAAGGGACAAATGTTAAAAGTTGTACAACTGCCACATACTATTGCTTTCATAATAACTTATTACCCTTAACTCTATGTTTATCTTTCCATTTTTTTGAAGAACGGCATCACTAACTCTGATTCCTCTCCTAGGTCAACCTTGAATGCACCATTGGAGCACCACGTGAACCATTTGATAAGTATGGATCTATGGATCAAACCTTCTTTTGCTTCATAAGAACCAACGGGTCGTACGGGTCGATCCGCCACTGCCGTCTCCGCCGACATCTCTGTCTTCGACCTCACCTCGCGGACGTCGTCGCAGTCCATTAGCAGCTTCATCAACATCGATGACGATCTGGAACTTGCATTGCGGAGCACGAGCTGCCTCAGGTCCACACGCCCATGGTGTAGCCCTCCATCTTGAGCTGCTCTGCATCGACCGCAGGCAACTCCTTCAGCTGGACGTTCTCGACCGGGAGCTCCTTTTCAGCTGCGGGTTCTCGGCCCCATGCTCCTCCTTGAGCCGGTCAACGACGGCCATGAGCCGCACGACCTCACCACTGGCCGCGTCCAGGTGGCCGATGAGATGGGCGCGCTCGGGCGTCAGCTGGTTGTTGTGGTGAGTGGACGGACGGAGGTGGTCGATGAGCTCGCCGCGGTCCGCGCCGGCCTCTGCCTCGTGCATGGCCTCGGCGGCCGCCAGCTGCTGCGGGCCTGCGGTCATTGGACGCTCCAGGACGTCACCACCTGCAGATCCTTGGTTAGCTTGGCGGCCATGGCCGCCTGCTCCCAGTACTGCAACGCATCTGGCGGCGTTGTTGTCGGCACGGCGAAGCCCGCGGGCGCCGACGCTGACGCTCCAGCTGCGCAACCCCAACAAGCGCATCGCCCTTCACTACCGCGACGTCGCCGCGCACGCCAACTGCGAGGGCCAGCACCTCGCCGACGTCGCCCTGCCCAACCTCTTCTAGGACACCGGCGAGACCAGCACGCTCAACCCGGCCTTCGCCGGCGACGCCCTGCTACCTCGTCGGAGACGTTGCGGCCACCGGCCGGCTTCCGCATAGAGGCCGCAGCGGGCGGCACCTTCTCCGTCGACGCATCAAGGTCACCGCGCACATGAAGCTCAAACTCTGGATCATCACCGTGCCGTGGCCGAAACACAAGATCGACTGCCCATTCAAGATTTAGCAGCGCCGCCGCGCGAGGAAATCAGCCGGGGTGGATCGAACCACCCGAACCTGAGGTTCAAGTCTATTGACCCTAACTGTCGTCATCTATCCTGCTAGGGGCCCATTAGAATCGTTTTTTTGGTTAGGATCGACGAACCGACGGGTCGACCCGTCCCATCCCCATCTTTAAGGCACATCCCTTTCCTCTCAGTCCGAGAAACTCTTGAGTTTGCAAGGGACTGCACACAAGGTCTCCGGCCTGAGAATTTCACGCCACAGATGCGAAAGTTCTTCGCCTATGCACTTGTGGAAGGACAGGATCCTTTCCTTGAATATGTCATGCATATCCTTGACTTGAAGAAAATAGAGAATTGCCTTGTTAGTGGCATATCAGATACTGACAGGGATAAGCTGTCGATAGCCGAGCTTGCAGTGGGGACCTACTGTAACATACCGGAAATTTGGTTGTTTTCCCGTGTGTGATTTTTCTCAAAATTTTAAAACTTTTTGTTTGAAGTTGTGTGCTACCAAATTTTAGACCAATTTGCTAGCCTCTTATCTTTAATCCCTTATAAAATAAACCATATAAAGTTATTTTCAAACTATGGTGTAAGTTGTGAGTTGGAGTTCCTTGGATTTTAATTTGGATCTTAAAATTGAGTGGAGTTTGAATTTGAAATCTATTCAAATTCAAACTATATGGTTTAGGAAAATACAAAACCTAATTTACTAACCTGTCTAACATCTAGCCCGAACTACCAAGTGACCTGCTGGCCGGCCCGTTTCATCTTCACCTTGATGCCCAACAGCCGGCCCGTCTTAGCAGCCAAGCCAGCCCAGCCGGCCACCGCGCCCTCTCTCTTTCCCTTGAGTCGCTGCCACCCGGACCCCACCTGTCAGCCGATCTGTGCACCTTTCTTCCTCCTCAGTCCGTACGCGCCCCGCACGCGCTATGCGCGTGAGCACCGATGGGACGCGCTCGCCGCGCTGGCACGCACGCCGAGCCGCGGAGCACCCTAGCCAGCCTCGTGCGCTCTGCCCGGGGGGAAAGCCCCATCCTACCCTCGCCCCGCGCCTCCGAACCCTAGCTCCGCACCGCTGGATGGCCGCCACGCCGCCCTCAGAGCACGGGCGCCATGGATGGTCGGCGGACCGGGCGTTGCCCCTGTGCCACCTCGTCGCGCGCATAAAAAGGGAGCTCCCAGACCTCTCCACCAACCCTCGCCGCCGCCAGGGCTTCTCCCCCCTTTGCGCCGCCTCCAAATCCAGAGAAGAGAAGGGGGGGAAGCAGAGGAGGTGAAGGGAGAAGAGAAGAGGAGGGAGGAGGAGCTGCGCCAGGAGGACAGGGACGCCCGTGGAGGCCGCCATTGGGTGCAGCCTCGCCACGACGCCATCTTCACTGCGCCGACACCGAGACGCCGAGCTCGCGCCGTACGACGACGACGACGACCACGCCGTGCCGTGCCTCAAGAAGGAAGCCGCCGCCGTTCCAGAGATCGCCACCACCATCACCGCATCTGCATCTTCGTCGAGCCCGAGCCGGTGCCGCCCGCGGCGCTGAGTACCACGATGCCGCGCCGAGCGCTGCCTTGGACGATGACACCGAGCGGGAACCGTCACCAGGAGCACCAAGTACGCCGACGACCGCGGCACCGTCACTGAACCGGGCAGGATTAGAGGAGCAGGGCCTGGAGAACGCCAAGGATGCCGCCGCCCGGACCGCGAGTCCACACCGCGTTGCCACGACTACACCGCCGACCCGCCGTGAGTGTTGTCGTGCCCCTCTCACCCTTAGACTGCCTGAGATGTATGGGAGCGCACCCCAGCGATGCGCTGGCCGACCTTTGTGCCGTGCTCCGAGCTGCGAGCTCGCCGCCGCTCTGTCCGGGCTTCGTCCCGCGTACCCTCTTCTGCAGGTTCCCCAGGCCTTCCCGTTAAACCGAAACCCCCTTTGGTGCCCAACCGAGCTGTGCATGCGCCTGTGTTTTTCCCCAGAACTCCAGCGATCTTGGTTGGCATGTCTGAAGTTGTGACCGTGTATGCCTACCAAGTGTTCGATGTTTTGTGCGAAAGGAACGCAGCAACACGTTTTCCCCTTTTTGCTCCGCCTCTGTCCGGCTGTCGTGTCGTAGCCTTCTGCAGGTGCCACCGCTGCCCCTGTTTGTCGCAGCCGTGGCCCTTGGCCGGCCGCGCCGCCGCCTTGCTCTGCTTTGCGTAGCCGCTGTGCCACGCCGCGGCTCCGGTGATCCGGATGTCCGCACGTGTGTGCCGGTCGTGTCGCGGTCGGAGATGTCCCGTGCCCGCGCATGTGCAGCCAGGCCGAGCACCTCGGGTGCAAAGCCAAGGCTAGGCCTTTGGCCAGCCTCGCGTCGTGCCGCCGCCTTTGCTTCGCCACCATGTCGGATGCTGGCCATGGAGGTCCAAAGCTTGGACCTTGGCCGCGTCTGGTGGCCGGTTGTGACCTAGCCGACGAATCCCTAACCTCTTCTTGTCACTGGAGGCTTAACCACCGCACGTCGTGCGCCGCCGCCGGCGAAGCGCTGCGCCCGACCGCGCCGCCGACGCACTCTCGCGTCAGGGAGCGCCGTTGAACCCCAGCGAAGTCCAAGGGCCAGTTCCGGACTTCTGCAGGAAAACCCTAGTCGGGCTAGCCGGGCCTTAGCGCGTCGAAAGCCCAATTATGTCCATCGAACCCAGCTGAACCGTAGGCTAGAATCCAGGGTTGTTTTTAGGACTTGGTTCATTGGGCCTGTTGGGCCAAGTCCATTGGGCCTTTTGAGCCCACTAACACTTTCGGCCCACTAACTCGCTGGCCGCTGGCATCTTGCTGACATCAGTAGGGTTTTTAATAAAATTCCTTTTCTGTTTTAATAAAGGTTTTAGTAAATGTTTTGTAAATGCTTTTCCCTTTGAAAAATCATAACTAATTATCGGGAGCACCGAAAAATATGAAACCAATTGCGTTGGTTTCGTAATTCCGAGACGCTCACCGCTATCTTGTCCTTCTCTGCTCTTGCCCTTGAACCGAGCCCTTTTTGCCCCGCGTTCTTAGTGTAGAATTCGTGGCCGCTGCCCGCCACTGCGCTATTGTGGGTCTGGGACGCCGGAGCCCCGCAACTAGCCATTGACGCGCCGCGGACAGGAATCCTACCCCTTGTTCGCATCGCTTACCTTTCCTACACCGTTGCCTCCGCTTTGTGCTGCTTCGCGCATAGCCCGCTTCTGCTCTACGTTGCTACGTGCCGTAAAGCGTGTACCGTGTCGTGTGCTTGAAACCAGGATGTCGCCCGTGATGGACGGCCGTGTCGTGAGCAGAGGCCTCTGCTTCACGAACGGCAACCCCGAGCCGCAACCTAACTACCTCACCATGGACGTTGCCGCATCGCGAGTACATGCCTCGTAGCACTCTTAAGCATGGCTTTCCGCATCGTCACCCAATATCGGTTACCAGTTGACCCTTTCTTCCCCTTTGAGCTGTCACCGCATATCTTGGCATGGTAATGCCTTTTCTAGTTTATCTTTATCTCGCTTTGCTATCACCATCCTTTGAGCTACCGTTTTGGACCCTCCGTGAGCTTAAACCTTACGAGAGCTAGATCTCAGTCTTTCAAACAGCAGCTAATGCATGTGTTCCTGTAGGCCGTGGACATGCTAGCTTGTTCCCTATTCCACCGAATCCTTTCAGTCCAGACAACTAGCAACCATGGCGCTAATGCTCTTCGAATCCTTAGCCAAGCTCTGGCTGGTGAGACCGAGTGTTGTGACCTTGAGCAGCTAATCCATCCTGCTCAATCTCTCCAATCTAACCTACGGGGCCCACAGGATGACTTGTGGGGTCCGGTTGACCTCTGACCTTCCTTTTTGACTCTGTCAACAATGATCGTTGACTAGTCAACTTACCATGCTAATCAACCCAAAACCTAGCTTATGGTTCTCTAGCCTGCTGACTTATGTTTTCTGTGCTTTATCGCAATTGATTAAATTCGTAAACTATTTCCTTTATTTGAAAATCCATAATAAATTGATCCTACCTTAGAAAAATATGAAATCAGTTTCTTTATTCTTCTAAAATCATGAAGCCCCTGGTAGACTAGCTTTTGGAGTTATTTGGTTCTTTATTGCTTCTCTTTGGAGTTATTTGCATCTAGATACCGTGTTTATTTATATTTGCGAATCTAGGATTCCCGGAGCCGAGGAGTCAAGCCAGAAGATCAAGTACAACTACGGAAACTTCGACGACTACTTGCACACAGGTGTTCACGCCCGACCATTCTTTGAATGCCCATTAGGCATGGCTATTAGAACTGCTAGTGCTTTACTTACTGCATAGTGATGGATTTGATGAACCCGTGCATAGCCTCTTTTACATACTTGTCCTTGATTGACCTACTACTACTACTTTACATATGCGTGATGATACGCTGAGCTTGCGATGCATGTGTGGGATTATTGTGGTAGTTTCTTGGCGTGTGTGGGGAAAACCGGCAGGAGAAGGTGTTTTGGGATATTTTGGCGGGGGTGAGCTCGAGACAACCCGATCTGGGATCGGGGGCCAGGGATCGTCTTCTCGGACGTTGCCCAATGTGGTGCCTATGGCGGGTACATTGTTTTAGGAGCACAGGTGTTGGGGATTTCGTGATGACTTGGAGGATATGAGCTCGCCCCGGTCTGAAACCGAGTGGGTCGCCTGTTACACGGGACTTTCGTACACACCACCTCGCCGAGAGTGGGGATAGGGCCGTTCGACCCTAGCAAGTGCGGTACCATACCTGCCAGCAGGATAGCGGGGTATCAGTGGGGGAGAGGTGGGAGTGAGTCCACCCTCTCAGTGCGACTCCCGTGTGGCCACACGGGGGCATTTTCACAGTTCTGGGGTGGTCTTCTGCGGGGGACCGCATCGAGACCCGGATGCAGGATGGAACCGTAACTCCTAGGTGTTCGTTCGGTAGGATGGGCTCGGTCGACTTGCTACCGTCGGGTGCCATTCCGAGATGGGTACTGGTGTACACGCTCTGCAGAGTTTAGATCTATACGTATAGCCGCGTCCTCGGTCATGGACATGCCCGTTGTTTCTCCGACTCTTACGTTTTGGGATTTCTACCTCCCCCTTATAGGATGAGAGTGTATGGTGAGCCGTGGTTGTATTCAGGGAGAGGAGAGTTGCTCCCTCTACCTCGCGGATCCGAGTGCAATCATTGAGGTGCGAGGAGTGGGAGTTCTCGCACCGACCCTAGATGGAGATAGGTGATGGTGACGGAGATCTGGGTGACCAGGTGTATCCGTTTGCGGATGAGAGATATGGGAATTGGTGGGAATTGGAGATTCTATTCTTTATGAGATGCTGCTGCTGCTGCTTAGGAAACCCCAGCTCTTACCTCATACCTTTTTATACCATTAGAGGTAGGCCACTTAAAGCTTGCATACGGTTGGTGACGTGGACCTATCCCATTCCTTGGGGATAGATTGTGAGTGTGCAGGACTGGACTTGGAGCGAAAGTCCATCAAAGAAGAGTCCATGGAGGAAGGGTTCGTCGCTTCGCTCAAGGATGCCTGTGGTGAAGATCGAGGATGAAGCCCTGAAACCTTAGCTACCGCTGCGGAGTTTCTTCTTGTCGTTTAGCCCAAGGGGCTTGTACTTAAAATCGTACACCGAGTGGTAATCGGTTGTAAATACTAAGTTTTGTACTCTGATTTCGCTGTATGACTGTGATATTTATCTGTGATGAATGCCTGTGCGTGATAACGTCTGATCCAGGGACTATCACGAGACAGAATGCTGGGTTTTCTGATTTTGGAAAACCCATGGCGTTACAGATGGTATCAGAGCCGTACTTGACCGTAGCACGCAACCATAGTTTGGACGATAGCTTAGGGACATTCTATACGCTCTATTTTATATATACCCCCCTTGAACTATTTTAAATCTGCCTTTCCTGCTTTGAAAATCTTCTACCTTACCTGCGTCAAAGCAACTTCTTACGTGGACTAGCCAGGAGGAGACTGAAGATAGTTTGGATGGTATGAGAATATTTTTGACCACTAAAAGTAGAATCTACCTTGATTGACATGCCACGAAGTAATTAGATCGATTAGTGTGCGAGATCTCAACGGTTATGAGTCAGCCCTGAGATATCACTATCTGTAATGCTTTGAATGTCTGTGTGCTTGTTTCTTATGGATCTTATTGGATCTTATGGTTCTTAATATTGAGTGTAGGATTATATATTAGCGAATAATTTCATGTTTGTACCTGACTCTTAGAATAGGTAACCTGAGAGCCATCCTAGTTAGAAAAGACCACCACAATGTTACACTTTGGAGGTTGTTGGCCTAAGGAACACTGATATAACCCAAACGAGGACAAGTCATTTACAAAAGCCAAGTATAAGGAGTACCGGAGTAATGCCCCTCAACCGAGGATGGAAAGTACAACACTGCCATTCGCAGTCTAGATTTTGGATAAGCCACCTCATGCATTTTGGAATCAAGTTACTAATTTGGATTAGAGAGTACTCGATTTGGAACCACCCACTACCTCGAAGTTGTCAGTATTTGAAGAACCATACAAGGAGTAAAGGAGTTACAACCAGAGCCCTCAAGTATACTCAAGCAGATACATGAAGAACCACTCTGCCATGGATCAAGAGATTGAGGTCGAGATCAACCTTGCCTCAGAACCATTTCTAATTCCCGAGACTTTTTGTTGTGTGCACAATAATGACCAGAAAGCAACTACAATGAAGCTGAAGATGCTCGAAGCTAGAAGTGCATGTACCCTAAGGAAGCATATAATGGTTAAGCTCAATTGAGTACCCTAAGATGTCAGTGACACATTTTGGATAATTTCAGTCGGAACTCAATTATCGGATAAAGATGAAGTACTCCATATGGAACAACAATCAATACTGGAAATTTTATTCGAGTACTTTAGCTTCTGTAAGGTACCTTATGGATGGCCCGCTTTGGGGTTGCTAATGGGATACAGAGTTTGCCGATAAGGATCTCCACCTAAACACAAATTGACCCTTGTGGAGACTCGAAGGAACAAGGTAACCTCATATCTTGGTAATGGATTCATCGATGAGAGCGACTAACATATCGGAAGATAACCCAAGATAATCAGTGAGCGGATGTAAGCGCATCGAACCCTCCACGGATGGACAATCGCGCGAGTTTTACGGAATTGCGCCCCGACCCTGTATTCGGAAGTAACGAATCCATGAATAAGGGATACGACTAAGTAGGCAATACCTTGATCCGAAAGGTATTGTTGAAGTTTTCGAATTGATTCGTATGACCAAACTCAGAGGATACAAGGCTTGCACTACACGAGGGATCATCCTTGGGTCATTATATGGAGTTAATTACACTTACATCACTGAGTAGTTCTTTTAGAATTACTGTGTAAGCGGGAAACAGCTATGCACCACAAGTTGTGCTTTTGGAATATGATACCTGAAGGGTATCTAAAGGGATTACGAGGTCGATATTTGGAGTGAGATGTGAAGTTCGGACGATCCCACTTTTAAGAATAAACCAAAGTAATAAGACTCTACTGGACACTACACATTGAACTAGTGGGAAAGAGAATTTATCCGACAGCTACTGGACGCAAGTTATTCGTTCGACCTCACAGTTGGAACCTACCACCCTATTGGAAAATAAGTAAGAAGAGTTGGTGGGCATAAGTGAGAATTATCGCACACTTAAATGGTGACATTATTCGGAATTATGGAATAAGAATGACAAGTTATAAAGTTGTGGATATTTTCCAGGATACCTAAAGGTAAGAATACCATCGTGAGGAATAAGTCAAGGGAAGGGCAAAGGATCGTGGTCTACGTTTAGGTTGCACAAGTGAACGGATCCTTCCTCAAGTTACGATAACTACAAACGCTTTGAGGAATTAATTAAGCTTTGATGATATTCCTAAGAGTTACCATCAAATATGTATCCTGAGTTTGCTAACATGCATGAGTAAAACAGATGCGACTTTCTCGAGAAGGTCCATCTGAAGAAGTTGGAACCAAAAGGACTAGTGTGAGATTTCGGATGGATGGAGTCACTCACCTAGTCGAGGGTGTTGCAGACGACCCCTCTTAACCTAGACTAACATGAACGGGAAGTAGCCATTCATAGTAAATACGACCCGAAGCTATTCGATCATGTCGAATGTTGCCAGTGCTTTGACGAGATTTGTTGGAGTCGCGCTGAGCCAACAAATGGATTTACAGCATGAGAGACATACGAAGTAGGTATGGATTATTGGACCCTCAAAGGAAAGAAGTTCAGAGGAAGTTAAGTCCAACCAGGTTCAACAAGTTGCTGAGAGTGCTTGCCATAAGAGGAGCAATTGCACTAATAATTTGGAAAACTAGGATATCGACCTATGGATTGAGAGATATTAGGCTATAACTTCAACATATCCCTGATGGATATGATTTCAAGAAGATTTCTTAGGGATAAACTAGGGCAACCTAGAGAATGTACGAAGACTTGAATGAAGAATTAATGACCAACGAAGCTTTTGGGACAAGATTCAATTCATGCTTAGTGTGTCGGATATGGACAAGCGGACAATATTGGACAAAGATAACACTATGGGTACGCTAAGAATGCAAGTTTTAGTACATGGCAACAATTTGGATAAGGTCTTGCCATAAGAAATCCCACTAAATACAGGCCGCGAGATAAACCCAGATTTATCAAGTTTGCAGGACTCTGCTAGGCATAAGATATACGACTCCCTCATAAGGAAAGAAGTGGGAGAATCGTGCCTATTTGGATTAAAAGTACTTAATGGGTGTCATGAGAGTATGACCAAGTTCGTATAAAACAATTTTGGAATAAGCCGATTAATAAGAAGGATGAGACCTCCAACACGTGGATTGGAATAACATAAGCATACCATACTCTACCACGGGAGATTTTAATCATAAGCTCACCAAGCTTACGTAACACGGCTAGATAAGATGGATTGTGTTAAGGGAGATCTAGCCCGTAGTTGGAATTGCTCACGGGTACTTGAACCAAAGTATAGTCGTGAGATATATGGATTAATTGGAGATTGGTTAAGGATGCTAACAGAAGAGGACACACCTTGGCACTTAACTTCGGAAGCCTTCACGTGGGATCAAGCCAAGATAAGATAGAGACTTACGTTATTAATATCACCAACATCTAGAAGCTAAAGCTAAAGAAGAAAAGAGAAGACATATTGAACAGAAGACCCCATCACACCCGGTACGCGCCTAATCTCGAGGACGAGATTCTTGTGAGGGGGGGAGTCTGTAACATACCGGAAATTTGGTTGTTTTCCCGTGTGTGATTTTTCTCAAAATTTTAAAACTTTTTGTTTGAAGTTGTGTGCTACCAAATTTTGGACCAATTTGCTAGCCTCTTATCTTTAATCCCTTATAAAATAAACCATATAAAGTTATTTTCAAACTATGGTGTAAGTTGTGAGTTGGAGTTCCTTGGATTTTAATTTGGATCTTAAAATTGAGTGGAGTTTGAATTTGAAATCTATTCAAATTCAAACTATATGGTTTAGGAAAATACAAAACCTAATTTACTAACCTGTCTAACATCTAGCCCGAACTACCAAGTGACCTGCTGGCCGGCCCGTTTCATCTTCACCTTGATGCCCAACAGCCGGCCCGTCTTAGCAGCCAAGCCAGCCCAGCCGGCCACCGCGCCCTCTCTCTTTCCCTTGAGTCGCTGCCACCCGGACCCCACCTGTCAGCCGATCTGTGCACCTTTCTTCCTCCTCAGTCCATACGCGCCCCGCACGCGCTGTGCGCGTGAGCACCGATGGGACGCGCTCGCCGCGCTGGCACGCACGCCGAGCCGCGGAGCACCCTAGCCAGCCTCGTGCGCTCCGCCCGGGGGGAAAGCCCCATCCTACCCTCGCCCCGCGCCTCCGAACCCTAGCTCCGCACCGCTGGATGGCCGCCACGCCGCCCTCAGAGCACGGGCGCCATGGATGGTCGGCGGACCGGGCGTTGCCCCTGTGCCACCTCGTCGCGCGCATAAAAAGGGAGCTCCCAGACCTCTCCACCAACCCTCGCCGCCGCCAGGGCTTCTCCCCCCTTTGCGCCGCCTCCAAATCCAGAGAAGAGAAGGGGGGGGGGAAGCAGAGGAGGTGAAGGGAGAAGAGAAGAGGAGGGAGGAGGAGCTGCGCCAGGAGGACAGGGACGCCCGTGGAGGCCGCCATTGGGTGCAGCCTCGCCACGACGCCATCTTCACTGCGCCGACACCGAGACGCCGAGCTCGCGCCGTACGACGACGACGACGACGACCACGCCGTGCCGTGCCTCAAGAAGGAAGCCGCCGCCGTTCCAGAGATCGCCACCACCATCACCGCATCTGCATCTTCGTCGAGCCCGAGCCGGTGCCGCCCGCGGCGCTGAGTACCACGATGCCGCGCCGAGCGCTGCCTTGGACGATGACACCGAGCGGGAACCGTCACCAGGAGCACCAAGTACGCCGACGACCGCGGCACCGTCACTGAACCAGGCAGGATTAGAGGAGCAGGGCCTGGAGAACGCCAAGGATGCCGCCGCCCGGACCGCGAGTCCACACCGCGTTGCCACGACTACACCGCCGACCCGCCGTGAGTGTTGTCGTGCCCCTCTCACCCTTAGACTGCCTGAGATGTATGGGAGCGCACCCCAGCGATGCGCTGGCCGACCTTTGTGCCGTGCTCCGAGCTGTGAGCTCGCCGCCGCTCTGTCCGGGCTTCGTCCCGCGTACCCTCTTCTGCAGGTTCCCCAGGCCTTCCCGTTAAACCGAAACCCCCTTTGGTGCCCAACCGAGCTGTGCATGCGCCTGTGTTTTTCCCCAGAACTCCAGCAATCTTGGTTGGCATGTCTGAAGTTGTGACCGTGTATGCCTACCAAGTGTTCGATGTTTTGTGCGAAAGGAACGCAGCAACACGTTTTCCCCTTTTTGCTCCGCCTCTGTCCGGCTGTCGTGTCGTAGCCTTCTGCAGGTGCCACCGCTGCCCCTGTTTGTCGCAGCCGTGGCCCTTGGCCGGCCGCGCCGCCGCCTTGCTCTGCTTTGCGTAGCCGCTGTGCCACGCCGCGGCTCCGGTGATCCGGATGTCCGCACGTGTGTGCCGGTCGTGTCGCGGTCGGAGATGTCCCGTGCCCGCGCATGTGCAGCCAGGCCGAGCACCTCGGGTGCAAAGCCAAGGCTAGGCCTTTGGCCAGCCTCGCGTCGTGCCGCCGCCTTTGCTTCGCCACCATGTCGGATGCTGGCCATGGAGGTCCAAAGCTTGGACCTTGGCCGCGTCTGGTGGCCGGTTGTGACCTAGCCGACGAATCCCTAACCTCTTCTTGTCACTGGAGGCTTAACCACCGCACGTCGTGCGCCGCCGCCGGCGAAGCGCTGCGCTCGACCGCGCCGCCGACGCACTCTCGCGTCAGGGAGTGCCGTTGAACCCCAGCGAAGTCCAAGGGCCAGTTCCGGACTTCTGCAGGAAAACTCTAGTCGGGCTAGCCGGGCCTTAGCGCGTCGAAAGCCCAGTTATGTCCATCGAACCCAGCTGAACCGTAGGCTAGAATCCAGGGTGGTTTTTAGGACTTGGTTCTGTTGGGCCAAGTCCATTGGGCCTTTTGAGCCCACTAACACTTTCGGCCCACTAACTCGCTGGCCGCTGGCATCTTGCTGACATCAGTAGGGTTTTTAATAAAATTCCTTTTCTGTTTTAATAAAGGTTTTAGTAAATGTTTTGTAAATGCTTTTCCCTTTGAAAAATCATAACTAATTATCGGGAGCACCGAAAAATATGAAACCAATTGCGTTGGTTTCGTAATTCCGAGACGCTCACCGCTATCCTGTCCTTCTCTGCTCTTGCCCTTGAACCGAGCCCTTTTTGCCCCGCGTTCTTAGTGTAGAATTCGTGGCCGCTGCCCGCCACTGCGCTATTGTGGGTCTGGGACGCCGGAGCCCCGCAACTAGCCATTGACGCGCCGCGGACAGGAATCCTACCCCTTGTTCGCATCGCTTACCTTTCCTACACCGTTGCCTCCGCTTTGTGCTGCTTCGCGCATAGCCCGCTTCTGCTCTACGTTGCTACGTGCCGTAAAGCGTGTACCGTGTCGTGTGCTTGAAACCAGGATGTCGCCCGTGATGGACGGCCGTGTCGTGAGCAGAGGCCTCTGCTTCACGAACGGCAACCCCGAGCCGCAACCTAACTACCTCACCATGGACGTTGCCGCATCGCGAGTACATGCCTCGTAGCACTCTTAAGCATGGCTTTCCGCATCGTCACCCAATATCGGTTACCAGTTGACCCTTTCTTCCCCTTTGAGCTGTCACCGCATATCTTGGCATGGTAATGCCTTTTCTAGTTTATCTTTATCTCGCTTTGCTATCACCATCCTTTGAGCTACCGTTTTGGACCCTCCGTGAGCTTAAACCTTACGAGAGCTAGATCTCAGTCTTTCAAACAGCAGCTAATGCATGTGTTCCTGTAGGCCGTGGACATGCTAGCTTGTTCCCTATTCCACCGAATCCTTTCAGTCCAGACAACTAGCAACCATGGCGCTAATGCTCTTCGAATCCTTAGCCAAGCTCTGGCTGGTGAGACCGAGTGTTGTGACCTTGAGCAGCTAATCCATCCTGCTCAATCTCTCCAATCTAACCTACGGGGCCCACAGGATGACTTGTGGGGTCCGGTTGACCTCTGACCTTCCTTTTTGACTCTGTCAACAATGATCGTTGACTAGTCAACTTACCATGCTAATCAACCCAAAACCTAGCTTATGGTTCTCTAGCCTGCTGACTTATGTTTTCTGTGCTTTATCGCAATTGATTAAATTCGTAAACTATTTCCTTTATTTGAAAATCCATAATAAATTGATCCTACCTTAGAAAAATATGAAATCAGTTTCTTTATTCTTCTAAAATCATGAAGCCCCTGGTAGACTAGCTTTTGGAGTTATTTGGTTCTTTATTGCTTCTCTTTGGAGTTATTTGCATCTAGATACCGTGTTTATTTATATTTGCGAATCTAGGATTCCCGGAGCCGAGGAGTCAAGCCAGAAGATCGAGAACAACTACGGAAACTTCGACGACTACTTGCACACAGGTGTTCACGCCCGACCATTCTTTGAATGCCCATTAGGCATGGCTATTAGAACTGCTAGTGCTTTACTTACTGCATAGTGATGGATTTGATGAACCCGTGCATAGCCTCTTTTACATACTTGTCCTTGATTGACCTACTACTACTACTTTACATATGCGTGATGATACGCTGAGCTTGCGATGCATGTGTGGGATTATTGTGGTAGTTTCTTGGCGTGTGTGGGGAAAACCGGCAGGAGAAGGTATTTTGGGATATTTTGGCGGGGGTGAGCTCGAGACAACCCGATCTGGGATCGGGGGCCAGGGATCGTCTTCTCGGACGTTGCCCAATGTGGTGCCTATGGCGGGTACATTGTTTTAGGAGCACAGGTGTTGGGGATTTCGTGATGACTTGGAGGATATGAGCTCGCCCCGGTCTGAAACCGAGTGGGTCGCCTGTTACACGGGACTTTCGTACACACCACCTCGCCGAGAGTGGGGATAGGGCCGTTCGACCCTAGCAAGTGCGGTACCATACCTGCCAGCAGGATAGCGGGGTATCAGTGGGGGAGAGGTGGGAGTGAGTCCACCCTCTCAGTGCGACTCCCGTGTGGCCACACGGGGGCATTTTCACAGTTCTGGGGTGGTCTTCTGCGGGGGACCGCATCGAGACCCGGATGCAGGATGGAACCGTAACTCCTAGGTGTTCGTTCGGTAGGATGGGCTCGGTCGACTTGCTACCGTCGGGTGCCATTCCGAGATGGGTACTGGTGTACACGCTCTGCAGAGTTTAGATCTATACGTATAGCCGCGTCCTCGGTCATGGACATGCCCGTTGTTTCTCCGACTCTTACGTTTTGGGATTTCTACCTCCCCCTTATAGGATGAGAGTGTATGGTGAGCCGTGGTTGTATTCGGGGAGAGGAGAGTTGCTCCCTCTACCTCGCGGATCCGAGTGCAATCATTGAGGTGCGAGGAGTGGGAGTTCTCGCACCGACCCTAGATGGAGATAGGTGATGGTGACGGAGATCTGGGTGACCAGGTGTATCCGTTTGCGGATGAGAGATATGGGAATTGGTGGGAATTGGAGATTCTATTCTTTATGAGATGCTGCTGCTGCTGCTTAGGAAACCCCAGCTCTTACCTCATACCTTTTTATACACCATTAGAGGTAGGCCACTTAAAGCTTGCATACGGTTGGTGACGTGGACCTATCCCATTCCTTGGGGATAGATTGTGAGTGTGCAGGACTGGACTTGGAGCGAAAGTCCATCAAAGAAGAGTCCATGGAGGAAGGGTTCGTCGCTTCGCTCAAGGATGCCTGTGGTGAAGATCGAGGATGAAGCCCTGAAACCTTAGCTACCGCTGCGGAGTTTCTTCTTGTCGTTTAGCCCAAGGGGCTTGTACTTAAAATCGTACACCGAGTGGTAATCGGTTGTAAATACTAAGTTTTGTACTCTGATTTCGCTGTATGACTGTGATATTTATCTGTGATGAATGCCTGTGCGTGATAGCGTCTGATCCAGGGACTATCACGAGACAGAATGCTGGGTTTTCTGATTTTGGAAAACCCAGGGCGTTACACCTACTCGGTCATGGTTTATGACCAGCCATTGACAGGCTCAGATCCGGCAATGACCTATGATTTGGTGAACACTATAAGGACTGTCTGCAGAATCCAACAATCATCTGCAGTCATGGCTCTCAGTTACCTCTCTCAAGAAGCATTTGACCTCTTTGACAGGATAATCGTACTTGGAGAAGGGCATATGTTGTACCAAGGCCCAAGACAGGATGCAATCACATACTTTGCCCAACTAGGGTAACTAAATACATTTTTTCCTACAAATCTTTAGGTAAAACTACTGACACTAAAAAGTAAAAACTATATAAAAAAACTGCTGTTAGGTATATGAAGCCTCCACATGTGGAGTCCTGGGAGTTTCTCCAAGATATTGCTGCAGAAAATGGCATGCAGTACCTATTGCAAAGGTCAAATCCACTAGGCCTGGAGGAGCTTGTGGAATGCTACTACTCATCAGATCATTACCTGGACGTCATACGAATCATTGGTAAGAGCAAAGAGTTCAGTACATATTGGGTTGAGAGCGAGCCAGGAATCGGCTTATCCCTGATGGAGTCAACCACACTCAACTCAAATAACACTAAACATCAAGAAATGGGTTAGTATCTTTTTTGTTCAAGTTGCTAGAAGTGAAGAACCAAACAAGTTCATACATTAAGGCTAACACAGTGTTGCTTTCCCCATTTTTCCATTCAGAAGTAGTTGTTGCAAAGCTTCTGAACAAATCTGGATCTACTAGTGGAATTGAAAGTTCAGGAAGCATCCAAGTTGGTGATGTGGTGACAGGAATTTCCATAAATGAAGAGCCGCTGCAGTATCTGGCAACTGGACCAATACTTGACCACAAACAACACCTAAATCAAATTTTCTCCACTCTATGTCATGCTCGAGGACATATCCGTCTTCAGCTTGAACGGTCTGACAATAAGGCAGGTCAATCTGTTAACTTTTTTCCCCATAACTCAAATTTCAGTGGTAAATAATAAGTTGTATGCGTTTGTAAATTTACCATCGTAAACTTGACTATCTATCTGATTGTTTTGCGTGATAATTACAAAATACTGTAGAGCGATGAGGATGAAATGCGATGGGAGCAATTTAAGAGGCCATATGTGCAAACATGGTGGAAATCAACAAGAACCCTGATCCAGAGACAGCTTAGGATCTTGAAACAACTTCACGTGTTAAGCACACTTCGAGTCATTCAGGTTTGCCATTTGTTAAAAACATGTCAGATGCAAAAAGAACTGCTACATGGTTTGCCATGACAGGGGTGAGGCAGATTACCTAAGTTTTTTTTTGTCAGGCATGCATTCTTGGCATATTTGCTGGGACACTGTTCTACAAGCTTGGTGGGCAGTATAATCTTCAACATATGAACTCTGTGAGAGCTCTTGGGTTTGTAACCACCATGAGCATTTTGCTTATAAATATGCCTCAGCTCCCTCTATACATGCTTCAGAGACCCACATTCTATAAACATAGGGACCAAAGATTTTTCAGGACATCCTCATATGTTGTTGCACATTCCATCACAAATCTGCCACAGGCTTTTATTGAGGTAATGTCACCCTTTGATCCTTTTGGTCATCAATTGTTAACATCTGCACTATACATTCCATATGGTACTTGGTCCTAAACATAAGAACCATTCTAGTATAATGCAAACATGTCATGTTTATTAATGCAGGCACTCCTTTATACAGTTTTTGTATATTTTCTAACGGGGCTGACAATGGAAAACAATGGAGCAGTGTTCCTCCACTACTTAGTTATGATGTTTCTTGTGGCTTACTTTGGATCATCGATCTTCTTCTTTCTGAGTGCAGTGGCATCCATTCCTGAAGTAGCAAATGCATCGGCAGGTAACTAGTTCCTCTATCTTTGTAACTCTAATTAACTACGATAAGCTGGTATTACAAAATTTGTTTAGCCTGGTTTAATTCCAGTAAGCCCTATCAAAATTAACACAGATAATCAATCTGACATACTGTACTGGACTGCTACCTACATGCAGGCCTCATAGTCTCCATTTTTCTTCTGTTCAGTGGGTTTGTGATTTACCCATCTAATATCCCTCAATACTGGAGGTGGCTAATGCAGATTAATCCAATTCGTTGGGCCAACATCTCCTTCTGCAATCAACAGTTCTTAAATGGTTATAAAGACTCCTGCATCAAATATACGAACCAACTTACTTTCTGCAAGGGAAATCCAGCAATGAGTTCTGGCAAGGCCTACTTAATCTACGCTGAACTATTTACAAGTGTTTCAGGAAAACCTTATGTCCCTTATATAATTCTTATTGGTTGGACACTACTTGCTCTGTTAATGGCATTGATATTCCTAAATAAGATAGAGTTTTCACAAGTCAGTCAATCTGTACCACAGATTAATGAAAGGAAGTTTTCAAAGAACTACTTATATGATGTGGAAGTTTATTCAAGCTCACTTGATGGTCGTATGGAAGATTCTATTGAGTCAGGCAGATACAACTTTCAGGAGTCACCAAAGTTAGCATCTACTTCCACAATAGTAATTTCCAAGGGTGAGAATGGTAGTGTAGGGAGCTGGAGGGAAGAATTCAGAGTTGAAGTCGAATCAGAACACCTGACAATACCAGTCACACCAATCACTTTAACATTCTTGGATCTATCATTTGTTAGGTAATATTCCATTTCATTGCTCAATAGTTACCTATGATAGTATGCTAGTGTATTATTTCATAACTGCACACTTGAAAGTTAGCAAAATGTCATTAAGAGTAGAGTTATGAAGCAGCACACATGGAAACATTAATAAGCCATTAAGTTATGAAACAATACTTGAATCAGTGTAACTTCATGAAGATAGATACAGGTTCAATAAAGTTTTTTTTTAAAAAAAATATATACTTCTATTCCTCATCACATAAAGTATGACACAATTTTTGTGACAGGTGTGGAAAAGTAACAAAGGAAGAAGCTATAGATTTTGAGAATATCAGTGGATATGCAAAACCAGGAACTATGCTAGCTATTGTAGGAGGTGCTGATGGAAGTGCAGCTACACTTCTCAAGTGCCTTTCAGGAAGGACGCCTCCAGGTGGCAGTTTTACTGGAGATATCCGAGTCAATAGCACCAAACCCTCAGCCGATTTCTCAAGAAGTGTGGGCTATGCTGAGCGGCTTGATGCTCATCAGCCATACCTCACCATACGCGAGTCACTTCAATTCAGTGCCAGCCTTAGACTAACAAATGGCATTAGCAAAACAAGAAGGCATATACATGTTGAATTAGTTCTTGACCAGCTGGGCTTGCAGTACTATGGCAACCACTTGGTTGGTTCCTTGAGAGGTGGCACTGGGAAAACATTTGAAGTAGCAAAGAAGCTCACAATTGCAGTTGAACTTGCAGCAAACCCAAGTATTCTTTTCCTTGAGGAGCCTATTTCAGGTCTTGATTCGTCTGGAACCTCAGCAATCTTGGGCATCCTGTCACAGCTACCAGTTTCCGGTCAAACGGTCATTGCGACAGTTAGTCATCCCAACACCCGTGTCACACTTCCATCAAGCCATCATCCTAACTCAAGAAGGCCGTCAAGCTTACTTCGGTCCGGTAGGACTCAATTGCCACGAAATACTCGGATACTTTACTGCGATCCCAAGGGTGCCTCCTTACATTCAGACACAAAATCCTGTCAGTTTCGTTATGGGTGTCATGGGACTTGGAATTCAAAGAAGAAGGCCTGCAGTGATAGATTTTGCGGAAGAGTTCCAAAATAGCCATTTGCATGAGGTGGCCATGAAGGTCGTTAACACTACTATGAAGAAGAACAAGTTTGGGAAAGAAAAGGACAGTAACATGATATCAATTAGTTACAACTATCCACCACCGTTTATAAGGCAAATAGGGTTGGTTTTGTTGAGGACACAGAGGTTTCTATGGAGGAACGTGAACTATACCTACAGCAGGTTTACTGGTTGCGTAATGATTGGATTACTGATGGGCTCACTCTATTTCAAGATTAAGTATGAAGACACATATGGAGTGACTTCTAGATCACTGTACATCTACATGCAAACTATACTCATCGGGGTCATATCTGCTAACAATGTGATTCCTCAAATTGGCACCGACAGGCTCGCCTACTTCCGGGAAATGAGGTCCAAGATGTACCTTCCCATATTCTACCCAGTGTCATGGGTGATCAGCGAAATCCCCTACTTCCTCGTAGCAACATTGGCATTTGTTGGCATTGGCAATGGCATGGCAGGGATAGCAACAGAGACAGCCACCGATTTCCTCGCCTACTGGTCAGTTCTGTTCCTCTTCACCCTCTGCGTGACCTACTTTGGCATGATGGTCACGTTCCTAGCTCTGAGCCCGATCCTCGCCGCGTTCCTTGTCTCCATAATCACTTCGCTGTGGGTCTCTGCCTCTGGCGTGGTAGTCCTCTTCCCAGATATCAGGTTCTACAGGTGGATGTACTGGACAAACCCGTTTCAATACGCGATGAGCGTGCTCACGACCATAAGCTTCTACTGTGACACATCCCAGTGCCAGAGACAGTGCTCATGCCCAAGGCTCCCTGATGGCTCATATGTGTGGGACAGGATAGCGACCATCAGGTCTTTGAGTCAAGAGAGGATCTGCGCGGATGTGGTAACCTTGGCAGGGATGTGCACCACATTTGTCGTGCTTGCTTTCCTATTCTTCATCGTTCTGAAGCACAACTCACCGCACACCCATTAAAAAGATCGATCCACACGATGTTAGCTTTGCGTTCCGCTGGTGTAATTCTGCAAACATATTTTATTTAATCACATTGGAGAGTATACTATATAATGGTGTTGAAATTTGAAATGTGCTACTCTTTCCTTGTCACAATATTTATGATGAGATGTTAGAGCGTTATGCAAATGATACGACTTTACATTAATGCAAAACGTTACTGTCCCATTGTTTCCAGTGCACAAGTCAGATTGCATCACTAAGTAGGAGTGTCAGGCTACTCATATGCAGGAGCGTGATCAAGATGCTGAAACCGAAACCATGTTCCATGTACGTGCATAGCTCTAAACAAAGCAAGAAAAATGGAAGGGCAGAGATGAACGTACAAGCTGCTCTTGCAGGCTGCAGAATTCCCTGACCTTGGTTGTCTCCCTATGAGGCATTCCGTCGAATCTATGGCGAGTGTGCGCGCCGCACTGCGACACCACGAGCTCAGATCACATTAGCCCAACACGCCAGAAGGCACAAAGGTAGACTAGTAGAGTACGCCCTGGCGTGCCTTCCCGGGTCCCGGCCATGGCGCCTTCGGCGGCGGAGGCCAGCGCGCGGCTCCTGGGACCATCGGCGGCGGAAGGCGGAGCCAACGGCCGATGAAGCCAGTGGACCCAACTAACGACCGATGAAGGCGGGGAGTGACAAGAGTACGCCAACACGCGGCCGAAACGGTATTTTGCCACGTCTGTCCACTGCATACTTTCGAGTTTCGACAGAAGGCTCGGGAGCCACGACGCGCCGCCGCCGCCGGAGATCCAGGTAAAACTGTCTTGCCAAGCCAAACATCGGTAAAACCCGAACACTCCTGCTACTGCTCCGCTCTTCTCGTTAGGTTTGGCGGCTCCAATTTTTCGGTGGACAAAGATCGGGCGTTTTCCTTTCGTTGGCAGTTCATGGGCGGTTCGCCGGCGGCCGGCAGGGGCGGCCCTGTTCTTCTCCTCCTTCTTCTTCTCGCGGGGTGGGGTGGTGTGATCAAAGTAGGAGTGTGGTCGTGCTAGTGCAGCCGCTGTTTCACGCCGCTCATTGCTTGCGGAAATGGGAGGAACGCGGGCCATGCGCCCGTGCCCACGAGGCGTTCGTGCAGATGCCGCAGCCAGCAAATCCTAACTGGCTTCAGGATTATGGGCTCAAGGACTGCGCTGTGCACTTCGGCTTGGGGGCTGGGATGAATTCCTCTTGTTCATAGCAGATTTCGGGCTCAAGGACTGCGCTGTGCACTTTGGCTTGGGGGCTGGGATGAAGTCCTCTTGTTCATAGCAGGTTTCTCTTCAGACGATTGCAGTAGAACAGTTATGGATACAAATGGGTTAAATAACCAATATGCCTCTGGGTAGATGCAAATTTTCATCCGTCCCTTGTTTTTTTTGATAATCTTGATCGCTAGGTGGTGTATATGTGCACATTGACAAGTCCTGTAGCAGTATGATTCACTTGTTTGCTTTAAACATTCTTGCAGAGGAAAAGAAATTCAGCTACCTATTGTAGGCCACAGGCACCTTTAAGCACAAAAGATTTGATTGTTTCTTGGTGGTAATAGCAATTCCGTTCCTTTTCCAGTGACTACCGCTGCATAAAGGAAGATGCCTTCACTTCAGAAAGCGTTGCCTCCTGAACTTGCTGATAATGTGCTCAGGGTAAGGCTCCTTTTGCACTTCTTGTTATGCTCTCCTTGGTGTTATGGGCAGCAATCAGTCCTCAACCAACTTGTACTGTTGTTGTGGTAATGAGTAGTCAGTCATGTGACTTCATTCATTTGGAACAGGTAACCAAAATTTTAGCTTCAGATTTTCTGAAAAAACACATCTACCATGCCTCCTGCAGCCCAACTCTTTATTATATTTTTGAAAATTTGACATAAATAAAGCAAACAAGATAGTAGCATATGCGGCCTGTTGACCATTATCTTTTATTTTTGTTATATGTAGCTATATCGTGAATGCTTAAGGAGGGCGAAGTTTATTGGGCATCAGGTATGCATATCTTAGCTGAAAACTAACCATTTTCCCCATATTAAAGTTATGAAAAGTGTATTTTTCCTTATAATACTGAATTGATGCCTTTTGCATCCTAGAAACACAACACAGAGCTTTTAGTTACCATGGTAAGGGAACAGTTCAAGAAAAACATGCATGAAACTGATCCAGAAAAGATACAGAAAATGAAGGATGAGTAAGTTACTGCTCTATGTAATTTTTCCTTTTGAATTTCCCATGTTATCTTTCATACTTTATTATGGTTATCTTCTGATAATATTTCACACTTTACAGTGCTGCAAGGGGCCTTATCAATCATATTCTGTATGAGTCCGAAAAGATAACTGGGCGCAAATTTTCAGGATAAGAAACAAAGTTGCGACAAGACTTGCACCATGCTTTATGGATAATAATAAATTAGTTATTGTGTTTGTTGAATTATTTTACCTCTCCGGTACAAGGATCTGATGTTTCCCTTTGACTGTTGGGTACATGAGTTATTCCAGCAATGAATTTTTATTAGGCATTAGTTTGACTATGCCTTTTTTATTTTTTCCCCACCCCACAAGTACTGAGTTAAGGATGTTTCAGATAAATGTACCGTCCAGGAGATGAAAATCTTTGGTAATTGAGAATGGTCAATCTTTCCTAAAACAGAGATGTGAGTGATACCCTATCTTGCTGGTGATGTATAGTTGTAGACAGCTTGTATATGATGATAGATAAAACTTTAAATGTAGGGTATTTCATTATGCTTTCTGGTCCCATCTCTGTGACTGAATCACAGCCACGAATTTGCAAAAGTGCAAACTGCATGTGTTTGTGGCGATGGTCTTTCTTGTTAGAATGATAGAAAGTTATGGGCTTTCTTGTGGTTGAAAGTAATTTAGGTTCTGGGAACTTGATGTTGCTTTAGGTTCTGGGAAACATGTCTTTGCGGCTGTATCTTTGCAGTTACGAAACATGTCTCTTGGGCAGAAGTATGATTTGACATTCTGATTGCTTGCATTGTGCTTAGGACTAAAGAGAGCAGTTGTCTTCACTACAGCACACAACTGTCTCTGCAGATTTCAGAAGTGTTTCAGCCGTTCTTTTCCTCCGGAAAATCCGTCCAAGTTTCAGTGTAGCAACACATTGCATTCCAATTATTCATGGTCACATCTGCAGATGCTGGATGATGTATGTGCCCCTTCAACACATAATGCGAATGGATCTGATGTCTCAACTTTCAACTGGTGCAATCTACATCCTATTAAATTGTCACTTTGCTCTTTAGAATCCTGAATAGCAAGGCCGGAACAAACGGTGTGTCGCATCAAAGAGATGGTAGAGGGATGAGGGATCTATGGAAGGAACTGGAGGGGATGATGAATTCAGAGACCCCTAGCTAGAGTGGAGAGAATGGGATGTGGCCTTTGGAACTGGGGGCCATTTCAGGAATTGCGTGTCAGAGCATGGTTCACTACTTGCTGTCTGCAGGTCAAATGATGGGGAAGCAACAACCTCATCTGCAGTCCCACACAATTCACTGACCTGAAGATGATGGATCATCGTGCTTTTTTGCCACCGCGCCTTTTCTCTGCCATGCCGATGAATTCCATCCACCGCTTTCGCTTGAGCCCTCGCATCATTCCGCGAATCCTTGAGGCTGAGATCGCTCCTTGTTCATCTTTCCAGCACAGTTTCATCGTGTATCAGCCACTCCAACACTAGTCCTAACGCACGGGCTGTCTGAGGAAATCATCCATGGCGAAAAAAGGCAGATGAATCGCCATGATTGCCGACAACGAGCGTGTCGTTTAGTCTAGCAGCAGATTGCTAGGAGCTCCTATGAAGTGAGCCTGTGAACCTGCATTGCATCTGGAGGAATTCTATGGTGGTTATGACATGTTGGTTTCATTCAGTAGGTCAATGCTTGAGGACCGCCCAAATGCTTCGGTGGTGTAATCTAAAGCTGAAATCATGGCTGCTGTTGAAAGAGGAATGTGCCTGCTGTGCTGTGGCGCCACCCTTCTGCACTTTCTACCTACTGCAGTCATGTGCTGCAGTTGTTCCAATTGTTCCTTGCATGATCAGATAAAAACTGCACCATACAGAACCTTTCCCTCTATAGTAACATGAGCAAGTACATTGTAGATGGCGTGTCCATCTGTAGCTGTACTTGGGATTATACCACTAAGGACACTGGCATTGGCAAGTCTCCTGTACAATCATACCATGTCTTATAGCTTGTGATAGTGCCTAACCAATGGCTGCTGGAATCAGCATGGCATGCTCAACAGATGATATGGTAGACTCAGACAATTGGTATGTCCCTATGCAATCACCTTTCTGTCTGAATCAGTCATTTCTGATCTTATCTTGTTTTTTCGCATGCACATCTCACCATGTAGTTCTCTTGAAGTCAAAAAGTTCTCTTAAGTTTTCCCTTTTCTTGAACTTTCACTTGACAGAATTTCACACCCTTCACATCAGCACAGTGACTTCAGGAGAACTTGGTATTCTGAATTGAATCATACATTCTGTGTACATTTTGAAAGCAAAGGTAATCTTGAAACGGCATCGTCATCGCACATTCAAGCTACATTTGCATATAACAACTTGCTATATCAGTAGGTAGATTGAGCTATTGTAGCACAGTTTCATAGGAAAAAAGGCAAGAAATTTAAATTTATTGCCTATAAACTATAAAGTTCCATGATCCAACAGCATACAGCACTCGTGCTTGAGCACCACCCTCTGTAAAAGAGTATTTTAAGTACTCGAGTTTTGCACATTTAATGAGGGATTCTGAATCGAATCATGCGTTCAGTGTACATTCTGCAAGCGAAGGTAATCTCAGAAACCACATCGTCATAGCATATTCAAGCTACATTTGCATCTACCAACTTTCTACATAATCGATAGATTGAGCTATTGTAGCATTGTTTCATATAATAGCTACAAACTGAAGGAAAAAAAGCAAGAAAATTTCTGCTTGTAAATAACATAATACGTGCAGATTCGGAAAAGGGTAGGGTCTAAAAAGTTTCATGTCCCAATTTGTATACAACACATGCTTGAACACCATCCTCAGTAAAGGAGTGTTGTGTGTACTCAAGTTTCCACAGGCATGCTTGAGCTCAATGAAAATGGAGGCAGAAAAAATGCTTAATTTTTAACATTTCCATATACATATTAATGAATGTAAGTAATGAAAGAATGATAGTGAAACCCAAGTATTTTCCAAGTAGTTAATCTAATATTCCTCTAGTTCAGGATTACAGATATTCCACTCCGTAAATCTGGAGAACACGAGAAAGAGAAGAAAGAGGCTAGAGATATTCATATCATACTTCATCAGATGACATCTTCATATAAGGTACTAACTCTGAAACCACTCTTTCTTTAAACATCCAGCCTTCAGTAAGCAATGCATCATTGCTTTATTCATTAATACCGAATCACTCATAGCTGACTTCCAGTAGTGGCGTAGCTTATATAAGCAATGCATCATTGCTTTATTCATTTCGGTGTCGAGCCTTCACCCAACTTGGATGGTGTCCTCGGGCTGCTTCTCCCTCCCAGAGGGCTGCGCTCATGCCTGAGCTCAGTGAGCCGAGGGCTGTATGCCATTTCAGAAATGGATGGGCTGCGGATGTTTTTCAGTTCTGCCACAGGTGTGCCACCTGAGCTAGTGATCTTCGGGCTGTTCAGGCGCTTGATCTCACCCCGGCTTCTTGTGACCATGTCGTCTAGGATCTCTGCACTCTGGGCGCGTCCCATTGCAACATCGATATCTTGCTGAAATACATGGCATTTGAGTGTAAGGTAAAACAAATGTTCGAGTCTACAAATACCATGTCAATGGCAAGATTAAGTAATTTGTCAGGATAGCTTAAGTCTTTCTGAACTTACCGCAGCAAGGCTGAATGGTATTGCTGGTGATTCCTCATATTCCGCTGCATCCAGGTCAGTTAGATGTGCACCTTTGAAGAGCTTGGGGAGGATGTACTGCCTGACTGGTACCAGAAGCATGATCATGAGGGGGAAAAGAACCCCAGCTATTGGGATCCATGTGATTCCAAAGCAGACCAGCAAGTATGCTGTCTGGAACAGTGTGAACATGGCTATCGTCTTGAATGGCACAGTCTCGACGAACGTGGTGTGGTACTCTTCTAGCACCCTGGGAAAGATGCAAGGTATATGGTAAGAACTTCAGTCTTCTACAGGAGCTACGTTAAGACCATTTAGAATAATATATGCTTTCTTGAGTCCATAAGATCATGCCTTACTTTGTGCATTTATGATATGCAAAAACAAATTAAGATGTGCCGAACTGATATTTTGAGATGAACTAGAACTTACTTGTATCTTCTGCTGGGAGCAGTGAAGAGCAGCAAGATCCTCTCCCAGAACTGGTTACCAGGCAAGCTCTCAATGGCCATGAAGGCAAAATAGCCCCAGAGAACAGATGTAGGGATCTTCTTGAGTAGCGGCATAGCAGCGACACAACCCCCCACCATGGCAGCCTGTAGCAAGTTGCTCAAGCGCTGCTCCTTGACCTCGATGGGCAGCAGATCATCTATTTCTTTCTCTATGTCAAAGACTGTCTCATCAACTGGTGCATCAATGTTACCCATGCTCGAAGCTAGCTGGACTGTCGAGTCCTTGAGCTCATTTAAGCCCTATATTTATCGAAAAAAGTATAGAGAAATGTTATACTCCTTCTAAACAAAGTGCAATGATGTACTAGTTCCATGTAATATAAGACGTACTCTTCTGACAGACTGCTGCTGATAAACAAGTGGTGTCTGCATCTGCTGATAAGCATCCTGCATGCTGCCATACAGTTGGCTCAAGCTAGCATTCTGACTCATGCTCTTCCGCGCAGTGGCTACTAGCCGGTTACGAAGAAGCTGCACAGAAATGTTTTGCCATGTGAGTGAGAAATCAGATATGCAGATCGTATTTTGATGTACTATTCAGCACTTTCATAGCTCACCTGATGCTTGAGAGTAGCCAAGCTCTTCGTATGCATGGGTGACTGTGGAATGACACCATTTGATGGAGGGATACCAATAAGACCACACAGTAAGGTCTATAATTCAAGAGATTAACACTGATGTAAGCCAAATGTATAGCAAAACTGAAACTTAGTACTCAGAAATTATGCTCATCTGGACATACCAGGAAGCCTAAGAGAAGCAGATCGTAGTGGAAGGATGGAGGCTTCCTCAAATTGAACTCTTTCTGCTGAGCAAGCTGAGATGCAACACTATGATCGAAGTAGTAGAGAACAGCAATCATCGTTGCTGGTATGAAGGCACCAATGATATAGAGGAGCGGAACGTGTGCCATATCCTGCTCATTTTATTCATGTTGGAAAAAAAATGATAAGCAATGATGTTTCGCATGAAAAAACTTAACGTTTAGAAGCCTTTGGCGAATGTTTGATTACCTTGATAACAGTCCAATTGTCATATGCACCAGGGGACCATGGGTTAGGGCTGAAAAGGCGTCGTGGAATTCCTTTTGGTACGCTTTCGTATGGTATGTAAGAAACTCCAGTCCATACTAGCACCATCAGTGGAACACCGTAGTCGGCAATGAAGCCACGCAGCCAACCTATGTAGAAGAGGTATAATCATCAGAATTTTGGAATGGGATTGAGCAACACAAAAAGTAGAGATTAGAGACAAAGTTCTTATAGCATCTGCAGGACAAGAACATTGCTCTGATGCATACCTGCTCCATAGCGCCATGATCGTGCCTTCCTGCTCCGCAGAGCAGTGAGCAAAAGGCCAAAAGACAAGACGATTGCAAACATCCCGTTGGCGAAGCGCCATGATGGAATAAACTCAAGTGCCTTTCGGTTTTCTCTCTCAGGAATGCGGAACTCATCAACAAGCCCCTGCATTCAACACAGATTTCAGCTTGGAAATACTTCAGTACTCATGAATTTCTGGTACTATTTTTCCAAAAAAAAAAGGCACTCTTGGTTTATTCACTTATATTGAAATTAGACAGACAATTATTCAGTTGCAGTTATGTTATAACCAATCAGCACATCATAAGCTGAAGACCTTTCAATGTGCTTTTCACCTCTTGCACATGCCTTTGACCAACCTAGTAGATTTCTGCCACTAGGCCTAGTTGCTCATTGGCTTGTTCAACTTGACTACAGTACTACACAACTTAAAGATGCAGTTGGTATTTGCCACAAAGTTCATAGGATATCCACATTAAAGAAAGAAAGCCTCATCACTAGTAGCATATCTTAGAAAAAAGTTAGTATCAGCTTCAAGCCTGGAAATTAGTAATGGCACCAAAAAGGCTGCACTTTGACCAACCTTGATAGCCTGCTGCATGAAGAGCATAGCAATCAGAAGCCCAAACAGCTCACCGGCGATGCGTGTGAACCGGTTAATGATCGAGCATGCGCCTAGTATCGCCAGCAAGAACAGCAGAATGGCAGTCCATACACAGACCCTGCACAGATAACATCAAAAAAACTAAAACAATGCTCCAGCAGTACAAATCCGCAACAAAAATAAAATTCTCTGTCAGCACGAAAAGGATGACCTACCAACCGGTCCAGGCAAGGAACAGATTTCGGCCGAGGTCAGGCCTGTCCTTGGCGAAGTTGAACATGAATGTGTACATGAGCACTGTGGGTTCAGCTACACCGAGGATCAGCAGAGGCTGCCCTCCCACAATGGAGTGGATTATGCCACACAGGGCAGTGGATGCCAACGTCTGAACTGCTGTGAGAACTCCATCTGCACACAACAGATTCAGTCCCCCCAGTAAGCTTCTCTCCCCACCCACTGGCCAACTGTACTGAAACTAACACAAAGTACAAAACTTTGACCACCCCATTTACCAGTGCTCCTCTCCAATTGCTCTCCGAACGATATCACCGGTATCGCGGACGCGAAGAATATGTAGGTGGTCGGCGCCAGGATCCTGAAACACAGCAAAAATCACTCCTTTTCAAGATCTTTGGGCCAAGAACAAAATTCAAAAAAAAAGAACAAAATTCAGAAACAGCTAAAAGATTATCACTGTCCTAATCACACAAGGTTTCAAGATTTTTACACCATGCTGATGCCAAATTTCTAATTGTAAACAGCACAATGCCAAGATTGCGAACAAAGATAAGATTAGCAATCAGTGATTTCAGTCCGTACCTGATACCAGCACGGAACCCTCCGGTCCAATCCTGCTTGTAGCAGTTGAGCCTCCCATGGAGGTCGTTCTTGATGCCCCGCAGGGGCACGAAGCTCTCCTCCATTGCCCGGACCAAAAAAGGGCGTCGCTTTTTTTCTCAGACAAGAAGATCTGAGGGGATATTCTGAATGGCCACTCGAGGTGTCAAGTGAGACCCTGCTTACATCTTGCGGCAGATGGAACAGGAAGAAATGCTACAAGATTGCGAACTCGCAATGCATTTAGCGCGGATCCATGGAGGAAGGAGAAGGGCCGAGGCTATGAAGGGAATACGAGCATAGAGAGCATAGGGAGCAGGGCTGAGCGAAACGGCAAGCTCGAGAGAGTTGCAGAGGGTAGGGGAGGTAAAGAGCTTCAGAGCAATGGAGCGGGATAGAGGGCAGATATATAGCCAGTGGCAGAGGAGAGGGGCATCACTGTCAAATCCAGGAATTCTTTGTAGAAAAAAAGTTTAAAGTAAAAAAAAATCCAAAGAATGCATTGCTCAAGAACTGACTAGGGAAGGGGAAGGCTTTGCTGACACTGAGCATAAGGAAATCAAAAGCACAAGAGGGCTGCAGGTTTCAGTGGGGGTGACACACAGCAACCAGGACTGCAGGACGGGTGGTTTGACTAGTAGCCAAGAACGCAGAAGGCAGCTATGAACCTCCTGCAACTGTAACTGATGTAGAAAGTGCTACAGCTTATTTCATTGTTACCAGTGTATTGTTCAGTGCTGGAAAAAAACAATAGGAAAAAATAAAAAAAATGTTTGGTTGGCTGTGTTGTCTAGTGCAGTGCCAGGCCAGCTCGAGCTGTCTGCTGTCTGGGGGAAGGAAGGACCCAACCAGCTTCCTCTGATCATTTTGCTAGTCTCTTCCCGTGCTCTCCTATTCCTATGTGTTTTGGTCCTATTCCTATGTGTTTTGGTCCTGCTCGATCTGAAGAATTTTAAAGCATTGCTTCTGGGTTCATTGGAGGTGTTTCAGGGCTGCTACTATTTTCTTTACAGACTTTAAGGTGGAAAGGCAGCAACTTTTGGGAGAGTGTTCATGTGCGTTTTCATTCTTTTTCCCTAAATTTGTGGTGCCTTTGAGAAACTGCCCAATTGCCCTTCATGTGTGCAAGTATATATCACCAAAGAAGTAATTATGTCTTTGTTTTTTGGTTTTGCATTGCATGCGATGTGAGAGTTTAAATTCGTTGCAAATCTGGTAGTTGACATTACATTACTAGGTTTGACCATGTGCATGTGGCACATGTTCTCACTAACATTCTTTTTTTTAGGAATCTCACCAACATTTTCTTAGCATATATGCTTGCAGATACTGTAAACTGTAATTGCAGATTTACATCACTAACCTTTTGCTCTTAACTGCAGCGCGTGCAGCCATGGAGGCAACAGCCAAGAAAAAAGTTTTTACCTGAACATGACACTACGAAGGCGTACATGGCCCATGTATCCAGACACCAACAAAATAAAAGTGGGAGCTAGTAAAACCTACCATATGCTCTACATGATCAGTCACAATTCACAGGTTGCCATCAGCATGAGAACATGCAATATTCTTTTTTTCTAATAGTCCAGTACATGTACAGCTCGTATAATAATGTGCACAATGTCATCTAGTTCCTTGAGACCAGCATCCTGTCCATGTGTGTGTGGAATCTTCCAATAAGAAATCAGGGTTTTCAGGGAACCCCAGAAACTGAAGTTTGCTTCAGCAGGCCGGTAGACAGTGGATATCAAGAGTTGACCTTACCTTTGTCCTAGCTTGCGTGATTGTCTTGGCAGAAGTGTTTAACTAGGATCTTACTGTTGCTTTGGTCTGGTGCCATCTGAAGAATGCTTGTTAAATCATGTTACTCATGTTGTCCCAAATTAAAAAAACCTCAAATTAAATGGAGCTTTGTTTTTCGTGTTGTCTTGATGATGTCTTGTCCTCATGATAATGTGGAAGCTTGAAGAAGTTTGTGACGACAGGTTCATACATAGTTCAAATAATATTGACATTCATATACAGGCACCCATATGCATACTACAGCCCACGCTCTAAGTACATCCGATAAAGTGGGCAGGTATATCTTAAGATTGACAAAGTCACCAAAACGTCTCAACTGATATAATATTTTTTTATTTGACAAAATACAATTAATATATGCACGATTGTTTTTGAGACATGGCGAGTGAGTGTGGTGACAGTGCTACAGTGAGGCTCTTGCACAGTAGGGGTGGTAAAGGGTCATTTAATTTGGCCTAGCGAATCTATGGATCGGTTCTATAAGAACCGGACCATAATAATACTATACAATTTTGAGGCAAAAAGAAGTAGAGATTTGTTGGATTTGTGAAGAATGAATTAGAACCATGCATGATCCATTACCACCCCTTGCACCTGCCTTTTCAGTGTGAGCTAACTACTCAAGAAAATTGTCATGGTTAAGTACTATGTTTAACCATGTTGGCCTTCCTAACAGCAAACTGCGGCTGGTACTTAAAATATAATCAGGAATCGGGGGATCATATCTTAAAAGTAATCGAAGTACAAAAGCTAGGTCCAAAGTCCAAAATGCATACAGTTTGCCTCTTTTATATTTAGGTATCTACACTACAATCTACCAGCTAATAAAGTAATAAGTGACGGCAGAGAGAGAGAGAGAGATGATGAGGATGCAGACTTTAAAATTTTCTTGTTTCAGGTGTCGAATCCCTCTTGGATGGTTGATTTACTTACTCAGCAAATTCAGCCCACTAGGGGCTAAGGGCAAACATAAGCAATAACACAGAAACTGGAAGTGTATAGTACCTTTTTCGTTTTCGTAAAAGTTAGTATAGCAACTAGCTTGATGACTCCAATGGTTTGTTAGCACAAAAGCTTAAGATAAAACATAGAGCACTTTAACACCGTTTGGTTTGCAATGCCCGGCACACGTGCAATGGTTCCTTTTTGATGGGTTCTTTATATTTTTCATTGCTTTTAGCTTAGCTATTACTTTAATTGCCCTTTATGAAAGGCTGCGTGCAAAGTTAGGGAAATGTTTCTTGCACCAGCACGAAAATTAACTGATTCTCCCATTCAGCATTTACTAATTAGTTCAATATACATTTCTAAATTAACCGCATTAATAAGCTTTTTTCTTTGCAGAAGAACATTAGCATAATGACACCTTTTAGAAAGCAAGAAGCTCATATCCTAAAGAGACATCAATATGTTGCCCTTACTATTACAAAAGTGTAAGGAATCGGATGCTCGTAGCCTAAGAGAGGGAGAGGTTGAATTAGGCAACTTAAAAACTTATCCTATGGCTTCACTACTTTTACACAAAGATAAACTAAAACATACTATCTAGATGTGCAACTAAGGTTGTTCTAGTGTGAAACTCCCATCCCAAAACAAGGTTTGCAACCTATAACCAATCCTAGCAAGATACTACTCTAGGAAAGTAAAGGCAAGCAAAAATTGCAATAGAGTAAATGCGGAAACGTAAAGAGGGATGAGAAGAAGCAAACTCTTGACACGCGATTTATCCCGTGGTATCGGTAGGCACTAAGCCACCCCTAGTCCACGTTGTTGAAGCACTCACACAAGAGTATTGCTTCTCGGTCACCAAGTCTCTCCCAAGAGCACCACTTGACTCGCCACAAAGGCTCGCCACTTAGGCACTCGCCAAGCTCCCTTGGTCACCTTGATGCCGCCTCCACTGAGGAGCTTCTCCACCAAGGAAGGGGGTCTCCACGTCCCCCGCACAAAGTGTCATCGCCACTCCACACCAAGCCGGAGGGTCGAAAACAATTGCCGGTGAGCCACTTAGGCCCCAAGGCTTCCGGCGAACCTTGTACACCTTGATTCACTCAAGAATCACCTCACAAGGTTGGCACAACCTTGCACTCACTCAGCTCTAAGCTAAGCCTAGCACTAAGCACATACACTAAGCATATGCAAGTCTATGGATGAGCAATTAAGCACTTGGATGGATTGGATATGATCTTCTAGGTGTCTTGAACTCCTCTGCACTTCCACACAATCCAGCAACCTCAAATGGGTGAGTGGAGGGGGTATAAATAGCCCAAGGCATCCAAAGAGCCGTTGGTTAACGGCCACTGAAAAAGGTAGCATCGGATGAACCGATGCTATACTTTTTCTAGGCGTCAGTTCATCCGGTGCCCTCCACGTCACTTAGCCGTTGCAGATCTGCTGACACAACTGCTCCGACGCTATACACCGACGGTGCGTCGGATCATCCGGTGCTGAAGGACTCCTCGCCAAAACCTTACTGTCTGCATCTTCGAGACCGTCGGATGAACCGCTGCTCCACCGTCAGTTCATCCGGTGCTGAAGCTCCAGTCTTGGCGCGTCTCTGTCTCGATTCAAATGAAGCGTCGGATAGACCGACAGTGTCCCCACTTAGACCGTCGGATCATCCGGTGCTACTGTCCTCTGCACTTCTGCTCCTTCCAATCATCCGATGCAACTAGAAAAGAGACCGTCGGATCATCCGACGGTGTTAAGTTAATTCCAGCCGTTGCGCAGTGTACCAAGTGCACCGACGCTTGCTTCTACAGTACCGTCAGTTCATCCGACGGTGTCTTTTCTTTTTCTTTCCTTTCTCGTTTTTGACCCTTGAAAAATAGACTATCTTCTCAATTTGGTATGCGGTATTTTTGCATCTTTGGGACCTAGAAATATCTACAAAGATATGCTAAACAATATAGTTAGTCCCATTGATCATGTTGTCATGAATCACCAAAATCATACTCGAACTAATGGCATATGAGATCATGTTCGCTTAAAAAAAGAAAAATAATGCACCGCCTAGAAAAATAACCCTTTTGTGTGTTAGGCGATGATTTCCTAATGTTTCTGCCTCATTATGTGTACCAATGTGAAAGAAAGTCGTCTCAATCTCAGGCACAAATGTCATCATCTAACACGCAAAAGGCAAAAAAAAAAAAAATCATTGCATGTAAATGGGATGGTAACCTGCTAAAAATGCCAGAGCCTATAGATGGATAAACGCTTCAATTCTTGTCACATGCTCTGTCTGTTTGGCAATGGTTATCATCACTATGTGCTGGCACTCGATGTTGAATACATGTTTCTCTTATCAGTGTTATACTTATCTGAAGGGCTAGGTCCCAACTTCTTCTGAAAGATCGGAACCTAGTTACATGATCCATATCTATATTCATTATATGTTTCCGTTTTCGGTTTCCTCATTCAGATCCGTGATTTTTGGTTTCATGAAACGTATCTATCTTCATGACTGAACATATAATGATTTTTGGTTTCATGTAACATATGATGAATATAAATTCGGTTTCCGCTGTGGTAGTCATATGAAGATTTGCAGTGTGCAGATGTTTCACATAGGCAGAAAGCTTGCTAACTTTACTTTCCCTGAAAAAAAAATCCAAAGTGATTTATTGACAATATTGTAATAAAAAAGCAAATGCTACCCTGCATGATTAGGTGTATGTTGGTTTGAGGATTAGACAACATTAATCATAATTGTGCCATGATGTTGTACTGTATTTGTTGATTAGATACTTAAGCAAATCATTTTAAGCTGTAAAGTTCAGTTTGTCTGGCAATTACTTATCATTTGGAAATTCGTACGAGAAACTAAGGTGATGACACCGCAGCATCAGACACAAATAATTTCAATTTTTTAGTAAAACGAAAAGGACATGCCAAAAAAGTCATCTAGGATCCTACTCATGATTCCACGAACCGAAAGATTGTTAGTATTCTGAGGCCACTCTTCTCTTCCTTTCGGTCAGATAAGACCAGGGCTGAGGTAATTGATGAGCTTTTAGTGAACAAGAAGTTGGCAGCCTGCAGAAATATCTCTGATCTTGAGCACGAATGGTAAACTAGGATCTTCAAATAAGCTGACGAACTGCAAACCGCAGTGATCTTGTCGGCCAAAAGACACAAAATATATCCTTTTTTCTAGGTTGATAGCTCTACAAGATGGAGATGCATGTTTTTTATTTAGGTCTTCTACGGTGCACAATACTACTCTACACTACCGTTTGAAAAGCACTCGTACGAAATAGAAAATGACTTATATGGAAGGATCCGCCGGTTGAGATTTTATTTCACTTGGATTGAGGCTAATTTGAACGATCTGTTTCCTCTGTCTATAATCATCTTTTCAGAGTTCAGACCAGTAAAGCAAGGCAGTTTATAAGTACTATGTCATAATTTACCAATTGAAGTTGCATAAATGTTTAGCTTTGCTTGCTTGTGCTCGAAGTTTATGATTTTTTTTAATTTTGTAGTTTTCAGCATCTTACATGAAGAGTGTCACACTAATAATAAGAGAATTGCTAGATGTTAAGTGTTTTTTTTGTGAGATAGATAATAAGTGTCTGCGATTGATCTTATTTTGCAAGTGGTCTGTCTGTCAGCACCCACCGTTGGTGTTCGGTGTTCCTTTCATTCATCCTCATCATCTACTGAGGAAAAAAAAAGAATATTCTAGGCATATAGTATGCAAGCTCAATAAACAAATTTATTATGGTTTGTACCTTATCTCACTTTGGAATAAATGACCAAACTTCATATCTTTGTGTTAGGATAATCCGACTTGATATCTAACATGCAATGTGTCCTGAAAAGGCGAGCAAACAAAAGAGCAATAAGTAACAGCCAAGGATGGAAGGCGAACTGATCATTGATGTGACGCAAAGCATGCATGAATATTGATTGCCTAACTACGGCAGTTTGATTGCAACATATCTTGTTATATAATGCGATAGAAGTTCAGTTACCGGCTCTGCATACTAGCACAAGATATAGCCATTGTGCATCGAATCGACAGCGTAGCAGCCTCACGATCAGTTTATGATATGTTAATTCCTGTGAAGTTGATTTTTATAATGACAGCTCAATCAAAAGAACCTCATGAGGTCACCTGCGCCTCCACTCCAATCCCATGAACAAGATAACATATTAAAAGCCTTTAAGTACTATTTCACCGCAGTTAACCAACAAGTTATAACCATCACATCATCTAGTTTTTACAAGGATAAATTAGACAGAGAAACACTGTCAACTTTGAAGGATATTATTTTCAAATTTTCATAGGACGGTGAAGGAGAGCGAAATTTTTGTCCCAAAGATGCTTTTTTTAAAAAAAAAAATGGAACGGTTATCCTAATGTACGAAGTTCTGATATTGTTTTCTTTTCAGCAATTGGCGTTTTGACTTTTCAGAGATGTCGCAACACTACAAGCTGCATATCATTAGAAAAACCACTACAAGCTGCAGGTATCCTGCAGTTTAGAAGTGCTGGGGAAAAAGATTAATTATTGCCTTGCAAAACTTGGAGCATCTTTCCAAAGTTATGCCATCGCCCTTAATCTATTTCTAACCAATCCAAAGCCCATACTGCCAGGTATTACAGGCACGTCTCCATCTATCAATTACACATGATTGTAGAGTTAAAAAATGGCTTATCAGGAATACGGCATATAACATGAGATTTACAAATAAAGTTCCTCCAAAGAACTTTGGTATCCGTCATATCAAGTAGTATAGTACACGAGAAAAATGGATGCTGCAATTTGTTCAGTGTACCCGTAGAACCTGTGAGTAGGTTTCAACCAAACCTGCGCAACCTTTTGACAACCATGGCCAGGTTCAATGCTTTTCATCTTTGCTGATGTTTTTGCTACATTATTGCACCGTTTGCGCTACTCTACTTGGGTGGTTGAAATGAGTATAGCAGTCTATCATTACCATTTTTGGACTGTATGGTTACCAATTGGGTTTCCCAATATAGCAATGGATTGATCTTTCCTGAAGTCTGATGCAGTGCCTTTCTCTTCATTTTTCTTCAGACATCAGTGGCAATAATGCTGATCGGATAGACAATTCAGAAACGATCAGTTTGACACTTCTGAAACAATCTTTCATTCTTTCCTGTGGATATGCATATGCTTTATCTTTCATTCACTTGTTGTTCAGATTTCAGAAGTCAGGACTCTGAACCGGAGCAAATATAATCGGTATGGGGCGATGTGATTCGTACTCTCATGCGAGACAGACCTTGATGGATTTTTCATCTGGATTGCTAAAAGCCTAAACCCCACAGTTCAAAAGAATAAAGCCTAACTTCCTGCGGTAGCTTTTGGCAGTGGTTGCGAACGACAGGAAATCAGAAAACTGAATGATATCAGTACTTGACATTGAAAGAAAAAGCTCAGACCTTAGCATTTCTTTTCTGAAAGTGAGTAAAGTAATATCCTCCTAGGATACTTATCCTTTACCTTTGGGCTCCCTTTTCGCTTTTCCTGATTAGCATATACCAGATCGTAGCATTGTCATCCGAAGTAATTGCTGTTTACTGTGTATTCTATGGGGGGCCGTATTCTATTCAGTCTAATTCTAAAATTTTTTTTGATATTTCCTCTTACTCTGAGGTGATCAGGATTTTGAACAATGCTGCAAAACTCTTGCAAGAACAAAACGAACACTGACGAAACAGTCTGATGAGGCTCACGAGTCACGAATGCCAAGAAGCCAAACCTGAACATTCAAATCACTCACACATGACGACATTTCATTGGCTTCAGAGTGACAAAAATTCAGATGAATCCATCCTAACCTAGCTAACAGTGCCATGGATTATTTTGATAAGATTGATGAGGAAACCAAACTTGGATGGAACAGGGCGGCTGGTAAGCAGTCATCAGGCACATGCACAACACAAGATCCATGCTTACCTCATATCATCTGAGCAGATCGATCTTGTCTGGTTCTTCGCTTTTTCTAGGTTACAACTAGGCTTTTGGGTTTATCATTCACCTGACCTATGAAGCTACACATCTATGTGTTGCATTACGCTTTACTGCGTATGTTTAATGGACTTCATCAATCAGGTGCTGGTCATTTTTATGAATAAGACTCTGGACTTCAGAGTGGTCATAATGTCCTCCGAATTTAATCCGTTCCACTGAGAGTAGCTTGGTTGTCAATATATTCAGTAAAACTAATGAAATCATCATGGCGCGGCTTCAGTTGAACAGAAATCTGCTTTCATTGATTCTTTCACCAAACCGATATAATCCGTTCACTTGGTGAATACTTTCCCTTCTGCACGCTCGAATCGTAGGGGATAAATCAGTTACCTTGGAATACAGTTCCTTAATAGCTACTTGTACACAAGCTATCTATCAAAGCACATTGTGGTCATCACCAAGAAAGTACATCTGATTTCCTTAAAGTTACTACATGTTTTTTCACAAGAAACTGTCGGTACCCGGTCAGCTTTCAAGTTGAACTAAGTTCCAAAGCCACTATATGTAAGAAAACATCGTCAAAGCTGGACGAATGCTTGTTGTTACCAGGCCAGCTCAGATTGGTTCACTCCAGTATCTCACCAGCAAGTGTCTGATTGCACTAGTGATCTTTTTGCCCCTCTTTCCTTGACAGATGAATAAAATGATCTCTCTCGTCAACATGTGTAATCCATGTCGACAGGTTCGAAGTTTCTTTGCAGACAGAGACAGATAGCAGAAATGCTACTGATGGCGGCAGTGCAGAGCAGAAGATGATATATGTGTAGTTTTCAGTCTAACTATTCGTGCATCCTCAAGGGGATTCACATACAATGCATGCACGCGCATGCGTTGCCAATTAATGGCAGCATCATTAGGCTTTGTGGACGAATGCAAAGGACCGCGCCTGAACAGTTTTCAAGTCTTTTCTACTTTTTTTGTTCAAAATAACATTTTTTTCTGAAATCTTTTTCTGAATTGATCTTTTTTGAAAACTTGTATAACAACGAGACAAAGATACGAGAGTGGCTGCCACGGTTCCTGTGATAATGAAAAATCAGAGATTAGTCAGGGCCCAACTCAAAGTCCACTACCACATAAATGTGGCCCAAACTCAAAGCCCAAACGGTCCAATATATCTTCATCACTCATCAGCTGCTTAAGTGCTTAACCACGTAACGCCTCAGCCTTGGTGTAAGTTGTTTACTGTTCTGCACAAAATAGACCATGTTGTATCCCTATTCAAATATATTGAATCCAGGCTAAGCATGTTTGGATTATGTCCACAGCTACGTATCCTACAGTTCTGTGTTTGCTATTCTAGCACAACTGCTGAACTGCACCTTGCCTCACTTATGTATTGAATCTTTTAGAATTCATACATTTACAAAACTTTATTTGAGGTCTAACAGATGGATTGTTTGCCACACACCTTGACCTTGGGTACGAACTTCCACATTTTTGTGGCAATGTGTGGGTGGAACTAAAATATGGCCACATCCACAGCGGATTCGGATGGGAGAATACATCCAAGAAGTTGACTGGTGGAGCTCCATGTGCAGACCCACGCTAGTCCTTATCACAGTCACCGTGATCTGTTTGGTTCACTCCAGCATCTCATTAAGCATGGAGCTAATCTACTGAACATTGTGTAGTCTAACAGTGTATCTCTAACAGTGTATCTCTTACTTTACATGGCCGGCAAATGTCCAACGATTGTGATAGATTGGCAGGTGCAGTAGAAGCTTTAACTTGCAACTGTGAGGTGTTCGTCGTCGGGGAAATGATTTTCATGGGGTCGGGCTATAAAACAGAGGACCCATGCCTACATGAGTTTTCAGTGGCAGCTTTGGCACCAAACGAATGAGGCCCACGAGGGTGAGATAAAGTGATTATTTCTTCATTTGATCACCTCCATCCGGCTATGTTTAGGCTGGTAATTTACTCAACTCTTGAAGTACGTCTACTGAGTTTAAATTTTAAATTAGAAAATAGAAAAGTAGAAAAAAAACGCCGCGCCGTCACATTCTGGCAGCCAATGTCTATGGCTGGCGTTATGCAAATGGAAATGTTTCATGCATAATCCACAACCAGGTTGCAACCACACTGTAGCACAATTGTATCAATGGTTAATAACCACCTCAGCCTTGGTGTAGGTTGTTTTTTTTTTCTGTTTTGGGACAAAATAGACCCTGTATTCCTGTTCAAATACACAGATAATCAAGGAAACATGCCAATCATATGTTTGGATTGTGTCCGCACCTACGTAAGAGCGAGTATGCTGCAGTTTTGTGTTTGCTATCCTAGCACAACTGCGCCTTGCCTTTGCCTCACTTTTTGACCCTTTGTATGGAATCATTTAGATTCATACATTTACAAAAGAAATGTAAATAAGAAAGTTCAAATTACTCCCTTCAAATATAGTGAAAGTCCAAATAATCCTCAATATTATGTTTTGGTTCAATTTACTCGCTAAACTATATCATTTGGTTCAACTTACCCCATAATATAATTTGTCTTTTTCTCCATGCACAAGTTGAATTTTAATTTGAGATTTTGCAGGATGTTAGTGGACATCATAATCTATATTAAAAAATATTTGATAAAATTTTTATCATTATTTTTTAAATAATTTTGTATCTTCGTTGTAAATTTTATTATTAAATATCTTAACCTACCAAAATACTGACGAAAATTCATGATATATTTTAACATATCTTATATTATTTGCTATAAACTTAAAAAATTTAAACTTAAAACTCCACTTGTGCATGTAGAATAAAAAAGACAAATTGTGTTAAGAGTTAAATTGAACAAAATGGCATAATTTAGGGGGTAAACTGAACCAAGAAATACTTCAGAGGGTTATCTAGACTTTGGTTATGCTTGAGGGGGGTAATTGGAACCTTTTCCTTTACAAAACTTTATTTGAGGGTCAGAGAAATGATTTTTATTTTTTTTTGCCACACACACCTTGGGTATGGACTTCCACACGTTTGTGGCAATGTGTGGAGGGAGCTGAAAGATGCCTACATACATTCTTTGCCAGCAGCTAGCTCTTAGCCACGGCCACGGACATGTGGACGCCCTCGCGCTGCAGCCGGCGCCTTGTCCTGGAGCCCAACCAGTAACGTCGGAGGAATGGGCACAGCAGCTCGAACATAGGCGGTGTTAACGGCAAAAGTTATAGAATGTCAGTTTCAAACTAACATGATGGAGATGTTTTGGTGGTATTTTTCGAAATTGATGTTCTTTGGATGCCATGGAACCAAATTTTCTCCTAGATGAATCTGGGCTGCTACACCTTGCGAGGATCGGATAGGAGAATACATGTAAGAATTGAAGTTGACTAGTGAAGCTTGATCTGGAGATCGACCCAGACTAGTTCTTGTTGTGGCTTTAGTGATCTGTTTGGTTCACTCCAGTATCTCATTACCAAGCACGGAGCTATTGAAGTAATCTTACTGAACATCATGTGTAGTGTAGTCTTAAAGGTTTCATGGCCGGCAAATGTTTAGCTGGCAAACGATAGTAGTGGCAGACTGGCAGGTGCAGGAGAAGTTTTGCAACTATAAGGTGTTCGTCGGAGCAATGATTTTCATGCTGCCCTATATGGAGGATTGGGCTATAAAACAACGCATGCCTGCATGGGTTTTCACTGGTAGCTTAAATTACCTGAGAGGCACCAAACGAATGAGGCTCACGAGGGTGAGATGAAGGGATTAATTCTTCCTTCACCCCTATATGTTTAGGCTGGTAATTTACTCAACGCTCGAAGTAAGGCTAACAGCTAGCTAACACGGATTTGTACTGAGTTCTCATGTCTCTGTTCTCCACTATGCCATAAGTACTCTGTACTCGCTCATGGCAACACATGCGTTTTTCTACACTAGCTGTTGCTGGCTTGCTGCATTTGCGGGCCATGACTAATTTTCAGAACAAAATGCATGGGTATATTGAAACTACCACACGAAGTTTTTTTCCCATTGAGGGCTATGCCGGAATTTCATTACTGCAAATCAATGCAACGAAATCGCATCGTCGAATTTAGCTTGCACTCAGAGTAGGCAAATGGCTAAAAGAAAGATAATCATGAGTGTGGATTCTTCCAACTCAATTTTGCCTGTTAATTAATAAATAGAGGTAGAGTAAATGATGTGAGATATAATGTCAAGGGCCTCGGTGCCCAAGACGGCGGCTCCCGGGCTGCGGAGCTCGTAGCTGGAGCGGGAAGAGCCGGCGGCGCTGTCGCGCCCGCCTGCTATGGTGAAGGGGGAGACTAGAGAGAAACAGGGGAATTAGGAGATAGATTAATCTTGCTTAACCTCAAACCAATCCGATACAATGTTTATATGGGCCCTATTGCCCCTAATCCAAGGCACTAACCAAATCTCTAATCTTAACAAACTCCTAAAAATCCCCACAATTCCAGCCTTATCTCCTAGCCACTCTGATCCTGTTGGCCGGCGGCGCCCTTGTTGCGGCGGCAGCGCTGGTACTGGCGGCCCCACATGACATACAATTACTAAACCTATTTACAACCGTTCTTATTCTAATTCCAATGCTGAAACGCCATGACAAAAGTCGCTGATTCTAATTTGCATGCGAAACTTTTAGGGGTTGATGAGGAGATGGCATAGCGAGGCTGTCGCTGCGCAATAATCCACCACACGATGATTATTGTCTCAGCTCCAGTGCTCTGTTTGGCTCCCTCCACTGTCTCACTAACGCATATATGCATCTCTGTGGGGTGCTACTGCTGAGCAGCCTGTGTGATCTCGGGGACTTCAACTGGGTTCATCATGAGCATGTCGATAGTTTATATGTTCATGAAGTCCAAGGGTTTGCTTCACAACATATGCGTTCATGTATGTTCTCATTGGCAGCTTCAACCTTGTTTTAGGCACTGACTGAGTGAGGCTCACAGATGTGAAATGAAGTGATTCTCTTTGGTTGTGTACTTGTGTTTGTTGGAACCTTCAAGGGTCGTGTGTTAAAGTCTAGCTAGTCATGATTCACAAGTTAACATGTGAAAACAATCATGCATACGTGCAATAATTTATCTTGCTTTGGTGCCACATTTTGTTTCATGCTTGCATGATAAGTTGAGAGGGTCAGACTCTGCTCTCGTATGAAGGTCAAAAAACAGAGCAGTTGCGTCCTTACCTCCAATCTTTGAATAGTACTCTAACCATTATATATTCAAAAAGAAAACAAAGGCTGCTCATGCATCAAGATTTTTCCATCAACCTCACAAGGGTCGAAACAAAGAAGTGACTTCATATTTATTTCTTCATGCATTTGGTAAAAAAAATCTCTCTCGATGCCATTGGAATCAATAAAACCTTCTTTTTATCTAAATATATTTGGTTTCAGTTTCCCGTGAAGATGAGCTAGTTTCATAAGACAATAGGTGAAATTTGAAAACAAACATGAAAGCCGACAACCTCTTAATATGAGGTTTTTTACGGTGCACAATATTCCCATATACTACCGTTTGAAAAGGACTCATATGAAATAAAAAAGACATATTTTGAAAGATCCGATGGTTGAAATTAATTTTATACTACCGGTTTGTAGCGATAGTACGGGTAATATTCATAGGTAGTATGGGTAGTATAGGAGTATGATTGGAACTATGAAAAATAGTATTGTTGTAAGATATGAAATCAAATGTATGAAATCTTTTATGTAACCTTATCTCACACTGATTAATATATTTCGAGCAAATTACCATTTTATATTTCGAGCAAATTACTATTTTACTCATAGCAAAAAGCCGGTTATACTACGATACTATCGCTGGATAGTATTGTGCACCGTAAAAGACCTCTTTAATATAGCCAGACTGCATTAATCAAATTATTAATTAAAGTTACTCAATTGGAGGGATTAATTATATTAATGCAGCCTGTCTATATAGTACATCCTTGGTCAAAATCGTGAGTGCTTGGTTTCTAACCAGGCATTTTCATTGTTCCATGGCATCGAAATTTGCCCATTTCGGGAGGGTTCGAAATGGGATTAGAGCTGCAAAATCAAATATACCTTGGAATCAGTCCGAAATTTGACCAAAGTTGATCGAATTTCACCGATTTTGATTGGGATCGAAATTTTTTACAAATCGAATCCCAAAATCTTGCATTGCTCCTATACGCCAGCCTTTAAGCGGCAGATTTTTTGAGCAATTCTTGCAGAACTTGAACAAAATCGTGAGTACTTGGTTTCTAACCTGATGTCCAAACATAAGGATTTGGTGCAGGGTCCCGATAGTACAAACACCAAACCAAATAGTACAAGTTGGGAAATAACATTTTGAATTAAAACTATATAAAACATTATAAAAAAAGATGTGGGCCGGTGTCATATGGTGACAAATTGGGATACAGGACAAATGAAAAGCTATATGAAACCTAGCATGAAGATAAAAAATTTAGATAAAAGGGCTTGCTTTGGAAAAGAAGAGACGTCTCCTGAGCCGCTCTCCCGAGCGACTCGGGAGGCGACCCACCGCCGCCGCTAGCGCCCCGCTCCACCGGCGTCCCGCTCGCCCGCCGCCGTCGCCCCTACTCGCGGCAGTGGCGGGCTCTAGAGCCGCAGCAGCACTCTCACCTCGCTTTTCTCCCCACCTTTTCTCTCCCTAGCTTACTTCCTTGCTCGAGATCCAGATCCAGAAGCTCCACGATTCAAAATCGTGGTCTCCCCCGGCGGCTGCAGCCCTTCCCTTCTTCTCCGGCGCCTCTCCGGCCACACCTCCCTGCCTGGCTGCCCTCTGGTGGTTCAGCTCGGTCCCCTGCCTCTTCCCCCGGTTGCCGGCCCTCAGCTCCCCTGCGCTGGCCTCTCGGTCGGGAGCTTCTAGATCTGGCGGTGACGCGGTTGGGGGAGATGCGGGCACGTGGTGACGGCGCTGGACGGGGTGGGGCTCCTCGCCGGGCAGGGCTCCGGGTTCGCTTCCTCCTTGCCGCTGGGCGCCGGCGCCACCCCTTGGCCGGCGTCATTGCTGGCAGCGGAGCCCTCTGCAGCTACCCCGCGGTGCACCCCGTCCCTGCGCTTCCTTGGACGAGACTCAGTGCCGCGGCAAAGCACGTGTGCGAGGGGTGCCTTCTGCACTTCATCCTCGTGTCGTCCCCCTCCCCTACGAGTGACCTCTTCTGCTTGCCTATGGCAGTGCGGTTGCGCCATGGTCGGTGGGAGAGGGTTCGTGGCCGCCACCGGCTGCTGCCGACGCCCCGTGCCTACTTGCTATCCTTGGAGCTGGATCTACGGCACCCCTGGCGCGACCTCTTCTAACCAATACCGCAATCTTCGAATACGGCAGCGCTTCGGTCAACGGGGAGGGCCAGTGGTGCCTCTGTCTGGGGCCTCGAGTGATCTTGCAGCAAAAGCGCCGCGCTCGGTGCGCGGGGAGGATCTTCACCTCCGCACGATCCTGGACCTCGGTGCCTGTTGTCGTGCAACAAAAGTGCCGCGCTCGGCGCGCGGGGGAGTGCTTCACTTCACTTCCGCACGACCTGCCATCCACTCTCCTTCGACGATCTCCATCATGCTCTGCTGGAGTTCTGCCGCTGCTGGTTCTTGCTTTGTCTCTGCCCTTTCCTGCTCGGTTGGCATTGGTCGTTATTTTTCTGATGCACTCCCCTCTGGGGATTCCTCCCCCTAGTGCGTGTTGTAGTGCACTGAATTTGTTGGCTTCCTGTTTTCCTGCGGGCGGCCATGTCCAACCTCAACGCAGAGCATCTGTCGGTTCTCCAGCTTGTGGTGAGGAGTGATTCAGGTCGAGGTCATCCTCGCCCGTCGCCTGCCTCCATTGCTGTGAACTGGGCTTCCTAAGGTGCTTGGCGTTGATTGCAGAGATGGTGTTGTCGGTGAGCAAGATCCTTGCGTGGTGGCTCTCCTCGGTGCTTGCTCGGTTCTCGTCTCCTAGAGATTGGTGTGGGTCCAACCCTTGGTGCCCCCTATTTTCTTGTTTTGTTTCTGGCTTGGTGGGTTTGTGTTGCGATTTGTAATCCTTTGTGGCTCTCTTTTTTTTTCGGTCGAACAATGTACCCTGATCACCATCCTTGGCGGCAAGGATGTGTGCCTGATCTTGTAATATCATTTTGAAGAAATGAAAATGTTCAGGTGGGCTTTCTTGGCCACCCGTTGACTCTTTAAAAAAAATTAGATAAAATACAACTTTTTTAAGGACAAAAAAACTAATTAAGCATTCTACATACAAATATTGAAATACTAAACGGTGATAGCATGAGTATGAATATTACAAAGATGATTACAGATATCAAAATGCATAATTGTCCCAATTGCAAAAGTCTATTTTTAGCCAAAAATAGTATATAAAAAATACTGGACTAGGTTTTAGATTAAAAAAATCTAATAAAACATTATGGTGGTTTCCTGATAGAAATTTTATTATTGATCCTATGAATCTGCTCATCAATTAAAACCCAAGAAAACATCGGACTCGTGTGAGCAATTTACATGCAAACTCTGTATTGTGTCTCCACAAGCATATAGCCCTCGTGCGAGCAAGCAAAACCAGCTAGTAGAAATTTTGATAAAATGTTTAATAAATCTATTCAGGTGAGGAAAGTGAGGAAATGATGAATCAAAATGAGTAGAAAAAGGGGCAAAGTAAACGTTGATATTTTTCCATGCCCTTAACTAGTTCAATAAACTTTTCAATTAGTTTTGTGATGTTGGATCAACAATTCAACATAATCATAAATATAGTAGATTTATAACAAGAGTTAGAGGAAATTGAGAGACCAAGAAAAGAGATAAAAATGAAACATGTCTCCACACACTTGGACGATGTTTTTCCACATAACTGACTTGGCTTGTCGCACCGTTAGGTATTGTCCAAAAAGTCACGTAATCAAGATTGAAATTGAAACAAATTGCATTAAAAATGAAATCAATTAGCTAGCTTGCATTGTATACATGTATAGTATGAAATCATCCACCTAGCTCGAATTTCCATATGCTTGTCAACGTTAAGGCTAATGTGTCTTTTATATTCAGTCTATGATATACATTCAAACAAATTACTTACCTTCATATGATTTTCATCGAAAGTACGCTTCTCCCTATCGCCAAATGCAGAGTGGCAACATAGCTCCCATCGTATGTTTGCTTCGCTCCAATATCTCACTACCATCCATGTGGGGTGATCTCACTTACCAACATGTATAGCTCTTCATACGTTAGAGGCTGCTCGGCATATATGCAGGTGAAGCAGAAGTTGTAGACTTGTATGTATTATATATATGCAGTCCCGCAAGAGGAGTTGCAGATTTGCAGCTGCGTGAATGCAAAGCGATGTGTTTTGCGATGGCTACCTTAGCTATGTTCAACGCCAATCGAATGAGGAAATAAGCTGCTCACATATATGAGATGATGAGGTAGGCGAACGAAGATGACCGTTTCTAGTAGGTGATCATATATAGTCAAGCCCAGCTGAATCCGGGCTGGGTCAAGAAAAGCCCAAAGCTTCTTGCTTCCCCATCCACCAGTGATATGATCAGGCCCAAAGCATGCCACTAATTGATATATAGTCTTAGCTCACGCATGGTCTGTGTTGACGGTGTATTTTGGTACACCAAATATGTTCATTACACTTTGGTTTGGACTTGATTATGAAACTAACCCGCCACTAGGCACACTAACGATATAACAAGTTCATCTTTGTATGTGCATTTGGAAGTGTTATGTTTTTGCAGGAAAACATGGACATAAAGGACGGAGTCACAACAAGTTCAAAGGAGCAATTGAGGAGTCCCGTTCGTGTTTGAGAGCATGATGAAATCACTCCCAAAGGTGGCAAGGACCGAAGTGTTACAAAGGAACATCCTCGAGGATTGAAGCGTAAAAGACCGAACTTCATGCGAGAAGACCCTCCATCTTGGACGCAAGGATGACATCATCAAAATGGTGCAATTGGAGGGGGCAAAGTGCAAAATGTGAAGAGGACCCACGTGTGCGAAGGGGCGACCGAACCGTCCCAGCCTGTTTCGACGTCGGTTCGGCCCCCCATTTCTTGAGCGTGAAGATGATGCAACCCTAAGTACGGGGAGGCGCCGCCATTCGCAGAGGGAGAGCCATTCGCCGGAGAGGCCGTCCACAAGCTAGAGAGAGAGGAGAGGAGGGAGATCATTCGCGAGAAGGATCGCTCTACTCGAAGGAAGCAACCACAAGTGGAGGAGGACGTCGAGACCCTGCCAAGACACCCCTGGAGGAGAAGGAAGACACCGTCGGAAGCGTCACCATGATCAACGGTGCTATGCCTAGCACCTTGATGGGGTAATCTTCTCATTTGTCCATGGGTTGTAATCGATCTTGAGATGTAATCGCTACTTTGTATGGTTATCTATCTATCATCTAGTGTTGAAGATGCTTTATCGTTTAAGGTTAGCTACCATGCCGTGTAGGGAGTAAAGATCTCAATGCTCCCTTGGAATTCAATACGCCGTGTCCATCATAGGTCTAGTCACGAATACCTCCGCGTAGTGACAGTACGGGGGGAGGGAAAGGGCGAAACCGTGGTCACAACCCCCAATAGATTAGATTGGTTTTCATGTCTTAAGCGGTTGCATGTTCAAGTATCATAGACCCTTGGGCAAGTGTCTTTTATATATCTTGTTGGTTCAATCGTTCTCTCTAGTATAGTGTAGTAGTTCTCTAGATTAACCATAGATTAGGGTTTGGTTAAGTTAGTAGTAGTGCTAGATCAAACGCTTGTAATCCCCTTGCTCCGCGGATTGATAAGAACCTAGGGAATCCCCGTGGTGAAAAAGGTGTAGGTCCGTACGCTTGCGGATCGTAGGTGGATACGAGTTTTATCCGTCAACAAGCCCCTTTTTCTGGCGCTATTACCGGGGAGCAAGCCAGTTTACATCGTTTGGTTTTGCATCTAATTTTGTTTTAGTTTTTGTTTATCGCTATTTGCTAACATCTAACCCCTATTACCTAGAAAACCACTTTGTTTTGTTTTTGTTTTTATTTTGTTGTCTAGATGGCGTTCGTCAACCACCCCGTGGATGAACCGGAGAAATCGCTAAGGGATTACGCTAGTCCTCGATGTGAAGACATAAAGGTACAAGAGTCGGATTCGAAGCTCGAAGCGACCAAGTATGAAATCAAAGCTAGAATCATCGAGATGGCGGCGGCAACCCCATTTGAAGGGATGGACATGGAGAACCCATATAGACACATAAGGCATTTCACGACGTTATGCAACACAGTGCGTCAAGAAGGAGTTCCCGATGAATGGTTCAAGTGGAACCTCTTTCCCTACTCACTTGCCGGCGAAGCAAAGACATGGTACTCGTTTGCGTTCTTTGAAGTTGAAGGCAATTGGAACAAGTTGACGAAGAAATTTTGCGAGAAGTTTTTTCCAATTAGCAAGGTTCAACATCTAAGGAGGCAAGTGATCACCTTCACGCAAGGAGAAGAGGACGGGATAGACCAAGCTTGGAATAGATTTAATGAGTTGATTGAACAAGGACCAAGACTCGGCTTCTCCGGTGACGTACTCTTGCATACATTTTTCTTTTCCCTAACCCCTAGTTGCATGGAACATGTTCAAATGTGTGCAGGTGGGATCTCATGGAGAAAACACTCACGGAAGCCGTTCAACTTTTACAAAAGATTAGCAAAGCGGCGGCCATGCGAAGAGATTGGGAAACAAGACTTTCGGGAGAGCCGGAACACAATTCAAGGATGAAGACATATGCTGAAATTTCTAAAGAGGCAACCCCGGAAGACAAGAAAGAGGAGCCAATCCTGAAAAAGCTTGAAGAAGTGCACATCAAGACAAGAGCTACCCCAAGCGTTGACTTCGCCAAGTCAAATGAAACAAACAAAAGGAGTATGTCGAGCGCGAAGCCATTAAGGGAGTTCGAGCATATGGATTGGGTTCCAATCGATTACGGAGAAGTATTCGACAAGAGAAGACCGTTCCCTAACCAAAAGGGGATGGCGAGAGCATTGGAAGCGGATTTCCCACCGGAAAAGCAAGCGGATGATTCATACGATCTTGAAACCACCGGTGAGATCTTTCGAAAGCTCTTTAGTGATGATGAAGTGGATCCAGATCACATAGCCGAGGTGAAAAGAATCATGGGAATCAAGCCCGAAGCATCGCCATATGCTCGCCTCACTGAAGTTTATGCAATAGGATCCGACCAAGAGGAGAAGATGACACCACACTTGAGTTGCGAGATCAACGGAGTTCAATGCAAAGCCTTATGCGACATCGGAGCCCAAGTAAGTGTCCTATCCTCCAAAATTTATGATAAAGTTCAAGACCACAACCAGTGGGGCGTAGCCACAGGGGGGGCGCGCAGGGGCCTGGCCCCCCCTAATGCTACGGTAAATTCTAATGAGACACTTAAAATCTTGTATTAATCACCATAAAAGCAAGGAGGCCAACAAGCTTACCAGCAGGCCAGCAAGCCCCGGCCCATGAGCGCATTCAACCAGGCCTGAATATCCCGTTTTGAGTTTTTGATCCATCTAATAAATAAACTTTTGCAGCCAGACTCATGAGATAATAGGCGTTTGGATCTCTAAAGTTTAGCACTTGTCACATCAAAATTGGATGTCAATATGGAGATTAAACATAAGCTAATTATATAATTAATTGCAGAAGCATCGGACTAATTCGTGAAATGATCTATTAAACTTAATTAATTCATGATTAGCATTTGTTTACCGTAGCACCATATTATCAAATCATGGACTAATTAGGCTTAATAAATTAGTCTCGTGAATTAGCCTCCAACCGTGTAACTGATTTTATATTTAGTCCATATTTAATACTGTTAATTAGTATCCAGACATATGATATGACATATAATAAAGTTTAGCATTATCAAACACCCTCTGAATGAAGTCAAATGGACTTATTGATGAGATAAGATTATTAGCAATAAAAGGACTACAAAAGGATGGGGGAGGGACAATGTGTATATATGTATCATCTAACACCTAATCGGGTTAAGCGTCATGTTATATACACTTGGCCCCCCTTATGTTCAAATCCTGGCTACGCCCCTAACCACAACCTAGACTTAGCTCCAACTTCAACAAAGTTAATTATGGGAGATGGTAGAACTATTAGACCTCTAGGTATTGCTTGCAACATTAATGTAATCATCTCTGGAAAGCGCACACCAACCGATTTCTTTGTTATAGATGCTTACCATAGTAATCATGATCACATAATCCTAGGTAGGCCTTTTCTTAAGTTGGTTGATGCCGTGTTGGATGCCGGAGAAGGCAAAGTAACAATAAATCTTAATGGAAAGAAGTACACATATAATTTTCTTCGCGTTTCTAGTCATTCTTCACCTTTTCCTCCCGAAGACGAAGAAGTAGAGGAGATAGGTAGTCTTTGTTTTGTTGAAACCCTTAGAGACCCGCTGCAAAGAGCAATGGAGAATCAATCTAATGATCAACAAGATGAGGAACTAGAGGAGGTAACGAAGGGATTAGAACCACAAGATGGAAGCGTGGAGGAAGAAAAATTTGAAGATATAGGAGACATTAAACCCGAAGAGCCACAAGTGCCCGAGGTGGATCTCAAACCTTTGCCCAAAGGACTAAAGTATGATTTTTTGGGCCAGACAAGACTTATCCAGTCATCGTGAGCGACAAGTTGAGTCCCGAAGAAAATGAGAAGTTGCTGAATTTATTGAAAAAGCATAGGAAGGTGATTGGATATTCAATCAATGATCTCAAAGGACTTAGCCCAGCCTTTTACACTCATCGTATACCTATGGAAGACCAATGTAAGCCCGTAGTGGACCATCAAAGGAGGCTAACTCATGCCATGCGAGAGGTAGTAAAGAAGGAGGTAATCAAGTTACTTGATGCCGGAATCATCTACCCGGTGCTGCATAGCGAATGGGTGAGCCCGGTACATTGTGTACCGAAGAAAGGAGGTTTAACCATGGTGAAGAATGAGAAGAATGAGTTAATACCGCAAAGAACCGTGACTGGATGGCGGATGTGTATCGATTATCGGAAGCTAAACAAAGCAACGAAGAAAGATCACTTCCCCCTACCGTTCATTGACGAGATGCTCGAGAGATTAGCAAACCACGCTTATTTTTGCTTTCTCGATGGGTACTCGGGGTTTATGCAAATTCCCATTCACCCGGATGATCAACACAAGACAACGTTTACTTGCCCTTATGGAACGTTTGCATATAGAAGGATGCCCTTCGGTTTATGCAACGCTCCAGCCTCTTTTCAACGTTGCATGATGGCAGTATTCTTGGAGTTCATCAAAGAAATTGTCAAGGTGTTCATGGATGATTTTTCTGTTTATGGGAAGACGTTCATGGATTGCTTGGCAAACTTAGACAAGGTTCTCACGAGGTGTGCGGAGGTAGATTTAGTGCTAAATTGGGAAAAGTGCCACTTCATGGTAAAGCAAGTCATAGTGCTCGGACATGTTATATCCGAGAGAGGAATTGAAGTGGACAAAGCTAAAGTGGAGACGGTTGAACAACTCCCACCTCTAACGGATGTTAAATCCTTGAGGAGCTTTCTAGGCCATGCCGGATTCTATAGAAGATTTATTAAGGACTTCTCAAAGATCACTAAGCCTTTAACACAACTTCTTCAAAAGGATGTGGCTTTTGACTTTGACGAGAAGTGCTTAGCGGCATTCCGAACCTTGAAAAATGCTTTGGTGAGTGCTCCCATCATTCAACCTCCGGATTGGAGTCAACCTTTCGAGATCATGTGCGATGCAAGTGACTACGCCGTAGGGGCGGTTTTAGGTCAAAGAAAGGAAGGCCGAGTTCACACCGTATACTACGCTAGTAAAACTCTTAGTGAGGCACAATTAAATTATGCCACTACGGAGAAAGAGTTGCTAGCGGTGGTGTTTGCCTTTGAAAAATTCAGATCTTACATCGTGAACTCGAAGGTCATTGTTTACACCGATCACGCGGCCATCAAGTATCTTTTGGCTAAGAAGGACGCTAAACCAAGATTGATTTGTTGGATCCTTCTTCTCCAAGAGTTCGATGTGGAAATTCATGAAAAAAAGGGGGTGGAAAATGTTGTGGCCGATCATCTGTCTAGGATGAACCGTGGACAAGATGATAAAGAGCCCATAGAGGATAAGATGAGAGATGACCACCTCTACCGAATACTCGACAAAGATACTTGGATGATCGATATCATTCGAGCGATTCGGAGGATGCCTCTTGATCACTTAGATAAAAACACTCAAAGGAGGATAGTCTCCGAAAGCCGAAAATATTTTTGGGATTCACCTTATCTCTTCAAACTTGGGAACGATGGAGTTATGAGAAGATGTGTACCAAGAGAAGAGAGGCAAGAGATTTTGAGAAAGTGCCACTCGGCGGAGTACGGTGGACACTATAGCCATTTTCGGACCCAAGCAAAAGTGTGGTCCAGCGGATTCTTTTGGCCGGAGATGCATGAAGATACTAAAAGATATGTTGCATCATGCCCCGAATGCCAAAGAACCGGAAACATTTCTCAAAGGAATGCGATGCCCTTGAATTATAATTTACAAATCGATTTATTTGATGTTTGGGGAATAGACTTCATGGGGCCTTTCAAAAACTCACATGGATTTGAGCACATCCTAGTCATGGTTGATTATGTGTCCAAGTGGGTAGAGACTATGCCATGTCGTAAAGCTTTCATGGAAGAATCCATTGCTATGATCAAGATTGTGATTTTCCCTTGTTTCGGTACTCCGAGGATTTTGATAAGCGATGGGGGAACTCACTTCACCGGGAAGAACTTTAAGAAATGCTTGTCCAAGTTAGGGATTGACCATAGAGTCTCTACGGCTTATCATCCACAAACTAACGGAAAAGCGGAAACATCGAATAGGCAATTAAAGATCATCCTTAACAAAACTATAGAGAAGGGAGGCAAGGACTGGTCAAAGAAGTTGGATGGAGCTTTGTGGGCATATCGAACGGCGTTCAAGACACCGATAGGTATGACCCCTTATCAATTTGTTTATGGCAAAGCTTGTCACCTTCCGGTTGAGTTAGAACATAAAGCCTATTGGGCAATTAAAGAGATGAACCTCGATCTAGACGCCGTGGTAGTAAAACGGAGAATCCAAATAAGCGAGCTAGAAGAGATGAGGTTAAAAGCTTACGAAAATGCGAGCATATACAAAGAGAGAATTAAAAGGTGTATGATAAAAGATTGAAAAAGAAGGAGTTTAAAGAAGGAGATAAGGTCCTCCTCTATAATTCGAGGTTCAAAACCTTCGGAAAGGGGAAATTGCAAAGCAAGTGGGATGGACCTTACATTGTTCATTCGGTGCTCTCCAATGGAGCGGTAACCATCATGGATATGAAAGGTGATCAATTCATGGTGAATGGTCAACGACTTAAGGTTTATTACGAACTCGACGTTGTGCCCCTTCACCATATTAATATTTTCATCATGGAGGATGAGCCCGAACGTCAAGCCTAGGACGTAAAACAAGGGTGAGCATTTTGTAAATAGCTCTTCTTTTATTTTTCTAGAGTTTCTCGCAAAGATTTACCAGGCCATCCTTTTCACATGGGCTAGCAATTGAAAAATAGTGGGCACGCGAAAAACCAGACCGAACCGGCCCGCAAACCAGGGCAGGCCGGCCGGCCCGGTCGGATCGGCCCAGGGGGCCTGGGCAGCGGTTCGCCCCCGCTTTCCTCTGGGACGCGCGTCTTCGACTTCCTTGTTTGGTCAGAAAATTTTAGGGAAGTCAAGAAAAGGAAAAGATGGGTTCTAGGGCATTCCTTCCCGGACTATTTAGAGGGACGAGATGGGAGCTCGGGAATCCATCCCAATTCGCATCCTTTTGCACCCAAGCAGCAGCCATGACGTCCCCGAGGAGCGTGGAGATCAAGCTAGGCGCTGAGAAGCCATTGAAGCCGGAGGAGGCGAAGCGATGCGAGCTCAAGCCATCAATGGAGATCAAGAGGACCGCCCGCATCCGTTGCGGAGGGCGTGTCCCGACCGGGCCAATCGCATCTCGCCACCACGTCAAGGAGGAGAGGGTCTCTACTCCCGTCCGTAGATCGGAGCGCATCCGAGGCATGAAGAGGAAAGACTACAAGGAGGTGTCGCCCGAGCCGAAAGATTACGGGGGGAGTGACTACTCCGATGACCGCAGCCCGAGCTCGTGGGCGGCCACCGGAAGGGAAGACAACGACCTCTTCTATTGGGAAGAGGTGCCCAAAGAGAAGGCTCCCGAAGGTCCTAACGGTGGCGGAGATCCCGACGATGGCGGCGACGGCGACAATGGCGACGACCCTAGCGATGTCGACCCTTTCGGGATGCATCCGTTATGTTGTGCAGCTTGCCGTCACTCCATCTCGGAACTCTACGCATCGGTCGATGAATGTTTCCAGGCTATGGAGGCGATGAGGCAACTCATGGAGGACTTGGAACGAGTGGTCGAGGACGACTACAAATTCCTCAATCGAAACGTGCGGAAGTTGTTTGGCATGGTGGGCAACATGAAGAGCAAGTGGTGCAAGAGCTGTGGAAAGTTCCACTAGGAAATAGGGTTCCCCCCCCTTAGGTTTTTTGTAAGATACGACGAGGACGTCGTATGGTTTTAGTGTGAGGGAGAGCTAGCTAGCTAAATCCTTTTGCTTTAGTAAGTTTAGTTCGGTTTGGTTTAGATTTTGCGAGAGTTTGAGAGTCTTAAAGTTTTAGGTGTGCTTTTTTTTAATTTTTCAAAGTTTAAAGTGTCTTAAATTTAGTGTTCAAGTCAAGAAAATCAAATAAAAAGTGTCCTTTAAATTTTTGTCTCTTGCAATGGTTTTCTTCCTTTACTTGTACGTTGGTCTTTAGTTTTTGATATATAAACATGAGCGCTTGGTTTGAAACGTTTACTGTGGTGCTTAGTAGAGTTTTTACCTTTAAAAATACCCGCATCATGCTTTGATCTAGAACTTCGTTTTGGTTGTGCTAAGTTTGATGCTAAAATTGGGGGAATTTAATTCTGAAAATTATTGAAAAACCCTTGTAATAAAGGTTAGCGAATTCTCTTTTTCCAAGTTGAGAGTCTAAGAAAAATCCTATACAAAGCCAATTTGATTTTCGCTCCACCATAAGTGCGGTTAGCATAATGAGTTGGGCTAGGATCCTTCTCTCTTGGAGGTTTTAATTTCGAGCAATGATCATGTCCTTGTGTTTATCTTTTATTGCTAGCCTCGTCATGTATTGGGTAACGAGACTCTCACATCGAAAGTCCCGTACATCGCCGAATTCCATACCCAAACCATAATATCTCTTTTGTGCATCATATTCCTTGAACACAACCTATGTTCGAAGTTTCGTCTCGTCTCTAGCATGGTTTCTATTTTAAATTCAGATCGTGTTTATGCAAGAAGAGATGAGTAAAGAGCTTTGAAAGAGAGGTAAAGATGTCAAAAGAGAGAGAGAGAAGTAAAGGAAAATATATGTGTATAGAAAAGAAAAGAGAAAAAGAAAGAAAGAGGAAAGGCAAGAAAGATATGAAGAGGGATGAATCAAGTGAAGGATAAATAAAGTGCAAGGAAGGATGTCACGTTGTTGTTGAGAGACGAAACTTCCATTCATTTTCTAACCATGTGCAATCCGACAACGAGGACGTCATCGGTGCCTCGTAGTCTTATTTTCTTTTGCCCTTGCACATGTCCACCATTCTATATCTTCTTATCCTTGATATCCCTACATTATGATTTAATTCTCATGATCATTGGCTTTGAAAGGTAAACAACCACTAGAGGAAGTTCTTAGCTTGACAATACTTGTGTTGACTACATTAGCCATACCCATAGCTCCACTTTACATAATATATGAGAGACTTATGGGAGGTGAGAGTTTATGAATTGTTTAGGATAGCCACTTCATATAAGCGACATGTGAGAACTTGGAGAAAGGTTTTTGTCTAATACTTGTTGCAGGAATTTTATTTTTTCGAAAAACCATGAAAACCCTCCAATGGAAGCAAAGAAGTAAGCATGGCTGGAATTGAGGACCTCGAGTGAAAGGTATGAGTTGTGGGGTAAATCTCGATTTGGTAAAAATTCTGAACGCCCATGTTTATGTATGATGATCATTGCTTTATGTTTATTATATTAAAAATAAAGGATTGACTAACTTGTGAAGAAAGAATTAGCGGAGCACGATTTCAACTCCTTCGACAAAAGTTCTTTTACGAGTACTTGCTCGAGGACGAGCAAGATCTAAGCGTGGGGGAGATGTTGACGGTGTATTTTGGTACACCAAACATGTTCATTACACTTTGGTTTGGACTTGATTATGAAACTAACCCGCCACTAGGCACACTAATGATATAACAAGTTCATCTTTGTATGTGCATTTGGAAGTGTTATGTTTTTGCAGGAAAACATGGACATAAAGGACGGAGTCACAACAAGTTCAAAGGAGCAATTGAGGAGTCCCGTTCATGTTTGATAGCATGATGAAATCACTCCCAAAGGTGGCAAGGACCGAAGTGTTACAAAGGAACATCCCCGAGAATTGAAGCGTAAAAGACCGAACTTCATGCGAGAAGACCCTCCATCTTGGACGCAAGGATGATATCGTCAAAATGGTGCAATTGGAGGGGGCAAAGTGCAAAATGTCAAGAGGACCCACGTGTGCGAAGGGGCGACCGAACCGGGCCGAAATGGGCTTGGGCCAGTCGGCCCAGGCCGGCCGGCCCAGCCTGTTTCGACGTCGGTTCGGACCCCCATTTCTTGAGCGTGAAGATGATGCAACCCTAAGTACGGGGAGGCGCCGCCATTCACGGAGGGAGAGCCATTCGCCCGAGAGGCCGTCCACAAGCTAGAGAGAGAGAAGAGGAGGGAGATCATTCGCGAGAATGATCGCTCTACTCGAAGGAATCAACCACAAGTGGAGGAGGACGTCGAGGCCCTGCCAAGACACCCCCGGAGGAGAAGGAAGACACCGTCGGAAGCGTCACCATGATCAACGGTGCTATGCCTAGCACCTTGATGGGGTAATCTTCTCATTTGTCCATGGGTTGTAATCGATCTTGAGATGTAATCGCTATTTTGTATGGTTATCTATCTATCATCTAGTGTTGAAGATGCTTTATCGTTTAAGGTTAGCTACCATGCCGTGTAGGGAGTAAAGATCTCAATGCTCCCTTGGAACCATTCAATACGTCGTGTTCATCATAGGTCTAGTCACGAATACCTCCGCATAGTGACAGTACGGGGGGAGGGAAAGGGCGAAACCGTGGTCACAACCCCCGATAGATTAGATTGGTTTTCATATCTTAAGCGGTTGCATGTTCAAGTATCGTAGACCCTTAGGCAAGTGTCTTTTATATATCTTGTTGGTTCAATCGTTCTCTCTAGTATAGCGTAGTAGTTCTCTAGATTAACCATAGATTAGGGTTTGGTTAAGTTAGTAGTAGTGCTAGATCAAACGCTTGTAATCCCCTTGCTCCGCGGATTGATAAGAACCTAGGGAATCCCCGTGGTGAAAAAGGTGTAGGTCCGTACGCTTGCGGATCGTAGGTGGATACGAGTTTTATCCGTCAACAGTCTGTTGGTAGCAGAGAATAGTAAACTCATGCTACACACTTCACTTCACTTCAGGCCCAATCACACAACAATGCATATGCAATTATGCATGAGTTTCAAGACGCAGCTTTGGCTTTGTTTGGCATGCACCAAGAAAAAGAGGTTCATGAAGGTAAAATGATGTGATTCTCCTTCTATGTTCTTTTTGATTGCAAGGATGCAAAAACATACACATCATCACCACATGCATGAAAACCACATTCACACACTACTACACTAGCTAGTTCCTATTCCACACACCGATAAAAAAAAGCATTGCACCAGGCAAGCTTGCCAGGATATATAGCAGCTTGTAGAATGCAAACCAAAATGACCAAACTAAAAATATTATCTCAAGGACAAAGGATTATATATTTTTGTTTATTCCATATTAGAAGTACTCATAAGGGTCACCTGAATTATTTAGTTTACAAACTTAAATGGACATGATGGGTGTCATTGCAGTTACTCGATAATTATACCACACGATTTGTGCCATCCTGCATGGTATATGTTTTTACATCTTTGAAATAATGTTTGGAGCAACATTGATAAGATTCTCTTTAAGGAGCCTCCTTAGAACCTTGCCAGCAGGAGACTTCGGTATCGACTGCACGAATATCACCTTCCTTACTTTCTTATATGAAGACACCTGCGATGTGATCACCACCATCCCCATAAAGTTCATTTTACGTGCGCAATCGTGATGTGTATGAATTAAATTAGAGTTTATCATTACATGTGTGTTTGTGTTCTAATGTTACAACTGTTGTTTTACTAGTGTCTTGTTACCTGCTTGGCCACATACTCCATCACTTGTGCAGACGACAGGGTGGTTCCAGACTTCCTCACCACGAAAGCCACTGGTATCTCCCCAGCTTCTTCATCCTTAGCTCTATATTGAATCAGAAATATGAATGCAACAAGTTTCAAGCACATAAAGATTATGTTCTGAACAAGTTGGTAATTAAACATATAGTCTTTTCACAATGTTTCGAACGAACTCACGATGTCACAGCAGTATCGACAATCTCTGGGTGCCCGATTAAAACTTCTTCCAAGTCGGCTGGAGCTATCTGATAGCAAGAATATAACACATAATATAAAGACAATTAGTTGCAAATTAAACAAGAAGTTCTTGCCCAATAAATGGAGGTTCTCGTAACAAGAGTTGCACCTGAAATCCTTTGTACTTGATTGTGTCTTTCAAGCGGTCCACTATGTACAAGGACCCATCTTCATCAAAGTAACAAATGTCGCCGGTCCGCAACCATCCATCGATTATCATGGATGCACGCTCATTGTTCAAGTATCCTGTGAAGAAAGAGGCAATATTTGGGGGGCCATGGGGTACACACAAATGAGCAAGTGAGCGAGAGGGAGAGGGAGGGAGTGTGATTTTAGAATCAGCGAGGAGTTAAGGGTGCCATCTTAGGCTCTTTTACGGTGGATCATACCACCAGGCAACCTCGGGCTGAGAAAAAAAATTCGTTTATGCCACCAAGAAAAATTGAAATGAAAAAATTGAAAATAAATGTGGCCATACCACCAGAGGGAAATGAAAAAAATTGAAAATTTTTCGTTTTTGAAATTTGAAATGAAAATTTTTGTTTTTGAAAATTTAAAAAAATTGGCCATACCACCAGAGGGAAATAAAAAATTGTAATATTTCGTTTATGCTACCAAGAAAAATTTGAAATGAAAAAATTGATTTTTTTTCATTTTTGAAATTTGAAATGAAATTTTTTGTTTTTGAAATTTGAAAAAAATTGGCCATACCACTAGAGGGAATTGAAGAAATCATATATTTTGTTTATGCCACCGAGCAAAAACTTCTAATAATACCCTATACCAGCTATACCACCTTATACCACATGCGTTGTGGTGGTATACAATTAATCTCAAACGTCGGATCCTTTCATACTAGTCCTTTTTGAAGCTGTGGTATAGGGTGGTATGGTCCACCGTAAAAGAGCCCCTAACTTAAGGCGATGAGATCCTACTATGTACTCCCTCCGTTTCAAATTGCAGACTGTTTTGGTTTTCTAGATTCATAGATTGTATTATGCTTGTAGACATCCATTATTAGGTGCATAATAAAAACTACATACACATAGAAAAGTCAAAACGACTTACAATTTGGTACCGAGCTGGAGCACATACATACCTTGCATTATAGCTGGTCCATGGAGCCATAGCTCCCCACAAGAGCCAGGAGGCATAGGGCAACCAGTTTCCATATCAACAATTCTGGCGTACATGTTTGGGGCTAAGAATCCTATTGAGTTGTATTTCTTCCGCTTTGGAGTATTGAAACCGCGAGTTGCAACAGCAGCAGATTCTGTCATGGCATACCCCTGCACAAGATTAAACGCAATATAAGATTGTTGTGACGGATAAAAAGGGTAGTCTTGCATTGCTTGAAGCTGTAAACATGCATGAGATACAAAGTGATGGTACATGGACCATTTCTTGGACACATAGTACAATTGATGATGACATATATATACATCGTACAATTGATATATAAAATGATCTCTCGACACAAAGTACAGTTGATGATGACATATACATATGCTGGCTAAGAGCTTTGGATGATGTGGACATGTGGTACTTATTATTGTTGTAACGCTTTTATTAGTCTGCCGACCAAATATGGTACTGCTGCAAAGCTGCCTATATATATGTGATCATATATTTCAAAACGTGGACCATTGGAGAACAAGACTTTTCTGTCTTCATCCACCATCAGTCACTATTAGAACATGTGGTTAGTTACGGAAATCTTTTTGGAGTCAATTGTGTGAAATCGACACAAAGATGCACAACATGATGCGAAACACTAGTAGTGCGGACACTGATCCCATATATCGAGTCTTAGAAATCATCATGTTATTAACTAAAGAAATGAAACACAATTTGATAAATTACCAGCCATTGCTATTACACTAAAAAAGTTAGCTAAATCAAAATATCCCTATATTTGTTTATCTATTTCCCACTCCATAATTTAAGATATGAACAATATTGCATTAATGTATCGCACCATGCATGCATTTTAGAGTTCAAAAAAGTTTCAATTTGTGAAGTAAATATTGTAAAAACAGAAGCATGTTTAGATGTGGTATATGTAGAAAATATTAGTGGAAAAAGTCAAGTGCTAAGAATCGATGCAAGAGAATGGCCGATCCATTTAATAGTGTGTGCGGGTAAGTTGGGGGAGTCGAGGGACTTTTACGTATAACTTCTAATAAGAGTGCCTCTAGTGTTTATAGTTACTGTAATGATACACATGTGGATTATATTATACTAGAGTTAACTGGTACAATGATACGGACCCCCCCCCCCCCCCCTCCTCTCCATCCACATATTACGATTGGTGGTACACAAGCTGAGATCTTTGGATGATCTGGCTTTTATTATTGTAGAAATCCTTTTACCACACAAAGCTAGCATGTGATCATATATATTCGAAAACGTGTACTATCTACTATCATTAATACTGGAGTGCGACTTTTCTGTCTTCAACTATATACCTGTCGCTATTAAAACATTTATTTGATGGTTTCAGATGTTTTTCTGTTCTATTAACCTGAGTTATGCTTCATTCCGGTTGTTTTTTTAGTACAGTACTAATTATCTTTGCAGCTGTTGCCGCCTGTTAAATGTTTGCAGAGCCTCCTCTTGTGTGCTGTGCTGCAAATGGTTTTCAAATGAGATCAAGAAGGAACCAGGTTGCCAATGCTAGGGCTGGTGGAGTCAGCGAAACACAGACCTGAACGAAATCAACGTGGGGAAAAGCTTCCAAGAATTCGTTGATCAGCTTGCGGCTGGCCGGGGCGGCGCCGCTCGATACCTGCACCAAGGAATCCAACCCCAACGCCGCCGCAGGAGAGCCCGCCGCAGCCACCAGCGCCGCCATGATGGGCGGCACGAGCGGGAAGTGCGTGACCCCGTACCTGCGGATGACCTTGACGGCCTCGCCGGCGTCGAACCTCCTCATGACGACCACCGTGGAGCCGGGCGGCAGGGCCAGCAGCCCCACGGCGAAGAGCGCGAGGCCGTAGACGTGGAACATCGGCAGCGCCGCCAGGTAGACGTCGCCGCCGCCGACGGCGTGCGGGGACCGGGAGGTCTCGAAGCGAACGAACAGCTCCACCGTGGCGATGAGGTTGCGATGCGTGAGCACGGCGCCCTTGCTCCGCCCGCCCGTGCCCGACGAGTAGAGGATTGCGGCCGCGTCGTCCTGCCCCACCGCCGCCGCCAGGGCCGCGGCCTCGTCGCCGCCGGAATCGGCAAGCAGCTCGTGGAAGGGCTTGAGCTCAGGGGCGTCGTTTCCAAGATGGAAACTTTCCGGCACGAGGACGACCGGGACGCGCAATAAAGGCGGGAGCTTTGCCACGCTCTCGTCGCCGGGCGCGGCGAGGACGAGGGCGGGGCGGGTGTCGCGCACCCGCTCGGCGATCTCGGCGGCGGCGCTGGAAGGGTTCATGGTGGTGGCGACGGCGCCAGCAGCGAGGACGGCGAGGAAGGCCACCGGGAAGGCGACGGAGTTGGGGAGGAGGAGGAGAACCACGTCCCCCTTGCGGAGGCGGTGGCGGCGGCGGAGGCCGGCTGCGAGCGACGAGACGAGGCGGCCAAGGTCGGCGCGGGAGACGGCGTGGGAGGTTGCGGCGTCGACGAGGCACGGCGAGTCGCGGTGGGTGGTAATGGACATGGTGCTGCCGGGGACGGGGAGACCGGCAGTGGCGAAGAGGTGAGGGACGAGGGAGCGGGAGGGGTCGGCGGGGAGGGCCAGCGGAGGGTGCGTGCTGGAGTACACGCCGGTGGCCGCCGAGTAGAACGTGTTGGCGGCGGCGGCATCGTCATTGCCGCTGCCGTTGTTGGAGCTGTAGGCCGACGCCGCGCCGGCGGTGTCGTCTTCCTTGGTTGCTGGCGCTGCGGCCATTTCCATCATGTGCTGATGTGCAGCTGTGCAACTCTAAATTACCAACGTGTTGGATATATAGAGAGAGCGGGCGGAGTGCAGGCCCTGAATTTTCTTCCTTTTTTTTCAACTTTTTTCTTTTTTTGAGGCCAGGCTTTGAGTGGCGCCTGTTGCATACAAGATGAATGAGATCGACTCCTCCCACAATTTCATCCACGTATTTCTTGAAAAAAAAATAGGAATAACGCCATACTAATTTTGATAAAAAAAAGAACATGTAGACATTGATTTTGTAGATGAACAACATTTGCCAATATTACCCAACTTGTCTCCAAATTACTAACTTTGCCATTACAAAAGTAACTAAAAGTAATCCACATTTGAAATGTTCTAATGACATACACCCCTTCAATTCGTTTTACTTGTTGTTTCGGACAGCTTCACCAAAATTAAGGATCATATGTACTTATCATTTTTTGTCCCTGTGTGAAACAGATAATTGCTTGTTCCCCCGCCATCAATCATGCGGACGTAGTATGCTGCAGGGGGCTGTTGTTAGGGGCAAAACTGGCATGCCACGCACGTTACTCGTTAACCACAGCGACAAATATTATGGCTCCATTTGGTTTGAACTGTTGGCGACAAACAAAAACGATATTGAGGAAGTACTAAAATAATAATTTAAAGTGGTCCCACGAAAAGTCCTAACGAGACGATATATATTGTCGGGTTAACATCATAGCCGGTCTATGTCAAAGTCACATTAAACGAATTGACTTGACTGTGATGCTTGTGCCATGTCATTATCAATTTTGCAATATACTGGAACCACTAAATTTGCGTGTTTGATTTGCGGGTTGAAGTGGATTTGAATGGGTAGTATTGAAGGTGTTTAGTTAGGTGAGGATCGAGTTCATGCCAATGAGGGACGAGGGACTGAGATATCCCTCTGATGAAATCTAACAGTGGTAGTACTATGAAGTACCAATTTGTAAGAACTTTTGTGTACTATTTAGGGTATGCCAAAACTTATGATCTGATTTTCATTAGTTGGATCATGGCAACAACAGCACATATGTATATGTCTTTCCCTTCGTTCTGGGGAGGTATTGCTTTGGGAAGACCTATTTTAAGTTCAAGTGTTGCTACGGTAAAGCATGAGGTTAAAGAATTTTTTTTAGAAAATGAAAAAAAAATATCCGACCTCTGTGATCGACGCACAAAACCAACTTCTTACAGAATATTTAGCTCAATTGCTGATCATAAAAAAAATAAAAGGAGAAAGATTACACAAAAGAGAAAATAAGCATAAGCAATGTTTAATGAGTCATCCATTCTTAACCAAATATTCCCAAAGCCTATATTCCTATGGAACTTGAGGTTAAAGATAGCTGGCATATTGTAACTCGCCAAAGCATGATTTTGGTTGTCATGTCATTCTTTACTTTTTCTTTTATTTACATTAATTTAAGTTATGTGCATCTTACCTATGCATATCACGATGCGGTCTTAATTTAATCATACCATCTTGATGTAATTTCCTGAGGCCAACAAAAACTTCCTTTGTCGAAAAATTTGTCCACATTGTCATAATAATGCTTCAAGAAATAAGTGGCATGGATGGTTCCTTATTGCTGAAGTTTTCTCCCCACATCGACCTGTTCTATTCCGCGACAAAGCTCACGCCTCAATCTGCCTTGGCAAATCAGCTCTAATGCTCTATAGCGGTCACCACCATTGCCATGAGTCCATGACCTTGCTGAAACTGACCACCCAGGCTCGCCGCAGAAAAACTGGACACGTCGAGTGCCATCACGGGAGCCATAAAAACATCCATCAGCTACCATCGGCCCGCACTCTGACAAATTCAGCTCAACCTATGTAGTATGTACAACTCTCTGACAGCTCATTTGTACCAAGATTCAACTAGCTGGTCGTCATCTAATTAAAGCTACAGCTCACTACTATATATTTTGAAGAATAGTGAACTACTCGCTTATAGCTTGATGCTTCATTATTACCTAAGCTTAAGGGCATGTTTGGTTTGTGGCATGAGCGAGCCGGACCGAAATTTGGCTACTGCCGAATCTGGGCAAGCCCAAAACCAGGGTAAAATTTAGTGTTTCCATTGTGGCCAAGCCTATCAATGGATGAGGCCAAAACCTTGAGAGCACGGCATGTGGGGTCCACATGTCAGTAGATTTTTTTTTTGCTATCATATGTTTACAATGATTTTTTTTGTTGACTAGTAAAATGCACGTGCGGCACGCACGTGTCTAAAAACCATAATAAATAGAATTTATGTTTATAAAATGAAGGTGCATATTCACATTCAATAATCAAGAAACCTAGCTTTCAGAAAATGTTGAACACAACAATTTATATATTCATAGTTTAACTATGAATCCACTCTTGAATGCATATAAAAGCTTCAAACACTTTATGAGTAGTAGTGTGTTTCGTTGCCAAAATGGAATGATACATGTGTTAGATGGTTCACTTTGATTCCAATCATACAAACAGATCATATATTGCGACACGTAACATCCGAACTTTTCAACCACAGTGAGGAGGAAATCTAATTTGCTCCCAGCAGCAAATGTACTTGCACATTGTAATGGACAAAATAAACCATTTAACTGCTGAACAATTGCTTCTCCCTGCATTGGTCAGTCCTTGCAATATGTAAAAGTGTCAACATAAACTATATTCGATAGCATTTTTTTATCCATGCACAATTTTTCTTCAAACAAGCAGTTAGTTCAGTACAACACATAGCTAATAAATAATACTGAACCTGAGCATCAACTCCTTAAAAGATGAAAAGGAAAAGTATTTTCACATCTGTGTCACACTACATGAACCAGTTTTCCTACTTCGGTTGTATTGCACTTTCCATTTGTGCTAGTCGACCAAACACAATCTGTTTAAAAGCTTGCACCTGTCCTTGAACAAAAGCCAAAATGAATAAGTAAAGAACAATGATTGATCAAGGTTGTTCCTTTTTGACTATTTTAATAAACCAACCACTGATCCATCCATTTCATAATAAAATTATAGGAATAAAACAAGCATTGATCTGGACATATTTTTTATAAAAATGCAAAAGCAATATAAAATAATCTCCTAGCTTGAAAGTGCCATCTGTAAACACAATCTGTTTAGAAGCTTGCACCTGTCCTTGAACAAAAGCCAAAATGAATAAGTAAAGAACAATGATTGATCAAGGTTGTTCCTTTTGACTATTTTAATAAACCAACCACTGATCCATCCATTTCATAATAAATTTATAGGAATAAAACAAGCATTGATCTGGACATATTTTTGATAAAAATGCAAAAGCAATATAAAATAATCTCCTAGCTTGAAAGTGCTATCTGTAACATATGAATATCTCTATTTTGCAACATGGTTATCCATGATTATCTATACTATAGAATGGAAAGTTGAGGAAAGTAGAAACCACAATTTTCAAACCCAACGGGCAGATTGGTCAGAGAACCACAATATCCAGTTAACCCCACAATAAGCTTTTCAATTAGTTCAGTCATGGAAAAGAGATTGGAAGCAAAAGATGTATATGGATAAATTTTATTAAACACAACAAAAATGAAAATCAATCTTGTAAGTTAGTCAGCCACTAATTATAAGAAGACAAAGAAAGGAGCATAGTATTCAAACAACAAGGTCTGCTTCTACACTGATGGAAAGCATTTAAGATCAAACATTTCTATGAAGTTTCAGTCATGAGCTGCCCACTTACTTCAGCCTGCAAACCTGCCTCCCAAATGATCGCGAGCAAAATCAACTCAAGAGCGCAATCTCAAATAGCATGCCTGCCCAGATCCCACATAGCCTTCCAAATGACCATGAGCAAAGTTAGCGTCCAAAATATTAGGATAGTTTTGATTTTTCTAGACTGATAAAAAACCACAAACCAAACTGTCAAGAACCGCAGAAACAGGTAAAGACCAATCTGAGTATTGTTGTCCAATAAAATTGATGCAATCCCTATCTGAGTTGGTAATTTTTTTGGATGTAGCGGTTCATAATAAATAGTACTTGAAGGATCCCATGGAAGTGCCTTGCCATTACTATTAGGTAACAGAGAAGCACCACATGTGTTAACCCTAAGGGAAGGCGTTCTTAGTCTCCTACACTCATAGAGCTAAAATTCTTAATAAGGAAGTAAAATCTCCAAGCCAAGACACTAACAATCTCACAGTCATAACAATCCAATGCTATAATAAGCCAATAATTATCCAGAACAATGAAATTCAATGCTATATGAGTAGAAATCTGAGATATTATCTATTAATTACAATAAAAAGTGATTAAACATACCTGACAATCTCCATCATTGTCATACTTCTAGTACATTCGTTTAACCAAGTTTCAGCTACCAAACACACCACTAATCCACATAAGAGTTAAGCAAGAACAAATACTGAAAAGACCATGGAGGGTCTAATCAATTATTTCATTAGCCACGTTCAAATAACCTAGCGAACAAAAGTTAATCACCATTAAGTACCTTGAGAAGGCATTGGAATCCGAATTATTAAGATATTCTTATCCCTGCAATCTTGGTTTTTGTAATCAGTAAGGTGGTGATGTTGCAGTCCCAAGTTTGGTCTCAATGAATTGGGAGGGGAAATATTCAGCATGTCCTATAAAAAATTGGGAGGGGAAAACAACACTGGACCCTGCAGCAAAATTGGATGGAGCTAGTAGAATCCTGAAAACAGTGTGTGCTGCTTGTGACAAAAAAAATCATGTATTTGCCGATGTATCAGAAAATAATAATTACCTCAACTATTCAAATGGGCAATGGCTGTGGCACAAAAATATTATCATGTCCTATGTTTTAGAAAAAATTGCCAGTTGCAAACAAAAACAGCTCAAAAAATCAACGGGCAGTAGTAATACCACAATAGAAATAAAAACCACATAATTGGCTAATGGGAGAGGAACTCCACTTTCTTATAGGATAAGGAAGTGAAACTCTAATGGCAAAATTCTTGTAATCAAATGCTTTGAAAGTAAATATTTCCAGTTCACACATATTATATTTAAGACAATTTGCAATTCAAGCCTTCGATCGTTCACCTCCATATGCTCCCTTCACTTTCATCCATTCCTATCCCACAAAATTCCACTAATATTTCGGACCTTAACCTACATTACAATTTTAACTGTATGGTTTAGATCACATAGGGATAAGATGGTTCCTTGTCCCAAAAAAGGGGATAAGATGGTTCAGCTATTATATCAAACATGTTGAGATATAAAAGAGGAAAATATGATAAAGGGTACACAGGAGATAGCAAAATCAAATATAAAGAGTATTGGCTTCCACCAGACATGAAACATACGCATACACACATATGCCAAGGCAGCCAAGCACAAATCCAAAACAGAAAAATTTAGAAGAAACAGAGAAGTGTGCCAATGCATTTTTGCTACAACATGAGAACTCAAATGATAAAATAAATATAGAGAAACTGGAGAAGAAAGAAAGGAATTGCATTTGTTCATCACCGGAGCACATAAAGATTTCACCCTGCATATACCCTTCTTGTTCTTGGCCGGAGTCCAGGCATGTCTGTCCCACAGGTGCACCTCGAACTTCCCTGAGACATGGTGCCTGCATCAACAAAAATAGTGGAGAAAAATCATCACAAGAATAGAACCAAACCATCGCCAACAAATAGATAGCCGGGGAGAGATTGGAAAGAGATTCACTGTCTTACATCCCAGGTGAGCAAGGAATCCGTAAAACTGCAAAATGGCAACTAAAAAGAGATATTATATCACATATACCCAAGCTTCATCTAGAAGGGCAACAATTCCACCAGGTTTCTGCAAAGTTAAGATTGAGTGCTTAGATGGAACATAGCCAAACAATACAACAACGTGACACCAGTGTGAAGTAACAAAGTTTAAATACACTGCATCAGAGAAATTAGCTCAGATGCCTATCTTGAATTTGTACTACAGAATGTTCGAGAAAAAAACATTTCATGGTGCAGTTCGATCATCCCCATGGGACATGCAAGTTACTTATTTGATTAGATGTATAAGGTAGTTGGGATAAGGAGCAGTTCAAATCAGAAACGATAGAAATCCACCTGCGTTTCGGATAAGAAATGGGTGAAATCTACCTGCCATGTCCACTGGATGCATCATGCCAAACTGAATAAGCTGCCAAGAAAATGGAGGAAAAAACAACCAACCAAGATGAGCAACTATACCTTTGGTGCATTTCATCAAACATGTTATGGCCAGTGACTTCCCATGGCGGATGTGGATGGAGCAGGAGATGGGCGGACCACCCTGGAGGCCGTGCCCCCCAACTCGTGAAACTGCTGGTGTGCCCATCTGTGTCGCGCATCCATGGCTCACTAAGATCGAGGCAGGTGACTGCTCCTATGGCCGCCGTCCCTGTTAAGATCCACAGTGGCTTGGGCGGCCATGGTGGCCCACCTTGGACACCATGGGGAGCATAGGGGCATTCAGCATTGCGGTGCCCGCCCACCCGCTCCGCCGGGCGCGGCCATGCCATGGCTCCCAAAAGTCGAGCCGCGGCAGCGTCGTCGTCTCTCTCTCTCTGACCAGAGGAAGCCTCGCCCACCGAAGGAGCGTGAAGGAAGGAAGGAAGGGAGGAAGAGGACAGGCCGACAACGAACGTCCGTCCTCTCCCGCAATGTCGTTGCCTGCACCCACAGCTCCGAAGGCGGTGGCATGAGCTCTGGCCTCTGGTACAGGAGCAAGGCGCCCGGCGGCGGCAGCTCCGTGCGGTAGGAGCAGCTAGGGAGCACGTGTGCGGTGGAACACGCGGATCTTGGGGAGCGGCATGGGCTACGGCGGCGCGTCGCGGGGTGCGGGTTGATCTGCGGCGACGTGAGAGGGGCCGTCGTGCGGGGCGAGGAGCAGTTACGCGCGGCGGCGCACTGGACGCGTTGGTCAGCGCCCCGACGGAGAGGAATCGTCGACGCAGAGGAAAAGCGGAGGGTTGACCGCGGTGCGGGGGTGGGTGGGCCCGACCGCGGGTACGGTGGGCACGGGTGAGAAAAACAATTCGTTTTTGGTAGAAACGCACCCCAAATTATAAATTCTATGGTCGTTCCATCTTTTTGGTCATCGTGCAACCTGACGGGTGGGTCCGGCGTGAGGGGTAAGATGGACTTGAATTGGGTGAGAAAAGTTTTCAATTGTCTTCGCTCCTTATATAGATAAAATCGTAAATATAGTGCAAACGTTTTGCATGAATCGGATATATACGGTTTAAAAGATTGTTGATTAAAGTTGGTTAATCATGAAGTATCGAAAACTAACTATCAAGTCCTGCTAGGATATTCTATCTTTAATGGCAGCCCAGCTTGAGGTGGAAGACGTACGCACGTAGCTTTCAATCAAAAAAAATATGTGGGGGTAAAATTACAAAATTAGAAAAGGGAAGAGCAAATTAAAATTATCAGTGAACTGGATAAAAAGTACAGCCAACTACGAAAAGAAACTGCAAAATACTTCAAGAAACTGTACAGCCAATACTTCCTTGCCTACCCGGGGAAAAGGCACTGCAAATTTCATCAAACTCTTGCTCACAACAACGAAGAGTATCTACTACTGTGTAGGTCGTTCCTACCCGGGGAAAGGCACCGTACATTTCTTCAAACTCTTGCTCACAACAAGGACCAGTATCTACTAATGTGTACGTCGTTCCATCTGCAGCGAAGGAGTAATAAAAGCAACGTAGAACATTGGGCATTATGGCTTAGCGGTGCATGAGGCTAATGCATCGAAATGTTCATAGGTTGATGGTCATATTGGCTTGCTCCAATGTCTCACCGTACCACAACAGTGTGTCGAGTTGCGATCGTGAGAGGGGTTTCCACTACCTGAAAAACTCACTTTGGTAACAGGCATAGATTACCTTTCGTAACGGGCAAAGCGCCCGTTACCGATCAAGTATTACAAATGAGTCAAGAAAGGTAACGGACAGATGCCCGTTACTGAAAACAAATATTCGTAACGGGCATCAAACAACGACCATTACCACAACTAGCCACCGGTCATGTGAAATGACTGTTTCTCTGGGCCCACAGAGAACTTTGGTAACAGACACCAAAACAGAGCCCGTTACAGTAACTCAATATCAGAGACGCGTTCTGTGTAACTGCGTCTCCGATGTCTCGACGAAATGAGACGCGTCTATTTCACGCGCGTCTCAGCACAACTAGGATTCGTAACGGGCATCAAACAATAACCGTTATCACAACTAGTCACTGGTCACGTGAAAATGACTGTTTCTCTGGGCCAACAGGAAACTTTGGTAACAGGCACCAAAACAGAGCCCGTTACTGTGAAATCAATATCGGAGACACGTGCGGTGAACCTGCGTCTCCGATGTCTCGACGAACGGGCCAAGTTCTGGGGCTTACCGGTCAGTACTGGTAACGGGCTTTTACGCTGCCCGTTACATTGTTAGCATGTTTGTAACGGGTGTTCCGAATGAAGACCGTTACTCAGTGATCAGTGTTTGTAACAAGTTTTAATTAACGCCCGTTACAGATATGTAGGCCACCCCTACAGTGACCTGCTGCCTGCTTGCCGGCTGCATCCTGTAACCAGCCAGGATTTGGCAGCCATCAGGGGCTGCATCCTGAAACCAGCCAGGATATGACTAAATTCACAGAAATTAGATCCAGCATCCAAATTCACAGAAATCCACATAATTCACATGCATCATATGACAAAATTCAGCATCATCATCTCACAAGTAAAGAAGCACTACTGGCTTGACAACAATATCACGACTATAGTTAACTAGCTTGACAACAATATCACAAAATTCATGGACAAGGAGGAATGCAAAAATTTTCTAGTCACCATGTATAATATGAGCCCACACAGTTTCATCAGCATGAAATTTTCCTCCGACTGTGATCACCTGTTCCATGAAGAATGTGGCAATTCTTTCACGAACATAGACCAGCGTTGATTTGTCGAGAGGATGCTCATCTAGCCCTAATCTCTGGATATAACAATGTCACCAGTCAGCACATATATATAGGTGGTTACCAAACATGTGCAGTGCTAATAAGCAAGAACTGTGCTCAGTTGCAGGTTTTACAAATGTAGATCCCAAGAAAGTACCTCCATATCTGGGCCTCTATCTTTTAATTTAAGCATGTGATAGGCACAATAGAAGCCGCAGAGTTTGGATTCAGTAGGTTGTTGGTAGCACTGTAATAAATGTACAAAGAAAAATAGTGGTGATCGAGAAGAAATAAACTCAAGCTTTAGTACTAGCTTCCACAGGAAGGAAAAAAGTGGTATGTACCTTAACATCTTTGACATGTTCCAAGGTGCTAAGGCGCGACTTCTTATTGTGGCAGTAACGTTCCCAATCCCTACAACGAAACATGCAACAATTGTTAGGGCACTATTAATTAATATACTCTGCACAGTTTGTTGAGGAACGTCCGCAGGTTAAGAAAGAAATAACTTACTCATTAATGATTTGTTTGAAAGGGTTAGTATCAGTCTTAACTCTCTTCAATGAATCAAGATAGTAGACCTTCCGCTACTTCGGAACGATCGCCACTGCAATCCAGTGGTTCGTACTGAGATAAGCGGTAAGGATGAATTTCTTTTTAGCATATAGTCTGAAGGCATTGCACATATAGGACACAGAGAAAGCAAGAGTGTTATCCGTGCTGTTCAACGTTGTCGAGCAAAAGCATTCAGGATCAAGAAAGCCAACTGCAGCGCCCGTCTTCTCAACTTCTACAGCCATATTCCTATTAGTAAGAAAAAACAAAGTGCAAGGAGGCAAAATACATGGTAAAGATGATGTGAGGCAAAAAGCACATTTCGATAGAGAATGATTAGTGAGAAGCAGATTAAATTTTCAAGCAACTTACAGGATGAAGCAGCGGAGAAGTGTCAGATCCAAAGCATCCAAGTTGAAGAGATCGTACAAATCACTGAGTTGCATAGGTATCTGCTCGAGTCCGTTTGACGATTCATCTCTCTTAGGCCATGCACTGGTCCCGGGCCGAAGTGCGACCATAATCGGAGAATCATCATCTGACTTACCACGTTGCATGTAGAATGTGTGGAGCTCTCTGGTACAAGGAGCAGCCTTTTTGAGATCATCACTGAGAAGGCTCTTTCCGAATTTGTAATTTGGGTTACCCATAGCCCAAGGATTCTTCTGGGTGTTTCTCTCAGATCGCTTTAGGTTAGTCATAGACCAAGGATTCTTCTTGGTGTTTCTCTCATATCGCTTTCTAGTAGGCCTTTTAGAGGTTTTGTTTATAGCAATTTTCTTTTTTTGCTGCTTTGAGATGGCTGAAGAAGGTTTCTTAAGGGCTTGCTTGCCTGCTGTAGGTGGTGTAGAGCTTTTATTTTTAGCAAGTTTCTCTTCTTGCTGCTTTGAAATGGCTAAAGGTTTCTCAAGGGATTTCTTGCCTGCTATACGTGGTGTAGAGATTTTATTTTCAGCAAGTTTTTTTCCTTGCTGATTTGAAATGGCTGAAGGTTTTTCAAGGGCTTTCTTGCCTAGTGGTGTCTCACCAGGAGCTATTACAGAGGTATTGGGCCCAGATGTACCTACAGCTTTCTTCGAAATGTCGTCGACAGATTTATCAGCACCAGCCAACACATCACTCTGGTTGACTGGTAACAGTGGTGTCTCACCAGAAGCTATTACAGAGGTATTAGGCCCAGATGTACCTGCTTTGGCATGATTATTTTGAGCACTTTCGTTTGGGGGTGTAGGTTTTGTTGTTTCATGAGGAGGAGAAGGAGGAGGAGGAGGAGGAGGAGGAGGTGGTGGTGGTGGTGGGGGGGATGGAATATTTGGTGTCTCTTGTGGATGAGGGGATGCAAGTTTTTCTGTTTTTTCAGGACAAGTAGTAGGTGGGGATGGAATATTTGGTGTATCTTGCGGATGTGGAGATGCAAATTTTTCTGTGTTTTCAGGATGACGAGGAGGTGGGGATGCAAGTTTTTCAGGACGAGGAGGAGGTCCGAATGGAACGTCTTGCGGATGTGGGGATTGAGGAGGAGGAGGATGATGTGGAGAACCATGTGAGGAAGGAACCTGTACCGTACTCTGTGAACTACAAGGAATCTGTACCGTAGCCTGTGAACGAGATTTACATGTTGGTGCTCCCTTGATGTCAATCCGACACCTTCTCCACTGTAACCTCTGTCGTTCAGTTTGTTCGAGTTTCATCACCTCGTCATTAGGAGGGTATTCCACCAGTTCATCCGCAAAGATAGTATATACAGCGAGCACTTCAACCACAACACAGTCTTCATGAATCGGGACTGTTTGTACCGTAGTCTGCTCTGGATGAACAAGACCAATTGCAGCCTTACATTGAAGACCCCTCCACGTGATCCATAGGCCACAGTGTGTGGGTTCAGTCAACATGCCTATAAGGTCTTCGTGTGTACGATCGTCACAGCGCACCTCCGTCGCCAACTCTGCAGTGCCATCGATCAAACCTACATTATCTGCGGACGCACAGCTGCTCTTCAGTGTGGCGGGTGAAGGGCTTCCGCGATTGGACACTGGTGACAACACCATCTGGTGACAACACCACCTCTACATCTGCATGTTCTGCATCTGCATCTCAGCCACCAGTTCTTGCTTGATTTGTTCCTTTATCTTTTTCGTATCAACTGATGCGTTGGTCTTCGTCCTCTTCCTCTTCCTGTACATGGAAGTGTGCTGAGGCCATCCATACTTCCAGCCCTAGTAGCTGGAGACACCACGCACGCGACCTGGTTGTTCTGGGCGGCCCAAGCACTGACTTAGCACATCATACTCCCTCTGCCCTGCCATTCCTGAAGATTCTGCACATGCAATCTTCTCCTTGATGTCTGCAGCCAATACTTCTGCCTCTTTGTTGTTGAACACTATCACGGCAACACGGTTTTTAATCACTAGCTTACTCCTTGCTCGCAGCCAATTCTTGGAATGATCGTCATATGGGTTGGGGATACCAGCTGCAGCTAATTGTCTGTCCTCTTCCTCCCATTGTTCTAGTTTCACAGTATAACCAGCTGGACTCATGCTGTGCTCGCTTGTGTTCCGGCTTCGGAGTTCTTTGAACATGACACTAACAGATGAGGCTTGCTCGGTTTCCTCATGTTTCATGAACTCCTTCCACTGTTCCGGGACAATAAACGGGTGCCTTGTAAATGGCTCAAGTCCTTTTCTGATAAAATCTCGCCTAAGCTGAAATCTGAATTGTCTCCATGCCTTGGCTGCCGTCTTCCAGAAAAGCTTGAATGCCTGCGGTTTCGCGTCTTCCTGGAACTTCAAGTGTTTCTGCACATGCTTATCAAACAAGTCCCACTTTTCATCATTGCTTAGTTCTTTGAATTCTGGCAAGTGCAAAGGTATCTTTTGTCTAGCAACGAGCCCCGCAAGCACCCTGAACCTGCGCTTTTGAGTCAATGGTACTGGCATCCCCCTATGTCGACCTCAGTGACTATCATTGTGTCACTTGGCCACTTTGTGGATGTCCTTGGCGCTCTGCCTCGGCGCTGAGCCCCACCCACCTGGTCTTGTTGTGCACTAGCAGTGCCATAACCCTCTTCTTCATCTTGTGGCCCAGGTCTATAGTCCTCGTCAGATTTATCTTGTGAATTAATAGTCAAGGGAATTACAGTAACTACTTTAGCCCACTGTAATATCATTGGTTCTTGGTAAACCATTAACATAAATGCAAAATTCAGTAACCAAAAAATTAGTTCAGGAAATGCGATCTTACCATTTTAAAGAGGAAGATGCAGGCTGCCTCTGTTGCTGATGAGGTACTTATTCAACTTGGAGAGAATTGCACATGTACATACGAACAAGAGCAAAACCAAATATAAGAGTCAATCTAAAGGGAAATGCTAAGTATGTATACCATCAACAGCTAAGTATGTCCACATGTACTTACACAAAGGAGTCACGACATACCCTGCAATTCCCACAAGTACAAGTATATTTATACGCATTTATATAAAAAGAAAAGCATACGCCCGCATATGTTGTATACTTGATTATCTGAACGCATGTGTGCTGCATACGCTCGCTTGGCCTAATTACATAAACTCGAGCAAATATACTAAATTACGTTGTTAATTTTACAGTTATTACTGAATTGTTGTTAATTTTATAATTATTACCGAGTTGGTAGAATGCATTTACCGAATTGTATAAGACATTTTTAGAGCGGCATACCATAAACTCAAATCCTAGATTCGCCACTGACCTTGTCACTGTTAGAGCGGAGGGATCTCTACTCCTCGTCGCTGCCTGCTCGCCACCACGTCCTCGTCCTCGTGTCGACCTCGGGGCTGGATCCCTCCTCCTCCTCCTAGTCATCGTCGTCGTCGTCGCTGGATCCCTCCTCTAGTCGTCGTCGTCGTCGCCGCCGCCGCTGCTGGGTCCCTCCTCCAGATCTCGCTGTCAGAGGTGTGGTGCGCGTCGCGTCGAGCGTGGTGTGGCGCGCGTCTCGGCGAAGGGGTGTGGCGTGCGTCGCGGCGTGGGGGGAGGTGAGGGGGATGAAGGCGAGAGGGAGAAAGCGGCGGCGGCAGCGCGAGGGGAGAGTGGGAGGAGACTGCGTGAGGGATGCGTCCTTCCCTACTAACCTAGCGCGAGTGGGCTTGTGTGGGCCTTAAAATGAGTAATGTAGTCAAGTACTACTCTGCTACTAGTATAGTATATCATAAACATGAGATAAAAAAAATCTAATTTTAAGAAATTTGGTTAAACAAGTGTGGCTGTTGATATTTTATTCAATTACTAAATTACCAACTATGAATTTTCGTATTTTTTTACGAATTTTTAGGTGCTGTTTATGGGCTCTAATATGACATGCATCACAAGTTCACATCCCCAAAGCAAACAAGTGTGACTGTTAATATAGCATCACATGTTCACATATGGCATGCATCACAAGTTCACATCACCAAGCAAACTAACTCATAACAAACATATTCACATCTGACATGCATCAGCAGGGTACATCACCAAAATAAGACTGCATCAGCTGGGCGCATCACCAAACTAGATTGTAGCTGCAAGGGAACTAGTTAGCTAGATGGCTTCTTTTATGCTGCTGCCTCAAGTTCAGCTAGCCTTGTCTCTAGTTTTGCAACTCTTTCTGCCAGCTCAGCATTCTTCTTTTGAAGTTCAATCTCCTGCCTCTTTTGTGCGGCTTTAAGCTGCTCATCCTGCTTGTCGATTCCTTTCCAGATGTAGTCAATGTCATCCCGAGTAACAGCACGTTCGTAAAACAAAGGAAAAAATTATATTGATGCAAGCTTCATAATAGTTGTAATTTACAAGAAAGCTGTTTAGCTCTAACTGGTTTCAAAACTTGCCTGCTTCTCTTCAGCCGATTCCTTGAGCTTATTGATTTCAGTCCAAATCCTGTCAATGTCATGTGCAGTAACTTCCTACAACAAATGGAAATTGATGCATTAGAACAATTGATCAGTGAAGATGTGAAGGTACAAGGACAAATCGTGCGTGATGGTTTCAGAACTTGCCTCATGGTCTTCAGAATCGTCGCCGGAGTTGTTGCCAGAGTCGTCGCCGGAGTTGTTGCCGGAGTCGTCGCCGGAGTTGTTGCCGGAGTCGTCGCCGGAGGAGATGAGGTCTACCACCACTCTTCTGCCCGGGTCGTCGCCGGAGGAGTCTGCGCTCACCTCAATGCGCGTGGACCGCTTCTTCCTTCGCGTTGAGGAAAAAAACCCTACCTCTCCATGGCGGGCGTCGCTGGAGTCCGCCAACTTGGCCCTTGCGCGCGTGTACGGCTTCCTCCCCCGGGCCGACGAAGAACCGGCATCTTCCATGGAGCGCCGAGGAAGACGCACGGGGGCGGCGTGCTGGGACGGCTCCTCTTCGTCGCCGCGGAACCTCACTCTCTTGGCGGGGGCGGCAGACAGCACCGAGGAAGACGGACGGGGACGTGGCCGCGGGGCCTCCTCCTTGCAGAACCTCCCCCTAGAGTCGCGGGCCATCCCTGCGACGGAGACGAGGCTGCGACGAAGACGAGGAAGGCGGAAGCAGGAGAAGGGGATAGAAGACGGAAGGCGGGGCGGAGCGTTTATTAAAAAGGTTCGGATGCGCAAATGATACGATGATTAACAACCACCCGTCGCCAATAAAGGGGCGGGGCCAGGTCTATTCGAATGAATAACAGTTTGCTTTTCCCCTTTTAATCTGCAATCAAATTTTGTATCACGTATTTCTCCGTCAACCGTAATCCAAATTTGATGATATTTGTTTCTGAATTTTTCTAAAATCAACATCTATTCATTTATGACATTTTTTCGTATGTAATTCCATTTCTTGGATGTTGTTTATACGCTTTATATTGTTCCTTATAAGTACAACATAGAAATAATATTTGTTTTACACAATCATTACTAATGAAACTTTGCATTTCGTAATCTTATGGTGAACATAAGGTTATGTTAAAATTTCAAATGCATATGAGTTCGAACATGTTTTAAAGTGTGGAAAACTTCAATATTGAAGTAACATTCTAAGAAACTATGTGAGAGATGTAGACATTTGTACACAAGTATAATCTTCCGTTTTCGAATCCATTTGAATTTTTTAGACAAGCTTAGGGACTTAAATTATGTTGCCAAGTCAATTTGTAGAATTTTTAGAACACACTAAGACGTTATTATAATTATTATATCGTAAACAAGAGATAAAAAATCTAATTTTAAGAAATTTGGTTAAACAAGTGTGGCTGTTGATATTTTATTCAAATACTAAATTACCAACTATGAATTGTTCGTATTTTTTACGAATTTTTTGGTGCTGTTTATGGGCTCTAATATTTGAGGGAAGCAAGTTTCAATTCAGAAAAAATAGTGTCGGGCCCACGCGTCAGCGTCAGAAGCCTATATAAAAAAAGATAACCGTAGCCTGCCCGACCGACAAACGCGATGCGGGTAGACTAACCCTCGTCGCCAACAAGTGCTCCATTATCCGAAATGCCCCTGGCCGAATCATTATGCATCCGCCCCGGCAGAGTGAAGGAGACGAGGTTGTGACGGAGACGAGAAAGGCGGAAGCTGGAGAAGGGGATAGAAGGCGGAAGGCGGGGCAGAGCGTTTATTAAAAAGGTTCGGATGCGCAAATGATACGATGATTAACAACCACCCGTCGCCAATGAAGGGGAGGGGCCAGGTCTATTCGAATGAAGAACAGTTTGTTTTTCCCCTTTTAATCTGCAATCAAATTTTGTATCACGTATTTCTCTGTCAACCATAATCCAAATTTAATGATATTTATTTCTGAATTTTTCTAAAATCAACATCTATTTATTTATGACATTTTTTCGTATGTAATTCCATTTCTTGGATGTTGTTTATACGCCTTATATTGTTCCTTATAAGTACAACATAGAAATAATATTTGTTTTACACAACCATTACTAATGAAACTTTGCATTTTGTAATCTTATGGTGAACATAAGGTTATGTTAAAATTTCAAATGCATATGAGTTCGAACATGTTTTAAAGTGTGAAAAACTTCAATGTTGAAGTAACATTCTAAGAAACTATGTGAGAGATGTATACATTTGTACACAAGTATAATCTTCCGTTTTCGAAACTATTTGAATTTTTGTAGACAAGCTTAGAGACTTAAATTATGTTGCCAAATCAATTTGTAGAATTTTTAGAACACACTAAGACGTTATTATAATTATTATATCATAAACAAGAGATAAAAAATCTAATTTTAAGAAATTTGGTTAAACAAGTGTGGCTGTTGATATTTTATTCAAATACTAAATTACCAATTATGAATTGTTCGTATTTTTTACGATTTTTTGGTGCTGTTTATGGGCTCTAATATTTAAGGGAAGCAAGTTTCAATTAAAAAAATAGTGTCGGGCCCACGCTTCAGCGTCAGAAGCCTATATAAAAAAGATAATCGTAGCCTACCCGACCAACAAAGGCGATGCGGGTAGACTAACCCTCGTCGCCAACAAGTGCTCCATTGTCCGAAATGCCCCTGGCCGAATGAATATGCATCCGCCCCGGCGACGCTGGTAGACTAACCCTCGTCGCCAACAAGTGCTCCATTGTCCGAAATGCCCCTGGCCGAATGAATATGCATCCGCCCCGGCGACGCTGGTACACTAACCCTCGTCGCCAACAAGTGCTCCATTGTCCGAAATGCCCCTGGCCGAATGAATATGCATCCGCCCCGACCCCGGCCCCCTTCTTCTTCCCCGATCTGAGCTCCACCGCCGCCGCCCGCCCGTCCTTCCCCGCCGTCGCGCACATGTCGCACTACGCCGATTCGTCTGGAGGTGCACGTGCGAGGAGCAGGGTTCAAGGTTGCCGGAGCAGCCGCAATCACTCCATCGGCTTGGATCCAGTCGGTGAGCTAAGCGGCTTTCCACTGGTCCCTTGCCCGGACTGTGGTATGGCTCGGGTGGTGGAGGGGCGGACGCAGAAGGAAGGTGAAAACCACGGTCGTCTTTATTTCAAGTGTGCAATGAACTCGGTGAGTAGTAGTCTGCTGTGTCTCCCAAATCTGAGTTAAGGTTCTTATGTGCTTTTGATTCTGCAGTACACCAAGAATTGTGGATTTTATCGTTTCCACAAGGAGTATCTCCAGATGCTGAAGGATGCTGGCGTCATTGTTTTTCGACCGTCGAACTGGGCAGACGCGGTCGATGAAGTAGTTGATTCAGTGGAATGTCAAATTAGGAGCGGCGAGCAGAGGCAAGCACTGGAGGACAAGCAGAGGAAGAAAGCACTGGAGGAGAAGATGAACAATGTGATCTGGAAGATGAACTTGATTATTATGGCTGTTGTTTGTGTAGTATTTGGATGTTTACTGGGGATGTATGCTGCAAAGAAGTAATTCTGATGTTAAAAGTGGTGCTTTTGCTTCATCTGTGTGGATGAAGAATGAAAAATTTGCCACATGTGACAAACTTAAATGTATGAATGAAGAATGGATGGAATGACAACTGGGTCACAAATCTTAATGTGTCACACATCACAAAATTCATCAATTCATCTGTGCTGACATTTCATTGCAGCACGAGGCAAAGGAAACGCGGATTAACACAAACAGAGTAACAAACTTCTGGCATAATTTTGGCATGCACATTGCAATTCATTCTGAACTGCTGCCATATAATGACACAAATATAGTAACAAACTTCTGGCATACACATTACAATTCATTGTAAGTTGCTGCCATAGATCTACTAGTTCATCACAAGTTCAACATACACACAGGAGGAACATATTAACAGAGGATCTACTAGTCCATCACAAGTTCAACAAACACACAGGAGGAACACATTAACAGAGGAACAAATTAATTAAGCAGAGGTAGTCGCCGTCGGAGGAGCCCCACCGTCGGAGTCGGAGTCGGAGCCGGAGCCGGAGCCGGAGCCGTCAAGGCTGCCCAGGTCGCCCATGTCGTCGTCGACGAGGGCGAGCACTCCTCTCTCCAGGTCCCCAACCAAGATATTGATCTTGAAGGCGTAATCCTTCACGGTCATCTGCAGCGGATCATTGGGTACTGGGACCCTGAGATGAACGGCCACCTTTCGAAGCTTCATGAAAGCATCGCGGAACAAGTTCACTGACCAAGTGGCTTCGTCAGCATTTAGTGGAGGAGCACGCACGACCGCCACGGGCTGCGGCGCCAACGCCTCCTCGGGCTCGTCGGGCGGGGGCGACGGCACCTCCTCGGGCTCGTCGGGCGGGGGCGGCGGCACCTCCTCGGGCTCGTGGGGCGGGGGCGGCGGCACCTCCTCGGGCTCGTCGGGCGGGGGCGGCGGCACCTCCTCCCTCCCCCGCTTCCTGGATGGCTCGCTTGACGATGCCATGCGCGCGCTTGAGGAAGAAGAAGCTCTTGGATTCACTTCTTGGTGACCGGAGACGGTGGTGCTGGGGTTTTCTTGGTGCCGCGGTTGACGAAGTTCTTGGCCGGCCGGGATTTATATTGACAAGACGGCGAACCGTCAGGCGGCCGGTCACGCGCCTCGGAACCCGTGTCCGCTCAGGAGAGCTCTTGGCCACAAAAGAGTCATGTGGTCACAAGGAGACGTGTGACTATTTGTATTTTATTCAAAATACCAAATGCCTAACTATGAGTTGTTCGATTCCTAAAAAAACTATGAATTGTTCGTATTTTTATTAATTTTTAGGTGTTGTTTTATGGGCCCTAATTTTTGAGGGAAGCAAGTGTCATTTCAAAAAAAAATTGTCAGGCCCACGCGTCAGCGTCAGCAGCCTAGTATAAAGAAGGTAATCATTGTCCGCCCGCGCACCAGCCAACAAAGCGACACGGGTTTGCTAACCCGCGTCGGCATTGACTATCTATTTTGCAAAATGAATATTCAACCGCCCCGGCCATTCCGTCTCCCATTCTTCTTTCCGAATGGATAAGCGCAGCACTTTCCTTAAAAAAAGTGCAGAGGAGGCGTGGAGACAGAGACGACGATGAGCGTCGGCGAGGGGCCAAGCAGCGGACAACCCCGCGCACCCGGGATCGAGGAGAACCGTAACGCGAAGCGGTGCCGCAACTGGATCCGCGCGTGTGCCGACGAGATGGCGGCGAAGAGGGAGACGATGATGAGCGTCGGAGAGGGGCCAAGCGGCGGTGGAGTGAACCTAATGCCGGAGACGAGGGTCCTCGACTAGATCCTCTCGGATTCCGACGAGGGACCAAGCAGCGGCAAGGAGGAGCGTGACAGCGAGGGGGCAGCGAAGTAGGCGAGGGGTCTGCCTCACGTTTGCGAGCACAAGTGTTTGGCAACGACGAAGAGGGGTCGAGGGAGCGGCGAAGGTGTAGAGGACCTCAGCTCTGACTCTGGCAACGACCACGACGACGACGAGGCAAGTTTCTCTGAATCTCACTGTCTTTTTACTTGTTCTATAGATGGAGCTTAAGCTAGTTTGAGCTTGAGCTTGATAAAGTTAATTAGTGCCTATGATGATGTCTTCCTTGCTTGTCAGTTCTGAGGCAAATCAGTTCTGAACTAAGTTCTGCTTTTACTTGTCACTTCCTGCTATGAAGCCTAGGATAATTTTCAAGTTCTTATATAATTTTCTTATGATGATTACTGTTCCTATACTGCTCCAAGTTCTGAGGCAAATTAGTTCTGAATTAATTATGTTATTCTTATACCATGTTTAACCCTGTTTCAGGCAAAACTCTTTGAGTCGCGAGCAGAGCTTGAGTTACTTCTAAACCTTAATGTCTGGGATTATGTGAAACCTGAGTTTGAAAAAATCACGAAAGAAGTGAACATCCTCATAAAAAGGTTAAGCACATAAGGAGGTACAAGTATACTACTGAACAAAATCTCGAGCCCATTGAAGGTGCGCTCGAAGGGCTTTAAGAATCCTTGGTTGCTTACGAAGAGGCTGCAAAAAGAGCCAATCTTGATGGGGCATGATCTAGTTCAAGCTTGTTGATGTACAGGGTCAGTAGCCATACTTTTGTGGATGTTCAAGGGGCATGCCTTTGTTGATGTGTATGGTCAGATAGCACAACCATAGTAAATAATGCGATGAACAAGTTAAGTCCTAGCCTGATGAACAAGTTAACCTTTTGTAATAATTATCTTTATTCCTGTGGACAAGTTATCTTCATCTTTGTGGACAAGTTATCTCTCTTATGATGTCTGTTTTGTCTCAAAAGATATGTGTGTTGATTGTGCCTGTATGTCGAAATGGAAGCAATGAGAGATCGAGTTGACCTGTCAATGAGGACAGACTCAAAAGAGACGAGGATTCACAAACCTCCATCTCCTTTCTTAACAAAGGAGACACGGATTAACAAACCTCCGTCTCATTTGTTCACTGCCGCCGCGCTCCCGCTTCACGGCAGTGAAGAGTGCTATTAGACTTTAATTATTGAGCTCTCAGTCTAGTAACGGGCGTCAAATGCTCATCGTAACGGATTTTATAGCCCGTTACCAATACGGTAGTGATTAGTAACGGACTTAAACAGCCCGTTACCGATAGGGTATTGATCAGTAACAGACTTTACGAGCTCGTTACCGATAGGTTTAACTTGTGTAACGGACTCGATTTAACGTCCGTTACAAAGAATTCATGTAACGGGCGTTTAAGAAGACCGTTACCAGAAGTCCACATTGGTAACGGGCGTTGCGGAGGCCAACCCCGGAGTCGGCCTGCCACGCTTATCTGTAACGGGCGCCAAACAACAACCGTTACAGATGTGAGTGCATGTAGCAGGTGTTAAGGGTCCGTTACAAATGCTGCGTGACCTATTTGAGGTTTTCCCGTAGTGTTCGCTGGCTCAATAACATATATGTCTCACGGAACAAAATGCATGAATAATCCGATTCATAGGGGTGTCTACGCTCGCAGTCGCAGGTAGCAATAATGCAATATAGCATGCGTTTGCAATGGCTAGGGGCCGACTCAGTTCGGCACGGATCGTACGATTTTTGCATGCATCCGGTGCCAAAGTGCTCACGAAGAAAACGAGAGAGACGTATGGGTACGGTGGTTAACTGGTTATTGGTTGGTGTGATCTAGCCGGTCCGGCGGCAGCGTGCAGTGTAATAATAAGTTTGTTTCACGCATCGTGCAGTGTGTCATTATACCACAACATCAAAATACCGTCAGGCGAAACGGTTAATAATCGACAGCGACAGATATTTCTAACATGAATATTTTCCTGTGGTCACAGTAGGCCTGAGTCCTGAGCTTTTTTTTTTGTGTTTGTTTTTAATTTGTCTATGTGGGAAAAAAGCACACCCTGGTCATAGCCCAGTGAATGTGTAGAGCATCCATTAGCCTATCCTTTCAGAGATCCTTAGACGGATGGAGAGCATGTGGACGTGTTCAATTCGTTAGAATGATCATGCGTGCGTATATATAAGGGTGCGTTTGGTACAGCTTCTCCAGCCGCTCCCGGAGCTGTTTTTGGTGAAGCTGTACCAAACGGGGGGGGAAAAATCGCTCCCGGAGAGAAGCTCCCGGAAGACGCGCTCTCTGGCGCGGTTTGGCCCGGGCGGAGCTGGAAAAAGGCAGCTCCGCCCGCTCCACCCGCAGCTCCACGCCCACCTTTCCAACCATTGCCCTCGGGGGGCCCACAGGCCGGCGAGCGAACGCGCAGGAGGCTGGCCGGCCGGCGGACGGGCACGGAGGAGGCGGAGCCCCCGCGCCGGCAGCCGGAGAAGAGAGGCGGACGGAGGAGGCCGGCGCGGCAGCTGCGCTCGTCCTCGCGGCGGCCGGTGCAGCTCCTCGCGGCGGCGGCCTCGCCCGTCCTCGCGACGGCCGGTGCAGATCGAGCTCCCAGGCCGGCGCTCTCGTCCTCCTCGATCTCTCCGCCGGGCTCCGGGATGTGCGGCGGGGGTCGGAGGACCTCGATCCGGAGGCGCTCCAAGTCGATGCGGCCGGCGGGCGGAGGTGTGGTCGCCGGCGGGATCGGGGACGTGGTGGCTGGCAGGCGGACGGGCGGTGGAGGAGGAGCTGCGAGCTCCAGGCGAGGCCGGGGGCGATGGAGGGCGGCAGTGGGGAGCTGGAGGCCGCGGGGCGGGCGCCGGAGGTGGAGGATGCGATGGTGGGGAGGGGGCGCCGGCGAGCACAGGGCGGCGGCGGCACGAGATCGAGCAGGAGGCGCGGGGGAAAGGAGAGGAGACCGGAGGTTGGAATGGATAAGGTGGGAAGGAAAAAAAGAATAAGTAGGAAATGGAAGGAGAAAAAAAAAGAAAGAAAAGAAAAGGAAAGGGACATGGAGAAATAAAGGAGAGAGAAAATGAGAAGGAAAAAGAAAAAAGAAAAAGAAAAATAGGAGGAAGAAAGGGTAATATGGACATTTCACTATCTTATCTACCTTACACAGTCAGGAGAATCTGTTTTGCCAAACGTTTCTCCAAAACAGATTCAGCTCCACCAGAGAATCCGCTTCACCCGCACAGCCGCAGCCGGAGCTGCCACAGCCACAGCCACAGCCGTACCAAACGCACCCTAAGTATCGAGAGAAGCTGCGCAGCTGGTTAGTGTCCTTAGGGAGGAGATTACCGGCCAGGGTTCGAACCTGGCATCTCGCAGTGTTCAGGTGGGGCTTCCGTGTTGCCCAACACTCATTTTTTTTATATAAGTATCGATGCGCGCTCGTATTGAGTTTTTATAACACAAATGAGTATTTGTAGTTTGTAGAACTTCAAGGGTACGTTAAAAAAAAGAACTTCAAGGGTATTTTGTTCAATACGCACAAAAATCTCATTATATATACATAAAAACAGATACAACACTTATAAATAAACCCAAACAGTAATAATATGTGGCTGTCTGAAACAACACCAGATGCACGGGTTTTCTGTGAGACTCTTAGCAAGGTGAAATGTTGACTGTGAAAATAACTAAATACGGGTGTGAGCCCAAAATTACATATTTACGGTGGATCATACCACCAAGGGGTGGTATGCAGTATATGTCTATTTTTGGTAAGGGTAAATATGTAATTTTTGCAATCTTTTAATTTACCGTAATAGTAGTGTGTGGTTTCACTAAACAACATGCGTGTGGTGCCATCAAGCAATCGTGCGAGTTGTTTGGTGAATAATTGAAAACAAAATTCACGGCTACAGGGGTGGAAGATGAATCCTACATAGGTTTATATAGGGTGTCTCTACGTACGATCACAGGTGGGAATGCAATATTAATCATGCGTTTGAAATGGCCGAGACGGATCTGTTCGACACCGATCTGGTGATGGTGAGAGGCCGGGCAGCTGCTGCCACCAGTGTTCGCTCACACGCTCCCTCCGTCTCTCTATCGAGGCGTTGGAGTTAGTGAGGCGTTGCTCCTCGATGGAGTGACATGTCAGTTTCAGCTTTCCTTGAATCGCACACTTTTTAGGCCCTGTTTGGGACCGCGGGTGAGAGCCGTGCGGCGCTTATACGCGATAAGCCGGTGGGAGGTCGCTTCTGCGATTATGGGCCGCGTAGTTCATTTCTCCGCTTTTTGCGTTGCGGGCGGCCGGCGGACGCGCGTCTGTCGCGCTCCGTTTGGCGGGTTTATTCGGCTTATTCCGCTCATAAGCCTCGCCAACGCCGTCCCAAACACAGCCTTAGTTCGTATAGGGTGCGATGATCGGAAGCATTAATTAACTTTTGTTGAAGGATGAACTTTGTATATTAGTCTGTGTTGCATGTTGTAGCCAAACCAAAGACTCGGGCTTAATACAAAGTTACAAATTAATAAAAGTAGTAACTCGCAAGAAAGGAAATTAGAAAGTTACAAATTAATAAAAGTAGTAAATCGCAAGAAAGGGAATTAGAAGAAGCTTCTTCTAATTTGGATTATGTCAGTTTTGCAATTCGCAATTCGCTTCCTTAACTCTTTGCTTAATTAAACTAATTAACAAGCTCTACTAGCTATCAGATCGACCATTAGCGGAGAGGCAATTGGGCTTTAATTTGTAGCATGTTGGTGCATCACGCTGTGAGGACAGATACTATGGGCTCATGTACATTTTGGCTCCCTCCAATGTCTCACCGGCCGCAAACCAAAGCAGTACCAAGTTAATTTAATTTGGTTGGTTTGGAACACGGAATGTGAGTTGCTGCAGATTTATAGGGTGCCTACTACGCTCGAAGCAGGTTTGCAATTCGCAAAGCATGCGTTTGCAATGGCAATGGACAGCTCTGTTCGGCGCCGATCGGATGACAAAGAAGACGAGAAAGTGATAGAGGCCTAGACGGCTAAAATTTCTAACCTTTTCTCCACTCTCTCTCCATCACATCACATTAAATACGCCAAAAGACATATGTTCGGAGTATTAAATATAGGTAAAAAAATAACTAATTACACAGTTTGGATGTCCTTTGCGACACGAATCTTTTGAGCCTAGTTAGACCATGGTAGGATAATATTTACCACAAACAAACGAAACGTGCTACAGTATGCTACAGGAGTTCCAGCAGTTAAAAAGGCAAAATTTTCAACCAACTAAACAAGGCCCGAGTATGTTGTGTTGTGATCGAGCCGGGCCGTCAACTGCCACGGCAGGCCCAAGTGCACTGCTGGACCTTCTCTCTCGAAATACCAAGCGATCGAACGGCCCATCATCGCGTCTGATTTTGCGTGCCTCTGAGTTTGTGGCCCACGTCCTTGGAATTTAATGAGGCTTCGCTCCTCGCGTGACATGTCAGGCAGGCACGGCAGGCAGGCAGAGCCAGCCATACCGGTGCGGTGCGGTGGAGCTCGCGCAGGCTTGCAGTTGCAGGGTAGCCTCGAGCAGCGGGACTGCAGGGGTACAGAAATCGAGTGAACGAACAGCGGCACAGGCCACTGCATGTTTTCCCACCCACCACGTCAAAAGATCTTAGAAAATGAGAATTTGAATTGAATTGTGGTTGCTAGCTTCACTCTACATTTCTACAATAAGTATGAACAAAACAACTAGAAGGACCTACTCTCCGGCCATATTTTTGATAGCTTAATATGTTTGCAAATGAAGATTTGAACCATGCTGCTAACTCCTCTACACTCTAGTACTTCGAGGTAGCCAACCAAGACTAGAGCCCATTGGCAAAATTCTAGGGCACAATTCACACGAGCTCCAACAATAATTTTTCATTTCCTAAGGGGAAAAAAATTGCACCAAGAGTTTAGGGAGAGGTGTGTTATGCTTCACGGCTTGTAATTGTAAGCACAATTTCACACGTTCTTTTCACTCCACATGGACCGACCTTTCATTCTCTTTTCCTCCCCTGATTTTTCTGGCCCACCATGAACGAGGTGCTTCAGTGCAGTGCACGTACCCCCCCCCCCAGCAAAGCCTGAGCTGACCACCTTTCTGAGACATGGGAGGAGATTAGAGATGGCAATGGGTACCCGAAACCCGAGTACCTGACAGGTTTTACTCGATAAGGAGACGTGTATGAAATTATATTTCTACCCGCGGGTACATAAATGGGCAACATCATGTACCCATCGGGTAAGCGGGTGCGGGTGTGGGTACATACAACCCATACCCGCATACCCGCGGGTAAAATAAACCCGCCTACAATATGTGATAAACGTGTAAAATTGTACATTGTTAGTGAAGGATAACTTAATATTGATAACTAACAAAAAAATTATGCTTTATTACACTATTAATTGGTTAACAATTATCATTTATCTTTTTTATCAATTAAATTAGTTGATGTATGCACTTTGTCACTTGTTATGTTCTCAAGTAAATTAGTTTACAATGGGTATGCTATCGGGTATGGGTTACCCGACGGGTAAAAAAACCCGCGCGGGTACGGGTAAGAACTTGAACCTGCATGCGGGTATGGGTTTTTTAGCGGGTAGAGTTAGGCCCTGTTTGGCAGGGCTCCATGAGCAGCTCCACGAGCGGCTCCGCCCGGAGCCCTGCCAAACGGTGGAAATCACACCGACTCCGGGTGTGGAGCCGGCGATGGAGCCCCTCGCAGCTTTCAAAGGGGAGGTGGAGCCACGTTTTCGTGGCTCCATCCGGCTCCGCCTCCGTTTTCCAGCGAGTGCCCTCGGGTGGCAGTAGCAGCCCGCGGCAGCCCGAGGCGGAGGGGAAGGTCGGGCGGCGGCGGCCCGTGGCACGGCGAGGCGGAGGGGAAGGCCCGACTGCGGCGGCCCGAGGCATGGACGGAGGCGGAGGTTGGCGGGGTGGGGGCGGAGTGCGGCACGTCGCCGGCGGAGCGCGGCGCGGCGCAAGGCGGAGGCGGGGCGCGACGCGAGGTGGAGGCTGGGCGCGGCGCCGACGGAGGTGAGGTTGAGGCCCGGCGGAGTGAGGTGGAGGCCCGGGTGTGGAGCTCTGGCGGCGGAGCCCGTGAGGGAGGAGGGGTAGCGGATAAGGAATGGAAGGGAGAGTGAATGGATAAGAAAGAGAGGAGGAAAAAAAGAAAAGGAAAAAAGGAAAAAAAGAAAAGGGAAAAAAGAAAAAAAATAGAAAAGGGCAATTTGGATATTTTACAACCTCAATCCAACGGGTGAAGCCGTTTTGCCAAACGTTTTCCAAAACGGCTTCAGCTCCATCAGAAAAACCGCTCCACCAGAGGAGCCAGAGCTGTTTTTGGAGGAGCCGGAACCCTGCCCAACAGGCGCTTAGAGTTGGCGGGTGCGGGTTACATGAGGTGGACCCGCCGCCCATGTCCGTCCTGCCGCTAGGTAGGGTCCGATAAAAAGCGCAATAGCAGTTGGGGGCCCACCGCTCAGAAAGCTCCGGCTCCAGCCGGATTGCACTTGCCCACCCCAAAGCTCGTGCTCGTGGAAACGAGGAGAGGATGCTCTCTGGTATGGTAGGGGACAAGACAATGGACACGGGAGCTTTTACCAACCTGGCAGGCATCATGACACGGAGAAGCAGCCGAGCTGAGCAGAGGATGAGCAGCACTGTCACGCCAAGAACTCGAAACTGCTGATCGAGACGGTCAGAGGTTGCGAGTGTATTATTATTGCGTGAGATGTTAGTAGTTGGAGGAATTGATTAGGCCTAGTATTTATTCCAGGTATATACTGTTTCTTGATCCCAATAATCGTAGCTCAAGGAACATAGGAACACGACGAGCCTCATTGGCTTGGCTCCAAAAGTTGCCATGCATGGTAATCTTGGGTATGACAAAAAAAAAATCTGCTAAAACCAGAGCAAGAATTTCAAGTACTATCACTTTGGAGTGGCAAAAATATAATTGTCAAATTCTTTTGCTTCCAACCAAGCAAGTGCCAAAATTAATGAGCTTACGTACCCAACTAAGGATGACCGAAATCTCTCTCAGATGTTTCGTATTGGTGGAGGGATTGTACTCAAATTTGTCATAGTATATTCTAAGCATCTCTTTCAGATGCTTAACATTGGTGGATGGGTTGTACTCAAAATTGTCATACCCATCAAACAATGTTAATCATTTTTTATCTCTCTCGTTTTTTGGAACGAGATGCCAGATGTAATACAAACTCGCATGACACAAAATCAAAAATATTTTTTACTACCTCTCTTAACCTACCACAATGCATTACAATTTTTTTACAAGGAAAAAAATCTACTAGATAAATTACTATTAATTTGTTCGGTAATAATAGTTAAGTGTTGATGTTGCAACTATTGTTTCTTCATGTTTCATAAAACATATAGTGTTTATGTTGCAGCGGGATTTTTTCCTTAGTCGAATGACATAGTCAATTTTTCCATATATTGTCATTATTGTAATCATAGATTTTCGAAGTTGCAAATGTTATGTTTTGATGTTGCAACGTAGACGTCCGAGTCATAAAATCTTTCAAGTTTTAGCACGAACTTTGGCTGACTTGTGGGGTGTCTTTACAATTTTGGCCAAGTTACTGTCAAATTCACATGGGTTTCAATTGGAATACTGTACAAATAAAAAAATGTTTGCCTACAAAAGAGATGACCTGCTGAGCACCTTGGACAAAAGAAAATCCAAGAAAAGAGAAAATAAGCAAAATTGACGAGCTCCCAAGAATAGAAAAGCCAAGGGCCCGAAAGCCATGGAGGTGGATCTCGCCCCCTCCCTCCCCTAGTCGACCCCGACGGCCCGCCCCTCCCCGCACATTATCCTAGCATGCTCGCCGGAGGGATCACGCGGAGGCATCGGCGGTGAGGCATCGGCATCGGCATCGGCATCGCCAGCAGCGAAGCCAGCGATGGCGGCGGCAGCGGCGGAGTGGGACAGCGGGAGCGAGGCGGGCCCCACCGTGGAGTGGCCGCCGGCCACCGCGTCCCCGGTGAAGGGGAAGGCGGCGCTGCCGGAGGAGTCGGATGCCGGCGCCTCCGCGTCGGGCTCGTCGGAGGCCAAGGTCGACGACGGCAACATCCAGGAGGCCGAGTCGTCGCTCCGCGAGGGCCTCTCCCTCAACTACGAGGTCTGTCGAATCCCCCTGCCCCTGCCGCTCGTCCTTGGCTTGATCTGGGAAGGGGAATCCGGTTCTGTGGAGCGTTGTTTGAGCGAAATGGGCTGGGAAGATCGAATCTTTTTGATCAAAATGCGCTTTTCTGCGACGTTCTTTTTTGCGTTTGCGCGGGGGGGGGGGGGGGTGGATATCGGGATGCGGAGAAGGATCCCGATTTCACATCGCGTGCTCTTGTGCTAAACTTAACGTTTCTCACTAAAATGGCGTTCTTCATTTCGATCTTTCATTTCATCTTGAGGGGGCTGCTTGTTGGAGATAGATGTTCTTTTCATGAATGTACTGTCCCCAATGGGAATTTTGGTCAGAACATCGTGTCGATTGGTCTGATTGAGCAGCATTTGAGATAGGGTTAATCAATGTTTAGCTGAAAAAGTTGGACCCTTTCGGCAAGATGTATGGATTTGATTATGATGGAAATGATGATTCTGCAAGGCCAAAATTTCAAGTTTCTGTGTTCATAGTAAAAAAAAAAAAGATTGAATTCAAGTCTATCATTGGTAAATGATCTTGCTTTTAGTTGACTTATGTGCTCGGTTGTGTAAAATGCCTGAATTCGTGGTACATGATGTAACAGTACGATTATGGTTCATTGATTGAGTTGTGATATGTGATGTTGGCAGCTTAAGAGATTACATAGGTCAATTATGGTGTAGCTGTAAGATTATGCTTCAGTCAGTTGGTTGTGGTATTATTAGGTGAATTGGGGTGGTGGTGAACCATTCTAGAATTAAAAAGGAACTTGTGCCGTTTTTAGTGGAGTTTAAATCAGACAGTATAGTGCACCTTTTGTTTAATTTAGAAACAAGTTACATTATCTACTTATGACTTATGAGAATTGAATGTTGAGGATCATTGTTTGGCCCCATTTGAGGCAGCATTTCTCGCGGTGGCAGCAGGGATACGCGGATGCTTCATGTCAGTGCTGCATCTCTCAAAAGCGCTAGTGGCTCACGTCGGGTTTCGTACTGGACTACTGGTAAATGTGAGAAGCGAGATGCATGCTAACGTTGGCTTCTTGGTGAAGCGATTCTGGCAGCCATGCTGTGGGGAAACTCTGTCCCAAACAGGGCCTTTGTTTAGTTTGATGGTGGCATGTTCTTATGTTAGTGCTTGCAATATTTATATTGATTAACATTTGATCAGTAGCCTCCATTGCAGAATCATCTATTCTTGATATGCTATAGTTATGTATATTATTGCTGATTGTGGGTTTACACTTCGAATATTAGGAAGCAAGAGCTCTCCTCGGGAGACTGGAATATCAGAGAGGCAATGTTGAAGCTGCTCTGCGAGTATTTGATGGAATAGACCTTCAAGCTGCTATTCAGCGCTTCCAACCATCACTTTCTGAAAAACCGCTCTCGAAGCGAAGTAATAAGTTACGATCGGATTCATCAAATTCAGGATCACAGCATGCTGCTAGCCTTGTTCTGGAAGCGATTTACTTAAAGTCCATGTCTCTCCAAAAGTTGGGGAAAGCAATGGGTATGAATTTCTTCATGTCACCATTAACTCATTTTTGTTTTTCTTGTCTTGACTATCAGAAGCAATTTACTTGCAGAGGCTGCTAAACAGTGTAAAAGTGTTCTTGATGCTGTTGAAAGCATCTTCCAATGTGGCATACCTGGTGTCATGGTGGAACAAAAATTGCAAGAAACTGTCAGTAAATCTGTTGAACTCCTCCCAGAACTTTGGAAGCAAGCTGGGGCCTATCAAGAAGCACTCGCTTCTTACCGCCGTGCTCTTCTAAGTCAATGGAATCTCGATGATGAATGCTGCACAAGAATTCAGAAGAGATTTGCAGTTTTTCTGTTGTACGGAGGCGTAGAGGCAAGCCCCCCAAGCTTGGCTTCACAAACTGAAGGTTCATTTGTTCCTAGGAATAATTTGGAAGAGGCAATCCTGTTGCTCATGATACTATTGAAGAAGTGGTTCCTTGGGAAGACTCACTGGGATCCCTCTGTGATGGAGCATTTAACATTTGCATTGTCACTGTGTGGCCAGACATCTGTGCTTGCCAAGCATCTCGAAGAGGTTTTACCAGGAATATACCCTCGAACCGAGAGATGGTATAGTCTAGCTTTGTGCTACTTTGCAGCTTCTCAAAATGAAGCTGCATTGAACTTGTTAAAGAGATCTTTAAATAAGAATGAGAGTCCGAATGACATAATGGCCCTTCTTTTAGCTGCTAAGATATGCAGCTCGAGTTATCTTCTTGCTTCTGACGGTGTAGATTATGCAAGGAGAGCAGTAAAAAATGCCGAATCATCAGATGGGCATTTAAAGAGTGTGGCCCTCCATATTCTGGGGAGTTGCCTCGCCAAGAAGTCTAGGGTGGCTTCATCGGACCATCAAAGATCTCTCTTGCAGACTGAGGCTTTGAAATCGCTTAATGAGGCAGTTTCTCTTGACCGCCACAATCCAGAGTTAATATATGACATGGGAATTGAGTATGCTGAGCAACGGAACTTGCATGCTGCCTTGAAATGTGCAAAGGAGTTCATTGATGCAACTGGTGGGTCTGTCTCCAAAGGTTGGAGGTTGCTATCTTTGGTTCTTTCTGCACAACAAAGGTATTCAGAAGCAGAAGTTGTGACTGATGCGGCATTAGATGAGACTGCAAAGTGGGAACAAGGGCCATTGCTAAGAATAAGGGCTAAATTGAAGGTTGCTCAATCATTGCCCATGGAAGCAGTTGAAGCATATCGTACCCTTCTTGCACTTGTTCAGGCACAACGAAAGGCTTATGGTTCTATAAAAAATGGCGCAGAGGTCTGTCTTTTCAAATACAAAAGCACTAACATTTTTTTAAAAAATTATACAGCGCATTTGTATTTTAATTATTATTTAAGATTATTTTAAAACCTTGTTTGGAAACCTTATTTGCTAGTAAAATTGGTTTTTGATATTCTCAAGAAATGAAAACACTACCTTTTCCTCTAGTTTGAACACTGCAAATAGATCTAGATCATCACACTGAACAACATTGTCCAAAAGAAATGTCCTTCAAACTGTATTTGTGTTTGTATTAGCTGCTGAAGTGGAGACTTGGAATAACAATATTTTTTCCCATTTTGATGCACCCTGTCTGTAGTCTAATTTAATTTTATTGCATTCCATGTACCTTTCCACCTCTTCTTGCTTTCTTATTTGTCGTGGAAACTCTTTCAGGAGGATGAGGATAAAGTGAGCGAATTTGAAGTTTGGCAAGGTCTTGCCAACTTGTACTCTAGTCTTTCCTATTGGAGAGATGCGGAGATTTGCTTACAGAAGGCTAAAGCCCTAAAAACATACTCTGCGACAACTCTTCATGCAGAAGGTGATGAACTTTGTTCATGTTTCATGAGCCATGTGCCCATGTCTATGCCTCTGGGCTCTGGCTATTTGGGATGTATTGTCATGGGGGTGGGACCAGCTAGGCCTGGGCCCCACGGGTACTGTAGCGCGTGAATAGTGCGCGTGAACAGTAATCCGACGTTAGGGTTAGTTAAGATAAGATTAGATTAGTTTCTTAAGGGTCAAGCTGATTAGTTTCTTCAGGGTCAAGTCTTCTCATCTATATAAGGATGGGATTGTATCTCCTTTGGGGCAATCAAGAAATCAATGAAGAAGTATTATTCCCAAAATCCCCCAAAAGTCTAGTCTCCCTCCAAGCCGACTCTGCCCGGCTATCTTCCCGGCGGTGGTGCCCGGCTATCTTCCCGGCGGTGGTTATCCTTAATGGACCTCCGTCCATAACATGTATGAAATTTGAAATGCCTTGTTCATGTCTTCCTGTTTTTATTTGTACTCATAAATGGATGTGAAATAATAATATGATTCACTATATGTTCTGTTCATTTTAGTTTGAACATTAATGTTCATTTATGCAAGACATCAAGTCTTGGAAGTTAAAGATATCCCATGTTTGATTCGTCATATATCTGACACCATGGTTTTATGACTTTCCAGGTAACATACATGAGGTGCGTGAGAAGATACAGGACGCATTGGCTGCGTACTTCAACGCCCTCTCAACAGAGGTAGAGCATGTCCCATCCAAGGTTTCCATCGGCGCCCTCCTTGCTAAAAAGGGGCCCAAGTATCTCCCTGTGGCGAGGTGTTTCCTCTCAGATGCCTTAAGACTCGAGCCCACGAACCGAATGGCCTGGTTCTACCTGGGGAAGGTCCACAAGCACGATGGCAGGCTAGCTGATGCTGCCGATTGCTTCCAGGCAGCATCGATGCTCGAGGACTCGGACCCTGTAGAAAGTTTCAGGTCAGTCTGATGGGTCATGATCATGAGGTCATCTACAGCGAGATAAAGTTTCCTTTTTTGCCAGCTAATTTTTCTGCTTTGACCTTTTCTCTCTCTTTCTCGGTACATAGCTGGGCAGAAACCGGATGCCAGCTATCTGTAACTTGTATCTGTAGTTGCTGGTGTGTTCGTCTCTGTTGTCAGGGATCGACAAATGCTGTAATTTGTTGCCAAGTGGTTATATACAAAATGCCTGATGGCTGCATCAGGTGTGGCACTGCGGCACTGGAAAGAAACTATGTAGTGATATGGCCCATCACCACATATATTACATAATATGATTATAACTAGGCATCAGCTAACTTGAAAATTACTGATATTACAGTATTTATAATTCTATTTTATATTTTGTTTTTTCCTGAGGTGCCTGATTTGACCTGACGGTAGCCATTCTTTTCAATCAACTTTTGATGTTGGTTATTATGTCAAGAACCATGAGTACTGTGAAGCTTTTGAGGTTTGACATTAACCACACAAAAATAAAACCCAAAAAATCGGGCCAAATTGAAGGGTGTTCTTTTGATTGGAATAGAACATGAGATGATTGCTGAAGCTGTCTGAAGACTCTGAACTATTGAAGAGCCTGGACCTGATCTGTGCTGGAAAAGGTTCAGGCCCCGTGTAGCTCCGTGGAGGTTATTGCCAGTGTTTTTTTTTTGGAATGAAATTGCCAGTGCCAAATTGAAGGGTGTTCTTTTGATTGGAATAGAACATGAGATGATTGCTGAAGCTGTCTGAAGACTCTGAACTATTGAAGAGCCTGGACCTGATCTGTGCTGGAAAAGGTTCGGGCCCCGTGTAGCTCCGTGGAGGTTATTGCCAGTGTTTTTTTTTGGAATGAAATTGCCAGTGATTTGAAATTGGAGTTCTTTGGAGGCATGGATGTAACGTCAATATTGTTTCACATAGTTTGCCTTCCTGGCTTCTGAAAAGAAAAGTAAGTTTTGCAATGTACCAAAAAAGTTACTCAAACTGAATCAGATTTATGAAAGACAAACATGAACCGAGAACCATAAAATGTTATTTCCATGCTCCTGCTTCTGCACTTGAACACTAGGTACAGTTTATTAGAAAAATAGGAAACAGTAAGCAGCATATCTGGACAAGGCATAATTCATCTGTAGTATAACATTGATTAAAAAAACAGCTTTGTATTGTAACTATTCCCTGGAGAAAAGAAAACGAAAACCTTGGCAACTGCCAAATGAGATGTTTGCCGTGTACACATACATATACTGCATGCTGAATTCAGCTACTTGTGTGGATCTCCTCTTGACCCATGCTTTCCTCTGCCATATTTTCTTCATCCCATGTTCGGACTAAAAGGGTGGGTCGGTTTGGAAGGAGATCAGCTGTGCTCCTGATAGCTTCCTCCAATGCCTTCACTTCCTGAACCGTCGCGCCGCTGCAAATTATCTCGACAATGATATGCTTGAGGGAAGAGAGGTGCTCTATGCCAAAATTGAGACCGCTGCACGCATTGAATGGAATCCGCAGCTTCTCCAGTCTTGGCATGGCTCCCGCTTCAAACATCAGCCCAACCCTGTTTCTCCAGCAGGTGAATTGGAACTCCTTCAGACATAAGAACATGCTGCTGCTCACAACAAGCCTTTCTTTGGGATCTGCTGCCTTTGATGTTACCCAGAGGAACATCAACGAAGGTAAGTTTCCAAGGATCTCCAGTGTCTCCTCCTGTACTGGATCAACATTGATGTCTAGGTAGGTGAGGCTGCCAAGCGATGCAATCCAATCTGGAATTCTAGGGAAGTAGTATTCAGAGCTCATCTGAAACTTCTGGAGGAGATTAGGGGTAGGGAACCAAGAATCCAACAAGAAATCTATGGAATAGCCATAATAACTCTGAATGCATAGAGACCGAAGGTTGAGTCTGCCAAGTTTGCGGAGTGTTGATAGAAAGTTATCGACAATAACTTTGTTGTCAGGATTCGTGTTGACAATGGACCAGCGAAGTCGAAGAATCCTCAGTTCAGTCAGAGTGCCCAGCCCCAGCAAAGAAGAAGCTGAGCAGTTTCGGTTGATTTTGATCTCTGAAATCTCCTGAAGAGCACGCAAATTCCCAATTTCTTGAGGTAATTCCAGATCACAGACACGCAAACATGTTAGATTTTTCAATTGAACAATGCTTTTTGGCAATTTTGTAATTTTTGTCCCTCCTAGATCCAGTGTCCTCAACTGCTGCAGCTCTCCAAGTTGTTCTGGGAGTGCAGGAATGCTTCTTAGATGGAGTCTCAGGTACTTCAAGTGATGAAGCCACATTATATGTTCAAAATACTTGTGTTCCATCTCCTCACCATTTTCTATATCAAGTACTCGAAGAACTCGAAACTTTGAAAGTGGAGGCATCTGTTCAGAATATCCAAAGATACTGAGCGATCGACAATGAGAAATGATCGCTGCTGATGGAACCATGGCATGTTCTTGCGAATAATAGTTGAGAGATAACCTGCGAACCTTACCCTGTAACAATAATTTTTTATTTTTGCCATAGATGAAACTGGCAAAGTTTTCTTCAACAGACTTAGATATAAGGAGATCAAGAATCATATCATGAACTCGGCATGAAGCCACTCGACCATCATATTTGATTTGCATTGGTTGAATCATGCTTCTATTGATAAGATCATTAAAATAATTCTCTCCTATTTCCTCCAAATCTTGTCCACCCTCTGTATTGATGAATCCTTCAGCGATCCATCTTTTTACAAGTTGATCCCTCTCAATCTCATAATCTTCTGGAAAAATACTTAAATACAGTAGGCACGTCTTTAAATGGTGGGGTAGATCATCATAGCTAAGTGATAATATCCTTCTCATTTCTTCCACACCAGGATCCTTTTCCAGTGTTGAACCAATTGAATTATATACCCTAACCCATTCTTCTTTCATACTGGCCTTGTTAGCCAATAAGGTAGCTATTGTAACAATGGCCAGTGGTGAACCACAGCATTTTTGCAAGATTTCATTGGAAAGTTCTTCCAATTGAGGAGGGCATATATCTTTGGAGCCAAAGGTTCGCTTGAAGAATAGATTCTTAGAGTTATCTGTACTGAGAGGCATTATTTCATAGATATAATCCTGGTGAGGAGAGCAACAAGCTTTGGCTATAGAAACAATACGTGTTGTTGCCATAATTCTGCTTCCACAATTGTTCACATACAAAGCACATTTGATGGTCTTCCATGCTTGAGTACTCCATATATCATCAATAACAATGAAGTACCTACCAAGCGCATATAATCTATGAATTAGGAAGAACTACAAGAATATTAAAATGCCATATCTACTGATGCCTAACTATATGGGATTTAATCAGAGAAAGAAAGGAAAATGCCTCTGCACTCAACAAAAAATAGTTACAAAGATTCTGAAACAAGTCCAAAGATTGTAAAACAAGTGAGAGCTGACCAGATGATCTAATGTGTTATTCTTCATTTACGGAGTAGAGAAATAATATCTTCAATAATTTTTGATGTAATAAATTCAACAAAAATGCATGTTTTAGTGACATAGTTGTAGAAACAACCACATATTTCGGTGAGCAGCAATTAACATGAGGTTATATGGTCATAAGATATATAATTGTAAGGGTCTGAGGGAGCAAAAACAAGAAGACAACAGACAAAGTCGGCCTGAAGTCACACAACATGTGAGGAAGCGAGTCACATGACTAGCAGCTTAGCACATATAACCACATTTTTTGCTAGAGAAACAAGTGCAAAAGTATGAGATTACTGTAACTAAGTTAAAATGAAATCAAATACACTTGATGGTAAAATTGAACGCCTTCCAAAAGCTGAAGGTATATGATTCTTGAAGCACAAAGCGCCTTAGATTATGTATCTTATTAAACTGAACAGCAGTGGAAATGAACATAATGGCTAAATCTATATGCAACTGCTAGTATATAAAACTAGCCTCCTTAGCTACAAATAGAAACGGATATTAATTTAGAGGATGTGTTACTAATAATTAAGTTAGCACTTTGAATCAATCGACTTACCTCTTGTTCTTTAGAAATTCTCGGGTTGAGTTGATGAAGTTTTCCTCATCCCACATTTCTATGTTAAAATACTCCTGCTGGTGCTGGCTGACTTGACAGAGTATGTTTCTTAAGATCTTCTTTACATCAGGCTGCTGTGATAGAGAAACAAAAGCTCGACACTGAAACTGACTTTCCAATCTACGGTACACTTCATTCGCAAGGGTGGTTTTACCAAGACCTCCAGGACCAACAACAGATATCACCTTGAGCTGTTGTACCGATGCTCCCTCCCCGTCCATTAGCAACTTGACAAGCTCATCTCTTGGTTGGTCAATACCGACAAGCACATCTGGTTCAGCATACAGTGAAGGCAAACGAGGGTCGATGGCAGCCGTGGTTCTAGACTGAAAGGCACGATCATCAAGCTTGTACCTCATGCGGCGCTTGCTAGCATCTTCAACACGTACCTTGAGCTCCTGGATTTGGCTGCCGATTTGATGGCGAGCCCTCAGCGCCTTAAGCTTTTGAACCACCCTGCGGACAAGGCCTGCAGAATCATCCATGCCATTGTGGCCAATGCGATGTATAAAGTCGTCGATACAATCCTCTATGTCGTAAGACATCTCCTGCACTTGTCTCCTCCACTCCTTGGTCTGCAGATCAAGGTCATGGTCCACCTCTGCCAACCTCTGAATGAGGGCATTCATGCTGCTCAGCTCATCCTTCATGAAGTTCACCTCCCTCTGCACGCCTGTCAGCTTTGTGTACTCTTCCCCGAGCAGGACCATGAGCTTTCCGATGACCTCAGTCATCACCCCAGTCAAGGCGCTCGCCATCTGTTGAAAGCTTGGTGGGTTTAGCGAAATCTGGAATACCATAGAAAACAAAGTCCATGTTTCAGCATGATAAACAAAAAGAAAGTTAAAGAAAGGAACAAGTAATTAGTGTTTGAGTGAGCATAACAACAACTTAACAAGGCATGAAAATCAATAGATACGGACCCAGGTTATTTTGGTAGAACTTTCAAGCAGAACATGCAAGTATTACATGAGCAAATGGCCTGAACATCCAAATAGAACATGATTTAGCACCCAAAAAAAAAAATCGCCTCACACATCCTGGTCACAGAGCTACTAGCTAGCTACCTCGCGATCCGAATGAACGGGAACGGCAACCAGGCGATAAGATCGGCGAGGGGCGCGCCGCGCGCGGGCTGCCTATAGCCGAACCGCCGCCCCGGCCAGGGAGCTCGGCGCAGCCGCAGCCGCGAGCGAACCGGCGGCCCCGGAGCGGAGAGCGGGAGCCGCCGCACGGTGGAAGGTCGATGGCCGGCGGATGCGGCGGCGACGAGACTGGTGGAGAGGCGGCTTCCAAATTTGCCTGTGGTGGCTCCGTCCGTGGTATGGACATTGGAGAAGCGGCGTGACGAGAAAAGTCAACTGCCGAGATTGCTGACTGATCTCAGTGCCAGATGGCAACTTTTGGTATTGAGATTCTCGAACGTTTATAGGTTTTCAAAAGATTCTCAAACAGTTGGGAAAAGCGTCAAACTTCTCCTCTTGACAGGGAGGGAATTCCAAAAGGTCATCCACCATACACATACTATTTGCATTAGCAAAATGTGTTAATTACAAAAGGCATCGTGCACGTGTCATCAGCATGTTCTATCATCACTAACAGAAAAGTGTGTTTCTCTTAAAAGGTCGTGCTTTGAAACGTCAAGCACGCTCGTATTTGAACTTCTATTGCTCGACCTGACCCGGGCGTTTGCAAGATGCTTTGAATTTCAAAAAGTCAGGTCGAGCAGGTCCACTCAAAATATGCTTATGCGCTGCTAGCCAGATAATTGGTTTTTGGTTATATGAACCCCTGCGCATGGGCATGGTGGTTGATTAGTTTTTCAACACTACAAATATTGCAGAATATATTTATAACGTGTCATTAGCTAACTTGAAAACAATATTGCCGATATTAGTGTTTTTCTGTAGTTTTAGTTCTTTCTTTGTTGTTTTCTGTTTCTGAGGTCGCTTGACTTGACCTTGAGATGGCCACTCTACTTTTTAAAGCTTTTTTTTCTATTGCTTTGTGATGTGAAGATCAGCATGAGCAGTATGAGAGCTTTTCACAGCATAAGTGAATGACATTCATATGAGGTTTAGATCAAGAAAGTTTCAGGCCAAATTGAAGATTTTTTTATAAAAAAAAACCAGGAAAGTACATGACATAATTGCGCGCTCAGAAGCCAATCAGCATCATCCCGTCTGAAGAAAAAAGTGGCCTGGTTTTACTGAATACACGATAGATAAATGAATGATCAGTTATAAACAGCCTAAAAAAAAGTGAGCACTGGAAACAGCGCAACAAGTTTCAATTACAAGCCAATCAACTGACTAGATTGATCAGAATTCACAAGCGCAGGTGGTGCTGCCGTGAACTGTGAACATGATCCAGAGTTCCAGATCCAAAGACCTTGGTCTAGACTCTAAAGAACACAGTCATGATTCCATATAAACATCTAATTCACATAACAAGCATGTAACTCTAAAAAAAACATCATCAAAGCATGCATTTCTACAAGCCCTTTTCTGAATTTCGTATTCCAGAAGCCTCAGAATTGGGGGAGTCCATTCATATGAGCGAAACAAACTACCAAGGGAAACAACAGGTCCTTGTCAAATTCTGATTTCTGAATACCTTAGTCATGAAGCCAGTCAAATCATTGATACTGAACCAACAACTGATGCATGCATCCAAATCCAATGAGATGTGTGCACAAACATACACTTCATGCTGAATTTCACCCTCTTGTGTGGATCTCTCCAGTCATGCTTTCCTCCTTTGCCATATTTTCTTCATCCCATGTTCGAACTTCAAGGGTGGGTCGGTTTGGAAGGAGATCAGCTGCACTCCTGATAGATTCTTCCAATGCATCCACTTCCTGAACCGTTGCACCACTACAAATGATCTCGACAATAAGATGCCTAAGGGAAGAGAGGTGCTCGATTCCAAAATAGAGATCTGTGCCTGCATTAAATGGAATCCGCATTTTTTCAAGTCTCGGCATGGACCCTGCTTCAAACATCATCCCAGCCCCATTGCTCCAGCAGATGAAGTGAAATTCCTTCAGGCATATGAACATGCTGCTGCTTACTGCAAGCCTTTTTTTGAGGGCTGCTGCTTTTGATATCACGAAGAGGAACATCAATGATGGTAGATTTCCAAGTATCTCCCATGTTTTCTCATTCACTGGATCAACATTGATTTTCAGGTTGGTGAGCTTATCAAGTGGTGCTATCCAAGCTGGAATTCTGGGGAAGTAGTAGTTCGTGCTCATCTGAAACTTCTGGAGAAGATGAGGGGTAGGGGACCAAGAATCCAATAAAAAATCTATGGAATAGCCATAATAAGTCTGAATGCATAGAGACCGAAGGTTGAGTCTGCTAAGTTTGCATAGTGATGAGAGCAAGTTATCAACAAAAGCTCTACTGGCAGTACTTGTTTTAAGAATGCACCAGCGTATTCCAAGAATCCTCAGTCTAGTCAGACTACCCAGTCCCAGCAAAGCAGAGGCTGAGCAGTTTTGGTTGATTTTGATCACGCATAGCTCCTGCAGAGCATGCAAATTCTCAATATTTTCAGGTAATTCCATATTATTGGCGCGCAAACATGTTAAACTTTGCAGTTGAACAATGCTTTTGGGCAATTTGGTAATCTTCGTCTCTCCTAGATCTAGGGTCTGCAAATGTTGCAGTTCCCCTAGTTCTTCAGGGAGTGCTACAATGCTTCTTAGATGGAGTCTCAGATACTTCAAGTGAAGAAGGCTCCTTATATGGTCAAAATATTTGTGTTCAATAACCTCACCATTTTCTATATCAAGTACCCGTAGAACTCGAAACTTAGAAAGACAAGGCATATGTTCAGAATACCCAAAGATACTGAGTGATCGGCAATGAGAGATTACCATTGTTGATGGAACCATGGCCTGCTCATTGGAATAGTAATTGAGAGATAGCCGGCGAACCTTTCCTTGTAACAAAAAATTCTGATGTTCGCCAGACATGAAAGTGGCGAAGTTTTCTTCAATTGACTTGGATATAAGGAGATCAAGAATCATATCATGAACTCGGCACGAGGCCACTCGACCATCATATCTGATTTGCATTGGTTGAATCATGCTTCTGTTGATAAGATCATTAAAATAACTATCCCCTATTTCCTCCAAATCTTGCCCACCCTCTGTATTGATGAATCCTTCAGCAATCCATCTTTTTATAATTTGATCCTTTTCAATCTCATAATCTTCTGGAAATATACTTAAATACAGGAGACATGTCTTCAAATGGTGGGGGAGGTCATTATAGCTAAGGGATAGTATCCTTCTCATTTCTTCCAGATCAGGATCCTTTTCCAGTGTTGAACCAATTGAATTATGTACCCTGTCCCATTCTTGTTTCGTACTGGCTTTATTAGCCAATAAGCTAGCTATAGTAACAATGGCCAGTGGCAAACCACTGCATTTTCCCAATATTTCATTAGAAACTTCTTCCAGTTGAGGAGGACATAAATCTTCAGAGCCAAAGATTCTCTTGAAGAATAGACATTTAGAGTCATCTGCACTAAGAGGTACTATTTCGTGGACATGATCATGGTGAGAACAACACGACTTCGCTATAGAAATAATACGTGTTGTTGTTATAATTCTGCTTCCACAATTGTTTATACACAAAGCACATTTGATGGTCTTCCATGCTTGGGTGCTCCAAACATCATCAATAATAATGAAGTACCTGCAAAGCACAAATCATCCATGAATTAGGAAGAGCCGCAAGAATACTAAAATACCATATTAGTTAGTTTAAATGCTGAATTGTAGACAAAGAAATGGAAACGCCTCTACACTCAACAAACAAACAATAGTTAAGATCCTAAAACAAGTGAGAGCTGATTATCTGATCTGTTGAGTGTTTCTCCATTCATGGAGTACAGAAACAAATATATTCTATATTTCTTCTTGTACAAATTCCACAAAAACCACATGTTTCAGAGTTGTAGTTGTAAAGAACCAACATCTTGGGTAGTACCACTTAACCCAAGGTTCTATGGTCATAAAATATATATTTGTAAGGATTTGAGGTACAACAGATACAATGGACTGAAGCCACATATCATGTGAGTGAGCGAGTCACATGATTAGCAGCTTAGCACATATATGGAAACAAGTCAAAATATGGAGAGGTGGGGAAAACCAAAGAGACAACAGATACAATGGACTGAAGCCACATATCATGTGACTGAGCGAGTCACATGATTAGCAGCTTTAGCATATATATGGAAACAAGTCAAAATATGGAGTTTGTGTAGTTGAGTTATGGTTAAACCAAATTATGGGGAATCTGAAAGTGCTCTAATAGCTAAAGGATAAGCTTCTAGAAGAGCAAAGCACACCTATATTCTGTATTTTGTAGAAATGGACGCAATGGCTTATCTACATGCACTTAATAGGCCAATATACAAAACCTATTTCCTCAACTACTGACAGAAACAAATATTGATCTAGAGAAGTAGAGAGGATGTGTTGCCGATAATCAGGTTACCATTTAGAATACATGAACCCACCTCTTGTTCTTTAAAAATTCTCTAATTGCATTGATGAGCTTTTCCTCGTCCCACATTTCCATGTTAGATAACTCCTGCATGCTGACTTGAGAGAGTATGTTTCTTAAGATCTTCTTTACATCAGGCTGCTGAGACAGAGAAACAAAAGCTCGACACTGGAACTGGCCTTCCAGTCTGCGGTACACCTCATTTGCGAGTGTTGTTTTACCAAGACCCCCTGGACCCACAATAGATATCACCTTCAGCTGTTGTACTGATGCTCCCTCCCCCTCCATTAGCAACCGGACAAGCTCGTCTCTTGGCTGGTCAATACCGACAAGCCCATCTGGCTCAGCATACAGTGAAGGCAAACGAGGATCGATGGCAGTTGTGGTGCTAGACTGAAATGCACGCTCATCAAGCTTGTACCTCATGCGGCGCTTGCTAGCATCTTCAACGCGTGCCTTGAGATTCTGGATTTGGCTGGCGATTTGATGGCGCGCCCTCAGGGCTTTAAGCTGTCGAGTCATTCTATGAATTAGTCCAGCAGAATCAACCGTATTGTTATGGCCAGCACGATGCATAAAGTCATCGATACAATCCTCTATGTCATAAGACATCTCTTGCACTTGTCTCCTCCACTCCTTCATCTGCACATCAAGGTTACTGTCCACCTCTGCAAGCCTCTGAAGGAAGGCGTTCATGCTGCTCAGCTCATCCATCATAAAGTTCACCTCTCTTTGGACACCTGCCAGCTTTGTGTACTCCTCTCCAAGCAGGGCTGTAAGCTTGGCGATGACAGATGTCATCACCCCTGTCAAGGCGCTCACCATCTGTTGAAAGATTGGTATGGGTTTAGCGATCCTGATTCCTTGATGCCATATCAAATTATTGTGTAAGGTGCATTAAGAAGAAATACAGCTTCTGGGATAATCTTTTTATGCCATAATCTTTAAAATGCGGTATGATGAAAACTAAAATGCAGCAATCAGAGCCTGTCTAATCATAACAAGAGATCCAAAAAAGTTGGATAAGCACCAGTTTCACTTGCAAGCGTGAACAAAGAACAATAAAGGCTCTCAGTTGGGATAAGCTAAGCGTAAGTAAAATACTAGTGATACGAAATCACATGGCATGATCACCCAAATGGCCAAATTCGAAATCGTGAATGACTTAACGCAGAAAGGCGCTGTCGTCAGAATTTATTCAGGATGTACATTCAACTCCTGAAAACCGAATGGAACCTGAGTGCTCCTCGAAATGCCACACATGCTCCTCAAATGACTGGTGGCGCCTTGCTAAACTATGAACATAAGCTGGTTAATAACTAGTGCGAGAACACACTTATATTTCTTATTTCATAATTCATAGTAGAGCTCCACCACAACAGTGCACAACAGTAACCCATTCATTGACCATGAATTTTGCAAAATATGAAATATGCCAGGTTGAATAAGGTGCACGGCAGTAAGTAACGGACAGATAAATTAGACAAATTTCAACACTTTCTATAATTATAATTAAAAGGGAAAAACTTTAACAAAGGGACCACCGAGAGGAAGGTAAATGTTTGCTACAGCTAACCAACAGAGCTTAGCCCCAAATCAAAACAGATAGCGTGAGATGCTAGTATCAAATGATAATCCCCACAAAACACCAAAGTTGCAAGCATGTATTGGCAAGCACGTATTGGAGTACCTCGCAATCAATCGGCGCTGAATGATTGGACTGGCGAGGTGCGGGGCAGCACGAGCCGCCGCCCCAGGAGCTCGGCGCAGCCGCAGCCGCAGCCGCAGGAAACCGGGCGGCCGGCGACCGGGGCTGAGAGTGGGAGCCTGCCAACGGTGAGAACTCAGAAGGTGGCCTGCCAGCAGATGCCGCGAAGAGGGCGGCGGCTTCTGGTTGTGGAGAAGGTGGAGCAGTGTAGAAGAGTTTCCTGACTTTGTGTGGCCTAGTGGGGCGACGTTGAAGAGGTCAACTGCCGACTTTGCGGACCAAACATGTCGAATTGTAAGTATCCAGAACCTCTCGTTTTTCAAAAAAGAGACTCATCAGAAATACACTCTAATTATATGGTCGATTTTGAAGATCCGATTATGAAAGATTCAAAAATCAAATGACTTTCATAATTCATAATTAATAATTTATCTAATTTATAAATTATGGATTATAAAAGTCATCTAACTTTTGAAATTTTCATAATCAAACCTTCAAAATCGCGAGAATCCGAAACAAACAGGCCATTGGTTCTTCAGCCTCTCTTGCTTTGTACAGCGACTTGTCTCTTTTTTTGCGTTATTACTGCTTCCTTGCGTAGGTTCTTCACGACAAATCAAATTTTTTTCAGCCGAAACGGCACCGTTCGAGAAATTTAGATTCATTTCCAAAAAAAATCGGACTCTGGGCCGTGCCGTGCCCGTTCCTAGATGGAGATGTTGCGTGCCGGATGTTGCGTTGATCTGTAGCCCGGCCCACCTCGTTCCAGCGGAGGCCTTCGTTCTTCAACGCAACCGGAGCCGAGGCCCGAGGAGGCGGAGGAGAGCTCGCGGCGAGTCGGGAGGCGGCGGGGTGAAGAAGAGTCAGAGAGGAAAGCCCCGGGAGGGAGGAAGGAACCGTAGGCGGCGGCGGCGGCGGCGGCGGCAGCGGCAGCTGGGACGAGATGGTGAAGGCGCGGATGACGACGACGGACGTGGCGGCGGAGGTCAAGTGCCTCCGCCGCCTCATCGGCATGCGCCTCGCCAACGTCTACGACATCACCCCCAAGGTTTGTCGGGGTCCCCGTCCCCTACTTCCTCCCCCCTTCGCTAAACGCCGTGGCTTGAGTGGCTGCGCCGCGAACCCTAGCCGCCGCCGACGCCCACGTGGCGGCGGGTTGGCTGGTAATCCGCGATCGGATGGGGAGGGTGTTCCTCCTTGGATCGGTGGACGCGATTTTGTACTGGATTTGGGCCTGCTCGGATTGGTTCCGGAAGCTGTATGTAGGAGTATGCTCTAGTGGTGGTTTGGCGCTGGGGTTACCTTGTTTTTAGCTAAGTTTAGCGTGGCCTTGCGCGTATACTTCCTAGTTTGATTCGCGAATGGTAATTCCATGTGCTGTGAGATTGCCTGTGTGAGTTCTCCAATAGTTTGATGTAGCTGGTGCATCCTCCTGCTCGTAAAATTTGACACACACACAAAAAAAAGATAAGGTGTGGGCAACTCTTGATACAAATCTTGGGCGCATTTTGGTAGGACAAACCAGGTGGTTCTGAACATTTGTGTGGTTTGGGTGAACCATTCGAGAACCAGTGTATCATCAGTTTGTCATACCAAACAGATCACATTGTTCTGCATCATTCCCACACGCTGTGTAACTGTGTCCATATTTCCTATTTGATGCTAGTACATTGGTAACACAACATCTTTTCTGCATTTGGACAGACATATCTTTTCAAGCTGATGAACAGCAGTGGAATTACTGAGTCAGGGGAAAGTGAGAGGGTTTTACTGCTCATGGAGAGTGGTGTCAGGTTCCACACCACCCAATATGTCCGGTGAGTTGCTACCATTCACATGGATTGCATACACCTTGTTCTGGAAAACTAATGTCTATACCCCCAAATCTTTGCATTTCTGCAGTGATAAGAGCACCACACCATCAGGTTTTACTCTGAAACTACGAAAGCACATTCGTAACAAGAGACTTGAAGATGTCCGTATGCTTGGATATGACAGGGTATTGCTCCAGTTCATCCTCCTCTCAGATATACATTTCAAGACAGCAGCTTTGTGTTGTTGTTGGTTGGGCCATCTAATTTGGCCGTTGTTTTGCTTGTGCAGATTATTCTTTTCCAATTTGGGCTTGGGAGTAATGCACATTTTATAATTCTGGAGCTGTATGCACAAGGAAACATCCTTCTTACAGATTCCGAATACACAGTGATGACACTACTCCGTTCTCACAGGTCATTGTTTGGTTTGTGCTGTACTCCCTCCGTCCCGCAAAGAGTGTCCCTTTGGTTTGTCCTAAGTCAAACCATCTTATGTTTGACCAAGTTTATATAAAAATATATAAATATTTTCGATGCCTAACAAGTTCCATTAGATTCATTATGAAATATATTTTCATTGTATATCTATTTAGTGTTATAAATATCGATACTCTTCATTATAAAGTTAGTCAAACTTTAAATAGTTTGACTGAAAAAAGTCAAAGTGGACACTCTTTGCGGGATGGAGGGAGTATTAGTTAAATATGCTGTACTTAGTAGTCAGTAAAGGATTCTTTTCCAATTCAGTTGCATCAGTAAGGACTAAGGGCAGTAAAATATCAGTTATTCCTAACAATATGCAATCCAATGCTCTTCACTTTTTTTGTGTGTGTTGTGCTTATTATTTTTATTTTCTACCCGAATCGCAGAGATGATAACAAAGGATTGGCCATCATGTCATGTCATCGCTATCCTGTAGAAGCTTGCCGTGTTTTTGAAAGAACTGACTTTGCAAAGTTGAAGGACACATTGACAATGTCTGATAATGTTGATGATAATGAACCTTCGGAAATTACATCTGGATCAACTGATGCTCAGGAACCTTCTCAGTCGACCAATGATGGAGTGTCTGTAACTGAAGTATCTGAAAAACCACTGAGTAGAAAAGAAAAGAGGGCTGCTGCTGCAAAAGCCAAGCAGTCTGGATCAAATGCAAAAGCCAATAATGGTGGTCAATCCAATAAAGCTACTCTGAAGACAATTTTTGGCGAGGCGTTGGCTTATGGCCCTGCACTAGCAGAGCATATCATATTGGATGCTGGGTTGGTTCCAAGTACAAAGGTTGGGAAAGATCCAGAGAGCACTATTGATGACAGCACTATTCAGGCTCTAATGGAATCTATTACAAGGTTCGAGGATTGGCTTGTAGATATTATATCTGGCCAAAGGATTCCTGAGGGTTTTATTCTCATGCAGAATAAGTTGACTGCAAAGAAGAACCTCACACCCTTGGAAGGTGATTCAACTAATCAGAAGGTCTGTATTTTATCCTTGCTTACTTTAGCACTGTTATGGAATTTACTATGCAGATTAGTTCTTTTGTTTCATGTGCAAGAAATGTCTGCTGTCCCACATCACATATACCTGTTTATGATTTGGCACTGGCACTTGCATGTTACCATTGATTGATGCAAATTCTCGATAATGACTGTTTGAGTTCCTGTCTGCAGATATATGATGATTATTGCCCTATTCTGCTGAAACAATTTAAGTCAAGGGAATATGACGAATTTGTGACATTTGATGCTGCACTAGACGAGTTCTATAGCAAAATAGAAAGTCAAAAGGTGAATCAACAGCAGAAAGCAAAAGAAGAATCTGCAGCTCAGAGGCTGAACAAAATTAAATTGGATCAGGTAAGCCTCCTCACTTTGAAGTTTTGTAGTGCATATTTACAATCACAATTCTAGTTTTTGTTTCCATTGGAGGGGTTTTGTTATCTTAATTTAGTCTGAGGAGTTCATATAGTCCATCCTTCTCTGCCATGCAGGAGAATCGTGTGCATACATTGAGAAAGGAAGTGGACCATTGTGTCAAAATGGCAGAACTGATTGAGTACAATTTAGAGGATGTAGATGCAGCAATTTTGGCTGTGCGTGTTTCTCTTGCAAATGAAATGAGTTGGGAAGCTCTTACTCGCATGATTAAAGAGGAGAGAAAGGCCGGAAACCCAGTAGCAGGTCTTATCGATAAGCTAAATTTTGAAAGAAATTGCATTACCCTACTCTTGAGCAATAATCTTGATGACATGGATGAGGATGAGATAACTGCACCTGTGGAAAAGGTATGTTGCACAAGTTACTGGTTTGTCTCCATGGATGCTGTCTGTAGCATGGAACATATGTTTTTCTTAAAAAAATCATTCTGAAGCATGTTGACACCTTTTACTTTATGGTTCTTTGGACCTAATATTCATTGGCTCTTTTTTTTTGGAATGAGTTGAAATTCCTTGCCTTCTTTTTTCTCGGACAGCCATGTGAAGTACATTTACTTAATCAATCAACACCTACCCAGATGAACCTGTTGTGCTCTACCTGTCACAAATTTTGTGCTGCCTCACAAACTCTTGTTATGTGTACCTCTATTTCACTATCAATCTTCACGTTTTCTTATCAATCTGACACTACCTTTTTCGTTATTTTAGGTAGAGGTTGATATATCACTTTCTGCACATGCAAATGCAAGGCGGTGGTATGAAATGAAGAAGAAACAGGAAAGCAAACAAGAGAAGACGGTCACAGCTCACGAAAAAGCATTCAAAGCAGCCGAGAAGAAGACACGTCTTCAGCTTGCTCAGGTACCTTAGATAACATAACTTGTATTCATGGTTATTAAAGCAGTACGGCTAGACAAGCTGCTTAGGCACCACCTGTACGCTTTTAGTACTCAAGGCGGGCTATGCAGCGATGCCTTGAGGCTTGTTGTATGATGTGATCGTGGCTGCTCCTGCTGTATGTGACTACATCCTGGATATACAGGGCCTATGTGTTGGGCCTTGCTGTCGGCCCACTTGGCCCATGGTTTTAGGGAATTGTTGTTAATGACACTGCTTGAACAAGCCTTATATCATACTCCCTCCGTTTTAAATTGTAGGTCATTTTGGCTTTTCTAGGTTCATAGATATTATTACGCATCTAGACATGCATAATATCTAGGTGCGTAGATAATCCATTTGTCTTCAATTTGAAACTGTCACATTCATTTATCTTTTATTCTTTGCTAGCAGAGAGGCATAATTCATAAGAAAGGTAGTTAATTAAATTGAAGGCTTTTATTGGAATCAGTTGTTTTTTCTTTGTTTATTGTTTAAATGATTGCATATGTTTGCTATCATTGTTTCAAAAAAAATCGACTTAGTTCATTGTCCTTTCACTGTTCAGTTGTAAGCATAACTTTATTATCTGGACATTTTTAGGAAAAAACTGTGGCTGCAATCACTCATATGCGCAAAGTTCACTGGTTTGAAAAATTCAATTGGTTCATCAGCAGTGAAAATTACCTGATTATCAGTGGCCGAGATGCTCAGCAAAATGAGTTGATTGTCAAGCGTTATATGTCTAAAGGAGATCTGTAAGCACCCTTATATCTATTGTAATTTGCAAACAATTTCGATACTTTTTCCTCAGTTTGTCGAATTTTGCAGTTGATAACAGAAAACATGCTTCCACTGTAATGCCTCATAAGTTTTGTAGTGCTATCAAATGTTCATTATTGTTCCATGAATCTTGTGGAGGCTGCTGGTTGATTATTTTTTTGTAATAGGTATGTGCATGCTGAGTTACATGGAGCTTCCAGTACTATAATCAAGAATCACAAACCTGATACTCCTATTCCACCATTAACACTAAACCAAGCAGGATGCTTCACTGTGAGTTCAAGATTGTCTCTAAACATTTTACTGTTATAGCTTGAAAAGGCCAGGGCTCATATGATTCTGGGTTTCTGTTGCAGGTTTGCCACAGCAAAGCATGGGATTCAAAAATTGTTACAAGTGCTTGGTGGGTGTATCCACATCAAGTTAGCAAGACAGCTCCTACTGGCGAGTACCTTACTGTTGGTAGTTTTATGATCCGTGGCAAGAAAATTTTTCTCCCACCTCACCCTCTTGTTATGGGCTTTGGTATCCTATTCCGCTTGGATGAGAGCTCCTTGGCATCTCATCTAAATGAAAGGAGGGTTAGGGGTGAAGATGAGGCCTTCCAAGAAATTGAAGTGGAGTCTCACAAGAAGCAAAGTAACCCTCAATCAGATGATGAAGTCGCTAGTGATAGTGGTTCAAACAAGGAAACACATGAAGATGAATCAAGCAGGGAAAATACAAACATTGACCAAAATAATAAGCTTGGTCTTTCTGATTTGTCTACTGATATTGCTACTGCCAACTGTCCTGAACCACTTGCTGAAACCCAAGTTGAGGAAAAATTGGACAATGGGAATTCCAGTTCAAAGGAAGAAACTGTCGATGCTGTTTCATCTCAACTTGATGATCTGCTTGATAAGACTCTTGGCCTTGGCCCTGCAAAGGTGTCAGGTAAAAGCTCTTTGCTGAGCAGCATCACATCCAGTTTAGCAGAAGACAGCGATGATCTTGAAGTGAAAAAACCAGCAGTGAGAGACAAACCGTACGTATCAAAAGCAGAGAGAAGAAAATTGAAGAAGGGCCAGTCAACTGGTGAAATTGCTACTGATTCCCAAAATGGTGAAGCTGTAGAAACACCAGGTGCTTCACAAAAAGGAAAGGCAAACACAAAGGCTGGTTCTGAAGTAAGTGAGACAGGTACTTCGCAGCAAGGAAAAGGAAAGGCAAACACAAAGGCTGCTGGTTCTAAAGTAGGCCAGCCAGGTAATTCACAGCAAGAAAAGGGCAAGGGAAGCACACAGGCTGCTAATCCTAAGGTAAGTCGCGGGCAGAAGGGCAAGCTTAAGAAGATTAAAGAGAAGTATGCAGAGCAGGATGAAGAAGAAAGAGAAATTCGTATGGCATTGCTTGCGGTAATAACATTATTTATCATTATGGTTTCTTTCCTGTTGTTGCCTTATCCCTTTTGTACATCAAGTCTTGACATTTCTGCTCATACATGTCATGTTAGTCATCTGGGAAAGCTTTGCGGAAGGACAAGCCTTCACAGGATGAAGAACCCACTCCTAAAGAATCGAAACCATCAGCTGGTAGACATTTTCCTCTTATTTTCAGGGTTTTACTTATGACATTTGGCAACTCCTTACCTGGATAGTGATGAACTGATTACTGTTCAATGCTCTTTCTACTCTGTACAGTAGCAACTTCAGAATATTATGTTGATTAGTTTGCTTATAGTTGGCTTGCTTTTATATTTGTTTGCTTAATAAGGTTTCCATACATATGAGACTGGAAAATGAAAATTATAGTGAAACATCATTTCATGTTTGGCTGTTCAAAATTTTCACAACTTCTTAACTCTTACAGGTGAAGATGACACGTCAAAAATATGTTATAAATGCAAAAAAGTTGGACATCTTTCTCGTGATTGCCCTGAAAGTACCTCTGAGGCAAACAGAAATGACATCAGCATTAGTAGAAGCAGGGATGGCATGGGTACAAGCACTGCTCCTGCTGGTGGCAATAGTGCCATGGATGAAGATGATGTTCAAGAGCTTGGTGATGAAGAGAAAGAAAAGCTAATTGATTTGGACTACTTAACTGGGAACCCACTACCAAGTGATATTTTGCTCTATGCTGTACCTGTATGCGCCCCTTACAACGCATTGCAGACATACAAATATCGTGTAAAGATTACCCCAGGCACAGCAAAGAAAGGAAAAGGTATGCCAGGCGACAAAGTCTGTTAGTTTCACCTTTTCATTTTTTATGTTTTTCTCCTGGTATATCAGTTGTCTTGATACCCGAGTATGTTACTTTCAGCTGCCAAAACTGCTATGAGCTTGTTTGTGCACATTCCTGATGCAACCAACCGTGAGAAGGAGCTCATGAAGGTGTGCACTGACCCTGAATTGGTAGCTGCTATAGTTGGGAATGCCAAGATCACAGCACCTGGCCTCACTCAGTTGAAGCAGAAACAGAAACAGAAGGGGAAGAAGGCTGCAAAACAGAACTAATGTGAAATCGCTGTGATTGAAAAGCTGAAGTTTTGATCCATCTCTGATCTTCAAAGATCTGCAAATGTTGCTATTTCGTTGAGTGACACCTGGAGAGAAGGCTGCAAAACAGATCTAATGTGAAATCGCTGTGATTGAAAAGCTGAAGTTTTGATCCATCTCTGATCTTCAAAGATCTGCAAATGTTGCTATTTCGTTGAGTGACACCTGGAGATTGTTTATATGCACATTTAGCATTTGTGAAGTTTATGCCTTTGGCACTGAGACTCGAGAGGCTGGGATTGGAAAGCCGGACAGAGGTGGCGGCAGCAGGTGTATACACTGGCAGTCTATTGCCAATTTGCTGTTGACCTGGGAAACTTCTGTGATGTAGACAGGCTAAAAATATACGTCAATTCACTTAAAAGTCGTCTCTAATATGAGTACTTTGTTATATATGTGACTTCGGTGAAATGCGAAGCATCTCTTTGCCCTTGAGAGGCCGGGAATGCAATCCTAGTATGCAATAAAATAGAGAGCAAGGGCATATAGGATCTAATTAGAACAACTCCAAAAGTTTGACAAACCAACTTAGCATCCATCTAATTTTGGCAAAACAAGACAATTTAGCTTCTAACAATTTGGCAAACCAACTTAGTAAAACTCACCTCCCCGCAAGTGTGGTTGCCATCAGTGTTTCCCTAGGTGGGAGGGTGAAAAAAGAAATAAAGAATACAAAATGATTCCTGATGTAAGTTTTCAAGAGGTGGAAGGGTATAAACATAATTTTGTTTCTCTCAGGATTCCTGATGTAAGTTAGATCTGGGTTGAATTATACCAAATTGGAAGGGTTGATTACATACTTGGCATTATTTGCATGAGTTGTATATTACTATCAGGTACGTAGAATGTTGTGGGGTAATCACAGGAAAATGAATACACTTCTAGCACACTTTACCTGCATCTTCCGTAATTATTCTTCAACTATTCTTCTACTGCATCGTTGGAGGATGGCGCCATCTCCGCGCCCTTAGACCATCCGCACCGGTTCCTGCAAAAAGACGGGATCGGCTCCTCCAGGAGTTTTTTGCCGTTCGAACGACCGCAGCGGCTTCCTGCAGGGACGACGGGAAAATCCCGTCGCCCCCGCTTTCCTCGAGATCCAGAGGAGCCGCGGGCATACGGGAAAGGACAACGAGCGGGGCCCGCAGAGTATGTTGTTGTTCCGCGCCGGCAGCAGGAAGGGGGAGGAAGAAAAGATGAGCCCGTCGCCGCGCCGGCAAGGAAGGAGGAGGGAGGAGGAAGAAGACGGGGCTGCTCGCCCTGCTCGTCGGAGATGGCGTGGACGACCGCATCTTCCTTCTCCGCCGCCGGCCACGGAACCGAGGGAGCCGCTGGAGATCTCCATTGCCGCCGCCGCAGAGGAAGGGAGGGAGAGCGACGTCGGGGGCGGGGCCATCCGCGGTGGAAGACGTCACGCGTGCCGCCGCAGAGGCCGCCAACCACCGGAATCGAGCTGCCGCGCAGGGAGCAACGGAGGGCGCGCGGCCTCCGCCGCTGGAGGAGCAGGGGAGCCCCTGCTCGAGCACCTGCGTCTTCGGCCTCCTCACCGGGGAGGAGGCGACCCTGCTCGAGCACCGACGGAGAGGCCGCTGCGCTGCCCGCTGCCCGGCCCGCTGCTCCTCCCGTGGGGCCGCGCCCTCATGGCCGCCGCCGCCTAAGCTCCTCCCGTGCTGCACCCCGCCGAAGCTCCCCTCAAGCCGAAGCCGCGCCACCCCGCCAGAGACGCCGGCGAGCTCGTCGAGGCCCGAACGAAAAAGGAGGACGCCGCCGCCGAGTTCCCTCCCCTCCGCTCGATGCGCTCGCGCACCGCGCCAACCTCGGAGATGCCGCCGGTGTGCTCACTGACTGCGACGCCGCACCGAATCGGGCTGTGCACGGGGAGAGGGGGCAAGGCGCCGGCGGAGAGGAGGTCGGCCCGCGCGCCCCACCACACCTTCCCCGCGGAGACCCGCCGCCGCGATGCCGCCGCCAGGAGCTCGGATTTGGGGGCGGCCGCCGGCCCCGGCTCGGGGAGCTCCAGCGCCTCCAATCCCCGCAGCTGGAGCCCGTCGTCGTGCCCGGACCTTCATGCCCGCCGGAGAGGACGACCGCGGCCGGGAGAGAAAAAGGAAGAGGCGGGTCACGGGTGCGTGGGGCGTCGCCGCGTCGGGGCGGAGAAGCAGAGGACGGGGGAGGAGACTGGTGGAGAAGGGAGGAGAAGAAAAAAATAGAAAGAGAGGAGGGTAGTTGGAGATGGTGGAATAGAATATATGATTGTTGGGATAGAGTGGGTGATATAAAGAATGACGAGTGCGGGAGAAGTGGATATAAAGGAGAGAATCTCGCTGACAAGGCAAGAATATTCTGTTATGAAGGAGAATTTGGAGGAGCACCAGTGTGAGACCACCGTTGATTGGGCGGGTCGCAGCCGCCGTGGAGCCGCCGCCGCCGATGGGAGAGCAAAGCTTCACACGCAAAGCAGCAGAAATGACACACCCCTGGCTCCTGGCGGCGGAGCTGCGGCGGCGTCGTCCTGCGGCCCTGTTGGGCTTACAGTTCACTGTTGATCTAGAGCCGTTGATTGCTAGTGTCCTCTCCTCCAGCACGCATGAGCCGTCCGATTCCCCGTTTCCTCTTCCGATGCTCTGCCTCGCTCGCTCCCCACCCTAGCAGTCATAACCGGCCCGCGGCGGCGGCGGCGAGCACGTGCGAGGCTGCGACGGCGAGGAGCTTTGCGCGCGAGGCGAGCTACGCGCGGGACGCAACGGCGACGTCAACCGGCGTACGGGACACGGCCGCGTTTTCTAGAGTTTGCAGATGATGCTGAATGGCAGAGGAGCGATGCTGCGCGGTGCCGTGACTCCGTTCTGGAAGCTGTTCAACCGTAGCGCTGCGTCTTCCTCTGCGCGCACCTCCAACTTATTCATCGGCGGTAAAATCCTGTGATTTCTCCTCCGGTTGGATCGCTTGCTGCTGTCAGGTTTATCACACCTGATCAAATTCTTCCTTCTTAATTTTCAATGGGAAGAAAGGATGTCAAGTGGTGTGATGGGTTCAATTTGGGGTGTGCTGATGCTAATCAATTACTGCATTTTTTTGGGAAAAGTCCGATTTACAACCTTGAACTAGCACACAAGTCTGGTTTTCAACCTTAAACTACAAAACCAGACATAAAAGGTCATCCAACTATCAAAACCGTGCAAGTTTCAACCTTTGAGCGGTTTTAGAGGTGGTTTTCCATTTTGTGAAAATGTTAAAAAAATGGTTTCATCTAAAAAAATCATAACTAATTCATTTTAAATCAGAAAAATATGGAACTTATACCCAAAATTTTATAAAAATGTCACCTATCTATTGGTGAACTATTTGGAGTCATCTGCATCTTATTATTCATATTCCTAGTATTTTTAGAAAAAGCAATAAAAACTAGAAACTTGAACATATAATATTTAAAAAAACTCCAAATAGTGCACCAATAGATAGGTGACATTTTTATAAAACTTTGGGTATTAGTTCCATATTTTTCTGATTTAAAATGAATTAGTTATGATTTTTTAGATGAAATCATTTTTTTTAACATTTTCACAAAATGGAAAACCACCTCCAAAACCGCTCAAAGGTTGAAACTTGCACGGTTTTGATAGTTGGATGGCATTTTATGTCTGGTTTTGTAGTTTAAGGTTGAAAACCAGACTTGTGTGCTAGTTCAAAGTTGTAAATCGGACTTTTCCCTTTTTATTTCTTCTTCTGCTTTATATGATAAAGCGCAGGTCTTTCTTTCGATACAAATGAGACAGCTCTCAAGGATGCTTTCTCCCAGCATGGCGATGTTATTGCAGGTAATCTTAGTTTCTTAGTTCTTACCAATTCATGAATACGAATGTACGGTGTCGTTGCTATGTAGGCGTTTATACCTGCATTTTGTGCCACAAACCATCCTCTTATTCTCTGAATATGCACCGCAGTGAAGGTGATATGCCATCCAACAACGGGGAAGTCAAAAGGATTTGGTTTCGTCACGTTTTCCTCAGAAGACGAAGCTGCTGCAGCAGTGCAGAAGATGAACGGTGAAGCAAGTGCTCATCGCTGTGTTCGTCGACACATTTCTCAAGCCCATTTCTCTCGAAACAATGTGCGGCTATGCACTCACCTATCTATTGCTAACACACATATTTCCACACTGAAATTGGGTTTCAGGTGCTCGATGGAAGGACCATTCGGGTGCAGTACTCAGACAGTGGGCGATCTGACACTACAGATTTGGATGTGTAATTGCACTTTTACTTGCCGCATCTCCAACAACACATTTTTCATCAACATACTCCAGTTAGTGACAAGGTAGTTTAAGGCAAAATAGTCAGATCATTTCTCAAGCCCTCGATGTGAACTTATTGACAACAGTCAAACTCATAATTGAGAATCAAAACTCACACGAAATGGTTTTTGAGGTAACCATTATGTAGCAGAGTTTTAATTTTTGTTGTGAAGAAGAAAAGGCAAAAACCAATGAGATTGATATGATTTTTTAGAAGGAACAGAGGCATTCATGCCCAATTTCCTTTTTTCCCCCCATTGATTGGCTCACCAGAAGGGGAATGACACTGGCACGAGTAGGCAGACCAAGCAAGCTTTCCCAAGATTAACTATAAACATCAATTTGCAGCATCTTAACATATTGCAAGAATATGTTATCCAGACAAATTTATCAATACAGTTATGGTGAGCTATACAAAAAAGAATTCCGTGTGCTCTATGCTCAGACAAAGTATTGCAGTATTTTGCATGATCAAAGTTGCAAAACAGAACTAATGTGAAATCGCCGTGATTGAAAAGCTGAAGTTTTGATCCGTCTCTGATCTTGAAATATCTGCAGATGTTGCTATTTGTTTGAGTCACACCTTGAGATTGTTTATATACACATTTAGCATTTGTGAAGTTTATGCTCCTTTGGCACTGAGACTCGAGAGGCTGGGATTGGGAAGCCGGACAGAGGCGGCAGTAGCAGGTGTATACACTGGCAGTCTATTGCCAATTTGCTGTTGACCTGGGAAACTTCTAATGTAGACATGCTAAAAATATACGTCAATTCACTTAAAAGTCATCTCTAATATGAGTACTTTGTTATATATGTGACTTCGGTGAAATGCGAAGCATCTCTTTGCCCTTGAGACTTTGAGAGGCCGGGAATGCAATCCTAGTATGCAATAAAATAGAGAGTGATGGCATATATGACCAAATTAAACGTCAATAGCACAGCAATCTTTGTGCTCTTTAGCTGTTTTTTATGGAAAGTTCTGTTGTAGATGGCATACAAAAAAAGAACATATGTTTTATTTCGAAGTCCTGTTGTGTTTATTATATACTTGTGCTTTGCAACGGGAGGCAAGAAAATCTCTCGTCTAAGCTAGTATTCATGACTTATGGTACTCAACAAATCATGCATTGTTCATTAATTGCTTAATTGATGTGATAAAAAAAGATACTAACATATAATATCAGTGTAATGTGTGATTCGAAAAAAAGAAAAGAAAAATACATGTGCGTTGCAACTATAAATTTCTAATTGCTCTTCTCAAATATTAAGAAATGGAGGATCTTTTTAAAGGTGTTTCTTTAGAATTGTGTTTTAGGAATAGCCAACAACACGTTTTATACTAACTACAGGGACTTTTATGTAAATATCTTTAACCTCCTCACCATGGTGAGCAATTATGAACCGTACATCAGCAGCACGTTTCCAGACTTCACCATCCATCCATCTTTTGCGATTAGGAACCGTACTGCACATCCGCATGCCTTGCTTGCTCCTCCGTTTCAATGGTCGGCCGCCGGCACCATGGTGAGCAAGGCGCCGGGGATGGAGGAGGCAAAAACAGCTGGAGGTCGCATGATTCGTGGTGCTACTTTCTCCAGCAAGAGTCGCGGCTGAAGCAGATCAGCCCGTGCGGTGGGGTCAAAAGAGTCGCGCCGCCGCAGGCAAGGTGGAGCAAGCCCTGTTGGGCTTATACAGTTCACTGTTGATCCAGAGCCGTTGATCGCTAGTGTCCTCTGCTCCAGCACGCGTGAGCCGTCCGATTCCCCGTTTCCTCTTCCGATGCTCTGCCTCGCTCGCTCCCCACCCTAGCAGTCAGTCATAAGTCATAACCGGCCCGCGGCGGCGGCGGCGAGCACGTGCGAGGCTGCGACGGCGAGGCGAGCTACGCGCGGGACGCAACGGCGACGTCAACCGGCGTACGGGACACGGCGTTTTCTAGAGTTTGCAGATGATGCTGAATGGGAGAGGAGCGATTCTGCGCAGTGCCGTGACTCCGTTCTGTAAGATGTTCAACCGTAGCGCTGCATCTTCCTCTGCGCGCACCTCCAACTTATTCATCGGCGGTAAAATCCTGTGATTTCTCCTCCGGCGTTATCGCACCTGATCAAATTCTTCCTCTTAATTTTCAATGGGAGGGAAGGATGTTAAGTGGTGTGATGGGTTCAATTTGGGGTGTGCTGATGCTAATCAATTACTGCATTTTTTTATTTCTTCTTCTGCTTTATATGATAAAGCGCAGGTCTTTCTTTCGATACAAATGAGACAGCTCTCAAGGATGCTTTCTCCCAGCATGGCGATGTTATTGCAGGTAATCTTAGTTTCTTACCAATTCATGAATACGAATGTAGTATGATGTTGTTGTTATGTAGGCGTTTATATACCTGCATTTTGTGCCACAAACCCATCCTCTTATTCTCTGAATATGCACAGCAGTGAAGGTGATATGCCATCCAACAACGGGGAAGTCAAAAGGATTTGGTTTCGTCACGTTTTCCTCAGAAGATGAAGCTGCTGCAGCAGTGCAGAAGATGAACGGTGAGGCAAGTGCTCATCGCTCTGTTCGTCGACACATTTCTCAAGCCCATTTCTCTCGAAACAATGTGCGGCTATGCACTCACCTATCTATTGCTAACACACATATTTCCACACTGAAATTGGGTTTCAGGTGCTCGATGGAAGGACCATTAGGGTGCAGTACTCAGACAGTGGGCGATCTGACACTACAGATTTGGATGTGTAATCGCACTTTTACTTGCCGCATCTCCAACAACACATTTTTCATCAACATAGTCCAGTTAGTGACAAGGTAGTTTAAGGCAAAATAGTCAGATCACCATTTCTCAAGCCTTCGATGTGAACTTATTGACAACAGTCAAACTCATAACTGAGAATCAAAACTCATATGAAATGGTTTTTGAGGTAACCATTATGTAGCACAGTTTTAATTTTTGTTGTGAAGAAGAAAAGGCAAAAACCAATGAGATTGATATGATTTTTTTAGGAGGAACAGAGGCATTCATGCCCAATTTCCTTTTCCCCCCCATTGATTGGCTCACTAGGAGGGGAATGACACTGGCACGAGTAGGCAGACCAAGCAAGCTTTCCCAAGATTAACTATAAACATCAATTTGCAGCATCTTAACATATTGCAAGAATATGTTATCCAGACAAAATACAGTTATGGTGAGCTATACAAAAAAGAATTCCGTGTGCTCTATGCTCAGACAAAGTATTGCAGTATTTTGCATGATCTTAGTTCTCTCTACACTGTATTATGCCGTCTGGATGACCCTGAAGGAGTCCATGACCCTCCTGAGGTCCTCCTCTTCCTCCACGAACACCTGCTCCGGCGTCTGCAACCGCAGCTCGTACAGCCGCTTGTTCTCGACGCCGAGGACCGACAGGTAGCGCCGGTCCCACTCCAGGCTCTGCACCCTGTCCTGCGGCATCACCGCCAGCTCGTTGTTACTCGCGTAGGATTTTATGTTCACCTGCAGGAAAGATACCACGAGTACACACATCTGAGTTTTCAATCCAAGTAATTGTGAGCTTAACCACTTGTGAATTATAAAGGAAATTTGCAGTGTTTTCTGTCTTAGTCGTCACCTCAACTTCGTAGTAGAGCTTGCCATCGTCAGCAACCTTGGACACCGCCGACAGGACGTTCGATTCGCGCCGAACGCCCAGCCTGGTAGACATGAACTCTGTCAGGTACTGCTTCAGAACCTTCTCTGCCGCCTTCTCCGGAGGGCCTAGATCCTCGACACTGGTGTATTTTGATGATGAAGGGGATGATATCTCGACTGACATGTTCTCATCAAGGACGAAGGGGTCTCTGAAGAATATGTCCGCGCCAGCTCCCTTGACTTGGATCCAGCTCTTGGGGTACAGGAAGGTGTAGCCGTCGAATGTGTCGATGTACTCCCTGAATGCGCCGCCGGTTGTCTCAGCTAAAGTGATCTGTTTTGGTCCTAAGAGTAGGACTGTTGAAGTGGATAGCATTGTCGACAGCACATTCCTCCTGGAAACTGCAGAAATATTAGTTGCTGGCAGTTTGTGAATATGTAATATTTGAAGACAAGTAACAATCCAACAATGAAAAGATTCTTCAATAATCTGTGTGTCTGCCATCTTTCTGTATGTTACCTCTTCAATTTCATGACATACTGCATATAAAAATTAGGACAAAAAGAGCTTCAGATTGCAGCTATCTTAGTCAGACTAGCAGTCTCAGATAAAACATTCACTTGGAATAGGTAACCATATAAAATTGTTGCGTGACTGCAAACAAATTATATAGAATAGTGACAAGTCTTGTACTTTCAGTTTTCACTCACCATGTTTCCTAATTGCATGACTTCTACATCGTGACTCCTTTCAAAGTGACCAATGTTTAAACTGACAAATCTTTGCTAGGAATAGGAGTGTGGGCTGAAGCTTAGTAGGCGACAAATTCCAACCGGACCTAACCTAACACAAACTGTTAGGTAAATAAATTCTACTGTTTGAATATTTGAATACCATTATACATAATGTTCAACACTAGTGTATACAGAACAACAGAACTTGTGAGTTGTGACAGCACACCTAGTAAATTTTGGAGCCTTGTCTGTGTACTGTACTTCAAACTTGCAGGCTAGTTCCTTCTTTGACAAACACAACAATGTAGTGAAGGTTGGGGGCACTACCATCAACTAATTGTAATATTCCATTTACACTAATTTCATGACCTGTAAACAGCACAAAATGCTAAAACTATCCTTATCAATCCACAACAAACAGCATGCTAGTCATTGTTACATGTCAATTGCAGTAATTTCCAACCAAAAGAAGGGTAAGCTATGGTCATTGCCACCTGGAACATCCATGTGGAAATTTAGTTCGTAAAGACTAAAGAGTGACCGACATGGTGAGTTATGGTCATTCCCAACTAGAACAAACCCATTTGGAGACTTCGTTAGGAGAAAGTGGTCGACAAATAGGTGGTAATGGAACAAACTGACAATAGTGTCTACGATTCACATTCCTGATTCCACCGACAAGTGCAGCAACTCCATGATTGCCGGAAAATAAGGCACATGTGCATGCTGAATGAGCCAAAGCACACAAATGAAAAGAAGCCGGGTCATATGTGATGACTATCAACACGGAAGACTCGAAATGGGTATACAGAATACTAAGAATGGCTACACCGTTATGCACCATATGAGGCACAACAATACAGCAGAAGTTCTTAGACTAACACCTAGTTACTGAGAACGACAGAGCACTGGAAATAACAAGAAAAGGACAGAGAAAATGACTAAAAGGTGAAGACTCGACCAAACCTGCGCATCTTGAAACAAATGACGTAAAATAGCACAACTAGGAAATGTTCCATCACTCAATGCATGTGGAAATCCAATGTGAATCCCACACTTGAGGAAGAACCATCCTGACTAGAAATCTACTCTGAAATTTGACCTTTCCTGCACATGTTTAATTCATCTGAGCTAAGCTTTAAGCTACAATTCCAGAATTCAGGTCTAGGCACATTCCTCCTATGAACTGCAGAAACGTTAGCTGCTTGCAGTTTCTACATATGTAACGATTTGTGAACAAGTAATGATTAAGCAAGGATAAGATTTGTCAATATGTGCATGTCTTCCATTCAATTTGTTACCTCTTCAATTTTGTGACATAATAAGGATGCAAACTAGGGCAAGACGACCTCAAGATTGCAGCTTTCTTATTAGTAAAAAAAGTCCTCTTTAACACAAGAAGTCCTAGATAACCTTTTTACTAGGAAAATTTAGTTTGTAGTAATCGACAGGTTAGATTCTATTATGCTACAGCTAGTCCCACACTGAAGCACTTCCATGAAGCATGAGCCAGGAACTACAATACTACATAACTACAAATTTTTTTCTTTGACAAAATGACAAATTTCGTACTATCAGTCTGTTGCAATCACCACGTTTCTAATTCATAACTTTATACATAATGACTGCTTTCGAAGTTAAGGATGTTAAAATTGTCCCCATCAACCCTATCAGTTATCTTGTCTGGACTGTAGAGTACTAGAGTGTAAACTGAATCGTAGTACACAAGAATTCAAAACAATTTCCAAACAGATCTAACCCAACAAAACTGTTAGCTAATTGAATTCAACTGTTTGAATATGTCAACATGATTATACAGAATATTCAACACTAGGGTAAGTCGGACAGCACATAAATTCTGACAGCACAGCTAGCAACTCTTGGAGCCTAGTTCTTTTGCAGTGAACGTCAAACTTGTAGGCTCCTTGACAAATAAAAAAAATGGCATGATGATAGATGTCACACCATCAACCTACTGTAATATTCCATTTCGACTGCAGGACCCATAAATAACGAAAATGCTAAAACTGTCATTATAACAAACACCATGTCAGTCATTTTCAATTGCAGTAATTTCCAATCAAAACAAGGGTGAGCTATGATCATTCCCAACTGAAGCACGTCGGTGTGGAAATTACGTTAGGAAAAAGGGGCCAGTGAATTGGAATTGATACATTGAACTGACAACAAGGCACTGTGTGCAGGATAAGCCAAAGGTAGGTTACTTGAAGTCAGGTCCTAGGGAATCACTATCAACAAGCAAGACTTGAAGTAGTAGCTTACTGTCAGTTGCATCAAAGCAAGCAGCAACGAACGTGATAGAAAGTTATTAGCCATGACCTCTAGTTACCGGGGCACATAAAGAGCACTGGAACTCTGGAAATAACGAGAGAAGGACAAAGAAAGGAGTGACTAAGAGAAGAAGTGAGGACCCTATCAAACCCGCGTGCCTTGAAATGTGCACACGAGATGAAGAAACGTTCCATCAATAAATATTTGTGGGAATCTGACGTAGATTCATTGCGCGCTTGAAGGAGACCATCCAAAGATTCCAGACTACAAGTCCAGGCCAGTCAAGTGAGGTTGCTGTTCGGACTTCCAGAGTGCCTTCTTTTTCTCTGCTAATCTTCCCTTCCGGTCGTCCAGGCACAATTGGGCTAAACTATGATTAAAAACATTGGCGTGTACCAGCTTGATCCCCAACACGCAGAAATGTTACCAAGCAGAAGCTTCTCTATCTAGTCATCACAAATCCTAATTCGGGCCAAGTTCAGCTATAGTCCTCGCACAGCAACAACGTCAATCTCTCCAAACACGCACGAATCGCCTATCCGACCAGCAGAAACAAATCGAGGGTGATTGAGCAGGCAAGCCAGGCTAGAAGGAGGAAGAGCGCGTACCAGCAGGGAGGACGCGGCGTCTGCAGGACACCTCGGCGCGTCGGGAAACGGCGGAGACACGCGTGTGGGCCTGGCTCCTCCGTCCGCCGGAGAAGGCAGTCGCGGCTGCGGCGGCGGCGGCCATGGGAGCTGAGCAAGTGAGCTGAGCTCGGCTCTGCTCAAGCGGATAGAGATAGACTTTTTTTTCCGACGTGGACAAAGGAGAGATGCCCCGAAGCACACGAGAGCGCGGCGGGCTGCCATGTCTGAATCGCGGCCCATGACGCGCCCGGCCCACGAAACAGAGAGAGGGCCCCACGTGCGAGCTCGAAAATTGTACTCCTTGGTTCAAAAATATTGGGGCATTTTTTGGAAATAAAAGTCTGCCAAAGTACATTTTGACTCTTAATTTCTTTTAAATTATAATTCTCTAATAGGGCATTTGGAAAAGTCTTCGAAAGTCGATTTCGACTTTTAATCTCACTTTTTATATATAATGTTAATAACTAAAGACTCGATATAATCTAAAAAGACTTTGAATTAAATATATTGATGTTTTATTTCTGAGAGGATGACTAACATTATTAAACACTATTGAGTTGCATGTACCAACCAATTCTATTAACATTAGGTTGGCCATCATCACATTGGCGGAGCTATATGTAGATGCCCATGTATTCCCAGGAATACTCAAGTATTTTTACAAGAGAACAAGTATATATTTATAGTTTATACATATATGCATATCATGCTTTGTTTAGATCCTGATTTCTGGAGCCAGATAACAGCTAAAGCTGACTCTTCTTGACCCTCTCCTCACATCACCCTCCCCCAACCAGGCTGCCCTTGGAGAAGGCCCATCCCAATCGGCGCCCCGGCCCTGTCGTCACTCCCTCTCGTTCTGCGAGTAGCGGTAAACACCAATCACCATCGACAAGTTGTCACTCATCTTTGACGCCTCGGCCTCTCTCCCTTGAATCGCTGGTGAAATCGAAACTCCTTCCTCAAATTGACAAGTCGATCCGCCTCGGGCCTTTGTGACGGTGGCAACGGACCTCATGCTCGTCCTCCACAGTCTGCCATGGCAGCGCTTGCTCTAGAGTGGGAGGGACTGGCATGCCAAGGGATGGGGCTAGCTACGACCAAGAGTACCAGGTGCTTGCGGCATTATTCATGCCCCTGATTTGGGCTCCTCCATCCGGAATTCAAGTATCGGCAATGGAAAATGAGAAACATCATCCATATATTGTTTTGTTTCATAGTTACTTTAAAATTGAACAATTTGTACCTTAATTTTTTTATCGATATTGGCATAGTGTGACTTGTGGTATTGACATAGCGTGACGTACTTTGGAATTTTTTATTGTGAATGCTTTATTGTTAGATGGGATTGGAATACCCAACTTTCAATTCCTGCCTCCGCATCATCATCAATATAATCTAAAAAGGACTTTGGATATAAATATATATTGATGTCCTATTTCTGGGAGCGTGAGTAACATTATTAAATATTATTAAGTTGCATGCACCATTCAGTTCGATCTAAAATTGTACGCTGATAAGAAAATGGACAATTCACTTGTACTCCAAACAGTAACACCAACAAACACTACTACAGTACGTACTATCAATACTGCATCGAAGTACCACAAGAGTCTTTGTTTCAGATGTGTAGTCGGTCAAACTTAATTGTCAGCAATGAAAGAGAAAGATTTAGAAGAAGAAAAAAATGTGTTGTCAAGAGTTTCATCATGCTGGAAGCATGTCTCTCACCATCCTTCCAGCCGCTCTTCTTTACTTACTTTTCCTATGTTTTTCCACTTGGCAGCTAGTAGGTAGTAGCTATCCAGACCAGTCAACACAAGCCGACAACAAAGTTCAAGCCTGCCGTACTAGGTGTCACGTCAACTCAAGACAAATGTCACAGCTTACAATTCCATGTCAACGTGTGCATATATGCGTTGGTTATGGTAACGTCGGCCGTGATACGCGGCCGGATTACCTTATCTGATCGAGTATAAGCAGCAAAAAGCACACGTTGCAATTTTCTACTCCCTACTTGCAGAGCTAGCTTTTCTTTTTTTAAAAAAAATTACACAGTACAACACAGACGCTCACAACACGCATGCACACTCATCTCAATGAACACATGTACGCAAACTATATCTCTAGAGGACTGAGCACCCCGACAGATCTGGAGATTCCCAAAGTCACTATTGATGTCTCGTTGCCGAGAGAAATACCGCTTACCACTTAACGCACAACGCTGGTACATCTTTAAAAATCCCAGAAAAAGACGTGAGTATAAGGATTTGAATCCTGATAGGTACCATTCCGTTGGACCGTTCTACCATTAGACTACAAGCCAACTTGCATGGAGCTAGCTTTGCTTTGTGAAAGTTTGGTATGAACTTATCTTTTTGAAAATCGTTCACGAGGACATCATCCATGTGTCATACACTCATGATTCGTAAAGAATCTACAAGCGAGATGGTCAGATGGAGTGGGAGAGAGAGAGGAGTTCGTACATGATTTTTCCTCGTGTACTAGTGTCATCAAATACATACAGTTGCACATTACCTACTAATCTGGTCCGTTTTGGTTGTGCTGGACTGGAAATAGACAGGAGCTGACGATCGATTTGGCTTTTAATTTCGAAGTCAACGCTTGGGTACCACACATGTGTAAGGAGATGCTACTATTTTGTATTGTTAGTCAATGTTTACAACATCAGAATTACGGTACGAAAAATATATGTGAAGCCTCGTGGTTGTGCCTGATCAGTTCACATGCCAAAAGTCGAAAACTCGAACTAATTAAGTAGTCTGGTTCTATATACATCAATATAATAACTTTTAACTAAATAAGAGTTAGTTTTTTTATTTGGACATAAGGTGCTGCATGCTATTGCTACATGGCACGGCCGACTGATTGGACATAAGCCAACTTTAGCCGATTGACGGAGAGCATCAGATGTGCTACCACATGCACATTCCTCTCGTTTACTGTTGGACCATTGAAAGGACTTTGTGATGCCTAGAGGGGGGTGAATAGGCACTCTTCAAAAACTGCACAAAACTCAGCAGCGGATGAGATGTCCGGATGATCCGACCCTTAGGTCCGGATGATCCGGTAGCTAAGAACACGTTCACACTATTCAAAATCAGAGCTGAATTAACCAAAAGTGTATGAACCAAGAGTTTTGTAGAGATGCTAAGAACCACATGCAACCAAAGATTTGACTCGAAACAGCACAAGTAGATAGATCGGGCTAAAACTAGCTTCTAGGGTTAGAAAGAGGAGGTGAACTCAAACAAGCACAAGACAAAGGGTTTAATCCGAAGTTCACTTCCACCAAGGAAGCTACGTCTCCGTTGAGGATCTCACAAAGGGAGGGCTGTCACGAAGAGCCTCTTGCCTCACCCAATCCCCACAAAGGAAGATTGGTGCTTACTAAGAACACTCCACAAAGGAGAAGGGAAATACAAACGATCACGGGTGCTCCACATAAAGAGGACACTCAGCGGGCAACGCCTAACCGTCTAGAAGCAAGCTTCAAGAGTAACAAATGCAAATCAACCGATCTTGGCCACACCAAGTGCTTCTTGAGATGAACTCGGGATGAACTCAAACAAGGAGGTTCAATCTCACACCTCAAATCTCTCTCTCACACAAACCCTTGTGGTGAATCCTAGCTTGGAGAGGCTTGGAAGGGAGTTGAGAGAGTGGGAAGGGAGCTCAAGGAGGTGTTGAAGGCGTGAAGGTCAGCAGCAAATGAAGGAGGGGTTGAAGGGGTATAAATACCCAACCCCACGAATGTGACCGTTACAGTGCTGAAGTCGAGACCCCCGGATGACCCGGCCCTAAGGCCCGGATGACCCGGCAGCTAACAGTACCGCTTCGGGTCATCCGGACCTAGGTGCCGGATCACCCGGTGCAGGCAACAAGTCAGCCCCAACCCGTGTTCGTGAGTGCAAAGTGTCTCTCATGGGTTGTTAGCTCTCAAGAAATAGCACATTGGTGTAAACTTTGATCGATCAACCGCATCCCCCTTTGTAGTACGGTGTTTCCTATACTCAAGTTCAAAATATAAAAAGAATTAAAACTCCAATTGAGCTTCAACACCGAGTAGAGCGTATGAGGGGCTTCCTTTGATCAAACACATGTATTTATTCTTTTAAGCCTGCATACATCTTATTGAAAGCATTAATCCACCCAAATTGCATTGTCATTATCACCAAAATAATTAGGAGCCTAGATGCACTTTCAATCTCCCCCTTTTTGGTGATTGATGACAACAAAATTTGGTTATATAAAGGAGAGATGTGTGTATCCAACAATCTAGTGAGGAACTCCCCCTAACTGTGTGCATTGTCAACTAGAGAGGCCTCAAATGCCTTTGCACACAATTTTGGCAAGAGCTCCCCCTAAATCTTTGCATTAACACATTGTGCACAAGTGTGATAAGAAATATCCCGTGATGCATATGTCATAATATATCACAACAATAAAGTGAGAAATAACAAATCAACATCCAACACATGCATCACACACGATAAATAATGTTCTTACAACACACTAGCATAATAGAGTAGCATAAAAGTCTTACAAATAAAGTTCACTTAGCACAACCAACATCCATCACACCATACATATTAAGGTTCATTACATGTCCCACCTAGCTAATGCGAATAGATAGATAAAAGACAGATGTGAGGGGCTTCCATTCACCAAATACACTCCCCTTTTGGCAGCAAGCACCAAAAAGGAAGCCTAGTTGTCGTCCTCGGTCGCCTCCTCATCGTCACCAACAAACTCACCACCACCAAAGTCTTCCTCGTCGTCATCCACGGGAACCCAAGAGCCCAAGTCCGCCCATGGGTTGTCAATAGGAGAAGGAGGATCAAAGACGGTGGGCTCACTAAGGGGAGAGTAAGGAATGTTGGCTTGGGCACAAAGCTCCTTTGGCGCTTCTCAATCTTGTGATACTTCTCAGCGTGCCATTTCCTATCCTTCTCCCTCTCTCTAGCATTTTGCCTTCCTTGATTAAAGCAAGCAAAGATCCCACGTGCAAGGAAGTCAAACTTGCGCTTCTTGGTCTTGGGCACACCAAAGTTGTGAGTGTCTCCATGAGGTGGTAGGGGCCCAAGAGGAGGAGCCTGAGAGGAGGAAGCACCCGCATCACCGGGTCCATCCACTGGGTAAGCACCTGGAAGAGGACCTTTGGGCACAAGTCCCGTTGCATGACTACCAATTTTGAGCATTTGCTCAATCTTGCCCTTCTTGGTCTTGTAGGACTCATGAACCCCATCTGTGCGAATGTTGAGACCTGTCACTGTCTTGACCAAATGGCGAATGTATGGAGCAAAGTGATATCCACTAGAGGCGGTGTAGGAGCAAATGATTATCTCACTCCAAAGATAGTCACACACATTGAACCGCAGATTTGGAGGGGCCATCTGAAAAAGGAGGTTCCTAGCACGGTGAGAGATATTGTTTGAGTCACCACCCCTCGGACTAATGGTGAAACGGAATAGCTGATTCATCATCTTGTAGAAAGGAGTTAGGCCTCTAGATTCACCAAGCTTGATATCACCATAAGCATTGTCACACATGAACCTCATCTTGTGAACCTCTAACTCATTGCCATCATGAATGAAATCCATATCACGGATAAGGGAGTTGTTGTTGGCAACACCACGAAGCTTGAAGATGGTGGCAAACTCAAGCAAAGTCACAAAAAACCTTTTACCACCAAGAGCAAAGTACATCACATTGCGCTTCTCATCCACAGCTAGGGTAGCATAGAACTGAGCTACCACCTCCGTGTTCCAATCACAAGATAAGCTCATCAAGTTGGCAACCCCCATCTCCTTGCACCTATCATGAACAGCCTCACTAATCTCCTTTATAGGTGATGGAAAAGCTCTACGATAGTTCCAATCAACCCACTTCATCTCAGTGCATTTAGTGTCTTTGGTGAGGATAGTAGTTTCATACCAATCGGCTTGATGCTTGAGCCAAAAGCGAGGATCACCAAAGAAGGATTGGTTGAGAGTAGCGGGATCTTGATGGCGAAGTGACCTTATGTTGTGAATGCCCACATTGTAGTTCACCGGAAACTTGTCACGTCTAGAGCGGTGAGGTGAAGTGAGCCGAGCCACCACCTGCTCAAAAGGAGTGAGATCGATGTTGTCGTCGTAGCGATCTCCCTCATCCCCGGTGCTTGCACGCTTGGCCCTAGCACCAATCGGACCGGTGGTCTTCTTCTTGGTCATGGGCTTGCCACTAGTGCCACGTCCACGTCCTTGAGCACGAGCGGGAGGATCTTGAGGCTTGGTCCTCTTAGTGTGGAAGTGGATGCCGTAGTCTTCATCGGATGCACGTTCCTCCTCATCTTCTTCTTCAACAATCTCTTCCTCCTCCTCCGAGTAGTGGGAGGAACTCACCCCCTTGCCCTTCTCATCGGCCTTTGCTCTCCCCATCTAGACATAAGATATGGAGATGGATTAGAATTGGATGATGCATCATGGAGGCAAGTGTTAGTGGGTGGTTCAGACCTCTGCCGGGTCATCCGGCCCTAGGGCCCGGGTGACCCGGTAGGGATGAACACGACCGACCAAAACTTGGAATCACAAGTTTCCGCCCACCAAAAGTTACAAGATCATGGGGACAAGTTCTAGGGCATAAGATAAGACTTTTGACCGAAGGGAATTGCCTAGAACAAACCACATTGGTAGATCGGGAAATTTGAGATTTGAACGAAGATTACCGTTGGATTTCCCGCGAAGTTTCTCCGAAAGTCCCGGAGGGAAATGGTATTGAAGGAGAAGGCAATGTAATGCCCCAATCCACGAGCAAAACTGACGGTTGGTTGAGGAGATCGCCGGGGGAGGCGATTTGGGCGGCGGCGGCGGTTTGGAGTGTAGAAAGGAGGAGTTAGGGTTTGACCCCGCCGGCTGCGGGCCATTTATAGCTCAGACCCTGTCCCGGGTGACCCGGCGCCAAGGCCCGGATGACCCGGTAGCTAACAGAAACGCCTCGGGTCATCCGGCGCTAAGGGGCGGGTGACCCGGGGTGCACAGGAACAGCCCAAAGAAAGGTTTTTTCGCGAGATTTAGATAGAGATTTGGAGAGGAATAGCTAGGGGACATATAATAAACTCTTAACCAAAAGTGACTAGCCACAATCAACAACTCATAACAATAGTCACTTTGGCCAAGGATTGATCCAAGGATCTCAAAATCCAATTTTTTGAAAAACTCACACAAAAATAGAAAATAAAATGTTTTCTCTCCTATCTAGGCAACAATCAAGTATGTGCAACAAATCAAGCCAAGTTACGAGAATCCAAGATATTTAGCTCACTTCTCAAAGCACAAAACCTTTGCTCATCTAGAGGCTTAGTGAAGATATCAGCAAGCTGCCTCTCGGTGCTCACATGACGTAGAGCAATATCTCCCTTAGCCTCATGATCCCTCAAGAAATGATGTCGAATATCTATGTGCTTTGTTCTAGAGTGTTGGACCGGATTGTTTGCTAGTTTGATGGCACTCTCATTGTCACACAAGAGTGGAATCTTACTAAACTCACAACCGTAATCACTCAACGTTTGTTCATCCACAGAAGTTGTGCACAACAAGCACCGGCTGCCACATATTCGGCTTCGGCCGTGGACAAAGCAACCGAATTTTGCTTCTTTGAGCTCCACAACACCAAAGACCTACCAAGAAATTGGCAAGTCCCGGTAGTGCTCTTTCGATCTACTTTGCAACCGGCATAGTACGAGTCGGAATAGCCAAGTAAATCAAAAGTGGAGCCCTTGGGATACCATAAGCCTAGGTTAGGAGTGTGTACCAAATATCTAAAGATTCTCTTAACGGCCATTAGATGACACTTCTTAGGATTAGCTTGAAATCTTGCACACATGCACACACTAAGCATTATATCGGGCCTAGATGCACAAAGGTAAAGGAGGGAGCCAATCATGGAACAAAATACCTTTTGGTCGACCGACTTCCCTTCTTCATTAAGATCAAGATGTCCATTCAATGCCATGGGAGTCTTGATGGGTTTGGAATCGGCCATGTCAAACCTCTTGAGCATATCCTTCACATACTTGATTTGACATAAGAAAGTCCCTTCCTTCAATTGCTTGATTTGAAACCCAAGGAAGAACTTCAATTCACCCATCATAGACATCTCGAATCTCTTGGTCATGATCCTACTAAACTCTTCACAAAATTTATCATTAGTAGACCCAAAGATAATGTCATCAACATAAATTTGACAAACAAAGATATCTTTTCCATTTCTTTGAATGAAGAGAGTAGAATCAGCTTTGCCTATTTCAAAACCGTTGTTGAGAAGAAAATCCTTAAGGCATTCAGACCATGCTCTAGGAGCTTGCTTGAGCCCATAGAGCGCCTTATGGAGCTTGTACACATAGTTGGGAACTTTTGGATCTTGAAAGCCCGGTGGTTATTCAACATAAACTTCTTCTTGTAGAGGTCCATTCAAGAATGCGCTCTTCACATCCATTTGATGAAGTTTCAAGTCATGATGAGTAGCATAGGCTAAGAGTATACGAATTGACTCAAGCCTTGCTACCGGAGCATAAGTCTCTCCAAAGTCCAAGCCTTCAACTTGAGTGTAGCCTTTGCCCACGAGCTTTGCCTTGTTCTTTGTGACGACACCAAATTCATCTTGCTTGTTCTGATAAACCCATTTGGTGCCGATCACATTTTGCTTGGGTCTTGGCACCAACTCCCAAACTTCATTCCTCTTGAAGTTGTTCAACTCTTCCTCCATAGCAATAATCCAATCCGGGTCCTCAAGAGCTTGATCCACACTAAGAGGTTCCAAAGAGGAAACAAATGAGTAAAACACACAAAAGTTTGACAATCTTGAGCGAGTTGTTACCCCTCTTTGGATGCTCCCAAGGATATTGTCAACGGGGTGATCCTGTTGAACCATTTGATGAACTCTTGGATGTGGTGCTTGAGATTGACGTTGAATGGGTCCATCATCATCATTTTCAACTTGAGGTGCTTGCTCATGAGCTTCACCACCTTGTTCTTCTCTTTGGTCAAAGCCTCCTCCATGATCGTCACCATGGACTTGACTTTCATCTTGATGAACTTGAGAACTAGGTGGTTCAACTCTTGTTGATGATGGTGGATCTTGATTGCTTGTGTCAACCGGGGCTTGAGCTTGAACTTCCCTTGGCATCACTTCACCGGTGCCCATTCTAAAGATGGATATACTTGGAGGCTCTTCATCATCTACAAGGTTTTCACTAACTTGCTCTCCTTGAGAGCCGTTGGATTCATCAAATTTCACGTCTACCGTGGTTTCAACACAACCGGTGGTTTTGTTAAAAACACGATAGGCATGTTCGTTAGTTCCATAACCAATGAGAAAACCTTCATCAACCTTGGATGCAAATTTTGAGGCTTTGGGCTTCTTGTTAAGTATGAAACACTTACACCCAAAGACCCTAAAGCAGTGCACACTAGGTTTCTTACCGGTGATGATCTCGTAGGGTGTCTTGTTCAAGTACTTGTGGAGGTAGAGACGATTGGCGGCATGGCACGCGGTGTTGATGGCATCCGCCCAAAATGAGTCCGGAGTCTTATACTCATCAAACATTGTTCTTGCCGCTTCAATCAACGTACGGTTCTTCCTCTCAACAACGCCATTTTGTTGAGGAGTGTATGGAGCGGAGAGTTCATGCTTGATGCCTTCTTCATCAAGGAATTCTTCAACTTGAGTGTTCCTAAACTCCGAGCCATTGTCACTTCTTATGTTCTTGACCTTTAGCTCGAACTCATTTTGAACCCTTCTTATGAACTTCTTGACAACTCCCTTTGCTTCACTTTTATCTTGCAAAAAGAATACCCAAGTAAAACGGGAAAAGTCATCAACAATTACTAAACCATATTTGTTACCACCGATGCTTATGTAAGCAATTGGTCTAAACAAGTCCATGTGTAGTAGCTTCAATGGTCTTGATGTTGATAGGATGTTCTTGGCGGAATGATGCGCTCCAACTTGCTTTCCCACTTGACAAGCGCTACATAACCTATCTTTCTCACAAACAATATTTGTTAGTCCTAGGATGTGCTCGTCCTTTTGAAGTTTGGCCAAGTTCCTCATGCCAACATGAACTAGTCGGCGATGCCATAACCAACCCATGTCGGATTTTACCACTAAGCAAACCTTAGGGTCCACCTTTACTTTTGTGAAGTCCACATAGTAAAGCTTTCCCCTTAGGTGACCCGCAAAGATAATAGAGGAATCCTCACTTCTAGAGACGGTCACACCCTCTTTGGTAAAGAGACAATTGTAGCCTTTCTCACAAAGTTGTGAAACCGACAACAAGTTGTACCCTAAACCTTGCACATGAAAAACATCTTCAATTGAATTTGTTGTTGAGATAGCAATTTTACCTAGACCAACCACATCTCCTTGACCATTATCTCCATATATGATAGTTTCCGTAAGGGTGTCATAATGCTCAAGGGAAGCAAATAAGCCTTCATCTCCGGTCATATGATTAGTGGCACCACTATCAATCAACCATGCGGTTCCACCGGAGGAGTAGGCCTACAAAACTAGTTTAAGCTTTTGGTTTAGGTACCCAAAATGATTTGGGTCCTTGGAGGTTAGAAGCATAAACTTTTGGAACCCACACACTCTTCCTCATAGCCTTTTTGGCATAGGCTCCAACATACTTGACCACCATTTTACCATTGTGGTCCAATGTCACAATATAATCACAAGTGTAGTTGGGAGAACGCTTGTGTTCCACCACATTCTTCGATGCCTTTGGTGGAGACTTAACCCCACCATTTTCTTTTGTGGTGTTCACAACCTTTGGCTTCTCTTTTGTTGTGGTAGAGGTGGTTACTCCATGGGCAATATCCATGATAGTGTTGAGGTAGCCACCCTTGTTCCACAAGGGGATCTCATACCCTTTCACCACCCTTCTACCATTGACCTTGTTGTCCTTATAGTGTTTAAGTCCTCTTGTGTCAATTGCCTTGGGAATGGACTTGGCACCCAACTTACCTTGGTTGATCAACATGTTCAACCGGGTAATCTCCTTATCTTTGCTCTTAATTGTTTCCTCTAGCCTTGCATGGTTAGTCTTAAGAGCATTTATATCAACATTAGAACATATGGAGCAACCTTTGCTAGTGGAGGTATTAGAGTCAAAGTTTGCTTTAGGGTCGGCCTTGGTGCTTTCCCAAAGGCACTATAGTTTGCTTCAAGATTTTTATATTTATCCGTCAAGTATGAGAAGCTTGATTGAAGCTCACTATGAGTGGCCTTTAGGGAAGCCAAAGATTCATTTGCCAAAGAATAGTCTTTTAGCATCCTCTTGTTAGAGTCATTGGCCAAGGATAAGCCTACGGTCAACTTCTCCACCTTAGCTTTTTCTTCGGCAAGGATTTTCTCTAAAGCAAGGTTTCTTTCCTTTTCACGGATAAGTAAGTCTTCTTGCTCATGGAAAATCTCCTTCTTTTCCTCTAATTTGTCCAAAAACTTTTTAATTTCTTTATGGCCCTTTTTACCAAATTGTTTTATCATGTTTGCCTCCATTTCTTTTTCCTCATCTAGGTTGTCTATGTCATTACTAGGTGTAGAAGATGATGAGGTGAGAGAGGATGAGGTGGTTGACTCTTGTACCTTGCTCCCTCTTGCCATGAGACAAAAGTGAGAGTTGTCCTCATCGTCGGAGAAGTTGTTGAAGAGGCGTGGTGAAGATGCTCCTTGTGCCATGGCAAGTGTTGCCATGCCTTTCTTCTTTGGTGTTTCATCTTCATCACTTGAGTCCCATTGTTGACCCACGTGAGCACGCCCTTGGTACTGTTCTTGTACTCTTTGCTCTTCTCCTTGTACTTCTTCTCTTCCTCATTCTTGTCCTTGCTCTTGTTCTTGGGACACTAGTGTCCATACTCTCCACACTCATAGCATTTTCTTTGTGACTTATTCTTTCTATCATCACCACCTTTCCTTGATGCCTTGAACTTCAAGAACTTCTTGTACTTTCTTATGGCAAAGGCGGTTTCTTCATCCGTGCTTCCTTCCTCACTTGAATCTTCATTCTTAGTCTTGAAAGCCTTGGGCTTTACTTCCACCACTTCACTAGAGCTAGCATTGAGGGCTAGACTCTTGTTCACCTTCAATGTAAGTGACTTCTCCATGTCTTGATCAACTAGCTCTTGATGCAAGATTTCACCAAGAAGTTAATTGGGAGTCATGTTGTGATAGTTCGGATCTCTTCTTATCATAGTTGCTAGGTTTGGATTCTTCGGTGTGAAGGCTCTTAGCAACTTCTTTGTGACCTTCTTATCATCCCAATCATTGCTTCCTAGTGCTTTGATATCCGAAACAAGGAGTATTAGCCTATCATACATTTCCCTCATGGTCTCTCCATCCTTCATGACGAAAAGCTCAAGCTCTCTATGAATCAAGTCAATCTTGCCTCTTCTCACATGATCGGTACCCTCATGTGCCTCCTTGAGTGTATCCCAAATCACCTTGGTAATTTGGATGTTCCGGACTTTGTTGAACTCTTGAACACATAAGGATGATGTGATGACTCTTGTTGCTTGAACATTGCGGTGGAGGTCTTGTTCATGCTCGATTGTCATGGCTTCACCTTCGGCAGGTATTGTCACACCTACACACACAATCTTCCAAACAGAATGGTGAAGCCCGTAAAGGTGCATTTGCATGTCATAAGCCCATTTGGGATAGTCTTTCCCGTCGAAGTGGGGAGACTTTCCCAAATGTACGAAATAAAATTTTTCGTTAGGATTGTTGTCTGTAAGTTGTCCGTAGTGGAATGGCACTTCATAGTAGCCGGAGTGGGAATGCTTTGCTTGCTCCTTCTTGATCATCTTCTTGAGGAGCTTCTTGGCCATCTTCTTTGCCGCCTTCTTCTTCTTGGCTTTTCTTCTTTTCTTCGCCGCTTTCTTTGCATCATCGTCACCATCCTTGACATCCTCATCGCTTGAGTCGGAGTCCGAGTCGGAGTCGGATGAAGAGTCATCGAAGCTCTCTCCATTGGAACGGCTTGGAGCCTTCCCGGTGACGTCTTGGGCTGCCTTAAGCTCTCTTTCTTGAGCTTCCTTAGCGGCGATTTCTTCGGCGGATTGGTTGTCTCCACTCCCCGACATCTTGATCCCTTAGCGGTTAAGCCTAAATCAAGAGATTAGACTCTGATACCAATTGAAAGGACCTTGTGATGCCTAGAGGGGGGTGAATAGGCACTCTTCAAAAACTGCACAAAACTCAGCAGCGGATGAGATGCCCGGATGATCCGGCCCTTAGGTCCGGATGATCCGGTAGCTAAGAACACGTTCACACTATTCAAAATCAGAGCTGAATTAACCAAAAGTGTATGAACCAAGAGTTTTGTAGAGATGCTAAGAACCAGTTGCAACCAAAGATTTGACTCGAAACAACACAAGTAGATAGATCGGGCTAAAACTAGCTTCTAGGGTTAGAAAGAGGAGGTGAACTCAAACAAGCACAAGACAAGGGGTTTAATCCGAAGTTCACTTCCACCAAGGAAGCTACGTCTCCGTTGAGGATCCCACAAAGGGAGGGCTGTCACGAAGAGCATCTTGCCTCACCCAATCCCCACAAAGGAAGATTGGTGCTCACTAAGAACACTCCACAAAGGAGAAGGGAAATACAAACGATCCCGGGTGCTCCACACAAAGAGGGCACTCAGCGGGCAACGCCTAACCGTCTAGAAGCAAGCTTCAAGAGTAACAAATGCAAATCAACCGATCTTGGCCACACCAAGTGCTTCTTGAGATGAACTCGGGATGAACTCTCACAAGGGGGTTCAATCTCACACCTCAAATCTCTCTCTCACACAAACCCTTGTGGTGAATCCTAGCTTGGAGAGGCTTGGAAGGGAGTTGAGAGAGTGGGAAGGGAGCTCAAGGAGGTGTTGAAGGCGTGAAGGTCAGCAGCAAATGAAGGAGGGGTTGAAGGGGTATAAATACCCAACCCCACGAATGTGACCGTTACAGTGCTGAAGTCGAGACCCCCGGATGACCCGGCCCTAAGGCCCGGATGACCCGGCAGCTAACAGTACCGCCTCGGGTCATCCGGACCTAGGTGCCGGATCACCCGGTGCAGGCAACAAGTCAGCCCCAACCCGTGTTCGTGAGTGCAAAGTGTCTCTCATGGGTTGTTAGCTCTCAAGAAATAGCACATTGGTGTAAACTTTGATCGATCAACCACATCCCCCTTTGTAGTACGGTGTTTCCTATACTCAAGTTCAAAATATAAAAAGAATTAAAACTCTAATTGAGCTTCAACACCGAGTAGAGCGTATGAGGGGCTTCCTTTGATCAAACACATGTATTTATTCTTTTAAGCCTGCATATATCTTATTGAAAGCATTAATCCACTCAAATTGCATTGTCATTATCACCAAAATAATTAAGAGTCTAGATGCACTTTCAACCATGCAGCATGCGCGTCCAACACCAACAGTAGTCACGAGACCACTACAGGACTGACTGAAATTTTCCAGAGGTCACTTTGGACATGACAAACATAATTTACCTTATTGTACTAATAAAGTTACTGAAAGCAAAAGCAGCGAATTATCATTTACCAACGTGCTATACACGTCAAACTCTTGACTTTGAACTGTGTATATAGCTAGTGTAGTTCCACCGAGATCATTGCTGGAAGTATATAGAACATGCATATGTGGTCAAAAAGGATCAGCATCAGAAGAGACATCTCGCGTTGAAGGGCTGCCACAAATTTTCTGGTTAAATTCCACAAAGCGACACAACACAACAACTGCATACCATTTCAAAACAGTTTTCTTCTTTAAATAGGGATTCCCTTGAGTATCGCCATCAGATCGACAAGATGCTCACACCCTATCGATATGCTTAACAATTTAATAATCGACTGAAGTATATACAATAAAATATAAATGCATTTGTATGAAACTGTTGCTTAAATATGTGTTTTGAATAGAAACAATAACAAAACTAATGATTTTTATGAACTTGCTTGTATTTTATTTTTGCTTTGCAGAGCCTTTGTCATTTCTCCTGCTCAATTTTTTTCTTGTAAGATCCCCTCAAAAAGATCTTGTAAGATGTGTTTTAAGAAAAATTATTTCAAATATTTTTCACGTGTTCTTTGACCGAAGTCAGTGGGGAAACCCCCACCTATTTTTTTTATATTTTTATTGCCCCGTTTGATTCGCTCCCACGGGAAGTCGAACTTGGGGCTGTTGGGTGCTACTCACTGCTCTAACCACTAGGCTAGAGCAGGGTTAACAAAACCGGTGGGAACCGGACCGGTTCCCGGTGGTACCGGTCCGGCCCGGTACCTAAAACCGGCCGGTTCCCACCCCAAAACCGAACCTAAAAATTTGGAAGCTCGGCAAACCGGTCGGTTTTACCGGTAAACCGGCCCGGTTTTTTTCTTCGCGGAAACCCATCTTACCGCGGTTTGGTTAACCCTGGGCTAGAGGCCCTTTCACGTGTTCTCTCTAGTGTACTATTGAAGCTCCGGCTAAATAATCGACTACCCTAAAGACAAAACCCATATCTAGAAGCTAAAATGCTGGCCAATAAGAGTTTGGTGGTTCAATACGCCAAATTGTATTGGTTCTTTTTGCAACTTTTTCCATGTAGTTAAATAACGGTTTACATATAAAATAAAACCATAAAAACTTAGATTACTACGGCCCTATTTGAGGAGTTTTGCCATCTTTTATTCCTTCCAAAAGTGAGAAGCTCCGGAAAATGGGATTTGCTTCTCCAAAAGCAAACATTGAAAATGTTCATTTTACACTACAAGTTGAGAACTCTATAAAGTACCTTCTAGAGCTTTTTCATCTTTGGTCATCCAGCCATTCTTCAGCCACATTGACCCTCCACAAGTGTGCCGTTGCCACTCCCAAGGACCTTTTATGCTCCTCTCGCCTTATTCATTTGGATTATCAGCCACCAGTCAGTAGTATTTTTCTCTCAAAATAAATCAACACTAGCCACCAGCCACCAACCAGTCAGCAGTACTTTTCTCTCGGAACAAATTAGCACCAGCCAGCTGCCACCAGTAGGCCGAACACAGGTCGTCTGTCGTTACTCTCCCGTACCACCGTTCCTCCCAAAAAAACGTTGTTGGTCTCCTATCAGCTATCGTCATCGCCGAGCTGAGGCCTCTAGATCCGTCACCATCACTTCATCTATCCAACTACCATCTCTTGGCGATCATTGATGCAACCCCCAACTCCCTTCCCTAGCGCTGCCACCGCCCGTGCTACCCTTCCTCAATCCCACCGCCTTGAGCTTATAAAACTTTTGCCATAAAAATATATCAATTTAAGCATTTAGTTTGCCCATATGAACTATGTTAATTAAGAGATTCCCACATATACATCATAGTCCACTAATAGTTGCTAATAAATGATAATAATAAATGATCATCAAAGTAAATGCACTATATATATGGACAACTAGTGTTCTTTAGTTAGGAGTTTGTTTGTTGCCAAGTTCTGTTTTATAGCACGTATACATTTTCTCCCTCTTTATCTATTTGTTTCTTAATTTCAATGAGATAATATGTAGTTCTCCTACGTACTACGTGCTCAGATTTTTTTTATCAAGTCATGCACAAAATATCATGCCATGTCGTAAACGATAAGAGAACTGGATGACTACGTACCAATGGGCAAGTAACATGTGTGACCTTTATTTCAACAAAAGAGGCAATGAGACAATAACTCCACAAGTTGCGTTGAGCCTAGGATAGCTAGGAACTGACTGAATTGTGCAAAGTTTAGTTGTTGGTTGCAACCTTGCAGTCCATGATTGTAAGCCATAGATCTATCTCTCCCAAGGCATCAATGAATGAAAATCTTAGTCTGTGCCAGCAGGCTGACAGCTACATATTTTGGTAGCTATGCATATATTGTGGTTCGTTGATACTCAACTATATGTTTTTGGAAAACATTTTGCAATGTCAAAGAAAGTAGAGGAGATGTAAACCTTGATTGAACCAGTGGACGATGGGGTGAAGCAATCTCACGTGCCTTGCCATAACTCAAAAAGTTGATAGCGTTAATGCTCAATTGTGATGTAGACATGCAATTTGCATGATAATTTAACATTTGTTAGAGAAAAACCAAATATAGATAGAAATATCTCATTAACAGAGATATATGAAAGATAAATAAGGTCTATATGTAAAAGTACTTTAATTAGTGGAGTGACGCAGCTTATTAGTTAATTAGCTGTGATATGCAGAAATGTATAACAAATTAAACATATCATTTATAAACAGAGACAAGCCTCTGTGTTGGTCGTCTTTAAGAAATTCAAATGCATGCATGTGCTAATGTGCTATTCAGATGCATGCAGCATGCCTATCATCACGTATTGGCACGTCATCAACCATTTGTTCCTGTTGTTGCAACCCAGCTGTGGTTGATGGGCATGTAGTGGCAGTTGCAACTTTCTCCACATCTAGCCTTGTGCCATCATGCTTATCATCATATACAAAAGTTGAGTGTTGCTATCCCATCCACCCTAGCTAGCTACAAAAACCTTAACCACAATTTGACACGTCTACACACGTACACAATTGGCGTCTCTAAAACCTAGCTTTCGTCGCGTCGTGGCGGTGTCCATTAATCGACCTCTTCTCTCCTGCTGCTACGGGAAACATTGGAATTGGGGAGTCTTATCTTAGAGTGTCTAGCTCATCAAGCATCGATGATGCGTCTCTGTTTTTGACATGGCCGGCTAACCGATCGGAGGAGTTGCTTTTGCTCCTATTATTAGAGAGCGGGGGAGGGAGAAAGAAGGATGATGGAGAGGGGTTAAGAGAGAAAGGTGGTATTGTTCACGTGGTGTCGACATGAGCTGGAATTAGCATACATCAACAAGATGATGTGAGCTTATTATGCAGTGCATCAAGCAAGATATCGATCTAGTGGCAGGAGCGAGGCACCTAGCTAGGTTGTTTAAAGAATGAGTAGTTGTTGTAGTTTTCTTGCCGGTTGTACCTCGATCTTGTATACCTATGTAATGTGCAAGTGTATATATAGTGTGAGCCACGCTCCGTGAAGTTTGTAAAAACTTTGAGGTTTTCTACTTATTAATACAATGATGCACACCTCTCTAGGGTATTCGAAGAAAAAAATGATGTTATGAGATGAAAGATGAAGTGGTAATGCTCATTGTTGGCGCCCTCTATACGTTTTCGGTGAATCGTGTGACGTGAGGCTCTCATGGGGATGGCCACATGGGTTGATAGAAAATGGGTCACTTTTAGTGGTTGTGCGTGCAAGGGTTTTTGTGTCATGGATATTTTTCCCAAAAATGTTTGAGGTGAGAGATCACATGCTGACATGCATGGCACTAATCATTTTCTCAATATGAAGCATTAATTATATTCATTTAGAACTCATATATATGCCTTAACTCATAAATATGGAAATTTGGCAACTCATGGTTCAAAAGGGTTCTGTTAAACTGTTTGTGTTGCATGAATTTCCATTCGAATTAATCTTGGAAACCTTTTGCTGGAGAGGCTAAACTGGTGGCAGTCCATAAAACCTTTTGGCTGAAAACTAAACTACTTTCAAATGGAAATTAAGACTCACCTTGTGTACCTTCCCACATTGATATTAATTGAAAAGGCCAATTGAAAAGGCAGATACTTATAATCGTTTATTGATGATGAAATAAAAAGTCCAATTGGGCTCTAATTTGACCGTGTTTTATTCACTAAACTGATGAGAGGATATCGGTCAGGAACTGAATGAAGCCGATAAAAAAATTTGAAGTTTTTTTAAAGGCAACCATCTGCTTTTTGTCTCTCACACCTTTTGAACAGAGGCTAAATTCCCTCACATGCTAATTTACTCTCTCTCTCTCTCTCTCTCTCTGCTATAAAAGGACTTCGCCAGTTTCCATCCCTCTCTCCCACTAATCCTTTCCCCCAACACTTCTCGATTAAGCTAGCAGCCTGCTAGATACCAATTCACTATCTCTCTATCTCTCTCTCTCTCCGATCCTCACGACGAAACTAACTCATCAGTCAAACATGGCGGCATCCCAGAGGAGCAGGAGCAGGGTGTGCTCCCCGCCGGGCGCTCCTGTCGAGCTCGACGACGACCACGGCGGCCTCCACGGAGGGGCGCCGGGGGAGGCGGAGCAGCTGGACCTCCGCCGCGGCCCGTGGACCGTCGACGAGGACCTCACCCTCGTCAACTACATCGCCGACCACGGCGAGGGCCGCTGGAACTCCCTCGCCCGCGCCGCCGGTAAGCTGCTAACCACGCACACGCCCGGCCGCGCGCGCCGCTGCTGCTGGCCACCTCTCGATCGATGATCTCTTTTTCCGTGTATACATGGCTGGTGGTGTGCATCGTTGATCGAGCTTGCATATGCATATGCAGGGCTGAAGCGGACGGGCAAGAGCTGCCGGCTCCGGTGGCTGAACTACCTCCGGCCCGACGTGAAGCGTGGCAACTTCACCGCCGACGAGCAGCTGCTCATCCTCGACCTCCACACCCGCTGGGGCAACCGGTAATTAACCATGCATCAACGACCCAACCATCACTCCTATCTAGTTAGCATCTCCTTGTTGTCAGTAGTAGCATCGATCTATGATGACGTCACCGTTCCGGCCATCGACCTCGCCGGCAGGCCATATCGCCATCGCCATCGCCGCGCATGCGGCGGCGACGCCCTGCACGTGCCGACTAGACAACGCCCTGCGGTGACATGGACGCGCCGGAGTTTGTAGACTCGTGTGGACGCCAGCTAGCTCGCCTACTGTGACCCTCCCTCAACGGCGGCGAACTTGTCCACGTACACGCACCTGTCACCGACCTTATTTGTACGCACGTGCACGGCTACCCCGTAGACGACGTGGACCCGGGCCGTATATATATACGTGAGGCACAGTGTAGTTGACGGCATGACACGAGGCACGAGGCACAGTTTGGATCGTGCAAGCAAAAGTCTTGTGTAGAGTGGACGCGCAGAGTCTATCACTTTCTCACTCCAGCACTGTGCATGAAAGCTGCACGAGTCTCAAAGCTGCACGCCTCCACTTTCTCTCTCTAGAAAGTTTCTGCTGCGGGCAGAGCTCCATTTTCCATCCTGAGCATATATTCCACATCTAATTGCATTCCCGTCCTCGTGTAATTTTCACCAGGTGGTCGAAGATCGCGCAGCACCTGCCGGGGAGGACGGACAACGAGATCAAGAACTACTGGAGGACCCGGGTGCAGAAGCACGCCAAGCAGCTCAACTGCGACGCCAACAGCAAGCGCTTCAAGGACGCCATGCGCTACCTCTGGATGCCGCACCTCGTCGACGCCACCGCCGCCGACGACCACCACCGACGCCGCCTCCTCCACCAGGTGCACCAGCAGCAGCACGCCGCCGACGTCGTCGCCGCCGCCGCTGCCGGCGGGACGATGGTGATGACCTCGTCGTCGGACTCGTTCGCGACGGCGGAGTCGCCGTACGACGACGTGGGGGCGGCGCTCTACGCGAGCGTGCACGCCGCCGGGGAGATGCTGGTGGGAGGCGGCGGCGGGGACTGGGCGGCGCAGGAGACGGCGGCGAGCCAAGTGGTGTGGCCGGCGGTTGCCGATCATCAGTCGGCGGCGGCGGTGCAGGCTGCCGCCGTTGGTGGTGGTTGCCAGTTTCAGGACCCGGAGCTGAGTGGATGGGTGCAAGGCTTCTCCGAGGGCGGTATTACTGAGAATTTTTGGGCCTTGGAGGACATCTGGAAGATCCAATGAGCAATTTCTTTTTTTTCAAAGGGCTGAAATTAAATTAAATATATACGGTTAGCGGTGTTGATATATAGTTATAACTTCAGAAAGAGAAGTCACATATACATAGTTAGTATATATATATACTCTACTGTAAAGGGGCCCGACTCTAAAAGATACTGTAAGGGAAAGTTTCTATATACCCCCCTGTTATATTTTTCTGGGGTGGTTCTTTTTTCCCTCTTAAGGTTCATTCTTATAGAGGTTGGAGTTGAAGGAGGGCATTGTTTATATGTTGAATACACCATGCGATGTACAAGTATATAATTGCCTTATTGGTATTGAAAGTTTATTTTTGACACTTTTATTTCATATAAGTGGTATAGCCAATCATTGAAGTAGAGAAGAAGTCAAATTTTGCTAATAGAAGAAGTCAAATTTTGGTAATAGAAGAAGAAATATGTGTATAGAAGTATTCTTTTTTATTGTATAGAGAGAGGGTTGAATGATCTTGTAAATCTACTTTTTTTTCTTAAGATTCAAAATTAATCATTCTCATTTAACACAACATATATATAGATGGTAAATTATTGCACGCGTTGAGAGAGAGTATCTGCATCATGTGTACCACTAGCATCTAGAGAGAGGAGAACTAACTCCACTCACATTTCCTTGCTCACAAACGTGAAAGGCGAAAGCAAGCGAAGCTAGCTAGGAAGATCGAGAAAGATAAGGCACTCACACAGTGCAGTAGAGGAGTCACTTTTGTTGTCTTTGCACCACCAAAAAGACAAAGTCACCACGCGCATTGCATCTATGCTCCATGCATGCATGACTTGCACCTAGCTCCAACTCCCAAGTCCAGCGAGATGTATAGATTCTCCCAAAGATCGCTAGCTCAACTCTGTTCAACCTCCACTGATCGAAATTTCCCCAAAAATTAAACCACGTGCGAGAATCCCCAGCCGTAGCTTTATTTGCCTGGTAGTATACACCCTCTAATATAATAAAGCTTTATTAATCTTTTTCCCAGTTCGCAGAAGGGGCATATTGCATTGAGCATGTGCGGCTGCTGCAAGAACAAGTGCTGATGATGGAATTGCTTCTGAATCTGTTGGTGTCCACTAATGGCATACGGGCACACTCAACACAGTACAGGCAGATTCGGAAGGAATAAAGCTTGCTTTTCTGGTTGCTTGAAAAGCTTGGTCAGCAAAAAGAACCCTAAATTGGGAGAGAGAGCTTTGCATATGCACCTGCTTGGCCTTGGTCGACAAGCAATTGGGTAGAGAGGTGGAGTGTTAGGCAATTGGCCTAGATGTCATGCACCTGTCCGCTTCTCAACCGTGTGTATATATACCCCTAGCTCCCTTTGGCGTCTCATCTTTTCATTTACATGCAAAAAAGCTTTGCACGTTTTTGCAGTGAAGGAGGATCGGATGCATATATACATATTCCTTCCGTCCCAAATTACTTGTCGTTTCGACTTTTTTTAGATACATTTCTTTTGTTATGTATCTAAACATAAATATATATATATGTAAGTGCATAGCAAAATGAATGTATCTAGGAAAATCAAAATGATAAAATAATTTGAAACAGAGGGAGTAGTATACCTATGTCTGACAACCGGTAACAACTAACAAGGGCGAGGGAGATTCGCCAACCCGAAACTAAAAAGGAAATACGAAAACTGACGTGATGAATAACCATGCATGGTTCTCTATTTTCCAGATTGGTGAAAATATGTCATGTTTGTTTCCGCTTGACGTGATGAAACTAGAATCCTACCAAACGTCTTGCTTGTTTTTCTAGATTCTAGTTTACCTGTAAAGCTGCTCTAGCGGTTTGAACCGCGGAAAATGAAAAGCGATAAGTGAGAAAATCATTTACCCCCTCCGATTCAATATTAGAAGTCGTTTTGTTGAGTCAAACATTTTGAGAATATAAATCATTAATAACTTTTAAGTCGTCGAGTTTGGAAATGTGAAAATCGTATAAAAAGATTTGTCTTGAAAATTACTTTTATAAAAATATAAATATATAGCTTTCCAATAAATATTTTTATACAAAAGAGAAGTCAGAGTTGTGCTTTGGTGACCACGTGTCGCTATCCTAAACGACTTCTAATACTAAATCGGAGGGAGTGTATAGTCTAAGCTTGGCTGAGAGAAGCTATTGAAGTAGCCTAGTTTCTACTAGTGTTTAATAACCGTTGATTAAGCTGCTGTATTTTTTAAGGAATAATAAGGCTCTCGGTATTCGTACTAAATTAGCTTTATTTTTTTTTTCGAAGACAACACGCCGACAAGAGAGGGACTCGGTTTAATTAAATTTACCCCTCTACTGATCCGGAAGGAAAAGTATGAAGAAGTGAAACGCCTTCAAGATCTTGAAATTGTGCCAAGGTCTTACCTAGCTACTAGCTCGAGAGAGCATGCGAAAAAGACCAAAATGAGAGCTGCAGCTAGTACTAAAGCTAGAGGTGAAGAAGAAGAAGGAGAAAGCAGAGGGACGGACGTGGCGGTGAAATGGTAAAATAGCACGTGCTCGAATTTAGCTGTCGGGATTAGCACGGCTAAATAATTAAGCTCAGCTCACAAAGTCCTCGCGGCGTCCAGGGAGGCGCGGCAGCGGCGTGCCGGCCACGTCATCGGACACCCGCACATCACGGCCGGGGACCCCATCGATATCACACTCGTCGCGTGCCACGTCAAAGGCGGCGCGGGCAAAGGGAGAGTGCTGACTCTACTGCTACTCCGTACTACTCTCCCTGTGGTTTAACTATGCCATCTCATTAGACCTGAGCATTCCACGGGCCGGGTCGGGTTCGGGTCGAGCTGAAAAAAATCCCGGGTTTTTCGGGCTGAGAAAATCCTGCCCATGACCGTCCCATAGGACGTGTCGGGCCTCTGTTTTCGGACCGGGCTCGGGCCGGGCCCGGGCCCGGGCGGGCCGCCCGCACATTTTATAGTGTAAAATAGGTAAAATCAGCATTTCGGGCCGGGCTCGGGCCAAGATTTTTTTCGCGGGCTTCAAGATCTCTGCCCACGCCCGTCCAGTATGGTTCGTGGGCGGGCCTGACGCGGGCCGGACCGGGCTTATAATGCTCAGGTATACATCTCATCGATCCATATCGGCCGTGTCGACCTGCGCTGCTTTTTCCGCCGTGGTCGGCGCGCCGGTCGCCGTCGAACGTACGGCCGACGCCGCCGGGTGCTCGAGTTGCTGGGTAGTGGTGGTCTACAAGCGCGGCAGTGGATTTTCCGATACAACCCTCCTGAAGGAGATGTATGATCAGGATTTGCGAGCTTTTTTTTTTTCCAAAGCAAGCCCTTGTCAGTCAGTACTCCCCGAGGAAAACATAAATCAACGACGTAATATATAAGGGGGCCGGTGGCACCTCATGATTTCTTTTCTTTTCTTTAAATAAACATTCTTTATACTACAACTACACGATAGGACGAGTTTGTTTTTTGTTTTTCTTTTTCTTTTCTCATAGTTTTATATTTTTTCTGCTATATCAATGAAACGCGCACTATCTTGTACGATTTGTTCAAGAAAATTACATAATGTGAGGCATAATAATTCAACTGAACACATTTTGATCGTTGTGCGTTGATCCCTGCAACTTCTCAAAAAAAAACCCCTTTGGTGGCTACAAGCTGATAAAAATTAGTGTTGGCTTAGACTTTGTTTAGTTCAGCAAATTGTCGCTATTCACCCGTCACATCGAAACTAGTCACACCAATTATAAGTATTAAACATAGATTAATTACAAAACTCATTTCGTAACTTCCGGCTAATTCGCGAGCCGAATCTAATGAGACTGATTAGGTCATGATTAGACAATGTTGTTTTGCTATGGTAAACAATCTCTAATGATTGGTTAATTAGGCTTAATAGATTCGTCTCATGATGTTCCGTTCATCCGTGTAATACAATTTAATCATGTTTAACTAAACAAAGCAGAACCGTTGATATATTTTTATTTCACCTTAGCCCACATTTGCAGTAAGCATCGGGTGGGCTCGCTGTGAGTATGAAGCACTACTTCATGATTTATGAGGTGGAACTGGTGAACAGATTGGACAATTGGACTTCACTCAAGTAGTTTCCTTGTGCCACAAATAATATGGAAGTCACGCACTATTTTGGTTGTACATTTTTAGTGGGCCAGGCCCACAACAAGTCCACTCTGGGCCAGCCTATTTTTGTTCCAGTACTGCCGCCAAATCAATGCTGATCCTCCTCCATTTGAATGGATTTTTTTTATATTTTTTTCTCTATTTTGCAAAAATAAATGGTCCGCAAGAAATTTTATAAATGGTCCGCCAGAAATTTTGCAAAACTATACATCTGCCGCCGTGGCCCACGGCGGTAGGGTTGGCCCACTGGCAAGCGCATATACCGCCGTGGGCCACGGCGTTAGGGGCCTACCGCCGTGCGGCACGGCGGTAGGAGCCTAGCGCCAGGTGGCAGCGTGACCTCCAGGTAGCGCCGTAGGCCACGGCGGTAAGTATGGACCTACCGCCGTGCCCTACGGCGGTAGGAATTTTTTTTTAAAATTTCAATTTTTGAAGCATTGATACTTAACGACGAACCATTAATACTTAACGACGAATTACAGAAACAAGCAATGGCACGTACGACACAAGTACCCTAACTTTGTGCCGTTGGTAGTGCTTTAGGGAATTTAGATAAACGATTACAACATTTGTAGTCTAGTTGTACGAATAGTACCCGGAGAACCCGGACATCATAGACCCGCCGGAGTGCTGGGAGGGTATGTAGTACCCCGACGGGGGTGGAGTTGCTGGTGGAGTGTTGTCCTTCTTCTCGTGGCACGGACAACAACAGAACTCGTCCTCACACCCGGTGTTCGTCTTCACCACCATTGGTCCGGTCACCGGTCCGTCGTCGTCGTTAGTAGATGTCGGATTTGGAGAAACCAATGCCGACGTGAGTTCTTGCCTCAGGTTGAAGATGACAACATCCTCGAGGTAGTTGATGTACTGTTGATACGGGTCAATAGCTGGGGGATCCACCCATTGCACGAAACCGCAGTTATCTGGTTGTTCGGAGTACTGCAGAAACCGTGATTACATTAGTAAATCATAAAATGATGAAGGACAGAGGTCAAGGAGTTTTGCTTACCCATGCTCGTGAGCAATGCCAGAAGCGTCGACCAGAGTTGTCCCATCCCTGGTAAACCTGCATCACACAGAACTCACTGTGTGCACACCTTGACCAGTTCACCATTTGATTTGGTGCGTACTTTCTAACATCACGCATGGATTTGAAATCTCTCTTATCTAAGACTGGAAAATTGTTGTTGAACTCTGGATCTTGCTGGCTCCACAGTGCTGGACCGAGGGAGTCATCATCATCCCCAATAGTTCCAAGATGCAGGTAACCCTCAATAGTGTGGTTCCAAGTGTCTAGAATGGTTTGCTTGAGAAAGTATTTAGGCACGTAGCGACCCCAATGGTTATTCTTTGTTGCAAGGCATGCAGCGATCACATGTGAGCAGGGGTAGTGTAGCAGCAGTGGCTTCTGGCAAGAGCATGAGCATGTCTGATTCCCAATAACTATTTGTTGTATTGTTATTTCACCATTCGCTTTTTGTGATTTGGACTGGCAATTTATCCGATATTTCCACTGAACTTCCTCGCCGGGATCATGACGTAGAGGTTGTGGGTAAGCTCTGTGAGCAAGAGCAACCTTCTGTGAGCAAGAGCACCTTCACCACCTCCTCCTCACTCCCTTCTCCTCTTCCCCCTCTCTTTCTTTTTTTTCGAATTATTATGGCATTTTCGGCTGAATTTCGGTGTTATATAGGCAGCAGTTCCTAGCGCCGTGGGCCACGACGGTAGCAGTTAGGACCTGCCGCCGTAGCCCACGGCGGTATGTCCCTACCGCCGTGGGTTACGGCGGTATGTCCGTCGCACGCTACGGGCTCACGTCTGGCCGTGGGCCACGGCCCCTACCGCCGTGCCGCACGGCGGTATGTCCCTGCCGCCGTGGGCCACGGCGGCAGATGTATAGTTTTGCAAAATTTCTGGCGCACCATTTATTTTTGCAAAATAGAGAAAAAAATATAAAAAAATTCATTTGAATGTAATGGGAAAACTTCACTCACATTTGATTGATTCATTTTGACACCTCTGAAATTGCAGCTGCAGCTTCCCGTTGCCCAAATGGCCATAGTGCCTGCAGTAGTGATTCTAGTAAAGTCCACAACTCCACATGAACTAGCTAGCTCCTCAATGCCAAAAATAAACCAGAGGTGAGGCGATGCTCCATCCTATACAAGGATCAAGGGCGACCGGCCAACAAAAAATTCTCCTCTTGCATGCATCCTCCCGTTACAAAACTCGATCATTCACTCAATACTTAAGCAAACAAAAAAAAACTAAAAATACCTTAGCTATAGCTGGGAAATTAGTCAATAGAGGTATTCTTCTTCTTCCTCTATATTTACCTGTTCATGATCGCTCTTTGTTGCATGGCGATCCATTATTCAGCCATGGGGCACAATGATTTCTATTCACCGCATGCTGTTCATCGGGCCACCATGGCTGTTCTTGCGCCGCTGCTGCTGCTAGCGTCATCGCTCGTCTCGGCGGCTTCTTCGTCGCCGTCGTCGAAGAACGTGCAGCAGGCCAGCTTCGCCATCAACACCCCCGTGAAACAGCCGAGTCACGGCGGCGGCCAGCAGGCCAGCTTCGTCGTCGGCGGCAATAATAATAATGGCGGCGCCTCCGTGGCTAACAGCGGCGACGACGGCAGTTTCGGCGAGTTCATCGCCGAGAACGTGCAGAGCTACAACGTGAACAAGGCGATCTACGCGGCGAAGGTGAAGAACGGCACCGGCGGGAAGGCGGTGGACGCGGAGCTGTCGGCGGCGGAGGCCGGGGCGGTGCGGTACGTGGTGAGCGCCGACGGCAAGGGCAAGTTCCGGACCATCAGCGACGCCATCAAGGCCGTGCCGGAGAAGAACAAGAAGCGCGTCATCCTCGACATCAGGCCGGGCACCTACAAGTATATTACCTTTGTTGATTGATCTCCATCGATCGCCTTCGTCGTCAACAATAATGGCATTGTGATTTGCATCATGATCGATTCGATGCTGCTGCTGCGATGCAACAATGCAGGGAGAAGGTGTGGGTCCCCTACACGAAGAACTTCATCACGTTCCTGGGGGACCCGAAGCACCCGGCGGTGATCGCGTGGAACGACACGGCGGCGACCCGGGGCAAGGACGGCGCGCCGGTCGGCACCGTGGGGAGCGCGACCGTCGCCGTCGAGTCCGACTACTTCCTGGCCTCCGGCATCGTCTTCCGCAACCACGCGCCGATGGCGGCGCCGGGCGCCAAGGGCGGGCAGGCGGTGGCGCTCCGCATCTACGGCACCAAGGCGGCGCTCTACAACTGCACCATCGACGGCGGGCAGGACACGCTGTACGACCACAAGGGTCTCCACTACTTCAAGAACTGCATCATCCGCGGCAGCGTCGACTTCATCTTCGGCTTCGGGCGGTCGCTGTACGAGGACTGCGCCATCGTCTCCGTGACGACGCAGGTGGCGGTGCTGACGGCGCAGCAGCGGACGCGGAGCATCGCGGACGCCGTGGAGAGCGGGTTCTCCTTCCTCCGGTGCCGCGTCTCCGGCGCCGGGCAGATCTACCTGGGGCGGGCGTGGGGGGACTCGTCGCGGGTGGTGTACGCGTACACGGAGATGGGGAAGGAGGTGGTGCCGGTGGGGTGGGACGGCTGGAACATCCGGCAGCCGGAGCGGACCGGGGTCTTCTACGGCGAGTACCGGTGCAGCGGCCCCGGCGCGCTCGCGCACAAGCGCATCGGCTGGTCACTCATCCTCAACGACGACCAGGCCAAGCCATTCACGGGGACGCACTTCGTCTACGGCGACTCGTGGATCCTGCCGCCGCCAAAGCTGGCCTAGAGGACGAGGAGGAAGGAGGAGAAAGAGTGGATGGGCCACCGGGTCCATTGGGCCGAGACCCTTTTGACGTAGTTTTGACTCGACACGATGGGTCCTCTGCACAATTTTGTACTCTTTTGGTTTCAAATTATAATCGTTTGACTTTTTCAACCTAAAATTTGACCACTCGTATTATTAAAAAAATTATGCAAATATAGTCAATTTAAGTCATTTTTGAAGCTTTTTTTATTAATAAAGCAAGGCTTAACATTATATAATGTTTTGCATATTTTTTAATAAGATGAGTGCTCAAATTTGAAGTAAAAAAAGATCAAACAAACTATAATTTGGATAATTTGGAACGGAGGGTGTAAGTTACAACTCGACACGTTGTGGACTTATTAACTGGTCCATCCCCGATAGAAAACAAAAGAAGTACCTTGAAATATCTTAAGAGAAATATCAATGATTGATGCTAAGTATAAAAAATAGCTCTTAAATTTATTTTTAATTATCAATGATTGATGCTAAGTATTGGTGGCTACCTTTTAAACCGAAAATCACCAATGATTGTGGACGAAAATCACAAACAAAAGTATCAACAAGTTTTGGCGTGGCTAGCTTTTAAACCGAGATTTTTTAATAAAGTGTTGGATGATGCCTTTTGTTTTTTTTTTGAGAGCACGTGCCTTTTCTGAAAAAACGAACTAGCAAGAAATCTGTCGATTATATTAAAAAGAAAATAAACCTCAAACTAAGTAAACAACGATATGCCTTTTGATTATGTGTACCGGCTAGTCTTTGTTTTTTTTTCTTTTAGAAAACACAAACTCTTAAAAGAATAAATGTGATTATTGCTCTCTGGTAATGTCCCTTTTGGGTAGTCTCGAGTTGATTCAACGTATTTCTTCTCCCGCACAGCACTTTTGTGTGTGGTCAAGGCGTCATGGAGTCTCCTACCCGTTTGGGTTTAGTCAGCTGGTTGATTCAGAAATCCCCTATAACAGCAAAATCATCATATCTCACACGACTCCCAGAGTGATTCATTCTGGTGTCCTTTTCTTGATCCAACTTTCGCGCAGAGCAACGCTGGCCGGTTGGGGACGAGCAGTACGGGAGCAGATGGAATCTATTAAAGACCCTCCTGATGGGAGATCAACCACCTTCACCCACCCATGGCGATCGATGACGATGACGATGACGACGCCGACGCGGCGACGCCGATCTATATCCGACAACCGAATCCAACTCGCCCACTTGAATGCGCGTCCCGTCCCCGCATTCATTCCGAGCTCTAGCTCCCTCTTCTTCCTCCTCTCGACAGCTATACCGCGGAACACTCTCCGATCCTGCTCCACCGATCGGTTTCATCTCGCATTTGCCGCTCGGTCGGCTCCCGTTATTGAAAGTTAAAACTTAATAAACGTAACTAATTAACCTAGCCGGTCGATCCATTATTCAAAGCCACGGGCAGTACAGGTACGAGTGGTAGGAGGTAGCTCGACGCAGTAATGCAAACGGTAGTTGGGGATCGACCGATGATCTCCGTAGCCGTGTACTAGACATCAAGAACACAAGAAAACACAGCGGAAGAGAAACAGAAGAACACTACAGCGGAAGAACAGGAATGCCTGACGAGAAACGGTCGATCGATGTGGTAGTATAGTACTTTTGAAGTTTTGTAACAGCATGGAAATTAATTTAAAAACAACATGCGTGGATTATTTGGTAACGAAATTGAACAGATATGGTGGTGTTGGTAGTCGTGTATCATCTCCTCCTCTCCTCCTTCTGAAGCGCGCGCGCGGTGGTGGCTGAGTGTGTGAATGGTGAACGGACGGTACGGTAGCAGTAAAATGGCCATGGCGGGCGGCCGCCACGGCGGCGAACGTACGGACGGATACGCAATCAGTTCTTGGCGGCCACCTCCTCGGCGTGCTTGTGCGCCACCTCCGTGCTCATCTCCTTGAGCTTCTCCTCCACCTTATCCACGGCGGCGGCGATGGCGTCGCCCTCCTTGTCTTCCTTCTTCTCTTCCCCGGCGGCGGGTGCCTGGTCTTCCTTCTTGGCCTCCTCGCCGGCTCCCTCTTTCTCCTCCTTCGCCGTCACCTTCTCCTCCTTCGCCGCAGCGCCGTTACCGTTACCTTTGCCGTTGGCGTTGGCGGCGGCGGCGCGAGCGGCGGCCCTGGCAGCAGCGGCAGCAGCGACGGCGGCCGGCATGGGGTCATCGGCCTCGAAGGCCTCAACAGGGAAGGTCCTGGAGAACCCGCCCATAGCCTTGCAGTGGAGCTTCCCCTGCGGCGGGTTGTCCACACAAATCTCGTGGAGCGTGACCCAGATGAGCATCTCCTTGGCCTTGACGCCGGTGATCTTCTTGAGCCGGCCTTCCTCCGCCACCGCCGACACCTCGGCGGCGTAGGAGACGTGGCGCCCGGCCTTGGCGAAGTAGTGGTCCACCTTCCGGCGCTGCTTGAGCCACACGAACCCCGTCTCCTCCACGTACCCGCACTCGATGATGTCCTTGAGCGGGAGGAGGCCGCTCGGGAGGCCCGTCTCGTGGAGGAGGAGACGGGTCTTCTCCTGCCCCGCCGCGTCGCCGGTGTAGATCTCCGCCTTGGCGCGCACGTCGTCGGGGATCGTCAGCGTCATCCTGGCCGGCGGCGGTGGTGGTGGACTAGCTGATGGTGGGGATGGAGATGCGGGTGGTGGTGTGAGCGTGTGGGAGGACGGAGGAGAGGAGGGGGGTTTGTTGGAGAGGCAAGGATGGCGTGTTTGGAGAAGGGAGCATGAGGCGCGTGCTTATATAGGAGGAGAGAGCAGTGTCCCAGCTCACTCACAAACAAAGGGTTTAGTTTGGACTTTATTATAGAAAAAGAAAAGTTTGGTTTGGATAGAGAGAGAGAGGTGAGTACTGTTGGGGGGTCAGGGATGTGGTTGGGAGTTGCCAATGAAATCTCTTCCCCCTCCCTCTTTCTTTTCCTTGGAGAATGAATTTGACATTTGGTAAATTGCCACCACATCCACTCGTCACCTCAAAACCAATCATACCAATTAAAAGTATCAAACGATGAATTAATAACAAAAATTCATTTCATAACGCCGTCTAATTGGCAAGCCGGATCTAATGTGATTAATTCGGGGTTGATTAGACAACATAGTGCTACAATAAACAATTCCTGATGACTGATTAATTAAGCTTAATAGATCCGTCTCACGCTTTCCCATCCATCCGTGTAATCAGTTTTATAATTACATCATCACGTTTAGTCTTTATAACTCAGCAGTTTTTTACACTGGATGTGGCATTTCGCTGCGGGTGCCGTCCAACTATAGTCATATGTGTGCGCTATCTTTCGCACTCACGTCATTATAATGACGCAGCGACCGTGACAGTGCCATTTAGGATGACGACACGTACGTAGGGCACCGCCGTGAGAAGGAAGCAAACGAGTTTTCACGCAATCGGTTTGTGGTTTCTACAGCGCCCCTCTCTAATAATCTCTACGATGGTTTCTAACAAGATGTTTAATTAGATGGAGAAATTTGTACGTATAATAATGTTAGAATAGTGACAAAATAGTGTTTTTTAAAAAGATGTGATTGATGTTATGAGTAATAAATAGTGTCAATTTCACTCCTCTCTTGCCCATCTAATGGTAGTACGTACAATCCCTTCTTACACTTCAATAATTATTATTGTTATTTTTTCTCATGCTGTCCTTGGAGCAGTGCTTAATTACCACCGTCGCGATCCGGTGACACACGAGAAAGAAGCTAATAAGCTAGATGTCCAACGCCGTCGCCATCGATCACGCAAACCGTGGTTGGGAACTTGTGATCGGAGTCGCCATTGCAATCTTTTTTTTTTATTTGCTGTTCCTAGAAAAGGATTTCGTGGCCACCGTGACAATTAACGTCGTCTCTGTAGAGTTTTTAAATGTGATGCCACGCACAAGTCATTGGAACCCAAGGATTTTGATTTCTTTTCCCCTTCTTATCGTGTAATTATTATTTTTTTTAAAAAAAGACAGCGAGATCTCGGGCTGTCAAAACCGGAGAGGGGCCCGGCCCGGCCAGTAGGGCCCACGGGATCGCAACGGTTCCCTGCACGACGGAACGGGCAGCGACTAATTTAATCAGGGGGTCCTGTGGATTAGATTAGCGTGCGTGCCCGTCCCATCATCATCGGGCAGGAGCAGGATCCAGCCGGCCGGCGACGGCGCGCGGCCGTTGATCCGCGATCCGACCGCCGCACGTGCGCCGGGCGCCGGCCACCGGCCACCTGACTTGCCATAAATGGATCGCGGTTAGTTGGGGAGCGGGCCGGAGGAGGGAGGATAATGGTGGTGGACTTGTTGGGGGAGGGGGGCAATCAAGCGAGCGAGGCCGGCCGGTGAAGTGCCCGCTTCAATTCCGCCCAGCTGCCCCAGCTAATTGCAGTTGCAGCAGGTTTCGCAGTGTGGACAGACAGAGACACCAGTACGGCCGTGTTTGGTTGGCACGAGACAAAAAATTGTTCAAAGGAATCTTTAATGCATGGAACACTAAATGAAATTTATTTGCAAAACCTTTTTACAGATGAGTACAACTTTTCGTGACGAATCTAATGAGCATAATTAATCGACGATTGCTACAGTAATGCTACAATAATCATTATCTAATCGTGCGGTCAGAGACCTCATTAGATTCGTCTCATGATTTGATTAGAGGTTGTGAAGGTAATTTTGTAAATTGACTTTTTAAATACTCGTAATTAATGGTCGAAGTACGTGCGGTCGCGTCGACGGTGTGGAGTGGACGACGAAGATCCATCAGCTTTTGACCTGCGTGAGCGTGACGTGTTCCGGCCGGAGACGACGGCGGCGGCGGCAGTTTTGAGAGAGCGGGTGGTCTGATGAGGAGGTCTCAACGAAAGGAAAAAAAGACAGGAAATGACGCAAGGGTGCGATGACTCAGCCGCGGAGAGGCCGGATGGAGCAGTCGAGAACGGCGGCGTCGCCCGCCTGATGACACCGGCGGGTGGAGACGCGGCGTGCATGGCCGGGTGATCTGTGGAACCGGTCGTGCCCAGGCTCTCACCGTGTCCAAAGTTTTACCGCGCGTGCATGCATGCATGCGCTGCGCATGCACACGCGTCTCGGTCTGAACCATGGCGATGTGCGGTCCCTCTGCCTCCTCTGCTGCAGCTGCACTGACTGCCTGCTGCCAGGAGATCGACGACGACGCCGACGCCTCTGCCTACCTGCACGGTCAAAACCGCGTGTGTGGGTGGGGGCGGGCAGTTGCGTTGCGCCGTTGCCCCTGCCTGCAGCTCGTCTTTACTGCGGCTGCATGGATGGAGCCATGAAGAAGGAGGGCGTGCGTCGTCCGTCCATGTGTGCCTGCGCCCTGCATATTTGCACCACTGCCGTACGTGCCGGGAGTCCCGCATGGTGCCATCCACCAAGCTTTTTCTTCCTTTTTCCAAAACGAAAAAGCACAGAAATTCGATTCACCATTTACGGGTTCAGAGAAATTAAAGTGCGCCCAAGATATACTTCGATGCGTCGTGAACGATTGAAGGCGACGGACGGCGTGGTACGTGTGCCTCGCCGCGCGCATGACTTTAATTTTGGGACGGCCGACGGTCGATTGATGGCACGAGGTGATCGAGAGAGGCGTGGGACTGGCTACGTACTGTAAGATGTCCACCTTGTCCTGCCCGGACAACGCGTCTGCACATTCAAAGCGGCAGCACCAGCACGGGCGCGCGCGGCCGCGTTCCCGTCGTCCGTGCGCAGCTGCAGCGCAGCGGGGCCGGGTGCAGTGCCACGGCCAGGCCGCCGCGCGCGACACCCTGCCTCCGCTCACCACCCCACCCCGCTGGGCTGCACCGGCAGCCATGATGACGGCGGCGCCGAGGAAGACGACGGCGGTGAGCCGTTTCTGTCTGATCGACCGCTCGTGTGGTCACGCACGCGGGGCACGCGCGCGGTTAGATTCTCAGGCTTCCTGTCGGCTAACGGCCCGGGATCCCGATGACGACGGCGGCGGTTACCTGCGAATGCGCAAAGGCAGGAATTCTCCCGCAGCACCCAAGCAAACCACCTTTGTTTATACAGTATTTCTCATCAAAACAAGCTGGTTTTTCATTTCGACGACTTCCCCCATTCTTCATTCATGTCACCGCGTGATCATACAGTATTCAATGGACGCAGCATGGCCAAGACGCCGACGCCATGCGACGATGCTGGCAGCATGGCCGCCGCCGCCGCCGCGAAGCTCCTCGACCCATCAGCTGCAGGCAGCTCGCAGCTCATCATGGCCGCCTGCCGCCGCCGCCACCTCGCTGCCCATGCTCATCAGCGTGGTCAGGTGCGGGATCTCCTTGGGCACCGACGCCGTCAGCACCTGCACCCAGCCACACACACCACCGGCATCAGTAAAAACCCCCCACGGACGAACGCCAACACACCGGCCGGCACTCACCACCGACGATCACCACCAACGCCCCAACGCCCAACGAACCTCGTGGCCGTCCTCGGTGATGAGGACCTCGTCCTCGATGCGGATCCCGATGCCGCGGTACCTCCCCGGCGCTCGCTCGTTCAGGACCGGGGTCGGCGGGATGTACACCCCGGGCTCGATCGTTATGACCTGCACATGCATGGACATGGACAACCATGAAAAACACACTCAGCATCCGTGTTGTGCCTGCTGCTGCCCTGCTGGAGACTGTAGAACGAACTCCAAAGATGAACGGGCAATGGAGTTATTGGTGCCCCGGGCGGGGGCCGCAACCCGGCAATGGCAGTGTGGCAGCACACACTACGCGCGCTACGCTTGGCTCAGGCTGGCTCAGTTGGGTGACAGCATTGCCGCTTATGGCGACACACGCCAAATGAGGAAAGGAGAGCACAGAGCTTACAGCCTAACATCCTGAGACGCCAGTTGGGTCGGATCGCTTTAGCTGTACTACCAAAGATTCAGGCAAAAACCGAATGAGAGGGAGCATCGTCGGCTACTCACCACGCCGGGCTCCAATGGCTTGTCCTTGGGGAGCGTCACCGAGTCATGAATGTCCATGCCTAACGAGTGACCTGGAATCCGGGACAACAACACAAATGACCATGTTAGGCTCTGGTCCCCCGGGGCACCACCATGTCTTGCATTCAACAACCAAATCTAGAGAACAGATGGACAGCGGGACGGACCTATCGCGGTCGGGTTCAGGTAGTTGTATTGGATGGACTTCCCCTTCTCCAGGATCCCAAGTTCTTGGAATCCCTTTATCAGCATCGTTACCTGCAGTCAAAAGATTTTGAGATTGTTGAGGATCTTCTGAAACTTTCATGACATTTAATTTACTTATTTTCGTGAAAATGAAAAAAATAGAAAGAAAACCTGAATGATACCAGACTTGTAAAAAATGAAAACAGAAAGAAAACCAGAACGATACCAGAGACGTACCGAATGATTGTGTATCTCGTAGATGCTTGTGCCTGGTTTACAGAGCTTTATGCACTCCTTATTTGTCTCCAGTATTAGGCTGTACAGCTCTTCCTGGGGTCAGTCATGATGAAGATTCAAACTCTGAGCTAAAGTCTTAAAGACACCAAACTAGACCAATTGTTTCTGGAATATACAGGTATACACAAAAAGACAGTAAAAGTAAAGCACTTACCTGAGCAGGTGAAAATCTGCCACATGGTGGCCATGTTCGAGTCAGATCGCTAAGGTAGCCGTGATACTCGCAGCCAACATCCATGAGCAGGAGGTCACCTGTTTTGATCTGTCAAACAGCTGAGTTACTGACTTAACGAGAAAATAACACTGAGATGTTGGAGTATCCCTATAAGAGACAAAAATGTCCTCACTTTTCTATCATTTCTTGAGTAGTGTATAACGCTGCCATTTGCACCTCCACCAACTACAGGATGGAACCTAGCATATGGAAAAACACAAGGTAAATCATCTGATACTAGTACCTTGGCACCTTGCTCCACAAATAAAGAACAATGAGCTCCTTGATCTAATTTGATCTCATGTTGCATATGCACAAGAACTTAATTCAGCTATCGATTAACGAACAAATGGATATGAAGAATACACGGCAGAATGCTTACGCCATTCTTTGGGCACCTCTCATTTTGCACTCGTATTCAATCTTAGCTGCCAGTTGGCTTTCCTCCCTGTGGGTCCTCGATAGCAACATCGTTTGTAAAAGAGACTGGTCAAGAAAAGGGAAACACTCAGTACTCCCGAAAGATTCAAGTTGTTGCACCTATTCAAGTCAATGGTTAATACAGTATTTATGTGTCTCTAAGACAGTCACTTGATCTTGTGTTTTAGCCTTTTGGGTTTGACACTTTGTGTCACTCCTGCATCCTACCTTATCCATAATTGAACTAGAAATTCCAGCCGTACTGTATTTTCAGCGAGCACTTGCTGGAGGCCCAACCAATAGTAGTGAGACACATTATATGGGGTGTCTGACTGCACAAATCTGAGTTATTGGGCCAACCAGGATGCAGGAAAATATGTGCATGACAGCATGGTACAGATAATCATTAGGGAAATCGTGTACCTTTGGGTTTATCAAACTAAATAGGACTACATAATTTCATATTTTCATCAGGCTTTGTTGGAGGCCCAACCAATAATAGGGATCTATGTGGGGTGACTGAGTGCACAAACCTGAGTTATGGAGCCAGCCGAAAGGGAAATATTAAATATGTGCAGGACAGCATGGTATGAATAGTCATTACGGAAAGTGCACCTTTGGATTTACCAATCGAAAAAGGACTACATGTTCATCCATAACTACCTAATTAGCTAAGGTACCTTGGGGCCCTGTCTAGTTCTGTACCGACACTTTTACCTGCATCAACCCCGATAGTTCACCTATAAGAAATAAAAAACCTGTTTGAACCTTCGCAACCCCAATGACTCTAGTTCTAATAACTGTATCAGATGGAAGCAAAACTAAAATTCTGAACTGCAATATCAAACACATTTCAGCAAATTCTCTATGCAGGCTGAATTGAGTATTTAAGACTGTATCCTAAAATCAAGGGATGCTATTCTTAAAAAATATCATGGGATGCCAGTGGCAATTTTATTACCAAAATTACCTGAGAAACAATAGATGCCGATTCCCTCATCAACTTAATTTCAGATTTTGACTTGATCCACCGTAATTCGTCGGTGTAATATGTAAGATCTTTTACTTTATTGTTGAGGGACGCCCGGCGGAAGGCATCCAAGTTCTTGTAAAAAGATGATGATGTCTTTACATTGTGATATACCCCTTTTGACCGCTCAATCATTTCAGGAAGGATCTGTATTTCAGTAGCAATGGTGTTAGTGGTAGAAAATTCAGTAATCAACTACTAACAAAGTTGTACTGGCAGGAAATAACAGGTAGTGAATCAAAATTGACAACAAATAATGGTGCAAGAAAATTTGAGTGCAGACCTTTTGCATCTGATTAAGTGGAAATGCTTTATCCGCTTTAAAGAATTCCACAGCTGCCTCAACTCCAGCAGTTTGACCTTGCCAAACTACATCCTAGCAGAATAACAGATTAATAAGAGTTACATGGCATACCTAGAAAAAGCTATCAGAATAAGAGTTCATTACCTCCTTATTTGTATCAGGCATGAACATGCATAGTCCGGTTTCTTCACTCAAAACTGCTACGCCGCCAGGTTGCGAACAACCAGTAATGTACAGGTAATCACCATTCTGTCTGAATGGATAGGGCACTACATCAGTCATCATCTGCTGATCAGCAGAGGCAATAATGGCCAAGCTCTTTTCAGGAAGGGCCTCCAAAAGCTTTTTTCTTCTAGAGATGTACTCCTCAGTTGCGATGCCTGGTGTGATCTCTCCATCAGCTAATAACTGGCTCATAGTGACACAAACAAAATTATAGGATGGTGATTAGCAAGATTCGTACAGAAGCACATTTCAATGGACATGAATGTTACACATGTGGGCATATTCAGCATACACCTGTTGTGGACCAGATTGTTGCTCTTCCAACTTATATGAGGTGGATTAATTAATTTATTGATGATAATAAAGTGCTTTGTGTAGGTCCAATTTATAATAGAAGACAAAACTGTAAGTAATGGATGCCAGAACAAGAGGACACAGGGAAAAAAAATGTTAAGATTAAAAATGAAATGGATACCAGGTCTTAGCAACAGACAATTAGACACTAATACAGAACAAGAGGAACATAAGATGGTAAGATCTTATTTTGAGTGTAAAAAAATGGTGTGTTACTATATTAGAGAAGAGATGCATATGTTGAAAGGCAACATATTACAGCACTCATGGCCATGCACCCTAACCACCCAGGTTCGAGTCCCCTCTAGCTTGAATTTTGGTGCCTATTTTCTTGTTCTTAATGAAAACCGCTTATTTCTCCTAGGTTGGATCTCCTTTTATATTACAGCACTCAGAAAACAGATACATTGCAAAACATAATGTGACTTTTTAGCAGTCTAGTCTAAGATAAAGATACTAGAGCTGTTTTTTTTTTTTAATCTTGAACACACAGGAGGTGCATGTATTATATTTAGAGGGAAAAGAGTGTAAGCAAATCATACAACCTCTACTGGGGTAGGGATGATATAAGATGACACTGGGCCTGCCTGGATGTCATTAAAATCAAGTTATCAAGAAACCAGAGTTTTAGAAACAAGAGGCATGCAAAAGCATGGTAAGAAAAAAGAGATTCCGGATTTCACCAATACATATGGTTCTCAAAACAATTAAATTTGTTGTATCCAAACACCTTGTAGGTTTCCAAAACCAAAGTATTCTGTAAAATGTAGTGATTCTCTAAAACTGAAAATCCTTTGTATCCAAACAGGGCCGAGTGTCAAACGCCTGTAAAATTTGTCACCACAATCCACAAGTAATGGAACAGCAGTACCTCAGGGTGTGACTGGGGTGTTGGTTGGCCAACATCGACTATTCCTGCAGAGGTGTATGCAGCTCGCTGTACCAAACCATGAGAAGCAGACAGGAATCGAGATGCTACCTGGGTGCAACATTGCAAGAAAGAGATGGATCAGTACACTGGTAAACAGTGGTAAAAGAGAGACACCTATTTTTTGCCCATGGCATCCAACTGCAAAGGCACCGAGTCCACATTTCGCAAAAAAAAAAAAAAAAAGGAGAAAAGACATAGGTCAGCCTGTGAAAAGAATTTGCCACTTCTCTCATCAGGAAAGGGAAAGCTTGGCCACTTCGACTAACCAACTAATTACAATAAATTACTCATTGCTCGTATCACTGTATCAGTGATCTGATTCAGTTGACAATCAGAAAGTACAAACATAGCCATGAAAGTCCATCCCATACTATCTCACCTATAGGCTAATACTACATGTTCCCTCCATTCCAGGCCTCACAAATATTTCAATGAGCCAGAACAAAAAAAAAAATCAGCAAAACTCCAGCCTCTACTTTAAGCTACTCGCGCCCAATCCAATTCCCAGAGCCCAGAAATCATCGGAACCCGCAACAAGTCACACCCCAAGCATCAGCGATCCGGAGGAGCCACACGGATTCCGGCAAGAAAATGGGCCCGGAGGATCCGACGCCGAAGCTAGCAAAGCGGCGCGCGCAGAATCCCACCCCCTCCCCCTCCGAGAAAAAAAAATCAGAGAAGGACGGCAAGGGACGGAGGGTGGGGGGCAAATGGGAGATGGGAGGTGAGGTGCTTCAGGCTTCGGCGATCTGCTTACCTCGGTCGCTCGCAGCGTTCGCCGTAGCAGCCGCGCCGCCATGGCCATCGGCAGCACAGCAGCCTGACAGCCTCCCTAAAACCTTGCTCGATCTCGCTTTTCGCTTGCCCTCTCTTCCTCTGTATCAAGTTGTACCAATCTCAAAGCACACGCATACTAGGCCGGCTATCGAGTCCCGAGAGATGGCTGGATGGGACGGGAAAATTCCCAGCAGGCGGGGCGCCGCCGGCGCAGGGCGAGGCTGGCGGCGGCGGCCGGAGCGAGCCTGGGGCTGGGGCAAGCAGCGAGCGCGGAGGTGGAGCCGGCCGGCGAGCGCGGCCGCGGCGGCGGGAGTAGAGAGAGAGAGATGGGAATGGGAGGATTAAAAAAACACTGACATAGGGGGCCCCATATTAATTTAGAAAATTGTGATACAACAAAAAGACCTGTTGCGCAGTAAAGCGCTACGACTTTGACAAGAAGTTTTGGATATATATAATATATATACTAAAATATGATGTCAGGACATTCTAATGCCAAAGCGTCAGTAAATCCTCTCAGAAAGTAAGAATCCCAATTTGTTTTGCACAATCAGATTCAAACCACAAATTACCAGCAAACACAGTGGATGGCTGGATGCCTGGATGCAATTCACACAGCAACTTTGTGTACACCAGTACAACAGAGCACAGATTACTTGAAACCATTGTCACAGGAAACTGGAAAGAAAATCCTTTATCCGATCGATGTAGGGCGACCGAGTGGGGATTATGTGGCCCATATCATGCTCGACAACTGAGCAGCAATCCTGCTGAAACAGACCAGCAAGTTCGGCGCTAGCCCTGTTCGCTATCTGCCTGTCATGGCCTTCACCGTTGCCAAAACAGTGGAGCGAGGGGAGCTTGATCGGTTCGCCGTCAAAATCGCCCACCGGTGCTGGATACCCAGAGCAGAACATCCCAAATCTGAACTTCGGAGCACCACAGGTCTTCTGCTGGTGCCTGCAGAACAATGCGGCCATGGCGGCACCCTGAGAGAAGCCAAGGATTCCATCGAAGCTCCCCATCTGAGAGATTGTGTTTTCCAGGTACGTGTATGATTCCTCAAAGCCTTCGGTTTGTTGCTGGTACTGAAGTGGGTCGAATGGTGCATCTGCAGTCTTCCAGTCTTGCTCGGTGTTGCAGCTGGAGTTTGGAGCAGTGAGCCATGCGAATTTCCGTTTTGAGGTCGCAGGCGGAGGTGAGGGTTTGTCAGAGCAGTGGCCCTGGATTGGTTGGTATACAAAAGGAAGCTCATGAGGAGCGTCTATGAAGACAAGTTCAGCAATGCGCTTCAGCTTCTTGGCAAGCGCTGACGTTCTTCCCTTAAAATTGGATGCGTTCTGCCGGAAGCCATGCAAGCAGAGAATCCTCAGCCTTTTCTGCTGCTCACTATCTGTAAAATTTCACCGAAGTTAGAGAAAGGCCAACCCTAAAGCATGCAGATTCAATGCACTAAAAAATCAGAATAAACAGATGATTCGGAGGGGGGGGGGGGGAGTAAATGGGCTCAAACCATATAAGAATTGGTGGCCATGTGTAATAAAATCAATATTGGTATGGTATTATGGTAACCCAACCTACTTCAAGCAAAGCCCAATGCATTTGTTTTGTACTTCTGTCTATAGCACAAGACCCATGTGCATATATTGATAAGAACACAAATCATCTATCATCCAGGGAGTGTGCAGAGGAAAACTGATACAGACCTTACCATTACTCCAGGAAACTTTGGAGGTCACACTGTGATTGCTTATGGATGCCTTCTCAAAGTCGGAAAGTTGAGATAGCCCCATTTGTATTTCGCAGTCTCGCCTTGTTGATATTTGGCAGGGTTCTTTTCCATTCTTTTGGCATAGCTCGCATACATATTCCTTAGTGGAATCCTGGAGATTAAAAAGAGAAGTTTACATTTTAAAGCACTTACACAAAATAACATCAAATTAAAACATTGCATCAGAAGTGCATTAAAAGATATTGCATTTGACTCAACCTGACACATAGGGCACACTAAGACCAACATTCTGCAGTGGCTGCAACGGCACCGGGATGAATAGTCATCATAGGAAGAACCACATGCCAAACACGTTCCAAGTATGTTCTCTTTCAGGCTCCCCACTGAGATTCTGTAAAATGACATTCCACAAGCTAGCGGTAAGGAAACCAAGGAAAATCCTGAACCAGTTTGAGTTTTGTCAGATTGCATTACATAACTACCAACCTGTGGTCAAATACAAAATTCTTTCCTTCGAAATAACCACCATCTGGAAATTGCTCCAGATACCGCTGAATTCCACCGTATAGCTAACACAAACATAACAATAAACAGTCATGAACAATACAAACCACTCAAGCATGGCTAAGAACTCGAGATTAAAGACAACCCAAACAATGTATAGATTACCTGAAAAACATCCTCAAATCCTTCACCTTTTGAGCGAATATAAGCTGAAGCCATCTCACAGCGTATACCTCCCGTGCAGTACCTGTAAATACCAATAAGTCAGTTAAGCTGCATGCTTGGTGTTGCCAAATGCATTAGGATAATTCAAGGTCAATTCAAAGATACAGCCAAACATACATCAGAATTGACTTCCCACGCAGCTTCTCAGTATGCTCATCTATCCATGAAGGCAGGTCACTGTATTGCCTGATTTCCGGATCTAAAGTCTCCACATTTGGTACATTGAACTTGCCGATCCGTGTCTCATACACATTCCTTGCATCCACGACAACCACTTCATTCTTCTCTGCATCCGAACTGGCCCCGGCTAAAAGAACAATCCCAACTTAGCAAGTACAATTCATTCCAACCAGGAATTGGCAACCCGAACAAACATGGACAAGCCTCAGCCCGATAATCAACTAACCAACACTTTGGAGCACTGAATGGAACTCAGCCGCCGACAAGTGTCTCCCCGCACACGAAATCTCCGGGGTTGCCAACGTGGGATTGGAGCACAGGGTAACCAGTTCCTGCCAATCAATGCATCAACAGTTCAAGATCCAATCACGAATGTCTCTACGAAAATGGTAAAAGGTGAAACCAGTCTACTGAAAGGAGAGACAATAACCTTGACGACCCTAACGGAGAGCGAGGTGAAGCCACACTCCCTGGCGACCTTCTCGTCAACGGGGTCCTCGCAGGACGCCAGCTTGAAATCCGTGCCGTGGAACAAGGGGTTGGAGCTCATCTCCGCGATGTGCTTCTCTAACGCCGTCATACGCCCCCCGAGCTACCAACACCAAAATGCGAAGGCCGGTGAGGTCGCCATGAATGCATTCACGAACACTAGTACACTACAAATCCACAAAGCTCGAATTCTCTGCCCCCAAAATCCGTCCACGATGCAGAGAAGAGAGAGAAGTGGGTGGTGTTCTCACCGTGGCGTTGACGCCGTCGGGGCCGACGCGGACGCGGCCGACGAGTGCGAGGCCGCGGCAGTGCGCCTCGTAGAACGCGGCTAGCGCGGCGGCGTCGGGCACCTCGGCGTACTTGTAGTAAAGAAGCACTCCGTAGCGGTCTCCGCCGCCATCTCCTGTATGCTGCTCCTGCTGCCGCGTCGCGTCCATAGCCAAAAACCCTAGCGGCGGCGACGGCGACGGCGGCGGCGCGAAGAGGACGAAACGGAGACGACGACGTGGTGGTGGTGGGTGACTTAGGCTGGTAGGGCCTCCAGCTATCCTAAAACGTTATGGGCCGGCCCAGTATGATGCATATGTGAACCGCGCGCAATAGGCCCAAATACAGCCTGTCTACTGGAAGGCCCAAACATTAGCACGGCCCACGAAGCACCTTATCCTTCTCCTCCTCGCCCCATTTCGCTCCGCGTCCCCCAAAACCCCCGGCACCGGCAAGAACCTTGCTCGGCGACATCTCCGGCCACCTACCCATGGAGGCCACCGCCGCGCCGCGGGCGCTCTGCCTCCTTGCGCCGTCTCCGCCGTTGAATCTGCGGATGAACTGTTGGCGCTTCTCCGTTGGAGGTGTGAGGCGGCGGGGGCCCGTGGCAGTCAGGGCGAAGAAGAAGAAGAGGGGGAGGGGTGGGGATGGTGAGGCGGAGGAGCGGGTGGACACACATAGCTTCGCGCCTAAGGCCAGTGAGGCCTCCGGGCTGTTTCCCGAGGCCGTCCTGCTTAGAAAGGTTCGAATTTTTTTCTCACACCCTGCTTCTAGTGTTTTGATACACCGGGCGACGAGGAAGGAAGATGGTCTGTTCCTTTCGGGTTTCTGGTTCTAAATACTTGGATGAACTCCGTGATTTTGTTAATTGACGGTTAATGGGGTAAATGATTGGAGTGAAGAGGCGCTAGTGATTTGCATTTTAGTGATTGAGAGTCTAGGATTATATGCTTGCGTTTGTGTGAGGCTTTATCAGTATCAAAGACAGAGTCATTTGCATAGATAACTGAAATTCGTGGAAGGAACTGCTGGCAGTAGAACTTAAGCGGATAAGTGTAAACTCTAGTGTGCAAGACAGAGCCATTTGCCTATATAACTGAAATTCCTAGAAGGAACTGCTGGCAGTAAAACTTAAGCGGATAAGTGTAAACTACTAGAGGAAATGCAAAAATATAAAGATGCAGTTTTCACGAGTTCTTTGCTACCATAAGGCGTGGGCTAACAGGTAAAAACTTTTGGATGCTATTTGTGGAAGAAACGGATATACTCTTAATATGTGGATGGGGAATGCTTGAAGCTATATGGAATGCTTTATAACTAAAACTATGTGTTAATTACTTGTTTTTGTTGTTTTGTTTTGCAGAAAATGGCGAGAGAGGATGGTCAAGTGGCGCCAGAGTTTGCTGATGCAGAAGAAGGTGATATCAGTTTTTTATGCCATAAAGTTTCTTTTTCGATGTTCATTTTGGTATCGCTTTTGTGGTTTATGTATATTTGATCATTCTAATCTTTTTTTTTTTGCAGAAAAGCTATATGACTTTCTTAACATTCAGCTTGAGAGTGATTTAAATCTAAAAAGAAGTAAGTACGGGCATTACTTGCTGGTAATTGACATGTGGTTATTTGAGTTGAACTTAAACTTCTTCCTTTCACAGTGCGGCACTATGAAGTAGTTTATCTAATTCATGAGGATCGTGTTGAAGAAGTTGAAGATGTTGTATCTAAAGTACAAGGTGCACCTCTTAACACTCGTACATCACTTGTGCATCTGTAAATCTTTTTGTAAGCATGTCGGAGCCCCTTTTCTCTCTGATTATACTTACCTAAGAATTAATGAGAATTGCCTAAAGGCAAACAAAAGTATTTATACATGTTTCTAACTGTAAGAATTTGATGCCCTCTTGGGAAGCTCCCTGCAATTGCTACAGTCTTTCTGATTTGCTTTGGTGCCTCTTTTTTTTTCCATCTCTACATGCAATCTCAAGGATTGGCACGTTATTTCTCTATTCCTCTTTATTGTTTTTGGGTAAATTCTTTCTGTTACATTGTTTCAATCAGCCAATGTGCCTGAACCTAAGTTTCTTATGTTTACTAGAGTAGTCCAATAGTTGATCGATGTTACTACTGAAGAGTGGGTGTATAACTATTCTCTCTGTTCTCTTGTAGATTTTGTCAGGGCGAAGAAAGGAAGGATATGGAGGCTTAACGATTGGGGATTGCGCAGGCTTGCTTATAAAATAAAGAAAGCAACACATGCCAACTACATCTTAATGAACTTTGAGATAGAGTCAAGATACATCAATGACTTCAAGACCCTTCTAGACAAGGATGAAAGGATCATCAGGCACCTTGTTATGAAACGGGATGAGGCGATTACTGAAGACTGCCCTCCCCCACCAGAGTTCCACACTCTTCGAGCTCAGCAGTATTTTGATGATGAATATGAAGATGAAGAGGAGGGGGAGGAGGAGGATGATTCGGATGCCAGGAGTGAGCTAGAATCTGCCGATTATGGTGAGGATAATACTGAAACTGGCGATGAACCTGAGATTATTTATGTTGATGAAGCTGACCAGGATAATTACGAAGACACTAGAAGAAGGAACAGGAAGCTGAAGGTGAAGAAGTATACAGCAGAGAAGGTATTGAGGTAGCATTAGTGTACGGCTTTCAATTAGTTTAAGTCTACTTTAGTTCTTTTTAGTTCTTATACAAGGGACCACCTGTGTCTGTATGATGAGAAAACTTCACATAGTGCCTTATCTGGTGCCAAGGAACAGTACTATGATAATGAGATAGGTAAATGTGTTATGGCCAGTACAGCACTTGTAGATGCCTCCTTTAGCACACCTTTGTTTTTTGTGAGTATCACTTTAATACACGAAGAAAACCAAAAGCTTAATAATGTATTATGAGTTCAAAATACAGCCCCATTATGAGTACACACTGAGACCTTAGGAGCTGCTTGCTTCAACCCTTCCAGAGGGAGTTGCTCAAATCTTGTAGCATTCCAAGGGGTAACTAGTCGGAAGCAACCCTTTCGTTTGTGATTTTAAGTTTGTGCATCTCTCAAGTAGTGTGGAGTATAGAAGCTCCTCCTATCTGATTATCCGCAGTGTTTGGTAGGTGTCTTCTTTTTATCTTGTGGCAAAATTCCTGCTGATTATCACTTGCAATTTTTATATTGATTGGAGAGTCCTTATTTGCAGAATGCGGATTCATTTTGTCATGCCAAACGTATTTAGCACTCCCAATCATAAGGACGCCAAATTTGTTGATTTGTATCTGACTATTTTCAAGCCAGGGAGCAGGGATTAACCTTTTCCCACTTTATTCACTGAAGGGACTTGTAGTACACTAATACTTGTTATTGAGATAGTGTAATTGAATTACCGACTTGATTAAGGTGATGTGATGACAAGTGGGAGTGAAAATGATGATTGGGAGGGGACCTTATGCAAACTTTATTAATGATCAAACTTAAGGAATGTTCGACAGTTGGGTATTAATTAGCTCACAGGTTCTATACATGTTGAGATCTATCAAATGGTCAATTACTTACATTAACTTGGGGAATATTGCTCATATCTCAGCTAATGTGTAGCATTTCACCTGAAATGTTGGGATAATTATGAATTTGCTATTTTTGAAGAAATCGTCTTGATTGATCAGCCTATTGTCACCATAATATAATCACACGAACGAGCAGCTATTTAGTCATCTTTGAGTTCTTCTTTGATGGTTCAGATTTGCTATTAACATCTTCGTAACATGATGATGATCGTTGTTCACATATACTTGTTGTATGCTTAGTTTATTCATACTTTCATAATCTGTTATTAAAAACGTATAATCATGAGCACCTCATTTTCTTCTGTGTAACTTGCTTTATGTTGCATATAGAATTAGTTCTTTGAGTTCGAGATGATATTGTGATCATGACTTTGCATCGAGTGTGAATAGCCAGAGACTCTTACCGCCTAACTGCATTATTAAAAAAGGAATAATCATGGACACCTCATTTTCTTCTGCATAACTTGCTTTATGTTACATCCAGAATTTATCATTAATTCCATATTAATTAAAGGAATCTTCTTGATTGATCACAGCCTATTGTGTTGTGAATCCACTTCATGCCACGGTAAGGACCACCGGCTGTTTCGCATGAACTACTCCAAATTGGTTGTAGTCTGTCCCATGTTGTGTTTCATGACTCAATGTTCATCAACATCCTAAAAAATCTATTAATCAGTGTACTGCTGTACATGGTACATACCCCCTGTGTGCTCAATCAAGCAGCATGCCTATGATCTGGAAACATTTATCGTCCGCCCACTGTCGCTGCCTCTATTCTACTTCTGTGATAACGATCCGGACGTTTTGTTGGCTTAATCGCAGATGTACAGTGTTTGTTGCTTTTAGTTCGTTGCTTTTGGTTTGCCCTGTGCTGTGTGTAGGTTTAAGTGAACAGTGTAGCTACTAGCTAGTAGCTACGGCTTAAAAGGTCTTAATCATCTCTTGTGCATAAATTATGTCTGTACTGGGCTACTGGCTGGCTAAGTGGCTAATGGATGGTTGCGTAGCAAACTTTGTGATGTCTGCACTGTAAATTCTATGAGGAGGCAGTTGAAACATCATTGTGCTCTTCGATCCGGTTGAAGCCATTGGTTTGTGCAGTCAGAAATTTGAGTTTGTTACCTGATGAACGGAATGGCAAACAAACAAACAAGAAGATAAAGATTGCGCCCACCGCCTTGCAATCGCCTTGAAAATAAAGATTACACGCATCATGCCTCATCATTCCAATCTTATACTTCGCACAGATAATTTGATTGGGTTGCTTTTCCGGTTTGTCCTATGAACCTCAGGTACTTCATCAGTTCCTTTGCGCAGTGTAGCTGAGATCTGGAAAAGCATTTCCTCTCCTCTGCGATGTGTTCAAATTCTTGTACGGCTTGGTAACTATCAAGCAGGCTGTGGCACACCGCCTAACTGTTTTTCACGAACTAGAAGCTCACTGATGGTTGATGTTTTTGATTTGATCGTTGGTGAAACTGATGACTATGCGAGAGTTGTTTCTGTTGGTTCCTCAATTAGAGTTGTTTCTACATATGGATCATTGTTTGGAATCTTCAATAAAAGACAGCTCTTTGCTTGTTATTCCGTTGATGGAAAATACATGCTCAAGTGACCCAAACGTTCACGTTTGCTTGTGGTCTTTGCGGTTCGTTTACTTGTAAGAACCCTTGAACAGGCAAGACATGACAGCGTTTGTAGTCCAACGGTTAGGATAATTGCCTTCCAAGCAATAGACCCGGGTTCGACTCCCGGCAAACGCAATTATATTTTAGATTTTTTCCTTTGACACCATCTTTTAAATTTCTGGAACATCTGTTCATCAAGTCTCTCTTTTTCTTTCGAAAACACACGTTCTTATAAAATAAAAACTTTTGGTGTCAATTTTAAGATATTATTGTATATCTATTCGGCAATTATGGTGGCTTTTTTGTGTTCGCTTGTACTCATTTTTATTTTTTATTTGAAAAATACAACGTTGCAGAGTGCATTGTGGTAACATTTTTGTGAACGCTTGAATATTTCAATAAGTACATTGGTACGTTTTTTCCCTCAACATTCAAAGGTATTTCCCTTACGATGCAATCAAATAACAGTTGTAATTAAGAGTATATAGAATAACAGTTGCAATCAAATAACTCTCAAGCTATTCTTAGTGGAGTACTGAAGTGTTTGATTACGTGTTTTTCTTAAGGTGCCAAATCATCTTCAGAAGTTTAGGTTGCTGAATAAAACAATTATTCATAATTCCTGGTATATTGGTATAACAGTCAATTGTTGCAGTGTTGGAATCAAATATACTCACCTATTCGGTTCTGAATTTCTCTATCCGGTTAATAGCGCATACACTTTTTTTACAAAGATCAACACAATTAGGCTAATTTGGTGGAACAACTGCATGCATGTACTTCACAGGGTACTAGTGTTATTGCTTGATACTAAAAGGTTTCTAAGAATCAAAATTTTCTGCTTGGTGCTAATTTCGCACGTTAGTACTTGACGAAAATGCATCCTATACTAACGTGTTGGATAAATGCTTTGTTTCTAGTAGTATTCGGTTAAATATAATGAGATCAGTCCATCAAGCTATTCTAACATAAAAGCTACAATTGTAGTTTTTGAACAAATTTTAAACGGTACAATTACACATTATTATGTGATACCAAAACAGAATATATATTTTCTTTTCTCTAAGCGCACTAATCCGATATCTAAGTGAACATAATGGATCACCGCGGCCCTTATACACACGGTGAAATTTACTCCAAACCACTTAATCATCTTTGGCTCCAAATTCTAAATTGTATGTTGTTTTGACTTTTCTACATACATAATTTTGAGTATATTTTAGACAGTGTATATCTAAATGCATATAAAATTATGTATCTAGAAAAGTCAAACATAACATAATTTCGATCGAATGGAGTACTTACTCCCTCCGGTTCCATATTAGAAGTCGTCTAGGACATCGACACGGTCACCAAAGCACAACTTTGACTTCCCTTTTCTATAAAAAATTTTATTGGAAAGTTATATATGTATATTCTTATGAAAGTAATTTTCAAGACAAATCTATTTATATGATTTTCACATTTTCAAACTCAACGACTTAAAAGTTATTCATGATTTATATTCCCAATGTTTGACTCAAACCTTGTCCAAAACGACTTCTAATAGGGAACCGAAGGGTCTATTAATTAGACATGCAAGTTCCGTAATTAATGAGGCAGGCACATTATTCAACTCATACACATGTATATATACATACATACATGGCAAGCAGTATATATACTAGCATATATCAGTGGTGCAATGCAGAAGCACACAACACAACTCTCCATGGCGAAGACGACGATGTTGCCAGCGGCGGCTTACGAGCTCTTCTCCGCCCTCCTCCAAACCGTCACGGTCACTGCCCGCCCGCCGGCGTACGCGCGCAGCTCGCCCACCGTCCGCCGGTGCCCCCCTCCCGCGTCGCGGCTCGCCGGCGCGGGGACCACGCTGGTAGTCGACGTCGACGGCGCCCTGCTCCTGCAGCGCCGCCGCTCCCTTCTCTTCGCCTACTTTATGCTCGTCACCCTCGAGGCCGGCAGCTTCCTCCGCGGCCTCGTCCTGCTCCTCCTATACCCCGTCATCGCCTGCCTCGGCGCCCTCGCCGGCCGCGACGCGGCCGTGCGGGCTATGGCCGCCGTCGCCTTCTGCGGGCTGCGCGTGGCCACGTTCCGCGCCGGTCGCGCCGTGCTGCCGCGGTGGCTCCTGGAGGACGTGGCGGCCGAGGCTCTGGAGGTTACGCGCCGGGCCGGCGACCCGGCCCGGGTGGTGTGGGCGAGCGCCATGCCGAGGGTGATGGTGGAGCCGTTCCTGAGGGAGTACCTCCAGGTGCCGCCGGCGGCGGTCGTCGCGGCGAGGGAGATGAAGACGGTGTGGGGGCTCTACACCGGCCTCATGGAGAACGACTGCGACATAGGAGAGGTCATGCCAGTGCTGAGGAAGAACGACTGCGGCGGCGGCGACGTCGTGGGGTTCTCCGCTGGCGATTCCATGGAGTTCCTCTGCAGCCCTCTGGCATCCATTTGCAAGGTATGCCTTTTTGTTCTTGAGATGTTCTGATTGATCTCATGCATTGATGCATGACAGCGACGTCCTTGTCGTTCTCCATGAGCAACGTCACCATGAGATGAGTTGTTCATGACACGATCTGTAATTCTGTATCGATGCAGGAGCTGTACGTCGTGCACACGGAGGAGCAGAGCAAATGGCGGCGCCTGGCCCGGCGCGACTACCCGACGCCGCTCGTCTTCCACGACGGCCGGCTGGCGTTCCTGCCGACGCCGTTCGGCGCCGTGGCCATGTTCATGTGGCTGCCCATGGGCGCGGTCCTCTCCGTTCTCCGCCTCGCCGTCGCGATGGCGTTGCCGTACCGGTACGCCACGGCGATCCTCGCCGCGACGGGCCAGTCATGGCGCCTCCGCGGCGCACCCCCGCCGCCGGCAAAAAGCCGCGACGGCGTCTCCTCCGGTGATCTCTACGCGTGCAACCACCGCACGCTCGTCGACCCCATCTACGTGTCCATCGCGCTCGACCGGCCGGTCCGCGCCGTGTCCTACAGCCTGAGTCGCGTCTCCGACGCGCTCTCCCCGATCGGTCCCACCGTCCACCTCGCCCGCGACCGCGCCCGCGACGGCGCCGCCATGGCGCGGCTCCTGGGCGCCGGCGACAGTGTGGTGGTCTGCCCCGAGGGCACCACCTGCCGGGAGCCCTACCTGCTCCGGTTCAGCCCGCTGTTCGCCGAGCTCGGCGGCCGCCGCGGCGTCGTGCCCGTGGCGCTCGCCGTCGAGAGCAGCATGTTCCACGGCACGACGGCGAGCGGGTGGAAGGGCGTCGACCCCTTTTACTACCTGGGCAACCCGAGGATGTGCTACACGGTGGAGTTCCTCGACAGGGTGGACACGGCGGCCGTGGCGGAGGGGAAGGCGGCCAGCACCGACGTGGCCAACGCCGTGCAGCGGCGCATCGCGGCGACGCTCGGGTACGAGTGCACCATGCTCACCAGGAAGGACAAGTACCTCATGCTCGTCGGCAACGACGGCGTCGTCGCGGCGCCGCCACGGCGGACGCGCGCCGCCGACGACATGCGTGGGCCCGTTCGTGCTCCAACCGCTGGCTGCACATAACCGTGTCCGATTAATGAAAATCGTGCCACACTACACAGTTCTCAAAAGAAGAAAAATCAGGGAAAATAGAAAAAAAAGAGGGACTATATATGGTTTTGGTATTTGTAAGATGTTGATGCCTTGACATCTTATTTTCCCCACTTTTTGTGAATATATACGATGCATGTAGAGGTTGTTGGTGTGTAGTATAAAATTAAGGAAAATGCACTTGATAAATGAAAGAATATTACATGTGTCATCTTCACTAATAAGAAGAGGATGGGTGATCTGGTTGGTACTTCAACGTAACCAAGTTTTCATAATGGATATTTTGAGTCCATGTCACGAATCCAACATGATGGGCAAAGAAATCGAGACGTGCAATGATGTGACTCTCTTGTTCTAAGGTGTCACTTGACACTAATTACTCCTTACATGTAAGGACAATGAGTCCCATAAGATCGACTCCCTTCTTTTTTGCTACACTCTCTCCATCCCTTATTATTTTAGCATTAGTAGGTTTATAGTTTTTAATTACTATGTATTTAGATATGGATATATAATTAAGAAACGAGATGGTACCATATACAATACTCTCTCCATCCTTATATGATATTTAGGACAACCTAGTTAGTTCATTTTTGAACTAATTTAATCACCATAAACGCCATATATTTAAGGATGGAGGTAATACATTGAGTTCCTAACATTCCGTCTAACAATAAAGCGAACAGCAAAATATGATAATATTAGACACAACGCGTACGGATGTGGTACCAATGACGACATGAATGATCCGAAGCACCTGCTATTTGTGTCTCTTTGTTTGTAGAGAATATTAATGGTTGGAGAATCTATCATTTGGTTCCTTTTGCATCTTTTGTCTCGTTCCAAGATACTAAATTGCGTTTTACCAGAGTCAGATAGCATTGCAGTGACCTCATCTGAAGGCAGTCCGTTCTACTTCCAATTCTGAATTGCTTTGTCAGGTTGGTCACTAACCGTCTTCACGCCCCTAAGAGCCCGTCACTTGTTTGAAGCGAGACAAAATGGTGGAGCAAGCTGCACACAATGTGAAAATGAAACCGAAACACTTCTATTTCTGAAGAAATATAGGACTGTGACATTATTTCAGGACAAGTGATTATGCAGAAACAAGAAGAAACTATAAACGATGATCGAATGGGAACATCCCTTTTAGGTAACAATTCTCAGGAATGTTGCGGCAAGGACCCGGGAAGAACCTTTCGTTGCCGAAAAATGTCTTGAAATGGCTCCCTAAATCGCGATAGTTCCGCCGCCAGCACTGCTCATATCCACGTACTGTACCTCGAACACATTTTCTTCTCGGAACGTCGTGGATCATCATCCAGCATCCTCAGTTCCTCACATTTCAAGTTTCACATTATGGGCGCTAATAAATGAGCTGGATTCTTTCCTTCCAAGGTTACATTTGCCATTCAAAGATTTTTGGCAGCAAATGCGCGCCAAGCCAACATTTCTGTAGCTCATAAAGAACCACTGTTGGAGTGAAGGACAGTTTGCAACGCTCTCAAGAAAATCGATCAGATCAAACCACCATTATATTGGTCCATTATCGCAACATCAATGGATGCAATGAAGGATGTGGTGTTCTGAACCACCATTTTGGTCTATCAAGCTGCCAACGAGGAGAGATTTTGGACCAGGAATGAAGGATGTGGTGATGTTAGCCAGCATGTAGGAGTATTGTATTATTGTACTCACGCTCTGCTGTTTCTTCTATGCAACAGCAACTACGGGCCCCCTAGTTTGGCAGTTGGCACTTCCTCGTAAGATATACTCCCGCCGTCTCAAATTACTATTCGTTTTGCTTTTTCCATGTGCATAATTTTTGTTATGCATCTAGATATACGGTCTAGATCAAAAGATATCTCTGCATTTTGGAAAGGAGGGATCAACAATACAACAAGGAAAATGAGTAAGAAAAAATATCCACATTGTTTAGACATCGATGCCGTCTCCAATCATGAATGAAGACAGGTAATAAATGCCGAAGAATTTTGGAACCATCGTGAAGATCTTTTGTGGTCAAGAATAAATTCAACAGAGGTATGGGTTGACAGCAACTCTCAACAGTGTATTAGCTTCTGAAACTACATTAACTGGGATGCTAGGGGGGCAAAAAATCGAACATCATCCATTTGCAGGTGATGATTAGCAGGTGTGCAAGTACAAATTCATCTTGTGAACAACAATGCGAGATCCCTGATCAAAGTAAATTTCACACAGGTGGCAAGCTGAGCAATTTGGATCAAGTCAGACTGAAGCCCTACCCAGCAGCAACATACTGACCAGGCTCAAGAGCTTATAACTGCATACATCTGTGTGCTGCTCAAGCATTTATAAGGTTAGCTCCAGCAGCCAAATTCAGCTCTGCCAATTTGCCGGTCAATGCATAAAACTGTTCTCCCTTGATCTTTCAAAAAAATTGGATAAGGAGTTCACATAGTTACCGAATTCGGCGGTTCAAACACTAGATGAGTCACAGTCAGGCAGTTGGTAGTCCCTGACTGGAAAGCTTAGTACATTAGTGGCCCTGAAGAAAAGGGAAAGATGCTGACTGGATCAAAGTTACACTGATGAAACTGAAAACAGCTAGCACCTATCATCTATGACTCTGACGAAACTGAAACAAAAGGTTTTTTCTGACAGAGAAAGATGCAGATAACAGAGGCTGGTTGGTGAAAATAGTTATGGGGTCAGCTTTGGTCAAATTCAAATCTGTTGGCTAAGCTGGTCAACTCTTAGCACCTTGAAGCGAACTAAAGCAAGTGATCTGCTTGCAAGTTATCTGAACCTAGAAGGCTAGCTGTTGCTCGATTCAGACTTGAGCTTCTATGAGGCAGTGAAGCTTTCAACTCATTACTGCACATACAAGCTACTGATGTATCAAATCAAGCAGTTAGCAGTTGTGAACAATCAGATTAATCCATACTTTGTTGTAATTGTCAAGCATTAAATCCTTACCATTGTAAACTCGACTAGTCAACTCATCTTTCTTTTATTTCTTCAAATCTATCTTTGCTTAACATGACAATTGGAAGTTTATCCATGTGAGGACTGCAAATTCTGCAATGTGAAAAACAAGTCAACTTTTTATCTTCACCCAACTATGTAGGTTGGCAATTGCAGTGTTTCTCTCTCTATGAACCTGAGAAATGGTAAATTATTTGATGAAATGTGATCCATGACGTCAAAATATGGGCAAGCAGTTAAAAAAAACTGTGAAATGCCATCTTGTACTAATGGAGTTCCCACACCACAAAATAGAATACACTGACACATTATTAAGGAATCATAAAAAAATATGGTGATGTACCCAGCATATAATTTACTGCATCTGTTTCTGTTGCACTCATCCTTTGCTGTTTCTTCATTGTAAATTTGTAATCGCAACTACAGGGCCTAGTTTGACGTGCCCCTAAAAAAAAACCCAGTATTGTACATTTGGAGAAGCGATGGATTAATAACACAAGGGAAATGAATAAGAACAATGTATCACGTTTAGACATCAATGCAATTTCCAATCACGTACGGATAGAAGCCATAATGCTGAAGAGTATTGGATCTGCGCTGATCTTTGTGATGGAGACAATAAAATCCCCTGGCCTTTTAAAATTTGGAAAGAAGGCAATACTAAAAACAGTGGTATTTATTGGACAGCAGCTGCCCACAGAAAATTCATGTTATGTCCAAAATTTTTCAAACTAGACTAGTTACGTCGTTAGGGATAAAAAAAACTACATTTGTGGAGCCGTTCATTAGCACACGTGGAACCACAGATTCATCTTCAAAGCAAATGAAGATCCCTGACGAAAATAAATTTAGCTAATTCCTGACGACACGATACATAAGGCAAGCTGAACAATTTTGCTCAAGTTGCATCAAAGCCCTAACATCAGCAGCAAGATACTGAGAGCAGGCTCAAGAGCTTCTTGTCTTGCCTTGAACAAGCAGGAGAGCTGCGCATGCTCACTGAAGCTTCTGCTCCATCTTGGCGGCAAGAGAGAAGAAAATGGGCCAGCTAGCTGATCAACTGATACCCTGAAGATTGCATAAACTGACTGAAATCAGAGGTGGAGTTATCCAAATCAATTGTGATACACTGTTCACACTGATTTCAGCTTTTCCATGTGTGAACAGCATATAGGTAGTTCAAATAAGTTCAAAAAGAAGCCACAGATATCACATTCAGGCAGTTGATAGTTTTATCCATGACCCAAAAGGACCATGTAACAATTGACCAGGTCAAACGGGAGACGATCTAACAGCAGCAACACACTGACCAAATTCAGGACAGCGCCAAGTACACAATCGAATGGTGACAACATGCAGTGCTTGCAAGGGAATCGGGTACATCATGCATACGTGGAGCTGAATTTGTTGCTCTGCTTCTGCTTGTGACTGTGAGATGAGATGGATGGTTGACCAAAACAAAACGCGTTGAAGATTGCACGCTGCGATTCAGTGACAGGCCGGCCTGTCGGCGCCGGCAGCTGCCGCTGGTTTTATCACACGGCCTGGTCGGTCAAGCAGTTACAGGTCAGCTCTGGTCAAATTCAAATTTGCCCGATAGGTAGGTCAACTCCTAGCATCATGAAGTGGACTCGAGCTCTGAGCATGTGGTTATGTAGAAAGGCTGTACTAGCTCAGTTCAGGACTTGCTTGAGCTTCCATGTGACAGTGAGGCCATCAAACCTCATTACTGCAAATGCGACCCATCGTCGGTGGGTCAAATCAGGCGGTTAGATTTTGTGGGCCGTGACACGTGTCCGAAGAATCAGCTTAATTTACCATATGCCCTGAGCTAAATTATGAAATTAGGTGTTAGAGGGCCGTCAAGGGCCTAGTGGGCCTCGGCAACCCATTAGTGGGACCCTCTCTATATAAGGAGAGGGGGTGTGTCTGTGTGAGGCAAGCAAGAAGAGATCATCCTCTTGCCCGGCCGTGGGTGAACAGCCCCACGGCCGGAACCCCTGCCTCCCTCCCGTGCAAATCCACCAGTGTCTCCTCCCTTCCCCCTCAACCCTAGGCAATCCCCTAGGCAATCCATAACAATTTGGTATTCAGAGCCAGGTTCTTCCCCTACGCCGACAAACGCCCACCCTCCCACCCTCGCTCGTGCCACAGCCTGAGCGATGGCTGACCTTGATTTCGACACCGCCGCACAACTCGTGGCCGATCTCTCCCAGCAGACGGCGCAACTTCTGGCGCGTCTGGAGGCTGTGGAGGCCAGGATGCCGCCTTTGCCCCCCTGCAGTGCGCCACCGTCGCTGCCCGTATGGTCCTGCAGCACGCCGACCATCGCCGCCACGCCGCCTCTGTTCTCGTGCAACGTGCCAGAGTATGAGCCGGTGGCCACCACTGCCCCCATCTCCGAAGCCCAGCAGATCAAAGAAGGAGAAGAGAAGTTGCGGCAGTTCCAAGAAGAAGAAGAGCAGTTGCAGCAGATCGACGTCGAAGGCGAGAAGCAGCAAATCGAGTGGGTGGTGGAAACCGCAACAAAGACCGTGGGGGAGCAGCTTACCCGTCAGGCGTCGCCGGCGGTCCGGCGCTCCTCAGCCACCATCCCCTCCAAACTCGACGGGATCCGCGGCGGCGAACTGCTCGCTATCACCGTCAAGATCCCCTGCCTCACCGTCAAGATCCCCTGCCTCGACTACGCGCGGCGCGTGGCGCGACATCGTCGTCGTCCGCCACGAGCCCCCGTCCGCGGGCGGTCGCCAAGGGGCCGCCCCCACCGTCCGCTGTCGCGAGGCCGTTGTCGCGGCTGGTCGCCGCAGCGTGGCCTCCGCGGTCTGCAGCCGGCGCGCGCGCGGCGCGGTCGGCCGCCGAGGGACTGCCTCCGCGGGCCGCCAGGCTACGCACGGCCGCCCCCATGGACCGCCTCCGCGATGCCCTGTCCCCGCCGACGGCCGCCGCGAGGGCGCATCCGCGTGCTGCAGGGGCGAACTCCTCCGGCGGTGTGGTGTGCGACGTTGACGGCGGCGGCGGTTCCATTCGACCCAGGCGGTTGACGCGACGGCCGCCGAGGAACAGATCCTGCAGCGGTTCGATGCGCAGCGGCGCTCCCCTCCGCGGAACTGCTGTGGGAACTGCTCCTGGAGCGGTTGGACGCGGCAGGCGCGTCACCGCCGAGGAACCGCTGCTGGAGGCAGTTTCTTGCGGCAGGCGGCGCAGGTTACGCGGCTGGGACGCCCGGCCTGGAGTGGTTGGATGTGGGACGAGCCTTTAGGGTTTGGAGTATGGGCCTAAGTGGGCTGCAATCTTTCTCAGGCAGCAGCATGCAAGCCCGTTTGCAGCTTGCGACATGAGATAGAGGCTGCGTCCACATTCATGAGGAGTCAAAATAAATTAGTTTGAGCCTATTTTAGTTTGCAATAATTAAATGAGCCGAGATGTAAAAGGTTCATTTTTAGGTGTTAAGTTTGTCTTTAGTCGAGTCTTCGTCGTGAGTTTGTTAGGTTGCAGCTCGAGGACGAGCTGCTTGTCGAGGAGGGGTGTAGTGTTAGAGGGCCGTCAAGGGCCTAGTGGGCCTCGGCAACCCATTAGTGGGACCCTCTCTGTATAAGGAGAGGGGGTGTGTCTGTGTGAGGCAAGCAAGAAGAGATCATCCTCTTGCCCGGCCGTGGGTGAACAGCCCCACGGCCGGAACCCCTACCTCCCTCCCGTGCAAATCCACCGGTGTCTCCTCCCTTCCCCCTCAACCCTAGGCAATCCATAACATTAGGTCTCAATTTCTAAAAAAAACACTTATTTTAGTTAATATACCGTGATTGTACCAAAACGGCTTTGGTTACAATGTATTTTACCTATACATATATTACTGCTGACTTGTCTTGTAACTAAGTTGAAATCTATACTATCATTCATACTCCAGATCAAGTGGCTGAAAGTGGGATTGGTCTCACAGCACCCTGTATGCGACGGAAAGCAGTCTTGATCCGTTCCTTCAGTGTAGCATTTTCACATTCAACATCACCACTCCTCCCATCCAATTGTGCCACATCTCCATCGACAGATATGACAAATTTCCCTTCCTCTCCAACTTTAACATCACCAAAAAGCGATGCCATAAGAGAATGCACTACCTTTTGTGCTACCCTTTCCGTATCTTCCTTGGTCTTTGCTGCTGCTTCAACTGGAACAACTTTTCGACCTTCACGGCCAATGTTCAAGATCACAGACACCACAGAATCAGACACCATGTCGCTGATGGGATCAGATGGCCATTGCAGTGTAACATGGCTTTCTGAGTCTAGGCAAACTTTCACTCTCTCATGCACAATAAGTGCTGGAACATCAGATTCTTCAGTTGCTAACTCCACACTCTCGTATATTTGATTTAGTCTGTACTTTATGACTTCAAAAGAACCAGAATAAGGGACTGCAATGTGTTGAGTGATGTTAGCTGTAGATAACTGTGTGAACACTCGGAGATCTTCAGGAGCCATAATCTGATATGTGAATCCTTTTTTCACAAGTAAGCCACCCAAAGATTCTCCACCTCCTGGTACGTTTTGTGCCAGCCTGCCAATAGTCTTGGCCATTTTCTCGCAAGTGAAATACATCTCCACCGATTGGCAATTCTTGGGAGACACAATTTTTGTGTTTGTTCCATCAAACTGAGAAATAAGTTTCTGTTTGAGCCTTGACATTTCATTTGCTGCTCCATGTACAAGAATAATGTTGGCTGGCCGAAGCTCATCCAAAAAATTGCTTGTCTGAGGGAAATCGGCATGAGCTGAGAAAGAGATATAGTGAACCTGCATGTGAAGAGGAGCAGTGAGCCCATTAGCTAGCATCACTTCTCTTGGCTCATTGATAATGGTCTTTGCAAGGGTCCCCTCCACAACATAGCCTGGAATAACACAAGCATTCTTCTTATCCGTGCACCACTTATCAAAAAGCTGCCTAGAGAGACCACTCTGAAGACCACCTGGACTAGCCATCACCACTGAAGGACCTACATCATGAAAGTTCTCGATACTATTCAAGGACTCGATATGCTTGAAAACGAAGGGATTGGACTGCGCAAAATGGTTCTGAATCCTGTCGTTCATGGAGTTTATGTATGTCTGGTAGACAGACATGCACCTCTTCGCAAGCGGGGAGGCGTAGTAGATTGGAATCTTATGGAGCTCTGGGTGCTTGGACCAATACTCATCAAGGATAAGTAACAGTTCTTGTGCTCTGCCAAGAGCATATGCTGGGATGAGTACACGCCCCCCCTGTAAAACAGTATTGTGGATGACCTCAGTAAAGCGCTTCTCGCGTACAATCCTGGGCTGATGTTGTTGTATGCCATAAGTCGACTCAATAATGCAAACATCTGGGGAGAACTGCGGGAGCTCAGCAGCTCGTAGATGACGGTCTTCTTCACGGGAGTAGTCACCGGTGTAAAGAATGCGCACACCAGCAATATCCACCATGAACATGGCAGCACCAAGTACATGGCCAGCAGTGTAGCACCAGAAGCGTATGCCATTAACTTCCAATGTCTGGTGGAAATCGATTTCCTGCGCGACACTTGTAGATTAATAAAATGTGCATTCTCTGGATAAATTGCCTTTGCAGATTAACCAAATATATGATGTTCGGGAGAAAGGGTGAGCAGATATGGCATGCTGCACTAAGCATATCATCATAAGCAATACTCATTATAAGGACTGTTTGCCAATCAGAGCGGCACTAACATATAATCACTTAAAAGGGTCAAAACAGGTGGTACTATGATGAGGCAGAGTTAAAAGTAGAGAGATCAGATATAATTTCAATATGGAAAATCAGTTATACATCACAGACATAGATTCTAGGCAACAACTTCATCATCACATTACAGCACGCATATTTCCCCATTATCTAGTACACCTGTCCTGATTACTGAACAGGCTTCCAAAGAATGTAACAAGTTATCTGTCGGCAATTCACTAGCTAGCTAACCACAACAAATAATCAGCCACACTGAATATTTGAATCAAATATGCATGGATCTAACTAGCAATAGTTCTGTTTACTGCTGTGGTAAGAGAAACAACTACTAAGCAAGGCATATCATACCTCAATTTTATTCATAGAGCGATCAATGTCACTCTCATTATAAAGCATATCCTCCACAGAAACTTTGCTGACTTTGACATAATCCATAAGCAGCAGCTTGTAAATAGCCTTCGTGGCATGGGTCATAAACACCCTGCCCTTGAACGTAGTCTGCGCAAATCACCCGGGGAATTTCAGGCACAAGCACAAATTAGCATCGCGACAACAAGAGTCTCGCAGCACCAAAATAACGCAAATCTGTAGGCATTAATTACCTTCTCCAGGAAGTAGGGCAGCGAGGCTGCATGGTCCAAGTGAAAGCTGCAATCATTCATTAATTTCACAAATTAGGCGTGCATACTTGCAGGAGAGCCAGGTGGGATCGGGTCAAAGTGAGAAGTGAGAGAGGAGATTACTGGGTGATGAGGAGGACGTCTACAGTGGACGGATCGATCTCGTCGAAGTAGGGCAGCGCCGCCATGCCTGAGTAGGCCGGGTGGATGCCGCAGTCGAACTAGCCGCATCGCAAAACAATTGTACCAATCAGCAGCAGCAAGGGGAATCGAAAGCAGGTAGGGTTGGCAAGGGGGAGGGGGGATGAAGTGCTTACGAGGACGGTGCGGCCCTTGAAGGTCAAATGGACGCAGGAGCGGCCAACCTCGCTGCCGGCGCCCAGCGGCGTGATGACCATCTGGTCTCCCTCCCGGCCGCCGGAGGCCGGGCGCTTCCCCGCCAGCGAGGCGCTCGGCGCGGCGACGGACGCCATAGTTTTCCTCTTCCTTTGTCCGCCGGAGAGGTGGGGGATTTGTCGGGCTCCGGTGCGGGCCGCACGCAATCGCCGGATGGTGGTGTCTTGAGCCCAGCCCAGCTCCATCGATCTTTAACTGGACTCAAATCGCCCGTGGCTAAACTAGCTGTTTTTTTTTCAAAAGCCGCTCCACAAACCCTTGGATAGGAGCTGTCTGCATTTCAACCCTAACCACAAAATCAGGTACTAGACACTCACGAACTATCAAAACCATCCAATTTACCCCCTCGATGAATATTGGGGTGGTTTTCACATACATGGTGTCACGTCAGGGTGGTTTTCGCATATGTGGCGCCACGTTAGTGTGGTTTTCGCATATGTGGCGCCACGTTAGTGATCCTTTGTTGTCAATGACGAAGGCATGATCAAATTTTGGAGGGACTGAGTTCTTATTGTTCTTCGTCTCCACCTATTCTTCCTCTTATTCTTCTTTTTCTCTCTTCTTATCCTATTCTTCCTTTAAATTTCAATGGAGCTCTGGGGAGTAGGGGGCTAGAGCCCTAGCCCCATGTTGGGTCTGTCACTACTTGTTGTCACCTCCGTAGGGCCCATATGCCATCTTTCCTTTCCACCTCCTCGCCGCCGCCACCAGATAACACTGACGGCACAGTGCGAGCCTCTGCATCGTCTGCAGCCACCTGGCCTCAAGGGAGAAGGAGGGCGATGAGGTTCGCCGGAACATCGACGTTGTCGATATCCTCCAGAACGCGCACTTCCTACACGTCCGTGCAAGGTGTCGGGCAACCATCGGGTCCCCGAGAGGATTCTTGAGCACAAGGAGCAGGAGCACGGCGGTCGAGGAGCAGGAGCACGACAGCGGGAGGAGTAGGGGACCCCTGCGGTGGGAGGAGTAGGGGCACGACAGCGGTGGTCACGATGATGGTGCGGCCATGGCAAGCCCCGGCGCGGCCATCTCCCAGTGCCCCGACACGACGAGGATGACACGGGATGGGTGGTCCCCGGCGAGCCGCTGCGGCGGGAGGAGCAGGGGCGCGGCGCGCGGGGAGGGCACATGGGCCCTGCTCGCAAACGAAGGACCAGGGGAGGCGTCGGTGGAGGAGCACTAGAGGAGGGGATTCGTCGGTGGAGGATGAGCAGGGGAGGCATCGGTGGAGGAGGTGGCCTGGGCCTCGCTTGCTGACGTGGAGTCATCAGTTTGGCTGACGTGGCGCCACGTATGCGAAAACCACCCCAAAATCCATCGAGGGGTGTAAATCGGACGGTTTTGATAGTTTGTGGGTGTATAATACTCCCTCCGGTTCCATATTAGAAGTCGTTTAGTACAGCGACACGGTCACCAAAGCACAACTTTAACTTCTCTTTTCTATAAAAATCTTTATTGGAAGTTATATATGTATATTCTTATGAAAGTAATTTTCAAGACAAATCTATTTATATGATTTTCACATTTTCAAACTCAACGACTTAAAAGTTATTCATGATTTATATTCTCAATATTTGACTCAAACCTTGTCCAAAACGACTTCTAATAGGGAACCGGAGGGAGTACCTGGTTATGTGGTTGGAGGTTGAAACCCAGACAACGCCTATAGATAAGAGTTGTGGAATGCACTTTTCCCTTTTTATTTTGAAATTTATGGAAAGCGATTTAAGAAACTTCTTGGTACTCTTCTACGAGAGGGTTAGGGTTTTGTTGCTCTGGTGTGGGCCGGATGGATAGCCAGCCCAGCCCGATCGATGTAGTCGTACGAATTTGGTGCAGTAAAGAGTTGATGTAGTGTAGTCCTTTGAACTAGAAGTGGTGCAACAAAGAGTTGATGTAGTGTAGTCCCTCGAATTAGAAGTAGTCGTACATGCCACGAGGAAGTAGTCATTTGGGGGCAAGCAGTCATGTCACACGCTTCCCAAAATCTTATCGTCCGCCTATCCTGAGCAGGATCTTCAGCAACGATCGATGTTCCAGAGGCTCTGATCTTGCCGATACCGTACGCACGGTGCAGACGATGGGGACGCAAGGGCATGGTATCGGTAATGGGGACCCAAGGGAGCAGCACATAGTGAGGGAGAAAGGAGAGATCTCATGAACATAAGTATCTGATTGTCATGGTGTGAAATGAGGAAAAGGAGGAGAGACGTCTTATATAGGTAGTGTTTAGATTCCTCTCCAAAAAATTTCGAAGAAAGGAATCTTGTATGCATGGAGCACTAAATGAAGTTTATTTCTAAAACCTTTTCACAGATAAGTGTAACTTTGCGTGCTGAATCTAATGAGCATAATTAATTCAATAATTTGCTACAGTAATGCTACAGTAATCATCATCTAATCCTGTGGTCAAAGTCCTCATTAGATTCCTCTCGGAAATTTACATACGGGTGTGGAAGTAATTTTATAAACTGCCTTTATTTAATACTCTTAATTAGTGGTCAAAGTCGCATTTAATACTTCAAAAATTTTTACTAAACACGACCATAGGCGGACCGGGGCGAGGGGAATGGACCTGGACGCCAGTGTTTAAGGTAGGCAATGAATTCTAGAATTTCCGTCTGGAATATTCCTTGGTTTATTCCATCCAACATTGAAAAGGAGCGCCCACCCCGCAGCACACCGTTTTGTCCATCCCGTTCCCCGACCTGACGAGGCGAGCGAGAGCGCGCTTGTGGTCAGCCAGGCTCCTTATCCAACTTCACAAGTGGTGTACCCATGATATACCACATAAGTTGAAAAAAATACTTCTGAAATACCTGTATGGTATTAATCACATTAAATTTCCCTAGCATAATATTAATGAGCTTTTAATTTTTTAATTGAAATAAATGGTTCAAGGGCATTTATTCTAACAGGTGAATAGTAAAAAATTTTGCATTGGGAGTACTTAGTTTGAAAAAAATAATGGGATGTGATAGGAGAACAATGCATTGGGCCGCACATAGAGAAATGATGTGATGTGTGAAGGGATAGTGAATAGCGAAAATTTGGATCGGAAGTAGTTAGTTTGAAAAAAGGTGGTGAAGATGTGACTCGATGTGATAGAGTGAAGAGTAGATTTTGACCGAATTGACCAAACTAAACAGCCTAGATGAGTTACAGTCAGGCAGTTGTTAATTATCCCTGACTCGAAAGCTTACTGCATGAGTGGCCCTAGTGGCAGCTAAAAACTAGGCACAATAAGCTAGCAACCTCATGCATGCCGACTCCTTCCTGAAGAAAAGGGAAAGGTGCTGACCGAGTCAAAGTTACACTGACGAAACTGAAACTGAAAACAGAGCAAAAGGTTTCTTCTGACAGAGAAAGATGCAGCTAACAGAGGCTGGTCGGTGAAAATAGTTTTTTTTTTTTTGAGAATTCGGTGAAAATAGTTATAGAGTCAGCTTTGGTCAAATTCAAATTCGTTGGATAAGTTGGTCAACTCTTTGCACCTTGAAGCAAACTAAAGCAAGGGATCTGCTTGCAAGTTATCGGAATTCAGACTGACTTGAGCTTCTGTGAGATAGTGAAGCTTTCAACTCATCACTGCAAACACAAGCTACAGATGTATCAAATCAAGCAGTTAGCAGTTGTGAACAATCAGCTTAATTCACCATAGTTTGTTGTAATTGTCAACCATTAAAGCCCTACCATGTAAACTCTACTAGTCAATTCATCTTTTTTTATTTCTTCAAATATATCTGTGCTTAACATGACAATTAGTAATTTATCCCTGTGAGGAGTGAGGACTGCAAATTCTGCAATGCAACAAACATGTCAACGTTTTATCTTCACCCAACAAACCTGAAGAATGGTATATCATGTTATTAAATGTGATCCATGAAGCCAAAATATGAGCAAGCATTAAAAAAAAAACTGTGAAATGCCATCTTGTACTAATGGAGTTCCCACATCACAAAACAACAGTGACACATTATTAAGGAACCACATAAGAAATAATATGGTGATGTAGCCAGCATATAATTTACTGCATCTGCTTCTGTAGCACTCATTCTTTGCTGTTTCTTCATTGTAAATTTGTAATCGCAACTAAGGGGCCTAGTTCGACGCTACCCCAAAAACAATATCTTGCATTTGGAGAAGCGATGGATTAACAACAAAGCAAGGAAAATGAGTAAGAATAGAACAATGTATCGCGTTTTAGACATTGATACAGTCTCCAATCACGAACAGAGAGAGAGGCCATAAATGCTGAAGAGTTTTGGATCTGTGGTGATCTTTCCTGATGGAGACAATATAATTCCCTGGCCTTTAGAATTTGGAAAGAAGACAATACTAAAAGCAGTGGTGGTATTTGGTTGATAGCAGCTGCCCAGATAAATTCATGCTATGCACTAATTTATTAAACTAGATTAATTATGCCGTTATTAGGAGGGAAAATCTAAGCTACATTCCTGTGAAGCGCTGATTAGCAGATGTGTAACCACAGATTCATCTTCAAAGGAAATTCAGATCCCTGACGAAAAGAAATTTTGCTGAGCAATCCTGGTTCCTGACGACACGACACATCAGGCAAGCTGAGCAATTTTGCTCAAAAGTTACATCTATCGAAGCCCTAACACCACCAGCAGTAAGATACTGTGAGACCAGGCTAAGAGCCTTTTTTCTTCCCTTGAACAAGCAGGAGAGCTGCGAGCTTATTAACTGCATACACATGCTCACTGAAGCTTCAGCTCCGTCTTGGCGGACGGGAAGAGAGAAATTGGGCCAGCTAGCTGATCAACTGATACCCTGAGACTAATAATCCGAGGTTGAGTTATCCACATCAATTGCGACACACTGTTCATAGTGATTTCAGCTTCCACGTGTGAACAGCATAGGTAGTTCAAACAGAGAAGCCACAGATATCACATTCAGGCAGTTGATTGTTCATCCGTGACCGAAAAGGAGCATGTAACAATTGACCAGGTCGAACGAAATGGGAGATGTTCTAGCAGTAGCAACACACTGATCTAACTCAGACAACGCCTAGAGGCCTAGTTTAGTTTTGTTGTAAAAAAAAAACGCCTAGGCTTGTTTTGTTGCCAAAGTAAACAAGTCCTGAATTTGTTGCTCTGCTTCTGACAGTGAGAACGAAGGTTAACCAAAACAAACGCGTCGAAGATTGCACGCTGCGTTCAGTGACAGACAGGCCGGCGGCCTGTCGGCGCCGGCAGCTGCCGCTCGTCGTATCACAGGTCGGTCAGGCAGTTATAGGTCAGCTCTGGTCAAATTCCAATTTTCTGGATAGGCTGGTCAACTCTTAGCATCATGAGGTAGACACTCTAGCTCTGAGGATGTGGTTACTGGAAAGGCTGTAGCTCTCAGTTCAGACGGTCTCGAGCTTCCATGTGACAGTGAGGCCGCATGAAACCTCATTACTGCAAAATACGACCCCAGTCGATGGGTCCAATCAGGCGGTTAGATTTTGTGAGCCGTGAGACGTCCGAAGAATCAATCAGCTTAATTTACCATATGCCCTGAGCTAAGCTATGAATTATTAGGCCTCAGCTTAGCTTCTCAAAGACTTATTTTAGTTATAATACCACGTTTGTGTCCAAAACAGCTTCAGTTACAATGGATGGATCATAGTATATACCTATACATATCACTAGTACTAATTTACTACTCCCGACGTCCCAGAATATAAGTATTTGTTGACTTTTGCTGATCACGTTTGACCAATCGTCTTATTGGAAAAAATTAAAAAATGTAAAAACAATTATGATATACTTAAAATATAAACAATGATAAAATATGTCATAACAAAATAAATTATATGTTTGCAATTTTTTTTAAATAAGACGAATGATCATATGTGAATCGTGAAAGTCGATAAATACTATATTTTGCGACGGAGGGAGTATAGGCATGTCTTCGTGCATAAAATGGGCCCGTTTTTGTGTAAGAATACAATGGGACGGCCCACCATCCACTATTTGGGCCGTTGGAATGGGCTGCCAGCGTGCCACTCACACCACACACGTCATGAGAAGCCAATTGACCAAGGATTTTTTTTATTTTTTTATTTTTCAAAAACTTCAAATTTTGTAAAACTATACTACAACTGCCATATCACATGGCGGTTGAGTCCAACCGCATGTGATACAGCGGTTGGAAGTGCTACAGCATTCCAACGGCCACGTGGTATTGCAGTTGTGAACAGTGCCCACGCGGGGGGTACCGTAGCCCAACCACCGTACCACGTGGCGGTATGAGTCAGTCCGTTTTCAGAATACCGTAACTTTTTTATGAACTCAGATGGAAATAAATTTTATATGAAAATTGTAGCTTTCGCTGAGATCTATAACTTTATAGTTCAAACATTTTTCATTTGAAGTTATCTTGAGGCAAAAAAAAAACGATATACTACCCAGATCTCAGTTTTCGGTATGTAGATTTGGATAGTATATCAATTATTTGAGCCACAAGATGATTTCAAATGAAAAAAGTTTGAAGTACTAAGTTATAGATCTTGTCAAAAATTATAATTTTAATATAAAGTTTATCTCCATACGCTGTTTCAGCATGGTTTGGTAAATTTTGACCGTCAACATGTACTGATTATAGTTATTTGGTACTAGTCAATAATCGTGGTTCTTTGATGGTGACCAGTTAATTAATTTCTTGCCTTGCGGTGTGCCGGCCGGCCGGCAGCCGCGGCGCTAGAGACAATTATTTATCAGTAAATCAAGACGGTTTGTGCACTACAATTGGTGCATTTGGTACCTGTTGGTCACTAAACATGACACCGACGACGAAGACATTTATCTCCTAAAAATGAAGACAAGTCAGGCAACTGAGCTGAGATGTCTACATGTACAAGAAGGTTATAATTAATAAAATTATAGGTCTTTTACGGTACACAATACCACCAAACAGTGATACGGTGGTATTATCGGTTTTTTTAATTTTTTATTATGGGTAAAATGGTAATTCGCTCGATGTATATTATTTTGGAAAAAAAAATTCCCGATGCCAAGGTTATATAAAAAGACTTGATTTCATATATTACAACAACATTATTTTATATATTTCCAATAATATCCATATACTACCCATACCACCTATGAATACCACTCATACCACACTAAAAAAATCGGTGGTACAGAATTATTCTCAACCGTCGGATCCTTACATATATGACTTTTTTTATTACATACGAGTCCTTTTCAACTAGTGGTACATAGTGGTATTGTGTACTATAAAAAACCTCTAAAATTATCTAGTGAGAGTATTCTGATTGTAATGTTGAACATGTGACCTGAAGGAGGAACACAATGCAAGAGCAGCACTCACATATCCGGTTAGCCTAGCCGCCGCATGATGAGCATCGTCTTCGGCGTCCTTGTCCTCGTGCTCATCGGCGGCCTCTCGCCGTTCCCGGCAACCGGGGACGTATTCTGCGACAACGTGAAACAGGTCGTCGCCACCCTTCCCGAGAACACGTCTTCTTCCCCGGTGTTCTTCGCCACCACCGCCGTCGGTCAAGCCCCAAACGTTGTCTACGCTCTCGCGCTCTGCCGCGGCGACGTCGTCAACGGCTCCGCCTGCGGCGAATGCGTCGCCGAGACGTTCGACACGATTCTGAAGGTTACGCCACCGCCACAGCAGCAGTGCTACAAGAACGTGTCCTACTATGGTAACTACTGTGTGCTCGTCTACTCTGAGCACGACTTCTCCAATACTTCGGCGGAAAACGGCGATGGCAGGTCCTACACGTTTGGGGATTGGAACACGAACAGCTGGGGCAGCTCGAGCAACTGGAGCATCACCAACATCACTGGCGACGCCGATGACGTCATCCTCACCGTCGGCCTCCTTCACGAGCTGCTTGTGGAGACCGTGAAAGCGGCGAGCACGGCGACGCCGAGGCGGTTCGCCACGGGCGTCATGGACAGTCCGAAGGTGTTCTACACCCTGGCGCAGTGCACGCCGGACCTGTCCGCCGGCAACTGCTTCGCGTGCCTTAACAATCTCCTCGGCATGCTCAACTCCACCACAGCCCTGAGGGATGGGGTACAGCTCTCTTTCATACGGTGTTATTTCAAGTACGCGACATATCGGTTCTACGACAGCCAACCCATAGTGCTCCATGGGACGACGCCTACCACGACGGCGGTGAAACACAAGAGTAAGGTCACATGGTTACATCGTGTACTCCTTCAGTTTCAAGTTTCAAATTGCAGTCGTTTTGATTTTTTTTATAGCTATGTGTGTATAGCAAAAATCATGTATATATACAAAAAAGTCAAAAACGACCTACAATTTGTTACACAGTGATACTCAATAACTCAAACATATTTATAGATGAATGCTTAGTTTTATTGTTGACAACTTGACATCAGGGCGTATGAGCAAATTCTGGTTAATTCCCGTAGTCGTATCTCCTCTAGCTTCAGCGGCATTTGTCTGCTTCATCTTCTGCTCCCCTAGGCTCAGAAAGTACACAAAAGGTATGTGTTAATTAATCTGTCACCCGAGAACTGTTTCCTACTGAAATTCAACAGTTTCCTTATGGTTATTTTCTTTCCTAGAATGTTCTGTAATTTTGTTCCAAAATTATATTCACGTAAAGAACTAAAAATGTTCTTTAGATTAGCTTCAGCTATTTAATTGAAATATGTACATATATAAATATAACTAAAGTAAAAGTCAGTACCACCTACATATTCAAGTAAAATGGAGAGACTTCAAGCAGGATCAAGGCGTTCTCCGGGGTTGCAGGAAGATGAAGAACTAGTTTGGCAAGGGAAGAACTCAGAGTTCTCAGTGTTTGACTTTAAACAGTTACTGGAGGCCACAAATAGTTTTTCGAAACAAAACAAACTTGGACAAGGTGGCTTTGGCACTGTCTACAAGGTAAATTAACACTCCTACTTGAATAATCAAAATTATATTCACGTAAAGAACTAAAAATGTTCTTTAGATTAGCTTCAGCTATTTAATTGAAATATGTACATATATAAATATAACTAAAGTAAAAGTCAGTACCACCTACATATTCAAGTAAAATGGAGAGACTTCAAGCAGGATCAAGGCGTTCTCCGGGGTTGCAGGAAGATGAAGAACTAGTTTGGCAAGGGAAGAACTCAGAGTTCTCAGTGTTTGACTTTAAACAGTTACTGGAGGCCACAAATAGTTTTTCGAAACAAAACAAACTTGGACAAGGTGGCTTTGGCACTGTCTACAAGGTAAATTAACACTCCTACTTGAATAATGAATATGAATTGAATGCATGCATAATTATTTGGTTGCTGAAGAAATAGGATATATCAACATCAGATGTATCAATCCTATCTTCTTGTTGCAAACCTAGCTGACATTTTGAAGTGGCAGAGGTGGACTAGACTAGAGTGCAGATAACAAAAAACCAAACTTTTACACACCTATCCCTATATATCATACACTTGACAATTTCTATTGTTCCTTTTAAAAAATTATATTGTTTCAGCCAGCGTATTTACGTTGCATATACAAGTTGTTTTATCATGTTACAAACATGGCTCCCTAATGTAGTAGATATTGTTCTTTGGTGTTGGAGATTAATGGAACATGAAACATAATGTTGGAACTATCACAACACTACAGATGTTTATTTTTATGCATCAAATGTAGATGTTACTTCCTCTGTTTCAAATTACAGGTCGTTTTGCCTTTTGTAGATTCATAGGTGTTTGTATGCATCTAGACATACACTATAGGGCTTGTTTGGTTGCTGCCTGCCAGGCAGCTGTCTGCCCAGGCAGCTCGACCCGACCCCAGGCTGACGAAATCCAACGCCTGAGGACGCTGCCTGGCTCAGGCAGGTTTACCAGGGTTGCAAGCAAACAAGCCCTATATTTAGATGCATACAAACACCTATGGACCTAGAAAAAAAAAGCTAAAACGACTTATAATTTTGGATGGAAGGAGTACAACCCATCACATGAAAATTTGTTAAAAAATCAGGCATGAAAAATATAGAACCCTCTAACTTTAAAAATTTCTCCTCCTAGGGCCAGTTTCCCGAAGGACTAGAGATAGCGGTGAAGAGGCTTGCTTCACATTCAGGACAAGGTTTCATAGAGTTCAAAAATGAAGTCCAGCTGATAGCCAAATTCCAACACAGGAATTTGGTTAGGCTCTTGGGATGTTGCTCCCAAGAACAGGAGAAAATATTGGTTTATGAATTCTTGCCAAACAAAAGCTTGGACTTTTTCATCTTCGGTACTATACACATTTACATTTCTTAATTGAGATTAGACATAGTTTGTTTGATGCAGCCAAAATGATTGAGAATTATTTCTTCTAATCACCAGGCAACTGAAGTATTTTACTTGATTCGCAGATGAAAATAGAAGAGCTTTACTGAATTGGAACAGACGTGTAGCAATAATTGAAGGAATATCACATGGGCTTCTCTATCTACATAAGCACTCCCGGTTGTGTGTCATACACAGAGATCTGAAACCAAGCAACATTCTTTTGGACAGTGAAATGAATCCTAAAATTTCAGACTTTGGGCTTGCAAAAATATTTACCTCAAATAACACTGATGAAGGTAGCACTACGAGAAGAGTGGTTGGTACATAGTAAGTTTCACATAAATTGAGATCCACTAATTGGCATTTATAATACAATGATATTGACAAATATTATATCATTTTAGTGGATATATGGCTCCTGAGTATGCTTCCGAGGGCCTCTTCTCAATCAAATCCGACGTATTCAGCTTTGGTGTCCTCGTTCTTGAGATCATTTGTGGAAGAAGGAATTCCAGTGGCCATGAATGTGGAAATTTCATCAATCTCCTTGGATACGTGAGTTGGACGTACACATACATAACTTGCAAAACCATTCTTTTTATTTGGCATCTTATGCATATATATAAATTTTATGATGAAATTATTGCAAGCAGGCATGGCAGTTGTATCAGGAGGGAAGATGGATTGAGCTCGTTGATGCATCACTTCCCATTCCTGACGACCCAGCAGAAATGATGAGGTGCATTAACATTGCACTGCTATGTGTACAAGAGAAAGCAGCTGATCGGCCTACCATGTTAGAAGTTGTTGCAATGCTAAGCAGCAAGACCATGGTCCTGGTTGAGCCTAAGCACCCAGCATATTTCAATCTATTAAGGGTAGGAATAGGAAACGAAGATGCTTCCGCTGCTGCTCGCCCAAGTAGTGTTAATGACATGACCATATCTGCTACAACTGGAAGATAGTTTTTTCTTCGTGTTATGCTTTGTTTCTACACAACCAATGTGCAGAACTAGCAGGTTATGAAGTCCGTACGCGTTGCAGGAACTGCAAGGAGTAATAAAATCAGTACACATGATGATTGAGCTCAGCTCCTAACGCTAATGGTGAAGAATAAAACATATGATACAACAATATGTGGCTCTTATAAATTATAATGGAGATTTTGTGGTAAAAGTCAGTTACTGCCTTGAGCTTCCATTCCAAGTGGAGACCTTCAGTGTGTAAGACTGACATACTACACCACGGCAACTGCTTTGCAACTAGTAGTTCAACTTCTTCTCTATTTTGTTCACTCAGTAGTTCAGCATCTCTAGCTGGGTTGTAAACGTTTGGATTTTCCTCCTTTGTAAATATCTTTTCTTTTAATAAAATTACAACAGCGGGGTCTCCTTCGCTGTTTTCTGTTAAAAAAAACTTCCATTCGAAGAACATACCGACCAAATTCGTCAGTTGAAACAAGAGCCAAAGATGTGCGATCTGCCACAATCAGGCAAAGCAGTTGGTTATCGGTGACTGAAAATGATTAGTTTAATCTGGCAGATCGCACATCTATTCATTATCCCTGATAAAGAATTTTGGCAAGCTATAGAACTATACACATGGAAGCTCTAGCCGGCCAACAACAACATAGTGAACACATATTCAAATGGATGTTATTTTATGCTAAGCAAAATTCAAGAGAATATTAACCTGCATATTATAAATAAAGATGCAAGGGTTAGCATCAGTAATTAGGCTTAACCCAAGGCATGGTTGCCATGTCAACTACTGTCAGCCCGTGTGTGCTGATGCATGATCAGAACATGCAGCGCTTACTTGTAAATGTTGCTGAAGTTGTTGCTCCTATAGCCAGCCAAGAGGGAAGTTTGACAAAGGCCTTGACGATTGCATGATGATGATGATTCAGCGAGCGACAGGGGCTGGCTGCCGGCGGCCGGCGCCACCACTCGTCGGCGTGGTGGCTGCAGAAAACTGCGGTTGGTCAAATGGTTGTAGGGTTGGCTTTGGTCAAATTCTGATGTGCTATAAGCTTCCGGTAAGCCTAACGTTTGCAACATGGAGCACCCTCACATCACCCAGGTCCGACACGCTCCCACATACAGCCTTGAGCATGTGGTCTCCTTCGACTTTTTATAGTGATTTCTTCCATGAGACTGAAGCTTTCAAATTATTACTGCAAACACCAGCCACAAAATTAGGCAGATAATATTTCGCCAAAACAAAACAAAAGGGTCAGAAATTAGCAGCCGTGAACTAAAGAATCAGGTTAATTCACCAAACAACGCCTAGCAATATATAGTTAGTACTGTACAACAACTAATATCATTCCGCAAGGCTTCTCTGTAACCCTGACGAATGGTAAATTACTTTCTCAAACATGATCCATCAAGCCAGAATATGGGCATGCAGTGAGGGGAAAACCAGCAGTGAAGTATCATCTTTCTACTAATGAAGTTCCCACACCATAAAATAGGTTAAACTGACACAATGTTACAAGTCCAAGGAACCTCATCAACAACAGGCACGCTATGATGGACTAATCTGCCAGAGGTAGCAAAACGTACAAGAAAAAGAAAGTGTCCCAATCTCACTGGCTGGCCATGCGAAAAAACACTGATCAAGTTTCTTTTACAGCCTGCTTGCTTCTCCGTTGGTGCACATCCCAGTTGAATACCCGAGCGATTGTAACCTGATCAAGATACCATTCCACAGAGTAGGTATGAGATTCAAGGTTTTTAAATCAATGCCGAATCGCGCATACTTCCAAGACCATTTAAACTAGTCATAACTGTTTTACCTGAGTGATGGTTTGCTGGTCTCGCAAGAACTGAAGATCGGCAACAAGGACTTCTAAGCTGGCCTTGGCATTTTCCAAGTTCTTTTTCAAGAGGGTGTTGGCCTGCAAAATTTCAGGAAATGAGAAGGACAGACTAAAACAACAGTGGCTATGGAAATAAGGATGGTTAAAGTAACCTCATCACAGGAGTATTCCAGCATCACATTTGCACCCAACCACAAGCACACAGAGTCGGTATCCTCAATTTTTGCACGCGAGTATATCCCCTCGGATAATTCGAAATCAGCTACAAGTGCCTGCATCAATTAGTGGAAACACATATAGTTAACTTACACTGATATGGTTATCTACAGATACAACTCCCAGACTGAACTTAAAGAACATTGTTGAGCTTTAAAAAGGCTAACAAACCTCACTGCTCAATTCCCAAACAACGTGCTTGCAGATTTAAGGATTTCATTTCTTGAAAAAACAGCTTACACGGTTGCCAGTGGATAAATTTGTGGTATGGTGCATACATATAAAAACTATGTGCATGTTTACAACTTTCCAAACTGAAAACTCATGGTTGTTTTAGCTGAGAACACAATAATTTCCTGTTCTTTCAATGATTATACTTAGAGAATTTTATCCAGTATAAACTCTCAGCAGGCATTTAGATGATCACACTCCATATCTAGTATATAAGAAGTTATTAGCCAATAAGAAGTTTGCAGAAGAAATAAATGATAAAATTCTTGTCATCCAGCACACAAATGTTTGCAGATGGTAATAATCTTAAACACAAACTATACACAAAAAATTGTAGTCACAGCACAAGATCTAAGGCAACAGAACACAAGTCACAAATATCAAGTATCCCAATTCAAATGGACCACGAATCTGCACATTAGGCTAAGTGCAATAGCATAACCTTCAACAACAAAGACATCATGATAGTCGATACAATTATACAAATGTAAACTTTGATCCAGAGCTCTAGAAATTACACAAACCTCACCCAAAGCCTTCTTAGCCTGTAGTGCTGCAACAACATCCAAGCATTTCTCTATGTCAGGAATTTTCGCCTGTGGCAACAGAATAGAAGGCAAATATGTTACATATTCTAATAGAGTACCAAGCACTGAAAACTGCTAACAGAAGTACTAGCTAGAGGATAGCTGTGCTATAAACCATGGTATCATGAACGAGAATCTGAACTTTAGTAATAACAAAATCAAACGTTTAAGACAAAGTACTGTGATAAAACCAGACCATACTTCCATTCAAAGTGCAGTAGTAATGTTAAAGTAACAGCGACTAGTAAATTTAAAGTAACTACTACTAAATTTACTAATAATGAAACCTAAACTATACTTTATATAAGCATGCCTCCATAATAAATCTAAGAAACAAAAGGTAAGAGCACCTGAAGATCTCTTTGTTGTGCTAGAAGCTTCATTTCCACTATTTTGTACTGCTGTAGCCTAAAAAAGATGATGATCCATGGGTTACATTGCTTCTCAAAATAAAGCATAACCAAGTAAGAAGTCATTAAGTGTCTGCACACATATAACAATTTGCAAGTTTGCTAGTTTTCAAAAGGAAAACATCTTCAGTGTGGTTAGTCCGCTTTATGCCGAAGTTAGGTGGACAAAGCAGCTTACATGGGATGTTTATATGCTCACACGCTAACAAGTCACACAAATCTCTAGGCAAACACAGTTAGTTGTTGTGGGCAGGTAAGTATGATTTTGGGTTCAATAAAAAACTAGGTTCATTTGCAACCCTGAAAACAGTTATCGAACCAACTTGGTTCATCCAAATGTCAAGGAGGTCAGATTCAGTGTCAATGCCATGGTGTTTCATGAGAAAATCCAAACCATAAATATACTGCGCACAGATGTATACATTGCTGAAACTACAATAAGGCAGCTTCAGACTCTTTTGGATCTCTTAGCACATCATGTCCTTGTCTGATGCCCCATGGTGGACATCAGCTCAGCACAGGCGAAATACAAAGTTATGGATGACAAGACTAGGACAGGGTATACAAATAGAGGATGGACATACCAAAGAGGCAAAGACCTTATTATCCTAGCTTGCCATTTGCTTTTAATGTTGAGCAAACTTCAAGTGGAAGCACATACAACCAGCAATCTTGTGACTAGATGATAAGCATGGTTGAACAGCGGGACTACAACTGACTAGATCATTCAAACTGTTTGCAACATATAGTATCCCCGAATGGTATGCTTACGTATCATAGATGTAAGAATGAATGTATTTCAGTATATGTAGAAAAAAGGATAAGTGGACACTAACTATGCGTCTATGCCTAGTGGATTCATATATCCTAATTATCATTTCAGTGCAACTGTGCAAGCACACAAATTTTCACCATGAGAGTTGAACCACCATGGGAATGAACTATTAGCGTAGTGGAACAGAACATAAACCTTCCAAGCATTGATCAGACAGCTGAACATAGAAGTGACTTAGGTATTTGCGCTCAATATTTTCACCGGTGAGTAATAACTAATAAGGAAACTGAAATCGAAATGTCAATTAACAATATAGGCCTCTGGCTGAAAAGTACTGCCATAATAAGATAACAAAGCTGGAAGTTTCTCGTTCCTTTTTCTAGTGTCATCAGCATTCAGCAGGAATGGATGACCTTTAGCAACATCAACCTTTAGCATTCACAGTACACCAACATCAAAATCCTTACACAGTTGATTCAGCAAACAAATAGGCAAAGCTTGCCGAGATCCGAGCAAGGGATCAGCTTATGAATCCAGAAGCACCGCCGAAAACCCCCCGGCAGTATTATTTATTCCAGTTCATCAGCTCACCCAAAAAAAAGCGGCGGGCGTGCCCACCTCCACTCCTACTACGAGCGGGCGAAGGCGGGAGGTATCCAAACTATGCGGACAGCTTCCCTCAAGCTACGCGCGCGAAGAACACGCGGAGAGGTGGGCCGTGGATCGGAGCCAAGCAGGCTGGGCAGGCCGCCCTGATACGACGACGCGGTTCCCGGATCAAGCGCGCTCCGGTGCAGGCTGAGATCCCTAGGCTACTGGATTTATGCAGCGCGGGCGAAGGGGGGAGTGGAGGGGCTGGCAGGGTTACCTTTCCTGGAGGAAGGCGAGGGCGGAGTTGACGTCGAGCCCGGACTGGCGGAGGTAGGCCTCGACGTCCTCGACGAAGGCTGCCGCCGGGATTCCACGCCGCTCAGCCACCCCCTGCGGCGTCGACGCCGCCGCCGCCATGATGGGAGAGGGAAGAGGAAGAGAAGGCCAAGGCGGAGTAGAGAGCGAGTCAGAGAGAGCGGAGGAGGCGCGTGAAATCGAAGGCCCAAAGAGGAAGAAGGAAACGAAGGAAGGATGGGCCGAGCACTTTGGGCTCTTGGCCCATCTGATGATTCTGCGGCCCAATACAAGGGGGAATCTAGTGGACGGGCCCATTATATTCCGAGACTTTTTTTTTTGAAGTTTGCCAGGAGCACTGGCCCGTCATGTAAGAACTCAAGTGGGCACCTGCACTGACCGCACGCTCAAGCGCAGATGGACTGCCGAGAAGTCTGAGGACGCGTCTACCAGGGTTTACACACGCACTCCCTACATCTATACCTACACACACCACCCTGGCACCCCTCTGGGGAAATTCCCCGGTGCGACACCGGGTTCGCTCCCGACGGGAGTCGAACCGCGGCGGGCGGACTGGCCACCGCCAGCTCTCGCCACCCGAGCTAAAGCTCGTTCGCTATATTCCGAGACTGAAACGGTTCCTTCCCGTCCGTTGCCGAAGAGGAGTAAGAGAGAGAGAAAGGAGGAGGCCTCTAGGAATTCCCGAAATCGAGCGCAAGGAAGAATCCGAAGAAGACGGCGATGGCGGCGGCGATGGTGCTCCGCGGGGCGCGTTCGGGATCCTCCACTCGGTTTCCGATCCCGGCCTTCTTCCGACGCGTGGCGCAGGAGGTCACCTCTCCGATTATCACTTTTTTTTTCGAATTACACAATACAACGGAGACACTCACAACGCACGCACACTCATCCCTATGAATACACGCACGCAAACCCTACCCCTAGGAGCATCTTCGAAGACTGTGCCGGCAAATCCTCAAGATTGACGAAGTCACCACAGGCGTCTCGCTGTCGACGGGAACGTCGCCTACCACTGAAAGCACAAACGTCGTTAAATCCTGAGAAATTCGCTCCCACGGGGAGTCGAACCCAGGACCTGAGGTGCTACCGGGGCTCATGTAACCACTAGGCTACATGCCCTTTCGCCCTCCGATTATCACTTTAACGGTGCCAAATATATATTTACCCTCGATGTTGCGAAAGCGATACATTTTTACCACTTTTGCTCACGTGGCACGCCAGTGCAGCTGAACAGCTCGATTCTGAGTCAGGAAAGGGTGTGAAATGTCTCTCATGCCCTTTGTCTTCTTCCTCCTCATCCACTCTCTCCTGTCACTTACACGTGGGTTCCACGTGTAAGTTGTCTTCAACCTCTAGCGGTGGGACTCAGGGAGGGGGCGCAGCCATGGCTCCCGCACCGCCGACTGTCCCTGGTCGCGCCGCCCTGCTCCTCTCCATGCTCGCCGGATCCGAGCTCCCTGGGTGTCCTCGCGCGGCCACCTCCTTGGCTTAGTCCGAGCTCGCTCAGCCCTGTAATCCCTGGGCGGCGGGCTCCCTGGGTAGGTGAGCTCGAGCTCGAGCGAAGCGGCGGCGGCCGCGCCGTCCCCTTGCGCTCCCTTCCCGGCGGCGGCGCCCAGCCGTCGTGGGGTCGTCCGAGGCTCCGGTTGCAGTGGCCGCGCGTGGTGGTGCTCATGCTTGCGGTGGCACTTACGGCACCGAGGCACGCTCGCCGTCCTGTGCCACCGCCGGTGCGAACCGCCGCATAAGGTCGGCGGGGTCGGCGGCCTCGTGGATTAGCGAGCCGATCTTGAGGTCGGTCTCGACCCAGGGGCGGAGGTACGAGTTGACGAGCTCGAGATCGGTGGGGATTGGAATGCCGCGCACGGCGGATTGCTGGCTGCTGACGGGGTGGGTCGCGGAGGGAGCCGCGCTTGGCGGCGGCCGGCGGCCGGCGACGGAGGTGTCCTTCCCACGGCGAAGCTCAAGCCAGCCCCAGTGGAGTGCGCACGGAGCCACCCGCTCGCCGCCGGTGTCCTCTCCCACCTTCGCATCCGCTATGGCGACACCACGGGATCAGAGCGAGGAAGAAGAAGGCCATGGGCATGGGAGGTCATTTGCCATCCTAAGTGGCGACGGATCCGACGTGGACAGTTGCGTTGGCGTGCCACGCGAGCAAAAGTGGTAAAAATGTATCGCTTTCGCAACATCGAGGGTAAATATATATTTGGCACCGTTAAAGTGATAATCGGAGAGGTGACCTTCATTATAATGGTAAAAAGTTAAATATCCCATCGTCTCCGGCACCCCCCGCAGCGAGCATGGGTCGTCTGACGCACACGGTCCGTCCCCTCTCTCCTCGACCGACTGGTTGATGTACCCCAGTTAGGCCTTGTTCAGCAGGGAGGGGTAAAACCCCCAAGTGGAATTAATACAGGGAGGGATTGAGTTGATCCCTCCCTTGCCACTCAGGGCGTGTTTGGCAGAGCTCCACGCAGCTCCAGATTCAAAAAACCAATTTCGCTCCAATTTTTTTCAGTCAAACATGTCCAGCTCCAGCAGCTCCACCGCGGATCTGCTCCAAAAAAGGTGGAGCAAGCCCCAACTCCATGGTTTTCGTGGAGTAGCTCAGGAGTGCTCCACCAACTCCAAATTTCGTGAAGTTGAAGTAAATTACCCACCACGCCACTGGTTACACAGAAAAACGGTTCGTTCGTTCTTTCTTTCCCCCATCAGCCGCGCGGCTCCTTCCCCACCGTGCGAGCGGGAGCTGGAGGTTGGCAGCGCCGGCGGCGGGCGGAGACCGTGCGGGACCGGGCGGAGATTCTCGGAGGTCGTGCGGGAGCAGGGTATCGGCGACGCCGACGGCCCGTTCCTGGAGGCCGAGTCGTGTCGCGTGATGTGGTGGCTCCTGGAGGGCGCGGCCGCGATGCACACTCACAACTGCGACTGCCGCGACGGCGTCAAGATCTGCTACTTCGGCCTGTCCCGCGCCATCACAGCTGCCTGCCGGATGATGGAGCTCCCCTACAGCAGCGAAGATGGAGCTCCGCGAGCCGCGACGGCGTGGCTCCGCGGAGGGCAGCGACGAGGCCATGGTGGAGAAAAGTTTGATTCCAACCATCCTCGCCATGGATTCGAGAAGATGGATGCTCAAATGGATTCACATCGGATCAAGGAAGCTTTGACACAGAGGACTTGATTAGAAACTATCAGTACGGATGAATTTCTCTATCACGCGTGTAATTTTGGGGACCATCACTAACGCACCATCATGATGCTGACGCCCGCCAAACGTTGGCTGCGCTGCGAGGCTGACGGCCTCCTCGCCACTGGTCGGGTTGAAGAGCACGCCGGCGCAGCGCCAACAGAACGGCGGTCGCCTCGCGCTTGTCGTGCGCCCCATGCCTACCGCGAGGCCCGCGCCTTGAGGCCGCCGCGCCGGCTCGCTGCGCCCGCCGCGCCTTGCCGCCCCGGCGAAGCCGTCGCGCCCTCCGCGCCGGCGAGGTCGCTTGCCCGCCCGGCGGTGAGGCCCCACGCTGTTGCCCCTTCCATTGTGCGGTTCACAGATACACGGAGGAAGGAAGAAGAGGAGTTTTTTCTTTATTATTCTCCTGACATGCGGGTCCTAGATGTCATAGGGATGGTAGGAAATCTGGAGCTGTACCAAATACTTTACCGGATCTCAGATCCACGGTGAAGCTGCTCCACGGTGGAGCTATGCGAATCTGCAGCTTTGGAGCTGTTTTTTCAGAGCCGGAGCTCTGCCAAACACGCCCAATCCCTTTGGGGTTATTTCCCTTAATCCCCTTACCCCTGGGAACATGTTCGGCAAGCAGGGAATTACACAGGGATTGAGGTGTGGGAAAATTCAGCAAATAGAAACGAAAATAAATCCATATATGCTGTATAAACTAAAATTCCTGCTTCAAAAGATAATTCAGTCATTGGTCATGCATACACTGCAAGGCATCATGTATTCATCATGTACTAGAGCCTGAGGCACGCCTCCGGCGTGCCATTCATTCATTTCATTTCAAGAAAACAGCCATGCTAAGTCCATTAGTCAAACAGGTATAATAGTAGCGAAAAAAAGTTTCATAGTAATCATGATTTTCATATGAGAATTGTATTGCATTTGTACGAAATTATTAAGCCAATTTATAAGAAGTTCAAGGTGCTGCATGGTTGACCTACGGTTTGAACATAAATTGTGCTCACAACCATTGTAGTATACATTTTCACTATCAGAAACAAAAACCCAAGAGGTTGTTTCAACCAAGCAGAGCACTGCCATTTGACATCTCAGCTACGGTCACAAAACAAACACGACACCCCCTTTTGTGGCTGTGGCCAATCGATGAAGTGGCGATGAACACCTTTGGGCCAACCTTTAGCCCAGATCGGAGTAAACACAGGACATGTGACCATGGAGAGGCTTCAACTCCATGAGAAAGAGACGATGGGGACTACAGATTGCATGACCAATAATTTATCGAGGATTATGGCCTGCGTTAATTCCTGTATTGTGGTCAATGTGGTCACAGATGTAGAATGTGGAGCATCCTTTCCCTTCTGTTCCTAACTTGAAAATGCATTGTTTGTAAATTCCCTTTGTTGGCCTGTATCCTGAACCTGAAGGTACAATATAACACAAATTAACATGCTATGAAGGTACAATATAACACAAAAAACCAAGGAGTTCACCACCATGACTGCCAAAGTATGTGCCAAACCATGAAACTGCTACCTTTGTTGGAGGAAGCAGGTCAGGCACAATGCATTGCATTGCATTGTTAGCACTTCATTTTCGTCCTAAAATCAACTGCCTTTGCTTAATTGTACAGGCTTCTGAAGTAGACCTCCTACTTGCAAACATGTCTGTCAAACTGCAGTCTATGTTTCTACTTCTAGTGAACAACTGTAGTACCTTGGACTACTTTAAGTGGCTTTATCATAATTTTTAAGAAAAACTTCAGTGCTTTCATAGAAAGCTCAATACTGTAAGAAGTGGGAAAATCTAAAGATAATTTAGCTAATGTCTTTCTTACACAAAACCACTTACTACTTATTCTGTAAACAATAAAATAAAGTTACATGTACGAAGCACTTAAGAAAAGATCTTGTTAACGTACTTGACAAACGAAAAATACTGGGCTAAACTTTAGGGGCATAGTGTGCACCAATGGTTAAATAAATTGACAAACGAAAAATACTGGGCTAAACTAGGGGCATTGTGTGCACCAATGGTTAAATAAAAAATTAAGTACCAGGAGGAAGAAATAGAATGTACAAGTGGATTATGCTACAAACCAAAATGATGAACGTGCATCCAAGATTGCAAAATGAAGTATCACTAAAAGGCCTGACCGACCATGTAGCGCAAAACTGAACCATTATAAGCATATTTCTCAATTTTGGATCAACTGGAAGCATGGAAATGTAAATTCCTACAAAGTCATAAAGAAATATTAACTTTCAGTGCTAAAATGTTGCTGCAGACTTCAGTTCTTGCAGAGAAGCAACAGATAAGGCATACCAAGGTCAGTAAGGTTCTTGTTTCCATCCAATGCTCCAATCATCTTCAGGAATTCCATTGCATTTCGGACCTACAAATTTATCAAGCATAAGTGGAAAGGATTGAAAATCGAATGAGAAACCTTTACTTCCTACTTAACACATTTATTCTTTATATACTGTGTAAATACCTCTAAAAAGAATTACTTAATATTCCACTAGTCCAATGGCCTCGAAGACACAGAAAAAAAGGAACTATAGTAATGTCAAAGTACGATTTAAACACATTCAGCTAGTTGTTCAGGAAGCTGTAAAGCAGATGATAGGAACTCTCCAATGCTCTCGAAGACACAGAGAAAAAAAGGAACTATAGTAATGTCAAAGTAGGATTTAAACACATAAAGCTAGTGGTTCATGAAGCTGTAAAACAGATGATAGGAACTCTGCAATATTGCCAACTTGCAAACTTTTATCTGCAAACAGATAACAATCCGATCAACTTACAAATAGCTTATTACTCCACTTTGCAGTACATGCTGTACTACTTCCAGATCAAGCTTACTCAACCAGCAAAGCAAATTAAATACAAAACTCGCAGATTATAGAAGCATTGACAAGAAGCACACAAATGACAGCCATGGATGGTTAGATGTTTGACATTACCATTTTCTCTACTATGGAAGAAATGAAAAATCTATTCTATTTACCATTAGAAGAATAAATTCATGTATGGGTTAGTCTGACCAATAAGAATGATCAAAATAGATGATCAAGAAATGGTACATGATAATCAATTGGCAGAACAAACTTACGTTATACAAGAAAAGATCAAATCACTTTGAATATTGGCATTCCAAAAACTATCCACAGACATCAGTCAGGGCATGAACAATAAAGAGCAGATCTACGTGAACTTCCACATGGATATGAACACTAAAGTTATGTATCAGGTGGAGTCTCATTTGTGTACAGACGTATATGAAGTTCCAAATCATTTTTAGTTTAATATGAGGCATATGAGTTCCTGCCTCACCACAGAACATGCATATAATGTTCTTTTGAAATTATTGATTGAAGGCATTAGGCATACTATATACTACTACACAGATTAAAGTACCTGAATCCAATAATACCAAAAAAATGAATCCTTAAACCATGAAACTGAATTAGGACTACTGGAAAATAAATCATGAACAAATATTTGCACCAGCCCTCATACACACCTGAAAAATCTGAAACCTCACTATTTATTCATGTGCATATCCCTAGTGTGTCGGCTCTTGCATTCTTTGGGATATGTGTGTATTAGTTGCAGAATGGATGCCCCAGCCCCTCCATTCTGCAGCGAGGAAGAAAGATAAGATCATAGTTTCTGGCGGTGAGAAGAAAGGTATGTGCAATTGTAGTATTACCTCAGCCTTGAAGACGTCTAAGGTGAATCCACCAAAACAACTGACAGCAGCCTGCTGGATGTCGAGGCCATCACCTTCATAGCATATAGGAGAAGAACAGGCCTGACAGCGCAAAATATGTGGATGTTGACTGCTCGGTCTTCCCTCATCCTGACCTCAACCTATAGCCAATAGGAAGAATATGGGGAAAAAAGCAGGTTGAAGTGAGCTACATGTTCAACCAGTATGATAAACTCATAAAAGTGTCACAAACTAATGCATAAGCTGATCACAACAAAGTTTGGCTAACATCAGCATATTTCTTGATAAACATTAACCAGATAATGGAATTTGAAGGAAACAAATTGTTTAGGTCTGATCTCTCTGGTGTATCAGTTGCCTATATATACTCAAGTATAAACACTCATGTAACTCTTAGATTACCAAGTATAAATTTTAAACTTTTTTGTACTGCAGAGAAAAAAATCATTAAGCATAATCAGAAAAGGGCACACATCTATCTACACTTGAATGCCACAGGTTGGCTTTTGATTAAGCCATCATATGGATCCATTAATAAGGAGGCAAGACGCATGAAAAAAAGTTGTTATTCTTATAATTATTTAAAATATTACACCAAATGTTTGATATCAGCTTCCTGATCTGGGCAGGGTACTACCAAACGTTATACATAACTTTCCATACATAATAATGAACAAACAAATAATTGAACATTGAATAGAATATTCCCTAAACATATGTTATGCTCTCTGCCCATCTGAGTAAGTTTTCCATAGTTTTCCTTATTAACCAATCAGCAAAGGTCATGGGACTGAAAAGTAAAGGTCAAGATTTTTTTTATTCATACTGTATTTTTCCCTGGCATTGCACGAGCTGAGCTTTTTTTTATAAAAAAACAAGCTGATCATAATTCAACAAGCACATTACATAGCCATGAAAAATGCTACCTTGGAAGAAAGGAAGGAGTTGGAGCGATTGGTAATCTGCTCCTCTAACTTATTAGATGTGCTTGTCCTGAAATTAGACAAAGAGAGTAACTGTATTCCAAGCGGCACAAAGGTAGTGGAGCATGAATTAAGAGAGCTCGACCTAAGAAACATCCATATTCAATTAGAAATTACAATGCAATATATGTTACAGGTGAAAAAGATAATGACGTGGCTTAATGCACAAATGTACCTTGAAGGATAAAACCTCTAGCTCGCCATTCATCTGAACCACATTCTGGCACATCTCCTGAAAATGATAGCAAGATTGTTTCTGTTACTGCAGTAAGGAAAGTTGTATTGCTTCACCGCGAAGTATTCCAGACATATGCTGAAAATAAAAAACCAAATAAAAAATGTGGATAGATGAGGACAAATTAGCGGGCATAGTTTCTCAGTTTTCATTCTGTTTGAAATTATCTGGCTTTTTTTTCTATGCAGAAGAGAATAGTTGTTGCATGCATGTATTTACCTTCAAAGAGAATACTTGCTTGTGCAGCTTTTCGTTGGCCCTCACAACACTCTGATACTTGTCCTGACAAATTGAAAAACTTGCATCAGTGCTTTTGAAATGACAATCCTTGCCCAGTAGTTGCTCTATTTCTATGCATATATGCTCTGAAATTTACATACATATGTGATTTAAGATAAGCAAGATTATCTTATTTGTCCTTAGTTTTGGATACCAATAATACATCAAAGGTCTAGATATGGATATAAGTGTATAACTGCATAAACTGCTTGTGATTATCAGGTGCTATCATAGATTGTCCCTAAAATATCACAATAAGGATGCATTGATGTAGAATAGCTAAGCTTTCAACAACGGTATGCAAAATGATTCTATAGCTTACCATGTTAGAGGCTGAACACCAACAGATGGAACGTAGGATGTCTCTGCAGTCTAAGAGTAACGACTCAGGTGCAAGCGACTATGGTTGGAGCTCACCTCCTACCGATGCACTGCAGGAGCACCGGCAGTCCAGCAGCCGGGGTAGAAGAGGGATGAGAAGGAGAGCACTTACCTGACATCGCCATCACGTTGATCTGCAGCACGTGAGGCTCCGTGGCCGCGGTGATGGACAGCCAGGGGTGGTCCAGGAGTTCGAGCGGCAGATTGGCGTGTGTTGCTGGCGGAGGAACGAGCGGGCACTGCGGCAGGCGCAGAGCAGAGGGCGTCCGCCGTTTCCTTCGCCGCCGTGTATTAGAAATTAGAAAAAAAGCTTCCCCTCACAGATCTAGGATAGCACAGCAGCACAGGATTTAATATAACAAAGACATATGAATGAAGAGAAGAGGGAAGAGGGAGATATACACCTCGAGGAGCCGCGCCATCTGAATCGAGGTTGACGTCGGAGTAGAAGTTGCCGACCAGCTCGCCGTCGATGCTGCCCGCCTTATGAACCCTAACAAAAAAGGAGAGTGCGCGAGAGAAAGAGAGGAGGGGAGGAGAGGGCGACTCTGGCCGCAGGCGTGCGTCGAGGGCGGGCGTCGCCGGCGTTGAAGAGGAAGGAGGTGGGTAGCGGCACGGCGCGGCGCCGGCAGCGACACACGCCGCAGCGCCCTGGCGGTGTGAGAGGGAGGGGGAGGGGATAAGAACAGGGACGGGCGGCGGGCGGGCGGGCGGGCGGGAGGACCTGAGCGCAATTGCCCCGTCGTCCCCAGGCGGCGGTAGCTGCGGCACGAGCGAGCAGATTCGAGACAGGTCTCTGCACACCCTGGTGACGAGGTGGCCGAAGTCGTCGGGGCTGATGAACCCTAGCAAGAAAAAAAGAGGACGAGGAGATAGGGACTGGGGAGGAGATGAGGCGGAGGAGGAGATGGAGGGAGGGGGTGTGCCGCTCCCCGTGGACGGCTCATGGCTGGCTGTGGGCGCGCTCACCGGTCTCGCACGCTGTCCGCCACGGGCTCCCGCGTGGGGAGGTCGCCAGACCCGCCGCCGTCCGCCGCAGCATCTCGACTCTCGAGCGGGGAGCTCGCCGTTCGCTGGAGGCTCCCACACGAGGATCTCTCCGGGCGCGCCGCCGCGTGCTCCTGCGGCGAGGAAGAGGGAGAGGATGGGCGATGGCGTGGCATGGCATGGAACCAGGGAGAGAGAAGGGACGGGGATAAGAACGGCGAGGGGCGGCGGGCCGGCGGTGGGGGGTTGTTTTTGCAAAAGCAGTCGGCGGGCGGTTAAATGCAAAAACGCCACGAAATCGGAATTTCGTCTTCTTGGTAGTGGAATATTTTGAAGCGCGGGGGTTGTGTGGAAGAAAAACGAATGGAGTTACTGTAGCAGAGGGACCTCACTGGGCGCGGAACAGAATAACAGACAAATGGAAGGGCTTTTTCGCAAAATTCCACGCGGCGCTGGCGGGTTCCTGGCCGTTGGATCCGGGCGATCCGAGGGCCACGGAAAGGGGGCGACGTAGCGGGCGTCTCTGGCCGCGGCAGAGGCCACCGGTTAATAGGTTTAGATGTGTCCAAAGGGCTCTCACTATAAGCTCCATTATCCAATCCCAGCCTGACAGAAACAAAATTCACCACCTTGCAGATAAGCTCCATTAAGCTTTACACCAACTCGAAAGCTACTGAGGACTCGTACTTTAGATTCAGAAAGCTTGAAAGCAAAGCAGCACACACTATCAGCAAAGAAGTCAGAGATCCTTGAGTTATCCTATCACGAAATCCTTAGTAGTCATAACACACACACAAATTCTATGATTCCAGTTTACACATAATTTAAATATCTTGAAAGCAGCACCTGCTCAGTTTTGAGAGGTTGTGCATAAACAATAGGTTCGTAACAATTATTGCCAGGAGGTGATCCAACAGACTTGACACCATGATGTCGATTGAGAGGTGCAGACGCAATAGTTGGATGGGTTCTGTTCATGTGTTGGTGCAATGGTGTCCTACAGAAGGAGTACAAAATACTCATATCAGTATTTAGTTTTTGTACTGAAAATTGGAAAGAAATATAAATTTCAAAACTGAATATATGGGAAATTAATCTACTCAATAAACCAAACAAAATAGATGCTGCACTATCACACTGCTGATAACACATACTGTTATTTTTGGTTCAGCTAAACATGATGGCAATATAATAAATACTAAGTGATAAAAAAATATGATTCAAGACATTGCTGCAGACTGAACATGATGCTAATATAATAACCAAAATTAGGCTGCAGTACTGATCGTATGGGACTGATCAGTACTGTGCTTTAATTGACATGGTATACATGGTTTGACACCACCATAATATTTCTGATGCAGTGTAATTCAATAGACATGGTATACATGGCTACAGTATCTAGCTCACTAATTACAAAAACAGGAAATCAACAGCAAGGAAAAGATTAACTACAAGTAGCTCTATGGATCAATTAGCAGCTCCATTCTTAATCAACTAGGAAAGGGAACATATAGCTCCAAACTACACCCCACCTCTGTGTCTCTGATTTTCAAAAACAGAGTGCCCTGTTTTCAGTTGCACTTGAATGTGCCAGAAAATCTATAGCAAAGAAAACAACGCACCCAGAAATCTAACTACTGGTGAATAAAATTACAGAGCCATGTTGGCAACAATGAAGTATAAGAAATGTTGGAACTTTGGTATCTGTCACTGGCTCCGATCATACAACAAGGATAGAGTTAGTTCGAAGATATTTATGGATCAGCTATATTCAGAACAATGTAGCAGAAAGAAACAGATTCTATTTGATCTCAGCAAAAAGAAACATGGGCATGGAGTGCGCAGCACAATGTAGCAGAAATTCAGAACACTATGATTTAGGCCCAAATGCAAGTCTCCCTCACATTAACAAAGATACATGACAACAAGAAATCAGGATAAAATGCTACATATATATGAAAGAAATAACGCACCATTTGGGAGAACAAAGAGCACCAATCAGAAATTGTTTTAACAACACAGATCAAACAATGGCGGATGGACAGCATTGTTACAGAAAGAACTTAAACAGATGGACAAGTAGGAGATGAGAGGGGAAGGGAGCATACCTCCTAAGCCATCTCGCTTTTCAACCAGATGAATGCAACTTCTGGGTCCTCTTCATATGAGCTCAAGAAGATCTGTCTATTGTCAGGGTCCCTGAATATCTTGTATGAAGCAGCTTTTTCCTCTTTTGTCATTTCCATGGTGTTAACAACAGAGACACATTTCTTGATTGAAAAATCATTAGCCTCACTTTTCTCCTTTTCTTCAGCTAGTTGAGTCGCTTCTTCCTCAGCTTGTTTGGCCCTAAAGCCGATGTACTTCTCCATCAAACCTTAGATGTTAGTAGTTTTCTTCTGCCTCTTTGGCTCTCTTTCTGGTGAGCTTCGAGCATCCCTTCTTAGTGGCAGCCGAGGAGGTTCTACTTCCCTTCTTAGTGGCATTCGAGGAGGTTCAACTTCCATGATTTCATCGTCTTCTTGGCCTACCCTTGTTTCTTGCAAATCTGAATTGGTTGCAGCTTCCAGGTTCTCAACATTGTACCTGTTCTCCACTTGTGTAGGTCCTATGACTTGATTGGAGGTGTAATTGTAAGTCCCTTCAGCTGTTTGACCTAAACAAGAAAGTTTTGTTACAAAAGATAGACATGTAAACCATATAGCAAAGGATGCAATTTGTGATGAGACTTACCATCATGAAGCTCACCCAAGGCCTCAAATAGTGGAAAGGACTTGCTGCGAAACTTCTTAGCCTTGGGATGGGATTCAATGATATTTTTCCAAACTGCAGGAGTTGTTGTGATCCTCCCTGCCTTTGCATTAAAATGTACTCCACTTTGTTGTTTTGCGTCCTTCATCAACCGGTAGTCCCTTTTGAGCTCCTTTTCCTTCTCTTGTATCTGTGCCTTAGTGAAACTTACATAGTCCTCCCTCAGATGAAATTCACTTACAATCTTATTCCAAGTCTCTGAGGGCCACCCATTTTGACCCCTATAATCAGGCGTCTTATGTTCATGAAGCAAGTCAACTAGAGTCTTCTCCAATGCTGGATTCCAAGCCGCTCTTACTTTCTCTACACAAAACAAGGATGAAACATTAGATTTTGTTTAACAAGTCACAAAACAAGGATGAAACATCAGATTTTGTTTAACAAGTCATTTGTGCAGCTTACCTTTTGGAGAACCTCCAGGTCTTTTTGGTTTCGGGGACGGCTTCTTTTGTGCACCTTTTGATAAAAACAACTTCGGAGAGCCTCTTCCAAGCATGGTAACTTAACATGAATAACAAAGCAGATTTAACTTACAGCCCACAAAAACATTCATAGTATATTTAACTTACAGCCCACAAAAACATTCATAGTATATTTAACTTACAGCCCAAAAACATTCATAATTTAGTACAACCCAAAAACATTCATAATTTAGTACAATAAAGCAGATCTAATTATTACAGCCCAAACACATTCCTAATTTAATTTCTATTCTGCCGGAAATCATTCCACATTTGTTGTGCTATCACATCTCTTAAATTATTTCCTTGGTCGGTGCTCTGATCATTGTCTTCATCACCATCTGGCAGGTTGACAAAATTTTCTGGAGGAATATTATCTGGTTGATTATCCAACCATTTCAAATGTCCTTAGCCAATTATACAGATCATAATAAACAGTACAGATAAACAGTACACACACAAAATACTATATAGGTACAGATAAACAGTACACACACATCAATTAAGGAATGTGCATATAAAAAACAGGAGACATGAAAGCAATTCATCCAGCAAGATACAAAATCTGGGAAGCCTCACAGAAGTAGCAGACTATCACTGACTGGTGTGAGATACAGGTAAAAAAAAAACTAGTGTGAGGTACTTAAACATAGTCAGATGAAACAAATATGACAAGAGAAAAGAGGAAGCTAATACTATCATATTACTAGCAGCTTAAGTACTAAAAAATGACCTGCTGGTGACCTTGAGGATAATGCAAGTCATGTGCTAGGAATAAGTGACAAGTCTCTATAATAGCTCTAAGCCTCAAGTCCAGGAACATTGTGACAGTCAATGAACTTCAATATGAAAGTATCCTCTCCCATTTTAGCAGATATACTGGACAAACATGCTTAGACAAAACAGGAAGCTGATACTGTGGATCATATAATCATCTGCAAGTTTGTTCTACAGAGGCATGGAATTTCAGAAGATGCTAAAAAGCGAGACCACCCATGGTTACATCAGCATATAGCAAGAAAATACCTAAGCATAGTACCATGACTGTTATTTATCATGCACAGGCTACACATGTAGAAATATTTTGAGAGATTCCTACTTAAAATTGCAGAACAAAAAAATAAAAATGAACAAGTTTGAGACTTGGATTTAGAACAAAGATAATAAACAGGTTAGTATCTCATCCACTCAAGGACAAACAGAGAAGTAGAGAACCATTTTCGGTACATAGAAAAATGGCACCAGGACAGTCCTTAGAAATCAAGAATATTTTACTAGCATTAAAACACTGTCTATAAAAAGTGTTTATGTGAGTTTGCATTGGTAGCAATTTTCACCACTATCTGAAAGTACTAGTTCAGACTCTGTTATGTAAAGCACCAAAAAAGAATCAGGGACTAATGTGAGTTCAGTAAAACGTTGGTTGAAATAAAGCATACTGAAAAAGCTGTGGTAGATAAAATATGCATGAACCCATAATTAAAGAATCAATATGCATGAGGTACCTAGCTAGCTAAAAAAATAAATATGCATGAACCCATCTGGTCTCTGGAGTATTATAAAGCTCCATCCTATAATATCAGTACAACTTTGGGTGCTTATATTAAGAAAAGTTCTTCACGAAATGTGAATAAAAGAATCAAGACAAGGCACTTTGAACCTATCCTCTAACTTACTGCAGAAACACAAAACCAGAATCTTCCGCACACTTATTTTGCTTTTAGTAGTTTCAGGTGTAAACAGAATCCATGCTACTTACAGAGTTCAAAGAGGGAGATGCATCCTGACATTTCATTCACCAATGTGGCACCTCGCCAAGCATTTGCAATATGATGAAAAACAGAAATAAAACCTACAAACTAAATTACTGAATTAAACCCAAAGACGAAGCAATGATTGGGCTCTATGCTCTCTCTATTCATACCCTAGTACCGAATCTGGTATACGCATCTTAATTGAACAAGAAACCCTAGCACACACAAAAGCGTGCGAATTTGATCACAGTTGATCCTCGGGCCTCTCTAGTCAGCATGCACATTCTTTCAGCCTGAACTACTGAACTTTTCTTCAGTTTTGGTGAACACATGCATGATACAGATACAGGTGACAAAAGAGTTTATCTCTATATCAGGTTGCAGAATGACAAGGTTCCAAAAGCAACCCAGCATCCACAAGGGTTTCATACACACAAGGATTGCACTCAGCATACGCATCTTAATTGAAGAAGAAACCCTAGTACCGAATCAAGGGAGGCCGAATCAAGAACCCTAGTTCTTTTCTCCTAGTACCGAATCAAGAAACCCTAGACAAGGGAGAGAAGAGACGAAGGGCAAGGATGGGTGTGGCTCACCGGAGAGAAGACGACCGCCGGAAGGGATGGACTGTTGAGTGGAGAAGGTCGCGCCGGCGTCGTCGCCGCCGACCAGCTGTACGCCACCGCCGCTACCGAGGAGATGCCGTCGGGACGGCCGACGCTGGGAGGGGTCGCCGTCCGTAGCCATCCTTCCGTCCTCCGCCTCCTCACCCACTCCGCCGCCACCGCCGCCGCCGCCGCCCGCAGAGCCTCGCGCCTCGCCTCCCCCCTCGTGCGCGTCGCCGCCGGGGTTTTTTCCCGGACCTCCAGCTCGATGTTTTGACCCCGGGCGTCCACAGGCCAAAGTGAGGGGAAGGGGTGGGATTGGGCCGGTATTGGGTTTCTCGGGGGGGTTAACCGAACAACAAAAAATTTTTGGGGTGGAATTTTTCCCGGGCCGGGTGTCCCCCGTGGTTTGGGCCGCATTCCCGGCCGGGAAGGGCTTAACCGAACAAGGCCTTAGGGAGGGCTAGACAAGTTGATTGCGAGAGAGGGTAATGCTGATGGTCGGGATCTGAACTGGAGGGGCTTGTTGGTTCTGTTGCTATGTTCTCTTCATTCTCTAACACGGATTAGGGTTAGAGAAGGTTGCATGTCAGAGGGGGTTGGCTTTGGTTGATGGTTGCTGATTTCGAACGGGAGGGGAATCAGGGCATACCATCTAGTTAGTTTGCCAACCACATCAAAAAGAGGCGGCCTGCTAATTGCAGGGTCTGCAAATCATAGCCGATAAGCTAACTAATTATTACTCTTGGTGTTCGTGCTTTGTATGAGATGGTCCATTTCATGTGCTTGGATTTTGCTCTGACTCGAATATCCTTGCTTAAACTGAATTACCGAACATTCCAGGGTGCCAACAAGTTGCCTTTCGGGAGGCAAGCTTTCTCTTCTCAACAGCACAAGCCTTTCGGGAGGCAGGCTTTCTCTTCTCAACAACACGAGAGGGCGAGGATGGAGCAGTGAGTTCCTCTCATGCACATTACACTCCAATAGTTGTATATATGCTAACACGAGTGCAAAATTCATTAAGTTCATATACCTTCTTTTATGTCTGACTTCCGTGAAGTATCTCGGAGCATATATATCAAGTCATTCATCAGTGATGATGGACACGATCCTTCGTGTAGAGTTGTCTACATGCTTTGCGCCATGTCAGTGGGTATGGTCCTCCCAAACAGCACTATCTGGAGGCCTACTCAAAAAAAAAAAAAAACAGAAACAGCACTATCTGGAGGCATTTCAAGCGGGAGTAGGCGTGGGCTGTGCCTTGTCAAGTTAAGCGGTGTTTTAACCTTTTTTTTTTGGTACGTGGCACACCGAAGAGTTGCCGTAATGTATTATCCTGATGATAAAAATGGATGTGTAACGTAGTGGTGGTCACTGGTCACTATACATACTCACTACGGGAAAGCCGAGCTTTGCCGTGCGTCTCGGGCGCACGGTAAAGACTAGAAAACGCACTGCAAAGGTTTTGCCGTGCGTTTTCTATTGAGGCGCATGGCAAAGGGCGCACGACAGATTTTTGCACGGTAAAGTCCCTTTGCCGTGCGCCTTCCTCAAAAACGCACGGTTAAGAATCTTTGCCGTGCGCCACGGCTGGCGCACGGCAAAAAAAAGCAACATTCGGCGGTCCCTTGGAGACGGCGTCCAACATCCTTTGCCGTGCCCTGGAGTTGAGACGCACGGCAAACAGAAAAAAAGAAAAAACAACACAGGGCGGGGCCCGCCGCCGGCCGGCCACCACCACGCCGGGGACGCGCTGCCGAGGACACCGCCGGGCCTCCACCGCGTCGGAGCAGGCCTCCATCGCACCGGCCACCGCGGCACCGCGGCGAGGGTGCTGGCCGGCAGGGCGTGGTCCTCCCGCGCCAGGAGAGGAGAGAGAGGAGGGGCACCCGCCAGATCCGTGCCACCGCCCGCCGAATCCGGACCCCTCCCCTACTCGAGATCCCGTCGGAGAGGGTGGAGCAGGCCGTGGGAGGGGGGCGCCGCGCCGTGGGGTATGGATCCGCGCCACGCTGTGGGGGAAGGAACCCTCGCCTTCTCCTCGCCGGATCCGCGCCCGCCGCTTGAAGAAGGAGCACGACCCGCCGCCGCCGTGGGGAGCGCGCCGCCGTGGAGCTCGGACCGCTGTCGCCGAATCCGGAGCTTGGGCCAACGCCTCCGCGCACCGCCGTGGGGAGCGCGCCGCCGTGGAGAGAGGGAGGTAGGCGGCTGAGGGAACCGGTGGGAGGGAGAGGGCGGTGGCGGCCGGCCAGATCCAGCCGTGGCTCCACGCCCGCCGCCGTCCGCCGTCGTCGGGAGAGTGAGGGAGGGAGGGAGGCGGCTGAGGAGGTAGGCACGAGGCCGGCGGCGGGATCTGGGGGCGTGCGCGGGAGAGAGAGGGTGGAGGCGGGGTCTGGGGGCGTGAAAGTGCATCTGGGCCCCTAAGTGGATTTTGGTGAATTGAATGACAAGGCGATTAAAGGACTATTGTATTTGTCTAAGAATGTGAGCAGGTTTTATTTGTATATTCATGAGCAATCATTGAAGTATTTATTTGTGGATGAATATTGTATGGCTCACATTGGAGAAGACAAATATATGGATGATCCTAATGCATAAGTGACAAATATCAAGCAATAAAGGAAAATAAATATTGGGATAATTTGAGAAGGTCAATTCATGGTCTCCCTTATGATGGCGTAGCTTGATTAAAATTACAAGGATCATAAAAGAGAAGATGGTAATTCTCTAAGTCAAGTGCAAGGCTTCATGCGTTTATTGAAAGAGGACATAAGGATGAGTGTACACATTATGGTTCTAATTTGGAAGCTTGCACATTCGTTGTCAATCAAGATCAAACATTTGAAGCGGGTTTTCAAATGAAGGTTAATTGTGTATGAAGCAAAGTGTAACTCAAAAGTGGATTGGGTAAGTGATGAAGAGATCAACCGAGGTGTCTAGGGTGAGGGACTAAGCAATCTTTGGGGCCGTAGCTAAGGCGCCATTAGTGTTTTGCTAAGGTGAAGTTCTAGCATCCGTGAGGTCTCCAAGTATCATATCCAAACCTTAAGTGAGGGAAGCAATGCAAGTCATCAACATGTTAATATTGGCAATATGGAGTGACTTATGGATCCAAGTGTGCATTCCTACGCTAAATGGAAAGATCCTAAGTCACTAGCTCAAGTATGAAAGTGCTCAAGTCAAAGGCTATGTTGAAAGCCCTCAAGTGGATATTGATCAAGTATGGCAAGATTGAAGATATCCAAGCTCAAGAGATCAACAAAGTGTTTTTATTTATTCTTGAGTATAGGTATGTCGTACTATCAAGAGGGATGCAACTTAGCGAGTTGACCAAGTCAAAGTGCTCATTAGTTGACCTAAGTGAGATCTAGCCTTGAGAGCCTTAGAGTGTGCTAACAGACCCTCCTAACCTAACCTGAGTCTTTTCCTCTCGGTGGTGAAGTGCTAGTTTCTCAAAAAGGGTTTTGGGGGTATCTCGGGCCTGACCGGTCTGACCGGTCAGGGGCACCGGTCTGACCGGTGCCGCTAGCCCCAACGGCTAGTTTTTCAAACACCGGTCTGACCGGTGTGGGGCACCGGTCTGACCGGTGCCGCCCGAGGACTAACGGCTAGTTTTTCTTCTTGAGGGGTATAAATACCCCAAACCTTCTTCAGTTGAAGGTTGCTATTTCTAGTGACATTGCTGAGGTCCCAAGCCATTTCTAACAAGCTCTAAGCCTTAGTGGCTCTCCCGAACCCTCTCTTTGTGAGATTTGTGGATTCAAGCCATATCCTTTGTGTTGGGTTGAGAGAGTGAGCTCAAGAGCGACCTTGTGAGCTAACAAGAGCATTTCCATAGCTTGAGCACTTTGGTTCCGCGTCTACAAGCTTTGAAGCGTTTGTTACTCTTGGAGGTTTGCCTCCTAGACGGCTAGGCGTCGCCGGCTAGCTCCCAAGGTTGTGGTGAACAGCGGGAAGTTTGTAAGGGCTGCGATCTTGCCTCTTCGTGGAAAAGATCCCCTTAGTGGAAAGGAGGAAAGTGGTTGAAAGAGACCCGACTTGTTGTGGGAATTGTCCCTTACAAGCTCCTCAACGGAGACGTAGCCATTCCTTAGTGGGTGGTGAACTTCGGGAAACAAATCTTTACTTCTTTGTGTGGTTTGCCTCTCTAAGTTGATTTTCTAGCATAATTGATTTGCTTCCGCTTCGATCTACTTGGGTGTGCTACTTGTGTGTGCAGGGCTCATTACCTTGCTTGTGATCATCTACAAAGGCTACTCACCAAGTTTGGTTCGTGCTAGAAGTCAAGAGGTGCTTGAAGTTGTTTTTGCAGGTGCTCTGTGCTACACCGGTCTGACCGGTGAGGCGCACCGGTCTGACCGGTGTCTCCTGTGAAGTCCAGTGCTTGACCGGTCTGACCGGTCATCACCACCGGTCTGACCGGTGGAACACTGTCAGCTCAAGTGTTCGGGGAAGAAAAGTTTAATTTGGTCGTCACGCCTATTCACCCCCCCTCTAGGTGACATCAAGGTCCTTTCAGGGTGTGCACGCGGAGGGAGAGGGTGGCGGCGGGATCTGGGAGTGAGGAAGCTCTAGGGTTAGGGATGGGGAGCGGGTTAAATAGGCGGCGGGATTTTTTTTGGGCCGTGGACAGATGGGCCGGTGGTGGGCCTTTGTCGTGCGCGGTGGACCCTGGCGCACGGCAAACACACTTGTTTGCCGTGCGCCGGTACCCATGGCGCACGGCAAAGCTATTTTTCAATACACCACTAAAATGCACATTTTCGTGATAATATTATTTAAATTTTAATTAATTCTCAGAGAAAGTCATATTTAAATCTATTTATGTCTATTTAAGTATCTTTTAAATACACTTTATTCTATTTTTCCATGTAGTTATAGCTCAAACTTAATTTATGTCTATTTAAATCTCATAATTAGAGTTAATGTACCAAAATTATCAAATAGATGCGAAAAATTACCATAAATTAGGATGAGACACTCTATGTTGTATGTTCACTAGAGAAAAAAATTTCGAAGTCAATATCCAATTTGATATTTACTAAGGCAACAAACCTAATCAAGTGGCTCTCAGCACTCTGAAACTTCTCGTGAGATGCTTCGGTTTCTAAACACCATCCATGACGACTTGCTCAAAACACTCTGTATGATTTATCACAAGCTTCACATAGCGAATCATATGCTCTTGACAAGTCACATGATTTTTAAACTTTGTTTGCATTTTATACAATTTAAAAACATTGCAACCGCATGTGGATTTTCATGATTCACGAACAAAATGTTCAAAATTTTATCTAATTTCATGGATAAGGTCTTAAAAATTATTCAATTACATGAATATCATTTTTCCACAAATTTTACTCCATTACTTTATGCACTTGCAGTTCAAATTTGACGTATACGGCAAAAATTCTTTAAGTGACACATAATTGTTAAAAATAGTAAATCTATCGAGACATGTATAAATTTGAAATATAGAGTACAAAATAATGTTCTTGAAGTGGAGAAATTAAAAGAAGTACAAAAATCAAATTTTTAAAAATACTTTTCCGTGCGTCAGGTGGAAACGCACGACATGTTTGCCGTGCGTCAGGTGGAAACGCACGACAAACATATATGTTTGCCGTGCGTTTTCCTATGACGCACGACAAAGGGAATGTCTTTGCCATGCGCCAAGGCAACAAACAAGATAACAGGGGTAACGGTTGGTGGAAAAAAAATATTTGCCGTGCGCTAAGAAAAAAACGCACGGCAAACTATTTATTTGCCGTGCGCTAATATAAAAACGCACGGCAAACTATTTTTTTACCGGGTGTTTTTTTTGCCGTGCGCCCAAAGAAAAGCGCACGGCAAAGATCCTATTTGCCGTGCGCCTGAAAAATACGCACGGCAAATATCGAAACGCACGGCAACGTCGATTTTCCGTAGTGACTACTGCCTCAAGCGGTCACGCCTGTTCTCTTGCCTTGTCGAGATAAGCACTGGCCCTTTTTTACTCTCTGTTTTATTGTGTGCCAGTACTGCTACGCTTGAGACCTGATGTCGGTGAATTTTTTTTTAGATTTCCATTAAATGTAGACTAATTACAAAACTTATTACATGAATGGACTGGAAATCGCGAGATGGATCCATTAAGTATAATTAATCTATCATTAGAAATTAGTTATTGTAGCATGACATTATTGTTTAATCATGACATAATTAGACTTGTTAGATTGATCTCGAAAATTAAGGTAGGGTTGTGGAATGTGTTTTCTCATTAATTTATATTTAATACTCATAATTCGTGTTCGTAGGTATTTGGTGATTTTTGTTTTTGAAAAGTAAACAGGGGACTACATTACATCATCAAGCTAGTCCCAGCCGGCATAAATGGACATATCTACTATTGTTTGATGTTGTAAAAAAAGTGGCCGTTTCCCATTTTTATCTACATGATCTGAGTCGTTCAATATTCACAATTCACCGTTAGATATATAATACAAAGAATTCAATATTTACCATTAGTGGTGTCTTTGTTGCATTGAGCCGATGAGGCGAAGACTCGAGTGGATGGAGTTCCCACGAGGGAGCTAGGGAGGGGGCTCCTACCTATCTTCCGGGAGATAAATAATGGAGGAAACTTCTAGCTCACCATTAACCTATTAAGCTTCTTTCTTCCTTCTTACATTACTTCCTTTGCTCCGGTCGGCCACTACCCCCGCCACCTCGTCCTCCGCCCCGACTGGCAGCTCTGTGCCACCGCGTCGCCCGCTCGCAACCCACCACCGCCCTCCACCCCCCTCTCCTAACATGAACCCCTCCTCGTGACCCCGTCGTCAATCTCCGCCCCACTGGCCATCCAACCCCCGCCCAGTCGGCGGTGCTACCGTCTCGCCTCCACCTCCCCTTGACCCCCTCCTTTTCTAGGTTCGGGGACCAATGGAGCACAACTAAAACCCAAAACCCCAAAACTCTAACCCTAAGGCCGCCACCTCAACCTCCGGCGGTGGCGGTAGCTACTCGCCGCCGGCCGTTCCTGTCCACCTTCCACCTGAATCCTGTTGTAGAAGAGAGGACGACGAAAGGAAGAAGACGACTAGGAGCTGTTGGATCTCACTTTCACACGAATCTTAAAGCAGAAGTTTCAATGAAATAAATGTCCCGAAAGATGCATAGGATTCCCACCTAGGGACGCAACAGAAAGGCCCTCCTCGCGAATCAAAAGCCCAAAGAGGAAGAACGACAGGTTTGGGCTCTTGGCCCATTCTTAAAAGACATTTTGCCACTGTCCAATGATGTGTCAGATGATAGGCAGGCCAGCCCAACTATTTAAGCCTGCCTCCCAGCCTTTTCTTCTCATGGATTTCTTAACGAAAAAGTTTGTTTTACCTCCCTAGATTGTGCGCCGAGTTCATAATTTCTGCCTAGACTCAAAACAGTGTGAATCTCCTCCCTCAAGTTTCAAAACCATTTAATTTACCTCCCTGCCCAAGTTTTAAGCAGTTTCAATATGGCATTACAACAATATATCACAAAGTACACGGAAATTGAACTAGCCTCAGACCCAGGGGTAGGATGAGCGGGGCGGCCAGCCAAGACCCCATGCTGGGAAGAGCCTCGGTGATTGGGTTAGGAGTAAATAAGCACCTTGTTCGGTTGGCTGGTGGTTGGTGGCTGGTGCTGATTTGTTGTGAGAGAAAAATATTGCCGGTTGGCTGATGCTAGGTGGCTGGTGCTAATTTGTTCTCAAATAAAAGTACTCAAAACAACACAAAAAAGTGTCAGGTCTTGCTGCTATTTAGTAATAACAATTAACAACACGAAGCAATCTCATAATAATTATCTGCTCCGTCCTTCGGAGGTGATGCTCAAGGCTATTAACCGAGTATTTTTGGTCGCTGGCACTAATAGCCTGCACGCAGATTTATGCCATGCGCAATGGTAAGAATTGGAGCTAATGCCATAACAGATTTTCAAAATCATTTTATTTGTCCCGTTCCACTAATATCTTCACACAATTCTTATTCTATCTCGAATGTATTAATATCTATGTTTACACTTTTCCTTTTAAAAAAATAATTAAATATGTACAAAATTGTCTTATCATATATAGAACGCATAAGGGTGAGTGGGTGTCTGTGTATTAGTTACTTCCTCTGCACTATTTTTTGCAAAAAAACATGATATAGAATTAGTCTTATTTTAGATATGATTGAGGTAAGAGTAAATTTGGTATCCATAAACATATATTCAGTGAAATACTAAATTTAGTTAAGTTGGTTTACATAACTATGAAAATAAAATATGTCGCTAAAATAAAAAGTCAATATTTTGATATATCTTAGATGCATGTTTCAAACTTCATATAATCTAACAAGTATCAAAATGTGATATTAAAAGAAAATTGCTTATTGTTAGAGGTATGTACAATAAGGAGAATTCTCTCTATGGTTTGAACAAATCGAAAGTTAAATATGTTATGACGAGAAGGAACTTTCAAGTTTAGCTTTGCCCCTAGTTTTATTTCATAATGTGTAACTTTATGTTTTCTTTTCTTATTAGGAATGTGGTTCGAGATTTTATGTGGTACACCTTTAGATAGCCTGGATAGTTTCGCAAGTGCAATGATAATACATTATCATTATTGGGACTTTTCAGTTTCTCTTGCAACTACTTTGACATTCTTAGTGGTTAATTTATTTCTTTTTGCTAATGACTCGAATGAGAAAACTTATCAAGATCTTATATCATCTGCTACCAAGATAAGCCTATTTATTCAATATGGAAATAAAATTAATGAAGGGCATGGATGTAGACTCAGCTATGGTAGGATTGACCTAATTGTGATCTCATATTATTGCTTGTTTGCATATTGTTTGCATTCCCGAGACTCTTTCGTTTTCAAAGTACGACTGCTAGATTTCATTTTCATAGTTTACTTCAGTTTTATTGGTAGATAATGTCTGACAAAGAGCGGCAATGTACGTGCTCTAAAGTGAGAAAAATGAGACAGGTCGCATGACTTAAGCTGGAATCCCCGACTGAAGTGATTTTTTGAGTCCTAGAATAAAGTTTACTATTGTTAATTATTTAAATATCAATTTGCATTAATGGAAGGTGGAATGGCGAGTAGAAGTGAGTTCCATTAAAACATGTTTTACTTTTTTTCTCTCATATCCAACCGATCTCAATTCAACGGCTAGTATCGCAATGAAATCTGCTGCTAGTATGATCAGAATCTGTGTGCTCAATACAACTTACTTGTTTCCCTGGCTTTTCCATGTTACAAACTACATATGCATGTATACAAATTACAAAACGTAGTGGAACTACACCTATGTTGCGTTGTGATATCATCTTTCTTAGCTACTCTTTGTTCCTTAATCGTTGCATTATGCCCTTGTATCGACTCGGTAGGTCTTGAAGACTAATACCTTCAGCCCCTTCAAGCAAAATTATGTGTGTTGTTGTTGAGAATTCTGTCTGGGGCTTTCTGAAATTGTTTCGAGTAAATCTTTGGTCTTACATACATTGTTATGGTGCGATCTTGGACATTTGATTGGTGTTCATAGCCAGCAAATGAACCATGCATGTCCCATCACATATAGCAAATAGCTTTGATAAACATTCAATCGCATGTAGCAACAGATGACATCGATGCAATAGGGAGTATATCAACATCGACGGCAACACCTCCTAGGATCTTCTTAGTCCAATCCGCCGTCCTCACCTTCCAGCAGGACATCCGGTATTTTCTTTCCTAAATTTAGATGAAAATTAAAAATCCTTGTAGTGAAAGCATGCATGTAGTTTAGAACAAGAAAAAAACACATATGTTGTAGAACAATGAACATATATGGAATAATCTCTACATACCCGCACCAATTATGTAGCAGTTTTGCATTGATGCAATGCATTGTCCTTTATTTACATGGTTGTCATGTTTTTGCCTTGCATTTTTATTGTCTTTTGCATGGTCCTCTTGTTCTAGCCTTTCATTTGCCTGGCATAGGCATGCCACTTGAGCCATGCTATGTATAATTGTTACCCTAACATCACCATTTGCTATGGGAAAATATCCATCGGGTGTGCCACCATACATTTCATATATACATCACCTTCCCATTCAATTGTTACTAAGGATGGCAACGAGTCGGGTTTGGATCGGGTGGAGTGTCTGGGCAGCCAAACCCGAACTTAAAACCCAAAATCGACCCAAACACTGATTCAGGTGAAAATCCATACCCGAAACTGAACCCCGCGGATATCCAAAACCCGCTTTGTATGACAACATATGAAGAGTAAAGAGGACTTTAATAAACATATGCACATATATATACATATTCACATGTATAAACAAGAGGCAACAAATATTTAATAATTTTATGACAAATTAAAATAGTATATAAGTAAACAAGTTACTATTAGTATATTATAAACATGAATTTTAATTCATAATGCTTTATTTCGGTTACACATTGGGTATCAACGAGTGGAAAACCAGAGCTTCGAACCCAAAAAACCGTGGGTGAGAAATCCAAAAACTCAATATTATTTTGGTATGCGTTCAATAGTGTCCAAGAAAGCAAACAAAAATTCTGGCATATTTTTTACTAGAATATTCACTGTAGATCAAACTTCTAGAACAAATGCCATGTTGTTTATGAAATTGGTCATTGAGTATGCAGCCATGTGAATATGAACTTAAGTCAGGGCAATCACTAGTTCTAAAATATTTTTGACCAAGTGCACTATGTCCCACCGGACTCCTCTAGTCCTCCTTCAGCCTAGAACCTTCACTACAATACATTAAGGGCAACATATCAAACTTTCAGAACAAATGACATGTTGTTTATGACATCGATCACTGAGTATGCAACCATGTGAATATTACATAAAAGTTGTGGCAAGATAATCAAATCAATAAGGCATTGCAACAATATATCACAAAGTACATAGTAATAATCACATATTTGCTTCCCATTGTCTTAGGTCTATGATGATACAAGAATAACATTCTAAATCAAGCATGCAACAGTGCAGTTCCAAGAACATAGGCTAAAAATCATCCTATCGACTTGGACCATATGAAATAGTAACACATTCTTAAAGTGTGAAGAACTGTAAACATTAGAATGTGCTAGCATTTAAGGACCAACTTGGGACAGGGTGTTCCACTGCAATTGCATCACAAAGCGATATGCTTCCACTAAATCTATCACTAGATAGATAAATTCCACCAGACTTTCACAATGCTAGTGGGCACACCAACGATACAAACACCAGGCAGAGCACATAGCAAATTTATGGGGGGAAATGCATTGATTTGTTAACTTAGCCGGAATACCAATAAAACAATGGTCAGCGTCACAAGCTCCTCCAGATCTAGCATGTCAGGCGCGTCATAGGTTGCACCACCATCAAAGACTCCTCCCCGACTTCTTGATTTGAGGGTGGCAGTATTGGAGGTGTCGGGGATGGCAGCTGCGATTTCGATTGGGGATGTTGGCAGTGTTGGACGATAGGATACCGAGGATAGGAGCGTAGCCAGGATTTGACCTTAGGGGGACCGAGATACTGAATAGAAAATTATCTTATAAGAATTTTTTTCTTAGAGTTCCAATGTAATACGAAGACTAGCGGTGTGTTACCATTATGTAACAAACTTATTGGACCATATATTGATAGTGCATGGAACATGTCGTACATTTTTGCTATGCACTACTAGTTATGTTGTATAACCCAAATATATAAATACCACCACTAATTTTTACTATTCACCAAACACTAGTAAAAAGATATATTGGATAACATAGCATAGACATATGGGTTCCGTTGCAAAAAAAAGTATTTAGGTCAAGTTTACTTCAAAATAGAATAAAATATATAAAGAATTGGGAAGGGCATTGTCCAAAAGAATTGGGAAGATGGGACATCTGTCATCTAATGGTTGGAAAATATATAAATAATTGGGAAGCGTCATTCGATGTTGTGCGCTAGGAGCATCTGCTATCTGTTCTGGGGTAATTTGTGTCTTGATCCTAATCCTTTCTGTTAACAAAAGTAATTAAGGGACTTTATGGATGTTACAACAGCACAGGAGGGTCGGTTGTGGCTTATTGAGGGTGGACAAAGTAGTTGTTGGTATCACGACTGCGCGACCCTAGGACTACTATACCAGCAGGCGCAGGTTGGGGAGGAGACATTGGGGTTCAGGGAGCTCATTGGAGGACAAGGTGGTAGGAGAGGGACAGAGGGGAGAGGCGACCGGTGGGGTCGACGTCGGGGAGATGTGGGTGGCGGTGGACAACGCGGTCTGGGGAGAATTGTCTCGCCCTGTGGGGGAGTAAGATTTTGTACCCCCGGCAGTAGCAAGGGGGGTTATCCTGTCCATTAATTTTGTGGGGTAGGGTGCATGGGGATATGGGATGTAGATGGCAGGCGGTTGTATCCTGTCCTATTTTTGAATCGATGTACCCCTTTTTCATTCCTATGATTCATGACAGGAAGATTTGCTTTTGTTCACTGCTTTGATGGTGTTGTACATGCCGAGTGATTCGACATTGCGCTTGTTAGTTTGATTATCGGTGTTAGTTTTGTACAAAAAAAAAGAGATGTAAAAAGATAGTGTTTGCAAATTTCAGCTATGAGCATTTGCTTCAATGATGTTGTACATGGTGAGTGATTCAACATTGCGCTTGTTAGTTTCATTATCGGTGTTAATTTTGTTAAAAAAAGAGTTATAAAAGATAGTGTTTGCAAATTTCAGTTATGAGCATTTCAAGTACATGGGTGTGTAAAAGTCATGGCTTCTTGTGAAGCCACAGTAGTATGCGTGCTCGAGGTTGAAAATAAATTAAAATTAAGTTTAAATGCCTCACTAGATAAACATATGTGTATCAATGAGCAAAGGGTGCAAAGGGGTGGGACAATGAGTTGCCAATCAATGTGCAAAGGGGGTGTAACAATGAGCTGCCAAGATTCTCATGTCTTTGCAACTGTAAATTTTGTATAATTGAAAGTGGGAGGAGCCGTTGAAGTGGTTACAGTTGAGTAATGTTTGAATAGTTATTTTTTATTTACATTATCAGTTGCTTAGGCATTATGATTGGTTGAGGGAGTTATTTTTTATTTACATTATCAGATGCTTAGCCGTTGAGTAGTAATGAAGCTCCGAAAACATCAACAATGAGCCGGGCGGAGGGGTAAAGAGGTGGGCAACAAAGTCAAAAAGTTGTCAGGCCGGTACATAATAGCCATGATGCCGGGCAGGATAGCGTGCATCTTTATGTCCTGGCGGTCAGAGAAAAAGCTACTTTACTTCCATCCGCCAGCGGCGCATGTGGCAGAGTGCGAGGCATACGGTGCGAAGAAAAATCAATACGAGGAGAAATACATCCGCTAGAGGACAGAAACGCACGGGAATCGGGACAGATCATCAGCCCGGATAACTTCAGTCATGAGTGCACGGTGTACAGAATAATTTTCGCCCTGTGGGAGCATGGTACATGAGGGAGCGTTTCTAATTAGAATTTGGTTTTTTCCGCTCTCAAAACAGCACGCCAAAAGAAATCAACGGTGTGAAGCTAAATGTATTGGCGCATGTCTGGCTCAGAAACTTTGGGGCCAATTTTCTTCAGATTTGATTTAATTTTCTTGTGTGTTTCAAGGAAATTGATAGTTTAATTAGTAATGTTCTTATGTGCACATATAGTTCCCAGTGGGTACTTCTTAATCCGACAGGCTAGTTGTTAATTTCCCCGTGTGCCCGATAATTTTCCGTGTGTACTTCAAGACCGACTAAAATAATTGGAATTTCTCTATGTGCAGTGTGATTTCCTGTGTAGTTTGGCAACTGAATAAGTTGAAGTTCCCTGTGCTTTTGTGGAAAAAAAAACCATTAAGGAAAATGATAAGCACAATCCTGAGATATTTGCCGTGGGACTGAACAATCCGAGCGCATGCAGCTTATTTGTTTGGGTCATGCCATCTCACCCTCTGCTTCTGTGCAGACGTCAAATTGATGGTTCACAGCACTAGGGATTTGCAGGACGGAGATTGATGTTCACAACCTCTAGGGAATCCCGATTGGTCTTCCTAGCTAAGAATTTCGCAGGCACGGCACGTCCAGCAATGGAAGGTTGCTCCATGGAAAAGTAGGCATGTTGACAAAAGTTGCACCGGTGATCAAGAGCACACGTGCGCACAAATGCATGGAAAGAAAAACAGGGGAGCACAACACAAGTCACCATGAGACAAAAAAAGGAAACGAGGAAAGTTTTGATAAAAATTAAAGAATGAAAACCAACTGATGACATAGACATTGTTTTGGACTTTTGGGGTATACGTATTTTTTTAGGTGTAATTACGGGGGAGAAATCCACACCTTTTTCATTACATCATGGAGCTTGTTGTAAGCTCAATAAATCAGGAGTACGTACGGTCAACTCATTATTGATGTGTTTTCGATCTGTGTCAACTTATTATACGTAATGCCAGCTATATATAAGCCACCCTGCTAAACGCACTGACACAGGTTCACATTTAATTTTTGGTAGTCATAGTGCTGTATGATAGCTAATTCTTAAATTTTAGTCAAACATGTTCCTGTATATCCTAAATAATCTTTACTAGTCTGTCAACCCGTGCCTCCGAACGGGCTAGCACTTTACTTTAATTATTAGTAATTATTGTTAACTTTTATTAGGAGCATCATAATAAGGTTCACACAATTTTGCAACATAGACTGTAAATATAATATATTAATTAGCATCATTTGGTCAGCATCATTTGAGAGAGATCCTTATAATTTTAAGACTTTATTGCATAATATGCTTGAAAAATAATAAGTACATAACTCTATTTTATTGAAAGATCCACCGCAATAATAAGACACAAATCTCAGTATTTCTTATATTCTTCTTGTTACCGTTTGCTCCAATGTAGCACTAATCAAGAGATAATTTAATTTGAGTATATGGGTGCGTCTGAGACCGGTCTTCTGGAAAACGTGTAAATATTTGCATTTAAAATAACGCTAGTTAGTTTATGATTTATAAATGAATAATTAATAACTAAGAGTTGTTCAGATCATTATATGTAACGGTTCCACCAGTGTATTATTTTTTTATGTGTTTCATGATTTGCTTCATTTTCTTGGACCATGTTACGGTTGATGTCAGGTATCACTGGTAAATTATTTTGATGGGCACTATGGAAGATATTTTTAATTCAATGTAGGTTTTGTAGAACGTATATAAGTGTTGAAAGTTTTGTAGCTGCTTTCTACTAAAAAAGGAGAATTACTCAATCAAGAGCCAAATATCACGGATTTTGAAAAATCCGAAATTTTTCCTTGTTTCTTCTACGGGTCCAATGTGTGTTGTGACTCCTATAAAATCTATGAAACATAAATATGAATTATTATTAAATGGTCGTAAAATGAGTGAAAGTGTAGAAATTGAAAAGTCAGCAATGTTTTACCTGATAGGTATGTGTCCGCATTTATTCTTGTTGAACCATGCTCATAAACTTGAAACTATACTTTGGAATGTTTTCATTATCTTTGAACCTTTTTAGAGTAGTTGTGGGTAAGAAGTTGACGTACGATCCTGTCATCTTCCATTAGTCGATACTTCTATGTTGTTGGTGTGACTCTGACATTTGCAAGTATGTACACATTTCCTTCTTAAATCAATGGTTTAAACTTTCCCATATAGATCTTATTGATAACACCGTGTATTATGGTTCCTTTTTTCATCATTATTAATAATTTGTAAACCGAAAACAATACAAAAAGGCAATCAAACGGAACATATCCACAATTTGGTTACCCTTTCCTTCATGTTCCACAATTCCTTTTCCGGTCTAATTTCACTTAAGGTTTTATTCATCATTGCAACTTCTTTTTTTAGCAGAGTTCACCATTGCAACTTGTTCAACTACATTAGCAAAAGATAGTGATGGATCTAATTGTCTTATTTTTTCATACAAAAGACATAATATACAAATTTGAAAAATTTCTATACATAAGTTATGGTACACAAATAACAATCAAGTAAAATATAATTCAATAGAAAGAATTGAAAATAATAACAGTTTGAGAACAATTTTGAGAAGCAAGTCATATATACCTAGCACGCAACAGACCTAACAATAAACAAATAATTTAGTAGTCATAACATATGTCGTGAAAAATTAATCTAACTGTAGCATGCAACAAAGACAAATAATAAACAACTAATTTAGTATTTGTAAACTTATGCCATGAAAAATTAATCTAACTATAGCACACAACAGATCGAACAATAAACAAATAATTTAAAAATTATCTAATTGTAGAGGAGAAATCAAATAAACTCGAAATGCAATGTCTCGTCGTGGATGGATCTCTAGTGTTCTAGTGTGACCAATGGGTGTAAAAGGTTCCGTGCAGCCATAGAAGAATGCTTAGGTTGATCGTACATTTCTGTTGAATAGCAACAGGGGACCTAGTTCTGTTGGTGAAAGTAGCAGCAATCCCTAGTTGATGGAAGCAGTACACAAAAGAGATGTTTCTTGAAAGGTGTCATCTCTCATTTTATAATTTTATATATACACGGGTAAAGTATATAATTTGTTGTATTAGCTAACAACCTTTTAGGATAATTTTTTTAATGATTAAAGTATGAAAGAGGGATTCAAGATAAGAAAATTCTAATCAGCATGTATATACACGTACGTTCTAGTTTTTATTTGTATTATCTAAAGATCTTTTAGAATAGATTATTTTTATGATTTAAACATGGGAAAGAGATAAAAGGTAAGAGACTAATTATGTTACATTACATTACATGTGACAGACATGATAGGATAGTTGGACAATTTTTTTACTTGAAGGAAAGGGATTTATTGTGTTAGATGTGACTGGGAGATGGTTTAGATTAAGTTTTTCTATAGTGTCACATGTGGATAATTTAGACAAAGATACAGGAGGGTTGTTTTTGTTAATTCTTCATAATGGCATACATGATAGGATAGTTGGACAATTTTTTAATGGAAGTAAAGAGATTTATTGTGTTAGATGTGACCGAGAGATGGTTTAGATTTATTTTTTTCTATAGTGGCACATGTGGATAATTTAGACAAAGATATAGGAGGATTGTTTTTTTTCTATAGTGTCACGTATGGATAATTTAGACAAAGATATAGGGGTTGTTTTTGTTAATTCTTATAATGGCAGACACGATAGGATAGCTGGACAATTTTTTAATTGAAGCAAAGAGATTTATTGTGTTAGATGTGACCGAGAGATGGTTTAGATTTAATTTTTTCTATAGTGGCACATGTGGATAATTTAGACAAAGATATAGGAGGGTTGTTTTTGTTAATTCTTCGTAATGACATAGGTGGTTAATTTTAGAAATAAAATACATCCAGCGGTTATTAAAATCAATGTTATTTTTTTAGAGTGTCCACATAGGACTCCTAGGTGACTTCATGTGGAGGCTTCTCTTTTTTTAAACTGTCCACCTAGGATTCCTAAGTGGCTGCATGTGGAGGCTTCAAAAGGAGCTTCTAATTACTTCACCATAAGAGTCCCCGTCTATGCCCCCCACCCCCCACCACTTTTGCTTGGATTATACGCAGAGACAGCCCCAGCAGCTGTGATGCTGATGCATATGTTAACACGTACAGTAGTTTTTTTTTTGCTGGTCCTTTACACTAACGACTTTATAATCATGGCAGTATGTTGCATGCTTATCCACATATATGCATGTACCTGTGGCCTGACCAACAAAGTCTCTCAAGTGTGCGCTTGCCGTAAATGTCAACTCAACTACAACTTGCACATATATGAATGTCAAAAGAAAAAGAGCCGTGCCATGTGCAAGGAGGAACTGGTTAGCGAGGCGGAAGCTGCCGTTTGTTAATAATCCAACAAGGAACAAAATCACACTTGTAGTAGCGGTGCACGTCGTCATGGTCGATCTCGTCTCAGGTTTAATAATATTGTCTCTGATAAGCTTCTTAATTATGATACATGATCATTAATCAGCTACCATCGCTCTATATATTATTAGTCCATGGTTTCATGTGCATGCACGAACGAATCATGTGCTAGTTAATTAGTTAATTACCTGCTTCATGAGCAAAATTGAGGTGGTTTTTTTCATTCTCAAAAAAAAAAATAGGTGGTTTTATTTTAATTCCCAAGGTGCAGTTTGTTTTCTTTTTAATTATGTTTGTTTCGACTATCAGTATAAAGTCATCCGTTCAATCGCTGTCCCATATACAAATCTATATTTTTTCCTGTTGCGGCGAGCTTCATCACATCCAATTCGGCGCTAGAAAACTTGACTGGGTAGCAGAAAGGGGAGGTAATTCGGCGCTAAAAAAACTTGATTGGGTAGCAGAAAGGGGAGGTAATCCGGCGCTAAGAAAACTTGATTGGGCAGCATGCAGAACCTCGAGCCATTGCTGCTACTGTGTGCCTGTAGTGTCGTTATTTTGTAATCGTCGCAATTATTCAAGCAGCGCTAGAAAAATAAGAGTGTGCTGGTGGACAGGATCTCTAGCTCCACGTACTACCTGTTGCAGGGACACATGGGAACATGAGAATGAAGGCAGGCAAGCTGCAGCCAGCCCAAATGAGATGAGCGCATCTCGAGGTAAATAAAGCGATATGTAATTAAACATTGGCAAGCACTTTGTTATGGACCAACCGGCGGCAAACTCAAATTATGGTGTTACCTTCCTGTTGAAGCAATGCAAAGGAAGAAACGCCCAAACGATAAAGACAAGGAACGGGTGGACAATGTTGAAGAATGAAAATTGGAATAGAAGAATGGCCCTTTGGTGAAAACGGTAGTTACCACTAATCATATGTTTATCTAGATTACATAATTAGTGTAGTCGATCACTAATTCTTGATCCACAACAGACAATGATCAATAGAGGAGTGCGAGTTGTATGTTCCAAATAAACAAGTTGTATGTAAGGAAGCAAGCAACTTGCACATTGCGAATTGAATTCTTTTACGGTGCACAATGCTATACCCTTACTACCGTTTGAAAAGGATTCATACGAAGTAAAACAAGAATTTGTATGGAAAGATCCTACAAATGAGATTTGTTCTGTACTACTACCGGAAAGAAAACGGTTGAGATTGCGTAATTCGTAGCGCACAGCAAGTTGCGGTTAACGTACGCGGTGAGGTCGGAACTGGGAAGCGACGAGGTAGCTGCTCCTCCGCGCCCTCGCCGCGCAATTGCCGTGTGTCAAGCCAACAAGGACTAAAATCACACAGTATGACTGTCATCGAGCAGCGCACGTCTCAGGTTGTATTAATATTGTCTCTGTGATAAGCTTCTTTATCGTCCAGCAGCATGGTCCCTAGCAAAAGGATATTTTAGGTCGCGGGCCAGACCTAAAATATCCTTTTGCTTCCGCTGCTTCATGTGCTGGAGCTCTTTTTGGCACAAAAAAAAACTTTTCAGCAGGTGCACTTGTTTTTGCATGGTACCTTGGCTTGTGGCTGCCAACCAAACATCCCCTATATGTTGTAGCAGTATACATTTTCCCTGCTTACCTCTTCGTGAAATATTTCTGCAACACTAAAGGTCCAACAAAGGATTCAGCTTGCAAGGATGAAAAGAATATTTGGAATTTGTGTTGAAAGCAAAAAATCATCTGGGCAGCCTGCAAAAACACTACATAACAAACACAATTAGCAGGCTTTTTCTCACCAAAAGAGTCGATGACATTTAGATATATATCTTGCTGTCAAGTTCTTACAATACCTAATTTGGCCATACTCTTCTACGAACTCAAAGGGGGAAATAGTAGAAGGTGCACCACAATTTAGTCCTTATTGTATATGACAATGATTACTATTCATTTTCTCGTATCTTCGATTTAAGTGATTTTTCAGTCACATGTTCATAACAGTAAGTTTTATCTTTTACATCATATTTGTAATTGGTTGTTTTACCGTTTTTATAGTGTTGTTTTTATCTAACAACATAAGAATAATATAACAAATAATTGAAAAATAGTATAAAAACCTTGCTGTCGTAAGGAGCACTAGTGCACTACGTACCCAGGTTCCCGGCATGCAGGTAGCGTAAAGAAATCGGACCCATCAGTGCGCATCATCACAAGAATCTAGCTTGGTTGTCTGTCGTGCGTGCAAAAAGCCCAGACCACCAAGAAATGAACTTTACTACACTTTCGTGCAGGTGCATTTGTTTTGTCGTATAGTACCTTGGCCTCGAGCGAGAGAATCGATCGGATGCAGTCTATCCGAACTCCGAAGCTGTGCGGAAGATTGGACGGATTACACATTATTGGATTGTTGTGATCACTCACCGCAAATCCAATCGCAGGGTAAAGCGAGCAGTGGATTTTTTTTAGTATGCAACCTAATATCTGTTATAAATGACGATGAATAATCGATGAAAGCAAATAAATCAAACCGCGAAGGAGATATGAGATTTAACGTGGAAAACTCTCTCAACACGAGAGGGAAAAACCACAGACGCCAGCCGGTGGCAGCTTACAAGATGATGAGGAGAGGGAATAATTAGATCTATACTATTGAAAGATCCAAAAGTTAGACATATACCATTGACCGCACATGTCATTGACTAATGTGAACCGCACATGTCATTGACTTGTGATGGTATATAGCTAACTTTGGAATCTTTTAATGGTATGGATCCAAATTTCCCGGTGAGAGAATCAATCTCTAATGGAAAACCCTAATAGAAATATATGACCCGTACCGTACCATGGGTCCCCCCTCCCCCGAGTCGCACCTGAGCAAAGGGGTTCAGCCCAACGAGCCAACTTCAGACTCTAATCGCTCCGGACTTTCGGCTTTACACGGGTCTTCACTTTGCTCCGTCAGAAGTTGACCTTTATCATGTGCAACATAATTTGGATCATCATTCAATAATATCTCCGGTAAAAAAAAGCAGAGTGCAGTAAAAGACAAGAGAGGAACTGATCAGTTATGATCACGCACACTTCCGTCTGTAGTCAAACTGGTCAAAGCTTTCCAGGGCGGATTAGTATAGTACTGTGGTACAACACCGGCGGCGGCGGCCATGGCGACGATATTCGCGTGCCCACACGCGCCCCAACTGCCCCACTAAGCTTAATTAGCAGCTGCAGCCTGCACACGTAGACTTCTTTCCCTGTCACGCCATCGCCACTGGCCACCCAGCCCGATCCGGGCTATAAATACCGGAATTCCTCCCCTGCCTCCCTCCTCCAAACCACAACCCAGCTGGCCTGCTCGGCTCAACACCACCCAGACGCATGTATCGCGAGAGTCATGAGCAGAAGCCTCGGCTCAGCTGCGGCGATTCTTGCCAAGATCATGACGCTGCTCTGGTGCTCCTTCATGCTTCGGCATGCGGCCGCGACGTCGACTGATGCTGTGTCTTCTCCTTCCCCGGTCGTCGTCTGTGGCGCCGGATCGGCAGCAGCAGGTACGTTGTGTGTGTGTGTGTGTGTCGCAAATTGAAGGCTCCTTCCCTCTTAGCTTGCTGTCTTCTTCACCAACTCGATCCCCGTGTTGCATGTAGTGAGGCCAGTGGAGTTGACACAGCCCCTGAGATTCTGCGGGAACACAGGCCTCACCTGCTGCGACGAGGTTGACGATGAGGCGCTGAAAGAGGAGTTCGAGGCCATGAACATATCCGACGGCACCTGTGCTGCCGTCGCCAAGGCCTTCCTTTGCGCGGTAATGAAATCTGCAATCTGTTGCATCAACATCGATAAAATGCGTTTCCTTCCACTCAGATTATGTACATGAATCTGCACAGAATACAGCATTCCCGCAAATCTTAATTTGACTTGTTTTCATTTGCAAAGGTCATGTTTGGAACCGTTGTAAAAAAAAACAATTCGAGCACGTCTGAACCAGCTTCTGCATTTCAGACTTTCAGTACAAATGGAGGTGGTTGGGAGAAGAACGTCCGGAAAAAAACATATTGTTTAGTTCTAGTTTCAACTTATTTGGCCATAAGCTGCCCCGTTTGGGAGGGCTCCCGCCGGCTCCGGCTCCAGCATTGTAGTGCAACTGTAGCGCGGAGGTGGCAGAGCCACCCAAACCAAGCTCCATGGGCTCCTTGCTACAGTTCGCATGTCAGTGAGAGAGGAGAGAGAGGGAAGGAGGTGGAGCTGCTTCACGCTACCGTGATACTACAGGAGGTGGAGCCGCTCCAAGCCCTCCCAAACGGGGGCCTTTGTTTCCACTCAGCTATAAATAGATGAATCTGAGAGTTCATTTTTGTTCGTCGCGCTGTGTGCAAAACATGAGCTTATCGGCCTTAACGGAATCTGAATGATTGCTCTTTGCAGAAATGCATCCCGTCCCTCTCATCTGTGCTGTTCAACACTGTGGACCCTACGACGATGACAAAGCTCGCGGTTTCTCGCCTCTGTGCTTCCACTACTTCGTCGACCTCTGAGCAGCACCACTCTGGAACTGCCACTACCACCGGCATATCATGGCAGGACCAGAATACCATGTGCCTTGAAAGGATCAGCTCGGGCTCCTACCTAGCCATGGCTGCTCACCCGGACAGCTCGGCGGGCCGAGTGTTCTTGTCCCGCCGGGATGGCAAGATCTTGCTGGTCTTGATGCCTAGACGAGGATCTGGAGTCGCCCTGCGGGTGGACAATGGCAGGGCACATCTTTTCCTTGACCTCAGCCTCAAGGAATGGGTGCTTGGTCTGCTGGGCGTCGCGTTTCACCCAGACTTCGCCACTAATGGCCGCTTCTTTGTCTCCTACAACTGTGACCGCAGCATCTCGCCAGCCTGTGGTGCTGCTTCCGGAAACAGTTCCTGGTCATGCAGGCACCTGCTCATCGTCGCCGAGTTCTCGGCAAAAGGTGGTCCGAACTATTCCAAGGTAACAACATTCCTGTTGTTATAGTTTCTTTTTTAAAATTAAGAAAAGTATCCGATCTTTAACATTCACATATGAATATCCACGAGCATAAAGAAATCAATAATAACTAGAATATACAAGAGTACTTAGACTTAAGTTTCAAACTGAGGACAGAAACAAGAAAGGAAGGTAGAAAGACCAAGCTTCAAACTGGCTCAGTGTTCTTGCTTTAACATTGGTTTATGTAGTCGTTGTGCAGCAACAAACACCTTACATCCTATAAGTATTGTATTACTCCTAATCCCATCAGATTAAACTTTGAATTTTGAGCAGGGAACCTGAAGATATGTATTATTGACTAGTCCTTCGAATTTTGAGCAGCTCCGATTAAGCTTTGAATTTGCTCATGTTCAAGATTGGTAGTAATTAGTTTGTACCTGTCCGTTTGTGTAATTTTTCTAGGCGACTCGTGCTGATCCATCTGAGGTGAGAAGAATCTTCACCATGTGTTTGCCCCACCCACGAAAGTTGTATTCGTACCAGAGGCATCATGGCCAGATCCTATTCCAGCCCAACGGTAGCCACAGATACCTGTACCTCATAACTGGGCATGGCGGTTTCTCTAAGAATGGGAGGTCAGTCGTCTTGGGCAAAATCCTGAGGTTCGATGTAGACAACATGCTGAAGGGTATGTAAATGCAGCAGCAAGTTTGCCAAGTTCATAATAATTTTTGCACTATTTGATCTTTCTGATGAATCATCATGATTGCAGGAGGAAGCAAAGGGACCAGCAGCCATGGAACTCCAAAGATGGGCAAGCCAGAGATCTTCTCCGTGGGTGTGAACAACCCGAGCGGATGCAGCTTCGATTCGAACAAACCATCGCACCTCTACTGTGCCGATGTCGACGAGGTATATCCCATGCATATCTTTTTCGATCATTTCTCATATTATTATGATGATGATGAGCTGAATCCCAATTAATGTACAGCAACAGTACGAGCAGGTGTATCTTATCACCAACCATGGTGGAAACCGCAGCAGCTCCTCCTCCATGGCGGCTGCCTCCCTCGTCATCGACCACGGTAGTCCCGTGGATGGCAGGATGCCATCCATCGTCGGTGGTTTCATGTACCATGGATCCGCAGATCCCTCCCTGAAGGGAAGGTACACTTGCATAATTCTGTCTCATGTTTGGTAGTCTCTCCCATGTCTGATTGCATTACGTGCTTGAGTCTAGGTACCTGTACATTTATGCATCCGGCGTGTGGACGGGAGTGCAGCCCCCAGACCCAGAGAGCAGGAGCAACAGCCACTACTACTCCTCCAAGGTCTCTACAATCACTTGCTCCGGGAACAGCCCCCTTCCCTGCCGCCGCGGCGGCATCAGCGGCGGGCGCGTGCTGTCCCTGGGCGAGGACAACAACAAAGACGCCTTCTTCCTCACCACCGGTGGCGTTTTCCGGGTCGTGCCACCCCGCATGTGTGATGCTCCTCGTCAGCCGTCGCCGCTGCAGCCCGGGACGGGCTGGGTGATATCCGTGGGGCTATTCGCTATGGCGTTTGCCTTCTATCTCATCTGGTCCACGCTAACTGGCGGGGGACTGATCAGCTGCAGCAACCAGTTTGGAAACATCACTTTGTTTTCGGTTAATTATCAGAACTTTGGTGGGGGCACGCGCCACCACCAGGAATGAGTACGCCATGGAAGAGGGGGGAGAACAGAGTGGTACAGGAGAAGAAGAAAAAATCAGGAGCAGAGAAAACAGAGTCCCGGCGGTATAGAATACTGTGAACAGGGGAAAACAGAGTGGCACAGGAGAGAAAAAAGTCAGGAGCAGCGAAATTTTATCATTCCTTGTCACGCTAGTTGAAGCAGAAGAAGTCCGGCCTGAGAGTCTGGGGCTATTGTGCTGAATCTAAACTTAGTAGTCGAGTGGAGAAATGCCAACATCCATGTTGATGTAACAGACATTTTCAGGAATAAATATACCTTTTTTCTGAAATTATATCTGCCAGTAGATTCTCTTTTCCTGCAAAGATTTGGGTCACTCATTTCGTACTAAAACCCTAAAAGCAAGTCGGATCCGTGTATAGATACATAATGCTTATTGATGCGTATTCAGTGGTCACTATCTCGTCAGTCGTCACTCTAAGGTCCGCTAAGGATATCCGGAGCACCTTTGAACTTTTTTTTATCGGAACCGTAAGAGATTCGCCGTAATGTTTATTAGAAGAAGAACAGGGTAACGAACCTTTTTGCTTTCCTCCTCCATCTTCACAGTGGTTGATGGTGTTTTGAGTCATGCTGATCTCAGAGATCAACCCTAGGCTCGTTGTCTCTGACACAGCGATTTTAGGTTTTCGGCGACATTTATGTCTTCTAGGCGGTTATATCGGCCCGTGTTGAAAGCTTTCTGTCGGTGCGGAAAGTAGTCCCGACACTAACTAATAAGTTACGCAGTGATCAGCTTCTCGATGGTCGGTGCAAACGACAGCACAGGGGACACAAGTTTATCCTGGTTCCGGCCGGGGCCGTACGTCCAGCAGTGGTGTGCTCGAGGCATTGTATTGCGTTGCACCGTGGTGCTTGCAGAGGGGAGCTACAAGCGGGGCGGGAGAGGAGGCCGGACCTCCAGGTCCCTGAGGTTTTGATTGAGGCGAGTGCCAATATCGTGGTGAAGGCAGAAAGCGTGTGGGTCAGTGCTCTCCGTCGTCCCCCTGCGGCCAGGGGACTGCCCCTCCTTTTATAGGCCAAGGAGGAGGCAGTTTACAGGCGTGTCGCACTGTTCTAGCTACGTGTGATGGCATGGCGGACAGTGCAACGGAGTGGATGGCCGTCCTGGCGAATCTTGCTTCTGGCGGAGCGTCATGGCGTGCCCTGTATCCGTCCAGGAGCGGCTTCGAGGGTGGCGGCGTAGAAACTTCCCGTGTGGTCGTCGTTCGTACGCTGACTCGAGGGTGCGGCTGACGGGAGGTCGTAAGGGGCACAGCCGCGGGCGTGGCGGTGTCTTGTCGCCCCGCACTCCCACAGCGTCAGGGATGGCGCTGCAGTGCCCGGGATGGCGTCGTGATGGCGGGGATGGCCGCGCAGGACCGATGGTGACGGAGGTGACGCGCCTCACTGGTCCGGCGTCGTGGCGTGGCCCCGGGCAGGCGCGGAGCAGGCGTCCGTCCCCGTTTCGAGGGTTCCGCCGTCCTCCTTCGAGGGTGCGGCGCGTTGGCCGTACGAGAGTGGGTGGCGCAGTGTCAAGGAGCTGACACTGGCCTTGCCGCACAGTGGTGGGGATGGCCTCACTGGGAGAGTTGGCAGAACAGCGTCGGGATATGATTCCCGGGCGTGTCAGAGGGACGGCATGGCGTGGATTCGTCTTTGACCCGGACGCCTGCAAGTGTTAGAACATTAAACGCCCCTGTCGGGGGAGCAGGTGCGGGGGCGGCGAGCCCGTGAGGGCCTCGAGCGAGGCGGAGTCTTCACCCGAGGGGGCGACCGACCCTCGAGCGAGGCGGAGTCTCACCCGAGGGGGCGACCGACCCTCGAGCGAGGCGGAGTCTCGTTAGCGCGGCGCTGCGCCCCTCGAGCGAAGCGGAGTTTCGCCCGGGGGTGGCTGGGCCGACTGTTCTGGTGGGCCCGGCCGCTGGGCCGTGACTATCTTGAGCGTGTTTTAGGTTTGTGAATTCGTTTGTGTTTTAGTTTTTGCGAAAGTGAATGGGTTCCCCCCGGTTTTTTAGGGGACCCTTATGGCTGTCCCTGACAGTAGCCCCCGAGCATCTGCGGGTGTATCCGTTAGGATCCCGCAGATGCTGACGCTTGCTGATGGGACTTTCTTCCCTCCTGATTGCTGTGCTATTCCGTGGGGGCGCGCTAGCGGACCCGCGGGTCTAGCCCCCGAAGACTTGGAGGAGTGTGTGTACTCCTTCAAGGTTTTTTCGCAGCGTCGTCATTGTGCGAGGCGTTTATTTCAGCCGGCCTCGGCGGTGTTTCAGCCGGCCTCGGCGGTGCCGTACGCATGTGCCGACGTTCGCGTGCGTTCGGTGCATATCCAGGAGGTGTAGCCACGCGTCGAGCCCCCGAGCCTGGGCCCGTTCGAGGCGATCGGGGCGGGCTCTCCGACTTGTTTGTACGTTCCCTTCGCCGTCCCTCCGCGGGACAGAGGGGTGAGGTGTCCACAACTCCCATCGAGCGGGTCGCGAATTGCGGGTTCCTCTTCGAGCTGTTATCGGGTGATTCAAGTGGACGCCCATGCCCCGTTCGATAAGGGTTGGCTCGTGGTCCGGAGACTCGTCCATGAAAACGCTTACGTGGGTTTGCTAGGCAGGGCTCGGTCCCGTTCGCTGGGGACCGAGGGCGCGGAAGCTCTCCCTCGATGGGATCCCTCGACTAGCTGCCCTCGTTGGCTCTTGAATACGACATGTGGGGCGCCCTTGAGCTGGTGAGCTCGAGGATAGGCTCGAATGCGCGCGCCCTCGTCGTCCCTGACTCTGTTGATCTGGGGCGCCTGTTCGAACCCTTCGAGGGTCAGTGCTTCGAACCCCTGATCAGTAGGGCCGTTGCGGGGTGGCAGCTAAGTGCCCCCATCTTGATTGCATCTGCAGGATTCGTGGGTTCGTGGTCGAGCCGACCCCCGAGCTGCTGATCAGTAATCCTCTAGAATCGAGAGCACCTGTGGCGCCCGCTTTCACCGAGCGGGTCTCGAGGCCACTGGTTAGTAATCGCACCCTTCGAGGGTCTGGTTTTTCGAGCACTGGGCTCGGGCCGCGCAAGGGTCACGCTTACTTAGTAAGGGACCAGGCCGTTAAATGCCCACAGTTGTGGCTTCAGTCGTGCGTCGCGGGCGCGCCTTTTCAGGCGTCGCGGCCGTGCGCGTAGTGGGCGACGTGGGGGGCGGACGTGACAGGCCGCCGCGGCTCTTCGGTTGCTGCGCCGTAATGATCGCGCATGCGCGCGCGGCCGGCCGTTTCGGTGCGGTGGGCCCCGCTTGTCAGGGGCAGATGCAGCCGCCTGCAGTTAATGTGCGCGGCGCGCGATTTGGGGAGCGTGGCTCCCTTAGATCTATAAATCCAAGGAGAGGGAGGCGGAAGCTCCTTACCTCGTCACTTAGCGTCGCCGCCCTTCGCTCCTTGCCTTCGCTTCTCGGCTGTGCGCCCTTTCGTTTAGCCCGCCGCTAGCTTCGTCTTCGTGCGCCGCTGCCAACCGCAATGGCTCCCCCCAGCTGATCACGGTGCTGGATCCGCTGCCGTGGAGCCGCTCGACGGTGACGAAGCTCGCCCTGAGCGAGCTCGTGAACAGCGGCCAGCTGGCGCCGAACGTGGAGGGGCAGCCCCCGGCGTGGATCGTTCCGCCGGCGACGGATCGGGAGCCCAACCCGCCGTACGGCTACGTCGTCGGCTTCATCCGGCACCATGAGCGCGGCTTCGCCGCGCCGGCGAGCCGCTTCATGCGCGGACTGTGCCACCACTACGGGGTGGAGCTGCACAACTTCGCCCCCAACGCGATTTCGCAGGCGGCCACCTTCGTTGGCGTCTGCGAGGGATTCCTGGGGATCCCAGTGAACTGGGATCTCTGGGTCCATCTTTTCCGCGCGGAGCTGCACACGCTCGCTACGCCCGAGGCACGGGTGCGCCGGGCGGTGCGCGCCGGCGGCCTGTCGATCTCGTTGCGGGATTCGCGCAAGGAGTTATACATCCCCTGCACGATGACATCCAACAACGCGGAATGGGAGCGGGGGTGGTTCTACCTCCGCAACGACGGTGCCGGCCTCCCCCCCTACACTGGCAAGGTGCTGAAGGAGACGGCCGACTCCTGGCACCACGGCGTGTCTCCCTCCTCGCACCAGGCGCGGTTGGATTCGCTCCTAACCGCGTTGAAGAGCCTGGCGGACGCCGGGTTGGGGGCGGCTTCGGTCCTCGCGAACCTCCACCACCGGCGGATCGTCCCCCTCATGGAGAGGGAGCTCCGTATTCACGAGATGAGCGAGGCGGCCAACCCTACGTCGTTGGCGCGCTCGCGGTTCCTGAATGAGCGCCTCGCTCGGGAATACGCGGCCACGAGGGCGAGGCGCGCCATCAGCCTCAAGGCCGGCCGGCACAGCAACTACGACCTCTGGTCGTTCGTTATGCTCCCCGACGCCCCGGCGGTGAGTAGGCCTTCCTCCCTTTCTCGTTCCCTTGCAACGTACCAGCGTGGTTTTGACAGTCGCTTTTTAGCAGAGGGTGACCGTGGACGCCTCGCGGTCCGACCCGCCCACGCCCCGAGCTCGAGCGGTTGCCCGCGCTACGCAGCGACGGGAGCAGGAGCGGGCGGCGCGCAGGAAGGAGAAGGGAATCCGGCGGCGGGAGCGCCGGGAGCAGCGGGACGAGGAGTACCGACTGCGTGAGCAGCAGGGACTCTCTTCCCCGGCGACTCCGGGGAACTCGTGGTCGGGAGAGGAGGAAGAAGAGGAGAGCGATGGGGGGCGGGCCCCCCCGAGAGGTGGAATCCCTCGACCCCCTCACCGAGAGCCGCAGAGGCGGCGGAGGAGCAGGCGCCCGTGGTGGGCGCGGAAGCGCCCGCCGCCGGGCGGTCCGTGGAAGAGGCGGCGCGCGTCGCGAAAGCGCCAGCGCGCGCCGCAGAAGCGTCTGGGAGCGCTGCGGCGGCGACGACGGGCGCCACAGCAGCGCCTGCCGAACCCTCGAGGAAGAGGAAGCGAGGCTTCTCCACCTTGAGGTAAGCAGTCCCGCCTCCAGACGTTCCGGTTTCGAGGGGTTGGAGCTCAGTTGTCTGTCTCTGTGTTCGCAGGGTGGCACCGACCGTCCCCGCCCTCGCGCCCGCTAAAGCGCTCAGGTCGGACACGTCCGTACCCACGAGGCGGCACTCGTCGAGGGCGCCACGGGCAGCTGGGAGCGCGGCGATGACGGACGAGCCACCGCGCAGCGCGGCCGTGGCCACGGAGCCGCAGCAGGAGGCGACGGCCGCGGCGGCGGCTACGACAGTGGCAATCGCCGCGCCGACGGTTCGACCTCTGCCTGTCCCGGTGGCGGGTGGTCAGGCGGCCGCGGTGGAGATCCACGATGACGACGCGCCGCCGCCTGGATGGGGCCAATGGGAGAACTGGCCCGTGCCAGCCCCCGAGCCCGCGGCGGGGGTGTTAGTGATGCGGGAGGATGGCTGCGTGATGCCGCAGCCCTCGGCGCATGGTGCCGAGGCCTCGTCGTCTCGTGCCGGCCCTCCTGCCCCCGATGGCGCCGTGACGCGTGTGGAGCGGGAGCGGGAGCAAGCCAGCGCGCCGCCAGCTCTCTACATCGAGGCCCAGGCCGAGCAGGCGTTGTGGCAAGAGTTCCGCGACCACGGCGCCTCGCTCAACAACGCGCTGGACGAGGCGCTGCGGATCCACGGGGGTCCTGCGTGGCAGATTTTCCAGGTACGCGTCCCTTCTGTTGGATTTTGGAGTTTCTTCCCCCCTCGTCTCTCCCGCGTTCGCGCTTTTTCCGACTCAAACTCTCTTCTGCCTTGTCTGCCGGTGGCAGGAATTGGAGGGTCGAGCCCGGGAGAAGTACGGCCACCTCGACCGGCTGAGCTCCGAGCGCAACTGGTACCGGGACCAATACGACGCTCTTGACGCCCTTGTCGAGGCCCTGCGGACTGACAACGGGTGGCTGGAGTACCGGCTCCAGGCAGTGCGGGACGAGCTCCTGGAGCAGGACGCCCAGGCTGCGGAAGGTGTCTCTGCAGTCGCGAAGGTGCGGACAACACTCCTGGAGCGGGACGAGGCGCTGCGGAAGGCGTGCGAGGACGCAGCCGCGATGCAGACCGTGGCGGCAGAGTGGGAGACGGAGGTGGCCTCGATTCGCGCCCAGCTCGAACAGGACCGTGCAACCCTCGAGGGAGCACGGTCTTGGCAGAGCCAGGCCGAGGAAAGGGCCAAGGAGGCTGAGCAGCTGAGGGCCAGCCTGGCGGACCAGGCCGCCTCCCTTGCCTCGACGAGGGAGCAGCTTCAGCGGGAGCGGGACGCACGCCAACAGGCGGACGCTCAGCTCCAGCAGGAGCGAACCGCCCTCGCTGAGGCTCGGGCCGCCCTCGAGCGCGAGTGCCTGGCACGAGAAGAGGCCCAGGGCCTCCTTCAGCAGGAGCGCGCCGCACTCGAGGGGGCGCAGGCAACCCTCAAGCAACGGGACGAAGAAGTCTCGCGGCTCGACGGGGAGCTGAACCAGCTCAGCGTCTCCTACGAGGATCTGCGCCAGGTTGTCGTGAAGCAGGAAGCTGCGGTCCTTAGCCGGCAGCAGGAGGCCGAGGTCGCGCGCAAGGCCCTCGATTCGGAGAAGAAACAGGTCGAAGGTGAGTCGCCTCTCTTCGCATTTTGCTTGTTGATTTGGTTTGCTTGGGATCCGCTCCCAATTTTTGTTTTTCATTCATGGGTTTCAGGCCTGCGGAACGCTCTTGGGAACTCGACGACCCAGGCAGAGTCCCTCCAGACGGCCTACAACTCCTCACTACGGGAGCTGGAGGAGCTGCGGGCCGCCGTCCTCGAGGCGTGCCAGGGGGTCGAGGAGGGCGAAGTGCAGGCTGGGAGCTCGATGGCGAGTCGCCTCCGCGGCCTCGGCAGGCACGGTACCCAGCGCGTGCGCCGCGCCCTTCACTTGGGAGTTCAGAAAGCTCTTGGCGTGGTGGCTTCCCACTACCAGGTCGACCTCGAGGCCATTTCCACGGGCTACGTCGTTCCCGTCGGCGTCGACGACGAGGTGGCGATGAACCGTGCGGATGCGCTCGCTGCTCCTGCCGCCGACATTCTCGCCGAGGACTTCATGGACTTCCTCTTCCCGGACGCTCCCCCGGCTGGCGGCCCCCAAGCCTGAAGACCATTGGGCGTTTGTGCCCTTTATGTTTTTGATGTTAGAATTCGAGTCGCGCGGCTGTTGTAATAAACATTTGCTGTTTAAAACACTTTGATGTTTGTAAGTTGAAAAACTCGTTGTTTATTTCGGCAATTGTGTTGTTCTGCCTCCCCGCTTTCTTAGGTGAACCTTGGCTGGGAAGGTTTTCGTTCGCACGAGTAGCCTATAGGCAAAGTGGCGAGGGGGGAGGGCCGTATCCTGCCGGAGGCGTGGGCTATCCCCGACTCGCGCTTCTTCGCCCTTTGGCCACTCGCGTCCCGCGTGAGTCCACCCAAAGTTTGGGTCGAGGCATACTTAGCACATTTGCGGCGAATTTTGCGAAAAAATAGGACCATTTTTTGGGGGGGGGGACGCCCCCCGCAGTAGCCCCCGAGGGGGATTCGGTTTTCAGGGGAAAACCGAGTCCCCCTTTAGCTTTATTAATTTGATGGAAATTACAGCCAACTGGGGTGTTGGATATGCAATGACAAGAAAAACTCTGAAATCCTTTCTAAGGGTAGAAGCGACGTAGCTGTTGGATGTTCCAAGCGTTGGTGAGTTCCTCGCCGTCCTCGTTGGCCAGCTTGTAGGTGCCGGGCTTGAGCACTTTGACAACGATGTAGGGTCCCTCCCATGGGGGCGATAGCTTGTGGCGGCCTCGATTGTCTTGGCGCAGCCTTAGGACTAGGTCCCCTTCGTCGAAGTCTCGGCGTCGTATCTTCCGGGCCTGGTGCCGCCTCAGAGCCTGCTGGTATCTTGCTGAATGCATCAGGGCCACAGTGCGGGCTTCGTCCAATTGATCCAGTGAGTCCTCGCGGGCTCGCTGGTTGGTGCCCTCGTCGTAGCTCTTGACTCTGGGCGACCCGTATTCCAGGTCCGTGGGGAGGACGGCCTCCGCGTCATAGACGAGGAAGAACGGGGTGAATCCCGTGGCCCTGCTCGGAGTGGTTCTGAGGCTCCACACGACCGCCGGCAGCTCCTGGAGCCATTTTCGGCCAAACTTGTTCAGTCTGTCGAAAATCCTGGGCTTGAGGCCTTGTAGGATCATGCCATTGGCCCGCTCCACTTGACCATTGGTCTGTGGGTGCGCGACGGCCGCCCAGTCCACGCGGATGTGGTGCTTGTCGCAGAATTCCAGGAACTTCCTGCCGGTGAACTGGGGCCCGTTGTCGGTGATGATGGAGTTAGGCACCCCAAACCGGTGGATGATGTCGGTGAAGAATATTACGGCCTGCTCTGCCCTGAGATTCGTGATTGGGCGCGTTTCGACCCACTTGGAGAACTTGTCAATGGCGACTAGCAGGTGCGTGTAGCCCCCGGGTGCCCTTCGCAGGGGCCCGACAATGTCCAGCCCCCACACGGCAAAAGGCCACGTGATGGGGATTGTCTGGAGGGCATGCGCCGGAAGATTGGTCTTGCGGGTGTAAAATTGGCACCCTTCGCAGGTGCGCACGATCTCGCTGGCATCAGCAACCGCGGTAGGCCAATAGAAGCCCTGGCGAAACGCGTGGCGCCGCGTGGTGGCCACACACGCCCGCGTGGATGTCCCGGAGGAGCTCGCGCCCCTGGGGGATGGGTATGCACCGCTGCAGGACGCCTGACGCAGCGCGCTTGTACAGCTCGCCGTCGACGAGGGTGAACGACTTGGCCTTCCTGGCGATGCGTCTGGCCTCGGACCGATCTGAGGGAAGCTCCCCTTGCTCCATCCAGGCGAGGTACTTGGCCCGCCAGTCCTCCGCGTGGGGGGCTGGCTCCGTGTCCATGGCCTCGGCCTCGTCCGCACCGTAGCCCTCGAGCAAGGAGAGCACAAACGCCTCGTTCGAGGGGTCTTCATCCATGGGCTCCGCGCCCGCTGGGTTCGAGGGAGCCCCCGAGGGTTCCTCTTGACTCGAGGGTGTCGACTCGAGGTTGACGGACGGCCTGGCGACGTCCCGCGCAAAAACGTTTGGGGGGACGGTGATTCGCCCCGACGCGATTTTTGCGAGCTCGTCCGCCTCCTCGTTGTACCTGCGGGGCACGTGGTTAAGCTCGAGGCCATAGAACTTGTCTTCGAGAGCTCGTACGGCGTTGCAGTAGGCCTCCATTTTGTCGTCGTGACAAATCGCATTCTTCATGACTTGGTCAATCACGAGCTGTGAGTCCCCCCTGACGTCGAGGCGTTTGATGCCTGTCTCAATGGCGATTCAGAGGCCGCAAAGAAGGGCCTCGTACTCCGCCATGTTGTTCGACGCGGGGAAATGCAGGCGTACCGCGTATCTCATGTGCTCCCCGAGGGGTGAGATGAAGAGCAGGCCCGCGCCCGCCCCTGTTTTCATCACCGACCCGTCGAAGTAGAGGGTCCAGCATTCGGCCTGGATTTACGGCGGCGGCAGTTGTGTGTCCGTCCATTCGGCGACGAAATCCGCCAGTATTTGGGACTTGATTGCCCTGCGCGGCGCATAGGCGAGCGTCTCGCCCATCAATTCCACAGACCACTTGGCGATTCTGCCTGCCGCGTTCGGGTTGCGGATGATCTCACCCAGCGGGAACGAGGAGACCACCGTGACCGGGTGGGCCTCGAAGTAGTGCCGGAGCTTGCGCCGCGCGAGCACTACTGCGTAGAGCAGCTTCTGGATCTGTGGGTACCGTGCCTTGGTCTCGGATAGCACTTCGCTGATGTAGTACACGGGCCTCTGGACTGGTAGGGCGTGCCCCTCCTCTGTACGCTCTACCACGATGACGGCGCTGACCACCTGAGTGGTCGCGGCGACGTAGAGGTACAGAGGCTCGCCATCCTGGGGCGGCGTTAAGATTGGCGCGTGGGCGAGCGTCGCTTTGAGTTTGTCAAGCGCCTCCTGGGCCTCGACGGTCCAGGAGAAGCGCTCGTGTTTCTTCAGGAGTCGGTAGAGGGTTAATCCCTTCTCGCCGAGCCGCGAGATGAAGCGGCTCAAGGCGGCGAGGCACCCCAACACCTTATGGACCCCCTTGAGGTCTCGAATCGGGCCCATCCGTTCGAGGGACGCGACCTTCTCGGGGTTGGGCTCGATGCCCCGCTCGGAAACTATGTATCCCAGCAGCATGCCTCGCGGCACTCCGAAGACGCACTTCTCGGGGTTCAGCTTCACCCCGTTGGCTCGCAGGCAATTGAATGCCACGCGCAGGTCGCTAACCAGGTCGTCCGCCTTCCTGGTTTTCACGACTATGTCGTCTACGTAAGCCTCAACGGTTCGCCCGATGTGGTCTCCGAAGACGTGCTGCATACACCGCTGGTATGTAGCGCCCGCGTTTCGGAGGCCAAACAGCATCGTTACGTAGCAGAACATTCCGAACGGCGTGATGAACGAAGTCGCAAGCTGGTCGGACTCCTTCATCTTTATTTGGTGGTACCCGGAATAGGCATCGAGGAAACACAATAGTTCACACCCTGCAGTTGAGTCAACGATTTGATCGATTCGTGGCAAAGGAAAAGGAACTTTGGGACATGCTTTATTCAAACTAGTGTAATCTACACACATCCGCCACTTCCCATTCTTTTTCTTAACAAGTACAGGATTAGCTAGCCACGTAGGGTGAAAAACTTCCTTGATGAACCCGGCCTCGAGGAGCTTCCGCAGCTCTACTCCGATCGCCCGGCGCCGCTCTTCGTCAAAGCGGCGCAGCCGTTGTTGCACGGCTCGGGAGTGAGGTAGGATATCAAGGGAGTGCTCGACGACCTCCCTCGGGATGCCTGGCATATCCGAGGGGCTCCACGCGAAGATGTCGGCGTTGGCGCGGAGAAAGTCGACGAGCACCACTTCTTATTTCGGGTCGAGGGTAGAACTGACCCTCAACACCTTGCCCTCGGGGGCTGCAGGGTTGAGGGGCACCTCCTTCGTTTGTTCGGCAGCCTCGAAACTGCCCGCATGCTTGGCGGAGGAGTCGGGGCCCTCGTTGGCCAGCTTCTCCATGTCCGCGACAAATGTTTCGTCGAGCGCCAGGGCCTCAGCGTGCTCGACGCACTCGACGTCGCAGTCGAATGCGTGCTCGATCGACGAGCCCACGGTGATTACGCCTTTTGGCCCCGGCATCTTCATCTTGAGGTAAGTGTAGTTCGGGACCGCCATGAACTTGGCATAGCACGGACGGCCAAGGATGGCGTGGTACGCGCCCCGGAACCCCACTACCTCAAAGGTGAGGACCTCCTTGCGGAAGTTGTCCGGTGTGCCGAACCAGACCGGCAGGTCGATCTGCCCGAGGGGCTGGACGCGCTTGCCTGGCGCGACGCCATGGAACGGCGTCGTGCTGGGCCGCAGCTGGTCCAACCCAATCCCCATCAGCCGTAGGGTGTGGGCGTAGAGGATGTTGAGGCTGCTGCCGCCGTCCATCAGCACCTTGGAAAACCGCGCGTTGCCGATGATGGGATCGACGACCAACGGGTGTCGGTGTTTTAGACCGGCAACCTACTAAGGGGAGTACCCGAAGTAGATGAATGTGGCCTCGCCGAGATCGGTAACTCGAAGGAAGAGACACGTGGCACACAATTTAGACAGGTTCGGGCCGCGGGGTGCGTAATACCCTACGTCATGTATGCTGCGTGGCTCTGGATTGATTGGGTGCGATTACAAGATGATGCAATCTTAAGCCGTCCCAGAGAGGGGGGTCCCTGCCTCACCTTATATAGTCCGGGAGGCAGGGTTACAAGTCGGTTCAGGGAGAGAGTACTAGTCGAGTACGTCTAGGAGTCCTCTATACAGTGCGGGACATGTACAGCTTCCTATCCGGGTACTTCTCCTCTGTAGCCCTTGTGCTTCACGCCATCAGGTGCCGTGCAGCGCAAGTCGAGTAGTCCCAGGGGCCCACCGAGTAGTCGGTCCTGGTACCCACTGAGGTAGTGGGCCCAGGGAGGTCCATACGACAAGCCCCCGAGTACTTTGTAGTCGAGAAGGATAGCTTCGAGTAGTCTTGACGGCCTTAACGAGTAGTCCTCAAGCATCCCTGAGCGCTACAAGTCAAAAGTCCTCAAGAGTAGTCGAAGCATCCCGAGGCTGGAATGTACTCCAGCTGATATTTGAGCAATCCTGAAGTCTTCTCGAGTAGTCCCAAGCGTCCTTGAGTGCTGCTCTTGAAGGTCTTCAACAATGCCCGTGTTGTCTTGAAGCCGAAACTGATATGGAAGTGCGATTGCAAAATCGCACTCCATATGGAGTAGCCCCCGAGCCTTAGGTTGAGTTGCAGACTCTGGCTGAGGGTCCATCTAAAGTTTTGGCAAGAATATCCCGTGAAATCCGGAGAAAAAACCGAAGGACGCGTGGCACGGAGCCCCCGAGCCTTGAGTCGAGTACTTCCTCTCGAATTGAAGGGTCATCTTGTAGAATGTGTCCTGAGTTGCTCTTGAATCTTGTCGCTACCCAGGAAGTTGAGTAGAAGTAGCCGAGCCCCCAAGACGAGGCGTGTCGACTAGTAGAAGTTGGAGAGTCAAGCACCGCCGCTGAGTCAGCCGTGTACAGACTTATCCATCCGGCCGTTGGAGGGGCCGCTGTTGACTTATAAATAGAAGCCGAAACCCTTAGGGTTTTTCACCCCACGCATTCGCAGCCATTCCTAGCAGATCGAGCCAGAAATCACCGCCCGTGCGCACTGCCGCCGTTGTGAGGATTGTAGATCCGAACGCGCCGCCGTAGAAAGCCACCGCCGTAGCCCCCGAGCGAATGCGAGTGAAGACACCGTGCACTTGGAGAATGAAGCCCTCACCATCGAAGACCTCGAAGGCTGCCGGTGGGAAGAAAAGGGCTCGCGAGGAGGCCGCCGGATCCGCCGCGGGGACATCGCCGCCGGTGTCTCCGCCGCGACCAAATCCGAATCAAGAATGGAAGAAATCCAAGGCCAAGACCGAAGATCTGCTGGCGCTTCTCAACAGTGGATTCTTGCGGGAGAAGGAGGTTGACATGTGGAGAGCCGCTGCAGGGGATCCGTACCCCATGGAGAAAAGCCCGGACGAGATCCCTATGTTCACCCGGTTCACGGAGCGAGGGCTGTCTCTCCCGGCCAGCGACTTCTTCAAGGGGCTGCTGGGGTACTACGGCATCGAGTACCTCAACCTCAACCCCAACGGTATCTTCCACACCTCAGTCTTCGTACACTTCTACGAAGCTTTCTTGGGGATCAAGCCCCATTGGATCCTTTTCCGAAAATTCTTCCGAGTCAAGCCCCAGCCCAGCGCCAACAATCCTCGAGTAGTGGGGGGAGCCGGCATCCAGATGCGAGAAGACGCCGCGGAGCAGTACCTCTCGTACAAGCTTATCGACTCCAACCAAGATTGGAAGTCGAAATGGTTTTACATCACCAACCACCACTCGGAGCTGCCGAAGCCAAGCAGGAAGCAGCCGAAGCACCGGCCATGGTGGAACTCGGAGCCAACAATGCAGGAAGGTATCCAGTTGCCCGAGCTGCTGGCGAAAATCAAGGCTTTGAGAGAAGCCGGGCTGAGGGCCGAACATGTGGCCTTCAGCTTCATGAAGCGAAGGGTGCAGCCGCTGATGGCCCGCGACACCCTAGGGTACCAGTACACCGGCGACGATGACACGTCGCGGATGCCCAGTGATGAAGTCGACGACGACGACATCATTGATAGGCTGGGCAGGATCTTCAAAGACATGCCGGCGTACACGCCGTGCCCTGTGCCCGAGTACTCTGCCGCGCGCCCGCCAAATGAGGTCGGTAGCCGTACCCATTGTCGAGTACTCATTACGTAAGAGTAGTCGTGCTGACGTATTGTGCTTCTTGCAGGATGACTTGGTGAAGTTCGTCTCCGAGCCGGCGTCGCCTCCTCAACTTGTCGAGGTCCCAGAGGAAGGGAAAGCCAAGGCCAAGGAGCGGCGCGAGGTTGGTGAGGGAGACGACACAGTAGTCGTCGAAGACACGTCCGAAGAGGACGACGATGAGGAGACGTTGCAGGAGCGCTTCCAGCTGCGGTCGAGATTCAGCCGCCCTGGATTGCCTCATATTCCTCTCGTTCAGGATCCGCCGACTAGCCTGGAGGCTAGTTTGCCCGCGCCGCCAAGGAGGCCGCGCAACGTGGCCCGCAAGCGCGTGGCCAAGAAGTTGAAGGTCACGGAGACCACGTCCCAGGAGGTAAGCCGTCTTGAATAGGGTAGTCGAGTACTTATGTCTCGATGTTGTACATTGACGACGAAATTCCCTTGCTTGCAGGAGATGCCGCCTTCCGACCCCGTAGAGCAGGGGGACGAAGGCAACTGGGATACGGTGGAGGAGCCAGCTGGGGGTAGTCGTAGCCCAGCCCCCACCGTAGAGGAGCTCTTGGCGCAGTTGTCGCGCCAGCCCCCAGTTGCTGAGGGGAGCACAGAACCGGCCGCTGCTATTGTTGAAGAAGCGGCGGATACTGAGGCGCAAGAGGAAACGCCTACCGAAGCTGGACTGGTAGATATTGCCAGCATCCTCGGCGCCCCAACCGTGATGGTAGTCCGGTCGAATTTGTAAGTGGTGATCCTTCCCGAGTAGTACATTAGATTTGGTAGTCGTACTGGGTTGACAACCAGCTTGTGCACTCTGCAGGAAATCGACGGACTTGACCTGGGAGGGAGATGAACCCACCACAGCGGTGGCTGGAGAGGAAACCGCGCCGCCCGCTGAGGAGTCCGCTCCCGCCCCTCAGGCAGAATCCGGGGCGCCGGCCGTGGAAGCTACCTTGCCTGAGGCCAGCATCGTAGAGGGTGAGTACTTTGCTCAAGTGCAAGTAATCCCGAAGAGTAGTCGTAACCGCCATGTATGACTGATCCAGTTGTCCTTTTATTGACAGGTGCCGAAGCCGAGGGAAGTGCTATCCCGTCGGCGGTGCCCGTTGAAGATTTGGCACCAGAGACCCAGGGAGCTGCCGAAGGAGCCCCCGAGCAAATGGAGGTGGCGGTTGAAGAAGCCACCGCGACAGCTGGAGGGGGGCGCAACGACGTGCATCCAGAACCGGCTCTGGAAATAGTCGTTCGCTCGCCAGAGATCCAGGACGCGGAGCCAATCCGCTTGGCGCCAATGTCCGAAACCGCGACGAGTAGTCGTGGCGGGATCGAGCTGCTGGCGGATGACCTAGTCGATCCAGCGACGGTAGCTCGGCACACGGAGGCAATGCGCCAGGCCGAGCAATGGATGAAGGTGAGTAGTCGACACCCTTGAGTAGTCAATCCTTTAGTGTTGAGTACCGATTTGACATGTGTTGTCTGTGGCAGGACGTCGCGGAGCGGTCTCGGCAGAAGTCTGACATGCTTCAAGGGTACGGCGACACGGTGCTCCGGGCCGAGGCCTTAGAAGAACAGCTCGTGAAGGCCCGGAAGCACGCCGCCGCGATGCAGTCGAAGCTGGACACCGCCTTCGCCCAGTATCACAACGAAATCCAAGATATGCAGGCGAAGAGCGACGAGCTGGTGCGGAAGAACAAGTCTCTCCGCAACAAGAATAAAGGTACGCCGTTGCCATGCTGAGTACCCATTGGTAGTGTCTTGGAGGAGTCTGACCCGCTTTGCCTTGTTGATTGCAGAGCTTGAGACCCGCATCGACCAGCTGAAGGCTTCAGAGACCGACCTGAAGAACCTCTTCTACCGAGAGCAAGAGGCCCGCGAGGTACTGGAGTATGATTATAAGCATCTTGCTTACGAGTGCGACAAGCACATGGAGCTTTGCATTGCGTCGGATCGTGACCTCGTCAACTGCTACAAATCTTTGCAGAAGCTGAACGAGGACTGCGAGAAGCTGCGGGCCCAGCTGAAGGAACTCGAGGAGGCCGCGCTTCCCATCGCGAGGCTACTGGTGCCTCACCCCGGGGGACCGAAGATAGCCCCATTGGTGGACCGGCTGAAGGAAGCCCCGAGCCGCCTGGCGACGTACGTGAAGCACCTGGCGAAGTCGATCCCCAACCAGGTCCTGGCGTATATGAAGTCGTACTTCCCAAAAGCTCCCGTTGACGTAGTCGCCGGCGGACTAGCCGCCAACTGCACGGACGAGCAGTACGCGGAGCTGCTGGAGCAGATGGCGCCCATTGCCGAACAAGTCGCCGAGAAGCTCAACCTCCAGTAGTCCTGTAGGGTTAGCTCGTAGCAGTAGTTGTGTATAAACAAAGTTGTAATGAACTTGTTTAAGTATGAATGAAGGAAACTTCCATAAATGAGTACTCGTTATCCCGATCTGTGAGTGCGGAGTCCCATCATGGAGTCGTCGCGAGTAATCATACTCGCCAGTGGTCTCGTTGAGGAAAAGGGACAGTAAAGCAGTTGATAGGTAATCAAACTTTATTACTGAAGAAGTACGCCTGGATGGCCAGGGCCGTTGTTACAGAGTAGTCGCCAGGACCCGGAGGCCGCCTACGGCTAAGTAGTGCTAGGGCGTATGGCCGCTTACAGCAGTAGATCCGTTAGTAGCCGCATGGGCTGGATCTAGGAGTGCTTGGTCTCTTAGTAGACCGCTGCTGGAGTCCTTTGTCGCTCGTCGCAGCCCAAGATCCGTTAGTAGCCGCGTGGGCTGGATCCTGGAGAGGAGTAGTCCGGAGACTAGGGCCTGGACCTGGAGGCCGCTTACGGCGAAGGGGTCTTCGAGTAGTCGTATAGACTGGAGCCCCCGGTGTAGACTAGGCGTAGAATCGACAGAGTTGGTCGATGTTCAACGAGTTGTTGATGTCTTCGCCTTCAAGCGTCTGGAGGCGGTAGGAGCCCGGTCCGGTCACCTTTGCAATTGTGAAGGGACCTTCCCAGGGCGAGCTGAGCTTGTGTAGTCCTTCCGTGTTCTGGATGCGGCGGAGGACAAGATCACCAACGTTGAAGGAGCGTTCCTTAACGTTGCGATCGTGGTAGCGTCGGATACCCTCTAGGTACCTTGCTGATTGGACGAGGGCGGCACAGCGAGCTTCTTCGAGTCCGTCGATGTCAACTCGTCTGCTGTATTCAGAGATGCCTTCGTCGTATTGCTCCACTACTGGTGAATCCCACATGACATCAGCAGGGAGGATTGTTTCGGAGCCGTAGACCAGGAAGTACGGGGATTGTCCCGTTGGCTTGGAAGGTTGAGTACGCAGCCCCCAGAGAGCATTGGGTAGTTCCTTGATCCACTTGCCTCCTTTGGAGTTGGCAGCGTCGTGTAGCCGCTTTTTGAGAGCGTCGAGCACCATCCCATTGGCGCACTCGACTTGTCCATTGGCCCGAGGATGGGCAACTGAGACATATCAGACGTCGATCCCGCTGTTCTCGCAGTACTCCCAGAACTGGTGATTGTTGAAGTTGGAGCCCAGGTCTGTGATGATGCGGTGGGGTAGTCCGTAGCGATGCACGAGTTCATCCAGGAAGTCGAGTACTCTGTCGGCCTTGGGGCATGTAACCGGCTTGACCTCGATCCACTTGGTGAACTTGTCGATGGCCACCAATACTCGGTTGAATCCACCTGGCGCAGTTGGAAGTGGCCCAATCATGTCGAGCCCCCAGCAGGCGAAAGGCCAGGTTGGCGGTATGGTGACTAGCTTGTAGGCCGGGACGTGTTGTTGCTTGGCGAAGTATTGGCACCCTTGGCACCTTCTGACGAGTTCTTCGGCGTCGCCCAGAGCTGTGGGCCAATAGAAAGCCCGTCGGAAGGCCTTGCTGACCAGTGTGCGTGAGGACGCGTGGTTGCCGCAGACGCCTTTATGGATCTCCTCCAAGATGTCCTTGCCTTCTTGTCTGGGAACGCACTTCATGAGTACTCCGGAAGATGCGCCCCGCCTGTAGAGCTTGTCTCCGACGAGAACGTAGGACTTGGCACGGCGGATGAGTTGCTCGGCCAAGTTCTTGTCTGAGGGAACCTTCTGCTCGCTGAGGTAGTCGATGAAGGGCTGCCTCCAGTCCACGTCGATCATCATGACCTCCTGGCCAGCCGGGGGATGCGCTGGGTCAATGGTCGGTGGCGCCGGCTCCGGGATGGATGGCGCGTGAAGCTCGTGGACGAAGACACCCGCTGGTACTTGAGCGCGAGTAGAACCAAGCTTCGACAGGACGTCCGTTGCAACGTTGTTGTCGCGGACGACGTGGTGGAACTCGAGACCATAGAACTTGTTCTCAAGCTTGCGGACTTCTAGGCAGTAGGCGTCCATGCTCTCCTTGTTGCGGTCCCAGGACTTGTTGACTTGGTTGATGACCACTGCGGAGTCGCCGTAGACTAGTAGCCGCTTGATGCCCAGTGAAGCCGCGAGGCGGAGCCCGTGTAGCAGAGCTTCGTACTCGGCTTCGTTGTTTGAGACCTTCCAGAAGATCTGCAGGACGTACTTGAGTTGTTCGCCCGTTGGAGAGATCAAGAGTACTCCTGCACCTGCGCCCTCGAGGTTGAGTGAGCCGTCGAAGTACATCACCCAGTGCTCTGGGCGCTTGGTTGGAGTAGGTAGCTGATTCTCCCGCCACTCCGCCATGAAGTCGACTAGTGCCTGCGACTTGATGGCTGTGCGTGGCTTGAAGTCGATGTTGAGGGCGCCGAGTTCGACTGCCCATTTGGAGATTTTTCCAGTAGCATCTTGGTTCCGCAAGATGTCACCGAGCGGGTAGTCGGTGACGACGGATATCGAGTACTCCTGAAAGTAGTGTCGTAGCTTCCGCGAGGTGATGAGCACTGCGTACAGAAGCTTCTGTACTAGCTGGTAGCGTGCCTTGGATTCTGATAGGACCTCGCTGACGAAGTAGACTGGACGCTGGACTGGATAGGCGTGGCCGTCTTCCTGCCGCTCGACGATGATGGCAGTACTGACCACGTGAGTAGTCGCAGCGAGGTAGAGCAGTAGCTGCTCGCCTTTACGAGGAGCTGTGAGGACTGGTGGCTTCGATAGGAAGTCCTTGAGCTGGGCAAGGGCTTGGTCTGCCTCTGGAGTCCACACGAACTTCTCTTGGTGTTTGAGTAATTTGAAGAAGGGGAGCCCCCGTTCTCCAAGCTTCGAGATGAATCTGTTCAAGGCCGCCATGCACCCGGTCAGCTTCTGCACGTCTTTGATGCACGTGGGAGCTTTCGTGTGGGCCCTACTGACGTTGCGGGGGCCACGTGTGAAGTGCTCGCGGGGTGGGGAGTCCACATGCGATGGCTGAGTTGCCGGCTCGCATACGATAGCCCACGGGGACGTCGAGCCCGAGTTGGAGGCGGATCCAAGCTCGAAGTCGGCGTGTTGGTCGAAAAGCGAAATTTCGCCGAATTTGCCGGCGAGTTCGCCCGTGACTACTCCGGGAAGTGTCACGAGACCGGTCTCCGGGTTGGGCGGCATGGTGAGGCGGCGTTGGAAAGATCCGGCGCCGTCAGCAGTGCAGACCCAGGCACCGAAGACGAAGGTGTCGCCGCGGTTGAAGGCGACGGTTGGCTTGATGTAGACGGAAGCCGTCGAGTTCGCCATGAGATCTTCGGCGAGATCCCCTACCTGGCGCGCCAGCTGTCGGTGTTTTAGACCGGCAACCTACTAAGGGGAGTACCCGAAGTAGATGAATGTGGCCTCGCCGAGATCGGTAACTCGAAGGAAGAGACACGTGGCACACAATTTAGACAGGTTCGGGCCGCGGGGTGCGTAATACCCTACGTCCTGTATGCTGCGTGGCTCTGGATTGATTGGGTGCGATTACAAGATGATGCAATCTTAAGCCGTCCCAGAGAGGGGGGTCCCTGCCTCGCCTTATATAGTCCGGGAGGCAGGGTTACAAGTCGGTTCAGGGAGAGAGTACTAGTCGAGTACGTCTAGGAGTCCTCTATACAGTGCGGGACATGTACAGCTTCCTATCCGGGTACTTCTCCTCTGTAGCCCTTGTGCTTCACGCCATCAGGTGCCGTGCAGCGCAAGTCGAGTAGTCCCAGGGGCCCACCGAGTAGTCGGTCCTGGTACCCACCGAGGTAGTGGGCCCAGGGAGGTCCATACGACAACGGGTACTGGCCCGGGTTGGGGATGCGGTTCGGGTGGTCCTCGCGGCTGAAGGTGATGGCGTCCTCCGACCAGTCGAGGAAGGAAGGAGGTGCCCTCTCCGCGGCGAGGACCTCGTGCCGCTCTCGCTTGCGCCGGTTGGTGGACATGTCCACCGTCGGTCCCCCGAAGATGAAGAAGACGTTCTCCACCGCGGGGAAGCCATCAGCGTCTCCGCCACCCCGTCCTTCTTGGCCTCGTCCTCCTTCGCGGCGACGCGACGGTAGTACTTCTTGAGCATGTCGCACTGCTCGAGGGTGTGGTTAACTGGGGTCTTGTGGTACGGGTAGGGCTTCTTCAACATATCGTCGAATACACCGGGGCCTCGAGGGGCCCCTCGAGGGCCCTTTCGAGCCGGGTCAACTGCGAGGGCCTCGTCCCCGCCGTCGTCGCGCCCCTGCGTGCGCGCCTCGTGGCGCGGCTTCTTGCCCTTCTTGCCCAGCTTGTGTTTATGCTGGGGCTCCTTGGACTTGCTGCCTCCGCGGGCGTGTCGTCCACGCGCTTGCCCTTCTTGCCGTCGAAGATGGCCCCCACTGCCTCCTCCCCGGAGGCGAAGCTGGTGGCGATGTCGAACAGCTCGTTGGAGTCGACCGGCGGGCTCCTCCCGAGCTCGCGCACGAGGTCCCGACAGGTCGTGGCTTCAAGGAAGGCGTGCACGATTTCGGACTGAGCAACGCTTGGGAGCTCAGTACAGCGCTTTGAAAAGCGCCGTATGAAGTCCCGGAGCGACTCGCCAGGCTTCTGGGTGCACGCTCGTAGGTCCCAGGAGTTCCCAGGGCGCACATATGTGCCCTGGAAGTTCCCCACGAACGTGCGGACTAAGTCATCCCAGCTGTGGATCTGGCTGGGCGGTAGGTGCTCGAGCCACGTTCTGGCCGAGTCCGCAAGGTGCAGCGGCAGATTGCGGATGATCACCGCATCGGTAGTGGCTCCGCCCAGCTGGCAAGCCAGACGGTAGTCGTTGAGCCACACACGAGGGTCCGTCTCCCCCGTGTACTTGTCGATGGTGGTGGGCTGGCGGAAACGTTGGGGGAAACTCGCCGCACGGATTTCCCGGCTGAACACTAGGGTTCCCGGGGGTTCCGGTGTTGGCGAGCGGTCCTCCCGGCTGTCGTAGCGACCACCTCGTCGAGGGTGGTAGCCTGCCGTCGCTCGCGCCTCCGCGTCGCCCTTTCGCTTGGCATTCAGGATGTTGCGGGCGTCTCCGTCGTGGGCCTCGCCGCGCGTGTCAAGGATCCGCTCCTTGACAGGCGTCTTGCCCTGGTTTGGCGGCTGCTCCGCCGCGCCGTCCGCATGGACGGATGCCTCCTGGTCCTTCGCGCCGCCGTCGCCCCGCGCGCTGGACTGGTTGCGCATGCGGGACGCGGAGCTCTCGGCCTGCTGCACGGCCGCTTGCTCGATGAGAGTCTGCGCCTCGCGGCGCAGGTTACGTGCCTCGGGTGTCGATGGCTCGGGCATGGCCCGAAGTAGTGTTGCCGCCGCGATGAGTTTTTGGCTGGCGCGAAGTGGCGTGTGTGGGTCGTCCACGTTGAAGTTGGCATTGATGCGCTCGCAGGCTTGCTTCCCGGCTTCTCGGGCGCGTTCGCCGCGCGCCGAGGCTTCCCCTGCGATAGTTGCACGCAGGAGCCGCACCTGCCGGTACTCTTCCGCGAGCTTCGTCTCGAGCTCGCGTGCCTGGGCCAGCTACGCATTGATATCCGCATTGCCCGCTGGTGGGGCCGGTGGCGGGTTCGGCTCCGGATGCTGGGCCGCGTTCCCGTCGCCCGCTCCGTTTGCGCCGTCAGCTTGCTCGTTGGCGGCGACAACGAAGCACTCGCGCGAGGGATCATAGCTCCCCTCGCTGGAGTCGTCGGAGCAACCGAACCAGTAGTCCGCGGCATCAAGGAATCGCTGGAAAACCACAGGGTCCGGTACGCCGGAGAAGTCCCACTCTGCGTAGCCATGCGAGGTTGAGGGCGGCAGCTCGCTGGGCGAGCCGTGGTACGACTCGTCGTTGGTGGTGGCGATGAGGTTCCGGATTGACAGCAAGTGATGGCCCGGGAGATCCTCGTACGCGGCCATGTCGGTGCTGACGGATGAGGCGTACGCCGTAGCAGGGTGGCGCATCCCGTGGGGAAACTGCGGCCCCGCGGCCACGTGCTCCCCCGTAGGGTGCGCCGCCGTGTCGCTCGGCGGGGGCGCGTCGTTCCGGGCCGCCTCGCGTGTTGCCCGGCGTCGCTCCGTGCGCGCCTGGCGCGAGCGCTGACCTGGGCGTTTGCGGCGCCGGGATGTCGAGGCGCTCGCGGCAGCCACCCGGGTGGGTGCTGGAGCGTCAGTAGCAGGCGTGACGGGCATTGGGCCCGGCCCAGTCGACCGCCACGGGTGGAGTTCGTCGAAGTTGGTGAGGCGCATGAGGTAGCCGTTCCCTGTGGCCTGAAAGTTCAGGCTCCCAAACCGGATTTCGAATCCAGCGGGGAGAGGGTCCGAGCTGCCCATGGCGTACCTCTGGGACGTCATCTCGGTACAAATCACCATCGAGAATGCTGGTGAGGGGTCGATCACAGCGCGAGCTTCCCCTACCTGGCGCGCCAACTGTCGGTGCGGAAAGTAGTCCCGACACTAACTAGTAAGTTACGCTGTGATCAGCTTCTCGATGGTCGGTGCAAACGACAGCACAGGGGACACAAGTTTATCCTGGTTCCGGCCGGGGCCGTACGTCCAGCAGTGGTGTGCTCGAGGCACTGTATTGCGTTGCACCGTGGTGCTTGCAGAGGGGAGCTACAAGCGGGGCGGGAGAGGAGGCCGGACCTCCAGGTCCCTGAGGTTTTGATTGAGGCGAGTGCCAATATCGTGGTGAAGGCAGAAAGCGTGTGGGTCAGTGCTCTCCGTCGTCCCCCTGCGGCCAGGGGACTGCCCCTCCTTTTATAGGCCAAGGAGGAGGCAGTTTACAGGCGTGCCGCACTGTTCTAGCTACGTGTGATGGCATGGCGGACAGTGCAACGGAGTGGATGGCCGTCCTGGCGAATCTTGCTTCTGGCGGAGTGTCATGGCGTGCCCTGTATCCGTCCAGGAGCGGCTTCGAGGGTGGCGGCGTAGAAACTTCCCATGTGGTCGTCGTTCGTACGCTGACTCGAGGGTGCGGCTGACGGGAGGTCGTAAGGGGCACAGCCGCGGGCGTGGCGGTGTCTTGTCGCCCCGCACTCCCACAGCGTCAGGGATGGCGCTGCAGTGCCCGGGATGGCGTCGTGATGGCGGGGATGGCCGTGCAGGACCGATGGTGACGGAGGTGACGCGCCTCACTGGTCCGGCGTCGTGGCGTGGCCCCGGGCAGGCGCGGAGCAAGCGTCCGTCCCCGTTTCGAGGGTTCCGCCGTCCTCCTTCGAGGGTGCGGCGCGTTGGCCGTACGAGAGTGGGTGGCGCAGTGTCAAGGAGCTGACACTGGCCTTGCCGCACAGTGGTGGGGATGGCCTCACTGGGAGAGTTGGCAGAACAGCGTCGGGATATGATTCCCGGGCGTGTCAGAGGGACGGCATGGCGTGGATTCGTCTTTGACCCGGGCACCTGCAAGTGTTAGAACATTAAACGCCCCTGTCGGGGGAGCAGGTGCGGGGGCGGCGAGCCCGTGAGGGCCTCGAGCGAGGCGGAGTCTTCACCCGAGGGGGCGACCGACCCTCGAGCGAGGCGGAGTCTCACCCGAGGGGCGCGACCGACCCTCGAGCGAGGCGGAGTCTCGTTAGCGCGGCGCTGCGCCCCTCGAGCGAAGCGGAGTTTCGCCCGGGGGTGGCTGGGGCGACTGTTCTGGTGGGCCCGGCCGCTGGGCCGTGACTATCTTGAGCGTGTTTTAGGTTTGTGAATTCGTTTGTGTTTTAGTTTTTGCGAAAGTGAATGGGTTCCCCCCGGTTTTTTAGGGGACCCTTATGGCTGTCCCCGACACTTTCGACGATGTGATTTCCAACTTCCGCACGATCTAGTGCACTCGTGTGTTTACCGGAAAAAAATGTTAACAGATTGGAGGCCCGGTAAATGGCCCGGCTCAGGCTAGTCGCACCGGGGACCTGGAAATGGACCTCGCCTGCAAAAATGGCGGTGGAGAAGCTGCACCGCGCGTCTGTATGAGCTACGCCAAAGCTCAGTTCGCTACAGGAGACCTGGACAGACAGAGGTTCCGCCCCGCGCCTGTATCAGCTCTCGAGGTGGGTCCTGCGTCTCTTTGGGTGTCAGCAGCCTTTGCTCTCTCCTCTTTCTGCGCGATGCCGATGCGTTTACAGATGGGACGACCGCAGCAGGAGGTTCAGCGCGACCTGTACAGGCCCATCTGACAAGTGGGCCACCCTTGTTTAGAGGTGGTTGTGGCGTTGATGCGGTGCGACTAGCCTCAAGACAACTTACAGTGCACACTCTTTTTCTAAAGTCCAGAGGCGACTTGCTTGGCATTTAAGTCCAAACCACGTACTCCCTTCGTTGTAAATTGTTTCCTCGTAAATTGTAGGTCGTTTAACTTTTTTTACCTCAAATTTGACCACTGATTTTATTAAACAAATTATGCAAACATAGTTAAATTTAAATGATTCTTGAAGAACTTTAATTATTAAAGCAAGTCACAAGAAAAAAGTTGATATTTTACATATGTTTTTTTAATAAAACGAGTAGTCAAACTTCAAGTAAAAAGTCAAATGACCTACAATTTGGAACGAAAGAAAGAAGTACGCGTGATTCAAGTATAGGAGTAGTCAATGTTTCAATGATTTTGTTAATTCTTATCCAAAATGTCAAATATTTTGTCTCTTTCTGTGGCCACTACCACCCTCTTGAGTGATTTCAGTCCACATGAACATAGTTGCGGACCAGGATGCGGGGATGTCGGAAGACGCGATGCTAGCAGACATGACGTCAGCTCTTGACACGATGATCGAGCAACAGGGCACCGTGAACGGTGTTGATGCCCTCGTCACCAAGGTGGACGCCCCGGAACTGTCGCAGCCGGCGGCCCGCCGCACCCGCCAGAAATGCACCGTGCGTCAGAGCTCTCGGCTGGCAAAGAAGCTGGCAACGCCAATGGTGCAATGTGCGCAAAGGAACTTGTGCCGCAAGCTGGGCCTCTCCGCCGACAAGCTGGCCCCCTTGAAGGGGGTGCTGCGTGAATTCATCGGCTTGTTCCACGGCCCACTACTGGCTCAGATCGTTGCTGCCTTGAACGCGATCCTCGACCTCGACGATGAAAACTCCAACCTACTACATGAGTCCCTCCTCCAGCACGTCGGGATAGTGGTGGCGGACCTGGCTCCCCTTAACAAGGATTCTTGATGTTGCTAGCATCTCTAGAGAAGGAAGATGGAGGATGAGCGACATCCATACGAAATGCTGATACACACGACACTTATGAAGTGAGATGGCCGGTTGGATCAGTGGTGTTGTGCTATGGCGAAGCCTAACACGAACAATAACTAAGCAACTCGAATTGAAGACACGAAAGGTGGTGAACGAAAACTCAAACAATGTAATTCTCAAAAATTCATCCCCCTCTACAGACGCCGGCCGACCTCCTTTTATAGGGAGACGAACGGATTTTTTACATCCCAAAACTAGCCTAGTGTGAAATGAATTATTCCATCATATGCTAGGCTAAACTAGGGATTTTGTCTCCTAGTCTTCACGTAACCTTCGCTTTCCTGATTCCGCGCCGCAAATCTCGACGCGTTATCC